>CM057828.1:33471731-36221809 GCA_030068075.1 Paguma larvata | reverse complement strand
GTACATTTTATAAAGCTATTTGAAGTACTGTTGCTAAAGTAAAGATTTTGAAAATTCTTAGGTGATAAAATCTCATATTTTAGAATATATTTCTCTGAAAGCATGTCCTAAAGCTCATTTTATTGCTATGCTTTCATCTGATACATATTTTCTGGAAACATCCTCTGCCCATTTATTTTTTGAAGAGAGGGTATTGGCAATTTATCAAAACGATTTAAAATACTTTTAGACCAGTCATTTGTTGTTTTGAAAAATCCAGACTTGGCAGGAATAGTTTTGAAATACAGCTGAAGATACTAGGATTTCACATAAACATTATCATAAATCAAATATGAGAATTGTTATTTTGAATTTTATTAGTCAGGATAATAAAATTCATTACTAAATAGGCTATTCTGATCTATAGATTCACTTAATAGGGATTCAAATTATTTCAATATAAAATGGTATTTTACCTAAGGAAGTGAAATATTAGTGTATTTTGTCTTTCACAAAATATTATTTTAATTATCTAGCTTGCTAAAATTAACATTTGTCTGCTTAGAAAAAAACCTGTAAATTACAGTAAAATATTCCATTGAAAAAATAAAAACCTATAAGGAGTTGCTTATTTTTTTTTCTTCTAAGTTTTCTCCCTGGATTGGTTACTTTCCATATAAAGGGCTCCTGTCCTAATTAACAAACAAAAAGTAGAAACATACTCATAAATACAGAGAACAAACTGATGGTTACCAGAGGGGAGGAGGGTAGAAGGAAGAGGGTGTTCAGAAAAATGGGTGAACAGAATGGAAGTTACAGGCTTCCAGTTATGGAATGAATAAGTCACAGGGATAAAAGAGATAGCATAGATGGGGTGCCTGGGTGGCTCAGTCGGTTAAGCACTGATTCTTGGTTTCAGCTCAGGTGATGACCTCATGGTTTGAGTTTGAGCCCCACATGGGGCTCTACTAGCATTGCGGAGCCTGTTTGGGATTCTCTCTCTTTCTCTCTTTTTGCCCCTCCCACCCCTCTCTTTCTCTCAAAATAAACATTTTTTTAAAAAGGCACAGCATGGAGAATATAATCAATGGTATTGTAATAGCATCGTATGCTGAAATATGGTAGCTAACTTGTGGTGAGCATAGCAGAATGCAGAGCTGTCAAATCACTATGTTGTACACCTGTTGTGCACTATGTAAACTACACTGTACAATATTACCAATGTAATATTGTCTGTCGACTATACTTCAATTTAAAAACAAAAACGTCTCCTGAGGCGCCTGTGTGGCTCAGTCGATTAAGCGTCCGAATTTCGCTCAGGTCATGATCTCACAGTCATGATGTACTGACAGCTCAGAGCCTGCTTCAGAGTCTGTGTCTCCCTCTCTCTCTGCCCCTCCCCTGCTTGTGCTCTGTCTCTCTCTCCCCCAAAAATAAACATAAAAAAATAAAAATAAAATAAAATAAATATATTTTTTAAAAAGTCTCCTTTCCTGTGTACGGTATTAGCAAGGAGACACAACTTTCAATCACGTACTTTTTCTACCAAGAAAAAGCCATTGGCAAACACCACGGAGCATACATACATTCATTTAAACACTATAAAATGAGATTAAATCATATGAGCTGTTAAAAAAATGCAAGAAGAGAAGTTAAGTTACCTGCTGACAAGCAACTTCCAAGGGTACTGTGTGAATATCTTAGAAAAGACTTTCAGGAAGAAAAGCCCATAAATAAGTTTAGCGTGAAAGATACTGATGCTGTAAGATTTATGTAGTCACGAAGTAGAAGCATCGAAAAGTAAAGTGGGGAGCGAAGATAAACTAGGGGGAGAAAGAGCAAGTCAGTTTGGCTAGGAAGGCTATATGAGGGATAATGAAATCTATCTGGACAGGAAACACTACCATGAACTTGCTTAGAGAAAACAACATTGTCTTTTGACCTTTGTAGTTGTGTTAGTTACCTACTGTTGCATAACAAATTCCAAAATTTGGTAGCTGGAAAGCAATAATTATTTATCATCTGTCACTGTTTTTAAGAGTCAGGAATTCAGGGATGGCTCAGGTGGGTAGTTCTACCTGGGGCCTCTCCTGAGGCTGCAGTCAGAGGTTGGTTGGGGCAACAGTCATCTGAAGTCTTAACTACTAGAAGATCTACTTCCAAAATGGTTCACTCACATGATTGGTAAGTTAATGGTAGCAACTGGCGGGGGGCCTCAGCAACTCTCCACGGCGGGCATTTCCACAGGGCTGCTGAGCACCCTCACAGCATGGCGACTGGCTTGAGAGCAATTCCAAGAACACAAAGCAGAAGCTGCAATGCCTCACGCTCTCATTTCAGAAGGCACACACTGTCACTTGAACCCTGTATTATTCACACAGGGTCAATTCGTTCCAGGTGGTGAGAGTCATTGGAGGTTATCAGGAAGTTAGAAAACAAATCAGGCATTATTAATAGTAGTATTATCATTATCATCATTTTTATTATAAAAGAGCCTACCATGTACTTAGTAGTATACTGATTCCTAATATTCATAAAATTCCTTTGCATCATTTCTTATCTTCATAAAATTCGAGGGACACAGGTTTAATTATTTTCATTTTAAAGTGAGAAGGCTAAAATTCAGAGTAATTCAATAAATGGCCCAAAGTTACATAGGCAGTAAGTGGCAGGAATTATGTTCATCTGATTCCAAATCTTTTTTTTTTCTTTTTTAAGGTGTATTTCTTTTTGAGAGACAGAGAGAGGATGGAGGAGGAATAGAGTGAGGGAGACAGAGGGTATGAAGCAGGCTCTGCATTGACAGCAGAGAACCTGACATGGGGCTCGAACTCACAAACCGCGAGATCATGACCCGAGCCGAAGTCGGGCGCTCAACTGACTGAGCCACTCAGGTGCCCCTGATTCCAAATCTTAACACTCCTTCAACCATACATGATGCCTCTCAGAAAACATTATCTGCTCTGGGCTGACCCTGCTAGATTAAAAATGTCTGCATAGTGACCACTGTCCCTCTTAAATACAGCACATAGTGCATGAGATGGAGACATTAGCCAACACTGATAATTCAGGTATCTTAAAGGATTTTTTCTATAATAGGTAAAATATATTTAATAGCTGCTTATTTTATAAAATTAGAGTAATATTGTCAATTTTCTTCCCTTTGAAGCTAAATTTTTAAAAATGTGGAAGGGCACCTGGGTCGGTCAGTCAGTTAAGCATCCAGTTCTTTGTTTCGGCTCAGGTCATGATCTCACGGACTTCGTGGGTTCGAGCACAACAACAGCCCTGTGCTGCAGCCACGGAGCCTGCTTATGATTCTTTCTCCCTGTCTCTCTGCCCCTTCCCCACTTCATGCTGTCTCTGTCTCTCTCAAAATAAATTCAAAAAAATATCTGGAGACAAAGAACTAGTGAATATACAACTAATCATTTAGTTAACCTTCTTCGTGAGGGTTTTAAATCACAATTTTCTCATGAACCTGTGATTTTGAAGTTGCAAATACAACCTGGTATAAGGGCAGATATTTTATGAAAGCTAAGTGCCACTCTAAGCCTTAAAATTGAGATTTAGCTGAAGGCATAAAAATAACGACCAAATACGCAAGGAGGGATTATTCTTGATAAACTGAGAATTGTGTAGTCCAGGAAGAGCAACCACCTAACACCTCTCTTCTAATGAACACTTATTATTTTAATCAAGCTCTAATTTAAAGTTAGGATTTTTAAAAGGAACTGGTTATTTTTTTATATTATGACCAGTGAATAATTCGAAGATTTTGTTTGGATCTTGGTGACAGATAAATATAAATAATTAAAAACAAACGAATATTATTCTTGACATGGCAATATATGAAATCTGAATTTGGAAATTCTGTGACCAATACAAGTCCTAAAGGAAAGATAAGCTAAAATTCACCAGTCTTGAGCATTGGTCCTCGATTTAACTGGGTTCTCTTGGTAGTAGTTTGGAATCCTCACAAACTATACACCAATTGGAGTTAAAAATTGGCCCATGAGAGGCACCTGGGTGGCTCAGTCGGTTAAGCAGCCGACTTCAGCTCAGGTCATGATCTCATGGTCTGTGAGTTCGAGCCCTGTGTCGGGCTCTGTGCTGACAGCTCAGAGCCTGGAGCCAGCTTCAGAGTCTGCATCTCCCTCTCTCTCTGCCCTTCCCCTGCTCACACTGTCTGTGTCTCTCAAAATAAATAAACGTTAAAAAAATTTTTAAAAATTGGCCCATGAAAGAAATAACTAAATGACTTCATTACAACAAATCAAAAGTATGTCTTTCTAAAACAGAATAATTATAGCTGTCCCTCAAACAACATGGGTTGGAACTGCACTGGACCAGATTTTTACAGTACAGTAATATAAATGTGTTTCCTCTTCCTTGTGATTTTCCTAATAAACATTTTGTTTCTCTGGCTTACTTATTGTAAGAATACAGTATACGATACATACAACATATAAATATATGCCAATTGACTTACTGGCAAGGCTTCTGGTCAACCACAGGCTATTAGTAGTTAATTTTTGAGGGAATTGAAAGCTATATGCAAATTTTCTATTGTGCGGGGTGTCAGTGCCCAAGTCCTACATTGTTTGAGGGTCAACTGTATTGGAAACTGGAGCAAGGCCTTATGGGTATCCCACCTATTCATCAGCTGTCCTTCAAACAGAAAGTAACTTTTATAGTGCTAAAAATTCTCCACCTTCTGTCCACTGTTTCCCAATTTGTGACATTTCTGAACAGACATCACTTGGAATTCTATTTAAAATGAAAATTCTTTGGCCCTTACCAGATTTTCTGAATCATCTCTGTGGGTGGCACTTGGTAGCCTGCACTTGGGATAGTTATGTATTCTGAGGCTTGAGAATCGTTAAAACAATTCTAAGGATCTTTAACACTGATCCACCAGGGAGGAAGGATAAAATAAATTGCAGTCAATAACTACAGTTATTTTCAGTTAATAACTGAAAGTCCAATGTCAATTCCCAGAAAGAATATGCACTGACAATAGGAAGTAACTACATTCTTGAGAAAGTATTTCCTTCAAATATTTGATACTTCAATAATAATATTAATAAAAAAGATTCTGTACTTACACCTGCTTTACATTTGTGCATGTTGAGCCCCAGAGTGAGCACCTCACTGACCTTAATGATATTTTAAAATCTATACAAAAATAAGTTATTCCTTAATTATAATTTCTCTTGTCATTTTTGTCTGTCTGCTCTAAAGAACCAAATAATGTTCTACCATGACTTTTGGATAACTTTCCTTGAGAACACTCTAAGATTTTTAAGTGCAGAAACTAAGTGTTTTGCTCACCATCGTAAAAAGTCCGGCATAATGGGGATACTCAACAAGGTGTGTTGAACAATTTGGCTCTTTATGCATTCAATATTTTAACATCTAAACAAAATGCTATTAAAACAAACAATGTAGCTTAACAATGATAATGTATAATTCTTCAAATATAATAAATTTATAATATTTTATAACATATTTTAGGATTTCAAATAATGTTTCCTCTTTTACCTTCTTTATAACATGAATCAAAATACACATGTGGCTTCCCATAGACCTATCATAACTTCAAAGATGGATCATCTTAGAGCAGATTAATGCTGTGCTAAATAAGAAAAATAAAACTTTGGGATAAAAGCAAACAGTATACTATTCAACAGTGTAAAATGACACTGTAGTTCAGAGCTGTCACTTTTGCACTGATTTCACCTGGGACAGAACAACTAAAAAGTGTAATGCTGCTTTCTATGAATCTTCTGTATTTTTTTCCCACCAACATAATTGAAATTGTGAATATTTAAGCAACAGGAACTAGGTTACGATCGTTTCTTCTTAATGATATCGCTCAGCTTTCCATTTAACTTTGTCAACTCTGCTTTGTGATTGAACACAGTGTTTTGTGAAATTCTTTAAACACATTACACACCTTTTAGTACTGTTAAAATGCCTCATTATTTTTGAGATGCTCAGCAATTCTCAGATGTTTGTGCTGCCAATAAGATTTAATCTTGCTAGATCCCAGTAACATAAACTACTTGGATCTGTACATGCTGTATAGAGCACCCAGCATACAAATTGAGATACTCTCTAAGAATTTTTAGATATTTTGAATTTTATACTATATTAGCCGATTTCACAAACTGGTGATTTTAAATTTGCATTTGCATGTGTGTAAAACTGTAGATGCTAATAAGTCATAATAAAGATACAAGGTAAGCTTTAACATAAATTTACAAAACACAATTTGAAAATATTAAAAAACATTTATAAAAGGAATCCAAGTACATTTTCAAAAGGATATGTAGTATCAATGCTCCAAAAGTTCACATTCTGTAGGCACAAAACTATTTTTTATATAAAAGTAAGATCTTGAAAAAATAATTAAATATATTTTAATAAGCTCCTGTATATGCAGTTTTTAAACTGAGAAAATCTCCTCTCTTAGCATTTTTTTCTAAATTTAAAATAAGCCAAAAGGAAAAAGATCATTTGTAAAACAAAGTATGCTATTAGTCGGAGAGTTCATTAATCATTAAAACAACAATAGCTAATCTTGATTGAGGGCCATCTTTATTGGAAGGAAATACTTTACACAAATAATCCACTTAGCATTCATGATGACCTCATGATATATTCTTTTATAATACTTAAAGGAAGCAAAAATACAGAAATGATTCTACTTGCTCATAGTCACACTGCCATAAATGGCGAACCTAGTTTTGAATTCTGTGTTAAATTCCAAAGGACATGATCTTAACTATTATGCAATTTTATTGTTATCCATATAGTAAGAGTGGAAAAGTTAACATGAACTAGAGTTAAAAGTGGATTTGGAGAGAGTATTACTTAATTGATATTTTCAAGTTATAATAAAACTATCTTTATGTACCTTAAAAGTCATAGTATTTTGGCTGTCTACACCAGAGAACCAAATAATGTTCTACCACAACTTTTTGGATAACTTTCCTTGAGGATACTCTAAGATTTTTAGGTGCAGAAACCAGGGGTTTTGCTCACCATTGTAAAAGCCTAGCATGATGGAGATACTCAACAAAGTGTGTTGAGTGATTTAATGAATTAAAAGAAGAGAATTAATTTTAGGTGGTCTCCAACTTAAACATGAATTCATTCATTCATTCAAAAATTACAGACAACCTCTGTTTAGCAGACATTAGGTTAAGTGTCAATGAACAAATGTAAGTAGTTAAGTAAAATACATTTTATGGTCTCCAAGAGTTCACAGACTAGTCTTAGAGAAAGATAAGCGAAAAACTACATGCAGCATAATTAGCGGTATAATAGACATATGCTAATTACTTTATGCAAGTGTAAGAATTAAGGTTCAGGAATGACGTTCAAGGAAGGGGTTGAAAGGGAATTTTAGCCCAAAATGCATTTACAAAATAAAGCAAACATACACATAAAGAGGCAGGAACATCTACCTTGATAGAGAAAAACCTCAAGAGCTTCTCATTTAGCTGGGGACCTCTGTCTGAATTGCTTTGTAACCCTGGAGCCATAGGGTCTCTCTTTCTTATCTCTATAGGGCTAATTTGCCTTCATTTCTTCTTCTTCTTCTTTTCTTTTTTTTTTAAATTAGGTTCAGGGTGATATTCAAGAAGGAGTGATAAGGAAAATGCTACAAAACATGTTTATGAAATAAACCAACCACATACACCTAAAATGATTCTTCTGAGTAGGTCAATGTATCCAAGGATTTCATGTCCCACCCATCTGCCCCATTCAACTCATTCTTTGCCACGGTCATTTCATCCATTTCCATAGAGTTCCCTACTCAGTAAGCAGATGCCTCCCACATTTATATCTACTATTCAGACCTCTTTCTTGAGAGGCACAATTGTGTTTCCCAATTGGTCTACTCAATCTGTCAAAACTGAACTAAATATATTGTTTTTCAAAGTTGTTCCTCCTCCATATCCTTCTTTCCTTCATTAGAAACTTTGGGGGTAATCTTGCCTTATCCTCTTTCGTGTCCTATATTCAGTAAGTTAATAAATTCTTTTGAATGTATCTCTTAATAGCTTTTCCCTCATGCTTCATTTCTTTTGGCTCCTCCTTGCCACCTCCAGTGTGATCCACAGACCCCATCTCTGCTGCTTCCAATGCTGTAGCTGCTGGTTGTGGAGCCCTTACTAACCAATTGGCACTGCACTTTGTGCCTGAAATGATTATCTCAGGAGCATCTTCATTCATTCCCCTACTTCAATTACCCTCCCCTCCAGACATTACCTGAAAAATGAAGCTATTTTAGCTAGGTATAAGTGAAATATATTTGTGGGCCTCAGCCTGGGAATCTTACAAACATTTATGTGTTTCTAGGGGAAGGTCATTCTATATCAGGATGTCAGTAATGCCTATATGATGCAGAGCAAGACATTCTTCCTTTCAACTTGCAAATCAATTCAACATCTATTTGCTAATCATGGCTGTGTGCCAGGCACTCTTCTTGGTGCTAGTGATTTAACAGTGGAAAGAAGGACACCATACTCACAGAACATACAGTCCACCAGATTTCCAACAAGCAGAAACCTCTGCAGGTGGAAGAATTATGATTTCCTACATGAAGCTCCAAGGGCTATTCATTGATTTCCTTGATTAGTCTCACTGATGTACAGAGTGTTTTTCAATTAATACAGGCATGTATTTAGGAGAGCTTTCCCTCTCAATTTCTCTTTTTGTCATTCAGTACGATTTCAGGATATAAGTTTACTGACAATTTGGTTACTATAGAAATGCCTTTCCACTTAGGAGAATGTTGTGTCAGTAAAGATAAAATGAGGGGGGGTAACCAAATGAAAGCCTTAAGTTAAAAAAAAAAAACTAATGAGGCGATAGTACAATGTTTTTAGTGGTGGAGAAAATTTCTATATATTTATAAATAAATAGATCATTGAGACTGGAAATTATGTAGTTTGGAATACTTTTGCTAATATATTTAAATATCAACACTATAGGCAGCAGAATATAAGGGAAAGACCATAGACTTTTGGGTTCCCAAAACTCTGAATTCAGACAGAAAACTACATTATTTACTCTGCATTGTTAACAGGTGTTTGAAATCCTTTCGTGTGCATCAGTTTCTTTGAGTATCAGTTTATTGTTTTCATCTGTAATGCAGAGAAATCATAAAGAGTCATCTGAATTTTTTTGAAAGCTACTGAATTGTTCTTTCTGCTCTAGTTCTATCATCAAGCCAAGGCACAATCCAATATGCTAACTAAATAGCAACTCCAAGCTTCTCAATCCTCACTGAAAATCCTTAAATCTCACGTCCAAGATCCCTGAGGGTGACATTCGAATTTATGTTTAATTCTTGAGTTTGCACACTTCACTTTTAACCATTTCTTATCTCTAGTTTATGTTCCTGTTATACTAAATGCTGCCTTTCCCACACATCAGTAAGTACCTACGAATATGCTGGTCCATCTGTTCCACATCTTATCTATCTCTCCCACTCATAATCATGACTGCATACAACGGATGATAGAGAAAAACGGCAATTCTCGCATTCAGTTGGGGACCTCTGCCTGTATTGCTACGTAACCCTGGAGCCACAGGGTCTGTCTTTCTTATCTCTATAGGGCTAATTTGCCTTTATTTACTTTTTTTATGTAAAAAAATTAATGTTTATTTTTGACAGAGAGACAGACAGAGAGTGAGTGGGGGAGAGGCAGAGAGAAATGGAGACACATACTGAGCTGTCAGCACGGAGCCCAATGAGGGACCCAAACTCACGTAGCGTGTGATCATGACCTGAGCCGAACTTGGACGCTTAGTGGATTGAGCCACCCAGGTGCCCCATTTTTTCTTTTTAACATATAACATGTGCCAAGAATTCTGCTAGATACTTCCAATGCATTTCAAAATTATCAACAATATGAAGTTATTATGTGCTCCAAATAACAGAAAAATAACAGGGGACTCCTAGGTAGTACCAAAACAATAGAATGTTAAAAAAAAAAAAAATCTGGCTTTTTGCTAAAAAGCCAGAATTACCTCAACCTCATTCGGTAACAAAGATATGGTATTCCACATTAAAAAACATAATATCTTTTGAGTAAAATTCTTCATGCAGTTGAAATTTTTAGCTTACTTTTTAGTACTCTGTTTATTTTGGGTGCTAATCCTATCTGCTCAATGGGAAATATACATACTAATGAAATTTTAAATCTCTCTTGATAAAATATGAAAAGCCCTAAGTAATAAGGAATAGTAAAGAGATATAAAGAAAAAAATCTCAAGGAGATTTTGTCTAGCTGCCATAAAAATGTATGTTAAAAATAATAAAGTTAACATTTTTCCTTGATTATTCATATAACCATCACCTATTTTGAAGAATCGATAATAGTACACAGAAGTTTACTATTAAATTTACCTTTATATATACTATAGATATTTTCTTTAATAATAATTTTTCTTTATATGATTAAAAAAAGAATTTGTCGCTGATTGTTTTAAATCTTCATATTTTTATCATTTACCTTTCTAATATATGCCCCCAACTTATTAAACAGAGATACTGGCAGTACCCAGGTGCTAATAAGGACACAGATAGATAAAATGTTCTTGGGGATCAAGACAAAGCATGATAAGAGCTCCAATAACTGTATGAACAGGCAAAGGAGCAAACGGAAGGCACTTAATACAGCCTGCAGAAATGAAGTGAATGAGTAAAAGCTTCACAGGAGTGGTGGCTTTTGAGATGAGTCTTCAAGAAAAAAAAAAAAAAAAAATCCCAATGGGCAGGTTCACGGAAGGGCCGGGCAGCAGAAGCACACAGACGGGGCTCTGGGAGAGCAAAGCAAGTAAAGCAGTGTGTTGCATGTGCACCAGACCATGAAGAGCTCTTGATGCCAAGCTGGAGAGATGAACTTTATCCTTTAAGGACAAGGGATACATGAAGTATTTATTTTAGACATAAAAATGGTGATTACTATGTGGCTATATTTTGTTTTCTGTGGGTCCCAGGGGGCAACAGAGTCAGCCACTCATACACATTCCTGGCAGTTAATGTTATTAATGCTAGGATTAAATGGCAAAAAAAGGTATTCTAAACAGAAATAACTTCCTTGCAGATTCAATAAAGTTGCTCCCATCAGAAATAAATTCCTTTAGTTTGAGGAAGTAGTATACAACCTTCATATTGTTCTGTTTTTGATAATACCCTGCTGTTTGCTATTAGTGTTGTTCATAAAAGCTCCATAGAGCTCCAATGAATAAAACTGGTAAATATAGAATAAAGAAACATTAAGAGCCTCAGAGTGTATTCTTCTTCCCTACTAGCGTCTACTGACAAACTTTCATGAAGTCTCAGGGCTGTGAAGATACAGTATGAAAACCACTAGGTGAAGATAGTTTATCTCTAGAAAATGAGGGGTAGTGTGCTGGACACCAGTACCTCTGGGAGGATTCATACATTAAGTCATGATTAGCTGATCCAGAGATTCAATAAAGCATATAGACGATTTTATTTCTAAAACTAGAGCTAAATGTGAAATCATGTTGGGACATAATTGTTATAGACATAAAATTAAAGAGAATTTACTGCATTCCTATATATAGTGTGTGTATATATATTTTTATATATATATATATATATATCCATTTAATTTTGTTTTAAAGATGATTTCCCACTTATACACATTTGAACTCCATAAATTGGCAGCTCTAATGCATACAAACATTATAATCAATTTTTTCTTATGGTAGCATTTAATATTAATTTTTGTCAGTCAAAAGGCATTCTAAGCAACTACAATATAGAACTTGATTTTTGGTGATAAACCATTCACTAAATATATAATGCAAATTAAGTTTTGGCATCATCCAGAACCAAGGTACCTCTGGGGGGAAAAAAAAACAGATATGTGTATATTCGTAGTAATATAGAACTGAGATCTCACACATAAGGAAATTAATTTAAATTAAGTGTTAGATAGTCTATACAAAAGTATTATTTGCATGTGTATGTAGAAGTATGAATATATTTGACTAAATTAAAATGCAATGAGAAAGAAAATCTTAATATCCTTTAGCTTATTCGTTGGCTTTTTACCTTTGAACTGTTCAGGTCAAATATATTCTAACCCTTACTCTTAAAATTTGGCAATGTACAATTTCAGCAATTATGACAGAATAGTTTGAACATTTAATGAGAAGATGGAACTGAAACTCAATATTATTCATGCTAAGCTATCTTAAATGTTTTGCATATGCTAACTCTTCTGCTAAAATAATTTTAAGAAAGTAAGCATTAAAATCTCAACTCCTTGGTGCAGAATCATTTCTGAAATGCATTTATGTCATTCCATAATGAGAACCATTTTTGAAAATTTAATCATTTTCAAAGATATGTTTTTTCCAGAAATCTTCTGTTACTTCTCCAGTATCTCATCCCCTATAATAATAGTCAACCAAAGAAAATACATTGCCTTAAAATAGGTTAATACATGTAAAGAAAAAATTTTCATGTTTAATTCTGCCCTTTGAAAATAAAAAGAGTCAACTTTTATCAATCCTTACCTTTATGCTATAAAAACTATCCTTTTTTCTTCCTTCTCTTATACCAAAATCAAAAACAAACAATAGCAACAAAAAGTTAAGTGCACATTGCCTGTTACCATAAATGTCAAGATCAAATGTTACTTTATGAATTAAAAATGTGGAATAGAGTTCATATTGTTGACATTTCTATTTTGTCCAAATTCTTGGAGTTTTTACATGAATCGTTGTAACATCATCAACAACAACAAAATGAGTGTTTAAAAATCATTCCAGTGTGTTTTCAAAGAAAATCGCCTGCCAAGAAAGGTGTCAGCAAGATCTTTACTGAAGGAATTGTAAAAAGCTTGTGTCATGACTGAGCATATGGAATTTACTGACCCTTAAACTTTAAGAGACTGAAGTAGAATACCTAATGTCAAAAGCTGCCCCAAAGAGTCAGCTACAGGATATTGTTAAGAGTGTTTATATCTCGGTGTACGGAGAAGAAAAAAAAAAAAAAAAAAAAGCAATAATTCTGTAGAACAGCCCCAGGGCCCTTGCCTTTTGAGTCACTGCCACAATAAGCAGATCGCCACTGGGAAGTGAATATACTCTGTAACAGCACAGACTTGCACTATCAGTAGACATCAGTGTAAAGCAGGAGAGGCAACAGGATTAAAAATAGAAGTATAAAAAGGGAAGAGAGATAGAGTAATTATATTTACTGCTTATAGTTTGCAAAGGCAAAAGATATTAACAAATCAGATACGCATTTATTCAGAGCCTCTCTCCTATATTAATCTCTAGGTCTTTATATATTTTTTTCAGAACATTATAACTGTAAAGCTAATATAATTAAACGCTAGACTGTTCATATTCCCATAAAGTAAAATATAGTGAGAGAAGAGGTTCATTTTCTCTTTTCATGTAATGATGAAATGAGTGAATTACAAAGTAAACCTTAGTACTGAAAGATGCAGTTGGAGGATAAAAATGAGGAAGAATCGGATTTAGCTTAGACTTAACCATTTTCTAGATTGATGACTGATTTATTCACAGGCAATAGAAATACATTTACTAGATAACAGCTTTGTTACTCACACTTATATTTACATTATAAATCATTTTGACTTTTTGATAACACAGAAAAGCTTCCATCTTAATGAGTTTCAACTTGATCTCAATTATAAACCATACTAAACATGGTATGTAAGCTTCCTATATTATTGATTGCTTGTATACTGCACATGTAACAAAATAAACTAACAGAAATTCTCTTGAGCTATGTGTATGATATAGAAAACATTTTTCTAAGCCCAGGGGACGTAGTTTTCAAAGTTCCATAGTATGTCCCTTAGTTCTATTCTCTCTGTGACATAGAAGAGAAGTAACTGTAATATTCACCATTATTATAACCATAAATAACAGTATCAGGAGACACATCTCATAAACCCTCAAGGATGACACAGTAGCAAATTTTAAAAACCCTGTGAAAATTAAGTGTTCATTTTTTATTTTGCTTGAATTCACAGAGAATCCTAATGCTATCCTATTTCCATATTTAAAAAACAGATTAAACTGACATGCACATTATCCATTTCTTATGTCCTCTTTAAAGCTTGCACACTTTGCAGCTTTCCTTTGATTATATTTCCTTTTATTAAAAGTTTGACTATACATTAACTTCCTAAGTAGTGAAGCCATTTAAAACACACTTACTTGAAAAGTGTAAAACCGGGTCCCATTAGGAGGATGCACTTTAGGGGAGGCAGAAACGGTGTTCATATCCGAGAAAATCATTTCTGATCACACAGACAATATAATCCACAAGGAGCTACAGATGCAGAGCAGAGAGCTTAGCGTACAGATAAATCCGTGCATGCATTGAGAGAGGCTAGAGGGCAAAATGAAATCTGCCCCATCCTTCATAGATACACCGTGATAGCATTTTGAATCTTCCTCCTACGTCTGAAATCTAAGCTGAAAGGTTATCAGCCACCGACCTTTTGTGCAGCTAGTTCTTTAGCACATACAATGTTTTTTTAAAATTAAAACACAGAAGGGAAAAAGCAAGAACCAACAATAAATGGAGCTTGTGCAGAATCTGGCAGTGCTGTGGACCTGCCCATCTGTTCTCAGTGATAATCACCTCCCTCCACCACAGTCTAGCAGAGTGATTATGCTAAATATCCTGGTTAACCAATAACGTACAGTTTCATTTCAGGGAAGCCCGCACAGTGTAATTCAGAGGACCTCTTCTGACTAACCTGAAGCATGTTTCATATGCTGTTTAAAGTCATATTTAGTAACAAAGTATTATTCCATCACTCTTATTTCTGTATGTTTTCAAGTCTCTTTGTTACTCCCGGCCTTTTCAATGGGATTTTAGACTTTTGTACAAATCTTTTCTTTTCAAGTGAATAATTTTTTTTAATTTATCGATCAAAACATATTGTAGATGTCTAGAACATTAAGGCTCAAAGCATACAATTCAGGAAAGCTATATAATACTAGAATATTATAAAATAAAATGCACCAAATATTTCTACTTTTCTGAACTCTTAAAGCGCATCACAATATGGGCATAATCATTACTTTACTTCCCCCATTTTAACTCAAAAATCATTCAGTTCAAAATTAACAACTAAAAAAGTACAATGCACCTGTTTTTAAAAAATCAAAACTTTATCTCTCATATATAGAAAACAAGAAATAAAATTATCTTTTAGATACAGGAAGATTTTAAACTCAATATCCAAAAATATTAACTGTAAACATAAAAGCTGTGCTGCAAAGCGGGTTCATTTTTTATGTCTTTTAACACAAATTATTCAGTCTGCATAAAAGATCATATTCAGATGACTTTACACTTTTTAGAGGTAAAAATAAATGCTCCATTTACACATGGTTCAAAGGTGGAGACTTCAGGAGAACAGGGATGAGAATGAGCCAAAAGTGGTGTCTTTGTGAAAGTATCTAAGATGCATAGTTATATATAATTAAGAACCAGGGACCACCTGCTTTGAACCTGAAGACTATCAAACTATGATGGTGATGGGCTCTCAAAACTTAATTTTTTATTCATTTGTAGCTTTTACTTGCCAACTATGATTCAAATATATATTAATGAGGAGGAAGCAGAAAAATGATTCTCAATTCTCAAGCGGAGTCTCCACACTCTGGCAAACTCTGCAAGTAGGTAATTGTGTGTCCAGGAAACTGCTAAATAAGCCAGAAGATAATTTTTAAACAAATGCTTAATTTGAGAATAATCTTAAATTTATGGAAGAGCTGCAGAGATAGTACAGAGTTTCCACATATCCCTTCCCCAATTTCTCTGTTAACATCTTACATTACTACAGTACATTTGTCAAAACAGTAACTGATATTGGTACTTTATTGTTAAATAAACTCCAGACTTTACTATGGTTTCACTAGTCATTCTATTAATGTCTCTTTTGTGTTCTAGGTTCAAATCAAGGGTTTCACATTTATTTCATTTCCATGTCTCTCGAGTTTCCTCTGGTCTGTGACACCTTCTCAGTTTTTCCTTGTTTTTCATGTAAAGACTATCAAGATTTACTGGCCAAGTATCCCACAGGCTACCCTGCTTTGATGCTTATATTAATTTTATTTGATGTTTCCCTCATGATCAGCATTGGGCTAAGGGTTTTAGGGAAGAATACTACAGAGGTAAAAGTGTCCTTCTCATCAAATATTAATGAAGTGACCTCATCACATCATTATGGGACTATGTGACAGCCACTTATCACTTATTAACCCACGCTTGGTAAGGTGGTGTTCGCCAGGTGTCTCTACTGTAAAGTTACTATGTTTTCCTTTCCATACACTATTCTTTGTAATGTGGCCACTAAGTCTAGTATATTCTCCAAGAGGTGCTAGAAAGAAATGAAATTAAACTTTACATCCTGGAGGAAGGTTGTGTTTATATGTATTAAATGGCATTTTTCTATAGAGAAGATTTGCCTCACGCATTATTATTTTTTCAATTATTTACTTCTATCAGTATGAACTCAGAGATATTGAGATATTTATTTTATAGTTGGAGTTATTATACAATATAATTTATTTTGATGCTCAAATTGTCCCAGATTTGGCTGCCGGGAAGTCCTTCAAGGTTGGCTCCTACTTCCCTTTGATGTGTCCCCATCCTTTTGGTTTTGGAGCACTCAAATGATTATATTTTAAACCTGTTTTGTTTTTTTTCCCTCCTGTATGAATTACCTATTTGCTAAAACTATTAATCATCTTAACTTTAACTCTACCACTGCAATTTAAATAGAAAAATTGTGCTTTCTTTTTCGTGATTATTTAAGCAGCCACATATTTTTTAAATATTCTTTTTTCCCTTCTGATTTTTTAGCCTACATGGGATTCATTCAAATGATTATCAAATTAAACAAAATAAATATATAGGTATACTAGATTTGATAATTAGCAATGTAAAAAATTTTGGTTCTTTCTACTCAAAGATACTTCCTCTTAAGGTTAGCAGGGCCATGTAACTCGTGCTCCTCAAAGAGCTTTCGGTGGAAACAATGTCTCCAAAACAAATGTGAAGCTTCTCAAGAAGGTTTTGAAGGAAATATTTCTTTGCCAAATAGATTATTATGGTGCAAATAAAACCTCCGTGTGTTTTATGCTTACCTGTAAATTGGTTCTGACATAATAAAGACCAGATGATTCACTAGATTTCTTATTATTATTTAGAAGGGCAGTAAATCAAATATTTACGGTATAATATTACATATCCCTGGTATAATTTAATATATTTGCTGAATTTTCCGTAACTAACAAAGTATTTTAGCAAGGAATTCTGAAGCTTTTTGGCCAAGAAAGGTACAGGTTTTTCTTTTTCACAGCTTTTGTGTGGGGAGGAGAAGAAAGAATTAATGTTGAATGAAGTTGGAAGGAGAAACAGTGTAAATATGTAACTATTTTAAATACAATGCTTTACTCTAAATGTTGCAGAAATTGCCAAAATATACAGTCCTCCCTAAACTTTTGTTTTCTAAGTAGGTTATTTATGATAATGATGGTATATAATTGTTCTGAATGTTTATTTGAAGATTACTTTCTTTCTCTGCCTGGGAGAAACAGGGAAAGTGGTGTCCACATCTGAAAATTGAAAAGATACAGAATCCTGCCTTGTCCATTTAGGTTATAGAAGCCTGGTGCTATTTCTAGGTCCCAGCATCATAATTATAAGAGATATAGTCTCTTATAAGGAATTTTAAATTTGGTGAGAGAGACATCAACTACTAAGAGGTTGTTATCTAGCAGGACAACTGAAATGCAGTTTAGTAAGTGCTAATGACTGAATGTGAAGGAGACTGAGTCCATCTGAAAAGTATCTAACGCAAGGGATGTATCAAAATCCCTGGCAAAGGCAGGAGGTTGAAGGAAGAGAAGGAACAGTGCATGAAAAGATACAAGACGTCATGGGATGCCTGGGGAAATATGACTGAAAACATTTCAGGGCACCTGAGGTAACTGTGTTAGATGTGTTTTTTCATATATAAACATTTTCTCAAGAGAAATTAATAAAGAGACATTAATCTGGTCAACACCCTATTTCTATGAAATCAAAAAAAAATTAGAACATTCTTATACCAAAAAATGTACAAAATGTAGAAACATATTTCATACTTTTGGTTAGTATATTTTGACATATTTCTTAAGTTTTCCAAATAGCTTTCCAAGATCTTTTGGCCTGTCCAAAACTTCATTCTTAGTTTGATTGCATTCAATTTATAATAAGACTATTTTAAGTGTTAACTCGAAAGTAAAAGTATATAGTACAATACTATGTAAAACAAAATTGACTGTGCTCACGGAAGGAGTCATTAGTTTCTGGGCAATGTCTACCAATCCCATGAAGGGCAAGATGTCCATTTCAACTGCTACACACAGACCACTCCCCCAAATCTCTCCGGATGTATCTTTTCTCAAGAGAAATAAATTAAGAATATGAACTCTAGAAAGTTTAATTCTAGCTATCTCAACCACTTGAACTTTTACAGAAGGAAACTGAAAATGAGAAAGTAAAAGGATAACTAAATTATACTTTCTTAAAAATGGGTAAAATAAAAGTCCTGAAGCTAGACACTTGTTTTTAACAGACTTACATAGAAGATTCCCAGAAGTCATCTAATAAACCCCTTGGCCTCTGAGAATAATTACTCTGAACCTTCTGAAATGTATGCTATCAAATTTAATTTTATAAAAAGTTAAAAAAATACTTTAGAGCCTACTACTCCACATACTGTCAGGAGGATTCAGCTCACAAATTTTTTATATCCCTTCAATATAACTTCTTAAACAAATAACTGATATATTCTACTTCAAGATAAGCAATTCAATACACCTTTTCTTTTGTTCATTTATGGGTATTGAATAAGAAGCTCAAAAATTTGCTAGAGTAATAAGAATTTGAGGAATTAAAGAAATACACTGAAAGGGCTATTCATTTGCTGTTAGTTTCTGATAGATGCTCAGGAGGAAAAACACCATACTGAACAAAAATAGGAATGAGAGAGAGAGAGAAAGAGGAGGACGAGGAGGAGAGATATCACTACAATTTACACCATAACACTATAGGATAACAAAGAATTTTCTAGCCAAGCGTTCAGCTAGAAGTCATGCCAGATGGAGTGAAATTTGCAGTCCAGATGGGCAATACATCCTAGTGATCCATATGGATGGCATGTGGAAGCTAGTTAAGTACATATTGCCAGCTAGATTATCTATCTTATCTACCTACTAAATGTGTATTCATAGTTATGCATCTTTAACTGTATCTGCATCCTTCCCTTCCTATCCTGACTTCTACAAGATTCAGCAAAGATGACCCTGTGCACATAGACAAAACTCTAAGTTTACTTTTATGCCTTTCCTCGGAGTCTCCTTCCTGATAGTCACAGCTGGTTGTGCATAAGTTGATAGGTTTCATTCACTCATTCATTGATTCACTCATTAATTCAAAAAATTTTTATTGAAGAGCAATGAAGTGCTAGACACGTTTCATAGGTGAGAGCAGAAATGAAGGGCAGGTGAATATAGTGAAAGGAAACACTGCATTTGTAGTAAGCCAATGAGACACTCCAGCCAACAGGAATAATCAATTCTAGAAGTGAGATCTTGCATTAGAAGATCCAAATTAAAAAACAACAAACAAAATAAAACAAAACTTCTAATGCCTCAAAGACTTTCTTCCAAGTTCAAGAGATGTTTTTAGCTACCTAAATACTCCTTGAGAGTGTCTCAAAGAAAGACATTTAGAGCCCTTCGTGATCCTTCAAGATTTGTAGTTACATAGACTAAATAAATACAAATTAAGGATATTGAAATTTACAAGCTTCCATTTATAACAAGACAAAAATATTAAAGTTGCTTTTAGTCCACATTTTGATGATAATATGTTGTTTTTTTTACATAATCTCATAAAGTTTTTATATATGTCTAGATATGGCATGTATGTAGATGTATGTATATATTTGTGACCATGTATGTTTTATGTGTGCATTATACACACGCATGCATATAGGCATATGCATACACATATGTACACATACATGCACAAACGTACCTACATATATACTGTCTTCAAAATTCAAATTAGAAAATTTTAGAACAGTATCTTCTTTCCATAGTGCTTCTTCTTTTGCACTTTGGATTCTCTTTGCTTGAATGACATTTTTCACAAATATTTACATGTATTATAATAGCCCATAAACATCTTCATGCTTAAATTAACATATTAAAGTGTAAGAAATTCAGGATTAAGATTCGTTTTGGTTTGTTTGGTTCTTTAACAAAAAAAATACTGATTGATTAGAATTCTATAATTCTATGTTTCAATAATTTTACTATATTTTTTATGTCTCTCTCATGTTCTAAAATATATGTCATTAGCCTGGTTTTACAAATATCACATTATGGTTCTACGACAGGATGTTATTTCTGCAGCTACCACTGTGGATACCAAACGCCCACATAGTTGAAGTTTTTTAATACCTGAAGGGGTTTCTAAGTTCTGACTTCTGTAAACATAAACAGAATTAGCTGAGAAATATTGGGTCTATTATATGGCATGGGACCCACATATAGAATATTACATATTGAACTTAAACTTGGATATACAACCCTACATGCACTATTCTATTATATAGTACAGTTCTGATATTAATTTTCCCTTTTTCTGAGAAATTGGCTAAATTCTTAGCCATTTATGACCAATATTTCCACTCTGGATAAATTGATATTTTTACTTTATTTATTGTCCAGTTTCCATAGATGTTTTCTGTTACTATACACTGAAATTACTGCATCAGAATACAAAAGAATTCTCAGTCACCGATACAGAATTTTGATTTCATTTTTTAAATCAAGAAGCATAATTTCATTCTTTATTGAGATGAAATAAGATTCCTTAGTGTGCAAAAGTGACCTCATATAGACCTTCCTGTGTATAACCAACAAAAACCAGCATAACCCAAGACATAGAGTAGGCATCCGATAAATACTTGGGAAACACTTGAAACATCTTCCTCTGGATGTTTTGCTTCTTTTCATGAGTTGTATTTTAACAGTAATTATCTCATTTTGACTTGCTGACTAGGCCTGAGAACTCAAAAAATACTTATTCTTATTCCCAGATTCTTACACTTAATATGTGATATATTTAGCATTCAAAGTTTGGGCTGAGTGTATTTCTTGGTACATAGTAAAGTTGTTGGTGAATAAACGAAAAAAAAAAAGAGAGAGAGAATATACAACTCATATTGTTTGTATTAACTAATGCTGTCTAATAGTTTAGAAAATAGATTAAAAAAAAAAACAGTTTCAAAAATAGATTTTAAAAAATAGGAAATAGAGTGGAGCCCCTGGGTGGCTCAGTCAGTTGAGCATCCAACTTCAGCTCAGGTCATGATCTCCTGGTTCATGAGTTTAAGCCCCATATCAGGCTCACTGCTGTCAGCATGGAGCCCACTTCAGATCCTCTGTACCCCTCCTTCTGCCCCTCCTCTGCCTGCTCTCTCAAAAATAAATAAACATTAAAAAAATAAGAAATAGAATAAGAAAGTAATTTTGCAAACTTACATGTATCCACTCACTAAAACGTACACACAGGTAAATTCACCGCGATGCACTCATTCACGGAGTATTGGGAGAAATATCATATTAAAGAGAAGAAAGGTATATTCCAAGCAAACAAAGCAGATGTTCCAATGCTCTTCATATAGTTCACTTTATGTTAAATACTTTGTCTATACCATCTCAGAAGATACAGGTTTAACTGATAGGATGAGAGGAAGAGAAGAATCATATGGGTGATTTTGTGCAATTCTATGCAAGAGCTGTTAGGATAATGTTATCATAGCTATCTTGGAATAACAGAACATTTAAAAATACATTAATTTATAGGGATGAACATTCTACTCATAATCCCATGTTTAAGATTAGAAAGATTACGATATTACAGGAACAAAGGCAATATTAGCCAAAACTATGGAAAGTAGACTAAAGCAATCTTTAGATTATTATTTCTTATTCTTTAAGATCTCTACTTCCTCAGTTGCCATGGTAGCAAGTACATTATTTTCTCCTTAATTTGACTTTTTCCAAGAATTTCATTTGAAAGACAAAGCCAATCACTATCTTGTCTTATTTTCTTTAGAGCAAGAACAATGGCTCAATAGCTGCTATTTACTGAATGATATTATAGGGATGCCAGAGTTGCCTTTTACAAAACCTTCTAAAAGGAGGTATTTATTCCTCACTTACATATAAGGAAATGAGTCTTAGGGAAATATAACTTGTCTAAGATCACATCTTAGACAAATGGGAAAGGCACATCATTTGAAACCAGGTCTATCTGATTACAAAGGCACATGATAAATCAAAATTACATCTTGGTACTGCTTTATCTGGTACTGATTTTAATTCAGTACAGAATATGAAAATGAGATTAATAAATCCTAATTGATTTCATACATCAAGGAATTCTTTGGTGATTGGCTATCTGATGAACTATTTTAATTTTATGAAAGTATTCAGATTCTTCCAATGAATCAGATGTGGGTTGTGAAAGACAAAATGGAATCCAGAACAACTACAAGGTTACTGGCCTGGGCAGTGAGAGGATAAATTGCCACCAAAGGAGATGGAGGAGGCTGTGAAAGAAGCAGGTTTGAGAAACATCCAAATGTTCAATTTTGTCCATGTTGAGTTTGAGGTTCTATTAGTCATCTAAATAGAGACGTCACATTGGCAGTTGAATATACAAATCAGGGACCACATTAGCATGCGGACTGAAAACTAAAAAACTGGAATGAAGTCATCAGGAAGTGGATGTAAATAGACAAGAGAAGTGGTCCAAACCCAAGTCTTACTACACTCCAACGATAAGAGTCCCGGGAGACCAGCAAAGGAGAATGAGATGGAACAAATCAGTGGAGTGAGGTGGGGGGCGACCAAGAGAGGGATGTGTCCTGGGAGTCCAGAGATGAGCATGAATCAGGTGGGCAAAAGTGATCATCTACATCAAATGCTGTTGAAAGGTCAATTAAAACAAGGTCTGAGCACTGGCCACTGGATTCACCAGATGGTTGGGAGAAAAGCCTATTTTTTTTTTTTCTGACTACAGATTTATTCAACACAAAACAATCTCCTCCAACTTTACTGAGGTGGCTGATCACATCCATGACCAAATTTACATCTAAACTGGAATTCAGTTACTGAGACAGTCCTGGCCTCAGCTTTCTTGTCGGCACCAAGGGGCACAGCGCTTCGTCTGTAGGCGTCTCTCTCAGCTTCCCCTTGTGTGAGTCTTCAGGTCACTCTCCAGAACTTTGGCCTGTGGCCTGCCAATCTCAGGATGGCTGCAGCGCAGAGTGATAGACACAGTCTCAGGGGGGCGGGTAGAGGTAACCACAGAGATACTGAATATCCTCATTGGTAAGCTACCAATAGAAATGTTTCCAGTCAAACTGTTCCTTGACACAGCCTTATGATTCGAGAGACTGCATGACCTTCATGACGTGAAGATTAGACACATTCTTGTCTGTCAGCTCAGGGTATTTAGGCATGTGGAAATCCTTCTTGGCCACCATCACTGCCTCCTTGAAAAGGAGGTTCTTTCTGGGCATCAACATCTTGGCTCCTGCTATGTCCAGGGCCAGAGCTGGAAAGGAACGGGCATAAGCAGCAGGCAAAAAGCCTCACTGATGTAAATTTAAAATGAAATGGGAGGAGAGGAATGGAAATCATGTGTTTATGCAATACTTTTAAAGTATATTGTTGTAAACGGAACCAATGATATGGGACAGTACCTGACAAGTAAAGTAGGGAAAGAAATAAGAACAAGTTGTGCTGAAGGAGAAGGTCTAGTGTAAGGTGAAAAATCATGATGCAGGCTTAACACAGGTGAGGAGGTGAATTTCTGGAGAAATCTCCTTCAATAGGTGAAAGGAGGTAGAACCTATGAGAGAAGAGACTGGCTTTAGAGAGAAGAGAACACCATCTTTCATAACAGGTGGGAAGGCAGAGCACGTGGGTTCCTTTGCTGGTAACTGTAGTGGTAGGGATTTGTGTAACTGCTCAGGAACTTAGGAAGCTGAGATATCAGCTGAGAGTCAACGTAGGGGAGGGAGTAGTGAATGTTTGAAGAAGTGAGGAAATGGTATGAAACTGTCACATAAAGCTGTCACGTAAAAGAGAGAGAATATTAAAATATACCTATATTAAAGAACAAGCTTAGACATGCAAGCAAATCAGTTGATTTTAACTTCTTCAATTAAAAGCTTCGGCTGTGAATGGGTGGGTTGCTAGAAGCTAGAGTTTTTATAGCATGGCAGAAAGCAGTTTAGAATTCATGCTCTTTGAAGGAGGCAGTTCCACAGACTGAGAACAGAAGGGATGAAAGGGATGAGTCACACATGCCCAGTTCATTCTATCAAACTCATCTATCAAGGAAGCCATTTCTTCCTGGGGGCGTACAAGTTAGGCCAGAAGAGTTACTCTAACGGGAGTCCAGCCACCTGGAGTGGAGGGGAATGTACTCCCCAGAACGTGACTCCCCTTTCTTTCATTCTCATGTTCTCTTATTTTCACCACACTTTTTCTTGGACATCATGAAAATAAGTATCGTTGTGTCCCAATCTATCTGCCAATTTCTATTTTCACTCTCTCTATACTTAACCAAGAATCCATGATAATATCTTTCATTCTCTTGCCAAAACCCTCCTCTATTTTCTTAATATACTTCTGTTTGACCTTTTCAGTAAACAGTTGTATTAATCCACTTGTCCAGCTTCTCTGCAACAACCTGAGTTGATGTGTGTTGTTGGAGCACCTCAGAATAATCAAAGCATTGACAAGCTTGTAATCCTCAACCTCGGCAGTGCGCTCTCTGCTGCCTGGCCCCTCATCCCGTGCATTCCTTTCACAGAAGCTCAATAAATCTTTCTCCAGTCTGCTAAGGGCTCGCTTCACTGCTTGCTCACTCATTTGCTACAGATTAACAGTTGATTGTTTTATGTTAAAATTCCTTTCCCTACAATCTCACATCTATTTGCCCCTATCTTTATCTCTTCTTCTCTCATCTCAAAGTCTGAGACTGATACTTCCAATTGAATTTTGTCACAAGAAGAATGAGAAGCTTCCAGGCAATTTTAATGATCTTCTTAAGCATCATTAGCAATGGCTTGCACTTTTTTCTGAAAGGCAGTCTCTTTTGTGGGTTTTCCTTAATTGTCCCTGTAAAGCATCCACATATTCACTGTCCTCTCCAAACTTAGTTGCTATAGACTACTCCTAACATCACTTAAAATCCCAGATGTTTAGAGATACAGAACACACTAGTGATCATCTAGTACAGTAGAATATTCTGCACATTAACATCCTCTATGGTGGTTAAAAAATACCAATGGTTAGGCCTCACTGCTAGTGATCTTTTATGTAATTAGTTTAAGGATGTCAAAATAGTGTTTTTCTAAATCTCCCCAGATTTTTTTTTCAGTGTGCAAACAGGATTAAGGGATAGCTAATATATAGTGGAATTCTTTTTTTAGAGTCAAACTGAACACAAGAAGAATACAAATGTCCTCCTTTTCGTGGTCATACCATGAATCATTCTGAGCTAACTGGGACAGAGCTTCCCAGCCAGGGTGTCGCCAACAGATTACAGGTGTACTGAAACACCAGTCTCTCAGCTGCAGAGTGATTTGTCAAATCCTGGGACTTCCAGAGCTCCTGAGGTACTCAATAGTAGGCCTGAGCACCCTCCTCTGTCTACATTAGTATAATGTAAAATTTTATGATTTCCTATCTGTGCTACAATGTGAATGAGATTAGAAACACTGAACCGGTGTGCGCCTCAAGAGCCACTGGATAATATTTCTTTTTTGAGAAGTCTATCTTTTCATCTTTGCTCCATTAAATTCCATTTTTGGGGCACCTGGGAGGCTCAGTCGGTTAAGAGTCTGACTTTGGCTCAGGTCATGATCTCACAGTTTGCGGGTTTGAGCTCTGCATCAGACTCTATGCTGACAGTTCAGATTCTGCTCAGATTCTGTCTCCCTTTCTCTCTGCCCCTACCCTGCTCGCACTCTGTCTCTCTCTCTCTCAAAAAAATATAAAGCATTAAATTTTTTTTAAATTCCATTTTTAATGTTTCCCCTCTCCTCTAAGCCCAGGTCATGTGACCAATTTTGTGTTATCAGTAATTTCTTCTGTCCAATAACTAAATAAGGAACGAAAAGTTTAAACACCATGTAGGGAATGACATCAGCAAAATGTCATTTTAAATGATTGTGAATATTAGTGAATTATTAAAATTTATTATTATGTCCTGGATCACAACCTCCTAGTTGGAAAAGTAGACATCTAAATGACTATGGTCAATTCACAATTTTTCAGCTCGTTGATTAGAAGGCCATCCAAATACAGAATTAAGAGTTTATTATATCACGATAAATTATGGGCATGCATTAATTTCTTCAATTTATCTGCCTTGTACTTGACATTCACCACACATAAATAAGTGAAAGGAACATAAATATTAACATTTCATAACAAAGACAGAAATTCTTATTATAAATGCATTGCCTTAATATCAAAAGGGCCATAATCAGTAACATGATTACGATGCCGTGGAGAGCATTACACACCCTAGCATCAGCAGTCATGCAAAATAAATATTAATTTATTGAATTGATTAGATGCAAGGAACTGGATAATTCTTTGAATTTTGATTGTATTATTATTAAATCACCAACTCAGTACATGGAATCTAGCACCAAACAGATCCAAGTTCAAATCTCCATGCTTCTTTTTTAATGAAGAAAGCTTTGACTTAGCTTCCCTGTGCCTCAGGTTTCTTTGAAGTGGGGATTAAAATAGGTTTCAACTCATTGTAAAACCTGAGTAAATGTATTTAAAAAACTTACTGTCATTGTCACCCTCTCAGCACTCAGAATCCAAACTGACTTTCCAAATTTCTTTATTCAACCATAGATTGTGTTTCATTTATTCCTTGCCCAATTTTTTTCTGTTGCCTGGAATTTTCTTTTTACTCATATTCGAGATCCAGTTTTAGTGCCTCCTCATCTATGAAGTCTTACCAGTCCAGAAACTTTTTACTCTCACACACTTAGTTTGCACTTTAGTTGTGGTCCTCACTAACGTCTGCAATAGGTGAGTTATTAGCATGTTGGTGTGCGTGTACACTCAAGTGGGAGCTGCTGGGGAATGTGGATTGTTCTCCACACAGCAGCCTGTAAGATCTGTAAATATGTGAATCAAGCCAGTCCATGCTCTACTCTCAACCTTCCAGAAGCTTCCTATCACATTTTGAAGAAAATACAAAGTCCCCAAATACAGTATTTGATCCTGGCATTCTGTCCTCAGTTCATGTCACCACACACCTATCTACTATCCACTGCCACACGATCTCCTTGCCGTTCCCAAAATATAATGCCAATTGATACAATGAAGATCTATTGAGTGCCAGCTATGAGGTGGATTCTATTCTAGGCATTTAGGATATATTGGTGAACACAGTAGACAGACACCTTCTTTGGAGAGCTCTCACTGCAGTGGGAAGAAGTACAGAAACCAACAGTACAATAAGTGAATTATATTGCATGTCGGAAGGGGATAAGGGCAATGGAAAGAAGTAGAAGAGTGAAGGGGGACAGGAACTAGAGCCAGAGAAGACAGATTAGCAAATTGTGATTTCAAATTCCATATTAAGCATGTTCTCTTCTTGGTACTTGCCACTGTGGTTCCTTTTGCCTGGCTCTCTCCCAAGCCCACCCGATAGTCAGATGGTTCTCCCCATCAGTTACTTGAGGGTATGCCTACATGTCAGCACTTCTGTAAGTACTCATCTAAAGACAGTGTAGAGGTGAGGGAGGTGAGGGAGGGGGGAGAGGGGGTGACGGACATTAAAGAAGGCACGTGTTGGGATGAACACTGGGTGTTATATGTAAACCAATTTGAAAATAAACTATTATAATACAAAATAAATAAATAAATAAATAAAATAAATAAATAAAATAAATGCAGAAAAAAAATAAATAAAGACAGTGTAAAAAGTATGCACCCACTCTTTCCCTGCTACCTTTATTCCCTTAGTCAGCTTTATTTTCTCCACTGCACTATATGTGAAAAATGATATTTATTCATTTTATAAAGGAATATATTTTTCGTTTTATTAACTGTTGCATTCATTCTCATTGCTTAGGACAATGTTTGGCATAAAGTTGTTAATGAATTTTCATTGAATAAATGAATGTAGGTAATAATTAACTTCAGCTAATGGTTATTAAATATAAGAGGTAGAGCCAAGAAACTATAACTTAGTCAATAATCCATTATTTCTCAATAACTGGGAAGGGTTTTCATATTTTAAAATTCTGCTTTGATGTCCATGGCACTTCTACTGATAAAAATGTCCTGACAAACTTCTTTAATATGGACCACTGATTCATTAATTCAACAATTAAAAACTAAGTGCCCATCCAATAATGTTCTCAGCTTTGTACAAAGCACTGGGGACACAGCAATTCACTATATTGTATATCTGGAACTAATATAACGCTGTAGGTTATTTATATTAGAATTTAAAAATAAATGATAAAATTTTAAAAATTCAGATAATTATTTTAAAGTAAACTTTAATTAATAAAAACCTCTTCATATATGTTATTATAAAAATTAAAATACAAAAATTGTGAATATAATCACTGCTTTTGAGTTAAAGCACCATTCAATAATGGTCACAGAATCCTGATATTTTTGTGTGTGTCTTACGTTACTTAATATATTCTTCTCTCTGGACTCAGAGTAAAGTTAACTGTTTCTCCCTGGTGAAGGACCAGGAACACCTAAATTGGTAAATGCTCCTTCCGTCCTTAGGAGCTTTGGTCCTGATGAAAATGACACTTAGGTTAAGTGTTAGTGAAACAGATGTGTACAGCTCCAAACAATAAAGATTTATATGGTTCAAATTTGTCCTCTGGGTCCAAAATGGATGCAGTAACAGATCTAAACTACTGAATAGTTTTTATAATCCATAAGTTAATATGTACCAACATTTATACTTTGATAACTAGACTATAACTAAAACCTAGAACGATAAAGATATATACTAATATCCAAAATTTCATGTGAGAGACAGCCAGAAAGACAAAATCTGAGGCAGAGAATGGCCAATAACTTTATGAACTATTATGTCTATTATTGATTTTAAATTGTTTTCTGTTTGGTGATGTAATATTTTGTTACCTTCAAAATATCCAAAAAACGCTGTATTTGTGACACCTTAAGGAAAGAGGTAATGGGGTTGCCTCCATGCATGATGAAGGAGGTTCAAGTAGAGGACAGATTCTGGTAGAAGTGAGGCTAAGAGTATCGAAGGTCATTGGAATTGAGCCTGCAGCATAAATCAGAAGCAACAAGTTTGATGTAAATGGCAGGCAAATTTAAAATCCCCCTTACATCCTCAGAAATGTTAAGGGCACTTTAACATTTATCATACCCGTGATAAAGTAGATATATTATTCATATATTTAGATAATAAAGGAAAGAACTTAAGGAAATGTAATTTATTTACTTAAAAAAATATTTTTTGTATGTATGTATACTTTGTATATATATGTATTTTTTGTATATATATGTATGTATACTGTATTTGGATATATATATGATATATAAGTCATATATATCTGTGTGTGTGTGTATATATACACACACACATACACTGATTACCTAAAGCTGTTTGAACTGCTGAGGATGTTACCATGAACAAAACAGAAAAAACAGCCCTTTCCTCATGGAGCTTATCTTCCAGTGGAGTAAATAGGAGAACTGATTTTTTTAAAGGTAATTAGAAAAGGCCTCCATGAGAAAGTAACAATTGAACAGAAATAGACTTGAGGTGAAGAATGAGCTATGGGCGTATCCAAAGGGAAAGGATATTGGGTAGAGTAAAGAAGAAATCCGAAGGTGCTAAGGTGGCAGCATGTTCAGCGTTTGAGTAAAGAAAAAGGAGGGTGGGGTCCCCAAGCTGGGTACATGAGCAAGGGAGCTTTAGATAATGAAGTCACAATGAGAACAGGAAATCATATTAGGTGGATGTTACTGGGTATTGACTGGGCTTTGGCTTTTATTCTGAGTAAGACAAGGAAGCAGGGTGGGAGGTTTTGGAAAGCCTTGAGGGGAGGAGAAACATGATTAAATGGTTGACCAACATTTTAAAAGAATATTTCTGGCTTCTGGGTTAACAATAAAGCAAAGGCAAATACCCAGTAGTGGAATTACTAGATCATAGGGTAATTCTATTTTTAATTTTTTGTGGAAGTTCCATACTGTTTTACACACTGGCTGCACCAGTTTGAGACAGCTGTGAGATGATACCTCACTGTGGTTTTGATTTGCATTTCCCTGATGAGTAGTGATGTAAAGAACCTTTTCATTATTTACCACAACCAAGATATGGAAGCAACCCAGTGTCCACTGAGAGATGAAGGGATAAAGAAAATTTGATATATGTATGTATGTATGTATGTGTATATATGTATACACACACACACACACACAATGGAATATTACTCAACCATAAAAAACAAAATCTTTCCACCTGCAACCACATGAGTGGACCTAGAGGGTGTAATATTAAGTGAAAGTGAGTCAGAGAAAGATAAATACCATATGATTTCAATCATATGTGGAATTTAAGAATAAAGGGAAAAAAAGAGACAAACAACAACAACAACAAAAACAAACTCTTAAATATAAAGAACAAACAAGTGGTTGCCAGAGGATAGGTGTGAGTGTGGATGGGTTAAACAGGTCAAGGAGATTAAGTGGTAAGAATCGAGTAATGTATACAAGTGTTGAATCACTATATTGTACAACTGAAACTTAACTATACTGGAATTGAAAAAATAAATAAAAATTTAAAAACAAAAAAGACTGAGGCCTGTGGAGGGGAGGTTAGAGTGGTACAAGGGAAATTAACTATGGCACTATGCAGGTGAAAGCTAATGGTGGCTCACACAAAGGTGGAAGGTACACTGAGACCTAGCTGGACTCTAAAAATATTTTCAAGATAGATTTGGAAATGAGGGAAATAAGAAACAAGCATAACTCCAAGAATTTTACCTACATGAAGACTATGGTTGGATCAAGTTTGGAAGGAAGATCCATAACCCAATTTTCAACATGTTGAATTTTAGATATCTATTAGATGTTAACATGGAGATTTCAAGTAAGTGGCTGGACATATGGGCTTGGGTTCCATTGGAGGGTCCTGGCAAGAATGATAAATTTGGGAGTCTTCAGTAAATGCTGGAAAAAAAGAGAAGTCTAATTACTAAACCCTCCATTGCCCCAATATTAAAAGAGCCTAGCAAAATGAAGGATCAACAAAAGAAGCTAAAAGGAGGCGCCAGTAATCACCACATGATGAGGATGAGATGAGGATGGTGTTTCGCCAGTGGAGCTTCCCACTCTTAGGCTCCTACCTGAAGCAAATGGCTCCTACTTAGAGAAGGTAGCCTCTCTGGCCAAGCTGATAACTTGGACAGTAAACAAGGTAGACTGAAAAAGGAATTGGCATTTTCCTGGTCAACTAGATGATGTTTACGACGAGATGTTCAGTCACATGATCATATTCCCATTCTGACTCTAATGGAAGGTCAGGAGGGGAATATAATAATAAACAACATGTGCCTAAATTTGATACAGAGCTTCGTGCCAGTACCCAAATAGTCTGGGAGCACTAGATGTCAACAGTAAGAGGTACAGTATAGATTCTTCCAATAAAATGTTGATATAATCCAGTGATTCGTAATTTTCTTTTTTTTCTAAATAGAATATATTTTATTTATTTTATTTTACTAAGCTTTTACTTTTAATCCCAGTATAAATAACATACAGTGTTACATTAGTTTCAGATGTCAACTATAGTGATTCATTCTATACATTCAATTCTATACATTACTCAGTGCTCATCAAAATAAGTGTACTCTTTAATCCTGATCACCTATTTCACCCATCCCACCTTCCACCTCCGCTCTGGTAACCATAAACAGAATGCATTTTAAGTGGAATTATATGTGGGAGTCCAAGACATTACACATATGAAAGTGGAATTTCTTTGAGTCAGATCAGAGTCCAGCTTGTTCACAGTCCTGTTGAAGCTATCCTCACTGAGGCATCCTGACATAGTCCTAGGGCCTTGGTAAGCATGGCTTAAAAACACTAGCATAAATGTAAAAAAAAAAAAAAAAAACTTAATCAGTTCAGATGGGAAAAAAATTGGCATTTGCAGCAGTCAGGAAAAGTTTGGGTAAAAAGGACCTCAATAAAATATGCCCAGGTTATCAATGTATTGTTTTTCCTCCCTAGATTATGATGTGCAAAATCTCCAAAACTACTGATAGCATAATGAGGGTAACCAGGGCTATCTATCAATAATATTAAATAAATTATAATTTTAAAAAAGGGAGAAAGTTTATAGTGTAGAAGAAAATTAAACTTGATGTAAATAATAATACACACATTTAGTGAGGTTTATCCATTTCAGGAACACATGAAATCTAACAAAAGGGGATTAAAAAGATGCATTTAAAAGTTTAAGAAAGGGGCGCCTGGGTGGCCCATTTGGTTAAGTGTCCGACTCCTGATTCCAGCTCAGTTCATGGTTCCTGAGACAGAGCACCCGCCCCCAAGGCCCCTCACCCCTTCGCCCCACCCCATCATAGGGCTCTAATCTGGGAAGGCAGAACCTGCTTGGGATTCTCTCTCTCCATCTCTCTGTCCCTCCCCTACCCCCAAAGTAAATTAACTTAAAAAAAAAGTTAAATAAAAGAAAAGAGAAACAACATAATGAATATATTCCTCCACAACCACGAAGAAAGAAGTTACAATGAAGAGCAGGAATGATAATGAACTTAAAGTTACAATATTAATCTATTTTAATCAAATGGGAGATAAGCCTTTCCGCCAGCACTAAGGGGAAGTGTGAATAGGAAAGCAATCTTGTGGAGTCCCTCAAGAGGACTACTCCAGCTTATTTAGAGATGTGAGATATTCAGGAGATATTCGAAACAGTGAAAACAGAGATGCTCAAAATGCACTAATTTAAAAGGGTAGATGAAAAAGAATAAGTGTCATGAGAAATACAAACTGGTGTTTATAAATGTTCATTAAAATAATGAGTATCGTAGGCAATCTTAATGACCTAAAATGACATGTCATTAACTTCATCCAACTACTATATAGAATTGGGACATTAATTTTCTTCCTAAGGCCAACACTGTTTACAAATGTGAGCAGTTAAGTGATCTGCAAAGATGTCAGAGTAACTAACATTTGCAATATGAGACTCCCACCACAATCTGTTTTCAGACTGCATACACACTATATCCGCAATGGCATCCTATGGGTATGTGGGTACAGTTTCTAAAACCATATATTCGAAAGGAGAATAAAAGTCCCAATGATTTAGATATGTATCTGGACTTTTTCTTAATAGGAATCTGATACCAAAAAACAAACTAACTCATTTTTTTTCCTTCTACTAGAATTATGTAAATTATGTAATGGCAGGGAATTTTGTTTTGGCCATTGTTATAACCTCATTGCTTAGAATAGTGCCTCGCAAAGTCACAACTCAATGAATATTAGAATGAATACAGATAGAATGAATGCCAGGAGCATACACGAGATATAGTGACAACACCATTCCCTGGAAGTCAGTCAAAAAGGTTCACTTTAAACAAACTACTTTGAATAGTAGAATTATAGACTTGCATAGATAGGAGGCCCTAAAATGCAAACTTACTTTTTACTCCAAAAATCTAACAATACACTCCATTTTTGGTGAATGTAGAAACATAACATTTGGTAACTAAAACAAATTGCAGGAAACAAGGAACTGATTTTTCTAATTTTACCTATGCCCATAATCGTCAGAAATGATTAGAGAAAGAGGAAAGCCTTAAGACATGGTTAGGTGGCATTAGATTTTTTCACTCAGGTAAAAAGTAGGACAAAGCAAGTTAAATCAAAACAAAACAAAACAAAAATATATAAGCAAAAAAAAAAAAATGGGGCAGTTAAAATTCAGTTTGCAAGTCACCCAAAAGAGAAATAAATATTTAACTTTGAATTCTTAAACCCCCCCTGTGTGTGTGTGTGTATGTGTGTGTGTGTGTATAAAATAAAACAGAACAAAGGAAAATCTTGCATCCTAAATAATTCCATTTATCACAGGTGCAACCAATCCTTGTGTGAATTACTATGCTGTAATTATTCATTCAGTGTAAAATATAAATGTTTGTATAATAATTATCCATTCTTATATTCAAACAGTGGTATAATTTCTCCTTCTCAGAGAGTCCCAGATCCTGTTTTCTATAGTTATATTCAAAGGCTTATAAGCATATCTCTTACACTGGAATTATTTGTATATTCATTTCCCTCAATTCACTGTCAGTTCTCTCAAAGAGCATGGAAAATGGCTTATTTACCTTTACCTTTAGCACTAAGATACTGATGGTTGGATCATAAAATGTGACAGAAAAATCTGTATTTTTGTTTCTTTATCTAGATAAATTGAGACTGTAAGTTTTACAAGAGTAAAGACCCTTACTCACAACTTTATCTTCTATGCTATAAAATCCCTAAACAATATTTATTAGAAAAATTCATAATTGGAGTAATTATGGTTTTGAAGAACCACAGATATGACACCGTATGTACATGGTAGTTAACAGAACTTATACAAAGATATTTAAACATTTAAAATTTAAGTTAGATAAATCAGGACACCAGGAAATCTTTTGTGGAAAAGGAAATTATTATGTGTTAGCTAAAGATATCATGTTTTTGAGTTTGGAGTCTATTTTGAATAGCGATGTGTTAACCACATCATTTTCCACCTAAGATGTGATGAAAGTAAGACTGTGATATTGGGGTTAAAAAAGGCAAATTTTACTTAGTACTCTTTTATCTCCTGTAAACGAGGCAGTTACATTTGGGTATTACTCAAATAGTTGCATAAAAAGAAAACACATCACAAAAAACAATTTTCACTATCTTCGTGATCAGAACATTATGCCACCAAACCTTTATACTGAGTCACTTGTCATATTACTTTGTACTAATTGGTTCACAATAAAAGATCTCTTTGCCAAGGGAAAACATTCCTTGTGAAATGGTGAATAGGAAGAACAGGTGCAACCGAAGAGACAGGTGGCCTGGAAAATGGATTTTCATATGGGTAAGCACTAAACATTAAAATATAGTCTTCCTAGGGTAGCTGATAAACATATGACCATCATAATCAAACTGGCAAATCCAGAAAAGTATGGAGTAGATACGTGCTCACTACTTTATATATCCCGTTTCTTAACTATTAATTTCTTAGGGTCAGAGCCAGGCCAAATCGCATAATTTATACACTGCTTTAACATTTGTCCCAGGTCACAATGTTATATACAATATCTAATTATGATAAGGGTAATGACAAAATATCTCAAGGAATTTCCTCTCCACATTTTACCACAGACAGCAACCAGAATTAAGGCAATGAATGAAAGTCTTTTGCTAGTTTTAGGCTTTCTCAGAATTTTAGATAGAAGAAACAACTTCTAAGTGACAGGTTATATAAATGAAAAAAACCCTTCCATATGTTAAATATGATATCATTGCAAAAGTGAAGGAGGTTAGTCCACAATGCTACTAACTATGCTATTAAGAGACATTTCAGAATAACTTAATCTGTTAAAATGCTAATAACTGGGCAAATTTCATATAGAATGAAATTGAGCCAGTTTGTTCAAATATAGAGGTAATTATGCTATGAAGTAACGCAGTGATTATAATAAATTAATCAGTTTTATTCTCTGAAGTGGTACTAGAATTTACTAAAATTCGTACATGCTCACCACCGAGCCATAGGAGAACTTACTTAGCTAAAAAGTACGATAGTTTAAATAAAAATTTATGACAGTATGGGATATGTCACTACCCAGACTAAAATAAATAAAACTGCATATTTTTTAATAAAAAACACCCTATATATTATATATACACAATATATGTCTGCATGGGATATGTCACTACCCTGACTAAAATAAATAAAACTGCATACTTTTTAAGGAAAAACACCCTATATATTATAAATACACAATATATGTCTGCATGCAATATATGTCTGAATATATATATATATATACACACATATATATGTAACATATATGTGTGTATATATATAATTGTGCTCTACATAAAGAACGGGAGGCTTCTGGGATATCAGACGTGCTTCTGTTCAGCTCCTGAGAATTGTGTATAATTTACAGAGAAAATAGGGCTCAGATTGTTGCCTAACTGTTAAATTTGTGCATTTACACGCTTTAATCCAGGTCGTGGTTGGGACCTAACCTTATCAGTCTCAGTAACTCTGACATGTCAAGGTTGTCTACACTACATTCAGTTTGCATGGACATGTCCTGAGCACTGGAAAAGAGCTGTGAATGGGGAATTCAAAGCCTGCATTTACATCCCCAAACATGAAATTTAGTGAGAAAAATCATGTTTGACTTCAGATACAGTGTTCAGATTCATTATTAAAATTTGAGTTGTCTTTGGACAACACTCCAAGAAGGCAGGAAAACTCAATGTGATAGCAAAGATCTGGAAGCTGTGTGTTCAAAACCCAGCTCGACAAAGCTTTAGAGATCTGGCCGAAGTTGAAGCACATAGCTGTAGCCTCTGAGAGCGAGCCCCTTACTCCCTGTGGTGCCTGGGTGAGACAGAGTTTATGCACAGACCACAAGAGCCGACAGCACATGGGCAAAGCAGGGTTTAGAGTAGAACGCAGAGGAGTAAGAGCATATGTGTGGAAAAGTGCCTTCTCTGTGTTATGCTTTGGTGCCTCTCAGATACCAAATCAAAATTTCTCCATCTCTAATCCTGGCAAATTCTATTCCTCTTTCTTGCTTTTACTCTATTTTTTCCTTTCTTTACATCTTTTCACCTTCTAACTCTTCTTTCTATTAGGTATAATGAATATTCAAGAAATTTTCTGATCTCTAGCATTCTGATAGTTCGTGATTTCCATTAGGAACTTGTGCAAGAGCAAAACAAGCAAATGAACAACAACAACAACAACAACAACACACACACACACACACACACACACACACACACACACAAAAACTGGACTTGGACTCAGATGGCACCAGCTGAATCATGGCTCTGCTACTTTGCATAACGGCTATTATGTGTCCCTGGGCAAGATGCTTCTCTTTTAACATCATGGTTTCTCAGGCTGTAAACTAGCTATAACACATACCTGAGAAATTTCTTGAAAACACTGTAATTGGACATACTATTTGAAAATAACTAACGTTATAGGCATGTAAATATTTGTTGATTTCATTTACATGCTATTTGTATTATTCTCTGGGCATTTTCTAAGCATTATTGTTATTTCTTGAGTTTTCCCTCTCTTCTATTTCTACACACCACAATTTTTCTGCACTATAGCTTCATGTCTGTGACAGAAAGAAATATGATGCAAAAGTCACAGAAAGAGGAAGAACCCATTCTCAATAGCAATCATTATCAGATTTCATTAAAAAAACCAATCCCAGAGCCTCGCTTAGTTGACAGAAATGTCTAATTCCTAAAGCAGAATATGTAAAACTAGTTTTAGTTACTGCTTTTCTAAGTTTGATCATTAACTCATGCTGCTATTATTTATACTAAGTTTGTAAATGTAAATTTTACACCATACCTAATGCAGGAACATTAAAGGTGGTGAGAGGATGCCTCTTAGGTCAAAAAGAACTGTAAAGAAACCTAAAAGAATTATTCTCTGTAGGTTAAAAAAAAAAAAAAAAAGCTATTTTCAGGGCACCTGGGTGGCTTAGTAGGTTTAAGCATCAAATTTTGGCTCAGGTCATGATCTCATGGTTCATGGGTTCCAGCCCCGCAACAGGCTCTGGGCCAACAGCTCAGAGGCTGGAGCCTGCTTCAGGTTCTGTGTCTTCTTCTCTCTCCGCTCCTCCCCTGCTCACGCTTTGTCTCTCTCTATCCTAAAAATAAATAAACTTAAAAAAAGCTATTTTCAAGCTTTTTCCATTGCATACTTTCAAAGGGATATTTTCTACTAATGTAGGTTAGTTCAATTTATAAAATCTCAAATTAAATCTATAGTACATAGTCTGAGGTACCACCAAAAATAGAAGTCTGTAACAATTGTTATTATTATGTCTTTATTAAATTTCAAAATTATATAATCTTAAAATATTAAGAGATGTAACCAAATAAACACAATGTTGGATATAAATAGAAATTCTCTTCTGAGCTGTTTGAGTCACCCTGCAGTATGTCTGGTAGAATGGGCAGAGTACTGCACACAATAACGAAATTAATAAAACTGGAATTGTGTGCTGAACATTATGTTCTTGGCAGGAACTAAGGTGATGCTATCATAAAGAACACCTGCTTCCAGAAATTCGACTGGAAGACTCCGCTGCATTATTTTCCTAAGAACAAAAGTGAATGTACATTTTAGATGACATGTATTATTTTGGGGATTGTTGGGGTGGGAAGTTAGTGTGGGCAGAGAGTTTTGAAGTACTCAGTATGCTAAACCGTTCTTTATCCTCTAAACATTTTTTCCTCTGATACTGTAAAGAGTTATCATTCTTATGCTACATTACCTTGAGTCATAGGGATGTAGATAAAATTAATAAATGATCTACTTCCACCTATCAAAATAGCTTTTAATCCATAAAGTATCCTTTTATTTTTCCTATGTGTTATGTCATGTGCGTCAAAGCAGGAAATGCCCTTATCAGGAATTAAGCAAGAGTCATCAAAATCTATGACAGCTTTACAAATAAGAATTATTTGATCACTGTCATTCTCCTAGGACAGTTATAGTTCACTACAATCACTTTTCTGAGGTATCATTACTACAAGAATGTAATCTTATTCCAGGGTCACACATGCGATGTTATCTATTGCATAGCTAGAACCATCATAACTTATAGGAAAATGTAGAGCTTAATTTGTCTTAATTAAAATTAAACACTATGAAGTTAAAATGGAACCTTTCATATATCCTGACAATGATGCTAAATTCATGATCAAAGGTACCTAACAACATCCACTTATTAAATGCTGTGGGCCTTGCAATTGCAATTATTTTCATAGATTGCCCTCTTGTGGCCATGTGATGCTACAAACAACAAAATGAAAATTTTTCATGTATGGTATTTTTCTATCTAGGATATGATTTGAGGATTTATACCTTAAAATTCACTTTATAATGTTTCAAGATGAAATATCCATGAACATTCTTCAATGTGAGTTATATGTAAAATCTTGATTTCTTTTTCTTTTTTTTAATGTTTATTTATTTTTGAGAGAGAGAGAGAGAGTGAGGACAAGAGGGGAAAGGGCAGAGAGAGGAGACACAGAATCTGAAGCAGGCTCCAGGCTCTGAGCTGTCAGCACAGAGTCTGACGCGGGGTTTGAACTCACAAAACGAGATCATGACTTGAGCCGAATTTGGATGCTTAACTGAGTCACCCAGGCACCCCAAATCTTGATTTCTGAAAATTCAATACTGGCTGCAATAAAATTATTCAAAAAATACAATAAATAAGTAAATGGAAGCTTGCTATAGTTATTTACTAATTTTAAACCATGGACACTCATTGATCCATAAAACTAATATGATTTATTACATAAAATGAAGTTCAAAAACTATCTTTAATATAATTTTCAAGAGAAAGAGAAATTTTAGGATATAATCTAATATTATTTTTAGAAAAGTACTAGTATTAGAAAAGGATTTCTTTTTGGTTACCTAACGTACTTAATAAACTGAGCACTTTCATTTTCAAAGACAGCTTAAAAATGATACAAATACAATCAGACAATGAGCTGTTAAAAATGTATTGATCCTGAGCTAGTTATTTAAGCTCTCTAAACCTCAGTTTCCTCATTTGTAAAATGACAAGTTTGAGCCGGTGATCTTGACTAACGTCCATTTTAGCTGTGTCCTACATCCCATTAGCAAGAACTACCTACCAAATGAACAGTTGTGTTCTTGTTTGTTTTGTTTTGTATTTCCACCTGAATTCTAGAATGCAAGTCAAAATATCTACTAATTCCTCTAAAAAAGACGCTGTCTTCTTGTCACAGTTGCAAACTTCAGAGGTAGTTCTTTTTAGAGCAAAAGGACACAATGACACACGATATTTATAGTCTCCTGCTGTTTTCAGTGCAGGAATAGCAAGGAGTGGCTGGGCACAATAAATGGGAGGAAGAGGACCACAAGCAAAGAGATGCTAAGCAGGCCCCCCTGGGTAAACTAAATTAGTTGACCTTTGCACCACTTCCAGAAGGAATATATGCCAAAAAGAAAGGTAAAACCAGCTCTGTAGTCACCACCGCGATGAGAAATGGACACAAACTAAATCATACAAGCTTTGTAAATGTTCATGTAACGCAGATCTCAGGAGATACCTATCTATCTATCTATCTATCTATAGGGAGAGATTGATTGACTGATTTTATAATGTATCAATTACTTTAATGCAATGTATATTACACTGAATGAGCACTGATAGTTTGATTTAACTAGATAGCAAGTTAAAATTTAGGAGTCACTTAAATATTTATATTTTTTAATGTTTATTCATTTATTTTATTTATTTTTTTTTTTTTTGAGAGAGAGAGAGAGAGAGAGAGAGGGAGACAGAGTGCAAGCTGGAGAGGAGCAGAGAGAGAGGGAGACACAAAATCTGAAGCAGGCTCCAGGCTCTGAGCTGCCAGCACAGAGCCCAATGTGGGGTTCCAACTCACCCAACTATGAGATCATGACCTGAGCTGAAGTCGGCCGCTTAACCAACTGAGCCACCCAGCCACACCTAAAATATTCATTTTTAGAGGAAAATCCTTTAAGATTAAAAATAACCGATTAACCTCTACTACATTTATTCAACAAATCAATGGTTAGCCTTTACAACAGCTAGAAGCTGGAAACTCACTCTAGAAGCTGGAGATAACAAGTGCTGGTGAGGATTGTTTTTTGTTCGTTGTTTTTGGAGGGGTTCTTGTTGCTGTCCTTGTTTTGCCTGTACTTTCCATCTTCTAATATCATCTATCTCACCCATACTAACTATATGGTCTCTCTCTCATACAAAGATCTAATTAACTTAAGCAGACAAGGAAAATATAGAAAGAGTGCACAGTAGCTCATAGAACCACCAAAAACAATTGAGGTGCCTGGCTTATGGGAAAAAAACAAAAACAGAGGCTTTGGAGTAACTGGGACCACACTAAATCACAAGACCCATCAAATGAACATACTATCGTCAGAGAACACTGAATGTCACTGAATTTGCACTTCTAGGGGGCTGCAGATGTCCCCACTAAGACCTAGATCACTGCAGCCCCCAGGAAATAAATATCGCTGCTTTTGTTGATCCACAGAAAGGATCCGCAGAAAGGATTTTTGTAGTACGTGGAGTCATGGCTCCTCAAAGACATCTACATCTCTGAAATCCATGAATGTGTTGCCTTGCACTGCAAAAAGACTTTAAAGATATAATTAACTTAGGGATCTTGAGATGGAAAGACTATCCTGGACATCTAGTGGTCCCAAATGTAACCACAAAGGTCCTTAAAAGAAAGAGGCAGAATGCAAGGGTGAGAAGGTGATTTGAACACGATACGCTACTGGCAAGGCCATGGAGGAAGGGGCCTTGAGCCGTGGAATGTAGGAGACTCTAGAGGCTGGAAAAGATAAGGAAACAGGTTCTTAGAACCGCCAGAAGGAACACAACAAGGCTGACAACTTGATTTTAGCTCAACAAGATCAATTTCAGACTTCTGACTTCTAGAAAAGATAATAAATTTGTGTTGTTTTATCTCACTAATTTTGTGGTGATTTGTTAGAGTCACAGTAGGAAACAAATACAATTCCCCAACGCAGATGCTTCTTGGATTCCTAGTGCTCATTTACAATGCTGGTTGGGTACATCAGACTTGCCAGGTCCAGGGAATACAGCTATTGCCTAACCACATGAGATCCTAAAAATCCAGCATTTTGGTAGCTTCTATAGGGCACACAGGCTCTGCTTCCCCCTGAGACACATGGTGAGACAATCGACAAAAGCAAAAATAAATGAGTGGAACTACATTAAACTAAAAAGCTTCTGCACAGCAAAAGAAACAGGTAACAAAATGAAAAGGCAAACTATGGAATGGCAAAAATATATTTGCAAATCACATATCTGGTAAGGGGTTAATATTCAAAAAATATAAGAAACTCTTATAACTCAATAGCAAAAAGAAACCTGAAATAATCCAATGTAAAAATGGGCAAAGGACTCAAACTGATAATTTTCTAAAGAAAATAACTCAAAAGGCCAATGGACACACAAAAAGATACTCAACATCACTAAGCATCAGGGATATGCAAACCAAAACCACAATGAGACATCAGTTGAGACCTAGTAGAACGGCTATTATCAAAAAAACAAGAGATAACAAGTGCTGGTGATGCGGAGGAAGGATGTGGAGAAAAGGGAACATTTGTGCACTGAAGGTAAACTGGTGCAGCCACTCTGCAAAGCAGCATGGAGGTTGCTCAAAAAATTAAAAATAGAACTACACTACGACGCAGCAATTGCATTTCTGGGTATCTGACAGAAGTGAAATCACTATCTTAAAGAGACATCTCCACCCTCGTGTTCATTTCAGCATTATTCACAATAGCCAATAGATGAAAATAACCTAAGTGCCCATCTACAGATGAATGGATAAAGAAAATGTGGTGTATATATATATATAGGAAGGAGTATTATTCAGCCATCAAAAGAAGGAAAACCTGCCTTTTTGACAACATGGATGAAACTTGAGGGCATGATGCTAAGTGAAAAAAACCAGACAGGAAGAAGAAAAATGTTGTTTGATCTCATTTATAGGTGAAATCTAAGAAACAAACAAACAAAACACAAACAAACAAAAAAACCACAAACAATGGATACAAAGAATGATTGGTGGTTGCCAGAGGTGGGGGCTGAGGACTAATAGAATGGGTGAAGGTGGTTAAAAGGGAAAAAGTTCCAATTATAAGATAAATATATGCTGGGAATGTGATGTACATATGATTACAGTTAACAACACTGTACTGAATATTTTGAAAATTGCTCATGGAGTAGAGCTTAAAAATTCTCATTACAAGAAAAAATATTGTAACTATGTGGTAACTATGTGAAGGGGTGTGCATGAACTAAACTAACTGTGATAATCATTTCACAGCATATATATACATATATAACATATGTATGTATATATATATATATATATCTCAAATTGTTATGTTGTGTACCTTAAGCTTACACAATGCCATGTGTCAGTTTTATCTAAGTAAAATTAGATGGGGTGGGGGAGAAGTAAATAATGAGGAATTCTCGAAGCGCCTAAGAGAGATTCAGGTGCTAAGAAACCCAAAGTAAGTACAAATATCTCTTATTATTATACTTTCATATTATCATCATTCTTTGGATTGTATCCTCATTATATTGCTTTTGGAAGCCTGATGTTTGAGACCTGATGACTTTCTGATCCATTATCTCCATTCTTTTGCGGATCACTACCCCCAATAGCTCACAGCAGAATCATAAACCTTCAAAAACTAAAACTTGTACTTTAGCCATCAGAGATCAAAGCCAGTTCCTACTGTAGCTAAAACTATCGCTATTTCAGACATGCCATAATTTTAAAAAATAAATATTTTCTGTATAATTGTGTCTTTTCTACATAATGCTTTCATTAAAAAAAAAAAAATTCCTGCTGCTAGTCTCTGTCCCATTCTTACAAAAGCATTGCTATGGAAGGGATGTAGAACTTTTTTTAACCTGATCCTGATCCACACAATTATACACTGATTTCAATGCTACTAGTAATGTTTACACTAAACTACACATTTCTAGCTACTGTAATGAATATAAAATTGGATTATACTATTGAATTTGTCAGTGTTATCTGGTGAAAAAAATGTTGACTTTAAGAGTCAAGATGAATTCACAATACGGTAATAAAGTTCTTTTTATAAAGTTTACGTATGTATGTATGTATGTATGTATTTATTTTTGAGGGTGGGTGGGGTGGAAGCACAAGCAAGGGAGGGGCAGTGAGAGAGGTAAACAGAGAATACCAAACAGGCTCCACATTGTCAGCACTGAACCAGACATGGGGCTCGAACCCACAAACCGTGAGATCATGACCTGAGCCAAAATCAAGAGTCAAAAGTTAGATGCTTTAACTGACTGAGCCACCCAGGTATCCCTCACGATAAAGTTCGTATTGAATGAAGGGCTGATCTTAGGAAAATGATTCTCTCAGAGCCCAGTTCCCCTGGCCAAACCTCTACCTCACCTAATCGAGAGGTCTGATGGTGTTTAAACGAACGGAAAACTGATATCATTGTATACAATTATAAAACTGCTTACAAAAATAAAGAGACAAAAGGCAAAATTTGAAATTAAGTTTTTGTTTCTCAACATTTTTTTCTGGTGATGAATACAGAAGATCAAACTTATGAATTGTTGAATCTTAAATTTAGAAGATACCATCTCAACCAAGTTACAACATAACAGCCACAAAGCCTACTATGTAGTGTTTATGCTTCCGTAAAATGCTCTCATCCTAATTTTGTTTTACATGACTCCAAAATATTTAAGCAGTGAGCCAGTTCTGGCTCTCACCTTTTATAATTACAGTCTCCAAATGACTTTCTTCATGTGTGAAATTGAAGTAATCATAGTACTTACTGTACAAGTTAGTAACAAGATTCAGTGGCATGACATACAATACCTAAGTGACCTGACACATTGGGGCGCCTGAGAGGCTCAGACAGTTGGGTGTCCGAATTCGGCCCAGGTCATGATCTCATTCATGGTTCTTGGATTCAAGACCAGTGTTGACGGCTCAGAGCCTGGACTCTGCTTTGGATCTATGTCTCCCTCTCTCTCTGCCCCTCCCCCACTCGTGCTCTGTCTCCCTCTATCAAGAGTAAACATTAAAAAAAAATTTAAGTGACCTGACACATTATCTAGCACAGAAAACCTACTCGGTACACCATAATTCTTAATATTAGTAATGTTAACTATGACAAGTCAAATATGTATTGACTGTATTTGTGTCCATTCTTAGAGACACATACTATTTTTATTCCACATATTTCTTCTGCTATTAACCATTATGTGTACAAATAATAGGTATTTTAAAACACATTTCTCCTTTATTCCCCTAGAAATATCTTTTATACATGAGTCTTTACATAATGTATCCCATGCACCACAGTGTGGTGAACGTAATTTATTTTCACTGAAATAACACTATCCTTCTTCACAATATATGGCTAGTATTGTTATAATCATCTTTTGTAATGTCTTTTTACATAGTGGTAAAGTAGATTTCTTATCAAAATGTAACATTAAAAAGTATTCATTAACAGAAAATACAGAAATGTCACATTGGTTTGTATTTTGTAATTTCAAGTAATGTGTACACCATGAAATGCTCTGAATATAAAAGCAAAGTAATCAACTACTCTGTAAACCACAGTTGTCTATTTTTTTGTTTTCATCACACAAAATCATTCTACAATATTTTTGGCAATGCAAATTTTGTCACCTTACCAGACAAAAGTATCTAATTTCTTTTAAAGGCCATCCTTACATCACTTGAAAAACATATAATGAATCCCGCTATATATATGCATGTGTAGAAATATATACACATATGTATCATCTATCGGGAAGCTTTCGGCTGTATACTGCACTAAAACTGTTAGAAATGCAAAGGCAGTTAACAAAGAGATCAAGGCAATACAAACATGAGATAGTTTATGGAAAGGAAAACACTACATTGGGTATCTTTGCTACTTCATTCTTCTCTTTGCATTTCCCATTCCCCTTGTTTTCCAGTAGCCTTATTTAACTGGTGATAGAAATTACGTAAATTTACATTCTCAGCTCATCTAGGAATAAGAAAGGAAGGCTGCAAACTGCAAATGCAGTCCTTCTTAGTCTCTGAGCCAAAGAAAAGTAAGCAAGGATAAAGGCTTCAATGGCCCTTGGTTGCTCTGTTATGCTCTGCTTTTTTCTGTCCCAGCCTCTGGGGGCTCTGACCAACCGATAGGTCTCTATTAAAGTTCTTGGCACTCTGATTTTTAGTGGCACTGGAGACCTAACTGGAATCTCAGTTTCTGCCTGACTAGGAAATAAAATGAATACTTACATTGTGCAAAGCACTCTGTAAATATTATATTTACTTGTGTTTTTTACATTTAATATTCATGGCAACTCTTTTGAGATAGTTTTGATATTCATGAGAAAACTGTGTTGCAGAGATTTTAAAAATTTGATCATTTCGTATAGCTAGTAAGTGATGAATATGAGAACTATCAGACTCCAAAAACAGAGTGTTGCTATTTTTATTACAGTGCCCTCTGCCTAATGGAACTATAGGAAAGAAAACACTTTCCAATCTCATACTCTTGAAGCACAGCTGCGATTTCTCTTTCTCATGCAGAACATAAAAGAATAACCTGTAGAAAGGCTTCGGATAATTTGAAAGAAAAAAAGTTTATTTTCTCTTAGTAAATATTTAATAAATCAGACATTGGATCCTGCCTTAGCTACTGGAGATTTCGTGATAAATTTCTCATTGTCGCCACTCTTCATTGCTGAGAACCTTGTGGAGGAGCAGATGTGCAGACAACTCTAATAAAATGAGACATAAGTTATTCTGGAGATCACCCGGGAACTTAGATGTGAAATCTAGTGCAGTTATCCTGGTTAGGTTGTTGCTGCTGCTGCTGCTTTTTTCTCTTTTGTTGCAAGACAGAAAAAAAAAAAAAGAAGACAAGTCAACAAAATCAAAAGCAAACAAAAACAAAATAAAACAACAAAACTGGAGAGATATCCCAGAAGAAATAGCTTTTAAATTGATTCTTAAAAGATAAACAGCAACTTGCTAGTAGAGAAGGGTGTGGTACATGTACAGATAGAAAATTCTATGGGAGAGGAATTTTATGAGGAAAGGGAAAAAATCCTAATAAACTGAAGTTCAAAAACATTTATACAGATAAAAACCATACGATTAAACATATGAAGATAATGAGAATAAATAGAAACCATCAAGCAAGATAGAAGAGTATCAAAGTAGCTATAATTCATTATAATGATCTCTAGGGTAATCTGATTTTTGTTAAGGTGGTGAGGGGGTAATAGGCTGTTTATATTTTTACTCAGAGCTCAGGAATACATGCCAAAAATGAGAAGACCAGGTACTTTAAACACTGCCAGACTCTTTGGCAAAGTTTGGAGGTAAAAAAAAAATCTACTTAAGGGTGCTCTCTGTGTTCAGCTGGTTTTCACTTTGGACTGGCTTGAAATATACGGAAGCTGTTACCACTTTTTAAAGTAAAGCAGTTTTTGTGCCTTGCCACACCAAATATGGATTCCAAATAAAAGTTCTTTCACTTCTAGAAATGTCTCTAACCTTTACAATAGTGGGTTTTGTTCTCATGGGCTGCTCTGTATAAATTGTAGGTTTGAAGGTTCGCATCTTTTTGTAGCCTGCAATATGAATTTTATAGCCAAGGGTTTAAAATTGTGAACAAGGCAAAACTTTTTCATTCTTTCTTTGAATGTTTCTGCTGTAACAACTAATACCATTTTCCGTAACACCAGAATGATTTCTGTAAGCTTATTTTGCGGGGTGAAAAAATGTTTAAATTTTTCGCTTTGTATTCTTAAAGTAAACAGAGTATTTCTAGCCTTTAGGTGAACTGATGAAGTGGCCCAATCCAATTGTGATTTTGTCGTTCCCCAGAGCTGAGAAGGCTTGTTAATAACTTCCTGAAACTGAGTCATTTTCGTGTCTTATACATTCATTCTTCGCGGTTAAAACCAATCCTTCTCCCAGATGCTTTTGTATTGCCCTCTTGTGGTGAAAAGTGGATTATTTTTCCTTGAAGGGACATGCTGCACATTATAATTTTCAGATACATTATTTGTCATAATAATTGCTTTTGAGAACCACATTAGTCAGTGTAATTTCTGTTTCAGTCGTTAAACAAATTTTGAAAATTCAAGAGAAGGAAAGTCTGTAGCTCTGCCCCTTCCATGTTTTTGCTTCTTTCCTGATGTCCCAAGTGACCTACTGCTATTTTCTTTCTGTTTAGAGAACTGTCTTTAGACATTCTTTTACAGTAAGTCTGTGGAAGTCAAATTGTCTTATTTTTCTCTCACCTGAGAATGTCCTGATTGTCCTCCGTATTTTTCAACGATACTTTCACTGGATAAGGATAAGATTCTGTGTTGACAGTTCTTTTCTTTCAGCACTTAGATAATACTGTATCACTTTCTTCTGATGCCATGGCTTATGAAATTCTACTCTCATTCGTACTGGTTTTCTCTAATAGATAATGTGTCATTTCTCTCTGGTTTCTTTCTAGATTTTTTTCTTTCTCCTTGTTTTCAGAAATTTCTATTGTAGATGTTTGAAATTACCCTATTTGAGGTTTACTCAAAAATGATAATTTCTAGCTATTATTTCTTAGAATATTTTTTCAACTCACCTTCTTTCTCCTTTCCTTTTTGATCTCTATTGACATGAGTAGAGATTTTGTTTTAGTTCCACATGTCTGTGAGACTGTTTTTCAATTTGTTTACTCTGTTTTTCAGAACAGATAATCCCTATCTTTATTTTCTTCAAGTTCAAATGATTTTTTTCCTCTGTCTTTATTCTGCTGTTGAGCCTAGCCACTACATTTTTATTTTTGGTATTGTACTTTTTGATTTGATTTGAAATTTCCACTTGGCTCCCTTTATATCTTTCATTGCTTCACTGATACTTTCTATTTTTTAGCTGAGACTTTACTTTTTATTTGTCCTAAACACGTTTAACATTATTTATTGAAACATTTTTATGATGCTGCTTTAAAATCCTTGTCCTATAATTCTAACAATTCTACCATCTCAGGATTAACATATGTTGAAACCTGGACATTGTGAGTATTATGTCATGATCCCTGGATCATTTAAATCTCATGTTTCAGGGTTGCCTGGGTGGCATAGTCAGCTAAGCGTCCAACTTCGGCTCAGGTCATGATCTTGCAGTTCGTGAGTTCGAGTCCAGCATCAGGTTCTGTGCTGACAGCTCAGAGCCTGGAGTCTGCTTCTGTTTCTGTGTCTCCCACCCTCTGCCTGTCTCTCTCTCTCAATAATAAATAAACATTAAAAAAAAAATCAATTCAGCATGCCTCCACCGACTACTCTAGTGCTTAGGTGAGGGAGATGCTGCCTCGTTACTTCCAGGTGAGGGTAGAGGTCCAGGTCCTCCTATCTATTCCCATCGTCATTCTTTATGGCTTGAAAAATCATAGGAAATTAACAACAAGCTGCTTTTTGAGCTTTTCAATCTTCTCACCCCCAGTAGTTCATCTCTGACACATGCTGATAGGTATACCTTGATCTTATCATCATCATCAGTGACTACATGATCTTCTAAAGCTCAGCTTCAGGATTCCAACCATTTGACTAGTGTCTCCTGCGCTCCAACTTACTTTTTTTAGTACTTCTTTGCAGCTAAACTGTGATCAGATTTATATATTACAGAAAAACAGTGTCTAATTTATAGAATAATTTGAGAGAGTGAAGAAGGCTATAAGGAATCTAATAAAGAGGCTGTTGGAGAGGTCTAACTGCAAGACAGCAGTGATTTAGACCAGAGCAGTGACAGTGAAAAGAAAGGGAAATGTTTGGTTTGAGATGTATTTTGAAGATTAAGTTGATGAAAATTGGTAATGAAAGAGTGGTTCAAAATAAGAAAGATTCAAAAGAACAATATCCAATTTTTGAACTGGAGTGCCTGATTTGGTAGTAGAACCATTTACTAAAACATAGAATACAAAAGAAAAACTTAAGGTTAATTACCGGATTTGTACTTGAGGTGCTTACGTGACACTCAAGTTGTAAAGTGGACCTAGAGCTCAGGAAAAACCTAAGTAATAAATAATATAAGTATCTACACAGTAACAGGTAAATGTATCCTTACAGTGATAGATTACTTTATAGCTATATTTGGAGTCACGAATTTGGGTAATTTTATGGAGAGAGAGAAGTAGAATGTGGAGGATGGATCTTGAAGCAATGTTTGTTTAAGATCTATGCAGAATGATAGTAATTTTATAAAATTGGAACCTCTACACAAGAATTTATTAGAGCTCCATATTTAATGCAGTAAAATGGAGACAGTAATGCTAGCCTTTCCTCTTTTTGTCTTGAAATTTCTTTCTCATTTCTATATATTTTAGAGCCTCTTTCCTGTATTTCTTCTCTAGTTTCTTGTCACTTTTCTCTTCTTTCCTTTGAGGGAAGTACTTATTATTAAGGGATTTGTCAAAGTCCTTACTGTGTCAAATATGAAAGCCAACAATTTGTTCATCATTCAGTATCTGTCTCATGAAAAACAAAACTACAAAAGCAATAACAACTACCAGATGAGTAGTGTAGGAGTATGTTTGACTGGTATTGATTTCCCCCTACTTTTTTTCTCTTAAAACATGTTCCTCTGGATCAAATTTCCAAATACCACCTACAACAAAAACAACATTCAGCATATCTCTGACAAAAGAAAATAGAAAGTACAATAGAATGTTCACTCCTAGGCCTTGAAATATCCCTAAAATATCAAAATACCACCTACAGTCTAGAAAAATAAACTACAACCTCCCACATCCCCTCCTACCTCCAGCATGACTCAAACACACACTTTCCCTTAACCACATTTACCAAGATTGTCTACTCAGTTGAAAAAAATTAGTTTTCCTGAAGTCAGCAATAAAATAGATTCTATAGTCACCATAGTCTACCAATGCTGAAATGTCTTATTTCAATTTTTGTGATTCTAAAATAAGAAGGTTAAAATACACGTGTTTCACACAAAAGTTATAAATGTTTTAATTAATAAACAAGAACATTCTTCACATAGTATATTCTATATTCTAACATAATATATTCTAACTAAATGTCTATTGAATAGGACTGAAAAATGATACAATATTTTACTGAAGAGTCGACCCTAAGATTATAATACTAAATTACACAATGGAGACGAAAATTGTTGATCTAGACAATTCTCTGTCCTGGGGTGAGCCATTAATAAAATAAATACAAAGTTGCTTTTGAAGAAACCAGATGGTTCCATGTTTTCCTATATCAGATACAATTACTAAATACCACTTGTACCTGACAAATTTATACTCAACTATCAGGAAGAACTATTAGGTTTTTTGTATTATTTTTGTTTGTTTAATTTGAGTTTGGGAAAGTTTAGCTATGAGTCATGGTATTCAAATATGAACATGATTACATATAAATATATGAAAAGATGTGTTTAAATTTAATGTTTATCATATATGAAGTATTATAAAATATTGGAATCCTATTACATTATGAATCTTGCATTTCCTTTTATTCAATTAAAATATTTCTTGAGCTGTTATTTCCCTATAAGACAAGCTGAGATCATTAAGCATGGAAATCAGGGGATATATGAATAAGTCTTTGCAGAGGAATAGGATCTAACAGTTGGTGATGACAGTAATGACTGAAAACAGGATGAGCAAAACTTAGTGCCAGAAAAGCAAACAACAACAAAAATACCATCTTACCTTACATATTTGATCAAACAGGCTAAATGAATCATAATTTAATCTTCTAAATTCCTAAATATACAGATTTGGCTGCGTGCTCTTTTCCTTGCACTGATTTTTGTTCCAGATTTGCTCCATTACCTGGTTTCAACTATCGTCTGCATATGGGGATCTCAATCTCTGATTTCCATCTAAAGCTCCACTTTAAAATATTCAGAGCCCCAGCAACTATTTCCATTGGCACTGCAGTCAAACATTGTCCCAAACAGAATTATTTTCAACTGAGTTTTCCTCCTAAGTAATCAGGATACTATTTGTAATACTACCAATAAAGTATGAATTCTGCTAATAATGAATTAATGACATTCTTGAGCCCTTAGTATATCAAGCATACAATTATACACTTTACTTGCACGATTTCATTTCATTCTCCCAATCACCTGAGTTAGCTATTATCATTTCCAGTTTTTTACAAATTAAGGAACAGATGAGATCTTTAAGAAGTTAAATTAGATGCCTAAGGCCAGTTTTTAGGGAAAGGAATTGGTAAAATTGAATGGACTTTTAATCCAGGTGAACTTTACTACAAATTTTTAACCACATAAAGTATGTTGCTTCTCATTAACTAAGTCACTTAGTTCAAATAATTTAAACTTGACTCTTCTCCTTTCTTCTTCCAAGTCCCACTGACCATTATTTCAGTGTGTACCATTTTCATTTCCATGGCTACAATTCTGATTGCAGTAGGTTACAAAAGTGACCACAATTCTTTGTAGATCTACCCACTAACAAGAGGGGTGCAGTCACCTACTCCTTGAATCTAGGCTGGCTGGTAATTTACACAGAATGCTCCAGAAATAAGGTTGTGTGAATTCGGAATCAAAACCTTAAGAGACTTTTCGTCCTTCTGCCTTCCTTCCTGAGACTTCTGCTCCTGCTAGCTATTAAACACAGCTGGCCCCACAGAAGGATGAGAAAGCCATAGCAGCTGAGGCATCTTGAACCAGCCAGCTTCCCTGATCTGACAACCGACTAGACTCATATGAACAGGCCCAACCAAGCTCACCTGAGCACAGTCCACATCAGCAGTATCGGCCTGGAGAGCCCACCCCAAATTCCCAGCCCACAGAACTATAGGCTAAATAAATGGTTACTGTTTTAAATCAATAAGTATTAGGGTGTCTCGTATCCAACAAAATGTAGTCTACTCTTTATGAAAACTGTGCTCTAGTCAAAGTGGCCTACTTACTATTTATTCCCTCACTTTTATACTTACATACTGTATTTCACACTTTCATATTATTTTCCCATAATCATGTCTTATTGATTAAATTCATTGGCATACTTTACCTTCTGATTACATCATTGTAGTTCCTCTAGGCTTGCTATTTCAAACACGTGCACACACACACACACACACACACTTTCTCATAAACCAGTTATAAAAAGACTCACATAAAATTGCTCATATAACTGAGTTAAAGAAATAAAGAAAAAGGTAGAAGACTAGAAGATTAGCTCTCATTATAGAACTATTTCTAAACAGAATTATGTAAGATTTTATACAGGTTATTTTATTTTTCTGGCCTTAGTTTTCACATCTGTACAATACTTATAGCCCTCTGATCTTTCTATTTGCTACGAGGTTTTCCTTGGGATATGATAATAATGTTAATAAAAAAAATGCAAACATATTCAGAAACTTCTATGTGCCAGACACTGTACCAAGGTTTTAACATACACTCATGTAATTCTTATAATATATATATATAAATTATTTAAAATATTCTAAAAATATGCTATCATTAAATACTCTATTTAGATTGGCTTTAAAAGAAAAGGATAATTATCTGAAATTTACTCAGAATCATTTATTGTCACATGCCATCTCCCTGAAGGATAAGTTTTTAGTATATAAACCATAAGGAAGACTTCCAAAAACTGAAAGATAAACATTGAAGTCTCCTGAAGTACCAAAATATTTTTAAGACTTTTGTCCTAAAGTTTCTATAAATTACCCTAAATAATTATTTCTAGAAATCATGCATAGTTCAATAAATCTATGCAATCTAGTTCAGATTCATGCTTTGTGAGATGCAATAAATGATGAAATGAAAATAGTTACAAATAGATTTATTTGAACTGCATTTGATTATAAGACTAGAGAGATAAATATTACTACAGCCCAACAATCCTGGTGGATATGATCACCCAACTCAAAGCTCTTGGAGAAAAGATAAGGACATATAAATTGGATGATATGGTGAGATGGTTTCTTAGCAGAACAAATAACTATAGTGAGAGTCCCTTGAATGTAGGTGACCAGAAGCAAGACTCAAGTTTTTATAATTGGCCCTTCCTAGTTCACTGTTATTATTGTATATGAAGACTCAAAAAATATATTTATAAATTATATTTATCACTCAAAGTTAGAGAAACAAGAAACAAAGAACAGAATCAGGATTCATGAAGATTCCAACAGACTGGAAGATCAAAGGCAGACTGCTAAACCTCATTAGAAATATTTGCCCAACTCACACAAGTCACAACAGGGGAAAACCTGGCTCAACAAAATCCCATGTTTAAACAACAGTAAAACATAAACAAAGAAGCATATTTTATTCTTCTGCAATTTCAACATGGAAGAATGATTATGACTTGATATCAAAAAAGTAGTAAGGGATTTGAAGTTTCAAAGCAGAATACCAGTGTTTGAGTTTATGAGATGAAGAAGCCTATTTGTTTTTTATGTTTGTGGAGAGAACTACTTTTTAGTCATGGGCTCCTCATCCCATGAATACCAATAAATTTTAGTCCAACCTTTGAAAGTAAACGGAGATGAAGGAATGTCAAATACAGAACTTTTAAAAGAACCAGCAATACTTTAATCCATAAAAATGCTAAGTTTTCTTCAAATTAAGTTCCCTGAAACAATACATTATTTGATGTTAAAAAGGAAATAAGACTAATATACCACAGAAAGATTGTAGAAAAATAATTATTTTAAGCATACATTAGTATATACTATATTATGCATTGTTTTATTATAACAAAATTCACTTTTGTTAAATAATATATTCTCACTAGTGGTCAATGAAGCATTATCATATTCTAATTTCTGCTAATTGATCAAAAACAGTTATGCAAACAGCAATAATGTTTCAATGAATATACCTACCCCACCACCATTGGTTTTACCTAGTGGACACACTAAATACACTCCCTCAATTTTGATTTCTTTATTTTTAAAAAAAGGGTTTTTTTGGATTAGATCATCTTAATAGTTCCTTATAGCAACATTTATTATTTTATGCTAAAAATTTATTCTAGAAGAATGTTTATCTAAAAGGAATCATTAGCAATTATAATATGCAGAAGATCTTTATTGATTCATAGGTAGGAAAAAAACTGACATACAACTACACAATAAATTTTTTCTAATTCTATCTTGATATCTCTTAATTTTCCTTAGGAAAAAGTATGATTCTTTTTTTATATTGATTATTTAGTATAGATTACAGGTGTTGTTAAAATGAGTTATTAGTCCTTTACTACGGTCTTACAAATGACTTACATTTCATATAAACATATATTCCCACAAGGTGGTGCTCTTTATTTAAAAATTCCAACAGAAAGCAGTTTTGTTCTTTATTTGCATAGTGTTCAAAGACATTATACAAGCTTCAGCATATTGTGAATCATCAAACGAGCCATGAAAATGCATGTATTAGTTAAAATTTATTTTTATTGATCATCCCATTTCACTTATTGGATTAAAGCTGATTTTTTATTTAAAAAATGCTAAATGTACTAATAAGCTTTAGTAGCAATTCAGTTACTAACAATGTAGATGTCTTAAACATTCAGGGTTAAAATCTGAAAAGTAAAATGCATTCTTTTCAGAAGAAAAAACATGAAAGGAAAGATGGAAGAGGATATATTTGTCTGGAATAGACGTTCTTCTCCGGAAATAGAGGAAAACTAAAATATAGCAGGGAAACGCTATCTAGAAAGCTTTTAACTTTAAGCTAAGTACAGATTCAGTTAGTGGGGAAGGAAAGAGGAAAGCCAGAGAGAAAGAGAGAAAGAAATGCAGGTGGAAAAGTAAAATAAATTGAATAACAATAGTGATTTTATTCGCCATTTCATTCAAGGATTGTACTTCCTGAGTATGAGGCAGGAAGTTTGAATCTGCTATTTCTTCAGTGCTCTGAGTTCCCTCAATTCTCTTAGAGTATTACATCTCACCTTTGTAAGGCCCATTCTAGTGTTCAAGCCGTTATATTATTTGTTTATTTCACTCCTCAGGGAAATCCAAAGAGTTCATCCAGTAATCAGCTAAAGGAAGAATAATATATTTCAATACTAGAAAAAAATTAACTGGATGAGGAGTTCTACCTTCCCTTAGGATACACAAAGTATTAAGAGAATACTGCTCCTATGCTAACAATGAGGAATAACCAGGTGAGCTAAAAATCATAAATTTTTCTTTAACAATCAGAAAGCTGAGACCACAAAGGCATCCAGATGAAACACATTTCGAAGTTTGACAAGCTCTTCTAAGGAAAAACAGGATACACAAACCGTCTAATCATCAGCAGAACATGGGAGACAAATAAAAGTTGCCGTAAAAGTAAGTGAGAAGAAATAAACCCACATTTTAACAAACTCTTAAAAGTCTAGTGTGGGGTCTCATGAGAGATCTGAATCCTGGAGCTCCATGCCCAAGGGGAGTCTGCACCTGTCTTCTACTCGCTCTTTAACAAGATGAGCTCAGCTGCTGCTTGGGGACAGGTATGAAAAAAGAAAAAGATATCTGCCATGGGAGAAGGGCTAGAACCCTTCTAGTATCAAACAACTGATTCTGCTTTAATTAAAAAAAAAAGTCATCTGTCTACAGGAGATAGAAAGTCGCTGCTGTAAGTCCGAGGCAAAGGCTGGCTTTCACTTGGGAAGGGGCAGGAAGCCCCTCACCTCTTGCTCCCAGGTCAAAGGCAACTACCACTGGGAGAAGTACAGAAATCCTTCCCCTCTAACCAGCACTGACAGTAAGAGAAAGCTGAGCGCCACTGGGTAAGGAGTGAGTAACCTACTCAATCCCAGGAATCTATAATGATATAAAGAAGAGGTCTCTTGCTTGGGGGAGGTGGTAAACTGGCTTGTGGAAACACCTACTGAATCAAGGCAGTCAGCTACTTTGGAGGAGGGATAGAAAATTTCCTACCCAGGAAGGGGCAGGACAACGGAGAAAGAGTTGGTCCTGAGGCTTGGTCTACAAAGGCAGCTTAAGACTAAGACTTGAGGAGAACAATGAAACCCAGTACCTGATTCCCCTGGCTCCTACCCACGAGCCTTGTAATGAGTAACGAGCAACTGCAATTTCTTGCTAGGGAAGATCCAAGAATGTGAAGAGACTTCTCCCCAGCCCCCTTGTAGGATAGGCATATAGTGTCTTCTAGAAGTTGAGAGAGGAACAGGAACATTTCAACAAACCATCTGGCACTCCAAAACACATATAAAATACAACATAGGTACAGTTCAAAAATAGGAGACTTTTAAGCTGTGTTGCAATGAAAGTGTCACTAAAACCCAAATCAAGTTCAACTACTAACTGCTGGCTCAACCCCCACGTTAATGGTTTGATGGATGGGTAACAATTTATGGACACAAATATTATTTACTTTAGTTTATTTTTATTTTTACACAATGTTTGGTATTCAATCAATAGTTAATTGCAAGACACACAAAAAGGAAAAAGAAAAGCTTGATAGAACCAGACACAGAAATCCAAGTTGTTCAAATGTTGAAACTTTCAGCCAGAAACTTTAAAATAACTATGACTTATATACTGAGAAATCTAGTTTTTAATTGGATTTTATTACAGATATTACGGATATGGATATTATGCACAAAATTGGAAATTTTAGCAAAATCACAGAAACCAGTGGAAATGCCAGAATTTAAAAACATGGTATCAGAGATTAAAATTCACTTGATAGACTTAGTAGCAGACTAGATAATTAATGAACTTGAAAAAAAAAATAAGGAACTAGAAGTTATCCACACTGAAACTTGTAGAGAAAAAAGACTGCGAAAAAGACTGAACAGAAGTTTCAAAACCTGTAAGACAGTGTCCAACAGTCTAAAATACATGGAAAATTTCCAAAACTAATGAAAAAAAAAAAAAAAAAAAAAAAAAAAAAAAAAACCAACTATATATTCAAGAAGCTCAGAGAACTCCAGGAGAGAGAAATCAGAAGAAAAACATAAATAGGCAAATCATTGTAAAAGTAGTAAAACTCAATGCTAAATAGAAAATCTTGAAGGTATCCTCAGGAGAAAAAAAGCCAGTAAATATGAAACAATAATTACAAATGAAAGGATACTTCTTGTCAGAAACTATGAGTGCATGTACACAATGAAGCAACATCTTTACTGATTCAGCAAAAAAATTTCAACCTAGAATCCTGTAACTGATGGAATATATCTATCCAGGATTCTACAAAGCCATAATACTTCATATTGTAGTATAGGAGTAAGGTTAGTTCGACAAGAAAAATTAATTCATACAATTCACTAGAAAAAAATACATTTTTTCAATCAATAGAAAATTAGAAAATAAGTTCATAAAATATAAATTAATTCATTAAAATCGTCCCTAGAAACAAGGAAAATCTTCAATTTGAAATGAAAAAAGTTATTAAAATTAGACAAAACAAAACAAAAAAGAAAGCCCTAGAGCAATTTTTTTTTCTGCAGTGTCAAATGTGAGGCTTGAACTCACAACCCTGAGATCAAGACCCTGAGGTCATGAGTTGGGCATTCAATCACCTGAGACACCAAGGCGCTCCCTAATATCTTTCTTTATAGCAAAATAAGGATGTTACTCCTCCTAAAACAGGAATAGGAAAAGGATGTCCAGACTTAACATTGCTTTTCAGCGTTTTTTGAAAAGTCCTAACCAGATAAAGTCTGTCTTTATTTTCACAAAATATGATCATCTATATAGAGAGCAACTAGAAGGATTAAGTGTGTATATAGTAGGAATTGTAGAATATAAGGTCAATGTAGAAAAATAAATTGTAAGTTTATATACCTTCAAAGAAAGTTGGAAATTAAAATATTAAAACAATTACTCAGATAATTTTTTAAAAACAGAAATAAAGAGGGATAACCCACGTTCGTGGATTAAGTAAGATTTGATGCTGGCAAGGTATCAATTTTCCCCAAAACTGATCTACAGATTTAATGCAATCTCAATAAAACCCTGGCAGGTTGTTTTGTTGTTGTTGTCTTGTTTTTAGAACTTGAGAAATTGATTCTAAATTTTACATGGATATGTGAAAACCTAGACAGTAAAAATAAGAACAAAAGTGTAAATCTTTCAAGTATTGGCATAGTATAAAACCACAGTAATCAAGACTCTGTGGTATTGAGAAAAGACAGACTTATAAATCAATGGAAAAGAATAAGGAGTTCAAAACAGACCAAAATAGGTATGGTGAGCTTACTGTGGCAAAGGTTATGAAAAAGCCACAGTCTTTTCAACCACTGAAACCAAAACAAGTGAATATCCACGTGAGGAAAAAAAAAAAAAACATTCACACGTGATCCATGGAACACAGACGTAAATGTCAGAGCTAAATCTATAAAACTTCTGTAGCGACTATAGGAAAAAATGTTTGGTACCTTTATTTAGGCAAAAATTTCTTAGGACCTGAAACACAAATCATAAAAGAAAAAAAAAATAAATTGGACTGCATCAAAATTAAAATTAACTTCTTTCTGCAAGATACTGTTGGAATAAATGAAGACAAGCAACAGATTGCAAAATATTTATAAAACACATATCTGATAATGGACCTGACTCCTATGTCAAGAACTATGAAAACTTAATAAAGAGAGAAAAATATCTTTTAATGGACAGTCATTAATCGTAATGGTTAATAAGCATTAGACAGCATGCTCATTATCATTACTCATCCAGAAATAAAAACTAAAAGCTCCAACAAGATACTATGACATATCTATGAGAGTGACAAACATAAAAAGGACTGACAATACCAGGCGTTGGCAAGAAGGCTGGGACCATTAGAATTCTCATACTTTGTGTTGATGATGCAAAATGGTAAGTGACTTTGGAAAATGACTTGCCAGCTTCTTATAAAAATAAAGACTACTTATTACACAATTTAGAAATTCCACTTGTAAGTATCTTCTCAAGAGAAGTTACTACAGATCTAAATGTTCATAGCAGATTTCTTCACAATAGCCAAAAACCAGAAATGCCCCTAATGTCCATCAACTGGCAACTGAATAAACAAACTGTGGTATAACTATATAGCGGGTACTACTTAGTAGTAACAAGGAATATACCACTGATACAGGCAAAACTATGCATTAATCTCAAAACTGTTATGCCAAGTGGAGGTAACCATATTGTGAGATTCCATTTATATGAAATTCCAGAAATATCAAAATTATCCTCACAGAAAGCAGATTAATGTCTTCCATGGTGTGAGTGTCAGGGAGGGTATTGACTATGAAGGGACAAAGGAAAAATGTAACAGGAATACATTTTACGGTAACAGGAATGTTCTAGATCTTGATTGTAGTGGTGATTAAAAACTAATCAAATTTAAAAGTGTGAAATTTACTCCCTATATATTACACCTAAATAATTTTTAAAGAAATATATTGGATGAGCTGAATATGGTGTACTGTCCGTCTTTATAATGGCTCCTTCCTAAGGGATTTTCAAAAATAATTTTAACTTTCTTTTCTTTTCTTTTCTTTTTCCTTCTTCCTTCCTTCTTTCCTTCCTTTCTTTTTCTTGTCTTCTGGCTCTTAGAACTCCAAATTCATAAGAAAATAATCCACCTAAATACAGGCTTATAACTTATAGTCAACAGGAAATAGTAAAAACTCTTGAATAGGAGAAATCAAATGTACAATTTGTACAATGTACAAAGGAAACTAAAACTAGATTTGGTTATCAGGACAACTGGTGAGGAGAAGCGTGGACCTTAAGATACCTCTGTAATATTCCTTAAATGGTTTTTTTTTTTCCTTTTAATTGCAAGTGGAAGAGTCAAGATCAAAAGAGACTTCAGGTCTCCAGCAAGATATTTCAGGTTTAGGTACACATAGTGGAAGCTATGGTAGTTCTGAACCACTGTAACAAGGTAAGTATGTGCAGAGAGAAGCATATGACCGAAGACTGGATTTTAGGGTATGCTCACTTGGTTGCAGTGGGAGAAAGATGAGTTTTCAAGGCAAGGACAGAGCAGCAGCAAGTGCTACAGAGAGAGCAAGAGAAATGAAGAATGAAATTAGGTCAGTGGATTCAATTACAACAGCTCCAAATATAATTTTCAAACATTCTGTTATAGTTTGGGAGTAGAGATAATTTCACAGAAAATGAAGGAGAGTGGGAGCTGAGAAAGTGTAGCAGGGGGGCGCAATGTAGTTTGAATCTGGTTGTGTAGAAGAGATAAAGACCCAAATTCAAGAGGACAGTATCATTTTATAGAAGGGACTATTTGAAAGTAGAGCAAGAGAGTCAGTGGAAACATAGAGATTGGTGGAGGGAAAAAGGACTATCTAAAGGTTAGAGTTTCCCAAGATGCTGAAAGAAAAAGGGGAGTGGCACTATGGGTAAAAAGCCGTGAGAGATGGGAAAAAAGTCATCTACCAAGACAGAAAGTAGTGAAGGTTTATTCTTGCTGCAGGGGAAGTTTATAACATTTTTTCCAAAAAGCTTTACTGGGTAAATAGTTTAAGGTCAAGGTATTGGTGTTATATGTACATGACCAGAACTTTAAAATGCAGTTGTTTTTATCTTTGTTTTCACTACTCTCCCTCTTTCCTCTACTTGATTCTTCCTGTCAAGGCCAGCTTCCAAGGTGAGTCAAAATTGTGTTTGCTCCTTTAGCGGTGTTATGATTGAAGGCTACAAGTGACTCTGAATCTTAATGACTGCTACTAACAGATTATCGCAAACCCTCACATAACAAACAGTGCATTTGTGAAATGCAGGTTTAATTTTACAGATGAAAAACTGATGTTCTGTGAGAATATGCAGCTTGAGGAAAATCAAAGCACTTATTAAAGTGCTAAAATTGGGATTAAGCCTTAGGGTCCTTCCTTACAACTCATATAACCACACGGTATATAGTATTTTTTTTTTGTCTTTTCCTCAGTGAAACTAGAATCTATTACTGCCTTCTGAATGACAGTACAGTTTTGACAAAAAACAACAACAACAACAACAACAACAATAAAAAAGTTCCATTTCTGCCAAGCTAGGACCATGGGCAAGTTTGGTTTTTGTTTGTTTGGTTTTGCCTTTCTGATTATACTTGATTCCCTTATTTTTGAGTAAAGATATACTTCCAGACAGTTTGTAAGGTCTTCCAGTTCTACACCCCTCTGAACCTAAAACTGGACTAACTGCTCAGCCATATGTATGAATAAAACTTTGGATTGGCTGTAGGTTTATATCTTCCTTTACTTGCTACTTGGCTTTTATATAGAGACACTTTTTTTTTTAAGTTATACCATTTGATCTGATTATGAAATTAAGAAGGGAATACTATTGAGGTTTATTGCTCATAGAAGCTTTTGAAAGCAGTATGAACTAGATTTGTGGCCTTACAAAAAATGTCAGTGCAATTTGCTTCAGAATTCTATTTCTCTATCATCTTAAGCAGTAAAAAGCAGCACAAAGACAAAAGACACAGATATGTTAAGAGTCTTACTTTGAATGTATTGCTGGAGAAAATTTTTCTTAAGATGTTAGGCTAAAATCCTGAACTCTAAATCATGGCCTCATAAATCTCTCATTTATGTACAAGTAAATGTTATGCGTACTCTACTAGAACAACGCAATAGAACATGGCTCCCCACTTAGAGTTCTCTTCTTCTATAACCTAACACTCATTAAGTTTTCAGCCAGGAAGCTCTTTATTTAATGTCCTGTATTGCATACTTTTCCTCTAATTTGCTTCAATATCGCCCTGGACTTCTCTCTCCTCTTCTTCTACACTCTTTCCCTAGATGATCTTAACTATTCTCATGTCTTTAAATATTATTCATATACTATCATCCCTGAAATTTAAATCTCCATCTATATAAATAACTCACACCTGTCAAGCTAAATAACATTCTCCTCCTTCCCTTTCCACAAATTTTTCTCTTCTTTGTGCTCCTTGTTTTGATGATTGTCATATAATCATCTATCCAGTAGCTTAGCCCCAAACTTAAGAACGTTTTTAATTTTTTTGTCAACTCATACACCCAATCCATCATCAAGTCATCAATTGTAACTTCAAAATATACCTCAGCCTAGCTCCCTTCTCTGTCACCAACAACTTAAGTCAAACTCCCACCAGCTCTTACCTGGACTCCTGCAGTTGTGCTTCCCGCTTCCGTTCTTGTCTTATTCCACTCGTTTTTGAAGAGCATCCAGCATAATATTTTTAACATGTGAATGTTATCATGTAATCCCCTCATATGAAACTCTCCTATGACTTCCCACAGCACGTGAAAAAAAAACCAAACTCCTATAAGACCCAACATGATGGGCTGCAGGGAAGTTTAATTTAACACCACTTTCCCGTAGCTCACTAAACTTTGGTCATGTTTGTGTAGACCCTGTGCACCTTGTCTTAGTTTCCTAAGGGTGCTGTAATAAATTTCCACAACCTGGTGGCCTAAGACAATAGAAATTTATTCTCTCATAGTTCTGGATACCAGGAGTCTAAAGTCAAGTTGTTGGGTAGGATGTCTTTTATGTTTTTTGTTTTGTTTTGTTTTGTTTTGTTTTAATATAAACTCTGAGGGAGAACTTGTCTCATACTGCACTCCAGCTTCTAGGGGCTATCAGGAACCCTTGGCATTCACCTGGCAGAGGTGCAGGACTCCAATTCCTGTTTCCATTTTCACATGGTGTTTTCTGTGTATTTCTGTCTCCTCTCAACTTCTTACAAAGACACTCATCATTGGTTTAGAGCTCATCTTAAATCCCGGCTGATTTAATTTTAAGATCTGTCTTTTAAATAAGGTCACATTCTAAGGTTCTGTGTAGACATGAATTTTGGGGGACACTATTTAATCCACTACATTCTTCATATTACTTCGTCTGCCCATATATCATTCATCATCTACACTTTAAATGGGTCATCTTTTTCTTAATGTTTATTTATTTATTTTGAGGAAGAGAGAGAGCTTGAGCAGGGGAGAGGCAGAGGGAGAGGGAGACAGAGAATCCCAAGCAGGCTCTGCAATGGCAGTGCGGAGGCTGACGCCGGGGCTCAAGCCCCTGAACCGTGAGATCATGACCTGATGTGAAACCAAGAGTCAGACGCTTAACCAACTGAGCCACCCAGGCGCCGCCTTAATAATAGCTTTCTGTTGCTGCCTTCACAACACTAGCCAAACATGCATAATTTCAGTGGTATATTTTATATGCAGCACATTGTGTATGTGTATTATAATATATACACACAGATGCATATTGAATACATATATAATACATGCATGCTAAATATAAATACATTATAAATATAAATTTATAAAAATAAAAGAAAACATGTAAATACAGTAACATGTTTGAATGCATGTGTACATGTACATGCTGTGTGATTAGTTGAGAACATGAAAACATTTCTTTTTTCTTTCTTTTCAAATTTTTTATCTAAATTCTTGCTGGTTAACAACAGTGCGGTATTTATTTCAGGAGCAGAATTCAGTGATTCATCACATACATACAGCACCCAGTGCTTATCATAACAAGTGCCCTCCTCAATATCCATTACCCATCTAGCCCATCCTCCACCCGCCTCCCTCCATCAACCCTCAGTTTAAGAACACGAGAACATTTCTTAATTTAACTTTGTCATGGTATATACTCAAAGGAAGCTAGCAAGAAACGAGTGGAATATTTTAGAAATAAAAAGAATTTTTAAAAATTACCTTAAGTATAAAGAGTACAAGGAAGGAGGAAAAGAAAATGAGCAAAAACATCTCTAAGTCTAAAAGGCATCAAAGAGGAGTGTCTGCTTGGCTCACTTGGTAGACATGTGATTCTTGTTCTTGGGGTTGTGAGTTCAAGCCCCACACTGGGTGTAGAGATTAGTTAAAAAATAAAGTTAAAATTAAAAAATAAACAGATGTCAAAGGTAAAATATGAGAAAATAATGGAAAGTCAAAGAGAAGACACGGGGCAATTACACTTTGTATTACATGAGTTGTTAAAAAGAAAAATAAATAAATAAATAAATAAATAAATAAATAAATAAATAAATAAAGTTAGACTTTCCAATCTATTAATCTCAGTGTAAGGACTAAAGAGTCCTCTGATAGGATCAGCAATAAAGAGCAATTTTTTTGGCTTCTAAAAACACGAGCTTTCCAAAGAAAATAGCATCTTAAGGGTGGAAAAGGAAGGAAAGTAGGCTTCTCAGCCATTTCTATTAAATCCAACCTTGACAGGAGATAGGAGTTAGATGTGTGGCTATGGATACACTGACTGATGAAGATATCTAAATAAAACCTTCATTTACTTGAGCAAAACCTGCAGTTTTATAGTTAGACTTTGGCGATACATTTGAATTCTTGTCACATCTTCAACATTAATATAAATGAAACTTCCTTTCAAGTATTTGCAGCACCTTTCTTACTATAATATCTTGAAAATGGAATTCCTTCCTGTCCAAATAAATATTTAAAATTGTTTGAATAACATTAAAATATGTGAACTTAAGCTGATGTCTTGATGATTTTAGAATTACATTTCTTAAGGGCAAGAACATGGCATTTTTCCTGGGTGTCTTATGGCATGTAACCTCATCTAGTTTAGATAAGCAAATCAAGACTGCCATATAATCCAATCCAAAGAGCTGATTAGTGCCCCCAAAGAAATTGATTCATAACCAGAACTTGAAAGGAGGAAGGAAGGGAGTCTTACCATATGACATCAATGGTACTCTTTTGCCTAATACTAGTAATGTTGTCTAAAAATAATAGCAAGCAAAGGTTATTTTGTACTTGAATTCTTTTTGTTTTCCTTAGGCTGATAGATAATAAGTACCAAAGTTAACAAACATAAAATAAACAAAACATAATTACAAGCAACAAGTTCCAGACATTTATAAGTACTTTAAAATAATTCTAACGTAAACCCCTCCCTAATGATTGCTAGTGATGTATGCATTTTGGTGTTTTGTTTGTAGAATTGAAGTTCTGCACAGAGCAGCAAAACAAAGAGTATATTACTTTTCAAATCTTCGTTCTGGAGGAGGTTATCTTTTTACATAAAGAGTATAATGCTATTTTTATACTTTTGTATAAATACATTCATTCATGTTTGCAAAACTTTCCATACTCCTAATTATCTGTGAAGTAGATTTTACAAAACTTACTAAGAATAATCTGTCTTCTTTCCATTTTAAAAACAAATCAAACTAAGACATATTTCCTTGAAAATTTTCATTTTGCTCGTTTCATAGTGTTAAAAAAATATATGTGTGATCTAACTATTAAAGGGGAGTAGTTATATTAAAAGAATCTTGAAAATTAGACACAACTCCAGCTGTTAAATATGGGAAGATATGGAAGAGTTATTATGTTTGGTTAAATAAAAAGAAGGAAATACAGAAGGAAGGACAGGAGGAAAAACATTTATTATTAAATAGTAATAAATTCAGATGTAAATTTTGATACGTGTAAAGTACTGTGTATACTTCCGATGTGTAAGCACTTTGATAAGGATAATGAGGGATAAGAATAGTGAAAAAATATGGAGAGCTGCCAATATTTTAAAGGGAGTGATCTTTATGAGCACACAGGGACAGGGAAAACAGTTGAGTTCCTGATGAATATTAGTTGCTGACTAAATATTTGAATAAAATAACGACAGAGTAATTAATAAGAAAGTTCACTTCTACTCCTAGAATGTTGACATTTTATCATAAAAATAATCAGTATATACTTAACATAATGATATTAAATCAAATGATATTATATATATCATATATGATATATAAGAATATGATATATAAGAATATGTCATTTTTAAATAAGTACTTAGTTTTTATCTACATTTTGTTTGCACCTATGTATATGATTATAAGATGAATTACATTCATTGATTTGGGAAAAGTTAAAGTAACTTTGCCTTTCTGGAACAAACCCAACTAGTTTCTGATGTCATATCCTTATGTATTGCTTCATTTAATTAGTTCACATCTAGGTTAATTTTTCAGGTTTTGCTCTAAGATTTTTCTCCCTGGCTTCATGTGGCAGACCCTAGGATGGCCCATGTTCAGCCCTTCTCTCATCCCTTCCCTTTGAGCATGGGCAGGGTCTGAGATTTGCTTCTTTTTTTTAAATTTTTTTTAACGTTTTTATTTATTTCTGAGAGACACAGAGACAGAGTGTGAGCAGGGGAAGGGCAGAGAGAGAGGGAGATACAGAATCTGAAGCAGGCTCCAGGCTCTGAGCCGTCAGCACAGAGCCTGACGCGGGGCTCTAACTCACAGACCATGAGATCATGACCTGAGCTGAAGTCGGCTGCTTAACCAACTGAGCCACCCAGGCGCCCCTGAGATTTGCTTCTAACTAAAGAGAATATGGCAAAGGTAATAGAATGTCACTCCCATTGTTACATAAGTATGTGTATACATGCATATATGTGTGTGTGTGTGTATTTGTATATATGTATACACAGGGATACATACCAACAAATATGTGAACTGGGAAAGGAAGCCTGATTCCATAACAAAATGCAGCCCAGCGCACACCTTGATTACAGCCAGTGGATCAGCAGACCCAGGTAGACTATTCCTAAACTCCTGACCACAGAAACTGAGATAATTAAGTGTGTTGCTTAAAGGGTCTAACATGTGGTAATTTGTTACACAGCAATAGAAAAATTAATACACTGCATAAAATGACTTTGAAAGTGTTTTTTTTCTTTTTAATTGTCTTTTAAAGCTTTTAATAGTTGATATAATTCCTTCGTTAAATGATTGTAGAATCCATTGGTGAAGCCATCTGGTCCTGTAGTTTTCTTTGTGAGATTTTTAAGATTTCTTTCATAGTGAAAGTATTATTTGAATTTCTTACTTCTTGTGTTAAATTGGCCATGTGTGTTTCCCTGGGAATTTCCTCATTTCATCTACAATTTAAAATTCATAAGCATAAATTGTGTTCAAAAATCCTTTTATTACATTTTATTGATTTGCACCATCTCACTTGTTTATTTTACCAAGCCGCCAGAGAGTTATGGGCGTTAATAATTTTTTCACCAAATCATCTTTTAGCTCTATTTATAACTTGTAAATATTTCTACTCTATTTTATTAATTCTGCTACTTGCTACATTATTTCTTGTTTTCCATAAACTTTAGGTTTTATATGCTTCTTTTCCCATAGCTTCGCAAAATACTCACAGCATTGATTTTTAGCCTTTATGCTTTCTAATATATGTAAATGTTGTAAATTTCTAAGTGGGGCTTTAATTGCCTCCTACATGTTTCACTATGTAATATTCAATACCACTGAATTTAAAAATTTTTAATTTTTGAATTCTTCCATAACCAGTGAGTTATTTAGAATTATCTGCCATACATTTCAAAAACATAAGTATTTTCTTTTTACTTCTTTTTTAATTTCATCTCTTTTACTAATTTCTTGTTGAATTCTGCTATTGTAAGAAAATAGTCTGCCTGATTCAATTCTTTGACATTTGTTGAGTCTTCCTGTATGACACACAGTTGGTTAATTTGAAGAAATCTAGTACAGGGTTCTCTATATATCACTAGGTCATGCTTATTTTTCATATAGCTCAACTTATCATTACCTTTGCAGATTTTATCTTCTTGTTCAACCAGGTACTAAGAAAAGTATTAAAATGTTCCACCATGATAGATATTTTTAATCTTTTTTATTTCTGTTAATTTTTATATTCTATATTTTAAAGCTATGTTATTAAGTGCATAAAAATTAAATTTTTTTCTGTCTTCCTGGTATATTAATTTTTATGTTGAAGTATTTCTCTTTTTATATTTAGTAATTTTTTAAGGACTATTTTCTGATATTATATAGCTGCATAGGCTTTTTTTCTTTAGTTGGTATGTATTTTCTATCATTGTAGTTTCAACCTTTCTTTATTCTCATGTTTCTCATGTTTAAAATTTATTTTATAAACCCATAATTTAAAAAAATCATTCTGGTAATCTTTATCTCATATTGACCATTTCTTCCCACTTAAATGCAATGTAATTACTTAAATACATTTGTTTAAAAGTTATAATAATGATGTTGGATGCAATGTAAAATTATAGTTAATTTTTTTCTCTTTTAGAGAATGGTAATGTAAATTAAACAAAATCCAGTGCTTCTGAATAGGCATAACAGCAAGATTTTTTTTTTTTAAGTTTGCAGAGAGAGGAGCGCCAGGGTGGCTCAGTCAATTAAGCATCTGACCCTTGACTTCAGCTCAGTCATTATCTCATGGTTCGTGAGTTTGAACTCCCATCAGTCCCATCCTGATTAGGATTCTCTCTTCCTCTTCCTCTGCCCCTCCCTGCTGTCTGTCTGTCTCTCTCCTCTCCCCCTCCAAAAAATAAATAAACTTCAAAAATGTTTAAATAAATAAAGTTTGACCAACAAACTGTGTATAGAGAGATAAAATAATCATTCATGTGGATTGGAAAGTAGAGAAAAATACCAGGACTTCTTACAAAACTCCCACCATACTCCAATAAAAATATAAATGATTAGTATTAGTAAAATAAAAAAAATCTGCAGAATTTTTATGTAGCCGGAACACAATTTAGAAATTTTCAGAAAATCTTTTGGTCAAATATTAAATTTCTGGTATTTTAATATTTCACTTTTCCATAACACTTACAATTTTTAAATATACTTCAACAGCTTCAAATATCTTTTTGATAAGTAATTTAATACCCTATCATAAATCTTTAGGACATATTCCTATTATACAGTGTTTTTGAACCAACATAGACTTTAACCGAAAGTAAGAATTCTGCAGAATCTCCACTTTAACTTATTATGAATATATAATCAGATTCCTTTTTAAAGCACCTGCCGTGGTTATAATTAATATTAACTGAAAGAAGAATATGCATGCAATTTCAAGTATTTACATTTTGCTGGTTCATGTTTCCCTGACTGTATGCATTTGAAAAAGACTATCTAATTATAAAGACTAGCCAGAGCAAGCTGTTTTCCTTCCAGATAAGTGTTCCTTCACACAAAGACACAAGTTCCTGGGGTAGGGCTAGAAGGCAGGAAGGGCTAGAAGGCAAGCAAGCTTTCATGTGGCCTCCTATCCACTGGAGGCCAATGAGAGAAAAGGGAAAGGTCCTAGCCACAGGAGTTTGCAGTTTCCTACCTGCCAAACTTTAATGAGTAATACAACTGAAAGGGGGTAAATTCTTAGAAAACTAGCTCCTTTTCATCTTGCCAAAGGAGGGAGAACATCACCTTATTGGGATCCTTGGAAAAGCAAAAGCAGCAACCCTAGATCTGAGCAGGTCCTGCCACTTCCACTATGCTGGAATTGCCCACCAGAGCCTTCCTCTTAGAAGGCACCTGCGAGCAATCAGGACTACCTTCCAGAATGGCCGGCAAGCATCTTCCATTAGTCTAATCTCACTGAGGGTGAACGGATGTTTAGCTCTTAAGCTACAAGGCACATGGAGGTTATCTGGGGCTTTCTAGAAAAACAATTACCCACATATACTTTTGAAAAGGATATCTAAAAACCAGTTTTAATTTCATATTCTAAATAACTTTGTCAATTAAATTTAAACTTATACAGTATAAACAAGCTGCAGCAGCCAGCTTTATTAGTTGCTAAAACCTATATATAGAATTGAACTACTTTAGGTATGAGGAAAAGAAAGACCCTTGATTTCCTTCCATCCAGAATAGAAGTTTTAATTTAATGCAAATTAGCTCTTTAAGACCTGGCTTAACATTCACCTTTCAAAACAGTCTTCCAAAGAAAAAGAAAATCAAATACCCAAAAACACACTTACTATGATTATTTCCATATAATAAAAAAGTAATTATGTACTTAAATACCCTTTTTATATTTATTAACCATATTTTAAAAAGAAATAATAGCTAACCAGTTAGAGTGCACCAACTTGGAATTTTTTCTAAAGTGCCTAGAACAGCACTAAGTAAACAACAAGCATTACAAATATGCTTTCTAAATAAACGTTTATTTTTACTTTATATTTTTCACATTTTAATGAGCAATTATATGTATAAAGCTGTACTCATCCATCTGTCTTTTCAGAAAAACATCCTAAATTATAAGCATCTTTGATCAAGAATAAAAATAGTTCCACTTTATTGTGTTAGATAAGAATAATCTAATTAGAAACCAGCCTTATTTAGCTAAGAACTCAAGAGACTAAAAAATCTGTTCTGTTTCTGTAGGAGAAAGTATATATATAAACATACATGAATACATATGTTATATATGTTATATATATGTTTTGACATATGTTATATATAAAAACATACATATATATACACAAATAAACACATTATGTATAATAAAAATAGAGAAAAGAAAGCAGAAACCAAAGAACAAAATATAAATATGTATAATGTCTGTGCTTAAAATTATATTATAATTTTGGACAAAGGTATTCTGGGGAGCAAAGATAAGTGTATTAATTTATATTGAACTTTATATGATCAGAAAACAGAATATATCAGTGTATCTTTCAATATTTAATATTATTATTAACAAAAATAATGTATCTTTGCTATAATGTAAGTTCCTAATTTAGTTTACTTCTGTCTTTTTCATTCACATGAAAAATTTTGGTTTTCCCTCAAAATGTTTTCAAACATCTTTTTGTTCTTAAAATTAAAAATTAACAGTAAATATCAAGACTCTATTTCCAACAAGGAGTTGTTTCATTACCTGAGCTTCTCAAATAATGACCTACATATATTTCTCTATAGAGAAATCATTTCTAAAATGTTTCTTTCACATTAATTATTAGTGAAACAATATGCCAAAAGATCTCATAAATGCTTCCCACGTTCGGTATTATTTCAAAAACGGCTTTCAGATGTTAACCTATAATTCATCTCTTTTCTCCTTTTAAACTTACCTTATGCTTTTGAATATAGGAAACCACATTCTAATATTCCCTATAAGTAAATAGTTTGTGCTGAAATATAAATGCTCACTTAAATAGTTGTAATCAGTAATGCATTAATGAGTAGGAAATAATATAGCATGGGAATCATGGTACCATATGTGTTAAACATTGCATTTCTCTCATGATAAAATTCCTGCTTCTGAATTACTTTCAGTATTTTGGCTACATATTCAAGCCATCAATATTTTAACTACCTTTTCTGACAAGTTAAAAATATTAATTAATTGATTACAATGAAATAGATTCCTTTCTTTCCTATTCCCTATTCACACTGGTATATACCCACCTCTTAAGGAAAACATCCTTTGTGGTTCATCAAATTATTGGGTTGTACTGATTTAAAAATAATTTACATAGACTATTGCTTTTCCATCTCCAATTAAAACACTCCAAGCCAGTTCTTTGCAATGACCCCATATTACTTAATGAAGACTTTCATTTATATAAAAATTACGGTGATAAACACTGAGGATCTGCACATACCACACATTATTTGAAGCATTTTGTATGTGGTAACTCATTAAATATAACCACCCTGTGAAAGAGATTCTATTTTTACCCTCGTCATACAGTTTAGGAAACTGAGACACAATGAAGAAAATAACTTGGTCAAGATTACACATACCTAGCAAGGGACAGAGTCAAAACTCAAACTGAGGCCACTTTCCTGGGTCCACACTCTAAATTACTACATCTTATGCTATTTTCCATGGATTACAGAACAATTCAAGTGTAGATTTACATAATGTAATTTGTATACGACATTGTTGAATATATATATGCATATATATTTATATATAATATATATATATAAAGAGAGTTTATTTTTTGTAAATTACAGTCTGAGCAGCATCTATATGTATACTTGGTATGCATCATTATAGAAACTTTCCTATCAGTTAACTTTTCTCATCTTTAGGAGATACACAAAATGTTAACCCTTCTAAGTCACCAAGTCTCTCTAGCATGTTTATCCTATAGCGTTCTGTCTCTTTATCTTACTTTCTACTCTTATCTTCCTTTCAAACTTTTCATCATGCCTTCTGAAATCCCTATTTTATAGTAAACAATCAATCTTTCCTGTGTATTTTATGACTTTGTTGAAGGAGATCACCATTACTTCATCTTAAATGAAATGAATTTATATGGCTTCATGTGGAGCACTAAGATGATTCTTTCATAATTTCTCAGCTGACGTCAGAAGGTAGAGTTGGCATCCTTCTTGAAAGCCATTAGAATGTCTAATCCATTACTCCTCCAGTCTCAAGTAAAACCATCTTCACTTTGAGACCCACACCATCTCATTATCCTCTCCCCCTTCACCACTCCTTGTCATTAATAGGTATAAATGGCATGGTCTTTCCACAATGTAAATGACTTTATTTAATGAGCTGAATTCAATTTAAGTGAGTAACTGCATACGGGTAACATCTAAATAAATACCAACTTCATTTTTCATCCATCCTTGCCATCATATATGCTTTTTCATATTCCCTCCTTATCTCCAACTTCTTGAACTTGAGCATATTCATTATAAGAAAAGTCTTATTTTGGATTTTAAGACTGTTTCAGGTTAAGTAATTCTAATACAGCCCATATCAAAACTTTAGTTTCTTATTCAACTCAACTGATCACTCCAAATTAGGACTGAGGAACTCAGGGAAATGATTCATTTTTTTTCACCTATCTTCTGTCTTCTTCACAGATCTTCCTTCTAGGTTAGGGCAAAGGTATGAAAGAAATAATAGACAAAAATAGGCCAAATCTTATATGACTGGTGACTCATATATGCCAGGTGCCTAAATATTAAATTTTTAAATTAGGATTCATTAGGGAATTCTCTGGACATCCTCCCATGGGATGTCCCATGCTACACAGATCACTGACACAGGCATTTTGATATTTGCTTCATGACTAACCACTTGCCTCCCCTCATATTCCAGTTTCTGTCTTTGGCAGAATATTTGACATTCTTTTAGTTCTTAATACTGGGTCCCACTGTGGTAGAAAGTAGCCATCTTAGGAAGGGTTTCATTATCCTTCTAACCTCATCAACCTGATCCATGGGAAGCTCATGCATCTTTGACATAACAATTCTAATTGTAATGGCCACTCCTATTAAGACCCCTTTCCATTGCCCTGACTTAGGATAGCTCTAACCATGCTTCTGCCATCCAAGTCTATTGAATAGGAAGTAAATGTCTAACTTAGTGGTTATGCATGTCCCCATATTCCAGGTGACACACATTAATTTATTTCTCTCCTTACTTTACATCTATTCCATGGAACCATGTACTGATTTAGCTGCTGAATAAATATCCAAACATGCTGATGCCATTGGGTCCTTCTTTGAGTCATTGTTTTGGGCTCACCTTCATTTAAAATTAGGAGAAGTACACCCTTCTCTCTTTCACAGAGTAAAAACCCTGTAGCACTCCCTACAGCTGAAATTCTGCTGACTGAAATTTCACAGTGGCAGGACTGAGAGTACTGTAATTATTACTTAGTAAGTCTGTGGTGAGTATGTCTAGCACTTCTCCATAGAATGTGGGGATATTTATCAGTAATGGTATATGTAATATAGATAGTGATAGTAAACAATAAATAAGATATATAGTATCCAAAATATATCCTTCTGGTTTTATACTACTGTTATTTTTCCCAGTGGCCAATATTTGAATTTATCCATGAGTCTCACTTCTTTCCCCACCAAAAAGTTCTACCAATATTATTTTTGTAAGATTTTTATTCTCTGCTATTTTAATTCTTACTACCACTATCATAACCTAAAGTATTCCTGTGTAATCTCATTACAGAATTATTATAACATTCTTCTAATAATCATTTTAAGCACACAAATGTAATCATATAAATCAGGTACTTAAAATGTGTTTGTTCTTATTCATTCATTCAGAAAATCTATATTGAAGAATTCATATAACAGGTTTTATTTCTAGATATTTGGATGTAATAGTGAACAAAGGAGACAAAGACCTTAACCATATAGTTTGTATTCTAGTTGAAGAACACTAACAATAAACATAGAGGCAAGGAAAAGAATATTGGGTGTTCACGGATGATCTCTCTGTTAAAACAGCATTTTAAGGGACTCCTAAAGAAAATGAGGGAGTAAGCCATGGCAATATCTGGGGAGGGAGCATGGCAGCCAGAATAAATAAATAGCAAGTGCTTGCCTGGGTAAAGGGCAGCAAATTGTTAGTACAACGAAAGTGGAATGACCTATGGAAAAATAAAAAGGTAGATGAGTTCCTAGAGGCACTGTAATGAGAGAAGTCATGAAGGGTCTTAGAAGCTACTTCACTAGCTTTGGGGACTTTATTTTGATGGGAAGCCAACAATGATTCAAGCCTAGATGTGACATGATCTGACTTCAACAAACTTATCCTGCTTGATGCACCGAGCATATGCACGTGAGAAAGAATGATGTCTTTGACAAGGCTGGTAGTTTTGTAGGGGCAGTGAGAATTGGTTGGATTCTAGATAAATTATGAAGGTAGAACCTATAAAATGACTCTAGGGATTGATTTTTTTTAAATAGTAGCCATTAACTGATATGGGGAAAACTGCAGGAAATTTGTAGAGAGTAACAATGCTAATCAGAAGCCCAGTTTTTAATTTGTCATGCTTTAAATTCCTTTTTTGAGTGTGTAAGAGGATATGGCAAATATTTAGTTGGATACACAAGTCTAAACGTCAGGGAAGTTATCCAGTGTAGAGATGTAAATTATTGTTATCTGTTCCTAGATGGCACTTAAGCTGTAAAATAGGTTGGGATTACCCAGGGAATGAATGTAGTAAGAAAGATCGTAGGATTCACAGGAACGATCCATCCTACACTGGTCTCTCAGAGTCTTGGTGTCTTCATTCCCTCTGTACTTCAGCCATTTCTATGACCACAACTTGGATCTTATTGGCACCTGGCAATGTTTGGGTCTTGAAATCCTTAAATCAAGCATCTTACTCTCTCACCATAACCTTTTATCCTTTTTCCTATACCCACTGCAACTATTTTTCAAATTTATTAAGAACTTTTGAATCCTCTTGTTTTACCAATCCCTTCCTATCTTCACTGCAATTCTTATTCAACTTAGACTGTATGGCATCTTTGGTAACATTCTCAATTATCTTGCCCTACTTGCCTTCCATAGCAGTGGTCTGGCAGAGCAACCTGAAATTAAAATGCTGTAGGCATTCTCCCCTCCAACACCTGAGCTACAGAGCACTGTTTTGAAAACACGCCTCTGAGTTACTTCTACAAATTCACTGCCTAAAACCACAAGTGGACCCCTAACAGTTCCCAGTAATCCATCTGTGGTTTACATAGTTCTCCCATAATCTATAATGGCTAGATAAATCCTCTCTGTATTCCTGAAATTCCTTATCCTGTTATATCTCCTGCTACTGTCAGCTAATTAGCACCTTTATATTTTGTGGGGAAAATAAAAGCCCATTACATGGAAACTTTCAACTTCTTAAGACCTCCACCTGTGAATGTTTTTTAGAAACATATTTCAAAAAACAATCCTTTCTTTCTCACTCATTTCACATTTGAAGACACATTGCTCTTTCTCCATAATATGTGCTGGAGTCCATTCTTTTTTGCCTCAACTTGTGCTCTATCCATTAATTTCTCTTTCCTCAGTAAGTTGTCCCTCCTTATGTGCTTTCCATATATTTCAACACACTCAACCTCATATCCTATATCGGCTGTATTCCCTCTCACTTTTCATAATCAAGCTCTTTGAAATTGTTTTCTGTAGTCACTGAATCCAAGTCTTCTTTTCCGTTTCATCTTTCAGGTCACTGAAAATTTGATTCTACCTAATTCCATTAAAATTACTGTCACCTAGAACACTTTATCTTCCTGTTGCTAAACAAAATGGGCACTCTGTTCTTGTTGAACTCAGTCATGAAACTGCTGATAATCCTTTTTATCACTTTCCTGACCTTAGCATTTTTGATTCCACAACTTCCTGGTATTCCTTTCTTGCAGCCATCTTTGCTCTGTCTTCTTTGAGGCACACTTTCCCTCTGATCTTTCCCTTTCCTCTGATTATTACTTAAATTCTTTTTTTCCTCTAAAGTTTACAATGAACTCTCTTACTTTCTCACTTGGAATACATTTTTTTGGAGGTAACTTCATCAACTCCAATGGCTTCAATTAGTGACTATTCTACATGTCCAAATCAATGGCTGTAAATAAGATCTCACCTATAAATTCCAAAATCATTCATACATTCCCAACTCTGCCGGCTCAAATTAATGTGTCCAAACTGAACTCATCATCCCTCCTCCAAAAGTGCTCTACCTCATGGTGTTCTTGTTTCTATGTATGGTACTTTCATTCACTTAACTGCCAAAACAACAAGTTCAAAAGTTAGCTTTGACTTCTCAGTAAGTCTCATTCTCCCCTCTCTGAACAACCCCTTATTCCGGAGTATTCACTGTGTCCATACTAACTCATCAGTCAGTCCATTCCTCTCCATTCTCACTGTCACTCTGTGGTTCATATTAATCATTCAGTTTTACTCAAAATGTTGACATTCTCCTAAGATATTGCCTTCTATTAGTTTTATAATTCACTGGGATAGACATACATGCACGCACGCACACGCACACAAACACACACATTGCAATTACCATTTTTATTGTTTTTCTTTTGGATGACTGCAAGAGCCTTTCACTTGTCTCCTTGCATTTTAGACTTTTATCTAACTCACTCTCTAATTGGAGTAAAAAAAAAAATGTTTGACAGAGTTTATTAAAGACTTTAATGGTTCTTCATGGTTCTTACTGTAAAGAACAAATTCCTTCCATAAAATTTCTCCCGTCTTGCCCTAGCCTAACTTAGCCTTTTATCTTCACCATTACTTCCAACACTCCAGCTTATTTCATACTTTAGCCACAGTAAGTTATTTTCACTTTTTTTGACCTATGCACATATAGTTTCCTATGCTTAAAATGCCATGCCCCACTCTCCTCAGTTGGCAAACTTCAACTTATCCTATAATTATTAAGTTAGACTGTATTTTTCTATTCACTTTTCTTGATTCTCTACCCCTTTCACTTCCAACAATCACATTATATGAATTATCTTATTTTCATCTCATCCTGTGTTTATTTTACATTGTAATTGTTTTTACCAACCTGTCTGCTCCACTATATTGTAAGATTCTGAAGTGAAAAACTGTGTATTGTACATCACTGTATTTCCAAAACCTAAATGAATGTCTAACACATAGTGTATACTCAAATATACACTGAATTTTAAATAAATAAATAGAAGAATGAAAGTATGTAATATAATAATATGAAGCTTAGGTTGAAATAAATTATATTAGATAAAAATTCAGATTTACATTTTTTATTCTCTTATCTTTTGAGGCAAAGAAGTAGAACATTGGCATTTTTTGAATAATCAAATTAAAATTGGTTTTGGAGTCTTTAAAATTTTAAGACCATTTACAACTTGAAAAATATATAACCTGGTCTAAATAGCACCCTCAGGAAACTACATTTGTTTCAAATTCTATGGAGTGTTTTCCCAAATTGCTAAGAACCATCAGGAAGGCATTAAAATGAGAACAGAAAGTACAAAAATATGGAATGTACAATTCTGGTTCTTTGGCGAGGAAAAATTAATAAAGCTAGAGAATGTTGAGGACAGTGTACATATCGGACCCAACGATATGGATTAGATGGGCATCCACTTATTCACCACACTTTAGAAATAAAAAGAAACACTAGCATTCCGATAAAGGAAACAGAACAATTAAAGTACTAAGTTCTGTAAGAAGCAAATTTATAGATCCTGTCACTCCAAGGTAACAAACAAAAAGAAAAACAGGGAAGAAACTGGAGAGCCCCTGTTTTACTGCTATAAGTTCTGGATGAGGCAATGAGGTTGCCTTAATTCAAACACTGATACTAGCACTCCGAAATATCATGACATTTCCACATTTAACCAATGTGTATGTTACAGTGAAATATGTTCAGAAATGTGTTTCATGTGCTCTAGGGTTTGTCCCTCATTACTCTTTATTAGATTTTGTCCATATTGACTCTTAAAAAGAATCAGAAATGATAAGTAAAGAGCTAATAATCAGACACTTCTTAAAACAAATTACAAAGAGAAACTTTCCTCGTTGTGTATATTAGTCTGTATAGGTCTACTGTCATTAAACTTAACTTTGGTGGCCAAGCTGAGCTACTAAATTCTAGCTGCAGATTAGAAATAGCCCATAGTCTGGGACAAATCCTGGTTTCTGAGTGGGGTTGGTCAACACCTCTGGGTCTGGTTCACAGATTAGGCAGTGATCCATCACAATACTGGTTCCACATGAACCTACATACCCACAGCTCTCCAGATAGCAAGTGCAGCTAGTATATCTGTCTAGGAGTGTTTACACTTTGTGCCCTAGTCTTCAGTATGCAAAATCCTCTTGGCTGTCTGAAGCTAAGTTGTTTGGACCTTATCCTGGCCTTCTTAAATGTTGTCTGACAACTGATCACCTGGACACCCTGATAAAAAACTTCATCAGATTTTTACATTTTAATATTATTTAAGCTTTAAAACACCATGAATGGATATTGTACTTTGTCAAATGCTTTATCTGCATCTATTAAAATGATCATATTGTTCTTACCCTTTCTTTTATTAATGAGGTATACCCATCCTAGCAACCCAAGAATAAATTCCAATTAATCATGATGAATCACTTTTTAAACGTATTATTGTATTTGGTTTGTTGGGATTTTATTGAGAATTTTTGCATCCATGTTCATCAGGGACATTGGCCTGTAGTTTTCTTTTTTAGTGGCATCTTTACCTGGCTTTGGGATCAGGGTAATACTGGTTTCATAAAATGAGTTTGGAAGTTTTCCTTCTATTTCTATTTTTTTGTAACAGTTTGAGAGAACAGGTAGTAATGCTTCTTTAAATGTTTGGGAGAATTTGCCTGTGAAGCCATCTGGCCCTGAACTTTTGTTTATTCGTTAGACTTTTTTTTTTTAACTAAAAACATATATTTATGTTCTTTACAATGGAACTTAACATCTGCTCTGGGTGCCCATCCTGCCTGGTGGTAGGAACCTTAATGGTGGAAATCTAGTCAATTTACTGCCTTTAACTCCATCCACTCATATATCATGTGTGTGATTTAAAGTTTTATAGAGAGAGATTTAATTACTGATTCAATTTTTTTGCCAGTTATTGGTCTGTTCAAGTTTTCTATTTCTTCCTGTTTCAGTTTTGGTAGTTTGTATGTTTCTAGGAAATTATCCATTTCTTCTAGGTTGCCCAATTTGTTGGCATTTAGTTTTTCATAATATTCTCTTATGATTGTTTGTATCTCTGTAGTGTTGGTTGTTATTTTTCCTTTCTCATTTGTGATTTATTTATTTGGGTCCTTTCTCTTTTCTTTTTATTAATTCTGGTGCGAGGTTTATCAATTTTATTATTTTTTTCGAAGAACCAGCTCCTGGTTTCATTGATTGGTTCTGTAATATGTTATATTTTTTTAGCTTCTATATCACTTATTTCTGCTCTAATCTTTATTATTTCCTTCTGCTAGCTTTAGCAGCATTTGTTGTTCCTTGTCTAGCTACTTTAGATGTAATATTAGGTTATTTATTTGAGATATTCCTTGCTTCTTAAGGTAGGCCTATATTTCTTTACACTTCCTGATGTTTATAGCAGCATTATCTACAATAGTCAAGTGTCTATCAATTGATGAATGGATAAAGAAAATATGGGGTATACATACAAACACACACACACATAAACACACACAGAGGAATATTACTTAGCTATATAAAAGAATGAAATCTTGCCATTTGCAATAACATGGATGGAGCTAGAAAGTATTATGCTAAGCGAAATAAGTCAGTCAGTGAAAGATAAATACATTTGATTTCACTCATATGTGGAATTTAAAAAACAACAAATGAGCAAAGAGAAAAAAAACAAGAGAGAGAGACAAATCAAGAAACAGTCTATATAGACTATACAGAATGAACTATAGAGAATAAATTGCTAGTTACCAGGGGGAAGGTGGGAGTGTGGATGAGTGAAATAGGTGATGGGGATTAAGGAGGGCACTTGTCGTGACAAGCACCAGGTGTTGCATGGAAGTGTGGAATCACTATATTGTATACCCAAAACATAAACTGTATGTTAACTGTACTGGAATTTAAATAAAAACAAGAAAAAAATTAAAACACTATGGCAAATGGTATATAAAAAGCACTACTTTTAATGGTATTTTTACCCATTAGATTTTAATTATCTCTTTTCTTTCACCTTATTTTTATATGTAAATATAAGTTATGTTTCTACACTGGAAATTAACTTGTGTTCCAACTTTGGTGAACGAAAAACATATGCTAAATGTAGACTATGTCTGATACAGTTTTTCAAAGGCAGTTTTAAGGTAATGTTAAACTGTTTTATTTCTCAATGACAGAAGAGTTTTTTTAAGATAACTATGTGATTTAGAAAAATCTGTAAATTCTATCTACTGAACAAATTAATTTTCAGTTTCTGAATTTAAAAAAATCCTCTTGAAATCCTTTTCAGAGGAAGAAAGCCATCGTAAAACTTGAATTGTTCCTGAAAATCATATATGATTTCATTACCAGTATTGAAACTGAGACTACTTGAATTTTCAGAAAGAAACTTGCTAACATTTATTGTTAAAAATATTAATGTAACTATTTTCTTGGAGTTCCTCAAATTTATTCTTTCCACGTATGCAAATTTATTTATAATTACATTTGCAAAGGTACACAACTTTGTACATTTATATACTATTTAAAATAATATAAACTTTACTTTTGTCTATGCTTCAGCAATAATAAATGCATACCCACAGAAAAAAACTTACAATTTTTAAATACAACACTTACATTTAAAGACATCCCTGAGATTTCTGTTCTACTGGTGAAGAAATCATTTCACAGCTCTGCGCCTTTGTGATGGCACTGTAAGATGCCACTCATTCAGCACTTTATACATTCTGTTTAATGAGGGGGAAGTAAAGGACCTTGAATTTCTTACCAATAAAAATTTCATCATTGAATGATTTTGGCAATATATGGCAAACACTTATGCAAAAGACATAACTTTAGAAATGGACAATAGTATTTAGATGATTTTTCATAAAGATTTTTTTTAGAGAAAGGGAAAACTGTATAAAACTTCAAATGGATTTAGGTGATAATTAATATAATCTGACTTCCAGTTTTCTAACTTGTGGGCAAAAACAACAGCTCCATTCAAAGTCTTATTCTTAAAAGACTAACGTAACACTAGGTACTACTACCATTTCACCTCTACCTAGACTGCTTTATATATGGTTATATGGGACTAAAAATGATTTTATTATATAGCATCCAGTAATATATTCTAGATAGCTCTTTAACAATGGGGGGATACTAAACATGTATACTGTTAACCCCCTAATTAAATTGCCTAAGCTCTTATGTACTCTAAAATCTGCATGATGCTTTCCATTCTACAAAAAGCTAAAAAATAAGCACAGTCATTGAATTTCAGAAAATATAGGCAGCAGTATGAAATATCCAACATCGTTGTAGGGCATGGCCAAGAGAGAACATCTATTTTCACAATATTATAAAATACATACACGCACACACACACACATACACACACACCAACTTCACTTTTAGTAATTGGGAATGAAGTTGATGAGGCCTGCCTTCTGTACACCAGCATTCCTTTCTGTAATCTTTTTTTCCCTACAAGGAGCTTCTTTCAACAACTAGGCTTTAAGTCCACTCAATTTTCCATACTTGGAAAATGTTTTCTTGAAATGATATGATAACTTACTTTAACATATAAATAACGAATACAATTTTAATCACCCCTTGCAGAAAAGAGGTGTTTAATTTTGACTTGAGCCAGGGACAAATCCTTTTAAAACCAACTGATCTCTAACTGTAGAATTCTTTTAGGAATCAGTGAACCTATGAGGATGGGATTTGGAAGGAAATGGGTTTACTCTTCTAATAAAAGTTGAATGCTATGTATCAACACCATGCCAGGCAGCAGGATGAAATTACATCACATAAACAGTCACCTACACTACTTGAATATGGGGCTGCCCGTAAATCCTATCACAATATACTTGCTCGTTGACTTACATTTCATCTTGCTTTATGCTGTAAGGGAATAGGTTCAGGGACGAAATATAAGCAGCTACCTGAAGACAATAGATTTTTCCCCACATAAATACAGACATTGAAAATAAAAGGAAGGGCAACGACTAAAATACATTGTTTAGCCTACTTTAGGAGTAATCTAATCTGATGAAGACTAGACAACATCATGGACACATGAGGGAGACAGGAGAGAAAGAGGTGCCATTGAAAGCTGTCTCTGAACACCTCACTGATGTTTTAATGTGATTATGCACTTCACCCAAATCCTAGATACCTAGATGAAGTATAGCCAAAATTGATGACAGTAGGTTCCGTGTGTTCTGCATTAAACCTCGCAGGTCCAAGTGAAAAGCAAACAGTGATAAAAATTTATGCACTGATTCTCCGTTGAAATAGATTGAATCTTATTACTTATATACACCATGAACTCATGGTTGTACTTCAAACATGAAATCACATAAATGTTATCTTAATCAATATTTTCTGAAAGCAGGTATCACAGAAACGACCAAGATACTCCAAATTAGACTATCGATTTCTTATTATTGCTTAAAAATAATAATCCTTCAAAATTTCAGAACACTTTTTCTAATTTTCCAGAAGCTTCCCGGATAAAGTAGAAAAGAAACAGCAATATAAAAAATTAACACTATTGATAAAATGGGCTGATAAAATAATTTTTCTCAGTAACCAGAAAATATATTGCAACCCAAATCATACATTCATATTTAGAATGACAAACCTCCCCTCAAATTCCAAAAGTTTTGGTGTAGCCCATAGGACGTAAAGTAATTACATATTCTAATTTTACTCTTATTTTTAAAGTCAGTACATGGAGATAATTTTATGAGATATTAAAACTTTTAAAAATACCAAACAACACCTCAAATCAAGTTCACACTTCTGTATTAGTTACTGCAATCGCTATAGATTTCAAAAGGTATCTATATCACAAATTGTATACAAGTAACTATCTCATGATCTGGTGTGTACATAATTCAATTTGTCAATAGTTAAATTTAATGAAGAATCTAACTTACCGGCGGATCAGCCCCCTTAGAACCAGTCAGCCCTCCTGTTAGGGATTCGATATCCTGAAAAGGGGAGAGGTGTTGATTGTAAAATGCTACTCAACAGCATGGAGAACTTCCCAATCCCAATGTGTAATATTTTCTTTAGCCCCAAAGTTAGGGCACAGCTACATTTGTTTTCTTTGTTTTGTTTTCAGACAGTCACGCACACTGTAACACTATACAAATAGCCTGCATCTAAAAATCTAGATATTTCCCCTAATTCTGCATACTCTGTAAAAACAAAATAATGTACATAGACTATTCTTGAAATATGGAAACAAAAAAGGCTAGGCTCCAGGTACTAAAGCAGATGTTTTGTTATCTAAGGTGTTGAAATGAGGACAGAACAGAAATAGGTAATTTTAATAAAACTGCAATTTAACATATTATTTGCAAGAATATAAATCCCATGGAAAATGCTGAACCTATAAAATTTTTAACTATCTATAGTCCACTCTATTAGTGTACTGAGAAGATAAAAATTTTTTTAAAAAGATCAGTTATTCTTTTACAAGGACAGATTTTGCATCTTGAATCAGTAAGTGCAGAAGATCATGCCTGAGTAATGATTATAATGTCAAAGGTATCAAAAACAGAGAAACAGGTGATACTGTGACAAACTGGAGAGCATGTGCCTGTTTACAGGTACAAGTATAGCTCCAACTTGGTTGCAGGACTTTGCTTCCAGGGTTACTAATCATGTGACTTTTTCAAAAGCTAGAATTCCAGATTTTTAACTAAAACCTCTCAGGATTTCAATGCTTGCAACTGTTGTATTTTTAAATCATCCTCCCATCCCTCCCAGTGAAAAATCAAAACCAAAACTGTCTGCTCAAAGGGGGCTGGATAGGAGTCTGGGGCTACATTGAAGAGTTGTACTTCTTGATAGAACATTTCTTGCTTGTGACCCTGGTCACTTATCTGTTTGCATCTAGTTGAAAGGATAGGGATAGGAACCTAGGAAATACAGTTGTAGTAAGAAATCAAAAATAAAAGATAATGGAGTCAAGATTGAAGGAAGAGAAAATTAAATACCTCTGATCAGAGAAATAGCCGATTCCTTTATACCATTAAGAAGATTTATGCTACAAATCCATTTGTGACTTAATCACATTATTTCCCTGGTATCTCAAAAATAGGGATTTCTAACAAAAATAAAACAAAACAAAAAGCATGGGGCTGAAATGAGCATGTGATGATAACAGAAGACAACATTAAAGTCAGGATAAGGGAGAAGAAAGGAATAGTATGATGGAAGTTTCCATCAGAAGAAGCTGACTTTGAACAGGAACTCAATGGAGTCAGTACATGGAGATATGCATATTTTATCAAAGGCCATAAATGATAAGGCGACCAAAAGGAATACTTGCCAAGAAAATCACTACGTTCTCTTCACTGTACCAAACAGATTCTATATCATATTTTTCCTCTCCCTCACTCTAGCTCCAAAAGAGACTTAGGGGGCGCCTGGGTGGTGGCTCAGTCGGTTGAGCGTCCGACTTCGGCTCAGGTCATGATCTTGCGGTCTGTGAGTTCGAGCCCCGTGTCAGGCTCTGTGCTGACAGCTCAGAGCCTGGAGCCTGCTTCGGATTCTGTGTCTCCCTCTCTCTCTGCCCCTCCCCCACTCATGCTCTGTCACTCTCTGTCTCAAAAATAAATAAACGTTAAAAAAAAAAAATTAAAAAAAAAAAAAAAAAGAGACTTAGAAAAACTGTTCCCAGTGAGATAGAGTCTTATGGAAAATTAAGGCAATGTAGATTTGGAAAGATATAATGGTAGGGTCCAAGTCCTTGATTCTATCATTTGGGCAACATTTGAAACTAGATGTTCTCCCTGCCTGCAACTTTAAATCTCCGGTTCTCAAAAACAGAAAGATCCCAATTAATATGCCTGCATTGTTAAGTCTATGTGTAAAAGGCTCTCCCTCGCCATCTTGCTGAAATTCTTTATTTCTCTACCATGCACATCATAAACAAATCATTTAAATTATTTGATCTAACATGTTCTTTACCATTCCCATTAAATCATCTAAGTAACCTTATGTCTTCAGATAATAAAAGTATGAAACATTTATAAACTGGCAAACATTTTTAATCTAAAGATAAAACAGAATTTTTAAAACTGTTTTAGAATTTCATGGAATGAACTGACAACGTTAGGTAGTAAAGTAGCTAAAATACTAGATAAACAGAAAATAAAACACACAGCCATTGCACTGTTTATAAGTACACCTGTTATGACCATGACAAAAAAAAATTCTATTCATATGAAAAGGTATTTCCAAGTATATTTAAAATGAAAGAAAATAATGCTAAGTACATTTTGAGTTAATATATGCCTTTCTAAATAGACAGACATATAAAGTACATTAAAGATAAATATTTCTGAGAGGTCATTATCAGAGATGTAACAGAGAAACTGATTCACATTCGAAGTAGTTTAGTCATTTATTTAATGCATTGCCATGTTTTTTATTATTCTTTTTAATTTTTTTAACGATTATTTATTTTTGAAAGAGAGAGACAGACAGACAGAGCACAAGTAGGGGAGGGGCAGAGAGAGGGGGAAACACAAAATCTAAAGCAGGCTCCAGGCTCTGAGTTGTCAGCACAGAGACCAATGTGGAGCTCAAACTCACAAACTACAAGATCATAACCTGAGCCTAAGTCATGCACTTAACCAACTGAGCCACCCTGGCACCCCAGCTTTGCCATGTTTTTTTAAAATTAGAGATCTGAAGATTTTTTGCTATCATAGATATGAAGATTTCTTGCTATCTTAGACAAATTGAGCCAATTTTCAGATTCCTAAAATTTCAAGCCTTTCATGATAGCTATCATCTTCAGAAAAATTAAGCAAAAGTAGAATTTAGAAGATGAATTCAAAAGGCATTGGTATTTATGATTTTTTACATGTTGAATTAAAGCACACTTGGAACTCATGGCTCTAAACAGAGTAAACAGATGCACATTCTTATTCTAATTGAAAAAAATGATTTTTTGAGCTTATATGCTATTTTTAGTATAAATTATAAAAAAGTGTCCTACTTGGACAGATGCCCAAATTAAACATGGCTTATCTATCAGTTGATGCAAAACTAAATTTTTCAGGTGTGAATAATGAGCATAAGTGTGCATGAATGCATTTATACTGTAAAATTAAAAGGTGAAATAATAAATCTTTTGAGGAATACTGAACATTAACTGAAAGTGAGTTCATTTTTTGGTGGTTGTTGAATACTTTGTCTGCAAAATATAACTGAAATCCTTAACAAATCCATCTACCTTGTTACTTAGATATCTTTTTATATAGATAACGGAAGTACATCAAAAAGTAAAAAACTGATTTACTAGAAACTTTGTTAACCTACTATAATAATGTTGTTTGACTAACACATTGAAAACAAATTGATTTCAGGATTTATTTAATTATATTACATACCGTGTGCACTTAGATTTAATAGCTTCACTTAGATCTAATAAAATATCTACTACTTAAACATTTATGACATCCCAGGTAAATGATTTATAAACATTAACATTATTATAGCCTTAGAAGGTACTTCTTTCTTTCCTTATTTAAGAGGTTAAAAAGTTTATATAACTTACCCAATGTCATATAGCTGTTAGGAAGTGGTGTTACAAACCTATTTGTAGGACTTCGAACCTGTGTTTTTTACTACCAGTCGTAGGGAAATAGCTTTACCCTCGCATTCTGGTTACTCTGAACATACCCACATGGGCCATGTAGGCAGAGTTAAACAACGGGCTGGCCTAACTCATAGTGAAATGCCCTGTCAGTCTCCTGAGAACATAACAAGGTAGGCAGTCATAGAAAGAGCTCCCATACAGCTGCTTCTCACTCGCCTCTCTGACACCAATGAGGCATGGAAGTTTCCACCTCACTCTTCCCCACCCTAAATCCGTCTGGCGCTGTACAACTGCTTAGGTGCACTCGGGAATTGGCTCCTCCCAGTTGCCTCTTCCTCCTTGTACTATTGCTGTCATCTGGTCCACCCAATTTAGTGCTGTCCTGTGAGACAAGAGATCAGGCCAGAATTAGAGTGAGGTAACTGATATGTCTAGGGTACACAATTTAAGGAGGCATTCATTCTGAGTCATACAAGTACTGACTTGACCCTGCATGTGCAGGATCCTGACAGTGAGTGCCTCCTTAAATTTTGTTCCTCAGGCACCTTATTCTTAGAGTCCTATAAGAGCCGGGTTGGCATCTGTACAATCCTAGGAGTCAGTGACTCCTCAAATTTTGGGCCCTAAGCACCCCACCTGTCTCACCTAGTCCTGACCCTCCTAGGGATATGGAGAGCTATCACTGTAGTGACCTTGGTGATGCTGTTTGTAACAGACTCTTCAAATACATTTGACTAGTTTCCCAGTCGAATTTATAAAAATATGCCAAGCCAGTGTCTTCCCACATGCTGTTCAGGTACCACTGCTGCTTAATACCAGTATTCCATAGCCTCCACCATATGTATTGCTATCATCTATGCAGAACAAACTGACTAGGATCTTTCACTATATAAACAATTTTATTTCTTAAAACAATTTCAGACAATGAAAGTTTTGCTTGTCCTGCAAGGTGTCAAATCCCTAAGCGACGTTTTAGTCAGGCCTTGACCCAAGCCATGTAAAGGCATCCTCTTCTAATGTAGGAGAGCTCTGCTCCTAGGTAAGCCAAGGTTGACTCATGAGTCAGAAGTCTCAACCCTTGGGAAGGCTGAGCTGCCATAGCACCGATTAGCGTCAGGGCTCTAAGAAGCATGAGATTTGAGGGCAGCCTGGACCCCAAGTATCACATTAGGACAGGTTAAATAAACTTCACATTGTGCTGCACGGATACTGCACCCTCCTCCCCATGATCTCCTTCTCCAAGAGTTGTCATATTTTCCCCCTTGAAAGACCCTTTTAATAACGGAGCTTAGGAATTAATCGTGTGGTTTTAACACATGTCATTAAGTTTAATGTTTAAGTCCTGCTTCCCCTGTATAGAGGTGGGGGGAAAAGAAGATTTTGGGATTGAGGGCTCCCTCAGGGCTATTGCTGTATCCTTATTTTTATACCTAAAGAATAGGATCAGTTAGTAATGGTCAAAAAAAAGATGTTAAAATAGCTTGGGTATCAAATACATTAAAAATGAAGAAATTTAAATTCTAAATAATCCACTGAATCTGACATTGCACATCCCATAAGACCCATGTGAAAGTTACATTTAAAGTTAATATCAATTTTCAAGTTTTACACTTCCAAAAACTCATTTTATATAACATAAAATTACTTAAAATATTATAATATTGTTATCAGCTACTAATATTTTAAAATTTGGTTTATACATATTTAAAATTTAGGACTTTTAGGAATTGAGGGAAAGTGATTCAGTATCAATACAGAGTGCATTGTAGTGCATTAAAATAGTCAATCAAAATGTATCAGCACAGTGAAATCAATTTAAAAAAAGATAAAAAGATACCAACTATTTTCACTGAATGTTTATATTTAAAATTTGCGCCAAGGTATTTGAAAACATTTAATGAGGTATTTTATAATTGTAGAGAAGCTTACAAAATTTATATGTACAAAATATCAAAATTAAACATTTCTCTCAACCCTTTTACAGAAAAATTCCTCAAATGTCATCTCCCATTCTCCCTTCCTTGAAGCTTTTGTTCCCATTGTATCACTGCACCCCTCTTATGAAGGCTGCCATTGACATCCGATTGGTTGAATCACTGGTCAATGTTCATCATCACTTTCCATGATCTCTAGACATTTGACAAAGCTGACTGCTCCATCTTCCTTCGAATACTTTTCTTCTTAGTTTCCACCTAGTTTCGCCCTCTATATGATTGTCTTTGGTACCATGGCTTTAAAGATCATGTATACTGATGAATTGGGAAGTTATATTTCAGTTCAACTTACCCTCTGAGATGCACATTGCCTACTCTGATCTCCACTTGGATGTATTTTAGCTATTTAAAATTTAATAATACAAAATCAAACTTAATTCCCACTTCTACCTCTCCCACAAATTAAGTTCTCATCACGGTTCTCTCCATCTTGACATCATCTTTCACCCAGCTTGTCAGCAAATCCTACCAATTCTATCTTTAAAAAATGGCTTGACTTTGACTACTCCTTACCACATGTCTTCCTACCATCCTATTTCTTTGGACTATACCAATGATATTTCTCCCTTGGACTAAAGAAATAGCTTAACTGTTGTCTCTACATCTGTCCGTGTCTCCTCTTGCCCCACATATTGTCCACACAGCAGTCAGGACTATCCATTCAAACTGTAAGTTATGTCAGATTCCTCCCCTGATCCAAATCCCCTGGTGGGTTTCCTGTTAATTCAAATTTATTACCATGTCCTACAATGTCCTGCAGTGATCTGGCCACCTCTCTGATATCATCCTTTTTCCATTATCCCACTCTCTCATGCCACCCAGTCACACTGACCCCATTGTTGTTCCAAAAAGAGTCCAAATATGGCTCCTATCTTAGGGTCATCTTTGCACATGCTTTTCATGCTGCCTAGAATGCTCATTTCCTAGATATCCTCCTAAATAACTCACTCCATCAGATCTCAGTTTAAGTATCAAAATCTCAAACAGACCTTCCGTAACTGTCTAAATCAGTGAAAAGTTCCACCCGGAAACAAATGACAAACACAAAAACATCATAAAAGAGTGTTTAATATGAGGATGCTTTATAGAGGTATGGATGGTTCCTTTGATCCAGGAGAATAGTGAAGCACAGGTGTTAGTAAGAGCTGGAACTTTTAACCAACCTTAAATCCAAATAAGATAAAAAGAACAAGGTTGTCAAGAGCCCAAAAAAGGGTGAACACCTCCTATCACTCTCTAGAACAGCTTGCCACACACTAGGAGTTCAATAAATACTTTTTGAATGGATGAATTGACTGACTGAACAAAGCACATAATACCATTTTATACACAAAATAGCTGAGGCTCAGAGTACAGAAGTGATGAAGAATTTCCCATTTTTGTATAAATATATCACTTTGAAAGATGGCTCAAGGCAACAGTGCTTGCACAACCCATCTTTATAGAATGCCTGAATGAACAAACTAATGAATGACTTGCCCAAGATCAAACAGCTGGTAAATTCTGGAAAGAACCTTTGAAATCCCAAGTGTTATAACCCCAAGCATCATGTACATTTTTTTTTCCATTATACATCATTGATGAGACAGCCTCCTAAAGGAAATGGCACTCAACTCTGTATTATCCTATCTTAAGGCAATAAATTTCTGTATATCCCAGGGTTTCTAGTTCATGAGAAGGAAAATATACAAAATGATTTAATAGATAATAAACAATATATTAAATTTATCTTCTGGTGAAATACTGCCAATACTTCAAGTTAAAGACCTGACACCTTAGTCATCATACAGGGAATGTTTGAAAACTAGATCTAACATATATGCTTAGCAATAAAAGTCCAAATACATTAAACTACAAGTCCATAATGTTTTTATGTAACATCTCATAGTGTGTAAGTTGATAGCCTGGGAAGGAGTAATAGAAGAAAAAATTTCCTTAAAAATCATTCAGTTTTTCACACAATGCTTAAAGGAAACAATCTTCCATCGCAGAACAGCATCTCCTTGAGGCAAGCATCCAAATAATGAAGCTGAGTTTGTTAATGAGGCATCTTTCTCCTCTACCAGACTTAAGCTGTTAGTGTTTCCTTGGCAACTTTACAGAGTAAATTTCCTGGGAGGCAGAGAAGAAGCAGGAAACACACAAAACCAGTTTTATAAACCTCCTTCCCTACAGAAGCCAGAAAAAGCCCTATGTAGTCATTCTTTGAAATTAAAAAAAGGAAAACACCTACACTTTTATTTTGACCACAGTCCAGCCCAAATCTGAATGTTCCATAAGTCACACAATTAATTCTTTCATAAAAGAACAGGGGCGCCTGGGTGGCTCAGTTCGTTGAGCATCCAACTTCAGCTCAGGTCATAATCTCATGGTTTGTGGGTTCAAGCCCCACATTGGACTCTGTGCTGACAGCTCAGAGCCTGGAGCCTGCTTCAGATTCTGTGTCTCCCTCTCTCTCTGCCCATCCATCCCCCGCCTGTGTTCTGTCTCTCTCTGTCTCTCAGAAATAAATAAAACTAAAAAAAAAAGAAAAAAGAATGATTAAGGGGTGCCTGGGTGGTTCAATGGGTTAAGCATCTGACTCTCGATACTGGCTCAGGTCATGATCTCAAGGTCACGGGATCAAGACCTGCATCAGGCTCTGCGCTGAGAATGGAGCCTGCTTAAGATTCCCTCTCTCTCCCTCTGCCCCTCTCCCCTACTTACTCTATCTCTCCATCTTTCTAAAAATATTTTTAAAAATTTTAAAGTAAAAAAAAAAAAAAGAATGATTGAGCCTATGTTGTGACTGAGGCACTGTGCTGAACACGAAGAGCATGATGGTAAATACGTCAAGGCCATAGCCTTCAAAGAGTTCTGAGTCTGGTGGGGGTCAGAATGACAAAGACAATTTAGTCAGTATATGTATATTGCACACACAATAAGCACAAGGCATCACACAGAATTTGGTATACGGAATCTAGAGGTTATGACATGCTTTTTCAGTTCAAGGATCTGTTCAGTCAAAGAGTACGTCAATCTAAGAATAAAAGTAGATCTTTCAGTCTAACAACATGAGGAAGAATTCTGCGAAACAAGATGTTAAAATTATACTATATAGGTGTTGTAGGAGTAGATTTTATAGGGTGACAATAAGTTTTAATATTTCGTGTTGCCAGAATTGTTTTTGTTTTTGAATGCATACTGGGTAAGTTTGTCCTAAGACCTTGGCTGGGTAACAAAATAACACTTACTGAGCACTGACTATACCAGACACAGTATAAACAGCTCTACTGCCTTATTAAATAGAATCTTAGCTCTGTTAGCTGTTATTTCCATCATTTTTAAAATGGAAGAGAGTCTTCAAAAATCACACAGCTAATTAAGTGTTCAAATCTAGAAAATCTAGAAAGGCTGCCGCCAAAGGCAATGATTTCTAACAATCATGCTCTCTTAAATAAGTGGAGTTGTGGGAGGAAAATGACGACTGCTTGGCATGTCACACCATGACTTGGGAGAAAACATATTTATTTGCTCAATACTTATGGAAAGAATGAATTGACTTGCAAACAGTTTTTCTGAAGTGAAGTGGATCGTCTCTGATGGGAAAAAGAATATCCTTGTTTAACCTAAAGATATGAGAGTGAATGTCATTGAATTTAGCAAAAAAGTAAAATTCCAAAAACTTCTGCCACATATTTTTAATTTCAAAGTATTGTCCTCAAACTCACACCTAAACAGGAAATCTAAAATGCATCAAAGACACAATTGTGCTAGTGTTGCATGGAACAGGGTTTTCTGAAGAAAGTACCAAAGGGATTTAAAGTTCTGCCTTTTCCATGAAACGCCTCCTCTGAAATGCTTTCCTTTATGAATTTTTTGTCTGTAACTTTTTCCTTTTCTATTCTCTTCCATATGGCTGAGGTGATAAAGGGAATCTTTTGATGAATCCTGACTCAGTCTCAGTCAGCTCCCCTTTCACAACTTTTATACATTGATGTATCCTTGTTATCTCAAACTCAACATGTCCAAATCAGACATCATCTCCTCTCCTCCTCTACAATTACTAGGGTCAGCTGCCTCCCATTCAATTTCTTCCCCCGGGGCTTATCTTACTGGACCTTCCAATAAACATTCAGTTGCCCAATCTGGATTTCTGAAAGTTCAATAAACTCTTCCCTCACCATGGTATCTATATACCAAGCCAGTTCATTTTTCCTTCTAAAATATCTGCTCAGCTCAATCTATTGCCTATTTTTAATAACTACTGCATTCACTACCTTTGTTTAGAACCTTGTTTTATTTTCCCCCCAATTCTGGCCTTCTCCAAAATAGTGTATTTTTTGAGTAATTTTTTCCACTCTCACCTTCATACAATCTCGTCTACTGAGAAGTGGTTCTCAAAGAGTGGTCTGAGGACCAGTAGCATCAGTGTCACCTGGGAACTTAGAAATGCATTTTCTTGGGCTTTACTCCAGTCTTACTGAATCAGAAACTCTGTGTTTAGCAAGGCCCCAAAGTGAGACTGATGCAGGCTAAATTTTGGTAACCACTACTCTAGAATGATGTGTTCCAAATACAAATATGTATACATTATTCCCAAACTCAAAATTCTTAATAAAGTCTCCATTCTTCTTAGGAAGAAAAAATGTGTATTTATGCATGGAGTCTTTCAGTATATCATTATGGACAACTTTTCTCATTTTACCTTTCATCACTTCCTCAAAAGAATCTTTATACCCTCATCATAATGAATCCTGTACTCCCTTTGTTATGTCAAGTGTTTTCTTACTTCTATGCTTCTGCACCACAGATACTACTGCCTAAAAAACCACCTCCCGCCTCTGGATAAATCTTACCCTTTGAGATCCACTGCAGGTATCACCTCCTCTCGGGAGACTTTCCTGAGTCCCTCAAACTAGACTAATGGTTCTGCTGTCATCCCCAGCATTCTGCACCTAACTCTACCACAACTCTACTACACTATTTGTAATTGTTATTTTACGCATGCATCTTTCCCATTCATTTGAGGGTTAAATCAGCTCAGTACTGTACTTATTACCTTTGTATCCTAAGAAATTACCACAAAACACAAACAATAAATGTTAGAGGAATTTGATAAATTTATGTTGAATTCAGCTTCCTATGAATTCCTCCTGCAAGGAGAGGATGAGTTGATTGGCTGACATTAGCACGTGGGACCGCTCTGAAATGTGCATTATCCTGTAATAACAGATTTTCATTCTTATTAGATATTTGTTTCATTAGTGTAAAGCAACCATTGAAAAGCTGATTATCTTTGAGTTTACTGCAGAAATTGAACTTCTGGATGGCAAGGCTGATGATCAGATATTTTTGTTAACACAACAAAGTCACCATCCCAAGAGACCCTGCCTGAGCCCTTCAATTCTACCTCAAGTCTGCAAAATGCAACACATATGGAAGAAGAAATACTTTAGTGATTAGGAGAATAGGTTCAAGCCCATGTTCACTACTTACTAGCTGTGTGAACTTAGGAAAATGTCTTTATGTTCCTCGTGTAAAATAAGTCAATCTATGTCCTAGTGGTATCTTAGGACGACACTGGAATATTAATTGTGAGAGTTCATGGACAGTTACCTATTGATAACTTATGGTAAATTTTCAATTAACATTAGTTATTATATTACATGAAATAATGCACTGACAAATTAGATTATAAGCAAGTAAAATAAAGACAGGATATCAACATGATTACATGATATATGTTGAAACACATATGGATTAGAATACATATGGATAAGACCCAGATACAGATTAATTCTAGCCATAAATCTCCTTTAAATTTATAAAATGTATTTTCCCTGAAAGGCAAAATTTCCTAAATTCTATATTTTACCTCCTCAATCCACCCTATAATTTTTCACGCATTTTTTAAATGTTTATTCATTTTTTGAGAGAGAGAGACAGAGTGTGACTGGGAGAGGGGCAGAGAGAGAGGGAGACACAGAATCCGAAACAGGCTCCAGGCTCTGAGCTGTCAGCACAGAGCCCAATGCAGGGCTTGAACTCCTGAACCACAAGATCATGACCTGGCCAAAGTCAGACACTTAACCGACTGAGCCACCCAGGCGCCCCTTCAGCATTTTTATGGCTTTGGTTATTATAAACTTTTCACCAACATGATTTTTAAATATATAATTTTTATTCTTCTTACTAAAATTTGAGCAATCTTTTTGCTATAAAATTATTTACTGAATGAAATCATACCATGAACCTAAACACAGTTTATTCCTCTTTCAGGAATAAACATGCGTGTTATCTGACATCCCATCTTTATGTCCACAGTGGGCAGTTTTCAGCCTGTTCAAACTGTGCCATGGCAACTGAGAGAAAAGATCTAACATTTAAAAGAGGATATCAATGCTATAATCCTAGAAACACACAACTTATGGGAGATTTCTCTATCAGCCTTTGTTGGTTGAGAGTCAGAGACTCAATTATTGTGATCTTAGCTTACAATTAAACTCTAATTATATTATACTAGTCTTCCCCTATCAGACACAAAACACAATAACTAGGAAAAAAAACACAGTATCTTACCCTTTTAAAGTATCAGGTTTTATTTTTAACTCAGTAAATAAGAGCTTAAAATATTTGCTGGGTTAAAAAAAATAACTGAGATTATCCTATCTAAGGTGATTTTTAAAAATACATCTATCCTTCCAACCACTATTATCTACAATTTCATTATTTACACTAAAGGACCTTAACACCATTTATCATTTTGATTTATAAATACTTGCAAGAAAGAATTGGTTGTGAACTGAAAACTAAAACAGAGCGAATAATTTATTCAAAATATGTCTATTAAACAGGTAATTCTAGTAAATATTTATCTAACTATCTCTTTCTCACTTTATTCTAAGTATTAGGCGAATTAACATTAATAGTTTTTCAGGTAATCATGAGAAGCTGGCAAGAGAGCAAATAAAATACTGTCCAATACATGAAGTTCACACTTTGAGAAAAGTTTGGCATGGGATTGTCAGCTGTTATGTATTACATGTGCATACTTTAATTTTTGGAAATGATAGCCAGGGAGGAATCAGATAGGACTGGGGGAGAGATGAGAACTTGAAAAACAGGAATCAGTAGCACTATCTAAAATCAGATACGCAAAATTTTCAGAATGGAGCCTAATCTGAATCTAAGTGATATGCAAACAAATTCCCTTTGCATTGCTATTTACTTTGGGAGAAAAAAATCACCAGGTTCTAAATCATAAGAAGTAAATTTCAAATTCATTTCCTATTTCTTCTGCTTTTGAGATGATGAATGATGATTAGAATGATAACCAGAAATAGCAATTAAGACATCTGATTTCTCTACTTTACTTCTGGGCAGCTCCATTTCAATTGATGCTACCAAAATTCTGATATGAATCAATGTTTACAATATCAAAATCATATTCTCAAAATACTATTAAATAAAATGAAATGAACTGACTGAAATGAGAACATAAAATGCACTGATGTTATGCTGCTAAATTAATTGAGATTATAATATAACGCAAGAGTCTTCTAACTTGAAGACTCAGAGTCAATAACAGAATGTTCTATAATCGGTTTATGCTCTGTAGACGACCTTGTTTTCTTCTATTCATTTGATCAGATTCAAAAAAAAAAAGCCAAGCCAAGCTTTACATTTATAATATTAATAATATGCTTTGACTTATTATGATTTAAAATATTTTGCATTCAGATCTTTCTTTTCCTTCATATTCCTGGAATAAATTTTTCATTATTAATTATTCTTCTCAGTTGTAACTGAGATTCATCTGAGCCACACATCCAGGTAAGAATTCCAAACTAAATAGAACACTAAGACTCCTGCGATTAGTGCAGTAACAAAGAAGTACGAATATTCCTCTTGCTTAAAACCACCCAGACAGAAAATGCAGAAAGTCCTCCATTTTGTACGGCACTGTGTTAACTGAAACTGGTGGATAGAAGAACCATGTCCTGACTTCACAGGGCTCCGTGGTAACTCAGCTACTGGTAACGCAAGGACACCACTCTCTGGTTCTGACAGGCACTGGATGCAGTTAACACAGTACATGTAAACCAAGGACTGCCTACCGTTATACTGTAATGGTACATCAGTCTTTATGCCTCCAGCATCCCCAAAACTGGATTGTGAATCCTGAATGCATAATGCAGTGGCTATGTATAGCCCAGTATTAAAGTTAAAAACTCTCAATTTTAGTTTGGCCAAAACCAAGAACAAGGTCATGGTGACATGTATCCCCACATCCTCAAGCAAGGAGCTACACCAGACCATACTAATATACTATTAAAAAAAAAGTTTGTGCCAAAATCCACAAGCATCCTGTCTTAATGGGGACATTATTGGTATACTAGGTAGGAAAATATTTCCACATATATTTTATTATAATAAAAACATTTAACATGGGATCTAACCTCTTAAATTTTTAAGTACATATTAACTATAGGCACATGTTACACAAGTCCCTGGAATTTACTCATTTTGCATAACTGAAACTTTGTACTTGTTGATTAGCAACTCCCCTTTTCCTCCTCTCCATAGCCCCTGGAAACCACTATTCTCTGCTTCTGTGACTTTGACTATTATAGAGACCTCATGTAAGTGAAATCATGCAGAATTGGTCCTTCTGTGACTGGCTTATTTCACTTAGCATAATATCCTCAAGCTTCATTCATATTGTTGCATCTGGCAGAATTTCCTTCTTTTTTAAAGTTGTATGATATCTCATTGTACATATATATGTATGAATGGGTATGTGCATAGTAGATGTGTATATATGCACATGTGTAAATGTATATATATTTTTTATCCATTTATCTAAGATTTTTCTACATCTCTACATAAATTGTGCTACACTGAAATCTTTTCCAAATCCTAATTTTAATTCTTAGGGATAAATACCCAGAAGTGAGACTCGTGGATTATATGGCAGTTTGTTTTCAATTTTTTGAGGAATCTCCATACTGCTTCCATAGCAGCTGCACCATTCTGCATTTCCACCAACAGCGTACAGTGTTCTAACGTTTGCATATCTCACCGACATTCATTATCTTCTTTATGAACAGTGCAGTATCTTTGCTTTCAGGATGTGTGGTAACTTCAGACATGGGCACTAAAGCCCATCCCTATTTCTTTTTTTTTTTTTTAAGTTTATTTAAGAGACAGTGCACAGGACAGGCAGAGACAGAGGGGTGTTGGGGGGAGAAAGAGAATCTCAAGCAGGCTCCTCACTGTCAGCGCAGAGTCAATGCGGCATTCAAACTCATGAACCATGAGATCACGACCTGAGCCAAAAAATCAAGAGTCAGATGTGCTTAACCGACTGAGCCTCCCAGGCGGCCTCCTATTTCTTATTCACTTACCCCAACAAACACACACACACACACACACACACACACACACACACACACACACAATCCCAAAGACCCTATTTGGGTTACACAGGAGGGAGTGCCTTCTGAAAGATAGTCAACCCAAGAGACTTCCTAGAAGAGTTAAGCATCTTAACCTGGGGATGAATAAGTGGAATTTCAGGGAATAAGAAGTGTATTAATTTATTATTGTTGCTGTAACAAATTAGCACAATTTAGTGTCAACACAACACACGTTTATTCTCTTACAATTCTGGAGGTCAGAAGTCTAAAAATCAAGGTGTTGGCAGGGCTGTGTTTCTTCTGGAGACTTCAGGGAGAACTCTTTCTTGCCTTTTCCAGATTCTAGAGGTCATCTGCATTCCTTGTTTTATAGCCACACTTTCCAACTTCAGAGAGCAGAACTCCAATCTCTGTTCCATCTTTACATCTCCTTTTTCTGATTCTAATCCTCTTGCCTCCCTCTTTTAAGCCACTTAATGATTACATGAACTCTTCCAAATCATTCAGAACCATCTCTTCATCTCAAGATCCTAAACATACTTGAAATGTCCCTTTTACCATTTAAGGTGACATATTCACAGGTTCTGGGAATTAAGAGATGAGTATCTTTGGGGGATTGCTATTTACCCTACCGTAAGGGGGTATTAAAAATATAAGCCAGAGTAGACTTGCCCTGTTCACAGGAACTGTAAGGATATCTCAGATTCAAAACAAACAACACTTTCTGACCAACACAGCTAGAAGTGACCTCTTCATCCACTGAACTTCCATTATATTTTTTCCATGTACAAACTGTCATATACTCTGTTTTCTTTTCATATAAAATTTAACTCCCTTAGCAGAGATTTATCTATACCTCTCTATGTTCTATAAGCTCTTGATAAATGTAATTCAAAAACCCCAAATTCATGGAAGGATGCTTGGCGTATGCAATGGCCTGTGAAGTGGAAGCAAGGCCTTCTTAAAGCCGCTACCAAAAAGGATTCCCTTTTAGGTCCTATTACTCATTATTCTTCTATTCTAAGACACTGAAACTTAAGACATAAATAAAAGATAACTCATTATTGGAATTAGTCACTAAGTGAATCATTTCAACATATTCTAACCCATCCTAAGTACTTCCAGCACAAACTCATTGGAAGGAAGCACATTAAGTTACTCATTCTCTTATTGTCTACCCTGCATTTGCTAAGCATCTTGCACACAAAACAAGATTACTTCAACAAGCACCTATTGATGGATAATAGCTCAAAGCAAATTTTAATCAGTCATGGGGAAGAGACAAGTCATTTCAGAGCAGAGGAGAGAATTCGGTAAGGAAGAAAGTTATCAAAAAAGGGAAAGAGAAGAAAAAGATACATCTCCCTTCTTTCACAATATTAAGGTTTTTTTTTTTTAGTTTATTTATTTATTCTGAGACAGAGAGAGAGAGAGAGAGAGAGAGAGAGAAGCAGAGAGAGAGGGCGAGAGAAAAATCCCAAGCTGTCAGCGCAGAGCTGGATGCAGGGCTCAAACTCAGTAACTGTGAGATCACTACCTGAGCCAAAACCAACAGTCAGATGCTTAACGACTGAGCCAGCCAGGTGCCCCTTCCACAATATCGTTTAATATGTCTTTGGACGCTGTGGTAGAAAGACTCTAAAATGGCTCTCAATGATTTCATGTCCTGGAATTCATGCCCTTGTGTAATCCCCTCCCCTGGAACGTGAGCTGGACCTAGTGAAAATACAATAAAATTATGGGACTTCACTTCTGAGGTTAGGTTAAGTTTTGAAAAAATTGTGACACCTCTCTCTCTTTTTGTTTCTCAGAACCCTTTAGAAGAAGTTGCCACATTGTGAGCATCCCTATGGGGAGGTCAATGTGACAAGAAACAAATAGCTCATGCCAACAACCAGCTGGGGACTGAGGCTTGCCAAGCTCATGTAAGTGAACCGAGAAGTGGTTCTTCCCTCACTTGAGCCTGACATTTCTGCAGCCCTGGCTGATACTTTGGTTGCAGCTTCAGGAGAGACCTTGGGTCTGAAGACCCAGCTAAACCACACCAAACCTCTATCCACAGACACCGTGAGGTAACAAACGCGCTTGCTTTAAGTCACTAAGTTTGGAGGCTTACAAAACTGTGTAATTGTTTACATAGCAATAGATAGCTAATACAGCAAGTAAACTCAATATTCATACATTTCTAATTTATCATTCAATTTTATATATTCCCCATATAAGTGCTTTTATAAAATAAAAATACTTCACAAAATTAAATTTGTTATACTAATAAATCCAGAAAAGATATAAGCATTCTTCTTCTATTTTTTATGCATCTGCACAATTCTAAATTATATTTCTAAAATCAAGTCAATGTTTAGGGGGGAAAAACACTAAGTGATCAATTGATTACCTGCTTTATTGATATTATCAATATGAACCATAAAAAAGTATGCATAACTCAAAATATGCCTTTTTCCATACACATTTCCATTGTCTTGGCCATTTCTGAATACTTAAGGATTCATAAATTTCTAAGAAAAACTGTTTTGTGTTGATTACTACAAGGTTGAGTTTTGATACCTCAAAGCCTTGTAACTATCAGTTACAATACAGAATCTTATAAAGAAAAAGCAGTTTCTTTTCAATTATGTATGAACGACTTAGTCAAATTGACACAGCAGAATGTTTTAAAAGCACTGTGATTTTTAGCTACTGAATATACCATCATAGCAGATGACTCATACTTTATTTTTAACCTGAGATATTTTACAACAGAGATTAAAAATACTCCTCACTCAATGTCTGACCACATAATAAAAATATGAACATATCCGTCCAATTCATTTCTACCTAGCGCTTTAGTAATAAATAAGGCGGTTTAAAAACATCTTTTGAGGAAGCACTATAAAATATACAAGACACTAAAATTCCTTATAAAGAATTCCCCTTTATGTGAGCGTTTACAAATGATCCAGCCTCTTCTGCGCGCGCACGCACACACACACACACACACACACACACACACACACACACGCCAGCCAGAAACATTTTAAAAACGTTTTCCTAAAAACCCTTATCTTTCTGATCATATGATCACCATCAATTGATTCCTGCTTCTTCTAAATGGTTTTGCATTTTATATCCCCAACTCATTTCCTTAGGCTACTCCTTGACCTCATTCCTTATTCCTGGGGCTATTATATAATTGTCTGAACAAGCAGGGTTCCCCAAAATGTGAGATAAATTTATCCAGAATTTTGCAATCAGAAAATAGACCAGGAAGATAATTTAATTTCAACGTATTGTGGTTCTATGACAATATAGTTTGGTGGTTAATATGTGGGGTTGGAGAGTGTAACTAGGGAATATGAGCTTGAGAGCCAGAATCTCTGGGTTTGAATCTGACCAGATGTGTAACTTTGGGATAGTCACCTAATATTCCTGTGCTTTTGTGTCTCACATATAAAACTTCTATAATAATAGTACCTGTCTCACATGGCTGTTGGGAGGGTAAATGACTACGCATAGCAAATGAAAACAAGGATTATCTAGTAGTAGCAGAGGCGGCAAAAATAGCTGCAGTCGTAGTCACTGCAATATTGTTCTGATGTAATTTGTTTTAAATTTTGAATTACATACTGATAGAGTAAAAAAAGTCTGGCCTTTCAATTTTACCAGGTTTGTGGCCTACGGGCTCTCCATCTCATCCAATCGTGAGGACGTGGTGGCATAATTTCATCAGGAGACAATGGGACTGAATGAAAAGTAATGAAAAAAGACTGATGTATTTAAATATTTGCATACTAAAACCTTGAATATTTGAGTTACAAAATCATCGAACAACCAGGCTTCTCTTATGAAGCAGAGATATAAAGCAAGGTTAATAGATCGCACAATATTTTTACAGTTTAGTGAGACCTGATAATTAAGCAGGGTCTTTACAAGTCTTCTTGCATATCTCAGCTTCGGCAAAACTTTCTGTTTATAACACATCACTGTATTTTCACTTCTTTAAAGCTTACTTTTGAACAAGTAATTTCTCAAGCCGTATCATGTTTTCAATTGTTTTCTCAGAAAAAGAATTAAAAATGTTTTGGACACTTTTTTTGAAAACAGGCAATAAAAAAGTTAACCTAGTAAAATAGGATCCAATTAGTCTTGACCTATTTGATCTCCTGCTATGTTTTTCTACACAAGATGAAAAGATATTCTTTTATCACTAAACCTCATATACTTAAAAGGAAATAAAGTTCTATACTTTGAATTAGATTGTGTCCTTTGAGAAGCAAGATACTTTTTCCTGTGAAAGTAAAAGATTTTAATCTTAAATCTGGATTTATTGTGAATCTAGAATATTTTTTGTGGCTAAAATGAATCACAGTCAGACATTACCTAATACAGAAGTGGCAGGCTTACATAGAAAATGTAGGCTGTCCCTTGAATTTCTAAATTTTATTTAATGATTATGTTTTAATTGTGTAATGAATTAAATATAGGAAGGAAGACAATCTTTTCCTCTCGTTTGGGAGGTCTTATCAGAAAGTGACACTCAAAGTAAGATAATTTCTCAGTAAATCATTTTTAAAACCTTAAGGCTATTCTGAGCCACTAAATGGTATACCATATGGTAAGTTACATAAAATTATGCTAAATTATTTAAAAACTGATTTACAAAGTACAATTATTTACTCTAGTTACAATTATTTCCCCTTCCAACAATTCTCAGCTCAGACTAGGGAGATATATTTAATTAGTTTGGGGAAGGAAAGGAAAAGAGGATAAATAAAATAAGTTGGATTCATAATTATGAAGAGTTTTAAGGCCACTTCAACTGAAAAATCTATACATAATTATATCACACTATTGGATTCAGATTTATATTACTCAGAATTGGATAATTTATACTTTTAGTTAATAACATTAACCTAGAAACTGCAAGAGAACATGGGTTGTCCTCATAAAATGAAAATCAATAGAAAAACTTCCAAAATGTTACAAATGCTCTCATATTGTCTGCCTCACTATTCAGCACGTCTCCTCGTGGCTAAGGCTTTGTTTTGTTCACTGGTCAATTTACAGGTATCTGGATCAGTGACTACTGGCACTCAATAAGTGAGATTGAAGGACTGGATGAATATACTATTTTAATTCAGTTTAGGCTACAATGATCAAACAAGGAAGTATCTGAAATTAATTTTTAAATACATTTATATATGGTGTTTGGAATTTGCAATATGGAATACTATAACCAATGTGATAAGAATAATCCCATTCAGATATATTTGTTTAGTGACATTTTTAAATAAGCTATATTTATATATACATATATTTTCATATATGTATTTTACTATACATGTATATCTTTACATAAATACACATATATTTATACATATATACATAGACTCACATATATACACAAATACTTTTCACACACAATCGTGCACACACATTTATATATACACAGACAGATACAAATATATTACACACATACTATTAGTATAAACAGATTCATTCCTTTTCTTCTTTAAAGTAGTGGCCTTGTTTAGACTGGATCTAAGTTATTTGTTGCATGTTCCATGATAATTCCCATATATTATAATAAATGCATTTAAGCACAAGGGCCTTTACTATAAATATTGGGAAAGCTAAGATATTTGCTATCCATGAGTAACTCTGAAAACAAACTTATTTCTTCCAACTCAGAAAAGCCTTTAGATCGTACATTCTACTATCAAGAGATGTACAGAATCAGATGATAATTCTACCTTAAAACAACAGAAAGGCTTCAGAAATAAAACATGATAGGATTCAAGAAATTACAAGAAATCACTAAAGATGATATATAGAGTATAAACTTTTTTTAATGGGCAAATTATCTACCAATACACTCAAACAGTAATAAAAGATAAAACAGGATCAATTTGACTTGTATTTGATATGTTTCAATAGCATATTAAAAATTTGATAGGATTGGAGCACCTGGGTGCCTCGGTTGGTTAAGTGTCCAACTCTTGATTTTGACTCAGATCATGATCTCATGGTTCATGGGATGGCCCTGCTTCAGGCTCTGTGAAGATAGCACTGAGTCTGCTTGGGATTTTCTCTGCCCTTCCCTCACTCATGCTCGCGTTCGCACTCTTTCTTTCTCTCAAATATATATTAAAAATGTTTTAAATCTGATAGGATTGAGCAGACCCTACTCTGGTATACAGTATATAAAACATTTTATTTAAAAATTATAAGTAAGGGGCACTTGAGTGGCTCAGTTGGTTAAGCATCCGACTTTGGCTCAGGTCATGATCTATCTCATGGTTTGTGGGTTGAGCCCTGTGTCAGGCTCTGTACTGACAGCTCAAAGCCTGAAGCCTGCTTCAGATTCTGTTTCTCCCTCTCTCTGCCCCTCCCTGACTCATGCTCAGTCTCTCTCTCTCAAAGATAAATAAATATTAACAAAATTTTAAAGCTATAAATAAATATAGTACATAAAAATTATTTTAATTGTTAATGATTTTAAGATTATATAAACACTACTTTTTAAAGAGATATTTCCTTCTTTTTTTTTAAAATTTCTCCACAACATTTATCACAAATATTTTATATGTCAAAAATTATGTAGTGGTAAAATTATTTTGTTCATACAATAAGAATTATTGTAAACTCCCTACAACAAAAGTTGACTTCTCCCTTGATCATTAGAATCAAGTATAGATTCAAGTGTAATCTAATTACAAAATGAAAAAAGAAACAAATTATTGGATTCTAAGATGATTCCATAAAGATAAAAGAATATCTTTAGTGGTTTTAAATCACCATCCTTTTTGTCTTCCAACATTAAACAGTATTAATTATTGTATCAATATACATTTCTTAACTCTGAATCATCCTCTAGGTGTTTCTCCGTCCCTCCTTCCTTTTTACTCCACCTTCTAGAAGGAGCAATATACCTTTAGCTTTCTATACTTTCACTTATTCAATTCCAAATCTGATTCTGCTCCACAATTCTATTGAATCTTATCTTGCCAAAGGCGCAATGATCTTTATTTAAATAAAATTCTTATTAGATGTCCATACTATTATAACATGGTTGAATCTTCACTCCTTGAAATTTTAACCTACGAATTTTAACCCCCATGAAAATACTGGACTTTCTGCTAGTTCTAACCCTACTCCAGTGAACACTCCTTCTCAGATTCTTTCATGCCTGCCTCTACCTGAAACTAGAATCCCTCAAAATTAAATTCTTGACCCATCTGTCTTCTTACTCTGTGATTCCCCTGGAGGATCTGATCCACTATAGGGAAATAACTACCAGCAATAGTGTACTGATGATTCCTGAATCTTTATCCATCCTGTTGCTTATTGTCAGTGAGAAATCTCAAATATAATGTATCCAAACTGAAGTTATCATATTTTCTCTTCAACTGACCTTCCTATCTCAATTAATAATACCACCATTCATTACCCAGATCAGACTTGTAGAACCCCTGGATGACTCCTTCTCCGTCACATCACCCAGGCCTTCTAACTTTACCTAAGTCTCAAATATGTGCACATCTGGAAAGATGATAAAGATACAGATTTCACATCTCATCCAAAAGTTTCTGCTTCAGTGGATTTAAGAATAAAAATCTGCATTTCTAGCAAAGGATGTTTGTTTTTGTAGGATGGGTAAAATCTGAGCAGGTATTCAGGCTGTGTATAGGCTATAGATAAGGAGTCATGAAAGAATAAAACATGGAACTAATAACAGTGCTAGGCATGCAGGCATCCCTTTGTTGTAAAATCAATCCTATAACATTTGATAAAACACTGGTTTGGAAAGTAGTGGAAAGGGGTGGTAGTAGAGGAGTGGTAGTGGAGGGGAGGTATACAAAGTTAAAGATTCCATTATCATTCTTTTCTTAACTGTATGCCTCAGAAAAATACATTTTTTCTACTTTTTGTCAAGTTTTTTGTTGTTGTCGTTATACCTTATTCTTGGAGAATGTTATATCCTTTATTAAAACAAAATGGCCCAAAATGAAGTTGCTTATGCTAAACCCTATGTCACTAAACCAAGACTTCTCCCAGAAATGAAATCTTACTTAAACCAGTCAATCAGGAATCTCCTGATCAGCACTAGTTAGGTAATATTCATGGCTGACTCTTATAATCCCCTAAAACGAAAGTAACTTTGAAATAATGAACTAGGTTCTTTGCCTAGTATAACCTCTTTGTTCCTGCTCCCTTCTTCCCATAAAAGTTTTTAGTTTTGTACAGCTAGTCAGAGTTCCTTCCTAGAAATTGGATTGGATGCTGCCCAATTTTAATCAATGTTTGTTCAAATAAACTTATCATTTTTAATATGTCTCGGTTTATGTCTTAACAGTTCTTAGTATCAAAAGACAAACTCAAAGGAGACCCCCGTTCCCCACCCACTCCCAAGCTAGTGGAGCAAGGAGCAACCAGACATGGATGGGTACCTGTTGAACCCCTTGAAAACACTGCTTTCTCACTGCCTCACGGGTCGGAAGTCCTCCTCGGATCCTGTGCAGTTTTGCGTTATGAACTTTCAGACTTTGAGAATTTCTTTTTCTGGTCTGACTCGTGAAACCGACTAGGACTGGGCGGAGTCTGACTTAGAAACTAGACTGGGTTCAGGATTGGATTGGGCCCTACAAAGAAACCGAACCGGTCTGAGTTCAGGCAGGAACTGGCTTAAAAACTGGACCAGATGCAGAGGTCAGACGCAGAAACCGGACCAGGTCCGGTGTTGAACTATTTCCGGCTTAGAAACCAGATCCTGTCCAGGGTCAAACTGGGTCCCACTCAGAAACCAAATCAGGTTCAGAGTCGTTCTGGGTCTCGAATCGTTCTTGGTCCGACTTAAAGCTGCTCTGGGGCCAGTGTGGGGCCTCAGGTGAATACAATTTTGTTTTAAGGCCGAACAAGCAGGTTAACCTTATCAAAGGTAATGTCGAATTACAGGGGCCAGAGTGGAGAAATTTTCACGTAGATAAGTTTGTCCGTTTATGAGCTGCCCTAGAGAAAAACGCGACTCAGCTGAAAACTGAAAATTGAGAGAGGAAGGTAAAATTTTATGTTGTTTTTTCCTCTCCAAATTCAGATTGGCAGGCAAAAAAAAGAAAAGAAAAGAAAAGAAAATACATATACGCATAGATGATGATAGATGATGTAGATACAGATAGATATAGATGTAGATGTAGATATAGATATATGGAAATAGATACAGATATAACGGATCTTTAAATTGTGACTCCCGAACTTGCTTTCAGGCTTTCAGGTATTCATTGGTGTGGATCCTTTCTCTTTCCTGGACAGCTTTGACCACTTGTTTGATTTGTTTTGTGTCCTGAGAAATGTTTTGGCAACTCTCAGGTTGAGGACCACAAAATTATGGCTGGACAGAAATATGGATTGCTTTCCATTTGGGCCAGGATTCTACTGACTGCTGTAACTTTCAGAAAAATTGTCCCTCTTCTTTCTTTTGGTTATCTTTGGGAGTGGGAGTGGCTTGTATCTTAGGAAAGTAATATCTTTTGCACTCTCTGGGGATGCCGCTTGTGTTTAAGGGGTTGTTCAGTGCTGCCAATGAACTCCCCAAATAAGGGCCAAAAAGACCAAAAAAAAAAAATATTTATGTTTTTTTCTTTGCCACATTTGCTAACTCTGACCTTGTTACATAAAATTATTTGGCTTTCTGAGGCTATTCTCTGGGGACCACAGTTAACTCGGAAAGCAGAGTAAACCATTCTAACCGCAAAAGTAACAAAAATTGCACTCGATATGTAAACAAAAATAATTTAAAAGATCACAGTTGTTAATCAAGGACAAATTTTGACTCTCTATACATCTATTGCTTTCAAATTTAAAAAAAGTTAAAATTCCTGTTCTTATGCTTTTTAAAGATGTTTTCTTCTGCTAAATATACAATTTATCATAGCTTGTGAAAAAATAAATGATGAGATTATAAGAAAAATATATAGAACCTGAAAACTTTCTCTGCCCAGAGGGCTTTTTGTTTCTTTCTTTTGTTTTTGTTTGTTTGTTTGGTTGGTTTTGTTTTGTTTTTGGCACATTTATCAGCATATGGTTCTGGAACATGTGTTTCAAAACAATTTTATGTCACCATGTAAAAGATTATTAGTTTCACTTCTGGCATTGCGCATTATGTTTGAATTTACATTTCAACTTCATTCAGTGTTCAGAATGACATAAAAAGTAAGTGATGGTTAAAGTTTGCCACAGAAACATTTCAGAGAACAACTACCAATAAAATAACCAAGAAGGGAAAGAGAGAAGGAGAAAGAAAGAAGGAAGGAAAGAAAGAAAGAAAGAAAGAAAGAAAACATAAAATCTAAATAAATTAGTTATATATAAAAATTGAGTGAAAAAATTTGAATGGAAATAAACTTCAGTGAGAATGCTCAAAATATGAACTTCTTATATTTTTTTGTACTTTAGAAATCAATAAAATGTTATCTACAAGTTGTTCCTAAATTGGGGTAAAAAACAAAACAAAACAAAACAAAAAAACCTGGAAGTAAGTAAGCAGACTTACTATGAAGAATTGGCTAAAATCATCGATAATTTTGAACAAGTAAAAGTGTCCAAGATTTTGAGATTGATAGCCTAGATTCTGGGGTAATATTGTGTCCTCCTGTACTTATGGGCAAGACGGCAAATTACTCAGCCACTGTGAATCTCATTTCCCTCATCTGTGAAATGAAGACCATCATGGGAGCCCTGCACAGGACTGTTGGGAAGATTAAATGAAATGCTCCAAGTAGAATTGTTGGCACAGTGCCTGGCATTCAGTCATCATGCAGCAAAGGTAATCTCTTACCAAGTGTGGCTGTCATAGCTGTTGCTAACACTACTATTTGTAGGTTTTAGTAGAAACATGGTGCCCTCCTTTCAGGGTATGGGTCAAACTGATCCATGCATTTTGCGGGATCCAGAAGGACAGCATCTAGAAAGAGCTACGTAATGCTGGCACTCTGTGAAGATGTTCATCCACACCAACCCAGGCAGCAAGATTTAGGGGGTTAGAGCCTAGTCTCTCTTTCAGACTACTTGGGTTCAAATCGTGGCTTTGAAAACTTTTGAAAACTTCTGAAATGTATGATCTTAGTTACTTAACCTCTTTCTGTATCTATTAAACAAGGACAAAAATAATAGGCGAGTAAATGGATTGTTGTGAAATGTAAACAGCACATGTCACATAGAGCAAGGAAATAGTTCACGAAGCATAGTCAGTGCTCAGTAAATAAATAAATATCAGCCACTGCCTAGTATTCTACCATTCTCGTTCTTTTTATGCAAAAAAAAATGAGATAGAAGATAAAATAAAAATAAAAGAATAATAATAATATAATAATAATATATAATAATAATAATAATAAGGGCTTATTATTTATGCTTCACTTTATCAGTCATATAACTGTTCTGATAAACCTTGAACTGTACTTTTTCTGATTTCAGTTAACCTCATAAAAATAAGCTGTAGTTTTTATAGCAAGGTAAAAAGAATAAAATAGAAAGTGGCTAGAAGCTTAGATTAACAAGAGTTGGATAAGTAAGGAAAGAAAGAGAAAGAACATCAGGCTGGAAACTTAAGGAAGTGAGAGAACGTGGGAGGTAAGCAGGCATTTCCTATCACTTGCTTCTTAGCAGCTGGTTGCTGGATACGAGAAGAAAAATAGGGCAGCTGGCAAACGCCCGGAGTGTAGCTGCTTTTTCTGAGGCTCACCCCCACCACAAATGGTCCTGTGACTACTCTTGTCTAGTGCCATACTCGAGCCCAGATTTTGCAAGTTGATGTAATTCTGCACACACACCCCTTCAATATGCAAATGTGCTATAGCATGTCCCAGGCTAAATGTATCTTTTCCTGGTCCATTTTCTTTCCCAGCTACTACTCTCTTTCTTGCCACTGATAGCCAAATTTTTAACGTTGTCTCCACCAGTTCCCTTCACTGTGTTGTCCAGGCAACTCCCATCTGCCTTCAAAGTCCACCACTCCTGGAAGGCCAATCTTGTTGACATCACCCGATTATTTAAATACATTTTACTACATGTCAGTGGCATTTCCTGGGGGTGTTCACATTGTTTTTCAAAACACTGAGATTTATAGAACACATTAAAAATCTTGGGTGTTATCCAAAGTGCCACGGGAAGCCACAAAAAGATTTTGGGGGGGAGGGCAAGGCTCCAAACACACTACACTCTCTGGGTGTTAATCCTACTTCCCTGGTGAATGCTTCTCAAACAAAACTCTAAACGCCAGTTGTTATGGACTGAATGCATCTCTCCGGTATTTGTATGTTGAAGCCCTCCACTCCCCTCCCCACAGTGTACTGGTATTACGAGATGGGGCTTTGAGGACACACTTAGGTTTAGGTCAGGTCCTGAGAGTGAAGATTCCATGACGGGACTCTTGCTCTTATGATAAAAAGACACAGAGCTGTCGCTATTTCCTCCACGTGGGGATATATCTAAAAGGCAGCTGTCTGAAAGCAGGAAGAGGGTATTTGCCAAACTCAAAATCTGCTAGCTCCTTGATCTTGGACTTCCCAGTCTCCAGAACGGTAAGAAGTAAATGTCCCCTCGCTATAATAAAAGCACTTTTTGACTGAAAAAATAAATAATTAATAGATCAATAAATAAACCTCCCTGCCTATGGTATTTTTTCCGGCAACCTGAGCTCAGACAGTTATTCTCCAGAGTTCAGTTCGAAGCTCTCATCTGTTCTTTCTCTACACTTTTTCCCCCAGGGGTCTCTATCCAGTTCCATACTTTAAAGACTGTCTACATGTATCAATGTATTCCACATTTGTGCATTTTGCCCCCAAAGTTCTCTGCGCTCCAGATATTTGAAACCGTGTGCCTATTTGACATTTTACCAGGCATGTCCCAGACACCTCAAACTTAAGTCTATATTTTTCCTCTTTTGTTATTTAAGTTTTTACTTAATTCCAGTTAGTTAACATACAGTGTTACATTAATTTCAGGTGTAGAAAATAGTAATTCAACACTTCTATACATCACCCTGTGCTCTTCATGACAAGTGCACTTCTTCATCCCCATCACCGATTTCACCTCTCCCCCACGCTCCTCCTCTCTGGTAGCCATCAGTTTGTCTCTATAATTAAGAGTCTGTGTCTTGATAACGCTCTCTCTCTCTCTCTCTCTCTTTCTCTCTCTCTCTTTCTCTCTCCCTCTCTCTCCTTCCCTCTCCCCCCACCATCTATCTCTTATTTCTCCCTTTGCTTGTTTTCTTTCTTAAATTCCACATAAGAGTGAAATCATATGGTATTTGTCTTTCTCTGACTGACTTATTTTGCTTAGCATTATATTCTCTAGCTCCATCCATGTCACTGCGAATGGCAAGATTTCACTGTTTTTTTTATGGCTGAATAAGATTCCATTTATATATAATTTTTCCATCATCAATTCATAAATCAGTGGACACTTGGGCTGCTTCCATATCTTGGCAATTGTAAATAATTCTGCTAGAAACATAAGGATGCATTATTCTCTCTGAATTAGTGTCATTGTATTCTTTGGGTATATACCCAGTAGTGTGATTTCTGGATCATAAAGTAGCTCTATCTTTAACTTTTTGAGAAACCTTCATACTGTTTTCCACAGTAGCTGCCCCAGTTTGCATTCCTACCAACAGTGCACAAGGTTCCTTTTTCTACACATTCTCACCAACACCTGTTGTTTCTTGTGTTGTTGATTTTAGCCATTCTGACAGGTGGGAGGTGATATCTCACTGTAGTTTTGATTTTCATTTCCCTGATGATAAGTGATGATAAGATCTGTGTCTGTTGGCGACATGTATATTTTCTTTGGAGAATGTTCATGTCTTCCATCCATTTTTAATTGGATTATTTGTTTTCTGAGTGTTGAATTTTCTAAGTTCTTTATATAATTTGAATACTAACCCTTTATTTTATATATCATTTGCAAATATCTTCTCCCTTTCCATAAGGTTAACCTTTTAGTTTTGTTGTTTCCTTTGCTTCGCAGAAGATTTTACTTTGATGTAATCTTAATAGCTTATTTTTGCTTTTGTTTCCCTTGCCTCGGGAGACATATCTAGAAAGAAGTAGCTATGGACAATGTCAAAAAAGTTACTGCCAGTGTTCTTTTCTAGGATTTTTATGGTTTCCTGCCTCACATTTACGTCTTTAATCCATTTTTAACTCATTTCTGTTTATGGTATAAGAAAGTGGTCCAGTATCACTATTTTGCATGTGGCTGTCCAGTTGTTCCAACACCATTTGTGGAAGAAACTGCCTTTTTCCCTTTGAATATTCTTGCATGCTATCTTGAAGATTAATTGACCATAGAATTGTGGATATATTTCTGGGTTTTCTATTCTGTTCTATTGGTCTGTGTGTCTATTTTTGTGGCATTACCATACTGTTTTGACTACTACTTTATAATATAACTTTTATAATATAACTTGAAGTTAAGAATTGTAGTACCTCTGGCTGTGCTTTTTTTCCCCCCCCCTCAGGACTGCTTTGGCTATTCAGGGTCTTTCATGGTTCCATATAAATTTTAGGAGTGTTTGTTCTAGTCCTGTGAAAAATGATGGTGATGTTTTGATAGGGATCATTAAATGTGTAGATTGCCTTGGTTAGTGTAAACATTTTAACAATATTAGTAATTCTAATCCATGAGCATGGAATGTCTTTCAGTTTCTTTCATTAAATGTGTAGATTGCCTTGGTTAGTGTAAACATTTTAACAATATTAGTAATTCTAATCCATGAGCATGGAATGTCTTTCAATTTCTTACGTTGCATTCTATTTCTTTCATCAGTGTTTTATAGTTTTCAGTGGATAGGTCTTTCACTTCTTTGGTTAGGTTTATTCCTAGGTATTTTATTATTTTGGATTCAATTGTAAATAGGATTGTTTTCCTAATTTCTCTTTCTGCTGCTTCATTACTGGTGCATAGAAATGTAACAGTTTTCTGTACATTGATTTTGTATCCTACGAATTTACTGAATTTATCAGTTCTAGCCAGTTTTTAGTGTAGTCTTTGGGTTTTATATATATAGTATTGGGTCTTCTGCAAATACTAAAAAAATTTACTTCTTTCTAATCGATTTGGACTCCTGTTATTTCCTTTTGTTGTCTTATATCTGTAACTAGGACTTCCAGCAGTATGTTGAATAAAAATGGTGAGAGTGGACATCCTTGTCTTGTTCCTGACCTTAGGGCAAAAACTCTCAAGTTTTCACCACCTGACATGTTCATTATGAGTTTTCATAGTGGCCTTTATTATGTATGTTCTCTCTACACCTACTTTGTTGAGGATATTTATCATGAATGTATGTGGTACTTTAGTCAAATACTTGTTCTATACCTTGTTGGGAGGCATTGTGGGCTCACAGGTTGAGACGTCTCCCTGTGTGAAAAGGCAGACGCTGCAAAGACTCCTGCCAATCGATTGGCACCCAATGCCATCTCCTTCTAATAATAACCTTTCAGGTCTGGATTTTTTGAACTGCTCTCATTGGCCTCAAGGGATGCAATGCTCTTTTGTTTTATGGCATTTAAATAAAAAGAAGGACCTGAGTGTGATGTTTTGATGGATTATATCTGAATGAGAGTAATCTGGCCTGAAGTAACCTCAAAGTTGCCTCTTGGGGATAGGTTACACAAATTGATAGCAGTTATGAGTTGGCTAAACATTAGTGTAACTTATGTAAACATTAGGCCCCTATTGTGTAAATTCACTCATTCATAAGCAAAGGAATTTAGACAAGACTTAGGAATTATGTCTTTACCAGGAGAGTTCCACTTCCCCCACTGTAGTTTAGGAAGCTAGATGGAATGACTCTTAACCTTCCTATAGACGACTGATTAACATGGGTATTAAGATGATAATGCATGCTCCCTCTGTTTACTGAGACTTACTAACAATGATAACAACCCTGCTTGCTTCATAAACATCCTGTTTTCACCACAAATTTACCTAATCCTACTTCAAAGGCAGTATATGTTAATTAACTTAGGAGCAGAATCACAAAATAGCTAAGATAAGAATTGTTTCCTTTATGGTCTAAAAAGAATGATGAAAAACAACATGCCAGACTGAGGAAATTGCCTTTTGCTGATCAAAACACATTGTTACTAAAGTTATCAAACTCTGCTTACTGATGTAATGTCACTCTTTGATGTAATGTCATTTACTACCTTTAAATAAAAATACCGAGATCAGCAGGGCAGAGATGCCTGCCTGATTCCAGAAGCCACGCAGCTCTCTCAAGTCATTCATCCTGCCGACACTGTTCATCCTTCAGGGACCCCTGGACTCACCGGAGCTGGACTCCGGTAGTACCTATTGAAATGATCATATGTTTTTTTATACTTTCTCTTATTGATGTGATGTATCACATAATATTTAACTTTGAAAACTAGAGGGGATGAATTCTATGAGTTTGTAAAACCAGTGGTGCTTGGAGCATGGAGCTTTAAAAGTCAGCTGATTCAGCACTGGGCAAGTTGGGAGGGCTAGTGAAAGAAGGCTGCCACCCTTAAAGAAACGGCCTACACGGAAAGGCAACATAAAAATGGCAGTGTACACAACACCACGGGTAAGTGGGAGACAGATCTGTTCATTCTAGCTTCAGACCAAGTTGAGGGACTTCTCCCAAAATGAGTGACCTGTCAGGAGCCATTTTCCTACCCTGTCACCCAGCATAAGAACAGAGACACCTATAGGAGGTGAGGCTGCATAAACACTTGCTACCCAACCCGCTAGCAGTATGCCATCCCCTCTAATTTTCATGAAGACTTGCATACCCCAAATCTGATAGCTTCAGCCAGCCCTGGGGCTCCAAGCAAATTTTGTTAAAGCTGGACATGCACCCCGCCCACCCACTGGGTCACACAGCTGCCACTGTGCACTGTACCCATCTGACATGCCACACCCAGCTGTGTATCCTCAGCCACCCTCAGGCACTGGACCCAACCACACCCAGTCATCATTGTACAACACAATTGGGCTCCCACCCCTAACCTAACCACTGCAGGGTTTGAGGGGATACAGCAAATATTAGTGGACCAGCACAAATTATGCTAACAAATTTTGCTGCCCCACTCACAAGTTCCCCAGCAGCATACCCCCTCAAACCTGGCCTGCCTGGGTGTCAGTAACACCACATTGAGCAAGCATAGCCCACAAGAGGCAGAGTCAGTGCACATGACTGTACTAAAAGGAAAAGTGACTTAGACATAACAGCAGGGTGTAAGCAACACACATACGATGTTCTACTAAATTGCCAGGTTTTGGTGAACAGGAGACAAAGCACTGCAGGGTACACCAGGACCTCTTCTTTATAAAGTCATTACTTTCAAGAAGACACAGCTGACTTTCTTAGTACTTAGACACAGAGAGACAGAAGGAATTATTGCAAAGGAAAGAACAAGGCCATAGCCAGAGATCTAAATGAAATAGACATAAGCACACAGAGAAGACAGAGGAAATATTGCAAATGAAAGAACAAGACAAGACCATAACCAGAGATCTAAATTAAATAGATACAAGCAACATGTCTGATAGGGAATTTAAAGCAATGATCATAAGGATACTCACTGGACTTGATAAAAGAGTGGAAGACAAGAATGAGACCCTTAATATAGAGATAAGGAATAACATAGCAGAGATAAAGTTCTCAATAAATGAAATAAGAAACACATCTGATGGAATGGACAGCAGGCTGGAGAAGCAGAGGAATGAGTTAGTGATCTAGAAGACAGAGTAATGGAAAGTAATCAAGCTTCACAAAAGAAAGAGAAAAGAATTATGTAGAATAAGGATAGACTTAGGGAAATCAGTGACTCCATCAAACATAGTAACATTGATATTATAGGAGGTTCAAGAAGAAGAAATGAAGAAGAAAAAGAAGAAGAGGAAGAGGAAGAATGGAGAAAAGGGAGTAGAAAATTATTTGAAGAAATAAAGGATGAAAATTTCCTTAATTTGGGGAAAGAGACAGATATCCAGAACCAGGAGACACAAAGAACAACCATCAAAAGCAACAAAAGCAGACCCACACCAAGACATACTGTAATTAAATTTGCAAAATATAATGATAAAAAAGTTTCAAATCAGCAAGACCAAAGAAGTCAGTAACTTACAAGGGAAAATCCATAAGGCTAACAGGAGATTTCCAACAGAAACTCTGCAATGTTTTATGTTGTAATTAAATTTGCAGAAACTGGCAGAAACTCTGCAAGTCAGAAGGGAGTGGCATGATATAATCGAAGTGCTAAATGAGAAAAACCTGCAGCCAAGAATACTCTATCCAGCAAGGCTGTCATTCAAAATAGAAGGAAAAGTGAAGAGTTTCCCAGAGAAAAAGAAAATGAAAACAAAACAAAATATCTAAAGGAGTCCATGACCACTAAAACAGCTCTGCAAGGAATATTAAAGGGGACTTTGAGTAGAAAGGAGAGACCAAAAGTGACAGTATAGGTGTAGGAAACATAAAAAGCAGTAAAAATGAATATTTCTGTAAAAAAATCCATCAAGAAAACTGACAAAAAAAGAATATATAATAACATATACCTAAAATGTGGGAGGAGAGAAGTAAAGAATGGGTTCAAACTTAAATGACCATCAATTTAATATCGACTGCTATACGCAGAAGATGTCATGTACAAACCTAATGGTAACCATATATCAAGAGCCACTAATAAGTATGCAAAGAATAAAGAAATCAAAATATATCATTAAGCAACTTAGGCCCTCAGAGGGTTTCTCTGCCCTCTCTATGTGCAAAGCTGCCTCCCTTCTACCAGCAGCCTCCTTCTGCCTTTCTGATCTTCTTAACCTTTCAGATGCAGCTGCTTCTTTATATTTAGTTGTAGAGTTTGTTCCGTCAGTCTTTGGATCGCTCTCCAGTTTATTGACTTGTATGTGGATGATACCTAGTTGTAAACGTGGGATGGATAAACTCAGGGTCCTCCTCTGCCATCTTCTATCCATTCCAAAAAAATTATTTTTAACAGCCCTCTAATTGTATTTTCTCTGCCAGCTCATTAAAAAAAAAATTCTAACATCCATAAGTTGCAAAGCAGAAAAACTGTTAGTCATTCTTATTCTTCACCGTTCCTCAATCTTCATCTACAATGTCTTGATAAATATTCTGCAAACCAGTGCACAATATGTCATCTAATCTTCATCACCATTGTGACAACTCTAGCCCAAGCCACTGACTTCTATCATAAGAATTCCTACAATGTGCCCCTAATCTTATTCCATTAGCCCTCTTGCTCTCCTCCACTAGTTTCTGTAATTTCTGTTCAATATGAATCACATCCTTCATTGCTAAAAATCTCGAGTAAAATCCAATTCCTTATCATAGCCTACAAATCTCTGCTGAATCCTGTGCCTTACCTCCTGCTCCAACTTCATCCCATGCCGCTCCCACTGGGTCACTGGGTTCTAGCTGTATTGGCCAGTTTTTAAATTGCAATACACACTATGCTCTTACAAAGGCTGTTTCCTCTCCTGGGAATGCTCTTTCTCCCGCTCTTTGCAAATCACTCAAGCACCAGTTTGGTACACTCTATACCCAACATGGGGCTTGAACTCATTACCCTGAGATCAAGAGTCTCGTGCTCTACCAACCGAGTCAGCCAGGGGCCCCACTCAAGCCCCAGTTTAAATGGTCTCTATTCGTAGAATCCCTATCCACTTTATCTATATGTATTCCTCTTGTTATTTTCTGTTCTTCAACCATTTTTCCTTCATTGAATTAAGAACAATTACTTTATATATGCATTTGCTTATTTATTTGCCTTCTGTATTTCTCATTATACTGTAAAATATACAAGGGTAGGATCTTGTCCCTTGTTTTCATTATGCATGCTCAGTAGCTAATACAATTTCTGAATCTGTAGCACTCAATAAGCTGAATGAATAAACTCAAGTATGAAATAGGCATTCAATGTACACTTAAATAATTAAGTAGGCTTTATTATAAATTATACAATATAAAAAGTTTATACAGCTATATAGTAACCTCTCAGTATTACACATAATTGTTACGCAGGGATATTGTAGGTTCATCAAGAAGCTTTTATTGAACCCAGTACCTACACTATGCCCAGAAAACTGCTTGGTGTTATGAGGAGAGTTGAATAAAAATAAAAAAAATAGTCATTATTGCCTAAAAACGTTTACAGTCTTGAGGACCTAAGGTTTAAAAACACAAAGCAACAGGAAAAGGATACATGAAATGATTTCATGATGTCTCAAAGAGCTGTAAAATATTTAATAAAACTTAATGATAACAAATGGGTCTCTTTGATGAGAGCAACCTTAAGCATCCATGGCCCTTCAAAAAGTGAGCACCAATGAGATGAGATGAAATCAAGGTCAAGAGTAGATCCCATTAAGTAGCAGAATCGAATTACATGTATGTGTGCACATACAAGCTTCATGTACCTTGAGAAATTTTAACAATTATAGATAACTTATAAGAAAAACTCAGAATTGTGGTGTGTAATACTTTGGGATAGCAATTTAAATATAATATATAAACATTTATTAGGGACCTATCTTGTGTCTATCCTCAAGCTGGATTCGGGTTGACTAAAATGAATATGATATGGTATGTACTCACAGAATGTCCATAATCCAGTTGGAGAGAAAGGGAAGATAATAAGACAAATGTCAAATCTATATCCACAGTTCAACAAGCAGTATAGAAGATATAACTCAATGTTATGGAGGCCCCACTATTGAGAGGTCAACTAATTCTACCTAGTGGATTCTAAGATGTACCATTGGAGCCAAGCATCAAGGTTAAATAGAGTTTTGGTTTCCCATAAAATGAAAGTAGCTTATTCCAGATAGAAGGAATGAATGACCTGTTCAAAGTCATACATCTAGGGGAAAACGGGGTGTCTGAGAAATATGGAAGGCAAACCAGTCCAGGTCAAGTGTTGAGAACATCTCAGTGAATTAATTCAACAAGTTCTCGCAGCATAGAAGATTTTGCTCACTCAGAGCCAAAACATCCCACTAAAAGGTAAAAAGGCAAAAATCCAAAGCAGGGATACATTTAGTTGCTCTGTCATGATACAAAACTATCTAACAAGTCATTTAGCCTTCTACCACTAATAACCATCTTTGCTAATTGAAACACGGTTTCTCTTTTGGAGAAACTACAGTCTACAGGAACTCTTTTAAGTCCTAGATCAATGTGTGTTCTAAAGCTTCTTTGACAAAATTTGGAGCTATTAGCCACAGGTGGCATCTGAGCACTTGAAACATGTCTACTGCCAAGTGTTGATTTAAATAAAATATATTATTAATATGACTTTACCTATTTTTCTTTTTTTAAATGTGACTTCCAGAAAATTTTAAACTACATGTGCAGCTATTTCTATTGGACTGTGCTGTTATAAAACATTTACAAAACACGTTAATACTATTCTCCAGGAATGGATAATACCAATTTAGAAGATTAGAGATTACTCAACACTGAGCCCATAAAATCCTATCTAGATAATATGGGCCTTAAACAAAAACCATAAAAGTTTAGCATTATATAACACAGTAGTAATCTCTGACACATGGGGAAGCATTGAGCATTTTTTAATGAAGTTATACCTAGGGAAGCTATATATTATAATTTTAATTAAACCTAAAAACATCTAAGGTGTTGTGCTGTACTAGTGGGAAATTTCATAACCACCTTTATTTTTTTAATGAGGCTATTTATTATGTTACTTTTGTTATTTCTAGAACACTAGAAAATTAGCATACCAAAGTACTTATTTTTTCCAATCCATGTATATTAGTCCTCCTCTGAATCTATTGATTTCTAACAGCACTTTATACATGTTAAAGCTAAAGATAAAATAAACATCAAGTAGAAATGTATAGCGATTATATTTTCATGGTGAATACCTTCATATTTTTTAATTTTAAAGAAACATAAAAGTACAAGGATAACATAATTTAAGAATTAAGTTAAAAATGGCTTAAAATGGTCGATATTTGTTAAAACTAAAGTAGATACTTTGAGATCCATTCAGTAATTACTGTAAAATTAAAGAAAATACCCTTAGAAATTACCTGTGAGTCAATGGCCCTCATATAAAAAGTTTTCTGAAATTATTTTGATAAAATTACTACTTTAACAAAAATTACAACTAATATTTTATTTAGCTGAGTTAATACAAAGCAATAGTGGCATTCAATGACATTAAACTAATTACATAGTGTCACCAATTTCTGTGAAGTGCCTTAAAATAAAATGGATTGTGACCATCTACTGTGTTCAGGGAATTTCTGTTAATATAAGAGACTCAGTTTACAGCTTTCTTCGAATGATGAGGAATAACACAGCTGTTAAAATGCATGAGATTACACTGTAATAGCATTCCTTACCTAATAACAAATCAGGCCACAAATACTAATAAACATAATCACCCGGCCCTTAATGGAAGAGTTCTGCTAATTTTGAAAGCTTTACAATTAGCTGTGATTCAGTGAACCTGATTCACTGTTAAATTAAACCGTTAAGGAAGGGAAAGGCGAAACACTCTTGTTTTAGGAAGACAATAATAAGGATTCTATCTGAATTTTTACTTTTCAAGAACAAGGGAATTTTAAAAATATAATTATTTCATTATTTTTTGAATCTGTAAAATTTAGTCCTTCTTAACTCACTACATTGCACTAAGATTAAAATACACTTTCTAAAGACTCCTGACTGAATCCATTGACTGCTAGGGTCTCAGATTATTTTTTAATATTCAAATTATTTTTTTTAATTTATTTTACAGAGAGTGAGCATGTGAGTGCAAGTGGAATAGGGCCAGAGGGGGAGAGAGAGAGACAGAATCTTTTTTTTTTTAATTTATTTATTTAAATTCAAATTGGGTAACAGATAGTGCAGTAAAGATTTTTTTCTCACACTCTCGTCTTTGCTCAAATCTATCACTTAGGGCTTCTTTCTGCTCGCGCCCTCCCAACCTATTCTGGTCTGAGAATTCTTGTCTTTGCTGTTTCCTCTTCCTAGAAAGCTATATTCCTCAATCCTCTTACAAGCTCCTTCTTTTCATTTAGGTCTCAGTTCAAACATTATTACTTAAAAGACATCTTTCCAGAGTTCCTTTTTTAAGTACCATCATTTCCCCTAACACAGAAATTATTCCTTTCTTTTCCTCAGAACAACCATCAACTCTGAGTGTATCTTGTTAATTTGTATGCTTAGTTGTTTACAGTTAAACTTCCCTCTGTAGAACACTCCATGAGAACTAAAACCTTATTTGATTCTTCCACTGCCATTAACAACCTACCATTAACAAACTGATTGTATACATACCGCACACATACACACACAGATTCACATATGTATATAACAAGGTTAATGTCATGTTTCTCCTGATATTGGTAGGCAGGTTTTTTTTAAGTAAAAATCTATTATGAGAGCTTTCCAAATCCATAAGCATATTTCTGTAGCAAATATTTTAAAGGTTATAGGCTGGTCCACCATTCGAATATACTAGATATTGTTATCAAATTCCCTATTGTTGAATACTTAGATTAGTACCTTGTTTACTATTATAGACAATACTTTTATTTGCATCCTTGTACATAGATATTTGAACCCATGCCTGATTATTTCTGCCAGATAAATTTCCCTAATTAAACTGCTAAATAAATAAAAATATACACATTTTAAATTTTGACTTATATTATTATACTCTCCTCCAAAGATGTTTTGTCATTTTCTAATTATATCAACATTGTGCAAAAGTGACTATTTCTCCATATTCTTGACAATACTGAAATTATCAATACCTGCCATTTCAATATGGGTTGATGTATCATCCCCTTTTAAATAAATGATTATGGCCTTTGATAATCTTTCCATTGAAAAACTTACTACTTTCATTGATTTCTAAGATCTATTCATATATTAATAGTATTTAATACACTCAAATAATTTGCAATATTGTTTCCAGTTTTTCATATGCATTTTATCTTTTTTGTATGTGGTTGGCTGTTTTGTAGTCAAATTAGTTTTCCCTTCACCATATTTATATTAAGTTTAATTCTTATACCAAGTTTTTTATATCAAGATTTATAGTATCAAGTTTTAAAAGGACCTACTTTATCCCAAGACTGAAAATTACACACATACAAAATGTACATATATTACAATACATATTACACGTGTATGCTATATGTTACTCTCACTTTCATCTTTAATATCCAGGAAAAGTCAAAAATAATATCAGAGAAATCATTTTGCAAGTTCAATGTGCCATTAGAATAGTTTGATATAAGGTATTTAATGTTTTCTATTGATTGAAAAGAAAACCTCCCCAATAATATTGTTCCTGTATGGGACAAAAATGCTTGTTTGCAGATGCATCTCTCCCAAATGACTTTAATCTTGGTTTATAAGACTGTGCATTAAAAGCAAAGCTGTCTAAACTTGTAAATAGAACTTAGAAACGTAGAGTAAGAGTTTAGTAATAAGTATCAGTTATAGAGACTATGTATCTTTAGTGTGCATTTCAGTACCACATATTTTTAGTTATGACTAATGAACAGCCCACTCTTAAATATATTCCGAAGGTAGAGTTTGAAACATGATTTAACAGGTGGCTTACTGGGTGACTAAGCCCCTTCACTCTGGCTCTAACAATAACACAAAAGGATTTTTTTAGTGGGACATCACTGTTCTTTTTTTTTTCTTTTCTTTTCCTTTTTTTTTTTTTTTTTTTTGACATCATCTGCAAAAAGAGACTAGGTTGTACTTTCAATTGTACTTGGCTCATGGAGCTGACATCCTGTCCATGCCTAAAACTTTCTTAAAGGTTCTGATATTTTTAACTACATCTCTAAGAGATGGTGTGGCTATAGTCCCACTGAGTAGGTAAAGTTTGGTTTTATCATAATCTCATGATTCTCAAGGCAAGGGCTGGAGCCTATTTCTGGAAATCTAAAATACCATGATTAACTTTTTTCATCTTTTCACTCTCTTGCTTAATAAGAAGTCAAATGTACATCCATGTGATACATGTTCATGATTGGTATTTCTATGATTCCCTTTAATATTTAGTCAAGTTTATTAGAAAATATAGTCATAATACAGCTGTTTTGAGGGTTGATTGCATGCTAAGAGCTTCAAGTGTACTAATTCAGTTAACCTTTAGCAAACATGAAGTTAGTACTATTTGTATTACTATTTGAAAGACAAGAATATTGATGCAACAGAAAATTCGGACACTTGCTCAAGATCACCTATCTAGGAGTAGTAGAAGTAAAAGACAAAAGCAGAGCAGACTGCTTCTCCCTCCAACTCTCGAAAAATATACTCTCTAGTGATTCATGTAACTTACACTTTTTTTCCAGCTACTGTAGTCTGAAGTTATAACAAGGTCATAATGAAAATTATAGAGACAGCATTTCTTGATTCAGCAATGCCAACTTCTACAGTTCTACAGCAACCCAATTTTAATTACCTCTAACAAGTTCTATAAATCCTAATGTGTTAGCAGTATATCATGGGCTTGCCAATGTACTTAACCTATAGCATATTCCTCACGTCATTATCATAACATTTTCTGCTGTCTAACTTAACTTCCAGGTAAGTTTGATTCTTTCAATCATCAAAATGTATTTAATGCCTACTATGTGTCCATTACTGTTGCAGCCATTGGGAAAATGGCAGAGAATAAAATAACATTGCTGCTTTAATGAAGCTTATATTCTAGATAGGGGTGGTGAGTGATAAATAATTAGCCAGTTAGCTACAAGTACTGTGGAAGAAAGATTCAAAGATGGGGAAAGTCATTTTATACAGAATAGTGGGGTAGTGCTGAAAAAGAAGTTGATACTAGAATAAAGGTTTAAATTAAATAAAGAAGCAATCCACATATATTTCTGAGAAAAGACCATTCTAAGAAGATCTCTGCAGAACAGCCAGGGTGCCAGTGTGATTGGGGGAAAGAAAACAGAAGGGGAAGTAGCATGGATTAAAAAGATGCAGGGGATAGATGAAATGGCAAATATGTATGTAAGTATGTGACTATACATACATATATAGATAAATGCACACATTTATGTATTGAAAGTAGAGCCAAGAAGATTAAGTGCTGGTTTGGATGTATATGAAAGAAAAATAAAATTAAATATAGAATTATTTCAAATTTTTGGTCTAAGTAACTGGAAGAATGCAATCTATTACAAAGTTGTGGAAGGCAATTGGGTAGCAACTTTTTTTCGAACGGTTGAGGGTGGAAATCAAGTGTTCAAGTTATAAAGATGTTAAATTTCAGATTCCTATTCAATGTCAAAATGGAACTATTGAATAACCCAGTTGCAGATATGAGTCCTCCTTGAGGAAGAGTTACAAGCTGGAGATGAAATCTGGAAGTTGGTACATTATGCATCGTACTTAATGCCTTGAGACTGGATGAGCTCACCTCAGACTCAGTATAGAAAGTATAGAAAGAGAAGACACAGTACTGAACTTGGTGCATAGTGACATTTATAGGCTAGGAGGATGAGAAAGACCTTATAGCATCTGAATAAAAAGAAAAGAAAGAAAGAAAGAATAACTAGACTATAGAACATGAAGGAATAGAGATCCTTCAGGAGAGGGTCTGAATATCCTTCAGATAATATTCTATAAGAACACTATGATTTGCAACTATACTTTTAATAATAAAAGATACATTGTAAAATTCACGGAAACATAGTACTTGGATAGGGAAGATCTTTTGGCTTTAACAATGAACTAAGAGGAATATAAAGTTGATATTATTTTATGTCACAGACTGGGAGTCTGGAGTTCTCTCTTGTCCAGCAAGAGAGTGGACACAGAATTGAAAATGAGAGCGGCTAATGTCTTGGAGAAGACAAGCTCCCTAAGCAGGGGTTTCATCTCTATATTTATTGAGTGCTCAAGATCTTACACATGTGGCAAACATGAAGAAAACAATAAAATAGTAATCATTAACTTGTGTGTGTAAGAAGCAAAGGGTCTGGGGGTAAGTGGAGTTTGTGGTCAAAGTATATTGGCACCAGATGGAAAGTAGTTTCCTGCAGGTGATACAAGTTACTCATGATCCCATTATAATATATCACTAACCAACCTTGGGAACTTTTGCCCTGTGGTGGCAGCTTTCCACCCTAAGCTTTTTAGCCCATTTATGTAAGTATAAGGAATTCTTGAATGTATTTCCCTACAATGTTATGAAATAATGGCATTGAAGAAGAATACATATGTTAATTCTTGATATGAAATTGGGCCAAGAGCACAGGCCAACATTTATCATTTACAAAATGTAATGGTGGAGGATTTGTTATAAATAAAATATCTATAGGGATGCCTCAGTGGCTCAGTCAGTTAAGTGTCTGACTTTGGCTCAGGTTATGATCTCATGGTTTGTGGGTTCGAGCCCTGCATCAGGCCCTGTGTTTACAGTTCAGAGCCTGGAGACTGCTTCCAATTCTGTGTCTCCCTCTCTTTCTGCCCCTCTTCTGCTCATGTTGTCTCTTACTCTCTCAAAAATAAATAAATAAACACTAAAAATTTTTAAAAGTGAATAAAATGTATATAAATGGTTAATGGATATTAATGAAGAGAAAGTCTGTCTACAAATTCCCCTGAGTATTATTAGCATTATTCATGCTATTAATTTGGTAGTCATTCATATTATTCATCTGTCCAGCAAGAGAAGTTCAAACTGTTAAAGATAGAAAAGTACTCCCTGGCCCTAATCTCATAACATGGTACAAGAACCCTGGTATGTATATGCAGATGTTAACAGAAGACCATAGAAATACAATATTTATATAGGTGTATAGTCCTCGGAACAATTTCTATTCATTTATAAGACTAAGAATACTTTATTTTCATTAATCTATCCCCCCTTTTTACTAATATTAAGAGAATTTAATTATGGTATAGCTGAATATACATGTTAATAGTTACATACTAACTGCTGAGTCTGGTACACATTTTTTAAATCATGCTTATATCCCAAGTTTAATATAGAGAACACTTCTTAAAAAGGGAGGGGTATAATAAATAAGACTTTATTTTTTCAGATGATTTCATTTTCATGTTAGCTACTGGATATTAGCAGATTAGGAGATGATCAAATATGATGTACTTTCTCTCAGCTTTTTTTTTTCCCCCTTAATAACATTAAGGTGAGGGTCACAACATTAATGAAAGGAATGCAACATTTGCTAGTAGACTTCATGAACATAATCTTCAATGCTAGGGTAACTAATGAGAAACACATTTGCAATTTTAGTATAATGCTTTTCAAGCTGGATGTACATAATTTAGGCAAGGGAATCTAAATTATGTAAAACAAATGAATAATTATTGACAAAAGCATATAATTCACATGAATTTAAGAGAAGTTAATGGCCTATATTCCTCTGACCTCATTTTACCTTTATTTTTTTTACTATTTAAAAATAATTTAAGGATACAAACTTTCAGTTATAAAAAAATAAGTCAAATCATGGGGATGTAACATATGGCATGGTGACTATAGTTAATAAAAATATATTGTATATTTGAAAGTTGATAAAAGAGTGTATCTTCAAAGTTCTCATTGAAAGAAAACAAATTGTAATTATATAGGTGACGGATGTTAACTGGACTTATTGTGGTGATCATTTAACAATATATACATATAACAAATCATTATGTTATATACCTGAAACTAATGTAATGTTATATATCAGTTAGTGCTCTATAAAAATAAATTAGAACAAGCTTTAGTGTTTTGTTATCGACACAATTACAGCTTATTACATATGACTGTCATTGGTTATAGACAAATTTTAATTTTTTCAGCCTTATTGAGATGTAATTGACAAGTAGCATTGTGTAAATGTAAGGTGTATAATGTGATGATTTGCTATACATATATATTGTGAAATAATTACCACAATAAGGTTAAGTTAGCTAATACATCCATCACTTCACAAAGTTACCTTTCTTTTTCTTCTTTCCTTTTTTCTTTCTTTCTTTCTTTCTTTCTTTTTCTGTTAGAACACTTAAGATCTACTCTTTTAGCAACTTTCAAGTATACAATACAGTATCGGTCCCTATAATGTACATTATACCCTCATAACTTGTTGATTTTATAGTTAAAAGTTTGTACCCTTTGATCAATTTCTCTCATTTCACCCACCTACACACCCTGGAAACTATGCATCTATTCTCTAAGTTTGGCTTTTTTTGATTCCACGTATCAGTGATACCAAAAAGTATTTGTCTTTTTGTGACTTATTTCACTCAGCATAATGCCCTCAAGATTCATCCATATTGTCACAAATGGTAGGATTTCCTTCTTTTTCTGGCTGAATAATATTCCATTCTACATATAAAACCACATTTTCTTTCTTTCTTTTAATTTTTAATGTTTGTTTACCCTTGAAAGAGAGAAAGAGTGAGAGAGAGAGAGAGAGAGAGAATGAGCGCATGGGAGAGGGGCAGAGAGAGAGGGAGACACAGAATCCCAAGCAGGCTCCAGGCTCTAAACTGTCAGCACAGAGCCCGACACAGGGCTCAAACTCACAAACGGTGAGATCATGACCTGAGCCAAAGTCAGATGCTTAACCGACTGAGCCACCCAGGTACCCCCAAACCACATTTCTTTATCCATTCATCCATCAACACTTAGGCAGTTAACATGAAAATGCAGATATCTTTTTGACATAGAAATTTCAATTCCCTTGGATGTATACCCAGAAGTGGGATTGCTAGATCATATGGTAATTCTATTTTTAATTTTCTGAAGAAACTTCATACAGTTATCCACAATGGTTGTATCAATTTATATTCCCATCAGAAGTGTGCAAAGGTTCCCTTTCCTCCACATCCTTGCCAATGCTTGTTATCTCTTGTTTTTTGATAACAACCGTTCTAACAAATACAAGGTGATACCTCACTCTGAGTTTTACTTGCATTGCCCTGATAATTAATGGTATTAAGCACCTTTCTATGTACCAGTTGACCATTTCTAAGTCTATTTTAGAAAAAAGACTCTTCAGTTCCTTTGCCCATTTCTAAATCATTTCTTTTGTTTTGGTTTGGGATTTTTGCTATTTAGTTATATGAATATATTATATATTTTGGATATTAACCCCTTACCAGATTTTATGATAACCATTCCATAGGTTGTCTTTTCATTTTGGTGATTGGTTCCTTTGCAGTGCAGAAACTTTTTAGTTTGATATAGTCCCCCATTTTTATTTTTGATTTTTTGTTGCTTGTACATTGGGAGTCATTCCAAAACCTCATCACTAAGACCAATGTCAAGGCACTTTTCCCCTATGTTTTTTTTTAGGAGTTTTACAGTTTCAGCTTTTACAATTAAGTCTTTAATATATTTCCAGTTGATTTTTATGAGTGGTATAAAATAGGGGTTCAATTTCATTCTTCTGCATATGAATATCCAGTTTTTTCAACAACTCTTATTATAGAGATCATCCTTCCTCCATTGATTATTTGTGATATTAAATACTACTTGACTATATATGTATAGATTTATTTCTGGGCTCTCAGTTCTGTTCCACTGGGCTATTGTGTCTATTTTATTACCAGTACCGTACTGTTTTGATTACAATAGCTTTGTAATATAGTTTGAAATCAGAAAGACTGATGCCTCCAACATTGTTTTATTTCTCAAGATTGCTTTGGTTATTCAGGATATGGTTCCACAGGTGAATTCTACAAAACATTTAAAGAAAAATTAGAGCCAATCCTTCTCAAATTCTTCCAGAAAATTAAAGAGAAGGGAACACTCCTAAGATCATTTTGTGAGGCAAGAATTATCATGATATCAAAGCTAGATAAGATGCTACAAGAAAAGAAAACTATAGGATAATGTCCTGATAAAAACAGTTGCAAAAATTCTCAACAGAATTCTATCAAGCAAAAGTCAATAGCATATTAAAAGGATCATACACAGTAACCAAGGGTACTTTAAAGTACCCTTGGGATGCAAGGGTAGTTCAACATATACAAATCAATCAATCTACCATATTAATAGAATAAAGGATAAAAATCATATAATCATCTCAATAGATGCAGAAAAAGCATTTAACAAAATTCAACATACTTTCATGATAAATACTCCCAATAACTGGGTATAGAAGAAACATACCTTGAAATAGTAAAGGCCATATATAACAAGCCCATAGCTGACATCATACTCAATGGTGAAAGGTTGAAAGCTTTTCTCTAAGGACAGAGATAAGACAAGAGTGCCCATTCTCACCCCTCCTATTTAATATAGTACTGGAAATTTTAGGCAGAGCAATTCATCAGGAAAAACAAATAAAAACAAATAGGAAAGAAAAAAGTAAATTTGCCTCTGCCAATGACATGATCTTGTATATAGAAAACCCTAAAGACATAAAAAAAAATAAAACTAACAAATTCAGTAAAGTTGCAGTATATAAAATCAACATACAGAAATCAATTGTGTTTCTGTATACTAACAATGAACCGCAGAAACAATCCCATATATATAACAGCATCAAAAACAAACAAAACTATTTAGGATTAAATGTAACCAAGGAGTTGAAAGATCACTACTCTAAAAACTGTAAGACACTGATTAAATAAATTAAAGAAGACACAAATAAATGGAAAGATATCCAGTGTTCATGGATCAATAGAATTAATACTGTTAGAATGTCCATATTCCTTAAAGCAATCTACAGGATCAATGTACTTTCTTTCAAAATTCCAGTGGCATTCTTCACAGAAATAGAAAAATATTCCTAAAATTTATTCAGAACCACAAATTTTAAATTTAAACTCAAAATTCAGAGAAATTCTAGGTACAACTGGAGTAAATTTCTTTAATCAATTTTCTTTAATAAATCTGTAATAGATTTATTGAGTAAATCAAGTAGTAACAATTAACATTGATGTAGTAACAATTAACATTGATATAGTAAAAAATATGGTTCTAATATTGTCATTATGTCAACCAGTCACAATGGCTAAATGTTCACTTTTACCTTTGAGTTTTGTTTTTTTAATTATTTTTAACGTTTATTTATTTTTGAGAGAGAGAGAGAAACACAGTGTGAGCAGGGGAGGGATAGGGAGAAAGGGAGACACAGAATCTGAAGCAGGCTCCAGGCTCTGAGCTGTCAGCACAGAGCCCAACATAGGGCTCAAATTCACAAACCACAAGATCATGACCTGAGCTAAAGTTGGACGCTTAACCCACTGAACCACCCAGGCACCCCTACCTTTAAATTTATATTTATCTATGCATCATCTAGAATAATAAGCGTTATAAATATTAAAATGTAATCTAAATATCTTACATGAAATAAGGTTTCTTCTCAAATGTGTATACAAGATGTATAATTAAATTTTACGGGTTTCATCCACACTCTTGCCATAGTGTCTGTGCCAATATGGACCTGGACCAGCAAAACATCTCACTAAATTGATGTTTAAATGGCCAAAGAAGAGCATAAAGCTAATTAGCCTATAGGAAACAAGTTCATCCTTTTCAGCTCATTAGTACTACGATCTAATTACTGAAATAGTTAAATCATAAAGCAGTTCATAAAACTGCCAAGACATTCATTTTTAATATCAAGTGTGATCCATGGTTATTGTTTGAGATTCTATTTCTCACCTAACAGTTCTTCAGCTGTGTAACAAACTACCTCTTAGTTAGAAAGCATCAACACACACACACACACACACACACACACGCGCGCGCGCGCGCAAGCTTTGGCTCCTCTCTATACTGTTTGTAGGTAAAAAAAAAAAAAAAGGAAAAAAAAAAGACATGTTATCTAAGAAATGCAAGTTAGAGATAGTGACAAAAGTTGTTTCATATGGAATAAAAGACTGTGAGTCTTGTACTTGATAAATAATAAAAACTTCTTAGGAGAAAATTTTCACAAGTGGATATCTTTTGTTCCATTTTCATGTATTCTATTTTTTTTTCTTGTTTCTACTAGTAAGATTTGTGGCAGGAATGTTTTCCTGGGTAAGACAGCAAATATACTCAGAGAGAGTTGTAAATGTTTTGGATGACTAAGAAAGTTACCAGCTAGACATGTAACAGCTGGTAACCAGGGAAAAAATGAAGTTCCCAACAGGAAAGAATAAAGTTTGCTTCTTGAATGAAAGAAGTCAGAAAATAATGAAAAAGTGTGGTGTCACAGATCTGTTGGACTAAAGACATTTCGGATCTAAAGTGATAATGAAAAGTGCTTATAAGAATCCAAGAGGTAGTGAGACAACATGAGAGTCTACATCTGAAGAAAAGGATCAGCAAACATTTTCCTGCAGTGGGCCAGAGAGTAAAATTTTAGGCTTTGTGGGCAGTACAGTCTTGCTGCAATTACTAAAAATGTCTGCCTTTGTAGCAATAGACAATACATGAATAAATGATCATGGCTCTATTCCAATACAATTTTAGTTATGGACACTGAAATTAGAATTTCATACAATTTCTATGTATTGTGAAATAGTATTATTCTTCAAATATTGTTTCAACCATTTAAAAATGTAAAAAAAATGTGATTTTTCTTACAGGCAACACAAAACAGGGTTGGGTTTGACCCACAGATCATAGTTTCTCCTAAATCTTCACACAGAACTTCAAAAAGTCCAATGATCACTGAGAATAATCACTGAGATGTAGGTTAATGAAACCCATTTAAACTGAATTTTAAGATGCTTGGAAGTGGAGAAGATAAAGTTGGTGTACTTTTATTTGTTATTTGTTTGTTTGCTTGTCTTTACCCTATACAGAATGATTACCCAAATCATCTAAAATAATTTGGGCCTTCAAGATTAAGACAGTCATTCTAAAATATTTAAGTATTTACAGATGCCAAGCTGAGTGCTGAGAATGTGGCAGTGAATAAAGGAGACAAATTGTCTAACTTCAGGCAGCTTATATTCCAAAGTCGTGCATTGGGTCAAGTTCCATAGAAGCAGAGACTAAAGAAGAGGAGAATAGAGGAGGATCACTTAGTAGAAGAGATAAAATCTAAACAAGAAATAGTCTTATCTGGGGACTGGCTTCACATGGATCCAATGGAGACAATTTGCAGTAGGAATGCACCACATCGGGCTGCACCTTGAGGGAAGGGGGCTGGACTTTTTGTGCTCCTGTCTTGGGGTGTTGATGGGCACGGCCTCACTGGAGAAGCAGCTCCTGTTTGGCCTGAGGAAAATTCTATCAAGACTAAGAGACAGGAGTATCAGGAGTGATTGGTAGGAGATCTGGCCAGGTTAAAAACAGTATCCACTACAAGGGGGAGACTAAACATATGTACACTAAACATATGAACGTTTAATATGTCAGGTTGTGACATGGCTGTCTGGGTGGTAGTGAACAGAGACTGATATGAGTAGAGAGACTGCACTTTTAGATAGAGAAATCAAGGAAGTCCTCTCAGATTAATACAAAATTTGAGAAGAGACCTGAGGAAATTAAGAGTTTTGGTCATGCAGTTATCTGAAAGAAAGACTTTAACTCAAATCAGAACTAGCCTTGGGGGCACCTGGGTGGCTCAGTCAGGTAAGCATCCAACTCTAGATCTCAGCTCAGGCCATGATCTCTGGCTCTGCACTGAGGGGGGAGCCTTCTTGGGATTCTCCCTCTCTCTCTCTCTCTCTCTCTCTGCCTCTCCAACACTCATGCTAGCTCTCTCTCTCAAAATAAATAAATAAATTTCAAAAACAAGAACTAGCCTTGGAATCTTCTAGGAAGTTTGAGAAGGTGCATGTGGCAAGTGGTTGAGGATGGGTAGTGAGGTAGGTAAGAGTTGAGCTGGAGAGGAAAGAAGTGGTGACAGATCATACAGAGTCTTGTAAATCATTGTAGGGTGTTGAGCTCTTAAACTCAGAAAGCAAAAGTACTACGTTCCACAAGATATCTTTTAGAACCAGAAGGTCTCTCAAAAGCCATCTGGTCTAACTTCTAAATTTTAGAGAATTTCTACAATGAAAAAATCTCATTGAAGCTAGAAGACAAGGATAGAGTTCAAAAATATACAGAAAGCAACTTCCCATTTAGTACATTTGAAGGAAATTCTGCTATAAATATTTGAACAGTTTCTGTATATTAGGTTTCATTTAAGTCCCGAATCTTAATGTCACCCCATCAATGGCAAAACTGCAAGAGGATGAGGGCGAGCTGGCTGATGTACAAAGAATGCATGCTCACAGTCTGGCATTAGCATTGTGGCATTTATTCTAGCTGTAATTCCATCATGTTGGGGAAGAGGAATGGTGATATGATTACAAGCAAGTGAGCCATATTTTCCTTACATGCAATGGTCAGCTACTTCCAGGATGACTATAGCTCCATAAATTGTCAGTTCTACCATGTCCAATGCAAAGTATTTTATGCCTAAGCTGATGAATGGAGAACAACAGACCGTCCTTGAAGGATAATCAGTAAGTAGTTATAAAGCAATTTGAAAATGACACTGCACATGAATACCCAATAACATTAATGATATCCTGTTGCTTCTATTAGTTTGAAAGAAATATTCCATTTCATATTAGTATTGGCCTTCAAAGAAATATTTATTAGTTGTTTCAGCACTCTGTTGTTGCTGTTGTCGAATGTAGAGTAACTATATCTAGTAACTCTATTACATCAAAATACTTTTATATTCTCCAGTGCAAAACCTTACCTTAAATAGTCCACATCTCATTCTGATGTCAACCTCCTGTATACCGGTTTCTGATCCTAACAGTGCTTCCTGATTATTTGCCCCACACTTCTTAGGGCGGGGGCGCCTGGGTGGCTCAATCTGTTAAGCCACCGACTTTGGCTCAGGTCATGATCTCATGGCTCGTGAGTTCAGGCCCCGCGTGGGGCTCTGTGCTGACATCTCAGAGCCTGAAGCCTGCTTCAGATTCTGTGTCTCCCTCTTTCTCTGCCTCTCTCCCACTCACACTGTCGTTCTCTCTCTCTCAAAAATAAATAAACATTAAAAATAAAAAGAAAAGAAAAAAACTTCTTAGTAGAGTGATTAGCCCTTTCTGAGATGTCCTTGAACTAGAAGCCTAATTTTCACACCCATGTTCTACTTCTTTTTTTAAATATGTTGAGATATCAATGACATTAGAGAGAAATTGATGTCAAACTGATACATTTGCAGAAGTTAAATTTTTCAATTAAACATCTTTATCTTATTTTAATTAAAACAATATTCAAAACAACACTTAACAAGAGATCTTAAAAAGATAAATGAATAAAAATTCAATTCTTTCCCACAATTATATATCCTTTAATATTTTGCTGGGACAAAGTCCTTACAAAATAGCGTATATGTCCTCTGACCTTTAAAATAGTATATTTTTGATAAATAACATATAGAACACTTAGCTTAATTTATTTAAATATTCTCTTTTTTAAATATAGAGAATATTTGGGTGTGAAAAAGCATTTATTTCATTTGTTGCAGTTTAAGAGTGATATTTGTTTTACTAAACAGATGTATCCCTTCTAAAATGTTTAGAGTTGGGAAACTCAAGAATACTTAATGGAGTTTAAACATAATCTGACATTCTCGAAAGGGTCAAATATGAGTCCTTTATGGGGTCAAATATGAGTAACCTATGACATAATTGGTGAGGAAGCATCGCCTATATATGTCTTAAATTTCAAATAAAATCAAATCCCTAAGTGTTACTTACTTCTGGGCAGACAGTTGCTCTCAACAGGATTCTTTAATTAGGAAGAGAAATGGTTCTGGAAAAAAGCTCTAACTGATTATAAAATATGTTTTTGGAGGAAAAATTGGTTGAAGTTACTGGCACTAACTACATTTGCATCCGTAAGTCGAATGTATATACTAACTTCGTTCTCGTACAGCCAAGAGCTTCACATATATGAGTGGAAATAAAATGGATCAAATTTAAGACTCCAGCAGGAATGTCATCTGTCAGTTTCCCCACACAGTGCCTAGCCCACCTTTCTGTTAATGAGGCCTCAGTTCTTTGGAACATACTCCTCTCTATCACATACACTAAGACCATTGATGAAAGTGTTGCTCCCTTCTAGCCAAGGTGTAAGCTTGTCACTCAACTTCAGCTGCTTCAATTCTTTTACCTAGGAATGAGAGAGTCAGAAACGCTGAAAAGACTTAGAGGGGACTCAACTCCAATGCAAACACCTCACTGACTTTCCCTTTCTTCTTGCTCACATCCATGGATTTTCTTTTGTCCCCATTCTTTCTGAGACCTAACTCTTGGTTTCTTTTCTGAGACCTTCCTTTCTGAGAAAAATGAAATGTTTCTATGTGGTGGTAACAACAAATAAATCATAATTGGCATATAGAATGTCCCATAAATCTCAAGTTGGAAAGTGCAACAAGCAGGTGATTATGAAATAAATGGTAACACCTTAGCAAGACAAAATTATTGACAGTTTGTACTGCCTACCTGCAGCTGTTACAAATTACACTAGTTCTACAATAAAGGGGAAAAGCATAAGCCCTCTAGTAAAATGTGGAAACAGGTATAGATGAGGCCAGATTTGGAGATTCTTTCATATTGATCCCAGAGATTTTCCTAGAAAAACTCCCCTGATCATTTTTGTTTAACCATTGTCTGCTCTTCAGGACTATATACTTCACTCTATATGTGTTCTAAACTCTTTTGTAGTCCTCAATGCATTTTTAAGCTCCAACTGGGCAGGGTTTGTGGCTACCATATTTTCTATATCTGATAGAGTGAATCGTGCAGAATTTTTTTCCATTAATACATGTTGATTTCATTCCACTTAATAAGTGCGCACGCGCGCGCACGCACACACACACACACACACACACACACACACACACATATTTAAGGGCAATTCGAGCTCTAAAATTGCCCCCAGTGATTAGGTAGCTGTAATTAGGGGCCTCACAAAGCATATCCACCCAATTCTGTCATTAGAAAAGTATTATTTTACTACAAGTATTTTCTAAAAAGCCACTCCACTCCTTTCTTCATAATCTCATGATATAGCACTGATACTATACCATCTGTATATTTTTAGCTACATAAATTTCATATACTTAAGGATAACACAGCTCCACTATGGAAACTCTAATATTCTTCCATAACAATCTATTTAAATTCTTTTTGACAAAATTTATGTCTATTTAAAATCGAAGTTCTTTATGTAATTACACGAAGAGATTTTAGCACAATAGTCAAATAAAGCATCCTACAAAGATTTTGGCATGCCTAAAAAGAAATGCACACAACAAATTATGTTCATTAGAGAACTACGAACATTAAAACTCAATACCAGAAGGAAGAAAAAAATTACCGCTCAGTTACAAATGTTCTGAATATCCTGATGATCAAAACAAAGAGAACATAATCACTCTTATCAATCAGGGTCTCGGCTCCCACAAGCACAATTGTGAGAGCCCTGGTAAAAGGTACCTAATGGATTAATTGCTGCTCAGTTTAAATTCATTGTTTCCATGAATAAATACAAATCTAGTCACTAGATTACCCAAGTTTTAAGAGGAAAATAGAATTGCAGATATAAAAATCTCTCTAATTTAAAATGAGGCAATTAACTCATAGCTGGTATTTTTTTTTTTTTAATTAGCTCTGAAATCAGACTGTCTAAGCTTATGCCTTGGATTCATCATTTTCTGGTGTTTTACCTTGGACATGACAATAATTCTCCTTACACCTCATTTGGAAAACAAAATAACCTTTGAATAACCACACAGTTTACTTAAATGCAGATTTTTTTCTATAAATACACATACAACACTGACCCTTGAACAACCATATGATTCACTTAAATGCAGATTTTTTTCAATAAATATGCATACAGCATGTAAATGTATTTCCTCTTTCCTTATGATTTTAGTAATAACATTTTTTCTCTAGAATAATTTACTGTAAAAATACAGTATGTAATATATGTAACATACAAAATATGTGTTTATATTATCAGTAAGAATTCCAGTCAATAGTAGGTTATTAGTAAAGTTTTGGGGGACTCAAAAGTTATACACAGATTTTTGACAACATGGGGACGGTGTCCCAAGCCCCATATTGTTCAAGAGTCAACAGTAATTATCAACTTCAAAGGGATTTTGTAAGGAGTTAAATGAGAAAACTGAGTGTCTGATGAATTATAAGTGCTTAATAAACATTAGTATTTTTACTATTTAAAACTATATATTGTAAAACCAAAGTATATCTGTAGCGATAGGTATAGGTCACTAATTTAGCTATAATTTTTAATTGTTCCTAATGTCCAGAAAGGACAATGCATCAGTTCTTCAAAGGAAAACATTTCCTACAGTATTTTTCTCTAAAATAATATAGGTTTCATATAGATGATGAAATATACAGAATAGGTATAACCCAGAAGAGTTTTGCAATGTAACATATTCCTCACCCTCTCCCTCAACTCCCACTTTCCAACCAAATTTAATCTTAACCAAAAGTCAAGTGGTCTAAACTTTGCAATAATGTTAGGATATATTATACAAGAGTAAGAACTGGATCTCATGTATATCAAACTGCCTCTGAGATGATAGATGTTTCTCTAAATAAGATTAACTGTCCATCAAGTCATTATTTATGAGGATTCTCTTAATGTTATTCCCAAATCTAAAGTGGCTAAATCTGTATTAACCTTTTTAATGTATTTATGTGATAAAAGGTAACAAAACTTCTGTAATTTCCTTCAAAACTTTATAAAAAATAATTCCTCATTTATCAACAAAGTATTATCTAACATCACAGAACCCCATGAGAGAAAGGGCATCTATCCCATCCCACTTCCTATATTAAACTTCAGCTTCCCACAGCAAAATCCCTCGAGGAAGAGTTTCTATATTTTCTCCTCTTTATCTTCCCATATGCAAATCAGGACACCACTTCAGGCAAGCTCCAGTTTCTACACAGAAAGTTTTTTTTTTTTTAATCCAAAATTCAGGCCTTAATATTGATTTTCCAGATTCCCTCATTCCAACCCTCCTAAGAAAGATTTCTGCTCTGAAAAACCTGTCCACTTGATGCTTCTCTAAACTGGTCTTACTGGTTTGCCAAGATATAATTTATTTTCAAATTTCTCTTCTGAGAGTTCACAGGTGCAGTGCAACAAGCATAAGGGAAACTAATTACCTCTTCAACTTGTCAGGTTTCTGAAATACATGAATGACACAACAAATGACAATATATAACTGCAAACAATGGAACCTGGCCTGAGGATATAACCTTCTATCGTCTGTACCTAGCCTCAATTAAAAGTTTAGCTGCCCATGTGTACAGGTTAAAGCATGTAGGCAAACATGCTCAGGAACATAAAGGTTATGAATACGTCGTGCCTTTCCTTTGCTGCCTCATATTTCACTGCTCCACTAACTCCATGCATCGCCTTTGAAAGCTGTAATTAACATCTCAAAATACCAACTAGCTCACTGCACCCTTTCTGCTTGCAGTTGGATATAAAACATAAGGAGGACATGTTCGGTCAGTCTACAGAAAACATAACTGCAAGACTGTACAAGCTGCCTCATAATAGTTAAAGGAGATCATATGTGACATATCTACATTTAGTTTTAAATACATAAAACTAAAAAATTATTAAGTAGAAAGCTAATTATTTTTAAGTTTCATAAAAATAGTGACTAAGGGGAATCACTCTGCAGAAAACTATACATATTGATATCCTTGGGGGGATCAATGAAATACAATTTTAACTATCAATTATCGTCACCCATTCTGTCCTTGGTATACCAATTCTAGTACATTCCCCAAGTATCCACAAAAAGAATTACTTTTCTTCATAAAAAGAGAAAAAATCAAGTCATTGCTTAGTAGAATACAATTCCCTGTACACACTGAAAAGCTTCCAGTTGAGTACATTAAGTTCTTGCAAAAACATCTATTATAATGCAAATTATGAAATATAAAGACACCCTAGAATTTCTGTCTATAAAGCAAGCTCATTGAGAAAATTCTGCATATTACAATGGGATAATTTCCCCCCCACTTAAGGTGCTTTATATCTGAAAGAACAAATTAGAGGGTAAAATTAAGAGACATTTCTCCTTCAAGACTGAAAATAAGATAAATTATAAATGATATTTGTTGTTAATTTTATCTAAATTGTCAACTAAAATGTCTGAAATTGAAGCACATTTAAGGCAATTTCAAACTATTATTGCTTTGCTTATTTTAAATAATGGAACTATCTGCAAATATAAGAAAAATAAAATGAAAAATACCACTATTTCATATGAGAGTATTTCCAGTCATCTTTTGTCTTGGTTTCAACTGTTTATCTTAAATTTGAATAATCTTAAAAATGTTAAAAGATTTATAGACTATTCTGGTTTAAAAGGCTGTTTTTGACATTGTTAATAGTGATCATTAATTATTCTACTTATTATAAGTTCAGAATGACATTATGTTATGCCTGGCTGATAACTTGAAAGCTCTGTAATTATAAGGAATGACAAAATGTTATTAAATTGCCTATATAATTAATTCAGATTTTTCTCAGTGCAAGTGAGATCAAGTGAACAAAAATTAAATAACAATTCATAAGAACTTAATAAACAAGCTAGGTCTACATGATATACACATTGAATTCTACACTTTGAAAAATAATAGTTTTATTCCCAAATTCCCTTAGTTCATAAATTGTGCCATATTAGAACACAAAAAAATCAATAATTTGAAATCTGGCATTATTAGAGACCACGTTTTTGATCACAATGCACTACAGATAGAAATAATAATTAGCCCATCACCCACTCTCCCCCTTCCCAAATTGACAATAAATAATTAAAAAAAAAAGAAATAATAATTAGGAAAAAAAGCTAAAAATATCCCATCACCTGAAAATAAAAATTTTTCATCAATTATTTAATTTTTAAAAACTACAGAATATTTTAAATACTATATATCTGAGCTTAATGGAGAGAAACCAGTTCTCAGGGGGAAAAAAGCCTTAATACTCATATTAATGAAGAAGACATACTGAAAATATGTGAATTAAACATGCAACTTATAGAAAAAGAACAATATAAACCTACAAAAATAAATCATTTCAAAATGACAAATAAATAAATGAATAAGTTAAAAATTATACAGCTGATAAGTCAAACAATAGTTAATTGAAAAGAAACAGATAACCTTTTGAATATTCTAATCAAGAAAGAAAAGAGAAGAAAGCATAGATTTCACAAAGCAAAAATAAAATAGGTAAATAGTAGATGCTATAACAAATCTTAAGAGGGTTGTTAATACTTTCCAGCAATTATACTATGTATCATAATTGATTTTTTCTTTTATGCTCTTATAAAACATGTCTTCTATCCTCAAATGTCCAACTTTTTTCCCATAATCATTCTCAACTTATGCCATGCTCCCTAGTGCCCTGAGAAAAGGGAAGCAACCAGCAGAGAACATCCACAGACTTCCTAACCACATCTGCCCACTTACCAACACCTCTGCTGATGTATTTCAGTTACTATCATAGAAAAAAATAGGTATTCTACTGGAGCCATTCTCATCTTCCCTTTCCACCTCCCTAAAGACCTAATACAAAAAGTCCCACGCCCACCTTTATATATCACAAATTTATGAAGATTTTTCTCATCAGCATCCATTGGCATAAAAACATCCTGTTACTCTATCTGGAAGGAAAAGAAACAAATTATTTCTTTTGATTCCACTTTTCCTATCGCTTATTTATAGCAAAATTCCTTGAAACATCTCTTTATACTTGAAATCTCTAATTCTACTCAATTCATTTTCTCTTAAACTCATTGAAACTGACTTTTGGCCATCCTGCTTTACCAAAAATTTGCAGGAATCTTACAATATTTACATGATGCACAGTGTTAGAAATAACGAAGTTGAATTCACTACAGGTTTGGCTTCTGAAAAGTTTCTAACAATCAAGAGAAGAAATACATGCCATTTTTTTTAAGCACAGTGAAATTGTTCAGGGCTAAAAGGGTACTCTTTAATAATAACAAAAAAGAGTCAGCAGTCTTGGCTTAAGCCATTACAATCTCTGGGTCTCCTGCCACGCTGATATTGCTGCTCTGATTGCAACTACCACCACTTCCATATGCTAACATCACCGTCACCACTGCTACAAAACTCAAGTGAAATACACTCAAAAGTCTGGCTTTGTATGCTGCTCTGTAGGCCTGGTGCTGGCTGCTCAAAAATGCTTCTTCTCTTTCATCTCCCTTTTTCTTCTATCCGATCCCAGCAGTTAAAAGAAAGCTATCTCCAGTCTGTCTGGAAGGATGGAAACTTGAACTGTAACTTTCCAGTGTCCCTTTCCATTTTTCCACAATAACAAAGTGAAATACCTAAATCTGAATGCTTAGTGCTTTTTTTGCTGATTTTTATTGGCTATGGATACGAACTTCACTAACTTTCCAAACACAAAGACTGTGAGGCACAGAGAGGTTCAAGACATTGATGTAACTCGAAATTCAAACTTCAAATTTCACAGGCAATGCTTTCCTTTGTACATGGAGGCCTAGAGTCTTACAGAGTTCAGGGTCTCAAGCTTCACAAAAGGGCTTTATTTTGCGAGTATCTTAGGTGAAAACCCTCTCAACCTTTCCACTTAAGACATAGCAGTTAGTTTAAAAATATGTAAGTTTGAAATGGCTTTAAGAGTTGTGTATCAGTTCAGTTCAGAAATTAGACCACCATGATGAGAATTGGAAATCTACCACATACTATCTTTGTAGGCTGGGAACATGCTAATGTTAATTTCCTTAGTTGTGGAAGGGTTATAATTACAGTACCTCTAGTTCATATCGTGGTAGTTCAAATTAAGTTCATTGTATAATATATATAACATATTTACATAGACATGTAACATCCTTAGAACTGTATCTGGAACAAAAACTCTCAAACAGAGAGTTTCTGATTGTAGTTACCACTTGAAAAGTTAGTGGTGCAGGGGTGCATGAGAGCAGTTCTAAAAACTTTTAAAAAAGAAAATACAATGAAAAGATGAAAGCCAATTATTAAACCTATGCCATAGCGTAATATAAAGAAATAGGTGTGTGTAACATGAAATTTGATCTTACATAAAATCAATAGATAGTGCCATATATGTTAAGTGTTCAGAAAACATGCCAACACTCAAATACCCTTCTGAGAAAGTTAATTAAGGTTACATTCCATTAGGCCAATGGATGAAATCAAAGTTAAATATCTTCCTATTTATAGGAATAAATGGATAAATGATGAATATAGAAATGATATAAACATCCAAATACATTAAACATAAATTGCATTAAAATAGGTGCTGAACACTTACCTGCAACCCTGAATGCAATTACAGACAACGTCTTAAGTAAAAAAAAAAAAAAAAAAAAAATTGCATACAAGTTTCTAACAATAAAATCGATTTATGTTAACACAGATGGGCAAGTTCAATACGGGAAAAGAGCAAGAATAGAGTACAATAAATGTAATTAATCAAAAAGACAGCTTAAAGCAAATTTATAGTTTGGGCTATTTTGCTAAATAAGGAAATAATGATCTTTTTCAAAAAAACTATCTTTAACTATTTTTGACCTTATAATCTTAAGTGCTATAAGAAAATTTCATTTTAAAGGTGTAATAATACAAAGTTTCAGTTATGTAAGATGAATAAGTTCTAGAGATTTGCTGGACAACATTGTACCTATAGTTAACAATACTGAATATGCAGTTAAAAAAAATTACCAGGGTAAATCTCATGTTAAGTGCCCTTACTTACCAAAAAAAATAAAATAAAATATAAAATAAATGAAATAAAATAAAATCAGAGAAACTTGTATAAAAATCCTGCTTTTGACATTTACCAGTAAACTGAGAATAGGAAACATACTTCCTGAGATTTCACTGTACTATGTCTATGATAGAATTAAAGAGATCGACCTCAAGACTCTTATGAGGATAAAATAAAATATTTGAAGGTGGCAACTAATATAATACATGATTATACATGTATAATACATGATCAACAAATGCTTCTTCTCTTCCCCCATTCAATTGCTCTGGTCTTCTTGCTTTTGTTCATTATCTACACGCTTCTATCATTGTTATACTTCTATCACATATTATCATAAATATTGGATTAATCATCAGTCACCTCAATCAATATTTGTGTAATCATCTTTTATCCTGTGACCTTGCTGAAATAGTGTGTTAGTTCTAAGAGTGTTTTTGTTGTTGTTTTCCTTTGATTTCTGTGGACATGGAAGCATTTTAAGAAAGGAGTAGCAAAGTCAGATTTGCATTTTAAATAGAGAGTTTTGCAGCTGTGAGAAGGATGTATTTGAAGGAGGAAATGCTAGAGGAAAGGAGATTATCTTCCAACACTGTTGAAACAGTTACTGACATCCAGAAGCCGAGCAGGAATATATAACAAGACTAGGAGTATACTAGAAAATGAATTAAGAAAGATAATTGCTTAATTTTTTCACAGAAATGAGCATGTTTATTTTAAGAAAATTGCTTTCAGCTCTCTTTTCAATTAATTACATTTATTGCACTCATTATAGCTCCTGGACTTCTGCTTCTGGTAATGTCAGACTGTGCAATTTGGACTAGTTTTCATGATAAGGAAAACTAAAAACACAGGAGATATATCTACATATATTTGTATTTATATCTATATTTTATTTTGTATTCATGTATGGCCTAATATAGAAAGATAGTGAAAAATTGAGAGTTTGAGATCAGGGGAATAGTTAGGTCTCAGACATTTAGATCTGCTTTTCCCCTAGTTTTAAAGGGACTGGCTCAGCACACGTGACAGTTTCATAGGGCTAGAGGGGCAGGAGTTGGAGACAAGTTCTGATAAAATAAAGTGGCCCTAGGGAATTCTCATCATTTGAAGTTGAGACTCTGAAAGGCTATACTCTAGAGGGAATATCCTTGGATGATGGTTCACCCCAGGAATGATTTGAATAAAGGTGAATGAGGATTGCTATTTTCCTAGGCATCAGGCCAGAATAAATACATGTTCTCCCTATAGGAAGATAGTATAATTCTTGAACTAAAATGACTTCCACCACAACTTTATAAATGAAATGTCTGCCACACAGTCAAAAATAACAATACACATTAGATGACAAGACAATAATAAACGATAATACAAATAGTAAACAATAGAAACAGACCATAGGAGTCCTAAATATTGAAGTTATCTAAAAGACTTAAAATAACTATACTTACAGTGTTCAAAGTGATAAAAGACAAGATTGTAAAATTTCACAGAAAACTAGAAATTTACATACAAAACAAATGAAATTGTAAAATCACAAGGGACAATAAACACAATAAAGAACCAAATAAATAGATTAACATCAAATATGATACAGTAGAGAAAATTAGTGAACCAAAGGGTGGGTACAAAAAAATTCCTAGTAAATCATAGAGAGATGAAGGAATAGAAAATATAGAAAACAGTATATGAGGCAGAGAAATAAAATGAGATTAATAAACAAGTGGAATTCTAGAATGAGAGAGAAAATGTAATGTAACTGAGTTTTTAAAATGAGTAAAAATGTTCCCAAACTAATAAAGGGCATTGAGTTACGTCAATAATCTCTATGAGCGCAAAACAAAAAAAGAATTTAACAAATATATATAAAGCACATGATACTAAAACTTCTTAAAAAAGAATTATTTAAGGCAGCCAAAAAGAAAAACTAAAAACAGGCTCCTAGGTGGCTCAGTCAGTTAGCATCTGACTCTTGATTTCAGCTCAGATCATGATCCCAAGGTCTTGGGATCAAGCCCCCCAGCAGGCTATGTGTTGAGGGTGGAGCCTGCTTAAGATTCTGTCTCTCTCTTCCCGCTGCCCCTCTCCCCTGCTTATGCTTTATCTCTGAAAAAAAAAAAAAAAAGAAAGAACCAAAGACAATTTACACTCAAAGAGGCAATAATTAAATTCACAACTGCCTGCTCAGTAGCAAGAATGATGGTCAGGATAAAATGGCATGTTAAGAATACCAAAGGAAAGGGGCATCTGAGTGGTTCAGCCAGTTAAGTGTCTGACTCTTGATTTTGGCTCAGGTCATGAAATCACATATCATGAGTTTAGACTCTGCATGGGGCTCTGTGATAGCAGTGCAGAGCCTGCTTGGAATTCTCTCTCTGCCTCTCCTCCTCTCCTCTCTCTCTCAAATTAAATAAATGAACTTAAAAAAAATGCCAAAGGAAATAATCACTTATTTAAAATTCTATATCCAGCAAAAACATCCTTCAGGGATAAAGGTGAAATAAAGACTTTTCAGAAAGTCCTAATCTGAGAAATTATTCATCTGTAGACTGTTGGGAGCCGTTTTGGGCTCACAGTTTGAGACCCCTCTCTGTGTGGAAAAGGTTGAAGCAAAGCTCCTGCCAGCCAAACTGGCACCTAATCTTACCTCCTTCTAAATAATCCTTCAGACCTGGATTTCTTGAACTGCTCTCGTTGGACTAAGGGACATAATGCTCTTTGGATCTATGGCTTATGGAAAAGGGCACCTGGTCTTGGTGGATAAAATATGAATGAGAGTAACCTGGCTAGAAGTAACCTCAAAGTTGCCTCTTGGGGATAGGTTACACAAATTGATCAGACAGAATAGCAGTTATGAGTTGGCTAGAAATTAGCAGACGTTAGGCCCCAAGACTCCTTGAGCCAAACTAGATTTTCCCTGCAGGTATCGCATGTGTTAATCATCCCCTCATCCCCACCATAAAACCTCAAGGCACATCTCTGTAAAGCTTCTCTCAGTATTTGATTAACAGACTGATAGGAGAGACTGAAAAGAGACTTAGGACCTTCCCCGAAGGTGAGTCTAGCCCAAATGTTAGAAGCACTGTTTACAGATAAGGTACAAACAATAGCCAACCTTCCTGAGGTTAACATTTCACAAATCCTTTTGCTATTCCCATCCCCACGCTCCTTTATAATAAAAAGGCAATAACAAAATACTTTTACAGAAACTGCTGTTTGTATAAAGAACAGATAAACATGAGCCCTTATGATATAGGCTCACTCATTCATAAAGGAAAAGAACTTAGACAAGTATTAGAAATCATGTCTCTACATCCTCCATTATGGTTAAAGATTATGGATAGAATGTCTCCTAATCTATCTACAGATAATTAACATAGGCAGGCCTAGGTAACTTCCTGTTCTCTCCCCCCACCCTAAATTTATATGTTAATTATCCTGAAACCAACATACAGAATTAAGGAAGTTGCCGCCTTGCTGGTAAAAATGGATTATTGTTAAAGAGATCAAACTATGGAATGTCACTCATTGTTGTAATGTCACTCGCTACCTTTAAAAATAAAGACACTGAGACTAGCAGTTCAGAGATGCCAGAATTGCCAGGGCTGCCTGCTTGGTCATCAGACTCCATCTTTCTCATGGCTCTCTCACTTCCTTTCGCCTGATCGTCCGTCCTTCGTGGACCCATTGATTCGCTGGAACAAGGACCTCGGCAGTAGACTATGCTAAAGGAAATATTGAAGGCTGTTCTTCGGAAAGAAGAAAAATGATTTCAAATGGAAGATTCGATATCCAGAAAGAGGAATTAGTAACACAAATGGTAAATGTGTGAAAGGAATATTGCCTATTTAAATCTACAAAATAATATCTTTCCCATCACACACATGGGAATAGAAGACAGTAAAAGTATACATTAAACATTGCATTTTGGTATACTGAGGATGCACATCACAATTCATCTGTTATCTGTTAAAAGAATAGCAAAAGAATATGAAATTGCCAGAATAGAGGGTAGAATTGTATAACAAAAATATGTATTCAATCAATTCAAGTGAAGCATGAAAGGTTAATAAAAGGAACATAAAACAGAAAAGGAAATCAGAAGGCCCTTAGTAAGACAGTATATTTTGCACAAACATTCAAGTAATTATAACCAATATAAAGAGACCAAATAATTAAAAAACAAAGATTGTTGGATGAATAAAAATAAAATTGAAGAACCATTTGCTCTCTGTGGATAATGCACATAGAAACAGAGACACAGTGGTAGTAAATGGATAGATAGATGTGTACACTACAGATTAACCAAAAAGAAATCTTCTATCATACAATTAAAATCAGACAAAGCAGAATTTATGAGAAAATGCCTGTTTAGGAATAAAGGTGGTCATTTCATGATGATTTTCAATTGACAAGAAATAGAACAATGATAAAGTAGAATGCAATTAATAATAGTCTCAAAACATGTAAAAATTAATAGACTGTAGGGGAGAAATAGAAAATCTACATACATCACAGTAGGAGATAAAATTTGTGATTATACCAACATAGAATTTCAGACTTAGAGCTGTAAAATGAAGTTAAAATTTTAGAAGAAAAATTAAATTTACTTAAAAAAATTACTAAAAACTGTGATTTCAGATATCAAATATTTTCTACTAAAACATATTAATTGATAATTTCTTCTAACTTGAACAATATCAATGGCCATGGATTATTTTATACATATTGAATATAGTTCATAGGACTGTATTCTGATGACAGAATGGATCAGGCAATTAACTAACAGAATTTTTAAAATGCCATTTTTATAAATATTCTTAAATAATTTTTCCCACATACAAAATTAACCAAGATAAAATAATCTTGCTATCATTTGGAACTGATTTTTCTCCTTTATCTTAGAAATAGATATTAGGTAAGATTTTATCATGAAAAACTTTTAAATTAATAACTGCAATTTTATAAAGCTCATCAATTAATCATCTTTTGTATGTCACCAAAACATAAATGCATGTTCTAAACTTTAGCATAAATACATAATGAATTTTGAGCCAAAACATTATATATTTTAATTGAAGCAGATTATCCCAAAGGTGGACATAAAAAGAGAATTATAAATAAGAAAATTCCAGAAAAATTAGTTGAACATAAAACAAATAGTGCCAAGTTCTACTTGCACACATCCATTGTTGAACAATTTCCTTTAATTAACATCAAAATGAACATGGGCTTGCAGGGAAAGTAGTGTTGCAAAGAGAGACTTCATTTTAGGCCAAATACCTTAGGAAGAAGTATTGATCCTTACACCTGCCTTTGCAGGCAATCAATCTAACACCTTTGATCTTCTCCTGGGAGGGAGAGTCAAGAGGAATATTCACCTTGTTCCCATAGCACCTATTCCAAGTTCTGCTATCAAGGATCTCACATTTTGGGAACCAAAAAAAGGATTTAAAAATTTCATTTTGGGGAAAATTTGTCCCAATTCAAGGCCCAAGAAAGAAACTACCAATCATTCAGAATCTCACTCAATAAATTCTATCACATTTGGTAGAAATTAGTAGAACTGTATTAAAAAAAAAAGTCACAAGTAAACGCAACTGCAATGCAAAGAATAATTTAAAATTCAAGCATTATGTCCCTTTGATCTACTAATTTTCATTAAGAATTATTCACATAATCTTTATGACTGTTAAGTAATCAGATGACAAATTTAAGGTGCCCACTAAGATCTGTGACATATAAGCTAATAGAGAGCTAAACCAATTGAATTGCAGAGATGGTTGCAAAGATGTGTGATATAATTATCTAGAGTGTGAAAGTCATGTTTGTAAAGCATTCCACAGCTAGAGTTCTAAACTCTTTCTCTTTCCCCAAACTAGGACATTGTGACGGTTGCTATCTAGCCTTAAGCCATAAGGTCCTGAAGAAAAAAGACCCAGAATAGTAAACTGTGTAAATTATCAAGGTCTCAGCTACTGAATCTAGAATTTGTCTTCAAAGATTAAGAAAAACAAATGAATCATATGCATGCTAGTATTAAACACACCAAATGATATGACAAACTTTATTGGAAAACTCAAGTTAGAAATTTATCTTGAGAATACTAATGGCTGTTTTTCTGTTGCTATCATTCCTTCTGAGGGAATGAGAAGACAGAAAAGAAGGAGAAAGAAAGAAAGAAAGAAAGAAAGAAAGAAAGAAAGAAAGAAAGAAAGAAAGAAAGAAAGAAAGAAAGAAAGAAAGAAAGAAAGAAAGAAAGGAAGAAAGAGAGAGAGAGAGAGAAAGGAAGGAAGGAAGGAAGGAAGGAAGGAAGGAAGGAAGGAAGGAAGGAAGGAAGGAAGGAAGGAAGAAAGAAAAAAGAATCTGTAATTAAAAGATAAGCTGTTCAAAAATAAAAATATTCTACTTATATTTTTCTGCTTCCATGAAATAAAACTCATATAGATTTCAAATCATGGAAGTAGTATCATGACATCTCATAGCTCTCCACATCATTTCTTTCATGAAAGCTGGCTTAATTTAGGAAATAAACTCCCTAATAAAAGAACATGAAAATGTGAAAAAAATGGAATTTGAAGTCAAAAAAACTTGAACTAATATCTTCTATTCATATCTTCAAAGCAAATCATTTACATTCTGATCTCCCTGCTCTGATTTATAAAATATTTTTAAAATGCCACAATCTCTTGATATAAAAGCCACTTCATTCTAGAAGAACATTTGAGGTGTAATATCAACACCAGCCTCATATATACTGTGACTTTAGTGTTATAAACACTTTAGCCATAAGAATGTATAAATTGTATTGTTTTTCTTGTTCTATCAAAACATCTAATTCTTTATGACTGTATGAGACTTACCAAATAAGCACAAAGTAGATACCACAGAGAATGTCAAAAGAATGACTTTTGTTTCATTTCATTATTTAGTATTTTTGAACAATAACTAAGTGTCAGATACTGTTGTGGGCAGAAAATACATCTGTAAATTATTAGAAAAGAGTTCCCCTTCATAGAACAGAGTCCAGGGGAGGAGAAAGACATAATAAATAAGGCAAAAAAAAACACAACTATACACTGTATTGGATGGTTATAAGTGCTATGGAGAAAAAGCAGAGAAGAGGGATTGAAATATTAAGGAGGGAGCTATTTTACTTTAAAATACATTGCTCAGGCAGGGCCTCACTGAAACTGGTATCTGAGCAAAGCCCTGAAGAGTTGAAAGAGCCAGTCACATAGCTGTTTGGGGGACAACTTTCCAGGTCTAAGAAACACCAGTGCGAAGACCCTAACACAGTTGAATACCTGACATGTTGCACAGCAAGGACACCAGGATGGTGGGAGTAGAGTGGATGAGCTAGAAAACTACAGGAGATGATAGGAGACAGAAAACGGGGAGGGGGCAGCTGTTAGAACTTTAGTCCAATTTAAAGACCTGGGCTTTTACAGTGAGAAGGGGAGGCATTTCAGACATTTGAGCAGATGTGAACCAAAACTTTACTCACCTTTTATCATAAGCAGGATGTTCTTGTTGTTATTTTGGCAATAGATTGATGAGGTACAAAGACATGAGCAAGGATAGGAAAATAATGTCTAATCCAGGAAAGAGATAGTGATTCTGACTAGAATGGAGTCGTAGAGATGATTATTGTGGTTCAAGTCTACATATATTTTGAAGAAAAAATGGAGACACTTTACTGCTGGATGGAATACAGAATGTGAAAGAAATAAAACACTGAGGTTTTGGCCAAAGTTGACAGAAGACTGACGTCGCTATTAATTGAGATGCAGAAAAGTAGGTGAATATTCATGAACTCGGTTTGAGACATGTTTAATTTCTGCATTTGACAATAGGAGTCTGAAGGTCATGGGAAATGTCTGAGTTAGAGATGTCAACTCTGGAGTTATCACTAGTTAGATGATACATAAAGCTAGGAGATAGGAGAGATCGTCATTGGTATTAGCACAAGATGGAAAGAGAAAAAGTACAGGAATAATCAAGCATTAATGGGTCAGGAGGATTAAGAGTGATCAACAAAAAAGACCGAGTGACCAATGAGATAGGAGGAAAGCAGTCGAGTGCACTGTACTAGAGCTGAATGAACAAAGTGTTTCAAAAAAGAAGAGACCCACAGTGTGTAATATGATTGATAAACAGGAATGAGACTGAGAACTGACCAATACATTTAGCACTATGGAGATTATAGATATTGTTCACAAAGCGGGTTAGAAGTTTTCGATGTAAATGCCCAGCTAGAGTAGACTCAAGAGAAAATGGAGAAAACAGGGATAGAGAAATGAGAAATAATGATTGTAGACCACTTTTATAAACTTTTGCTGTAAAAGGAAAGAAATGGGGTGGTAACTTGGTAAGGCAAGTAGGTAATAGAATTGTTTTTTAATGATCTAGGAAAAAGAGGGGGAAAGTTTCATCCTGAAATAGCAAGAGGGGATGATTTCTAGAACACATAAAGGGAAATGCCTTTTTCAAGGAACATGGACAGTTCATTACATTAGAGGATAAAAGGCAATGGAATAACAAGAAATAACCCTCATTTCAAAGAATTTACTAATGAACATGATATTCAGTGGATATAGGCATTACCTTCTTGTTACCACAATATATTTCTAGGAACCATAAGTAGCCAAGTTTTAAAATAAAGCATAGTTATCAGCAACATTATACCGTAAGCAAAGGATGATACACAGGGTAGGACCTAAAATACTTGTTCTATAAATAGCAATTGTTTGGAGCGCCTGTGTAGCTCAGTCAGTTGAATGTCCGACTCTTGATATTGGCTTAGGTCATGATCCCAGAGTCATGGGATCAAGCCCCATGTTGCGCTCCTCACTGAGTGGGGAGCTTGCTTAAGATTTTTTTTCTCTCTCTCTTCCTCTGCCCATCTCCCTAGCTTGTGTGCCTCCCCTCAAATAAAAATAAAATAAAAATAAATAAATAGCAATTGTTTATTAAATTGTTATTATTAAATCAATAAAGCTAAAGTGTACATCCTTTATAATCATTTGAAATTAGCAAAAGCATTCAACATATTAGAGGGAACCAGAATTACCCATCTATATGTAAGTAAACAAGAAGCCTCAGAACTTCAATGGTTTTCCTGTGTCATGGGGTTTAGCAAAGTTGAAACTGAAACCCAGATACTGTAATTTCTTGTTAAATATTTTTCCATGCAACCCATATTCTCTTGCTTATGAAAAGTATACGATGGGCTATAAAGTATGCTTAATACATTAAAAGGTAAATTTATAAATACTGAGTTGAGATTCTTAAATAATTGTGTTTGTATAATTATATGAACTCTAATAACTTTTTTCATATTTCAATCATAATAATGTTTGCCTTATTAAAACTTAGGAGTAGTCATGAGAAATATTTTCAATGGCCCATGTCTCATGAAGAAGGTTTACAGAAAAGTTTCTTTATATCTAATGACCATAATGAAATGAAAGAGATGGCTCAGAGTAAAACAAAAGTAAGCTATGAAAAAAATCCTGGTGAGTACCACTTACCAACTGTGTGGTGTTGAACAAGTTACTTAACCACTCTGTGCCTCGGTTGTATCATCTGTAAAATGGGAATAATAATAATAACGACCTCATTGGAATGTTTTGAGGATTTACTGAGATGATGCATCTAACCAGCTTAAAGAAGGAGCTGGACTTAGAAATCAACACTGTTATGTCTCCTGATTTCCTCAGGTGAAGAAACGAACCCCAAATAAAATTTCAAGTGGGTGTCGTAGCTTTTCTGCTCATGCTTAGAAAATAAACTATCTGTCCTTTTGTTTGAGAATTAAATAATCTAACAATTTCATAGTCTAGTTCCATATAGGACTATACAATAGTCCATATATATATACAAAGCCCCAAGCTCCTATCCCACTTAAAGCTCACCCTTTCAGTCAGCTCAGGCTTGTTTCAAGCTTTGAAGTGTGCAATAGAGGGTGTGGACATGGTGGTCTCCTTCATGCTGATATCCTACATTCACAGCAACAATTCCTGACCTATCCAGAGTCAGTCTCGGGGAAAGTGAAATTGAAATGAAAGATCACAGTGGAATGTGGCTGACACAAATGTCATGTATCTTCAGGGCTTTCTGAATGGCAAATACACAATCAATGACCCTTCCTCTGGGGCAGGTTCATGGCTTTCTCAAAGAATCTGTCTTACCCAGTTTTACTTGACTAGCTCTATTTGTCCTTTGGGAAAACTCCTCCAATTTATCTCTCATTATTCACCACCTGGGGACATAGGCTTCAAAATATTACTAACCTTTTTTCTGACACTGGAGGACTTGAAGCTTGCCTATCTTGTGACTTTCTACTCTACTATAGAGGCAGGAGCATCTCAGCCACAACTGTGGCTTTTACACTTCAGACTATATCCTTCAGCTTCTGGAGGAAATACATCAAGTTTTCTTAAGTATCTGCCCTGAAGTTCCTCTCACTTGGCAGAAATGAATGGTAATCATGCCATTCCTCATACAAACCGCAGGTCTCCAAAAGAATTTGGTCTCTCTTTTAGCCTTACCACCTCAACCTTTGTAGAGTCTTAAAATGAAGTTTGAACAAACGTTGGACTTATTAGTTGAATTATGTCTTAGTACTTTGTGCAAATAGTCTTACACCTCACTTATTTAGCCTCCCTTCAAAGAGAAAGAAAAGACCCCCATCTTAATATCTGCATCCTTAAATAAAACATTGCCTGACCTAGTGGGAGTGTTCAGAAATATTAGCTATTGCTATTATTCATTATATCGTTTTTTAAGTTTATTTACTTATTTTGAGAGAGAGAGAGTGAGAGAGAGCATGAACAGGGGAGGGTAAAGAGAGAGAGGGAAAGAGAGAATCTCAAGCAGGCTCTGCACTATCAGCACAGAGCCCTATGCGGGGCTCAAACTCATAAACTGTGAGAGCATGACCTGAGCTGAAACCAAGAGTGGGACACTTAAATGACTAAGCCACCCAGATACCCCCATCATATCATTATTATTTACCACTTAAGGAGTGGATAGACAAGGAGTTGCTCACAGAAAAAGAAATGGGGAGGAAAAAGTAAAAAATGTTTAAAAACCAAGACGGTGTGGTGTCATATGAGTTAGGAGTGTAAGGTGGTTGACTTTTTAGTTTGTTTGTTTGGTTTGCTCTTTAAGAAGGGAGCAATCACAGTGTCAAATTTTGCAGTGAATTTTAATAAAACAGACCTACTGCATCCATCACTTAGCTGTTGATTACATCATTTCGAGCAGGGAGTCTGAGGGAAAGCCAGACTTCAGTTGCTCAAAGGTGAATAGAAAATGAAGAAATTGAGACAGTGAGATCAGCCAAGTTGGGAAATAAAGTTACAGGAAAAGAAAAGATAGATTGAAGGTTAGCACAGACACAGTGTTAAGCGACTCTTTTGTTGGTATTATACCTTTGCTTTTAAGAAATAGATTTGAATATGTTACCAAAAAGCCAATGGAGAGAGCGAGAAAGATTGAATATAGTAGAGACAGAAAAAAATAATCAAAAGGACATGAGAACATCAAAAATTTAGAGGGAGGTAATAATCTTAAACAAAAAGGGCAATGCTTAAGATTGGAGAACACGAATAAATGAAGATGAATAAATAAGTGTATGGGAGTATGTGGGAAAAAAATCAGTATTAGAAGACAACATAACTAGTAATCTAGAAAAGAAATGGTTATAAAGAATTAAGGACATGGGAATTATAAGATGAAATAACTAATAGCATTGCTTGGAACAGAGATGCCAAGGAGCACGAAGATGAAAGAGGATCACTAGATTTGCAAGATATGTATCCATTGGCGGCTTGCAGGAGTGCATTTTTAAGAAAATGGTGATGATAGAAGTCTGAATATAATGGTTAAAAAAGAGATATAAATAAAGAGATCTAAATCATGAGAAACAAAGGCTGCTTGTGAACACCATTTCATTCGGCCAGGGGAAAGATAACTAACTGAAGGAAAGACAAGCACATTAAGGAAATAGAACAACTATAATAAGAGATAGCAAAAGATGCAGGATCTTTGACAGAGCAAGGGACAAAATGCTTATCCTGACTGCGATGGCATTAGGTTTCACTGAAAAGGAAAGCGTTCAATCCAGATGTTATCTTCTTAGTACAATAAGAAGGGATGTTGTTCGACTCGATCAAGGGACATGTGAAAGCGGCCATTGAGGAAGTGGAAAATTTGGGGAAACCATTTAGAAGAGTGTAGTTAAGATTTTTTGTTTTTTTTAAAAAAAAGATAAATTGAAGGACTTTCAAAATTTGATAAAGATTGCATAGAGTAAGGATTTAGTGCTTTCAGCTTGTGCTAGTAGTGTTCATTATTACTCAGCAAAATTGTGCGGTTAAGGTTGGCTAAGGGTAATGATGATAATATTTATAGTAATAATAACAGCATCAAAAGCTGCATTTAACATTTATTGAGCAGGTACTATCCATGAGGCACTGAATTGATCATTTGACATGTTCCAGGTCATTTATTCCTCATAATGATCCTATGAGGCAGGTTCTATCATTATTTGAATTAACTACTTTACCAAAGTCACTGAGCTAGTAAGTTGCAAGCCAAAAAGATACCTAGGAGGTATTCTGCCTCCAGAATAAAAGTGACTCTCCATAAGTATCACTTAAATATTTTGCATTTTAAAATGTCAAAATATAAACATATTCCTGCTCTCCACAACTAGCATCTCTTAACTTAATTCCTCTTCAGAGTAAACTACTAGCACACACCAATTTATAAAAATGCCTCCTGACATTCAGGGTTTCTGAAGAGTATATACAGACCTCTTTTCAACCACTCCCAAGAGAAGATATCAACCCTCCTTTGAATTCAGGAAACAGAGTTTCAGAGAAGTCAAGTTACTTACCAGTGGTCCCTCAGCTAATAAGTGGAAGAACTCCAATTCAAATTCCGATCTTATGACTCAACTTCAAAGCCTCTGCCATTCAGTTCATTACCAGTCTTTGTCCATTCTTTCTCCTCAATATTCTTTCCATTTCTATTGTCTTTTTAGATTCAAGGTTCACAATCCTATTTCAAATTCCCACAAATTCACCAGAATTATTACATTATCACAATAAGTTCTCCCTAATATAATAATGGCTCAAATGACCCTTTTAGCTTTTGTGATAGACCAGTTACCGTGGTGGTCTTTATGCTTCACCTCTTCCCGTAATTTTGCCATGTAATTTTGTATTGCTTTCCACTCTGTCTCTGGGCTTGACCACAAAATATTACCAAAATAAGACTCAACTTGCTTGTTTCTGCTTTGCTCTTACTCCTCTTCCATGACCATGAGAACCCGCCAGGGCTAGCCTACTACAGGATTACACACATGCATAGAGATGAGTGGCCCCAGTTGGTCCAGCCAAGGCATCCTAATTCAAACAATTGTCAGTTAACATACAGCTAACTGAGCCAACCTTCAGCTAACCAGTGGCATAAAAGAGACCAGCCAAGATCAACCAATCTACGTCAAGATCAGCTGAATTCCATAAATCCAAAATTTTACATGAGGTTTTACATTGAAGTTTTGTGTTGTTCATTCCATAGCATAATTTTATTTCTTGTTAAAATGTTTTTATTAACATTCCAGTTAGTTAACATACAGTTATATCAGTTTATGGTGTACAAAGTAGTGATTCAACACTTCCATACAACACCCGGTGCTCATCACAACAAGGGCACTCCTTAATCCCCATCACTGATTTCACCCATCCCTCCACCTACCTCCCTTCTAGTAACTATTAGTTTGTTCTCTATAATTAAGAGTCTGTTGCTTGGTTTGCCTCCGTCTCTCTCTCTTTTTTTCCCCTTTTGTCTTTTGTTTTGTTTCTTAAATTCCACATGAGTGAAATCATATGGTATTTGTCTTTCTACACAGAGATAGCTAGTTGATGAGTATATTATGTAATCTATCATAAATCAAAATGGCAGAGTAATATTCCTTCATTATTACCTCATCATATCATCAGTTCACTCAAAATTCTACTGATCATCCTGTGTACAAACTCCTATGGTTAGCTGTCACCACGTACATGAACAGGCCATTTTCCTCCACTGCCGCTATACAACATTTCATTCCTAGCCTGCAACCCTCTGACAAACAAATCTATTCAGTTATTCCTATTTAGTCTTCTTTAAAAAAAAATAAAATAAAACCAAAACACAGGCATTCTGCTGTTTCATCTGTGTCCTTTGTGCAAATTAAGAACCTCAATCCTAGCCTAGAAAGAAGGGCACAGGCGGAACTTTAATCCCCCAAAAGTCTTTGAGAGGATCCTATGCACAACTCGACTACTCCGCACGGAATAGCTTTGAATTATTTCCAACGTTTTCTTCAAAAGACCTCTTTAATATCACTGTCACATGACAGTTTCTGTATTTAATTATATGTCTATATTATGGCTCAAATTTTTTTCAGTACTTGTACAATCTTCTGGCACTTTAATAAGTCGGGTCCATTTATAAATTGTTTCTAAGCAATTCTATTTCCTAAGTTCCCCAGGAGCCAAATATGTTCCTTTTCTCTCTTATCCCCTTTTCAAATATATGTAACTAATAATACACAGAAGATCCTCAATATACGTTAAATGAAATACTAACATATTTTATGTATGATATATATATGCATATATATATACATTTACTTAAATATTCTTAATAAGCATATTAGTAATTGACAAATATCTGTCCTATTCTCAAAAATTTTTGAACTATTTGATCAATAGTCCTAGTAAATTATTTTAATGCTCCATACATATACAGAAATTAATTTATCTCTTGGCATTCTGGACAAAACAAATGCAAGCCTTTTTATATTTAATACATTGCAAATTAATTAGTTTTTACTTATATTGTTTTCTTTGATAATCACAGGCTACCCTGTGAATTAGTATTAAATGATCTTTCTAGCCTGTAAATCTGAAGTCCTGACTCAAGTTGATGATGTATGAAAGAATCACAATACAAACTATATCTTCCTGTATCAAGATTATTGCTACTTCTCCCTCCAAATGAATATGCATTTAGTTCTGACATTTCTTTAAAAGCCCTCACTCCAGACCTGGTACTCCACTGGTTCAGAGGGTTAGATGATTAAGATATGTTCCTGTCCTCAAGGAGTATATATTCCAGGTTGGGAAACAGGCATATAAACAGATAATTTATTGATAATATGGGAAATGATAAGGCCAAGGAACACAGAGGAAATGTACCTGGGGCTTCAGCGAAGGCTTCCTGGAAGAGATAAGGAAGCTGAGCAAAGATATTGAGGAAGAACATCATGGGCACAGAGATGCATGTGTACTAAGGAGAGACTGGAAAAGCATGAAGTTTGTGGAGATACTGTAAGCAGTGCAGTATTATTCAAGCACACGGCATGACACATTTGCTAAAGTGGAAATGTTAGGAGATAGAAAAACAAAGAAGTTTGGAACCAGGTGCAAAAACAAAACAAAACAAAACAAAAAAACCACAAGTAAATAAAAATGAAAACCCAGAAAAAATATAGATATTTGAGAATAATTTAGAAGATTAAAAACAATATGGCTAAATGATGATTGAATTTAGGACTCTCTGGTATCTGGGTGAGGAGGCAGAGCGCCCAGATTGGGATGGGAATGGGAGGCAGAGGATGACTGAGTTTGGGCATGTTGAATCTGAGCTTCTGTGGGACATTTAAATGCATCTGTGCATAAGAAAGGTAGAAAATTGAGTGTGAAGCTTAGAAACATCAGGCCTGGTGATATGCAACTATTAGTACTCTTTAAACACAGTTACACTCAATCACATGATGAAAAACTAAACACTCTGGCTATAAAATACTTTATATGGTTAGGATTGAGAAAATCATCACTACATTTGTTCATAAAGGAATGTTCTGAGGGAGAGTGACTAAAGCAAAGCATCAAATCACCAACAACTAAAAGTATTGTATAAAACACTATGTCATAACGTTTGACTCTGCTTTGAGTTCTATCCCATGTTTGTTAAAATAATTTTCATTTTTCTGTTATTGTAGTAGTTTTCAATTTTACATGCTTTATTTCTGCCTCAAAATGTACATTTATAGTAGCCATTTTCTCCTTCCAGCTAAATATCCAATGCACTGCCACCAAACAGTTCAGGCACATCGCTTACAAAAAAAGTCAAAAAGATTCAAAGATACCAATTAAAGAAGAATATTCCTCTATTGCTTGCAAGATACCCACAGCCCTTAAGGTACAGATTAGATTATTTAAAACTTGCTTTAAAAATATTATAGGACCATAATTGTCTTTAAGGACCTGTGAATTGCTAGCATTATTCAAATATGTAGAAGAGTAAAATGTAAATCAACATTGAAAAAAAGTGTAAAAGTATTTATAAAAGACTTCGGAACTATGTCCATCTGAATATACAGGTTCATAATCCCTAACCTATAATTCCAAACCCATATACTCTGAAAACTGATACTTTATCTTTAAGTGTGTTGCAAACTTAAGTGATGCAAAACTAGACCTGTACTAACATGAGAGATATATGGTCTTTATTTTTACCATGCGATAGGAATATTCATAGAATTCTTTTCAGATATGAAAACATATAATTATGAGGTGCTTCTCAGAATCCATCTGGAGTAGTTTTCCATAATACACATCATGTACTTACCAAAAAGTCAAGAAAATTCTAAACTCTGAAACACACTGGCCCCAGGGTGTTTGGATAAGAGATTACACACCGGTATACTTCAAATTCAAAACTTAAAATTTTAGATGTTATTATAATCAAGATATCCCTACAGCTGAATTCCTAGAATTTAATTTTTTAAATCTTGTACCTTTAAGAAGAGATTTATCTACACAATCGAGTATGTATGAAAACACTCCCAGTTTTATCCTTTCCACCCCAGAATATCTTGTTCAATCACTTTTTTACAAATAGAGAAAAATTAAAACACAATCTTAGAATCACTTTGATGGGGTTAGGATCCAAACTACCAGAATCAGGTCTGAATAAGATATACAAAGATAATGTAGGCGGGATATATGCATAGTCCTACACTTGGGGCTGAAGAATCAACTTACGAGAGTTTAAGGAAAATGGGAAAACATGCAGTATTTATGCAACTCAATTATAACTTCAGGTGACTACTCTCCCGGGACATACTGAAAGTATGTTGAACAATCCTAGGCTTCTTTAATAAAACACCCTATCCAGAAAGAGAAATGATTGCCCATTCCATGCTTGTCATAGAAGATGACGAATAGTGTGAGTGGTTCCGGGGCTGATTTAGCACCATTGACCAATTCAACTAATCCTAACGGAGAGTAAGCATGATGGTGATCTTTTAAAAATCATCTTATGAAAAAGACATTAAGCAAGGTTAAATGTTAACCTTGAAAAAATATAATTTTTGGTAAGGATATGATAGCTATCTTTTGAGATGAATCTACTCATTCTGTATAATTAAATAAACTAGTTCACCAGCGGGTGAGGGTTACTGAAAACAGTATTGCATCTTAACACAAGACAAAAAGAAAATGAAAAGAACTAGAATGAGAGTTCTTCACATACGGTTACGGGGTTACCGAATGCAGATGTGATAAAGGGTTTTAGGTGATCCTTTCCATTCTGAGAGTCTTTAATATCTCAACAACATAGTTCAAATTAATAGTATCTAGGTTTAGAATTTTATCAACTTTGTTTATATAATTTTCAATATTTATGAAAAGATACTTGCTACGATATATAACTTCATGGAAAGAGGTCAGCTCTTCAACATTTCTATACTGTCCTTGAAGTGGAAGGCCAATCAAATTTGTATTTAAGAGAAAAATATAGTGTATTGGGGTTGATTATTAAAAATCTCATTCATATTCTATAATCTTTCCCATACCAAAAACAAACACGATTATTCTATTCTTAAGAAGATTGAGTCTCAGTATGTAAATAAGCTTGAAATTCTTCAGATGACATCTTTTTCTATAAGATAAGATTCTTGACAAACATATTGAAAAATATCTGATCTAACAATTTTAAGTTTGTTACAGTAAGGCTGAACTTTTGCCATTTCTCTAATTTCCAAACTATATTTTAAAGAAACTGGTTGAAAAGTTTTTGGAGAAGAAAAGATAATACATTGAAAATTCCAAGAATTTTTGAGCAGGTGCTAGGCATTTTTATAGAAAGACAAATAAAATATAATCAGACAGTAGACTTCCAAACTACGATCATTTCCAAAGACAGATCACACAGCCGAAAATGGAAATTACATATTTCCAAATGTCATAATACTATTTAAAGGGCAAGAAAGAGAAAACTATTCGCATATTTGGGCGACTGAAAGATGATCAACAGGTGATTTTTCTACATCCACCAAAACATACAGATAAAATTTTCAAAAGAAAGACCTGATAGGAACTCAGCCTTCACACCCACCATCACCAAAGTACCACAAATTTAAGATAAGATTTTATGTGAACGAAGAATAGTCTATTCTCACCAAAACATACATATCATACATTTTAAGCGAAAAGATAATTCTAGGAATAGAAATAAAGCAAGTCTTGTCACGTTTGTGATTGCAATAGGAAAGACAAATATTACCAGCAAGCATACCTGCGGCAGGGCCGAATTGAGCTGTCTCTGGAGCGAATCTCTGTCATAGATGACATCCTGTAGTCTTTGCTGGGCAAGTGAGAGGCTTTCTTGGGTCTCCCGAAGGGTGTCTAGAAGACGGTCCCTTTCATCTAGCATATTCACCATCAGCTGCTCAAAATGGGAGTCTGAGTCTGAGCCACTGCTCTGGGACCCCCTTTGGCTCATTGGGGTGTCCTCGTTAATCGTGGGCATCACTTCACACATCATTGCTTAAAGGAAGTAAAGAGGAGGGAAGTCTTAGTACTAAGAAACTACTTGCAGTAATGCCACTTGACCCTCAACTCACCAAACTCTGCAACTTATTAATCCAATTGTCTCTTTCTTCTCCTACCCACTGCCCCAACTCCAATTAAATATGTTGACCTCAATGAAATATGATTCATTGACTTCTGCCAATCTACGTACTTTCTCTTTTATTGATCATCTATAAAGCTTCTACATACAAGATACAACTTGGTCTCACCTACTTCTCAAAGATTTGGGTTTTTTTTTTTTTCATATTCCCCAATATGAATAGGAATTTTTTTTATTCCTCCAATTCCCCTCTAAGTTTACAAATCTCTTATAGCTAACACCTCCATCTTATCCTTATTTGTTATGTTGTTAAAAGCAAGCACAGTGTCTGGCTCTTAATGGGTGGGAAGTAAATGATTTTTGAATGACTTAAATAATTGAATGAATTAATGTTCACTCTTTCATTTAGGTAATCTATGAGTAATTGAGTATTCATTTTATACAATAATCAGTTTTGACTTTTTAATTTTACCAACAGATTTTTTTTTGCATACCAACTAGTTTAGAGTTTCTTGACTTTACAACTCCCATTTTATCACTTTTATGTGCTCTCTGGCTAAATTGTTAAGGTAGTCTACAGAAAATAGATAAAGTGATATTGACTAAATTAGATGGAAGCTTTATGAAACTGGCTGAGAAGCATAAGTTTGTTTAGGTCATTATTCCACTAATTACCCTTAGTATTCCTTTGTCTCCTGTGAACTGCTTTGTCTGTTTTCCATCCAGATGATACAAACTAACACTCTTCCAAATATTCCACAAAACAGACACCATAAATTACATTAGCTAATGTAGTAACTTCACATCTCAGTTGTTAATCACAAGCTTACAGTCATGAAATAAATTAACTGTTCAGAATATTTTTTAAATCATTTATTAATTTGATTTAAAATACACAACAGACTTTTAGATACACTGATCTACTGAAAACCATTTTAAAAATCAGAAATTATCTCATTTTCTCTTTTACCTTCTGTCTTATGTTTAAAAAAAGAATCAAGCCCATCTCATTTCAGTGGCTGTACTGAGGCCAGGAGCTATTAATTAGAGGGCTTGGTTTTGCAGAAGGCTGATGTGGAGAAATGCTGGTTTGGCTGTTGATCCTGGAGCATTCTTTGGTTTTATAATGCAAGGTCAATTCATTTTTCTGCCTATATATTCCTGTCCTTGGGGAAAATATTTCTGGTGATATAGTCAAATAAAATGTCAATACTTAACAGCTCAATAGTTAATTACTTTTATGCAATTCTTCATATAAATTGGGTTATTGAGGAGATAAATTCAATTATCTGAATGATTTGGTCAGGGCCCACTGAACACTAGGAGAAACTTTTTAAAAGATAAAATAAAAGTATCTTGTGACTGATATTTTATGTAAAAACTTTCAGGGGAGGATGAATTTTAGGATAATTCAAGATAATAGTTTGAATTGTTGCTCCTCACTCAAAACATTGGGCTACCTGAAGACAAAATAAATTGACTTCTTCAATTTCTTATTCACCCTAAAATAAGTGAAAGAATAGATACAGAAGTGTATTTAAATGCACACGCGAGTGTGCACACATGTGTGCACACACACATACATTCATAAATTGTTATTATTGCTAACCACTTAATAGATGAAAATATTTTTTTGTATTTTTCCCAATTTGAATTTTATTGAAACACTATCACAAAGATGGAAGGAAGACTCTTTTCTCACTGCTATACATCTTCTTTTCATTAATTGAGAAGGAACTGGAAAAAAAATGTTCCAACACATTCGAATATTAAAAACAATTAGTTCACATGCCATGCATGAAAATCCACACACTGAACAGCTGTGTCATTCTGAGAAATCATAACCAAGAGCCAATGTGTTTCTTTTTGACATTTAAGGTTAAAACAAAATACTGGGAGAGGAAATGATAGCACCGTGACAATTTGTGCCAGAACACTTGCAAGGTTTACATTTTAGGGTTACTTAAACATTCTGAAATCCATATTTTACATCATATCCTTCTTGGAAAAAAGCCCTGAGTGCACCTTCACTCTGAATTACTTATAAAAACTTGAAATTCCAAGGAACAGCATAACTACAGTGTTTACCTCAGCTGCAGTTTCCTCCTGGAGATAGAACCCTAGCTAACAAAGGCTTGGTGTCACCATGGGACATAAGACATTCACAAACTTTGGGCTCCTACATCAGTATAAAAGCTAGTGTCTGATTTAGTCAGTCCAGAGATGCTACGATGAGAAGCAGCTTAGGAACTTAGGGTCTTAGTCTATTAATTCACTCAACTTGAGTTGAGTTGGAACCAGAGCAAGTCACATCACCTCTCAAACCTCAGTATTCTCTTCTATAAGGGAGGGGAAAGAATCCATGATTTTCTTTTAAACAAGCCCATTGTACGACTTCAATAGAATACCTGACTGAGAGCACACAGTAAAATTCTAAAGGGCATTTACAAATTCCAGTGTTCATTTTTTGTATAAAGTGACCAACATTTACTTTTCAGACAGAATAGTTTGCCTTTATGATTCATTGTAATTTCTGGCCTAAAGTTTTAATTCCAGTGGGTACTCTGAACTCTTCAAATCCAACTAGGAAAAATTAAACTATGCAAAAGTTACTTAGGAAATAAAATGAATTTATCTGCTTTTTCTTCACCAACAGACCACCCAAATGAGTAAATCTAAAGTCTTCTCACCAAAACTAGAAGAAGAAAAAATTTTTTTCAACAAAACTTAAAGGCCACTTTCATGAACTAGCTTAGTTTCTGGCACTAGAACTCGGATTCTGTCTAATATAAATGACAAAATACTTGTATAATCCTGAAAATATAACCTATTTTTAAATGCATATTTAGGTATTAAAATCATATGTTCAATATAAGAGTTACACACCCTATTATAGAACGGTCCACATCTGAAGCAACTTCCAGATGCTGTCTCCCCTCTAGTGTACTTCATCCTCCTATACCACTTTTAACTTTGACAATCATTTTCAGCCTTAAAAAATGTATTGTACCACATAATTCCTGAAAAGCCAGGAAGGACATCCCAACGGCTCACTTGGATATTTGTCTTCTCAGCACCCCTCTCTGAAGTCAATTGAATTTATGAATTACGTTATCCTCTGCTAGATGTTGATGCCTTGTTCACTACATTACCAAAGGGTTCAAGACCTAGTTAGAGACATTGTTTATTTTGTTGTGAAAGGAAAAAATAATACTATACTGGTGAGTTTAATTGTCCCAGTGCTTAAATTTAGCTGGAAGAATTTTATACCAGGAAAACCAACTCCCTTACTCTTAGTATGTAACCTTGACTGTCTTCCAGATCTCACAGATTTCAAAATAAAAGTTTTGAATGCCTACTGGAGTCATTACCCAAGGGCTTTCAAGATCCAATGTGTTTCTTAGCAATAAATGCCTCGCCAGCAGTACCTATTCAGATAAGATAATGTTACAAAAGGCTTTTTTTTTCTGTCAATGAATCACTTTATTGAAGCAGATCATTGGGATTTAGACCGGACTAGAGGCAAAGATGCAATTATTCTGGGTAGTTAGTTTCCTCTTCAAAGATTTAGTCTTAGGAACCAACCCAGCTCCACCTCGGTTAACCCACAAGGAGTGAAGAGAAATCCTAGCCATTGTCTGATTACATTACATGAATATTCCTCCTCCTATTTAACTCTTTGAAATCCCTGGTCCTCAGGAAATATTATTATCACCTCTAATGGAAGCATTTTGCACTTTCTTTACCCCAGTGCTTTCACAGATGGCCAAGAGCCAGCTCTCGCCACACAGCTGGACAGTTATCTCAGCCACACCCCCCACCACCACCACCCTGAAGTTCCACACCAAAATTCTTTCTCTCTCGCCCAACAAGAGAGCGCCAAGTCGGGAGGAGGTGGAGAAATCGGGGAAGGGAGAGGATGGGGGTGGAGAGCCAAAGGTATGGAACAGTAATTGGCAAGGAGGAATTTGCCTCTCATCTTCCCTGGGGGCGGGGTGGGGCCGGGGAGGGGGGAGGTGGTAAAAAATAAATTAATTAACGAGGCGGAAGGGAAACCTTGTAACTCGAACACAGTTTCGGTACCTAATGTCTGTAAATTTCGGGTCCTGCCTCTTCAATCGATCAATGACAACCGCAGTCTCAGGCTTGACGAGAGGGGAAGCTCACCGCCGGCACTCCTGGACCATTGCCCTAGCAACCGGAGCAGAAAGGCAGCTCAGACGCTCGCGTGCCCCGGCGCCCTCCCTGAACGTGCCCCGGCCGGGTGGCGTGGCAGCAGCCCGGCATCTTCCCGCGGCTCCGTCAGCAGCCCAAAGGAGAAGCGTCCATCGGAAAAATGGCATATTACAAATTTTGCTTTGGGAAGCAGAGCTCGGTTCAGACCATTGTCAAAGGGAGGAGAGGGGGAGGCGGCTCTTAAAGCAGTAGCGGCCCCTTTGCCCGAGCAGCCTCGGCTCGGCGCGTGCAGCTGGGGACCCGGGGCGGGGAGCCGGGAGCCGGGCACTGGGTCCGACTCGCTGAAACTTAACCGCTCCCCACCTCCCTCCCAGTCACCGTCCCCCTTCCAGGCCACCCGGAGTGGGGGGTCCCTCCAAACGTGAGCTTCGGGGGAAGGCGTGAGGAGTATCTGGAAGAGAAGTTCTCCACCCAGTCCTCCACCCGGAGCCCCTCCGGAGTTTACGGCTAACGCCGAGAGTTGGAAAGCTCGAGGGGAGCGACTCCCCAGGGATGCGGGAAGCACGACAGGTCGTCTCCCGGCCCCCTGACTATTTCTGCGCTAGGGCGTCACACTGAACTCAGAAGAGGCGCCTCTCCGCCGGAAAGGCGAGCGGCCGGCCCCCCACACCCAGGTTCTCCTCCCAGCCTCTCTGCAAGCCTCGCTGCTTGTGCACCAGTCGGCGGGGGGAACCAACCTGCCGGGAGCCGGTGCGGACGCTACAGCATCTTCTCCGCTCACTCGCCTCGTGCGGTTGCTGCCGCCGCTCCTCCTCCCCGGTCTCCCCCCCTCCTCCTCCTTGGCAGCCGCCACCTCCTCTTCCTCTGGAACAAGGGCTTCCCCTGGAAGCTGCTGCAGTGGTTTCCACCGGCCCTTAAATAAATTCTGAAGTAATCACGTCTTTGCTCTCCTCCTCACGCACACGCGCTCGCGGATACACACGACTCCCTCCAAGCCGCTCCCGGGCTGCTGGGGCTGGCGCCCGTCCCAGGGCCCCCGGAGAAGCCAAGGCTGGGGATGGGCAGGTGTGGGAAGAGGGTAGGCTCTTCCTCGTCCGGGCTTCCCCCGCACAATGGTCGCTACAGGAAGGCGCGTGTCGGCCGGTGCTGCGGGGAGGCCGATGCGCTGGGGCACCTTCTGGCTCTCTGGCCTTGCGTGCTGGTCATTCCTTTAAGCAGCTCCCTGCTCCCAGGACCAAGGCATGGTAGTCATGGTTGACCTGAGTAGAGCTAGGGTGTGGTGGCATCTGTCACTTCTCACTACCTCTCCAGCTCTTCTCCATTCATTGCTTTGGCGATAAGGATTGTATGTTAAGTACTCCCTGCCCTAGTGTAATTCAGCTCTGAGCAAAGTCTGGTCTCTCCAAAGGGTTTCCAGCCCCCCCCCCCCCCCATACCTACACATCTCTTTAACCTATTCTCCTTTCCTTCTGCCGTCCATACAGACTCATCCCACCAGGGTTAGGGAGGAAGCAGGAGACAAAACCAGTACCTACTCTAAGCAAGAAGGAAAGTGTCAGTGAAGGAAATTAGCCCATCCTAGTTTTAGTGAACGGGAAGAGGGCATGGAGAAGGGAACCGGGAGAAGGATTAAACTCTGTGTATAATATGGGGGTTAATGCAAGTATCCTCAGGATGTAGGGCAAGAAGTCCCTAAGCATGTTTTGCTTTCGTATAACACAAAGAGTCGGAAGCTAACTGAAGAAATAGTTTGCTAATACCATCTCACTTAAATTAAGCACAATGTCAGCAAACAAAATCTTTTCTTCTGGAGTAAACTTTAATTCAGTTAGCAACCCCACAGTGAAATGTGAGGTCAAGTTCATATATTTCCCTCTTCTAGACTGTTATTCAAATTCTGCACCATGACATAATCCTATAATAATTAAGTATAAGAACTAGGTATGTGTCCAAAGGATACAGGAGTGCTGTTTCAAAGGGGCACATGCACCTCATGTTTATAACAGCACTATCGACAATAGCCAAAGTATGGAAAGAGCCCAAATGTCCATCAGCTGATGATTGGATAAAGAAGATGTGGTGTGTGTGTGTGTGTACATATATATATATTATTTGGCGATCGAAAAGGATGAAATCTTGTCATTTGCAACAATGTGGATGGAACTAGAATGTATTATGCTAAGTGAAGTAAATCAGTCGGAGAAAGACAAATATCATATAATTTCACTCATATGTGGAATTTAAGATACAAAACAGAAGAACATAGGGAAAGGAAGGAAAAATAATATAAAAACAGAGAGGGAGACAAACCATAAGAGACTCTTAAATATAGACAACAAACTGAGAGTTGCTGGCAGGGTGTTGGGTGGGGGAATGGGCTAAGTGGGTGAGGGACATTAAGAAGGACACTTGGAATGAGCACTGGGTGTTATATGTAAGTGATGAATCACTAAATTCTATTCTTGAAATCATTATTACACTATACATTAACTTGGATATAAAATTAAAAGAATTAAGTATAAGAATAATTAGATGATTCATTAGATGTCTACTGAAGCATTATTCCTCAAACATAACATGCGTATAGATTACCAATGGATCTTATTAAATTATAGACTCTGATTCACTAGGACTGGGGTAGACCCTGAGATTCTATGCCTCTAACAACTCCCAGATAGGATCACCCTTTGACTAGCAAGGGTCTAGACCACTGAATCAACCTACCATTCGATGAGGCTTAACTATTCTTAACTACAGAAAACTCATTAACTCATGAGATACTCCAATCCATTTTCAGAAAAACCTAATTTAATAATAACTTTTGCATATTAATCAGATTAATCTTTTAACTTTCACTCTCTGGAATTTCCCAGAAGATATAAAATGCCCTTTATACTTGAGAAAACTTCATATGCTTAAAGACACTTTATATGTCACTCTGTAAAAGAATTCCTTCCTTATTAAACCTTGGTTCTAATTTCCTTAGTAATCAACATTTGCTTTGTACAGTTTCAGATGTTGTTACCATTTCCAAGAAGAGTGTTGATTTGCCCAACTCCCATTTGCACATCAAATAAAAGTTTTAATTCTAAGTATAATCCCCACATGCGGCTGACACATGGTTAAAGGATATCCAGTAGTTGCTATCCCAAAAAGGAAGAATTTGATAATGGAAGGCAGGAAATGTCATAAGTAAAAAATATTTTAGGAAGAAGAGATAGTCTTCATGGGCACTCTCAGCTTATAAACTATACGTTCTCATTTTCTCACCACTAACATCGCTACAAAAAAATAACATTTTCAATCAAAACCGAGGGGCATTTATAAATAGCAATTTTGCAGAAGAAATTAGGTCAGCCAATTCACATGAGTCAAGAGGAGTCACCCCTACATCAGTTCTTCTAGTTTAATGGCCCTCAAATTTAGCATGTAAGAGACCCTCCAGGAGGCTTGTTACAACACAGATTTCTGAACTCCATCCCAAGAGTTTCAGATTCAGCAAGTCTATGGTGTGCTCAGAGAACTTGCATTTCTAATAAGTTCCCAGGTAATGGGATACTGCTAGGTCAAAAATCCCACTTTGAGAACCACTGCTTAAATAAATCTGAAGGAATTTGGGAGCGAAATACATAGAGACCCAAAGAAACAATTCATCTATTCATTCAAGACAAAAAGTGTCTCAAGCAAATATAAAACCAATTGATACGCTAAAGTTATCATCTGCTTTTCAGTAACCAAGGATCAATGATTAAAATGATATATGCTTATCTCCAAGTCAACCAGGATTAGGAAGAAGGAGTGAAGGGGCGCCTGGGTGGCTCGGTTGGGTAAGAGTCCAACTCTTGATTTCAGCTTAGGTCATGATCTCAGGGTCCCTGAGTTCAAACTCTGGCCTCCCGGCTCTGTGCTGACAGTGGAGGCCTGCTTGGATCTCTCTCTCTCTCTTTATCTTTCCCTCCCTGGTTCACTCTTTCTCTCAAAATGAACAGCTAAACTTCAAAAAAAAAAAAAAAAAAAGGGAGGCAGGGGAGAGGTAGCAGAAACCACTCCTTTCATTAGTCTTAGTGTGTTATATCAATGGAAAGATTTAATCCATAGAGGTATACAATGTTACTAGTCTCACTTACTAATGCTCCTTCTATACATTTTATTTACATATGATCTTTTGTCTATATATTTTCTTAGGTGGAAGGTGTCATACAGCTACCCCTTACTACTACTAATAAAAAGGTCTTGTTGGTTTTTTTGTTTTTGTTTTTGTTTTTTTTTTATCAAGGATGGTTTTGTTTATAAGGATTAAGTTACTGAGATCAAAGCACAAAAGAAGCATGGGCCACGACAACAAAGAGTAAGTGACAGCAATTTGTCTTTTGAGTGTAAAGATGATTTGGATGCAAAAAGAGAGCAAATAATAATACTGGTTGTAATAGACATGTTGACCTCAGTATCACCTCATTTCGATCATATAGTTACTCACTCCGAAACTATTTTGCCTATACTCACCTCAGTTTATGTTAACATTGTAAAATAATTAAATGACTTTTTTTTTTTTTTGCACTTAGCTTACTATTGAATTTAAAATGGAACAGAGATTTGGGTAGAAAATAGAAGTGACTGCTATCATACACTTTACCTATAGTTGTGTGGCAATGTGAATTTTATTTTATTTCATTAAACTGCAAGGCCACAGAATACTATGACATTGTATTATTTAGAATAAGCAACAAAACACCAAAAATGTAATGACTCAAACCCAATTGAAGCTTATTCTTCACTCTCAATATTCCAGGGTAAGAATTGGTCAGTGGTCTACTTTTCTTTCACACAGTTACTTGGGCACCTTTCTTGGCTGGTCCCTGCCTTCTCCTTGGGTTTTATATCCAGATGGTGTAAGCACACCCACTTCTAAAATCCTTGGTTCAGAAGTAACACACACTTTTCTCATATTCCACTGCTGAGAACAATCCACATGGCAATATCCACTTAATAGAGAAGCTGGAAAAGTAGTCTGTAGAGCCTTAAGGCTGAAAGAAGAATAAAGAGGCTCTTCGTAAAAACTTAGCCAGTTTCTCCCACATATTGTTTGCGAAAATGATAATGGAAAGAAAAAGTATGTAAAAAACATGTTACGTTTAAATTTTTTATTATGCGCACATTAAAAAATAGATCGAATGCAATTAATTGAAATGAATTGCCATCAAATTGATACCCAGTTCTATTCCAAATAGTAAACACTTTTTATTATATAGGTTTCATGTTTCTTGTTATGTTAACGCCACACATTACTCTTCTTACTTGTCTAAAAAACAAACTGCAGAATAGGAGAGCTATCCTAAGCACATCATTGCTGACTCTTGTGCCTCCACGTGAATATATAAGCATCAATTCTCACAAGATAAATTGTTGTGAAAAGACTACATTAGTCAGCCTTTCTCTATGCATTTACATGGGATTACTGCAAAAAGTACCAATTTGACAAATAGTCACTGAGATTTCAGCTCGTAACTAAGAATATCTTACTGTTTGAGAAAAGCAAAAACTGTTAGTTATTATCTGAAGTCAAAGTATGACAAGAGAAGGCAGGTTCCAGAGAATTCTCTCTTGCATCATCCAGTGCTATCAGACATCAAATCTAAGAGCAACACCATGGCACTGGAAACAGACAAACTAGTGATGACTTCAGAAGCATTTTTTCTCCTTAAAAAAAAAAAGTTAGGTTGTAGAAAACAAATCAGTTATGTTCCTCCTCTTTAGATCACTATGAGGTGAAATATCAAGAGAAAAGAAACATCCTAAATATATTCAGCAGTTGTTTTCACCTAGAGAGATTTATTCTAATATAAAGCCCCATAATAAAGTTTTCATTTTTGCCTCTGCTCAAGTTCTGGGAGTCTCACTTATAATTCTATAATAATTATAGAATTTTATGCTGGGAACACTAATATAACTCCAATCCCACAGGTGGATAAATTAAAACTCATTAGTAATAATTCCTGGGTTTTCCAGCCCGAGTACCTGAAGAAGCTAGGCACACACTGCTTGACTTCTGATATGCACGTTTCAACTTCTCCTGTCAAATATAAATCTTTCAGAATTTGGCTCAGACTTATTTCTCATTACCTAACTACCTTGATTATCGACATCAGTGATACCAATCTAATATTTCTTAGAATCAGTTGGCAACACAAATAAACTGGATGAAGTTGAGTTCAGTGATTACTGCCATTCCTTCAGTAATCTCACTGTCAGTGAGAAATCTTTGGGAAATAAACCACCATTCCTTTTTCATTTAAGACGTGAGAGCAGTTATGGATAGTCGATTAAACCACGAAAATAACATATGGGTAATCTTCATTTTGGATATACTTTAAAAATTCATAGAGTAATGAAGCACATGAATGTATGATTTAGAAAGACTATAATTAGAAAACAGCATCTTCAGTATTAAATTAATAAGAAAAATTTACTTTTTTTTTAAGTTTTTATTTTGAGAGAGATGGAAAGAGCATGAGTGGGATGGGGGGAGCAGAGAGAGAGGGAGAGAGGAAGAATCCCAAGTAGGCTCCACGCCAGCAGTGCAGAGCCTGATGTGGGGCTCAAACTCATGAAAGTGAGCCAAAATCAAGGATTCAATGCTTAATCAACTGAGAATCCCAGGTGCCTCTAAATTAATAAGAAAAATTTAGTAACAAGAAGTCCTGGACAGTTGAAGTCTGTACAAAACTCTCTTCAAAATGACAGTTAAACATAATGTCTCTAGCAAATGGCTCTTGTCTTCTCAGTCTGAAATGGAGTGGAATCACATTCATATCTCATAAATATGGAAGGGTGAGATGTGGAAGGGAAGTCAAGACCAGGTGGGCAAACAGCAAGTGTTCTGGCAGGTGTTAATGGGTAAAAAATCATTCCAAAACTTAGTAACTTAAAACAACAATCATTTTCTTATTAATCATGGTATCAGTGGGTCAAGAATTTGAGATCTTGCCTACGTAGTTCTGACTTAGAATCTCTCATGTGGTTGTAATGTGATAGTAGCTAGACCTGGGAGAGTGGAAATGCTAAAGCAGCTCAGACTGACCCAGGAGATATCTCTGTCTATTTCTTTCCCCAACCCCTCCTTTTGTGGTCTTGCGGCTTCTACATGTGCTAAATGGGATAGTTTGGGCTTCCTTACAGCTTGGCAGCCTCAGGCGGTCAGATATCACAGCAGAAGTCAAAAGCCAGTGGTGAACAAGGCAGAAGCTGCTTCACTTATTATGACCCAGCGTTGAAAGTCAAGGTGTCACCTCTGCCATATTTTATTATTGGATGCCAGTCACAAACCCACTTAATTTCAAGGGAAAGAAACATAGACTCTCACCTTTCAATGGGAGGAGCATCAAAATCACATGGTAAGAAAAGTACTATTGAAGCCATTTTTAGCAAATACAACCACCCACCGTAGACTACTTTTGTGAAATGCACTTTTGGTATCGAAAATGTTCTATTATATTAGATGAATAAGTTTTTAGTTTGTAAAATGTAGGCAAAGCATTTTAAAATGTTTTAAAAATAGACGAGGAGTTGGTAAGTAAAATGTTTGTTAGACATGAGTGGAATTCATGAGAATTGTCAAATATAAGATAAGTAGTTAGAAAGCAGAGCACTCTTGTGTTAAACATAGGCAGAGAGAGATGGAAAGATGAGAGATACATAATATTCATGAGACGCCTGGAAACTGTATATTTATAGTATGTAAATATTCCTAATAATAAATACATGAATTCAGGATATAATAGACTTACATGAAAAATTATCATTCAAAAGTCTTTATTTGGCCATCATTGATGACTTCAATTATGACCTTATATGTCTTCTGCTTAAGTCACACAAATAAAACTCATTGCTGTTCATAAGGTTAACCGGAGAGCTACATCTATCAGCCAGGTGTATTTGTCCCTGCATTATGCATCATTGAGCCAGAGTATATTTTGTCCGCTGAACCCTAGCTAAAACCTCAAGCCTGGCCTTTGTAACCACACCATCAGTTTGGAAGGTTGATGTAGCAGAGAGAGGAAGAGGACATTTGGATTATTGCATACCTCAGGATTATGATCATGTTGCCCTTCCACATTGTTCCTTATTCTATGCGTTAACCTATCCTATCGCCTTCCCCTCACTTCTGTGTGTTTTTCATAAACTTGATAAAATGTGTTATTTAACTATTTTAATTTGTTCATATCATGACCTCTGGGATAGTGTGCTGGTAATGTACTCGGAGGCTACCATTGTATTCAGGTAATGTCCTATGACACTTTATATTGGGAAGTGAGGAGGCAGTTTGGTTTTTTTATAACCCCAAATATTTTCCCAGTGTTATCTCTTTGGATTGGGCCCCAAACAAAAGCAAACAAACAATAACAACAAAAAACTTGATCTTGACCCACCAGGTGACAGCCAACTGGCTATTCCCTGGAATCCCTGAAGTCTCATTCAGCCACAGAACCCAAAATTATTTCATAGGTGTGCAAGTTGTGTCAGACAGCTACTACCAAATGGTGTCAAACTGCAGCTTGGTCCAGGTTAAATTTGTATAGGGGACCCGGAACCTGGACTCCTGGCAAGCTGGCAGTAAATGCTCATTATGATCCTTTGATTAATCTTGGAATTATGCAAATGTGTATATTATGTAATTAAATTTATTTTAGAAATCATTTACCATAGTAAATATTTGTTACAGTATACATCTGTGTTTTATGTTCTTTTTCATTTACTTTCTCAATCAATTTTAGAGTGTGGGGATTATAAAATGAGTCTTTGGATTTCAGATCTCATACATTTGCAAACAAGGTTTTTATTCATGTTTCTAGGAGTCCATGTGTCATCTAGGAACCAGCAGGCATAGGGAGTCAGGAGTCACACAATGTGATAAGAGAAAACTTGGAGGTGATATGGGAACACAGAAAAGAACCATCTAATCTCTTTATGGGAAATCAGAGTAAAGGAAGAGAAAGGTTTACTAAGTAAATCATGAATGGATGGTGTGAAAATGTAACAGCAATGGCAAATAACCAGAGACAGATGAACTATATCTTACATGTGGAAGAGGGCATTGTGCCAGTTTGGCTACTATGCGAAGATGAGAGAGACATAGACAAGAGAAGAGAATAAAAATGGAAACAGCAGCCATGACCATGAGAAAACATGTAAATCTTGTTATAGAGCCTAAAATTTATCCTGAGGGAGCCTAGGAAAGTTTAATATCAAGAAAAGGGAGAACATATTTTGGAAGGAGCAGGATAAAAAACTAAGAAAGAAGAAAGTTATTATAGGTAAAGTACGAAGGTAGAAACATCTTCAGTGGGATATGAAACAGGCAGGAGGTTATTTAGGTTAAATATTTAGGTCAAAACAAAATGAATGTAGTTTTGACCATGTCGACATTTATTATCTGACTGTGAGCCATCCATTTATAGATATTCAAATATCAAAAGAGAAATCTGGACTGATGATAAATGTTTGGAAATCATTAGTGGTATTTGAAACCATGGAAGTGAACAACACTGAAGACAAAAAGTGTACAATTAGATAAGAGGGCTGAATTCCAGAATCCCAGTGAATACTAATATTTACAAAATGATTCTATTAAGAAATAGGCATATAAGAGAGAAAAATTAGGAGGGTGTATGGCATGGATACAAGTTCAGAAGAAAAAAAAAACATTGCAAAAAGTGGGGAATAGCGACTAGTGTCGAATATTCCTGAAAAATCAAGTAAGATTTAAAAAGCAGGAAATAACTTGTGTATTTAGCAACAAGATATTACTAGATTATTGAGTAAGGAAAGTTCTACTGAAGTGATAATTATAGAAGACAAATAATAATGGCTTAAGAACTTATAGGTAGGTTGAAATTGTGTCTGTCCAAGGACTATGGCTGCTGATGGTGGGAAAGAGATGGAGCAAGCTGAAAAGAGAATATAAGAGTTCTTGCATGTAGTCCTTCGTCAGGCTTTAGAAAGTTCTAGAATCCCCCAAAATAATGTGAAAACTTTGTATGTGTATATACGCAAGTGCATTTTTTAAATGAATGTTGATAGTATGAGATTCTTGAGGGGAGTCAGAATTCAAAATATTAGTAACCAGCGCTGTATGTAATACATTAGATACCCATTAGTACTTACACTTTATGTATAATTTTTATAGCTTGCTGAGATCTAAGTTTGTATATGATTACAATATATTATTGTGACTAGCTTTTTATGAGACAATAAAACACATCTACTTATTTGTTATAATGCAAATTGTTATGTATTTTATTACTATGTACTATTACAATATTCCCTGAAGAAGATTTTAAATCTCCACCTGTTGCAATGCTCATTGCGCTGCCTTCCATAGAAGAGCGCAATACAGTATCCCTTCTGTATTGACATTGACCTGTTCAGGTTTCTTGACTGTGTTCATGGAAGAAGTGGCCACACCAGAACCTAAAAATATGTCATCACAGGTTCACCATGGTTCTTTTCCCTCTGCCGTAGATCCAAGAGAGAGGCTATTCTTATAGCCTAATATATTAATATATTTTCAAAATCATATCTTTGGCTAAAGCGTTCACACATCAATATTCTTGGGGTATTGTTATCATTCCCAGGTTTTTCCCCTTTTCCATTCTATGTAACCAAGGCAAAGGAAGGACTACATCAAGCATTTTATTTTTTTCAGAGAAGAAGTATATATTGAAAGATGACAGATTACTTAATAGGAACCATACAAAAAGAAAACTGGTCACACTCCCTGGGGCCCTAAGGAAGAAATAAGACAAAATTACAATGAACTTAGCTTAAAAATGTAAAGATATAATCCAGTGAATTTTATGGAAATCAAAACAGTAATGTTTTCAAAGAAGGTAGATGTTAATTTGGTTTTATTTTTATTTTTTTAATTTTTTCAATGTTTATTTATATATGAGAGAGAGACAGAGAGTATGAGCAGGGGAGGATCAGAGAGAGGCAGACACAGGATCCGAAGCAGGCTCTAGGCCCTGAGCTGTCAACCCAGAGCCTGATGCAGGGTCGAACTCACAAACCGTGAGATCATGACCTGAGCTGAAGTCTGATGTTTAATCAACTGAGCCACCCGGGCACCCTGTTGATTTGGTTTTAAATGTTTTTTTTTGTTTTTTTTTTTTTAATGAGTTACTTTAGGAGGTAAAAGTATGAGTAAACACCTTGAACAGTTATACATAATTAATTTGGGGGATGGGGTAGTGGAGAAAGACTTGTGATAAGAAGGACCATCTAACTAAAGACATGTCCTAAGACGGTGGTAACAGCAAAACTGTCAGATTATTAACCTGCTCAAATAAGTAACTTCTGCAAAAGAAGGAATCAAAAGACCTTGGAGTGAGACCAAAAACAACATTATGTTGATTGTAAGTAGAACTAAGTAACAGAGGAGGAGGTTAACTAGGAAATACAAGATGATATTTAATACTTGGTTTGGAATTAAGCATATAGGGCTTGGAGGAACAGTGCTAATCCAAGTAGTGAGAGATTCATTTTTTTTTTTTTAATGTTTATTTATTTTTGAGAGAGAGACACAGACAGACAGAGCATGAGCGGGGGAGGGGCACAGACAGAGAGGGAGGCACGGAATCCGAAGCAGGCTCCAGGCTCTGAGCTGTCAGCGCAGAGCCCGATGCGGGGCTCGAACTCTGGAACGGTGAGATCATGACCTGAGCTGAAGTCGGACGCTTAACCAACTGAGCCATCCAGGCGCCCCTGAGGAGATTCATTTTTATATGCATATAATTTATTCCCTCCTCTAATTCATTCCTTTTTTATGAATTTCATTTATTTCACCCTATATACGTCTTAAGCGTCTTGATGTGCCAATGTTAAGGAAGCGGCAGTGAATTTTCAAAGACAAACAAACTTATGCTCATGGAGTTCATATTCCAGTATTCATTTATTTCAAAACATTTATTACAGGCCTTCTTTTTATCAGACAATTTATCAGTACTACGGGACCCTAGTAACAAATATCAGTTATTGTATAGTGCCTTGCAAACCACAGACCCATGGTCTATGTGTGTGTTATGTGTATATATACAAAAAGAATCTTTTCCCCAGAAGCACGTCATAAATATCCTACTCTTAAAATGCACTTTACTTTTATATCCATTTCTACTAAGGTACAGAGAAGCTTAAATATAAAATGTAATTTTTTAAAAAATATTTATTTTTTGGGAGAGTGCAAGTGGGGGAGGACCATAGAAAGAGGGACAGAGGATCTGAAGCCGGCTCTGTGCTGACAGGCTGACAGCAGCAAGCCCAACGTGGGGCTCAAACTGACAAACAGTGAGATCACAGATCATGACTTGAGCTGAAGTCAGACATTCAACTGACTAAGCCACCCAGATGCCCCTAAAATGTACTTCTTTACAAAACCGCTCTTTGTTGCCTCATTGTATTTGTTTATTATCATGTGTGACTTTATGACTATTATGATGTTTCCACATTTCAATAAAGTTGACAAGAAAATAATTTGAAAGAACTATTTGGAAATAAAAAAGCATAAAATTCTATATCTGATAAGCGGTTAACATTCAAAATATATAAAGGACTTATACAACTCAACACACACAAAAAAAACAAATAATCCAATGTAAAAATGGGCTGAGGAACTGAATAAACATTTTTCCAAGGAAGGCCAACAGACACATGAAAAGATGCTCAATATCACTAATCATCAAGGAAATGCAGATGAGAACTACAACAAGCTATCCCCTCACTCTTGTCAGAAAAACTAAAATCAAAACACAAGAGGGGCACCAGGGCCGCTTAGTAGGTTAAGCGACCCACTCTTGATCTTGGCTCAGGTTGTGATCTCACAGTTCATGGGATCAAGGCCTTGTAGGCTCCGCACACTAACAGCACGGAGCCTGCTTGGGATTTTCTTTGCCTCTTTCCCACTAGCACACGTATGTTTTCTCTCTTTCTCTCTCTCTCTCAAAATAAATAAATAAACTTAAAAAAATACATAAGAAACAAGTGTTGGTGAGGATGTAGAGAAAAAGGATACCCCTTGTGCAGTGTTGGTGGGAATGCAAATTGCTGCAGCCACTGTCAGAAACAGTACGCTCAAGAGTTTCCTTTAAAAATAAAAATATAATTACCATATGATCTAGTAATCGTACTCCTAGGTATTTACCCTCAAAATATGAAAACACTAATTCAAAAAGATCCCTATGTTTATTGCAGCATTATTTATGATAGCCAAGATATGGAAAGAACCCAAGTGTCCATCCATAGATGGATGGATAAAGAAGATATGGTATATATACACAATGGGATATTAGCTGTAAAAAAGTGAAATCTTGCCATTTATAACAACATGAGTGGACTTAAAGGGTATAATGCTAAATGAAGTAAGTCAGTCAGAGAAAAGCAAATACCATATGATTTCACTTATATGTAGAATTTAAGAAACAAAACAAACAAAAGCAAACAAACAAAAAATAGACAAACACAGACCACAAAATGGTGGTCGCCAGAGGGAAGGTTGGGTGGGGCATGCATGTATAAAGTGGATTAAAAACAACACAAAATTGTATTAGTGATTTCTGAACCTCTTCAGAATCTAAGGACGATCAATTTTAAAGATATTCTAAAGGATGTAAGTCTCTTTGAAATTAATTTCTGTCCAACTGGGTTTCAGTGTCTTATATAGAAACTCAAAAAAAAAAAAAAAAAAAAGAACAAAAGAGAAGTGAAGGAAAACAAAGATAAAAAAATATTCTTTGCTCTCTAAAAATATAAACACATCAATTTATTAAATACTTTAAATATTACAAATAATAACTATGTACAACTTCCTAAGCAAATTATCAGGAACAAATCTCATATTCTTTCCTTCAAACCTCTGTTTCCTTATGAAATAAAATTCTATACTAAAATACTTATTAAAACACCTTTAAAATGACCTGCAATTAAAATTTAAGCGTCATTAATCAGAAACTTTTAGGCTGATTTTTTTATTTCATTTAGAAGTTATTAAGGATAAAAATAAAAATTTTTAGAGTGCCTTTAAATATAATACTGAAAGTTTTTAAGATTAATTAAATATACCTGTAAAGCAGATTCTGCTTTAAGTGATGGCATTTGATATATTTTTCAAATTATTAACAATTGTAGCAAGTTCAATTTGAAATGAATTGGCCTTGAAACTGTCCAAATTAGATATCAATCTATGCCTTAGTCATTTAATTACAATTAAATTTACAATGAACTTCCAGAACGTCTATTATGTGTTTCTTACTGCAATTTCTTAAGCTCCTGCTATTTTGCTATTTCACTATTTCACTATGAGATATTTAAAAAGTAAAAAAAAACAACAAAGGATATTATGCATGGTGATCAAATAAATATGTGGACACGGTGATGTCAAAATATATCTGTATGTTTCTCCTTTGCTTCAAAGTCAGGACAGCCAAAACCAAGTGTATTTCTTTTCTTTGTATTCCTACCTCCTCTCAAGTTTCTCTTTGTTCTGAATGACACATCCAACCTTCTAGTAATTAAGGTTCATAATTTTGAAATCTCTACTTAATTAATTCTAGATTTTAGCCTGGTATCGAGTATGATACTAAGATTTGTTGAGTTTTAACTTTGAAGTATTTCTGGCTTTTCTCTTTCTTTCCTTGTGATGCAAATCTCACGCCATATTATTATCGAAGTTATTTAACTGACCTTTTGTAATAATCTTGAAGGTGTTCAATAAGTGAAGGAGGAAGTCAGAATATAAAGGGTCTTGGGACAAGCAACAGGTAGGGGGCTGCACCAGTGAGGAGTAGTGACAGATTATACACAACTATGTCTGCAGTCAGACAGGAGCGAGCAGGATGTCTGGCCGCTTGCGAGGTTTACCCAGATATGGACTGAAGCACAATTTCAGCCCACAAGAGGGTTGCAAGAGAAAGGCAGGATACTTGCCCTAAATAAGGAAATAAAATGTAGTACTGAAAGCATTATCTAAGCGGACTGCTTGGTTTCAAATCCTATCATATGTTAGCTGACCTTAGGAAAATGATTTAAACCTCATTTAAAATAAAGTTAATAAATAAATAAATAAATAAATAAATAAATAAATAAATAAATGAGAGATAACTGTATTTTCCATTTCATTATGTGTAAAATAAAGGTAAAATAGTATTTACATCATAGGATTAAAGAAGATCATTTACATACAGAGCTAAATAAATGCCAGCTATTATTAGCACCAGTAATTCCAGACCTGAGAAACCAGGCAAAACTTAGTATTTGCAGCTGAGATAAAAATTAGAGGTCACAGTAGAGCAAATTTGTGTAAGCAGATAAAAGTCAGGGACGGTCTTGATAGATAAACATATCTTGCTCTACCCTCTCAATTCTGAAGCTTCAGGTGGAAAATGCATAACTAAATTATATAGAATTTATGTTAACATTTAAGGCACCAACATACCATTTAGTTTATTAATGATTTTATAAAATGCTTTCTAATACAGTTATCTTCATTGCCTCTTTATCAGAGCATAAACACATGGTTAGATTAGATTGCAAAAGTGTAGAATTTTTTATATCTTCATTTGTGGAAAAGTACATTTTAAATTGCTCTCTTTTGGACTTCAGCTTGTATTCCTAAGTTGTATGGTACGGAGCTCAAACAATATGTGAAAAGGCAGCACAAGACACAGTATTCTTAAATAATACTGATTCTCTGACAAGACTATCTGACAGCACGTTTACTTATTTTTGAGAGAGACAGAGAGGGGTGCCTGGGTGGCTCAGTCGGTTGAGCGGCCGACTTCAGCTTAGGTCATGATCTCACGGTCTGTGAGTTCGAGCCCCGCGTCGGGCTCTATGCTGACGGCTCAGAGCCTGGAGCCTGCTTCCGATTCTGTGTCTCCTTCTCTCTCTGCCCTTCCCCTGTTCATGCTGTGCCTCTATGTCTCTCAAAAATAAATAAACATTAAAAAAAAAAAAATGAGAGAGACAGAGAGACAAAGCATGAGAGGGGGAGAGGCAGAGAGAGAGGAAGACACAGAATCCGAAGCTGTCGGCACAGAGCCTGACGTGGGACCCAAACTCACAAACTGTGAGATCATGACCTGAGCCGAAATCGGACACTTAACTGACAGAGCCACCCAGGCACCCCATGAGAGCTCTTTTAAAAAGCATAAAAACACATGGCAAAATATTATTAATATGATTATGTAAGATTATATACGTTTTTGATCTATAGAAGATATCCCTGTGTTTAAAATAATACATTATTAATTCATCCAAAAATATTTATTATGTCAGTTACAATAGATACAACACAGAATGTGACATACTTTCTTTGAGCAATTAACATAATTGTTAAGTTCAGATGAGCGACTTATCAAAACAAGCAATATCCACTTAAACTATTCTAAGGTATTATTTTTACTCTAAAAAAGGTAAGAGGTATGTGCTTACTTACATAGCACTCTAATAATGCATAGCGTGACTCACAAGTTGGGCTTACTCAAGAAGAGAAAGGTTTTTTATATTAACTGAAATGTGTAATGATACATTGTTCACTTGAATAATTTTTCATAACCACTTTAATATCAAACTGTTTTTATTTGTATATTCCTTCTACTTTGCCAAGATACCATTTATTTGATTTTAATGTCAATATTATAAATTTCAGGCTAATTTCTGATATTAACAAAGACAGTAATTATGAGAAAATATTTTAATCTCCAAGTACTGGGATTTTGCATTCCCTTAAAAGGAAGGTTTTTTTTCTTTCTTTTCTTTCTTTCTTTCTTTCTTTTAAAAATAATGAACTCACAGTAACTATTTTTATGGCAAAACGTGACAAAATTTCCAAACAGAAGACATATTACAAGAAACTCTCTTCAGTACTCTAAGATAATTTGAATATTTGGGCTCATATTATCAAAAACTGAATATTAAAATTATATTGGGATTAAAGCTGGGAGTTTGTTTTTGTAATACAGGAAAATATATCTTAATTTTTGCATTCTACTACAAGAATAAACAATACCCCTGTCAGTGTTTAAGAATATCATTATATCCTACTATGTTTATTGCCATAAACATTACATTCTAAGAATTTGTGTAATTTATGTTTTGGTTCATTTTAGAAAAAATATTACATTATATTTATATCAAATGGTCAAATTTCAATAATAAATTATATTTCATATGAATATACTCTAAATATAAACTCAAACTGCATAAAGGATTATGCACATTTAAAATTGGTTAAATAATTGAAGATATGACTAATAAAATAGGTGTGGTCAAAACATTATAAAATGAGCATATATCTAAAGAATGATATCCTACATTTATCAATTACCAACTCCGTCACTACATATTTACACAATTGCTGTTTTAACACAATATCTTTCTAGCCACACCTATACCTGTCTAACCATCATCTATCTATCTCTATGTCTATCATTTGCATTTATAGGGGTAGGAGCTATTATTTCCTACATGCACATTTTATTAGGCATTTAGTTTAAATCTTGCGTTATATTAACTTACTAACCCACATTACTTGAAAAGTGTCTTTACTAATATTTTATTTATTTTCTTGTCTTTTACTGTAATAATGTACTTACCACGTAAATCAAAGACTGCCTCTCTGCCTAAAAGTCCTTCAAATGATTCAATTATTGCATTTCCATGACCCAAAGATATGTTTAACTTATTCAAGTAGGAAAACTACTCAAGGTTCTAGGGTTGCAATGATATCATCTACACGAAAAACTTTAGAAAAACCTATACTTGTAAAGGAAGGGCACATTTTAGAAAGAACTAGCCACATTGGCCAATCTGGCTAAGATTAATAAAACAGCACTAGCTTAATACGCTGCATATGTTTATGCGTCAGGCACCATGTGGACATCAGCAAGAGTAATCTAATATTCTCTTTCTTTGTCACTTACCTATCAAAGAACAAAGGAACTATACAGATGGACAAGGTAATTTGGTTTTGACTAATTTTCAATGATTATTTAGTGATCACATAGACAGTGGGTGTTAGATGAAGGAGTTTGTCCTTTAGAAATTAGATAAAGATATTGAAGATAATCTTCAGATGGTGACCTTTGTTCCTTGTCAACTTTGGCTAATTATAAGTCGTGGTTTCAAGGTTAATGTTGTTATATCCATCATGCTGTCAATTTTCTAAGATAAATCAATTCTTAAATGATATCATTGTAGTGCAAATTTTTCACATCAGGAGCCATTATGGCCGTGTACTTCACAATTTAATTATTGTGAAAGGAAACTGCATTAAAATGTAGTCATGTTAAATGATGCCTTTAAACTGAGTGTAACCAGTATACTTTTACTTAGATCTTTGAAAATAAAAAGTAAAATCACTTTATAAAACTTTAATTTAAATATTCAAAAAAAAGACAAAATAAAACAAATCATTTGCTTATCTTTGCATCATAGATTGAAAAATTGTTCTATATCTTTATCTAGATAACACATATACATAATTATATATATAATGCATACACATATAAAAATATATATATTTGTGGAAGATAGAAAACAATAAACTAATATATTGCCTTTCTTCAAAGAATTTCTAGTATGATCAGATACAATGGTAGGTAGAAGTAAGAAGTAAATATGGTGGATGGGGCTTGAAATACCATAAACATTTCTGACTCCTTCATGCACAAATAACTCGAACACATGTAAGAAACTTAAGAATAATATATGATTTCCATAGTAAGACTAATTTTTGCCTGCCACAATATATGACCCCACTCCATGATCCCACTGTGAACTAAAAATAAAAAAAAAGAATCCACCCTTAACAATAGTTTTAATATAAATAATAATAAAGGCTTCCCAGTAAAGGATATTAGGTCATAAGTTTTAAATCACTTTTTTGTTATATATAGTGGTGTATAATCAAAGCTAAAAGCAAAATAAAATATTTATTTTTGCAATCTGCATCTCTGATTCATCAGGAAACATCCTCCAGTACTAGACAATAAAATATAGATATGGAAAGTCCATAGTAGCTCAAAATAAGTCTTGGAAATTAAAAACGGTACTTTGAGTTCTAGTCCAAGGAGTTACTTACTTAAGTGTGTCATTAGATCATAATTATGATATTTCAGTTTAAAGAATGTATAAAAGTTGTAAAAAGTCGCCAAAATCAACCTAAGAACTCTGACATAGCATTCTAAGAGGTAAGGTAGGAGGTTTTTGTTTATTTGAACATAATTTGATGAGGCTAAGAGAAAAATTCTAGAAAAAAAGGTATCTTCTTTTGTGTCCATCAGTATTTGGTCAAGTTAAAAGAAAGCTAATTAATTATCTTTAAAGGTTTTGCTCTGGGAGCTTTTAAATTTAAAGTTCACATTATAACTATTAATTTAATCAATTATGTCACAGATCTATTCATCAGTGTAAATGATGTATAATTTAACTTCACCATCACATTGTTCAATATCATTTACCAAAGGAGCTAATGTTTCTTGTTATTTTGCACCTCCTTTAGAACATTTATGCTCTTCCAATTAGAAGAAAGAAAAAAAAAATGTGAAACTGGTATATGCCTTGAAGTTTCCTTGCCACTGAGTTAATTAAAAGCATAGTCTGTATTTGCATCTTCAACATTTTCATCCCCTTGCCCTCTTTATTTTCTTTGTACACAGCAACCTGACAATGAAAATATCTACAATAGATAAATAAATCACAAGTCTATTGATTGTAGTTATCCATTTTATACTACATTTCAGGCACCATATTATTTGAACGATAAATTTACCAGCAAGGAATTCAAGCAAAATGATCTCTGCCCTCAAATAGCAGCTGTAATCACAACATTCAAGCATCAGTGTTGACAGTTTGCCTGAATGTTTCATCATGCACTTCATTCTCAACAATAAATTGTAGTTTAAATTAGAGTCATTGTTTTGGCATAGGAATCCATATTACCTTTTGGAAATTAAAATACATATTTAAATCCATACTCACATAAAGCTCAGCTATCTTCCCTTTGTATTATATTCTGTCATTTTATGTTCAAATTATTCAGATATCAAAAAGTCCTGCTGTTTTGCCTTTCTCCTCTAGAATAGGGAACTAACAATAGAAATGTTTCAATGATGAAACCATGGTTACATTAGAAGAAGTTCTGCATTAGTCAGAGATTCTATTAATTTGTGTTATGTCCATCATTTGAGGCATATTTCAGCATTTTAAGGCAGCTTCTACTCCTGAGGGACATACAATAAGAGCAAAGGTTTTAAAAGATCAACTACTTATATTAAATAATATTGGAAGCTCCCCCAAAAAAAAAAAAACCAGAAATGAACAAAGTATACCCTATCCTTTGACACATGTAAAATAGCATTCTCAGACAGAAATCATCATCGTATAAGTAAGATGACAGTACAAAAGCAAAAATATCTATCGCATAGCTAGAGATATCCTTTTTTATGTCCATAGCAAATGAACACTATTTTCTCTAAAATATCACAACTACACATTTTCAAAACATAAGGTATATTCAGTGATTTAGTCATTTTGTTTGATGAAACAAGTTTCAGACTCTTGACTATTTTTCATTAGCTACAATAAAAAGTTTTATTCTTTAAATTAGGATATGCAAGCAAAAATAATCTTAAATGCATGTGCTAAGTTTTGTCATACATGTAGAAATAAAGAGGAGGTTACAATTTCATGTGCTATATATGTACACATTTATAGACAGATACACCTATATGTGGCAGGTAGTCATTACATAGATATACACATACATAGACACAGATACACATACATAATTTATTTTGAATTTCTAGATCTGTAATTTTTAATTTTTAAAAAATTTCAACGTTCATTTATTTTTGAGACGTAGTGAGAGATAGAGCGTGAGTGCTGGTGGGCAGAGAGAGAGGGAGACACAGAATCTGAAGCAGGCTCCAGGCTCCAAACTGTCAGCACAGAGCCTGACAAGGGGCTCGAACTCACAAATGGTGAGATCATGACCTGAACCAAACTCAGATGCTCAACCGACTGAGCCACCCAAGTACCCCTAGATCTGCAATTTTTCTAAATAATGACTTGATATGTAGAATCAGCTTTATGAAGACATGTTCTGGAGCTACTACTTTGAAGAGATTTCTGAGTACCTTAGAATCCTCCCAGCTGCTTCTTTCCCCTACTCCTGTCACATTTGTATAGTCTGAAAGTTTCTACTCTAGTTCCCTAATTCTGTCCAATTCTCTTTATGAGGTTGAGGTTTTGTCCTGAAACTGTTCCCACCACTGGGGACAAACACTGCCTGGTTCTTCCAGTTGTGCTTCTCCAGAAAGAGGACCCTGGTCCCTGACACCAGCTGCAGTGGGCTAGGTGACCTCTTAGAACCAGAAAATGACCCTTGCCTGCCATAAACCCACAGCCCGAGCACTGCTGTGGGCTAGGATTCCCTATTGACTAGCTCCATCCTTTGGATGTGGTCACCATTTCCAGTAACTTCCTGTTTACAAGCAGCCTTCATTTCTCACCCTCATTTTCAGATAGATGCCCTCCTCTAAACAAATTAATCTCCCTGCATTTCCCATACTCAAATTCACCTGAGATAGGACATTTCTCTTAAAACGGTATAGAATGGCAGAATTAATTTTTCCACCTCATGAGAGATAAGTCTCTCTTTCTCTGCGTTATCCCATTAGGAATAGGGCTTGCCATCGTCATCTTTTCCTTTTCACAGCTCAGCTGTCTTCTTCCACCACTGTGGAATCATATCTCCTACAAACTTTTCCCTTCCCTTTCTGCCTTAAAAATCTCCATACCAAAGAAACACCTGTCTTCCTGGGTAATCTATCACAACTGCTTACAATCACATCCTAACTCCCTTTCCTCATTCTAGGGGCTCTTATTATGCTACACTTTGGACCGCAACTACTCAGGATGTTAGCATCCTTTGTCTCCTCCAGGGTACCCACTACCAATTTCTAACTGGTCCTCAACAAAAGATATCAACCTTCAGATCCATACAACTCTTTCCCTCCGGGAAGGAGGTCCCCATAGGAAGGCTGCCAACCACCACCGCCTTCTCTCCTCTATAGTGAGCAGGTGTTGGACTCCCAAAATCTTCACAATGCTCCCAGCAGCTTGAAGAAGCCACAGCAGTCATGTCCCAATATCCAGTAATTTGGGGTCCAATCACTTGAGGGGGGTGTTAGGCAGCTAGTTAGGCATGAGTGAGAAGGGATAAAGCAGATGCTTGCCACACCCTCGAAGAAGCCACCTCTAAGGGCTAAGAGAACAGGACAGACTTAGCCACAGAAGTGGCTCGAAAGGCACGAGGGGACTTCTAAGACCTGAGCATGTACACAAATGGTGCGACTTGCTGTTAAGTACTCGTAAGGTCACAACAAAGCTTATTAAAAGTCCATAAATATGCAATACATAAATAAATACAATTATAATGTAATGCATCATGGGTATGCACATGCGCAGAGGTCAAAATGTTATATAACCACCAGCTGTCAATCAATAATGTCAATCAAAGCCAGATTTACAAGTACACAAAGCGGACCTAAAAGGATGCAGGTAGAGCTTTCGGTGCCATTGCCACGATTGCTCTGGCAGTAGCCCCCGTTTTGTCTTGAAAGTGTATTATACTTACCTACTCGATAAACTCTATATCCCTATTCTAGTCTTGGATGTGCAATTCTTTGGTACATCTGGGACAAGAACCAAGAGATCCCGGTAACATACTGAGATAGCTTTATTTTTTCCCCTTTATCATTACATAGTGTGACTACAAACAACAGTGATAAAAAGTACTTTTAAAAAATCTGCTTCCATAAATTATGGGAAAAATTTTATTTAATTCTATGCTAAGTCACTGAAAGAGTCATTTTGTAATTAGGATTTAAAATTTTTTTAAATATTTATTTATTTTTGAGAGAGAGAGAGAGACAGAATATTAGCAGGGGAGGTGTAGAGAGAGACGGAGGCACAGAATCTGAAGCAGACCTCAGGCTCTGAACTGTCAGCATGGAGCTCAATGAGGGGCTCAAACTCAAGGACCATGAGATTGTGACCTGAGCTGAAGTTGGACACTTAACCAACTAAGCCACCCAGGTGCCTCATAATTAAGAATTTTAAAACCAAATTAAATTCATTTGATTTAAGAAGTGATGAGCTATAATTCATTTTTCATATGACACCTAGTCCATAATAAGAATAATTAAGATATGAAATTAGTTAATTAACAATTTTGTTAATTAAATAATCAATATGTAGAATAAGCTACTTCAATTCAAAAGGGTTAGGGACCAAAATGTATGCTTAGGTCATTATCAAACTTCTTGGCAAATGAAAATAAAATTTTATAGCTTTGTAAAACCCATTTTGCTATTTTGTGTACTTCTCCCAGTATCACAAGTTTTGAGAAATAAATCACTCTAATTACCAGAATAGGAAAATATTAGTAAAAACATTTTTGTATAGGGCTTTACAGTTTACAAAGAGCTTTCATATGTGGATAATCACTAAAATAAAAAAGAAAGGCTAAAACTAAGAAAAACTTATGCTCCTTTGGTTTATATCATTCTACCTTTTCTTGGAATTATTTTTAATGATTAAACTGAAGTTACACATTAAATAGTTTTTGAGTTCAACTAAAAGATATGTTTAATTTTGAAAAACTATCTCTTATTCTCAATATATATTCAAATATGGTGTCTTTCATATGCGTTCTTTCTCTACATGAGAATAATATTAGTTTCTGACCCACAAAAGCACTACAAATACAAATCATTTAAACTATTTTGATTCATTCTATGGCAAGAGAAAACTGTTTTATTAAAAATATTTGATGGGCACCTGGCTGGCTCAGTGCCACATGGGCACAGAGCGGAACAACAACAGCAAAAATATTTGAATACCTTGGATAAATACCTTGGATAAAATAATTAGTAACATTAAGTAGAATATATCATTAATAGCTATAGTAATCTCTAAATGCAATAGAGGATAGGATGGTTATGTCTATGAAATTTGTTCCCTTGTGAATACATAGAAAGTTGTTATCTTATTCAATTTTACCTGCAGCAGTGAAATATAAACAACCCAGTGTTTGTGTTGTTGCACAATGAGAAATCACATTCCTATATATTCCACATAGAATATAAGATTTCTCACTTTTAGGTTTTTACTAAGAGTCACTACATCATCTACTTTAATAATGAAGAAACCTTATTTTTATCAGGCATAGCTTACAAACAGATATTGATTTCTTTCCAGTAGTGACATAAATAATGGAAGGATGGAATGACACAGCCAAATGTAGACAATAAATGAAACTTTTATCAAGTTACATTGTTATGTGAGAAGTGAACTAATGCCTAGTTTTTAAACAACAGATGAATTCTTTAATTATATCCCTGTATAGTAGTTTCACTGGTTCTCAATTCTTAAAAAAAAACAAAAACAAAAACAAAAAAAACCCTAGTTGAGTTTCAGAAATTGTCATCCCAGAAACTGTAAAAACTACTTTTTTAAAAAAATTTTTACTGTTTTACTTATATTTGAGAGAGAGAGAGACAGAGAGAGAGACAGAGTACAAGCAGGAGAGGGGCAGACACAGAGGGAGACACAGAATCTAAGAAGCAGGCACCAGACTCTGAGCTGCCAGCACAGAGCCCGACGTGGAGCTCGAACTTGTGAACCACGAGATCATGCTCTGAGCCGAAGTCGGATGCTTAACTGACTGAGCCACCCAGGTGCCCCTGTAAAAACTATTAAACAGGATTTTAGTTTCCAGAAAAACTTTTGGAGCCAAATTTCACTGACATTCAGGATGATAAATGAAAGCTTATTATTTGAGCCAGAATTATATTTATCTGAACACTTTAATAGCATTCTTGTTATAGGTGCCATGACTATTTTGCATTTCTAAGGATTATCACTCAATTTCCACTTGAAAAATCTGACCTAATTATCACAGCATTTTGTAAAACTTAAAACCCATTACTGTTATGATTAACCTTCTTAATATTTTCTCATTTATTTAATGTATTTTATAATGAAATTCATTTCAAACTAATGAGAACTCGTCTTCATAACCTAGTAGTTTACCCCTCTTAAAAAGTGTTATTTGTGTGTTATTTCTGTTGGTTCTAATTCAGTTTAGGTTTACATCATACGAGTACAAATGAACTTTTCATAAGTATTCAAAATTTATTTAAATTGGTTTCCAATATGTGCGTGTCTCTAGAGCTCTTTCCATGTTCAATTCTATTGATCTTTTCTCTTTCTTTATTATCTACCTCTCCTCTTCTTTTGACTTCTTATTATTACAAGCATATAAACTTACTCGAGTCTCATCCATCTTTGAAATTCCTCCTAGGATCCATCTACTCCACTAATTACTACTTTAGATCCCTTCTTATTTATTTATTTTTTTAATGTTTCTTCATTTCCAAGAGAGAGAGAGCACACAAGCAGGGGAGGAGCAGAGAGAGAGAGAGAGAGAGAGAGAGAGAGAGAGAGAATCTGAAGCAGGCTCCAGGCTCCGAGTTCTCAGCCCAGAGCCCGACACAGGGCTCGAACTCACAAACTGTGAGATCATGACCTGAGCCAAAGTCGGACGATTAACCAACTGAGCCACTCAGGCGCCCCATGGATTTCTTCTCATCTTCAACCACGCTTCTTGACATATTCACCTGTAATCTCTCCATTTCATTAGCCCCCACTCACTCCTCCACCCATACCAATATTCTCTATAAGGTCAGCTTTGAGAGTCATGTTGCTAAACCAAAAGAATGCTTGACAGGCTTTATCTGATCTGAGCTCGAGACACAGCCAGCAGTGTCCACAAACCCTGTTTCCCAGAACCTTCTCTTCCTTGGCTTTCCTAAAACCATATTCCCCGACTTTACTCCTGACCAGAAGGATGATATTTCTTGGTTTGCCCAGGAAAGCCCTGGATTCTGCTCACTGTTATGATGTCACATCCAGTTTTTATTTGCCCACAATTTTTTATAATTTATTTTTCATAAAATTTAACTCTTAACTCATGTTAAATATGGCAAGATGTGTTTGGTAAACCACTACTCTGAAATGTTCAGCTTCAGCTTTTGTCCAGTCCAGCGGAGGCAGCACAAGGAATTCTCATTTTAATATCACTTTACACAATAGTATTACAATATCGTCATATTAAAATATCGTGGGACATAGTTTCACGGAGACTTGGATTAAATTGATGTTCATGATATATTCGAACAGAGCAAAAGATAGAGATAGCATGATTAGTCCCTAATTAATTATTATTTCTGTGCCTTCTCCAAATAGATGTTTAAGCTCTTGGAAAATGTATTAACTAAAACCTCGGGGTCATTGTTTTTGAAATACACAGTCTTCTACAGCACTTTAAAAAATTCATTTTCAATTTTATTTTAATCTGAACTTTCTAGCTATTGTCAGTGCTTTTCTTTCTCTTTCATACACACATGCACACACACACACAGGCACACATACACACTAAAAGGCTCTCCTACTATTTATTTTGCTTTTGGCTTATTATGCTTCACCACTGATTTCCTGCAGTTGAAGAGCTGAATCATCCACTCGGGCACATACTTTTAAAAAATATTCATTTCCTTGTCAGGAACAATGGTAGATAGATTGTGACTTGCACAGCTCATATTTATTAAAGTTGATGATGAGAAATACGTGTTTGCCGACTCGGGCATTTGTCCTTGAGTACACTCTGTTGTTAGAGTCACTTTTAATATTAAGAGAATACTTGGTATTCTCAATATCTGGGTTTAGAGTTCTGGAAACTCCATTCACTTTCTCTAAAGACTTATATAACCATATTAATACCAAACTGATGCATTCAAGACGCTGGACTGGGATATAGGGAAAACGTTACTGTTTTTCTATTGCCCAGAATCTTCAAGGCTCTATCTCAAGACTTCATTTTTTTTTTTAACAAAGTCTAGATTCTCCACACTTCTATTTCCTTTCCCTACCTAGAGACATAATTATTCTAACCAAACTTCTACATTTCTATTCATCTGGTATCACTAACCTGCTTTGAAAATCAAGATATTTTTTAAGCTTTTTAAAAAATTTTTTTCACAGATAGTCCTTCACAATGTAAAAATTATACAACCCTTGAAAAAAAATGAAATAAATGAAATATATTTTTAAGCATATCTTTAGAAATTTAGGGAAGATAACTTGGGGCTCCTGGGTGGCTCAGTCTGTTAGGCGTCCAACTTCAGCTCAAGTCATGATCTCACAGTTTGTGGTTGGAGCTCCACATCAGGCTCTGCGCTGAGAGCTCAGAGCCTGGATCCTGCTTCAGATTCTGTCTCCGGCACTCTCTGCCCCTCCCCCACTCACGCTCTCTCAAAAATAAACACTAAAAAATTTAAAAAAAAAGAAATTTAGGGAAGATAACCAATAAAAACTACTGAAAATATATGATTTTACTTTAACAGTCATAAAGTACTAAGCAAATGTAGACTAATACAGTTATTGTTATTACTCTGTTGGGCACTAGATTTCTTACTGTTTTTCTGTGCAGGTGGTCAGTACTGAAGGGAGGAATAGGAACTTGGGAGAAACAGATCCTGATATGCTCTCTGTGGCTGTTACACATCCCTCTCAACAGTCTGGAGAAAGCCCTGTGTGTTCTCCCTCAGCTCCGTAGCTAAGCTACATGCTTCAATTGCCACAGCTTCTTTGGCCCTGTTTTATTAAATTCAACACTAGTGCCAGCATTTGAAGTTGCTAAGGAAATAATTTGTAAAGAAACTTCTTCATAACCCCAACTGGTTTTCTCTAGATTAATAAGTAGCTCAATGCAATTTAATTCATTTCAAATCAGTGATGCTACCGATGTATCTGTGGAAATCATGCTTATCTCTGTTTAACATTTGGTAACCAATTATCTATTTGTGTTGCTTGCTCCCCTTAGTCCTTAAATGCTTTTAATTCCAATGTGAACAGAATTTCTGTCTGTGCAATTCCAGCCTTTAACACGTTGTTACATTTTTGCAATAGCTTTCTAACCTCCCAAAACCACTTTTGATATCTTGCATCAACTCACGCCACCGCGGGTGCTTGCCTGAGATAGTGACCCAGCCGTGGAGCTTTGGGCTCAGAAAAGGCCACCAACTTAGGAAAGTCACAGAATCTTTCATTTTGGGTGTCTAAAATTCCCTAATAATGATTATCCTGATCAATCATTTGACAAAATCATCTTCTGTATTATTATAATGCTCATTCTGTGACTGCGTGTGGGTCACGTATCTGCAATTATATTCCAAGCTGCTGATGGAGAGAAAACTTAAATTTTAATTTTTGACTTCCAGCTATCATTTATATCATGCCTGGTGTGTTCTAAAAACATTACATATCTCCTATCTCTAATGACACAGATCTTTCTGCTTGGCATTGTCATCATTTATATTAGAGACACTAAGTAACAGAGAGACATGGGCTTGTCTAAGTTCACACTCCTGAATAAGTGACAAAACCACAATTCAAACTAAAGACCTTTGGCCTCAAAGCCACCTCACCATGCTGCCTTCCAGACACCTGTGTTCATTTTTTTGGTGACATTTGGTCTTAAGAAAACAAAATTATTAGCAAGAGGATACACTCTGGATGAAAGAAAAACCACTGAGGTTACTGCTACCTTCTCTGTTTGCTTGATTATTAGGACCAGGTAGACAGCATCATAAAGCAGATGGCAGGAAAAACATTTAGCGGGAATGGGGACCCTGCACATTCGTCTTGTACGACACATTTTCCAAGATTCAGTAAAATGTACAGAAATCATTTGATTTCTAAATATTCGAATATTTAGTACTAACCCTGCCTCACTTAGACACCAATGTGTAGGGTAATTGAGGAGGAAAAAAAGCACAAATTGGCACCTGATCATTAACATTCTCTCCAGGCTCACGGAAGAAGCAAAAGAATCTTTAGGCCCTTTCCCTTGAATGTTGAAACTCAGGCAGAGTAACTCTTCCAACAGAAAATGCCACTGGCTGCTGGGAATTTTTGGTGGTCTTTGTTCATAGACATGTAGAAGGCAGAACATATAGAATACAGGGCTTTCCTGAAATTCTAGGTCCACACTAGAAAAAATATTTCCTACATGTCTATTGAACATTTTGCCCAATTTCATGTTTAGTCCAGTAGAAAAAATTTTCTTCATCCCTCTGGCTAGAGAGTAGAAATCTTTTTTTTTTTTTTTTGTTCTGGAAGCTTGTAGACATGAATTCCTTAATTTAAAAAGGAAATTTGCTGACTCAGTTTTAAAAGGACACTGTTTTAGAGGGGGCCACTTAGGAGGGAACCCTGAAAGCAGCATGTCTGTAGCTAAGCACCACCATTGCTGGTGAAGGTGCCTAGAAGATACGTAGGGCTGGGGACATTTGTCTTTCCACCTCTAAAAAGGAAATCTTTTAGTATTCAGTTTCTGTGCTACCTAATCAGCCCTTGACAGTCAGACAAAGGCAAAAATTAAATTATTTTCATAGAAGATACCACAAAAAAATGAGTTATCTGTCATTTTATGAAATGTCGGAATTAGCAACATCTATGTTCATGACTTTGAAAAATCTCTGTTGGAAGTCTAAACAAAGTGTACCATCAGGACTCTGGTTATGACACTCAAGTTCCCTGTAGAAATCATCTCATCCCTTTTCCACCCGCGGGGCCATTGGCATTCCTGCCCGTTTGATCGGTTCTCCCAAGTAACAGTTTCAGCAGTGTGGAGGGCCTTTGTGAATGCACATGTTACATGAATTTTACATGCATACAAAATTGTAGAAGTCTTAAAATCCTTTTGATGGAAATTTTATGTGACAGTCTCTTTTGTAGGAAGGAAAGCAGGAGTTGCCTGTCAGGGATAGTAGTTCAGTGAATTTTATTCTAACACTCTAGGAGAGAAAACATTAGAGAACTAACTGGAATAGGAAAGATTGGTGGCATGCCGTAATAGGATATGATCTATAAACATGATAGTACCTCTGAGGGTGCAGCTTTCATTTTTTAAAAAAGAAAATATTAGTATAAAAGACAGGCAATTATTAATATTACTATTCATTTTTTTTTTTTTTGCTGGACATTATACAACCACATTTCCCTGCCAAATTAAGTAACTGAGAGGAAAAAAACAAGGATTGGCCAAAATATGACAAATAAGACAAAGCCTACTTTATAAAAACAAGGTAGCCAGTGACCATCTATATTACCTATGTAAACTCGATTCACCATGTAAATATAATGTAGCAAAAACAGGCTAATTTTCAAAGACAAGACCAATTCTGATATATTCTGATATAATTCTTACATGTCCACAATTCAGAGAACAGTAGTAGATTGGAAACATGATACGATTGTATTTTTCATGGTAAATATATTGCAATAGGATTGTAATCATTGTTGCTATTGTTGACTGCAAATGCAGCTAGAAAAATAGCAAAAATCACACTTTGCAGATGAAAATTAGAGCTGCAAGGAACCCAAGTATAATGGCGTCGTCCCTGGGGTCAGCGTCTCACTCTCTTGTGCCTCTCCTGAATCATCCCAAGAAATGTTTGTACTCCCTACCTCAGACCGGGTCCAATTCTAGAAGCAGCAGTCTGCAGTACAGATCTTACCAACAATGGAAATTCATTGCAACTACATAGCCAAACTTAAAACTATTCATATGCACCTTCCAGTCTATTCCCCTTCGCTACCTCTCTTTCCACAAAGGCGTCTCCAGACTCCAGGGCCACAGCTTCTTTTCAAACCCTGAAATCTGCTCTCTAGTTTCTTCTTCAGCAGAATTCACTTACCTCTAAGCTTCCCTAGTTTTGTGAATTTCATCATTCTTCTCATCTAGCTCATCAAACAACGCTTTGGGGACTTGAAATATTAAATACTTTTTTCCTGTTGCAAATAATGTATTTTATTCATAAGTAATACAGATATATGAAGATAAATGATATTTAAGGATTAGAACATAAGAGTAAAAAAAATTATAGTAAAAATTTGTAGGAATTTATGGGCACAAATTGGTTATCAAGCCACAAAAAAAAAGGGAGGGGGAAGAATATTGATGAATGAGACGGAAATGGTCTTCTAGAAACCTTTGTTAAGTTCTGCCGCATGGTAGCAACATCTCTCCATTTGTGATAAATTTTTATTAAAATTTATTTATCAAAAGACACCATTTGAAACCAAGGTTCAGAAAGATGGTATTTGTAATACTTGTGTCTAAAGAGAACTTTCATTTAAAATATTTTAAATTCAAAAATTCCAACAAGAAAAAGATAAATAATCCTTTAAAGAAAATAGACAAATGACTTGAACAAGCACTTCACAAAAGAGGAAATCCAAAAAGCCTTTAAACATTCGAAGAGGTGTTCACATCCTTAATGAAAAACCAACAATGAGAAACCATTCGTCACTTTAAGAAATAGCTGACAACGACACGTGTTGGTGAGGATAAGGAGCAATTGGATATTGCTCCAAGGAGGATCAGGACAATGTCTTTGGAAAACTGCTTGATAGAATCTAACAAAACTAACTGTGATCATCTACTCCCAGGTATCTATATAGTAAGTCGAAATGCACACAGAAATGTGTAATCTGAGCACAATGCTAAATTAATAGCTGCATTCTTCATAATAACTCTGGAAACATAACATAATAGCAAAATAACAAAATAACATAATAACCTGGAAACAACTTAAATAACCATCACCACTAAGAATAGTGTTACATTCTTAAAATGGAATATTGTACCACAATGAAAAAAAAAATCAATGCGTTATGATGGGCAAAAGAATCCAGGGAAAAAAATCATATACCAAAAGATCTGAAGATTTGAAGATATAAAAAGATCATGGACTGTATAAATCCACTTGTGTAAAGTGCAAAAAGGGCAACAAAACCAATGTACAATGATGCAAGTCACAACAGCGATTCTGTGTGGGAACAGCACTGGGTGCGGGCATAAGGGAGCCTTGTCAAGGTGCGTGGTCTATAGTATATTTTTATATAGACAGTGTATTTATTCAATACTTAATCAAGAAGTCCAATTATGATTTGTGCACTTTTATGTATGTACAATGCAGTTCGATTTAAAAGTTAAAAAAAAAAATAAATTCATTGACATTTTGAATTTCCTTCCAGTCTTGTCATTCCAACAAAAGCAAACCTAGACTGTCCGCTGCTTCAGTTTTTCTGTGTTCAAGATATAGATGCTCAATTCATTCACTTGTTGCCATTGGCTGTGTTTATCTATGCAGTAGCATCCATTTGAAATTATACATAATTAGAAGGGAGAGAACAGACTGCCTATCAAATTTGCAAAGATTACAGGATGATGGTGTTGGTAAAAGTGCACGAATCAGGCACTCTCCTTCATGCTGGAAGGAAGGCCCAGAACAATCTTTTGGGAGGCAATCTCATATATTAAAAAAAAAAAAAAAAATCTTTAAAAATATTACTACCCTTTGACCTAGTGTGCTACTTCCTACTGTTCTATCCAGAGGCAATAAAAATTCTGACAAAGATTAATGCACAGATACATTCATTGTGGTATTACTTTTAATAGCAAGCTATTGGGAACAACCTCTATGTTCAATGCTTGGAAAATGATTAAAAGAATATTGGCACATCCTTCTGCTCTTGAGAGACTAGGTAGGCATAGATTTAAATACTGATTCTCTCCCTTCTCTGTATCTTGACTGTTTCCAAGTTAGTTCACTTATCTTAGACATCATTTCCTCAAATGCAGAATGGGGCTGATAATACCTTTTTAAAGGAATTGTGGTCAAGAGTAGATATGATGACATATTTAAAGTGCCCACACATATGGGACACTGAAATGTGGTGCTTAAGAAAAGTTACCCAAATAAATGTTTGTGTGAATCAAATTATATGAATTAGTCTGAATATTTTGGGGGCAAATCTATACATACAATTCACAATAGCGGCGCCTGGGAAGCTCAGTCATTTAAGCATTAGACTTGATTTCAGCTCTGGCCTTGATCTCATGGTTTGTGAGTTTGAGCTCTGTTGTTGGGCTCTCTGCGGATAGCACAAGGAGCCTGCTTGGGATTCTCTCTCTCATTTCTCTCTGCCCCTCCCCCACTCAAGTGGTCTCTCTCTCTCAAAATAAATAATCTTAAAAAAAATTCAGGGTATTACTATGTTTGTTCCCTTGTGGCCTTGATTCTGACATGCTTGGACAGCGTGCTTTGCTCCTTCTTCATACCTGACCTGAATTTGGAGCCTGGATTCTGTAACCTGAACCTCATTAGGTAAACAGGCTCCTTTCCCAAAAGTAGAAACAAATTTGCACACAAGTGGCAGGGCCTGGGGATGCTGCCCTCAGGGAAGCTGTCAGAATTGCAGAAGCCTCTTTATCAGCAAGCAAAGTGAGAGTGAATTGATTACATAGGCCACCTAACAGAGGATTTTCCCCCACTGGTTCATGAGATCTAGGCACATCTAGTGCTGTTTGGTGTGAACAGTATCATAACAAGCTGGAAGACACTTAGAAATACATGACATCAGTTTCCTCCACCCACCTACAAACAAATACAGACTGAAAAGACAATACCCTCCGATGTGATAAGGTAGAATTAAAATAATTCTTCAATAAATATTAAAATTTGTTGAGCTACCAGGTGTTAAGCATGGATCTTCCTACTTCAATTCATGAACTCATAAAGTAGTTCTGTGAGTTGGTTCTATCATTAACTCTATTTGTTAAAGGAGGAAACAGACACAGAGATGATAAATGACTTATACAGGGTCATACACCTAATATTTGTCTGAGAACCCAGATCTAGGAAGTATGATTTCAGAATCTGAGCTCTTTAACAATCTCACTCATTGATACCTTCACTAATAATATTATAAAGCAATTAAAGGCTGCTTTTGAAAGTTGTCTAGGCCCTAGGCTCTGTACTAAGTACTTTATAAAACTTATCTCCTTCAATCCTCACAAAACAATCTCTGATCTACATGCATTGTATTTTGCCCACACAATTTGTAACTAGCTGATACCAAACTTGAATTTGAAAACCATTTGGCTATAGTTCCTTTCGCTGGAGCCACAGAAAAGTTGAGCGCACACCCCTAGTGACTATAGATTTTTTTGGTAAAGAAAAGAAAATTAAGGATAAATAGGAAGAATTCATGCCTACGCACTGAATTGATATAAAATAGATTTTGTTACCTGGAATACTGACTACTATACAATGGTTAAAGATTTTTGCGTACTTTCCCAATTACAGAAATTTAAGAATAAGCTACCATATAGTATGTATGATTTTATGTGATATAAAAAGCTTATATACTTCCAAATACCCCCTTTGACTATCGACTGCATATATGAATTACCATCAGAATTACTCATGTAATAATACAGAGAGTAGCTCCCCCAAGAATCTTATTAAAATGCAAATATATTACCTGCTGTATTAACTTCCTAAGGCCTCTATAACCAGATACCACAGATTTGATGACTTAGAATTACACACCTTTTATTCTCTGATGATTCTGGAGATCAAAAATCTTAAATCAATTTCATCGGGTCAACTTCAAGATGTAGGTGATGATGTGCACCCTCCAGAGACACTAAGAAAGAAGTCATTGCCTTGAATTTCCAGCTTCTAGAACTGCATTCCTTGGCCCATAACCCTTTCTTTTACCTCCAAAACCAACAGGGTGGCATCTTGCTTCAGTGGCCACACTGCTTTGTTTGTGTCAAATATTCCTCTGCCTCTCAATTTGAGATTTCATTTAGAGCCCATCTGGCCAATCTAGGGTAATTTCTCCACCTCAAGATCCTTAACTATCTTGCAAAGTCCGTTTTGCTGCACAAGGTTACAAAGATCCTGAAGATTAATACTGTATTTGGGGCCCATTTTTCAGCCTATCATACCTGAGGAATGTCGTTATTTTAGTAACAGCAGATAGTGAATTAAGAGTCTAAAAGAATGAGAGGTAAAATAAATGTATGCTATTTAGTAGTTACAAGACGTGATAAGCCTGCATAGATCATCTCGGAGTGTCACAATCAGAGAAGGGTTTTGAGATCAACTAAGTACAAGTTTGGGAGGCCATGAACTGCTATTTAATCCCTGAGATTACCCTTCGAATTTGAAAAGCTTACCTTTAAATGTTTACCTTGTGGAAAATTGGAACCCTCATACCCTGCTTGTAGAATGTAAAATGTTTTATCAGCTTTGGAATATAGCCTGACTTCTCCCCAAAAGGTTAAAAGAGTTGTCATAGGGCCCAGTAATTCCACTCCTAGGCATATGCCTTGGAAAACTAAAATTGGTCCATACAAAAACATGTACATGAATGCTCACAGCAGCATCTGATTTAAAATAGGTGAGAGTGAAAACAAGTCAAATGTCAATTGATGAATGGATAAGTAAATTGTGGTATATCCATTCAATATATTATTGTGGAATATTATGTGCCAATAAATGAGATGAAGTACTGATACATGTTATAACATGGATGAAGCTTGAAAACACTATGCTAAATGAAAGAAGCCAGTCACAATACTGGATGATTCCGTTTCTAATTAATGTCCAGAATAGGCAAATCCATGGAGATAGAAAGTTGATTGGTGGTTGCCCAGCACTGGAAAGAGAAGTAATGGTGGGGGGGCGGATACTTGGGGGAGGGGGTGGAGACTGCTAATGGGTACAAGGGTTCTTTTGGGGGTGATGAAAATGTTCTAAATTGATTGTGATGTTATTTGTATGACTGTAAATATACTAGAAATGACTGAGTTGTATATGCATAAATGAGTGAATTATAGGTTGTATGAATTATATCTCAATAAAGCTCTTATAAAAATGTTTGCTTTGATTTTCATTTATATCAAAGCCTGTAGCATCAGCTAATACTAGGAGTATTCAGAATAAGAATCACTTAAATTTTAGAATCTAAAGAGACATGAGATTTTTCTATCTCATGTTTATATATCATAAAAGACAATAGTATGGTCTTTCCCCAGGCCGCATAACTAGATAATAAAACTGTTCTTTAGGGGCACCTGGGTGGCTCAGTTGGTTAAGCGGCCGACTTCGGCTCAGGTCCTGATCTCACGGTCTGTGAGTTCAAGCCACGCATCAGGCTCTGTGCTGACAGCTCAGAGCCTGGAGCCTGCTTCAGATTCTGTGTCTCCCTGTCTCTCTGCCCTTCCCCTGCTCACACTCTGTCTCTATGTCTCTCAAAAATAAATGAAAACATTAAAAAAATTAAAAATAATTAAAAAATAAAACTGTTCTTTAGAACCTAGGACTATTCCCTACCACCTTGCATGATTAATAGACACTTAATTCCAACAACCTTGCCTTAGATACACTTTAGCAAGAATGACTCCCAGATCCTTATGATTCTTGACAATCTACTCTGATGCAATTTTTTTTTTTTAACTTGCTTCAATCTATTTCATTCAGGTCTTGTCTCAGCCATCATTCACTCAGGGGCAGACCATGAATACCCAATAAATTAGTTTAATATGAGGTATATTTATTTATGTTTTGTCCATCTTTCTTACCAGAATATGAGCTCCATAAGGCATGTGAATTTTGTCGTAATTTGATTTAAATAGATTTTGTCAAGCATCACTTCTAAGCTTTTATTCTTTTAGTTTTATATTTGTACATTATAGCAGCTATCAAAGAGGTAGCCCTCCTCCACGGCTTTCCTTTTCTTCCACAGTTTGACTGCTAGATCAGAATGAAAGTTATCTTAGACCAGTTCTGTTACATGTCAGATGTAAGTGAATGTATAGTCATTAGCAAGCAGGCACAGAATAAGTCACACAAACTATTTTATACATCAAAACATCCCAGCTCTCTGTCTTTTTAGGGGCTCCAACCACACTTCACACAAGAGCAGAGCAAGCAATCCTGTTACACTTGTGATCATCTTCAGGCCCCAGCCATCACCCTGCCTCAGGCTAACTGTGGGATATAAAAGGCAGGATTTGTTAGAGTCTTATGCTCCATGGTGCAAAGACAGGAAGTATTTCTAAAACATGTTCACCAATGGATGTTAAATATTATTAGATTCTCTACGGAGAGTCCAAATGCAGTACTCGGCATTATAGTACGGAGCCACTACTTTTCACTAATGAGGACTGACCACCCCAGACTGTGCATTCTTGTTTACAGCAGCTAACAGCCCCTAGTTATCGGCCCTTAAACCAAATTTGCATAATGATATCATCCTCTCTAGGCAGAACTATTTATATTTGGTTCGAACATCTTAATATCTCTTTTATTTGCTACTATATTCTCATCACCTACAACTGTGCCTTAGCATAGTACAGATGCTCTATAACTATTTCCTGAATAAATAATTTCTGCAGATGTAGGTAAAATTTCTCAAAACTGCCCATCATGAGTCACATTTTTAGGATATTTATTTTCTTATGTGAAATCAGTTTCAGAAGTTGGTTTCAGGATTTTTCTGCTATAGAAATTATATGAATTATATATATCCTCCTCATTTATATGAATTAATTTCCTTGCTTATTAAACATCTATCAGTTGTCTGTCATTGTATATTAAAGTATTAATAAAAACTCAAGATAATGCCTCCTGACTCAACGCCATAGTTATAGTGTATAATCAGATCTATTATAATATCTTAAACTGCAACTGTGATAAAGAACTTTACCTAAATAAAAAACTAAATGTGATGTTCCTCCTGAATCAAGTTCATTCTTATTCATGAGTTTTGCCTTATTCTTTTTCTTTTGTGTTCTTTTCAATGTGCTGACCAAAGGATTTTTTCACTGGGACTCAAGTAGAATTTCAACTGAAAATCAATTTCTTTTGTTTCCTGAGGAAAAATTAATACTGCACACTATGACTTTTTTTATTATAATTGAAAATATTGTCATCTTACTATGGTTTTGACTAAGAATTACTGTCTCGGTATGAAGAACCTTCTGTCGTTTTAGATCAGAATTAGTGTTTAATTATACTGCATGCTGCATAGTACATAAAATTGTACAGTCAAGAGTTAATATACATATTACCTAAGATCATAACTATTTACTATAACTAAAGTTTTATTATTACAGTATAATTTATAATTATGAATGGAGATAGATCATGATATTTGCAAAGCTCCTTTAAGTTTGAACTCATGCCAAAAGATAGACTCATGTCAGTGTGGCAGATGTAGGCTGTTGGCTCACTCATGACTCACTGCCTTCCTCTACTCTAAAGACTGGGAAGCAAAATACTTATTAATTACTCCAATGTCCTTTGCAATCTCCCTAGAGGGTGGGCAGGAGACAGTTTTGGCAGCAGAATGTAGAAGATATCCCAGGTTTTACTTCCTGAACAAAATGTTGAAATTTCTTGAAAATAAGACTTTTTCCTTTGACCTTCCCCTTTCTTCTTCCTCCTCTCCAGAATGTAAAGGTAATCACAAGCATCACAGCTTTATTAAAGTCTGAGAATGAAAAGGTCTATGTTAAGGGTGGAAGTGAAGGATGGTAGAAGGAGCCTGGTTCCCTGAAGACATCCCTGAATAGCTTTGCTAGGTCTCAACCATGTAAATTTCAGATTTTTGATCATTAAAGAAAATTAACTGCCTCATTATCCTAATAGAGCAAATAACTGATAGAATTGAAAAAGAAATATTCGCAGTGATCAAAATATATTTTAAACACAAGACAGAATGCTTTTATTTTTCCTACCAATTATGATAAGCTGAAAGATGTGATTTTTTTTTTTTTACTTTGAGGCATAAAAATGACAGAATCTTGCTATGAGATAAATTTGGACTTCACTACCTTTTGGTAGCATAACTTACATAATTTTAACTTATTTTGTTAAATATGTATTAAGATAAAATAAATCAGAGGTGTAATTTGAGAGTTATGCTGTAAATTATGACAGAATGCTGACCTATTGTTTTTATTCATATGCATAAAGGTTTCAATATTCTTATACAGGTATCGCTTCTGGAACTTTGATCACAAAAGTTCTTTTATACCAGGGAAATAAGAGTTAGAGTTTCAAGGGTACTAACAATGGATACAGTATAACTTTTAATGTTTTTTTTGTTAAAAATACATCAATTTTCTATACTTTTGAGGGTTTTCATTATTCTATGTTCCATTATGAAAGCAAATGTTGCAAACAAGGCAAGGGGAAAAGAAAAACTGCTGAAAGACACAAGTTTGTGTGTTATGAGTTATATTTTGCAAATGGTGACCCAAATGTATTTTAATTTTACCTTTAAATCATGTTTGATTTTCTCACTTCCCACCTCCGAGCCAAGCCAGGAAGTTTATAGTTTTCTGAGAAGGAAAGGGTAGAGATTTTCCTCTCTTCAGCAAGATATTGGTCATGAAGAACCGGTTCTATGAAAAGAGAAAAAAACTTACCAGACCATTTCGACTTCCCTTCAACATTTTGAGGGGCAGTAAAAAAGGACACAGGAATAGTAAAGGGGAGATGCCTCTTCCTCCTGTCATGGTTAGGTCTTAAGGCTTTTTATTTTTAGTAGAAGGAAGCTGGGACATGGAGGATGGGGATAAGTCAGTCTTTCATTGTCCCATGGAATTATGGAAACAGGGAGGAGAGAAGGTGAAATTGGTGTGAATTTTCCTTTCCAGGATTTGATACAGAAGAAAGAGTCAGATAAATGAGGGAAAGTTCTCTGACCCCATATCCTTTTGGATTATAAAATAAAAGTTAGGGCACCTGGTTTTCTCGGTTAAGCATCCAATTCCTGATTTCAGCTCTGGTCATGATATCATGATTGTGAGATCAAGTCCAGAGTTGGCCCCTGAATAGGGTGTGAGGCCTGCTTGAGATTCTCTGTCTCACTTTCTTTCTGCCCCTCCCTTGCTCTCATTCTCTCAAAAATAAATAAACATAAAACAAAATAAAAAATAATAAAACCAAAACTATCCTCCAAGTGTTTTCTTCTCCCTCATCAGTCTTGGGTGCTTGTATCCGAGTGAATGGTCATACAACATATTTAAGCAATAAAGTTCTCCCTGAAGTTCCTGCATGAGTTGAGGTGACACTCAGAAGATAGTTAAGTGTACTGGCCACTGAGCTTTCCAAGAGTGTGTAGGGGGTCATTTGAACTACGTGAATGAGGAGACAGTAAAAGCACTGAGAGGAGACTAAAAATGTAAAGCAACATCCTCATGCTTAACCAAACAGGAAGGAAAGAGATTATGAATTTTGCTGGTCCCTGATTTCAGATCTCACTCTTGATAGGGTGCTACATTTTTGTGCCTTACAAAGCAGAAACTGACCAATTCTATGTTGAGTAATTCCATCATACATATTGAGAGAGACAGACAGATAGGGAGACAGGGAGAGACATAGAGACAGAGTGAAAGAGATACAGAAAGAGAGACCAACAGGTAGAGAATCAGAGATAGAGGCAGAGAGAGATAAAGGGAGAGACAAAGACAGACTGAGGAAGAGAAACTGCCTGTATGATTTTACACATGTGACAAATGGTAGAATGTTTTAACAGAGTAGCTTATGGCTCCATATATTTTATACATTATAGATCGTATTTTTCTCCATTACTACCCATATATTTCTGGTCTCTGATGCCATAAAATACGATCATATGATATTAATACTCTCTTGCCTTGCATCATCATGTAATAAACAGGGTGAATTATGACAGTATGCAGTAGAAGTAATTCTGGGAAGCCTTTCCTGCTTCCATGGAAACTGGGATGCTGGCAATAACAGAAGTCTACACGGATGTAGGGTATCTCCCCTTCAAAGGCACATAACCTTCAAAATATACCACACTAACTTAATCCTAACTTAAATTCTCTTGCCTTCAGTGCAACTCCAAAATGACAGCAGTCACTCTCCTTTCACTCAAGACAAGGAAAACTGCGATGAAAATATTGTTGGAGTGAAAAACATAGTGCTCTTAACTAATTAGAATTGAATGTATAACTCTTTCCTTTTAAATGTTTATTTTTGAGAGAGAGTGAGTGGAGGAGGGGCATAGGGAAGAGAGGACAGAAAATCAGAGCCTAATGTGGGGCTCAAAATTCATGAACTGTGAGATCATGACCTGAGCTGACATCCAGAGTCAGATGCTGAACCAACTGAGCTACCCAGGGGCCCTAAAAGTATAACTCTTGATTGAAGAGGGGAAGGTGGTGGTGAAGCAGGAGAACCCTAGGCTTGACTCATCCTATGAATACAACTAGATAACTATCGAATCATCCTAAATATGCCCAGAAATTGACCTGAAGTTACCCCCAGAAATTGACCTGAAGACTGGCAGAATCACCTTCACAAAAGATAGAGAAGAGCCACATCAAAGAATATAGGAAGTGCAGAGTGGTGATTTGGGAGAGAAACTGATCATGGCTGGTGAGGCGGGAGGGAGCTGTAGTATTGAAGGGTAATAAACAGAGTAGCACACAGGAGAGAACATGGGGAAGATGATTCCCCATAATGCCTGGCTTGGAAAGTGATAGTGGCTGAATTTCTTGAGTTCTTGCAACCACTAGGGCTGAAGGCCTGGAGTTTTAAAGGTCAGTGGGCTTTGCTTCTGGAGAGCCCAGAGGCATTAGGCTATTCTTGGAGACAAAGCAGGCCAAATATCCCACAGACATATAGCACGGAAGCAGTGATCTGAAAAGTACCTGGGCTATACAGTGTGAAGGTTGGTTGCTCATCTAGGAGCATGTCCCAGAGATACAGTATTCACGGAAAGAAGCCCCTGGGAACAAAAGAACAGGCACCATTTCCTTCCCTGCCACTCAGCATAAGCACAGGTCATCGGTGGGAAACAGCACAGCATATACACTCACTGTTCAATTTGCTTATACAAAGCCCTACCCACATGTCTTTCAGTGGAACCACCCTTCCCAGTCACACTTCTCCTAGTCCCAGCACAGTGGGACCTTTCCCCCAGAAAACTTGCTCAAACCCCCACAAGCACTGAATCCCCAGATGTGAGCATTTTGTAAGGCCTCAGTTCTGGCAGCCATGGCGACAGGTCTCATTTCACAAGCAGACCAAGTATATCTAGTAAAACACACCACGTTCAGGCCTGGGACTAAACACTGTCCATGACAGGCAAAGAGAGCCCCTACAGACAAGCGGCCTGAAGGATAAAGCAGGCAGGACACAAAAGCAGAGTGCATGCAACACATATTGCAAACACTCCTTGAAGTGCCAGGCCCTGGAGAACAGGGGACACTACGTGGCAGGGCACTACAGATCCTCTTCTTCATAAGTCCAGTACTGTCAAGAAAAAAAGATGTATCTGACTTTCCTAACATATAGAAGTAGGAACAGAGGCTTAGACAAAATGAAAAGGACAGAGGAATTTTTTCCAAATGAAAGAACAGGACAAGCCCAGAGCCACAGATTCTAAGTGAAACGATATAAGTAATATGCCTGATAGAAAATTTAAAGTAATGATCATAAGGGTACTCGCTGAACTTTGGAGAAAAGCGTAAGACATCAGTGAGACCCTTAACACAGACATAAGATAAGGGGCTCAACACTTGAAATGAGAAACACACGTTACGGAATGAAGAGCTGTCTGGAAGAAGCAGAGGAACAAATTAATGACCTAGCAGGCAGAGTAATGGAAAGTAATCAAGCTGAACAAAAGAGAAAAAAAAAGCATTATGCAAAACTAGACTAGACTTAGGAAACTCAATGACTCCATCAAATGTAATAACATTCATATTATAGGAGTCCCAGAGAAGAGAATAAATTTATTTGAAGATATATTAACTGAAAACTTCCCTAATCTGGGGAAAGAAGCAGATGTCCAAATCCAGGAGGCACAGAGAACTCCAACAAAATCAACAAAAACAGGTCCATGACTAGACATATAATTAAAATAACAAAATAAAAATGGCAAAATAATGTGATAAAGAAAAAATTTTAAAAACAGGAAGACAAGAGAAGACAGTTACATACAGAGGAACCCCCATTAAGCTAGCAAGGGATTTTTCATTAAAAACTTGAAAGCCAGAAGAGAGTGGCATGATATATTCAAAGCTGAATGAAAAAATCTGTAGCCAAGAACATTCTATCCAGTAAGGTGATCATTCAGAATAGAAGGAGAGATAAAATGTTTCCCAGACAAACAAAAACTAAAGGAGTTTCGTGACCACTAAACCAGCCATACAAGAAATACTAAAAGGACTCATTGAATGGAAAAAAAGAGACCAAAAGTGACAGCGTAGAAGTAGGAAACACAAAAGCAGTAAAAATGAATATCATTCAAGGAACTCACAAGATAAAAGTATGTAAAATATAACAACATACAACTAAAAATGTGGGGAGAGAGGAGTAAAGAAAGAATTCAAACTTAAAAGACCATCAACTTAAAATTAACTGCTATTTGCAGAAAAGGTTATGTACAAACCTAATGGTAACCATACATCAAAAACCACTACTAACCATGCAAGAATAAAGAGAAAGAAATTAAAATATATCACTAAAGAAAGTCAGCAAATCATGAAAGAAGAGAAAAATAAGAAAAGATCAGAGAAAATCTTCAGAAACTACCACAAAACAAATAATAAAATGACAAAAAAACCCTCATATTTATGTAAATTGACTAAACACTATGGTCAAAAGACACACAGCTACAAAACAGATAAAAAAATAAACAAGAGACCCATTTTAAACCTAAAGACACCTACAGATTAAAGCGAAGAGATGGAGAAATATCTATCATGCAAATGGATGGCAAAATAAAGCTGGTGTAACAATACTTATATATGACAAAATATACTTTAAAATAATATTTAACAAGAGACAAGGATGCTATATGATGATAAGGAACAATCCAATAGGAAGATATAACAATTGTAAATATTTATACACCCAACATAGGAACACCCAAAGACATAAAACAATTAATAACAAGCATAGAGAAAACAATGGATAATAATTTCCATTACTATTATTAAATAGTAAGGGACTTTAACACCCCACTTACATCAATGGATAGATTATCTAAACCAAAAATAAACAAGGAAACAATGGCTTTGAATGACACAGTGGAACAGATGAATTTAACAAACATATTCAGATTATTCCATCCTAAAACAGCAAACTACACATTCTTTTCAAGTGCACATGGAACATTCTCCAGAATATATCACGTATCAGCCCACAAAACAATCCTCAACATATTCAAGAAGATCATAATCATACCATGCACCCTTTCTGACCATAACGCTATGAAACTAGAAGTCAACCAAAAGAAAAGATCTGGAAAGACCACAAATATATGGAAGTCAAATAACATGATAATAAAAATGAGTAAATCAAGCAAGAAATAAGAGAAGCAATTAAAAAGTACATGGAAACAAATCAAACTGAAAGCACATGATCCACAACCTTTAGGATGCAGCCAAAGCTATTCTAAGAGGGAAGTTTATAGCATTAAAAGTTTAACTCAAAAATGAAATCTCAAATAAACAACTTAACCACATACCTAAAGAAGCTAGAAAAATAACAACAAACAAAACCTGAAGCCAGTAGAAGGAAGGAAACAATAAAGATTAGAGCAGAAATAAATGACTTGGATACTGAAAAAACAATAGAACAAATCAATGAAACCAGGAGCTGGCTCTTCGAAAAAATCAATAAAATTGATAAACCTCTAGCCAGACTTATCAAGAAAAAAGGATAAAGGACTAATATAAATAAAATCACAAATTAGAGAGGATAAATAGTAACAAATACCACAGAAATACAAATAATCATAAGAGACTATTACGAAAAACTATAAGCCAACAAATTGGACAACATAGAAGAAATGGATAAATTCCTACAAACATATAAATTACCAAAACTGAAACAGAAAATATAGAAAAGTTGAACAGACCAATTAGCAGCAAAGAAATGGAATCAGTAATCTAAAAACTCCCAACAAAAGTCCTGGATTTGCTTCACAGACAAATTCTACCAAACATTTAAAGGAGAGTTAATTCTTCTCAAACGATTCCAAAAAAAAGTAAAGGAAGGAAGGAAGGAAGGAAGGAAGGAAGGAAGGAAGGAAAGAAGGAAGAAAGGAAGGAAGAAAGGAAGGAAGAAAGGAAGAAAGGAAGAAAGGAAGAAAGAAAGGGAGAAAGGGAGAAAGGGAGAAAGGGAGAAAGGGAGAAAGGAAGAAAGGAAGAAAGGAAGAAAGGAAGAAAGGAAGAAAGGAAGAAAGAAAGAAAGAAAGAAAGAAAGAAAGAAAGAAAGAAAGAAAGAAAGAAAGAAACTTCTAAATTCAGTCTATGAAGCCAGCATTACCCTGGTACCAGGTAAAGACTCCACTACAAAAGAGGACTACATGCCAAAATCTCTGATGAACATAAATGTAAAAATCCTCAACAAAATACTAGCAAACTGAATCCAATAGTACATTAAAAAAAATCATTCACTATAATCAAGTGTGATTTACCCTGGGTTGCAAGAATGTTTCAATATTCAAAAATCAATCAATGTGATACATCACATCAGTAAGAGGATAAAAACCATATGCTCATTCCAATAGACTGAGAAAAAGCATTTGACAAAGTACAGCATTCATTCATGATGAAAACCCTCAACAAATAAGTTTGGAGGGAATATACCTCAACATAATAAAGGCCATATAAGAAAAACCCACAGCAAATATCATACTCAGTGGTGAAAAACTGAGAGCTTTTCTCACTACTTTTATTCAACATAATATTAGAAGGCCTAACCACAGAAGTCAGACAACAAAAAGAAATAAAAGGCATCCAAACTGCTAAGAAAGAAATAAAACTTTCACTATTTGCAGATGACATAACACTATACATAGAAAACCCAAAGGACTCCGCCAAAGAACTGCTAAAACTGATAAGCTAATTCGGTAAATTTGCAGACTACAAAATCAACGTACGGAAATCTGTTACATTTCTTTACAACAATAATGAAGCAGCAGAAAGAGAAATTAAGAAAGCAATTTCTTTTACAATTTCATTAAAAATAATAAAATACCCAGGAACAAACCTAACCAAAGAAGTGAAAGACCTATATTCTGAAAACTATAGAACATTGATGAAAGAAATGCAAGAAATCATAAAGAAATGGAAAGACATTCCAGACTCAATCATTAGAAGAACAAATATTGTTAAAATGTTTATAGTACACAAAGCAATCTACGGATATAATGCAATCTATCAAACTACCAACTATTTTCACAGAACTAGAACAAACATTCCAAAAGTGTGTATGGAACCACAAAAGATTCCGAATGAACAAACCGATCTTGAAAAAGGAAGGTAAAGCTAGAGGTGTCACATTTCCAGGCTTCAAGTTACATTACAAATCTATAGAAATCAGAGCACAATGATACTGGCACAAAAAATAGGCATGTAGATCAATGGTACGGAATAGAAAAACCCAGAAATAGACCCTCAATTATATTGTCGATTAATCTTTGACAAACCAAGAAAGAATATCCAATGGGATATTCAATACCTCAACTAATGGTATTGGGGAAACTGGACAGTAAGTAACATGTAAAAGAATGAAACTGGACCACTTTGTTACACCATCTACAAAAATAGATTCAAAATGTTTAAGGACCTAAGTGTGATATCTGAACCCAAAAAATCCCAGAAAATGTCATGGAATTAACTTCTTTGACATCAGTTTTAGCAACTTTTTTATAGATAGACCCACTGAGCCTAGGGAAACAAAAGCAAAAATAAACTGAAACTACATCAACATAAAGAGCTTCTGCGCACCAAAGGAAACAAAACTAAAAGTCAACATATGGAATGGGAGAAGATATTTGCAAATAACATATCTGATAAAGGGTTAAAACCCAACATATAGAAAGAACTCATAAAACTCAACACGCCCAAATAAATCCAATTAAAAAATGGGCAAAGATATAGAGACATTTCTCCAAAGAAGATATACAGATGGCCAGCAGACACACGAAAAGATACTCAATATTACTCATCATTAGGGAAATGCAAATCAAAACTACAATGTGATATCACAGTAAATACTCTTCTAAATGGAAGACTATATGAGAGATTCAGCATTTTCTCATTTTTTTTCTCTATCTAAATAGTCCTTTTCCTTTAAGATATGGCATATCTGTCTGCCACATCTGCTTTGAAGTCTTACCTGATCACCAGAGAGAAATGATTCAACCAATTATGAATTCCAATGGTAATTGCTTGTACTACTTATTTCCTGATATTAGTTAGTTAACACTTTGTATTTTAGTTATTGGTTTATATGCATTCATTACCTATAGGGTGATGATGTATGATTTATTAACCTAATATGACCACCTTTACGAATTAAAGGGGCATCAATATTTAAGGTAGAGACAAAGGTATAAACTCAGACTGCTCTGAGGAAACTATGAAGGATGGTTATTTTTTTATCTCCCTTATTTGAATGAAAGCTTTTGAAGCACATGAATTAGAATCTAGTTTTAAATTTGGGAATGTAAAAATGTATAAACTGAAGTATTACTTTAAAAAATAACATACTGCGGTGCCTGGGTGGCTCAATTGATGAAGCGTCCAACTCTTGATTTTGGCTCCAGTCTTGATCGCGTGGTTGTGAGATGAGCCCCACGGCAGGCTCTGCATTGGGTATGGAGCTTACTTGGGATTCTCTCTTTCCCTCTCTCTGCCCCTCTCCCCTTCTCAAAATAAACAAATGAATATTTAAAAAATAGAAAGTAAAAAATGACATACTAAACTAAATATAGTTAATACACGTTAGGCGTATACATGATTTTTACCTGAATAGAATCAGGCAAAATATCAAATATAAAGAAGAATTCACTTAATCTTCCTTCCTATAGTAGAATAGTATGCAATTTACTATACGGTTTTTTGATTTTGAAAATTAACTTGGTTTTTGTAAGAATGACATTATACTCTATTACAGCTGACCTTAACAGGTCAAATCGTATTCATTTTTACCAAGCTAGTGATTTCAAAGCTTTCAAGATTCAGATTATTTTCTTTGGCCAAATCTATTCCTTCAGTTAGTTTCATACTGAATATCATGCTATAGGGAATATGACTAACATAGATACATAATCTTGAAATTAGGCTCATATAAACAAACACACATCATCGTTAATGTATAAGTCAAGGTCCAGCAGGACACAGATAATATACTCCATTACGATAAATTGAAGAGGGTTAATTAAAGAGATTCTTTTAGAAGTTAGTAGTGTGACGACTTTTGTTTAAGGAACTCCACAGGGAGAGGGCTGGTGCATTGAATATCCAATGCGTCTGTCTTCCTTCCCTCTGATCATTTGCCAGAGAGTCTTCATTGGCCAAATTCAATTGGAAGAGTACAAGAGAACCTGCTGAGATAGTCACTACAGATTCTCTTTCCAGGAAGGAGAGCAGGGTGGAGAGTGAATCTAAAAGGACAAATAGAAGATATATGTTACACCTCATCCTTTTGTTTCTCAGCATACACTGTTGTCTTTGGCCTGGGCGACAGGTATATTCCAAATACAGGAGACACATAAAGTTGCACACAAATCATCCTATCATACTTCTATCTGACACCTAAAATATTAACCACAACCAGTGTTCATATAAGAAAGTGGGAGAAGAGAGGGAGGAAAGAAAGTTGAATAATGTAGAATGTGGCTGCTAAGTCCCCACTGTTTTAGCTAGTCAAAAGACCTCGGTTGGTGATTGTAACTGCCTTAATTCATAATGCATTTCGTATCCTCCTTACCCTCTGCCAGAACTTTTCTGGACAGGGTTCTTTAGTGTGGTAATCCAAACCATCTGTCCTATGAAACCTGACACGTTGCTTTACCACAGTGTTCCGCTGGTTATGTGTATTAATAAACACAAAGAAGTAGCAAGCAGCACCACAGAGAACCTCCTGGATTCCAATAATAGCCCTCTTTTTATACATTGTTCTAATACCTCCCTGATAAGGGAATCTAATCAATAACTTGGGCAAGTTCTCTTCTTGTTGAAGAAGCACAAGAAGCCCAAAGTGGCCACGAGTAGATTTAGCCGCCTATTCACTGAATCATATTGTATCTTTTTGAGTAAACATTCCTGCTTTGGGCACTAGAATTTTCACAGTCACCAAGTTCAAGGTTGCAGTGACAAGAAGAAAAATTTCTCTAAGGGTTACTATATGTAATAATGATAACCTTCACTGCTATCTCTTGATTTCCAGATCTATGCATTCTAAGTGTTTATAAACTTCTAGTTCAAGGTACATATAACATTTTGTAAGCCTACCATGTCCTATTTTCTCCCAACAGTTGAAGTCCTTGATGATATGTCCATGCAAACCATAAATCCCACTAGGCTTCCTCTGTTTACCAGTTACTCCTATATCGTCAACAGGAGCAATATCACCCCCAGGTGGGGGAGATTGGACTCTGAGTGTGAAAAAATCTGGAATATTATAATAATGTCTAAAAAGATTCCTTAGGACATAGATAAATGTTGAAAAACAATGAATTACTGTATCACTTAGAGTCCCAGGAGAATTCATTTCGAAGACTATTTACAAAAGTATGGGCAGGGTGTTGAAAAACTACAAAAGATAGTGCAATATCCTGGGGCTAGTATCAGTGAGAGTAGGTATTATCGCCAGTGTGTCCTAAGAGAAAAAAAGAGATGAGAGATGTAGAGTTAAGGGAATTTGGAAGCAAATAATCATATTTAAATGATCAATTTTAGAAGAACTGGGACCTTTGATTGACAAAAACAACCAATTCAAAGTACTCCTTTAGGAAAGACTTCAGGGTAAAAGATTCCCCAACCTTACTTTCCCACCTTTTTCTGATCTCCTACCAGTTCCCAAATTGCTGATTCTAACTGAAAGCTATAGGGAAAGGGAACCCATTGGTATAGTCTATTCAGGTCAGTCTCCCATCTCAGAAATCAGAATGGAAAAAGGTGGTGGGGTAAACGGATGTTATTCAACACAATAACATTTAAGAGTAACCAAAAACAGGAAGACTGTGTTTTAAATTTTGCCTGCTGCTTTATTGTAGGTGAAAACATATGGATTAACCATTATCTTTGAGATATATGTCTAAGTAAAATCTTTTTGCATCATTCTCAATCTATATTAAGATAGGAAGTCTGGAGAGAAAGTCTACACAGAAGATTTTAATTTTATCTAAAAATAGGTAAAGCTAGTATGTTTTTTAGCCTAGTTGTAGCATATCAAGAGTTAATCAATCAACACTAAGAAAAGGAATTCATTTTCAAAATACCCGCTCTGTATGGTCTGACACTTGACCATCATACAGTTCTCAGTTTGCTGCACGTGTCTGTCCATAGTTATAGCACTTGGGCCAAGGAATAGCAGGAGGTACTGAAAGCGGATCATCAGGGTTTCACATGCATTCCTTTCTGTCCTTGTCAGTCCTACTGCTCTCCAGCCTTCACCTGATCAGGGTCATCTCTGATCTCAAGGAGTGGCCTCACCATGGGGAGTCAGCATCTATTTTAGTAAATAATAAATTCATAGCTAAAGAAAATCATTCTTATTTAGTCTCTGAGTGAAGTAATGGTGACTTCTTTTTCTTGTTACATAAATTTTGTCTTTAACGAGCAAACACAAGTTGTGTACCTGTAAACACAGGGCAGACATGTAGATAGAGAAAAGCAGTAAAGAGAGCACAGAATCTGAGTACTCCAACATTCAGAAGTTTGTAAAAAGAGATTCAGCAAAGGCAGAGGGCTAATAGTCAGTGAAGTAGGAGGAAAACTGGCAAAATCTGGCTTTATGGAAATTTGCAAAAGACAGTATTTCCAGGAGGTCAACTGTGTCAAATGATGCTAACTTGTCAAATGTAACCTTTTACTCAGAAAAAGGAAAAACAAAGCTTATTGCTTATGCCTGACCTTTAATCAAAGATATGTGTTGAAAAGGCAAGACACTTTCTCAAGGCCCTTGTATGTACCTGTTGAATAAATTAGAATTGAAGGTCACACAAGGATTTTGGATCCAAATCATGGTACATGATATAACATTTGGCTGAGCGCGTATTATGTCACTCGGGATTTGCGTCTCAGCTTGCTTTTCAGATCAGATAAAATGATCATGGGGCAACAATGTTGATGGCCGACCGTTCTGGCTGACAACTCAGGTGGTATGAAAGAAGAGACAAAAGATCCTCAACAGGGGCGCCTGGGTGGCTCAGTTGGTTGAGCGGCCGACTTCGGCTCAGGTCATGATCTCAAGGTCTGTGCGTTCAAACCCCATGTCAGGCTCTGTGCTGATGGTTCATCACAGCCTGGAGCCTGCTTCAGATTCTGTATCTCCCTCTCTCTCTGCCCTTCCCCTGCTCACTCTATGTCTCTCAAAAATAAATAAACGTTAACAAAATTAAAAAAAAAGTTTAAAAAAAAAAGATCCTCAACAAACACTGAATTGCACCTGGAGTCAAGTAATGAGAACCCTGTAAAATTTCTTAAGGAGCAAATACAGGTATCAGAGACAAAATTATAATTGATTGCAATTGCATTATTCTTTCTTATAATAATTTGGGAAAGAAATGGTAATAGGTAGGACTACTTACCTATTATTATACAAGGCATTTTTAAAAACAGGCATTTTTAAAAAGAACTTTAAAGAGAAATAATTACTAAATTAATAATTTAATGTGCACAGTTCAATGGTCTTTCATATATCCACAAAGGTGGCTAACAGTTACCACAATCAATTCCAGAACAATTTTCTCACTCCAAAAGAGAGCTTTGTACCCATTAGCAGTCACTTTTGTTCTTGTCCAACCCTTCTCCTAGTCATAGGCGACTGAGATGGCTTTCTCATCAGCTTGACTGAGCTTTAGATGGCTTTTTCCCTGTCCGTAGACACTTGACATCCCCACACCTTTCCTTAGAAAAATTACTTTAGAAACTTGTGATTGCATATTCTTTCTCTGCTCTTTTGAAATGTAGATAAATCTTCTCCCAGTCTCTCACCAGTTTATACGTAGGAATGTCTTTCACAAGGATAAATATAGATAAATCTTCCGGCCTCTTACCAGTTTTACAACGTAGGAATGTCTTTCACAAGGATCTTGGAGTCATCCTTTTAAAATATAATCATCAAAAGACATCGTGGCACTATCCCCCAGTCTCTGTAGGAGTGTAGAATCCAACTACATTAGCAAACATAGATGGCCTAATCACACTGATCTATCTCACGCTAATATCTTCTAATGCTTTTCCTTTAGCTGGCCCGAGAACGTAATATTCTCACCTTTGATTCAGAGAAATGAAGTTTAATCTCTCTCCCCAATTTCAGTCGTCTTGAATAAAGTCTCCCTTGCCTGTTTATCTGGTGTAATTTCCATTTGGCATACGCAACCACTAATAGGAAAGCATTAATCTCTTTTCTATCTCTAGATATTTGCCTTATCTGGGCAATTTCATATTAACGTAATCAAACATTATGCGGTATTTTGTGACTGACTGATGTGTTTCATTTGGCATAATGCTTTCAAGTTCCATCCATGTCGTAGCATGTACCAGAACTTCGTTACTCTTTCCTGCAGTATAGTATTTCATTATGGACTGTATTATATTTTGTTTATCTGCTCAGCAATTGATAGACATTTGGGTTCTGCTTGGCTCTTGTGAATAAGGCTGCTATAAGAATTCATTCACAGGTTTTTATGTGGGTATATTTTCATTTCCTTTGGATATGTACCTAGGAGTAAAACTGCTGGTTACATAGTAACTCCAGGTGCAACGTTTTGAGGAACTGCTAAACTGCTTCTCAAAGTGTCTGTACAGCTTTAGATTCCATCAACAATATATGAAGGTCCAAATATCACCATATCCTTGCTCACACTCATTACTATCCATTGTATCATAGCAATTCTAGTGGTTATAAAATGATATCTCATCCTGGTTTTGATTTGCATTTCCTAATGACTAACGAAATTGAGTACCTTTTAATATGTTTATAGTCTTTGGAGAAATATCAGTTTGAAATCTTTACAAGAATCTAATTAAAAATGATCCTGCCTTGATTTTTCAGATTTTGAGGAGATTTTCAAAGAGTCTTTCAATTCTCACTGTAAGTGCTGTTATGGTATAGTAAATTAATGGGGGTCACAAGGAAATAGAAACATTTTTTCTTTATTAGTTGTACTGTTTATCTTGGAATCTCAGCCAATGTTGATTTATACAAAATATTAAACCGTGAATCATGTCTTCAAAGTTTGAAGTTGTTCCCTAAAATATATATATAGATTTGAAGTGCAGATGTCTAAATTCTTGGTTATTTAACATTATCTGTTTAATTGTTCTTCTTTTAAGTTCAAGTATGTCTCACTCTAGAAAAACAATAAAATAATTTCTCTATTTATAAAACAAGTAAATTAGTATAAGATCATGTATATTCTTTTACCAAAAAAGAAAGAAAGAAAGAAAAAAACCGATTAAATAATTCTTTTAAAGCATTTGTCCACTGGATTTGATTATCTGGCTAATTAATTTGAATTTACACAAAATATTTATGAAACAAATTGGACATAATCCTATATCTGTATCTTAACATTCAAATAACAACATATGCAGAAATAAATACGAGTCAAGTGTCCAGTATAATTAAGTCAGTCTGACTAAAAGTGTATTACTGTAGTCCCCTGTTGCATAGAGGAAATGGCACTAGAATTAGAAACAGAAGAATTAACTTTATGACTTCGGAATGTAGCACAACAATAGAATGAACCTGGGTAAAAAAGGAGAAATTACTCGGTAAATTCTGAAGTTTTATGCAAACATAAGGTATTAAGAGTTCTAAATCTGACAATTAAAAGGAATATAAACAACAGAACACAGCAGGGAAATTCATCTAAGGGTTATATAATAGGATATATTATACAGGTTGTATACTAGGATATATATATATATATGGTTGACCCTTGAACAACACTTTTGAATGCCCCTGAATACTTGAAAATCTTTGTGTAAATAAACTTTGACTCTTTAAGAACTTAACAATCAATGGGGGCACCTGGGTGGTTCAGTGAGTTGAGCGTCTGACTTCGGCTCAGGTTATGATCTCACGGTTCGTGGGTTTCAGCCCTGCTTTGGGCTCTGTGCTGATAGCTCGGAGCCTGGAGCCTGCTTTGAATTCTGTGTCTCCCTCTTTCACTGCCCCTCCCCTGCTCATGCTCTGTCTCTCTCTGTTTTAAATATAAATAAACATTGAAAAAAATATTTTTAACTTAACAACTAATAGCCAGGCTACTGTTGACAACATAAACATTTAAAACATATTTTGTATGTTATATATAGCATGTACTGTATTCTTACAATAAAGTAAGCAAGAGAAAAGAAAATGTTAAGAAATTCATAAGAAAAAGAAAATACATACCGTATTTACTGGAAAAAATCCATGTTAAGTAAACCTGCACAGTTCAAACCCATTTTGTTCAGGGGTCAGGAATACACGCACACACACACACACACACACACAGGTCAGGGTACCCTATTGCATATATATTATATATACATATATATAAAATGTCATTACAACCTGAACTGACTTCATAATGACTTTTAAGTAGCTGATGATCAATCATACAGGTAATAGTTAATAATCATTTTCTATCTTTACCACACACAGAGCATGAGTTTTTATAATAAAAGGATTTATAATAAAGACTTTAAAAAATTTCTAAGCATTATAATATTCTATATCAAAGGATGTTTCTATATGAAGTAAGAATACCTAGACTTGTACTGAAAAAAATGTCGGTGATAGAACATATTTTGAAAGCTTTTTAAAAATACAGTAGCTTATGGTGTTACCTACAAAATGACAATTTGCACATTTGTTTCTGAAGAGAATTCTACAATAACCAAATTTAGGATAACAAAACTAACATTAACTTTCAACCCCTCCTAACAGCTGTCCTGCTAAGTTTCTCTGGTCGAATTGCTTTCTTACTCTATAAACTATTTGAAAGCCTCTCCACTCTACATCCTATCCTTTGCTTCCCTCCCTGTCAGCAAATTGCTTCCCTTGCTATTTCACAGAAGAAAAGGATTCACCTTTCTCCCACCTAGCTTGCAAGCCATCTATCTATACTCATTCTCCCCTCTCTCCTTCCCCTTTCCAAAGAGGTGTTCCTCATCCTATCCAAGCCCAATCCTTCTATCTATGCTTCTATTTCAGATCCTCCTGACCTCTCAGAAACCTTAACTCATAACATTGGTTGTTATTTCTCTTTCCATTAGATCCATGATTTTCCTCTCGAATGTCTGCATTTAATCATGAGCAAGCTTATAATCCAACAAACAAAAAGCACAGGACTTCCTAGACCATTCAACCTTATCTAGCTAACAACCCATTTCCTTCTTGTTTCTGCTAAAGATATAAATTTTGAAGAATTTAAAATATTTTTCCAACTCTTAAAAGCTACATAAAAAAACCTTCTCAAATCACATTAAAACAAAAATAATTGCAATCCAATTGATAGTATTTTCCTAAAACATTCAACTGCTGAACTATAAATTTTCTAGAAAGCTATTTGGAATTTTATTTCAGCTCAACGATATTTGCCTAAATTTGAGGGTGATATATGTGAATTTCTTATCCTTACATATCATATGATTAGTCTAGATAGTCTGAATATTTCAATGACATATGACAAAATCCATAATTGTCCATAATAAAAATTGCACCATTGGAGTTTTTTTCAGTTTCACTAAGAAAAAAATTCCTCCTAATTTTATATTGTAATAAAGTAATAACTCCTTGCTTGTCATAATAAAGACTTACAGACTAATTAAAATATGAACTGGATTTTGTCTACCCAATTAGGGTTCTCAAACAGAATCTAAGGGACTTTGAATAAGAAATAAAATTTTAAAAGTAAAATTTTATAGAATTTACCACTAACAGTTTATAAAGTTTATTACAAAGCTACAGTAATTAAGACAGTGCGGTATTGAAATAAGAATATTCAAATAAACCAATGACTAGAATGGGAAATCAAGAAGCAGATTACACACACTAAGTCATTTTATTCAGAAATAGACATGCCAATGGCAGTCACTGAAAAATGGGTGGCTTTTTCAGTAAATGGCACTAGAAAATTCAATATAAATAAGAAAAATATATCTCTGTTCCTATATTTGTCTTCATAAGGAAGAAATTAAATTCTGACTATTGATGCAAATGAGAAAGGTAAAACAATATTACTTATAGAATAGAACAGAGGGGTATATATTTGACCTTAGAGAAGGCAAAGATTTCTTAAGCAGAGCACACAAAAGACATTCACTAAAAATTGCTAACTGTCCAACATTAAATTAAGACATCTCTTCATCAGAGATTATCAAGAGATTAGTATGTAAGACATACTAGAAGAAAACATTCACAATAAATCTGACAAATGACTCATATCCAGAATATATAAAGAACTCTCACTAAAAATAATAAAAAGATAAATAACTCAATTTCAAAAACAACGGTCACAAGACTAACCAAACACGTCAAAAAGAAGATGTTGAAATGGTCAATAGGCATATGAGAAGTCACACATTATTTATTATTGAAGACGTTAAAATTAAAACCACAAAATGCCCACTACAGTGACTTAAGTTAAGAGACTATTCCAAGTGTGAAAACAGAGAAGGAAGAAAAAAAATCCTGCTGGTGGAGGTGTGCATTGGTACAACCACTTTGGCAACTTTCTTAGGTAGTATTTGTGAAAGTTAAACCTAAAACTTACACTAGACCTCTACACTTAGGGTATTCATAAGAATGTATAGGTATACTGAGTAATTTGCACATAATAGCTTTATTTATAGTTCTCGAGAACTTGAAAAAACTTAAATATCCTAAAACAACTGAATAAATATATGGATTGTGTATGAGCATACAAAGAAGAATACTAAACAGCATTAAAAAGAACAAATTTGTGATAACAACAAAAGCATAAATGGATCTCATATACATAATTTTGATTGAAAGAAGTTATACATATTGTATGACTCTATTTAGATTAGCTTCAGGGACAAACAGATTGTGGCAATATATATCAGAATATTAGTTATATCTGGAGAAAGTTTCCCTGGGATGGAGCACAGAGGGAGGGAATATTCTGGAGTTCAATACCTTGATCTGGGCAGTGGTTAGATAGGTATATTAATATGTAAAATCATCTGTTAGAATTCCTCCAGCCATACCCTTTAATTAGTGCAATTAACTGTATAGATGTGGACTTCAATTTTAAAATACACACACACACACACACACGCACGCCCACACACACACATGAATAGGTATGATCAAATGGTTTGAAAACATAGAGGAGAAAGTCATTACTTTCAGCTATGGAAACTTACATGAGTTCAGCTGAAAAGATACCCCACTAAATATCCCTGCCTATTATATGCTCCATGCCTAAGACTGTGTATAAGCAAGTACGAAAAACAGCTTGTTAAATTTTTTATACTGATACATAATGACTTCCTTCTATTTTCTTCATGCTTTGTGAGGCTTTGCTGACAAGATCATGAATCTTTTTAAATTAATGTCCTGAGATGATGAATCACGTTTAAAAATGGAAGATTTTTTATGGAAAATGTTCCTCTCTTCATAATAATTAATAATTTTATCCCATAACACTTGTGTGCTTAAATTCTTACGTCCTTATTCCTTCAAACGAGGCACAGAGCTGTGCACCTGGACGTGGTTTTCAAATAGGGATTTAGTGAAGAGTCTGTCTCTTTGGTTACTTGTGCTTTTAAGGATGCCTACCATTCTCTTATCTATTCCCATATGATTGACAGCTCTTGAAAAATGCCTATATTACTTTACTCTGTTGTATACTTATTTTTGTGGTGCTAATGGGCTCCTAATTAAATGATATACATGAATGAATTAAATATATTTTACATAATGCTTCATGTTAAAATTATCATCTATGTTTAAAAATGAAAATAAAAGAGAAAAGATGATTTATTAATTTGATAAAGTAGAAGGGGAGCAAAATATACCACCCCCAAATATGCCTCTTGACATATTACTTATTTTAATGGTTACTTTTAAGAAGTGGCAGACACAGTGAGGCTCTGAAAACTGAATAAAAGTTATCCTTTTGTAAGAGACATTGACATTTATAAGGGACATCTCCTTATTTGTAAGGGGATCTCCCTTGCATACCAGGAAGAAAATATCTAAATATTTAGAAACTACAATCAAAAAAGACTTAAACTGTGCATTACAATCTATTTTTTAGTTATTGTGCTTTTCCTGGTAACCTGCCATAACTATCCCTCTCATCCACAAACACCTCCCCCAATAGGTTCTTTTGTCTTTAGCTGAAGATGATATTTAAGTTGATTACCTTGGCCATTTTAGAGAGTTGAGTAGTTTTCTTGGTTCTCTCCCATTTATATAAGAGGTATACATGTTATTAAACTTCTGTTTTTCTCCTATTATGCTATCTTTTATCTTTTTAATTATTAGCTCAGCCAAAGAACCTAGAAAGGAAGTAGCGAAAACTTTTCTGCCCCAGAGCTTCTACTTATTTTTCAAAGTAAAGTTGTGTAAGAAAAACCTTAGCACCAAGAATGTCAGTTATCAGGTGAAATGCATTGAATATCCTAGTTATATATAAAATCTATATCTTCTATCTCATATAAAATGTACAGCTTAATAAATCTCTTCTTCTTTGAGACAATCAAAGGCAAAACATTTTATATAATAACACAATTTTAAGAAAATATTTTACATCATAAATACAGGTTTAAAGGATAATCATCCTTCTGAGACATTCACTCTGTTTGGTCATAATGTGGATGAGATGAGCAGAAGAGTCAGCAGTAAACTTGTAATTTGCAATTTACTTCAAAAGTGATAAATTCCACGAGTTTAGCAAAAATAATTAATCAAATGGAATTTAATTTATCTTTAGCGTTATGAGCCAATATAAAAATTCACATATCAAAAATATCATTCAGGATTAAAGTAGTATAATTTAAAAATAATTTTTCTTACTACTTGACTGGTTTGTCTCTTTGCGTTTTCAAACTGTTTCCTCTTCCAGTCAAAAATGTTAAATATGATTTTAATATAGTATTATTCCTAAATTTAACATACTCACATATGATTAAGTAAAATATCTTGACAAGAAATAGATATTAAGTGAAATCGACATGAGCGGTGGTTTTTAAAAATCTAGACTTCGAAATATTCTATATGTCTATCATTACTTCATTCATATTCTCTTTTCTCTTTACCTATGGTCCATGCCTACTGTTCCCCAATACTAAAAGTCTGCTTGTTTCTCCTTTGATGTTCTTCTATATGCTGGTATTGATGAATGTAGCTTTCATAAGAAGTGGTGATGTTATTGAAGATTTTCTGCTTAGAATGAGAAAGGAAGCAGAGAAGAACTATAATCAAAATGAGGTGGAAACTGGAGGCTGAGTCTTTATACTGTCCTTTATACTGTCCTTCAACTTACTATATTTTCCTAAATCAATCCTACAATTTTCTCCAAAATTATTTTTAAATGCAAACATGATCATGTTACTTTATGTAAATTGACAACATCTTTCCTTTGATCCTTGGATTGAATTGAAAATCCTCCACATAGCCTCCATCATTTGGTTCATGCCTAACAAAACTCATGGTCTACAGGTTGTATGGTGTTGAGGAAGGAAAACTTTTATCTAACCTTTAAAACTTCTTCTGGTATGGCCTAAGAATTAAATTGACATGAGACAGATTAATAATGGAATATCAAATTTGTATTTGTAGAAATCATGTCTGGAACCCCACAAACATGAGACATTTTCCAAGACAAAAAAGCAATATATGCTATCCTAACACAAGGAATAACATAGAGATCTGGGGCTTCGAAGGGAAGGAGGGCAATTCACAAGACAGTAGGAGTAGATGCTCGGTAATTAGGTGTTTGTCCTGTAATACAGACGAATCACTCAGGTAAAATATATCTCTGGTAATAACTTTAATTCTGGGAAAGACCCCCAAATTAGATTGTTGTGGCAGTAAATGGAGGGGTAAAACTTTCACGTGAGTCTGCAGAGTCTCAGTTGCCTTCAGCTCAAAATGGTCCACATGCCAACTTGGAACATTTTGGGGAGACTTGTCCTGAACAACTGTAACAAATTTTTCAGAAATAAAATTTCAGCTGATTGTTCGAGCGAAGGAAACTAATTGGAACAAAATACCAGATGCTGCACATATTCCAAACAATACCAAATAAAGCGCTTTGAAATGGAATATTGGCCTAACTCTCTCCTTCTCATGTGAGCTTTAACTATGACTAATCCTGTATGGCTTCCAGAATTAGAGCATATTTCCCATAGGAAGCATATTGTGGCTATATAAACCTTTCATCAACAAATGCTAAACAAATAAGGAAATTACTTAAACTAATTTTATGTAAATATATTTAAAGGAACTAATAAGTCCTTGATATTCTTTACTGTAATATATTTCATCTTCAACTCTCAAATTATTTGAATAAAAAGCTGATTCAACACATATGAGTATATATGTTTATAATATAATATCTATTAAATGTTTGTATAAATATTTAATATAAAAAGAATTGCTTCTCAGGCCATATTTCCTTACTGGTGTGATAAAACTATTCAAGACTTAAGAGCTAAACACAGAACTAAATGACAGCTTGATGATGTTTGTCCATGTCATCTATCAGTAAATATGAATGACTTAAGTCCAATTCCTTCAAAATTCATTCAAGATTAAGCAATCATTTTTTTTCTTCCTAGGTACAGTCTGAAATGTATCACTAGCTGTTCTACTTAACTAAAATTTTCAGGGGCACCTGGGTGACTCAATTGGTTGAGTGCCCACCGCACAAAATGTAAAATATTTATATATTGGCTTACAAAATTGTTTTATTGTCTGTGGTGGATCTATAAAATGCTTATAATCATAACTATAATCTTAGGATCTTATGACCCAGCAGTTCTATTTCTATTTACACATTCAACAAAAATACATACACGTCTTCAAAAACGTACACTAAAATAGTCACAACTGCACTATTTCTAATAGCCCAAACTGGAAACTACCAAGACGTCCATCAAAATTAGAATGTGTAAATAAATTTTGGTATTCACATAATGCAAATCTACAGAACAGAGAGAATGAATTAACTACAAATATACATATGAGTGACTTTCAAAACATTACATTGAGGGGCGCCTCAGTCAGTTAAGCCTCCAACTCTTGATCTCAGCTGAGTTCATGACCTCAGGGTTCATGAGTTCCAGCCCTGCACTGGGCTCTGTGCTGGCAGCACAGAGCCTGCTTGGGATCTCCCTCTCTCTCTACCTCTCTCTCTGCCCCTTCCCTCCTCACATGCACAAGCACATACTGTCTCTTTCAAAAATAAGTAAACATTTAAAAGTAAAGAAATATACATTAATACTGAGATATGAAGCCAGATAATAAAACTGCAGGCCGTATGAGTCCATTTATATAAAGTCTCAAAACTGGCAAAACAAATCTATAGCTTAATAGTGAGTAGAGGGGACCATGAGAAGGTCTTACGTGGTCCTGGTAATGTTTTGTTTTTGATCTGTTTTATGGTTATATCAGTGAGTTCAATCAGTGAAACTCTAAGGAGCTATACGCATAGTATTTGTGCACTTGTATACATATACTTCAACTAATAGTTTTTAAAACTCACTGATAAATTGTGTAAGCAAAATAATTATTCTTGGTAAGTATTCACAAGCGTTAATGAGTTTCATAAATGTATCTTTTCTAATGTCATATCTGCTACTTTTCTGAAGAATAAATGGTCTCACTACTCTTATTTTTCATAAATTTGTCTGCAATTATCTTCAAAATTCCATTTGTGGCTAATAAATTTTAAATGGTTGACTTATTTAATTGAGCCTCTTCTAAAGATCAAATCTTATTTCAGAAAACATCTCTCCACAGGTACTGAGGTATAGGAAACCCAGAGAAGATTTTGGTCAATAGAGGGTATTTTCACTTCTATTTTCTTATATTGATATAGAGATCTATTTCAACCCAAACATTTTCAAATGTACCTGTAATCTTGCCTTCACTCAGAGGAACTTTTCATTATATCTTATAGGCAAACTAGACAATAAATTAATTCTATATTTGCTTTTTAAGATTTCATAAAATTTAGATGGTGCAAAATCATAGGGTCTCCCAAGCTAATTCAATTTTGGCATAGAATATAAATTTATTCGATTAACCATATGAGTTCCTTCAAAAGAGTCTTAAGACAAATCGATACATAATAATTATATACTACTTAAAAACTACATCTCATATATGTGTTCCCACCATTTAATTTGCTCACTTCCTCCCTTGCTTTAGTAGATAGCAAATGAATTCCTGTTTCCAAGTGTCGTTTGTGGTAATTATAACCTACTAAAAGCTCTAAAAGCTGAAGACTGTTAGTGCATCATTTATTGGTTATAGGTTTCCAACTGATTTTGACCAAATGTAAACAAATTTAGAACACTAATCCATAAAATAAGTTTGATATTATATTAAGAGACTTAGATTATTTTACAAAAAAGTTCATCAAAGCCCAATATTTTCAAAACCCAATGGAAAACAGGCAGCAAAGAAAGAAATTACATATTGCTATGCAAAGTAATTTTTTTGGTATTTAACATCAGCTTCATCGTTAAATATTTTAGTTCAATTAGTTAACAGCATATACTAAAAAAATTCTTATAACTATCAACAACCTTATTTTGATTGGTGGAATATCACAGTTTGTTTCTACACAATTATAAATTTGCGTGTGCCCCCAAATCAAAATCAAATCACATTACTGTTCCAAGAGTTCCGAATGTGCTAAGAAACAGGTTTGCCTTGATATTGGGCTCCCTCAAAATCTGCATTTAAAATTTCACCATAAAATCACCAAGTTTATGTTCAACATTGAATTTCTCAACTGAATTTACAATAGCATTCATTATAACGTCAGATATTTCACCTTGTGTAGAATGAACTTCCAAAAGCTTTACTTTGATTTCATGCAATGAATGAAAACAGTGAATTCATTCAACTGATTTTTCTCTCTGGTAATACTGACAAAAAAGTCACTGTGGATGTAAAACATATGCATGTAAAACTTTCCTGTTTTTAAAGTTCTTCTGCTAATGAGTCAACACACTGACAGTGACTGTTTTGCTTTTATAAGTGGGTAGAAAAGTTAGGGAAGACACAGTGACATTATTTTAAAAGAATAGTTGTTTGCTCTAAACAAAAAGCCATGGATTAGAGAACGCTCCTAAATACATCTACTACAGATACAAGAGTTAATTATTCATCCTCTGGGACAACATCTGATAATTTGAATCTTACAATACTTACGTTTGAAGTAAATGCTGATTTATGACTTTTTATTTTCATGGGCCATTGATATCATTATAAGCCTCAAGGCAGATATTAAATGTAAGCAAACATTTTGAGCGAGTTACACAATCAACATTGGTTTTCTTATGAAATGGATCTTTAGTATTTAACATTTTATTAAACAAGCAATTATATTTTTGATTGTCAGAATTTAAAATAGAAACAAACATAAAATAAAAGCATACGTTAATAGCTATGTATTTACATCAAACTATAAATGGCAAAACCATTGCAACAAGAACATTCAGAATCTCTATACTTTCTAAATTTTTTAATGTTTGTTTATTTTTGAAAGAAAGAGAGAAAGGAGGACGAAGTGTGAGCAGGGGGAGGGGCAGAGAGAGAGGGAGACACAGATTCTGAAGCAGGCTCCAGGCTCTGAGCTGTCAGCACAGAGCCCAACGTGGGGCTTGAACCCACAGACTGTGAGATCATGACCTGAGCCAAAATCGGACACTTAACCTACTGAGCCGCGCAGGTGCCTCTGGAATTTCTAAAACAGGAGGCTCAGCCTCTGTTTCTTGCTCATATTTCCTACGCCTAACCTATAATTTCCTGCTGATGCTGCGTCCATGCTGCTTCCTCTATCATACAGGTCGCGAATTGTACCATGATGCACGGACTGTCACATCAGTGTCCGGCAGGGGCCTAGAAGGTCTTATTCTTATGCCCATGAAGAGAAGTGTTTGTGATCTTGTGGCTGGAAAGAGTGGGGGGGCGAAGATATAAGTAGTTGCTGGCTGTGTCTTCCGGTTTTACACACACTTCAAAGTGAAAACTGTGCACTCCATGTGTATTTCAGATACTACTAGGAAATATTATGGCAGAAACAGGGCAGAAAAGTCAACCAATTGCATGCCAGCATATTTTAAGGTGCTATTAGAAATAAAACTTAATTAGAAAGAGAAAGCTCTTGGATATACACTAGGTAAGATGAGATTCCGGAACAACAGTCACAAACCGAGAAGAGGTGTTTTGTAGACTATGATACTGAAAGGATTCTTAGAAGAAGTGGCCCTAAATTTGGGGGTTAAAAGATGAAGCAGGGTTGTTGGGATGAGCTCTGGGCGTTATATGTAAGTGATCAATCACTAAATTCTACTCCTGAAACCATTATTATACTACAAGTTAACTAACTTGGATTTGAATAAAATTTTAAAAAATTACAATACTGGTAACTAAAAACCCCTTTGTATTACCTTCCAGTCACTATCCTTTACCCAAAGTGGCCATCATTACTTCTATTAGCTTAGATTGACTTTTATCTATTTTAAAACTTTAAAAAATGGATTTCCTCAGCATATCCTGCTTCTTCAACTCCAACACATTTTGTGTAATCTATCCATGTTGCTGCTATAGCCATAGGTCATTCATTCTCATTGCTGCCTAGTGTTCATTTTACAGACTACAGAACTATTTATTTATCCATTGTACTATTGATGAACAACTGTGTTCTTTCCGGTTTGAGTTGTTACAAATAGAAAGTATACGAACATTTTGGGGCATGTATTTTGTGAATCAATATACATGTTTCTGTTTGGTTAAAAAAAAAGATGAAGTGTTTGACAGGCAGAAATGGGAGTGAAGATACTTAAAGCAGAGAGACGAGGTGTGGCAAAATTTCACGACCTATTTTACTGTTGATAAGTAAACCAACTTTCTTGCTCTCGGTAGTGATAATACAAAAACTTAGAATGTAGCCAAATCCCCTAAGAAACACCAGTGCTGTCCATTACAATCACAATAATATCTCCAATACATTTTCTTGGTACATTCCAATATGTGGGATCATAACACTGGTGGCAAAAGACGATTTTATGTATGTGTACACAATGTTAAAAACTGAATCAAAGAGTGAGACATGTACTATCTTTAATTACTTCAGAAAGAACCCCTTTCTGGAGTTAATAACATGTTTTCAAGTAATATTTATCTGGTAAAATTTTAGTTATTGTTAAATAGATTTAACAATTAATAAGTTTATTTAAATAAATAAATGTAACAAAATTGTTATTGTCTTATTAACTTTTGTATATTATTTGTGGAAGTTGATTTTTTTATTTAAAGGCATGATATAAAGTTTTATTTTAAATAAATCTCTTCAAATGAAAAAAGGAAAATTGATTTAAATACAATAGTTAGCAAATAATAGTTAATGCAGTTTGCAAAATGTTAAAAATTTCAAAGGTTGTACATAAGTGCTTAAATGTAGAGAAATAATATGTTCAATATTTGAAAGCAATCAATAAAGAAAAATCTAAATTCACCAAAATAATGAACATTTTAACATGTCAAAATAAATTTGTCTTTTATAAAGACTTTTCCAGATGCCCTACATAGATTACAACATTTATTTTATTCTAAGGTTTATCTCCTTATCTTTTCAATGTGTAGTCAACCTGAAAAATATTATAGTTCATATTTTTTTCTTGAATATTTCCCATGAATTCTACAAGTGTGATATGGCCTTGTCTGTTATCTGATGTATCGCTTCCAAAAGAACATATTTAACACATTTCCCCTTTTGGATCTACATTCAAAACATTCTACAGAAATTGGAGGGGAAATGATATGTAAGATCTTTTTGTGGAATATTCCATAAGTTAACCACTATGTTTGACTATCAGAGCACTTTGAACTATAGTGTGTCTTTATTACTATCTATATAATAAATTTGTTTCCTTTGGGTTGGAAAATATTGCTTTTGAAAATAAAATGACATAAAAGTATAGCTGTTGCTCATTTACTTCAGACACTGATGTATTTATTTTTCTTAATGTTTTAAATGGTTATTTATTTTTAAGAAAGAGAGAGAGAGAGAGAATAGGCGAGGAGCAGAGAGAGACACACACACACACACAGAATTCAAAGCAGGTTCCAGGTCCTGAGCTGTTAGCACATAGCCCAACATGGGGCTTGAACTCACAAACCACAAGATCGTGACCGGAACTGATGTGAAGACGCTTAACTGCCTGAGCTACACAGGCACCCCAGACTTGGATACATTTGAAAATAAACTTAAACACTCCACAGCTACCATTCCCCTATTCATCACACAATACTAACAGCTCATACAGAAAGGACCTTTTCAAATGATACCAAAAGAAACAAAACAAAACAACACAAAGCAAAAACTCAAGTTATATTTTACATCATATGCATCATTTCTTTGGTTACATCAGAGATCATGCTAATAGTTTACATTGCTACATTGTAATTTATTTCTGAAAATTTGCCAAGACCCTGAACTTGGACATTATTCCCCTTCCTTTCTTATATCAATTCCTACATCATGCCTTATGTTTGTAAACTAAGCCCAACATTAACCTGTAATCAGACATTCAGATAAGATTTATTGAACATTAATTATGAGATAATATGATCTCAGAGCCACAAAAAATATTAGTGCTACAAAAACATAAACAGGCAGAGTCTCTGCTATGAAGTATAAATGCTAGATAGGGAAAGACAAAATACAAACATAGAAATCTTTAAGGGAATTTAAGAAGTAATTTGAAATTTCATAAATTAATTAAAATAGTAGTTGAAAATTAAGAAAAACAAAATAAAAGGGGAGCATATTCTCAATAAAGTTCCTATTAGCTGTGTGATCTGAAGCAAGTTTTCTAAAAATTCTACAGCTTACTTTTCTCATCAGTAAAATGTCCATTACATTAAAACATACTAGGTTAGCTGTTTGACACTGTCCCCTTCTATGTTAGTCAGATTTTGCTGGGAAAGTGCCCATATAAAGACTCCATTTCTCACTTCCCATTGCAACTGGGTATGACTAGGTTACAAGTTCTTACTGATAGAATCTGAACAAAAGTAATGTTTGTCTCTCCTGAGCCAAGATTATTAAGCAGGATATTTTTCCTTCATGCTTTCTTTCTCAGTCCACTAGCTGATAGCAGATGAATCACTGCAGAGAGAACACCTGTCCAACAACCAGCGACAATATCCTTGGACTCTTCAGCTGAGCTTTTGGGTTGAGCCATTTGCTAGTTCACCCTACTCTAACTAACACAACTGACCTAGGGTTATAGTGAGGAACAATGTAACATACAGTCTTACCCACAGTAAAAGTTATCAGTAATGCTTTTATTATGAAATATTTCTTGACATTTGCTTAGTTGCCTTATCCACCAGTTCTTTCTATAACATAGCTGAAAAACTGTGGATCAACTATAACGAGAAAATTTAAACAGTAAACCCAATTTTTAAGTCCATACCATTAGCATACCATTCGATCCATGAAACATTCCATATTACCTGAAGAAAATAAATTATTCTGTCATACTGAATCTCCAGGGGTTTGTACAATAAATTCCTGCTTCTTTCATATTTATTATTGTAATAATTTGATAAATGAACAAATGAATGATCCAAATATTGATAATCATCTCTAAAACTAATCTATGAGTTGATATGTTGGTCAATTTAGGCACTAAAAATAACGGGATAAAGGTTCAGCAATTGTTTTTCAGTCTTCATTTATGTTGAAGGGAGTTAATATCTTCAATAACTCGATGAATTTTATAAAGTGGTAATACGACATTTTCCTGGTTGCTTTTTCTTTTTTTTTTATTATTTTTTTTAACTTTTTTTATTTTTGACAGACAGAAGGACAGTGCATGAGCAGGGGAAGGGGAGAGAGAGAGGGAGACACAGAATACGAAGCAGGCTCAAGGCTCTGAGCTGTCAGCACAGAGCCCGACGTGGGGCTCGAACCCACAGACCATGAGATCACGATTTAAGCCGAAGTCGGCCGCTTAACCGACTGAGCCACCCAGGCGCCCCCCTGGTTGCTTTTTCAATGGAGTCTAACCAACTGTTCAGTCATCCGTTCAATAAACAACAAGCTATTGATTTTGTCTGGTGTATAAATCCAGTCTCATGTAGAAGTTGCTACTTCTGTTCTGACAGCCTGTATCACACATGTTATTTCTTAGGAGTCGCTGCTTTGGCTGCCATTTTATCCACCATTTTCAGAATATCTGACATAAGTTTTTGTTGTAGTACCCTTTTGTGACAAACCATCATCTTCCAACTTTTTAAATCGTATAGGATTTCTGTCATTCACAAGCTAGGTTATCTTCCCACTGGTTCAGAGTATTTCACAATCAGTCAAATGGCAAGTCATCTCCACTTTCTGCCTTATTCTACAGGAAATATAAATCCGAGCCAGGAAACTGATTGTGAATTCAATATGAGGATCTATTTTTACATAATAACGCACAATTTAAGTGCAGCATAGTTGTCACTTTGACACTTTTTATAAATTAAAAAAAATTAAATTGAAACATTTAATATGCTAAAGAAAATAGTCTGAGGAAATGTAGACTAAAAATAAGCATTGAAAATTTTTTGTCCTGAGACAAAATTTGAGAGTAAAGGAATTTACTGAGTTCTCTATCAATCATCAAGATCTGTAGATTTCTCCCCAAACACTACATACAGAAGAATATATCTATATTCTATGTATAACTATTTAATATGAAAAGACCAATTTAAATCAGCAACGTTTTCCAGAATCCTTGTGCAATTTATCTTAAAGTGAAGAAAAGGTTATTATACCTTTAGCGGTCTGAAATAAATAATGAACTTTCACACAGACATTTTCAAGAGTGAAAATCTCCTGACAAATTATGTTTCTACTACTAAGGACATTTCCAGGGAAATTTAAGTAAACTGCTTCAAATTTAATATGATTGAAATATCCATGCATAAACTGAAAGACATAAAGTTGTGTTTCCCTTAAAGAAAACAAAAGTGTTATATTTCTTAAATATTGCTTAATATCTTAAGGATCGCAAAGAAAGAAATCCCCCAAATATTTTTCATCATAAAACACAATGTTCCTAAGCATATAGGTCGTGCAGCACTTTAGGGTTGGTTGGGGATACAATCCAAGTACTTTCATTTCAGTTCTGTGTCACTTACATCTGAAGCAGATGTACCTTAGATAAGTAAATTCTATTCTAAAACTAGAGGCCTAAAGTACAACACCTCTAATCAAACACCTGATGCCCGACTTCCGGTGTTCACACCCTCCAAAATCCAATTCCCTCCCCACATGAAAAGACAATTGCATCCTTATGTTCCTAACCAAGTAATGTCTGAATGTTTCATATTTTTCAAAGTCCTTCGTTCAGCATAACCTGTTCCTAGTGAGATCAAATGCCAGAAAAATATGTCTACAAGGGAAGCAATCATTTTAAAAGATGACAGGTGGTCTGGGTAGTTGTTTGGCTTCATTTACAAATTAAAACCAGGGAATCTAGAAACATCAGGTGAAAATTGAATACAGCTAAATAGTAAAAGATACCTATGAGGCGGTAATGCGTCTGGATCCACTAAGTGCTGTTATTCTATTTAATTGGGCAGCATTTACTGGTCTATCTTTTCCATCTGAACTGGGTGATAGCTGGGCACCTGGGTGGCTCAGTCAGTCAAGTGTCAGACTCTTGATTTCTGTTCAGGTCATGATCTCACATGGCCCCCACATTGGCTCTGCTCTGGGCAGGCATGGAGCCTGCTTAAGATTCTCTCCCACTGCCCCTCCCCCGCTCTCTCTCTATCAAAAACAAAAACAAAAAACCTGGACGGTAACTGACATTTACTTCACACGCATCAGATGCCAAGCACCTTTCTACGGATATTACATACGTTAAATCGTTTAACTCTTCCAGGAACCTATAGAAGTAGATAATCTCATTATCAGCTCTTACTATTTGACAAACAATGCTACCAAAGTTAACACTGACCATTTTCACAGTTAGCATATAATTTGCTGTCTATTTTGGAATACTGTGATAGAGAAAGTATGAATATTAAAGATTAGACAACAGACATAAAGAGCAGGGAAAACAAAGCATATGAGCATTTTACCCATAATTTATACTGGATTTAAGAGAATGGACGTTATGCTATATAAGTTAATCATTGTTTTTCTAGTATTTAAAAACAGTATAGTTCTAAATTTTTATTTTATTAGTTCCAAATACTTGGGATTGGTTGTACAGTAACTACATAGCAACGCCAAACGATGTTCAGCTATGTTTGTTTTATATTTCACATCAGTGGAAACTTGGCAGAGGAACTAGATAGGAAAAATACAGAGAATTTTATCTTCTCTTTAGATACACAGAAAGTTCAAGCTTTTAAATAAGATTGCTTAAGTCATTACTTTAAAAGGGGTAAGTGTAAAACAAATTATAGCACTACATATAAATCTAAATTCATCTGTAAAAGTTAGTTGTTCATCTCAGAAATGTCTACATGAAACAAAGACTAAAAGATGCATGTTTGTTCAAGACACACATGAAAGCTGGTAGTTTAGATTCCATCTAAATACTGCATGACACATAGTCTCAATTAGCTAAGAAATTGATTTAACTGACATTTATTGACAACCTACTATGTGCCAGGGAGATAGGGATGTAAGAAGAAAACATTCAAATTCTACTGAGGGATGTGTGTGGGGAAAGAGGAAAGGATTAACAATGTAAATCATCATAAATAATCAGAATTTATCAGGTATTACTAATTGCTATAAAATATATTATTGAAATAGTGACAAGAGGACAGCAGGGTACTTTTGATTGAGTTATTAAGGAATTTCTTTTTCAGGAAAAAACATTTCAGCTGAGATTGTAATTATAGAAAGGAATTAATCAGAGAAGGTTGGGGAAGTACCTGATGTGGAGAAAAGAGAAGGTTCAAAGGCCCGAGATGGGAATAAAGTTGGCTGGTGGAGACGAAGAAGCACCCAGTGGTCCAGAGCTTCAGCACAACAGGAGAGCAGGGTATCAGGTGTCGTAGGGGAAGTCAGCACATACCACAACCAGCACATAGGTCATGTAGACCCTGGTACTTGTGAGTTTACTCTAAGATCAATAAAACACCTCTAGAGTCTTAACGAGTGGGTAACATGATTTGGGATACCTTTTACATACATCACTCTGGCTGAAGTGCAGAGAACAAAGTATAGGAAGCCAGGATGCAAACACAGACTAAATAAGTTATCTTCTGGGTAGCCAAACGGTGGCTACAGTCTGAGAGGAGGCTTTGGAAGTGGGAAGAGGCGGGGAGATTTGGAATCCATTTTGAACTAGAACCAGAAAGAGTTACTACAGACTTTCTGGTAAAGAAATCACAGGTCCTTTTTATCTGCCATAATTTTAGCTTAATTAATGAGCTCAGTGGTTGTTTTGTTTTTCACCTGTCAGAATTCAGGGAGTCAATGAATAGATTTCAGGTGCTCAGAGAACGCTCTAAAATTGTAGACAAAATAACTGAATACATTTATATATGTATATACATACAATTTTGAGGGGAAGTGAGTTAGTTACTTCCACCAGGTAATCAAGGATCTGTGACCCAAAGTGAGAGAAGAAACTATTTTAACTTATCTACAAGATACTTTTAGTGATGTCTCCTGGAATATTGGGATCTTAAGTACTCACGACATTATGCTGCGGCTGCCGTGCTTTCTGAAGAGATAAAGGATTGCTTTGTTTTTCTCGAAAACATTTCTTAAGCCAAGTACTCAATCTACATATTAATTCCACAATGTAAATAGTGGGTTTAATAATGAGCCTATAGGAAGTCAGTATCATAGAGGTAAAAAAAAATCTTGGGCTCTGGAATAAGGGAGACTGTGGAAAACTAAGATCTGTCACTTACTAACTCTGTGACTTTGGGCAAGTAAATAGATTTCCATTTGCTTACATTTAACATAAGAATAATGATAGCATCAACGTTCTCTTGGGTATATTTTGAGGATTAAATATGGTATTTAATGTAACAGGAAAGCAAGTTAGAGATTAAGTATTCAATAATGTCAGCTGCTATGAAATAAAGTCAGAGAATCACTGAGAAACCACTCAGTAATCACAAAATAATGATAATGTCTTTAAGTAATATCTGGTGACTGTGAATACAGAGCTTTTTTTTTTTTATAATAGTTTATTTTCAAATTGGTTTACTTATAACACCCAGTGTTCATCCCAACATGTGCCCTCTTTAATGCCCATCACCCCCTCTCCTCCCTCACTCACCCCCCTCACCCTGAGTTTGTTCTTAGTCTTTGAGAGTCTCTTATGTTTTATCTCCCTCCCTCTCTGTGTCTTTTTTTCCTTTCCCCTCTTCCCCTCCCCCTGGGTTTTGCTTGGTCTCATAAAGTCCACCTATTCATGGAAACATGGTATCTGTCTTTTTCTGACTGACTTATTTCACTTAACATAATACCCTCCAGTTCCATCCATGTGGCTACACATGGCCAGATTTCATTTTTTCTCATTGCCACATAGTAGTCCATTGTATATATGTACCACATCTTCTTTATCCATTCGTCAGTTGATGGGCACTTGGTCTCTTTCCATGATTTGGCTGTTGTAGAAAGTGCTGCTATGAACATTGGGGTACTCGTGCCCCTATGCATCAGCATTCCTGTGTCTCTTGGGTAGATTCCTAGCAGTGCTATTGCTGGGTCATAGGGTAGCTCTATTTTCATTTTTTTGAGGAACCTCCATACCGTTTTCCAGAGTGGCTGCACCAGTTTGCATTCCCACCAACAGCGTAGGAGGGTGCCTGCCTCTCCACATCCCCGCCAACATCTATAGTTTCCTGATTTATTCATTTTAGCCACTCGAACCGGTGTAAGGTGGTATCTCAGTGTGGTTTTGATTTGGAATACAGAGCTTTTTGAGTTTTATTCCTGGGTCTCTACATCACAGCCCGCTGAGGTCTTCCTCACTTCAGTGGATATGCATACCAATAAATTAGGCCATTGCGAAAAGTGCACACTTGACCTGGTTGTTAGTGAACTACAGCTTTTTTCAGTTGGGAGAATGTTTTTTCCCTCCCGTTAACTGTTTTTCAGTTAAGTAAAAATTGAAAACATAATTATTTCAGTTTATTTTCCAGATTGCTGAAAGTGATGACTTCATTTATTATTAAGAGCAGCAGCTGGTAACATCTCAGAGCATGCAGATTTGTTAACAGTATGATTTGGTTTTCATCTCTTTTTTCGAGTGGACTGCAGTTTTCTTATAGATCAAAATGGAATAATGTTTAATACAAAAAATCAGCAGTTTATTTGTCAATATCAAATGGATTATGCACTGTGAAGACATAGAAGGTTTTATGTTGCTGGAATAAGAACTCCTAGCATATTACAAGAACGTGATAGTTAATATTTAATTTAAACATGAGAAAATAGTTTCCCAATGTGATGATTGCAAGACTGACTTGCTTACCTGTGTCATCTGAAATTATATTACAATAATGATCAAGGCGAGTTTTGGCTAACATCTCTAGGAAAGAACAACAAACATTTTATTTTTGATAATCTATTGGAATCAACTCCTGTGTGAAATGTAAGATTTTTTTGAATTAAAATATGAATCCACTTTCATTTCACTAGTGGTCTAATATCAAGATGGAAATTCTTGCATAAAATTAACATGCTTAATAAAAACATAAATGATATTCTTACTAGAAATGTTACTAAATCTTAATGGTGATATTTATATTGTTACCACAGTGGAAAATTTGTTTCATGTTCACCTTATCTAGTTCTTTTACAGGATAAAGAACCAGGAAAGTGGGAAATTTTCTATCTCATATGGAAAGAATAAATATTTCCTAGCCAAAAATTTCAGTTTTTTCCCATTTATCATCTACCCTTTGATTACAAAGTAAGTGTAACTGTTATTATACAATTTGAAGCATAATATTATTCACATATTGCTAAGTATGTTTGGAAATGCAAACCTACTATTCTCATGAGACTGCTTTGAATATCAAATGTATATTTCATAAGTGTCTTCTAGTAAGAAAAACATAACTAATAATGCAGACTAAAACGCTAGGCTTTTCCCTAGACCACGCCAATTATTTGATCTGGATTCCATTTTTCATGGATTTTCTTGTGCACACATTCATGAGAATATAATTTTTAAAAATCCTTATTTTCAGAACGTGTCATAGCCAAACAGTGTATTTCCTTCATCATCACCATCACACTTACTTTATTATGTCTCTACAGTAAAATAAAACTCAGAAACAAAGATACTGCTGAATTTTTTTTCTGAATTTTAAAATAGACATAAATATTTCAAAGGCAAGAAAACAAACATTTTCATTTGGAAAGCCAAATGAAAGTTCTCAGTGGCCAAAATATGCCAACTGAACTTTGACAAAATTTCAAAGAAACCAATTTTGATTTTTAAATATATTTCATTACATTGCTGGCAATTTTCATTTTACTTTATCCATGTAGTTGATTATTTATTACTCATTCTTTTTGTAGGCTATTTCTAAAACTAGAGAATCTGTTGTCTTTAAAATTAAACTCTTTTGCATTTGAATTAAAATCTTAAAATTAAAGACCCTTGAAATTCTCTTACTGTGAGAGTTGCATGCTGAGAACAAATTTCCATTTTTGAAACTGCTTGAAGAGAATGGTGTTTCACCTTTTTAAAATTTTGGATCATACCTGGAGATTTGTTGATTCTACACTCCAGACATAACCTGACTCAAGTAGCTAATTGAGCATCTCCTGTGAGACCTGAGACGCCCAGACCAGAGAAGTAGAAGAGAATTTCCCTGATCATTCTAAGACCTTCCAGTCAAAAGATGATAGGACAGTTGAAGCACAACCAATGAAAACATAAACAATTTCTGCCCAAATTCCAAATATTCTTTTTTTTTCCTTTTTGGAACTTAAAGTGGAAAGAATTAGGTAAATAGCTTATTATAATAACATATTCATGAAACATTATTCACATTGACTCATACATGGCCTTCTTTCTCTTTTGTGTTCTTCATAAAAATAAGTCCCGTAAAAAGACTGCCCATCAAAAACTATAACATTAGCCATAGTTGCATTATAACATTGTATTTGTTTTAGGTGAATAGTACATTTGCTTTATCCATTCATCTATTCATGGACATTTGCATTGCACTCATATCACAGTTATTGTAAATACTGCTGCAATAAACATGGAGTGCAGACATGTCTTTGAGATCTTGATTCCAATTCTTTTAGATATATACCCAGAAGTAGTACTGCTGAATGATGTAGTACTTCTATTGTAATTTTTTGAGGAGTCTCTATACTATTTCCACATTGGCTGCACCATTTTACAGCCTCACAAACAGGGTGCAAAGTTTTTGTTGTTGTTGTTTTGTTTTGTTTTAAGGTTTATTTAGTTTTGAGAGAGAGAGAGGGATATAGAGTGTGAACAGGGGCAGGGAAGGGGAAGAGACACAAAGCTCGAAGTGGGCTCCAGGCCTCTTGCTGTGAGCACAGAGCCTGATGTGGGGCTCGAACTCACAAACTGTAAGATCATGACCTGAGCCGAAGTCGGACGTTTAACCGACTGAGCCACCCAGATGTCCCAAGGTTTTAATTCCTCCACAATCTCACTGACACTTGTTATCCTTTGTTTTTTCCATAATAGCTATTCTAACATGTGTGAGGTGATATCTCATTGTGGTTTTAATTTGCACGTTCCTGATGATTAGTGATGTTGACAACTTCTCATATATCTATTGGCTCTTTGGATGTTTTCTTTGGAGAGATGTCTACTCAAGTCCTTTGCCAATTTTTAAAAATTGGGTTTTGTTTTTATTTTTCCTATCAAGTTGTAGGAGTCCCCTATATATTTTGGACTGTATGTATTGCATTGTACAAGTGTGCTAAAATTTCTTTTGGGTATATATACCTTGAAATGGAATTACCTGAAAACTTATGAGTGTTCAATGTCACCATACAAGGTCAAATTGATTTGTGAAATGGCTCATTCATTAAGCAAGTATATATTGAAAAATTATAGTGCCAAGCATTATTTATATCCATGGAATACATCAATAAATAAAGCAAAGAATAGCCTTCCTGGGGTTTACATTTAGATGGAGAACACAGACAGTACACACGGTAAGTAAATTAGAAAATATTCCAGAAGGTAGTAAGCATAATGGAGAAAAGAAAAAGTACAAGAGGCTTAGGAGAATTGGGACACTTGTTCAGGGGAAGGTTGCAAATAAATTTCATTGAAAATTAGCCTGAGCAAGAGTTAAAGGAGGTGACAGAATTGGCCACACATATTTTTTTTTAATTTTTTTTAATGTTTATTTATTTTTGAGAGACATAGAGGCACAGCGTGAACAGGAGAAGGGCAGAGAGAGAGGGAGACACAGAGTCAGAAGCAGGCTCCAGGCTCCAAGCCGTCAGCACAGAGCCCGACGCGGGGCTCGAACCCACAGACCGCGAGATCATGACCTGAGCCGAAGTCGGTCGCCCAACCGACTGAGCCACCCAGGCGCCCCTGGCCACACATATTTTGACTGGAAGAATATTTCAAGTAGAGGGAGCAGTGCAAAATGTCTTGCATACGAATGCCATTGTAGCTAAAGGAATGACTAAGTAGGAGATGAAATCAGAAAGACAATGGAGTAAGCAGTGGCACAGATAGTTCAGGAAAAGGTAAGTCATCATAAGGACTTTGGGGTTCATTCTGAATGAAATGGAATTTTGAGCAGATGAGAAACTTAATCTGATTAATGTTTTAAAGGGACTATCCCTGATGCCATGTTGAGAATATACCATATAAGGGCAAGGATAGACACAAGGATATCTGTAAGAAGGCTATTACAATAATCCAAGCAATAGTTAATGGTTGTTTGAATCAAGGTTGTAGCATTGAATTTTGTAAGAAGTGATTGGATTTTACAATATTTGAAAGTTGGACACAAAAGGACTTTCTAAGAAAATGCATGTGGTGTATGAAGACAAATAGAAGTCAAAGATAAGCCCATGACTTGTGGCCTAAGCAACCAGAAGTCTGAGCTCCCATCACCTGACATGACAAGTCTAGCAAAAAAACAGTTTGTTGAAGAAAGATCTGGAGCATACTTTTGGAAGTCTTCATCTAAGTTTAAAATATCTACTTGGCATTCAAGTAAAGATGTTAAATATGCAGTTTTATATTCATATCTGGAGTTGGAGAAAGAGAGGTCTTAGCTGGAAATATAAATTTGGGAAAAAATGGGGTCTCCTGGATAAGACTATAAGGAAGTGAATGTAGGTATAGAAGAAAATAGAACCAAGGACTGAGTCTTGGGCCATTAACTCTAAACGGTCAAGGAGAAGATAATGGAGAAGTAAAAAAGAAAAATAAAGACTGATTAGGGAGAAAAGAAAAATATTTACCCAAAGAAAAAGAAAATACTAATTTAAAAAGATATATGCACCCTATGTTTATTGCCACATTATTTATAACAGTCACATTATGGAAGTAGTCCAAGTGACCATCGATAGATAAATGAATAAAGAATATGTGTGGTGTGTGTGTGCAGCGTATATATAATACCCAATAAAGAATATTACTCAGTTATAAAAATACTAAAATCTTGCCATATGCAACATGGATGGATCCAGAGGGTATAATGCTAAGTGGAATAAGTCAGTCTGAGAAAGACAAATATTAGATGGTTTCACTCAGAGATGGAATTTACGAAACAAAACAAATGAATAAAGGAAAAAGATACAAACAAAAATAAACTTTTTTTTTCTTCTTAAATGTTTATTTAGTTAGTTAACATACAGCACAATATGGTTACAGGAGTTGAAATTCAGTGATTGATTCATCACTTACATATGACACCTTTTTTTTTCTTTTTAAATTTTTATTTTAAATTCCAGTTAGTTAACATACAAAACAAACTCTTAACTATAGAGAACAAACATGGTCACCAGAGAGGAGGTTGGGGGGATGGGTGAAATTAGTGAAGGGGATTAAGAGTACACTTATTGTGATAAGCGCTGAGTAACATATAGAATTATTGAATCACTATACTGAACACCTAAAATTACTACAATGCGGTATGTTAATTATACTGGAATTAAAACAAAATTATTTTTAAAGAGGGAAAAGAAAAAATATCAAGAGTATAGTATCAAGGGGCACCTGTGTGACTCAATCTGTTGGGCATCCAACCTCGGCTCAGGTTATGATCTCATGGTTTGTGGGTTCGAGCCCCACGTGGGGCTCTGTGCTGACAGCTCAGAACCTGGAGCCTGTTTCAGATTCAGTGTCTCCCTCTCTCTCTGTCTCTCCCCGCTCATGCTCTGTCTCTCAAAAATAAATACAAATGTTTTAAAATATTAAAGAAAATAGTGTCCAGAAACTAGTGGCAAAGGTAAAAGAAAAAGTACACAGTGACTGACTTTGTCAAATGCTGCTAAGAGGTCCCATAAAATGAGAACAGAATTGACCCTAAGGGTTTAGCAGCGTACAAATCATCAGTGACCTATATAAGAGCAATTTCTATTGGAGTAGAGGAAATGACTAGAGGACTAGTCAGATTGATATGAGAGAAGAAATATCAATTTATAATTCCTCCAACAATACATGAGATTCCTGCAACCCTCAGTCAAGCTGTAACCATCCTCAGCTCTCCTATTAACTCATCATGCACATTTAGTCAGCAAGTTCTTTTTGGTGACTAATTTTTAGATCTCTTCCCTGCATTCTATTCTCACTCATTTATCATCTCTTATTTACACTATCAAAATTGTATCCTCCATGATCTGCTCACCTCTCCTTTCCATCCAACCACAAAACCACTATACCTTTTCCAAAACAAACCTGTTAACAGATTCTTTAGCTCTCTACATATTACAGATATATATATAACTTTAAATGGAGATCTTGGTCCCTCTTACTCAACTTGCTTAAGATTGAGCAACTTTAAGTTCTGTGGAAAGTTGCCAGCAACCTTGAAAGAATAGATAATGAGGACATTTCTGGAAATAAGTAGTGTAGGTCTCAGACTTTGACAAAAAGGAATAAGAAAAATTGGATAACAAATTTTAGAGGATTGAAAAGTTCCTTCTCAGAGATGAGAATAATATAAAATTCCTGTCAAGGTAAGATGTCAAAGACATATCAGTCAGTACTTTTGATTTAGTAGGACAAGGAGAGGATGATTATGATGGTCCATAAGACAAAGCAGTCTACGAATGGAGGTCCTTGAATATTTGTGTGAGGAGTCTGAAGCTGTTTTTGAGAAAATACTAATATTGATAAGCCCTTTCTTCTGTATTTTGACCCATGTAGATGAAACATACCTTAACAGCAGTTGAAAAACTTATATAGACAAGCTATTTGTTCATTTGGTTTTTATTAAACCATCGAATCTAAATATGCTCAATTCTGAAATTTCAGAATCTCTTAATGTATTGAATTGTCACGACCTTGAGTAATTACTACTAGCATAAGCATGGATATTTGAAAATGCTATTCTTCTATTTAAAAACCTTCAGTGGCCTTCATGGTTATGAGATAAAGTCATTACTCTTTTTTAAATAATTTTTTAATGTTTATTTATTTTAGAGAGAGAGAGAAATAGAACAGGAGAGGGTGAGGGGCAGAGAGAGAGGGAGACACAGAATCTGAAGCAGGCTCCAGGCTCCAGGCTCTAGTCTGTCAGCCCAAACACTGATATGGGGCTTGAACTCTCAAACTTTGAGATCATGACCTGAGCTGAAGTCAGATGCTCAACTGACTCCAGGTACGCCTCATTACTCTTCTAATGAAGTGAAAACCCTTTATATCCAGTAGCTTCTCTTCTTTATTAGCTAATATCCTTACTAGTTTGTATCTGGGGTCCATCAGGAAACAGACAGTACTCTCACACTAGGTAATTACGGGGGGTTTTCAAAAACTGGTGTCAAATACATATTAGGTACTATAATATACATAATTTAATATAATAATGGCCAGAATTAGCATCATAAAAACACTGATGAAAGTTTGTGGTTGATATATAATGTTTCTTTTCTTTTCTTTTCTTTTTTTATTTTAGAAAAACTGCCAGGAAGATAAATCTAGTTCAGGGCAAGGCATATGTCCAATTAAATGCAGCGGTCATAGTTGATAAAGCACAAGGCAAATTAAAGATGAATAATAGAATTAACAAGAGTGTCCAGATACAAATTATGCTCAAAACATCAATGAACAGAGCCATACTTGTATTCTTGGCAACCTTTCTCCTCCCTAATTTTACTGAATAATTGGTTCTATAGGAAGAATATCAGCTAATTATTTGTGGACACAAGTTTGTTTTGTTTTCAATGAGAAAAGAAGGACAAGGACTGTTTATTTTGCCACCAAAGGTTGGCTTTGTAAAATGTCGGCCCTATAATTTGGTGTCAGTTGATAAAAAGAGCTGACTGGAGTGGGTATGTGATTAGAAAGGAAACAATGCATTCACGATAAATAACATATTTTCATTCATATTATTGTACTAAACAGAACTTTGAGGTCAGCAAAGCAGAGCACGTTATGATCCCTGCTAGACAGCTGAGAAGTCAGTGGCTTTAAGTGTTTGCAACAAGTGGCCCACAGACTATTAAGGGCAGAGCTAGAATATGAATATAAGCCTCCAAAAAATCAGACTCCAGGAGTCTTTTATGCAATCCGGTTGAATCCAACCAAATCGCCACGGGTACAAGACATTGATCAATGTTCATTCCAAGTTGATGAAAAGGAGTTCTATCCTTTAGGAACTTTTAATCTGGGGTTTGCGAAAAGAAACCTACAAATTTGATAACATTATCCAGAAACCCATTCTGAGACTTGTAATTTTTTTTTTAAATATAAAGCCCTATATATAGAAAAAAATGGAAAACCACCATGATAATTTTGTACTGATAGGGATTGCATGAGTAAACAATGAGTAGCTTAAATCCTACTACACAGAGAAAATAATTACCATGCATTTATATAAAAATGAATAAACTAGTAGTTCTACTTTCTAAGCCAGGTTTCTCTGATTTCTTAGGAAGCTTTTCCCTAATACTTTATGAAACACTGTTTAAAACATTCTGCATTTTGTAAGTATTTCCTCTTATACATTAAAGTCATACAAATGCTTAAGTGAAAATGGCTATTATATGAATCTAGAGGAGCATATAATTATTCATATTAATTGACGTCAGTCCTTAATTGCAAATTACATGGAATTCAGAAATACCTCTGTAATGCAGCAAAATTACCTTTGATATTTTAAGCCTTAAATAGAGTCGTTATGCTCTTCAAGGTATATATGGTTTAAATGTACAGTGATATGCCTTAAATATATATGCACTTGGATATACAAATACTTTTAAAACTCAGATACTCAGTTAAGGAAATCATGATCATTGTGTGCCCTCCTCTACTTTACAAAAGTCACTTTATTATATTAGGGCAAATGCTGATTATTTGGTATACTATAATATTCCTTGGAAAAAGCATGAATACATATTTTATCTTTTTCTAATGGTTATCAAAATTTCAGGGTTACTTATTTTCTCATTTATTACATACAATTGTTAACTACTTTCTCCATTTTCAGTTAGGAAACTGGGGATTATAGAAGTTAAGTAAAATGCCAAATATATACATACTGGATAAGGGATGAAAATTCAACATTTTCTAATTCTAGCACCTGATTTTTATACTCCTTATTTCACGACCTCGTATTATCAGAGTGATAACCTTTAAGCATTGCAAAATATGTAATTTTTAAGAAAATAATTTCTCTTTCCCTGGAATCCTGGAGCTAACATGGATTAATTAATGATACACAAAATATTTTTTTCTTGCCATCTGTTTCTTGGATCATTTTTGGTTAATAGAGATCATTTTATTTCATTTTATTATTTTAAACACAATAATAAAATGTCCAGTACTAGTTTATTCCTTTTTATAAGTGAATGGCAATTATTTTCTGTTTAGTAGGGTTTAAGTTATCTTTTGAGGGGCACTGGGTGACCCAGTTGGTTAAGTGTCCAACTTTGGCTCAGGTCATGCTCTAGGCTTCATGGCTTCAAGCCTGGCATCGGGCTCTGTGCTAACAGCTCAGAGCATGGATCCTGCTTTGGATTCTGTGTCTTCCTCTCTCTTTACCCCTCTCCCACTCACGCTCTGTCTCTGTCTCTCTCAAAAATAAATATTTTTAAAAGTTATCTTTTGATCATACTAATTCTATCTTCTCCAAGAAAATACATGCTAGCCATAATGTATTGCTAAAACAAATGAGGAAAATAGTTAATTCAAAAAATTTATATTTAAAAATTTTGTTTCTATTCTAAATTATGATATAAAATATTTTACATAGACATTTAATATGAAAGACATACACTTGTGCGATTATTCTGTTAAAAAAATTCTAGGAACCCTCTTAGATAAATGAATAAGACTGAAAGACATTAAGGTGTGAAGAGGATTTTCAGTGAAGTTTTTAAATCCTTTAAACATTAAAACATTATAAAAGGAAGATAAATACATTTTTTCTTACTATTCTAGTAAATTTAAAAGAGACAAAACAATATGATGAGAATCCTTTAATATACATTATGAATCCTTAAGTGTCCATTATGAATCATCTCAGCACTAATGACAAAGGATCTCAGAATCTTTTTGCATCTTTTTATCGATGAAACCAATTACTTTGCTTTGCCATGCATGGACTGCTGCTTAAAAACAAAACAAACAAAACAAAAAAAAAACGCAGGACCCTTTAACTCTTCTTTAACTTCAAAGTTGTACCTTCAGTGAAAGCACTCTTCTGTAAATTCCCGTGGCAGGGTAGGATTTATTAAGTCTTGTGAAACTTGAAAAGGGTGGGCAAAATAATGCAACTAAGGCTTATAGGGTGCTATGCTCAAATACTTTAACAAATCACTTCCTTATTTACAGTGGGTGTTATCCCACCCCCAACCCCCTCTTGTAAGATGAGGAAGCGAAGTCCAGAAAAAGACCAACTAGAAACATATAGCAATTATGCTCCTTCCTCAAAAGGAAGAAAGCATCACGGTGTCAGTTAGTACTATGTACCACTTGTAAGTTTTGTAATTTGCTTTCAAGCCTTGAATATATCTGGGAGGTCTTTGGTTGGGATTTTTCTTAACTCTTAAACTTGACCACAGCTCCTGACTTTACTTCTTGTAATACTCTGGGGGTCCTCTGTCATTATCAGGTATATAGGGACATGATTATGAATTAATTATATACTGTATGAAGTTTCAAAACATATCAGGAAGTCTGAGATTCTGGATGGCATTCATTATACTTTATAAACCATTTTTAAAAAATATTCGAACTATTTTGCAGTTTGCATTTTGTTTCTGAAGTCAGAAACAAGTCAGAAACAAGAGCCCCACAGTTCTAGGATCTGTTATTCCCTATGTCATTCACTGCTCCACCTCACTCAACTACCTTTATGCTTCAGTGGCTGTCATGATTTTGTGGGAATAACAACAAAAAATAATTTTACTAGATCATTTGAACTCCACAGATAATCTGATCAGTGAAGAAAAGTTGTCTCCTCTTTGGTACAAGATACATTAAACATTTGTTTCTATGTAATTCATAAGCCTTTTAAAGATATTTCTATTTTCCTATATCCATTTTGTGCAGTTTTGCACATATGATGCATTCAACTAGTTGTTAATACAATTCAATTTAATATCAGTATCTAGCGGTCAGGATATTTTGAAAATGATTTACCATCTTTAAAGATGCGTTTTATGTTATTTAGAATAAATAGTGACAGTTTTATTAGTTACTATAGCAACCTGAAATTCTATTTAAAAATGTGACATTACATTTCCTCAGAAGGCATTTTAATTAAAACATACTCAAGTGTTTACTGAAATGAATAATCTCACCATCATAGCAGTAGGCCATATAGTATAGCTGTGTCTGAGTACATATCACCAAAAATGAATTGAATTGGGGAAAATGTGTTTTTTTAGCTGCTTACTATTTTGCTAATTATGCTTACTTACCACTACCATCACTACCTATAAGTTAATTCTCCTACACTTTTGACTTACTCAATCTATTGAAGTTGCTCTTCCTTGAATACCAGGTACTGTTTCATATTTCTTCTCCCTCATCCTGAGACTTATAAGTCCACAAGGTAAACAAACATCTTTATATCTTGAAGACTCAACTCAGATATTCTTCTTTGAGCTTGCATACCATTTTCCCTCTTGGAAAGAATCGCCTACTCCTCTAAGAACCCCTGGTGTTTTCTATATAGGTCACTAATATATTTTGTATGTGTTTAATTCTGTTTCCTCTTCACTGAGTCGGTATGTCTCAAGGGCAGAGCTGCATTTGTCTCCTTGCTTCGAGTTCTAGCACTCAGAATCATGGGCTCTCAATAGTAGAATAATGCCTGATATATACATGCATGCAAGAATAAATGAGAATGAACCAAATCACAGGAGGTAGTAATTGATAAAGACACATATTTGAGAGATATCATGAGAAGATAAGAATTAATGTTATGTATCTATATAGAAATTGTGTGTGTGTGTGTGTGTGTGTGTACTTAGAGATCTTGAAAGGGTTCATTAAAATATAGTAATGGTTACATCATGGTGTCAAAATATTATGCCTTTTTTTCCTCTCTTTTAATTTCTGAAATTTATTTGAATTTCTAAGTTAATCATATAAATTTACTTAAAAAAATCTATTCCATAAAATAAAATATATTAGCAAAAATCCATATTAAATAAAAATATATTAGTATAATGCACATATACTATGATTGAGTCATTCAAAATAATAATAATATTTTCCTAGGTGAAAGGACTACAGTTATCATTTTTCCTCTTTTTTATTTGTAATTTTTAAAATTTTTTAAAATGCTTATTCATTTTTTGGGGGAGAGACAGAGCACAAGTTGGGGAGGGGCAGAAAGAGAGGGAGACACAGAACTTGAAGCAGGCTCCAGGCTCTGAGCCATCAGCACAGAGCCCGATGCGGGACTGGAACTCACGAATCATGAGATCATAACCTAAGCCGAAGTCAAAGGCTCAACCGACCACCCAAAGTGCCCCTTCCTTTTTTTTTAAATATGTATTTTGTAAATAATTATTCCACCATGATATTTTTTCACAATTAGCAACAGAAAAAAAGGTAAATGAAATTCCTTGCCATGTCTCTAATCGCTTACTTCCAAGATTTTTAAAAAGGGCAAAGTGTAATGTCAGGTAAAACAGGAAGCATTGATGCCAAAGTACAGATGATTTTATAGAATCTAACAATGAAGACACTAGCAGATAATGATGACGAGCATCTATACATAATGGGACTTCTGTTTCACACATAAGTGGCTAAGTGAACTGATAAACCATTCTCACCACAGCCCAACTATATCCTAAATAGAACATTTTCCATGAGGCATAGTTGGCTTCACAAGAGTAAAGAGGTCTTTGATTATTCTCCTTGTAATGAAAAAAAAAAAAAAGTGATCTGGTCCTGGGACAGGACATGCCCCCATTAAAATGGGTTGTTCTGAGAGTTTTCCAATGATAACTCTGCTGGCAGGATGTTCAGTCTTAGATGGATGAAGCGGAAAAACAGAGTTTGTGATTTGCCCACTGAGAATGGTCAGCAGGAGGCTGATCTCCGTTTGGACACTAGAAAATGCAGAATTAAGTCTTCTCTGGAAGTAACATTTCCCAAATTGTCTTGTGTTAGATTCTCAAAGGATAAAGTCAGCCAGCGATCACCAAGTGAACTAAGTCAAACTGCATAAGTCAGAGTCAGATGAAACAATGAATGAAAAGATCTAAATATTCACATACGAAGACATGGAATTACAGATATTAGAACAGTTATATATGAATTATTTTAAACATTTAGTCTGCTTAATATATATGACCAAAAAAAATCAGAAATAAACTTTCAGGAATAACCATAGATGATTTTTGAAATAGAAAAGAAACATTGGCAGGATAAATAGTGGATGAGAAAGAGACAAAAAGATAATTCATAAACTGTAATACATATATCTCTCCAAGAAATGACTGAAATACATCACAGAATTAAAGAGATAAATATAGCTTTAAAATATAAAGAAATATGGAAGGCAGAATGAGAGAGATATTCTTAATGATATCAGAAGCAGAGAAAAAAAGTGAAAGTAAAAAATCTAAAGGCCAAATCCAACATACACTAACCAAAACATTTAAAAAGATAATGGTTGTGAGTTTTCTGAACAAAAATAACAATATACCTATCTAGACGGAACATTTTATCTTGAGCGAGAAAAATATCTTACAAAAGAATACTAGTAAAAATCAAGGAAGTTTTCTCAGTAAGATTAAAAATGCAAGCCAGAGGCAGTGAAATGAAATTTTCAAAGTATACAGAGAAAATTATTAGTATAGAAATATATTTACGGAAATACTACCTTTAAAAATATGAAGCTGAGTGATTTTATACATAAAATAGGAAAATAAAAAAGCATACTAAGCATAAAATAAATGACCTGAAGAAAACCAAAAATTTTACTGATTATAACGAATGTAACTTGGTTAAATTCTCTTTTAAGAGACAAAGCCTCACAAGTGATTTTTTTGTTTGCTTTTGTTTTTTTAGTACTCAATAGTTTATGAACATGAGGTAATTCCTAAACCTGATGCAATACATTGAATATTCTCTCCCTCTATACCATCTAGTATTAAGATCAAATCATGAGGCACAATCCTTTCCTATTCACGAAACTGATATTTATGCAAACATTTATGCAAATTATTATCTATTTTGCTACCTTCTAGCTTTAAGGGAATGACTTTAGGATCACAACACCTGCTTTACCCTTCCCCCAATCTCCATTTATTTTCTGGAGGTCACCAATGTGTGCTTTATATAGTCTCAAAGATATTCTCTCAATTTCTTCTACTTATTTCCACCTGGATGTGAAGCTCTCCTACACACTAATGATGTGTCAATTCTCATGGTGTCAGAGCTGCAGTATGATCTTCACAGAAATTGAAATAAAACTACTGACTACTCAAGATCACACTTTATCTCCTAAACCCCGAGATGGCACTATATATTCCCTGTATTTTCCAAATCCCTTTGAAAATATTTCCCTTCACTTTTTAAGTATGGTTCTCTTTTTATAGATTTCAAAACTAGCAAGTGGAATCAAGTTTGAGCATAATCCATCTTCTACTCTCCCTCTCCCCACCTAATCTATCGCTATGTCCAGGTACTGCACTCAAAAATGTCCTCTTGCTCACCAACACTACATTGTACTTGGTTCTGAGGTGTGTATCACTTAAAAACAAGAAAGTCAATTTTAAACAATGATAATGTTCAATACTTTCAGCAACTTGTATGTCATGAGAACTGCCTGAATGATCAGAACACCCAGCCGATGTGACATAACTTGTATATACCTGCTGAGGCATATCCTAGCAATACTACTGACATTACAAAGTTATATTTCATCTTATGGTGACTTGAGGAGATTGAAATGTCTTACTCTGCATAATTTTCTTCTTGTCACTGTTCATAGTTCAATATCTATCCTCCAGTGTGCTGTCAAAAAGAAGAACTCAGAAGTTTTTGATACTTTGACGGTAAAATGATTTATGGTACCCGTAAAAAAAAATACAGTTTAATTGTATCTGCAGAAGTGTAAGCCTTTACTAGTCGAGCCAATTTTATAATTTTATATTTTCCATAGAAACAAAAGTCTAACACTCAAAATGGTCACTGGCCCTTTTTTCAATGTCAGTCCAATGTATGACAAATAATTTTTTGATTCCTAGCATCATGGAGGATGATACCATTATAAAATGTCTGGACATTAGATGGCATAAAATGTCTCACATGGGCTATTGCCATTGTGCTCATTAGTGTTATAAGCTATTGTGGTAAGTAGGCATGTCTGCTTACCTTTTTCTGCGAAGTGATTGGGAGGGAGGCAGGAAAAAGGAACAAGTTTCTCATATTGCAGCATTTCAAATCCTAATATAGCCTCAATTGTGATACCCGGCTGCCCTTCCTGCTTCCACGTTTTCTTCCCTACGAAGATGAATTAACTCCATTATCACTCAAATGTATCCAGTTCCATGATTACACAAGAATGCAGAAAAAGACAAGATAACACATTTTCCGTTTGCAATTATCGCTCATTTATATTTTAACAACTAAAACTTGGCCATTGCTTAAGTTTAGAAGCTAAATGTAAAATTTTTAAATGAACTAAAAATAAAAGAAAAAGGTTGCAAGTGATACGGTCCTAGTCAACTCCATTCCCCAACCCCCACCCCCCGCCGTTATAATTACCAAAGCATACATCCTGGGATAGTAAAAAGAAAATTCTTATTTTTGCCATTAGATAGGACATAAACCTTTAAGAGAGCAGTTGAAAATGCCATCACTTCCTCTACCCAACTCCAAAGAGCAGGAGCAAGATTTTTATTAAATCATATTCCCCTGCAAAAATCTGTTTATGTTGAGTATCATAGCCCAAACATAAAACACGATCCCTAATATGTAGAAATGGGGTTACTTTAGTACTTAATGCACATTGAGTTCTTTGTTTAGAAGTGGAGAGAAATTTGCACTGATCACTCACAGTGTTACATATCGTCTTTGCACATGACATTCCCTATAGCATTTGAAAATTTACAAGTATATTAAATCGATTTAAGTGCTTGCATTCTCAGTATAGGAGATAAGTATTTTTGCTTTGTTTATCCAATTAAGGTAACAAATATGCAGAAGCCCTAAATAATTGGCAAATAAGAGATAGATAGTAGAGAGGAACTAAAATTAAGATTCCCTAATTTCAACTCCAATGTTTTTTTTTTCTGTGATGCAACATTATTTTGTAATTACAGAATAATTTTTAGCCATGAAGATAAAATGATTAACAAGATCATATGAACATTAAAACTCATTCATTCTAAGTGGAAAACCACAGAGAAAATCATATTGAGTTTAGAACCTTAGTTTTTTCCCTAAAAGGATACATTCCAAAAAGAAATAAAATAAAATAAAGAGGAAAACTAAATGCAGGCACTTATTAGAAGATATTTAATGATTATTATTAATTTATTAGTTAATGCATTGTGAATTATTTACAGGTAAAATTATATGATTTACTAGGTTGGTTTTCAAACATGTATGCCAAAAAAGTATGTCAGGAAGATAAATAAAATGAAATAGTAGAAGTTTATATAACTATATATGATTGAAGTTGGGCAGTGGGTACAAGGGAGTTTATTTTATTACTTTATTGGATGTGATGTTTGGAAAATTTCCATAATGAAATGCTTTAAAACCCAAAGTGGTACAAATCTATGCCAATGAACTTGAAGACTTAGGTAAAATGAACAATATTCTATGTACCTTACAAACTTAATTTTTAAGATATAAAAATTTTAATAGATGTATAACCATTAGAAAATTAAGTCAATATTTAAAAATCTATACTCCTACACAAACACATCTAAATCTTCTGATTTAGGGTATTTTTCCCAGTGAGGTCTGTATATTTACAAAATAGATCATTTTAATTACATGCAAATCCTTTCAAAGAATGGTAAAGTGATTGTATTCTCTATCTCACATTATGAAGCTAGTATAGCATTGAGTCCAAAAAGAAAGCTAATTTACATATTCATTTCACATATTATCATGGATGAAAAATTCTTAATAAAATAGAAGCAAATCTTACTTATCAATGCATTAATATAAGTAATGCAAAGGAGTTTACCATCAGAAAGTCTTCATATGCTTTGCTTTAGTCATAATAAGAGAAAATACAATAATCTTAATTTAAAAGTGAAGAAATAGCATTAAGCATAGATTAACTATGCATTTGTAATAAAAAATAATAATAAACTATCGGGACATTAGGAATAGAAGATGATCCCTTAAGTTAATAAATGCTTCTCTACAAGCTTATATCCAATGTCATACTCACGGTGAAACATTAAGACGATCCCTTTTGTATAAAAAACAAGAACAGTATACCATTATCAACACTTTCACTCCATATGTTTCTAGAAGTCCTAACCAAATGCAGTAATATAAGAGAAGTAATTTTGTGATGATTGAAAAGGAAAGAAAAGTAAAAGCATCCCATGTCATAGATGATATGATTGCCTAACTAGAAAACTCACACAAATCTACAAATTATGACACTTAGTTTAAAAAGGGCTCTTAGTTTTTCTATGAGAATGGTTGTGCCATAGTTTGCAAAGCCAAGAATATTTACTAATTGGCCTTTTATAATCTTTTTAACCACTTATTCATTTTTGAGAGTGAGAGAGCCAGAATGTGAAGGTGGGGGCAGAAAGAGAGGAAGACACAGAATCTGAAGCAGGCTCCAGACTCTGAGCTGTCAGCACAGAGCAGGATGTGGGTCTTGAACCCATGAACCGTGAGATCATGACCCGAGCTGAAGTCAGATGCTTAACCGACTGAGTCACCCAGGCACCCCACTAACTGGCCTTTTATTAAAAAAAGTTTACCTACCCCTGACTTAGCTCTACAAATAAATTCTATTCACAACTGAACAATTAGAAATAATTTATGAACACCATTTGCAAAAGTTAATATGTAGAGTAAGAATAAGGTATGAAGTGTTAAGACTTTTGTAGAGAAAATTATAAAACTCTAAAGTCATTAAGATTAGCTTGTAAAAATATATAAAGAATGCAAAATGCAGCCACTCTGGAAAACAGCAAGGAAGTTCTTCAAAAAGTTAAAAATAGAACTACCCTAAGACCCAGCAACGCACTACTATTTACCCAAAGGATACAAAAATACTGATTTAATAGGATAAATGAATCCCAGTGTTTATAGCAGTACTATCAACAATAGCCAAATTATGGAAAAAGCCCAAATGTCCATCAACTGATGAATGGATGAAGAATGGTATATGGATACAATGGAATAGTACTCAGGAATAAAAAGAGTGAAATCTTGCAATTTGTAATTATGTGAACGGAGCTAGAGAGTATTATGCTAAGCAAAATAGGTCAGTCAGAGAAATACAAATACAATATGATTTCATTCATATATGATATTTAACAAACAAAACATATGAACATAAGAGAAGAGACAGAGGCAAACCATAAAACAGACTCTTAACTATAGAAAACAAACTAAGGTTTGCTGGAGGGGAGGTGGGCACAGGATGGGCTAAATGGGTGATGGACATTAAATGAGGACACTTGTAGTGATCAGCACTGAGTGTTGTACATAAGTGATGAGTCACTAAATTCTATGCCTGAAACCAATATTACACTGGATGTAAGCTAACTGGAATATAAATAAAAACTTGAGAGAGAGAGAGAGAACTCCTATTACGCAGTTTTAAAAAGCCACATATTTCAGTCTCATGAAACCGTGAAAATTTCATGAAAATTTTTCACATATTTCAGTAGAAAATAGGCAAAAGCACAGGAAATACAAATGGCCTGTGAATATAAAGATATTTGTGTATCATTAGGAATTAGAGAATTGCATATTTAAACCATAAGAATATACTATTGCATATCTATCATACCGGTAAAACTTAAAATTTGTTTGACTATGTCAAATATATTGGTGAAAATACAGATCAAATAACATTCTAATATTCTGGTACCATCTCTGTGCAGAAAAATTTGAAAATATCTACTTATAAGATATAAATAATCAGGGGCACCTGGATGACTCAGTTGGCTAATCGTCCGACTTTGGCTCAGGTCATGATTTCACAGTTTGTGAGTTCGAGCCCCGCGTCGGACTCTGTGCTGACAACTCAGAGCCTGGAGCCTACTTCAGATTCTGTGTCTCTCTCTCTCTCTGCCTCTCCCCCATTCACACTCGGTCTCTCTCTCTCAAAAATAAATAAATTAGAAAAAGATATAAATAATCAGTGCCCCAGCAATTTTACCACTGGGAATTTATTCTATAGAAACTCTTGTTCATTATCAAAAGAAGACCGGTTTGTACTAGAACATAAGCTGCAGGAGAATGGAGAATTAATTTTCCTTTGTATCCTTGATGATTAATAAATATTTCTTGAATGAATGAATAAATGAATGAAATAAAATCAGATACCAACTAAATGTCAACCTATAGGAATGGATTTATCTTGGCATAGTCAGTAGTAAAAAATCTATACAAAAGGGAAAATAAATGAACTAGATCCACATGAATCAACATGATGAGTCTTAAAGGTATAACACTGCATAAAAAAACAAGTTGCAGAAAGATACATACGGAAGAGATATAAAATACTAAATCTTAAAATAATACTATACATTATTTTGAGATGGAAACATAGTACAAGTATAAAGACATCTATGGATCTGGCTTTCTCTGAAGTTTAAGAAGGGGAGGAGAAGGGAGGAGGACAATATAATGAACTTCTAAAGATTTTTAGTGCTTTATATTTTATTCTGGGTATGAGTACATGAATATTCATATTATTTTATAAGCTTTTTCATACGTCTAATATGATTGTTAAAAATATTTTAAAATAGGGACGTCTGGGTGGCTCAGTTAGTTAAATGTCTGGCTCTAGGCTTCAGCTCAGGTCATGATCTCGCAGTTCATGAGATCAAGCTCCATATCAGGCTCTGCACTAACAGCACAGAGCTTCCATGGGACTCTTTCTCCCTCTTTCTCTCTCCCTCCCTCCCTGTCTCTCTGCCCCTTCCCTGTCTCTCTCTCTCTCTCTCTTTCTCGCACTCACACAATATAAATAAATAAACTTAAAAATATTTTTAAATATTTAAAGAATAGCAATGAAGTATTCTGGAAACAAAGAGAAGGACAGGTTATGGGAAAATTGAACTGCTATTTATTTGGTATAAGATGAAATGCAAAAACAGAAGGCTTTTTTTTTTTTTTTTTCCAGCTATGACCTGTGTCCCTGAGAAAAGTAGCTAGTGGAAATCAACTTCATAAGAATGCAATCTGAGTTTGTGGAACTGAATGGTAGTTTAATCATAAATGATCTTGAATGCCAAGGTAAAAGTTTAAATCCATTTCTGAAAACAGTGCATATTTTCTAGCAAGGAGGTGATGCATTCAAATGAGCATTTCAGGATGAGGATGTGTTGAGCACAGTGCCTAAAATGTAAGAGAAAACTATATGGAGATCATTAAGATAGTTTAAATGTTATTTTATGAAAATCTAAACATATACCAAAAATTAAGACTTTACGACCAATATTGAGGGAAACAGAAAAGTTAAAAATGAGCTGAAGTTTTCACATCGAATAGAACTGTGGACAAAACATAGCAGAATTATCTGGACAGCGGGCAGCCTGAGAGAAAAGTTCACAATGTCGTTTTTAAAATATGAATTTGGTATGTTAGTGTTGAGTTTGAATTTCCCTAACTTACAGAGAGCAAGATAGATTTAGGTAGGTATCATAATTAAGGAGTACCACAAAAAACCACTGTACCTGCCTGTTAATTTCTCTTTTAGTTAATGGCTGATAATCCTAACATTATGTGAGAAGAATCATTCTATAGGCTTTGTATTTGATTCTTCCATTGTCCTGTGAGGTAGTATATCAGTTTGTTAGGGCTGCCTTAACAAATTACCACAAACTGGGTGGTTTGAACAACAGAAATGTATTGTCTCAGAGTTCTGGGAGCTAGAATTCTGAAATCAAAATGCCACAAGTTTGGTTTCTTCTAAGGACTCTGAGGTAAAATCTGTCCCATACCTCTCTCCCAGCTTCTGGTGTTTGTTGGCAATTGTTGGTGTGCCTTGGCTTGCAGATATCTGCCTTTGTCTCTCTCTTTTTTTAAATGTTTTATTTTATTTTATTTTTGAGAGAGAACAAGCAGGGGAGGGGCAGAGAGAGGGAGACACAGAATCCAAAGCAGACTCCAGGCTCAGAGCTGTCAGCACAGAGCCCGATATGGGACTTGAACTCACCAACCATGAGATCATGACCTGAGCCGAAGTCAGACGCCTAACCAACTGAGTCGCCCAGGTGCCCCTGCCTTTGTCTTTACATAATGTTCTTACTATATGCGTGTCTGTGTCCAAATATCCCCTTCTTATGTGGATGCCAATCCTATTGCATTAGGGTCCCAACCTATCCTAGCAGGACATCATTTAACTAATTATATCTGCAATGACCCTGTATCCAAACAGGGTAATATTTTGAATTACTAGAGTTTAGCACTTAAACATATGAATATTTGAGAGACAAAATTCAGGCTATAACAGGTAGGCATTATTTTTAACCCTAATTTTTACAGATGAGTAAACTGAAAAGAGAAGGGTTAAGTCCATTCCAAAGGCCACCCAGGTAGTCAAAATGTGCATTCAAGCAGTCTAGCTTCCTATGCCACTCTCTTAGAGGTTAGAGTGGGTTAAAAAACAGCTTCTGATGGCAGCATATCCTCGGTGTATATAAAACATACTAAGAAGGTTTAACTTCAGGGAGAGCGATAAATTTGGCTTTAAGAAATTAAATAAAACATGTGAACAGTAGGACAAAAGATGGATACAAACGCAGAAATCTGACTGTCTGTCAGATTAACTTTGCCAGTAGTCATTTACTCCTGGTCTTTCCTGAATCTTCTAGTTTCTTTGCAAGTCATTAAAGTCAATGGGAAGATGGCAGATAAGAATGTGAGAAACAGCACAAGTCTTGAGAAAATTAGAGATGTCTGAAGTTAGTCTTTGTCTCACTCAGTTTGCTTTAACTATAAAATCTTAAACTTACAGACCAAAATGTAGGTAAGTCTAATGGTCTATTCTAGAGGTCCCACCCTATTTCAGGATCCCTTTGTTACTTATTTCAGACGTTTCCAAATTTTTGTGTTCTAGATAATGCTGTGAGGAGCATCCTTGCTACTCTATCATATTTTTTATTCCACAGTATTTTCTTAAAATAAACTCCTAGACATGGAATTGCTTAAATTATATATAACCTCCTAGACTCTTGAATAAACTTCTCAAATGTCCTCAATATTCCTAGGACAATGTCTTAATATAAAACACTCTGCCATCTGTCCCAATACCTTTATAAAAATGTTTCATGTTTATTTTTTTAGAGAGAGAGACAGTGTGAGCAGAGAAGGGGGGGGGCAGAGAGCAAGAGAGGGAGACAACAGAATCCCAAGCAGACTCCATGCTCTGAGCTGTCAGCACAGAGCCTTACACAGGCCAGGTACTCATAAGCCCCAGCATTCACAAGCCATGAGATCATGAGCTGAGCTGATGTTGGATGCTTAACCGACTGAGCCACCCAGGTGCCCCTGTCCCAATACCCAACACATCCTTATCTCTGTCATCAAAGTCATTTTCACATCATGTGAGTTTACTTATGGCTCCCTGAACCCGCCATGTGCTTTCACATATCCCTTTGCTATGTGATAAAATCATACTCTTCTTTCTGAGTCCAATTCGCTGTTACTGCTTTAGGAGGAAACTTTCTAATTCTCACAGCTATTAACCTATCCTTCCTCCGTGCTTCTTTTGCAGTTGCCTGGGATCATGACCACAGCTATCACATGGTATGGGTCAGCTGTCTTTCTGTTGGCTAAGTTGCTAGCTCCTTATAAACAGAGACCATGTCTTTTCCTCTTTCTAGCCTCAGCAAGGACTAGTGTAAGTAACATACGATCAGATTTTGGTAAATGTTTTTGAATGGGTAAAAGGAGCATATATTCTATTTTCCTAAGATGGACCTAAATTCTCTGACCCAGTTTTTCTTATCCCCTTAGGTGGTAACCCATTCTGAGAACTGCTGACTCTGGTAAATCTCAATTCCAAATTATTTGAGATAAAATTCAAAAAGTTGACTAGATTTATAGAAAGAACCATGTTGGGGATTTAATATGGATTTAAGTCACATTTTATTAATGGCTGTATAAATGGTTTCATTACCATTTTAATCATGTTTACTCTTAGAGCAATGTCAAAAATAGACAAATTGCATGTATAGTGAAAGGAAAACAACAGATTTCAAAATTGTTCTTCATAAAAGGATGAGAATTAAAAAGCACTCCTGAGATCAAACTACCATAGAATATTAAACATATTGCATGTCAGTCTCTTTCTTTAAATGACATGTATATTTAAACACATATTTTAGAAGTCTGCAACTGACTCAGATTGTTCAAAAGCCAATGTGCGCAGCTTTTTAATCTGCTTGTATTTGTATTCATCAGAGGTCAGGAAATTTTTACACATTAACTTCAAAAGTTACTTTGTTGCTTTCTACGGACTGTCTTAACTTTCTTCACAGCCTGATCACACAGACTTTCATAGATGTTTGGTACCCATTGCTTCTGAATGCATCCCCAAGAACACTTACATATCCTTAAAAAATTTTTTTTAACGTTTATTTATTTTTGAGAGACGTAGAGATAGAGTATGAGCAGGGGTAGGGCAGAGAGAGAGGGAGATACAGAATCTGAAGCAGGCTCCAGGCTCTGAGCCATCAGCACAGAGCCTGACACGGGGCTCGAACCCACAGACCATGAGATCATGACCTGAGCCAAAGTCGGATGCTCAACCAACTGAGCCACCCAGGCGCCCCTCCTTTATAGCACCTTCACTGGGAACTTTATTCTCTGTTCTGGCATTAACGATCCAATCTTTGTAAATGTGAGATTGAAATTACCAATGTCTCCCATGATACACATCTGCTCTCTTCCTGGAAATTTTGTAGAGTTCCAAAAAGTGTCTTTATTTATAGGAATTTGATAGCATAGCAGGTATGTTGGCAAATCATTTTCTAATAGCAAGATTTTGGACATAACCGAAGGAGGTGATCATAAAATCAAATTTTATAAAGGAGTAGGCCAAGTAATATACATGAGCACCGCAGATCTTGAGTGTGAAAGCCCCATTTGGAGGTTTTGCAACTTCTCTATTCCAGAAGATTTTTTGCCATGCCAGGTAGAAAGAATAAAGTTCAGAGTCTCACATTTCAGTTTGTTGTGAAAGCAAATATTTTCAAATTGTTGTTAAATAATTCAATATTTTTAAAACCTTGTGTGGGCCAAAAAGAAAAAAAAAACATGCCTCCAGGCAGTATGTAACAAGTGGGCATTCAATTTTTAACCTTTGTGGCATAAATTGTGTCAAAAATTCTGCTTCTGGGAATAGAGGCTCTAATTCCTAATCTAATGTGCCATCAAGGATCAGAAAAGTTTCAAATTGAAGCATTCAGGTTAGGAATCTATTCTATTCCCAGATATGATTATTTGTAGCTCTCTGGAGACAGGAAGTGTGAATTTATAAAAAATTGTTTAATAACAATTTTTTGGAAATGTTTAAAGTTTGTTTTGGAGAATGAAAATTCCAGTAAGAGGGGTGCTTTGCTATGGAAATTTCACATGGTAGGTGAGAAAAATTGACAAAAAAATCAGTGAGGCATATTCAACATGATCTAAATTGTCAATTCTCCCAGCCCTGCTTCACTTGGTATGGCTTATGCTTACCTTTCCCAAATCGTATCATTATACTTTAATTGGAAAAGAGAAAAATGAATGTGTTATGAAATATTCTTATGAGTACACATCACTTTAATCATCAGGAACATTGTTTCTTAACACTAATACGTATAGTCCTGAAAACTTAACCTTTCTCTTTTAGTATTTTTAAATACCATTTTTCTGTTATAATAATGAATAAAATCTCATTGTAGAAAATATGAAAATAAAGGAATTAATAAAAGAAATACTTATTATTATCAACCCATATTTTTTGGCTAATATTTTTTTGTCCAAAATAAATTATGGATCATTGATGTGAAATTACATTGTTAATGTTTCCTCGGGTTTTTCATTATATACCTTCCACTGGGTACATTGTGATAACTTATGTTTCTGTGGAAAATTAGCTGTGACATGAAGTATTCCTAATTTATGAAAATGCTATTGGAAATTATAATCTCTTATAATAAAAATATTTTATGTGCTTATATTTTTTCTAATTCTAAATTTTGTGCCTCTGTGTTGTCTCTAATGTATTTCTTTATTCAATATTCTGAGTATATTTAAAGCCTAGATTTTACAATTTATTTAATAATAACAATAAAATTATTTATTTTATCAGTATTTTGACATTATTTGTATAGTAATTAATTATTGTGAGCAATTTAGATAGATAGTGCAAAAGTAATGGTAGTTAAATTATTGATGCCTTACTAAAATGAACAAATCAGGAGACTATAGATGCTGGTGAGGATGTGGAGAAATGGGAACCCTCTTTCACTGTTGGTGGGAATGCAAACTGGTACAGCTCTGGAAAACAGTGTGGAGGTTCCCCAAAAAATTAAAAATAGAACTACCCTATGACCCAGCAATAGCACTGCTAGGAATTTACCCAAGGGATACGGGACTGCTGATGCATAGGAGCATGTGTACCCCAATGTTCATAGCAGCACTTTCGACAATAGCCAAATCATGGAAAGAGACTAAGTGTCCATCAACTGATGAATGGATAAAGAAGATGCGGTACATATATACAATGGACTACTACTTGGCAATGAGAAAGAGCGAAATCTGGCCATTTGCAGCAATGTGGATAGAACTGGAGGGTATTGTGCTAATTTAAATAAGTCAGGCAGAGAAAGATAGATACCATATGTTTTCACTCATAAGTGGATCTTGAGAAACTTAACAGAAGACCATGGGGGAGACGAAGGGGGAAAAAAAGTCACAGAGAGGGAGGGAGGCAAACCATAGGAGACTCTAAATACTGAGAACAAACTGAGGGTTGATGGGGGGTGGAGGAGAAGGAAAAGTGGGTGATGGGCACTGAGGAGGGCACTTGTTGGAATGCACTTGGGTGTTGTATGGAAACCAATTTAACAATAAACTATATTAAAAAATAAATTAACTCATAGAAATCTCTAAAAAAAAAAAAAACCACAGATGCATATCTCACCTAGGTCACAGGCTAACATATTAACAAAGAGTCTTCGCAGGCCTAACATTCTTTATAGATGTAATTTTTTTAATAGCAAGACAATTTCTTCAGCATATTTTCAATTTCATAAAGTAAATAAAATTATATTTCATTTCAATCTCCTTCAATTTTGGGGAAAATTCTACTTTCGTATGAAGGTTGCCCCTTTATTAAAGAACTGCTTGTAATTTCTATGTTATAAATAATATCCATCTCCACCTAATTTCCACTTATTGGTCCTATTTCTCCCTTTTCTTACATTAAAGAATTAGCTTCCTTCACTCTTACACATGACAGCCATTTTTCTTCCTGAAGACACCAACCATGCTGTTCCCTCCCCTTCTCTAGGGTCAGTTTTCACTTTCCTAGGATATTCATCGTTAGTTTCATCACATACTCTTCATTAGCCAGGCTTTTCAGCCTCTTGCTGAATTTGTCATCTTCCTCTGCATACTTCAATTTATTCAAGTCTGTTCTAAAAATGTGATTAAAAAAACTCATCTGACCAATGTGTATTAGAACAAAAATGACACCTCCCTAATTCTGGAAAATATATATTTCTTAATGTATTAAAGAGTTCTGCTACCTTATGGATAACCATACTAAACTGTGGTATTACTGTATTCAAGGCTATGTCTTAAACATGAATTGTTACGATGTCAGGTCTCTTTATATCTGATTTGTATAATTATCTTATTGAACCTTAATACAAATTTATGTATTTTTTGTTTTAACAAGTGTTTCACAATATTTAAATGAACTCTGAATCATTTGGATCCTATTTTACAAACACTTCTAATGAGCATTGTTGTGACAGAATATTAGAAACATTGCATTAGAAGAGAGAAAAGAAAGTAAATACTAGTATAGGATAAAGAAATTTCAACTGACCAAAACAACAATCTAAAAAATGAACACAAGAATGAAAAAAAAAGTAATGTTAGTCCAGAAGCACTCACTATAGGGGCAAACAGATCTACATACTTCATGAGAATTTTACTGTATCTACTAGACTACCCAGTAAAACACTCGAGCCATTAGAACACTCTTTTCTTATATTAACTATCCTTTACTTAATAAGCCAGGCACATAGCAATCTTTAGAAACAGCTCTGTTTAAATATCTTTTGATATTTTGGTGGGTTGGTTGATGCCCCCCACCAAAAGATACACCATGTTGTATTTCTTAGAAACTGTGAATGCTACCTTATTTGGAAAATAAGTCATTGCACAGGTAATTAAGTTAAGAATGTTGAGATGAAGACAATATCCTGAATATCTGGGTGGGCCCTATTTCAATGACAAGTATCCTTATAAGATAAAAGAGGGTCAGATATAAACACACAGAGAAGACATTATGCAGATGGACGCAGATATAGGAGTAGCATGGAGGAAGGCAAAGAATGCCAAGAATTGCCAGCAGCCACCAGAAGCTGGGAGAGAGGAATGGAGTGGATTCTCCTCCAGAGCCTTGGGAGAAAGTACGGCAGCCTTGCCAACACCAAATTTGGGCTTGTGAGCTCCAGAACTACGAGAGAATAAATTTCTGTTGCTTTAAGCTACATAGGTTATGGTAGTTTGTTACTCCAAGCATAGAAAATGTATACAGGCCTTAAAGTGCCAAGTATGACAACCTGGCAAGTTTATTTGCATTGAAATGGTTAAAAACTGGAAAATAGATGTATTTGTGAGTAAAACTCAAACCAAATAAAATAACATGCATTATAAGACCTGAACAAACTTGTATTATTAATAATTTTTAAGCATTAAATTTAATTTACTAAAAAAATTTATTGGTGCTTATATGAATCAAGGCATTGCCACCAAACTGTACTACCAAATATTATTGCATTTGGCCATGCACTTGCAGAAAAAAGTCAGTTGCACTTAAAACTAAAAGAGTAAAAATTATTATTTTTATTAAATGTACATTTTATTAAAATGTTCGTGAACATTTTAATGCTCCATGTGATGGATTGGGAAGTATGCATAAAGTACTTTTGCTACAGGGGCACCTGGGTGGCTCCGTTGGTTAAACAGCAGACTTCAGCTCCAGTCATGATCTCATGGTTCCTGAGATTGAGCCCCATATTGGGCTCTCTGTTGTCAGTGCAGAGAGCCTGCTTTGGATCCTCTGTCTCCACTGCTCCCCGCTTGCTCTTTCTCTCTCAAAAATAACTATAAACATAAAATAAAAGTGCTTTTGCTACACACCTAAAGTGTGGTTGAACCAAAAAAAAGGAACTTGTATATTGTTAGAGTTGAGAGCTGAAACTAGCTGCCTTTTTCATGAAATAACATTTTTACTTGAAAGAACTGGCAGATAAGCCATGGTTATTCAGACTTGGGTAATTGGCAGACATTTACTTGAGAATGAACAGAGTGAGCCTGTCACTTCAAGAAAACAACCGACAGTATTTGTTGCCAAAGATTAAATTGGATCCTCTAAGTAAAACTTAGAACTTTGGAAAACTGCTATTTTAGATGGCACGGTCAAGGAGTTCCCCTTGTAAGAGATGCTTGAGCAGATACCTGAATGAAGCAAAAATACAAGTTATGGTACTCTCTAGGAGGAAAGCTTTCCAGCCACATGGGTGACTCAACTCAGCGCCTTATAATGTGTATTCTCAGTTGTAGAAAATATAAATTATACACATGTCTTGAAGATTAGCAGCACATTTGTGCATGTTTGTGGTACCCCGATAAGCCACAACACTAACTGAAAGACAGTTTCGAAAGGATAAAAACTATTTTCTTTCTTTGCATTTACTGTGGCCACACCTAATTCTATATTGATGAGTCTCAGAACTGCTGTTGAGTTAGGTGGTCAGTACATCAGCACTATATCTGCTTCCACTTGATTACTAGGCATTCATTTCTAACTTTTTTATAAATGTTTTATTTATTTTTGAGAGCAGGAGAGACAAAGCACGAGCAGGGGAGGGACAGTGAGAGAGGGAGACATAGAATCTGAAGCAGGCGCCAAGTCTGAGCTGTCAGCACAGAACAAGAAGCAGGGCTCGAACTCACAGACTGTGAGATCATGACCTGAGCTGAAGTCGGACACTCAGCTGACTGAGCCACTCAGGCGCTCTCATTCATTTCTATTCTGATATTGCTACACTCAGAGCTGTCACTGGGTGATAAGCTACTATCTGATCTCAAACTTCTTGTACTTCCTGTCCATTAAGCCACATATAAATTGTCTGGAATTATGGGATCAAATATACTATCATCTTACAGATTTTCCCTTTCCTGTCTTTTGTTGTTGCAATATAAACATATGTGAATAAGAGGAGGAGTAGGGACTAGCACGCTACAAAATTCCTATTAAATACCAAGTGATTTCAATAGATATTTTACACATCTTCTCTATTTATCCTAACAACTTATGAAATATTATTAGCTCCACTTGGCAAATGAGAAACTGAGATAGACTAAACTTAAGGAACGTGTACAAGACAATTCAGATTGCAGCAGATGGAAAAGTATGAATCTAGGTTGACTCTTAAGTCCTATTCTCTTTCTAGCTTTCTTTCTTCATAAAACTGAGAGCTTATTCTAAAGAAAATAATCCGCTTATTTTCTCTTCTACTGTCTCTTCTACTGTCTTTGGGACTAAAACTAAACCTCATAACATGTTTTACCTCCCCTTTCAGAATGTAGCCCTCACCTGCCCCTGACGGGCTGGGACTCTCTCTTCATGCACCGTATTCACAAGTATGAAGCATATAGCTCTTCCTCTAATGTACCATGTTCTCACTCATGTCTTGAGTTGAGTTATAAAAGCCAAAAAGTCCTAATTGAGTGTTTTAAAGGTAATATTCCTTTGAAGTCTTAGGTGTGAAGTCCAAACAGCTCTTATTAATAGAAAAAAGAATCAAGCAACCTTCTTAAGACCAACTCGTGCTTCAATCTTTTCACAAGACGGGAACAATATAATTGATTGTAATGACTAATTCTATACTTGTCTAGGGTAGTGCCATTTAGTAGAACATTCCGTAATGACATGAATGCTCTATACCTACACTGTGCAGTAAAGTACCTGCATGTGGCTTTCGGATACTTGAAATCTAGTGATTGTGATCAAGAAAGGGAATTTGAATTGTATTTAATTTTAATTAATTTCAATTTAAAGTCTCATGTAGTTAGTCATTTTCACATTGCGTAGTGCAGGTCTAAGAAAATATAAGAAAGACAACTTAAAAAAAAACACCTATAAGAGGCAGCAGCATATGTATAAAAAAAATCCAGTTCATTCCTTACTCCTCTGCTTCTATTCTAGTCATGAAAAGTTCATATTCTCTCTTTATTTGACCTTTTATATCCCCTGATGAAAAACAACCCATATGGAGTTTAGAGCAGCTTATATTAGCAAAGTTAATTACTATTTCAAATAAATAATGATGTAGAAAAGACACCACTTTTTTCTCAACATTTTTAAGATACTCATATTGGGGGAAAATCTGGTTGAGTTGGGATATAATTTAAAACACAGCACTGTACATTACAAAATCATGGATGTGACGGTTAATTTTATGTATCAACTTGAAGAGTGTTATGGGGTGAAATTAACTTTTACATCTATAACCTGTGAGTAACCACATCACCTTCCATAATGTGCGTGGATCTTATCTAATCAGTTGAAGGGCTGAATAGAACAAAAGCTTGGCCTGCCTGAGCAGAAGGGAATTTTTCAGCAGACTATCTTTGGACTTCATCTGCACCTTATCTTTCCTGGGTCTCTGACTATTGGCCTTTAGGCTATAGCTGCATCACCTATGTCTTAAGCCAGCCCACCCACACCACAACTTTGAACTTGTCACTCTCTATAATTGTGTGACCCAATTTGTGTAAGATAAATCCCTCTCTCTTGATGGATAGATATATAGATGCATAGAAAGATAGATAGATATACATATGCATCCTGCTGGAGGTATTTCTCTGGAGAACTCTCACTTCTAACACAATAGACTTTTAACACTTAAATTTTTCATTGGTGTGCCTTCTTCGATATTACCCTTCAATATTTTCCTATCACCTGTGTGACTGTAGGCTTTCGCCAGAGAAGTTACCAAAAACAAAAACAAAATTATGGAAAAAGAAAAAGGTTTTAACTTCATTAAAAAATATTCGAGAAAGGAAACATAAATCACAGTTCACTCAACAGTGGGTAATACTTACATAGCCATGATAAGATAAACATCGATTACTGATTTAACCAAAAATTATGATTTCCATATTAAGTGGAAGAAAGAGAATAGCAAGAATGCAAGGAAACTAAATCTTCATCAACCATAAAAGGAAGTCAAAAGGTATTATACAAAGATACAAATTAAGAAATAAAGGCATTAACATGTTACCTAAAAGTATGTAGCTAAATATCACAAGAGACAACTGACAGAGCAAGAAGTGTTTGTTACTGGGGATTACCAGTAAAGGGTGTGATTTTCAATATCATGTGTTTTATATCCATATTACTTTGATAAATATACTTTATATGAAAGCAAAATGAGGGAGGGCAGTCTATGGAGAGAAGAATGCAGTAGTCTATGAATCTAGCAAAAATCCCTGGAATGATATGTTACAATATGCCTGATGCAGTAATTATCCCCAGACCTAATTTTATTATATTTGCTGAATATATATGTAAAGAGTATTGTCAATGTAGAAGTGGATTAAATGAATCCTGTAGTTCGTAATCTCAAGCCATGGACTCTTCAGGCTGGAAAGCACCAGAGAGATCATGTATTCATTTCTCACTGCTCTTTCCAGTCCATCTATCATTTCCTTTATATCACAAAGAGGCGGAAACACGGAGATGTTACAGTGCAGGGAAGGGGTACGCCACAGATTCCCTCCTGCTGACCTGCCTGCAATTTGTCAGGTGGGACTAGCCGAAGTAGAGAATCTTAATTCTATGAGGAAAAATCAAATGATTGGATTGATAAAGTATTATTAAAGTAAAAACAAAAGTTAGACATTCTTACTAACTACATTTTTAAGCTCACTATTTTAAATATCGACAAATTTGAATCAGCTTCATTTTAAAATATTCCATAAATTTTCATAGAACTTATGCCTTTAGGCCTTCAAACATGAAGCTAGATTAGACAAACGGAGATGAACACCCACAACAGATAACATAGCAGTCTTTCTTTTACCCTAGAGTAAGAAATGTTCAGAATTGGAATCTCTGGAGCATGATGAGGCATTTCTTTATCCTAAGTGATCTCTGACAAACTGTGCTTCTAGCTGTTTTTATCATTAGACTAAAGAAATAATAGTCTTTCATTCCCAGAAGCATTTGTGAGTGTGTGTGTGTGTGTGTGGGGGGGGTATGATATCATGGGTACTCATTTATCTTTCCTTTTCCTTGTACTCAGATATACTAATTTTATGATGACATTACAGACATACTAACAAATATTTTTGCAGGATTTTAATCTTATTTCTCTTGCCTTTCTGCAGGGAAATCCTACTACCTACTTTGTACACCTCTAGAGGAACACTAAGCAGGCCGTCGATACAATTGTGTAATGTGGCTTCGAGTCTGCCCACATCCTCAAACGAGCATTTGGGGTAGAACTGAGGCACTGGTGGGGATTAGTTAAGGACACTCTCTGCTCTGGAGCTGAGAAATCGGTGACAATTGGAAAGAATGAGTGCTAAGGCATTGCTAGGTCCAAGACATAAGGATGAAGACAACAAAGGTTCCAAGTAGGTGGAGATAAAGACGATACGCTGTTGTTGAAGATGCAAATCAATCTATAGGATCAGATTAATAAAATATGATTTTTGACAATTTCTGTACATAAAGAGTATTGAAATCTCCAAAGAAATTTCTTATTCATTATCTCATCATATCTTAAAACATCAATGAATCTTTCGAGGTGAGATATTGTCACTGAGCCAAAAGGCTTGGAAGGGATAAAAATTGACAACAGCTGGTTGGGTTGTATGTGCCGGGAGTGAAGAGATGCCTGACAAATTGCTTAACTATAAATCTGGAAGACAAATGTTGTGAGCTGACACGGAACAATTTGAATTAAAAAAATTTATGGAAAGTAGAAGAATATGAAGTTTTCTGCTTTTGTGGTCACAGTGGATCTGAGTGATAGAAATATAGACCTCTCATGGATTTATTTATGTTCCAAAGGACATTTGGCCTTTAACAATATTAGATTTATTTGGTATCTTGTATTTTGTACTGTTGATAAAGTACATTACTAGACTAAGTTACTAAAACTAAAAGTACTAATTATGTAGTTTAAAATTATAATTAAGGTATTAAGAAAATTACATGTGGCTATAGAAGTAAAAATTCTCGATTTTCTATTTGACCAAAGGCTGTGGTCTTCCCAAAGGCTGTGGCCCTTCCTTTTTAAAAGTTTGTCTTTTTGGCAATGAAGAGTTTGCAGGACTTCATAGGCATCCCCATTCTTATCTCAGTAATTCTGCACCAGCTCATTAAAGATCTCCTGGAATCCCATACGGTGTCATAGAGACTACATTATGCTCTGGTGTGAACTTAAGAGGAATTCTAAACAGAAGGTTGCAATGTTGATTTCTTCACCAGGAGAGAATTTTAAAATGTCATTAACGGCATCGTGTAGATTCCCTTCCCGGAAATATTTATGCATGAATATTAATTAGAAGAGCATAGAACTTTAAATCCTAGCTTTAAGTTCATTATTAAACACCCTATAGCTTCTTATCTGGTCAACTAGATGCTGTGGCTATTGTCTGAATTAAGTAGAAGTGAGCCACTCTACTACAGCACTGTGAAACTCAGGGAGCTGACAGGTAATCACTGGCTATTTTTAGAATCTTTGTTCTATGATTTGTCTTCTTCTTGCTTGCATTGTAAATTGAGCTGTATTTGAACTACACTATTGTACACAGAGGAGTCACCTGGTTGACATAAAACAAAGTAAATATATTTCTGCTACTGCAGCAGTTTTGGAGGGTGCACTTGAATTTTTATAAAATGACAATAAATTAATCATGAAGACCGACATGTTGAAGTTTCAAAATGTTACTTTCTAGTTATCAATAAAATATTTCAACCCAAGAAAGAGCAGACAGAATTAGTGAAATGTTGTATCATGTGCCATAAGTGCTAAACTGCTATACTATATACAAAATGCTGTATGGAATTCTATTAAGATGCTAACAATGAGAAAAATCTTGGCCTAATGATAATTATCACTAATTGTAAAGTTACAATGCACTCAGAAATATACTACGGTTAAACACTTGATTTTCCTAGAAGATAATTTTATTAACACTAACTATGTATTTGGTCTTACTATTGAATGCCTACTCAATCAGAGTACCTGCAGAAATAGATGGTACCCTCAAATGGATAACTGAGGAGATTTTGATAAAGAGCAGATTACAAGGATTTAGGAAGGATTGAAGAAACCAAAGGAAAAGGATGAGAGCCTAGGAATTAAAACAAAAGACTTGTGTCTGTAAGAGGTAAAGACAGGAAGCAGTTTCCAAAACCTGGAGATCCTACAACTTTTGGAAAGGAATTATGGGACTGCTCTGGCCTTCATTGGACAGATAGAGCCACTACTAGTGTGCCACAAGGGAGATGAATATCCAGCCTAAATACTTGTTCTCTTCTGATCCTCTAAAAGTGTTTCCCAATTGGCAAACTTCTGAGTGTAAGCAGGAGGACAAGAGTCCAGATGTACAGTCTGTAAAGGCCAGCCTCCCATAGCACAGAACTGGCAAGGCAAAATGCTTGGGGTAGATCTGGAACAGCAAAGGGAGACTATCCAGCACTGTGTTCCTGGCATTCTTTTAGGCTCAGTGATATTACCTGTAAACAGAAAAATGCCTGCAAGAAAGGAGCTTACGTTCTAATGTGACAATGCATAAAATAAGTAAAATATCTAGGACATATAAGATAAGGGGTATGGGGACAAATAAGGCACCGGAGGAACAGAGTAAAGAATCGGAAGTACAGAAGTTGAGGATAGGGGTTTTAATTTTAAACAGGGTGTTTAGGAAGTGAGCCAAGACCTGAAAGAAGAGGCGATTTGGCAAGTTAGGGAGAAAATATTTCAAGCAGAGGATCAGCAAGAATGAATCTCTAGGTGGGAACATGATAGTATGTTAGTGAAGTGGCAAAGGAGCAAAAGAAAGCTAGTGTGGTTGCTGAGAAACACTGAGGGGAAGCATGGAGAGGAACAAGGCTGGCAAAGTTGTAGAAGTCTTGCAGGTCGTGTAAAGAAATCCTGTTTAATTCTCAAAGCAAAGAGTAGTCCTTGAAAAATTGAAAGAAGAGGTTGATGTGATTTCCAGATCTACATTCCAGAAAGATCATTCCAGCTGTAGAAAGGAGAAGTAAAGGGATGTGTTGGTGCAAGAAGTTGAGGAAGGAGCAAGGAGGAAAAATGTCAGTGGTCCAGGCTGTTGCAGTCAGATAGATATCAAATGATGGCAGCTTGGATGAAGATGGTGGCATTATAGATGCATAGAAGCAAAAGATATTTAAGATTTTTAAGACGTAAAAGTAACAATTCGTGGTAAAGCACTGGATATGGAAGGTTATGTGGGAGAGGGAGGTGAGCTGTGTGCTACTTTTCATAAGACAGATATGATTGGCAAAGGATCATGTTTGGCTTTAGTTCAGCTACAGATAGGTTGAGGTTTTTATCAGACACCCAGGAAAAGATGTCAGGTAAACTATTGGTTTTGCTTTGGAGCTTAGAGATTAGGTCTGCATCAGATATACAAATCTGTAACTCATGTAGCCATCATGTTTCATGTGGTAACACACACACACACACACACACACACACACACACACACACACCCCATATTGGAAGTGGAGCATAGATGTAATTGGGTTGAGAGTGTGTATGGAGTGAGTAGAGACGGTGGTATAGAACCAAATTTTGAAGAGCGTTACTTTGAATTGTTTCAAATTTAATAGCAGATAGAGAAGAAAAAGCTTGAAAAGGAAGGGAGAAAAAAAAGCATATACACATAAAGGCCTGGAATACATATAAGTATAATTTAAAGATGCATGATCTCATACTAGAATCAACTACACTTACTGTCCTAGTTATTAACCTAGGCATGAGTAGCTGCAAAACTACTACTAATATAAGGCTATACCAATAGATGGGTTCAAATATTAATGTTTAGTTTCTCCTCATTGAGGTATAAACTGAACCTCAGTATTTTAAAAAAATTACCTCTTTTCTTCACTTCTACAGCTTCTCATCATGACCCTTGGTTGATTTTCTTTTTTAATTTTTTAAAATTTTAATTCCAGTGTAGTTAACATAAAGTGTTATATAAGATTCTTAGTGATTCAACAGTTCCACATATTACTCAGGGCTTGTCAAGACAAATGCTTTCACTTCTTTTGAGTGTACACTCAAGTGGAATTTCTGGATCCTATAGCAATTCAACATTTAATTTAATTGCCATACTGTTTTCCACAGCAGCTGTGTTGTTTTACATTCCTAAGAGTGCACAAGGCTTCCACTTTCTCCACATCCTTACCCACACTTGTTAGTTTCTTTTTCTCTTGGTAGTAGCCATCCTAATGGATGTGAGGTGTTGTCTCATTGTGGTTTTCATTTGGATTTCTTAATGATTTTTTTAATTTAAATTTTAGTTAGCCAACATACAGTGCAATATTGGTTTCAGGAAAAGAATTTAGTGATGCATTCTACTTCTGCAGCCATTCTGGAGAACAGTATGGAGGTGCCTCAAAAAACTAAAAATAGAACTACCCTATGACCCAGCAATTGCACTATTAGGTATTTACCCAAAGGATACAAAAGTACAGATTTGAAGGGATACACGTGCCCTGATGTTCACAGCAGCATTATCTACAATAGCCAACCTATGGAGAGAGCCCAAATGTCCATCACCTGATGAATGGATAAAGTAGATGTGATGTATATATACAATGGAATATTACTCAACCATCAAAAAGAATGAAATCTTGCCATTGCAATGACATGGATGGAGCTAGAATGTATTACACTAAGTGAAATAAGTCTGTCAGAGGACAAATACCATATTATTTCACTCATATGTGGAAATTAAGAAACAAAAAGATGAACGTATAGGAAACTGGGGGTGGGGGGAGAAGAGAGGGAAACAAACCACAAGAGACTCATTTTTTTCCAGACATTTCCAAATATTTGTTCTGAACCTAAATATCCATTCTTTTGTTTTGTAAAAATACATATTGTACACCTGAAACCGATATTATACTATATATTAACTAACTGGAATTTAAATAAAAGCTTAAAAAAAAACCCACATATTCCAAATGTCTTCAATTCTAGCATTTTGGTCATATCTAAGAAAAGATAACCTTAAATTTTGTCCTTTCTTTGTTCAAAAATAATACTCATTTTTATCTTCTTTCCTTTTCCAAGGGATCTCCCAGACCTATTGTCCTTTAAACATTCTACTGACAAATTCCCCTGTGTACTTTCACCCAGCTTAAAAGATAAGACAGTCAAGAAGCACTAAGCATAAAATTTCAAGCCAAGAGAGACTGGAGCCTTTTGGAACATAAATTGAAAACAGAAAAGACAGAAGAGAAGGATTTACTGGTAGATTTTCTTCACTGAATTGCCTGAAATAATTTTTTGTCATGCAATGTTTGCTCATGCTTTGATTTACAGTTTATGGTTCTGCCAACCCTTCCACAAGGGAACCTTGGTATATAGAGTTCCTTTCTACTTAACAGAAAGGTTTATTCCTTTTTTTCAACAATTGGACCTCTCATCGTCCCTCATCATGTATGACAACATATTGGTTGCTTATTCACCCTGGGATAAAGAGTCCTCAAATCATTTTACCTGTTATATGGAAGCCTTAGTTTTATGGAAACACAATTCTTTGAAGTAAAACAAAATGTACAATGAACCAAATTCTCTACAGATTAAACATAAGATTAACTTCGAAAATAGTAATAGGTTACTTGTCCTTAAATGCCTTCAGAGCACAAAATATAGCATACATTACTTTAGACCAGTTTCTTCATCTCTATAGTTCCCTGACCTCCCATCTTAGAACATTTACTTTAGAAACCTTGCAATTGTAAAGTTTTGCTTTGACCCTTTGAGGTGTAAATCTTCTACAGTCAAGGAATGTCTTTCTCAAGAACCTGGAAGTCATCCTTTCAAATGTAATCCTCCAGAAAAATAGTACCCTTATCTCCCAATTTTTGTAGGCGGGTCAGAATCCAACTTCTATAAACATCAGTCAACGGACACAGTTGCCTAATTCATTGACTGAACCCCCCCACTCCCCACAGTGTCTTTCAGTACCTTTCTGCTTTTCCACTTTTTTTTTTTTCTGTGGAGTGGAGTTCAATATTTTCCTTCTATTCCCGGGATCTCGATCTTCTATTGCAATAGTCTTAAATGGACAGAGTCAATCCTGACTTATAATGTAACTTTCATTCACTCAGTTAAGCAGCACAGATACAAAATTAAATGAGACTGTGAGGCTTAACATTTCTTGAATGAATTCTTTGGCTTCTTGCCATCTTTGTATATTTCAAAAAAAAAATAGCACAATCTTGGTCCATATTGTTTGTCCAAAATAGTTTCAAACCCATATCTTTTCCTTAAATTCTTGTGTTTAAATTTTTGCCACATCCATTATCTAGTTTTAAAAATTATTCAATGTCATTTTCTCACCATCCCTTGGTTTCATTCACCCTGAACTCACCTCTATAAATAGTTCAGGCATTAAACTTTCATCAGTTAACTTCTTAGAGGATGCCATCAATTGCCTTCCTGATATATACAGGATGAATCATATTGAGGCTACATATGAACTGAGTTCAAGTTCCTATCCTGAACAATTAGGAAGGGAGGAAATTTACATTAAATTTTAAAATAAGGCCTATTTTTATGCTTTCTCTTCAAAGGCAGTAAAATATAACTTCATAGGTAACTTCATGTTCTCTTTATAAGTTTGCATTAATAAAATTTCCAACATATGCAATAGTAAGTAAAATAAACTCTCATGACTCCCATCATCCAGTTTCAAAAATCATGACTACTTTGCTATGTACTTATTTCAATCTATTTTCCTTTTTTTTGTGTGGGGGGAAGGGAGGTGGGGTAGGGATAGGGTTTAAGCATTTTATTTTAATTTTGTTTTCATTTTAGTTATTTTAGAGAAAGAGAGAGAGAGATTGTATGTGGGGGGCTGGGGATGGGTGGGTAGAGAGAATCCCATGCAAGCTCCATACTTAACATGAGGCCCAGTGTAGAGATCAATCCCACAACCCTGGGATCGTACCTGAGTTGAAATCAAGAGTCAGACACTCAACCAACTGTGCCACCAAGGTACCCTAGGGCTGAAACATTTTAAAACTAAGCCCAGACAGCATGTAATTTATCTCTATTTCAGTATATATCAAAGGCAAAAAAAAAAATCAAAACCATAATGCCATTATCATTATGCATAATTAACAAAATTAGCAATACTTTTTTTATTATCAGCTAAAATGTCCATGTCTTAAAAATGTCTTTTTATATATCCTTAGTTTGAATGAGAATAGAGTCCAAACAGTTCACTTTGTATTTAGTTATTGTATTCTCTGTCTTTCTCTCTCTCTCTCTCTCCCCCCCTCCCTCCCCTCCTTCTCTCTCTTTATTATTTTTAAAGATTTTTTTAATGTTTTTACTTATTTTTGAGAGCAGGAGAGACAAAGCATGAGTGGGGGAGGGTCAGAGAGAGAGAGGGAGACACAGAATGAAGCAGGCTCCAGGCTCCGAGCTGTCAGCACAGAGCCCAACGCGGGGCTCGAACTCAGACTGTGAGATCATGACCTGAGCCAAAGTCGGATGCTTAACCGACTGAGCCACCCAGGCGCCCCACCTCTCTTTATTATTTTTAAATATAGACAAGTTTCCCTCCTCCCATTCCATTTTTCATATCATTATCTTTTTGAAGAGAGTAGATCAGTAATTCTATTGATGACCTACAGTCTAAATTCGTTGGTTATTTCTTGAGGTGTTGACCTATATATTCTATTAGACTGAATATAAGTTCTTTTTATTTCTTTTTTTTTTAATATTTATTTATTTTGAGAGAAAGAGAGAGAGCATGAATGGGCAGAGAGAAAGGGAGATAGAGAATACCAATCCCTCTGACAGTGTAGAGCCCGATGTGGGGCTGGACCTCAGGACTGTGAGATTGTGACCTGAGGCAATGAACTATTGGGACCTCATCAAGATAAAAAGCTGCTGCACTGCAAAGAAAACGATCAACAAAACCAAAAGGCACCCGACGGAATGGGAAAAGGTATTTGCAAACGACCTATTGGATAAAGGGTTAGTACCCAAAATCTATAAAGAACTTACCAAACTCAACACCTGAGCCAAAACCAAAAGTCAGATGCTTAACCAACTGAGCTATCCAGCCACTCCCAGATTCTTAAAAACAATTCAATTCAGATACTTTCTCTTTCTTTTTCACAAGAACATCCAATAGGTAATGCTTTGTACTTTATATTGCATCCTTTGGAGGCACACATTGATTGTCTTGCTTCAGTGATACCAGTTGATATGTGGTTTCAGATGGTAACATCCTGATTCCTTCAGTGCAAAGCTCTCTACTAGTTTCACCGAATGGTTTTAGCATCCATTATTGAACATTGCCTAAATCATTTCTTTTGTATGTGGTAGCATGTCATTCCTTCTGTATTTATTAGCTGTAATTATTCTCTGTAAAAGAACTTTTCTCCAACAATTGCTAGTATTTTTTGTTACCATAAATTACAGTTTATGTTGAAAAGGTAGAATAATTGCATCATTATTTCTTTTAAATTATCAATTATTATAGTTATTGGTATGCTATATATTTCCAGTGATATGCACTGGGTTTTATTTCCTTCTCCTCTCCTTTTTTTTAAAACGTGCTACACTAAATTCATGGCCTTTAACACTCACTACGTTTTAATCGAAATCAGAGTTATTTTTGACTCACACTGTCCCATCTTTAGTCAGTGACAGTATCTGCAAAGTTTTGATATTTCATTAATTTTTTATAGCTTTTCTTCTAACACAACATGATGTCCTAGGCTTCTTTTCTACATTATACTCAATCTTTAAATCAGGCATGTTTCCAAGGAATCCTCCTTTCTTTTGGTGGCAAATGATATTACAGACCAATATTTAGAGCTAGGAGGGTTCAATACTATTATGCTGTCATTTCCTCTAGGCCTCTTCAATTGATAGAGCTGGGGAATATGTAAATTTTTAAAAGGAAAGTTAAAGTGATCATACTATTTCCCACGAACCATAAAATTATAGGTTTTTCCTTAGCTTCTTTGCTTTAATTCCTACATCATTTTACTTTATGCTGAAAATGTTTGTTACCAACAAATAATATGCTACAAAAGGTGATAACACTTATTTACTTTCTCCTACAATACACATGTCATGTTCATTTTCATAATTTTAAGGACCAATTCAAAGCACATCTTTCAGGAAAACAGAGTTCTTAGGAGAAAAAAAACATCTGATTTTATTTTGGTGAATAATTTATCTAAAACTACTTACACTTCCAACTACAATGGAGCAATTGGTACTGCACCTATCATCTACCATAAATAATTATAAAACTAGACAAAATCCATGAGTCACAGTCTCACTGAACCAAGCATCACAGATTGAAGTTAGGGTTTCAAGGCTGATGATTCGGAAATATGTATGGGGGTTCCTTACCAGCCTTTGATCAATGGCTGGGCTGCAAAGGCAAAGGGAAATACCTAAGCTGCATGGCTGAATGATGAGAATATTTTTGGAAGGCCATCACTCAAGTGAGAACCCATCACTTAAGTGAGACCCTTGAAAGCCCAAATCTTAAGAGGACAGACTGTGCATAGAATAAGACCACACTTGAGGAGTAGAAATAAAATTGAAATAAATTGCCCAAAGAAAAAAAAATGGACTCAAAGGGATCTCCAAACTGCTGACCATAACAAAGCTCGAAACTCTGCTTTTAAAAAATTTAACATAATCCAGATTCCTTTTAATTATGCAACATCCGTATAACTCAAAATAAAATAATTTAGCTAATATTTCTGACTGTTATCACTTGTGTTTTTAAACAAAAACAATAGCCTATTCCTACATATTGTATAACACTTTTTTTGAAAATTTCCCTTTTTAGCAAGTATAAACTTTTAATGTTTTCAAAGGCTTGTTCTCTCTTTCTTGTTTCCATTGTTGAAAACGGTAAGAGGGGTAGAGTTGTATATACTATCAGTATGCTTCTTTGTATTTTTGTTTTGATTTTCAATGAAATTATTCTATATTCTATTAACTTTATATATGACGGTCCTTTTTGATGATTTACTTATTTCTGATTTTTTTCTGAGATTAATATTAATAATAAATAGGTAAATAAGAAGTTTATTTTCTCTAATTTATAAGGGTTTTTCAACTATTGTTTAATCTCCCATATGTGGATAGCATAAAATATTTGTCTCCTAACGCTGCAGAAGGAAAGGCAGAGAAGCTCGATATGTTATGTACTTAACAGGAAAAAAAGGAAAATATCAATCACTCACAGTCAATTATTTTTGTTAATGCTAAGCTGTTAATTTATAAATGATCATGTATACTAATCGAATGGCAAAATAGACAACTCATTTTTCTTATTGTAGACAAATAAAAAAGAATTACTGATATTCAGCATCACCTGGGTGGTTACTTTCTGACACTGTGCTGTTTTGAAATGCAAGATATATCACCTCTAATACAAAACGTTGTGAAGTTAGTGCTAAGCGTTTGACTTTAAACGCATGGTGTATTGTCAATTTCAAAAATTACAAGAAATTATTGGGCATCGGAATTACGCAGCACAATGGAGGAGTTAGCAAATTATGACAAATTTCGAACTGTAAAAAAAGGAGAAACTGCTGAGGAGGAGATACATACATGTCTGGAGACGATGCTCAGCCTAGTTCATGGTAATTATGAGTATATTTTTCCATGATGGAAGCCAGGCACGCCAGCCAATGCACAAGGAACAGAACCTTCCCAAGGTGCTTGGTGGCAGAAAACTTCTCCAGGATGAATTCCTGAGCTTCTCTTTTGTTTCCTGTCTACCTCGTCATTGACTTTTCCATTTCTTCAATCAACTCTCTGAGCTATTTTGTAGAGTATCATGACTGAAGAATGAAGAACTTTATTTTATTAAACATAAAAGAGTGTAGGCAAATGGGTGAAGGGGAGTGGGAGGTACAGGCTTCCAGTTATATAATGAATAAGTCACAGGGATGAAAGGTGCAGCATAGAGAACATAGTCAGAGCTATTGCAATAGTGTCGTATGGTGACGATTGTAGATACACTTATGATGAACATAGCATAACACATAGAGTTGTAGAAACACTATATTGTATACTTGAAACAAATGTAACACTGTGTGTCAGGCTATAATTTAAAAATAATTTTAAGAAATGGAAAAAACTAATAAAAAATAATACTATAAAAATACATACTAGCTTCCAAGAGCCCTCTCTTAGGCATTGTCTGTTAAGTATGACCAGAATACCATGTGGTCTTGAGTCCTTGAAAACTAAAAAAAAAAAAAAAAGCAAGCTTATAATAATTGCTTCGAAACATTATCATAAAATTTGCAGCCTAGAAAGATTTTTAAAACACAGTAGTATTAATTTTTCATTAAAATGAAATGGGGTTTCTTGCATGTGGTTTTCAATTATTTAGGCAATAATGAGTTATGGAAAAAACATGGAATCTAAAGCCAGCCAGATTTCCATTTTAAATTCTGACTTTGTCATTTCTGACATGTCATTTAAACAAATAGCTTAATCACTCTTGTTTCTCAGTTTACTAATCTGTAAAACAATCACACTAATGCCTTTATTTCAAAAGTTTTGTGAGGATAAAATATGATAAGTAAAATTTCTCCAGTGCCTGGAATATGGTGCATATTCTCAAAATGTTAATATTCTTTCTTTCTTCTTTTTTTTTGTTCTTCTCTTATGACACACGGAAAATTAAAAAATCAGACTTTTTCAGAAGTTTTAGAGAATGGGAACATGAGCGAGATATTCAGATCTTGTAAAACTTTTTGTTCTCTCACTATAGTATACCTTAATCTACTGCACTATAGACATCATTTCCTCTGTCTCACCTACCATTTTAAGAAATGAACAGGGGCGCCTGGGTGGCTCAGTGGGCTAAGTGTCGACTCCTGATTACGGCTCAGGTCATAATCTCACAGTTCACGGGTATGAGCTGCACATTGGGATCTGCACTGAGCTTGGAGCCTGCTTGGGATTCTCTCTCTCTCTTTCTCTCTCTCTCTCTCTCTCTCTTTGCCTCTCTCCCCCCTTAGTGTCACTCTATCTCTCTAAAAATAAAATTTTAAAAAATTATTTATTTATTTATTTATTTATTATTTATTTTTTTAATTTTATAATAGTTTATTTTCAAAGTGGTTTACATATAACACCCAGTGTTCATCCCAACATGTGCCCTCTTTAATGCCCATCACCCCCCTCCCCCCTCCCTCACCCCCCTCACCCTCAGTTTGTTCTTAGTCTTTGAGAGTCTCTTATGTTTTATCTCCCTCCCTCTCTGTGTCTTTTTTTTCTTTCCCCTCTTCCCCTCCCCCTGGTTTTGCTTAGTCTCACAAAGTCCACCTATTCGTGGAAACATATGGTATTTGTCTTTTTCTGACTGACTTATTTCACTTAACATAATACCCTCCAGTTCCATCCATGTTGCTACACATGGCCAGATTTCGCTTTTTCTCATTGCCACATAGTAGTCCATTGTATATATGTACCACAAAACGAATAGGCAACCAACGGAATGGGAAAAGATCATCGCAAATGACATATCGGATAAAGGACTAATATCTAAAATCTATAAAGAACTTACCAAACTCCACACCCGAAAAACAAACAACCCAGTAAAAAAAAATTTTTAAAAAAGAACAATTTGTAGTTCTTTCAATGCCACTCTTGCTCTGAATTCATGTGCTTTTTCATAGGCTAGAGTTTTGCTTCCAAAATTTCCCTCTCTCTCCCTCTCCTGTCCTCCTTTTCTCCTGGATTATCTTTCTCAGTCTATAATCATGCTCTTTTTTTTTTTTTTGCTTTGTTTTTGTCTTAAAAACAAAAACAAATTTCTCTTGCCTCACATTCTCGTTCTGCACCATTATTTTTTCCTATAAGAAGAACTAAAAATTTGCTATACTTGCTATACTCTTAACTCCCCGCTTTACCGAATTCAGGAATTTTTTTTTTATCTCCTACCTTCAGATAGACAGCACCACATATATTATTCTTTTTGTTTCCCAATGTATTTGTTTAAAAGGTTTTCTAAAAGTAAACTAAAGTTTCTCAATCCATACTAATTTTCCTTTCAAAGATAATTCTATTTGCAAAGTTCTCGAATCTTTGTTGACAGTAATTATATCTACCTTTATTAATTTCTTCTCTAGGCTAAACACCTTTACTTCTTTTAAAACATTTTTCATGCAACATATACATCCATCTTCCATTTTACATCCAGTGACATTTTTCAAGACCTCCAATAATTTGTATTTTAGCTAAATCTACTTAAGAAATAATATCAAATTGAAATACAAATTAGACATTTTATGATCACCTTTTAAGATAAAAATAAATTACATAGTATTGTCATTTTTTTTAATGATACGCTAAGCCTAAAGTAGGAAAAGCATCTTACTCAAAATTTTGATGCATTGACTTCATCTTACCTATGGCTCTAAAAACTAATTTTGAAGTGTATAATGAAGATCATATAAACACTGAAGAATTCATGTTCTAGATTTTTCAAAGAAATGAAAATAAGAGTGCCTGGCACATTGGGTGTAGAGACTGCTCAAATAAATAAAACTTAAAAAAAAGATAGGAAAATATAAATATGAATTCAGGACAATGGTTTTATATTTATCAAATCACTTTCGTATGAAATTTTAACCAAAGATTTGGTCAAAAACAATCATAAAATACATGATTAGTCTCTTTTAAAAAAATGGTTTATCATGAACTAAATGAAGTAATGGGATTACAAGACACTAAAAGCTGTTCATAGTGTCCATCAGAATTTATTCAGTGGGATGAATCAGTCCAATTACCAGACTGACCAATTGGTCAAAGATAGGAGATACAGAAAGACATCTGGGAGTTGTTAGCAATTAAAATAGACCTAATTCCTTTCAAATAATAAACATTTTTTTTAGCTTGTAACTTCAGATGACCTCTGTAATTCCAGATGATCTAAGGATCTGATTAAAGAGATGAACTATTTTTTGTTTGTTTGCTTTTTTTTTTAATCATTCCCTTTGGATCTCATATACTCTTTCTATTCGAACTGCACAGGTTTCAAACTGGGTTTGAACTGCGCAGGTTTACTTATATACAGATTTTTTGGTAAATACAATATAGTACTATAAATTTATTTTCCTTATGATTTTCTTAATAAAATTTTCTTATCTCTACCTTACTTTATTGTAATGATAAAATATATAAAACATATAACACACAAAATATGTGTTAATTGACTACGTATGAGTAAGGCCCCCAATCAACGGTTATGAAGTTTTGGGGGAAATAAAGTTTTTTTGCAAATTTTTTAACTGTGTGGGTAGTCAGTACCCTTAATCCCCACATTGTTCAAAGTCCAAATGTATGATTATATAGTGGTAACTTTTATGACTTCTATAGAAAAATATAAAAAGCTTACAGAATATTTGAAATCATACTTACTTTTACTTTCTGAATCAGATGTCTATTTTTGTGTGCATATATTAAATATATATTACACATATGTACATATGTATATAATATGTAAAAGAGAAACAACAAAATAAGCCAACATATTTAAAAAGGAGAAAATAACATTTTAAAATAAAAATCCCACTCTAGGTTTAGCGTAACCTGAAGAGATAATCACATACAACTTATTCCAGTTTTTAAAGTATCAAATCCTTAATTAACTTTTAATTAAAATTAAAATACACTATTTCTTAAATAGGGTTAGCTAAATACATACTATACGAGTAGCATATAGTTTTAAATTGTATCACTTTAAAAGTATTATTCCACTGTATTGGGACTTCCATTTGTTATACAGAGAAAACTGCTGACAAACAGATTAACATTAGCTTTCCTCTTTTTGTTCCTCCAGCTTCGTTTATGATCTGTCTTTGCCTTTAGTGTTCTGAATTTTCACTCTGATGAATCTGCAAATGTGTTGCTTTTTGTTTTCCCCTAATTATGTTGAGCTTCTGAAATCTGAGTTAGTCTTTTATCAATTCAGTAAAATCCTTGGCTAATATCATAGAGACCATATTCTTGTCCCTGAGAATTTCCTTGCTATTTGGCTCAGATTTGAAGCAGCCAATGGTTTAACAGCTTGTGCTTGCAAGCCGGTTTGAGCTAACTCCAGCCAACTACTGAATGGACTTTTAAGTGACAGTATTTTTCTATGTTCAAGCTCATTATTATACTCTTTTGACTTTTGATTTTATGGAGAAAAGCCTACTGTTAAAAAATTGGCCACTTATCTGTACCTGAATCTGAATTTTTCCTCCAGCTGATTTTAAGATCTGATTTTGGTGCTCTCCATTTTTACTATGATGTTCCAAGGGTTGGCTTTATTTTTATCCTGGCTCCTCAGGAACTCATTGTGCTTCTTAAACATGAGTATTTATGTCTTTTATCAATACTAAAAATTTTAAACCTTTATACTTTCAAATATTGTTACTTCTCATTTCATTTAGTTTTTATTTATGTAATTCACATTCAATATTTACTGAACTCTCCCTCTATATTAATTTATCAGATTTTCCTTCTTTAATTCTCCTTGCTGCATTTTAGGCAATTTCCTTCAATCTATTTTTCATTTTGTTAATTCTATTTTATGTTGTGACTAAGTGGCTATTTAATTCATCTATTGGGCTTTTAATTTTAATTTCAATAACCATATGCTTTAATTGTGTAAGTTTTATTTTATTCTTTTTAAAATCCCATCAATTTTCATAAAACATTGTCACTTATTATCTTTTGACATTTTATGCCTTTATTTTAAATACACTTATTTAATAATGAGACTATTTTTCTTTCCACAGTCCAGGCTAAGGCAGACAAATGTCCTTGTCATCTTCTAATACTGACCCGGGTGTATTTCTAGTTTATCTATAATGATTGCTCCCAGCAATATCTCACTGTCCCTTCCCAGACCAAGGCTGCAACTCTTTTCCTTACACGAAATTTGAACCCCCATCTCCAGTGGTTGGCTAATTACTCAGACTTTGTTAACCAATTAGCATATTCTATCTTTCTTACTCATAGCGGTTGGTTCAAGGTTAGTATTATCGTCCAAATGTGAAAGATCAAACTAAAATCAGAATGTTTGCATTGGACTTGCTAGAACGGGGTTTATGAAGTCCTGAGCAGTGAAGGAGACAAATGGTGAAGATGTGAATCTAGAGGAAAGCAGAAGTGAAAGATAAAGAATGGGAACCCAAAAATTTATCATTTTACTTGGGCCTTTGAATTCAGCAGCACCTGAAGTTAGCATTGCCCCCAGATTTTCATTTTATATGTGCTGGAGACTGCTTGAATTGGATTTTTGCATCTTGAATCTGAGTCGTCTCTAGTAAAATAGCATAAGAGTTGTTCCCAGTCTCCCCTTATCTTTCTCTGTCTGGCAAGTGGTGGGAATATAAATTTGAATGTAAAAGATAGAGAAATAATTTAACTATCCCACGGTGAACACTAGGATGTCTACCTCAGACACTCCTGGACTAAAGAATTAATCCCCCAGCTACTTGACATTCTCTTTGTAGACAATTCTCACCTGTTACCTTGCATCAGTTAAAGTTTAACCAAAGGAACAGAACCAGTAGAAGCAGATATGAAGAGATTTGTTGTAAGGGATTGACTGACACGACTGTATTGACTGGTTAGATTAAGTCTGAAATCTGTAGGGCAGGCTAACAGGAGGAGCAGACTGGACTTTCTGGGCACCAGTGAACCTGCTGATCACCAGTAGAGTTTTTTCTTCCTCAAGGAAGTCATAGTTCTTTGCTTAAGGCCTTTCAATTTATCATGCCCACCTAGATTATCAAGGATAATCTCCCTTATTTAAAGTCGACTGACATTACCTTCACAGCAACATCTATATGAGTTTTGGATTGCATAACTGGAGACTATAACCTAGTCAGGGTGATAAATAAAATATACCATTGCAGAGCATTCTTTGAGAATTGTCATAGTTGAAAAGAATCTCCTCACCCAGGGTCATGGCCCTTCCCAGAATACCCAGCAGTTAATGAATGTTCAAGGCTATTAAAGCCTGTTAAACTTGTCCTAACTTAGGAAGTCTCTAAGGTCATATTACCTTCTAAATTTCTTTCTGGATTGGCCGAAGCATTTGCTGTGTCTGCATCACAATTGTGGAAATACTCCTTGATAAACTTTACATGTAAATCCTTTCTCAGAATATCCCTCAACCCATGACAGGCTCCAACATTCTCTTTAGTTATCCAAAGGAACAGAACCAGTAGAAGCAGATATGAAGAGAAAATACACATGAACAATACTTCACGTGTTTCCTTTTAAAACATATTATAAAATAGGAAGACTATAACTCTCCAAATTTTAATGCTGAGACTATATCCAAGTAGTTTGCCACTTTATTTAGAAAATTATGTGCTCAATAAATGAATACATGGCATTTTATTTGGTGTCCACTGATAGTAAAATCTCTGTTTATTAAGTTAAAATCAGAGATTGTTCAGATCAACATCTAAATTTATTAAAATTGTGCTTTTTTGTATGCAAGACATAAAGCATGGTGTTTATTTTAGTTTCAAGTTTTTATATAAATTCCGGTTAGTTCACACATAGTATATTAGTTTCAGGAATAGAATTTAGTGACTCATCACTTATACAATATCCAGTGCTTATCACAAGTGCCCTCCTTAATGTCCATCACCCATTTATCCCATCCTCCCACTGACCTCCCTCCATCAACCCTCAGTTTGTTCTCTATAGTTAAGAGTCTATTTTATGGTTTGCCTTTCTCTTTTTCCCCCTATGTTCATTCATTTCATTTCTTAAATTCCACATATGAGTAAAATGATCATATTTGTCTTTCTCTGACCAACTTACTTCACTTAGCATAATACCCTCTAGTTCCATATGGGTTGTTGCAAATGACAAGATTTTATTCTTTTTTTATGGCTGAGTAATATTCCATTGTATTTTAAACTAAGGGAAGACTGGGGCACCTGGGTGGCTCAGTTGGTTAAGCATATGACTCTTGATTTTGACTTAGGTCATGATATCACAGTTCATGAGTTGGAACCCCACATCAGGCTTCACGCTTAACAGCATGGAGTGTCCTTGGGATTCTCCCTGTCTCCCTGTCTCTCTACCCCTCCCTCACATCTGCTCTCCCTCTCTCAAAAGTAAATAAATGAAATTTTAAAAAAAGAGTGTATAAACTGAGGGAAGACTATTGAATGAATTTTTTGTCACATTAGAAATGATCAATATCATATATCAAGAGTCCCCAAATTGAGGGAAACTTGTGATGCTTTCTTTCAATCTATTTAAATTCTGGTCTGCTGGAGTGGCAATGACTCTGAATTTAATGACATCATTTCATTCAATTCTCTTAGTGTCTTTATTATAAATATAATAGCTTTATTATTGTATTTCTATTAATCCTTCTCAGAAGAAGGAGGAGGAAATACTATAAGTAAAAAAAACCCATAGCACACATATTGCTTCATCCTAGAAGTTGTGGTGCATGAATATTGTTATAGTAATGTTGATGAAATGACAGACATGTTTACTTTCTAAAAATTTTTTTCAAAAAAAGTCTGTAGAAATGACAACCTTTAGGTAGATGCATTTACCTCTCTTGGCCATAATCACTGTTAAATTGAACAGTGTTCAGTTTTGAGGAGGGAATATTTATACCACAAAAATTGGAAAATGCAACAAACCAAGGCTTTCCTCCAGAGAGTTTGTTGTTCACATGAACCAGCACACATCCTAATAGCCTCCCAATTACTCAAAGATATTGTTCTGGCAATTTTCTCTTTTTCTTTATCATCCAGTTGTAATCAAATAAAAAATGTAAAAAGGATTCAAAGAAAAATAAAATAGGACTAAGTTAACCAAGTTTTTATTAATCTCTTCAAGATAGTAAATCAGTTTTCAAATATGTATAGATTACATAACAAAATCATCATGTGTATTCAGACATTAGCATTTCAATCAAGGATAAGGTTGTTTTTGCTAAGGAGTTTGTAACTTATGGGGAAAGCACACCATACCATTTATTTGGAGAATTAGAATCATAAAGCACGACCCTATTTTTATTTGTGCTTGTTTATGTATCCTAGCATGTAGAGAATTCGTTTATGATGAGGGGACATGATATGCACACATTCTTAATGGAAGCAGGGTACATTGTTAATTCTGCTTCCACACTTATCTTTCCTGTGTTCAAAACCCACCAATGGCTACCGTTTTCCTTCTGAGGAAAAGCCTTGCAATGCCCATATAGAAGGCAGCCTTTATGAGAAAATGAATTTTGTTTTGCTTAGTGCTATTTAATCAATCTATAGAACAAAACAGGTGTTCATTTATATAACTGGTCAAAAGGCAAAAATTTAAACTCAAATTACCAAAGGTTTGTTGTGGAAGGTGTGGGTTTCTTGTCATTTTCTTCTGAGGTCATAGATTTTCTGTGGACATTGTCCAAATGGTAATCATAATTATACAATGGTTTCAGAGACTTAAAGTGTGTGTTCAGCCAACCTGAGGAATTTGAGTTAATCAATGAATATGCTGTCAAAGAAGAACTAATCCTTTTAACAACTGGAAAATTTAGCCATCTCTTGGATCTTGCTGGAGGAAAACCTAAATGAAATTATTACACATAAAAATGAGATATAGATAAAAATATTTAAAGAAGCTTATACTTGGAATACTGCAGGTTAGATAATCAGAGTAGTAGAAAATAGCAAAGACTAATATTTATCAAGTATTTATGATTTGTCTGATATTTTGCTAAGTAATTTGATTGCACTGTCTCTTTTTTTACTATTAACAACTCTATGATATAGGTGATTGTATTATTTCATATAAGAGATAAGCTTATTGAGACTTTAAAGACTTTTTTTAATATTCATTTATTTGGGGGAGAGCACAAGTGAGGGAGGGGAGAGAGAGGGGAACAGAAGATCCAGGCAGGCTCTGTGCCTACAGGCTGACTGCAGCGAGCCCAATATGGGGCTCAAACTCATGAACCACAAGATCACGGCCTGAACTGAAGTTAGAAGCTCAACCGATCGAGCCACCCAGGCATCTGAGACTTAAAGAATTGTTAAAACTTGTTATGGTATGTTCTCCATACTATACCATGGTTCTTCAGAGAAATAAATATATATATTATATTACATATTATATATATATATATATATTAGAAATAGAACATATATATATTCTATTATCTATCTATCCATCATCTGTCTATCTAACTATCTAAAGAGATTTATTTTAAGGAATTGTTCCTGCAACTGTGGAGCTAGCAAATTTGATGTCCGCAGGGCAGTCCAGCAGGCTGGTAACTCATGCAGTTGATATTGCAGCTTCGAGTTTAAAATCTAGAGAGCAGGATGGAAACTTGGGTGGGAATTAATGCTTTAGTAATAAAAGACAATTTCTTCTCTCTAGGAAACCTCAATTTTAGCCCATGGTTTTGTTTACCTGATGGATGACCCAAATATTCATTCCTAAAACATCTGGACATCAATAGTCCTAAAATTGTTATTGTAGTTTTCCTTTGACTTTAATCATAGGGCATAGTAGTAATAAGAGATATTCTTAAGGGATGTCTTGTATTCCAGAGACCCTCTTTCTTACCTCCATTCTGTAGAGGCAATCCAATTTTCCTTTGGTAATCAGGATCAATCTCTCCAGCTGTTAAAGTAACTCCCTTCCTTGCCTGTTGATTCAGATGAATGAGATGCCCCAAATTTTGCAGCTAGAGGTAGTAGTGAGTGAGGAACTCATATTTCTACCTCCTGATTCCTAGACCTGTGAATTATAGCAATGAGAGGAAAATCCTCCTGGGTAACATTGCCCCAGCCCTGCAAGATATTGCCACATAGCTGGCACTCACTATAACTAAGTCTTCAAAAGCCTATTCTGCTGTTCTATCAAGTCAATTGCTTCAGAACAGTGGGGAACATAGTAAAACAGTGAATTCCATGAATTTAGGCATGGGCCCAAAGCCACAGCTAATTTGTCGTGAAGCGAGTTTCTTGATCACAAGCAGTGTATATGGATAAATGACAATGGATAAGGCACTGTGTAAATCTTTGGATGATAGTTATGCAGAAGCATTATATGCAGGAAGGCAAATCCATATCCAAAGTAAATATCTATTCCAGTAAGAACAAAACTCTGCCTTTCCCATGATGGAAACGGGCCAGTATAATCAACCTGCCACTAGGTAGCTGGCTGATCACATTGGGGGATGTTGCCATATTGAGGACTCAGGGTTGGTGTTTGCTGCTGATAGACTGGACATGCAGAATATGTATAGCATAACTGTATAGTAGCTGAATTTTTAACTTCTGAGGAACCTCCACACTACTTTTCATAGTAGTTGCACCAATTTACATTTGCACCAACAGGATATAAGTGTTTTCATTTCTCTACAAACTTTTTAACGCCTGTTGTTTTTCTCTTTTTCTTTCTTTCTTCTTTCTTTTGTTTCTTCCTTTCTCTTTTCTTTTCTTTCTTCCCTTTCTTTCTTTCCTTTCTTTCTTTCTTTCCTTCCTTCCTTCCTTTTTCTTTCTTTTCCTTCCTTCCTTCCTTCCTTCCTTCCTTCCTTCCTTCCTTCCTTCCTTCCTTCCTTCCTTCCTTCCTGCCTTCCTTTCTTTCTTCTCTCTTCTTTCTAATAACCATCCTAATAGGTGTGATACAATATCTCATTGAGATTTTGGTTTGCATTTCCCTCGTGGTTAATGATGTTCAGCATCTTTTCATCTACCTACTGACCATTTGTATGTCTTCTTTGGAGAAGTGTGTCTGGAGGCAACTTCGCCAAGAAAATTAAATAGCCTGGTATACTTTTTGCATCTATGTATTCATTTTATCTCTCTTTCTCTCAAAACACATCTAAAAATTAATGGTAGTTATCCCTAGGTAGTAGAATGATGGGTAACATTTTCTTTATATGTGGCTATATAAAAATATAATATGCAGTGAATATGTTTTATACTCTTTACACAAAACACCAAAAGACAGTAAATATTGTGACTTGTTCAAAATTTTAATACATATGAAACAGTTGGCCAACTACTAATAAAATCTAACAAAAATACATTTTAACCACAACTAAAACATTTAACAATAACCTCATATAAAGTCATATGCTAAACTGATTAGAGAAAAATCCAGTGATGATCTAAGCAAACTTAACATAAGTCTTTAGTGAAAGACCCTGAATATGTCACACAGTGTCTTGTAGACATTAATTCGACTGTCAAAATAACTCCTCTTAGAGAAGACGCGAATGAAATTTCCAACAGAATTTTATAGCAATATTGATAGATGGTGTTACGTAACTCTCTAGAAGCACACCATGCATATAAAACTGATAAGATTGGGGCACCTGGATGAGTTAGTCTACTCTTGATTTCCACTAGGGTCGTGATATCGTGTTTCATGGGGTCAAGCCCCGTGTTGGGCTTTGCGCTGACAGTGAGGAATCTGCTTAGGACTCTCTCTCTCTCTCTCTCTCTCTCTACCTCTTGTTCTCAAAAATAAATAAAAATTAAAAAAATTAAAACATAAAATAAGTCATGCTGTCAATAATGATTTTCCCAATCTATATATACTCAGTTACTTTTGAAGATGTCTCATTAAAGAATATAGAGATAAAAGCCACATATAATGTGTTCGATCACTGTAAGAATAAACTCTGATGATTTCTTTTACTGACCCTTGTAATATTCCAATAAATGACAGACAAAACAGAAATTACTCATTACCAATTCTGCACAAACAGTTGTATCTTAATATTATATAGTAAAAATGTTAAAAGTTGTATTATAAACACTCTACACTCCTATATATAGAGAACAGAAAAGAACATCCTTATAATTTAAACAAAATTAAATCTATTAGAAAAATTAACAGACTAGGGGCACCTAGGTGGCTCAGTTAGTTAAGTGTTCAACTTCGGCTCAGGTCATGATCTCGCAGTTTGTGAGTTTGAGCCTCGCATAGGGCTCCGTACTGACAGATCAGAGGCTGGAGCCTGCTTCAGGTTTTGTGTTCCCACTCTCTCTCTGCCCCACCCCCACTCATGCTCTCTGTCACTCTGTGTCTCAAAAATAAATAAATGTTACAAAAAATTTTAAAAAATTAACACACTACATTTTAGATAATGCAATACAATTGAATTCTACCACTCTGCCTGAAGAAGTCAGCTTGTGAATTTAGAAAATAACATCTGCCTAGAAAATACCAATGAAGATGTGAGAAATTCCTAATGGATAAAAACTTTATAAAAACAAATGTCATAAAATAAAAAAGACACTAATGTTCTCAAGAATTCATTTCTTAACTTAGAAGGTGAAAATCCAAATAGGAATTTGCCCATTTCTTCCAGATCATCTACTTTGTTGGTATATAATTTTTCATAGTATTCTCTTATAATTGTTTGTATTTCTGTGGCATGGGTTGTGATCTCTCCTCTTTCATTCATGATTATATTTATTTGGGTCCTTTCTCTTTTCGATAAGTCTGAATAGGAGTTTATGAATTTTGTTAATTCTTTCAAAGAACCAGCTCTTAGTTTTGTTGATCTGTTCTACTGGGGTTTTTTTGTCGTTGTTATTATTGTCGTTGTTTCTATGTCACTTATTTCTGCTCTAATCTCCGTTATTTCCCTTCTTCTACTGGTTTTAGGCTTTATTAGCTGTTCCTTTTCTAGGTCCTTTAGGTGTAAGGTCAGGCTGTATATTTGGCACCTTTTTTGGTTCTTGCAATAGGCCTGAATTGCTACATACTTTCCTGTTAGAACTGTCTTGGCTGCCTCCCAAATGTTTTGGACTGTCATGTTTTTATCATTTGCTTCCATTTTTTTTAAATTTCTTCTTTTATTTCCTGGTTAACCCATTCATTATTTAGCAGGATGCTCATTAACCTCTGTGTATTTGAAACTATTCCCAAGTTTTTCTTGTGGCATGAATTCAGCAAAGTCGCAGGATATAAAATTAACATGCAGAAATATGTTGCATTTCTATACATCAATATCAAAGCAGCAGGAAAAGAAATCAAGGATTTGATCCGATTTGCACCAAAAACAATAACATACCTAGGAATGAACCTAACTAAAGAGGTAAAAGATCTATTCTCTGAAAACTACAGAACTCTTGAAAGAAATTGAAGAGGACACAGGAAATGGAAAACGATTCCATGCTCATGGAGTGGAAGAACATACATTAAAATGTCTATACTAGGGGCGCCTGGGTGGCTCAGTCGGTTAGGCGGCCGACTTCAGCTCAGGTCATGATCTTATGGTCTGTGAGTTTGAGCTCTGCATCGGCCCTATGCTGATGGCTCAGAGCCTGGAGCCTGCTTTGGATTCTGTGTCTGCCTGTCTCTCTGCCCTTCCCCTGCTCATGCTCTGTCGCTCTGTCTCTCTGTCTCTCAAAAATAAATAAAAGTTAAAAAAATTAAAAATAAAATAAAACGTCTATACTACTCAAAGCAATCTACACATTTAACGCAATCTCTATCAAAAAAGCACCAGCATTTTTCACAGGACTAAAACAAACAATCTGAAATTTGTATGGAACCATAAAAGACCGCGAATAACCAAAGGAATCCTGAAAAAGAAAAATGAAACTGGAGGCATCATGATTCCAGATTTCAAGCTATATTACAACGTTATAGTCATCAAGACAGTATAATATTGGCACAAAAAAAACAGACAAATAGATCAATGAAACAGAATAGAAACCCAGAAATGGACCCACAACTATGTGGCCAACTAATCTTCATCAAAGCAGAAAAGAATACCTAATGGAAAAAAGACAGTCTCTTCAGCAAATGGTGTTGGGAAAACTGGACAACAAAAAGCAGAAGAATGAAACTGGATACATTCTTACACCATATGCAAAAATAAATTCAAAATGGATGAATGACCTAAATGTAAGACAGGAAATCATCAAAATCCTAGAGAACACAGGTAGCAACCTCTTTGACCTCAGCCACAGAAACTTTTTACTAGATACTTCGTCCAAGGCAAGATAAATAAAAGCAAACATGAACTATTGGGACTTTATCAAGATCAAAGCTTCCACCCACTGAAGGAAACAATCAACAAAACTAAAAGGTAGATTAGGGAATGGGAGAAGATAGTTGCAAATAATATACTGAATAAACGGATAGTATCCAAAATCTATAAAGAAATTATCAACTCAACATCCAGAATAAAACAACCCAGTTAAGAAATGGGCAGAAGACATGAATAGATACTTTTCCAAGGAAGACATCCAGATAACTAACCGATACATGAAAAGATGCTCAATATCACTCATTATCAGGGAAACACAAATCAAAACCATAATGGAATACTACCTCACATCTGTCAGAATGGCTAAAATTAACAACACAAGAAACAACAGGCATTGGTAAGATGCAGAGAAAGGGGAACAGTCTTGCACTCTTAGTAGGAATGCAAACTGGTGCAGCCACTCTGGAGAACACTATAGAGGTTCCTTAAAAAACTGAAGGTAGAACTACCATATGATCTAGCAATTGCACTATTTGGTATTTACCCAAATGATACAAAAATATAGATTCAGGGACACCTGGATGGCTCAGTCAGTTAAGCATCTGACTTTGGCTCAGGTCATGATCTTGTGGTTCATGAGTTTGAGCCCTGCATCGGGATCTGTGCTGACAGCTCAGAGCCCAGAGTCTGCTTCAGATTCTGTGTCTCCCTCGCTCTCTGCCCCTCCCCCACTCATCCTCTCTCTCTGTCTCTCTCAAAAAATGAATAAACATTAAATTTTTTTTAAAAAAATACAGATTCAAAGGGGTACATGCCTTCCAATGTTTATAGCACCATTATCAAAAATGGCCAAACTGTGAAGAGAGCCCAAATTGTCCATCAATTGCTGAATGAATAAAGAAGTGGTATGTACACACACACACACACACACACACACACACACACACACATGCTGAAATATTACACAACCATCAAAAAGAATGAAATCTTGCCATTTGTAATGATGTAGATGGAGCTAGAAGATATTATGTTAAGCAAAATAAGTCAATCAGAGAAAACAAATTTCATATGATCTCACTCATATGTGGAATTTAAGAAACAAAACAGATGAACATATGGGAAGGGGGTGGGAGAGAAGACAGGAAAGCAAACCACAGAGACTCTTACCGATAGAAAACAAACCATGGGTTGATGGAGGGAGGTGGGTGGGAGATGGGTTAGATGGGTGATGGGGACTAAGAAAGGCACTTGTAATGGGCACTGGGTGTTGTATGTAAGTAATGAATCACTGAATTCTATTCCTGAAACCAAACTGTAATGTATGTTAACTAACAAAAATTTAAATGTAAAAAAAATAAAAAACAAAAAAGTAACAATAAAAAGAAACTGAGGCAGAGAAAAGTAGGAGGCTGCCAACAGCAGATACATTGGAAATAAAAACTAACCATCTTTGAAAAAAATAATAAAATCATCTCTTCATTAAAAAATCCAAATAAAAAAATTGTGTTAGTATTATTTAATAAGGCTTACATTCCATTATCTTTATTTCTTTATTCCCTCTCTCGATCATGATGGTCCCAGACTTACTCTTGCTCTATAGAGAAATATTTGTGACTTGGAGTGAGCAGAGATTTTATAAGTAAGTAATTTGACTTTACTCTCTAACCTTATATTTCATAACCTGTCTTCAAAAAACACTTTGTTACCCAAGAAGTGTTATATTAGAAAGAACACAAAGTGTGTATCAGAACTGGGCTGGTAAACCCATTTCTCTACCTGCTGGCTATAAGAGCTTGGACAAGTTTCATACTGAATAATTTTCAACTTCTTCATCTGCAAAACTGAGTTAATAATAGCTACTTTAAAAAAAGTTTATTTTAGATAGAGAGAGAAAGAGAGCTGGGGAGAGGAGAAAAAGGAGCCAAAGAGACAGAGAGAGAGAGAGAGAGAGAGAGAGAGAGAGAGAGAGAATATCTCAAGCAGGCTCCATGTTCAGCACGGAGCCCAACACAGGGCTCAATCCCATGACCCTGGGATCAAGATCTGAGCCGAAATCAAGAGTTTAGCTGCTCAACTTACTGAGTCACCCATGCACCCTAATAGTAGCTACTTTTAAGAGTTGGAATGAAGATGTATATCCATCTGTATCTATTTTTAGATATCTTTCTCTCTGTGTGTCTCTTTCTGTTTCCATCTGTCTGTTTGTATGCAAACACTGTATCAGGCTCTATGTATATATTTTGATATCAAGAGACAGTGCCTGAAACATAGTAGACACTCAATATTAGTCATCTAATGCGTTCCCATGTTCTAATTCTACATATTTGTTTATTTAAGCCATTTTCTTCTTTTAAAACTCAGATAAAATCCTTCATTTTCCACTTGAATTTTGCTGACACTCCCATATCATAGTAATTTGGGCTCACTTGCCAATTAGCCTTCACATTTTAACACTGTTTGTTGTTTGTTCTCTTGGGTATATAAATAACTGCTCTCTGAAATCCCTTCTAAGCATCTTGAAGAAAAGCATTAGACATTTCTAAATGAATATACCTGGGGTGCCTGGGTGGCTCAGTCGGTTAAGTGGCCGACTTCGGCTCAGGTCATGATCTCACGGTTCATGAGTTTGAGCCCCGTGTCAGGCTCTGTGCTGACAGCTCAGAGCCTGGAGCCTGCTTTGGATTCTGTGTGTGTGTCTCTCTCTCTGCCCCTCCCCCATTCGCACTCTATCTCTCAATTAATAAACATTAAAAAAAATAAATAAATACATATACCTTAGTGTAATACAGGACTTAGATATTTAATTAAGACCGAGTATAAAGAAAATGTTATTCATTTGTACCAAAGATCTATATGGAGCTTGAACAAAGGTTGTATCTTCCTATGTTTACTTTCTCACTTGACCCACTATTTATTCAAAGGAAATTAGTTAACATTGATTGAGCTTCTGTGGTGAGCCAAACCCTTTGTATTTAACATCTTAATAATCAGGGTAATCCTGTGAGCTATGAAGTATTAATCCCATTTTGCAGATAAGTAAATCAAAATTCAAAGAGGTTAATAAAACTTCTTCATGGGCTCATAGTACTAATACATGAATTAGACCTAAGTCTGCCTGAGTTCAAATCCAGGTTCTACCAAGCATACTACAATATCTACTTATACTTAGATAAGTTTTTGTTAGATAAGAAAAGCATCTCACAACCAAGATTTGCACAGATTTCTTATGTTAAAAATTGTGTGGGTCTGGATCAAAAACACATAAACACGCACATTCTCACAAACACATACATTCTCTAAAAGATAACTGTTCTCAAAAATGATACAGTAATAAGGAGAAAAATATTTTCCTAAAGATCCCCAAAGTTTACACGGAATTAGTCCTCTAACACTATTGCAAATTATTTATACAATGTCTTAGATTCTCATTCTTGTTTGAACTAGTGTTTCCTTAGTCTTACTGAGATTCAGAAAGTAGTTAACCACTGAGCCTCCTCCTTCTTCAACACTACTCAAGTAACAGAAATTTCTAGTCAGAAATGAGATGAATGTACTGGCTCAAAATCTTAGTATCTGACATACTGTCAGGTGAGTGTGTGTGGGGGAGGGCGGGGGGAATTGATGCACCCTGGCAACCATTAATCTGTCCACAGTTTCCATACTTTTGCCCAATAATTCCTATATTATTGGAATTATATAGTATGTTACCTTTTTAAACTGGATTATTTCACTTAATAAAATATTTCTGAAGTTTTCCCATGTCTTTTCCTAGCTTCATAGTTCATTTTTAAAATCATTTAATAATACCTCAGTGTGTGGGTGTACCACAATTTGTTTATTTATTCACCTATTGAAGGATATTTTCATTGTTTCCACCTTAATAATCATGATAAAACTGCCAAAAACATTCATGTCCAGGTTTTTATGCAGATATTACTTTTCTTCTCCTTTGGGAAAATAAATAAAAGTAGGATTGTTGAATCACATGGTAAGACTATATTTACCTCTGTAAGAACCCAGGAAACTATCTTCCAAAGTGGCTGTACCATTTTGCATTCCCGCCATCAGTGAGTAGGAGTTCCTGTTGCTACACACTCTCACCAGTATTTGGAGTTGTCAGTGTTTTGGATTTTAGCTATTCTGATAGATGTGGTAAGATGCAGTCTTTGCTGTTACATGCATCAATCTTTGTTACTCAGACTGCTTCTCAATGTTATCTCCACTTAAAGTTCTAAAAATAGTTGTCTCTTGCCTTGAGTTTCTGGAGTATCTAGTACTATTAATTTTTGTCTGTACGTTCAGAAAAATCTTTTGTGAGCTCATCTTTCTCTGAAATTCCTGGCCAAGTGTAATCAACAACAATCAACATACAGGTTGGCATTCTCTTTCCCAAGATTTTTGCCTAAGACTAAGATCATGTGTACATGATATGTCCCCCAAAGTTAGCTTAGGAGATAGATTTACCAAATATTTTGCTACAGCCTAAAATGGATTGTTACCACGTAACATGGATACCATCTATCTAGCCACCTGTTTCTAAGACAATGTCATATATTACTTTTAAATTTTCATGGAGGACTCTTCTGATTGTCAGCTCCTGTATTAGTGAAAATAAACTTTACAGAGACCCTCATTAGAATGTTTTAAAGCAAAAGTTTTTTCTTCACTCATTAAATCTTATTATTTTTTAATTGCAGGCTTCTTTCCTCATCTCAATTTAGAAAGATAAAGGCAAATGTGTTAATCAATTTTCTCCACAAAAACAAAACCAATAGGATATATATATATATATAGATAGATAGATAGATAGATAGATGATACATACATAGACAGATAGATAGGTAGATAGATAAGAGCTATAGACATTGGCTAATGCTATTGTGGAGGCCAAGAAGTCCCACAATCTGCTGTCCAAAAGCTGGAGACCGAGGAAAGCCAGTATCGTAATTCAGTTTGAATCTAAAGGGCTGAGAACTAGTGGAGCCAATAGCGTAACTCTTGGTCCAAAGCAACGAACCTGAGAACCAGGAAGGGAGAACCCTTCCTCCAACTTTTTGCTTTATTCAATCATCAACGAAATTGTTGATGCCTGACCAGATGGGTAAAGGCAGATCATTACTCAATGTTACTGATTCAAATGCTAAACTCTTCTGAAAACACTTTCACAGACATCTCCCAATATAATGTTTTACAAGATCTTTGGACATCCCTTAGCACAGTCAAGTTGACACAAATTTAACCATAATAGTAGAATTTCCCTGACAGGTGCCCTACAAAAACTGTTACCTAGGCTAACTTTGGCTTGGGTTTTAAGTGTGGTGGTGGAGTGCAATTAAAGTAACAAAGTTAGAGTTGTTGTTTTTTTTTTTTAATTTACTTCTTTTATACTAAAGTATATCCAACCCTTTGTGATCCGAAAAGAGATTTCTAAGGGATTGTCCCCCCACCATTCCTCCAACCCTTCCTCCATCTCTCCCTCTCCCCTCCCTCCCTTTCTCTCTTCCTTCCTTCCTTCATCTCTCCCTCTCCCTCTCCCCTTCTCCCTCTTTCCCCTCTCTTTTATTCATCAGAAAGGGCCTATACAACAGAAACAGTGTTCCATGATGGCTTATAAATAACAAGAGATAAAACCAGACAATAAGAAAACAATTTAGGATAGGGTATCCTATTAGACATAAAATAAAATAAAGCCCATTCAAGATAGTTGCTTCTGCCAGTCTTACATTAATTTCCAAGAGCATTAGGGAATAGGAATTGTTCTCTATTTTAAAGAGAGTGAAGAAAACAAACAACTAACAATTTAAAACTATGTATTTACATGTTTTTTTCCTTTAAAATTTTTGAAGGTTTTGATCAAATGGCTACATTTTAATAGTTGCAATGTAATAAAGCGAAACCAAGTTTAGTTTTCAAACCTAAGATACATTGCTTTAATAGCCATGCTTAGCTTAAAACTCACAGCTGTTAAATCCATGATAACTTACTTTAATAATGCTGGTTGTTCCAAAATAAGAAAATTGTATGAAACTACTTCAATTAATTCACTTGGAAATGAAAATTAGAAGTAAATATTTAAACATATTCCCAATTACAATTCTTTATTCACACAGGAAACTATTCTGAGAATTTTTTTTTTTATTGTCAAATTGGGTTCCATACAACAACACCCAGTGTTCATCCCAACCCGTGCCCTGCTCAGTGCCCATCACCCACTCTCCCCCCTCCCATATCCCCTTCAACCCTCGGTTTGTTCTTAGTATTTAAGAGTCTCTTATGTTTTGTCTCCCTCCCTCTCTGTGTCTTTTTTTCTTCCCCTTTTCCCCTCCACCCTGGTTTTCTGTTAAGTCTCGCAAAGTCCATCTATGCGTGGAAACATATGGTATCTGTCTTTCATTGCCTGACTTATTTCACTCAGATAATACACTCCAGTTCCATCCATGTTGCCACACATGGCCAGATTTCATTCTTTCTCATTGCCACATAATATTCCATTGTATATATACCACATCTTCTTTACCCATTCGTCAGTTGATGGACATTTAATCTCTTTCCATGATTTGGCTATTGTTGACAGTGCTAAAAACATTGGGGTACATGTGCCCCTATGCATCAGCACTCCTGTATCTCTTGGGTAGATTCCTAGCAGTGCTCTTGCTGGGTCATAGGGTAGTTCTATTTTCCATTCTGAGAATTTAAAAGAACATTAAGAATCTATTATCTGATTCTCTTTTTTCTTTTTCATGTGTGAAACAGCATCCATATTGTTCCCTTCCCTGCAGAACACTGAAGTTTCAATAGAAAAAAAAAAAAAGAGTTCCTCTTCCCTAAAATGTATCCTTTCTCTTATGCTCTGGATTTGGGCCTCTTTCAGCTTGCATAAATTACTCACCCAGTCATAGCTTCTCCAATATTGCATTGAAATCCTACTATGTACTGAGCCCTATGCTAGGCACCAAGGATACAAAGATCCTGGAAAATACGTTTGAGAAAACAGGAGAAACCTGACATACAATAAATCTGGCAATCAGCTCCTCTTCTCCATCCAGCTCCCATTCTCAAACTGGAACAAATCAAAACTCTTATTTTCTGAAAGGCAGGGAGTATATGACAGGGGTTGGAGTCAGGCAGGAAAACATTTTTCTTTTCTGCAGGCATTGGAAAATAATTTTGTTACCAGTATTTTTCAGTCCCAATTTCCCAATAGCAAAATAAGTAGTAATATTCTTGGAATTTCAAGTGCTGTCCCGGAAGTCACGGCCAGCTTTAAAATCATCCTCATGTGTATTTAAGCCAGAGCAGAGAGCAGCTATCAAGTGATGCCAACACCAGCCAGGACAAATTGGATTTGGATCTTGCAGATGGACCCCTGGAACTCAGGATGGATAGCTGTGTAGACACAGACTTCATTTCATTAATCTTGGAATTGTGACCTCCCTATATTAGGTTATTTAATTTTGAGATCCTTCTTACAATGTTATGGTGGAGTAATTTAGAAGAGAGAAACATTTTTCCTTTGAGACATGGTGCAAAGAAGGACAAAGGAATAAACACAGATGTTGACAGTTTTCAGATAGAGTGGCAAGGAATTGAGAAATTTTCTACCTCCTGACTTCTATTTCCTTCATGATTTAGGAAGCAAACTTATATGATGAGAAGGGAGAGACAATATAAATCTGAATATGCAAAAAATAACATAAATAAAATAAAACAAAATAAAATGAAATATACTCAGGTCTTTAACAACTTCAAAAAAAGCAAAAATGTTCTCAGGCTCTATGCTTTTTCCCTCTCAACATTCCCCCAACAGATACTTCCATTCCCTCTACTTCTGAGTCCTTTTAAACTCCTCTACTTCCCGATAGGTCCATGGCTGTATTTTTATTTAATTTGTTTTACTTGTTTGTTTCAACTCAGCCTACCACATGTGGCTTCCACTTCTCTCAGCTCTTAAGTTTAGTTTCTTAGAAACAAGAGTCTGATGGGCCAGCTTGGCTCAATTGGACTCACCTGAAATATTCAACTGCGCAAGGAGTCAGAACCATATGGTTCTGGTGGCCATTCCTGCATATGGAGACTATTGTAGAAAATAGGAAAATTGTAATATATAGGATAGTAAAATAATTTGTATCTATGACACAAAACCTTGCCCACAAAACTTTGTGTTTCTGGTATTCTTCATTTTCAGAAGGTTCCTCTCAGTCTCCCTGTTGAACTCTTGTTCCTCCACTCTCAATGCTGGCGTTTGTCAAGGTTCTTGTCAAGGCCTTCTTCCCTTCTCACTCTAGAACCCAGATGTGATTTCTAGAACCCAAAGGTGATTTCATTCTTTCCTGAGGATACAATTAGTAGTTATGGAATGGGGACCCCCAAATCTACACCTCTTTTACAGATCTGACTTCTAAATGGCAGGCTAGTAAAACACTACTGAGAACAGAGCTGAGCGATGGAGAGAGAAAAAAATCTTGATGACATCAAAAGTGTCAAAACCTGGATTGAGCTGGCCTGAAATTACACTTGTTCCTTGGATGTTTTATAATAAGAATGCTTCTTACTTACCAGATTGACCTGAGTTTCTGTTACTTACATCCCAAAGCATATCTGACTGATTCAGGGATTTTTTTTTTTTTTAAGGCAGGTTTCTTTCTCAGTGCTTCCTCTTGCCATTTGTTCAGTCCTCTTCTTGGCCACCTCTTTCCTTTTCTCCCAAAGGCAAGCTAATAACAACTCCACAAACATTTTCATGCTCCTCCAGAAACATTCATATTCTTTCCATTATCATCAGTCTCCTTTCCCAAGTGAACACGCACATGCATGCACACACTGAAACAAATCCAGAGTGCTAGCTATCATTTAGCTCTTACTTAATAAACAGTTAATTTGAGAATGTGTAGTCATCAAAGTTCATTCAAATAATATTCTCCATTTTTACTAGAAAAGGAGATAAGGTTTCACCACGACTTGCAGTAAAGCAAGAACCCAAGAAACCTGAGAACCAGTCCCACCAATTTTGACAACAAAAGAAAGCTGGGATAACACATATTAGAAAATATTTGTCTTTTTATTTCCTTGCTAATAAAAATTATAATATCTATTCATCATAGTGTCACAAAAGTCTAATTAGTAAGAACTTTGAAATGCTTTGAAAAATGGGAAGCTGCTCTTTGGTAATGAGATCATAAAAGAGGTAGATATACATTAGAAAGCAAAGGTAAATAGGGGATATTAAGTGAATGAGATCTTAAAAAATACATATGTAAGTATTTAGACATGTGCCATTTTTATCTTGACATATATAAGAATATTTATATTTTTATTTATTCAGAGCATAATTTTGAAAATAAAACCTCACAAGTTATTTTCACATATTTACAAATATAGTTATACTCTATGGAATTCATATACATTCCAGCACCTTGATATGTGTACAAAGGATTCAATTTAAAGGGAAAAGAACACCGCATTAATAAGAAAAAGGGTGAAAAGCATTTGATCATTTCAAAAGATGCAGAAAAGACATTTGACAAAGTACAACATCACTCATGATAAAAACTCTCAACAAAGTAGGTCTAGAGGGAACATACGTCAACATAATAAAGGCCTTGTATGAAAAACCCACAACTAACGTCATACTCAATGGGGAGAAAAACAGAACTTTTCTCCTAAGGTTAGGAACAAGACAAAGAGGTCCACTCTCGCCACTTTTATTCAGTATAGTACCGGAAGCCCTAGCCACAGCAATCAGACAACGATAAGAAATATAGGTATTCATCCAAATTGATAGGAAAGGAGTAAAATTCTATTTGCAGATGACATGATACTGTATGTAGAAAACTTGAAAGACTACCAAAACACTACTAGAACTGAGAAATGAATTCAGTAAAGTCACAGTACACAAAATTGATGTGCGGGAATCTGTTGCATTTCAATACCAACAGCATTTTTCACAGAACTAGAACAATTATAAGATTTGCATGGAACCACAGAAAACACTGAAGAGGCAAAACAATCTTGAAAAAGAAAAACAGCATATCACAATTTCAGATTTCAAGTTATATTTCAAAGCTGTAGTAAAACAGTATGGTACTGACACAAAAATAGACATAGATAAATGGAACAAAACAGAAAGCCCAAAAATAAACTTACGATGTTATGGCCAATTAATCTTCATATCTATATAATGTAAATTATATAAATATATAATGGAATATTATTCATTTATAAAAGAGATGAAATCTTTCCATTTGTGACAACATGGTTGGATCTAGAGAGCATAATACTAAGTGAAATAAGACAGAGAAAGACAAATACCATATGATTTCACTCATATGTGGAATTTAAGAAACAAAACAGTAAACAAAGGAAAAAAGAGACAAACCAAAAAACAGACTCTTAACTATATAGAAAAAAAATTTGGTTACCCAAGTGGAGGTGGGCAGGGGGAGGGTAAAATAGATGAAAGGAATTAGGAGTGCACTTATCTTGATGAACACTAAGTAATATATAAAACTGCTGAATCACTACATTGTATCTCTGAAACTAACATAATACTGTATGTTAACTACACTGGAATTAAAATCCAATATAAAAAATTAAGGGAAGAAGAATTTGACCATGATTTAATATCATACAGACATATTTATTTCTTAATTGCATGGATATTGATCTAGCTAGAAATGCAACATTGAACTGATCACAAAAGTAACTGTGTCTGTACAGTAGATTTACATAAAAGACTGAGTGCAACATAATAAGATGTTGTAAGCAGATCCAGAACAAATACTTTAGAATACTCCCAAGCAATTCCTAGGGCATCGTGTAAAAATTAAATTCAATACAAATTAAATATAGATAGTGCATTTTACTTCTAACATATATCTTGCTTACAGCATATATCCCCAAATAACCTGAATAAAACTTACAATCTTATAGCAATAGTGATATTAATTAAATAATAATTTCTTTTTTGTTTATGTAAAATATTGTTTAAGCTTATGAAATTAGGACAAGATAATAATTGTCTTGCATTGCTAACCAAATCCTTAAAACTAATTCCTTTAAGCTAAAGATCTCACTTCTTTTTAAATGTATAACTACCTTTAAAACAATTTGTTATAAATAAGCATTCAAAAGGATAAAACCAAAAGAATGAGTAGAATAAAAATTATATAGTGATGTAGTAGAAAGAATAGAAAGGGAAGAGAATGAAGTTTTCGTCCCTAGTTTAGTTTTTGTATTAGAGAGCTGTGTGAATTTGTCCAAGTCATCTGCCTTCCTTGGGGCTCCGTTTTCTCACCTGAATAAAGGGAATGTTGGTTTTCATTAGGAAGATTCCTATTCATCTTAAGATGCATTTAAATACGTCAGTTATTATTTAGTGTGGTAAGGAGAGGAATTAATAGATACATAATGGAAACACTGCTCAATCTTATGTAACATTATACAGGAAAATAAAGGGTGACATTTTCCCCCCAGAAAAAATCCATACATCTTCTGAAATTGTGAAATGTATTTATGGAATGGTTAGGTCCAGTTTCCGCTTAAGAACTTGGAAAATGTGGTTATTCCCGTATTGTGGATTATTTGTGATCTTCTGCTGTATCTTTCTTTACAAAATTATGTGCCTCTTTTGTCACTCTTCCAAACAGTTAAGATTTTAGAGGATTGGGCTATAGTTGGGAAAAAGGAAAAGCCCTAGTTGACCTAAAACTGTTTAGAATGTATTTGTGTTCCAATTTAAGAAAGACAGTAAATCAAAGAAGAGTAAGTAAAAAGTTGCCTGGGGCTACTTTAACTTATGCACCAACAGCACACACAAGATTCATATGGTGCCTCGAATAACTATCATTTTTCTCTTTCTACTGAAAAGCAAATGCAGCAGGACCCACTTAAACATTAGTCATGTCAATTTGATGCTGGAATTCTCTTCTTTCCTGAAGGCACTTCTGCTAACACAATGTCATCATTACTATGGAAGAAACTGAGCCCAGCTCTGTGCTCCAGATGCCAAAATAATTTAGTCATTCCCAAATGCTATAGTTTAGCATTATACAAACATTGCTTTATACTTGGACTAGTCTGTCTTTTGAGATTGTTCAGAAATAAAACATAAGCCACCTGCTCAATCAACAAAAGCAGTTAAAGAGAAATGAAGTCAGGCTTCAGTGCAAATAAAGGTTAGGACAATAGTCATCTGGGGACAGAGTAACACCAAGCTCACTATTGAGGATTATTTTAAGAACAAAGGAAGCCAACTTAGTCCATTGAGTGGGGAAAAAAACTCTGAGACTTTAATGAGGGAAAAAATACACATCTCAAGGCTTAAATGGGGTATTCTGTGAAACTCCTGACAACGGATTTGAAAACTACCCTTCCTTTACACCTGCTACCCTGCCTTTATTCATTCACATAATAATTATGAAACATCTACTGTATACAAGATACTTGCTGGTCATATGGAGATGAAAAATAAGCACTTGCTTTGTAAAGTGATAATTGCTGTAACAGGGTTATACTAGGAGACAAGATGAGTGGCATTTGGCTAATGCTAGAACATTAAGGAGGATGTTTCAGAAAAGGAAATTATTGCCCTACGTCTTAACAACAGTAGGAGTTAGGACAGGTGAAGAAGTGGGATCATGCTTTTCTAGGGGAAAGGACATCTTTCAGTAAATCATGATAGATTCCGGAAAACTACTGGCAGATTAGCTATGTGTACAAGAAGAGTGAGAGATGGAGTTAGAGGCAAGGGTCAGATCATGGGGAGCCTTGTTGGTTACAGCAAGAAGCTTAAATTTTATTTTGATAACTGTGTGGAGATATTGGTGGAATATGAGGAGGCAGAGTAACAAGATTTGGATTTTTTAAAACTTTCTTTGTATGCAGAGTTTCATCTTTTATTCATATATTCAACAAATATTTGTGGAACATCTACTGTGATCAATGTACTGTATCAGAAAAAGAGGGGGGCCTGGGTGGCTCAGTTGGTTAAGCGGCTGACTTCGGCTCAGGTCATGATCTCATGGTCTGTGAGTTCGAGCCCCACGTCGGGCTCTGTGCTGACGGCTCAGAGCCTGAAGCCTGCTTCAGATTCTGTATCTCCCTCTCTCTTTGCCCTTCCCCTGCTCATGCTCTGTCTCTATGTCTCTCAAAAATAAATAAACGTTTAAAAATTTAAAAAAAAAAAAGAAAAAGAAAAGGTAACTCTAAGTCAGAAAGTCAGGTTCCTTGCCCTTCGTGGAGCGTATGGTTTCTCTATAGAGATGAATAGCCTATTGCTTATTACTCAAGAGGTTATTTCAACATTCATGGTAAGAAATAATTGGGGTTCACAATTCAGACAACAGCAACAGTGGTAGAGAAGAAGGAAGATAGGAGTAGAAGTAACAGGATTTGGTCTCCTGGTGACCTTAACATAGGCAAAATTTCTTTAAAATTTTTTTAAATGTTTATTTATATTGGCGTGTGTGAGAGAGAGAGAAAGAGAGAGAGAGAAGGGGAGAGGCAGAGAGAAAGAGTCGGAGACAGAAACTGAAGCAGGCTCCAGGCTCTGAGCTGTCAGCAGAGGACCCGATGTGGGGCTCAGACCCAGGAGCCATGAGATCACGCACGATCTGAGCCAAAGTCAGATGTCAAAGAAACTGAGCCATCCAGGCACCCCTACACAGGTAACATTTATAATAATAACTATGTAACTGATAAAAAGTTATCTATTGATAACTACTCTTTGCTAGGCTCTGAGACAAGCACTCTATTTAACTCAATGCTCATGAAAACTCTGCAAAGTCTACATTATTTGTCGATTTTATCAGAAATGCGTAGGTTTCAAAAATGACCTCAGTACTGTGCAGCTCTCCCTATCAAGAGATGGAGTCTGGGGTGCCTGGGTGGCTCAGTTGGTTAAGCGTGCAACTCTTGATTTTGGCTCAGGTCATGGTCTCAGGATTCGTGAATCTGAGCTCCACATTGGGTTCCTCACTCACAGTGTGAAGCCTGCTTGGGATTTTCTTTCTCCCTCTCTCTCTGCTTCTCCCTCTCTCTCTCCCTCTCCTCTCTCTTCATCTCTCTATCTGTGTGTGTGTGTGTGTGTGTGTGTGTGTGTGTGTGTGTGTGTCTCACTCTCAAAAATAAACACTTTATTTAAAAAAGGAGATGGAGTCTATTTTTCCACAAGTCCTGATATCCTGGCTTGCTTTCACCCACACAACACAACACGAGTGATCAAGGCTTTGGCCTCTGTCTTGTGAGCCCTCCTTCTTCCACACGCCCATAAAACCAATGAACAAAACTGAGAATGGGCTCCAGCCATAAAAAAATATTTCCTAAACTTGGGGGGTACTTATTTTCATATCTTTCAAAAAAGATCCTATTCTTTGTACAAGTTTCAAATTTCATATCCTTTATTTCTATATATCCATGGTGCTCCCTACTTTTAACACCATGGCATTCTGAGTCTTCAGGCAAACTCAGAGAAACTCTCTGAGAAACCATGTCAAGTGTTTGTGGTTCAAGATTTTCTCAGTGGCAAGGAAATTCCAATGGTTTTTCATAGACATTTTAAAATATAAATTTCTGGTTAAGTAATTGCTTATTATAATAACTGTCAACCAAGAATCATGCCACAGAACCATTCACAGAAAAATATATCAGAAATTAGAGAAAATAGATTCTAAATACCTTCTTTCACATATGAGAAAAATGAGATTCAGAAATATTGTCACCAGCTCAAGGTCATACAAGTTCATTCGAGGTGGAATAAAATACAGATCTTCCAGAACTCTGTCTAATGGCGTCTCAACCTTAAAAAGCATTGCTTCTGGGGTGTCTGGTTAGCTTGGTCATGGGAGCATGCAATTTTTGATCTCATGGTCACGAGTTCAAGCCCACGTTGGGTGTAGAGATTATGTAAATAAGTAAATAAACTTAAAAACAAAAAGAAAGCACTTCCTACATCCAATGATTGGTTAATGGGGACAAAGCTAAAATAGGCACTTTTGTCTCCCTAGGAAATGTTCAAGTCCTACAACATTAAAGTACAACTAAAAGACAGAAATCTAAACAACTAAAGCACAAGGGAACACGAGGGAGAAAACATAATAATACAGCTTTCCCTTAAGCTACATTTTCTAACGCTTTCCTTGAAAAGCAAAAATCAATTTTTATAGAGTTCACTTGAGAGGAAAAATTCAGTGGAGACTATTTTTAAACAAAATTAAAAATTCAAGAGTGCAGCTAAAACACACTTTAACGAATTAAAAATATAAATGTTGTAGAGCAATAAGTAGTGCCTAAAAAGGATTCATTACAGAAATAAAATGATTGTGATTATTATCTTTCCCAAGATATTATAATCTCCAATAATCATTTTATGTTTAAAAAATAGTAACAACTTTTGATGTTTAAATAACTACCCCTATTTCACCTGAATTTTAATATATACAATTGAACTATCTAAAAATATGATGAATTAGGGTTTTTCTAAAATTCTCAAAATAGTGCATGTAATTATGTTATTTATTCTCACAATGACAAGTTTACAATCCTAGGATGAAAGTTTTCAATGACTTGTTGAAGGTTACATAGGAGAGCTGGCATAGATGTAAAAACAGAAGAAAGCAGGTGATTCTGTGGATATACTGTGAAATGCCTTCCAAGCCAACCCTTCTCTGAGAAGCATCCTCAGACCCAGACTCTGATAAAGAGGTGGGCTGCCCTCTTATGTGACTGTGACTTCACTTCAAGCACAATTTGCAGGAATAAAGGTGTGTATGTATTCCAAAATAATCTAACCTTATAATATCAGAAATTTGCTCTCTAATTCAGGGATTTAGGTTTTTGGTATTGTTTCTCCAAGTTATAAGGTGTTGTTCAGTTGGTGTTTGAACCAGTGTCATAGAAACCTACACTCACCATGAGTTAAGAGAGAGTCATACTCAAGACGTTCTGAAGAGGCCAATGAAGCCAATGTGCAGCATACAGCCTCAGACAAATAGCTAGAGTAAGAGAGAACTAGAGGGTAAGAGAGAGAAAGGACAAGAGAATGGGACAGAGGCTGCTTATTAACCTCCTAACATCTATGAAATCAGCTGTATTTCCTACAACTGGGTTCCTTGAGATTCCTCGGGTTCCTCGGTGTGTTACAGCCATCAAGTCTGTTAGGGTCATTCAGAGATAATAAATTAGGTCCCCAGTTTGAAACCAACTGAGAAACAACTTTAGAACCATAATAGACATCAAATAGCTTTAGTGATAAAAGCTAAATCTGTTAATAACTCACCCTGAATTTGTCAGATATACCTAACCATGCACAACCTCAGAAGGAATACTATGGGAGTCAAGGCACAAGGGCCTGTAACTGAAAACAAAACAAAACAAAACAAAACAAGAAAAAACAACACAGCACAGAGGCACAGATCTTAATGCAGAGGCATTATCTCTGTGCTTAGGCAAACTTCGAAATGAGAGCAGAAAGAAGTGGGTGAGCTACACACATTCACTGTATTCCTCAAATTCACCGAACAAGGTAAGTCATGTCCACTTCTCTGTGATGTTAGGTCTCATCCCAGACATTCCTATTTAATTAGTCTGGGTATTACCAGACATTGAGACTTTTAAAGCTCCCCAGATGATACAAGTGTTCAGTCCATATTGAGAACCTCCTTTCTAGGGAAGATTTGCTAGAGAAAGGAGTGGTCTTGGTCCACTCCCTCCCACCCCAAGCTTTGTGCACTCTTAGCTACTGAAACAATCATTTGACTTATGGCCAACCTAGGCTGTGATTCTTCCCTTCATGTGAGCATATCGGCATTTTTGTCAGAACTATCCTGCTTCCATAATCAAGAGGCTCCAAACAAACTACCAATGACTTCTGCTGGGTTATCTTTAATCCTCTGATGGGTAATGTATATCCCACAGAAAAGCGAGCAACCCACCAAAACCACTTTATCAATTAAATTCACTCCAAGGGTGGCCTAATCCAAAATTGTATTCTCTTCTATTTTCCACCTCAAATTATGTTAATTCCTGTTCATTATAGCTCATCAAAGTTTCTGCAAAAAGATTAAGTGACTAAGATATACCAATGATAAAATAACAGCTAAGATATGCTCCATATTTAAATATAAATCTCTTCCATAATTATTTCATGGGAAGTTATGGAAAAAAATCCAAAGACATTTTATGTTTAAAATCAAAATATCTTATTCAGATAAAAGAATTTAATACCTAGTGAATTTAAAGTTCTCCTCAATTTCTTATCTCTTTTAATTTCTTCAAGAAAAGGTCTTGATGCTTACAGCTATTGTATGAATGTTCATCTATTGGAAACGCTATAAATCCCATAGCACCTATCAAGTTGAATTTGAAATCAAAATCCCTAATGTGCCTCATTAAAAAAATAATCAAAGCATTAGCAGGGAATTATTATTATCATAGAAATGGACCACTTCTGACAAATTTGGAAACCAAGCCAAATCACAACACCAAAGATGCCCTGGTAAAATTATATTACAAGAATATACTTACTGTTGTCATCAACCAACAGATCACAATCCTGTCTGTATATTATAATCACCTGAAGTACTTTTAAAAGATTCTGGTATCTTTCCAAGCACGACTAAATCTACATCTCTAAAGAAAGAATATGTGCTAATACATTTTTTAAATCTCTAGTTGTTTCGTTTTTTTTTTTTTAGCAGTTTTATGTTAACAGAACAACTGAGCAAAAAGTACAAAAAGTCCCAATATACTCCCTCACTTCCCCCTCCGTTCTCTATTATTAACATCACGCATCAGTGTGGTACATTTGCTACACTGATTATCCCATATTTAATACATCATTTTTAACTAAAGTGCATACATTACATTTATATTACAACTCACACGACAGTTCACTCCTTGTGTTATACATTTTACAGGTTTTGACAAATGTATGCTGACATGTATCCATCATTACAGTATCGTATAAAAATTTCACTGCCCTAAAAATCTCCTGTGCTCTATTTATCCCTTCTTCGCTGAACCTGAACCTGGGGCAACCACTGATTCCTTTACTGTCTCCAGAGTTGAACCTTTCCTCATGAATTCCCTAGTTGGAATCATATGGTATGCAGCCTTTGCAGATTGCCTTTTTTCACTTAGCACGATGCATTTAAAGTTCTTCCATGTGTTTTCATGGCTTGAGAGTTTGTTTCTTTTTATTGCTGAATAAAATTTTAATATATAGATACACTACATTTTTTATATCGATTCACCTGTTGAAGTACATCTTGGCCCAGAGCATTTTAATGTCCAATCAGAATTAAAAATCTACTCCCATGGACCAGAGCAGAAACTCAACAGTTTTTGAAGAAAGGAGAAGAAATGCAGAAAACACTTATTTTAGCCATGGTGGGATTTCAGGCACTCAGTGCCAGCATATATTTATGAGAAACATAATTGAGAGAAAATTCTCATGGGGGGTTAATATTTTTCACTAAACATTTTTCTTTTGGGGGGGGAAGCCACCTATTCATATTGTCTTCTCATGCTGAGTTTGAGCCATTGTCTTCTTACAATGTCTAGAAATTTTCACTACTAGCAGTTCTTATCACTTTATGCTGTTTTACTCCCTCTCCATTTAGCTATCAAACGTAGTCCCTCCTAATCCACTTATTTGGGGGGCTTTCACACTCTCTTATAAATAAGCATTTTAGCCCCACGATTTAGTTCAGTCATTTAATAAGGGCACTTATTAAATGGCATAGGAAAGGTTTCCCCTAATCTTTTCATTTGTTTCAACTAGAGATAAACTTTCAGCCTATTTCTAAGGAAATCATCTCCTGTTTTTTGGTTTTGGTTTTGGGTTTTGGTTTTTGTTTTTTTTGTTTGTTTGTTTTTATTTTGTTTTAGTTTGTTTTGTTTAGCTTGTGACTCCAGAGGCCTATGGTTGGGTCCCCTTCTGTCGTATGATCCTCAGTATGTTTTCCTACTGAGCTCTGGAAAGTCACGGGTCTCATGCATCATTTCTCTTTTTGTTGTTCTTTGTTTTTATTTTCAGTCAGCTCTATAGAGATGTAATTCACAATTCATCCTGTACAATTCATTGATATAAAATGTAAAATTCAACATTTTTTAGTATACTGACTGGGTTGTGCAACCATCGCAACAATCTAATTATAGAACATTTTTGGCTCCTCTAAAAAAACTATTCTGATCTTAGTGTGAAAACATTCATTCTTTCATCGTAAAATATAGTATTCATTCTTTCATCGTAAAATATAGCATTCGTTGTAATTTTTTTTATAGATATCCTTATTCAGGTTGAAGAAATTCCCTTTTACTCCTAGTTTGTTGAGTATTTTTATCATTAAATCAACTTAAATATTGCCTAATGTTTTTCAAATGATTATATGATTTTTATCTTTTATTAATATGATGTATAACATGAATTGATTTTAGGTTACAAATTCAACCTTGCATTCTTGGATAAAATCTTATTTAGTCATGATGTATAATCCTTATCTGTTTTTGAATTTGTGTTGCTAGCATTTTATTGAGTAATTTTGTAGATATATTCATAAGAGATATTAGTCTGTATTTTTTCTTTTCTTATGGTATTTTGCCTAATTTCATGTCAGGTATTACTGGATTCATAAAATAAGTTTCCAACTCATCTGTGTTTTGAAAGGTTTTGTGAAGAATTTATATTTAGTTTTCTTTGGATCTTTGGTAGAATTTACTAGCGAAGCTATTTGGGCCTGGATTTTCTTTCGGAAAGTTTAAAATTATTAGTTCAACCTTTTCAGTTGTTGTCAGGCCTACTAAGAATTTCTATCTCTTCTTGTGGTCAGATTTCATTTGTGTTTTTCTAGGATTTAGTTCTTTTTATCTGTTATCTAACCTGTTGGTTCATAATGATTTATAATATTATTATAATATTATCTTACAATCTTTTTTATTTCTGTATGGTCAGCAGTGATGTCCCTTAAATCATTCTCATTTTTAGTAATTTAAGTTTCTCTCTTTTATCCTTGGTTAATCTACCTAAAAGTTTGTCAATATTATTGATATTTCAAAGAACCAAGTTTTAGGTTTATTTATAGTTTCTTTATTATTTTTACTTCCTTATTTCATTTCTTTCTACTTCGATATTTATTAGTTCCCTCCTTCTACTTGCTTTGGGCTTAATCTGCTCTTCTTTCTTCTAGATTCTTATGATGGAAGGTTAACTTATTGAGTTTATATCTTCTAATATAGGCATTTACAGCTTTAGTTAAAGTTTTACTGCTTTAGCCATATCCCCATACGCTTTTATATTTTCATTCAACTGAAGCTGTTTTCTCTTTTGCTATCTCTTTGATCTATTGATTATTGAAGAGCATGTTCATTTCCATATGGTTCTGATTTTCCCACATTTCCTTTTATTACTGATTTCTAATTTAATCCTATTGATATTGGAAAACATCATTTGTATGATTTCAATCCTATTAAATTTATTAAGGTTTGTTTGATAGCCAGCAGATAGTCTATTCTGGACAAGGTCCCAAGAGTACTTGAAAAGAATGTGCATTCTGCTGCTTTGGGGTGGATGGTTCTCTCTATAGATGTCTGTTACGTCTGGTGGGTCTATTTCCATGTTCATCTGCTTGGTTGTCCTTTCTCTTATTGAAAGTGTAGGACTAAAATCTTCAGCTGTTGTTGTTGAGCTTGATATTCCTCCCCCAATTTAGTACGTTTTGGAGCTTTGTTTTAAGGTGTTTATAAATTTATAATTGTTACACGTTTTCATGAATTGAACTTTTATCTTTGTAAAATATTCATCTTTGTATCAGTAATGTTTTTGTTTTAAAAACTATTTTGTCTAATATGAGTATAGCTACTCCAACTTTTCTTTTCTTCCTGGTGCATGGTATCGCCTCTTCCATGCTAGTACTTTCAACCTGCTTGTGTTTCTCAATACCAAGTATGTCTCTTCTAAGACAAACACAAAGTTAGATCACATTTTTTACATTTAATCTGACAATCTCTAACTTTGGTGGTATGATCTATTTACATTTAATATTATTGATATGATTGGAATTAAATCTGCTATTTTATCTTTTGTTTTCTATGTGCTTCATGTTTTTTTGTTCTTCTGCTCTTTCTTTGTTAACTCCATTTATATTAATCAGATTATATTTAGTGTAACACTTTAAATCTCTAGTAAAGTTTTAATTACATTTTTGAATAATTTATTAGTGGCTTCTGAAGGACTTACCACATGAATCTTAATTTATTAGAGTCTATCTTAGATTTATACAGACTTAACTTTCCATAAAATACAGAAACTTTATGTAGCTCTATTTCCTCCCTATATTTTTGTGCTATTACTGTCATTTGTACTACATCTATATATTTAAAAAACTGAACAATATATTGTTATAATTATGACTTCTTAGAATCATGTGTTTTAAGGAAGCTAAATAAATAAAAGCATGTATATATGTCAACTTCAATATTTACCTTTTCTAGCTATCTTTACTTCTGTCTAGTGTCATTTCTGTATTCCAACATGGCTTTGTTCCTGCCCATTTTCCTTGTACTGTTATTGTCAAATATATTACATTTCCGAGCATTATATGACCAATAATATCATCACGTACATCGTATGTTACACAATTGCTTTTTAAATCAGTCATGAGAAGAAAAAAAAGAACTATGCAATTATACTGTATTTTGTAATTACCTACCTAATTACTTTTACTGGGACTCTGTTTTTTTCTTATGGTCTTGAATTAATCTCTATGTCACTTGCTTTCAGTCATAGAACTTCATTTATTATTTCTTTTAAGGTTGATCTGCTATTGACAAATTCTCTCATCTTTGTTTATCTGGGAATGTCTTTATCCCACCCACTTATCTCACCCACATTTTTGAAAGATAGTTTTGCTAGATATAAGATTTTTTAACATTGTTTGCTTTCAGCACTTTGTGTCATCTCACTGCCTTCTGAGCTCTATAATTTGATGTTAGGCTCCTTTTTCTTTTGCTTTTTTCAAGACTTTATCTTTTAACATTTTGACTGTGACTGGTATGGGTGTTTTCCTCTTTGTGCCTATCTTAGTTTTTTTTTGTAATGTTTGTTTATTTTTGACAGAGAGAGAGAGAGAGAGAAAGTTCACCTGTGGAGCAGGGGCAGAGAGAGAAGGGAGAGAGGATCTGAAGCAGGCTCTGCAATGACAGCAGAGAGCCCAATGGACGTGGGGCTCAAACTCACAAACCATGAAATCATGACCTGAGCTAAATTCAGACACTTAAATAACTGAGCCACCCGGGCACCCCCAACTCTTTGTGCTTCCCTTATAGTTTCTTGAGATTCTTGGCTTTGTACATGTTTTTCATCAAATTTGGGAAGTTTTCAGCCTTTATTTCCTTGATTACTTATTCTCTCCTTTGTTTTGGTTTCCTTCTGATAGCCCTCTTGCAAGTATGCTACTGTGTTTAACGGTGTTCCACATTTCTCTGAGACTCTGTTAATGTTTCTTCATTCTTAATGCTGTTTCAGATTGTGTAACCCTATTGATCTATCTTAAAGCTCACTGATTTTCCTCTATAAACTCAAGTCTACTGTCGAACCATTCTAGTGAATTTTTTATTTCAGTTATTGTACTTTTCAATCACAGAATTTTAATTTGGTTCTCTTTAATAATTTCTATCTCATCATTGATATTTAATATTTTATGAGATGATCATCATACCTTTTATTATTCAAGAATAGTTTCCTTTAGTTCTTTGAACTAAATTGCAATAGCTGCTTTAAAGTCTTTGTCTGCTAAGTCCACCTTTTGGGCCACTTCAAAGATCTATTCTATTGCCAAATTTTCCCTGTATATGAGTCACACTCTCTTGTTTGTTGTCATGTATCATTGTTTTTGTTGAAAATGGAATATTTTCAAAACTATATGATAGAAGTTCTGGATACTAATTATACCTGGTGGTTATTTGCTTGGTCATTGGTTTATTTGTTTAAAGACTTGGCTGAAATGATTTGTGAGGTATTTTTTTTCCTGCAGTATGCAGCCTCTGATATTGTCACTCATACTGTCCTCCCATATTGTTGTTGTTTAATCTTGGTCATTCTTGGGTCAATATAAACTACAAGGGTTACACATAAGCCTCCTTAGGCAGTTAGATCTTTACCCTTTACTATTGGACATGTGTGTGTGGTTTGAAGACTATCACAGTTCAGGAATTTTATTTTTCCCCCCCATTTCAGCCAGGAACAGTAGCTTGGAGGTTCTCGCTTTGATCATTCCTAAATGAATGCAGCCTTGGGCATTCATAAAGTTTTTGAGGCTGCCAGGGATGACTGTAACATTATTTTCAAGCTTGGCTTCTTAAGAAGTCAGCTTTAATCAGGGGTACCTGGGTGGCTCGCCAGTTAAGCATCTGACCAGCTCAGATCATGATATCATGCCTCGTGGGTTCGAGCTCTGTGCTGGGCTCTCTGATGACAGCTCAGAACCTGGAGCCTACTTCAGATCCTATGTCTCTGTGCCTTCTCTGCTCGTTCTATGTCTCTCTTTCTCAAAAATAAATAAACGTTAAAAATTTTTTTTTTAAAGAACTCAGTTTTGCTCAGAGTAGGTTATTGTTATGGAAATGTCCAGTTAGAGGTGGTGTTTCAACACCTTTGCTGTGAAGCTTCAGCCATTGTTGATCTATTTGAGGCTGAGAGAGTGCTTTCAAGTTTATTCCACATCTTGACTATTCCTGAGCAAGTTCAGCCTAGAAGAATATGTTCACTGATTTTCCACACCCTAGAGTTGTCTGTGATCCCAGGAGGGCTTGTATTGATTGTCTCTTTCTCTGGTTCTCTTTACTCAGCGTCTGGCTACTCTGCCATTTTATTTACACGAGAGCTACCAGCATCTTATCCTTGAGACTTACAATTTTATTTACACGAGAGCTACCAGCATCTTATCCTTGAGACTTACAATAATGTGTTTTCCTCCTATCACAACCTTGAAAGAAGACTTATTCTTTTTATAATAAGAAAATTATTTCCTTTTATTAATTTACTTATAAGATCTATCCCTTCATTGTGAAAGAAATGACACACTGAGGCTCAGTGATCTAAAGCTACTTTCCGAATTCAGTGATTAACAATTCCAGAGCGGGTTGGTTGAAAGTTGTCTTACCTTCAAGACAGTGTACCTAGCACGGTATGCCTGGCATGAATGATTTTAATCTAAAACATCACATGAGTTCTATTGCATCATATGGAACTCAATTCTCTTTGTGGATAAAAGCCTAGGCCTCGCCTTATATATTTAGTTTAAAAAGGCTATTTAAGAAGCTAAAAAATTACTCATTGCTTTAATATCTATAAGTCTATTTAGGAACGATTCCCTGTGGTAGGCAGAATTGATAAGAATAAGATATCTCCTCCCCCTGTCTCAAAATTCCCAGCCCTTGCTTCTCCTAGTGATTCAAATACTAATGCGTTACAATGGATTTAGCAAATGTAATTAAAATCCTTAATCAACTGGTTTTAAATTGAGGATATTATCCTAGGTGAGTCTGATCTAATCAAACAAGTCATTTAAAATAAAGTGAAGTGGCAGGACTTTCTTTTTCTTTTAAGGCTGAATGATATTCCATTATGTGTATATACCAGATTTCTTTACCTATTCATCTGTTGACAGATATTTAGGCTGGTTCCATATCTTGGCTATTGTGAATAATGCTGCAGTGAGCATAAGAATGCAAATATCTCTTCAAGATATTGATTTCAATTTGGGATGACATATGTCCAGAAATGGGATTGCTGGATCCTATGAGAGTACTATTTTTAATTTTTTTGATTAATAATAACCATCTAACAGATGTGAAGTGGTGTCTCACTACAGGTTTGATTTGCATTTCTCTGAAGATTAGTGGGGTTGGCCACTAATATACACGTGGGCCATTCTGTATGTGTTCTTTGGAAAAATGTCTAGCAAGTCCTTTCTTTAGTTTTTAATTGAGTTATTTGGCTTTTTGCTATTGAGTTGTAGGAGTTTCGTATGTTTTGGAAATTAACCTCTTATCGGTATATAGTTTGCAAATTTTTCTCCCTTTCCAGGTTGCCTTTTCATTCTGTTGATAGTTTTCTTTGCAGTGAAGAAGCATTTAGATTTATGTAGTCTTACATGTCTATTATTGCTTTTAATGCCTTTGCTTTTGATGTAATATCCAAGAAATCATTGCCTAGATCAATGCCATGAAGACTTTTCTCCTATTTTCTTCTCGAAGTTTTATAGTTTCAAACCTTATGTTTAGGTCTTTAATCTTTAACCCATTTTGAATTGATTTTGTGTGTGGTAAAATGGTTCGATTTCATTCTTTTTCATGTGGATATCCAGTTTTCTCAACACCATTCAACAACATGGGTGAACCTCAAGGACATTATGCTAAGTGAAATAAGGCAGTCACAGAAGGATAAATACTGCATGTTGCCACTTATATGAGTATCTAAAATAGTCAAGATAGGAGAAACAGAGAATAGAATTTGTAGGGACTAGAGAATTTTAGGGAGTTGCTGTTCGATGAATGTAAAGCTTCAGCTGTTTAAGATGAATATGTTAGAGATATGCTGTGCAGTATTTTGCCTGTAGTTAACAATACTGTACTGTGTCCTTCAAGATTTGTCAACAGGGTAGCTCTTATGTTAAATGTTCTTACCACAATAATAGTTGGCTGATAGATAGGTAGATGATAGGTAGATAGATAGATAGATAGACAGACAGATACATGATAGAAAAAATACGGTGAAGTGTGAGAGACATTCTCCTAATGGCCTAAAAGAAAATGGAAGCTACCATGAGTTCTACAGCTGCAGAGAAATGACTTTTGCCAACAAATTGAATGAGTATAGAAGAGGTTCTCAAACTTCACCTAAGAATGGAGTCCCTGCTAAGACCCTGACTACAACCATGTGAGACTTGAGCAGAAAATCTACCAGCCCTTTCACCATGGAAACTGTGAAATAATATATTTGTATTGTTTTAAGTCACTAAGGTTGTGGAACTGTGTTACACGGCCACAGAAAACAAATACACTCTTTTTCTCTATAATTGAATCTTTGCCTCTGCTCTGCCTGATTGCTAAGGGCAGTACTGTCTCCCTGCATTTGCTAATGCTGTTGCTGTAGTCCTAATGATTTAAAAATAGCCTCTTGCCAGAATAAAAGTCGCTCACCTAAATAAAAATTGCCACAAGCCTGTGAATAAAGCCTTCATAAAGTGTGGTAACTTGGCAAGTTCATAAACCCATGTAGCCAGCCTTTACAAGAAGCTAAGTTCAAAGCAACACCCCCAGGCTATCTGGTAAAAAGTCAACCACAAAACAGGAAACACTAACTTCAAGAAACACATAGGCTGCTGAATATAATTAAGGTCAAAACCTAACACAGTTCCTGGGGCTAACTTAAGGCTTAAAATTACCTTCAAGCCCAAATACAAAATTCCCAGACTTTGAGAAATACATAAATCTTGTAACAAATAATACAATAAAAGAATAAAAATAACAATAATAAACAAAAAACTGTACATTCCTAAAGACTGAGTTATCAGTTCTTTTTTAAGTTTATTTACTTATTTATTTAGAGAGAGAGCAAGAGCACAAGTAGGGGAGGGGCAGAGAGAGAGAGGGAGAGAGAGAGAATCCTGAGCAGGCTCCACACTGTCAGCATAGATCCCGATGCAGGGCTCGAACCCACAAACTGTGAGATCATGACTTGAAGCAAAACCAAGAGTCAAAGGCCTCACCGACTGAGTCATGCATGTGCCCCTGTGTTATCAGTTTTAAACATGAGTACTTTCCTGTATGAATGTATGTATATGTATGTGCATGCACACATATCACTAAATTCACTGAGAAAGAACTAACTGCTGTATATATAATTAGGCAATAATTTCCAATCTTGAGATCAGATACCTTATTAACCATTCAGGAAAGTATCCATTAGATTTTAAAGTGACCTCTGTCATTTCACTCAGTTTACATAAAAAAAAAATAATTTGGCAGATGAATTCTTTAAATATCTATATAATGTAAAAAGTACACAGTTTGTTTTGAGGAAATAGTCCAAGTTTTGCATAAAAATATATTGTCCATATATTATCAAGCTTCAGAAAAATTAAAATATATGACACAGTTAAACTTATCTTTCTAATCCTCTTTAGAAATTTGTGTTATCTTCTCTTGTGGATAATCCTGACATTATTAATTAGAGCACAGGCTAAGGTGTTATAACAAAGAAATCCAACAATACAGAAACTTAAAGAAAATAGATGTTTATTATTTCTTTCATAAGTCCTTACCTTTCCAGAAGTAAGGATTCTGGATTAGAAAGCAATTCTACAGTCCCAAACACACGACTCCCATCTTTGGGTCCACAGGTGCTGTCTTGTCAAGTACTTTTCCCCTGCTACAGCAGGAAACAAGAAGGTGAGCAAGAACCAGTACATTTCTCTTTATGGGCATTATGAAATAGCATTCTTTGTCCAGTTATGCCCAATTGTCCCGAACTTAGTCACATGGGTACACAAACTGCAAAGGAACTGGGAATGTAGCCTGTAAACGATAAACACATGCTCGGCTAAAACTTGGGAGCTTTAATATTGAAGAATGAGATAATGGATAGATGCTGTTGGACTTCTAGTATTTGTCCTTAGTTCTTTACCACATCTTACCATGCAATATTCCAAAATTACTTTTCCTTCCTTTCTCACACCAAATCCAATTTACCATTACCTTAATGGTCAGGTCTAGTGTAAAAATTAGAGAATATTAATATGTTATAAAATGTGAAGATTTAATATCATATACTTTCTAGGATATTTTCATTTTAAACAAGAGGATACCCCATACCTTTATTTTATTGGAGCAGACTGAAGATTCTAAGACCAAACTTTGATCAAACCAAAATGTGGTAATATATGGACAACATTTCTGTATACAAAAATTGGGGGGAGTAAATAGGAAGATATGAATCAACCATAAGGGAATTGAGTCCAGTTTCCCAAATCCATGCTTCTCATTAACATGAACAGGGATGGCACTTCTTTGAATGAACAGATTCTGAATGTCTTGTCATTTCTCTGTCTTTAGCAGTCTGGGCTGGATGTTCTTTTGGCATAAAACATCCTGTCTTGGAGGGGCACCTGGGTAGCTCACTTCAGTTAAAGATATGACTCCTAATTTCAGTTCACGTTGTGATCTCATGGTTGCTGAGTTCGAGCCCCGCCTTGGGCTCTGGGCTGACAGCACAGAACCTGCTTGGGACTCTCTCTCTCTCTCCTCTCTGCCCCTGTCTCACTCTCTATCACTCACTCACTCTCTCTCTCTCTCTCTCAAAGTAAATGAATAAACTTAAAAAGAATCCTGTCTTGGAGATTAGCATCTACTCTTTGTGATTAATAGAGTTAAAAGCAAGAAACATAATTGCTATATAAAAAGCATTACATAAAAAGTAATTGCTTAGGAATGTTAGGAGAACATTTGTGTTTTTTCAACAATGCACTTCCACTTTAAGGATATAAACTTAATATTCCAATATTGAAAATACAACAATGAATCCACAAAGTTATAAAGGTAGAGAATTATTTATTCATCCCTTTGACTTATGTGCAAATGAAGTTTATCCAACCTGGAGAGGACATCTACAACCATTTTACCCTAAGTTTTTTTTTTAAATGACCTAAAAATGAAGTAACTGGGTAGCAACAATTACTATGCCAAAAAGGAAAAATTTATACTGTAAATGTCTGCACTAATCATGACCTCACCACCAGTAGAGACTCAGCATTCTCTTCCATAGTATCGAGACACAGTTATGTATCATGATCAATGTGAGGTAAGTAACAAATTATTTGTTAATATTAATAAGGTGCCAGAATATGCAAAGTCATTTATTCTTTTAAAAATAAATAAGAGCAAAAGTTCTTCAAAGGAAACTATAAAGAGAATGAAAATACAAACCACACACTGAATGAAGATACGTATAAATCATATTTCTGGTAAAGAATTTATATTCACAAATAACCCTCAGGACTTGGAATTATAAAAAGAAAACTCGAAAATTTTAAAAACAGGCAAAAGATTTTAACAGACATATTACCAAAGAATACAAAGATTTCTGGCATACGTGTATGTGAAATGCTCAGATCATTAATCATTAAAGAAATGCAAGTTAACTGCAATGCTATACCACCATGCCTATTAGAACAGCTAACATTAAAATGATTGACTATAATGCTGATGAAGACACAGAATACTTGGAACTCTTATACACTTTGAGTCAGAATGTAAAATAGTATAACTACTTTGGAGAAGAGTTGAGCAATTTCTTAAAATGTTAAACATATACCTACCACATGATCCAATCATTCCAAGGTGTTTATCCAAAGTAATTCAAAGCACATGTCCATACAAGTTATATATACTAATGTTCACGTAGCTTTGTTTTGTAATAGTCAAATATTTGAAACAAACAAATCCCCACCAGCGGGGAAATGAATTAAGAAACTGTGGTATATTTATACAGTAAAATACAACCCAGCAATAAAGAGTAATGACCTATTTATACCTACAACAAGATGAATGAACAAAATAATTATGTAGTACGAAAAGCCAAATCCCCACTTCCCCCCAAACAGTGTCCTGATCCCTTTCCTGATTGCATTTGTTTAAAAATTTAGGAAACTCAAACTAATCTCTCATGATAGTAACCAGATCAGTAGTGGCTTGAGGATAGAAAAATATGGGGAAGCAGAAGGCAGGAATTATAAAGAAGCACAAGGAAGTCATTGGAGTTGTCAGATATATTCATTATGTTGTGATCATATTTCAGGGGTATACATATGCCAACACACGAAATTGTACACCTTATATATGCAGTTTATTGTATACTACACTTGAGTAAAGATGTTTAAATAAATGAACAAGAGTAGATTCAACAGTATCAGTGGATTTTAAAATATGACAGAGATGGGGAGAAAGTTCCCATGTGGACAGGAAATAGCTCATAATCACATGTGCTTCTTCAAGTATGCGTTGCAAGTGTGGCTATCATCTGTCATATCTGTCTCAGTAGGAAAAAAAAACTGGAACCTCTGTTTCAGGATGTGTTTGAACTTGAGACCACAGAGAGGATAAAACACGGTCCCTGTGCTATAACACTCTTACAAGGAATTGCAAGCAATGCAACTCTTCTCATTCTACATTTCAATTAAATTGTGAATTCCTCAAGGAAAACAGTATTGTAGACTCATAATATATTAGAGAAGAAAGCAATTTAAGTCCATGTAGTCAAGCCCAACTATTTTCAGAAGATGGAACTGAACTTACACATTAGCACTCAGAAATATATCAGTATAGTTGTGACTAAAACCCGCTTCTTCAACTCCCTGCTCAGAGTTTTCTCCATTACATCATTACATCATTTCCCTTTAACTAAACATTAAACACTGAGTATTGCCAGTCATCAGTAGATTTGCTTACCAACTGATGATCCTAATTGACAAAATGTACAAAAAGAGTCCCTTCACAGTTATATTATATTCAGAAGGTTGAGGGACAAGTAGTTCACAAGAATAAGAAAGAGTGGAAAAATCTGAAGCTTCCCATTTATTCCTCTTTCTGCTCCTTCCTTAAGAGTAGCTATATTTACAAATAAGTACACTGAAACAATGAAGAGCCAATTCTCTACAAACAATAAAAAAAATTAATTGGGACTGTGGTGGGAAAAATCCAGAAAGAACTGCTAACATGTCAATTTATGAATTAAGACTATTAGTAGAGATTAAATCAGTCTGGTGAACAACCAGTAGGAGACCTTTGAGAAACTCCATGCTATTTATAGTAAAGACTCTGAAGCCTTGCTGTTCATTTATATTAGGTAACAAAATTACTACTGCAACAGAAGCACTTTGTAGGATCTATGGCACTTGGCAGGAAAAGAGAATTGATTCCAAGCCAAGGAAATGACAGCACAGTATAGCTGCTGCTGACTTGAAGGAATTAAAAAAAGAAGAAGAATGGATAATAATAGATGCATATGGGCAGTGAGGAGAAGTGCAATCAGCTCAGATTAATCACAAGCCCAATACATGTGCGCAAGACACATTTTGAAGGAGAACAAGATAAAAGGGGACAGGCATTTAAGGTGGCTGTCGAGAATTGATACACACAGGCAAAAAGGAAGCTTTACATTCACATCGGCTAGGACAAAAGACCTGTCACAAAAGGAACGTCATGAATGAGTCTGTAAGCGGGAAGAAGCAATCACAGGCCCTGGCACATGGAGACACTTTTAATCTGCCCAAGGGACTTACTCGTAGTTCTCCCTGTCATTATTTGATGTTCATTTTTCTTGGGCCATCTTGGGAAACATATCATGGTGAGCAGGAGTATTGAGGACTTATTAAGAAAACAAATGCTTGAAAATATTAATGAAAACATAAGCTACAAAGTTTAATTTCTAATCGAGTCACATTATCATATCCTAAAGTCATACATTCAATATAGTCACCCAAATAGATCATAGTCCATAGTTACATACATGAAGAAAACAAAACCAACAAAAATTCCCTGTCCAAGTGGGTAAGTGGGATTCATAAATCAGAAGAATGAACAAAATAAATAAATGTTAAAATCAGAGGTCAATTAATGTATAAACATACGTTTCTATACTTCAATCAATCATGATGCTAACATGTTCTGTGATAGAAGATGATTTAGGTTCAGAATGACGACTCAAAACCATTGGAAGAATGAAAAATCATATTTAGTACACTCTACAGCAAAGATATAAAAGTGAAAAGTACATTATAGAAATGCCTCCATGCAAAATTATTTTTAAAATGAAAAAACTTATTGCCTTGAGCATAGAAATTATTGGGAAAATCCCCTTATGTGTAAAACCTTATTAGTCGTGAGACATTTTCTAGACAGACCACAGTAAACTCACTGGCAAAGAAAATAAATACATATTTGTCACAGCTCTTTTGCTTGAAAGTGAGAGAAATGCAACTAAAATGATTAAAGAATTTTGCAATTCATGACCTGAAAGCCTAATGGTATGTCTGTGTTCAAATACAGCTGAATAGAGGTACACAAAGTTGCCAGGGATCTATTCTTAATCTGCTGTCTCAATTTCTTTTTGTGTATAGAAAATTTGGAAGAATATCACCAAGAGGTCACATATATTCTTCATTCAGTTTCCTCTAAAATGTTAACAATTTAGGAGTACCTGGGTGGCTCAGTTGGTTAAGCATCCAATTTAATTTCAACTTAGGTCATGTTGAGCCTTCATGGGTTTGAGCCCAGTGTCATTCTGTGTTGACAGTGACAATCCCAAGCAGGGATTCTCTCTCTCATCCTCTCTCTCTGCCCCACCCCCACTATGTGCTGTCTCTGTTTCTCTAAAATAAATAAATAAACCTTAAAATAATAATAAAATAAAATAAAATGTTAACAATTTAGATATACATAATACAATTTTCAAAACCAGGAAATTAGAGGGGCACCAGGGTGGCTCAGTTGGTTAAGCGACTGACTCTTGATTTCGGCTCAGGTCATGATATCACTCTTTATGAGTTTGAGCCCAGAGCCTGCTTGGGATATTCTCTCTCTCTCTCTCTCTCTCTCTCTCTCTCTCTCTCTCTCTTTCTCAAAATAAATAAATAAATTTAAAAAGTTTTTAAAAACCCAGGAAAAATTAGTATTGGTACAATATTATTAAACTATAGACCTTATTTTTAAATTTTACCCAACTTTTTTTTGCCTAAACTCTTTTTTTCCCAAGATCTAATCCAAGCTGCCACATTGCATTAGTTGTTCTGTCTCTTCAGTCACTTCCTATTTGTGACAATTCCAGTCTTTCCTTGTCTTTCCTTATCTTGAAACTTTTGATGAGTACTGGTCACTTATTTTGTAGATGTGCCTCAATTTGAATTTGTCTGACATTTCTTCTTGTCTGATGATTAGGTTAAGTTTGTGAAATTTTGGCAAGAATACCACAAACTATTGATTTATTTCTCCTCTTTAAGTACATAATATTGAGAAAACATAATGCCAATATATCTTACTTCTGGTGACGTTGACATTGACTGTTTGGTTAAATTTTCTCTGCCAGATTTCTTCATTGCAAAATTAAGATTTCCCACTTTGTCATTGATAAATAACTTGGAGGAGACATTTTGAGACAATGCTAGAACCCTGTTTCTCCTAAAACTTTCACCCAATGATTTTAGCATTCATCAGTGGACATTGTTGAGAACAGTTCTTCTTTGGTGTTGCCTTGGCATTGTTTTTTCTTCATTAGCTTCAGTCTCAAAGGGATGCTACTAAAGAATAGTGACTACAGTAGTTCTGGTCTTAAATTCAACCAGCTCAACAATCCCAATGAAAAGAGCACACCTTTTTCCCCTTTTGCAACAGAACACCTAGTGCTACTAATCGTTTCCTTTGTGTCATGTATTAATAGCTGAATTAATTACCACATGGACAGCCAGAGGGAAGGCCACTGTCATGGATGAGGCATGGATTATGTTCCCACATCTAGGGTTGGAAGGTGGGTTGTCCCACTGTAACCACATGAACTGAGAATGGAGGAGAGGAAATTTCCCAAGGGGAAAAAACAAAAAAACAGGATGTTGTTACCAGATGAGACAATAGACACCGCACAGGCTAATCAACAGATATCCATTACACCAAGATATAACTAATTATGCCTGGTGTGTTTTGAGATCTAAGCTTGAGAAAAACAATTGTTAAACCTATCAATACTTAAAAGTAGAAGCAATTCAATTTACCTTATTTATCACAATATGGAAGACTGTAAGTTCTTGGTTATTTATTGGAGTGTTTCCCAGCCTTTGCCATCACTATAATTTAAGAGTTCCTTTTCCCTGTCCATGATGTAAACGTAAAAAATAACCTAATTGCTTCCACAATTAAAGTAGAGTGCTTGATATGGTACATGACACATAGACAACTGCTCAAAAATATTGTCACTGTTATTATGATAATTGCTGTTATTAAAATATTCAAATTGACACATGCTGAATGCCTGTTATAGATACAACTAGATTATAGGAACTCAACAACAAATAAGAAAAGATTCTGGGTGCCTGGGGGGCTTAGTTGGTTAAGCATCTGACTTTTGATTTTGGCCCATGTCATTCATTATCTTATGGTTCTTGGGATCGAGCCCCACGTTGGGCTCTGGCTACAGCACAGCACCTGCTTGGGATTCTCTCTCTCTCTCTTCTCTCTCTGCCCTCCCCCCCGACCCTTACATGAGCTTTCACACTATCAAAATAATTTTTTTAAAAAAAGTTTTAATTTCAAGGAAAACAGGGACTAGTGTGGAGGATAAAATATGTGCAAAAAACTCTAATACTTTAGGCAGAAGGTAACAAGTTTTCATAACAGATGCATTAGTGCTATGCATATAATACATATTTATGTGTTTTAAATATTAAGTCCCTGCTTAATCACTTCTTCAGGCAACGCAAAAACAGAAACCAAAGAACCTTATTTTCATCCAGCTTTTTCTTAAAAAATTAGGTTCTCTGTATACACTTAACCTTTTGGACATAAATTGGATGCCACATTAACCAGCAACTGAAAACAGTGAGGAACAATTGACTTCATTGTTATTAATGTCTTAGATAAAAAGACTTAAAATAAAGATCACAACAAATAATTTAGTCAGAATGTTATTTTTCAGTGTTTAATACTATAGTCCCTTTATGCACAACAATAGACCTTTTCTCTGCATTTTTTCTATACATAAAAAAATCAAATTTTTTGTTTCTTTTTCACAAAAGGCTTTGAAATTTAGAAGTTGCTTTTGAAATAAATGACCAGAATGTTGCTAAGCAACGGTGCAAAACAGTTCTTCAATATGAAAACATGTCTAAAATATGAGGATATAAAGTCAATGGCAATATGTCTGACATTTTTGTATGTCCAGTCCATATTATTTTCAAAATAAATATTTCAGCGTTCTCTTTCAAAAATGAATTATATGTCTGTGAGCGTATTCAAAGACAGTGGATGGATTGAGTGTGAAATAGAAAGCAAAATCTTAACCCAATCAAGTTAGTATTAAATAACAATTTTTCAGTTCTGAATTGGCCCTGTTAGCCTGCCAAGAAACAGAATTTTTCTAACTATTTTTGTTTTTTTTGTTGTAAATGTTGAAGCACTTCTAAACAGACAACCATTCAGGTGTTCTGGATCCATGCATTCTATTCTGGAAATAGAGAATTTTGCAGATATTATTTCTGGGAAAATACTAAGACAAGAAGGTATTACCTGACTTGATAACATGTATTCCAATCTAAAAATGATTACACAATTAACGTAACTTTATTATGAGTACACCACTAAAAAATCCAGCAATTTATTACTTAATAAATGTAGGTTTTCACTAATATTACAGAGGCCAGGAATATACTTGTCACTTCTTAACCAAAAAGAGAAGACTCACTTTTCATATAGTTGTGAGTGGTTAAGTTTGGTCATTTTATGACAGGGAAAGATAAAATAAAACAGGTAGAGAGGGAAAAATTAGGACCTGAGTTCCCTGGGTGGGGAAAAACACTTATTTTGGAACAGTGCTGGGGCTATCTGACCACAGCAAACCCCTTGGGGGTGGGGGTAAGGTTCCTCTTAAGAATGTAACAGACACCAACTACTCCCAGTCAGGTTTCCCTTAGGAATTAAAAAAAAAATGACCTGACTGAACACAAGGAGTAGACCATAAAACATATGAACCACAAGGAATTGTATGGCCATAGACCATGCCTCATACAATGGAAATGAACCAATCAAAAAAGAATGACTAGGCATTTAGAGTTACTTAGCCAACGAGGGTGGGGGGTGGGGGTGGGACCAAAACCTTATAAAACAAAGACCCTTGCCTATAGTCATGGGCATTCACTTTCCAATGCACCCTCTCTGTAAAGAGAGACCTTTCATACTATTCTTACCTTCTTATGCTGTAATAAACTTTGCTGCTGCTCATTTTACTTTGTGTCCACCTCTTCATTCTTTGAAGCAGCAAAGCTGCCGGACAACGAACCCCGGGTATTGAGGTAAAAAGAAAAAAAATCCTGCAACATTTTTAAGCCAGAGGAAGAGGCCGTCGAATTATTTTCCTATGAAAATACTGATTTTCTTTTACAGAGATAGCTTTCCCATAGGATGGATTTGGTGACTGATGAAGCTGTCACTGTTGAGTTGTTAACCGCCAACCTCAAGACGCCCCCTACAGTCCTGACTACAGAATGTCAAGTCCTTAGCTATTACAAGTGAACCCTTTCTGCCTCATTCATCTAAGAATATTTCATTCACAAAAGTCATTCGGACAAGGCAAAAATTAGAACTTCCCTTAGAAAAGAAATGCCTTTGCCTAATTACCCCGCTAAGCTACTTTCTATAGAGGTTAAATCCTATGGAAGCTCGTATCATAAAATACCAAGATACAATGGTGTCTTTTCTGTAAGAGACAAAAATACGAAATTTTTTGCTCATAGGAGGGAGTGTGTGGAGACAAATAATTGCGAGAGAGTCAGAACCAGAAAGAATGAGCATGACAGGAACAGGAACGTCTGTAAGAAGTATCCAGTAGAAAGTATCTACTTTCTAACTATTGCTGTTGCTTCAGTGTGCAGCCTCTCTTCTCTCGTCTCCAGCACCCTGTCATCATATGCTTCCCAATCAGTATTTGATGGAACTACCTTAGTTAAAAGTGCTTTTTTGTAGAATATTTTTCTTGATATCTTGTGAATGGGATAAATTCTCTTCTGAGTTGTTTGAGGGTGAAACAGCATGTACAAAAGCATAAGCCCAAAGGCAGAGGAACCATAATCACAGGAGCTCCAGTAAATTCACAGTGTTAGAGAAAGGGCTTAGGTTTCCAAAGGTTATGTTTGGAAGTCGGAGCCTGTCTTAAGTTATTTCAAAGGACAGGAGACTCCATCCAGAATATATCTGGCTTATTGATATAATAATATGAGTTTGGTGTCTTAGGTTATTTCATCTGCTGAATTTGTTGACTGCCATTCTAAAAAATTATGTGTAACAAAGATAAGTTGTCGCATATAAAACTCAGACAGTATTATGTTTGCTGCGAGTGTTTTATGCTTTCTGCATCTCTGAAATGTGGATCACTCCCTGTTCAGACCAAATAAAACCAATCAGAACTCTAATTAAATAATTCTCTAATTATATTAAGGTCACATATAGATTGCATTTTACAGCATCAGTCTCGGTACTAGTTAATAGGGTACTTTATACAAAATGTAAGCCAACCTAGGGCGCCTGGGTGGTCAGTTAAGCATGTGACTTCAGCTCAGGTCATGATCTCACAGTTCGTGAGGTGGAGCCCCATGCCAGGCTCAGTGCTGACAGCTCAGAGCCTGGAGCCTGCTTCACATTCTATGTTTCTCTCTCTCTCTCTCTCTCTCTCTCTCTCTCTGCTCCTCCCCTACTCATGCTCTCTCTCTCACTCTCTCTTACTCTCTCAAAAGTATATAAACATTAAAAAAATTATAAAAAAATAAACCAAGTGAAGTAGTGTTTAGTGACTAAAAATAAAATAAGATTAGACCCATGACAAAAAAATCAATAAGAAAAAATAAGACCCTTCTTTATATTATTCAAAAAGACAAAAGCAGTACACTTTTGAATAGAACAGCGTATCCCACTCCTGCATTTCCGAACACTGGGTATTCCTTTGTTTTTCTTCTTTCCAGGCCCAGGTATTTCCTCAACCAGAAAGCAAAACGATATAGCAAAGATTATTTTTATTCATAAATCGTTTGCCCCTGGAATCACATTCAAAATTGAAGATAAATTATAAGGAGGAACAATTAACTGAAACATCTTGTCAGAGTACTAAGGGAGTACTCACACCTTCATGGATTATGCATCATTAACTATGTAGTCTAGCAACCAAATCATGTGAGGAAAGATGTGGCAATTCTTAGTATTCTAGCAGATATGACTAATTATGGGGTAGACCTTTACAATTTAATTTAGAAGTAAATTTGCCACCACATCTCAGGGTATAGCTTTTTAAGTGAGTTCAGTATAAACTGTATTCATAAAGCAGTATCTTCTACTTGGCTCAATTCTGTGAATTTGCTGTGGCTCTTGGAAACATTTTCAGATACAATGTGTTCTGAGGCAACTGTAACAAAAGAGTTATGTGCACTTAATTTTATAGAGAGCTGTAAAGTTGCTCCAGTGATAATGTCCTTGAGTTTGATGATATGAAAAATAATGCATGTTCTTACTTAGACATATTTATTGGATACAGCTAAAGGTCTTGGGAATAAACTTTTGTATGGCTATATTAAATCTATTTAGGGAAAGAAAAGACATTTCCTCATGAGGATTAGCAATTTAATACAGAACAGTAGTTTAGCAAAAACCCTAGAATGTGTATAATGTAAAACAAGGAACTGGATGCCGCAGAGAGAAATAGAAGGGTTACGCCCAGCAATGCACACATAGGCACACACACACACACACACACACACGCACACACACACACACGTACGCACACTACACACTACACACTTGATATACTACATGACAGTGCAAAAATAATAATGATAATTTAAAAGATCACAATATCTTTGGTGAGTGATGAACAAGAGAGTTTGGTCTGCAACATATAACTCAAAGGAGTAACAACATACACCAATTAGAAAATTATACCCAGATCCCATTTCTGTAGGCCACAGATTTGGTCTGAACTAGTTTTGCTGCATGAACTGGGGTTCCTTTATTTGCTATTATGTTTGTACTTCCAGCTTGCTATTCACAGTATGACAGTGCTTATCCTCACTTACCCTATTAGTTAAGACTTATCTTTAAAATGCATATCAACTGAATAAAATGACAGATACTCTGGGTAGTATTTCCTCTCATTATGCTATTCCTCTTGACTGTGCAGATGCTAATGGACTTAACGCAGATACACAGGCCTCAAAAGCTGCATCGAAAGTTGTAACAAATATTTGACCTTGCCACCTTCAGTGAATCGCTGACAACAAATCCTTTATTCTCTAATCTCTTTATGGGAGTGATTAACACCTGTCTTTTTCATTGCTTTATCCCCTCTACATACTACAGTAACACGTAGTAGGTGCAAAAGAAGTTTGATGAATTATTTAGGAATTTTTCTACTGGTGAAAGGATGTCAGTTCCAAAGAAGTAGAAAGTCATTTCCTAAAAATCTATTTTGAGATTTAAAAAACATCGGATTCACATTTATTCATACTGAATGTTTAATAAATGAACCATAAAAGATATTCAAGACAATTTCATTTTCTTTCTTTGGCAATCTCAACAAAATGCCTTTTGGAACTGAAGGCAAAAGATACCTTCTTGCAAAAATACTATATCAATCGAGTTTTCACTGTTTACTAGAAGCTCTAATGGCTGAGATATTGTATTAACCATCTCTTCCCTAGAATTGTTAACTTAAATAGTCAGGTGCTCAATAAGAATTCTAGTGAAGAATGCTTTTTATTAGAATTTTATAATTCACTCATATTTAAGACAATTTCAATTTCTCCAGAGTTGTTTGCCTAATGAATACTAAGAGAATATGTGTGGAATTCTTAAGAATATTCCACTGTCTTAGATCTGCTGAGAAGAGTATAAATGTACTCATAAAGTCAGATGCTACATCTTTAAATTTCCATCTTATCTGTAACCTATTAGTCTCCTCAGCTGCAATAACACAATACCAATGACTGAGTGGCTTATACAACATAAATTTATTTTCTCACAGTTCTGGAGGCTGGAAGTCCAAGACCAAGGTGCCAACATGGTGGGTATCTGGCAAGGCCTCACTGCTGGGCTTGCAGATGTCACCTTCTTGCTGTGTTCTCACATGGGCTTTGTCTTTGGGTAGGCATGGAGAGAGAGAGAGAACATGAGTGAGCTCTGGTGTCTCTTCCTCTGCTCATAAGGACATCAATTCTATTGGATTAGGATCCCATCCTTATGACCTCACTTAACCTTAATTACCTCTTTACCAGCCCTATCTCCAAATAGGAGATGAGGATTAATGAGGATTAAGGCTTTAACATAGAAATTTTGGGTGGACACAATTCCATCCATAACATCACAAGACCTCTGAATGTGCACTATTCCACCAGAGACCAACTAGTTACTTGGGAAACCAACTGCCTTGGGCTCTCCTCATGCTGATAAGGGCTGTGGTTCATCATCCTAGTGATAGACACTTACTCAAGATATGGATTTCTTTCCTGCCCTGTGAGATTCAGTTACCAACCACTATCCTAAGGCTAATAGAATGCCTGATCTACAGATACTGAATTCTATATCACAGCATTCCATCGGCAGACCCACTTCACAGCAAAAAGGTATGGGAGTAGGCCCATGATTATGGGACTCACTAGTTATTTCTGGCATCTCATCATCTAGAAATAGCCAGTCTTATAGAACAGCCTTCTAAAGGCACAGCTGAGGCTCTAGCTTTGAGGCAATATTCAGAAAAGATGGGATGATATCCTTCGTGATGTTATGTATGTATGAGATCAGAGAACTCTACTATGATGTTGTGTTCCCAGTGGGAAGAGTATATGTCTCTGGGAATTCAGGGGTGGAGCCATTGAGTATCTTTAGCATTTTTCTTACCATTATTCCTCAAACCCTAGAAGAGAATTTTCATTCTTGTCTAAATCAACTCTGGTATCTCTAGTGTTGGATGTTGTGGTCCACAAAGGAGGCATATCCTTGCCTGAAGATACAGCAAGATCTCATTGAACTACAAGTTATGCCTGCTACTAGAAAATTTTTGATTTCTTATATTTAGGACCCAGTAGGTAAGAAGAGAAGTCATTATGCTGGCAGAGATACTTGACTATGATCATTAGGAACAAGTAGGGATGCTTTTACGACTGGAACCCAGATGATTCATTTGATCCTCCTGGTATTACCTGACCCCACTCTAAGTGTGAAGAAGCAGTGACTCTTGCCTGAGAAGAGTATAATTACCAAGGTCTCAGACTTCTCAAAAATGCAAGTTTGAGTCACAAAAATAGGCAAGCCACTAAGACCTGATGAGGTCATAGCTAAAGGTGAGGAGTGTTTTGAATGGATGGGAGAGAAGAGAGAAGGTCAGACGTTGCCTCTAGATCAACAGCAGGGACATCGACTATTATTCATACTACTAACCTCTCCCTTTTATATTTTTCCCCAGGTTGAGAGACCCACAAGGACCATGAGGAGATGTTCCTGGAATGTGCATGGAGAAATCGATGTGTACTGTATAATGGGTAAATCTAACTGACAGACAGCCCACCAGCTGTGTCTCTGATCTGCCACTGCCTTGAAAGCTTTAGATCAGCTCTGTAGCTTGAAATTCTTCATATTCAATTCTTTCTACTCCTTGTGCTCCTTTACTAAGATCAAACCTGCGTCATGGTGTGAAGATTTCCTCAGTCTTCTCCAGCTCTCTCCCCTTGTCTCAGTCCTGGTGTTTCCTGCAATAAATCTCTTGCATGTCTATTCTCATCTCTGCAGCCACTTCTGAGGAGATCTAAGGCAACACATAAGGATATAAAGACATAAAGTATCTAATTATAAAGGGAAGTCATCATAAGAGATTAGATGAAAACAACTAATTATTAATAATTTAGAGATTATGGGGATTTTCATATTTTCATAAATACTCTTTACAAAATAGTCTAGAGTGAGCAAATATTTTTGTAATCAGAAAAAGCACACAAAATAGAGGTGTGCCTCAATTAAGTGTTTGATTCTTGATTTCTATTCAGGTCATGATCTCACAGTTTGTGAAATTGAGCCCTGGGTCAGGGTGTGCACTAACAGCATGGACTCTGCCTGGGATTCTCTCCCTGTCTCCCTCTCTCTGCCCCTCCTTCTCCCTCTCTCTCCCTCTCTCAAAATAAACAAATAAACATTAAAAAAAATAAAGAAAAAGCAAGCAAAATAGAAATGCTCAGAGAGGGACTGAAGGGTATGTCCAAAGGCAGTATGGGTAGGAGATTTCTCAGTAGAGGGAAAAGAAGATCCTAGGAGACACTTTCGGAGCAACAGACGTCACAATCTGCCTAGTCTATGATCCAGGAACACAGCAAGTAGAGCGGCATCGACCAACTTCTCTGCTGAAAGCAAAAGAAAATGCCTTGCCTTCTCCCTTCTGACAGCCACAAAGGACATTTATCAGATTACCTGGAGTCAAAGTCTAGGTCCACACTATGCCTGAGCTCTTGGCCTCAGTCTCCTCATTTGTAAAATGGAACTAATAATAGTACTGCCATGGCAGTTTGTTTTAAGATTAGATGAGATAGTACATCATTATGTCCAGAAAAATGTCTAGCATGTGAGTGAGCTCAATTAATATTATTGTTTTCAACATCGTTTTTCACAACTATCTCTCATGTACTTTGAATAAAATATGAAGTTAAATCATAAAATAATTTTACCATCAGATTTGTGGTAGAACAGGAGTAAAGACTAAATAATATGGAGTTTGGAAGGCAATTTCATTCTAATGATCTTCTGATTTATATGACCACATTGTGCAACTCTGGGTTTCAGGGTTTTGAAACTAACTTTAAAATAATGCAGATAAGCAAAATATATATACACTAAAACCTTGGTTTGCAAGAATAATTTCTTCCAGTAACATGCTTGTAATCCAAAGCACTTATATATAAAAGTGAATTTCCTCTTAAGAAATCATAGAAACTCAGATGATTCTTTCCAAAAATATTAATATATTTCCGTACTCTATATGGAAAAGCAAAGGACTCTCCATAGGTGCTTTGAAGTGAGAAAAAAAATACGCTAGTGCCAATTGTGAACACTTTCCAACATTCTGAAAAATCACTGATTACTGCCAAACACTGCAGCCTGAGACTGAGCATCAGAGCATGGGAGATGGTCACCCACAATCCCACAGAAAAGGAGAGAGGGAGAGAGGTGGGGGAGGGGAGACAGAGAGAGAAAAAGAGAAGAACCATTGGCTCAGTTGTGATCATGTGACATTTGGCATTTCACATACTACTTGTATTGCAAGACGTCATTTGTTTATCAAGTTAAAATTTATTAGAAATGTTTGCTTATCTTGTGGAACACTTGCAGAACAAGTTACTTGCAATCCAAGATTTTACTATAATTTTTAGAGATTTCAGTAGAAAGTACAGTGTTTTCAACTGAAACTATTGAGCTTTGCCAAATTAAAAGGTAAATCTTATAAAATGACCTATTAGCCATGTATTCGAGCCTTCTATAAACTAATGAATATATTTCACAGATACCAATTTTTGCAGGGGTCAATAAAAACCACTGTCGCCAAATGAAGAGAATGTCAACATCCCCAGTCCTTGTCCAGCTTCTGGAGAGTAGGGGAAGAAGACATTCCCAGGAAGTCTGTCCACCATCTTGGTAAAGCACAACTGAAGTTTATACCCAGCATTGTCTGTATAAACTGTTGTACTTCATTTTTATTACATTCATTAAAATAATAAGAAAAAGCGCTGATTGAGAACCTACTGGGCACCAGGTTCTGTCACAAAAACAGAAGACAGAGCAATCAATATGACAAACCGGCTTCTCCCTCAATGAGCTTACATTCAACCAATGGAAACCAAACAGTAAGTAAGTACACAAATAAATAAACAAATTAAATAATATATGTATAAAATAAACAAAAGAATAATGTAATGGAGACATAGGGACATAGTCTGTTATAGACATTATAGACTATTGTTCATAAAAAACCTCTTTCTTAAAAGGTGTACTTAAGCGGAATTTGAATAATGAGAAAAGTCAGACATTTGAAGATTTTCATGAAAAGGAAGGAGGAAATGCAAATCCTTCAGAGGGAAGTAATATTAATTGTTTAAAAGAATAAAAAGAAAACTGGACCCTGAGAATGAAAGGGAAAATGTAGGAGGTGAAGACAGAGGAAGAATCTGATTAAATGTAAGTTCCATGAATGTTTTTGTTTTTAAAACTATAATACATTAAGCAACAAGCATAAACTCATCCACAGTGCAATGAAACAACACAGAGTTTTTAGAGAAAAAAATGGAGAAATCAACAACAATTATACTACATGGAAAAAAAATAAAAAACCTAATTGTAAAGACAATACTAACTAAAGTAGATGTCTGACTTTCTTTTAGAGTTATTGATCTACCAAAGAGTTTAAGCCTCTGAAGTTTAAAGAAATCTTGACTTGCTCATGTTGTTCTTCTCTTCACCCCTATCCGTACAGGAGAACGGTAGATTGTTCTCTACCTCAGAAATGCAGAAATGTCTAGGTTTAGAAGGTCAAATTATTGCTTCAGGAAGTCCTTACAGGACTATTCTGTCTGGTAGGAAGCAGAGATTGAAGAATGTCAGCATCTGCAGCCACACTTAACAAGTTTTCTGCTGGTAGACACAACCTAATTCCACTCCATGGATTTGTACTGCAATGTGCTTCCAATAAATGTCACTATGTACCCAGGAAACACCTCTAAAATTAATCCCATCTGTGGTAATATTTCTTTGCATTGGACAGGATAAACGCTCCCATGAAATTTTACATGATATTTGAATATCAGATATGGCCATTGAATGTAATTAGGAACTTGTAGGTTGGAGGAGTTTTGACTTATGTATAATTTATTTATAAGTTTTGGTCCATAAAGTAGTTTTAAGGAGATAAACAATGAAAGACAGAAACCATATAGCTAGGTGGTGAGAAGAAAAATGAGGCAAAGAAAAAATAAGGATGGAGAAATAAAATGGAGCTAGCATGAACTTAACACAAATAAGTAAATACTATTAACCTTTTTTGGAGGGTTCACAGATTGGCTTCAAGCTTTCCAGAAGAATGGCATGTATTCAGTTACATTCTCAGTGTCTGAAAACAAAAACAAGTAGCTTCTCAAGGAAAGCTATAACTTTCTAGTTCTGGGGTCAGAACAAAATGTATCTTGTGGACTCTCATAAAAGATCCTCTTTAATGCGCTGACATCCTCAACAACATTCTTATCGTTAATGTAAGTTTCACAGCATTGTTTTTATAAGGAAATGGATGAATAAATCTTCCATATCTACAAATGCAACAATATTTCTTATTTGATTATTTTAAAATGTTAAAGATTTATTTATTTTTGAGAGAGAAAGAGAGAGAGTGTGCACAGGCAGGGGAAGGGCAGAGAGAGGCGGAGACCCAGAAACTGAAGCAAGTTCCAGGATCTGGGCAGTCAGCAGAGAACCCTATGTGGAGCTTGAACTCATGGACCTGAGCCGAAGTTGGATGTTTAACTGACTGACCCACCCATGAGCCCCTCCTATTTCTTATTTTAAACTGTTTTACCATTGAGAATAAACAAGCAGCTTAGAATGGGGTTGGAAGATGTTGAAAGTAATGTCCACAAACAGACCCTGAACTCTCTAAACACTCTTTGCTCAGATGGACACTTAAGCAAAGAAAGGTGAAATGATATTATCATGTTTATTAAATCTGACTAACTCGAAGAGAGGAATGATCGGGATGTGAAGAGGTGTGCAGGAGAAAAAATGTACTTTTATAAATCTCTGTTATTGGTGGATGAAAAAGTTATGGCTCTGAAACAGCATAGAAAAATGTCTTAAGGGTGCTTGGGACCAAGTACATTTCTCTTATAGAAGAGATTCTGAATCGAAAAACAAAACAAAACAAAGAACATAAATTTTCATATATATATTTTCTAGGTCAAGGACTCTTTTAAGATTCAGATGAAAACTATGTACTGGGAAAAAGCACTCACATTCTAATGTAGCCAACAACTTCCAGCCCACCTTAATTTTAGAAAAATTTTGATGCTGAGGTTCTATATCAAGGGAAAAAAATTCCCAGGAATTTATTTTCTCAGTTTATCAATCTGAAAAATAAGAAGCAAGCTACCAAGATACAGGTGCATAAATATGGAACATATTTTGCCTAAAGGTAAGAGTATAATTGTGTGTAAGGGTCTGCTAGTTTGAATGGAAATGACAACAGATACATAGTGGTGACAATAGGTCTGAGAATATTAGCAAGGGATAAAGGAAACTCCAAAAAGCATATTAATGGCAACAAGTAGAGAATGATTGGAGGCCTCCTTGGCAGTGACCATGACATTCATATAGCACAAGGGAGCAGAATTTGCCTCGACAGGGTATCGTAAGCCTTTGTATTTGCAATGCCAGGAATTCAAATACTAGGAGGCAGGTGGAAGAAAAGGTAGGCAATGATATTATTCCATCTCGCATTTGAGAATGTATAATGAGCTGGCTGGGGTATGTGAACAGAAAGGAAGGTGAGAAGAATGGTTAAGATAATTAAATAGAGGAGCATTTAATCAGTCTTTAACCTAAAATCAACTTGTTGATGTGCTCTATAGTGCTAACCCAGTAGATTTTTTTAAAATTAGTTTTCAGTATGTAAAATTCATATATCTACATTTCTGGTTTCACAAAAAGAAAACACCAAAAATAAAAAACAGAAGATCTGGAAATACTTGACTCCAATTTTTGCATGCAACACTCATTCCCTTGCAGCACCAAACCTTGTTTTTTTCCCAACACTGAGGCCAAATTATCTTCATGCTTGAGCAGTGTTCCTTTCCAGTAACTGCCTACTTTGTAAGTAAGCTGACTACTTTGTTCATTTATCTTAGATAATATAGATGTATATTAGATAAACTCATACCTGTAGTTATCTGAGTTTGTAACCTAGCCCCCCTTACCGCATGAACTAATGTGTTATATTTTATTGATCTAATATGGCAGCATGAGGATGCACCTTGCAGACCTCTAGGTCTAGGAAGCTTAATTGGCCAAAGGCATTGACTGCTACACTCTGAACACAATACCACATTTTTCACCAAGGCCATACTTCTCACTAGCTTCTCCCTGAACACACAGGGATCCTAAAAGGCCTCCAAGACTCTCTGATGATTTTGCTGGAACTTCTAAGATAGTGGGGCAGACTAGGATGCTTCCATACAAACTTTCTTTGGTAAGAGTCAGACTTACTGGCACAAAAACAGACACATAGACCAATGGAATAGAATAGAAAACTCAGAAATGGACCCGCAAGTATATGGCCAACTAATCTTTGACAAAGCGGGAAAATGTATCCAATGGAAAAAAGACAGCCTCTTTAATAAATGGTGCTGGGAGAATTGGACAGCAACATGCAAAAGAATGAAACTAGACCACTTTCTTACACCACTCACAAAAATAAATTCTAAATGGATAAAAGATCTGAATGTGAGACAGGAAACCATCAAAATCCTAGAGGAAAAAGCAGGAAAAAGCCTCTTTGACCTAAGACGCACCAATTTCTTACTTGACACGTCTCCAAAGGCAAGGGAATTAAAAGCAAAGATGAACTATTGGGACTTCATCAAGATAAAAAGCTTCTGCACAGCAAAAGAAACAACCAACAAAACGAATAGGCAACCAACGGAATGGGAAAAGATCATCGCAAATGACATATCGGATAAAGGACTAATATCTAAAATCTATAAAGAACTTACCAAACTCCACACCCGAAAAACAAACAACCCAGTGAAGAAATGGGCGGAAGATATGAATAGACACTTCTCCAAAGAGGACATTCAGATGGTCGATAGACACTTGAAACGATGTTCAATGTCACTCATCATCAGGGAAATACAAATCAAAACCACACTGAGATACCACCTCACACCAGTCAGAGTGGCTAAAATAAACAAATCAGGAAACTATAGATGCTGGCGAGGATGTGGAGAAGTAGGCACCCTCCTACACTGTTGGTGGGAATGCAAACTGGTGCAGCCACTCTGGAAAACGGTGTGGAGGTTCCTCAAAAAAATGAAAATAGAGCTACCTTATGATCCAGCAATAGCCCTGCTAGGAATCTACCCAAGAGACACAGGATTGCTGATGCATAGGAGCACGTGTACCCCAATGTTCATAGCAGTACTTTCGACAATAGCCAAAACATGGAAAGAAACTAAGTGCCCATCAACTGACGAGTGGATAAAGAAGATGTGGTACATATATACAATGGACTACTATGTGGCAATGAGAAAAAATGAAATCTGGCCATGTGTAGCAACATGGATGGAACTGGAGGGTATTATGTTAAGTGAAATAAGTCAGTCAGAAAAAGACAGATACCATATGTTTCCACGAATAGGTGGACTTTGTGAGACTAAGCAAAAACCAGGGGGAGGGGAAGAGGGGAAAGAAAAAAAAGACACAGAGAGGGAGGGAGATAAAACATAAGAGACTCTCAAAGACTAAGAACTAACTGAGGGTAAGGGGGATGGGGGGGGAGAGGGGGTGATGGGCATTAAAAAAGGGCACATGTTGGGATGAACACTGGGTGTTTTATGTAAACCAATTTGAAAATAAACTATTATAAATGAAAAAAAAAGAGTCAGACTTACATCTCCCAGGTTTCTCCAGCTCCCTCACATGTTCTGTCACAGAGGCATCTCCTCTAAGAAAATCCTTGCATAATTAAGCCCATCTTATTATCTACTTCTTGTTAGGTATAGACTAATAGAAGTGGTATCAGAAGTACAGTAATCTGAGAAAGTGGGCAGTAAGTTTTGGATTTGGGACTGGTTCACCATCACCCCAAATGTGAAGGAAATGTCATTCTGGTTAATAATGAGGCACGGATTGTCCTTACTACAAAGTGGCAGTGTAATTGATAACAGTTTTACCTGTAGTGACTTGAAAAAAATAAAAGGAAAAGAAGAAATCAGCCCCAATGGAGAGGACTGCCATGGCAGGAGACATGAAGCAGGCAATGAAAAATTTAAGAGGGTAGCGGGGATGCTTACAAAGATAGTAGAGTTGACTGGGTACTGCTATATTATATTGATGTCTTGAGGAAAAATAATGAGAGACTCTGTTTATTCACAAGCAGTTAATGGCTAAGTTCTAGAACCACAAAGCCTCTGTGATAGAGGACCCTATTACCTGCAGTAGAAGGACAGACACAGTCAAGCATCAGGTTGAAGATTGTTAGAGTACAAAGCTCCAGAGATATGAGAGTGCTCAATTAGGTCAACTATGTTATACAAAGCTCAGAGAAAACCTGAAATACTAAAATATGGTTCAAGGACATATGAATGGAGATACCTGACCCACTCAAATTCTTGGGTCTAGCAGAGAGTTGACCCATGCTTTTTTGGTAAGAACTGGCACTTCACTCTGCTAGAATATGCTGCAGGAGCATCTCTTCTATGAAGCATCAGGTGTCCTTCCTCCTTCTCTTGTGGCCACTAAGCTTATAACTAGAGTAAAATCCCAATATAACTCAGTTGGGGATGTGCTCACTCTGATAAGTCAGGATAGAGACTATACGCAATAAGGAATTAAAAGAATTAGCTGGCATTTGTCAGTAGGAGCCTGAAGAGTCCTCCTGGGATTAGATTTGAAGTGTATTTGATTAAGAGTGCCAGAATGTAAGACTGAATAATCAAGAATTCATTGACTTGGAAAGGTAGACCATTTTCTTGGGACATGAGATTTAAAACTCTACCGAGGACAACATCAGATGAAGGAATGCTGTCAACGGAGTGGTTCATAGAAGCCCAGGGAAAAAATGATTGCCAACTCTAAGTGAAGTAGAAAAGCTTGAGTTTCCCTGACAGATGATCAAGAAAGGAGTTAAGAGTCCAAGAGAAGTGGGAATGCTGGCATAGATATATTATGTAAGGACAAAAGACCCACCAAACAGTCATGATCCATGATAGTGTCGAAGAATACACAATTCACCAAATCCTACAGGCATGTGTGATGATAGAAGTACCATCCTTGATGGATCCTCTCTATGGTCCATGGAAGTAGATGTAGAAAAGGAGATCAGTGAGCTGCTATCATTAACATTCTTGGGCAGATAGGGACCTCAAAGTAATAGATGTTATAGCTAGTATTTAATTTTTAGAAGCCAAGAGACAGTAATTACTGTACCCACCAGTAAGTTCAGGGGAGAAAATAAGGGGACTTTACCTTCAGGAAGTTGTGAAGACGATTGATAGACCATGATGTCCTTAGAAGAAAAATAGATGGGCAGTTAACAAAAATGAAAAAAGTTTAAACTGAACAAGAATGGGAAAACAGAAGGATGAGTAACAATTAAAATCACGATTCCTTGCTCAGTTTCCCATACCTGAGCCCATTTTCATTCTGAAGCCTACAAATTGAAGAGGTTTGAATGTCTGGGAAGAATAACCTGGCAACTCTATGGCAAATATGTAACATGGAAATTCTCCAAAGGGAGTTAAATATGACCATTTACTCAGATAACTGTAGCCTAGTTAAAGGGAAATAACCAAACTTTTCAATAACTATTAAACAAAGGTTCTGAGATGACTGTGACACCTGAAGACTAATAGTTTTATCACAGCCCTTTTTGCTAAAGTCTATAGAAAACAGGTAATGAATGGAATCCTGGCTAAATTCCAAAATACTGTGTGCCCATTGGGCCCAGAAACCCAAGTCTGTGTTTGTTTTCCCAGTCCTTGTGGGAATATTGGAATTAGTGTAGAGTCCATAAGAGTCCCTAGTCTAGAATAAGAACTATAATATTAGGAAAGGCCAAAGGGAAATCTCTGAAACTGTCCATCCTCCAATAATCCACTCCCAGCTAAGATGGAAAATTAAAACCAATATCATGCCCCAGGGGTTATAGCAGAGATAAGTGCTATCATTAAAGACTAAAGATGAAGGGCGGTGCTCCATGTTATATCTTAACTTAATTCACAGTCTATCCCCTGAAGAAATGGATACTGAGAATGGCGTAGACTATTTCCGATTTAATAAAGCAGTACTGATAACAGGGGCTGTTCTGCTCATGGTTTCATTGCTGAAACAGATTATCAAAGCCACAAGTATATGACTGGTGGTTGTTAATTTGGTGAATGTGTTTTTACAATTCCAATTAGAAAAGAAGAAAAGAAATCACTGCCCTTCATATGGAATGGACAATTTTAACTTGCATATTTGCCTTGAGGCTGTGTTAACTGTGTTATCAGCTGTCATAACATAGCCTGAAGAGACCTGTATCACCTAGACATTCCACAGAACATCTCACAAATCCATTACATTGATGAACATCATGTTGATTGAACAGGATGAGCAGAAGGCAGTTAGTAGTTTAGAGGCTATGGTAAGACACATGTGTTCCATAGTAATGAGAAATAAACGCTAAAATGTTTTAGAGACAGGAAACTCCAGTAAATTTTTCAAGAATCCTATGGTCAGAGGAATGCTGTGTCTTCCCACAAACTAAAATACAAACTGCTGCATTTTGAATTGTTTCTATAGAATAAATGAAACATGTAGCTGTAGGCCTTCATATGTTCTGGAGTCAACACATTCCACAGCCAGGAATTTTGCTCTTGCCCATATACTGGGCTAAACATCAGACTATCCACACTGAATAGGGCCTGGAGCACAAAAGGACGCTGTAGTAGGTCCAGGGTTGGTACAGCGTGCTCTGCTGCTTGCATTATGTGATCTGGCAGATGTTACGGGGTTGGAGATGTCCATGATGGGAAAGGATAAAATGTGGAGCTTATAGCAAGCTGTCGTGGAGAATCAGACGTAAACCACTGGGACTCTGAAGCAACACCATGTGGATAATCATATGCCTTTGAGAAACAAGTCTGAGGACCTGATAGAAAAGAAATGTTTGACCAACGGGACTTGCAGGGAATATGCGTCCAGAAATACTCATGATGAGTTGGCTTCTTTCAGACCTGGCAAGTCATAAAGTTAAACATGCCTAGCAGCATCACATCAAGAATTAAAATAACACAGCTGGGATAAAGCCCAAGCTGCTCTAGAGTAGCCCCAGTGACAGACATGAAGAGTACACATGGACACCAAAATGATGGCCTCCACTTCTCAAAGTAAATTTACCTACTAATACCTCTGAGGGTCTCACTTGTCAACAACAGAATCAACACTGAGCTCTCAAAATGGCTTTATTCCCTATAAAGGCTAACCAGCCAGTGAGCGGCAAATTGGCTAGATTAGCCTCCTTCCATCCTAGAAGGGCCAGCTATTTATCCCCTCAGAAAAAGATACTTACTATGGGTTAGGTTTGCTTTCCCTTCCTACAGAGACTCAGCCAATACCACCATCCAGGGGCTTACAGAATATTTAGTTCTTAGGTGTGGAATCCCGTATGACATAGTTTCGGGTCAGGACACTCATTTAACAGTAAAGTTGTGAGAGTGACCCCATGACCTTAGAATCCACAGGTCAAATCTTAAACCTCACCATCCAGAAGCAGCTAATCTCATGCAATGTTACAACAGTCTTCTGACTATTGTAATTGTTGTTGTAACTGAAGGAAGCAATTGAAAAGATAATGTATTATCCTTTAGGGTAGTGTAGTCATTAAATCATAGACCACGGTATAGGGCTGTATCCTCAACAGGAAAGATACATATAGGTCCTTCCAGGAAGCAGGAGTTATCCCACTTATCATCCCTTCCAAAGACACACTGGAGAATTTTGTGCTTCCTGGCTCCATCACTCTGAGCTTGTCAGAGTTGGAAGCTTCAGTGTCCAGAGGAGGCACACTCTCCTCAGGAGATACCACAAGGGGCCTATTGAAATAGAAGTTGCAGCTGCTGTCGGAGCTGTAGGCTTTCCCTCACAAGAAATCAATGGCAAAGAGAGGAGCTGGCCATCCTCTTTGGGATACTGACTCCAATCAGCAGAAGGTAGAGCTGCTTTTACACAGTGAAGACAGAGAAGAACCTGTGCAGAGATCAAGTAATCCTCTTGGGCGCCTTCTGGTGCTCAGTGTCTCACTGTTACTGTGAACAAACACATATGGCAATCCTAAACTGAAAAGGGTGTTATTACAAGGGCTCAGAATCTCTACTAACTTGAAGAAAGCAACATATGGTAATGCCCTGTATCATAGCGGAACTGGTCTCTAGTCATACCGGATCCGTTTAATCCTCTGACCTTGTTCTGATCTCGCACTTAGTAAGCACTTGCCCTGTACCTGAAATGTTCTTTCTTAGGAAATTGACCCAAGTGGTCTTTTTCACCTCTTTTTGTCTTTGTTCAAATATTGCTTTCTTAATAGGAGCTCTGTGACTGTCCTATTTAAAACTTCACCATTGCTTCCCAGTTATCTATACTCCACTCCAGTTTTATTTCTCTCTATGCCGCTTAGCAATACGTAAAATACAACATAATTCACTTGTTCTTTGTGTATTGTCTATATCACCTATCAACTCAAATGAAAGCTTTAAAAAGACTAGTACTGGGTTGCTTGGGTGGCTCAGTCAGTTAAACATCTGACTTCAGCTCAGATCATGAACTCACAGCTCATGAGTTCGAGCCCCACTTCAGGCTCTGTGTTAACAGCTCAGAGCCTAGAGCCTGCTTCACATTCTGTTTCTCCCTCTCTCTCTGCCCCTCCCCCACTTACACTCAGTCTTTCTCCATCTCTCAAAAATAAATAAAACATCAAAAAAAATTTTAAAGACTGGGACTTTCATCTGTTCATACACTGCTGTATCTCCTGTAGATACAGGGCCTGGTGCACTGTAGATCATTTTGAATGATATGACAAATAGTTATCATTATAGGCAGCAATTTTTTTAGTGTGTAGTGACATAGGTGAAAGCTGGATTGCAATGGTATCGTAGTGTAAATAGACACTGATAAAAGAGCATCGTCATCATCATTATCATCATATTATCCCAACAACTGATATTTATTAAATGCTTATAATCTGTTTTATATGCATTAGCTTATTTAATCTTCCGAACTCTATGACATGGATTTCAGTATTATTCTCATTTTTTGTACAGCTTGTAAAGGTTAAATATCTTAATCAAGATAGAGATAATAGGCAGAGATGTTATTCAAACCTCTTTAATATATGATATTAAAGCTTTAATTCTGATGAATTTAGAAATCAAAGAGAATAGTTTTAGAACTTGGTAGAAATGGAAAAGGACAGAGAACTGTTAAAGTAATTAAGCAATAAGAAATGTAAACATTTAGGGGCATCTGGGTGGCTCAGTTGGTTAAACGTCCGACTTCAGCTCAGGTCATGATCTCACACTTCGTGGGTTCAAGTCCTGCATCAGGCTCTTTGCTGACCACTCAGAACCTGGAGCCTGCTTTGGATTCTATGTCTCCCTCTTCTCTCTGCCCCTCCCCAGCTGTCTCTCACTCTCTTTCACTCTCTCTCTCTCTCTCTCTCTCTCTCAAAAGTGGATAAGCATCAACAAAAAAAATTTAAAAATATAAATGTTTCTTATTTTAAAAGTATGAGTTAATAAAAATATGGATAGTATTTTTAAAGATTTCAGAAAAAATACCACAATTTTAAAAAAGAGGAAACTTTATGCTCCACCCTAGATATACAACATTGCCTTTATTCAAAAAAGTAAATAATGACTATGCTTTTTATATCAGTCTTTAAATCAATCTCAATGGAAGTTTAATTAAGAGATCTTACAATATTACAGCAGAATCATCACAAAGACAGGCAAGAGCAATATTCTAAGTCTAGGAATGAAAAACAGAGATTTTATGGAGGAATAGGTAATAATATGTGTTTTAGAATTTCAAATCACTAGCTTTAGCCCATAGTATTTACACACACATACACGCACACACACATTTATGCACCAAATGGCATTTTATTGTGCTTTTTCCAATTTGTCTTTTGAGGTCTAATTGAGACTCAGGTGTAGGATATTAAAAAAAGTCTGTTATCTCATAAGCATAAAGCTAACTATTTACTTTAAAACATTTACTTTTAAAACATTCGAATTCCAAGGACAATTCTGTTGCTTCAATGAAAAGTAGGTGAAAACTCTACAGAAAAGTAGAAAATCATAAAGGAACTGCAGATACGGAAGGCACTTAGGTCAAGGCTAAGAAACAATGGTAGATATATGGATTTGTGTACAGACTGACCTCCATTAATATGAAAATAGAGGACATATTGCCTTTAAAAATTCTCATTGCATGTGTTGTTTTTATCTATATTTTCACATTTGCTGAAAGCAATCTTCACTACATGAAAAATTAAAGGAAACATTTACTGTGCTTTGATGTGCACGCAGAATTTTAATTTACCGCACTGCTAGCTTATATGTTTATCTCTACACACGCACACACATACTCACACACACACACACATAAATGTTTAATTAATTAAAAATCTCTTGGGTGTTGTTAGGTTTTCCTGCAAACATAAACAAGAATTTTTCCTTGCCCTGAAAGGCAGGTAGTGGAAACATACACATATCCTGAAAATTGCAATACAGTGGGAGAAGTGGTAAGGGAATAGGTAGAACCTACTCCCTGGGTATTGGATGAAAACCTGCTGATTTTCAAGGAAAGATTCACAGAGTGTGTATATTTCTAGAGTGAAGGATATCAAAGGACAAAAGTTAGTCGTGAAAAATCTTGAGAGACTCGAGAGGCTCAATGTGACAGATACTCAAAGTGGCCAAAGCATGGGTTATAACAGTGAGGTGAAGGGTAGAAGATGGAATTAGAAAGTGAAGTGTGTGCATAAGTAACAAAGGGAAAGTAAAGCATGTTTTAACAGGAAAATGATGTCATCAGCCTTGTTACACAGAAGAGCAGTACACAGTATGCAGAGTGTGCTTGAGTTATTAGAGATGGAAGGCAGAAACACTACATAGTAAGGTATGGTCTAAACGAAGTTGTGACAACTAATTTAAACGAGAGTAGAACTTGTTTGGGCTGGTATAAATAGCAGTGAAATTAGGCAGATGCTATGCATAGGGTTCATAAATGCATTTATTGCCTGATATTCTTCTTTCTTTACATGTATGAAAGAGATGTTAACAGTACAATTCTCTCAGGCATTTAAGTTTGTGAGATCTGGTCTAAATTTAGGAGCAGCAGAAGAGTTGCAGAGAAGAATCAGGTAAAGCTGGTTTTCCAACAGGATGTTTGTGATGCTCTCACCAGTACTAACACAGTAATGTTTTTCATAGTTTGGATAAAAATTTTTGAGTAGTATTACAATTATGAATGTCTATGACTATAAGTTCATTTTTGATTGTGAGAGTTTCTATGAAAACTACTAGTCACAGTGTTATATGTCTTGAAGATTATCAATATTTCATTATATATCATGCATTTTCTTCTTGAGTTCATTATTGATGTCTCCTGATTCTTAACGTGTAAGTCACATTCTCTGGCAAACAATTACGAGAAGAAGGACAGAGAGATTTATCACAATCAATGAACCAATTTCAGGTCAGGCAGTGAAATCCAAATATATGAAATCAGTTCACAATTTGAAGAAAACAATAGAAAGCCTGATGCAAGTTCATTTTATGATAACTACTCTGTACTCCACAGTAAGAAATAGTCGAGAACTGTGGAGATCATCATTAAAGGCACAAAATTTCATTCATCATGTACAAATTTTTAGAGATCTTGATTCGATGGAAAAATTCCACAGCATATTTTGAAACCAGAATCTTCCCCCAAATAGCTCATCCTATCAATCCAAGTCAGAAGTGAAATGAAGCAAATGCTATAATTCTGCGTGTGATCTCTAAACTGACAAAACAATTACCCAGTTATTTTCTGTGAGATCTCCTATAATTGCAAATGCCAAAAAAGTACTTTGTGTTTGGGTCCTTTTTGCTCTTATGGGAAGAAAAGAATGGACCCATATTTCCATTAATATTTCTGCCTTTAACAAATATTTACTATGATAGTACTGATGAGAGAATTAAGGTGTTTTAGAAAAAAAATTGACTTTTCAGCAAACACGAGATGAAAACATTATTTCACTGAAATTAATTTGCTAATTGTACACATTATTTGTTCTAATTGCAAAATCCCTTATGTGAGGAAGATATAAAAATATATAATTTGGAAGAAAAAGGATGAGGTAGCTAGGAGCTAAGACAATTTAGCATACAATATAACTAGATATGTGGCATAATTAAATGCTTTTGAAAGGGGGGTTAATGAGACTGACTTCTTAAAGTTAAAAAAATGAGTAATTATTCAGTGGGTCACTGCTATACAATCAGTCCCTACAATTTGTTCATAAACCTTGATTACGTAGTGGTTCTTTTCACTATTCATGAAATGTCTGATTAAATCCTCACTTCACTTTACATAGATATTACCTAAAATAGCAGACATCTACCATTTTAAGGCTTTAAAGCGTTTGCTATTTTACAATTAAAGAAGCTGACACATAGTCTACTAATATTAGTGCTTCATATTTATTGAAGACTTTTTATATGGCCAGCACATTACGAGTTCTACCTCATTAACACCTCATACCAACCTCTGATCCAGTACCATTATTATCCCCACTTTACATGGGAGAAAATTGAGGTTCAGAAAATTTAAATAACGTACTAAAGGCCACCAAAACTTAAAAATGTCATATTTAACATTTGAATATGTACAGTTTAACTAAAAAGCCTAATTTTTTTAATTTTTAATGTTTATTTATCTTTTGAGAGAAAGAGACAGAGTGTGAGCAAGGAAGGGGCAGAGAAAGAGGGAGACACAGAATCTGAAGCAGGCTCCAGGCTTGGAGCCGTGAGCACAGAGCCAGAGGCGGGGCTCGAACCCATAAACATGAGATCATGACCTGAGCCGAAGTTGGCCACTGAACCGACTGAGCCACCCCAGCACCCCAAAAGCCTAAATTCTTACGTGCTTTATCATATGACCTCCTATCTCATAATGAAAATTACAACAAAATGCTGTTGATATTTGGAATCTCTGTCACAAAAAAATTTTCAATTCTTCATCAACATGTAACACCAAAAAGACTTGTAAATGACAGTTTTTACTTAAAATTAGTACTGTTTAGTAAACCTATGAGCTAATTAACGACTTGGAAGTTATGATTTTCATTCATGGATCTGTCTCTTATGCTTCATAGCAAGTTCATTTTATAAAAAGGAAAGCAAATCCATTTCTAGTATTATTCTTTTCTTTTTATGCTCATCCAACAGTTTGGTTGTTTATGCCTTTTGAAGAATTTAAGTTAACTTACATAGTTACACAAACGCACGATATAAAAACTTTTATAGAGGAGGCAATATCTACTAAAGACATGCAATCAATTTTGAATAGTAACGGCTGGAGGAACAGAGAGTGGACACCACACACTTTCTGCAGAGCCCTGTCCTGCTGGATCCCACTCAACGCTTCCGGGTTACACAGTGAGGGTGTCAGAGCAGCACACTGAAATGTGGCCTCTATGGCCACTGACATCCAGAGAGGTTCTGCAGGTGTTGTGCCTCTTTATTCACGGGTGAGTGGGGTAAGGTAGAGAAATGTGCCTTTCTCTTTAAACAGAGTCTCCTGACATGCTGCACATCTCTCAGCCTCTAGAATCAACGTAGAAGTGGCAGGCTACTAGGTTTCATGGAGTTTCTCTCTCATTCTCTGGCATCGAAATGTTACTAATCCCTTGGGTACTCCCTACTTCCTACTTCCCAAATCCAGTGAATCTAGGGGTGGAGAGAAAAATAAAGAAAAGCCAGGACACTCTCCAGGACTGTTCTCATGGAGACAAAATTAAAATATGAGACAGAATGAAAGGGGGAATATCACGGTACTGACTTTACCACAACAGAAAAATCAGTAATTGATTTGCTATCTTACTTCAATTGGTTATCTATACAAACCAGGATGAATATTGTCCAGTTGTCAAAAAATAATTTCAGTACTGGTGTGCTGGCTCAAATGAAATATTTTACTTTCTTTCTAGACAATGGAAATCAATAGAAATGGCTGTAGCTAACTCATGTCTTGTAGACCAATGGTAGGTTGTAAAGAACCACTGAATGGTACCACTGATGAGTGGATTATGATTTGGGCTATTACTTATATTTTCATGTCAGGTAATTCTTACATGTGTGATAGCATTCCCTAATAAGTTTTCCCCATCATTCCCGTAAGATAATGTATAACACAGATTAGTAGAATTTGATGGGAATTTTAATTCAAAGAATTGAATTAAAGTTAGAGAAAATTAAGCATTTCTTTCTTTCTTTTTTCCTTTCGTGTTTAAAGTTTTCTTCATTCAAACTATAGGCAACTTAAAGTTGCCAGCATGATGTTGCCATTTTGATTCTTCAAATACAGGTATGATTGCAATGACATTTCCATTATACATTAAGCCTAACAATAAGCAACTTACATTGTTACTCATAAATTTGGCTCAAAAACAATTTTCAGAAAGGTGCTCTAAAATATTTAATATGACATAAATACATAGTCACCAATGGTGATTATTTTTAAGAGAAAACTCAATATAGCTATTTTACTTCAGTTTAAAAGTCATGACTTCACTTCTCACCTTCATTACTTCTCTAGGAAAGAAAAAACTCAGGATTACAAATAAAATCCTAAATGATTGTTGAAGAAGTCTGATGATGCCTATAATGAGTTGAGTTATAAGAATTTGTAGAAGACTGACTATATATATACACATACACATATACGTGTATACATATATATGTATTCTACACATGATTTTCCTAATAGATATAAAAATATGAGAACCAGTGTGAAAGTAGTAATCACAGTTCAGTTTCATTTGTTTCATTCTCATAATAAACTTGATTCTAAGAAATTTCAAAAAGGTGCTCAAAGCATTTTAAATAAGACATCATTATTTATGTAAACACGTAGGAAGTAATGTATAATTTTATAAAGTGTAACCTCATAAAACCCTGGACTCTTAGAACATTTTCCAGGTAAGTAAATGCAACTTTATTAAGTAGAAACAAGGATTACTCTAAGTGTGGTATTATTTTTATAAATTAAATGTTATAAAAAACACATCCAAAATATATGTAAAATATCATCCATCAAAAAGTCAGGCAAAACATTCGAAAAAACTGTGCAACGATCTACCATTAATATTTTGCAACAAGAATTGCTCATTCTGTTATTTTCTCTCAACTTCCACTTTGAGTTTGGGAGCTAGCAAGATTCTATTTTGAGCTGGCCAAAGATATCTTTGAATTATATATAGAATAAGCAGGCATATGACTTAAATGAGATATTTCCTTCCTATAGAATAATATAGAATTATGTGTACCATTTATAGTACTTAAGATCAACTTCAGATTCATATTTAACAATATTTTTGAATAAGATCTATAGATGAATCTGGAACACATTATATAGCATTATATCCTTTTTCTGTAAAGGACATGTAAGAACAGAAATAACAGTTGGAATAAAATCTGTTTACAGTGTCTTAACAACTAAATTATTTGAATGTATCATTTTTATTGAGTAAATTTGCATCATCATGTTTACCAATTATTTCGTGGGACAGTAATCAGATTTTCAACATATAGTCAAGGTATACAAATATATTTTTCATAAGAAAACTGTATACAACTTAAGAAAAATAATTAGAAGCTAAAAAATATAAATGTGTGCCTAATATGGGACACCTCATATTCTTCTATGAAAGGAATTAATTTGAAATCGTTAATTTTTCTCCAACTTTATGGACAACTGCCTTTCCTAACTACAATCAACAAATAAAATCATATGTATTCAAATTGTTCAATGTGATGATTTAATATACATGTACATAGTGAAATGATTATCATAATCAAATTCATTAACACATGCATCACCTCATATAGTTATTTTGTGTGTGTGGTGAGAACACTTTTTTTGTTCAATTTTTTTGTCTAGATTCCATATATAAGTGATACCATACAGTATTTTTCTTTTTGTGTTAGGTTTATTTCATTTAGCATAATGCCCTCCAAGTTAATCCATGTTGCCACAGAGGGCAGGATTTCCTTCTCTATTAAGGCTGAATAATATTCTGCTGTACAAACATATCACATTTCCTTTCTCTATTGTCGACAGGCACTTAGGTTGTTTCCATATCTTGGTTATTGTGAATAATGATGCAGTGAATACGGGTATGCAGATATCTCTTCAAGATAGTATTTTTTTCTTTGAATATATACCCAGAAGTGGGATTATTGGATCATATGATAGTTCTATTTTTAATTTATTGAGGAAACTCTTTACTGTTTTTCATAATGGCTCTACTAATTTACATTCCCACCAACAGTGCACAAGTGTTCCTTTTTCTCTATACCCTTTTCTCTATAGCAACAGGTAGGAAGACTGGAGTATGAATGTGCTAATTTTGGTAGCTGGTTAAGTGTAGTCATGGATTTCTGCGAAAGTTCACTGAGGATTGCTATAATTTTCTCAATAAAGTAGGAAGTAAGGTGAGGATGGAGACACATAAGAATTTGAGAAGGTAAGAAGAAAGACAGTCAATGAGAAGAGAAGAAATATGAAATGATTAGGGACACAGAGTTATTGCTGGGGGAAAGGAAGGATTTATTTGTGATTCAAAATCACAAATTGAAAGTACAACAAGTTAGCATAGTTGTGGTTTTTCCCCAGACTTATGGTGGTGCACAAGCAGAGCTTGGTATAGGAGAAGAGTTCAATTAAATGAGATGTGTGTTTTGCTAAGGAGGTAAAAACTAAATCAAGGTTAACATAAAGAGAAGTCTATAGACAGGATATACAAGAAATTAAAATCAGAAACCATGATTTTAAGCTGAGTGGAAGAAAAAGACATGAGAAGGTATGGTTAGATTGAAGAAGATTAGGGGTCTGGGTCTTGAGGTAAAATAAGAAAAAATAAAAGGATGTAGTTAGAGAGTGGGATACATAAAATTGAAATGTGGAGTGGTTGTAATTATAAAGACAAGGTCTTTAGGATATTCCCATGGAAATGTATGGGTGATGCAGGATACAGGACAATGTCATGGAGGAGAGGAGGTCAATGCCAGAGAGTATAGGCTCTCTGCTTAAAATTAAGTCACAAAGAGTGATTATAAAAGAGAAGATACAATTCTTGAGAAATGAATATCATTTATGACATAAATTCTAATGAAGAAAATGATTGATGTAAAATTTGTGGTCCCTAATATTCATATTTATTTGTTTGTTTGTTTATGTTTATTTATTTTTGAGAGAGAGAGAGAGAGAGTACAACCAGGGGAGGGGCAGAAAGAAAGGGGGATAGAGGATCCAAAGAGGTCCGCATCGACAGTGGCAAGCCTGATGGAGGGCTCGAACTCATAAACCATAAGCTGAAGTGGGACTCTCAAACAACTGAGCCACCCAGGCGCCCCTTATCTTAATTTAAACTTTTGTTGTTGAATGAAAGGCTGACCTATGTCAATATTTATATACAATATATGCAATATTTCTGGATTTTATTTTTAAATGTTATTAAATAAAACTATATGACTTTGTAAAATCAGAATCCAAAAGAATATATTATATTTATAGAGCCAGGGTGGCCAACTGAAATGAAACAGGAATTCTTCCTCCATGCTATAAACACAGGGAGAGAAAAACTTATTTTCCTAGTGAGATCAGAGAAACTTCTCGAAAGATTGCTACATCCTCTTTTACAAACAATGGTGTGAGTAGGTACCAGGTGTACCAATATGGTCAAGATGCTTATTAATTTTAAGAGTCAAATCTATGGTCAGTGGCGGCTCCCCTTAATGTTAGTTGCTTAGGTTGTATGAAAATATGACAACTCAGACAAAATCGAGAAGATATGAATGTGATCTCAAAGAAAACAGTAAGAAGATGGAAAACCAGGTATGATTTCTTTTAGGAGTAGGAAAAAGGGTAAGAAGTATGGGGAATGTAATGCAATGACATAACAATATATGACAATTGAAATAACAAAACTAATGTGCTCCAATAAGATACCTTGATATAAATTTTAATAAATTTTAAAACATTCAGGATCTACAGGGATATATTCAAAAGAGAAAAATAATGTGTTAGCCAGAGCCTGTTTGTGCAGTTCTATCAAGGTCTGAGGCTGATAGTCTCCATTCTATACTGACATGATAACACCTGGAAGTTCTACATACCATATTTACTCATAATTTGTCAGTCAAAGCAACAAAGGCAGAGAAATGAATTACTTGTGAATAGCCACAACAAAATTATAAGAAAATAAACCAGCTAAGTAAACGACAAAATAACAACAAACAAACAGAAAATCCCTCCCCCCAAATATGCACATAAAAATGGTGGAGAAGGGGAAAGACTCAATTCAACTAGGCAGTTAAATCTCTAGTTCCTAACGAATCTATAAAATTGTCTTACAACTTGCACCCTGTAAAAAATCTAGAAATTGGCATCAAGTCAGCCTATCCATCTAGCTTATCGTTCTCAAGGGAAGAAAACTGACCCTTGCATAAAATTGAATGTAAAATGTAATACGGAGGGTATTTCCAGTCAGGAAAGAAGGATCAAATCATGCTTCTAAGCCAATATTCTCCTTAAAATAATTTTAGGAACATCTCCCTTACTCTGCAATAACCTTCTCTTTTTTTTTCCCCTCTTTTTCTCTCATAACTCTCAATTCTTCATTAGACATAATTTGATGGTTTCATAATTTGAGATATAAAACTGAAAATAAAGATCTGATTACATTGATAAGAATTGATATGATTTCAAAAAGAAGCTGAGATCTTCCTCCAAAACATTCAAAATCTTAGTTGTTTTTCCTTTCAGCAACATTGCTTAGCTTCTGCTCTGTAAGGACAAATGGAAACTGTCCATGGAAGTATTTTGGTCATGCACAGCTGCACTCAGACACTGTTAGCAGAATGTTGCTGTTGAGGAAGCTAACATGGGTCAACATTTCCACAACGATAAGGACTTTTTTGTAAAATCACGATTACTTCTTTTAAAGAAAGGTTTGATTCTGGAAGAGTTAACATATCACTGAAGGATTCTTTGTTTGATGGAAGTGACAGGGAAGGTAGGAGAGAAGCCAAGAGAGAGCCCAATAGCTATCCAACTGTCACACACAGCTGAGGAGCGCAATGCTAAGAGAGACAGGAAGTCAATTTCCAAATGGATCATATAAGACCAGAAGTTTGATGCCATAACCTCAGATACATAAGATGAATCCAGCACTCTGTGTGATCGTCAAGACAGCCTCATAGAAAGTATTTCTGAGAGTTCTTCGAAAAGAGTTGGGGATGACAGCAACTTAGGTTGTGGAGAGTAATTCAGAGAAAGTATATTATGATGGAAAAAAGAAGAGACTTCTCTGTTATTTATGTTTGGCACACACAGAAAGGGAAAAAAAGGGAATATTATGTCATAATATGAATTTTCTTTAAAGGATATATGATATATTTAAAATAATGTTTTCAAATTAAGAACAAAGAAGACACTCTTATTAAATATTGATAACTAATATAGCAGAATACATGGAAACATGAGACAGATTATGTGGATCCAAACTCCGCCTTTGCTATTCATATGCTGTGTGAGTGTTCACAGGTACTTGTCTTTGGAGATTCAGTTTCATCTATAAAATGGGATAGATTAGTAAGCTTTGGTTGCAATGATTAAATAAGTTTATATGTGTAAATCACTTACAAGAGGATCTGGTACTTACTGAGCACTCAATTAACTTTATTCATTACTGTTATTATTCAACTTAATAATGTCTTATTTGAATAACATGTCCCCTGTAGGAGTCGGGCATAGTACTAAAGTAATTTGTAGGTAATGTTGAATTATTCTCCGTAAACTGACTCTAGGGAGAAATAGCTACTGACAGTAAAATACTTTAAATATACCCATTGGAAATATGTCCACTTTACTACCTATATGAATATCTATATATAGTATATTAATTAAAATATTTCTCAAAGTATACCCCAATTTTGCCTTAAACATATTTAAGTATGTGTACATACTTATACTTGCAAGCACTTGGAAATTATTTCAGGGGGCACCTGGGTGGCTCAGTCAGTTGGGTGTCCAACTTCGGCTCAGGTCATGATCTTGCAGTTTGTGAGTTCGATCCCCACGTCAGGCTCTGTGCTGACAGCTCAGAGCCTGGATCTGTTTCACATTCTGGGTCTCCCCCTCTCTCTGCCCCTCCCCTGCTCACGCTCTGTCTCTCTCTGTCTCTCAATAATAAATAAAAATGTTAAAAAAAAGAAAATTATTTCAGGAAAGATACAAATATCTGTTCATGTTATTACCTCTGAGGAAGGAGATGTTGTGAATATGTAATGGAAAGAGATCTAACTTTTATTGTATTACCCTTAACATTAGGATTTTTAAATCTAATACCATTTCAATAAACACTAAATAAAAGTATTTCCTTTCCTCATACAAAGCAATTTACTTTGCCTTATCACATGTATTTTCTGTTTCAATGAAATATTTTTCTTTTGCTACGATAGGCACAGTGCTCAGAACTCAGAAGGCACATGTTGAATTATGCATGAATATTAAGGGAGCTTTTTAACTCTGGCATTAGCAGAACTTCCTACCAGGGTAGAGCAGGAAAATACCCTGTTCATTGATGACCTGCCAGAGCAAGATTAACACCAAAAGTAGTATTCCAAAAGTAGTATTCTCTATTCTAGATTATTTTAGCGTATGTAGTCTTCCAAACCAGAAAGCTATATTGGGATCTCATTACCATTTTTTTGTCTCTGACATCAGTAAGTCAAAGAACTGTTTGGTACAAATACAATGGACATATCACAAGGTTATGTAGGAAGATTGTAGTTCAAGAAAACAAGGGTTACCTAAATGAAGAGTATGGTTTTATTCTGAAGAGAAAGAAAAGCAAAAAATAGCAGAATTTTTCCAGTACAATTTCTAGGAAACTTGTGAAATAAACTTCTTTTTATAAAGAACTGTTGGAACTGTTGACTATGTATATTAAAGGAACACATACTTCTCCATCTTTTATTTTTAACATCTTTGCAACAATTATTATCTAATTTTGAACTTGTGCAAAGTTTCTTTAAGGATAGCTATTTAAGTCATCGGAGTGAGCACTCATACTGGGGGATATTTTCACTTTTATCTACAGCCTATAAAAAGTAACAGATATAAATTGCTATTCTGATAAATTCATTAGCTGAAATATTTTGTAGAACCTGTGTGCAGAATTAATTGCTTTGCCTGTCAGATAATCAAGCCATGTTTGTTCACCAAAAATGTGATGAAATCATTGCAGTAATTTATAACTATGCCAATGCTGGGAAACTTCATTGTTTTCCAATTGTATAGAAAATGTACAGCTCAACTATTATGTTGTACATACTAAAAAGTTTGTTATACTTAGAGAAAATGAATTTTATTCTGAAACAAACTCCTTTTTAGTACGTGCAACATAATGGTTGAGCTGTAATAAATTCTTTTGCCTTTTTAAAAAAAATCACTTTATTATTTTAGAGCAGTTATAGGTTTACAGCAAAATTAAAAGGAAGGCACAGGGATATCCTATTTACCCCTACACATGCATTTCCTTTCCATTACCAACCTCTACTACCAGAGCGGTACATGTGCTACCATCGGTGAGTCTATACTGACACGTCATATTACCCAGATTCCATAGTTTGCCATAGGGTTCACTCTTGATGCTGCAGAATCTAAGGATATAGACAAATGTACAGTGGCATATATCTATCATTCTAGTATCATATAGAGGCTTTTCACTGTCTTCGTGTAATAACATTCTACCCTGAAAAGTTTGGTCACAAATAATAACTCACGTCTGACAACACTGTTTGAAATGCAAATTCCAAACTATTATTTACTTAATCAGTATCTTTCCTCTGGCGCAGTACTGATGAAATAATTAATAATATCAATGAAATGATTAAATGTTAAAATCTCTGAACGATTGCTTCTGGACAAAAGTTATTGGCATTAAACAAGAAACCCCAGAGCACTGTGCAATCTAATTCCATATTTTTTTAACGTTTTTATTTTATTTTTGAGAGACACAGAGACAGAGCATGAGCAGGGGAGGGGCAGAGAGAGAGGGAGACACAGAATCCGAAGCAGGCTCCAGGCTCTGAGCCGTCAGCACAGAGCCCTACGCGGGGCTCGAAATCACAGACCGTAAGATCATGACCTGAACTGAAGTCGGCTGCTTAACCAACTGAGCCACCCAGGTGCACCTAATTCCATATTTAACTCGGACTTCAAGCAGAAAATTGCTTTTCCTTCCAAAAGAGGTTTAAGTAACCCTTTAACCATGAGGGTCTTCACAATGCTAATCACTGAGGAGAAAATAATTATTAGGTAAGAGGAAAAAATCAGTCACTAAGTGCACTTATAAAAAAGATACTAACATAGGTACTATGTAGCCATTGGGATAACAAGCAATGCAGGTCATTACTATTTTTGTATAGACAACTGGAGGTCTGTGTACTTCTTCAAAGTCCGTCAACTTTGACCTTTAACTGCAACAAAAATAGATAAGGTGTTAACTATAGGGAAACAACTCTACCATGGTGCCCTGCTTACCTTGCACACATCCATACGAGCACAGGTTTGAATCACATATCTTAGTCTTGGCAGGATGCCTTATGATTCTCTTGGAATAGGAGAGATGCTCAAATTCATAGAAAGGTAATTGTTAGGAGTAAGGCTTTGACGGTGAAGTTGACTATATAAAGTTCTGGTATATATTGGCTATGAAATGTTCCAAAGAATAAGATGGTTGTGAGGATATTTATTATGATAATATTGGCATATTCTGCTAGGAAAAATAGTGCAAAGGGGACTGCTGCATATTCAACGTTGAATCCAAAAATGAGTTCTGATTCTCCTTCTGTTAGGTCAAAGGGAACTCGATTAGTTTCTGATAATGTTGAAATGAATCATCTTATGGCTAAGGGTCATGTGGGGAAAACTAATCACATGTGTTCTTGGGTGGTAATGTAGCTAGTGTGAAGGATCCGTTTATTAGTAGTACTGACAGGAAGATGATGGCTAGTGGGACTTCATATGAGATTATTTGGGCTACGGCCCATAGGGCTCTGTTTAAATTGTATTTTGAATTTGAGGCTCATCCTGACCATAGGATTGAGTAGATGGGGAGGCTCGACAAGGCTAATATAAATAGCACTCCTAGGCTTATATTAATGAGTGGATATGGTATTGGTGGAGGGATTCATATGCTGGGGTGAGTGAGAGGGCTAAGACAAGTGTTATAATGAATATAGATTTGGAGAATGTGAGGGGTCAGAGGGGTTCTTTGGTGAAGAGTTTTACCATGTCTGCAATGGGTTGAAACAGGCCATATGGTCCTACAATGTTTGGTCTCTGAGAAGCTGCAACCTGTAAGGCCCTGTCCTACTCACTCTTGTTATCCCATGAGAGACTGTTATGAAACAGTTTTTCATAGTCTCTGGGGTCTAATGAGGTATGGGACTTCCCAGCTTACCTTCCCCAGAATAGTGTCAGAATATAAACCTACTTAACTACAGTCTGTATCTGGCTCCTCAACAATGGTATGTCCAACAGATCTCGTTGCAATCTCCAGTCCTTTCATTTCAATATCATCCTTTTTGGCGTATGGAACAAAAATAGCATGGAGCTGTCGCCTTTGGCTTATCATTCTTTTCATTGTTTATGTAAGTAATAAACTGTCTAAATCTTAAGTGGCTCATTGTATCCTCATCGGCTCAATCAGTCTGGCCTTGGGCTTGGCCTTGTCAATCTGGTGTGTTTGCTTGACAATAACAGGAGCTCCACATTGAGTATATTACATTTAAAGTCAGAACATGAGATACCATGAGGTATATAGAAGGAGTCCAGAACTGAAACAACAAAATTGTAAAAGTATTCTGATGGAGATCCATTGGCTGTCTAATAATTTATTTCAGTTGATTATAATCATCTTTTTTAAATAACAAAATAGAAAAAAGAGGGAAAAATGAAAATAGAATAGTATAATTATAGAAAAAATCAGAGTTCATAGCATTTAATAATGTTAAGCTAGCATATAAAAATACTGTATATATACTTTATAATGTATATTTCACTTATTTATATGAGGATCCGCTGTATCAGTTAACTATGGCCACAATAATTCTACATTTAAAAAAAAAGAAAAAGGGAAAACTAAATCTCAGCAGCATATAATAAAATTTTATTTAGTTAATGGGTTAGAGTTTGTCTAATCTAGTCTAGGCTTCACTGAATGCCTCTTGCTCACAACTGGGCTCATTCATTGAAAAGGATGGGGTTCAATGGTTCTGTGGCCAACTTGGCTCAGGTTGGCTCTACTCCATGATCTGCTATCTTCCTCCTAGGATCAGAGAGCTGCCCTTGCATGTTCTTCCCATGGCAGTAGCTAAGCCACAAGACTCACATATACTTTTCATGTTTCTGTTTACATTGTATCAGCTAATATATGGCCAGAGCAAGTCACCTAAGAACCTAGAGCCAACGGATCAGGAAAGACAGTCTTCCTACTGTGGAAGGGCACTGCAAGTGACATTGTAAAGTACATGGATAGATAATCCTAATACTGAAGAGTTGGAACAATAATCCAGGTAGCCACATTCTCCCTAGCTGAAATTTCTCTATCTGAACATATGCTTCAATGGAATACAATTGTATGCATTCAAAATATTATGTCTAAATCTAAAAAGGAATATAATAAATTGATGTGCATATGCCAACAAAAATATTTTAGTTGCCTGTGAGTCTGAGAAGAAAATGTAAGATCAACTTGTCATCATCGTTCAGATTTTCTTCGAACAGGATCAAACTGTGTACTTCTGCCTTTTAAATGTATTGTGTATTATGGCTACAATCTACTCCTCATTATTAACTTAAAATGTCTTCAAAAAATGGTAAAAGTTTTCAAATAAGGTAATTGAAGTCAGAGACCTAGATAAACTCACGCATTAGAAATTTGAAGTTATAAACCATATAGATAGAGAAACGCACATAAAGGTTGTAACTCTGGACATGAGTAAGAAAAGAAACAAATATGATGGACATGCATTTGACTCTAGAAAGCTTTACCATGTTACCAAACTACAATTTAATCTTTTTGCAATAACTAGAGAATACCTTTGGTAATGGATTATTGGACATAGAGTATCACATGTATATTACAAAATATGTTGTACATATTTAAAAATCTGAGGAAGGATGAAATTGAGAAAGGAGTTGATTTGTGAAGGAATTGGGTTTCAATAAATATTGGATGCATCAAATGACCTAAGAAAAATACACAAATATATATAAGATCATGGGTGAAATGTCTTCCACAGATAGTGAGGCAGAAACAATTTTTCCAAAAAATTACACTATAAAGCAAATTTTCATGCTTATTATTGAGATACTCAGTCACTTTAATTTTCACTGTCAATCTAAAGATCCAGAGATACTTGACATCAAATCTTAAAGGAAAAAAAAATATTAGGAAGACAAAGTCATTTAAGTTGCAATGACAATGAACATGATATAAGCTGAAAACTTATTTTCAAAAATGCAATTACAAAAAATATCTTGGTTTATCAGGCCCAGGATTAAGCAGGCAAAGTATCTCAAGAAGACTTTATTTTTTGTTGTTCATTGCATTGGTTTGTCTAAGACTTGAGATGATAGGTGATGCACAGTCATTTTCTTAAAGAATCTTGGGACCCAAGAAGAAAAGACTGTCTACCAGGTCTTTGAATTTGGTCACAAATGGAATTTACTTGTTCCTTCACTGGCTCATTCTTGCCCAGCCCTCAAACAGCAATGATGACTACTATGTCCATCTCCACCTTCTCACCACCAAATCCTACCTCCTTTCAACTGATAAGTAGCTATCCTTTCAAAAATTTTAATTTTTTTTTATTTTGTCAAATGTATCTGGCTTCATTAGGAACTTTTAACATATCATGCCATTAATCGTTTGCATCATATTACGTTACATTGTCCTTGCAGTGAAAAATGATAATGCAGTTTGTATCTAATAAAATACATAGTATCATTATGTTTTTCCCCCAAAATATGCCTACAAATGAGTTCATTAAGTGTTACGTTATTACTCTGGACTTTTAAGTACCTTATATTATCCTTAAACTCCTAATAGATTTTTATATATTCATTTGAGTTATTTGTTTTAATAACATTTGGCAAAGTTTAGGGGCTTTTGTATGGGCTGAGAAATCATTGAATTTTTTAAAATGATGAACATCAAGGGTTCTCCTAGATTAAAAATTTTACATTAAACAAGTTTACAGAAATGGGCTAAATTTCAGTAATGAGAGATGCCTGTATTGTGTATTGTGTGGTGTGTGTGTGTGTGTGTGTGTGTGTGTGTGTGTGTACTTGATCTTGTAAGTCACTATCAGAAAATATTGGAAGCTACTAAGGGAACTCTTTTACTCCAATACCACAGAAGTATTAATGCAGGTCTCTAAAAATAGAGGGGGAGGGGACAATCCACACTGAACTCCATGACCTCATAGCTGTATTTAATCCAAAAGTTACAAATGTTTTTCCTCAGATGAAGGGAAAAGACAAGAAAAAATATAATAAGTATTTACTGGGTACTTCTCAAATATTGTAGTTCAGTTGTCACAGCTGCTCTACCATTAATTCAGCATTGAAGCCAGTGGAATAGCCAGTAGGAACCAGGAAATCTCTTTAGCCAAGACTCACTTAAATGAGGAATTTGGGTTATATACCATATGAGGTTATAAATGGACCCATGTTTTTGTATGTAGTTTCTTGCAGTTTGTTTATGCTTCAGAGAGTCCATGCATAAACAGAGAAAAGTTTCCCAATATCATTTATTTAAAAGTAAGTGTTTAGGGGTGCCTAGGTGGCTCAGTCGGTTGAGTGTTCAACTCTTGCTTTTGGCTCAGGTCATGATTCTAGAGTTGTGTGCAGAGCATGGAGCCTGCTTAAAATTCTCTCTCTCTCCCTCTCTCTCTGTCTCTCTCTTTCTCTTTCTCCTTCCACCCCTTTCCCTTACTTGCACTTTCTCTCTCTCTACAAAATAAATAAATACATACAAGTAAATGTTTAAAATATACCACGGTTTTTTTTGTAATTCTACTATATACAACTGGGGTTCTTTGTTCATTTTATAATGGAATCCTGAGAAAACATAACTTACTCTGGCCTCTGTCACCCAATGACATCTCTTGCATGGAGTGGTCATCACCCAATGTTACACGGAAGGAAGATGAGATGAAAGGGGTTACTCACCAAAAGAAGTAATACAGCTCTTAAGCAAGAGATGCATGATTCAAAAGCAGAGACTATGAATTCTAAAATCCATGCATCTCTCACTACAAAGCATTTAAATCAACTTTAAGCATGATAAAGTTTTTGATAATCTTACAAATTTTATGATAAAACTGTTGTGTTGAAACACTCTTTTTTGTAAAAGACCAATGCATTCAAATGATATTATTTTGCATAACCTAAGGATAACAATAATATATATTGATAATTTCTTTTTAGATCCAATAATAATTTTATGTCTAGTATTTATTTCAAAATGCAAAGATAACAAAGCTTTTGTTCATCAGACTCAAGGAATAGTGGAACATAAACTTATCTTCAGTATATCTCTCATATAAGTTTAAAACCATATTTTCACTAAAAATTTTGTTTATCTATACACATCTTCAGTTTTCCTCCCATGTACTTAGGCACTAGATGACATAATAATATGACAGAAACATGTTTCAGCCACTTTTCTGAAGGGATTCCATGAGGCCAGAAGCTTCTGAGGCCTCTAAATGCTATAGCTTTACAGAACAGTACAACTGTACAGTATTCATAACAAAATTGTACTAGTAACTAACTTTGATCAGCACTTTATTTTTGTGAATTTTTTTTTCACTTTATTTTTGTAAATTTTTTTTTTACAAAAGTAGTAAAGATGATTAATATCTATCAAGATTCCCTCAAAGACAGCCCCTCAGGGACCAAACTCAGGCAGTCTACTCAGCTACCACTTGCAGCACAAGATTACCCTGTCCCTACTTGGGAATGCTTCCAAATCTTTCATCAGCCTAATACAGTGCATTGCAGATATCTAGAGTAAATACAGTGTTCTTACCATGACTAGATTCTTTTAAAATTCTTTATGGATGACAGACAACCTGCTCGGGATATCAAGTACGAATTCCCTGTCTTCATACACTATTTCAGAATTTGTATGGTAGTTTCTTGGAGGTTATTTATACTTCATAGACCTCATGATCATACAGAAAGAAACATCTTCAGTGCATTTTTAATGTCCGTTGATTTTTGAGAAAGGGAGAGCATGAGCGAGGGTGGAGAAGAGAAAAAGAGAGACAGAGGCTTCAATGCGGGCTCCACACTGACAGGCAAAGAACCAGATGTGGGGCTTAGACTCACAGAACCACAAGATCATGACCTGAACTGAAGTTGGACACTTAACTGACTGAGCCACTCATGTGTCCCAGGTCTTTAATATTTTTTAAGCAGATGTTGTTTAAGGAAAGATGTTGTTTAAGGATATAAAGTTGCAAATGGTAGATGATAAACCCTAGAGATCTCATGCATGGTGTAGTGAATATAGAAAACAATATTGCATTATAACCATCAAACTTGCTAAGAGACTACATCTTAATTATCCCAACACAAAAAAGAAATGATCATTACGCAATGTGACAGAGATACTAACACTCCCTGCAAATCAAATCAACATGTCGTGCACCTTAAATTTACATAATATTATATGTCACCTATATTTCAATAAAAAAATAGCTTTAAATTGGTTCTAGCAGAATCTCATCTAAGGTCCAAACACTAACAAGGACATTTTTTTTCTTTCTCTCTGGCTTTGAGCAGAAGTAAACTAAAACAACAAAAATGCTATAAATAAAAATTTCAAATATATTAAAATGTTCACATTCCCCAAGATAATTTCATTCAGAGCATTATAATTTGTATTTGACCATTTACCTTTGAGGATTTCTACCTATAGTCTATTAACCTTATAATCAACTTGCCAAAAGCTGAAAGCAATGTTTGCTCTACTGGTAATCTTTTTATCTCTAATAGATCCCTAATAAATTATTTTTTATAATTAAAACATTATCTAAACTCACCCAAGACCAAAGTTTGTATAATGGGGGAAATTTTGCTATAAGAAATTTATATTTAGTGTTGATCTCTAATTTAAAAATAGTTTTTAAATCATTATTTCTTTTAAGACTACTTTTGGAGGACAAAAAAGCAAGTCCTGTTCCTACCTGAAAAATAAGCCACTCCTCAAACTATATAAAAGCCAGTTAGAAATATGTATTTGTTTCTCTTCTTTTACAAAAAGCTTCTCAGCGTTGAGCCCTCACACCATTCAGGAAGTTATATCATCTTCACTCAAAGAGACATGACTTTAGGGGCACCTGGGTGGCTCAGTCGGTTAAGCGTCTGACTTCGGCTCATGTCATGATCTCACGGTTCGTGGGTTCGAGCCCCGCGTCGGGCTCTGTGTGGACAGCTAGGAGCCTGAAGCCTGCTTCGGATTCTGTCTCCCTCTCTCTCTGCTCTTCCCCCACTCATGCTCTGTCTCTCAAAAATTAAATAAACATTAAAAAAATTAAAAAAAAGAGAGAAATGACTTTAAATGTAGAACTTGGACTATCCCACTAGCTCATGTTATATATAGCAACTAGGTATACTATGTTGTTTGTCTAGCTGAAAAAAGCTATGTAAAATCAGACAAGTGGCAGATGGCTATCCATGAGTTTTAATGGTTTTTGGAGTCCTTGGACTCTTTAGTACTAAAGCAAAAAAAAAAAAAAAACAAATAAAAAACAAAAACACTTGGGTTCAAGGCTGACTACCAGTAGAGACTATCTTCTCCTACCTCATTACCAGTATCTAAGGAAAACAATCTGGATTGAAATTTGATTCTTCTCAATTTTCACAGTGGATGACATTTCTTTTGTTTTCATGAACATAATAATGAGAGAATTCTCTACTGAAGAATGTACTAACTCAACAAAAATGTAAATGAAGTAGCATACCCAATGATGTACTGAGGTTATCCATATCTGAGGAGAGATCCTGCTGTTAGCCTCAGAACCTTGATCAGTGCTGTACATAATTAGCATTCGGCACTTAATTAGCATTCAATGAATGTTAGTGGAATTGGAAATGAGCCACTACAACTCATCATGTTCTTTTTGTTTTGTTTTGTTTTTTAGCGTGGTGATGATAATATAGGAAAAGGGGATAGGATTTAGAGTCAGAGTATCTAAGTTTGAGGGCCAGCTCTGATATTTACAGGTTTGGTGTCAGAAAAGTCACACAACCTCACAGAATCTCCATTTTCTCATATATAAAATGAAGATAAAAATGACTTTCTAAAAGAATTATAGGGAAGATCAAATAATGTAAAGAATACGAAAGCATTTTATAAAATGAAGTATCCAAAAAGTCCTGAATGAAGGCAAAATGTGAATAAAACATCAAAAACAAACTTAACCCACCAGTATCATACAGTGGTGTTTGCCTTTTATTGTATCGTGGAATAAGAATTTCTTCAAATAACAGTAACTTGGATTAAAGAACTGAGTAATATTGACACCACAACAGTGCACTGCAATTAAACATAGAAATATTCACAGATTAATCACTTTTCCTCTCAATGCAATTAGTTCATTCATTTCCTCTTCTTTAATGGCAATTTTCTGTGTAATCTACTTTCATTCTTATGGCATTAGTGTATAACAAGACAAAAGATTTCTACTCATTAGAGAATATGTACTGAGTTATGATGAAATCATGTTTTGATTATGTCTAATTTTAGTTTAATTTTCATCTTCTACATTTTACCTTTACAGATAACAGAAGAATCTGAGAGAAAACAATGCTAAGGCAACAATTTGGCAAGAATAAAGGTTAGGTAGCAATGAGGAAAAGAATAATAAGTAAGATAATTTCTGGGGCACATGGGCGGCTCAGTCAGTTAAGCACCTGACTCTTGATTTCAGCTCATGCCATGATCTCTCTGTTTATGAGACTGAGGCCCGTTTTGGACTATGTGCTGACAGTATAGAGCCATCTTGGGATTCTCTCTCTCTCTCTCTCTCTCTCTCTCTCTCAAAACAAATTTTTAAAAAGTATATAAAAAATGGATCTCTGAGAAGCACTAATATTTACAGCAACAAGAATATATACTTGACCTGAAATACATGCATTTAAAAATATTACAACATGTTCTACATTGTCAAGTAAGGATTAATATACACAGTAAATTGGGTTTGAACTAGTCAAACCCACTGTGTATAATTTAAGACTGCTGTTTTCCCAAAAATCTATAGCTAAGTAAATATTGTTTGTAAATAAAGCCAAGAATAGATCAAGTTGTAGCTTCGACAATCTTCGAACAGCCTTTAATGTTGATCATCTCTGAAGGCCACTTTAACGTTTGATGTGTCACTTAGAAATTATTTTTCAATACTGTTTATAAAATATTTCATTTCTACTCTATAACTTATCAGGAAATAACTCCCATAATTATAGTCACCTTAGCATTTATTATGCTTTAATATTTTCTTCAAAATGTTGTAGCTTCAGATTGCATGTTGCTGGTCCGCTGTTTTCAGTTCACTGCACTCTTGAATCTCCACATTCCCTCAGTCACAAAGTCCTGCCAGTTCCACCTCAGTACCTCTCTGCCTGTCCACTGACCTGAGAAGTCTGCTTCTAATCTTATCACTTTCACCAACCCAGTGCATCCTCCGAAGTGCAGCTAGAGTAAAATAATTCTTCCACAACCCAATTCTGAGTATAGCACTCCACTCTGAAGTCTCCTGGCTATCATTAACTGACTCCAAGACAGTCCAGACTTTCTAAAAGCTGTACAACCATTCCCCTGCATACGATTTAGCCCTTTTTCACTCTCCATTCCCAGGCACACACTCTCAAGTCCCACCCATACCTACACATACGTTCTATGTCTCAATAATTCTCTATGCTCTTCCTAATCTCAAGCATGAACATATAGTTTTTCCATTTGTTTAATGTGCCCTTCTCCTATTTTTAAATTTTTTTTAATATTTATTTTTAAGAGAGTGAGAGAGAGAGACAGAGTGCAAGCGGGAGAGGGGCAGAGAGAGGGAGACAGAATCTGAAGCAGCCTCCAGGCTCTGAGCTGTCAGCACAGAGGTGGATGTGGGGCTCGAACTTACAAACTGTGAGATCATGACCTGAGCCAAAGTCAGACACTTAGCAGAGAGACACTTAAGTGCCCCCTCTTCCCCTATTTTGTCTAGTTAATCTTCATCCATCTGCTCTCAGTTTAGGTGTTACATTCTTCAGGAATACTAAAAATCAGAATAGGTTTCCTTCCTGTATGCCCTCTTCTATCCCCCCTTATTTACCATGATAGCCTCAATATAGCAGAGAGAGAGTAAAATCGGCAGTTAACAGACACTGTATAAAAAAACAATAAAGAAGATGAATATTTTAGATAAATTTAAGTGTCATGTATAGCCAAATTGTGATTCTCATTACATTTTATTTATTTTTTTAAGTTTATTTATTTATTTTGAGAGAAAATGAGAGACTGCACTTATGGGTGAAGGGCAGAGAGAGAGAGGGAGAGAGAGAGAATCCCAAGTAGGCTCTGTCAGCACAAAGTCCGATGGGGCTGTAACTCATAAACTGAGATCTTAACCTGAGCTGAAATCAAGAGTCTGACACTTAGCCAACAGAGCCAGCCACCCAGGCACCCTATCATTACATTTTAAACTACAACATTTATGAATTACTTCCTAAACTCATTATTCTATAGGATCACCTAGTGATAAAATACAAAGATATGTAACTGAAAAATTCTCAAAGTAAAAGTGAAGATTTTCTTTTAAGGGAGAGAAGAACAATAAAATTTGTTAAATCTGTAGAAGAATTGTTTATAGGCTGAATAAATGTAGACAACATGTTGACCAAATTTTAGTGTCAAATGGGCATTGAGAAAATAATATACATGGCTCAATGAAAAGCTAAGAAAATATGCATATAAATTAGTAATTTGAGTGAAGAGGAAATATGTTGGAAAAAGTTTGAACACTGAAGCCAAACATATCTAGGTCAAATTCTAATTCCATTAGTTATTAACTGCATGATTTGGGAGGAAGTAAATTATTGGAACCTCTGTTTCCTCATCAATAAAATGAATAGGATAGTAATACATCCTCCTATATAAAATGTGGGGAACAAATTTTTAAAGCCCATACTGCAATACCTAACACAAACTGGAAATTCAATAAATGTTGGTAATGTAGTTAATATGGAATAATGGAATAAATGAGATCACTATGAATTATGGCCATGAGAGAAGATCTCATGTAGAAGATGATTTTAATTTGGGCTTTGAAAATGTCTAAACATTAGGAAAGTGATAGAAATAGGATAGGCAGGCTGGATTTATACTTCATTCACATCTTTATTATGTAACATTTATTAAAGACTAGACCGTGCCATTGTTATTTGTGAATTAACAAATTTCCTCTACTGTATCACAACTTTCTAAAAGAAATTTCACCAACTGCTAACTACCTGGCACATAGCAAGTTTACAATATTTTATTGCTGTTACTCATTTAATTAGCTGTTTGAATAACTCTAAGGAAAAATGTCCAATCATCAGGGCAAAGCTATATAGTTTGAATGACGTCCTGATATTTTGGAGGGCCTTCAAAACCAGGTAACATTTATACTCAATTTTATTAAGAGTCTTAAAATAAGCCTTTAGTAACTGATTAGTTATGCAATAAAACTATGCAGTCTTCTTAAATTAACATAAAAATCACAAAGGAAAATAAATACTGCAAAGATTGGCAATAATTTTTATTTTAAATATTTTTTAAATATTCGAGATAGAGAGTGCCAGTGGGGTAGGGGCAGAAAGAGAGGTGGGGGACAGAGAATCCAAAGCCAGCTCCACCAGGGTGCAAGCCTGATGTCTGGCTAGAACTCACAAACCACAAGATCCTAACCTGAGCTGAAGTCAGACACCCAACCGAGTTACACAGGCACCCCAGCTATAATATTTTTAAAGGAAAATACTGAGAGGAAGTACATATTATTAGTCACTAAAATTTGTCTTAAAGTAAATATTATCAAAACTGTATGACATAGACAAATAGATGGAATAGTCTAAAGCTGAGACACAGATTCTAAAGTGGGCTGTTTTGAACACATTCTAAAAGATTCTGAAGGTCAGGGACTAAAGGAAATCCTTTCAGCAGGTGGAATATTAGCCATATATCTCACTGTCCACTGCCTGCAAAGATAGATAGCCTAAGATAAGAAGATGTACTAATTATTGGGCTGTGGCTAATGAATACTTGGCTAATGATTAGAGACTTGTAAAAAACAAGGTTAAAGACCTGGGACTAAGAACAGTAGGGGAGAAAACTCAACAAAACACTCTCACAGTGAAGTAGACTATCAATAATTGGATGCACATATTCATCTACTCTGGGTGTATGTGAGCTTTCTTCTCAGCAATCTTGTACTTGTTCAACTATCTCAAAAATAAGGGGGGTGGGCATGGTGGCATGGGCATAGAACAAGTATAGACATAATGTCATGGGACTGTTTTCATAAAGACTGACCTGTCTACTATCACTGTCATCCAGTTTTTCAGAAGTGGTGACTACCTCTAGTCCCTCAGCATTGTTATCATACTTCAGTGGAATCAGCCAGCTAGACAATAGTGAAATAGATCACTATTGCAATAAAACATCCTCGTGAAAATAAACACTCATTCTGCTTTTGAATTTGCTTTCCTTACTCATCATGCTTTTACCAGAACCACGATCTGTGGACTTACTAAATGCCTAACGTATCACAATTTTGTCCTACGCATTATTTCTAAACATGAGACAAATGGCAAAAGACATAGACAAAGGGTTAGTGTCCATAGATTTATTGGTCTTACTCATAAAATGTTGGAAAACCTAGTGAAGACTCAATTATGTCCTCAGCTAGAGGACAAAATGTCAAGATACTGCTATCTTACCAACCCTTAATAAATACTTACTCTGTACCTCTAACAGAATTCAATTCTGGATAAAGATTCCTTAGATAGGAAATTTATTCAGGTCCATTTCAGACATTTGAATCTATATTCCTCAAAGTATACACAACCCTAAGAATGATGGGAGTAAAGGAAAATAGCATTATTGAGTACTTAATATGTATTGTGCATAGTGTTAGATCTGTTTTACCGGTGAGAAAGCAAACTTATGGGATAAGAGTTTTATCTGTCTTGTATACTATTCTAGCCCCAGCTCTTCAAACAGTACATGGCTCTTGACATACACTCTGTTTATCTGTATCAGTCAATGAATGAACAAAACTAATGATTTCCAGTCAACTACTTCTCACCATTCCACAGAGTCTATCTTTCTACAAATTGAGGCTCAAAGAGTAACTACTTAAGGGGCCCTTTGGTGCATAATAGGCCAATCACATCAATCTGATGTTAGGTAACAATTGAAGGACTTCCTGGTTTGATCAATGACTCTATGTAAATATTTAGAAAAATGAATTTGGAATTGTTAGAAAACACTGAGTATGAGTAGCCTGTGAACCTACTACTGACTGTCCCTAGTGAGCTGTGAAATCTTGAAAATGCAACTCAGTGATCTGGGATTTGTATTTCCTTATTAAGTTAAAGAAGTTGATCTCTCAAACCATCTCTGTAATCTAAAATTAAATGAATCTAAGAATTTACAATGTGGATTGTTTTGTTCATTTACAGACAAGTGAGATATTTTCATTTAGCCTATAAAATTTATAACATAATTTAACATATAAAAACACTGTGGAATAAGACATATCTATTTACATCCTAGTATTCATTTATAGTACATAACAGGAAAAATACATGATATGTAAATATAAAATACGAAAATAGAAAACATAATACAAAATGGTAGAAAACGTGGCATAAATTTAATTCTATTGGCTAAGGTAGTTAGCTTTTCTTTTTTCTGATCGTATATTTTAGGTGCATATTTTGTAGCTGCCATCCAAAGATTACTGCATAACAAAACTGCTTAAGACATTCAATTTTCCCTTAAAGATAAAGTAAGGAGTATTTATTGCACAGTAGCAGGAAGCAAGGTCTTTTCTATACATTTTAGGGAAACACAAAATACCTTCACTTCAGTAGACAAAGAGCTTGATTGCTGTTATTCAGTTGCTAAATTGATGACATTTAAAGGTCCATGGTATTCAATTTTCTTAAACAAATTAAAAATACATAGGAGAAATCTCTTTTTCACTGACTTTACAAAAATCCCTGATTAACATGCCAGATGCCAAAGCTCTTCAAGCCTGATGAAGGCTCCCTGGAGTTAATGTCCTTTCTGCAGTTACTGCCAAAGGACTGAAGCAGATTGTGCCAGGCTGCATAATCGTATGATTTTACTCCTATTGAGAAACTACTGCTACAGGAAAAATCAACTGCCTTGATGAAAAAAGCTTAAAATCATAAAATATCTGGATAAAACTTGCATTTTTCATGCAAGTTAGTTGTATGGTGCCCTCTGACATTCTAGTTCTAAAATCTCTGTTTCAATTCCTTCTACTTGAAATGAAAAGCATACATTTTATCACCATGGAACAAAAAAGCTCTACAGCAGCCTGGCTAAAGAGAGAGATCCTTTGGTGGGTGCAGGCTGTGTATGTGGATGTTATAAATAAAAATAAAAGATAAGGAAAATTAAATTGCCTGCGAGCTTTATTTTTTAATTGAATTTTCACATTCCTTCAGGGTACATATTCACTAATTAGGGCTATCATAAACAATCATGGACATGAATCAGCCCATAAAGCAGTACATTCACACCTAACCACAGAAAGTCAGGATGACCTATTTTACCGTGCCACTGGGTCAAAATGGCTAACTGCGGAAGATACTGTTAATTCTCTTGCCAGCATCCATTCTCCCTTTCTCCTTTGCTAACAGAATCATATTTTCTCTGGGGAAGCTACATGGCACCCCAGTGACAGATCATGATAAACAATCACGACCATATTTCCCAATCTCTCCTGAAGTCAGGATGACTATGGAATCTGTCTCTGGATTAAAAGACTTACAGTCTGCTGAAGTAGTTTCTGGTAAGGTTTTCCCTCCATGATAAAACAGAACATATGTACCTAGCACAACCCTTTTCCTTTCAGCCGTTATCCTGAATCACTTTTTATTTTGTATTCAATAGAGGGAACAAGTATGAGATTTGCCAAAGAATCACAAAAACACTGGTCCTTACGTCACTGAGTTCCTGAACCAACTTTAGCCACCATCCACTTCCAAGCATTTGTTTGTGAAAAAAAAAAAAAAAAACTAGACATTTACCTCTGCAAGTTGGATTTTCTACTACTATCAGCCAAATGCCTTCCTAATTTGCATGTTCAGAGTTGTATCCCATTCTAAATATTCTTACTAACAAACCAGCATCTCTGGCTTGGATCACCCATCTAATTAGTCTTATTGCCTCCAGTTTAATCCATTTGCCATCAGATAATCTTTGTATAATCCAAAACTTGTCCATGCATCTCCTCTTTAAGATCCTTCAGGGGTGCCTGGGTGGCTCAGTTGGTTAAGCTTCTGACTTGATTTTGTCTCAAGTCATAATCTCACAGTTTGTGGGTTTGAGCCTGATCTCAGGCTCTTCGCTGGCAGTGTGGAGCCTATTGGGATTCTCTGTCTCCCTCTCTCTGCCCCTCCCCCACTCACGCTCATCCTCTCTCTCTCTCTCTCTCAAAATAAATAAACATTTCAAAAAAAAAAAAAGACCTTTCAGTGGTTCCCCAATTCTGTCAGCATAAAATTCAAAAACCTTATCATAACCCAAATGACTGGTACATGATTGCTTCTCCAGCTTCATAAATTCATTTATAAATTTAACAATTATTTATTAATTTCTTATATATGTATAAGGTTCTAATAAATATGTGGCCAACACAATCTTACCTCTATAGAGCTTCCTATTTATCACCATTTCCCCTTCTTTAAATATCTGTAAGCAAGAACATTGCCCTGAATCCCCTGTTAGAAGCTTTAGCAAGCCAGCTGCTCAGACTCTAGTATCAACTCATTATGTATAGAAAATAATACGAAATACATTCCTGGTCTTTTGGGTCATGGAATTCAAAATAATTTCCAAACTAATTTTTCAACTATTGCTGTAAGATTGCAGTATATAAAGATACTGAAATCTAATCTGTGGGCCATCAAAACTACACCAGTGAGCACTGAGGGCCAGCCAAACCTTCATTCCCAGATTATTCACTTGAATCTTCACTTCCTTATGAGAAGCCAATAGCTTGCATGGAAAATTATTCAGTTCTTCATTTAGTTATTTAGCTAGAAACATAAGTTACTAAATTTTGTCAGTGGTATAGCTGCTTTTATTTCATTCTATTTATTTTTTTAATTTTTTTAATGTTTATTTATTCTTGAAAGAGAGATTGAGAGCGTGAGCAGGGAAGGGCAGAGAGAGAGGAAGACACAGAATCCGAAACAAGCTACAGACCCTGAACTGTCAGCACAGAGCCCGATGTGGGGCTTGAACTAATGAACCACGAGATCATGTCTTGAACCGAAGTTGGATGCTTAACTGACTGAGCCACCCAGGCACCCCAATTTTATTTTTTGTTACAATTTTTATTTAAATTCTAGTCAGTTAACATGTAGTGTAATATTGGTTTAAGGAGTAGAATTTAGTGATTCACCACTTATATACAACATCCTGTGCTCATCACAAATGCCCTCCTTAATCCCCATCACCCATTTAGCCTACCCCCCAACATATGGCTTCTTCTAGAATTGATATTAGTAAAGTAATAGGACTGAAGTGCAAACATGCCACCAACAACACATTCAGTTGAAAGGAACAATTGGCAAATCTATCATGGTATTGATTGAAGCAAACCATTCACAGAAATGCACATAGGTAATGTCTCATCTAACATCGAGCAGTCAAAAATGAAATACACCTCTAAATGAAATTGGTATGTAAGATAAGTTACTCAAAATTGACATTAACACGTATATTTTCATTAATTTAAAACTGCTTCATATGCGTACTTGCATTTCAGTTCATATAATATTCTCATAGTAAATCTTAAAGATTATTTTTCTCTTATAAATTTCATATATGTAGAATTCTTTCAAATATAGAATCCACATGTAAGAAATAGCCATATGTCAGAAATACATGTAGAAATCTATGCTGTTATAGAAATGTACAGTCTAAAAAGCTAATGTATATTAAAACTCATTTTATGTACAAAAGGACAAAAGTTCTGCAGTTTTTTCCATGAGCAAATATATATGGGCCATCCACCATAAGACCTATGGAAATCGTACCAGATCTTATATTGCATGTTTCTTTGTTGTTGTGAAAGTTATGTTTACATTTGCTTTCTCATTTTATCTTTACAGCAAATTGTCAATATAGATACTTTTCTTCCTTTAGAATGGATTTCCCATTTTAACAGAGGTTCTAACTAAACTGGAAAAAAATAACATCCCAACATTATGGACTTAAGTCTTTTATGTTTGTATTTGGCAGCTACATATAATGTAAAATCAGTCACTGGGGTCAGGCATACCCATATTTGAATTCTGGTTGTGAAACGTTTTAACTTTTTTTAAGTTTTTATTTTACTTCCAATTAGTTAATACAGGGTTATATTAATTTCAGGTGTACAATATCCATACATCATCCTGTGCTCATCACAAATACATTCCTTAATCCCCATTATCTATTTAACCCACCCTCCTTTGGTAACCATCTGTTCTCTATAATTAAGAGTATGTTTCTTGGTACTTTCTCTCTCTCTCTTTTTACCTTTGCTCATTTGTTTAGTTTCTTAAATTCCACATATGAGTGAAATTATATGGTATTTGTCTTCCTCTGACTGACTTATTTCTCTTAGTATTATACTCTAAATCCATCCATGTCATTGCCAATGGCAAAAAAGAATTACTTTTTTATTGCTGAATAATATTCCATTGTATATACCACTTCTTTATCCATTCACCAAACAATGGGCTGCTTCTGTAATTTGGCTATTGTAAATAATGTTGCTTTAAACATAGGGGTGCATGTTCGAATTAGTGTTTTTGTATTCTTTGGGTAAATACCTAGTAGTGCAATGGCTACACTATAGGGAAGTTCTATTTTTAATTTTTTGAGGAACCTCCATACTGTTTTCCACATGGCTGTTCTAGTTTGCATTCTTACCAACAGTGCACAAGTGTTCCTTTTTCTCCACATTCTCACCAACACTCATTGTTTCTTGTGTTGTTGATTTTAGCCATTCAGATAGGTGTCAGATGATAGCTTATTGTAGTTTTGATTTTGCATTTCCCTGATGTTAAGTGATAATGAATATCCTTTCATGTGTCTATTGGCCATCTGCATGTCTTTTTTGGAGAAATGTCTATTCATATCTTCTGTCCATTTTTTAATTGGATTATTTTGTTTTTTGGGTTAAACTTTATAAGTTCTTTATATATTTTGGATACTAACCCTCTATCGGATATACCATCTGTAAATATCTTCTCCCATTCCAAAGGTTGCCTTTTAGTTTTGTTGATTGTTTTCTTCGCTGTGTAGAAGCTTTATTTTGATATAGTCCCAATAGTTTATTTCTGCTTTTTATTCCCTTGCCTCAGGAGACATATCTAGAAAAAAGTTGTTTTGGCCAGCCTCCAAAAGGTTATTGCCTGTGTTCTAGGATTTTTATGGTTTTAGGTCTCACCTTTAGGTATTTCATCCAGTTTGGATTTATTTCTGTATATGGTATAAGAAAATGATCCAAAAAAAAAGAAAGAAAGAAAGAAAGAAAGAAGAAAGTGTTCCAGTTTATCTCCTTTGCAGTTGTGAAATATTTTAGCATGATATCATCTAATTTCTTTAAGTAAAAAGGGGATTGACAAGGCTTATTGACACTGGGCAAGAGTAAATGGATTGGCTAGGACAAGCCTGAAAAATAGCTAGGACTCACTATACTTCTCCTCAATGCTTTTCATTTTCTCTCTTCTTTCCCTCTCTTTCCCTCCCTTCTTTGAAGACATGTCCAGGGGTTTAAGAGAAAGGAAAGCTGAAAAAATAAGATGACAAGTATTTTCTACATTATGGAAAAGTGGCAAGTCTTTCTAAGTTTTCCTGAGTTCATCCTAAGAATAGATTTCAGTTATTGAAAATTCATTGTGCTGAATTCCTGAGCTAGTTTATAAAACACAAACACAAAATTGAATAACTGAAAATTATTTTAGTCATCTATTACTATGTAAGACAATACTCCCTCAGTTAGTAACTTAAGTTACAAACATGCATTGTCTCAACAGTTTATAATGGTCAGAAATTCAGGTGGGGGTTGGCTAGGTGGTTCTGGCTCAGTCTTTCCTGTGATTGCAGCAAAGTCAGCCAGGGCTGCAGTTCTAGGGGCTTAGAATCCATTTCTAAGTTCACTCATGTGACTTCTGATGGAGGTTTCATTTTATTTTTTACCATATATTCCTCTCCATAAAGCTGCTCACAAAACATCACGAATTTCCCTACCGCAAGAAAAAGAAAAGAGAAATCTCAAGACAGAAGCTTCAGTCTTTTACACATAATTTTGGAAGCGGCATGCCATTACTTCTGCTAACTTCTATTGATCACACAGACAACCGGGTATAGTGTGACAGGGGACTACAAAAAGGTGTGAATACAAAAAAGTGGGAATCATTAAGTGTCATCTCAGAGACTGGCTACCAAACACATCCTGCCATTATCCACCTTGTGGAGTGGAACCCACTTGTTCCAACGGCCCAGACAAGGTGTACTAAGCAAGCTGGACATTCTAGAGACATAACTTTTATTCTAACCTAAGATTATAAGGCAAAAACAGTGGAGATGTCTGAAAACTTCACTGTTGCAAAGCTGAAAGAGTAGAAGACTCCAAAATGTCCACCGAGCATCATGCTTTGCACATGTTACCAACCAACTAAATACTTAGGCACACATATTTCATTAAATCTAGATACTTTGGGTAGGGTTTCAAGTTTATTCCTATCTACCTTTTAGAAGAAATATCTCTTCTCTCCCTACCCTTAAGGTCTCTGAGCTACAGAATTCATGCTAGTTTTGAAGAAAGACTTCCAAAAACTCAGGGAATTTTCATCTAAATGATATAATTTGATAGAACTCCAGTTGATATTTTTAATAAGGTTATACTACATTGTGATTCAAATAATTCAGAGTGATGAACACACAGTGCTTGGCACATAACAGGCAGTCTAAATATTTATTGATTAAATAAGTACAAATTTTCTACCATTTTTACGTACAATGACAGAAAAATATTGTAATAGGTTAGATTGTCTTGTTACTATTTCAAAGAAAAGTGGACCTTCTAAGGAAAACTAAAAATCCATAGTATGGAATAAATTTTAAAGCAAACATATACACAAGAAGCAAAATGTTATTGCCAGGTTAGAAACCTGTATTTTCAAATAACTATAATTTGAACAAGAAATGAAAAATTTTTGTATCTTTTTAAAAAAGGGTCCGTACTCAGGAAAATAACAAGAAAAATCTCTTTCCTTTTATTATAGTTTATCTGTCTAGTCTCAATGAAAATTGTATCAGGACTCAAAAGCTGAAATTAAGGTAATTTAAAATCACTTCAAAGATGTTATGAAGTCCCTCTTATTAAATCTTAACTCATAGTACTTCCAAACTATAATTTATAATTCATGATTCTGGAAAGAAAATGAAAAACTGACTTTGAGAAATCATTTTAAAGACAATTTTAAACTGACAACTTGCTCAAAGATATGATTGGCGAATTTAAATATTCACACATTTTCTCTAGGTTTTATTATTTTAAGTTATCATAACCTAACTTTAATAATAATCTGAACTATTCAAACACAATAAATGTTAAGAAGGTTATTAATAGATTCTTCGAAATACTACTTGCACTAAAAATGTAGAGGGGAGAAGTTTCAGAGAAATGTTTATAGGTGATGATTAAACAATGGTCTCTCAGTTGCTGGTTATTTATTTTAAAATATAAATCATTCTATATAAAAAAATAATTTTAGGAACAGTTTAAATGACCTGAACAATTAAGTTTCTCACATTTTATAACACTGTCAACATAAAACAAAAGCCTGATTTCTTGACGTTTATTCATTTATTTACTCTGCTTTCCCCATGATTTATTCATCTCCATAGCAATTATCACTATCTAACCTATTATATAGGTATTGTTTCAGTGGTATACTATCTATATCCACCTGCTGGAATATGATCTCAGAGGAGAACTCTCTCTATAATATATTCTATTTTATACCCGGATTCATACCAGGAGCTTTATAAACATTTACTGAATGGATGAAGGAACGAATTGTTATCACATGTCATGCACTGTCCTAGTAAAAAACAATGTAGACATGATCCTTATCATGATAGAGCTCATAGTTTACTGAAGGCAAAGACAAGTGGACAATTACCGGAACCAATATCACAAACACTCTAAGAGAAAAGAACACAACAGTGGTATGAACTCTGAAATTGGAGGAAGGTTTTTGGAAATTAAAACGCAGATCTAAAAGACATTTGGAAATTAGTCAAGTTTTTTAGAAGTGAACAGAAAAGAGAGAAAACTGTTCAACATGAGGAAACCGTATGTGCAATGACCCACAGATAAGAAAAAGAATGACCTGAAAGAAATTCTGTACAATTTTATTATAGAGATTAAATTGAGGTGGGAGAGGTAGAAGTTAAGATGTTTTCAACAGATGCTTTCAACACCAACTAACAGAAAATATCCCTCTAGATCTTGAGAGACTGGGCAATCAATTAGGCTAGGACCCAGTTTATTTTTTTTCTTTTCCCAGGTCCAATTCCTCACCAAGATTTCATCCTTGGCAACCCAACACTTGCACTGATGGTCTCAAGTGACTATCAGCAGTGCCCAGACCTGCTTGCTTCCTTATCACACCCAGCACAGAAATAAAAAAGGAAGGTGAGTCTTATTTCCAGGAAAATCTGCAGATTCACTTTGATTGGTCAGTTTAGGTCACATGAAAGCTAGGTACTGAAACAGACTGGCCTTAGCCAGGTCTCCTGCTGAATCCTTGAAACCTAGATGGAATTGTATCCCTGACACCACAGTAAGCAGATAGAAACAAGGGGCACTTGGTCAATGGAAAAAGGAAAATTAAATACATAGGCAACTGGCCTGTTGTATTTGCCATGTAACTTTAGATTGCATCATATAAGCAAGTAAGAGTCACTGAATTGCAAAGGACGAACCCACTCAGACTAACTCAGACTAACATTTCGCTTGGGAAAATAGCATTAGTAGTTAGAAATTATGGAACAAAAACTTAAACACAAAAAGTAAATGGGTCCTAGGTTAATAACTTGTAAAGGTTATATCTACTTTTTACTTGTATAGAATTATACAACTTCTTTAACATCTGAAATGGCAAGACTCTAAGAACTGAAACAACTTTAAGGTTATAACCTGTAGACATGTCAAACTCATATCCAGAAATCAGACTAACTCAGTCATGTTAGAGATGTTACTCTTTCTGCAATGTGAAGAAAAGAGCAAACAGAATCAAGATAAGAAACAGAGGAACTAGTTAGCACATTGGTGCAAAGTGTTATCAGTAGGGAAAGACTAACAATAAAAGATTCAAGAGATATTCAGCCATTAGAATAGACAGACATTGGAGAAGATTTTATGTAAGTGAAGGAGAAAGCAGAATCAACGATGATCCCTGTGTAATGGTTGGCCATTTGGACATGTAGGGCAGTCCCATGAAACCAAGAAGGAAAAACAACTTGTGGAGGGAAATACTGAGTTGATTTCTGGATATTTCTAGATTTGACATGTCTGCAGGTTTTAACCTTAAAGTTGTTTCAGTTCTCAGAGACTTGCCGTTTCAGATGTTAAAGAGGTTGTATAATTCTACAGAAGTAAAAAGTAGATATAACCTTTACTAGTGATTAGTCTAGGACTCATTTACTTTTTGTGTTTAAGTTTTTGTTCCATAATTTCTAACTACTAATGTTATTTTCCCAAGCAAAAGGTTAGGAGGAAAAATGAAGAGACCAGAAGCATATCATAAATCATCTGTGTTTTCCTCTAACAAGAAATATAAATGCATATTAAATACCACCTGCTACAATGATATGGAAAAAAATAAGTAGAAATATCTTGATTCAGTGTACAGAGGAGCAAACACTGGATTTAGATAATATCAAGGTCAAGTAGTGACACAGGCAAAGAGAAAGTAGAGCAAGATTTTTTTTGTCTACTAAGATAAAAAAAAATTATTATTGCAACATGGATTCCTGAGTTGCTTTTAAAAGTGGGAGAATCTTTGTTTGGGAGAGTATCTACCTGAAACATCACTTGGAGGAACAGAGCTAGCTAGGCAGCTGCAGTATAAAACTGATTCAGCAGCAGATGTGAGCCAACCCTCCTTGTTTCCAAATTTGCTAGAGGGATGTAGCCTGATGAGGGAGGAAGCTGAATCTAGGTTATACAATAATGAAGTAGACAAAAACATAGCTGAACTGTACTTCATAATAAATCATTGAGAATTTCAGGATGGAAGAGAGCAGAGAAGAAAGGAGAGAAAGGAGGAAGGAGGTGGGGGAGGAGTAACAGAATCAGATAGCAGGGATGGTATAGTGAGAGCAGTATAGAGGGGAAAGGAGGAGACAGAGAGAGAGACAACACAACAAAGTAACCAAAGGAGAATTTTCTTGCGTCTAAAGGCAATGTTTTAGAAGGGAGAGTACTTAATATTCATTTCTAAGCTATTTCATTGATATATATTAAACTCATATTTTCAGAAAAGTCTGATATCCTGAAGTGTTCACATGTGGTGATACTGAGGAGGAAAGAAAAGGAGTAGTCACCGGGTATGTGGTCATCCCTACAATTACCCCTTCTATCAATTTGTGATAGAGTACAACCATCTTCCCAAGAGGAAAGATAAACAGGAGTTCCAGGTCCCAGTGTCCTGGAAATTTCCCTTGCATTTAGGCTTAGGTTTCATTCTAATGAATTCAAAATGAAATTATGTTTACATAACACAATTCCTTCATGTATTTAATGAATGCAACTGAGAGCAAACTGAATGGCTGCATGTGGCATAAAGGACAGTGTTTCAGTGAAGCAGTTACAGAGTAGAACTGACCTAAGAGTGAGCTACAGATACATGAATAGTAGGTGAACTTAATTACATCAGTGACAAGTGAATTTAAATGAGGCAAGTCTGACATCTTTGCTATACTAGAATAAACCTATACAACACTCGCAAAGTTTTAAAGGCCATTCTTTTCAACATTTATCAATATGATACATTTTTGAGTATGTAGGACCAAGGTTCTAATCATAGCTCTGATGCTACATGCCTTTTCTAACGTGTTGCATTTGTACTATGTTTGTTTTACTTAAAGGATTTCCATGAAGTTATTTCTGAAAATATTTCTAAATTGAATATAAGATGTGCCAACCCGGGGCACCTGAGTGGCCCAGTTAGTTGAGCATCAGACTTAGGCTCAGGTCATGATTTTGTGAATTCAAGCCCCACTTCAGGCTTTGTGCTGACAGCTCAGAGCCTGGAGTCTGCTTAGGATTCTGTGTCTTCCTCTCTCTCGGCTCCTCCCTTGCTCACGCTCTGTTCTCTGTCTCTCAAAAGATAAATAAATGTTAAAAAAAATTTTAAAGATGTACCAACCATTAATGACCTTTTTTTATGTATAAAAGCTATACAACTTTTTTTGCAGAAAAGAAAGATAGTCCAAATTATTACCTATTGGAAACAATGATCTCTTGCAATTAGTGTCTTTTGCTATCATGCTTCTTATTTATGGGATTTTTATAACCTTCCCAATTTGACTGTTCTGTTAGAAAAAGTGAAAAAAAAATATTTCTAATTGCCATGACAGGTTCATTACAAAACTCACTTTCAGGAAAGTTATTAATTTACTTAATTCAAAAAGCTATGTATTTAGTAATTACTAGGAGTAAGAGCTGCAAAACATAACAAACTCTCCCTGTCCAGGATGCTCATAAATATGTGAACATCCAAATAACAGAAGGTATTTTAAAGGAAAATGGCAAGAAAGTATAGAAAGAATTCAACCAGTGTCTACTCTGGTTGAATCAAAATATCTCTGTAAAACAAGAATGATAAATCTAGCATAGAGAGTTGCTGTGAGCATCAAAGAAGATAATGTTTGTAGAGAACTTGAGACATGTAATTGTTTAGTATATTATTTTACTGAATCCTCCCCACAGGTCCAAATATCCCAGTTTTACAGATGAGGAAGCTGAGGTCAAAATCATCCAGGTAATAAATGTTGGAGTTGATATTCAGACCCATCAATATGTCTCCAAAGGTGGTAGTGTTAAATCATGTACTGTAATAATGTTCAAATGTACTACTATGCCCACAAGCTGTTGCACAAGGCAATGGAGTTTATTTTTTGTTTTGTTTTATTTTGTTTTGTTTTTGACAGCTAACTATTGAGTGAAATATTCACATACAGATCAGTATTTATCCTCCAATGAATATGGTCATGGGTTTATACACAGACAGCAAAATTATTTGCAACAGATAATGAATCTTAAGGACTCATGTCTTCTTGTAGATATGGGATATAGGCACTGATGACCAAGCCAGGGGCAAAATAAGACATATTCAATATAGGAAGCAGTGAGATGCACAGTAAGGCTAGCATAGTATTCAAATAATAAGTTAGGGGTCAACTCAGGTAGGTGATACCTACATAGAAGATAACAACAGATGTTACAAAAGCAAGTAGAGAAATTAAAGTAGGGATACCAGTGGCAGGAAAAATGAAATAGTAACGAGGGTTAAAATATAGCAAGTACAGCAAAACTCCATCATAATACCATATGTGAGATAAAAAAAATGACCTGTACAGTGTGAAGTTACACTATATGAAGTTAATAAAATAACTGGGGTAAGGCTGCTACAGAGGACTGAGACTGACTGCAAATTACATTCTATCCAAAATGTCATTAATGAAGAGTACATTATCTCAGTGTTTCACTGTGCCATTTACACTCCCAGCAAAACTTTAAGGGCTTTACTTGTAGTAAACTCATTTAATCATCACCAACAACCCTATAGTTAGTATTATTTCTCCATCTATGCAAATGAGAAAACTGAAGCACAGTGAGGTTAGTAACTTGCCCAATGTCAAACAGCCAATAAAGGGCAGAACAAAGATCCGAGTTGTTCACCTCTAGAGTCCACTAATAACGAGGCAACCCTGCCTCTGCAAAGGCAGGCATCAACCAGCTAACATCAGAGAATCTGGCAGCTGGTAGTAAGACTCACATCACAGGTTAGAGATCTGAGGTGTGGGGTCAGAGCTCCCATCTTTATGGCACAGGAGATGTGAAGAAGTTAGAATACTGGCTGGCAAATAATAGCACTCAATGAATGTTAGCCAGAAAAACAATAATTGATGTTGCTCTTGTAACAAGCGAAGAAATTTCTATAGGCTGAGTCTACTCCCCTACCAAGTTCATAGGTTGAAGGCCTAACCAGCAGTGTAAAATATGACTATAGATAAGGTCTAGAAAGAGGTAATTAAGTTAAAATGAAGTGTGCTCATCAGGGTATGCTCCAATCCAATAAGAAGAGGAGATTAAAACACAGATGTGTATAGAAAACAGACATGTGTAGAAGAAAGACCATGTGGAAACACAAGGAAAAGAGTCATCTGCAAGCCAAGGAGAGGGACCGAAATGAAACCATCCCTGCCCACACTTTGATCTCAGACTTCCAGTCTCCAGAATTGTGAGAAAATACATTTCTGTTGTTTAACCCACCCCACCCCCAATCTGTGGTGCTTTGTGATGGCAGCCCTAGTTAACTAATACAGGGACCAAAATGTATGAAACATAACATGAGCAAGAAATGTAGTATGAGATCTGCATTAAATTCGGTATGAACGAGATTGAGGCAAATAAATTCGGTATGAACGAAATTGAGGCAAGGACCCAGGTAATAGAGAGGGAGTCCGGACAAGTGTTCAGGTACTTGGTCTGGGGTAAATATTAGAGCATGAATAGTAGCAAAAGTAGTTAGATGCCAGACTGTTGCTCTAAAGCTTCTTAAATATCTACTGCTAAGTAGAAGACTGAAGCTGAGGGATGGAGCAGAGATGTCATAGAGGGAACATTAAATGTGTGCAGATATAACTGGAGAGTCATTAAAAGTAGGAGATTGCCTAATTGTTATTACCCACCAATATCAGATGCAAAAAGCAATCTTAATTTAATGTTTATTCATTTTGAGAGGGGGGGCCTGGGGGAGGGACAGAGTGAGAGGGGGACAGAGGATCTGAAGCGGGCACTGAGCTAACAGCAGCGAGTCCGATGTGGGGCTCAGACTCACAAATCTGAGCCAAAGTCAGACGCTTAACCAACTGAGCCGCCTAGGTGCCCTAAAAGCAATCTTAATTTAAAAATTATTCCAAATTAAACTTCAATATATGTCAAGCCTAAACTAGGTCACTATAGCTGTACTTTGTTTATTTCAGTGATGAATGGCCCAAAATAATGGTGAAAATTTCCTAAAAATAATATGATCATGAAATCTGTAAGTCATGTAGCATTCAAATATCTGTTCAGAACTTGCTTGTCATCTACTAATCTCTTTAAATAAATACTAAGTTTTCTGCTGTTCATATAGGTTTTATTACTTTTTTGTATATACCTATATATCTTGAATGTTTGGTATGTCTAGATGTGAGGAATATACATTGGGTTGAGTTGATAGAATTATTCCAGAAGAATAGCATCAGCAATAGTCTTTCCTGTTGGATCCCCCCTCCACACACACACCTACTGCATTTAATAGTAATATAACTCAACAAACAAGATCTGTTAATGAGATCATTTTTCTTTGCATTCTTCTTTAACAGTGTATATTGCATGCTCACAACATCAAAACTGATCAAATGAGCACAAGCAAACTAAAAGTTCAATTAGTAATATTATAACAGTTACAATTTTGAGAAACAATAAAAAAAAGCATACAGTGTGGAACATTTGTCAGTTGAAAACATTTTGAATGTGGAAGGTTTCAGTTTTCAGAACTCAATCGCAATAAGAAAAGGAGACAGAAAGACCTAAAGAACACCTTCCCTCACCCTTTGAACATACTCCCCTTTAACAGATGATTCAGGGCATAGTACATTAATGCTTTTCACAGGTTTGATGGTGAGGCACAATAGAAACAAATCTCCATCCCAGATTAATGAAACCTAAAAGTAATGATTATTACAATAATCAAAAGCATGGGGGGGCGCCTGGGTGGCTCAGTCAGTTAAGCGGCCGACTTCAGCTCAGGTCATGATCTCATGGTCTGTGAGTTCGAGCCCCACTTCGGGCTCTGTGCTGATGGCTAGGAGCCTGGAGCCTGCTTTGGATTCTGTATCTGCCTCTCTCTCTCTCTGCCCTTTCCCTGCTCACGCTCTGTCTCTCAAAAATAAATAAACGTTAAAAAAAATTTTTTTTAAAAAAAAGCATAGGGGTCACTGCCATTGTTTCAAGATTTCTATGTAAGGAAAGCAGTAGGGGATTTTTTTTTAAGCTTTTTTTTTTTTTTTCAAATGGTGCTCTTAAATTAGTATATGGAGAAATGTTGCACCTATTAGTCATGACTAAAGAATGTATAGCTGTTCTGTTCAACTATCCATTCTTCAGGTGCAACTCATCTGTTGTCCTGTTTTCCTTAGAGAAGGAAATGAAATAGTTTCTAATATCAAGGATACAGTGCCAATTAGCATGATTTTAATTAGCATATTCATGTTGAACCTTTGTAACACTTTAAAGAAAATCATGACATCTTGTGACGAGGACAGTTTTCTACTCATTATTGAAGATGACGCCATCTTCATGGGTAACTAAGACTACAGTGGAAATTATCAGAGTCCTGATTTTATGTTGGAAGATCATACCGAAAGCTATCCTCCTAATGCAGTCATTTGTAAGGTGAGCAATATGGCTGACATTTTAAGATACCAGTTATGTGTCTTTATATACTAACGGCATTTTAAATACCAAAATAATAATAATAATAATGAGTACACATTTTGAGTATTTTAACCCCACATTGCAATAAGATTATTTAGACTTTCTTTTCTTCTCCTTCAGAATATGCTAAACCTCTGCAGAGATCTTTCTAGTTTTAACCACCAAAGTATTATACATTTTTCTTAAACAGTAATTGTTCTTTTCAGATAAAATGTGCCAGAGTCTGAGGGTTTTGTATATGTATAAAAGAGTAATCTTAGCCCTCAAAGATTTTCCAAGGAAAGCTCCAATGTGAATAAATCTTAACATATTTTTTATTAATATGAATTAGAAAGTCTTACAGATGAATTAAATATCCAATATTTCTGCTTGTTATAAAATGCATATAACATAAGAATAAATGAAAAACAAGCATTTTTCTACATGCTTCAAAATATTTGAGCTATGCTTTCTGTAATCTTTTGAACCTCTGAGACTGCTATTTTAAATTTAAATAAATGAAAAACCAGAAATAACCATAAGGAAATTAACTGCTATAAATTCACTTTTTAGGCCTTCTAGTGGAAAGTTTCTAAAACTGATTTTTGTCAGAAACTTCAAGGCCTCTACACATGTAGGGCAGATAAGAAAAACCTAGGAACTCCTATAAAGATATTGGCAAGCTCTTAGACAAGAGTGTCAGCATTATAATCAATTAGTTTTATTTCCATAAAGTCAACTAAGCTCTGCTAAAATTTACTAAGCGCCTACAGTGTGTAGACACTAAGATAAATACTGGTTTCCTGGAACTCAGAAGTTCCATTCTTTGAAAAAAAAAAAGAGATAAGGAGATGAAGGAAGGAAGGGAAGAAGGAAGAGAGGTAGAGAGGAAGGAATAGAGGGAGGGACGGAGTGAGGGAAAGGAGGACTAAGGGAGGGGGGAAGGAAGGAAGGAAGGAAGGAAGGAAGGAAGGAAGGAAGGAAGGAAGGAAGGAAGGAAGGAAGGAAGGAAAACAAGGCTCAGGAGACAAAATCTCTATATTCTCCTGATTATCAGCCAGGGTAAATCACAGCCAGACCACCATTTCTAAAATTAATTAATTTTTTAATCATGATAGAGTCAGAAATCATGAAAAACTAAAAAACTTTTCTTTTGTGCATGGGCTCATTAATTATTCATTTATTTTATCAACAAATATTTATTAAGTATATCTCTGTGCCAGATAATCTTCTAAGCACTTTATATGACTTACTAGAGTAACGTTTTTAAAATGTTATGATAAAGGCTCTATATTTAAGGAACTACAAGCTTCAGTTAAAATTTTTCCATGATTAACTTATCTTTCATGTTTTGGGAAATCAAGTTCCAATTCAATCATCCTTCAAAAATGAATTAAGTGTTTGGTACTGGGAAACTATGAGGAAAACAGGCCCATTCCTGCCCTCTTGAAGCTCATAAAAGAGACGAAGAACTCCTTCAGATGCAGGCTCTGCTCTTCAAGAGGCCCTCCACATTCAAGGGCCTTCCTCAAAATTGTCAAAGATCCCTTTCTGTGCCTGGGGCCAGTAGATGCCAGAAGTTACATCAGGGCAGAGAGTCTCAGGCTCAGACAAGTACCCATGTGGAGTTCCCCTGGTCTCTGTTTCACTTTGAGATACTTTCCAAATTTCAATCCTATGCACAAGATCAACTAGAAGCCCCAAGGTGCTCTATGGCTCATGCCTGGGAGGTCGCCCCAAGGCCCCTGGGGTAGGTCTTATTTCCTGGAGGGAGGCCTAGAGAGAGCATTGCTCTCTGTAAGCCAGTGAAGTATTTCTTTCACAGGATTACATAAAATTGGTCTTCCAGAATACCCTTGACAAGATGATTGTGTGTGATGCTAACTAACTTTGGGCATAGGATGAGTTCAGAACTTTGAGATACCAACAGTGCACCTTTGACTTGAACTCATTTGTTGGATCTTATGTCAGAATCATGTGTCAGATCTCATATATGTGCTTTCTGACCACTGTGCTTCAGTATCTGAAGATGATCACAGGTATATTTTCTTTTTTATTGTTTTGTGTGTGTGTGAGTGTTTTGAAAGGTATATTTTCCCCTGTGTACCCACCACTACTGGCACCGAGGGCATCACCACCCCCATAGGCTCCATGACTTATGTAAGGGAGTCCTCTGGGGTTGTTGCATCTAATACACACAAAGGCTTCTGAGACTATTTTTCCTTACCTTCTGAACCATTACCTTTCCAAACCCTTCTGATCAATGCCCTCTTTTGCCTCCCATAGATGTGGTGATGGGTGTAATACTTTCCCAGGTCAGTCTTAACCATACTAGGCAAAGACAAGAAACAGCAGTTCTTTGCTCAAATAGGACCACTCTTCTCATTTCACCCATGTGGGACATTTTGTAGTATTCCACTGCTATTCACTACAATATTCTGCCTTTGAAGGGGCCAGCTTAGTAAATTATATTGCTATATAATGAAGGTCATTGATATTTGAAGTCACTGATCTTTGAGGGTGACACTAAACTCTGCCATCTATGCAGATGCAGTATAGTTTCTGATTTATTATCTTGGCCAAGATAATATAGTTTTAGGAATCTGGCTTTTCCTCACATGGAAGCAGTATGATGGTTCTTCCAGATGCTAAATATATCCATATCAGATAATCGGAAAATTTTCAAATAACCACACAGTTTAGCCCTGGACTCCTCAAAGTTACAGTGAGAGATGCTTGAGCTCTCAACTGGCCTCCATAAGCCCCGATCTAATATATTCTCCTCGATGGCATTAAAAAAATTTTTTTTTAATATTTATTTATTTTTGAGAGAGAGAAACAGAGCATAAGTGGGGAGGTGGGTGCAGAGTGAGAGAAGTTCTGTGTGTCAGCACAGAACCCTACGCGGGGTTCAAACTCACAAACCTTGAGATCATGACCTGAGCCAGTCGGATGCTAAATCGACTGAGCTACCCAGGTGCCCTTTTGATGGCATTTTTGGACTCCCAATATCAGTATAAGCTTGAACCCTATATCTGACAGCTCTCAAAACTTTTGGACATTTCCTTTCTTCAGAATGTAGTTACACTGAGAAATGAGAGTAGTATTGGGGGTTAATGAGTGAGGGAATCACTACTGTATATCTCTGGGTTGTTGTGGAGTTCTTCAAGAGAACATGGCCTATTCTTCAATTGATGGGCTCTACGTCTGAGAAATGGATCACATTTAGAAACTGAATAATGATGATCATTTTCCATGGCAGTAAGTGGCATCAGTCACTCGATTATCCACTTCTAATCCACTTAGTCCCTCAAAACACCCAGACTGATCCTTGCAGTTGATAACTCCTTGGGGCAATTTGGTCTACTGCCCATTATATTAATATCACCTACCTTGTCTTCAATGTTTAGGTGCTATCCCTAGCTCCTCCTCTGGGAAGCTATTATTTTAATGACACTAGAGAAGCTGTTTTCACCAGTATTTCCTACAACCAACCCTGCTCAACACAGGGTAGCCACCACTGAGCTTCTCAATATTGCTGATATCCCCCATTATAGTACATTCCTTGATCTGTTGTTAAGGGGATATTCTCTCAGGACCCTAGAACACATGTTATCTGTTGAGTACTGAGATCTCATGGTACCTACCTCTCTGAGTTTTCCTCAACACTCTAATATGGTGCTATCTGGCATCTTTATGTCATTTCAATATCACCATCATCTTTTCCAAGCTTCCAAGATCCCCGAAGCATGCTAATAAGACAGATTACAGGTTCTTTTCCTAACAACTTGAATGTTGGATAGCAAAATAGTGCGTTTTCCTCAACAAATCTTCTCTTATCCAGTCTTATAATATAATATATAATATAATCTATGTAAAATAGTATAATCTAGTCTTTTATATGCATGTATATATACAAAAATAAATTCTATAATCTACTTTTCCAAGGGAGATGGTGATTTTTTATAATAGTTTTAGATTTACAGAAAAATTGCCAAAATAGTACAGCCATCTCATATACCCCAAACCTAGTTTCTCCTATTGTTAACACTATTGTGTTTGGTTCATTTGTTACAATTAATTAACCAATACTGAAGCATTATTAACTAAAGTCTATACTTTATTTAGATTTCCTTAGCTATTACCTAATGCGCTCTTTCAAAGTCTTAACCAATAGACTACATTCCCTTTCGTCATTATGTCTCCTTATGTTCATCTTGACTGTGACAGTTTCTCAGACCCTCCCTGTTTTTCATGACCATGACAGGTTTGAAGATTGCTGGTTAGGTATTTTGTAAAATGGCCCTTCATTGAGATTTGTCTCTATATTTTTCTCAAAATTAGACTGTGGGTTTGGTGTGATGGGAAGAAGACCATAGGGGTTAAGTGTCATTTTCATCACATCATACCAGTGGTACAAACTATCAACATGATGTATCACTGTTGATATTGACCTTGGCCACCTGGCTAAGATATTATTTGTCAAGTTTCTCCACTGTAAAGTTATCCTCGCCACACTTGTTTCCATACTGTACTCTTTGGAATGAAGTCACTGTGCACGGCCCATATTTAAGGAAATGGTAGTTATGCTCCACTCCCTAAGCTCAGAGTATTGACATATATTATTTTAAATTTTTTGCATAGGATATTTCTCTCTTCTCCTTCATTTATGTGTTATTTAATCATCTATTTGTGTCAGTATGGACTCACGTAGGTTGATTTTATATTTTATGTTATAACGTATTACTACTTTATTTTGTTACTTAAATTTTCCACTGGGAGAATTTTCAATTGGTTCTTGTACCCTTTGACATATGTCCTTCAAAGCAGTTTGCACTTTTTTCACTTTGACACAATATGATGCTACAGACTCATCTTATATATTTCCTGCCCCAGTCCTAGAATCAGCCAAGTTTTCCAAGGAGCCGTGTGGTTTTGGTTTTGGTTTTGTTTTTTTACTGGTAAATGTCATTAGAAAATAAGATCTGGGAGGCATCTGGGTGGCTCAGTCAGCTAAGCGTCTGACTCTGGATTTCAGCTCAGGTCATGGTCTCGTGGTTTGTGAGTTCAAGTCACGTGTTGGGCTCCGCACCGACAGCATGGAGCGTGATTGAGATTCTCTCTTTCCCTCTCTCTCTGTCCTTCATGTTCTCTCTCTCAAAAATAAATAAACTTGTTAAAAAGTGGGGGGGCACCTGGGTGTTTAGTTAAGTGTACAACTCTTAAAAAAAAAGATCTGGGCTTCAAGTATGATCATTGCTACTAAATGCCATTGCTTCTAGACTCTCTAACTGTGAAAAGAAGGAAATATATGCATGTATATTAACCCACACACATGCATGTGTGTATATATACACACGCGTTATATACACTCATGTATATACACGTATACATTTGTATGTGGCCATACTTTTGTATGTATCCATATAAAGCCAAAATGAGTTCATATTGATAATCTCCAACTCTAATCCATGCCACATGGAATATTCTGATCACTTTTCCATGCTTATCTGTAAACTCACACTCCCAGCAGTGAGAAACCTGGTTTCCAGAGATGGTGCATTTTACTTAATCTCTGTGAAGGAAAATAACCGACACAGCTCCAAATTCTGCATTTTAAACTATGCATACCTACAATTGTACAAAATACATATAACCTACACCGCTCTCAGCTCCAAGCTCATCATTCCATACATCTTTCTGTTTTGCTGGTGTGGAGTCTATGCAAATTACACTTACCAGACTCCTTTGTCAGCTGGATTACCGTTAGGTTCTGCCTTGGGGCGGAGGGGGGGGGACAATAAAAAGAAATGGGAAAGTGTGTGAGGGAAGGGCATTGAATCACATTTTATTCAGTTTCCATCAGCACTAATACAACAGCAGCAAATTGTTGGCTGTAGCCCAGTTTCTTTCACTTCAAACAGTAGCCTCACCACACCCACTCAGGTTTCGATTTAAACCTAAACCTGTTCCTTTTATGTAGTGGAAATAATAGCTATGACTCCCTTACTTATCCTTTGAGCTAAATTCTCCTTAGGTTGGGGCACCTGGGTAGCCTTGGTTAAGTGTCCAACTCTTGATTTCAGCTCAGGTCATGATCTCATTGTTCATGAGTTTGGGCCCCATGTCAGGTTCTGTGCAGCCAGTACAGAACCTACTTAGTATCCTCTCTGTGTCTCCCTCTCTCTGCCCCTCGTTCCCTCTCTGTCTCTCAGAATAAATAAATAAACTTCTTTAAAAAGTAAAGTTTAAATGTTCCTTAGGCTATCCAAGTATCCAACAGTATTCTTGGTGGTCTGCGTACCTGGTAGATTATGACATTTCACAGAGATTAACACCAGTTGAGAAGAGCTTTCCCAAAGAATTTCAAGCTTGAGCCCTGGTGAGCATAGCTCCCCCAAAGAAGTCCAAACTTGAACCCTGTAGGGTGCCTCCTCTAATCTCCTATGATCTGATAATGCATTTCTTCTATTTTGTTTCCTTGATCCAGGAATGATAACTGCTACCAACCATTTTTACCTGTAAGTTTTTTAATTTATTTTTGAGAGAGATAGAGACAGAGACAGAGAGAGTGGGAGAGGGACAGAGAAAGAGGTAGACACAGAATCTGAAACATGTACCAGGCTCTGAGCTATCAGCACAGAACCCAAAATGGGGCTTGAACTCACCAGCCATGAGATCATGACCTGAGCTGAAGTTGGTTGCCTAAACTACTGAACCACCCAGGTGCCCCAACCGTTATTACCTTTAGATGTTGTTGGCATCCCCTTTTTGCTCTCTTCCATCATTATTTTATTTGACTTTCATCATTATTTTATCCAACCTCCATATTAAATGTATTTTATTTGAAATACTTGGTATTTTGCTTTCCTCAAAGAATTCTAACACTGTCATCCTCATTTTTTCTGCAAATTACGTATTTTAATGGTGCCTACCTCAATATTTTTTGGGGAAGATTAGCTTCGTTTTTACATGTAAATTACTTAACACAATGTCTCACAATTAAGAAATGCTCAATCAATATTTATTATTATTTTGCTCATCAACTACACTACTGGAATGAGATTTAATTTTTTTTAATGTTTGTAGTTTATTTTTGAGAGACATAGAGACAGAGCATGAGCAAGGGAGGGGCAGAGAGAGAGGGAGACACAGAATCTGAAGCAGGCTCCAGGCTCTGAGCCATCAGTGGAATGAGATTTAAAGGCAACCTTCCCATCAGAAGAACAATGTTCCAATATAAAATCTTGAGCCTGGCTAGTTTTAGTTTCATAGACACTAGTTTCTCTCATCATTTCTTTTTCTTTTTTTCTGGGGTGGGGGAGGGACATGTTCAGAACTATATCAAACTAGTACATACTTGCATGACTATACCCATCTATGATAAAAATGTTCATGCATGAACTGGCTAATACCACCAGCACTTTGTCCTCTGAGTACATTCTCACTGCCCAAATAATTTTGCCTTTTACAAGGACCCATAGGACCTCCCCCTATTTGGCAATGAAAAGCTAAATGCTTCCAGAATCCTGCTCCAGGGTAAGGGTCAGTACCTGTCCTAATTGGTTTACATGTATGCCAAACATAAGCATTTTGCATATCACCTGCCTATGTATATTGTTCCTCCCTCAATCAAGAATTTTGCTAAAGTTAACATTTTGGGAGCTTTTACTATGTGGCATATGGAGATATTGACTATTATTATTTTCCCTTTTGTTTTTTAGCTAAGAAACTCAGACACAGAGATTTTATTACTTCCCTGAGGTCACACAGCTGTTAAGTGGTGGAGTCATATCAGGCTGTTTGACTCCAAAGCCTGGGCTTTTGACTGAGGAACATGAGGTGAGTTTAGTTGGTGCAGGGCAGAAGGGGACATAAGAAATTAAAGTTTTACTTGGATGTGGCTTCAGAAGAAGAGACTACAAAAATTCATCACAGTAGATGAAGGATTGAAACCAAGGTTAAGAGACTCTGATTTAACAACAGAAGTAGGTTTTTTTAAATCAACGTGTTTCATTCATTGAAAATACTTAAGTTCTTTGTTTCATTCTGAAACTATTCTGTGACTCCTTGTCAAGATTTACTGGAAGAAGAACATGATATCTTCAAGCCTATCGGAATCGCATGATTCTGTGCTCTCCTCATGGTGTAGCCTGACAAAATACTGTGTTCTTAGGATGATCTTTGGAGCCAGACCTGGATTCAAATGCCAGTTCTTTTTATTAAGTGTATGATGTTGGGCCAACCTAAACTCCACAGTCTCCATTTTCTAAATCAATAAAACATTGACTACATTTCCCCTACAATTACTTGTAGGAGTAAATGACATCATTCGTTTACAGTACCTGGCCTTTATAGTGGTCTTTGTGACTGTTAAATTCTCCATTCTTCTCTACATTTCATGTTTCCTTTCATTCTCAGGTTTCATAATTTAGATTTTTCATAATGCGTCTGCTCTCTAACTTTCATGTTCACTGGGTAGTTCTATTGATGTGCTGACACCATCAGTTATCATTTGACTTTTTAAATAAGCCTAGAACTGAGAACTGAGAGCTGTTCAATTAAATGATACTGAAAATAGTCCTAAGTGTCTCAAAATTAGAAATACTCCTTCCTTAGTTTTCTACCTATCTAAAGAGCTAGTCCTCTAGAATCTATTTTACATGATATGAACAAGCACCCAGATCATATGAATTGATGCCATATGCCCTTTTCCAATAATTTGTAAAGAGGGACAGAAGGAGGGAGAAAGAAGGTCTGGGTATAATCTATCTGCCAGTATCTGATTGTACGACTTTCTATAACTCATCTGTCTGGTTCTCAATGAAACTACACTGCATTCCATCATTAAACCCCATTTTTCTGCGTAAGATATGTTGGGTTTTATATTTACATTAAAAAATACTAAATTCCTAACAAATGAAAATTTGATACCAGCCTAGAATCTCGATAGAAATAATAACAAAAAGCCGCTTCCTAAAAATTTGCAAAGTTCTGCCATCATATAAGTTTAGGGTGTGAATTTTGACTTTATAATTACGTGTGTTAAGTCCTTTAGGTGCCTGACAGAAGAAAATACATTTAATTGAGGACCTATAAGATTCCCACAAATAAATCTCTCATAAAAATAAGCATATTATAGAAATTTCCATAATATAGAGGAAAAAAACATTGTGAGAGTCAGTAAAAGCAATACATATAGTAATTAGACTCCTGAGAATTACAGTTAAAATGATCAAATGGATATTTAAAATAATTATACAGATAAAAATTGAAGATATGAGAAAGAAATCTATAAAAAAACAAGACTAGGAAAGTTGGAAAAGAAGCCAAAGAGCTTATAGAAATTGAAAATGTAGTCATTATAAATATAAAATTGAGGTTTATTTTTATAATAAATAAATGTCTTAGTACAAACCAGACATTGTTCAAGAGATCATTAATAAAATGCTGATTAGAGCTGAAGAAATTATCTGAAATGTAGCAGACAGAGATAAAGAGAAAAAAGTTTTATAAATGGAGATTAAAGGACTCTTAAGAGTGTAAAGGTAGAAATTTTACCAAGTGGAAAGCAAAAGAGAGAGGCAAAATTTCAAAGAAAACATGGCTAACAAATTTATAGCATTCATAAAGGACAATCAAGTAAGAGCAATCAAGAAGAATAAAAACAGGGGCACCTGGGTGACTCAGTTGGTTAAAGGTCAGACTTTTGGTTTCAGCTAAGGTCATGATTTTGCAGTTTTGTGGGTTTGAGCCCCACATAAGATTCTGTGCTGGCACTGCAGAGCCTGTTTGGGATTCTCTCTCTCTGCCTCTTTCTCTACCCCTCCCCTACTTGTGCTGTCTCTGTCTCTCTCAAAATAAACAAATAAATTTTTTTAAAAAGTATGAAAACAATTCAGAGAAAATTAAACAAAGCCAAATCTATACTCTGAAACATCAAAATGAAACTGCAGACTGCTAAAGACAAGGAGAAGCAACCAATGAGGAAAAAACAGATTACCAAGAAAATAATAACAATTAGTAGATAACAGAACTCACCAGCAACCAAAAAAAAAAAAAAAAAAAAGAACACACACAAAAACAAAAAAACAAAAAAAATCCTGCAAAACAAAGGAAATATACTTTTCAATATCTAAAATAAAGTAACAATTAACCTAGAATTTTATACCTAACTAAACTATCATCTACCAGTGAGTGTTAAATAGAGACATTTCGCATAAGAATTAAGGAAGTTTACCTTCAACAGATCCTCAATGGAGGAAATTATCCCCAGGAATACATTTCAGGAAGAAGAAAATTAATCCAAGAAACAAGCAGAGATGCAAGAAAGCATGCAACTTTGTCTAGAGCCAGCTCCAACCTAAAATAGGTATTCAAAAATCACTTGTTAGAAAAAGAAATACATTATTTTTATTTACATTTTAAAATAAAAAGTGGTCATAAAATCACTTTTTGTTCAGGACAAGAGGAACATGGTACTTTAAAAGAATTACCAAATTCTGAAATAAAGACTATAGGTCAGACAATAGAAATTTTTTTTTCCATACTGGTTATGCGTTTTTCAGTTTCTTAACATAGAAAAACTAGAGGTTGATATCAGAACTTATTATATATCTTTGTATTTTTGTTTATCTCAAACAAAACAGCCACTGTAAATTCTCTTATCTTTTTAAGAATATTATCTGGCCACCATTTGTGTCAACATCAATCTATAACATTTAAATAAGTAACCATGGTTAGTAGCCATTGATAAACATTGAAATCAGAACTCTGAGAAGTTTAAATGTGTCTTAACTCTCTTTTTCTTTTTAACTCTCCTTCTTGATTAAAGAGCAAGATACTTTTTTTATTTTTTAAAGTAGGCTTTGAGCCCAATGAGGACCTCAACTCGTGGAGACTGAACTCATCACCATGATATCAAGACCTGGGCTGAAATCAAGAGTTGGAGGCTTAACTGACTGAGCCATCCAGGTGCCCCCAGAAGAAGATACTTCTGAGCAACCCTTCTTATGTATCTAAGTCAGTATCTAGACTACTAAACAGAACAAAACAGAGTCAATACCTTTACTTTGTGTTTCTTGAATCTCTCCCATTTAATATGATTACTTAAAAATCATGTTTGGTACTTTCTTCCTTAAATCCTCTCACTGCCCTCGCATATACTTCAGCTAAAGTAGGCCAAGACACAGCTCATTTGAGCATCTAAAACAATTAGTTCTTACATTTCTTGAGTGAATTTTTTTCCAGCAAGATTATTTATCTTAAGGGCAAAGTTCCTTTATCTCCTAGATATTCATTAATACTCTTCCCTCCGTCAGCCCGAGGCCTTACAAAACCTTATCTTCTTATAGAAAATATAAGTTAATGGCTCTTTCAGTATTTTTTAAACATTTCGAATGCATCAGTTCATTTAGGATATTAGTCTTCCTGACACTATTCTTAAAATTTAAGTATTTAAAAACTTTTTGTAAATATTCTTTTAAAATGTGAGCTCAAGGTCTTTTAATCTGCCTTTTTCATATCTTACTTTGATCCTTTGATCCTATAGTTCAAATCTTAAGAAGATCCTTACTGTGGTACGCAAATGACCCTCCAAAGATATCCATGCACTAATACCTGTCCTTTAACATGAAAAAAAATACAGGTGGGCTTTGAAGACATAATTAAAGTTACAGAGCTTAGGAAAGGGCAAGAATTCTGGATGATTCATGTGCACCCAATCTAATCATAAGAATCCTTTTTTTTTTAATGTTTATTAATTTTTGAGAGAAAGAGAGAGCATACAAGCAGGGAAGAGGCAGAGAGAGAGACAGGAAGACACAGAATCCAAAGCAGGCTCCAGGCTCTGAGCTGTCAACACAGAGCCTAATGTTGGGCTTTAACTCTTGAACCTTGAGACCATGACCTGAGCCGAAGTTGGATGTTTAACCAACTGAGTCACCCAGGCACCCTTCACAAGAGTCTAAAGGCAGAGAATTTTTTACATATGGAGTCAGAGAGATGCAGGAGAAAGAGAAGTCAGAGACTTGAGACGGCCTTGATGTGCTGTTGCTGAAAACAGTGACATAAAAAGCATGAAAAAGGAACACAGGCAACCTAAGAATAAATTAGCCCCAGTTGACAGCCAGCAAGGAAAACGGATGTTAGTACTACATTTCCATAAGGAAATGAGTTTGATCAACAACCTGAATGAACTTAGAAGTGGAATTTTCCCAGGGTGTTTGGGTGTCTCAGTCCATTGAGCACCTGACTTGATTTCGGCTCAGGTCTTGATCTCACATTTCCTGAGATCAAGCCCCACACCACAGAATCTGTGCTGACAGTGTGGAGCCTACTTGGGATTCTCTCTCTCTTCCTCTCTCTCTCTCTCTCTCTCTCTGCCCCTTCTGTGCTCACACACTCTCTTTCTCTTTCAAAATAAATAAATAAACATAAAAAAAGTGGAATTTTCCCCAGAGCCTCCAGTAGACTCTAGCCCAAATAAGATATTAAGTTTGGGCATGTGATGCCTTAACCCAAGAATCCAGTTTAATCTCACTGTGTTCAGACTTCTGAGCCACAACCTGTGAGATAACAAATTGGTGCTGTTTTAAGTCATGAATTATGTAATAATTTGTTATAGCAGCAACAGAAAACTAATACACTCACAACTCTTCCCTTGTGGAGTTCCAGCTCATGGAAGTGAGCCTATAAATCTGTGCATTTATAAAGCTGACTTTCACAATATGTAGATTATTTATCAATACACACCCAGCCTTTCCTTCATGGCTTTACTAACTTCCAAAACAGCATTGCTTCTTTTCCTCAAGACTTTCCATCTCTTTTATTCTACCAATTCTTTTGAGAAGAGGGTCAAAATTAGGAGAGCAGTTTCTGTTCTTGTTTTCTCTGCCTTTTGGGAGATGAAGTCATCAGCAAGGCAAATCAAGAACTTGTCAGATACTGTGATTTTAGCCAACTGAGACTTCCAGCAGATGTCCAGAAAGTCCCTCATTTTGCCTCTGTGCCAGTTCTGTAATTTGTGTCAGAAACGCATCATCCATTCCCTCCATCTGTTAGTCTGTCACCTTCAAATGTAAGAATTCTGAAGAACTAGCATTTATGTATTTGGCTCTGAGATGACAATGATGTTACTTGAGCACTTTTCTCCTTTTACCTTCTCACGAATGCTCTATAGTTTGAAGTCATTTTAACATTAAGTCATAGACACTTAGACTTTGCTAGTTCATTAATCTCTCTGTCTGGCGGTAGGCACTTAGTCCATCTTTAGTTCAACTAATAGCTACTGCCCTCCTCCAAAGGGCTCAATTCCCAATCCAGATTACACAAAACATCTTACCCAGCACCAAGCTTTACTACTAATTCACAGAGAAAACAATCATGAAAGGGGACAAAATCAGTGCCAAATCAATCAGTGCCAAATCAAAATCTGGGATATCCTAACTCCACCAGACTCACTTTCCTAGAGTTACTTCCTTCCATTCTGAAGTGTGTTTTAAGTTAGAATGACCAGCACTAACAATGTCTGCTATAAACTTTACACAGAAGCTGCTTAATTTGGGGTTCTCTCAGATTTCACACCTTACAATTCAGATAGCTACACAGATTATGTGACTAATTTCTATTTTTCAGTTTGGCTGTATCTCATCATTCCATAAATTATAGGTTTCTTTATAAGAAACAGCCCTCACAAACCAGAAGTCCTCTGCTAAAACAATAAGTGGTCAGTATACAGGGGCTCCTGGAAGACCATTATTTATCTTCCAAGCTATAAATTTCACCATAGTATTCATTCATAAGGAGATCTAGTCCAGTCAAAATTGCCTGCCCTAAGGAAAATATGAGGAACTGAGTTACAGACTCACTTTTCTTTTAACTCCCCATTACAGTCAAGACCATTGCTCTCCTGTGATGCTCAAAATTTTTCTTTCCTTTAAAAGAATTATTTCTCAGGTGACAAACAGTCCACCCCCACCCCCAGCCCATTTTAACTTGCCCTCTGATGTCTCTCATAGGCTCAATTTGCCAATAATGCCTATCTAGCCTAGATCTATACCCTAAATACTGAACAAGTCAAGGTTTATTTGATTTGATTTGTTTCATTTTTGTTTCGTTGACATTATTTTTTCCAAGAGGTTTCTAACTCCATGAAGATGAGGGCACATAAAAAATGTGTATACTGACATTAGGAGGAGAGTGTACTCACATCTATGTTATCAGTTACAGCTCCAGTGCATTTGGGAGTTCAGCATATATTATCATATTCCTGATGTTGTTACTGCTGGTCCTGACTTTTATGTGTATTTTTACAAGTTCCAATTGCTTATTTCCTTTGTGAATCCATTCCAACAACTCTTTAGGACATTAATATGGTTAAACTTTGCCACCTCATGTAATAATCTCACATTTAGTTGATTTAGTAGCTGTACCCTGGAAATTGGTATATGATAGACATCTAAGACCATAAAGTTCATTTTTAACGTGTCTTAAATAAATTATATTTATTAATAGTTAGTAATCTGGGGAATTTGTGTGGTTCAGTTAGTTAAGCATCTGACTCTTGATTTCAACTCAGGTCATGGTCTCACAGTCGTGAGATTGAGCCCTGCATTGGACTCTGTGCTGAATGTGGAACCTGCTTGATTCTTTCTCTTCCTCTCTGTCGACCCCTCCCCTGTTCACCCTCTCTCTCAAAAGTAAATAAACATTTTAAAAATATATTAATAATCTTAAAGTTTTTATACAACCACAAAAAACCCTGAATAGTCAAAGAAATCTTGAAAAAGAACAAAATTGGAGACATCACAATTCCAGATTTCAAGTTATATGACAAAGTGGTAGTAAGCAGTATGGTACTATGGTACTAGCACAAAAATAGACACATAGATTAATAAAAAATAATAGAGAGCCCAGAAATAAAGCCATGATTATATGGTCAACTAATCTCTGACAAAGAAGAATATGAAATGGGAAAAAGAAAAACAACCTCTTCAAAGAATGGCTTTGGGAAAACTAAACAGCTACATGCAGAAGAATGAAACTGGACCACTTTCTCACACCATACACAAAAATAAATTCAAAATGTATTAAAGACCTAAATGAGAGACCTAAAACCATAAAAATCCTAGAAGAAAGAACAGACATTAATTTCTCTGATATCGTTCACAGCAACATTTTTCTAGATATGTCTCCTGAGGCAAGGGAAACAAAAGCAAAAATAAACTATTGGCACTGCATCGCAATAAAAAGTTTCTGCACAGCTAAGAAAATCAACAAAACTAAAAGGCTACCTACCGAATGGGAGAAGACATTTGCAAATGACATATCTAATAGAGGGTTAATATCCAAAATATACAAAGAACTTATAAAGCTCAACACCCAAAAACAAATAATCCAGTTAAAAAATAGGCAGAAGACGTGAACAGACGTCTCCAAAGAAGACCTACGCATGGCCAATGGACACATGAAAAGATCCTTAACATCATTTCTTGTCAGAGAAATGTATATCATAACTACAATGAGCTGTCACCTCGTATCTGTCAGAATGGCTAAAATCAAAAGCTCAAGAAACAAGTTTTAGCAAAAGTGTGGAGAAAAAAGATCCCTCATGCACTGTTGGTGGGAAGGCAAACTGGTGTAGTAACTATGCAAAACAATACAGAGTTTCCTCAAAAAGTTAAAAATAGAATTACCATATGATTCAGTAATTCCAATCCTGGGTATTTGCCCAAGGAATACAAAAACACTAATTCAAAAACATATATGCACCTTTATGTCCATTGAAGCATTATTTATAATGGCCAAATTATGAAAACAATCCCAGTGTCCATCAAAAGATGAATGGATAAAGAAGAAATGGTATATATGTGTGTAAATATGAAATATTACTCAGCCACACACACACACACACACACACATACACACACACACACAAAGAATGAAATCCTGCCATAACACGGTAAAATGCCAAGTGAAATAAGCCAGTCAGAGAAAGACAAAAACCATATGATCTCACACATACATGGAATTTAAGAAACAAAACAAAGAAACAAAGAAAAAAAGAGACAAAAAAAAACCAGACCCTGAACTGTAGAGAACCAATGATTACCAAAGAAGAGGTGCAGGGGGATGGGTGAAATAGGTAACGGGAGTTAAGAGTACACTTACCCTGATGAGCACAGAGTAATGCATAGAACTGTTGAATAAGTATATTGTACATCTGAAACTAATATAACACTGTACGTTTATTATATTGGATTTAAAATAGAATAAAATAAAAATAAAATAAAATAAAATAAATAATATAAAATACATTTTCAAAAGACAAACATTCTTCTTGATTTGTGTGACATTAATTTCTTAGTCAAGGCTTGATCTTCTGTTGTTATGATTCAGATTCTCAATGCCCTTTTTTACCACTTGTAATATCTGAATTCACTTGAAAACATCACTATTCCTTGAAATACTTGTATTTGCTGTTCAAAACCACATTACACAGTTCGCTAAGATTTTGGGGAGCCCTGTCCTGGAAATATCATACCAGGGATTACTTGCTTATTATAACTCAGCATCAACAATTAGCATCCAGGAGATTAGACTGAGTAGAGGCAGGCTGTCTGTTACATTCCTTACTCTAGGAGCACATCTTCCGGTGGATCCCATTCTTTCTATAGCCCTCAGCATTTACAAAAAATTTTAATAAATACCAAAAAAATAATAATAATGAGTACACATTTTGAGTATTTTACATAATACTAATAATAATTTTTCCTTCTCTAAGGAAAACAGGACAATAGATGAGTTGCACCTGAAGAACGGATAGTTGAACAGAGCAGCTATACATTCTTTACTCATGACAAATATACCTGTGATCATCTTCAGATGCTGAAGCACAGCGGTCAGAAAGCACATATATGAGATCTATTTTATTTTTGTAGCTTCTCTAGTGTCATTAAAATTCCAATAGATCCATTCATTTCTCTACTCTCCTAGTGTGACCCTTGATGCAACAAGTCTCATATGCATTATTTAGAAAGTTACAGAATTGTTCTCTCCGTTCCTGAGTCATTGGTCTCCATTTCTCTGACACTTGATACAGATTTTTATATCTTAAGTTTTCTTAAGACTCTCATGCTATTTCTTCTTTCTCTAGTGGTTAATCCATCATAAAAGAGGAGCTGTGTTTGGCAAAATAAACACTTACCATAGGATCAAAATTACACGGACCTGGTATTTTTTACAATGTGAACCTGGGCAATTAAAAACTATTTTAAATATCTATTTCTCCTCTAAAAATGGTAATAATGATTAGTACCTCAGAGTACTTGTGAGGTAAAATAAGACAATATATGTGATTGTCTACACTATAGAAATCTTGGTATTTATAATTTAGTAACCCTTCATTCATTTATCCATTCATGTTTTCAAAAATATATATTAAGCTTTATATGATTTCCTTTTCACTTCAGCCCAAACAGGTATTCAGGACCATGATGCTTCTTTATCTTAAAGATTTTTGCCTATCAAAACAGAAACTATTGGAAGATAGTATTTTTCCCATTTTAATTAATAGCCTATTTCATTAAAATACGTTTTCAAAGAGTATAAAAAGGAAAGGAGATGTTTCCACAGACTAAAATAAATTTGGAGGATGGAGGGTGAATTTCACCCCTATGTACTTTAGGACAGTAGCTGGGAGACTGGTAAAACTGGGAAAGACTTATGTTATGTACCTAAAAAATTGGCATCCAATGAATACTCATCAAGGAGTACTGTGATGGTTAATATTATATGTCAACTTTACTAGCTTAAGAGATGCCCAGAGAGATAGTAAGACATTATTTCCAGGTGTATTTGTGCAGGCATTTCCGAAACAGATTAACATTTAATTCAGTAAAGGGAGATTTCCTTTCATGAATGTGAGTGACATCATCCAATCCATTGGAGGCCTGAATGGATAAAAATGGTAAAGAAAGGGCAAATTCTGTCTCTTCTTGAGCTGAGTCTTCCATCTTCTCTGCCCTCAGACTTTAGAGCTCCTGGTTCCGGGACCTTTGGACTCAGACTGAATTATATACCACCAGCTTTCCTGATTCTCCAACCTGCAGATGGTGGATTGTGGGTCTTAGCTTCCATAACCATGTGTGCCAGGTCCTATAATAAATCTCCTCTTATGTATATCTCTATAGATCCTGTTGGTTTTGCTTCTCCTGAAAAACCTGACTAATACAAGTACAAACTTTAAGAGTAATTTTTAAGCATCAGAACAGCACCTATAGGCTAGGTCAGTGAGCATCATACCTTAATTAGCATTTACAGGTAGAAAAAACCTTGATTTTCTGCACTGAACTATGGAAAGAAACATTGCATACCTGGGAGAAGGAGGAGTCCTACTAATGACTGAATTTACCCATAATCCAGGAAGATAAATTTAGGTTAGACTTACATTTAGTTATTAAGAAATAAAGAAAGTTTTGCCTGTTGGAAACAAGTAGTTATGAGAGAAATATCCCCCCACACACGCCAGAAAAAAAAAGAAATATACATTTCCTCACATCTAGGTTTTTGCTCATTAATATATACAATAAAAACACAGCATAGTGTCCAACAACACTGGACTTGTTTCTTTGGCTGCTGCCCAGGCCTTTGTTAGGCTAGGGTTAGCAAGTGAAATTACATTATCTGACTGCTTTTGAGAATTACTCCTCCTGGACTCACCAGTATATTTCAGGATAAACCTTCAGTTTGATGGACTGTTTTGTTCCTAGTTATTTCTTAAACCAATATACTCCATGACCATATGAAAGAACATTGTAGTGCTAGAAAAATAACCCTTCTGAAAACTAAAAAGGAGAAATGCTGAGGATATATCTTTAAGCAGAAAAAAAGTAAAATTCAGAGTTGGATAAATAGTATGACTCATCGTTTTTGTTACTAGAAGTGGTGGTGGTGATTTGCATGTATTTATCAAGATATATGAAGATAGATGATAGGCATAGCTGAAATTCACTAAATTATGCAAATGACTTCCTCTGAATAGAAGAGTTATGTTTAAACTCTTACTTTTTTCTTTACATTTTCCATATTTTTTAAACTTTCAAATAAGAAGAATGTACCATTTTTATAATCGAGCAAAAGCAATAAATGTTATTTTTTGCAATTCCCTCTGACACTTATGTTCTCTCCTTCCAGTTGTCAAGGAACAATTGGTTGCCAAATACCAGGAAATTAACAGCAATTATCACCAGCTGGCTAGCTGCTAGGAGTAGTCGCTGGACTGTAATCCACTCAGCATGAGATAGAAAACCTTGAAGGAATAAAGTCAATGATAAATTAAACTTGAAAAATTAACTTCCCAGGATATCACACATCAAGACGGCTCACTTACTGAGCACTGGACATCATTCTTTTTTTTTTTTTTTTAATGTGTGTTTATTTTGAGACAGAGTGCAAGAAGAGGAGGGTCAGAGAAAGAGAGAGAGAAAGAGAGAGAGAATCCCAATTAGGCTCCATGTTCATGCTCCATGTGGGGCTTGATCTCACGAACTGTGAGGTCAAGACCTGAGCTCAAGTCAAGGGTTGGACACTTAACCCAGGTGCCCTGGATATTCTTGAAAGTCCCCTATTAATGATTTCAGCACCATCAGACCTTCCAAACAGATTGCTGAATTTCATCTGTTTGAAATTTCGTGTTTGAAGTCATATGTTTGAGATAACTTTTAATATTTCAACTAATATTGAAATACCTTCTTGTCCAGGATGCAACAATAACATTTATATATGTTATATTTTATTTAATAAGCACTGAGTTCAAGTACACAGGGAACAGCAGTGGATTGCATACTAGCTTTGCAAATATGGAGAAGATAAAGACCTCTCTAAAGTCCCTACAATCTAAGCAGGTCTACTGACTACATGAAAATACATATGCTCATTTTGAGATTTTTCAGGAGTCGCAGGAAGAGCATCCTTCTCTACTTAATTTCTGATCATGTTAAAACATGCATAAAATATTAACACAGAGGACAAAATCTGGGGAAAGAATTTCTATTTACTACAAAGTGCACCTACTTATATAGACCCAGAATTGGACAGACCTACCAATCATGTTAGATGTGACTGTAGTACTGGCCCTGTCATGGAGGCAGAAGCTCCCACTGGAGAACTGTTAACATGAAAGAGCAGAGCAGAATGCATGCTCTTTTTGGCCAAGGAGTTACCTCAGAAGTGGTACTCAAAGTGTGGTTCCTGGACCAGTAGCTTCAACATCACTTGGGAATCTATTAAAAATGTAAAGTCATGGGTCCGCCCTAGATCTGATGAATCAAACCTCTGGAGAGGGTGCCCAGGAAATTCTTAAAGAGTATCTTTAGTATCACACTAAAGTTTAAAAATCACCTGTCTTAGAGAGAGAAAGATTGAGAGAGAAAGAGAGCCCAACTATGCATGGACATTTTCTCTTTCTAAGCTCTGCAATAACATAAGTAACTCCTTGTTTGTGGGGAGAAGTAGGGGTAGGGGGATAAGAGAGAGGCAAGGAGGGCTATGCTATTGGAACTCCCTTCAGGGATAAGGAAATATCAAGAATAGGAAGAAGCATTCCCCTACTAACCTTCTTTAGCTATTGGTTCTCCTAACCCATTGACTTTAAACAGTAAGCTTATGGTTACATGGGGGTTTGTTTGTCCCCATTAGTGGAGATAACAAGAGAATTAAAACAGTTTGGTTTTTCTTTCATGAAGCCACTTAACAATCCCTTAACAATCTTTGCTTCTTATAGTACCTTCCTGGGACTGGTAGACAGTGAAGATTTTATTTCTCCAAACTTCTAAAATAATTAAAAATTCCAATTAATTAAATGCTGAGGAAAATTTTCTGACTGACTCCTCCAGAAGAAAAAGTTTAAGGCCAATATGATGAAAGGCACAGGGCTATTTACAGACTGTTTTTGATGACAAGGAAGAAAAATCTTTATTCTTAGCTCCAGAAGTTTTTAAAAACTTAACTCAGAGGATTTAACTAAAAGCTTCAAGCCAAACTCGGCAAATCAAGTTTAAAGAACCCACTTCCAGAATTTCAGCTAATTACCTACTTAACCAGGTAACTTTTCTTTTTCTTTATTTAATCAGAGAAATGAAAAAGTGCAAAATACTTTTAACAGTCTGATAATTCATGTGAAGAGTAAAATTGAAAATCTTAGAATGGTTTATATAACTATATAAAATTGCACACTGTTGAAATTAAAGGCACAGGGCCATCACAAGTCGAACCTGATGGTTTTGTCCTTGTGTACAAACTAATGACCATGGAGGACTGACCGTTTCCTGTTCCACTAGGAATCAACTCCAAGTCCATTTTGTACCTAAAGTCAACAACATACTCTCACCTTTATTTCCATCTCAAATTACATCCACTCACATTATCCAACATAAGCTAAGATTTTGCAAATAGGTTCAAATTTTAAATTAGAATAGTCCAATAATAATAGCAAAGATTTACAAGTCTAAAACAAATTTCTTTTCATTTTTATATTCCAAGGAAGAAATTAAAATGCAAAGACTAAATCCTGATATAAATTAAAAACATCAAGATCCAGATGAACTAAAGCTTCAGTTGAAACATCTTGTTCTTTAAGTACAGTCTAAAGAAATAAAATTCTTCCCAAATGTTTTTTATCAACTGAATGTTAGTCAGACAATGTTCTTGATGTTCCTTATGAACTTGGGGTTTCTTCACAAGCACAGATTAGAGGTATTCCAAGGAATTTAGTATAGCTCCTTTAGGATTTCATAAAATGAACTTCTCTTCTTCAGAACCTGTTATTTCTGAAGAAATAAAAGATGGAAATTTTGCAATAAGGCAGATAGATATCTAAGAGATTCTCTACTAAAAAAAAAGAAACCGCCTTCTTTTAGACAAAAAGATACTTTTTAAACCATTGTTAAATTTAAAGTAACAGAAAGAAATGTCCAAAACACCACTTCTCTGTCCAAAATAAGAAAAACCAATGGCCCATGAGCTGAAACTTGAATAGGAGTGATTAGCGGTCAGTGAAGGTGAAAGGTAGGGCTGCCCATATAATTGTTCAGATCAGAATACTAAACTTTGGTGTCTCTAGTGAAATGAGGAGCCAAAATTAAGTCACTTGCATTAAATCTGAGACCTAGTTCCAGCAGAACAAAATAGAATTTCCCTTTCCCTCCAAGAGAATAGCTTGAATTCTGGTACTTAGGATTCCCACCTAATAAAAGTAATCAGATATGGTTACTGACCAAAACCAGAAGGATTCATCAGAAATAATAACAGCAAATTTAGACCTACAAAGACATGGTATTTGGTCTTGTTTTCTGTTTTCGAGCACAGATCTATTTTAATTCTAAATTGTTGTATAACAAATCATCCCCAAAATTTTTGGCTTAAAATTAAAGTTTATTTTGTTCATAACTTTTGTGTGTCAGGACTTTGGGAAAGTCCAAGCTGGTTGGCTCATACTTGATCCACTTGGAATCAGTGGGAATCACTAGGGCTGGAGGAGTTATTTCCAAGATGTCTTCTTTAATCATATGGCTGGTGCCTTGATGCTCCTTGGCTTGTCTCTGTCTCCACATGGTGTCTCATACTACAAGACCTGGTCACTCAGCTTGAACTTCTCAGGAATGGTTGTTTCAGGTTAATCACACTTCTGGTATGTTTCTTGGCTTTCAAGTAGGGTTGTTGTATTCAGCAAATTCAAATTCAGGACACCCAATTCAATATGAATTTCAGATAAATAAACAATTTTTCTTAGTATAAAATATCCTAGATATTTCCTGGGACACATTAACACCAAAAAAATTATTAACAATTTTAATTCTTAGAAGTAACAAGTAGAAGTCTGCTAGACCATGTAAAGACCTTGCTCAGAATTGAAACAGTGTCATAGAATATTTGTCAAAATAGTCACAGTGTCCACCCAGATCTCAGCAGTAGAGAGACAGACTCACTTCTTGACAATGAAATGGCAAAGTCAAGTTACACAAGGGCATGTGACATGGGATATATTGTGGTGGCCATTTTTGGAAAATATAGTCTGTTGAAAGAATAAACATGAAAAAAAAATTAAGAAAATAAAACATGGTAATACTGGCCTTGTAAAATGAGTTTGGAAATATTCCCTCCTCTTCAGTCTTTTGGAGTAATTTGAGAGAGATTGGTATCTCAGTCTTGGTAACTCTTTTTTAAATGTTTGGTTCATGGGTGAAGCCATCTGGTCCTGGATTTTTCCTTATTGGAAGGTTTTTGATTACTTTTTGAATCTCCTTCTACTCATTATTAGTCTGTTCAGATTCTCTTCCTTCGTGATTCAGTTTTGGTAGGTTGTATGTTTCTGAGAATTTATCCATTTCTTCTAGGTTATCCAATTTGTTGGCATATAATTTTTATAATAGTCTCTTAGGATCCTTTGTATTTCTGTGCTATCAGTTGTAATGTCTCATCTTTTATTTCTCGTGTTATCTATCTATTTGAGTCTTTCTTAGTCTAGATAAGGGTTTGTCAATTTTATTTATATTTTCTAAAAACCAACTCTCAATTTCATTGATTTTTTTTCTATTTTTTATTTCATTTATTTCTCCTCTGATCTTCATTGCTTCCTTACTTTCATCCACTAACTTTGAGATTAGTTTGTTCTTCTGCCTCTAATTCCTCAAGGTGTGATTTTAGATTATTTTCTTGAGATCTAACTTTTTTCTTAATTTTTCACTATAAATTTGCCTTGTAGAACTACTTTTGTTGCATTCCATAGTATTGGTATGTTATTTTTTTCATTTTCATTTGTTTCTAGATATCATTTGGTCTTTTGATTTCTTCTTTGACCCATTGATTGTTTAGGGATATGTTGTTTAATTTCTAACAAACTCAAAACTGGATCAAGATATAATTTGATTTTTTAAGATATTTTAAAAACTGTATTACAGTATCACTGAAAAAAGTAGAAGAGAAAAAAATTAGAAAAAATAGAGCTTTTATAAAAGACAGGAGGTAAGAAAAAAAGCACAAAAATATGACAAAATTTAAAAAAAGGTAAAATGACAAAGACAAGTCTAAAATTACTAACAATCACAGTAAACTAAAAATGGACTAAACTTGCCAAAGATTCTCAGATTTCAAAGGGGAAAAGATCTAACTACACGCTCTTTATGAGAAACAACAAAATACGATAAAATGCAAAGTTTGATATAAGAAGCTGGAATAGGATATACCAGGAAAATACTAAGAAAAAGAAAGCTGAGTGATTCTCTTACTATCAGACCAAGTCAATTTCAGCCAATGAACTTGATTAGGGGACAGCCTTAGCTGCAGTAACAAATGAGACTCCAAACACATCTGGTCTATCATGTGACAATCCAGAAGCAAGAGGTCAAGCAGTTCTGGGAAAGTAGCAGCAATGGACCAGTTCACTAAGAGACTCATAGTCCTTCAACTTTGATGGTCCACCACCACTTTGAGTATTGCTCTCTTTTTTGTTTGCTTTTTTTTTTAATGCATAAATCTGGGTCAACGACATGTCTCAGCCACCAGAAAGAGGAAAAGGAGAGAGAGAAAGAGAACATTTACCTTCCTTCTAATGCACATAATGAGAAGTTATTTCACTTTGCTCCCATTACATTAATTAGAATTCAGAACACCTCATTAGTTAAGTATATGGATACAGCTTGTTGCAAAAGAGACCAGGAAAGGAATTTTCTAGCTAGGAAGCTATGTGCTACCTAATTCAATTGAACAGGAAGATGTGATAATTACAAATCTGAAAGACCTTAATAAATAGCTTTAAGATATATATAAGGCAAATATAGGGTTATAGGATGAATATGATAAATTGACTATTACAGTGAAATATTTCAATATGCCTTTCTCAATGATTGATGAGCCATGAAGAAAAAATAGTTAATAAAGATGCAGTAAGTTTATAAAGCATAACCAATACTTTTTATTCAATAGATACATATAAGGCTCTGTACCCACATATTAGAAGTGCACATTTCTCTCAAGCACACATGATTTCTTTACACAATCCACCACACACCAAGCTATAAAACCACTCTCAACCAATTTCAAAATCCACTATCTGAATTACACATTTTGTGACTACAATGATATTAAATTACAAGATAATATCAAAAAGACACATTTAGAATATTAAAAACACCCCTTCCAATACTACATGAGTCAAAGAATTTATAACAAAAATTCCTAGGAGACTAGCTTATTTGACACCTAAGCAAATCTAGACAAGAGAGATTTAAAATGTGTGAAAATATCTTTTCACAGGAGATTTTTCATGCCATTACACTAGACTATTCTCAGTTTTTATTGAATACTGGGGACTCTGAATTATGGGGCTCAGAGAGGAAACGGAAATTAAGATATATTTAGTATAAAGGTGCCTGAGTGGCTCAGTCAGTCAAGCGTTGGACTCTTGATTTCAGCTCTGGCATAATCTCACAGTTAGTTAGATCAAAACCCTGATAGGGCTTGGTGCTGACAGCATAGATACTGCCTGGAAGTCTCTCTCTGCCCCTCCCCCACTCATGTACACGTGTTCTCTCTCAAAATAAATAAATAAACCTTTAAAAAAAGATATATTTAATGAACAAAGCAATTGGATGACTCGTTTTATAAAAATCTAAACTTTTCAAGAAGGAAATAGTAACTTCTAATAGCTTGTATTGTGCTCACATATTTACTCCCATTTCCTGTAAGCAAATTCTGAGTCTTATTGCTGCCATAAGGCATGGGTTACCTCCAGTGGAGGAGTATACATGTCTGTCATGTTAATGTTGAGTTTGGCCACATGCCTTGCTCTGACCAATTTTATATGAACAAATATGACATTCACCATGTCCACACAACAAGTTTAATAGTGACCTAACATGTTAAAAAAATTTTTTTTAACCACTGACATCATAGGATAGTTTGTTATAGCTGCAGATTAATCCAGACAGTTGCCTGACATGTCTCTCATCATACATGAACAGGAAGCATGAGAGTATCATGCCAAATACACCTTTTTAAAAAGTTTATTTACTTATTTTGAGAGAGAGAGAGAAAGGGAGAGAGAGTGCACCTGCACGAGCACAAGTGGGAGAGGGGCAGAGAGAGAAGAGAAAAGAGACAGGATCCCAAGCAGGCTCTGCATTGTCAGTGTAGAGCCAGACACAGGGCTCAATCTCACAAACCATGAGATCATAAGTCAAAATCAAGAGTCGGATGCTTAACCGACTGAGCCACCTGGGCACCTCCAAAATTCACCTTTTAATGTGGGAATTCCACTTCCTGTGTTTAGATTCACAGGCATGAATGCATTTCAGACATTTGGTATGAACTCACTGCCATCGTAGAGACTAAACCTTGAAAGCAGGAGCTGTCCCTGTTTCCTCTCCTTCACTGAAATAACTGAGTCTTTCCTAATAGCTTTTGGCGATAAAATTTGGCCAGAAATAACTTCTGTTAAATGGGGAATGGTTAGTTTTCTAAATTTAGTAGACTTGGGTTTAGAGTTATACTTATCATGCATGCTCTACAAAGTATCTGGAGTCTTAAAAAGTGAGCCACTTAAAAGCTTGGCATTCAATTAATTAACTTCTCAGTTCCCGCAGGCTAAGACTGTTGAAAAAGTCCTAAATTACCCCAAACATAGGAAATCCCTCTAGCTGAGATGAAAAAAAAAAAAAAGAGAAGGATAAACTTTGGACTTGAATTTCTTTGAAATTTAATAGCCAGGGACAAAAGCATTTGATATTAACTCCATTTTTTTTTTTTTGCATTTTTGTCTTTGATACTTCAAGAGGACTTAACTTCCTTGAATGTTGATTTCTCCCCAATGATTGATAATAGGAAGGCGTATGTGTTGCAAGTTGGGGGATCCCTATATTGACACTTCATTATTTGCATCTTAATGTTGTCATGTAATGTAGTTATAAACTATAGATAGTTGGCAAGAAATGTAAATAAATTTTTCAGTGTTTGTACAAATGTGACCTAAATGTTAATTTAATATTGAATTTTTTGTTCCAATTTCAGAGCCTTGTGGCAACAAAATTGTACTATCCATTTCTGGCCCAGAAAAATCCGCAAAGAACAGTGGTGTATTAAAGGAGATGGCCTCATGAAGGTAGGAGGGAGATTGTCTTTGTAGGCTGACGATGTCTTACCCCAAAAAGAAAAGCCACAATGCTGGTAATCCACCGATTTATTCATTAAATCCAGTGGGGTAAGAGAACAGGAACAGCTAGAATGTTAGAGGAGTTGAACTTTTCTGCACACTCTTGATATCTATTTGTATGTGGCAAGACCTCCACTATCATTGTTTCATTGTACTTGTTCCACCACCACACATGATCCATGAGCACGTAAAAAGAACTTGAGTACATTTAGCCCAGGTACGTGCTGTCTTTTCTCTTTTAGGATAGAGACTGTGCTCCCTACAGAGAGAATGTATTCTACTCTGCTGTTTCATTCCATACAGGAGGAAATTCTGCCACCATCAAAGGACTAGGTGAGAATGTGTTTTAGGTAATGTTGAATTAGGCAATGCTGAGATATCAAAATTTAAGTGGTTCCACATAGCAAAATCAGCTTAGATCAGTAGCCCTCCAGGGCTACTCATTTCTACACAATGACTCAGGTATCCAATTGGCTTACACCTTGCCACTATACTATATGAACATGTAAACTTCTGGCAATGTGGCTAAGACAAAGGAAAATTGATTGTATAGTGGAGTTAACATATGGTATATGTCTAGAAATAGTGACAGTATTCAGTATTCAGTATTCAACTGCAAAGGGTCCAGGTAATATTGGAGACAGGATACGGAGATTTGGTAAGCAGCTGATATCTCTACTATGGTAGATTTACAATATTCTGGTGGAGACTATTAGCAAACCCATTTGGCTGTAAGATATGAGCCACACTTACCTATATCAAGTTTATCACTAATGAAGGTAATTTTTTTTTATCTCCTGTCTGCTCATATGTCTTATTTTTTAATTGCTTCAGAATTTAGATAGGGTAGTGGTGTAATTTTTATTGCCTCCCCCACTAGCTTTAACAATGAATACTAAATGACTAGTAGATAAAATATGGAATCTTAGAAAAAAGAAAAAGTCAAAGATTTGATAAGTAGGTAGAACCTAACCTTGGATTTGAAAGATCAATGAGATTCAGAGTTTTAAAGTAGAATTATAAACATTTTTAGTATCTTTCTATTCCTCTATAATATAAAAGCAAAACATTTTTCTGAAACTCTATCTTCTTAATGAAATAAAAACAAAAGAGATATGGAAAAGTCAATGAATTAATTGAGAGGTTGTGACAGTCTTGAGGGACAGGTCCTGAAATGTAAGGTTCCTTGCTTCACTGTAATACAAAAACCATTATTTTTCACTGAGGATTAACAAAGATGTAATGAATTATGTGCCAGATCCATGCAAATACAGACACGTTCCGTTGGAAAATGTGATAGTGAAGAGGACTTCAGTGAGATCCAATATGTCATTACTTGCTAACATTTTAAGATAGTCTAATTCATTCTAAAACTTCTTCCAAGTACTTTTTCTTGCAAGTACACCAAGAAAACTGAACTTTGTCAGTTACTTTGAATGTCATGTTCTGCATTCATTGCCATGGTAGTAATCATCCTAGTAGATTTTCCATGAAACTTGGTAAATGCTAAGATTTCTTCTCTGAAAACTGTGATCGTAATTGCCTCACTCTATTTGGCTGTTGTGAGTCTGTAAGTATGCCAAGTATTTTTAATCATAAGTTCAAGCCTACAAGATTCCAAATTTGGTATTCTTTATACTTGTAAACATTAGTTTGATGCTTATGGAGAAAAATCAATGACTTTGTTCTCCAGTGATTGAGTCTCACCTAAATAAGAGCTATAATTAACTGAAATTCAATTAATGACATTAAACTTCAGTACATGTATTACACAAAAAAGTGAGTTCCTTGATTAAATGTTTATCATACAATGATGCCCTTCATAATAAGTAGAAGTTAGTTTGGGAGGTAAGATAAATTTTGTTGCATAGCAGTAATGTTTTGGGTGATTTTATCATATAAATAATTTATATTAAGGTTAAATATTTATAATATGTGTTACTGTCTCAAATGACTGACTCAGTATTACATAATGAAACAATTACTACAGATCCCAGTCCCGTGTCTGCTCTACATTAGTCTTATTAAAACTCCTTAAATCTATATTCAAATTATTATTATAACTTCTTTATTAGAAAAAATCTATGCATTGGTCAAATGGCAAGTGACAGAAAATCAATTCAAACTAATGTAAAGAAAATAAATGAAGAGAGAAAAAAGAAAGAAAGGGAAAAGGGAGGGAAGGAGAGAGGATGGAAGACAAAAAAATTAATGACCAACTTAATGGTCTTGGAGTAGATTGTGCTTCCTTCAGGCATAAGTGGATTCAGATGTTCAAATATTATCAGTCTCCCTCTCTCTCTTTCCTTCCCTCTCTCTTGTTCTCTCTCTCCCCACTAGAGTTTCCTGAACGATAGACACTACTGGTACAACCCCAAGTGTTTTTTTTACTTTTTCAGTTTATTTATTTATTTTGAGAGAGAGAGAGAGAGCAAGCAGGGGAGGTGCAGAGTGAGGGAGAGAGAGAATCCCAAGCTTTCTGCACTGTCAGCATAGAGTCCAATGTGGGACTCAAACTCATGAACTGTGAGATCATGATCTGAGATGAAATCAAGAGTCAGACACTTAACTGACTGAACCATCCAGGCACCCCTACCGCAACTTAATTTTTAAAGCTTGAAATAAATTAAGTCCACAAGAGAATCTGATTGTTTACACTGCATGTTCAAACAAACCTATTATTCCAACAGGAAGGACAGAATACTCTGATTGTCCAGGGATAGCATCACAGACCCACTCTGTTACCAGATTTAACAAAGGAGTGGGATTAAAGAAAATATAGCTAATAAACTAAAAGTAATAGGTAACATTAGGGTTTCCTTAGTGCCAGGCATTTTTCTGCATATGACCTCAAGAATTAAATAACACAATAAACTTGACACATCAGTGGTATTATTATTCTTTTTTACAGGTCAGGAAACCGTGGGATAGAAGGACTGAGAAAGTGACAGAGCAATGAGTAGCAAAGCAGAGATACATTTCAGGTATTCTGACCTTATAATACTGTCATTTAATAAACATAATTGACAAATAATATTGCATAATTTTCAGAGCCTCCTATAAAATGCTTTGTCCAAAAATAATAAGATTCCTGCAAAATCTAAAACTCTGAACCTTAGAGTTCCTACTATTGTCACCTACAGTTTTCTAAGATATAATATATATTATCTTCATTCCTTTCCCATATATCTATGTAAGGAAAAACTTTATATTAATCTCTTGATTTTTACCTTAAAAATCACATGGGAGAAAATCCAGCTCCCTAAAGAATAAGAAATACTATAAAAATAATTTTCAAAAAGGACAGTGATTCTCTAAGGCATTCACTTGGTTTAACAGCGTCCATACCCGGCAATGCTCTAGCAGCTCAGCTAGACAACATTGGCACCCTTTGGATTCCCATCAGATGTGGAAGAGAATGTGTCAGGACAGTTCTGAAAAACATTTGAAAGAAATTCCCTTTATTTGATCCCAAATCCAAATTCTGAGTGATTACTTGTTTTCGTCCTCCAACACAATCTCTTCTATTTTCTTCTTCCTCAATCCTCACCAAGAAGAGAAAGATATCTCTTTGAGATTACATTTGAAGCTGAAAGTATATGATCATATATTTCCTTATGGAAAAAATTAACAGCTTATAGAAGAGCAATTCTTCATGAAAGTGCTGTCACTTGTAGCAACCTGAGTTGATTAAAAAGGTAAGAAAAAAAATAGGAGGAAACCTCTAAATCGTGTGTTTATGAGTCACCTGATCTTGCCTATACATTACAGCAATTCCAATAGCATCTTTTGTGCAATTCTTTAAAAAATCACAGTCACTGTAGATAAATAGGTACAAAATATCTAGTTTTCTTTTTTTAAATGTAAATTCCAGTTAGTTAACATTCAGCGTACTGTTGTTTTCAGGTGTACAATATAGTGATAAAACACTTCCATAAATCTCTCTGTGCTCATCACAGGTGAACTCCTTAATCCTCCACCATCTATTTCTCCCATCCTCCCACCCTCCTCCCACTGGTAACCATCAGTTTGTTCTCTGTAGTTAAGAGTCTGTTCCTTGGTTTGCCTGTTCCTCTCTCTCTTTTTTTTCTCTTTGCTCATTTGTTTTGTTTTTGAAGTTCCACATATGAGTGAAATCATATGGTATTTTCATTATATGAATATATTTACATAAGAAATATTTATGTATCTAATATATGAAATTTAACCAATACTATTTATAAATGTATATTGTTTACTTCTATAAGAAATATTAAATATATTTATATACATATATACATATTTACAAATCTTTCCATACATATAAATAAATCAAATTGACAGTTTACGAATATGGTGCTGGGGACTGAACTGTGTTGCCCCAAAATTCACAGGTTGTAGCCCTAACCATCAAAGTTACTGAATCTGGAAGCAGATTTTTTAGGATATAATTAAGGTTAAATGAAGGGTGGGGTCCTTAGCAGATAGGACTGTGGCCTTAAAAGAAGACTGAGAGAGCTCTCTCACTCTCTCTTGCTCTCTCTCTCTCTCTGCCATGTGAGGGCACAGGGAAGACGCAGCCATTTGCAAGCCAGAAAGAATGCTCTCCCCAGAAACTAAATATACTGACTTTGGACTTCCCAGTCTCCAGAACTGTGAAAAATAAATTTCTATTTTTTTAAACCACTAAGTGTATAGTATTTTGTTATGATGGCTCAAGTAGACTAAGAGTATATGTATGTACATATAATACTAGAAAAAATGGTTAACATTTATTGAATGCTTACCAAATGCCTGAGGTGCTATTTTAAGTCAGTTACATGCATAATTTTATTTACTTTTCACAGAAATTTTGTGTTATGTATTATTATTATATCATGGTCATGTATTAAGTAATTTCTCGTATTCACATAGTAGAGCTCTGATACATAGCGTAGCCAGGATTTAAACTCACACAAGGTAGATAAGTTCAAGATTAACTAACCACCAACCATAGGTGGAAAACAATGGGTGCAAACTATTCACCATAAAAAAAATATATTCCTTTAAACTCTAAAAGAAATGCATTGCAGCAAGTGAGGCTCAGAGAAAAGATATTTTAAGTGTATTTGAAAAATCAGCCATAAATGTCAAGTTGCAAATTAATTGAAAACTTTAAAATTGGTGGTTAGATATATTTTTAAAGAATACAATTACAAGTGTTTCCTTTTGAAATCTATTTTATTAACTTATTACCAACCTACTTCAGTGCTTTACTTAGAAGCAGCTCAGTGATTTTACAAGTAAGTGCCTACCATTGCAGCAAAAATGTAAGTGTTAGATATTAAATCAATGGTAAAAATTATCCTGCTAAGTATCATGGCTTCTATTTTTAGCATGTAAACAGATTTCATCTGCACAATGTTAACTGAACACAACTTTCTCATCATTTGATTTTCTTATTTAAAGAACATACGGAGTTCTTATACTTTTTAGACTGAATTCTCTTTTGCATTGTATAAAAATATATTATTTTAAAAGCTCTTTTTTGATGAATTTTTCCATTTCAAATACACACACACACACATGCAACCACACTTAACATTATCAAAAAATTTGTAATGTTGAAAATAGATTTGGCATTTATATTATAGAGAAAGACTAGTTATATGAGTGTATCACACATAAAAATTTCTAAAACATTAGCTATATAGTCAGCTCTCAAATATTTACACTAATATTGGAATACATTGTTCAGCTAATAAAATATGCTGCACAAATTTTATGAGGTTTTAAAATATGTTTTTTTATGATATGAAATGTGCTTCAAATACGAATTCACTTTAACAGTTATCACTTGAGCTCTAAAGAGTTTAATAAAATCAAAGAAATTTATCTTTAAGGAACAGATATATTCATTTTCAACTGGAAGTGGACATATTTTTTATTTTATTTCCTTACTATGAAAAAGCATATCAGCAGGATCAATTTTAGCTATTTATGAAGAAAAATCAAAATACTATTGGCTTTTAAAAAGGCACAGAAACCACTAGCCACAAAAAAAATTATAAACTGGACACCAAAAAAAATTTAACGACTTCTACTCACTGAAATCTATCATTGAGAAAATAAACAAGTGAACCACAGCCTGGGGAAAAAATATTCACAATACATGCATCTGACAAATAATTTACATTATATATATATAATAATATAATATATATAATATATATATTTGTCACTGCCATGACTCTACACATATTCTTACCATGGGCCACACATGTGCACTGTATAAAGCTCTATCTAGTGGAAGGATTTTCCCTTCTAATAGTCTTTCAAGGCCATCCCTGAGTGAGACTATTGTGCAGCTCTCCATTTTTAACTTGCCCCCAGGTACCAAGTGAACCCATATATAAAGCTCAGGAATTTTTTTTCCATCAGATGCTTGCAAGGATTCCTCCAGCGGCTGTGGGTGTGAGCTGAGGAAGGTGATGAGACAACAGTGGTAGATAACTGGAGTGTCTGCGCTACCCGTCCATGCAGCTGGATTGTGTCATTGAGTCTTGCTCATGTTCAATCTTGCTCATGTTCAAGTGCTTAGTGCTTCCATCTTCTGATAGATTGGCACTGGTTTTTCCTGACCTTATGACTTGGTAGATTTCCCATGTCCCATGATGGACAATCCTGGAAGAATAGTCACTTGACAGCTCACGGTCTGGCACAGACACTCTATATCAGTGAGCAAGTGCATTTCAGAAACTATCTTTCAAAAGGCATATAATTATCCGCTGTATTTAGCATGACCTTCTTCCAGAACTCTAGGAAGTTTGTGATTCTCCAGTTGGGGCTTCCCATAGACTAGACAGAATTTTCCCACCACCATCCCCTCAATATCAGAGGGCCTGTTACGACGTGTTTACTGTTTTCTTTTTCCCACATTGGTTCCTCTTATTTAGGTTGTTAGTGTCAGGCATTGTATTTGAAAAAGTATTGATAGAAATAATTTGGATCCTAAAAGTATGTTATCTTCCTCCAGAAAGGTTTAAAGTGTATTACTTCCCGTCTCCTAAGGGCACGAGCCTACCAGGATCATCTTAACCCAATTTCAGAGATTTAGATCATTCCAAGCTAAGCCAAATTTCCCGACAAGGACCTCTCTGCTTCCACTTTATCTTTACATCCAGACTGCAGCCCTTAGAACTTCTCATGTGTGTATAGGTGGGTCCAGGACTCTAATATCCGTCTTCATATCTATGTATGACATACATATGTATGTATGTATCTATGTTGAAAGCTCCTCTGAGTACCTCTAGTGCCTGATAAGTAGTATACACTCTATATATGTTTGTTCAATGAGTGAATGTATGAATGGCTGAATGATGAACACTTAAGCACCAATAGTGATAAGTGTGATTGATAAGCACAACCAACCAAAAAGACAATTGGTTCAAAATGTGTTTACGTGTGTGTGCATGTATGTGCATGCATATTCAATCTTCACAATACCTGACAATATGGTAGTTAACATTATTGCATTCTATGATAAGGCAACTTCAACAAAGAAAGTTTGTGAATGAATTGCCATAACTGCAGCAATTGTCTCTGGGGATGTTTATTTTCTGAATAACTCCTGCTTACTACATCCAAAGACTCGAGCCTCTCCCATGGTAAAGCACGTACACATTTCACTAAGAGTTCTTAATAGTACAGGAATAAAAATAAGAGAAATTGGAATATTTATATAATGATCTATAAATATTGATTTTATCCATTTTATGCATTCACTACAAACACAATACCTCAAAAAACTAAATGCAACATCATATTTTTATCTCTTAGTGGAATAAGAAAGAACAGGGGGAAAACTTAATGTGCTTCAATAAGAATATTAACACGTTTTTTTTTATTTAAAAATTTTTTTAATGTTTATTTATTTTTGAGAGAGATAGTGCAAGACCCAGTGCAAGCAAGGGAGGGGCTTAGAGAAAGGGAGACACAGAATGTGAAGCAAGCTCCAGGCTCTGAGCTGCCAGCACAGAGCTTGATGTGTAGCTCAAACTCACAAACCAGGAGATCATGATCGGAGCCGAAGTCACATGCTTAACTGACTGAGCCACCCAGGTGCCCCAGAGTGTCAACACTTTTTAAATCTCATTGCCCCTAAACATAATGATGACACATGAGAATTGTAATATGAATATTTCATTTATCAAATGCAGTGACTTAAGTAGAAATCAGTATTCAAAATAATAAAATTATCAACCTTTTTAAAGTCACTTTTTAAAGACAAATTCTGCTTTCCTACAAAATGACACCCTTTTGTCTATAATCTGCATATATCTGAAATTGATCAGTTCTATCTGATAAAATGAAAGTATAAATAAGCTTTCTCTTAGCATGATTCTATCAAGCATTGAGGTTAATGCTATGAGATGTGTTCACATTCTTCTCATTAAAAAAGAAACGTACAAATTGTCACAATTTTCACTTGAATTCTGTGTAATTGACATGCAGTTACTTGAGGAGGCCTCGCAAAAGCATATTTGACAAAATATTGGACCACTTCTGTCTTCTGGAAATAGATGCTGAACCTAATAGAATCACTTCATCTATCTGGTCTTGATTTTCCACCTTTAAATGTTGATTTTTAGACTAAATGGTTTTCCAAGACCTGTGTACCAACCTGATACTTAGTAGTTGGAAATTTTTATTAAAAATTCAGACTCAAAGACATATCCTTGAATACTGAATCCAAATCTCAAAACCTGGAGTTTAGGAAATTCTCTGGTTGATTTCTGTTGTGCAGTCAAGTTTGAAAATCACTGGACTGAATGAGCTTTAAGGCGTCTCTCACAGTTCTAACATTCAGTGGTTCTGTTTTTTTATGTTAGATAGAGAATATTATGTCAAAATCAATTTTCACATTTTCTGCAAGATAAGATATTTGGTCTATCCCCACATATACAATATGGTGTGAGCAAGTTCAATTATGTTTGAAAAAATTGAATTCACACAAGCAATGAGTTTGGGGTTTCAAGGAACACATTTTTTATTATTGTTTCTTCCTCTCTCTCCCTCTCCCTCTCCCTCTTCCTCTCTCTCCCTCCCTGTCTCTCCCTTAGTTTATTGACTTCACATCAGCACAGTAATCTAGTAACTTAATCTTAGCTGCTCAATAAATATTTGCTGACTAGATGTAATTAACTTCCAGGTAAATTCTATACAGAGTGCAAACACAGTTTTACATATGCACAACATGAATATCTCATAACTTATGAAAAACCCACAAAAATGAAACTTGGTGGAAGAATGAGTCTTTCACAGCCTCTTCTATGTATCCTTATCCTTCTAAAATTCTTTCAACTATTTACTTTCATGGAAGTAAAATAAAATGGAAAGACTAGAAGGCAAGACACAGGATTCCAATCTAAGATCTGTCACCTATTAGCCATGGGGCCTACGGTGAGCTATTTCACTCTCTGAGATTCATTGTCTTCATTTACAATAAAAAATGGTATTTCATCATTTGTTAAATAAGGAAAATAGTACTCTTTACTGAATTATTATGATCACTAAATGAGACAATACATTAAAAATGGTCAGAATATTCAAAAAAATAAAAATAGAGCTACCCTATGACCCAGCAATAGCACTGCTAGGAATCTACCCCAGACACAGGAGTGCTGATGCACAGGGCCATATGTACCCCAATGTTCATAGCAGCACTTTCAACAATAGCCAAATCATGAAAAGAGACTAAGTGTCCATCAACTGACAAATGGATAAAGAAGATGTGGTACATGTATACAATGGAATACTACGCGGCAATGAGAAAGAATGAAATCTGGCCATGTGTAGCAACATGAATGGAACTGGAGGGTATTATGTTAAGTGAAATAAGTCAGTCAGAAAAAGACAGATACCATATGTTTCCATGCATAGGTGGATTTTGAGAGACTTAGCAAAAACCATGAGGGAGGGGAAGAGGGGAAAAGAAAAAAAGACACAGAGAGGGAAGGAGACAAAACATAAGAGACTCTCAAAGACTAAGAAAAAACTGACTGTGAGGGGGGTGTGGGAGGGGGGAGAGTGGGTGACGGGCATTGAAGAGGGCACTTGTTGGGATGAACATTGGATATTAAATGGAAATCAATTTGAAAATAAATTATGTAAAAAAAATGGTCAGAATAATACCTGGTACATATAAAGTACTTAATACTAGCTATCTTAGTTTCCTCACTGATATTTATGAAGATAATTGTACATTAAACTTATTTTAAACTGGACTATTAATGGAAAATTATTATATGAAACATAGTATTTATAATTTCAAGCTATCATTTTCACTTGTTTTATGAAAATATAAGACACTATGTGATTGTTAGTCATTTTAGTCTCCATCAAAACATTCTCCTATTTTGAAGTATCCTAAAATGAGAGAAAGACAGCATGATATTTCAGGGCCACAATGGCTAGTGGTGGGAATTAAAGATGTTCCTATTGTTGGAATCATTGCTCTACCTTGAGTTCTGGCCGTAAGTGCCGGTATATCCTAATAGTAAGACTTCTTGATTTGGAATCCAGGCTTTGGCACTTACTAGCTATACTAACTTGATCAAGCTACCTAAATTGTTAGATTCAACATGGGAGTACCAACATCTATGCCAAAGGTGCTACTGATGGTTTGAATTCTGTCATTTCTTGAAGAGTCAAGGTCACACTATATTCTATGTAGTGTTGAGGAGAGGGAAATGACATTCTCTTTAAATAACTGATACATACTTTTCATGAGTGACGAAGCAACACTGCTTGTGCCCAGAGTCCCATAAATTATCTTAAGATATAAGTTACCTAATTTTTCCCTCCAAAGAATCTCAAAACCAATCTATTAGGTAATAAAAAGGGATGAAGTATGACACATGCTACAACATGAATAAACCTTAAAAACACTATGTTCAGTGAAAAAAGCCAAATACAAAAGACCACATATGATATAATTCACTTGCATGCAATGTCCAAAAAAAATTAGTTGTTGCCTAGGACTGGGCCGGGGGGTCAGGGGTCACTATATGTGGGCACAAGTTTTGTTTTTTGAGCTAAGGAATACATTCTAAAATTAGATTGTAATGATGGTTGCTCCATTCTGAAAATATAAATAGACCATTGAATGATACACTTAAAATGAATTAATTTTATGGGATATGAGTCCCATATGAGCTGCTAAAAACAATAGAAAAAATCCAAAGAGCTTATTTTGTCAAGCACTCATGGTAAATACCACAACAGTGACAATGGTAAGTAATGTTCAATTACATATAGAGTTCAAAGATAAGAACCATTCTCATTTGTATAGCAAGAAAGACTAACTGTTAACGTATGAGAAAATTACCTACTTGGGGCACCCAGAAATAACTTCAGGTAGACATTGATGGAATTGTATGTCCTGAGCAAGAGTTTGCAGTTTTGCAGGAACAGGAAATGTTGGTGACTCTAACTTTGTGAAATCCATTGAATTTTTTTGACATCATTTTTTTAATATAGACTTTTAAGGCTATAAAATTCCCTCTAAGAAATGTGTATCAGTTTCCACAAGTTTTGATATGCTATACCTATCTGCATTATCATTTAGTTCCAAGAATTTTTGCATTACTATTTCAGTTTTCAACATCTCATTGGCCAAAGCAAGCCACGTGGCTGTGCCTGAGATCAATGAGGTGGAGAATAAGGGTGGGCATGAATGAATATTTCCTGGACAAACTCTAATTGACTACATTTCCGAATGGCAAATATAGATGGAATTCCAGGTGGAAAAAAAGGAGAGCACCAAACTGTGGTGTTTTGAAAAATTATAATCAGTTCAAAATGACGGAAAAGGACTGCAAGAATGATGGTGGAGGTAAGCAAGGCCATTTTGCTCTTTCAATTATGTTGAGTACATTGGTGACAATTGCTTTTCATCTATTTTCTCAAAAAATTGGAACTAAGACTAAACTATTGAATGTCTTTTCAAAATCTAAACAGTAAGCTGGCACATTTCCAAAGAATTTTTAAAAGAATTCACAAAATCAAATAGAGCATAACAGCTAAAATAATTTTTAAAATATTTTCATTTGCATTGTGAATTTTATAAAGTACAGTATCCAGTGTTTTTATAATGAGACCTCACTGACAAAAAGAATTAAATTTCTTAAGAGCAGTGCTTTCTATATTGTAAGCATAGCAGACTTGCTCCAAATAACTGAAAGAGTAATCTAGAATATTGTTAGGGTTTTGCAAAGATAAATGCAAACTCACATTGTATTTCACTATAATGTGCTAATCATAATAAAGAACTCAAAACAATTTTAAGCTTTCATTGTTAGTATTACAAAAAGGAAATTTGACAGTGCAATAAACACATAAAATAAGCAAGAACTTTTTAGCAAGGTTTTTTTCTGAATTTCAGAAATTGAGTTTCAGGGAGAACTTTGTTTAGTTTCTTTTAAGTTAAAAGAGAAGATACAAAATACTCTTAGTATTAGGAAAGGGGATGGACAGTATCTTGTTAGGTTTCTCTTTCTTTATCATCAATTCATTTAAATATCTCCAAATCTTATGGAACATTTTGACTCCACTCTAAATCTCGAAGCCTCTGTCTTTTTACTCATTTATTAATTAAATCTCAAACAGTCTTTCTGAGCAAAGATTTCTGAAGGAATTCAGAAATATAATCGCAGATAGTTTTTTATTTAACAGTATAGCACATATTTCTTTCCTAATGTTATAACGTATTTTAAAACTGACCTGCTAACTTATTCACCATCTTTATGCAAAAGAGAAAAACATACTTCTTCCATCAGGAAGAATTTCAGCACCAACTTATCTGCTTATTGGGTGAGTTAATACTCTGGACAACTGTATGCTATGATTCTCTGTGAAAGATTCATTTTTTTCTTTGCTCAATTATTTATACTTAATACTAATATTAAGTAGGCCACCTTATTTGCATAATAAGAAAAATATTTTAGTGTTAAAATGATTTTCTAAATTAATTATAATGAGTTACATTTTTAATGACTTCTTTTGAAGTAAAAATCCACTAAATCAATATGAAATAAGTGATAGAATTTAGCACAGAAAAGAATGTATATGTATATTGAGGAAGAAACTCTAATTTATGCTTGATAGAAGAGGATTTTCATATATTGAGTTTAAATTTGATGAATTAATGGAAGTGTTTGACTGTAAGCATGCGTGTGGTTGATATCTACTTTGTTGCTAAAGAATTCTAGAACTTTAGTCCAGTCACTGTACTCTCTTGACTTGTTTCTGAATCTATAAAATGAAAATGTTTTGCTACATGATTTCTCATATATCTTCTAGTTCTCAGGTTCTTTCATTTTTATCAAATTGTATATTTGGACTCTGGAAATTTTTCATTGCAACAGTAGAAAATCAACTAAGTATGAGTAACAACTAGCAAATTAATTTGTAATCCTACATATTTTGCAACTCAAGGACAAAATAATACATACATAGGTCAGGAAGTGAGAAAGGTAACTACTATCTGAAATGGTTCAGTATCCCATGAAGGAAAGGCATATATAAGCCTCCCAAGGGGAAAAATCTGTAATTATTCTTAGTTATAGGAACCTCCTGTTTTCAATAACTTAAAAAGTGATTATGTAGGCAATTATATTTGTTACAGTGGTATAAAAGAAGCTGCATTTTAAAATAAAATTTTTTGATGTAACAAAGATTAAACTTACAGTGAACTTTTAAAGCTAAAAGATTAAAGTATTCTAGTACTATATTCAAAAGTTGATTTTAAAAATCATATAACTCTTTAATGAAAGATTAATGATGTGTGAGCATTTCAATGACAAAATTATATTCAATAGATTGTCAATTACTACTTTACTCTTTCAGTTTATAACCACAATTCAAAGTTTTATTCTGCTTACAAGGAATTCTATACAATAAATAATCATGCCAAGTTCAAATTTGTATATAAGGAAGAAAAATCACCCTAGCACTTTAATTTTGTATTGATTACATTGTAGGTAGGAGGAAAAAAACAAAATAAAAATGCTTAACATTGTCTGTTAAGTGTCTGTTGTCAACAGGTAATCACCCTTGAACTTATTCATTCTTTGTAATTTAAATATTTCAACTAACTAAACTCTCAAAAGTCCATCAAACTAAACTCTAAGAAAATATTAACCTCATAAGAGGGAAGAGATTATATTCTTCCAGCTCTTCTCCTCTTCTATGAAATTTAAAAGTATCACTCATTCACTCACGCATTCGTTTATGAGCAAAGTGTACTCAAATCTAGCAAAAATCATTTCATGCTCACTTGTTTCCTCTTCCTCCTGGAATTATAGCTATGCCCTACTTCCCCGATTCTCTTGCATTTATTTAGGTCTGACTATAGACTGAGTTCTTGTGAATGAAACATGGACAGAAGTGCTAGCCCCCACTCCCAGGAGTAGAAATTTAAAGCCTTCCACATATGATTCTTGTTTTTGTTCTCAACTCTAGGACCAACCAGAAACGAGTCTGCAAACATAGAGGAAGTAGAAACCAAAGGACCATGTGCTAACCAAAGGACCATGTGCTAAGTCAACCAGGTAGGAATGCTACCAAGGGTCTGTGACCTTAATGAGAAATAAACTTCCAGCATGTTAAGATACTAAGATGCTAAGGTTTATTTGGTATATCACCTAAGTATTAGCAAAGCTAATACAAGAACCTTTCTTCCAGCTGTGGAGAAATGTTGAAAACTAGGGAAAGAGACATAGGAGGATTATTTCTGTTTATTCATTCAAAAACGAATTTAATAGTTACATTTTGAGAGATCTGAAAGACTGAAAATTTATCACTACGGTCCTCTCATGTCCTTAGTCCCCAACTTTCCCTCTTCTTCCCCTTTGCTAAACTTAAGCTGCCCAACTCACAGCTGCTAAACCATAAAAATAAGTTTTTATTCCTCCAAAATCCATTTTTGATCACAGATCACAGAAATTAGTAACACTCTGGCTGACTCCTTTTGCTAAAGTTCTCTGGAAACTCTCTGCCTTTCTTCCCTAAAACAGAACACTCCTTCGGCGTTCTCACATTCTAGCAGTCTGATTAAAGGCTTATGTTTACTGATGTTCGGGATGACCTTCTTCTACACTGTTGTAGCTATATTGAAAGTAAACTAAAAAATAAGAGATAGTAACTGCTCTTAGGAAGCTTATCATCTATTGAGGCAAGAGAGAGGGCATAGACAAGGCTGTTTAATATAATTACTCCTACAGTCTGGTTCTGTTTAAATTGTTACAGAATCATAAATGAGTAGCAATTAATATGCCTGGAGCTTCCTTTTAAAGCTATATTGAGAAAATGAGTCCTGGGGACGGATTCTTTTTCACAGAAGAGAACCTGAATGCAAAATAGCAAACAGCCACCAAAAATGGAAGTGTCTCAGAGGTAACTCAAAATTAGTGGGTCAAAACCAAACTTCATCTCCCAACTTCCATCTCAGTAAATGGCACCCAGAACTGTGCAAGCCAGAAGTCAATCATTTTCACCCTATTACATCCCTCACTGCCATCTACAACAAGCTACACACTAGTTTTAAATATTTTTAAAGTTTATTTATTTATTTCTTTTGAGAGAGGTAGAGACAGAGAGGGAGAGCACGAGGTGGGAAAAGCAGACAGAGAGGGCGAGAGAGAATCCCAATAAGGCTCCGCACTATCAGCACAGAGCCCAACATGGGTTTCAAACTCATAAACTGTGAGATCACCTCAATCAAGAGTCAGATGCTTAACCAACTGAGCCACCCAGTCATCCCAACAAGCTATTCACTATTAACACACTTCAAATGTATCGCTTATCTCCATATCCCCTGACACCATCATAGTCCAAGTTAGCATCTTCTCTTGCTCAGATTATTTTAATAACCTTACAGCTGATCTAACTTAATGACATTTTTCCTCCTATATCCCCTTAAAAGTTAAAATTCTTAAAATGAGTTGTAAGATTCTACACAATCTGAACTTTTTATGACTTCCAAGCATCATCACAAATATGATTCTCTTCCCTGCTCTCTGAAGATATAACAATATTAAATTTGTTTTGGGTCTTTGAAAAGGCTAGGTATCTCCTACACCAAGGTCTTTGTGCATGCTGTTACCACTTCTTTAAGCAATATCTCTCCCCCCCCACCATAGTCACCACACGGTTTAACTGTTTACTGTATATCTTCTAGACAGAATGCATCAAAAGAGAGAGGAGTTACTATGGGAAAAATCTGCCTTAGGTGAAGGCAATAAGGAATGCATTGTATATAGAGAATTTGAAAATAACAAAAAACTCTCTAGTAATTGATCTATGTTTTATTAAAACCATGTTCTGACAATTATAAAAATATAAGTAATAAAATGCTTCCTTCCATTGGGAAAGACCACTCCCACCAACCCACTCTACTCTTGATATGCCACTGCTTTTGGGTCTTAGCATGCAGAGAATTTCTCAAGAAAGCCATCAAAGATCCTTTAGACCATCTCCTCTGTCATGATCCTTTGCCCATCAGAACCTTCTATAATGATGGAAATGTTCTACATGTGTGTTGTCTAATGAACGTAGCCATTAACCACATGTGGCTCTTGAACACTGGGCCAATATAACTGATCACTATGGCTGTGGAACTATATTTTTAAATTTTATTTAATTGTAATTAATTTAAAGATCCAGCTATAGTATGGGACAGTACAGCTTTAGATTAAAATAAATATTATTGTTAAATGCTCTGTTACTCCTTTTTATTCCCCTATAAAAAGAGTCATTAACTTTTGTTCAACATCCGACAAATATTTCTTCAGCATCTATTTTATTCATGTTACTGTTCTAGGTGCTCGCTCAGAGCTTACGTTCTCAGGACTTGTTTGTCTAACAATCTTTCCTTTAAAACCTTAAGCTGCATTAGGGCAGATACGGTCTTTCTTGTTCACAGGTTTATTTTGGAACTTCACCTATACCAGTAGATGGCAGATAACACGTAATAACTGATTCATCATTTATTGTTTGAGTTACTTCCATGTGTCCATGCTACAATATGAGGAAATGTCAGAAACCGGGCCAGTTAGGTGTACTGTGACTACATTAAAGAATCTTTATCCATGGGGAACTGTCAAAGGCTTATAAGCAAAAGAATAATAGATCAGATTTGTAATTTTAAAACTGTCTCTGGCAATAATAGAATAACATCTCGTGAGGAACAAGACTTCAGCTGCTTTTCTTTTTAAGTACTATGAGACTAAAAGATGTGCTTATTTTCTTGAATCAGAAATTTCCTTATTATGCCAGTTGAAATTGCAGATGGAACTCTACACTTCATGTATTTTCTAAAGCATACATCAACACATATCACCCTCTTGTTCTCAACCTTCCAATGACTTCTTGGGAACCCCAGAATAAAATCCAATAAAATCTATGATCTAGAAGGTTTCACACATCCAATTCCTGTCACCTCTCTGACTTTACTTCCTCCTTCTCAACACCTTACACAATGTGCTCCAGCCAAGCAGAATTCATAGCTCGTCCTTGAAACCTTGGGCATATATCTATTCCAGGGCAATTGTACTTCTGTTTCTTCATTGAGGAATGCTTCTTTCTATTGATCTATCACTTAGGATACAGTTTCAACTATTGTAACAAACCCCAGAATTAATGTCTTAAGCAGAATAAGTATTAAATTCCCTCTAATTTAAATGTCCATGTTGAGAGTTCAGGATGGGTATACAACTCTACAATTAATAGGGACCCACGTTCCTTCTGTCATGTTGCTCATTCTTAGATAGTTCCCACCTACCTGTTCAAAATGATGCTCCACTTTATACTGTCATGTCTGCTTCCACCACCAGAAACTGAAGAGCATAGGGAAGACACATACTTTCATTTTAGCCCCTAACATAATTGGACAAATTATTTCCATTCACAACCAATTGATCAGCCCTTTGTCACATAGTACTGTTAGCAACAAAGAGGTCAATAAATAAAATCTTCATCTGGAGTAATGAAGCTAAAAATTCTATTACTGAGCAGTATGTGGGAATAAATATTGGAGGCTAATTAGTAATCTCTTTCATAGTCCATTCCCTTAAAATATTCATCCTACTTTCAGCAGATAAAATGTATTTGCCTTATTCCAAGGGAAATCACTCTCCAAATCCAATACATTTAGTACATCCATTAAAAAGTCCAGGCTCTCTGCTTTATGATCAGTTTTCTCTACCATATCTGGAGATGGTTACTCATAGTCCAATAAGGAATTTTTTAAAGGCTATCTACCTAAATTTCTTACCGAGATAATTAATATATGATTGTAGAATTGGAACTAGATAACATTAATGAAAACTTCCATGTGGAAACAGGAGGGAAAATACCAGTAATCACTGGTCCATAGCAGTTACAATTCTTGCTTCTCAAAAATCAGCCTCCACACCTAGCTATGGGGATATTTCTTGAATAGCTCATACGGGTCCCCCCTGATTCTTCTATTCTCTGAGAGAAATTTCTTTGTCACTGTCCTCCATGGCACCTGGCTTCACATCCAGGAGGTTCTTTGTCTTCCATGGTCACCCTTATAGAGTATGTCTATCATGTTATTCCAAGAAAAATGTATAGACATCAATGAATTAATTAGTAAGAATTAAGCTTAGAGTAATGAAACTCAATATTCATTTTGAAAAATTAGGAGGAATTTAAGAAAGTATACAGAGATAATAGAGATAGAGGCTGAAATTAGGAAAATAAAAACAAAAAATATAGAAAGCATAAATTAAAATCAAGAGTTTCTTTTTTTTCTAAAGTTTATTTATTTTTGAGAGAGAAAGAGAGAGAGAGAGAGCACAAGTAGGGGAGGGGCAGAGAGAGAGGGAGACACAGAATCTGAAGTAGGCTCCAGGCTCTGAGCTGTCAGCATAGAGCCGAATGCAGGGCTCAAAATCATGAACCACGAGATCATGACCTGAGCCAAAGTCAAAGTCAGGCACTTAACCAACAGAGTCACCCAGGTGCCCCTCCATTTTTTTTTTGAGAATACCAATAAAATAAATCAATCATATGTTAAAATGAGAAAGAGCAAAATATAGACAAATACAGAAATTTGAAAGGCACACACAATCACAGATAAAGAAGTGACAAAATTATAAATAAATAGCATATATAAACAAATGGCAACAAGTTCCAAATTCAGATGGATCATTTCCTTATAATAAATTACACATGCATACATATACACATACACATACACACATACATATATACACACATATACATATATACACATACACCAGCTGATACCCAAGATGAGAGTGTCCTAAGATAGCACCTAACTTTATTCTCTTTCTTTGCTTTATTTTCCTTCATTATACTTGTTATTACCAGTGCTATACATTTGTTCATCTATTTTTTTTTCTTCCAATACACACAAATTTAGGCTGCCTGAAGGCTGGTACATCATTTATCCTGTTCACCAGTTTTTCTAGTGATCTGGCTAATACCTACACAGAGTAAGCATACAAGGAAATACTTATTAAATCAGTAAAAACATACCCTTTGTGTTTTCTCATGCATTTTTTAAAAATCTATGTTTTTTCCCACCAACTCACACATCATGTAAAATACTTCATGCATAATTTAAAAGCCTAGATTTTGCAAAGGCAACCTCCAGAATGAGACATGAAGGAAAATTGGGAATCAATTTCTTCAGTTTCTGAAAAGGTTAAAATCATATTTATTTTACTTGAATTGTTTTTCCCTTATATAATGTAAGTGTACTTTTCTATAAAGGCTAAAAGCAAACTGCTTCTCACCCCAGATTAGAGAATTGGGCTTATTAAAAAGAGGAAAATCCATTAAGTGAGAAAATTAGTATTGTAAGGTTCATTTCTTCCCAGATAAAAATAGAACTACCGTTAAAGTCTTATAGAAAGCATATTCCTAATAAGAATCCTACCAACATTTCCTTTCAAAAAAATTTAAGGAATTATGGCCTTCGCTATAAATAACCATTAATGTCCACCACTCAGCATTCAAATGAGTTGTTTGCAATATCTTCTTTTAAAGAATGGTAGCACTTAACTTTCTGAAAAGAACATTACTTGAAAATAGGTTTTATTCCTCCCCTATTACAATGTGTAAAATTTACTTTCTTTCAGAACATCTGAAAATAGAATAAAGCAGATAGACAACTTAATAGAGAATATTCACTGTCTATTTATACAAAGAAACTGAAAACAGTCACTATTCTAAGTGAAAGATAAAGAAGATGGCTATTTCAGGCCTCATCCACCAACTATATTCTTTCTTTCTATCTCTCTTGAGTCAAGCAAGTTCTAGTGACTAGGGGAAGTGAATAACACCTTGTGTACTGTGTACTGGGGATTCTGAAGGAGAGAGATGATGTGGACAAAAGTCAAGGTAAGAGCAGTAGAAAACTGAACTAAGAATTAAAACTAATTCTTGAATCCAAAGAGACCCTGGCTTACACCTAGCCATAGTAACATTTGTTTCTTAGAAGATTTTCCCCAAAGAATGAAGGCGAAGCCAGGTGGACAGGTTGAGTTCTTTTCGTAATTGTGACTGAGATAGTGCCAGCTTTTGGGAAGATGAGGGATCAAAGAATAAAGAAACAAATCACTTGCTAGTGAACCACTAACCCATAAAAATAGCAACTTCTATGCCTCTCACCATTAACTATCAGTGAAGTTAAGGCACTCTGGCCATTAAACTAAAGACTGAGAGACTGGAAAGTAACTCCATATCTAGAGAGGGACAAAACAGATTCTCAAATAAATCCAATTTCTAGAGTACAGATGCATTATCTTAATGTCCTCTCTCCTCATCATATACCTTCCAAAATTTGGAAACTTGAGTTCAGTTTACATAAAATATTTAAAAAGATAAATAAAGCTTATAATAATTTCTATTCGGCATTGTACTACCAGACATAAACAGTGCACTAAGGTAAGAAAAGTAAATTCATGGTATAAAGAATATAAAAAATGGGAAAAAAATGAAAAATGAAAAAAAGAACCTAACATTATTTGCAGATAACATGACAGAGTTTTAGAAAATCAATAATCTACAGAAAAAAAATTTTTTAATTCACAAGTAAATTTAGCAAGGTTGATGGACATAAGATCACTTAAAAAGCAATTGTATTTCTGTGTACCATCAGCAAACGTTAGAAAATCCATTTTTAAATGATACCAGTTATATCAGCATCAAAAATAAAATCTGTCCATAGACTATACAACACCAAGAGTGAATCCTAAAGTAAATTATGGACTTTAGATATATCATTCTGAAGAAGAAGAAATGCACTACTCTAGTACAGCATGTAGATAGTAGGGGTGGCTCTGCATGGGAATGGAAGGCAAGCAATGCATGAGAATCTTCTGTGCTTTCTGCTCAACTTTTCCATAAACCTAAAACTGGCCTAAAAATATTGTTTTAAAAATTAAATTTGTAGAATGATATTTGTTCTTTCGACAATAGCCAAATCATGGAAAGAGACTAAGTGTCCATCAACTGATGAATGGATAAAGAAGATGTGGTATATATATACAATGGAATACTATGCAGCAATGAGAAAGAATGAAATCTGGCCATGTGTGGCAACATGGATGGAACTGGAGGATATTATGCTGAGTGAAATAAGTCAGGCAGAGAAAGACAGATGCCATATGATCCCACGCATAGGTAGGCTTTGGAAGACCTAACAGAAAACCATGGGGGAGGGGAAGAAGGGAAGGGGGAAAAAAAAAGCCACAGAGAGGGAGGAAGGAAGACATGACATGAGAGACTCTCAAAGAATAAGAAAGAACTAAGGGGAGAGATGAGTGTGGGAGGGGGGAGAGTGGGTGATGGGCACAGAGGAGGGCACTCGTTGGATTGAGCACTGGGTGTTGTATAGAAACCAATTTGACAATAAATTATTTAAAAAAAATAAATAAATGGTATGTTTTCAGACGACAAAAAAAAAAAAAGATAATACTTGATCCTTTACCTATTCTCACATATACAAAAATTAGTTCCAAGTGGAGTGTACTTGTAAAAGATCAATAGGAGGAAATAATAACTCCTCTATCATAAAATGTAAGTGGATATCCTTTTAAATAGAAGTAGAAAAGGGCTTTTTAAATAGGGGAGGGGGGAGCATTAACTATGAAGGAAAAGATAAGTGTGCTATAAACGACAAAGGACTAGCATCTAAAATATATAATAACTTTACAAATCAATAAAAAGAAAACCCAGCGACACTTGGGTGGCTCTGTTGGTTGAGCATCCGACTCTTGATCTCGGCTCAGGCCATGATCCTACAGTTCCTGAGCTGCAGCCCTGCCTTGGGCTCTTCAATAACGTGGAGCCTGCTTGAGATTCTTTCTCCTTCTCTCTCTCTGCCCTGCCCTTGCTGGTGTGTCCTCTCTCTCTCTCTCTCTCTCTCTCTCCCTCTCTCTCAAAACAAGTAAATAAACATTTAAAATTTTTGTAATGTTTATTTACTTTTGAGACAGAGAGACAGAGCATGAGTGGGGGAGGGCAGAGAGACAGGGAGACACAGAATCCGAAGCAGGCTCCAGACTCTGAGCTGTCAGCACAGAGCCCAACGCGGGGCTCGAACTCACGGACCGCGAGATCATGACCTGAGCCAAAGTCGGACACTCAACCGACTGAGCCACCCAGGCGCCCCAAAACAAGTAAATAAACATTTAAAATTAAAAGAAAACCCAAAATGGAAAATGAGCAAGAAACTTGAAACACAATATATAATAGGCAATAAGTACACGAGATTAGACATCAGGGAACTTCAAATTCAAGTCTAAATGAGATTCACGTGCACAAATGCTAGAGTAAATTTGAAAAGTTTGACAATACCAGATATCGACAAGGTTGTAAAGCAATAGGAACTTTCATACTCTACTGGTAGGAATATAAATTGGTACAAACTGATGAGGGACCATAAGGCAAGGTGAGGGCAAAGCACAAACTAGCACAACTACCCACCCCACCCCCCAGGTAATATCTCATGCACTCCTGACTGCCCAAGAAAAAATAAAGGAAAGAAAACAAATGGTTCACTGATAGAGATCACAGTCATACAGGACAGGCATCTCCATCAGTTTACAAGTGTCTTAGTAAATTATAAGACAAGGCAATCATATCAATAGCCTAATCTCCAGAAACCTATGGACTCAGTTTCCTAGAGCCTTAATATGACTCTCCCCTCCATAGTGATGTGGGAAACAAAGGCAAAAAGGAAATGGCAGGTAAAATGGAATTTCTTTATAACCTGCAGCCCACTGATAAACACTTGAGGCAAAATCACAGTATAACATTTCTCCAAGAACTCCATACTGTCATAATTCTAATGCCTTACTAGAGGAAAAATAACCTTAGCCTGACAACAGCAAGGCCTCAGGTATCTTATGAGTCCTCTTTAGCATATCGAATTCCTTCTGGAGGCCTCCCTTTTGACTTTACCTCCCCAACTCCACAGTGTATAACCAATCACTCTTCAGAACCACAGTGCAGCTCTTTCTGCCCATGGGTCCTGTCTCTGTGCTTTAATAAAATCACCTTTGATGTTTATATATATCTTGATTTTTCTCTGATAATCTCTAATTTTCAGATGAAAGAACTAAAATCAATAAAGGTTAAATTACTTGCCCAAGAACACATACTAAATAAGTAGAGAGATTGTGGTTTCAACCTAGTTCTATCTGGTTCTAATGTATAAATCATGTGTTAAGCCAAATCTCAGAGCAACAACCCAGATTCCTTGTTCTCATCCTGTAGGGATAAAGCAAGAACCAATAAAAGTAGAGATAAAAAAAAAAATGGAGGTCCCAAAATTCTCAGGAACCATTCACTGAAGTGAATATCTGCAGACTTCCTTTCCAGTGTCTGTTCTTCCATTATACTTCCTCAAAACCCACCAATTTATTTTTGGGAAGTTTATTAGTTTCCATTTGCTGCATTAAAAAATAACCACAGGAAAAGCTCTTCCAGAATGTCAAAGAAAGAACCTAGTCCATAAAGGCAATGAAAATAGCATCAGAACTATCAGAATCTAATTTTTCTTTACAACTCTGGAAATGAAACAAAGGCTTGCTATAATCCAAGGAGCATGTATTCAAGAAAAATAGCTGAAAGTCAGTAAGAACTGCAAGTTTTGTGGCCTCTTAATTTTCCCAGTTACCATGACTCTCTCTTCAGTTCCACGATAGCCTTGAAAATTGGCAGATTCACATCATGGTAGGTATAAAAACCAAAAGACTGACACTGGAGGGGGAAGAACAGGTTTGAAGATTTCCAGAAGTCTAATTCCTGGAGAATTGTCACTATTTGACCTGTTTGGTAATCATAGGGGCGGTGCCCCATTTAGGGATTAGTCTTTACTTGATCTGACTAAAGCTCAGTGTAAAGAACCTTATCCCAAGGGAGTTTGTCAAAAACAATTGAATGACAATAAATAGTAAACTCAAAACCACATAAGAAAAGAACACCAGGAAAGGTAAAGTCTTAAGTACTTATGCATATAACCCGTGTCTTATAATGGTGCCCCTACCATGTGCGAGAGAGGACCAGCCTCCAATCAATCTTCAAGGTAAATGAACATACCTACATGACTGAGCCACAAGAAACCAGCAGAAGAACCACCCAATCAAGACACAGAATCTTGAAAAAAATGTTAAATTGTTTTATTACCCACCTAGTTCTGGAGTTATTTGTTTACAGCAATAGCTAACTGGCACAGAATTTGATTCTAGAAGCAGAGGACAAAACTTTGAACTTGTGACATTAGTTTTAAGAGTGGGAAGTGGGCAAGGGCACCAGGGTGGCTCAGTCGGTTAAGCGTCCACCTTCGGTTCAGGTCATGATCTCACAGTTCGTAGTTTTGAGCCCCACATCAGACTCTGTGCTGACAGCTCAGAGCCAAGAACCTGCTTCAGATTGTGTCTCCCTCTCTCTCTCTCTGCCCCTTCCCTGCTTGAGCTGTGTCTCTGTCTCTCACTCTCTCAAAAATAAACATTAAAAATAAATAAATAAAAAGAGTGGGAAGTGGGCAAAGGCTGCAAAGGCAACAAACATGGTTGCAGTTGAATGTACTGTGAGAAAAACAATGCTAGAGACGAAAGCATGGTGACCTGTATTTTGTAGTAGCAAAACAATCGGCAAATCCATTGTCCATAGTAACTTAAAATATAAAATGTTTCTAACGAACTTGAGGACTTAGGCTGATGGATTTCCAAGAAGAATGTCAGAATTGTCCCCTAGCTTCTTTTAGCTGCATATGATAAGGGAAGAAAGGAAGAGGCTAAGAGAAAACTGCTCAGAATTTGATGTACAACTCTAAACTGCAAGCCTGAGGTTAAATGACTGAATTTAATTTGGTCTCAAATCCTCCTGCACTATCATCAGTGCAGCTTTGGGTGGCAAGTTTTGCTTTTTTACAGTTTGCCCATGAGGTATCACCTTTAGGGAGGGCTTTTCCCATCTAATTCCCATCCAAAGTGTCCCCATGCCTCTCTCCCCACCAAGCTCACAGAAGATGGACAGATGTTTCCAGGATGAAGTGCTGTAGTTACTTACCTTTCTGGATTATCAGTTTATCCTCATATGGTAACTTTGAGATTTTTCAGTCACATTCTCATTCACTCATCTGTGAATAGAAACAGAGAAGGATTACTTTTGAAGGACTTGAACATTATATATTCTGGGGGAGACTCATTCCTTAAGGAAAAAATTATAAAAGAATAAATACAAATTTGCTAGGAACTTAAAAGGAGACCTGAATATTATGCTTTACTAGACTCCTTGGTAAATCTTCCTTGGTTTATGTTTTTTAATATTTTATTCATACATTTAGAGGGTTTCTCTACTCATCTGACATATCCTATCACGAGAAACAGAAGTGCAGTTGCTGTTCAGGATGTATCATCCTGGGTTTTGTAGCTCCCTGAGCATATCAGTAGGACTGTCTAGTTCACTGCTATGTTCTAGACACTGTATGCACAGTAAATTTTTGATGAATGAATGGTGGAACTGACAATAAATCGAACTTATTTTATTGGTAAGATGACTCTATAGAAAGAGAAAAAGAAAGAAAGAAAGAGAGAGTGGGGGGAGGGAAGGAGGAAGGGAGGGAGGGAGGAAAGAACAAAGGAAGAAAGGAAGGAAGGAAGGAAGGAAGGAAGGAAGGAAGGAAGGAAGGAAGGAAGGAAGAAAAGAAAAGGAAAGGAAGGAAAGGAAAGGGAAGGAAGGAAGGAAGGAAGGAAGGAAGGAAGGAACGAAGGAAAGAAGGAAGGAAGGAAGGGAGGAAGGAAGGAAGAAAGGAGAAAAGAAAGAAGTAAGGAAAGAAAGAATAAGAAGAGAAGAGAAAAGAGAAGAAAAGGAAAATAGGGGAGGAAAATTTTTAACCAGTAGAAGATTAAATGAGCAAAGGTAAAAATTAATTCATTCAACAACTTGAATGTAGATTACACCAGGTAGAAAGTTGGCAGATTTGAGTTCAGAAGCAATTGCTTCGAAGTCAGATTGTTCCAAAGGGGCCACCCTCTAGTTTTTGGAACTATAAAGTCAGCCAGTAATACACTCTTTACACTCACTCAACATTTCTAATCCAAGTTCTTCTTCCATGCTGTAAAATTCAGAACTCTTCAGATTCAAAGAGAATATGCAAAGTTCTTTTGTAGAGGAAATTAAGGACTCTATAGACAAGACAAGCCACCTGCCATATCCATGACAAAGTGAGTTGTCCCTTTGTTTGGGTAGTGACATTAATTCAGGCTTTAGAATCATAAAATAATGACAACTTTGCCCCTTCCCATCTGATGGCTAAAGTTGTTAAGGGCACTCGTTAAAGACTACATCGACATATGAATACATGAGAATGACAGTCTCAGGAGATGGTAAGTATCCACTCATCTGAATTTGGTAAATTCTATCTCTGTAATAAATTACACTTGGGTCACATGGACCTGAACCATAATTGCTGAACCATAATAGCTCGGAGTCCCACAGAAATGCCTTGACTGAGTTATTTCTTATTCCTCCTCTGATTTAATGCTCTGTCCTCAACGTCTATAAGAGGTCAAATAAAAACTATTTCAACAGTGCTTTTATTCCTTTGGACAAACAAAAATGAAGACATTATCAAATGTAGAGGCTGCCCCCTTATACATAGACCTCCATGATGTATGTCTGACTAAATATGTTTCCAAGAAATAATTTGCCCCTGCAGAGAAATTTTTATGTCTTTTGTATCAGACATGAATATTACTTAGTATGTTTCTTTTTTTTTTTGCCTTAACTGCCAGGAAACTAAGCCAAACTGTGTGCCAGGCAGTAGTAATGAGGTCATCTGAGAAATCTGGTGACATAAACTCCTTATGCTTCTCTAAGCTTGTCTCTCTTCCTTTTTATTTTGTTATTGAATTTAAAATAATTTAAAACTCTGTATTTCATGTCTAAATCATTTTAAAATAGGTGAAATCGGTGTGCCCAGGTGGCTCCATCTGTTAAGTGTCCGACTTTGGTTCAAGTCATAATCTCAGGGTTTGTGAGTTCAATCCCCACATCAGGCTCTGTGCTGAGAGCTCAGAGCCTGGAGCCTGCTTCCGACTCTGTCTCCCCCTCTTTCTGCCCCTCCCCCACTTGCACTCTGTCTCTCTGTCTTTCTCTCAATAAACATTAGTTTTTTTTTGAAAATAGGTAGGATTGAAATAAAATAAAAACATAATTTTAAAGAACTATAATTAGATTTTATATCTTTCCATAAACATAAACCGCAGAAGGAATGTGATCTATCATTTAAAAATTTCCTGATGTACTTCAGCTATATATCTCTATAGATCTCAGATATTTTTATCCACATTGGTCATGTATCAATTCTTTCAGAAATATTTAATGAGTACCAACAATAGGTCAAAAATGACTGTGCTAGGTAGGTTTGCCTGGGTGACTGAGTCGGTTAAGCATCTGACTTCAGCTCAGGTCATGATCTCACATCTCATGAGTTCAAGCCCTGTGTCAGGCTCTGTGCTGACATGACACTTTAAGCCTGGAGCTTGCTTGGATTCTGTGTCTCCATCTCTATCTGCCCCTCCCCTGCTTGTGCTCTCTTTGTCTCTCTCTCAAAAATAAACATTAAAAAAATAATAAAATAAAAAGACTGTGCTAAATACTGTGGTGAGAAAATAAAATATAAAGATACTATTTAAACCCTTAAACTAAAAATCTAGTTGGAGAAATGGCAATCTAAAATTTAAATAACATCAAAGCCATACAACAATCAGACAATCCAAGGCATTCCAGGAAATGAGAGCATTAATTCAATTTCTCCATACAGGGTCATTATTGCCTACTCCCCATGAAAATATATACCTGACATTGTAATATATCCTGTAATCAACAAATTATGGTTTTATTAGCTTGCGGCTTTATCTTTTCCTTATATTTTAGAACTGTTCTAATGATAGAGCCATTGAGGCTTAGAGTACTAGCCTTATTAACCCACCTTGAATTAAAAGCTTGTCTGATAAAAAATAAGATACTAATTGTAAAAAGAAAAATCAGAGCAGAATAAACAAACCAAATGGTTTGGCAAGTGGCCATTCAAAGTGAGGAAAGCATAATATGGGTCACTGACTCTCAGTGAGGGAGAGTACAGACTGAATAGTGCTTACTCTACCAGACAGCACTTTGATGAGGGTTACAGCAAATCAGGCCATACTAGGCAGCATGTAACAGGATATACCTATGTATAATAATATATGAAGATATGTCATTATAGATTATTAGTTTGAATCCCTGTCTTCCACCACACTGGAAAACATGAGGGTAGAATTTTTGCCCATCTTACTCATCCTTTGATAGTTATAATAAAAGTTCTTCATGGAAAGAATTATGTGCTAAATGACTGATACAAAAAATGAATGATCCAGCAGTCTGGAAGAAAAGAGGATCCTCTGACTCTGGAGTGTTGTCTTAGGGTTAATTCCTCTCCATCTGGACAAGGATTTGAGAGCAAGTAGTGCCTTTAGGAGGTAATCACAAGAAACACTAGTTTGGAGGTAGAGAAATGAAATGAAGAAGAAAGAGAAGTCAGTATGGGTATAGTCGGTTCCTATAGCGGATTACCACCACAAGCAACTGGGGAACTCTGAGAGACACTAGACTAGACTACAACTCAGAATTATTCCTCCTGAAAGATGCAAAAGATGAAGTGTTTATCCTACAACTGCTATCTAACATTGGCTGAGGGCTAACTGAATATTAGTCAAGTTCAAGGACTTCATTCCTGCCCAGTTTGGACTGAGAGAGAGGTCTCTGGCAGGGAGTTGAATGTGCTTGAACTAAGATGCAGTTAGGCATGTACCGAAATGTTGAGTCCAAGGAAGATATGGGTGAGGCATCAACTCTATCTACCAAAACTGTTAATGAAACAGAGATGTTAAAAATTGCACTGTAACTATTTAATTTGAATCTCGCTGAAAAATGAGTAGGATTCAAGTAGATAAAAGAAAAGGAAAGCAAGAGATAATACAAGTAAGACATATTTAGGACACCAGAGAGAAAACCAAACCTAATGGAGAATTGGTTAGAATGAGATGTGAAAAAAAAAAAAAATTAAAGATCCACTAGTTTCAAATGGCAGGGGTCTTAATGGTCACCAAAGACTTTGGACTTTATCCTGTAAACAATGGAAATGCTGGAAGATTTTGAGTACTAGAGTAATATGAACAAAGTTTAACAAAAATTAATTTGTGAGCTATAGGTAGGAAGAAATGAGATATTTTAATCTTGAAGTGTTGATCTAATGAAATTATAAGTCAGGTTCGAGGAGCCTGGCTAGAATGGTGGAATTAAGGGCAGGAAACAACAAAACGGTCACTGGGAAATAATGGATTATATGAACAGAATGAAGGAGGAGCCTAAGACTGCCAGAGTTCAAATCAGTAGGTCATGGTATATATGCTTTCTTAAACTAGTCCTAAATTTTAGAACTAATTAAAACATAATTTTCACTTTGGCTATATTTTTTAGAAGTTTATTAAATGTATGCAAATTTCCTGGTTCTGGTATCATTTTAAAAGTTAAAATGTTATTTTCACAAATCTAACATTATGATTCTGCTTATTCACAATAATGACATAATGATTAAGAAAGTTGGTTATGAAATATTTCTATATATTTATTTATTCTTCTGTACTTTTAGTCTATATACTCCTACTAAGGATTCTTATGATGTATATTATTTTTAACATTTTTTATTATGTTAATTTATTTTGAGAGATAGAGTGAGAGCAAGGGAGGAGCAGAGAGAGAGACGCAGAGAAAGAGAATCCCAAGCAGGCTCCACACTGTCAGTGCAGAAGCCAAAGTGGAACTTGAACTCATGAACCAAGAGATCATGACCTGAGATGAAATCAGGAGTCAGAGACTTAACTAACTGAGCCACCTAGGTGTCCCCAGATGTGTCTTATTTTTAGTCAAATTATCTTGGAATTCTTAAAGAAGATTATAAAACCCTTTATATTGACTTTTATTTTAATTGAGAGAACTTTGTCTCCCCCTGTTATTACAGCAAGAAACATTAAATACCTACACTGTGGCAAGCTCTATGCTAAGCTATAGGGTCATAAATAGAAATAACAGGTGGCCCCATGATGACCATTTTAAATAATAGAGAGATAGCAAATGTTCTGGTACCTAGTGCTAAAAAAAAAAAAAAAAAAAAAAAAAACAAAAAACAAAAAAAACCCACTCCCAAACTTATTGGCTCAAAACATTTATTTGGCTCAAGAACCTACAATTTGGGCAAGACTGACAAAATCTGGTTCCTCTTGATGCCAGCTAGCAACTCAAATATTAGAAGTTAAAACGTATGAAGGCCCCATCACTCAATGACAGTGGTTAATGTTCAGTGCCATGCCATCACATTGGTCATTGAATTGGCCATAGTGAGAGTATGGAAATCAGCAAATTCTACCAATCAGGGTTAGCTATTTGTTACTTGATTGGTTGACTGACAGATTGGAGAGTTTGTTGTTAAACATTTAAACACCCCACTGAATAACTGGAACCGACTATTCAGAAATAGCAACTAAAAATTCTTGGATGCAAAATTGTGAATAGCAAATGCACTACTGAATTTTTCAAATGTTATTTAGAATTGAACAAAACTAGTTGTTCTGGCTTTCCAAAATGCTCTTTAAAAACCATCTCTTATATGGAAGTGTTTTTGTATGTGTATATTTGTATATTTCATATGTAAATACAAACATGAAATATACATTTATATGAAGTACATATTGCCCACTTTCCCTTTTTTCCTAGGTTTGCTGAGAAGTGAAACTAATAGTTTTTGGTAAACTTACTTCATCTACCTCTAGACATCTAGAAATTGTTATTTGGCTATGGTTTTTGTTTTCAACATTACTGTAAATTTTCATTTTTATGTCTATCTTTATAGGTTTTTGTTGAGAAGTGGGGAAAAGTTGCACCGGAGACTTCTAGCTAGATCGCATTTCAAATGTTGCATAACAAGCAAGTCCTTTTGCCTCTCTTTTAAATCTAAGGAAAATTTTTGAATAAAGCAAGTATACTAATTTTAATTTAGGTTTATATTTGCATTAGTTTTGTCTGTGTGTGCACAGAATTTTTTGGTGCCAATCTACTGTGTCATAAAAATGAATATCTTGGGGCAAAGAAAGAATTATGCAGCTAAACTCCTTTTCACGGTGAAGGTAAGTGATTGAGAGAGGCTGCTCCACTGTATAATTACATTATGGACTGTGAGCCAGCAGCTCAGACTGCAGCACTGAGGTGCGGTAATATTTTGTGTGCATGCAGGGGACAGAGCTGACACATTCACACCTCTCCCTTAACTGTACTAGTGAGACTTTCAGGTAGTAACAGATAGCATGTCTTAAATGAGGTACTCTTCTATACTTTACATGTATTAGCACATTTAATCCACAATGACTCTCTCGGAAAATTGTCATTATCCTCATTTTATAGATAAAATAATTGAAACAAAGAAATAAAAATTGGTTTGCCCAAGGTCACACAAAGAAAAAAATGGCAGAACCAAATGTAGACCACAGGCAATCTTTCTCCAGGGCTGCCTTCTCAATCCTTCATTCCCTCTGCCTGAGCAAATGAGGTCTAACCCACAGGATGGTATTTGCTGAAACTCATTTTGGATGTTCTGATATGGCTGACTCCTCCATTTAGAGTGGGGGAAAATGTTGAAATTTGTGCATTCCGTATACTATTATTGAGGGTGAAGCAAACTCTGAAATTGGAATTTCTCCTTTCTCATATAAATAATTTTGAGCTTTGCCAGTTTTACATTGTTTAAATAGTCCCAGAGTTTGTTTCTTTTTCATCATTCCTCTTTGAATTTTCCAAAGGATAGTCACACATTTGACAAATTCGAGATTTTGTTTTCTGAGACCTAGTCACCATTGTAATTTCCTCCAGCTCATAGATTTTGAAATCTCCTGATAAACATGCAGAAATCTTTTCTCATTCCCTGAGATCTATAGGGGTAAGAATGTTGAACCTGGCAGAATGACAAAGGAGAAGATACTTAAAGGCCACAGCAAGTAACTTTTAAATATAAAATCTATTTCCTTAATCACTTTTTCTCTTCTTTAAAGGTTAGGAAATTGCTTCTTGTTGGATTACCTATTTAGTAGTTATAATATCCTAAGCATATATTGATTTTGTTTCTAAAATGATACATTATGGAATACTTCCCAGAGTTTGTAACATTCAATTTATACTCACCTATTTTATAAATCTTTATTTTTAAAAAAAACAGGAGATGAAATGAAATTAGGATAAAGTCACATTGTTATAAGATTGCATATACTTAGCACTTCCATTGGAAAGTCTTGTGCTGCCTTTTACTTATTTATATCTTTTTTTCTTTACGAGGTAACATTTCATGTTACTCAACAGCCATTCACTAGCAAATACCATGTGCCAGGTACTGTGCTTGGAACTGAGATAAGAGGATGAATGGAACCAAAGACTTCATATTTTCATGGAAGCTACAGATAAGTAAGTATATATAATACCCAATTATGGGCATTGTAATCATACCTAAAATAATGGCTCCCCAAGGACATCTATGTTCCAATCCCAGAAACTGTAAATATGTTCAGTCACATGGCAAAGACAAATCAAGTATGCAAATAGATGAAGCTTGCAGATAAACTGATCTTAAAACAGGAATACGACCCTGGATTATCCAGGTGGGACCAATGTAATCACAAGAGCCCTTAAAAGTGGAAGAAGAAAACAAAAGAGGAGAGGCGCTTAGAAGAAGTAGTCACTCTGACTAAGGAAAAAAGCAAGGGAGAGATTCAAAGGTGGAGGAAAGGCCTCAATCTAAGGAATTTGGGCAGCTCCTAGAAGCTGCCAATATCCAGGAAACAGATTTTCCCCTAGAGTTTCTGGAAAGGAACCTAGCCCTGATGACACCTTGATTTTAGCCCGTTGAGATCAGTGTTGAACTTCTATCCTACAGAACTATAAAATAATAAATTTGTGTTAAGCCATTAATTTTGTGATAATTTGATGTAGCAGCAACAAGACATTAATATACCAATAAAAAGTATAGAAACAGGGAAACTCATATAAAGATTATGTGGGAATATTACAGAGAAAGTGAAATGCAATCATGTCTACTGTTGGGGCACACCAGTAATGCAGTAACATTTTTTTTTTTGTATTTGAAAAAGTCACATCTATGGGATATCAAGTATAGTAAAGTTTTTTATAACTAGATGAAAAAATACTGGTAAAGCAGATCTCTGTCTCTCTCTGTCTCTCTCTCTTTCTCTCTCAAAGCACTTAAATAAAAGACACTCACTATTTGAGGGAACAAAAGGAGTAATTCTTACTGCATGGCCCTCTCAGCAACTCAGAGAAAACACCCCAGAATGGCTTCCAGATGTTAGTCTGTAAAATTCAGACGAGTTTGATCTCGGTGTTGACTATACGAAAACTATGGGAATCTTTAGTGTGAATAAAAAGAAAAGAGGAAGCTAAGAGATTGCTAGAGAATTAATGGTGACAGCTACATTTTTATAAGCACCTGTGGTCACCTCTCAAGAAGAGCTATTTAGGGGGTCCTGTGACTAAAGATCTAAAGATTTCTCCACTAACTGCTAGTGGAATCACCATCTCTTCTGCTAGATGAGTATGCCTTTGAAGACAGTGACCTCAGGTACTCCTCACCAATAAATCTTCAGCATTAAGTATATAATACTTGGCACAAAATAGATGTTTAATCAATGTTTGTTGAATAAGTCAAATGATTATTTTTGAAATTTTGAAAAATAAATATTTAAAGACATAGTAAATTTCATTAAAATAATAGGTGAAAAAACAGGGTTTGCACACTCTATGCTCCCAATTGGATTTGTACACATGCATGGCGAAGAGATTAGAAGGAAAGCTCAAGATATAAACAGCAAATATTTCTGAGTGGTGGGCTAATGAGAGTTTTGTAGTGTTCCTTTCATACTTTTTCTTTTTTTCCAAAATCTTGAAAATAGGCATGCATCACTTCGATAACCTGAAATTTTTTAAGCCATGTGGCTTTACCTCAAAAGAAACATGTACCTTAGCCTTAGAGCTTCATATTTTCACTTTGGATTTTCCACCCTTACCTGATTTGGAGCACATTTTCTGTATATTGAACTGGAAACTACTAGATTTTATAGGATGATATAAATAATCTCTTTCCTATCCTATATTTTCCTATCCAGTTCTGAACTGATATCAAAACACAGATTCCTACAGACTCAAACAACTCTTTATAATGGCTCTACCATCAAGCAAAAAACCCTGTCCTCTGTGGTTTGAAGTAATTTAAAGAGCAATTGTCCTGATTAAGGTGTTCATTCCACCATTCATTCACTCATTCAGTCATGGATTTATGGACATAAAATAATACATCTTTAGTCCTCAGTGTGATGATTCTATGGTTGACAGACTAGTCTGGGTTCCCATGTATATCTGGTCCTGGATATCAACACTTCTGGTCTAAATAATTCATTTTGTTTCTCAGCTGGTCTCCCTGTATCCTGACTCTCATTCTAATCTATCCCACGTTATGCTTCCTGAAACTTTTTAACAAAAGAAGTCCATTACATGGCAGTTGTAGGGAAATTGTGACTTTGGGCATCAGAGAAACCTGGATTGGAGGCTGATTCTTCTACTCACTATATTATTGGTCATGAGTATTATCTTCGAAGTTACACCATCTCTGTTTTTCAATTCCTGTCTCTGATGCTTGCTAGCTCCATGCCTGTGGGAAAGTTATTCAGTCATGCTCAATTTCACTTTCCTTCTCTGTAAAATGGAGCTAATCACACCTACCTGATAGCATTCAGTGACATAATTCATGAAAAGTTCTTAGCTTACTGCTTAGTACCTATATCCCATTGCTGCTATAACAAACTTCCACAAATTTGGTAAATTAAAACAACAGAAAGTTATTCTCTTATAAATCTGGAGGTCCGTAATTCAAAAGCCAGTTTCAGTGGGTCAAAATTCAGGGGTTGGCAAGACTGTGTTCCCTTTGGAGACTCTAGGGAGGTACATGTTCCTTTCTTCTACCTTTTGTCTTTCTTCTTCCATTTCTTGCATTGTGGCTGCGTCATTCCAATCTCTACCTCTTTAATCCCACTACCTTCATCTCTTCTGTCTGAAATATCCCTCTGCTGCTCCATTATAAGGACACTTGTGATTGACTGCATTTACCACCGCTTACAATGCAAAATAATCTCCCCATCTCAAAATCCTTAATCTAATTGTACCTGCAAAGGTTTTTGCCATATAAAGTAACATTCACAGGTTCCAGGGATTAGGATATGTACATCTTAGGGAGCCATTACTCAGCCAGCTATAGGACTCTCGCTCATCATTAGTTTCAATAAATTTTAGTTATTATCTACATTATGGGATTTTGGATTACCTTCTTACTTTTCAAGAGCTTCCTTATTAGTCACATGAGAATAACTATGTAATGGCACCTACCCCACTACTTCAATAATGGTACAAAAGATCACAATAATTGCTTAATGAATGTACTTTTCTTTTCCCTTCTTTAAATAGGGTGTTGTTGAGGGTGTGGAACAAATTGGTACAACCACTTTGAAAAACTGTGGGCAGGATTTACAAACACCACTCATTCCACTACATACTCATTAGAAATGTATACATAGGGGCGCCTGGGTGGCTCAGTCGGTTGAATGTCCGACTTCAGCTCAGGTCATGATCTCACAGTCTGTGAGTTCGAGCCCCGCGTCAGGCTCTGTGCTGACGGCTCAGAGCCTGGAGCCTGCTTTAGATTCTGTGTCTCCCTCTCTCTCTGCCCCTGCCCTACTCATGCTCTGTCTGTCTCTGTCTCAAAAATAAATAAATATTTTAAAAAAAAGTGATTTTAAAAGAAATGTATACATATATTCACCAAAAGACAGGTACTAGAATGCTCAAAACAATACTTCAAAAGAGCCCCAAACTGAAAATGAGCTAAATGTCCACCAAGTGTTTACAAGTGAGTTTATAAAGTAATGTATATTACAGAGATGGAAATAAACATTCTACAACCATATATAGCAATATGAATGAGTCACTCAAACATTAACAAAAGAAACCAGACACACAAAAGTACATACAATGATTCCATATCTAAAATACATAATCAAGTCAAACCAATCAATACTGTTAGAAGTCATGATAATGGTTAGCTTTGGAATACTGATTGGAAGGGGGCCAATAGGGGCTCTCCAAGATGCTTGAATACTCTGTATTTTCATCTGAACGGTTGTGTTAAGCTTGCAAAAATTAATCAACCCATGTAGTTATTATATATGCCCTTTACTGTAGCACATAGTACTTTAATTAAAAGCTTAAATTGAAAATAAATTCTTCAGGAGTTCCCTGCCTTCCCAACTTTAAGTCTAAATCGTTTAGGTTGGCACAGAAGACCAACTCAATCTCACCCCACCCCATTCTGTTTTCTCAGCCTCATCGCCTGTCATTTCCCCCATGCTATCACAGACTTGTAGGTACCAGTCTCTAAAACAGGTCACAGCCCTCCATGCCCCCATGCACTTGTACTTTCTGTTCCCTCTTCTTAGATGCCATTTTCCCTTCTCTTGCTTAATCCTACTCATTTTTAGGTCCCAGCTCAAATTCTACTTTGTCTTTTTAAAACCTTATAGGACTCTATGCACATTGTACGTAAATCCACCATATAACACTTTATCTCATGATATTTAAATTATTTATGAGTTTACACCTCTATATAGGAAGCTGTCATTAACACTTCAAGTGGATTAGGCAATCGGTCCTCTTCTGTCTCTCAAAGCCCCGTTGTGGATCCTTCTATTATAACACGTACTGTATTATAGCCATTTCTTTATGCATCTGTCTTGCCCTTATAGGATATAGGTTTCTCGAGATCAGAGACTTCTTATCTTCATGTCATCTAAAAGTAGGTGTTCGACACTTTTTATTAGACTAAACTCAACTACCTCTTCTACCATATTGTGAGCTATGGAGCAAAAGAATTGGATTAGTCATTATTGAAACAGTTACTCTCCCAATGCTTGATAGTAGTAGGTTCTCAATACATGTGTGTTGAATAATTAAGTCTATGTCATTTCAAGTTTTGGGCTATGAAATTTCTGAATCAACCCTGTTAGTGGTCATCCTATGTCCTTAGTGTTGTACCTTGCTTTGCAGAGCTTTGTTTGTGGAAATTGAGATGCAAAATGTCTTTACACATGGCATCACTTATGAACCTTGAAATATGACCATGTCTTTTGGAAAAGCTACAATGGAAAAGTAACTCAAATCAACACATTTAATTTAACTCAATTAGTATCTACTAAGAAACTAAAGCATTCTGCTAGACATAGTGGGGTATACCAGTTATAAAAAATACTGTCCCTGCCTTCAAAAGATTCACTATCTAATGAGACAGCTAGGAGAATCAGCCTGCACAGCTCGAACCTGTAGCATCTAAAACACATGTCCTGCGGTATAAAAGAAGGTAAATAGTAGCTACAGGAGAGAGCAATTCTTATGAGGCAGATCATTTCAGCTCATTTTTAAAAGATATATAGATTATTAATATATATATCAAGATCCCGTATTTTAAGGGAGCAGGTTATTTTCATTGTGTTTTGGGAAGGTAACCAGAAAATTTATTAGTCACTGGGGGGAAAAGAAGGAAAGAAAGAAAGAGGAAAGGGTAAGAAATGTTAAACTGAGCTCAAATTGTTTTAAGGTATTTTTTTAATGTTGATTTATTTTTGAGAGAAATAGAATGCAAACAGTGGAGGGGCAGAGAGAAAGAGGGAAACACAGGATCCAAAGCAGGCTCCAGGCTCTGAGCTGTCAGCACAGAACTCGACACGGGGCTCGAACCCACCAACTGCAAGATCATGATCTGAGCTGAAGTCAGTGGCTTAACCAATCAAGTCACTCAGGTGCATCTCAAATTGTTAAGGGTTTTTGTTATGAGGTTTCTGGACTCTCTTCTGTATGAAATTATAACTATTAGATACTGATTATTTTCAGTAGGGATACCACTTGATGATTATGTATTAAAGACTGAAGAAGGTCGACACTGGGAGCAGGGAACATGTTACAATAATACAAACAAGAAGTAAAGAAAGTCTAAACTACAATAAAGACTATAGTAGCAGGAAAAAATTTGAAGTCCATTGCAAAATTAGAATAAGTATCAATAGACAATGAATTGATATGAGTGGTAGTAATTTGTGAGGAAGGAAATATAAAGATGAAAATTGAAGATAACTCCTATGTGTTTCTGACATTGCTGTATTATCAAAATTCTCTTATGAAACAGTTATTTTCAAATTCACCAAAGAAGAAAAGAAAATAGTTGCTGAACATGCAATCATTTCTCAGCCAGTATGACTCTACAAGTTGAGCAAAATTACAGGAAGGCAGGATATCCCTACGTTCAGGCTTAGAATATCCAACAACTGGGCCAGAAATCAAGGTCCTTGTCCCATGAGTCAAAATAGCTAAGTTATGCCTTCCTGCACCCCTATCCTATAAAGTTATCATCAAATCATAATCAAGCACAAGATGCAAAGAAATCCTACTTGAGGAGTGTTCAGACATTAGCAATGCCTTAAACAAATTATGTAAGTGAAAAGCCAGCTATAGTGCTTTTTCTTCTATTGGTTAGGCCTATAAAAGTCAGCATAACCCAGGACATTGTTGAACACCAAAACAAAAAATAATTTTCAAATCCTGGTTAAATATTTCTAATATTTGACATTCAGAGCTCCATACAGACCTCATAATAAATTTCAAAGAGCTATGGAAATAAGGCATGAAGACATGAGGATATGAGGTCCTTGAAAATGAGGCAATTCACACCAAAGAGACAAGGAGGACTTCAGAGATGCTTTGCAGAGACTGTGGAGCTCTTGAAAGTAAGAAAGAAAATCAAGTGAGTTTTTCCAAACTGACTTCAGGTAGGGGCGACAATCTATTTTAATTATAATCCTTATAAATCAAACCACCTCATTTGGGGAATAAGAACAAAAACAAAAACACAATCACAATGATGTTACTTACAAAAATAAAGTTCTTCCCTGCATGCACCCAAACCTATCCTTCCAGAAGGTTTACTCCTCCACCATCATTATCACCACTACCAGCATTAACATATCTCCCAAGTAGATCTTGGAATCCCCACAGGATAGCTCTTGTATCCTCCATGGATTAGTCCTCCTAGCATGCCTAAGGCATTTTATATTTTTCTCCCTTTCTGCTCTGACACACTGTGGTGACATCTCCTGTCACTGTTAAAACTGCCTGAATCCCCATTGTTGACGCCTGTAGAATGGTTATCAATGCCCACATCTAGAGAACTCATAACTCCAAATCTTTCTCATCCAAAGCATTGCTAATCATCTTCTATAGTTTCATAATTTCCAAATGTGACCTAGGGCCACCTTTACAATAGCCCGAGTTTTTTGAGACTGAACCAAAATACAAGCTAAGTGACAGATTTTCTTCTTAACTTAGAGTCATGCTCCCCCCCCATTCCTACCCTTCAATAAATATAATAATACTCAATCATTTTTGCATTTTGGCTATGGACCCGGTACTGTGCTAAGAGACAGTAAAAAAGTTCTTTTATTTAGACCTCACAGCATCCTATAAACTGGTATTAATGTAACTTACCCAAGTTATTACAAGTACAGACTAGTGACTTCAAATCCAAACAGTCTCATGCTGAACTATACAAATGACCTCTCATTTCTTAGAATAAGCTGATCTGATCCCTTTCTTCTACAATGTGATAACCATGTAGGCAAAGGACAGATCAGTCTAGAACAGGTCCTACTGAACTTTATTCAGGTATGTATAGAAAATTATGCCTTTGCAGGTCAGATGCATCATCTTTTGAAAGACTTACCTGGAAGTGCCTAGTCCCCATAAGCATGACCAAAACAGAAGGTTTCCCTTTTTCCTGGATAGCAAGATATTAGGTTTATCTTTGCCTAAAAAAGAAATTTAATACATCCCAAAGGTGCCTGAGATGGGAGGCAAATTTCTATGATCTCTCCTTTGACCCTTTTACTTTCCAGTAGACTAATAGTACGTCTTATCATAGTGCCTCTGGAAGTCCAGAGGCCCTTTGCCAGAAGAGTGTGCCCTTGGTCATAAGGGCCAGTCTCTGGGTACGAGGTAGAAAGTGAAATGTCAGTGAGCCTGGGACATGTGAGGCTTCAGGCTTCTGGCTTCTGGAGTACACTCTCAGATAGTTAACCACTGACTATGTAACAAAAGGTGATGTCAAATTGCTCAAAATAAGTGTTCCTTCATGCCTATAGAAACCGAGTGGTTTTTGAGTTTCAATAACGGTAGTCTGAAAGAAAAAGACCACAATAAATGTAAGGAAGAAACAAAAAAGTAGAAATAATATAAAAAACAGAAGATGATTTCTCAAACAAAACCTAATATTTTCAGAGAGATAATGGAAAATAGTACATCCTTAAAAAAAGAACAGAGGAAATAATGTTCAGAAAAAAACTAAATGAATAAATAAATACATATATGTGTGTATGTGTGCGTGTTTGAGATTTTAAGACATCAAAATAATGGCTTTAAAATAATGATAACAATATTTCCCAAAAAGCAAAGTGAAAGAAAGTAGAAGAAAAGATTAGAAAATTAAAGGATCATGGTAGTTCAACACCTGATAAAAGAAGCAACAGCATGAAGAATAGAAAAAACCTTAAGGGGCCCTGGGTGGCTCAGTCAGTTGGGTGTCCAACTTTGGCTCAGGTCATGATCCCACGGTTCATGAGTTTGAGCCCCGCATCGAGCTCTGTGCTGACAGCTCGGAGCCGGGAGCCTGCTTTGGATTCTTTGTCTCTCTCTTTCTCTCTGCCCCTCCCCCACTCATGTTCTGTCTGTCTCTCTCTCTCAAAAATAAGTAAACATTTATTTATCCTCAAATGGCAGCTATATATCTAGCCTCAAGATTAACTAGTCCAGTTGGGGATAGGAGGGCTGAGGTCTCTGAGATGGCCACCATGACAAAAAAAAAAAAAAAAAAAAAAAAAAACAGCAATAAGATAGTGACTTGAGATAAAGACACTTGGAAAATACTATTGGGTTTATAATGGCTACAGTGAAGCACAGGGACAAAACTAAAGATGGGCACCAGGGAAATAAGTAAATTATAAATTCTAAGAAAATCAAAAAGTACCATAAGAAAGGATACATAACCACTTCTTGACTCTGCAGTAAAAATCTTTTCTTAGACCTTAAATGTAAACTGTAATGAATGAAGTAATCAAAACTATCATCAAACCATATTAAGAAGAAAGGAGAAAAGAAATAAAATGTATGGGGAAGGGTGACACAGCAGAGAGCCAATCTTCAACTGTGCAACTAGAGGTTGGTGATAAATATGCAAAATTGATTACAAGCAGTATAAGAATATTTGAAGGAACCAAAAAGACAAATAACTAGGAAAAAAAGAACAGGTAAAAGAGTTATAAGTGAATGTTCCTGGATTAGAGGGTAGCAAGAGCTGATCCAGGAAACCATTTTCCCCTAGAAATCTCTGAGAACTGCTTAATTCAACTATGTGCCAACTGTATTTGGGGGGGGGAAGTTTTTAAATTGACAGACTACTATAAGACTAATTTCACTGTTTGTAACAGGCAAGTCCAGTTGTTTATATTCACTCAAAAAAATATTTGTAAGGCATTTTCAGTATGAATGGTATAGTTAATAGCACTTTATTTTTTTTACTTCTAAGATTATTTTTGGCCCTTTAGAAACTTAAAAGTTTAGAACTTAAAACTTTAGAATCTTAAAATTGTGAATAAAAGATACCAAAACTGATAATACTTTAAAATGAGTTTATCAGGAATGGGAAAGTATCACTTGGAAGATGGCAAACTGGGGACGGGGGTAGCACGCGGTGGAATGAGTACAGCAACTACATAACATTCTAGTATAGTATTAAATTAAGTAAACAAGGAGGCCATTAGACTGAGGTGGGCTTTAATGCCTTAGTAGCCTCTGTAAGCAAATCAAAGCCTAAGCCTATAATCCCTCAAGGCTAAGAAATTGAAACCAAAGGACAATAAATCACAATAGCTAACTAGGCTTTCCACAATGTAACTGCTTAAACTATAGCCAACTAAATAATTTCCTGGCATTATTTCTTCTGCCTATTCTCTATGAAAGACTTTCCTCTAGCTCCTCATTATGGATAGCTCTTAACCATTTCTGGCATCAACTTTCACTCAAATAAACTTAAAATTTCAATATGCCTCAGTTTATCTTTTGATAGTAAGTACTACCGTAACGGATTACTCTCACTCCTAATATTATAAGTGTCGTTTTTTATGTTTCTCATTTACCATATATCAGGCATGAAATGAAATATTTTACATACATAATTCCCAGAATAGCCCTCAATAGATACCATTACAACTCCCCTTCTACACTAGTAATTCTCAATCACATTATCTCCTTTTATTTTCTTCTTAGCAATTATAATTTTCTGAGTTGATATTATCTTTTTGTTTCAGATGCTTTTTACCTGTCATGAAGTAAGCTTCCTGAGGGTAGAGACTTAATTGTTATTTAATACCTGGAACATTGTAGGTGCTCAATAAATGTTGCATGAAAAATGAATGAGGTTGACAAACTCAATCTGGAGACAGATTAAATAATTACCTAAGAGGAACATTCAAAACAAATATGCTCAGATACAGAAAGATGTTTAAGAAAATGGAAAATAATTGTTATTAAATCATGTAAAAAATGGTTCTCTGTGTGTGTGTATGTGAAGGTGTGTGAATACATATGTGTATATGAAAGATGAAATTCTGGAAGTGTGTTAAATAAAATATTAACATTATATATCTCCCAATGGAGAGTTAACAAATTTTTGTCTTTGTTTCTCTGGTTATTCTAATTTTTTTACATTAAAAATCATTTGTATAATAAACATAATAAACTATGTAAAATGTTTCAAAAGATCACATGCTACAAGATGCTTAGTCTGCTCAAGGCTCGAGAACAAACTGAGACACCATGGCCCCTTTATCACAGTGCCATGAATCATGAAGCTAAAATAGCAGATTGTCAACCAAATCAGACTAAGCTCTTTTTAATGATTGTTCTTAAGACATGCTCAGGTCCCCACTGCTGAATTTAATTCTTTCACATGATCAAAATCACCTACCGAAGTTTAGAACCATCATATGTATTGTTTGGGCTCCGGGGTCACAATAGCTTTAGACAATATTTCTCCCTAACGGACCTCAAAATAACCAAAAATATTCCCTGTTCATATTCCATTTTCTACTTTGAGTCTGAATCTAACTCTGTTTTCTTTTTTGCTTTCATTTTCAGGTTTCTTTTTTTTTAGTAGTTTGGTTTCTTTTTCTTGCTCTTCCTTATTCTTTCCACATCTTTTCTCAAATATGAAACTGCCATCTCTTGAGACCTAAATGCTCTGGTTGGTGTGGTCATGAAAATTCCCTTATATCCTTCCTGTATGAATCAATCTGTTTCTCTCCAAAGCTATTTTTGATGGCCCAGATTCAGCTCACCATGCGCTAATAGAGAGATTGTTTACCTAATGGACTGAAACATAATAAAAATTTTCTCCTCACCTCATTTGATCTGCGAGTAAGCTTTCATTTCCAGTTTTCACATATTTGTATTGCTTTTTTCTTTTTTCTTTTTATCTTTCTTGTAATAACACAAATCTAGTTGTGACTAGCCAATTTGTCAAATCCTTTTAAAAAGAAACTATACCATTTCATAACATATGTTTTTAGATAATTACTAGGAAACATTTAACTAATATTATGTATTCTTGCTTAATAAATTAAGTGTTTGAAAAATATATACAAATGTGTGTTGTGTGTGTGTGTGTTTAGCCCAGGTAGGAAGAACACTACTATTAACTATGTTCAATTAAGAACCAAATATCATATAAAAATATAACAGATGTATTTTCACAATTCACTGAAGCTTATTTTCTGATAGATATATACAACATCATAAAAATGTCATATTCCTGAAAAAGCTGAGCGAGATGGCATAAAATGAATGGAGCAGCCTCTATTGTTATCCATGAAGAGCAGCTGTGTGATGAACTCCCCAACTGTCTTTTGGGAATAAAGCCAACTCTGGGACCAGGCACACCAGGTGCTAATCGAACAGATGCAGCATGACTTCCACCTACTCACTGCACCAAAACACAGACTTCATCACCTAAAACCAAATAAAAGCAGCCTGTGTACAGTATTAAACAAGCAAAATAGAAACAGTCATCAGGTACTATTTAGGAAGTCAGTCTTCCAGTAGCTTACCAAGAGAAATAGCAAACTGAACGTTTTCCTCTTTTTTATTTCATTGAAGTAGATGCCTCTTCTATTACACTATCGGTAACTCAATCAAATAATATATATTAAGCAAACTATGTGCATGATACTACAGATAGATGAAATTTGCTTTCCCATGTTAAATATTATTTGAGAAGAAATTAAATGGTTTGAGTAAGGAGACTGCAAAAAACATGTACAGTGAAATAAATCTAAGACTGGCTGCTACAAGCCCTAAGTAGAAAACCAAGTCTAAATGACTTTATTTCATTCTCAGGAGCCAGAATGCCAGAGTTCTTATTTTTTCCCTGCTCAGACATTGATTCTCAGAATGGCCTACAGCATGTAATAACCTTTCTACTTTAGTATCCTTATGCAGAAAACTGGGATCATATATTTTATTACTTTGGTTTCATCGCCAAAGTAATGAGAGGATTAATTTATTCATACATATTAAATATATTTTGGAAAATTCCTTTTGGAATCTGCCAAGAACCAGCCTTCTCATCTTTGATAATCAGTTGTTGTTTTTCAAATGATTGTAAAATATTTTTTAATCACTTTTATTTTTTCATTGGTAAACAAAACTTCTAGAGGAAGATCTTGAATGCAGCTTGATGAAATCAATGCTAATTTCTGCAAACAACAAATTTACTTAAAGGCCTATTTTTATTTTTATTGCACTATCATGTAAATTTTAGCAACTACAAATCAAACATTCCAGAAATTAGGTCTGATAGATTCAGTACATTAATGGGTTCAATGCATTGTTTAGCATATTTCTTGCAGAAAGCTAATCTTTTCCCTGGTATCTCACATAGTCATACAGCTAAAGCTAAAATGAATGCACAGTTTTCTGAGGCTTTCCCAGTGGGACAATGAGTATCACACAGCAACATCCGCCAAGGAGAAACTACATAGCCAGCTTCAGTTTTCCCTTTTGTAAAGATGATTTCATCCAATTGCAGGAAATGTATGCAACATGGATACCAATTTAAACATACTTTACTATGCATGTCTCTGGCTATTTTATTGGGTTCAATAACCATTATCACACCTTAAAATTTGCATTTCCAAAGAATTTTCATATCTGCTTAATAACCCTGTCAGGGAAGGTATGATCATACCCATTTTACATATTGAGGAGCTAATATTTAAAGGAGGTGTATGTTTTGATCAAGGGCTTCACAGAACCAGGACTAGATTCATTACTCAGTTCTCTTTTCATTATACGTTGTCATAGCTCATACATATGTAAACAAAAAATAAATTCTAGAAGTACACAGTTGTGCACTAACAAGCTGACTATTTTATAATCTGCTGGGTCATATGTACTGTGGAGGGAAGTACTACATCTATTGATTGCTCTAATTTCTGTGTAATCATAGTGCAGTTTGGTTTTTGTCTTATAAATGATGGTGCTTTGGAACTGCTGCAAATTGCTAATGTTCCTGGATACGTTTGGCAGCAGCCTGAGGCAAGCAAACCCACAAGAAGCAAATTAAATCCTTATAGTAGTTTATCTCTAAGAGCTCACAGTATGCATAACAAAGGGAATGTGGATCCCAACAATTTAAATAGAAATATAAGTGATTATATACATTTATACAAAGGAACCAGGCACTTTAAAGCATATAACACAAAGAACAATAATCAGGAGAGCCAACCTCTAACTATAGCTGAAAAATCATAAACTTTGAGGTAAAACAAACAAACAACAAAAACCACAACAACAGCAACAACAAAACCCAGAAAACAAACAAAAACACACTAAATTTGAAATATTTCAAATGCTATTTGATATGGAAGCAAAAGGTTGATAACTGGGCCAGAAGGGCATCCCAGGCAGAGAGCATGGTGTGAGAGAGATGAACAGAGGCAGATGTGGGATTAATGATCCAAGAGTCGAGTTTCCCCAAGAGCTGCACCCTTCCTCTGGTTAAAAGAAACATAAATAACGACCAGGCAAATAGAAGGTATTATTATTCCCTGGCGTACAGTTCTGGAATATAGTTTTCTCTCAATCATCGTTGTCTATGCCATGCCTATCCTCTATTCAAGGCTAACTTTGCCTACATATTTGAAAATTTCTACCTTATGGTTCTAAATTATCAGTTATGAGCCACACATAAGGTAGACAGCTAGAGAAACAGCACAAAAGGAAATACATAAAATGTTCAAGAAAACTATTCATGACACTTGTTAAAGATAGAAAGGCAGTCTTCATTTAGGGGGACGATCACGATGGACAGATGGGCCACTGCAATGGAGTTCTGCAGCAGAAGAGAGATACCGTGCTCAACTCTGAACAGATCAAGGGAAAATAGGTGTCCCGCCAAAAAGCAAGGGTAGGAGGGCCAGAGGATGGAAAATTACTAGGAGGACACATGAGGGGCAATTCTAGTGAAGCCAACCTGACAGGATTCTTGCTGAAAGGTGGCAGAGGATGAGGAATCTCGTCAGATGTCGAGTGATCAGAGACTGAGGGCAAAAGATCCTGGCTTAACTGATGTAGCAAGAGTCTTGCTAAAGTTGGACAATGCAAAGATAAACATGGAAGCTCAAATGTCGGGGCCTAGTTGAAAAGACAGTTCAGAGAAGCCTGACTAGAGTTTAGTCAAGAAGAGAATCTTTGTCTGTAGGCGCATCATACACACACACACACACACACAGGGCCTCTATTCAGTCCACAATTACCTTCGGATACCCTCAAATGCCAATGTCACTATCTTGTCACATTCCCTGTACCCTGTCTCACCTCTATACTAGTATGCACTTTTGCCTGCTTAACACCATTCAGGGGTGATTTCCCTGACCCTCTTCTACTAGATAACGAGTCCCTGCTAAATGCTTTCATCATCCCCATATCTGTCTTTCCCAGCAGATCCTCATTATATCATCGTGCAGTTGTAGATAGTACAGTCCACCCTTGAACAATACAGGTTCCCACTGCACAGGTCCACTTATACATGGACTGGATATTTTTTATAAATATAGTACAGTACTATATATGTATTGCCTCTTTCATATTGACTTGAAAGTCCTTATGACTTTCTTAATTACATTTTCTTTCCTCTATCTTACTTTATTGTAAGAATGCAGTATATAATACATATAGCATATAAAATATATGTTAATAGATTATCTATGTTATTCGTAAGACTTCTGGTCAACAACAGGCTTTTTGTAATTTAATTTTTGGTGAGTCAAAAATTATACGTGAATTTTCAACTGCACAGAAGATAGGCACCCACCCCCCACATCTTGCAAAGGTCAGCTCTAATTGTATACCTGTGCAATTCGTTAATAAATACCCGCCATCAGTCAATAAAATTCCTAAGTTTTCACAGACAGTAAGCTCCATAAAGGGCCAGTGGAGGATATGTTTTGCTCGACACTGTATTCCAGCACCTTTCACGGAGTGACTCAAAAAAGCTTAAATGAGCCCTTTCCAAAAATGATACTGAAGTTGAGAGAGGAGTAGAGGTATGGAAAAAAGATCAGAGCAATTAAAACAGAATGAGCAGGAAATCTAAGTTCATTCACTTATTTATACTTGTAAAACTGTCAGTTTAATGGCTCATATGCTGGTTTCAAATCTGGCAAATTTTAATAGTGAGCCCCTTTACCTCTTTTGCTATATAATTGGAGTCCATTATGGAATTACATTTATTTTATAGAGCTTGGAACATAATTTCTCCACTTTCATAATTACAAAATTTTATAGTTGCCATGTGTTAATCGGTTTACTTGTTATGTGTGTTGTTTACCCCTTGGTCAGAAGTGAACCCACAATTATGACGCTCACTGCTTTTAAGAAACATGATCTATGATCTTCATAACCTTAATCTATATGAAACTCTGGTCCTATGTATTCTCTATGAAGAATAGCAAGAACTAGCTTCTACATAAGAATGCTGACTATCGGGGCGCCTGGGTGGCTCAGTCGGTTGGGCGTCCGACTTCGGCTCAGGTCATGATCTCACGGTCTGTGAGTTCGAGCCCCGCGACAGGCTCTGTGCTGACAGTTCAGAGCTTGGAGCCTCCTTCAGATTCTGTGTCTCCCCCTCTCTTTGCCCCTCCCCCACTCATGCTCTGTCTCAAAAATAAATAAACATAAAAAAAATTAAAAAAAAAAGAATACTGATTATCAACCATAAAGAAGTACAAAGTCCTTCAAATCCTTAAAAAAGATGGGCAGAAAAGATAATTATGGAAATTAAAGGAGAGGCATGAGATTTGGGTAACACAGCTCAAATATGTGGGTTGAGAAAATTATACAAATGAACTCAAGCTTGGAAAGTTTAAAATAATCAAAGTACAAGTGAAAAACTAATGCAAAGTATTAAGTTCTTTTATGTGTATGCTTAACTGCATACATATACATGTTTAATACATGTAAGTTTTTTCCTCTGAAGGGCATCAGAATATGCTACCTCAAACTGTGCCACTTTGACATCGGGATTATTTTGAGCTGAAAGCAATTAAGAAAGTGGAAACACAAGAGGAACTCTGCCCTCTCCTTTCTGCCTAAAAGCAGGGTATATATTTCAAATGCGGAAGGTGTCGCCCCTCCCATCTTCCATACCAAAAACAAAAGAGTGATTCTTAAACACTGAAAACAACTCAGCTCTTATCCCCAGAGATGGCACCAACTTAAATCTGCATAACAAACCTTACTAAGCAATGATTTTCTTCCATTAGTTTCTTCTTATATTTACTTTCACATCATTTCCTGTTTCTGAAAGCCCAAACCTCTTTTCCTTCATCTGGTCACATCCTCACAATTTATCACTCTTCGTTAAAATGGCATATGAATGATATATAAATGATATAAAATGGTATATAAGCTCTCAAGCCTAGGAAATAATGCTTTGAATTTTCACTTCTTTTTTGCTAAGTGCCATGTGACTGTATCATAAACCCTTTTCCTTTTAACTTCTTTTATCATTTTAATTTTCAGGGCCCATGTAGTAACCTAAGAGGGTAGAAGAAACATTTTTTTCCAACCCTACACTTCATATCTCTAGTTTTTCACCAAGAGAAATGGGTATCTTGTAAGTTGTCATCAAGTAGGAAATGCCTCATTGTAGACAATATTGTTTGAAAGCTTTCTGGAGTGGGGTATGTCATTCAATGTCTTACTTATTCATTGAAAGCATTTTTATTAGGTAACTGCTATATGTCTAATCTATAGATACTAAGGTTTCACGGAAAAACAGTGACTGTATTCATAGAGCCTATATTCTAGTAGAGAGAGTCAAGAATTAAGCAAAAAAATACACAGTTAATCACTTCATAAGAATAGTCCTAATGCTATGGAAGATAAGTAAAGGATATTGTGAAAGTATATTGCTAACAGAACCAACCTGAATTGGGAGAAAGAAGTGATCCACAGAGATATCCTTGAGAGAGCTAAATATTTTGGTTGAGTGCTGAAGAATGGGTAGGAAATAACTACTATTGCTATTTGGCCAGAAAACATCTAAATCCCTTTTTTTATTTAATGAATTTACCATTTAATGACTTTTGGTAGGGGTAGAGCCTGCTGTTGAGAAAAGAAGTAAAAAAATGCTGGATAATTATTTTCCCAGCATCTCTTGAAGTTACAGTATGGCCACATTTGCATAGGTTCTTCCCTCAAGACGTAAGTATGAAAAACTGAATTGAAAATGAGTGACACAAAAAAGAATGGGCAATGGGAGGGATATTTTCTGTAGGTATCAGATGACGTTATAATAATGAGTTGCTTGGGCAACAGACTTGGCAAGATGAATAGCCACATATTGGGCTTGGCGTCGAGGACCATCAAGTCTGCACTGCACTGAGTCTGGAGTGACTTGGCATGTGGTTCCTGGCTTCATGACCACAAGCTTTGTTCTCTAAGCACTCCCTGTCCCAAATAAGTCTGTGAGTCTCCTAACAGCTTTTAATAACTGTTTTCTTCTAAGTCAGAGTTGAGTTTTGTTGCTTATATCCAAGCAAAGAGTAGGAGGGAGTGAAGAAGAGATCTCTAGTGGAGATGAGAGTCTGTCTGTGTGTGCCATAGCCTGAGCAGCCTGAGTTGCTGACCAGAAGAAAATGACAGACAAGGCTTGTGAGGTGGTCAGGGACCACAGAGACAGTGCACTGAGGACATGAAAAAGATTCGTCACTTTATTCTAAGAGCAATGAGAAGTCAGTAAAGTGTTTTAAGCAGGCAGGAGACAGAATAAAATTTGCATTTTTAAAGGTCATTCAGTGACTGGAGACTTTATGCCAGAAATTACCATAGCTAGATAAAGAATGTGGCTGTGGAAATGCAGAGGGAAAGCTAGATTTTTGATATGCTGTGAAGTAAAATAAATAAGTTTTGGCAAGAGGTCAGATGTGTAAGAGTAGAGCATTTTACACAACAACCTGTTACATGTTCAACAAAAGTGGATGACAGATGGAGGAATTCCAATATGCATGCATTCTCTGGCTGGTCTGGTTCACATATGTTCTGCGAAGCCAAATATAGTGAACAGAATCACATAGTTAGCACACAAGGCTGTTATTTCTCCTGCTCTCTTAACCTAAAACGGTTAAATTAAGTTTTTCTGCATTTCATGTAGTCGTTCTTCAGGAGTTTATAACACATCATGTCTTCAATATCAAGGTCCACATTTTAAACTCTCTAGCAATTGTGCTTGTTGAAAATTGATGCCCTATCTGTGCATTCTGACCTATCACCTTCTATTTCTGAGTCTTACCAATGGCCTACTTTGTATTGTTACTTGATGTCATGCTTTTCTGATCCCTTGCTTTTGCCAACACCAGTCTTGATCTGTGGTATAATTATTGGTTCTGATTTGTGCATTTTCAGTCCCATTATTGTTATAAGTCTTGTCCTGGATTCTAATGTTAGGGCAATGTGACCAGGGATTGTATCTGTAGGCTTTTCTCAGTTCTTTGTACACTATCTAACATCATGAAGCAGGGCACTTATGTGGCATAGTCCCCGAGGACTCTGTTCACATGGCAACCTAGAACACAACTGGCACTAGCTTATGAAGCAATCCTGCAAGTAGGTCTTCAGTAAATATCTATTGCATAAAATAAGAACAATATAGTCATTATACAAAAGGGCAGAAATTATTAAAAGTATCCAAGTTAACTTGCTGTAAAGAATTTAACATAAAGCTCATTGAATTCACCGTGTGTTTGAGTTAACATCATTTGTGTTCAATTAAATATTCGATAATAGTGTGGTATGCTAGGCCATTGCTCCCAATTCTTCATTACTGTCTCCTAATATACACTTACAGCCATACCCTTTGGCATGTGATTTTTGTGGTATCTCCCTACACTTGGTACATATGTCCCCACCTCTACCAATATTTGGCTTAGGTGTATGACCTGCCTTGGAAGGTAGAATATAAGTGGCGATGTACACACCACATATTATGAAAGGCTATAAAGGTGATTAATTTGGCTTGGCCTCCTGGAATTTTCAACCTCAATCATAAGAATGTTCCCCATGTAGCCATTTCCCCTTCAGCCTGACTCCAGGAGTAGAGGATGTGGAGTAGACCTGAATCCAAATCAAAGTCAGAAGCTCAGCCTACACTAGCTCAACCACAGTAGAGCCCAACGAAGATCAACCAAACAGCAGTTGACCTGAAGACTCACGAGTGAGAAAAACACATGTTTATTGTTGGGTGCTATTAGGATCTTTGTGGTTCCTTATTACCAGCATTATCTCAGTGAAAACAAAACAAAACTTAGTAATGCCAATCTGTCTTTCAAAAGCACTGCTAATAAGTAAAATATCCATTTCCCTGCCAGTTCCACCACAAATGTTAAATAGCTAAACGTCTATCATCAATTTTGGTGAATTTATTTAGAATGTGCACATTCGTTTTGAAAAGTTGGTCAGTATCTCCCTGTAGCCTTTCATCTGTTCTACGTTAAATGAAGTAAAACTTAGCACTATATAATCTTTCCAGACCATATCATTTTGAAGAATAAGAAACACATTTTGAATGATCATAGAATGTCATGTTTTAAACTACATAGTTTCATCATAAGCACCAGTGAGTGAAACATCACACAGATCTAAAATTTAATGAAAATAGCACCCTGGAATGTTCTAAATTTACATGAAATGTATTTCCTCAATATATACAAAATAAAGCAATCAAGTCCAAATATAGTTGGGAGTTGTCTATTACTGAAGTTAATTGCCAATCTTGGTGTAGGTACAGAGGTGAAAGCCAACATAACAATAACTTACATTTACTGTGACAGGCAGTGCCATGAGGCATTTATGTATATTATTTCTAATGGTCTTGTTAGACCTCTGCAAGGTAGACATTATTATCTCCATTTTAGAGATGAGGATACTGAAGCTCAAAGAGGCGAAGTGATCCGTCTGAGAATACACAGCCACTAAGCCATGTTTCAGACAAAAAAAGATGTGTCTGATATCATAACCACAGTGTTACTTATACAGTATCCTAAGGCCATTCATCTTTTAATATTTCAAATACCTAGATATTCATAGAAACGTTTGCTGAGTTGAATTGAGAAAGGACAGAAACTCAATTCTACAAGGAATAAAGCAGCAAAAGCAGCCACTTTACCTCTTTCTACCTTTCCCCTATGGCAAGAGTAAAATTATTCCCTCTAAGAATATCAAGCTGTGTCCAAATTTGTTTTGATATTGTGTTAAATTTATCTGTTTTCATAAGAAATATAGGAAACTTACTATATCTTTAGCATTCATGTTTTAATGGCTCCTGTATTGGCCAACTTCTTAACCTAGACATCCCATCTAATACGAATAGTTCTGCAACCCAGCATGAAATTATAATTTTCCAGGAGCAATCCCTTTAGACAATTAGAAACATCTTCTTTATGATTTTTTTTTCTCGTATTACATACTGCCATATGGCAACAAGAATCTACCCAGCAGAGCATATGGAAAACTTGCCATGCATGGGAAAACATTAAAGGAAAACTATGGAAACAAGAGAGGCTGCCATTGCTCATACCACTGCATAAGAAAGTGGCTCACCACTCGTGCCAAAGCATAAGTAGTTGAACATATCTCTTATGTGTGATTTCTACTTTATGTGTTAAGTCTGGCTTACCAAGCAATACCCTGCCAGTGTTAGTTTCTGTTTGGATGCCAGTTGGATAAAAATGTTTTTCTATGTAAGCCGTGGTCTAGCATGGCTAATCCAGAATGTTCTCTGCCTCCCACCTTGAAGAGCCTATTTTATTCTTAATCTTCATTTATATCACCTTTGAATTGGTTTCTCAGACTAAATACTTCCATGCCATTCTCAATTACTTCTCTTCTCTCACCTCCCATATCCAGCCAGACACAAATCCCATCACTTTTACTTAAGAACTATTTTTAAATCTGGTTTTTCTTTTCTATCCTCTCTGCCCTTATATTTCAGCATTTATCCCTTCCTTGGAAATCTGCAGTAACTATCTCTGTTTTCTCCCATCTAAACCTAGTCCTTCCTCCCACCAATCTGTCTTCCAACTGTTGCTGGAGTTAACATTCTAGAGCATAATTCAGAGGAAGTCACTTCTGTAGTTCAAAACTACTGCTGATTTGACAGATGGAAAAGAATGAGACCCAAATTTCTTACCTTCATATTTCAGGGGCTTTATAATCAATGCCAGGGAATCTCCATGAATGCTGTGCTCCAGCCACACCATTTATATCTCATCTCACCTTTTCCTCTAACACATCAGACCTTTTCACATCTCCATATCTTTTGTAAATTAGTCTTCCTGCCCTGAAAGCCCCTTCTCCACCATCTTTACCTCGCAAATTACATTTATATGCGAAGCGTCACCTTCAGGGAGGATTGGTTGCTTCTTTGATGCTTCCAGAACTCTCAGGGTGTACTGCTATCTTTTTCTAAGTTTTAATCTCCATCTCTGACAAGTTTTATAGTGCCTGACATCTAAAAGATACTTAATAAATAATTGCTGAGTAAATGAAGGAATGAGTGGTTCGGTCTATTTGTTTCAGGATGATCTCATTTTCAACACTTCTAGAGTTCTTTAAAGGAGACTTTGGAAACTGTAAAAGGAATAAGTTTGGGGAGGAAAAAAATGCAGAAATGTAAGGGGAAATGTTTTCATATGCAACATGCATAATAACATCACAAATAAACTTAATTTATTAAGTGGGTCCCCAGATGCAATTTAATATCAAACTAGTCTCAGGTTATTCTAAGTCATCTAGATCTAGGTAATGAAGTCTATTTCCAGATCCTTCAATAGGATCGAATATTCTCTTGTTGTCCTTTTGTTTAACATGACAAGGATATGAATCCTTGCAAGTTGACTGCTACAGATTGCCGGAATCCTGAATTTCAGATTCAACTTCAAATATTATTTGTTGAATGCTTACCATCTATCTCACATTACTTCTAATACCCTTAAGTATATATTTATCTTTAAGGGACTAGTCCTTACTAGTAATTTTTTTTCCACACCCAGCTCTTCCATTGCAGATCCCTGCTGCTTCTGTGTTGCTCTTGCAGCACTGCCTTGTTTACCTGATTCATGAGTGTTACTCATGTGCAATATACTTAGATGTAGTTTCCCTCAATCTCCCATCTTTCCTGTTTGTTTTACAAGCACTCTCAAGGCTAGATTCTTTCTCTTTGGGCCATTTGCCCCCCAATATTAGTCTTAATCTTGATCCTCTACAAACTTGGGCATGGCCACATCCTACATGGTTCATGATGCTATTGGTCATGTGTCCTTTCTGGTCTTGCTAACAACTCTGACTACATAGCTAGACTTGCTATATACTAATAGTCTAGCTCAAACTCTTCATATCTGTCTCACATCCTGCACTGACAGCATCCTTATCTCAAACATCAAAGGCTTTCTGAAATTATAGATAAGCCTCAAAGCCCTTTTTAAATCCTTTAACTTCCTCTTTAATTTGTACTAATCTCCTTCCATATGTAAATTGCATAGGTATCTACCAAGGTTCTAATTTTCTTAGCCCATTCTCAGATAATCAACATTGATTATCAGCCTTTAATAATTGATGAAAGTAATTTTCCTAAAGGAAGAAATTATAAACACCTTCTACATGTATTATTCATCCTTTATAGTTCTGTGTGTGCCTCAAGAAAGAAATATATTGAGTCATACATAGAGGAAAGAAGAAAAAAAAAACCCACCAGTGCTACATCAACCTTGAGACTGCTAAAACAACTATTGCAATAAATAAGTGTCATTGTCTTCTTTACCTACAAGTTTCTGGCAGGGCTAAAAGAAAATGCTCATAGTTTATATTTAGATATTCCAGTACTGTTCAAGGTAAATTCTTTATTCTGAGCAAAACACCATAGAAGTAAGTTTATCAAAACTCAATATTTTCTTGACAAATATGTGTAGCCCACCATTTGTAAATACAAGTATTTTCCAAGTTTGTTTATAATGTGCTCATGTGGAACTTCATTTCCCCCAGAGAACTAATGATTTAAGTTTGTCACCCCTTGACAAAAGTTAATTTCACCAAACATGACTAAAGCAAATACTAATGCATTGATTCAACTCCATAAAATCCCTCACTCATATATTTTTTTCAAGGCAGCATATATCTCAGATTAAGATTTGGGTGACGGAAATATATCTTCCCCTACTAAGACACTTCTGTCAGTTAATGTCAGGAAAGACAAGGTAGGAAGCAAGTAGTCCCCGGACTCTACAACATATGACCTCCCAGCATGTGCAGGAAAGAAGAGAACCCTATAGATCAAGAATTCCTCCAGGAGTTATAAAATAAGCAACAAATGCTTAGAGTCAAAAGGCTTTCCTAATATTGTCATGAATCGAGCAAAGATGGATCACACAACCATACGTCTAAGGATAGACTAGAGAATCTTGTCTATTTGTCATTTTAAGCCAGTATTTTCAAAAAATACTCATAAAATCAAATTGAAGTTCCTAATCCAGGAAGTCCAACTCTAAAAACTGTAGGTAGATGGGTAGATAGATAGATTTTAGAAAGTTAACTGTAAGGCAAGTGTCTCGTCTTTTATGTTTCTATGTTCCTTGATTTTCAAAGCCTAACTCAACCTCTAGCTCCCTTAAATTGTAAAGCAAAGACCTTTGTCTGTATTCCTTGGCATATAGTACTCAGTAAATATTTGATTCACTTATTAAAGAATTAATCTCCTCCGTAAAAATCTCCTCTGATCTCTAATAATTTCATATTCCTCTAAATTTTCATAGCACTTTGCTTATACCCTCTTCTGTTTGGGTTTTGTCTTTATTTCCACTTCTTGTATGATAATTTGTTAGTTATTTACGTGCATGGCCTATGCCCCTCGTATCTAATTTCTTTGTGGACAGGGTTTACATATGATTAATTTTCACACACACCAGTCAATCAATATTTGTAAAAAGAATGAGCATCTGGAACATCTAAGTGAATCAAGTTTTGTTTTTAAATACTGGTATATAATGGAAATATGGTAATAAGAATTATTTTGCACCCATGTAGCACTCTTTGCAGAGTACAGATGGATCACTATGACAAGGGGAAGTTTTAAAAATAAAATTCTACTTCCTAAGGACAAATCACTTCTAAAGTAGCAAATTAATTCTCCAGAGATGCTTTGGTAAAACAGGTTATCAAGATTTCTCTAAGAACTATAGAGTTGATATGTATGCTTATATTTCACAATTATGAAAATGACACCTTTGGGAATAATAATAAAAGAATCGAAAAAAGAATAAAATAAGAATTGTTCTCAACCAGTCTGTGTATGACACTGAACTTATTACTTACTTGTTGTATCTAGCATTAAATATAAAATCAGCAAGACGCAGGAGGAAATTACTCAGTGTTAGATCCCCAGCTCACAGAGAAGCTAGACTGTCACTGGAGAAACCATAACAGACATGACACATGAAATCAGCAACACAATGGCAATATGAAGTCACAATTCTATTTGTTCTTTGATAATGTAAGAAGACAACGAATGTTTCATCCAGATAAAAAAGGAAGAGTAAAGAAATGCTACGAATGCTAGGTCATCAAGAGTCGCAGCATTGCCACATCATACAACACACTGTCAGCTCCTCGCTTGGACACACACACACACATACGCACTGCCAACTGATGAGCACAAAATGTATATACAAAGAACCAAGTTCATGACCAGAAAATAGTATCATTAAAATAAAACACTGTGTGGTACACACATCTTCTAGTGTAAAAAATTTATTTGACCTGCTCTCAATCTAGACCATTCGGAAGTTGATTATTTAACTTGTGATCATCCCTCACTTTATTTGATACTTGTAACAGAAACCAAAACAAGGGAAAGAGTTATGGTGAGTAAAGAAAAAGAACTCCACTTAGTTTCTTTGCAGCAAATTGGTTAAATATTGTTGGGAGGGAAAACTGAAACTTGTAATCAAGTGAGTGTTTTTCATGACCACTGGATTTCATTTTTTCTGACTCAGAACTCAATTATCATGGATAATTGAGATCCATCTTTAGGACATTAAGAAAAATGCTTCTCATCAGACAGTGTCAATTTGGAGGGAGAAAACTGAGAAAACTAGAAGGCGGATGATCTGTCCTTCTGCTCCCACCTCTGGCCCAGTCCCACCACCGATACTCTTCAGAGGCTGCACAGGGCTGCTTCCTGTGCACAGAGTGAGAAATAGAGCATGATAACTATCACCTGCGCCCTTCAGAATTGTGGGTTACCATAGCAGCAAAGCACTTCAAGAGTACTGACGTCATCTGTTTGGAATTGGAGTATTAACCTAAAGAACTTAATGCTGTTTCTCTCAGATTAAAAAATAAATAAACAAAAAGGTTACTGATAAATAAATAGCTACAGCGCTTTACCTTAAAGTGAAAGATTTTAGATCATCTGCATGAAAACAGTTGACAGAAAAACCTGTGTACTTACAACATCCATACTAAGAGATCTAGGGGTATTTAGTTGAAGAAAATCTAAAACTGTCAAGAAAGCAACTTTATGACCATAATCCTTGTCTTACTGAGAAATCCTGCAATGCTTTCACCAAGGACATCATGTTTTCCTAGATGTTCTATGAACCATCCCACTCTGGTAATTATCTGCTGCTGAGTAAGTCCTTTGCATTTATTCAAGGCTATCCCCATAAAACCCAACCAAGATGGCTAAAACAGATTAACTTCTCATTGGTATGCTTTAAAAGTAATATATAACAGATTCCATATACCCTCTAAAATTTTTTCTAGGGAGATTATACCTAAATCTAGACATTACTATGGGTATCTCCCAGGTCAAACAACATTTAGAGAATAAGTCACTGTTTCTAGAACAGATTACTGTAGATTTTGATTTCTCGGCCATCTTGTTAAAAAATCTCCCAGTGGTTAACATTACCCTGAAAGTTATTTATGATGATAATACGGCTTGCTTCAAGATTTGGGGGGTTTCCTTAATCATAAACAAGTTAAATTATTTTAAAGAGTATTTTAGTTTATTTTAGCACTTTAAAAATAGAGGAGGATCATACAAATAACCCGAATAACCCGAATAACTGACTAACCAAAGCATTTCATTTCCAACCATGCTAGATAATACAATTTACTGAAATTGACTGTAATTACCTCTCTAGTCATTAGTGAACTGATTAAAGACTAAATTCATAAAAATTATGATTCAGATTTATTCAAAAAGTTATTAAATGTCTTTTATATGTCTGCTCTAATGTAGTAGGCAACTAACTTATATACTTGACATTATGCTACACCTCTACTTGATATGGTGAAATTGTGGGGGGTATATATTCTTCCTTTCCTTCATTTTTCCTTCTTTTCTTCCATCCTACCTCCCTCTTTCATGCCCATCTTCTCTTTCTTTATTCTGGCTTCCATTCACATATTCCACTTAGGAAATTTAGTTAACATATTTGCAAAGCCTTCATAAAAGTTTAGGACGCAAAAAGGAATGAAATCCATTCTTAAATTTAGAAGCATATATACCCTAATCCCCATAACCTGTGAATTGTTATTTAACATGGCAAAAGGACTTGGCAAATAAGATTAAGGTTACAAACCTTGAGACGAGGAGATAATCCTGGATTGACTGGGTGGACCCAATTTAATCACATGAATCTTCAAAAGCAAAGAACATTTTAGCTGCAGTTAGAGAGGAAGAAGATGACTGGTCATCTGAGAAATGGCAGTAGAAAGGACTCACCACTCTCTTCTCTCATCTCATCTCTGAGATGTAGGGGGCCTTTAGGAGCAAGGAAAGCCTCCAATTGACAGCCAACAAAGAGACCTCAGTCCTACAACCACACAGAACTCAATTCTGCCAACACTTGAATGAGCAAGCAAATCGATTCTCCCCTAGAGTCTTCAGAAATATGCCAACACCTTGGCTTTAGCTCAGTGAGAACAACACTGGACCTGTGATCTATAGAGCAACTCTAAAATAATAACTTCGTGCTATTTTAAGTCACTGTGTAATAATTTGTGACAGCAATGGAATATTAATACAAAAGGGCTATAATCTAGTGGAAAACAATAAATACGACACATTAAAATGTGATATGGCAAATGCGTTAGGAGTAGAACAAATAAAGTACTATGAGTGTATTAATTTCCTAGGACTATGTAACAAAGTACCACAGATTGGGTGGCTTAAACAGTGGAAATTTATTTTCTCACGATTTTGAAATCTAGAAGCCAGATTTGGTTTCTTCTGAGTCCTCTCTTGTTGGATCATAGATGGCTGCCTTCCCACTGTATCCTCCCATGGTCTTTCCTCTATGTGTGCAAATGTTAGTGTCCTAATCTCCTACCCTATACCAGTATAGGGTATAATAGGGCCCACCCATATGACCTTATGTTACCTTAATTACCCATATAAAGTCCTCACCTCCGTATACAGTCATATTATAAGAGTTAAAATGTCAACATATAAACTTGGGAGGGACAAATTTAGCCCACAAAAGTGGGATTACTGAGTAAAGATTAACTTGGAAAAAATTTTATAAAGGAGATTATATATTTGATCAAGCTATTTTTCAGACCAAAAGAAAAGGGGGGCAGGCATTAAGCTTGAATGGATTATCATATGCAGAGGCACTGATTCTTTAGAACTACTACTCTTTCTTTGATAAAAACATTTGATCAAAAAGTACTAGAAGAATATGTATTTCAAAGTCAAATACCCTCTACCTACTCTCCACCATCTGACTTCAGACAACGATACAAAACACTCTTCAGAGTCTTGTGTATTCTTCTATATGATTTTAATTCACATACAAGCATGTATTTATTTATCAAAAAAATGGATATTGCTGGGTTACTTGATTTTTACAACTTGAAAATATGAAAATATGTATTTAATACATATTTGTATTTGAAAATATGTATTTAATGCATATCTCCATAATGATAATGACTAAATAGTATTCCATTTCAGAAATATACCATAATTTATTTCATCCCGTTTTTTTGCTCTTGCAAATAAAGCTGTAATAAACCCTTCTTTATACCCCTATCTTTATCTATAGTTTATGAAACAGACTGAATTTAATGGATGCCAAAGAAAGATTGTTTTTTTATTGTTGTTGATTTGTTGTTATTCTTTTGCTACTGTCTTTAACAATGGTTCTAAAAGTATGGTGTTTGAACTATCAGCGTGAATATCAGTATTACCTGGAAATTTGGAAATGCAAGTTCTTAAGTTTCAGAGACCCTCCCAGAGCTACTGAACCAGAAACTATGGAAATGAAACCTGTAATCTGTGTTTTAATATGCCCTCCAAGTGCTTCTGATGCATATTGCAGTTAAATAATCATGGCTCTAATCTTTCCCCCATTCCTACTCCTTCAGGATACTTTAGGCAGATCCTTTAGCTTCCACGTATCATCCCATTTCACTATTTTCAGTCTTGAAAACATCTCATAGAGTTTAAATAGAAAATTTGATTTTGCAATCAATTCAAGACCTAAATAATGACTTAGTGCAGAAGGGAGAGATCATCTATTCTTTCACTTTTTTTTTTCTTTTTCAGTCCCATTTGCCTAAGCTATTTTTAAATTTCTTTCTCTCTTCTGAAATTCTAAGACCTGGAAGGAGAGTTGGGGAAAAGGGGAAACCATCTTTTAAATGATGAGTGCTATTGCAATCCACCATCAGGATCCTCACAAAGCAGTTACTCAAATGCAAATTTTCTGGAAGACCCGCATAGGCTTTTCTAATTTATACCAGGGGAGGAGTGATGTACGCTCTGCTTGACCTCACCACTCCATCGGCCCCATCTCCTGCCTCTCTAAGCCCAGTCCTTGGCAGGCCACTGCACAATCTACTATTGCTGGAATTGTCTTGCCCCCAAAGCTTACCATATTGATTGATAATGGCTCAAACCTGGTTATCCTTCATAGCAATGGAGGATAGCAAACCCATAGCAAAGTCATGCATCTGTGTCATGCTCATTGTTGGGAGTTAATAATATGAGTCTTCTGCTATCCCTTTGCTCCCAACCTTTACAGTTTGAGAGGTTATGATAAAAAGTAATCCTTTTTCCATCTGAAATAAAAATCAAATACATGAGAGACATAGGAGTCCAAAAAAAAAAAAAAAAAAAAACAAGTAGAGACCAGCGTGTTAGTATTATTATTGATAAAAGCTTGTTTGCAGGAAATAGCTTAGAACTTTGCTCATAGTCCTTGCTAATGCATCACCCCTAAATGAGAAGGAATTATCTACCCAGTCATAGGCACAGCTGGAAGACTCTAGTATTCTCCCCGCAAAGGGCAGACTCTTCAATCCTTAGTAGAAATGCAGATGAAGAGGCATGCTTCTGGTGAACAGGCTGTCACCCAAAAAATAGAAAAAGGGAAAGACTGAGCCAGAATAGTCAGCCACTTTTCCCAGGTTCATCAGATAAATTGTCCTCTTTCCAAGTAAAGAAATGAGTGAACAATGTAAAGAGAATCAAGACTTTAGTCTAACTCAATACCGTCCAGCAGAAATACCATATGAACCACAAATGCTAGCCACATATAGAATTTTAAATTGTCCAACAGCCACATTAAAAAGGAAATAAAAAATAAGTGAACAATTAAATAATATGTTTTCATTTAACCAGTATTCCAAAGTATTACCATTTCACCAAGGAACAATATCTTAAAATTGATGTATATATTATTCTTCTTCTTATACTGAATTTTCAAATCCAATGTATATTTGACACTTGCAGCACATTTGAATTAGGATTAACTGCATTTCAAATGTTCAGTAAAAGCATATCCAATATGGCTGCCATATCAGATAGTGCAGGGCTAGTTCAACACTTTCAATGTTGAATATAATGAGAAGGTATAGTAAGGCTTCCCTACCACCAGTCAACTTCCAGATTTCAGAACTTTCCAGGCATACCACCACTCTTAGGTCCAACACCATAAGTCGTGAGTTATTAGCTTCCCCAATTTTTTTTTCTACAAGAAATAAGATGGACCTACAAGTATCTGTAGCTTGGCAAGCATCCCTACTGGGAAGTATGATCTCCATTTCCTATAATTTGAATGTCACTCTGATCACCACAAGAAGATCTTTTTGTGCCCTCTTATCTTGGATGAAAAGGAAAACTTGTCTACAGCAAGAGTCAGAGGACCAATTTAAGTTTTCAAGCTCTGTTGATGAGTGTGTATGTAGGGGAGGGGCAGTATGCCTTGAAGTAGTTACTGTCTATCATCTCCAAATTTGGAGCTTCATGGACTTCTGAAACACTAGAAAAATCCCCATTGCATATCTTACATTATATCCTTGGAAATATATCTGAAAGATACATTCATGAATTTGGAATTGCTGGATTACAGGGAATGTACTTCTTGTTTTTATCATTTGGAAGACACTATTAACAGGCTATTGCAAAGCCATACTCAACCTACGTCTCCCTTACCACTTATCATTAAAATGGCTGGAAGCCAAATACTAGTTTTCCAAATCTTCTTTGCTCCAGGAAGAGTCTCAGGACTAGATTTGGTCCTTGAAACATGAGCAAAAGTTTCTGGAGGAACGCCTGAAGATCCCTTTGTTTCTCTTAAAGCTGGCATAGCCCTTCTCTCTCTGACCTTTTCTCTACTTCAGCTCCAGAAAAGATATCTGAATTACCAACAGTCATTTTGGGACAATGAAGTGACAGATATGAGGTGTAGGCTAAGAGAATCACAGATGAGCTGGCACTGACATCATCAACTGCTGACCCAGCAATTAACTTCCTACTTCTCGATATGTAAGGAAAAATAAACCTTATTTGTTTAAGCCATCTTAAGACCAACTTTCTGTTACTTTCAACCAAAACACTACTAAATGATCCATCAATTGCCAGAAGTCTTTCTAACAAGTTGTATCATATCCATCTGACAATGTTTATACCAACAGTATGTAAAAGTGAATTTTCACCTAGTATATCCCTGCCAATACTAGTTGGTAAGAGTTTTAGTCTCTGTCAGTCTGACAGCTGAAAAGTAGTATGTAGTATTCTTTTAATCTTCAAGGACAGAGATCTAATTTGTTTATTTTTAAATTAGTTCACTTACCTATAAAAAAATATTCCTGTCCACACACTGTTTCCCAAAGCTGAAAACCCCTGACAGGAATGTCATTAGTAAAAATCAACAACAACAACATCAACAACAACAACAAAAACCCTGTTTTTAAACACTTTAAATTATACTAATACAAATTTATAAGCTGTAATAATAATACTTATAATCTAATGATACACAATCCCCCTATCATATATTCTTTGTAGTAGACATAATACATATAGAAGCATCAAAACAACCCATTTTAACACAAAATTATATATGTGACTTATCCTAGAGAATGGGAAAATCTGTGACTTAAAAACAATGAATAAACTTTGCCTGTAAAAGTCCTCAAAATTTCCAAAGAATCTAGAACTCTACATACCTTAAAGATTTGTCTTCCCTTGATCTTTGTCAAATAGGAAAAACTCCTGGTTAGGAGTTTGGTGCAATATTTGGTGCACCATGCTATCGTTCCCAAGATTTTAAACTCCTACCGGCTAAAAGTGGAATATTTTCTTGTTGCAAAGCAAAAAAAATGTTTTATCTAATTGGATCATAAGAAAAAAATCTATTTTGAGTTTCTTTTATCTTTCTTTTATTTGTTACAGTTACATGTGAGCTAAAAATATATTCAAAAAGATTACAATTGATTTTAATGCCATTAGGCCAGAAATTAAACTTTTACACAATTAATTATTATACCTATTCAATGCAACCATATTCAAAGAGTCAGTATTCACATCAAATATGTTTTCTAGCAATTAATTCTCTATTAGCGGTGTTACCGTTTTCTTGGAATTTTGCATTATCTCATACTACCAACATATCGCATAAATTTGAGATGCTTGGAATATGATAATTTTGTAAGTGTGATAAGATTTCTTAGTAATGTAATAATTACCACAATCAGAACCTCATCCCAGTTGATTGTGATGAGCATGCAATCAGCAACAATGTCAAAACTGTCTGCTGCAGCAACAAATACCGAACCTGAATAAGAAGTGTCAGTTCCTCGGCAAGCTCTCTGTGAGGAAGTCAAGCCATCTGTATTAGCCCCTCCCGCATGAGCCTTTGTTGCCTCAGAACTTTCCTCAGCTCAGGGCCCCTTGTTTGGCTCAGTTGGTTGAGCGTCCAACTTCAGCTCAGGTCCTGATCTCATGGCTTGTGAGTGCGAGCCCCACATTGGGCTCTGTGTTGACATCTCAGAGCCTGGATCCTGCTTCAGATTCTGTGTCTCCCTCTCTTTCTGCCCCTATCCCATTCATGCTCTGTCTCTCTCTCAAAAATAAATAAACATTAAGGAAAATTAAAAACAAACAAACAAACAAAAAAGAACTTTCCTCAACTCTTGTCCCCCAGGCATTGGAACCTTGAGCAGGGATGGTCCTGGTAGGTACCTCAGATTACTGAATGCTACACATTCCCTTTCCTTCTTCTCTCTGGATGGGGCTCTTTCCAATATTATACTTCCAACACCTCTGCAGTATACTTCACTGGGTCTCCAAAGCTCTCCACCATTTTAAAATTCCTCTAAGATGATTATGTTTGTCAGAAAGGGGACTAAATTTGAAACTTCTCTATTTAAACCAAATACCCAATTTTAGCCCCTTCACTGGGATTGCTGATTTTTCCCTCTTTTGTCCTATGTTGTATTAATTTCCAATCACTTGTACACTTTAAATAATTAACAAAGCTGTAAGGTATAGTAGTAGAGAGCACCTGTGTCCAAATTTCCAACTTGGATATCTATCTACTCTTTATGTGATTGTGGGGAGATTACTTAAAGAATTAGCAACCATATCCATAAAATAAGGATAATAACAGCATCTCCTTCATAGAACTGTTTGAAAGAGGAAAGGAGTTGATATCTACAAAGCCCAAAGAAAACATCTGTCATGTAGAAAGTGTTCTATAATATTTCTTATTAACGACCTAATATACTATGAAGTCAATTATAAAACCTCCCAAATGTTAATACCATAAAAATGATTTGTACTAAAGGATAGCATGGAACTAAATGGGGAAGAAGAAGGAAGGGAAAGGAGATCAGCGATCCAGGTATCAATGAAAAGAAGGAAAAGAAGTAGGAGAAGCAATAGGCTAAAACATATGAAGCTGCTATTTTTGTAGATCCAAAACTGGTAATTTCTTATCAATCAACCCCACAGAAAAGACATTAAACAAAAATAGTGTCTGAGATATTGCTGGACAAGAATGAACTCCACATTGACGTCTGAGCCATTCTAGAATTACCCGAAAAGAGACAAAGAGGCAAACACCTGAGAGAGAAGGGTTTCTCCGAGAAAGAATAAAGAAAAAGAATTTTCAAACACCTTAAATCCAATAAACCAAGTAGGGAAAGGAAGGAGAATGATGAATTAAAGTGAGTTCTGAATACCACTTTTTGACTAAATATATAGCAGCTCTTTGCCAGCCATCATATAGGATTAAAATCATCTTTATAAAAAGGTGCTGGCATTTCAACCCTGGGATAAAGTAAACTTATAATGTACAGGAAGCTTTTAGGAAAAGCATGTTTTTACTAAAAGTATGTGATTGCTATAGCCAACTAAAACTGGGAAGTGTATCATGATTATTGCCATTATTATTATTTTCATGTTCAAAATAGATCCTCATTGTGTTAATAGAATATTTAAAACTTAGAGTAATTTCAATTTTAGCTCAATTTCCTGTCTCTTGAATGTGCGAGAGATATGAGAGCCTATCTCTCCCATAGAATCCATACTCCTTACCCTTGTCCTTGGAGTCCTTCATAATTTGACTCTTGTCTCTTTCTTTAAATCTATTTCTAACCACTTTATTCCCTTCTCTTTTATTCACTCCATTAGTGGGACAGACCGGACCATCTGTAATCCAAACTAACATTAATTTCTTGCTGAAAGTTGTTTTTATTATCCTCCTGGACATACCAAATTATTCCATTTAAAAACTATTTTTAAAATTAAACTTCTATTTAGAACATAGAGATAACATATGCAAGTATACAATAAAGGGGGGAAACTACTTCATCTTGATTATCCGAATATTAAAAAATGACAAACAGCATAAAAATTACTGTATATATGCAAATAGTTTTAATAAGTTTCTCAGTTGTATCTGTCTCTAAACCATATCTCTCTGGTATTTCTCTAAAGAATGTATTTTTAGTTGTCTTACCATGTAATATTTTTATAAAATTGCAATCTTCCTCAAAACCAAATAGAACATTAATAAATTTGAAACTATTGATATCTTCAGTATAATCTTTTCTATAATCACAATAATTTTCACTAAGAAAATATTCTCTCTACAGAACTGGGGTAACTGAAAAGCTCAAAGCAAATTCTTCTAAATATCAGTATTCTCAATTCTAATCTTTAATTACTTAAATGAGTAAATATTCTATCATAAATATTTTTGTAAGTATATCTTACCTACAAAGAATTTATCTTTGACAAACATTTTTACTTGAAAAATTTATCAAGTATGTCATCTCTATTTATAATTGTTTTGGATGTTCTACCAAATTTAGATCTTACAAAATTATAGGCCTCCATATCATTTGAGAAGCAGAAAAACTGGGTCTCAGTTTGAGGTTCAAAACCTTAATCACTCAGTGGAAACTCTAGACAGCTTTCTTCTGTCATTAAGACTTCTCATACCATACTTTAAAAGAGACATGCAATGTGAGAAGCTCCTACCTGCCATGGTTCAAGGACTGCAAAGGCGCTAGACAATCTCACTAAGTATTCATGATATTGGGAATATGATGACTTAAAGGGAGTCCTACACAGAATAGGGGGGGAAATGCCATACTTTCATCCCTATGGATTTTTATGAGACCCCTAACATTATTAAGAAGAACTGAAAAACCAATGAAGGAATCATGAAATTAACTGATGTGGCTAATACCCCATATCTAGTTCTGCAAGCTCTTTAGAATAGGAATGGAATCTGTTCTCCTGGTTTAATTTTGGCACACTTGGATTTGGAGTTAGAAGTCTATGACCTCTAATTATAATTTAATTTTTCTCATAGACTTGTCTAAATGGCACCATCCAAATGTGCGTCTCCAGCACCTTAAATATTGTTGTACAGCCACTGTTCTATCAAGTGATTCAAAAAAGATGATTATCTTACAAGAAGAACAAGAAAACCTGACCTATGTAGCAGTTGAAATATCTGACCAGGGGCACCTGGGTGGCTCAGTTGGTTGGGCGTCTGACTTTGCCTCAGGTCACGATCTCACAGTTCCTGGGTTCGAGCCCCGGGTCGGGCTCTGTACTGACAGCTCAGAGCCTGGAACTTGCTTCGGATTCTGTGTCTCCCTCTCTCTCTGCCCCTCCCCTCTCAAGTTCTGTCTCTGTCTCTCTCTCAAAGACAAATAAACTTTTAAAAATAATTAATAACTGACCATCAGCAGCTTGCTATGCAATCATGACTCTCCAAAACATGATGTAGATCTCGATGGACTGTTTTCTTATATGATAATGATGTACCTATTCCCCAGTTTGGGCTGAAAAATGACAAATAGGGTTGGGGAATAGAGATCATGTGCGTCACTATGAGTTAGATAAGACTGTAGGTCATCTATGTCAATATGACTTGGTTGTTTCAAGAAATTGTACCAAGCAAAAATAAGGCTATAAATCTATAAATAACTTCAGTGTTTGCTTCTGGAAATTCTCACAGATCAATTTATTGGAGGCAAGAGGTTGCTCATCTAAGAAATCACTTGCTTGGCTATCAGAGTTTATTTATCAAGATTTTGCATGATGGCCCTTGTTTCTCTATGTCCACCAATTCTAAACTATTATATCATAACTCCCTTCCTAGAGAAAGTTTGAAAATATAAAAATTTAAATATAAAATAAATTTAAAATAAAAATAAAAATTTAAATACAAATAGAAATATTTATTTTTATTCATATATTATTATGGTAATAGTATTATAATAATTATTATTATATTTATCTGTTTATCTAATATTTATTAACAGTTTGTCTGGTAAGTTTTATAGAATTCAACATATCCTATCATAAGTCTCCCGTTGGTCAATGTCATTGCTCTCCTCAGTTCTAAAACTTCCAACATATCTCCCCATCTCCTCTCCTGAAGACGCCTGTTTATATTACTTAAAAAAAAACTATAATCGATCATAATATAATTTTCATAGTCTTCCATCACCAAATCTATCAGCCTACCTGAATCTGTATCAGCCTATCTGAACCCAAATATTGTCTTTTTTGGCTTTTTCATACTAGACAGACACCTTTCATGCTCTTTTCAGGCCAACCCCATCACATGCACTGGAGTTCATCTTACCTCATGGAATCAAGAACTGCTCACCTACAATTTCTAGTAAGTACGGAGCCAAGATTTTATCAATGTCCGGAGATTTTCCGTGATTCCACATTCTACTTTCTGACCACGTTCTCTTACAGCCTCCTGCTCATTGCCGTACAGCTTTACTGGAGTTCTAGTTGTTTCTCAAATGTACCCAGCAAGCTCCTGCCTTAGGGATTTACACTTGTTCTTGCTTCAGCCTAGAACTTTCTTCTTTAAAACGCTGCAGAGCTTGCCGTCTCCCATTCTTAAGTTCTCTGCTCCAATGTTACCTTGTCATGGAAGCTCTCTCTGGCTATGATATAAAAATGGTTCTTCCCTGCTGTCATTCTCTATATACTGAATGTGTTTTATTTTTATCATAGCATTAATCACTGCTGGTTACATTATACAACTATCTGCTACCTAATTATTATCTTTATTCTCCATGAGAATATGGCTCCACAAGAGCAAGGATTTTGTCTTAGTCACTTCTGTGTCTCCTAAATCTAGAACTGTGCTTGGCACATAAAAGGTGAACATTAAACATAGTAGACGAATGGTGACGTTTGGCCATATTTTCCACGGTAATTTTCATGTCTGTTTTGTGTCTTTGTGAATATGTATATATATATATATATATATATATATATATATATACATATATATATATTCATATGTATGTATATATAACAGAATATACTTATTAAAGTTTGAATAAGCAGGAGTTTTTCATCTGAATAAATATTATTGCTCACAGAAATGGCAATAGTGAGAGTAATGGCATTTGAGCCAGTTGTCTGAGCCCCAAGTTCTGAAAGGGAAAGGTGAACAGGGCCCTAATGCCTGCCCATCTAGTGGATTGTACTCCAGAAGAGACATCCTGAGCTTAGGGCCCCCAGGTCTTCTACAGGTAAGTCAGCAGGGAGACATCATTGTACCGGACAATAAACAGACTTGTCCTTTGCTCCAGAAGAAGATACTATCTCTATTTTGTAAAGCTGCTCACTATACACACATCCCTGAAAAAGTAATCTGGGAGGAGAGCAGCAATGAATGCATCTGCTCACAAGATATACAAGGATGAAGAGCCTGTCTCTCCACATGCAAAATTTAACATTAATTCCAAATGTATGTGGCAACAAAGTTTCTGTTGCACTTTTAGAGTTCTTTTCTGAAACTCATTTTTTCAAAACTCCTCTACAATACCATTTGCTTTCCCCCTATTTAGTAATCAGATAACAAATTGCCTCGTCTGGGAAACTCCCATGATGCCTTGAGGTTGGAATAGGTGGTCCTTATTTCCACAGAATTCTGAACAGACACTAACTACCATATCACACATCATTTTGTATTTTAGTGGCCCTATTAATTGTCTTTTTCCCCTCTAAGCCATATGCTTCTTGAGGGCAGGAGCTGTGATTTATTAATCAATTTGTTTCTAGAAACCTAAAATAGGATTTGACCTATTGTTAATTCTCACTAAATATTTGATGTTAAGAGTATGAGATATTTGGGGCACCTGGGTGGCTCAGTCAGTTAAGTGTCCAACTCCTGATTTTGGCTCAGGTCATGATCCCAGGATTGTGGGATCGAGACCCAGCATCCAGCTCTGCACCGAACGTGGAGTTTGCTTAAGATTCTCTCTCTCTCCCTCCACTCCTCCCCCCTTGTGCAATAGCTCTCCCTCTCTTTCTCTCTCTCTCCCTTAAAAAAAAAAGTATGGGGTATTTAAGACATGTTTATAATAGCACAATTTTTAACTCTTTATTAATATTAGAAATTATGCAAAATATTTTCTGAGATGCATCTTCATGAGGAGGTGACATTTCAGTTAATTTAGAAAAAAAAACAGGTAAAAATTCCAACTGAAAAGGATTTAAGATACTTGATAAAAAGTTGATGTCACTAAAATTAATTCCAAAGAACATATTTTAATAGTCTGTCACAATGCTCCATTAGTTATCCCGGAATCCTAGATAAGCAGATCCCAGTATAAGCCAACTATACCTTCCAACACTAGACAAAATCTGGTGATTAATATCAAATTAAAGAATGATCTGTCCTAGAACCAATACCCCAGTATAGTCTTACATTTTCTGAGCATTCCAAGGAGGAAAAAAGAACATTTTGTCTCATATGCTCTAATACATTTAATTAAATCTAGGTAAATATTCTTTCTTTTTTTCTGGTTTCTTTCCTGATATAGGGATCTCAGGAGCCTGTCTTCTAGAAATACTATGAAATTAATTGCATAATATTAAAGTACATTACATCCTAAGCACTATTGGAAATAAGATTTTCATAATAAAAGTAAACTCAAAACTTAGAATACATCATATTTTCTGTTTTTAAAAACTTAAGTTACCATGACAACAAAGTAACCTGATGAATCTAATAGTTCTTTGTTTCAATTAACTTTTTTTCCCACAGTAAAACAGAAAATTTTGTTCTCCTTTAAGAATTTATATTGTACTGGGAAAAATCTGCTATAAAATAGGTTAAAATTAAAATCTCCAATTAAAACAATGTATCTTTTAGAAATAATATGTGCCAGAAATTTCAGAATCCTACTGAGTCTTGAAATTATTCATTCTTCTACTTAATCCCCAGGCATCTTGAATTTCAATACTTTTAAATAATTTCTCTGACAACGCCATACAGAACTAAGGGTGAAATGGCAACAAATTACTATGAATTGGCATTTTGAATGACATTGCAAAAGCTCAACATTAGTTGGGATCCAGCCAAAAGATCATAGGATAGAGAAGAGACATTCTTTCCTTATTAATTAGGTAGTTCTAATATTGCACACTATTTTAGGAATTTGAATGATGATTTTTATTAAAAATGTTAATGCAGATGCTAATTTCCAAAGAGTTTTCCCACCAATGTTGCTTCAACGGTGAAATCATTCTGAAATCCCACAGTGCAAAATATTACCTTAAAATAGTCCACAATATAACATATTTTAGCTCACTCATTTATGTCCCCAACAACAAAAGGGAATGTGAAGGTTATTTAATCATTACAATTAAAAGTAAATATTGAGAAAAATACTATTTTAGACATATATGTAACTCATTTATCAGGTTAAATGTACTTGCTTCTACATAATTTTAGCTGAATAATCTTGGTCTATAAGATTTTTGTAATTGCTTCCCTTTATAACCTTTTGAGATTATCATTATCAAATGTAGTTAAAAACATCAACAATAATAACCAGTAGAGAAAACTAAATTGAGCCCAATATACTACCTTTCCACACCTAATGAGCATCACTTAGACACACTAAGAGTTCTGTATCAAGTAAATAGCTACTGGTCTAATAAAGAAATCATTAGTGTACGAATAAGGGATATAGTTAATTCTACTAATTTGTTAAATGTTATTAAATATAAATATGAGATTTTATATATTCACAGTCCTTTGTATCTGGAAGAAAATTTTCGATAGTATTATGTATAATTACATTTATTATTAATAGCTAAATCATATCATATATATTTGATTTAAAATAGGACAGCTAAGCAAAAATATACAATGTACAAGCAGCACTGAAGCTAACCTTTCGACATTTTGAGAAGAATACATTATTCTAAGTTTCTGCCTCACGATGATTATGTAAAATTGAAAGTAGTCATTGGCTAAGTCATTGACACTGTGGGCCAGACTCTGTCCTAAGCATTTTATTCTTTAAATATTTATTTATTTATTTTCACAGGGAGAGAGAGAGGGAGAGGGGAGGTGGTGGGAGAGGGAGAGAGAGAGAGAAAGAGAGAGCATCATGACCTGAGCCAAAACCAAGAGTCAGACGCTAAACCAACTGACTCACCTGGGGGGCCCTGTCCTAAGCATTTTATAAGTATAACTATACTTAAGCCTCACAACATTAAAATTATTATAATTCCCATTTCATATGGTGATGAATATGAATCTCTCAGAAAGACAGCCATAACTAGGAATACACAGTGGAATTCTGAGCAGTGATTCTGATCCAGGTCTTACTCCAGAGCCGGGCTCTGGGTCACATGCTACAACCCATTGGCTTAGTCTCTTCTCCAATTTTTCTTTGGTTGACATTTCAATTGTATGCCAGTCTAGTCCTAAAATGGCCACTATCTTTGGAGCCTGTCACCCACAGCAGCTTCTGGGTGTCCTAGGATACATTAGTTATATGATCTGAGGCATCACTGAGAAAGTAACAGGAAGGGGCATGTTGTTGACAGTCCCTTCCATATAGGGGCATCAGATTAAGCAAACAAGAATACAGGATACCTAGTTTAATTTTAATTTCAGATAGAATTTGAATTTCAAATATTGCATAGAATATACTTACACTAAAAATTATCAGTTATTTGTCTCAAATTCTAATTTAACCGGGTGTCCTATATTTTGCCCAGTTACCTTCTCCTATTCACCCCACACACAGTTGTGAATACTACTGTAGCTCGAATTTTAAGTGAGACTTCGGGAAACACATTAGTATTAATTTTCTAAAAAATGTTTATTTATTTATTTTGAAAGAGAGGGTGCACAAGCAGGGGAGGGGCAGAATGAGAGAAGGAGAGAGAATCCCAGTTGGCTCCATGCTGTCAGTGTGGAGCCTGACGTGGGGCTCAAGCTCACAAATGATGAGATCATGACCCGAGCCCAAATTAAGAGTCAAAGATTCAACTGACTGAGTCACCTAAGTGCCCTGTTAGCATTATTTTTTTTAAAAACCTTAACTAGAAATATGGGTTCCTTGAGGAACTCAAGGCCTGTGGAGAAAAAGAAAAAACACCATGAGTAAACTTATAAAACAAACTCATTTTATTTGTATTAAAACAAAAAAGAAGTACCAAAAGAACTTTAAGAAAATATTAATGGGATGTTAAATATCTTAACTTTGTAATAATGAATATTGGGAAGTTGCTTTAATTCATTTATCTTGAGATTTCTTGGGAGAAGAAGGATGCTATTATAACAGTATATATAAAAGATAAGAATGTTATAAATTCCAAAAGTATATTTTTGTGTTTGTGGCTTTAGTAGGCTTCTAAATATTGGCTTTTTTTAAGTCAATATACAATGGTTCAAATTATTCAGAAAATATATCCCTACATTCTACTTTTTCATTCCATATTGCTTTTTTTTTTTTGAGAGAACAGGAAATTTGAGCTAAGTATCTTTTCTGAAATTCTCTTTATCCTCTTTATAAAGTTGTAGCAAAATAGTCAATCTCTTCTGTAGTTTTGTCCTTAGAATATGATTACATACATGCTCAAGGTACAAACTTTTTGTACTAAGTCTTTTTTCAGTTGATTTCAAAGAAAGGCTTAGCTTCCCTTCATTACGGTCTCCAAAATCACATCTGGTTTCTTTTGTAAAGGTGCAATTCACTGACATTTTAATCCAAAATACTTAGCGTCTGTATTTTTTCTGGAAGCTGAATTGCCCCCGCCATTACCATCATTCTGAACACTTCAGCAATGGAAAGGAGATTAAAAAAAAAAAAATTCTATACATACCTATTTACATAATTTTTACATAATTCTCTCTTTGCCTCTATATTAGTCTGCTCTGGGTGGATTATGATTTATAAAAAAACAACTTCAAAACTGTATCGACTTCAGAAAATAACTTTCTGATTCTAGTTACATGTGCACTTCTGGGCTTTGGCTGACATAGCTTTGCTCCAAGTAATACTTTGGGTTCGTACCTGGTACACGAGTTTTCTCATTTAGGGGTCGATGTCAAAGGAGCAACTTCTCTCTGAAACATATCCTTCTCTTGGCAGAGGGCTCAAGGACAAAGGCCCAGCAGAAAATTGTCTGGCAGAAACTTTGGACATGGCATACATCATGTCTGCTCACATTCCATTTGCCAGTGTAAGTCATAGGGACTCATCCCGAAGTCAGTAGAGTGTGAAAGATCCTTCTCTAAGACTTTCTATGGCAGCAGGCAGGTATAAATAACCCTCTTACAAGACAGAGTGGATAGCTAGGGACAATGATACAATATACTACAATTTCTGAGATACCATACTCTTCTGATTTTGCTCCCATTTCATTGATTCTTCCTTCTTAGTCTCTTTTTGTCAACCCTTCATACTCTTCCTTTTTTTTAAATTTTTTTAATGTTTATTCATTTTTTTTGAGAGACAGAGTGTGAGCGGGGAGGGTCAGAGAGAGAGGGAGACATAGAATCCAAAGCAGGCCCCAGGCTTTGAGCTGTCAGCACAGAGTCTGACGCGGGGCTGGAATCCATGAAACATGAGATCATGACCTGAGCTGAAGTCAGATGCGTAACTGACTGAGCCACCCAGGAACCTTACTCTTCCTTTTTAAGGTTGAAGAATTCCTAAGATTATTGAATGATCTTTTCTTCTTCTATATGTATACTCTCTTCCTACTTTATCTCTACAATTCCAATGGTACTGAAATATTAACTGTAATTTAATGATGCCCAAATGTGCATTTCATCTCTGATCCTCTGCTCTCTTAACATCTACAAAACAGAACTCGATTCATACACATCATATGTTTCCACGTATCACTAAGTAGTTCCAGTTGTGCAAGACAAAAACATAGGATTTATGTTGATCGTCTATTTTTCTCATTCGTTACATCTAATCCATCAGCAATTTCCAATACTTTTATCTTTAATATATATTTGAAATTATTTAGTTTTCTGTATTTCTACTATTTCACTTCATCCCTAAGGAACCAGACTCATGGTAGGTTTCAGAGCTACAGTAAAAAAAAAAAAAAAATAGACACAATCTCATTTCTCAAAGAGCTTGCAATTTAACAGCATGGACCAACACATGCATTTTTAGAGCCGTAAGATCACATCATACATGCTAAATCAAGATAATATTTTAGTGCCAAGGGTCACACATAAGAAATAAATTAACTGTTTTTTAAAGTAAGAGAAATTAACTGTTAGAAAAGTGTCTCTTAGCTTTTTCCTACAAGATTAGTAGAATTTTGTCACACACTTTGATAATGGGTGTGGATGTGTTGGTGGAGAAGATTTGGGGGAGAGGGATATCGATATCAAGAATGAGAAAGAAAAGAAAAAAATAAGAATCTGAATGACCAGGTAGAAAGTTGATGAGCAATTCTGAGAACCTGAACTTGGATACTGAATGTGGAGGCTGAGAAAAAGAAATTCTATAAATAGGAGTTTACTTTTTTGCATAACTCAGTTTTAATGTTGGGAGGAGACAGATGACTTTACACAAGGTACAAAACCCTCAAGATATTTACAAATCTTTCTGACTTCCTCTATACCTAAGTCGTGTAGTACATTTCAATGTCTCTATTAATAGCTAAATCCACAACATCAAAAAAAGTGGGAAAATGAAAGTCAGAATAAAACAGATAGAAATTGACCTATTGCTATTCTAGAATTATTTTCTTTCCTATGCTCATTTTTAGAAATGAATCAAAGATTTCAGAAAATGAAAATATATCACTTAGATATTATAAGTATTTATAGATGTAAACAATACCTTAGTCTCCAAAACTCTTAGCTTTGTATCATGTTAAAAATCAATGAAAGTATTATTGATCTAGCATCTGAACATAAAAGCTATAAATTCAGAACTCAGATTGTGACTGCCCATCAGCCCAAAGCAAAAGGCTGTTGGAAGAATCTGAAAATAAAATTTAAGGTAGACAGGCATCCAAGATATGACTTATTCATGCTTTTATATTTTTAGTGCCAGTATTGAGGCTGAAATTGTCAGTGTTTTATGTTGGATTTATCTTGAATGTATTTTAAACATCAAGAATGAAGTGACAGATCCAATAAGTTATTTCAAGACTTTAATCTATAAAATGCCCCGTGAGGCTCCACATATGCCCATAGAAAGATAGTAACAAGTTCTGATAAATATATATAACACATTATTCCCTATTGTCTCCTGCCAGTCCACTAAACAAATACAACCTTGGCCTCAAGGGGCAGATGTGAGGTGACATGTTATGTCTGCCTAGAAATCCCTGTTTGCTGATCCCTCTGTGTACCTGCCGCAGGACAAGTGGGGCCACTACAAGGAGGAAAACTGTGCTGAGATAAAAGTGCACATAAATAAATCCCATAGCAGTTCCTCTGATTAAATCCAACTTTCTATCCTAGATCTCCATTACATTTCTAAAACTTTGCTTAAATGCTACCCATTCTGAGGTCAGAGGTCACATGTTCTTATCTGGGGTTTTGAATAAATGTGTGTAGAACCCTTACCATACGTTAAGAGCTGCGCTAAGTGACTTACATGGATTATTTCATTTAATTCAATTCTTTCAAACACTTAGTGAGGTTGGCGCTATTATTATTCCCATTTTGCTGATCAAGAAGTTGAGATTTAAAGAGCTAAGTGATTTGCAGAAGATCATAAAGCTAGAATACAGGTATTCTGGTCAAGATTGTTTCTTCAAGAATAAATCCTAAATCAAAAGGGTTATTGAAGCACATGTTGAGGCATTTCATTTCTTCCAAAACTAAACATTTCCCCATTAAAGTTTAAGATTTTTTTTTTCAAAGAAACAGGGAAGGTAAAGATGTATCACGGGAATTAGATCTCTTTAATTGGAGCATAAGGCAATTATTTCTCTTTATGGAAATAAGTCACGATGCTCTAAAATAAATGAGTTGTCTTCATATTTTGGAAAGACAATTGATCACAATGCAATTTAACAAATATCATATAGTCATTTCATATTTTATTATTTTATTTACATATTTAGGCCCTACCCCATTCCACGAAGGAATTGAGTTACTCATACAATGTTAATTATGAAGTCAAATTAGGTCCCTCCTCATAAAACCAAGGATTGTAAGGTTGAAGGACACCTGGAATGCTATCCACAGCAACCACACATAAATTATTTTAGTCCTTTGTATCTACCCTACTGTAAGGATCAGGAGTGAGTAGAAACTCACCATGTACAAAAGCAGCCCATTCCATCAACTAAGAATTTATTTACATAGGTTTTTCTCATATATCGAGCCCAAATTTGTCTTTCTACACTTTCTATTTGTTGATCCTAATTTTATCTCTTGGGGCTATTCTTTTCTAACAGCTATGTTTTAGAATATTTAATCATCTCAAAAAAGAAACTCTGCATCCCTTAGCAAGTAGTTGTCATCTCCCTGCAATGATCTCCTGAGCCAGGCAACAAATAATCTATTTTCTGCCATGACAGATTACTTATTCTGGACATTTCATATATATGGAATCATACAATCTGTGAGTATTTTTTGACTGGCCTCTTTTCCTTAGCAGAATGTTTTTAAGATTTATCTACATTATAGCATGTATCAATATTTCATTCCTTTTTATTACTGAAAAATATTCCACTGTCTGAATATTACATTTCTGAAATATTTTTTTACCCATTATCAAGTTCATAGATATTTGAGTTATTTCTAATTTTTAGCCATTTTAATAACACCACTATAAATATCTGCTGTCAGTGTCCTGGTTCTTCACCTATGCCCACCTATTTTTGTGATCATATACTTTCATTTCTCTTGGGTATATAGTTGATCCTTGAACAATGCAGAGGTTTGAGGTGCTGACCCCTCAAGCCGTCGAAAATCTGCAAATAACTTTTGACTCCCCTAAAACTTAACTACAGTGTAGCCTACTATTAACCAGAAGCCTTACTGATAAACAGCTAACACATCTTTTATATGTTTTATATTTTATATACTGTATTATAGTAAAGTAAGCTAGAGAAAAGAAAATGTTAAGAAAATCATAATAAAGAAAATGCAGTTACAGTACTTACTGTATTTATTTTAAAAGAATGCATGTATAAGTGAACCCACACAGTTCAAATGCATGTCGTTCAAGGATCAACTGTATTCCTAGAAGTAAGATTTCTGCATCGTATGATAATTCTACACTTAATATTTGGGAAACTGCCAAACCGTTTTTGAAAAGGTTGTACCATTTTATATTTTGACCAGCAGTAGGTATGAAGTTTCCAAATTCTCTACAACTTCACTAACACTCGTTATTATCCATCTTTCTTACTGTAGTCACTCTTGTGGGTGTGAAGTAACATCTCATTGTGGTTTTGGTTTGAATTTCCCTGATGGGTGATGACGTTATCTTCTTTTCATGCACATTTGGCCATTTGGGTATATTCTCTGGAGAAATGTCTATTCAAGTCTTTGCCTTTTTCTTTAATTGTGTTACTTTTAATTATCAAATTGTAAGAGTTCTATATATTTTTCATACAAGTCTTTTATCACATATATGATTTGCAAATATTTTATCCAGTTTTCTGTATTCTCTTCACTTTCTTGCTATTATCACTTGCAGCACAATAGTATCTAATTTTGCTGAAGTCCAATCTATTTCCCATAATGGCCCTTCAAATATTTGAAAACAGTTCTAATGTCTGCATTAAAGCTATACCTTACCTGATCTATATTTCTTCATCAAACATTCTAAACTCAAATATTTTCAATACACTCATTACTTTTCTCTGAACATAGTCATCTTCAAGTATGAACTGTATAATTCAGTTATTATCTAGAAAGTTCAGAGAAGTTAAGAATTTAACCTCATTTGTATTAATTTTTATACTTCAAATTCTAGTTCTTACTGGATCATATTGATCTTACAGATAAGTGAAATTTCTAAATTTTTTGCTGCCTTCTATATTTCTGAACAAAGATCCATAGACAACATTATTTTGAACATAAAGTATAACTGTATATTTTATGTCCATGTATGTAAAAATTCACCATAACATTTTTATAAATAATGAAACTATACATTACTTAAAAGATGTAAAGTTATCTTCGAAGGAATGAAATACTTAAAGGAATAAAATGAAACATTTAGGTTAAAAATATGTTGATATATATCACTTAATCACTTTTATTTACACACCCATACATACACAAACATACAAACACACTCATACACAAGACTGCTAAGATATATACTGATAAAATAAAATAAATAAAGCAAAATAAAATAAAAGTTGCTATATATGAATAAAATGTTAAACATCACTTTTATTTTGTTTTCTAAACATGACCCTTTGAGATATATCATTCATTAAAAACTACAAAAAATATGCTTATACAGTTTAAGATGTATTTATAAAACAGATACCTAATTTAATTAGGTGAAGAACTAGGACATTGACAACATCCTGGAAAGTCTAGAATTATGCCTTCTTCTACCAGATCATTCTCCCTGCTGCCCGGACATACCAATATTCTTACTTTTATAAAAATTATCCGTTGCTTTTAATAATGTAGCTAGTTTTTCAACTTTAATTGGAATAATATCGTACACATTGTTAAATGACTTATTATTCTTGCTTAACATTACATTTGTCAGATTTATTCATTTATTACTACATCTAACTATATATTTAATTTAATTGCTATATTACTTTCCATTCTATGAGATATCACAATTTTTTTAATCCATTTTTCTATTGATGAACAATTGTGTTGCTCTCAATTTGGAGTTATTTTTAAAACCTGATGCTATAAAAATTCTTTTCACTATCTCTTGGTACACACATACAGGAGGTTCTCTAGGGAATATATTAGGAGAGGAATAAGTATTTTGCATACCTACAACTTTACTAGATAATATCATACTGTTCCCCAAACACATTGATCAGAAAATCCTACACTTTTCATTCTTGCCACACTTTTTTGAAATTTCACATCCTTCACTGGTGAGTCAGTAAAAACACCTAGCTATGACTTTAACTTATAAATAAGATAGATCAGCTTTTCATTTGTTCACCGACCACTTGAATTTCCTGTTGTGTGAAGTCTCTGTACATGTTTTTTTACCTGTTTTTTCCACTGAGTGTCTGTTTTATTCTCATTAATTTTTAAGAATCTCTAAATATTATGGATATGACATTTTATTGCTTACATAGACTGCAACTTCTACTCTGTGATTCTTCATTCTTTTGAATACTAAAGGAAATTTTCCATTTTAATGTAGCCAAAGTAAACAGTCTTCGTTTATAGCTAGTGTCTTATTTCATGTCTTAATGAGGAAATATTTCTATATATCAATATATAAACATACTTTTTCATATATTCTAAAATCTTAACTTTAAATTATGTGCATTTGACTTCTGTTGCATGGTATGAGAAGCCAGTTGTAATTTCTGTTCATTTTTTGCCTAATACTCAATTATCCTACTATCAGAAATTGGAAAGTCCATCATTTTTTTTTACTTAACAGAAGGGCCACCTTGGCTATATATACCTGGATCTATTTCTGGACTCTGCTCTATTCCATTGTTCTATTTGTCTAAACCTGCTCCAATATAGCACACACATTATTTTATAGCTTTATATATAAGAAAGCTTTTTTAAAAAAATTTATTTATTTATTTTCAGAGAGAGAGAGAGCATGAACAGGGGAAGGGCAGAGAGAGAGGGAGAAAGAATCCCAAACAGGCTCCATGCTCAGCACTGAGCCAGATGCATGGCTCCATCTCACACCGTGAGATCATGACCTGAGCCAAAATCAAGATAGGTCACATATCGGACTTAACTGACTGAGCCACCAAGGCACCACTAAAAGGCATCTCAATATACATTAGAGCAAATTTGCCAATAATCATGTATTTTTTCTTCAAGAATATCTTGGTTATTTGCATTTTCATGAAAAGTTCAGAATCAACTCCTCAAATTCAGCAATAAAAACAGCAACTGACTCAGTTGAGCATCTGACTTGATTTCAGCTCTGGTCATGATCCCAGGATTGTGGAATGAAGCCCCACGTTGGGTTCTGAACAGAGCGTAGAGTCTGTTTAAGATTCTCTCTCTCCCTCTGCCCTCCTCCCTACTTGTACTCACTCTCTAAAAAATAAATAAACACACACAGCAACAAGTCTATAGTGACCTCAGTGACAATTGCACCAAATCTACAGATCAATTTGGGACAACTGACATCTTTAAAATAGTAATATTATAAATGGTTGTAATATATATGTTTATTTATGTATTTAATGACCTTCAAAAAAGTCATAATTCTATCAATAGAGATATTCCACACTTGTGCTAAACTTGGTCCTAAGTCTTTAACATTTTTGTTGCATTGGCAATGTTATATCCTAAAATTACATATCCTGTTTGTAGTTGATATTGCATTATATATCAATTTATTGCTGGATATTGATTTTGCATCCAGAATCTTTGATGAACTTTTGTGTTAATTTGCATAATTTATGTGTATTATGTTAAGTAGAATTACTATTATCAGGTATCCAGTTTCCAGATGCAGGAGAAAGCTTTTGATACCTTGTGAAAAACTGGTATACTGTTGATAACATGTCATAAGCCTTATCAAACGAACTAGAGTGTTTCCTCCGATTCTATCCTCTGGAAGAGTATGCAGAAGATAGGAATTATTTCTTGTTTGATTATCTGATAAAAGTCGCTAGTAAAAGTTACATCTGAGTCTGAGGTTTTCTTCATGGAAAAAAATTTTTGGTTACTTAATTCATTTCATATTTGTAGAAATTTATCTATTTCACCTTGACTCAATTCAGGAAAATTATATTTTCCTAAGAATTTGAACATTTTTTTAATATTTTCAAATTTATTGGCATAAACTAATTGTAATACCATCTATCTATTTATTGTCTATAGCACTTATAGTCATGTCCCTTTTTGCATTATTTATGTCTCCTCTCCTGTTTTCATGATCCAACTTGCCAGAGGTTTGTCAATTTTATTAATCTTTCCTCTCCAAAACAGATGACTTTTGCTTGGTTGATACTTTCTCTTGTATATTTGTTTTTAAATCCTTAATCTCTGCTCTTATACTTATTATATTCTCTCTTATATACTTTTGTTGTTTATTTTGTTGTACTTTTCTAACTTGTAGAGACACATGGCTGACATTAACTTTTAGCCTTATTTTCTAAGACAAGTTTTTAAGGCTGCAAATTTCTAACTATTGCGCTCGCTATATCCCCTTAGACTTTCTATTTACTATTATCATTCTTAAGTTAAAAACATCCTGTTTAAGGGAAACAGGTTCAAAATGGAGTCACCTATGTTAAACCTCACCAAGATTTAACAACTAACCTAATTGCAGTTTCGACCTCTCCCAGGAGTGGAATTTTGGTCTAGAATTTCCTGATCAGCACTAGTGAGGTACTCTGTGTGATAAGGTCCCCTGCTTTCCTCTAAGGGAAGATGACTTAGCCTGAAATAATCCGTTCTTTTCTTAATAACTTTGTCCTGCCCCATTTCTGCCTATGAAATCCTTCCATTTTTTTATAGTTCCTCTTGGAGTTCCTTTCTACTTTCTTGACAGGATGCTGCTCAATTCATGAGTGGTTGAATCAAGTCAATTAGATATTTACATTTATTCGGTTAAATTTTATTCTTAAACACTTCTAATTTCCTCTATGATTTCTTCTTTGAACCATGAATTATATAAAACTGTGTTTCCTAATTTGCCATTGTATGGAGATTTTCTTGGTAACTTTTTTTTCTTATTGCTTTCTACACTTAAATGCACCTCGGTGGGAGAACAAGTCATATTGTCATTTCAGTCCTTTTACATTTTTTGAAACTTTATGGAACACTGTCAATATTTTTAACTTTTCCCTGTATAACTTGAAAAGTATATATATATTCTTGCATTTAGAAGTCTATTAGGTCAAGAATGCTTATTGTTAACGTGTTTATATTTTGGTCTGTTTGTTCTGTCGACTAATGAGAAATGACTGTTTAAATCCACCACCATGAGTAGAGATTTATTTATTTATTTTGGTAGTTCTAAGAATTCATCTGTTGTATATTTTGAAGCTATGCAACTACGTACCCCTATATGTATCATTTTTCTGTCTTCCTAGAGAATTGAATTTTTTATCTCTGTGAAGTGACTGCTCTCTCTCTAGCAACTCTTTTATACACAAAAGCTAATTTTATCTGATGGTAACCGAGCTGCACATGTTTTCTCTCTGCTAGCGTTTGCATGGTAAAAGATTCATAGTTGGAGGTTTATTTTGCTGTTGCTATCATTGTTCTTACTCCCCAAGTGATGAGAATTTTTACTACAACTGAATTCAAAATCTCACATATGGTAACAGTTTCTAAAGTATGTTTTTTGGTCCTGCTCTGCTAAGTTCCAGAGAAACTTTTCTTGTGAGATCCTGGGGATGAAAGTGGGCAGGGACAGGTATAACTCTTGGTTCACCTGAGATTACAGTCCTTTGAGGCCCCAGAATTCCTGCACTGACCTCCCCTTCTTCTTTTTTATGATAACCCAAGCTTTGACTCCACACGCAGTTCCTCACAAGGTCATCAGATCTGAAACTCAAGATAGCCTAGTTCTAACATAACACCCTCAACAAAAGCCACTGTGACACTCAGCCTATTTTTCAAAGTTCTGAGAATCTGAATTTGCCCTTCAACACATTTGTTAATGATCCTCAAATCTTTATAAAACCATTCTTTTTTTTTTATCTTAACTGGAAAGATTGTATATTATAATAGCCAAGCTTGCAAATGCTTAAGTCAGTGATGCCTGACCATATATCTCAACTTTGCAATTTACTTGCAATGAGATTTGGGTAAATAATTTCCCCTCTCAAAGCTTCAATGTACTACTCTGTAAAATGTAAAGTACAGGGGCTCCTGGATGGCTCAGTTGGTTGGTTAAGTGTCTGACTTTGGCTCACATCATGATCTCGCAATTCGTGGGTTTGAGCCCTGCAATGGGCTCCGTGCTAACAGCTCAGTGTCTGGAGTTTGCTTCAGATTCTGTGTCTCCCCCTCTGGCCCTCCCTTGATCGCCCTCTGTCTCCCTCTGTCTCTCAAAATTAAATAAAATGTTAAAATTATTTTTAAATGTAAATACATAGTGCTATTGAAATGATTAAATGGAATTTGGGTTTAAGACATGTAGGACAGCATCTGGCATACAAGATTCGTGAGTTCAAATGTTTTAGGTTGCATGGTACAGAAAACCCTGCATAGCTGTCACAGTAGGGAAGTTTTATTTCACACATATATCTCAGAGTAAGTTTATTCATTGCATCAAGGACATTATCAGTGATTGGGGTCTTTCTTCCCCGCTATTCTTAGGCATGTTGGCTTTTTTTCCCCTCCATCATCTCCAGAAGGCATTAACATCTTCAGCTATTTTTCCTCATGCTAAGGTCCAAAAGGCCTTAGGAAACATTCTCTCTTTCTCCTGTCTCTCAGAAACTTTCCCAGCCAACTTTCCTTATAAGTCAAAATGCCCATTTCCAAATCAATCATTGGCAAATGGTATAGGGTCATAATGGTTGTCTTAAAACTAGTCATGATTCTGGGGTTGTGGATAATGTTTTCCCACTTGAGCACAAGGACGCTATAAGAGAGTTAATAGCTAAAGAAATACAGTTTTTTTAGAAGGAAAAGGAGGAAATTGACTGTGGGTAGAAATAACATCTTCTAAAGTTTCTATTACTATTCTTCATTATGATTATTGTTATTCAATACATTAATTGATAAAACATATTCCATGGGGAAGAGCCAAAGCTAGACTCTGAAACATACTGTTAGAAATTTTCTTATATCTCTACACTAATTTACTAATCTGGACCCTTTCAGCAGACTTCCAAGATTGATTGTTTTTCCAATTAATAAGTCCAGTGTCTTGAACTGAATTAACAACAAAATCTCTATCTTGTTCACAGCATGAAAGAGCTTGTCTAGTAACCTACTAAAGTTCAGAAACACTGTACCTCAGGATATATGGGGGCTGAGGTGTTTTATTGGTCTAATATTTCTGTCAAGAGGAATTTATTTAGACTGACATGACTCATTCCAATTCAATCCATCTTGGCTCTTGGTGGCTGCTTCTGCCTCCCCTCACCACTATTTAAATCATTCATTTTTTTTTTTCTTTTTTGGTCAGGAGTTGACATCAAGCACAAAAGTCGCAAAGTTACAGTTGTATATCCTGTTTTATTCATCTTTTTGAATATTGTTATAACTTTCTTCAGCCTCCTCATCCTTTTCACAATTCCTCACAGATTAGAAATACTATCAGTTATAAACATTGTTAACATCAACACTGGTGGCAGCAGTAAGAGTCCAAATAACAGTTTAAAGCAATTCACTATGTGCTGGGCTTGTGCTAGGGTCTTTAAATATATGAAAACCCCTAATCCCCACAGATACTCTATAAATTTGAGGGGCACCTGGGTGGCTCAGTCGGTTGAGTGTCCGACTTTGGCTCAGGTCATGATCTCCCGGTCTGTGAGTTCAAGCCCTGCGTCGGGCTCTGTGCTGACAGCTCAGAGCCTGGAGCCTGCTTCAGATTCTGTGTCTCCCTCTCTCTCTCTGCCCCTCTCCCGCTCATGCTCTGTCTCTGTCTCAAAAATAAATAAATATTTTTTTAAAAATTTGATACCGAGACATAAAAAAGACAAGTTACTTGCCCCAGATAAAATCATCCTGGATCTGGAGCCCACACTCTGAGCAACATTCAATAATGTAAGATGATGGGCAGCCCCTTCGGTTATACCCAAGCCTCAAAGAGAATAATAATCCAAAATATGGTCATTTTCATGTGAATTCTCATGAAGATCACACCAACTTTCTACCATATTAAGTTTGATTACTTTCATTACCTTTTGTACCTGCCCAGCATCTCAATCTTACTTGGATTGGTAAGATTATGTATATAGATATAGATAAAGATATATCTTATTAACATAATTGCTTCTATTGATGCCATAATGTCATGTGTGAGATCTCTTTAGAGCTATAAATTATACCACTGTTTCCTAATCCTAAACCAGTGTATTTACCTATACCTTATTTTGAAAAAAAAAATCGTAAAATCTCACATCAAGAAATAACAACAAAAGTCCCCAAAATATGTATGAAGACTTACAAAACTTTACTATAAGTAACCAAAATGTTGTAGTAACCAAAGCGAACATTTGCAACCTTATTTTTCAAACATGTCTGTATGCAAAACAGGAAATACTGAACTACCTCTCCCTCTGTTTGCTGACTCTATGAGGGGGAAAAAGTTTAATGTCGACCAGTAAAATTTTCTGTTAAGTTCACACACATTTTGTGGACTTAGAATAATTTTGTAGTATTACAAATCTTGCTGTAGACAATTAATTGAAACTACCCCATCACTTTTTTTCTAAAACACAAAGCATCTTCCATATACAATGCATCACATCACTGCTGTCATTTTCAGTACAGCTATAGTTTTCATCATAAATTGGTATCAGTGAACTATGTCACACGCCCAAGTCACAGTTTGTATTCTGTCTACCGCTTTTTTTGTGTGCATTTATTTTGACAGAGAGAGGGCGCAAGCAAGGGAGAGGTAGAGAGAGCAGGAGAGAATCCAAGCAGGCTCCAGCTATCAGTGAGGAGACCAAAGCGAGGTCCCATCTCACAAACCAAACTGTGAGATCATGACCTGAGCAGAGATCAAGAGCCAGAGGCTTAACCAATTGAGCCACCCAGGCACCATTTACAGCTTTTTCTAAATCCAGGACATTTTTGTATTCCCACCTTGATATTGATACACAGTTGTACTTTCTCTTTTTATTTTATTTTTTGAGTTTATTTATTTATTTTGAGAGAGAGAGAGAGAGAGAGCACACCTGCATGAGCACGTGCCTAAGTTGAGGAGGGGCAGAAAGAGAGGGAAAGGGAGAATCCCAAGCAGGCTCCACACTCTCAGCAGCAAGCCTGACACAAGGCTTGATCTCACGAATCATGAGATCATGTCCCCAGCTTAAATCAAGAATCAGAGGCTTAACCGACTGAGCCACCCAGGTGCTCCTACTTTCTCATTTTATGTAATTGCTTCTTGGTTCATCATAATAAAAATACTGTATTAATATCCAAACATAGCAATGTTAGCAAATCCAGACTGAATCTCAGATTTTATAGGCAGTAAATACCTTTAGGAAGGGATGAATAACAAACTACACAGAACTCTCAGCTTTTCTCTTTCCGATGATTCTTTATCTTCCCCTTCTTTTCCTAATGTCCTTAGTTTTTGACCCTGACTGTCTAGATAAGACTAGGTCTTGTTCTTAAAGTGGTGGTGGGTATATAGACATCTTTGAAAAATTAGGTAGCCACATATCGTCTCACTAAAACAATCCCCACATGTACATATGTACACACACACACACACACACACACACTAAGTGGAACAAATCTCATAGGTATATTTGTATCATTCACAATACAAGTACTGTTTTCTCACCTGCTAATGAGGAATTTAGATTAGATGATTTGTAGTTTGGCAAGCTATGAAAAGAAAAAAGAAACAATTTCTCATTACATAAAGTTCCCACACTTGGAGGCATGAAGCATTGTAATCACTTTGCTTTTATTAGCAACTTCGAGAAAATTGATGCAGAAAGTCTTTACATTTTAGGAAATAATAAGTGATCCCACTGGTACTTAAATCATAAGATTTTATTTTCCTTTCCTCACTTCCCCCCCAATGAAAGCACAATGACCCTATCATGCGTTCATTTTGATCTCAGATGGTGGCCTTTATTACTAAACCAATTTTTTTAAAAAGAATAAATATTAATTATAGAGAAAATACTTTCTTCTTTTTGTGCATCAATCTTAACACTTATTCTACTTGTATTTATTTTGAAATAGACAACAACAGTAAATTTGGCATGGAAGTCAATGTCACATAACAGTCTAAAGTGTGGTTTGCAAGCTTAACCACTCTGATTTTCTCAGTTTGGAGTGGAATCTTTTCCCACATTCATTGTCTTGTTCTCTGATGACCTGAATTAAGAAAAGCTACAGCCTTTGCATGCATTGCTACCAAATTTTCTTTCAAATGCCACCTCGTCTTTCTTGATGGTAGAGTATCCCTCAGGGTTTGATACATATCCCCAATCTCTGATTGTATATTTGTAGGTAAAAGAGGAGGAACTGGTCTGGCTAGCATCTGCCAGTCCCATGGGAATCTCAAAAATGAGCATTCGAAAGCAAGCAGGTTGTAGGGAAGGGATTTGAGAGGGAATGTGATCACAGAAAAGCTGCTAGAGCTGTGAGTATAATGGTGACAAAAATTGGACCCAGTCCCTGCCTTCGTGGAGCCTAGAGTCAACTTGGGTAAAACACATAATCAAATAATCATACAGCAAAGGAAATGTACACGATGCCTTAAGGGTTCATAATTAGGGAGCTCAACTGGTCTGAGAGGCCAGAGAAGGCTTTCCTGAGGAAGCGATACTTGAAATCCGATGGATCTTCCCTATTTCCAAGCAGCAGGAATAGCTTGTAGCTGCAGGAGACACCACTCATTTGAGCAAATGAAGAAAGTTCATTGTTACTAGAACAGAGGAGAAAGAGAGAATGGTTGAGGTAGGGTCTGAGAAAAAAGATGTGGCGAGACCACAAAGAATCTTATAGATCAGAATAGAGACGTTGGTCCTGAATCTGAAAGCAATATGAAGAGATAAAGGGTTTTATTCAAAGTGATGATGTTAACTGATTTATATTTTCAAAGATCATTCTGGCTGCAGTTTGGAGCTCTATTCTGCTCACTTCTTGTCTGTACACCCTTTTTGGAGCTCAGAATTATTGCACAGTCTTAAAGCAAATCATTCTCTCCTCTCACTGAATACATCAGAGTACATGGTGATTTGTTTCCACATCTATATCGTATTTATTCCCACTTCTCCTACCCAAAGCAGTTTAGATTACCATTAATGTTGAGCAAGAAAAGGCAAAACTGAAAGCCAGGAAATAAATGTATGCATTTATTTGATGTTTTAGGGATTATAATCCAGGAGACAAAGAGTTGACCAAAATCAAAGGTGTGTTCCAAATCCCAGACTTACACAAGTGTTTTGAAAGAATTATGATCGGTGCTGTTAACTTTAAGCTGACTAATACATGACTGGTTGTTTGCCTAACAGGATTTTGTTATCTCTACTTCAGTTTGGTACAAGGATACTTTCTAGCATGTGGTGGGTTGCAGTTGGCAAAAGCAAATGTCCAAGTTCCATCTGGATGTAGAAATGCATGAGTTCCATTTTCCTTATGGCCTCCTGACTCCTTTCTAAAATGACTCTGCTAGCCATGCTTACTCCATTTTGAATCTTCTTTCACAGGATCGTTTGTCTGTAGTCACACACATCTCAATGGGCAAGCTTCTGTTGGTGATGACTGCTTCCAAAAGTTATTAAATGAACTCTGCATTTTTTATAATAATAATAACAATATAAACCTATACCTTAAAAGTTGGAGTGCTTGATGTGGGGTTTAATCCTTTGCTCCTCAGGGAGAAGCTCTGGCTTTGAATTCTTTCAGTTGCAGGTCACAGCAATGGAGGGAAGGGGACTTACGGCAAGATTGTGTCCCAGCCTCTCCTACTTGCTTTTCCCCTCATTTGCCTAGTGTGAAATCATCACTCAGCCAGCCCTCAAGGTTTTTTGGAAGAAATTTTTCCATACGTAGCTGTAGACTCAGTGTGTGTGTGGGAGGAGGTAAGTTCAGAATATTCCTATTTCACCTTCTTGAACCAGAACCTGTTGAGCTAGCGGCAACTTTTTCCTTTATCTAGTTGACTCGTTTTTCCTTTTTTGTTTTTGTTTGTGTTTTTGTTTTTTCTGCTTATTCCTGGTCGTCCCTAGCTAATGCCAAAGCCAGTCCTTCTGCCATTTTGGATCTGGAATCCGTCATTCTGCTCTTAAAATTTTCACTTGGAAGAATCCTGGGGTTTTTCTAATATAAGTTCATGCTGCTTCTTAATTTTCTGCAAGTCTCAGATGTGTTTCATATAGTCAGGAAGTCCGGGCTTTAATTTCCATATATTTTCATTTCTTCTCAAAAGATAGGATAAAAGATCTTCTCTGGACCTTTCCCACTGAAAGTAGTCCTCTTCTGAGTCAGTTTCCATTGAGGCAATTGATTCCTTGCTCACCAACTGTGAGATCATAGTAGCACTCCCTGACCTCGGAATGAAAACAGTCTCTTTTACAATTTTCTTCTCTGGTTTTGCAAACACTTTTGCTGTGGTGCTATCCTGCACTGATGAGCTGCTCTTGAAGCATCCAAGTCTACCTTCTCTACAACTTGGACTATGATATCCTGTACAAAGAGGGCTGACCCCGGCTTGCCTCTCCCCGGCCTGCCCTTCCCTCTACCAGGTGCAAAACATAGACAGAGGTTTTTCTGTGGTTGTAAATGATCATACTTTACTCTCCACTCCCTTTTGCCATCATACAACCTTCCACGTTTTTTTAAAAGAAACACTGGTGGTGAAAAAAGTTATATGCAAGAGTTCCAGTCAATAACCAGATATCCATAAAACTTTTATATATTATTGCTGACATTTGTACTTTTCTTTGAGATGTGTCTTAAGACATGAGCCTAAGAAATGGCTAAATATCCCATGCTTAGACACACTTAAGATTTTCTTCTGGCATAAACATGATTGCCTGCCTAAGGCACCAATTCAAAGCCATATATTATACTTTTAATATGAGCATTATCCAGTTTTCAACTCCTCTGAGGTATCTTATTTGACTAATCCATTATCATTGTTTTCAAAAATCTTGATAAAGTAAAAGTTGAAATTGTATAATTTATGTGACTAGGAATTTAATCAATAAGCTAAGGAGATATGTCATCAAAACACAGTTAATTCTAGAGCACTTTTTTTCTTTTTACCAGTCTTCTTATAAACCAAAGACATTTAAGGTAAATGAAAGTCCCAACCATCCTGCCTGGATAAATGTTGCCAGTCTGTCACATATCTCCATCCCCTGATGCCAGTTGTCATTTCTCCTCTCAATTTGTAGGAGTTCTAAAAATACAAAAATATTTTCTAACATTAGTAGCATTAGTACATTGACAGAACAACACCATTTTTAAGTGTCGTTTTCTACTGCTCTTGTTTGGTAAAACTAATGCCGTGCTTCCACCCAGTGGGATTATTTCATGAAAAGATCAAAGAAAGAAGAGGAGAAAGAGAAGGAAAGGGAAAGAAAGGAATAATAAGAGGAAGAGGAAGGGAAATAAAAAAGCAAAAGCACTTTTATCCTTTCAAATCCCATGGCTAGAAAACATGGGTGTCTAATCTTACTTTTGACCCCAATGCCGTTTTTCCAAATATATCCACTGCTGAGCTACATTTAAAAGTACTTCACCTCTGTTTAAAAATTTTGATCTTGCTATGGCATGAAGCATAGTAAAAATGTATGATTAACAATAATAGTCCAATAATTCATTTGACAATAACATTCTAATTTAGCAATCTAGAAAAACATACATTTGAAGCTTCAACTTAATACTCCTTGAAAGTATGTTTAAAATGAGACCATTTTATTGCCTTGACATTTAAAAATTCCTTTCAGAGGCATTATTTTAAGTGGGTACAGAAGAATTTTATATAGGAACATATGTAAAGATATGTATCATTTTCCTTATGAAAAGCAATATAAACAAATTTCTAGAGTTGGTATATCTTTAAATTCCTTTGATTCATTCGTTCAATAAATCCATAGATATCTACCAGGTATTGAGAACTGAATATAAAGATAGTGAAAAATAATGTCCTGCCCTCACAGAGTTTCCTTTTGTGTGAGGAGACAGTCAGTAGGCATACAAATAAACAGAATATAATCTCAGATAGTGATAAACATTTGAAGAAAATTATAGCATGTTAAGGAAATATTATGTTAGCCATGAATGTTCTAAGGAAGTGATATTTAACAAAGAACAAATGTTATAGAGGAATAGGATGATGTTGAAGAACATCAATGATGATGGATGAGAGAGTACAAAGGGAAAGGACTAAGGGGTGGACATGAATTCAAGTAACATCACCACAGTAAGTTTTGCTTTTGTCAAATAAGCATATAAGGCCCAAAAATTATAAAACATTTTAAAGACAGCCACTGATTTATTATAAAATATAGTTGGACCAGCTTAACAAAGACTTTGAGAATCATCTATATTCTCCTGATAAAAGCAAATAGCAAAAATTAGTTTTATTTCAATTACTTTGAGGTGATGATGAATTCATAAGGCCATGTTCCTGCACATGCAAATTAAATTTTGTTCCTCCATAATTCATCTTCTCCATTTTGAGTCAACATTTTATATGATGGAAAAAAACATAGTATTCAATTTCAAGTCAGTGAGATTATTTCAGATCCTCTCCTTCAATGGCATAAATTTAAGAAGTCTTACTAAACACACGACGTGGAGGTAGGAGGCTGGAAGTAGAGGTAGGAAATAAAATCCTGTTTTATTTTCTCATCAGTTAAAGTTTAAAATCCTGGTGGGTCTACTGATATGTTCTTTGCACTATACTAGCAACCACTGAGGGATTCTGCCTTCTCACTGAGTCAACGATCACATAAACCACAGCTGTTTTCTGCTCTGGACTTCTGTCATCACCACAAGATCCTCTAGATCTTCATCTTTCTCAGTCACAAAATAAAACAATGACTGCCTTTATCCCATTATCCCATGAGGGCATGTGTAGACCAAAGATGTATTCTCAAAGCTCCTTTCAAAAAAGAGCTTGGGGCCCAGCTGTAGGGAGTGTGGTTTGCAGACCATGTCTCACTGCCAGCCACTTCTTGGGCTGCCTTACCAGCTGTGATTTGTCTTGCCTGAGCTCATGCACATTGCTGGGTGGCTCACACCAATGACAGAGCAAGGTCCAGCCATTTCAGCCACCCCAGGAAACTCTGGTGATTCTTGTTCCAAAGTTTCCCTTGAGGTTGGCCAAGGCTGGATCACAGACTTTGGTCCTGTCCTGTTTCTTTCCCCCTTCCCTTCAAAGATGTTAAAGCCCTAATGAACATCTTGTGTCCCAACTCTGCCTTAGCATCTGATTCTGGAGAACCTCATTTTAAAAAGGGCTTACATCTATTTAATGAGTCTACTGTACACTCTTCTACCCAGGCATCTGATGGTTGAGCCTGTTCTATTTTCCCACATCATGGATTGTTGGGAGCCATCTTGGGCTCACAGGTTGAGACGTCTCCTTGTGTGGAAAAGGCAGATGTTGCAAGGTCTCCTGCTGACCAACTGGCACCCAATACTATCTCCTTCTAATAACCTTTCAGGCCTGAACTTCTTGGACTGCTCTGGTTGGCTTCAAGGGATGGAATGCCCTTTGGTTTTATGGCATTTGAAAAAAGGGACCTGGAGTGTGATGCCTCGATGGATAATATCTGAACAAGAGTAACCTGGCTAGAAGTAACCTCAAAGTCACCTCTTGGGATAGGTTTCACAAATTAATCATACAGAATAGCAGTTATGAGTTGGTTAAAAATTAGTGTAACTTATGTAGACTTTAGGCTCCTATTGTGTAAATTTACTCACTCATAAGTAAAGGAACTTGGGCAGGCATTAAAGAATTATATCCTTACCAAGTGAGTTGCACTTCCCCCATTGTAGTTTAGAAAGCTAGACAAAATGACTCCTAACCTATCTATAGATGAATAATACAGGTCTTAAGGCAACAATGTATGCACCACCTGCTTTCTCAAGGTTATACTAATAATCCTGTTTTCTTCTTGGACATCCTGTTTTCTCCCTGCCATAAAATTATCTAGCCCTACTTCAAAAACAGCGTATGACCATTAGCTTGGGAACAAAATTTTAAAATAGCTAAGATATAAGACTCCTTCAAGGTCTGGGGGGTTGACATAATACACACTGTCTTCTTTCTTTAACTATCTACTAAGAAACAATAATGTTCACTGATGTAATGTCACTCACTGCCTAAAAATAAAGACCCTGAGACCAGCAGAGTCAGAGATGCCTGCTTGGTGATCAGACTACATTTAATGGCTCTCTCATTCCTTTCACTGACACTGTCCATTCTTGGGGGACCCCTGGATTCACCGGAGCTGGACTCCAGCAGTGGGTATCTAAGGGATGTGCCATTCTGCAACCCAGACCACCAGGTGGAAGATGAATCACAAGTCCCCTCCAATCTCCCTTCTCCAAATGGTGGTAAGGGTGTCAAGTTTTTTCACCCAGCTTGGAAGTAACCTCCGAATGAGAGGCAAAGCATGAGGATCCTTCTCAGTGACCCAAGTCATTCTCCTACATTGTTTTCTTCTCTCACCTGTGCGCTGCAATTCTATAAAGTGATTTAGCAAGAATTCTCCCACACATGTGGTCTGGGGTCTGGATCATGGCTTTTTGTCTATGTTTAATGTAAAAATTCATACCTTTTTTCTGTGTTCAGGGAAATTTTACCCTCCTCAAAAAAATGATGTATGGATCATGTTTAGCAGCCTGGGCTAAAGAGAATGGTCATAGAATACAAGTAAATTTAAAAAAATAAATATAAACAAAACAAAACAAAAAAACAACATATGTTTCATATGGGGTCTGATCCCCATCTCTTTGGAACAGGCACATGATCACATGATCGATCTAAGCTCTTCCTTAGGTTTGTAATAAATTGAGCAGGAGATGGGATAAAGAGTTTTTACAACCTAATGACTAAGTTGCAAGGAATCCTGGAAATTTCTAGGTGTCATGTATATCCCTCTCCTGCCCCTATACAAATAAAGTTCAGCTCATGCCAAAATACAGAGAAGACCAAGATGATAGATTTAGGAAATCAAACAAAGCCATCCTTATGGCATTCAAGCCCCTGTCGGTATCTCTCATTTTTGTCTCATTTCTGCCTTCCAGAAGCTGATGTTTTGTTCTGCCTTCAATTCTGAAAACTCTACCGGAATCCTTCTAATATTGTTTTTCCAGAAGCTGGTATAACTCGGGACTCATATACAGATAATATGCTTTACAAAACTACATTGGAACATTTAACTGCTTATTAAGGACCTTTGGCCTATGAATTGTACCCACAGTTACCAACCATTGTTGTTCCCACTCTACCAACACGCATACACACTTACACACACTCACACACACGTTTCTAGGCCAAGGAATTATCTGAATAGTAACTTAATCAACTTAATGTACTCATGCATCTTCAGCTCAGAAAACCATTTCAGAGCCTTATCTTCGGTCATTTATATCAGTATCATTCGTATGTAAGATCTAACAAGATGGGCTTGATTGTCCTAGTGTTGAGTGTCATTCCTACTTCCTTAAGAAAGTCCAAACATTCCTGAAAAAAACTAGTTTTATAGCAATGAGCTTAGCAATGCAAACCCTCAATAATTCCAAAGATCTCTGGTTCTTATTGGTTCTGTTACCCAATCCTTGACATCACCCAGTCCTTTGCATGTATCTCCTGAAGAGTACATAATTTTAGTGATTTCTGATGGCATAACATATTGTCCAGAGTCTGTATTTCAAATTTCACTTTGAAAATTTTCTCAGCTGCTTTTAATTGAGATTTGATGGACTTAAATGACCATGGCTACCTTGGAGACCCAGAAGACCTCCGAATGTTGGCTCTCCACCCTGTGCATGTAATTCTTAAAGGAGCTCGGCACAACAGAACACAACCATTCACTCCATGTGAGTAACAAAACCTCAGAACCACATTTAATGTGGGATGTCTTTACTAGGAGTGTGGAGATATATCACAATATAACAAATGCAACCAACTGCCACAGCTTAAAACAACTCTGCACAGTTATAGTTAAGTGGTGATAAAAATAGTAATTGCTGTTCTTTGTGTAACTCAACTCCAAGATCATAAATAAGCCTAGAAATCTACTGTAAAACCTAAATATCTAAGTCAGATAGCTAGCCTAAAAACAAGACTATCTGGCTGTCCTGGAAGTGCTAATTCCTAAAAATAGCCTTAGCTTTATTTTGAATAAGGAATTCATCTTCACTCAGCCTACCTTGAACTTCATCTTCCTCCCCTAGTAGCAGCACAAATTGGTCTAGTTGTCCAACTGATTAACTGATATTCACATTAACTCCTATTTGTATCCCTAAACATATTCCATTATTGGTATTCTTCTATATGTGCTTTATTGTCCATATATATTTCTTCCATGAGAGCCCGTGGAATCTACTTTGATTGTGCCACAGCCTTACCTGAAACCACACACTCCACAATATCTGTCTGGACTTTTCTTCACCCTTATTTGCCATCTGATACTTCATCAGGTTCTAAGTGTGATGTCCATGCCAGGAGAAAATACTACTCTGAAAACCTCCATATCAGCATACATGGCACAACCATAGGGTCACATGACAGTGACCCTCATCACCTTTGTGCCAGTCTTGTCATAACTGATAGTCAACAGAATGGATTCTTGATATCTGTCTTGAAAGTAACCGCCATAGTAAAAATGTTCTCCATTTTCTATGCTAGATCTGAATATACAGCCTCACAAGGCAGATAAGTAAGATTATAGAACATGGTCATTTTCTATTTCTGAAAGGCTCTCATAATTAATCCCAAATTAATGTTTCCTTATAACCTTATAGCGTCTATGATTTCTATCCAGTATAGGTACATAAATGACAGCTATTAAAATGGTAGTTATAACCCTAGCAATTTTAATTTAAAATTTTCTATAAATATTTACTAATTGCTTACAATATGGCATCACGATAGGATCAATAGAGAATCAATAGTGAGGGAATAATTCGGATGCTTATTATCATGGAATGTAGAGACTGGCAAAAATGACCAACAAATTATTAAGTATAAATAAATGTGATTTTTGTGACATAATAAATAAAGTAGAAAGTACAGGATGCTATAGGAGCATGTGATTGAAATTCATGCTGGAGAGGGGTGAGTGGAGAGGGTGAGTGGAGAGGGCGAGTGGAGAAGGGTGAGTGGAGAGGCATCAAGAGAAACTCTCTGCCAAAACTGATGCTTAAATTGAATCATAAAAATTAGACAATCATCAAAGGAGATGGGGTAAAAGGTAAAGATGGGAAAAATTTTGAGATCCAAGCAGAGGAATCGTAATAATAAAAAGGCTGGAGGTGAAAAACTGAACTTAAGGAAGCTCATTCTAGATGCACAAAATTCCACATGAAAAGAAGGAAAGAACTGGATGGGCAAGTAAGGGACAGATAATGAAAGTTTATGAAAGAGATGCTCAGAGAATTAGAATTTATTCCAAGAGCAATGGAAAATCACCAAAGGGTTTTTATGCAACGGTGTAAGTTTTATGATTTAGAAGGAAAATAAGAGCACAGGACATTTCTATCACTGCCACAACAAACTCTACTGCTTTTTTGAATCCACCTTCTGTTCCCCATGAATGCAGATCCACTTCTTGCAATATGGTGAACTAGAAATTCTAAAAACCCTCACACTACGAAACCCCTAAGTAACACATTAAGTAAATATAAGAAACATTTTTTTTAAATACAGAGTAAGTCAGAAGAAAGTAACAACATTTCGAGGAAATGTGAAAAAAAAAAAGTGAAGACTGATTCAAAAGTGCAGAGTAAACTGAAATCCAGAACCGGAAACACCAAGTTGCTAGTATACATGGGTGGAGTGTAATGCTGCTTTTACCAAGAGCCTTAGGGATTACCTGCCTTGAGCCCTGACCCCTTCTGCATAAAACTAGAATCCTCAAAGGGAGCATCTTCATGTGAAATAGTAAACTATAAAAATTCACCCATTTCCCACCAGAGTATTTGCAAAGATTGGACATGTGTTCTGTTTCGGCTCTACAATAGAGAGGAGAACAAATCTTTGCCAATAGTACAGGTCTGACTTCAGCCAAGTTTGCTGTTTGAATTTCCATTGGTTGCTGGGTCTAAATCTTCAAAGTTTAAAAATTAATATAAAATGTTGGGAGGCTTGGGTGGCTCAGTCGGTTGAGTGTCTGATTCTTCTGACTCTTGGTTTCAGCTAAGGTCGTGATCTCGCAGTTCATGAGATGGACCTTGGAGTCAGGCTCCATGCTATCAGCTTGGAATTCTCTCTCACTCCCTCTCTCTCTGCCCCTCCCCCACTCGTCTAACCCCTCTCTCTGAAAATAAATAAACAAACTTAGAAAACAAAGAAATTAATATAAAATGTTACCATGTTGCCTGGAGGTTGGTTAATCTCTAAGATTCTTGGGAGAACTAAATATAAAATCATTTCTGAAAGATACACCTGAAGTCTCCTTTATGGTAGATTGCCACTGAGGATGAGCAATTGAAAATTAGAAAACACAGAAGGAAACCACCACTGAGAGCAAGAATCAGCAGATACTATAAACAGCAGGTAAGATACCTAAGACTTCAGGTAACGAAACAATCTCATATAAAATACTAAGTATATTTAAACGCTGAAGTAAGTAAAGAAATGATTAGAAATATTGGATATTTTAAAAATCAGAAAAATTCAGACAGATTTGAAAAAGGATTAAATACAATTTCTAGAAATTAAAAATGTAATACAGAATAAAAACAGAAAATTAAATGAAGCTGAAAACATGATTAGTAAATTGTTAGATAGTGCTTAGAAGATTACCAAAAAAGCATAACCATAAATAAGAATAAAGATTAATGTAGAGGACATAAAATCAAGGTGAAACAAAAAATATTTGATCATAATAACATAGAAAATATGCTGGAAGTTATTAAAGAGAAAACATTCTAGGTAAGTTATATCACTCAGGAAGAGAGCAACAATCCTGATTTCTTTAAACTTTGTTAAATAAATATGTCAAAACTTTAAAAGTAACACTTAGAGGAAAATAGACAATCTCCCATAAGTGGAAATACATAATTTCCAAATGAATAGAGAGACTAAAAAACAAAATAATTTTTAGCAATCCAATAAAATACATAAGAAGGAAAATGTAAGCACAGCAAAAAATGGCATTAAATTCAAAAATGGAAATAAAAATTAATAATTACAATAAACACAAATGTAATTTTTAAATACCTAAGATATAAGGACCCAAAACAATTACAGACAAAAGAACAGAAAAAAACAGCAAATACTATCAAATGCTAATAGCAAATGCTAATCAAAAGAAAACTGGCATTAGACAAAATGGAATTTATAGACCAAAACAAATATATAAGAGTATTGTTATGCAAAAAGAGTGAATGAATAATAAAGGGAAAGATTCACCAGAAAGACATTATAATTATAAATTAAACATGTATATACCTAATAACGAAACTTAAGATCATTCTAATTGTCACAACAAACCTATAAACTAGGTGCTAATATTATGTACATTCTACGCATGGAGAAACTTGGACACAAAGAAGTAAGTAATTTGCCCAGAATCACAAATCTAGTACATGATAGAGCTGAGATATATCCATTATACCACAGTCACTCAAAATTCAAAACGTCATAAAAATATAGTCGAAATATAGAGTTGAAAACAGCTCTAGTTTATGACAAAAGGAGCAAACTCTCTGTTGAGAAATTTTAGATGAAAAGTAGAAAATAAACATATGCTTCCTGGGTATCCAGCTGGTAGCCGACCTGAGTGAATTAGTGAAGTCCTTCCTCTCTGCTCCTACAGCAAATATTTCCACTTTTCCTCTGGCACTTTAATGTTGCCTCATTCAATTAATCTTAAACACATTACAAAGTCTTTGAGTTCAGAAATCATGACTTAGAATTGTTCATTGAATCCAGAGCGCGATAGAATACATACCATACATAAAACATATATAAACCTTCCATTCAATGTCTGATAATTAGTAGGTAGTCAATAAATGCTAGTTCCCTGAACTTCAGAACGGGAAGGTAGGAATGAGTTTAGGAGTCAGGCAAGCAAGTTTGAATACCACCTCTTCTACTTCTTAGCTCAAACTGACCAGAGTCAATGTTCTTAATTTCTCTGAGATGTGATTATCCCATCAGTTACCAGTCATACAATAATACCCACCTTATTGCTATATGCATTAAGTGAGAATAGTGCATTAATAAATACTGAAACATAGTAGATGCTCAATAACATTCATTATGCTTTCCTTCCAGTAGGTGACTGATTTTATATGGTCTTGATCCTAGAGTTTTATATTCGTCTGGGTTCTCCAGAGAAACAGAGCCAGCAGAGGTTAAGAAGTGCCCAAATCTGCCCTATGTAAATTGGAGATGCAGGAAATCCACCACTGGATTTAATAGCTGAGAGCCAGAGTAGATTATGATTCCAGGCCTGAGGCCTGAGAACCAGAGCACAAAGGGCAGGAGAAGGTTGATGTCCCAGCTCAGTGGTCAGGCAGAGAAAGACTAAATTCATCCTTCCTCTGTCTCTCTTTACTCAATTTAGGCCCTCGGTGGATTGGGTCATGCCCACCCACACTGGGAAGGGTCATCTGCTTTATTTAGTTCACCAATTCAAACACTAATCTCTACCAGAAACACCCCTCCAGACATACCCAGAAATGCTTAAACAGTTATCTGGGGCATTCTGTGGCCCAGGCATGTTGACACAAAATTAACCATCACCAGGTTATTACAGACATCAGATCCAGAGTCAACACAAGTATTGCTCTTAAATTTTTTAAAGTACAAAATGTAAAACATAGATCTCATCAATAGTACAGTCTCAGAACATCAGGTGTAGTTCATCAACACCAAAATAATTTTCTGAAACACAATTTTAATGGATAGGATCTAAATTCGGAATGGATAAAAATAACTATTGTGGCCACTACTTTTTAGCAAATTGAAGCTACTTAGACAATAATAATCAACTCAGACTGAAAACAAGTACTTCAAAAAATTTTAGAGAAATAAGATACTAGAAAATGATTCTAAAGGTACAGTATAATGCAGCCAGATGAAAAGTGCAGTATTAAAAATGCTCCCTTGTATACTGCAATCAGGAATAGGGAGTTTTCTCTGTGAGGATATATTTTAATTAGGTATATTAGGCAGACAGTGAATATAAAAGTTGGTTTGTCCAGGATACAATTTCTACAAGATCAACCTACTTGAATAAGGTCTGGATTCCTCTAGGCTGGACTTCCCACAGCAAAACCGCAGATTTTTTTTTTGAAAGAGTAAACTGCCCCTATAATAAAAAGAGTGGGATCTTCAGGCCTCTGTACCTTTAGTCAGACTCAAAACCTAAACCCTAAACCAGGATAGATCATAAACTCCCAGGAAAAATAGAATTTAAGTCATTTTAGAAAATTTCTTGGCACTAATATTCATGTCTGATACACCTTTACTTTCAGCACCTGGCATAGTCTGGAGTAGGATTGGTGCTTCAATACATTAGCAAATGAATCTAAAATAGAAGCGAAAAATAAATTTCTATACTCACACCATTTGAAATTCAAGTCACTACTATAACATTGAGTATCAGGTATACTTTGAATGAATGAATGAATGAATGAATGAATGAATGAATGAATAAAATTTAAATGGACAAATAAAAACTCATGGTTCAACAAAGGACAATAATATTTGAATCAATCATGTCAGTTAATTTATCAAGCTGTGTAAACATTTCTCGTTGGCATAAATAATTCTGCTTTTCCTTGATTGATCACAGATTTCAATTTTCCCTCTTTATTATTTTTTTTAAGTGGGCTCCATGCCCAACGTGGAGCCCAAGGCGGGGCTTGACCTCATGACCTTGAGATTAAGACCTGAGCTGAGATCAAGAGTCAGCTGCTTAATCAGCTGAGCCACCCAGCTGCACCAATTTTCCCTCTTTAAATATACTTCCACCAAAGTGTAAGAGAATGATATTTATCTATGGAACTCTTAGCTCGACAGTAGTTGAAAAACTCTCTCCTAGCACCCAATAACAAATCATTTAGCTGTTCACAACTCACAGAGGTTGCTATGCAACTATAATGAAAGAGAAATTTCAAGACACAGAATACAGCACATGAATTAAGGTGTTAGAATAAAATTAGTTGAATGTGTACATGTATGTGTAGGCAAATACTGTATAAATTATCAGACATCAATAAGCTGAAAGGATAACGTAGTTTTTCTGTAAGTAAAAAAAAAGAAATCAGAAGAAGCAGATTTTCCAGTTAGAAGCTTACAAAGTTCTTTCAGTTAATTAGGCCTATCATTTAATTTGATCACTAAACTGCAGCATAGGCATAAGGCACAAAGAAAAGAACAGTGGGTGGACAGTTAGCAACTAAATTCGGCAGGCAGCACATACCAGTATAACTATCTTTTTCCCTTCTATTTTGGGTAGGAAGAATATAAGAATATATAGAACGAGAGCTTTGTACTAAATCACATGTGACAGTCATTGTAACAAGATGGACTACATGGTGTTTAGAACCCCACACTTTTGTAAGAATGCAAGCACAAATGGAAGATACACTAGAGATATATGTAAACACGGCCTATGTGATCCATAAAGGCAAAAGCACGACACGGAGGTGTCTCCACAGAAGTTTTTCTCTTCTACTAAAATAGTTTCAACTTCCAACAAGCTTTCTCCTGAGATACCCCAAAACTTTATTTGCTAAAAAGATGTTTTTAAGTCTTTCTCATTAGGGAAGTAGTAGCGTAAATGAAACTGTTTCTCTAAAATCTGCTTGGGCAATTGCACTGCCTTTATCAATGCCCTTCGGCTAAAGACCACCAGACACACTCCTGTAGTTGAACCAGATGGGTTCATTACTCACGGAAGCAAGGGAGAAGATGCATGGGGACTGTGGGCCATCTCAGTAACAGGATGTTAGGAAGAATCTCTCGGAGGATTTTTACTTTGGCTGGGTGCTTTTGAGGAGAGTCAAAGAGTCTCTAGATGATATAAGAAAGAAGGGACAATTCTGTGGTTGGGTATCTCAACAAATCTTTTCATTATGGACACCAGGCCTGAGTGAGGCTAAAGCAGTCATTGGTGATGAAGTAGTAGTTTCTCATGTTGGCCAGGAGAAGGGGGACATTTGCTATTTTGTAGATGGCACGGTGACCTTATTTTGCATGTGTTTAAGAAGTTATGATACGGTCCTGTTTTTGTCTCACTCTGTCATAGTCTCAGAATGGCCTTGTGTTGGTGTTTGATGAGGTTGTTTATGCCCAAGAAAACGACATTTGGGTGTAAGTACCCGTCCACCTTCAAATAACCCTGAAGCCCAGAGCTACGTCAGACAGTTCCCTATGGTCAAGAGCTGCTTTTTACTTTCGCATTTCTGGTTGTCTTGAGAATAATAAACCTTTCGCTTAACTGTGAAGTTAAAATGGACACAGCAGACTAGGCTTGAGATCTTCTGTACCATGTTGAATTTACTACAGGAGCCAAACGGTTTACTGCCACACACTGTATGATCTTCTTTAGTTCACATTGTCATGACCTGTTTTCTCTGGAAACCAACACAGTCTTGTGTCAGTTCGCAGCTAGGCTGCCCATAAATATAAGTGACAAACACATCCATACTGATGAAATTACTACCACAGTTGACATTTATGTAGCCCTTATTTGCCAAAGAGCGTTATATCATTTGGTCAGTTACTCCTCACAGAAAGGAGACTATAGGTGACCTAAAGAGATCAGATGGCTCTCTGAAAAGCATAGACTCGTGGAACCAAAACATGAAGTCATCTTCTGACCTGAGGACCCATTTTCAAAGTGTTCACCCTTAAATTGGTAGAAACTAACCTTTAACAGCATGATGTCTTGAGAGAGCGGCTCTGAGACCAGGCCACCTCCATTTACTACTACTTTCTACTTTGCCATTTACTGCCTTTGTGACTTTGAGAGTGTCATTTTACCTCTCTGTAACTCAATTTTCACATCTGTAAAATGGAATGTTTCACAGTAGCTAGCTCATAGGCTTGTTGCACAGATTAAACAACTTGGTACATAAAAAGACTTTAGGACAGTGCAAACTCCTCTTTATAATTTATCAAATGTTAGTTACTCTTATGGGCTGAATTGGGCATCTCTCGCAAATTCCTATGTTGAAGCCTTAACTCTCTATACCTCAGAATGTGACTATATTAAAGATAGGACCATTAAACAGTTAATCAAGTTAAAATGGTCTGTTAAGGTGGGCCTTAGTCCAATCTGAATGGAGTCCTGATAAGAAGAGGAAATTTGGGGGTGTTCCTGGGTAGCTCAGTAAGCTAAACATCCGAGTTCAGCTCAGGTCATGATCTTGTGGTTTGTGGGTTTGAGCCCTGCATCAGGCTCTGTGCCAACAGCTTGGAACCTGGAGCCTTATTTGGATTCTGTGTCTTACTTTCTCTCTGCCCCTCCCCTGCTTGTGTTCTTTCTCTCTCTTTCAAAAATAAATGAACACCCAAAAACTTTTAAAAAAGAAAAAAAAGAGGAAATTTGGGCACACAGAGAAACCCCAGGGATGTATGTACTCAGAAAAAAGATCATGTGAGGATACAGTGAAAGCGCCCACCTTGGAGCCAATGAGAGAGGCCTTAGAAGAAACCGAACCTGCTGACACCCTACCTTGGACCTCTAGCCACCAGAACCTGAGAAAATAAATTTGTGTTATTTAAACCACTCACCCTGTGGTATTCTGTGATGACAGTGCTAGCAAACTAATGCCGATACATTTATAAATGTTAGCCATTACTAGGGACTGAACAATCCTCAAAATTTCAGTTGCTATTTCTTAAAATCTATACATAAATATATCTACGAAAACATGAAATAAGTTTTCCATTTAAAAAAAATTTTAACACTTATTTATTTTTGAGAGACAGAGGTAGAACATGAATGTAGGAGGGGCAGAGAGAGAGGGAGACACAGAATCCAAAGCAGGCTCCAGGCTCTGAGCTGTTGGCACAGAGCCTGATATGGGGCTCAAACCCACAAATTGTGAGATCATGACCTGAGCCAAAGTCAGATGCTTAACTGACTATCCACCCAGCCACCCTCTTTTTATTTTTTTAATTTTTAATTTTTCCAGTTTTTAAAAAATCTTTTAGATTTTTTAACTGTTGATGTTTTTAGAGCTTCTCATACAGATCTTTCTGTCCTCACTGTGCCACCTTATAGACTACTGTATATCAAAGTATACATTGATTACTTCTTACATTCTAGTTAGTATGTGATTAAATCCACATTGGGATAATACAGGAAGATCAGTCACAGAGGGACAGGAGGGTGATAAAGCCATAAATAAGTCTGTAATGAAGCTGGCAATGAGAATCAAAGCATGACCAATCACCAGGAAAAGATTCCTTCTGTTTGTGCTTTAATTTGGAAATTAGCAAGACCCAGTAAAGAGATTCTTGTTAGTATCAAGAGAGCCTGTGCTAAAGCAAGACCTCCAACCACCCTAGCCACATAACTTAAGACTCTCCAGCAAAGACCAAAGATCAAGCGGACATAAGGGCACCTGGGTGGCTCAGTGGGTTAAGCATCTGACTTTAGCTTCGGTCAGGATCTCGCAGTTTGTGAGTTTGAGCCCTGCGTTAGGCTCTGTGCTGACAGCTTGGAGCCTGGAGCCTGCTTCAGATTCTGTGTCTCCCTCTCTCTCTCTGACCCTCCCCTGCCCACGCTCTGTCTCTCTCTCTCAAAAATAGATAAACATTCTGGATGGCTCAGTTAGTTAAATGCCTGACTTTGGCTCAGGTCATGATTTCGCAGTTTGAGAGTTTGAGCCCCACATCAGGTTTTATGCCAATAGCAGGGATCCTGCTTGGGATTCTGTCTCCCTCTCTCTCTGCCCCCATCTTCTTCCTTTCTATCTCTTTCTCAAAACAAATAAACTTAAAAATAAATAAAATAAAAGGGCATCAAGTTAATAATTTTATATTTTCATCAGACTCTATATAAGTCATCCGAGATAGAAAAACTAAAACAAAGGAAACTATGGAATACTTTGGATTTTTTTAATCACGAGAGCAAGGGTAACCAACAATACACAAGGAAACTGATCAAGTTGAGTTAAATGTCTCTTATGAAATTGCAATGTGCATATGCCTAGCAAGATACCAACCTCACCTCTACTTATGGTAATAGCAATATAATAAGAAAAAGCACAAGTAGATAGAGCAAGCATTAATTAGAGGTAGAGTCACATATTCTGTACAGGATAAAAGAATTGGAGAGCAGCATGAGAAAGATTGTATCACCAAGACTGATGTTATTATAGGGAAGAATATGTGTAAATGAGCAAACTTGAACTTATGAATTTGAGAAAGCATCTGCATTTATTCCTTCTCTCACTAAATATAGTCCAATTGATGTATATTATTTAGGGTAGGCTGCTATAACAAAGATAATTAACAATAATTGAGCAGCTTAAGGAAGACAGAAATTTATTTTTTTCTTATCTGATAGTCTGAAGTGAGCAGTCTATGTCAAAATATCGTCCTGCTCCATGAAGACATTCAAAACCCAGGTTCTTTCCTTCATGTTCCTCCACCCTCCCACAATGCCTTGTCTCTATGGTATAATTAACATCAGGTCACTGCCATGTTAACAAGCAGAAGGCAGCAAGGTGTCACATACCCAGTCCCAGAAGTGGCACACATCACCTCCATTCATGCATGTTTAGAGAAAATTAAGTCATATGACCACACCTAATTTGGCAACCGACCTAGCTGAGGGACGGGGAGCAGTCTCAGCGATGGAGAATGGAGTCTGCTTCAATATCAAGGCAACAAAAGCGTGCAAAAATAACTAACAAGAAATAAAAATGGGAATTAACGATGTATATCCATGTAACTTTGATTTATAAAAAAAATTCTGTCAGTGCTTCTTTTCTCACTGAATGAAAGCGGATATACTATAAAAATGTCTACTACTAGCTAATTCATACAAAAACTCCCAGAATTCCTTAATAACAATATAGAGCATATTCAATTCTTTAGGGGAAATGTATAATAAGTGTAAATCGTCACCACATGTTGTTTGGAATATGTAATTGAAACAAATTTTGTGATTATCTTTTCTAATCATGTGAAATATAATTTAAAATCTGTTTTACACAATTCCAAATCACTTAAATCATGTTATCATTTTACATATTGCAATCGCAGGAATCCAAAACAAAACTTTTCATTTAATAAATTCAGCTCAAGAGTATATATTTTTGTGGTTACCTAGGTAATAGTTACCATAGCTCTGGAATATATAATCGGTTTAACATTATATTCATCATTGGTTCTACATTATAGCTTCAGATCACTATTTTAAGTACAGTCATAAGTAAATGTCTTTGAACTGTTTATCTATCAATACCAAATACACCTTTCTATTCCATCACTGCCAATATTTCAAGTGCCCATTTAAAATCTGTTCTTCCTTGCCTATTCCCCGTAAAATCAAGAATTTTATAAAATTTCATAATTTTGTATGTGCATTTGTATTGGTCCCAAAAATGTTAGCAGTATACGACTGGATTTCTATAAAAAAAGAAATGTCTGCACTATCAGCTCAGAGCCCAGTGTGGTGCTCAAACTCATGAACCGTGAGGTCATGACCTGAGCCAAAACCAAGAGTCGGAGGCTTAACCGACTGAGCCAGCCAGGCACCCTCTCAAGTAAATTTCTCTGCTAAGAATACATACAGAACACGTAACTCCCAAAATATTTTAATATGATATTTATTTCTACCAATTAGGTCAAACTTTCATAATTATTTAACCAATCATTCCCTATCTAGTGAAACCAAAAACTTTGACCTTAATTTACATGTGTAATTCTATGCCTCTAATTATTGAGTTATAATACCTTCTGAAGGATTTAAAAGTTTTGGTTAGGGTGAGCATGAAAAATTGTCCCTTTTAAGCTGTTTGGTCATTTTAAATCAAGAAGTAGCATATATGCCCCAGTAATCAAGAGCCTAATGCAAATCCCATGTCTGAAATTAGCTCTGTGATTTCCAGCAAATTACCTGAAGCTCAGAGCCTGTTTTCTCATCTATAAAGGTCTTTAAGAGGATCATTTTCAGTATTAAATGAGGTAATGTATGTGGAAAGAATCTCATAATAATAGTATGTATGAGCCCAGAGCAATTACTGTGACTTAACTACCAATTAATTTTTCCTCTACTGGTTTAATTACAGATGCAGAAATATAAATCGGATGCTGCTCCAAACAACAAAAAAAAAATATGTATATAATTTATATCGATATATTTAGCCCCTGGCATTGTGAAAATTAATAAAACAAAACTTCACTAAAATGGAGTTGAGAAGTTTGGCAGGGGGAGCTCTCACGCCCCAACACTCCTCGTCAACTGCAGATTCAACAAGAAACGGCAGACCTTACCTGTGGATACCATCTTACCATCCCCACAGGAGGCAAAAAGGCTCACCTTTCCCCACCCTAACTAGAAAATAGCCCAGCCAATGGGAGACAGTCACAACTCAGCCAGTCAGAAGTCACTGTACTTTCAACTCCCAGTTTACTCCAGGGGATTTTTTGTTTAGAACAGTCTTCTCAACTTGCACTTCCCTCTATAGAAGAGTGTCCCAGGGGTGCCTGGATGGCTCAGTTGGTTGAACATCCCACTTCAGCTCAGGTCACGATCTCATGGTTCGTGGGTTCAAGCCACACATTGGGCTTTGTGCTGACAGCTCAGAGCCTGCAGTCTGCTTCAGATTCTGTGTCTCCCTCTCTCTCTCTCTGCAACCCCCCTGCCCATACTCTCTCTCTCTCTCTCTCTCTCTCAAAAATAAATAAATAAACACTAAAGAAAATTTATTTAAAGAGTGTCCCTCTCCTTTGTTTGGTGGACCTGCCTATGGTTTTTACTATAGCTTGCTTGTTCCCAGTTGCAATTCTCTACTATTCCCAAAATAACCCATTTTTGCTGGTAAAATAACTGGCAGATTTATTTTTAAAGTTAACAGCATCCAAGGTAGAAACTTTTGCATTAGCAAAATTCATCCAGCTCTTTTTTGCCAAAGCATAGTTTTTGAGAGAGTTTAGTACTGGGGTGCCTGGCTGGCTCAGCTGTTTTAAGTGTACAATTCTTGGTTTCAGTTCAGGTCATAATCTTGGGATTTCATGAGTTTGAGCCCCCAGAAGGGCTCTGCACTGGCAGCATGGAATCTGCTTGGGATTCTCTCCCTCTCCCTCTCTCTTTGCCCCTCTCCCACTTGCTCTGTCTCTGTCTCTCTCAAAATAAATAAATAAACATATATATAGGTACATATATAACACCTTTATTACATATATATATATATGTATATGTGTGTGTGTGTGTGTGTGTGTGTATAAAGTTTAGTACTACCTGAATTCTAACACTATAATAATAGGCTGGCTTGGTGAACTCACTCAACTATATTTCAGATCTCTCAACTGTAAGTGAAAGAAAAAAATGTAGCCCAAGGAACATGATGTATTTTGCCTTTTAAAAAATAATCTCACAAAACAGATGAACATAGGGGAAGGAAAGCAAAAAAAAATATATGAAAACAGGGAGGGGGGACAAAACCTAAGAGACTCTTAAATATAGAGAACGAACTGAGGCTTACTGGAGAGGTGGGGGGGATGGGCTAAATGGGCAAGAGACATTAAGGAAGACACGTGTTGGGATGAGCACTGGGTGTTATATGTAGGGGATGAATCACTGGATTCTACTCCTGAAATCATTATTGCACTATATGCCAACTAACTTGGATGTAAATTAAAAAAAAAATCTCCCAACAAAAAATGAATTAATTAAAAATTAAAAAAAGAAGAAATCATCTCTTCTAGGGATAAAATGTAAACACACACACACACACACACACACACACTGCATTGCTTCTCTTTTCTCAAGCTTCAGTGCCCGTTCCTTAGCCTTGCTTTCAAACAAGTCTTTTTACCCCACTACTTCAATGAAGCTGCTCCTCTCAGGGTCACCAGTGGTTTCCACTTTACCATTTTCAAAAGTCAACACCCAGTCCTCATTTTGCTTGACTTCTCAGCTGCAGGTGACATAGTTGATCATCACCCCTCTCCCTTCTTCCCCCAAATACATGTCTTTCCAAAGCTCCACATCTCCTGGTGTTCTTCCTGTCAATGTGCGCCTTCTCTGTCTCCTTTCCTACCTCTTCCTCTTTATCTCTCTTCTTGAATTATGGGTGCCAGGGGGCTTAATCAAGGGCACATGTCTCTATTTACACTCATTTCAGCACGTGACCTCTCCCAATCTTGTTGCTATAAATTTCCTCCGTACTCTAACGATTCCCAAATTTTATGTTGACTCTATTTCTCCTCTGAGCTTCATGTGGCACTCCTTTTTTTGTATATTTATTTTTGAAAGAGAGACAGAGCATGAGAGGGGGAGAGACAGATAGAGATGCAGACACACAATCTCAGACTCCAGGCTCTCAGCTGTCAGCACAGAGCCTGACACGGGGCTCCGACTCATGAAGAGTGAGATCATGACCTGACCCGAGATCAGGAGGCAGAGGCTTAACTGACTGAGCCACCCACTGTCCTATTTAAAATAAACTTCCTCTATCACTTTCTATTCTTACCCTATTTTTAGCTACAAAAATTGTGGAAAAAGAAATACTCCTTTCAGATGCCCCTTCTGTTACCCAAAAGTGAGAAGTGGGGTTAACTAGCAGTCCCCAGATAATAACTCTATCAGGACCTAGCTCATCTTTGAGTACAGGTGATACTCCTCTCAATGACTTCAGCCAATGGTTGAGCAATGTGTCAATACAAGGACCTAGGCATTTCTAATGAGAGTTCCTTGCTCTGCGCGCCTCACTGCACTGTTAGAGATATTGTCAGGTAGAGCATGACAGCTGACCTCTGCCCAGGTCCTCTTCCTCCTTTTTCCTTTCACTGATCTTAGTCACCAGTAAACATTTTCATTCCTACATCTATTTCAATGTCTGCTTTCTGGAGGATATAAGAGACACAGCAAATTATATCACATATTCATTTATTGTATCTCTCCCTCAATAGAATATAAGTTCTATTAAGGCAGGGGATTTGTCTTTTCTACTGTTGTATTCCCAATGCCCAAAAAAGAATCTAGGATAAAGTAGGTACTCAACAACTATTTATGACTAAATAAAGAACAATTGAATTATCTGATGCATAAAAAACATTATAGCACCATTAATAAAATGTAAGTAAAAGGGGAAAACCTCAACACACAATTTTGCCATCCTAATAAATCAAGCCTTTAAATTCTGTTTCTTTTTCTTTAGCCATACTCTTAACAAAATTTAGTTATATAGTTTTAGTCACAGCCTCACACTTTTTATTCTATTGGTTAATTAACTTAACGCAAGATTTTTATAGGTTATGATAGAGTGTTCAAATTGTACATTTCTACTCGTGCTTATGTTTTATTGGCTTGATATACAACAATCTACAAATTGTTGGGTTTTTTAATCAAATTTTTCAGTCTTAGAAGTAATAGGACAGAAAATTCACCTTAAGTGTCTAGATTAGGTGTCATTTCAGGAATATTAGATTGGGAATAGGGATTTTTTTCCCTATGAACCTGTTGTTTCACTTTGCCAAAAACAATGAGATAGATAATAGAAAAGACTTTCTTATTTTGGATGGGATTGGCAGAAAGAATATAAATTAAAGAGAGAATGAACTAAGAGTTTTGCATGTCCTCTAGAATTGCTTTCGAAATGGACATGCGGACTTAGAATTATGTTCTCAAGCTCTGTGCATACAGGATACAAATACTAATAAAATAAGAGTTTCATATTGAGGGAATTCGACATGCCTCGTCATTAGGGACAAGTTACTTAATTTTAATAGCAAGAAACTTTCTGTTAGTTTAATAATCTAATAATGGTCTAAGAAAATTGACGAGGTAAAAAATGTATATTTTGTCACATTTTCATAATACACTGAATGAAATATGATTTCAAAAGGTGTAATCTAATGGTATTTCCAAGTCCATGATACATGTAAGTAGAAGCTTCTTAACATATAAGGCAATAGAGTAAGAGCACTGAGGATTTTTGAGTATTTGCCATAAACTGTAAGATCAGATCAGTCACTGGAATTAAGTATTGTTTCACAAAATCCTTTAAATACTCACTTGGTCTAGTGTTCCAGTTAATTCCTTGATCTATTTGTAACAAAGCTTCATAAGGACTTTAGTAAGGCTTAACCTGAAGTACAATTGAAATAATTACATTAAATATAATCCTATTACGAGATAAATGCATGTACTTCATTGTATTTAGTTAGGTTAGACTATGTTGTAGTGACAAATTCCAAAATTTGGGGGGCTTAACACACTAGAGTTTTTCTTGCTCATATATTAGTGTGGTTCTCTCCCATAAAATTTATTCAGGACTAAGTGCCTTTCCATCTTATGGCTTTATTGTTCTTGTCAGTCTCTGTAAGCAGCTTAAACAAGAGGAAAGGGGCCTCTGGGTGGCTCAGTTGTTCAAGCGTCTGACTTCGGCTCAGGTCATGATCTCATAGCTCATGAGTTTGGGCCCCACACTGGGGCCTGTGATGACAGCTCAGAGCCTGGAGCCTGCTTCAGATTCTGTGTCTCCCTCTCTTTCTGACCGTCTCCGCTCGCACTCTGTTTCTGTCTCTCAAAAAATAAATAAACATTTAAAAAATAAATAAAAATAAAACAAGATTAAAGAAATCATGAAAGACGACAGTCCACTATTGTGAAAGCCTCAGATAAGAATGCTACATATTATTTCCATTCATCTTAACCACAAGGAAGCCAGAGATACGTAGTCTAAAACGTCATGACCACAATCTTATTAATGTAGCAAGAGAGAATAAAAGAAATTTTGGAAGAAAGTTCAATTTTGTTAAATACTTATATAAAACTAAAACATTAGGGGGCCAAGATGGCAGAATAGCATGGAAGTTTCTTTTTGCATCTCTCGTCCCTGAAATGCAGCCAGATGAACACTAAACCATCTTGCACACCTAGAAAACTGATTTGACGATTAACACAACAATCTGCGCAACCTGAACCACAGAACTCGGCAGATAACACAGCACAGAGAGGTGAACTGAGGGAGAGACAAGCTGCGGAAGGCAGGGAGCTGTTTTTGGCTTGTGGAGAGAGGACAGAGATAGGGAGAGTATGGGAAAAGCACCCACTCCCCCAAAAGCAGCTGCAGAGAAAAAGGAAAAATGGAAACAGCCACTAGACTGAACAAAAAAGGGAGAAAGGAGAAAAGAGAGGGTTTAAATTCCATTAAGACTCTATAAACAGGAGGAGCACAGAGTCTGAAACTCCGCAGCTTGATACCTGAAGGTGCCTGGCGGGAAGGGCGAATCCACGGGAGCAGAGAGTGAGGTCCAAGGGGTCTTCAGGCCACACAAGGAGTCATGGTTCCTCTGCTGGGAGGACCTTTGATAGAGGCTGTGCGTCCTCCACAGGCAAAGGCCTCAGCAGACCTCAGAGAACAACCACATTCGCTGGTGCTGGAACAAGGCGTTAAGGGTGAAGCCTGGCGCCAGACGTGTGTTGTGATTTACCATAATCCCTGAAACGCTGCTGCTACACAATTGTGTGAACTTTTTCTGGGGCTGGCTGGGTCCCGGCTGCCGTCTCTGGGCATCGGCAGCATCTCTGTCTCCCAAAAGTTCCTGGGGGCGGGTAGGCATCCAGCTTTTGCTTGGTGAGACCCTCCCGCAGAGAGTCAGAGTGGGTCAAAGCCGCAGTTCCTCAGAAGTGAGGGATCGATAGGGAAACAAGCCGGGAAACAAGCCGCGTCTTAGATAAAACTCAGGAGGGACGGGCTGCCCGGCAGCCTGAGGACTTGGTCACAGACAGTGTAGAAGCAGGGAGGAGACGGAAGCCAGAGACGAAGGAGGGGTGTGCGACTGTTAGTTGGGAAGAACAGAGATTTCTGATACTAGAGACTGGGTAGCTGGGTGATACCATTTTCACCCCTCATGTGCGCGCGCATACATGCCTAGAGGCGGCAAGGCAATCCACCCCAGTAACCTAAGCAGTGCCATCTAGTGGAGAATTCGGCCGTTACACTAAACCCTGACCAACTAGGCCAATAGCGCTCTGGACAAACACAAGTCTCTCTTCCAGCTTAGCTTACTAACTCTAAAGTGCTTCATAGCTTGACTTCTATGGAAAACCGGATGTAATTTCAATAATACTTCATTCTGTTCGCTGGTTCTTTTATTCAATTTTTTTCTTTTTCTTTCTTTTCTTATTCTTGAATACAAAAAGAGAGAACATCTATTTTTATTTTCCATTTTTATTAAAAAGATTTTTCTTTAATTTTTTCTACTATATATATTAAATCTTTTGTAAATTTTTAAAATTCTATTTTACTTTCATCATTTCATTTTATTCTATATTATCGTATTCATTTTTTCAAATTTTTAAAGGTTTTCCTTCTTTTCCTTTTTCCTTTTTTCCTTTTTCTTATATTCCCCTTTTTTCTCTAATCTATCAAGCTTCCTTCTTTCAACAATCAGACCAAAACCCACTGAGGTTCTAGCATCCTTTATTTGATTTCTTTGTGCTGTTTTTAAACATTTAATTTTAATTTTCCTTACTTTATTAATTCCTTTCCTTCCTCCAAAATGATAAAATGAAAGAATTCACCCCAAAGGAAAGAACAGGAAGAAATGACAGCCAGAGACTTAATCAACACAGATACAAGCAAGATGTATGAATCAGAATTTAGAATCACAATAATAAGAATACTAGATGGGATTGAAAATAGATTACAATCACTTTCTGCAGAGATAAAAGAAATAAAAGCTACTCAGGATGAAATAAAAAATGTTATAATTATGCTGCAATCTCTAATGTATGCCACGGAGGTAAGGATGGATGAGGCAGAGCAGTGAATCAGCGATATAGAAGACAAACTTATGGAAAAAAATAGAGCAGAATAAAAGACGGAGACCAAGCCCAAAGAATATGAAATAAAAATTAGAGAACTCGGTGACTCATGAAAAAGGAATAACATCAGAATCACAGGGGGCCCAGAAGATAAAGCGAGAGAAAAAGGGGTAGAAAATTTATGTGAGCAAATCATAGTGGAAAACTTTCCTAACCTGGGAAAAGATACTTCAAAATCTAACAGAAGACTCCTGTTAGATTCAACAAAAACTGACCATCAACAAGGCATATCGTAATCAAATCCACGAAATACTCAGGCAAGGAAAGAATCATGAAAGCAGCAAGGAGAAAAAAGTCCTTAACCCACAAGGGAAGACAGATCAGGTTTGCAACAGACCTATCCATAGAAACTTGGCAGATCAGAAAGGAATGGCAGGATATATACAATGTGCTGAATCAGAAAAATATGCAGCCAAGAATTTTTTATCTGGCAAGACTGTCATTCAAAATAGAGGACACATAAAAAGTTTCTCAGACAAACAAAAATTAAAGGAGTTTGTGACCACTAAACCAGTCCTGCAAGATATTTTAAGGGGGACTTTCTGAGGGGAGAAAAAGATGGGGGAAGAAAAAGCAACAAAGACTAGAAAGGACCAGAAAACATTATCAGGAACTCCAACTCTACAGGTGACATAATGGCAATAAATTTATATCTTTTAGTACTCACTCTAAATTTCAATGGTCTAAATGCTCCAATCAAGAGATAAAGGGTAACAGAATGGATAAGAAAACAAGAGCCATCATATGCTGTTTACAAGAGAACCATTTTAGACCTAAAGATAGTTTCATATTGAAAATAAGGGTGTGGAGAACCATCTGTCATGCTAATGGTCACCAAAAGAAAGCCACAGTAGCCATACTTATATCAGACTATCAAGATTTTTAAATAAAGACTGGGGCGCCTGGGTGGCTCAGTTGGTAAGGCATCTGACTTTGGCTCAGGTCATGATCTCACAGTTTGTGAGTTCGAGCCCCATGTCAGGCTCTGTGCTGACACCTCAGAACCTGGAGTCTGTTTCAGATTCTGTGTCTCCCTCTCTCTCTGCCCCTCCCCTGTTCACTCTCTGTCTCTCTCTGTGTCTCTCTCAAAAATAAATTAATAAATATTTAAAAATTATAAAAAAATAAATAAATAAAATAAAATAAAGATTGTAATGAGATGAAGAAGGACATTATATCATAATTAAGGGATCTATCCAGCAAGAAGATCTAACAATTTTAAACATTTATGTTCCAAACATGGAAGGACCCAAATATATAAATCAGTTAATCACAAACACAAAGAAACTTATTGATAATAGTACCATAATAGCAGGGGACTTCAACACCCCACTTACAGCAATGGACAGATCATCTAAACAGAAAATCAACAAGGAAACAATGGCTTTGAATGACACACTGGATCAGATGGACTTAAAAGATATATTCAGAACATTTCATCCTAAAGTAGCAGAATACACATTCTTCTCGAGTGCACATGGAACGTTCTCCAGAATAGATCACATACTGGGACACAAATTAGCCCTCACCAAGTACAAAAAGATCAAGATCATACCCTGCATATTCTCAACCAAAATGCTATGAAACTCTAAATCAACCACAAGAAAAAATTTGGAAAGGTAATACTTAGAAACTAAAAACCATTCTACTAAAAATGAATGGGATAATCAAGAAATTAAAGATGAAATTAAAAAGTACATGGAAGCCAATGAAAATGATAACACCACAGTCCAAAACCTCTGGGACGCAGCAAAGGCAGTCATAAGACGGAAGGATATAGTAATCCGGACCTTGCTAAAGAAGTAAGAAAGGTCTCAGATACCCAACCTAACCTAACACCTCAAAGATCTGGAAGAAGAACAGCAAATAAAAACCCCAAACTAGCAGAAGACAGGAAATAATAAAGATTAGAGTAAAAATCAATGCTATCAAAACCATAAAAAATAAACCCAGTGGAACAGATTAATGAAAGGGGCTGATTCTTTGAAAGAATTAACAAAACTGATAAGCCTGCAGCCAATTTGATCGAAAAGATAAAGGAAAGGACCCAAATAAATAAAACCAAGCGTGAAAGAGGAGATCACAACCAACACAGCAGAAATATAAACCATAATAAGAGAATATTATGAACAATTACACGCCAATAAAATGAGCAATCTGAAAGAAATGGACAAATTCCAAAACATATAAACTACCAAAACTGAGACAGGAAGAACTAGAAATTTGAACAGACCTATAACCAGTAAAGAAATCTAATGAGTCATCAAAAATCTCCCAAAAAACAAGAGTCCAGGGCCAGATGGCTTTACAGGGGAATTCTACCAAACATTTAAAGAAGAGTTAACACCTATTTTCTTGAAGCTTTTCCAAAAAATAGAAATGGAAGGAAAACTTCCAAACTCTTTCTAAGTCAGCATTACCTTGATTCCAAAACCAGACAAAGATCCCACTAAAAAGGAGAACTATAGACCAATTTCCCTGATGAACATGGATGCAAAAATTCTCAATGAGATGTTGGTCAAGCAGATCCAACAATACATTAAAACAATTATTCACCAGGACCAAGTGGGATTTATACCTGGGATGCAGGGCTGGTTCAATATCCACAAAACAATCCATGTGATACATCGCATCAATAAAAGAAAGTACAAAAACCACATGATCCTCTCAATAGATGCAGAGAAATCATTTGACAAAATACAGCATCACTTCTTGATAAAAACCCTCAAGAAAGTAGGGATAGAAGGATCATACCTCAAGATCATAAAAGCCATATATGAAAGACCAACCGCTAATATCATCCTCAGGGAAAAACTGAGAGCTTTCCTCTCAGTACTCTTGGCACTGTTATTCAACATATTATTGGAACTCTTAGACTCAGCAATCAGACAAGACAAAGGAATAAAAGGTAACCAATTGGCCAGGAGGAAGTGAAGCATTCACTCTTCACAGATGACATGATACTCTATATGGAAAACTCAAAAGATTCCATCAAAAAACTGCTAGAACTGATCCATGAATTCCTCAAAGTGGCAGAATATAAAATCAATACACAGAAATCAGTTGCATTCCCATACACCAATAATGAAGCAACAGAAAGAGAAATCAGTCCCATTAACAATTGCACCAAAAACCATAAAATACCTAAGAATAAACATAACCAAAGAAGTGAAAAATCTATACACTGAAAACTATAGAAAGCTTATGAAAGAAATTGAAGGCACAAAAAAATCTAAAAATATTCCATGCTCCTCGATTGGAAGAACAAACGTTGTTAAAATGTCAACACTACCCAAAGCAATCTACATATTCAATGCAATACCTATCAAAATAACACAAGCATTCTTCACAGAGCTAGAACAAACAATCCTAAAATTTGTATGGAACCAGAAAAAACCCTGAATAGCCAGAGAAATCTTGAAAAAGAAAACCGAAGCTAAGGCATCCCAATCCCGGACTTCAAGACATATTACAAATCTATAATCATCAAGACAGTATGTTAATAGAACAAAAACAGACACTCAGATCAATGGATCAGAATAGAGAACCCAGAATTGGACCCAGAAATGTATGAATACCTAATATTTGACAAAGGAGGACAGAATATACAATGGAATAAAGACAGTCTTTTCAGGAAATGGTGCTGTGAAAACTGGACAGTGACATCCAGAAAAGTGAATCTGGACCACACTCTTATGCCATACACAAGAATAAACTCAAAATGTATGAAAGACCTAAATGTATGACAGAAAGCCATCAAAATCCTTGAGGAGAAAGCAGGCAAAAACCTCTTTGACCTTGACCACAGCAACTTCTGACTCGACACATATCTGGAAGCAAGGGAAACGAAAGCAAAAATGAACTATTGGGACCTCATCAAAATAAAAACTTCTGCACAGTAAAGGAAACAATCAGCAAAACTAAAAGGCAACCAACGAAATGGGAGAAGATATTTGCAAATTACATATCAGATAAAGGGTTAGTATCCGAAATCTATAAAGAACTTACCAAACTCAGCACCCAAAAAACAAATAATCCAGTGAAGAAATGGGCAGAAGACATGAATAGACACTTCCTCAAAGAATACATCTAAAGGGTGAACAGACACATGAAAAAATGGTCAACATCACTCATCATCAGGGAATACAAATCAAAACCACAATGAGATGCTACTCACACCTTGCAGAATGGCTAGCATTAACAACTCAGGCAACAACAGATGTTGGCAAGGATGCGGAGAAAGAGGAATGCAAACTGGTGCAGCCACACTGGAAAACAGTATGGAGGTTCCTAAAAAAATTAAAAATTGAACTATCCTACAACCCAGCAATTGCACTACTAGGTATTTATCAAAGGGATACAGGTTGTGCTGTTTCTAAGGGGCACATGCACCCTAATGTTTATAGGAGTGCTTTCAAGAATACCCGAAGTATGAAAAGAGCCCAAATGCCCATCGATGGATGAATGGGCATCAGAAGGAATGAAATCTTGCCATCTGCAACTACACGGATGGAACTAGAGGATATTATGCTAAGTGGAATTAGTCAGAGAAAGACAACTATCATATGATTTCACTCATATGAGGAATTTAAGGTATAAAACAGATGAACATAAAGAAAGGGAAGCAAAAATAATATAAAAACAGGGAGGGGAACAAAACGTAAAAGACTCTTTATATAGAGAACAAACAGAGGGTTACTGTAGGGTTTGTGGGAGGGGAGGGATGGTCTAAATGGGTAAGGGACATTAAGGAATCCACTCCTGAAATCATTGTAGGAACATATGCTAACTAACTTGGATGTAAATTAAACAATAATTTTTTTTTAATTATGAAAATACACTTTCAAAAGTAAAAATTACCCTTAAGACCAGTCTTCTGTGATTACTGTTGTAAAGAGCTTGTTACTGACAGCACAGAGCCTACTTGGGGTTCTCTTCTTCTCTCTCTCTGCTCCTCCCTTTGCTTACACGTGCTGTCTCTCTCTCTCTTTCAAAATGAATAAACGTTAAAAAAATAGCTTTAGGTTTGTTATTTACTCTCCCTAACAGAAAATGTGAAGATACTTAGAGATCTCAACCTAATGCATATTAGATTCTACTGGGAAGATTCTAAAAATCAACAATGCCTTATGTCAACTCCCAGAGATTTTCACCTGATTAGTTGGGCCTTTTTTTTTTTTTTTAAGTTACCCGGATGTTTCTCTTATGCAGCATGAGGGAGAATCTCTACCTCAGAGAAAAGGGTTTGGTGACAGTAAGAAAGCTTCGCTTAGAACTGATATCTATAGTGTTTTCTCCAGTCCCATTAAAAGAAAAATATACAACTGGCATTAATTGAGGATTTTTCTGAAAATTCCCCATAAGAATTGTTCATCACATACACCCACAGTGTTTGAAAGTGTCTATTCCACCATACCCATAGGTATTATTACTAATTTTCCTTTGCTTTCTTTTGTTAAAGTGGAGACAACACTTCAACATTATTTCAATCTGTATCTTTTAAATCCTTGCTGTGACTAAACATCTTTTTATTTGTTCATTAGACATCATGTCTTCTGTGAATTAATTGCCTTTTCATATTTTTTGCCCACTTTTTTATTAAGCTGGTCATCTTTTATTTATTTATAGAAACTATTTATATGAATATTATCCATTTTTCCTTTGTGTACTCTCTATATATTTTCTCTAGATTTTCACTTCTCTTTCAACTTTTGTATAGTATTGTTCCCTTTTCTTGAGGAGTCAAACCTGTCAGTGCTTCCTTTTCTTCTTTGCTGTCCTACTGGAATGGCCACTCCTAATCCAATATTACTTTTTAAAGACTCTACATTTCCCAATGTGTTTATGTCTTCATATATAAATCTCCAATCTTTCTAAAATTAATTTAGTATAATGCGAGATAGGTAGCTAATTATTTACCATTAATATGCACAACACAGATTATTAAATTATCACAGCACATTTTCGTGTTTGTTGTCGGATCATCTAAAACTACGCATGTTGATTTGAAGGATCTTAACTGGTTAAATATGGATTATTCTAACTATTTTAAAATGACATTCAGGGAAAAATTAATAAGAAATGAATTAAAAGTTTTTCCATCCGTCTGAAATGAATTCATTATCTCTAGAACTTTTGATGCAAATACATCTTGGAGGTATTGTAAGCCCTTCAAGTTTGGATTTTAGAATTGAAAAATCAGAAACATCACATTCTGCAGCCATCACTTCTTTATAGTGCTGATGTGATTATCACTTTCTTGTGATCCAATTATGCTAATAAACTCCAAACACATAATTTAATATATATGAACTGTTAATTAAAGAGCAAAATTTTGCAGAAAATAAATACACGCAATAATTATTTCACTCCTTTAATTCTTCAGGTGAAGACTGGTGCTGCAAATCTGCATGTGATAAAGGAACATGACCTTAGCAAGTCACTTACATTTTCTAGGTCTCAATTTCCTCATTTTTAAGATAAAGATAATAATATAGATTCCAAAGTGCTGCTACAAGCATGTAGTAAAATACTGCCTGAAAAGTGCTCAGCAAACTGCTGTGCATAAAACCAATATCCATTAAATAGTGTTTTCATCCCATCACTGTTATCACTAACTCTGTATGAGACACGTGCTATCTTTTGACAGTTCTTTGCTTTGTTCTCATAGGTAAACTCACCCTAGCCAGGTTTTGTCCCCACCACTTCATTGCTATTGCTTATGTCAAAGTCACAAATGACTTCCATGAAACCAAATCCCATACACACCTTTCTGATCTTGTATTTCCTGTGCTTCTTCTTCTCTCCATACCTCTACACGTTGAGGTGCTTCAAGGCTCAGCTTCAAGTCATTTTGTCAATATTCCCACAAAGTAACATTTCTAGCTAATTTCATGCAGTTCCTGGCTTTAAATACCAACTAAATAGCAATGGGTCCAAAATCCCTGTCTTTAACACTACACATCAATTTTCTTCTACCTCATGTCTTGCATGCATGTCAAATATCAGACTTAACAAGGAAAAATCTGAACTCCTGGCCTAGCTTCCTAATCCTGCTTCAACTCGGTCCTGTTCAAATCTTCTCTGTTTCATATCCTAGAACTACAACTTTTTAAATATTAATATAAATCGGATCTTGTTTTATCCTTCCTTAATATTTTCCAATGGACTCCCATCATACTTTTTTTTAAAAAATCCAAATCCGTTTCCCTGGTTTACAATGACACTCCATGGTCTTTTCCTCTCTCTTTGACATTACAGTAGTCCCTCCTTATCCATGTGAAATAGGTTCCAAGACCCCCAAAGAATTCCTGAAACTACAGATAGTACCGAACCCTATATATATATTGTTTTTTCCTCTATATACATACCTATGATAAAGTTTAATTTATAAATTAGGCATAGTAAGAGATTAACAGCAATAACTAATAATAAAATAAGGCAATTATAACAATATACTATAAAAGTTATGCGAATGTGGTGTCTCTCAACATATCTTACTGTACTGTACTCACCCTTCTTGTGATGATGTGAGATGATGAACTGTCTATGTAATGAGTTGAAATGAGATCAATGACATAGATATCATGATGTAATGTTAGGCTATGATTGACTTCCAGTGATATGTCAAAAGGAGGATCATGTGCTTCCAGGCTGCAGCTGACCCTGGGTAACTGAAACCACAGAAAGTAGAACCGTGAATAAGGGAACACTGCTGGATTTAATAATCTTCGCATCTGGGTCTCTACAATGCAGTAACATTGGCCTTCTTTGTATGTTCAAATAGAACATAGTCCTAAACTTTCCCGGATTGTCACCTACATAGAGAGGCTGATTCTAGAGTAGTCACACAGTCTCTTTATCATAAGTCTCTTTATATTCATTGGGATTATAAATTGTTTGCTTAACTGCTTGTCTGTATATATTCTCCTACTAATGTAAGCTCCATGAAAGTAGGGATTTTCAAACTTTGGTTCACATCTCAAAGAACAGAGCCTAGTATTCAAAAGAATATGCTAAATGCATAAACAAACATATTACTTCTCTCTACGGCAGAAAAATAAGACTTGAAGAGCTAACGCAAAATATTTCATGGGGTGGGGAGAAAATGTGTAATCACTTTCCTTGAAACTTTGCATACCTTTTAAAATAAATTTTTCAATTAATTAGTGTTTATTAAATTACTAATTAGATACTATCTGGAAACCAACAAAACGTTAAGCATGATCTGTAACATCAAGCACTTTTCAATTAAGTGAAGAGACAACTGCACACATGAAAAGTTACATGTCAGGCAGCAAATATTAAGCGCTAGATGATACAAATATGAATAAAGAGAAATAGCGTAGGATTCAAATGCATTTACTCCACAGGATAATTACCAAGAATAGTGATTTTTGTTTTCTTCACCATTGAAGTGCAGCCAGTGAAGATTTTTTTGAAGATTTTGATGCCCAACTGAATATATAATCTGGTAACAAAATTTTGAGAAACTCTAAAGAATTCTTCCAGATAATTCAGGAAAAATAAAACAAAATATGTAAATGTCGCTAAGAAAAAATAATTAAACAGAAGTCATTTTTCTGAAGGACTGGTGTTTGGGACAGAAAGAAAAAAGCCTGTGCTGTTTTGGACAGAAACTGGCACACTTGATTGTTCTGCCAAGTATATATATTTTGGGAATTATTTGAAAGCTAAGTGTATGTTTTATAGTTATAATTTTAAAATAAAACTTCATCCCATATTTCTAACTGCAGAGATTTCTGCCACATGTGTGTTTCCAAGAAAATTAAATTCTTTCTTCTAGAATAGCTCTCTCTACATTCATGACTTTTGTGGTGAATCTAAATAATGCAACTCAAATATAGTGATTTTTTTTAAAAAAATCATTTTGTAGATAAGTTTGCCAGATTAATTTCTTCCTTGTTAGGCAAGGCTGAGATAATATAGGGTCATCGAATACCTGGTAAAAGGAGGCTATTACTGGGGAAAAGGTCACAGAAAATGAAAGTGTAAAGATAAATGGTACCTACTTTATTTTTTTGCAAATAGCCAGCCTGGATATCCACCAACAGCAAAGTTCTTTAATTATTCTTAGAAGAAGGCAGGGAGGGTCAATTTAAGTAGAGCCTATCAGCAAAAGACAAGAGTCCTCAATTCTCCCTGAAAACAACTCAGCATGATGTAGTCTTGAAGTCATCCTGTATGGCCATATCACCATGGTAACCTCCAGCTCAGGCTGGATGATGTCTGCAGAGCAGTAAGAACATTCCTTTAAAGAGAAGAATGCATGTAGGTCACACACACACAAAAATACAATGCAAGGGAATCAGAGATTCATCTATGGGGAAGTGCAGGCTGCATGTTGTAGGCATGCAATATATGGACAACAAAACCTTTTTGAGTCTTTTATTATAGGAGACATGCAAACATTTAACCCCCCAACCCCCCAACCCCCAAGCATCCCAGATGCTGCAACTGGGAGCATCTCTGAAATGACAAGAAGGAAATAACCATAAAATACAATGTGAAAAATGGGAGAAACTGCTCCCGGCTACATAATCCAGAAAAGCATTTCCCCCCCCTACAACCAAGGTGGGAGAAACTTCATTTCTCCTTCTCTGGAGGTACAAAATACCCTTTTAGAAGCTACACATATCTATGCTCAAATATTATTATGTAAGGCATTAGTGAAACACATTTGCATATAAGGTAAGCTGTACTTTACTCGTTAACAATAATGCATGCATCTGTATGAGAAATAATCACAAACAAAAATAGTTAGAAATAATCATAATCATAGCAAATGCTTTCATAATGCTTATTGTTTAATAGACACTTTGGATATATTCACTTTTGTAATCTTTCATCAATCTTGTAGTATAGGTGCTATTGTTTTCTATCTTTTATAGTTGAAAAGCTAAAACACAGATAAGTAATTTTCCCAAGGCCACACAACTGATAAATGACTGATTCAGAATTCAAACTGAGACAGTGGCTCCAGAGTCCCTGTTCTTAACCACTGTGATAAGACTGTATTACCAACACAGAATTCCTTTTCTTTAGGTACAAATGATAAGATGCCTCAAGTCTGTTTTTGTTAGTTATCTATTGCTGTGTAACAAATGGCTGAAAACAATAAACATTTATTATCTCAAAGTTCTGTGAGTCAGGAATTCAGCGGTAGCTGAGCTGAATGGTTCTGGCTCCAAGTTTCTTATGAGGTTGCAGTTAAAATGTTGGTGAGGATATGGTCACAGAAAGACTTGACTGGGGCTAAAAAATTTGCTTCCAAAATGTCTCATTCTCACAGCTGTTGGCAGGAACTCTCAGTTCCTTAACACTTGGTCTTCTGCATCTAGCAGTTTGTTTAGCCTAACAAAATGGCAGCTGGCTTCTGAGAGCTTCTCCCAGAAGAGAGAGCAAAGCGATAGCCAGAATGTCACATACTACCACTTCAGACATATTCTACCGGTCATACAGAATCCCATATATTTATGAATGCCATAAATATGAGCAGAGGATCGTAGAGAGCCATCTGGAACACTGCTGACCATGGTTGTAATTTGAATTTCTTTGATTAATGCAAAGAAAGGCTGGGACTAAGGCAAGGAAAGCGAAGTGTCTTGGGGTCAAAATGTCAGGAGGCACACGTTCTCAGGTGCTGACCCTGTACTTGCATGACACAGAAAGTGAGAACTACTTTCTATTTTGCTCCTTAGGCATCTTGCTTGCTTCACCCTAGTACCAGCCTTGGAACAAAGGATAAACACTTTTCCAAGTTTGAATTTACTCTTTTTCTTATTATTTATTACTGTTGCTTCCCACCCTTGAGAAGACGCCCCAGGTGAAATGGAAACTGGTACTCAAACTCAGAGGGCAGGGAGAGATTGAACAAAGAGACAGATCGCTCAGATTAGTGGGTGGCAGTTTTAATAAGCAAGGGAACCTACATACACGGCTTGTCTCTGTCAGCTGTAGAACAAGTAGATCTCTGCACCCCACGACCAGAATCATAAATGTTTATGTAAAGGGGCTAACTGGGTTCAGTCATATATATGATCCAGATAGTCTCAACAACACATTGCTCTCTCCAGGCTATGTCCTTGAATATGGCTCTGGCTATGGGAAATGGTGGGTGGAACACATTTTCCAAGGAAAGCAGAGGCCGTGAAGAGCCTCCAGGTGCCTAGCTCCCACAGGTCCATTGGAGGTCATGTTCTTTGGATGACCTCCTCCAACTACTACAAGATCAAAGTCATCACTCATTTATCTAGTGGAGTGTTTATCTTATAATTTCGCTTGTCCTTAAATTTTCTAGATATTAAGGCTACATTTTTGTCGTAATATTTTAATGCTGCTTTTTACCTCTAACACAAGGAATTTCTAATATTCATAGTTCTTTAAGTTGTGTTAGAAGATTGGAATGGAAATTCTTTTATTTTTATTTTTATTTTTATTTATTTTGAGAGAGAGAGAATGAGCAGGGGAGAAGCAGAGAGAGAGAGGGAGAGAGAGAGGGAGAGAGAGAGAGAGAGAGAGAGAGAGAGAGAGAGAGAGAGAGAGAATCCCAAGCAGGTTCCACACCATCAGCACAGAGCCTGATATGGGGCTCAAACCCACAAACCATGATACCATGACCTGAGCAGAAATCGAGAGTCAGGCCTTTAACCAGTGGTAGAGCCCCTCCCTAAGGAATGTGGTGAAAACCTCAGGACAAGGAAAGGCAACCTGGCTATGTGCACATGCCCAACATTCCTCATGACTCTGTCCTCAGACTGTATGTTACCCTATATAGGAGATAAAGGATCAAAAATTGTACAAAAGGCAACCCCCTGCTGTGCATGAGGCTCAGCCTTTTGGGTCTTGGCCCACTGACCCCGTGCTGGTACAAATAAAGCTGCTTCCTGGAGAGAAAAGCCTCAGTGTCCCAATTCTCTGTGTGTGGTCTCTGCTCTAAACCAACAGTCACCCAGGTGCCCCGGAAATGCTTCTTTAAAAGTGATCTTAACCTGGGGTGCCTGAGTGGTTCAGTTGATTAAGCCTCTGACTTCAGCTTAGGTCATGATTTCATGGTTCACGAGGGAGTTCGAGACCTGCATTGGGCTGACAACTCAGAGCCTGGAGCCTGCTTCGGATTCTGTGTCTGCCTCTGCCCCTCACTCCCTCCTGCTCTGTCTCTCTCTCTCTCTCTCAAAAATAAATAAGCATTAAAAAAAAAAAATCTTAACCTGGAGTCCCATGAATGCTCCATGAATTCTCGAATATTATAATATTTGAGTTATATATATGCCAATTTTTCCTGGGTAGTTCACAATCATAACCAAAAAAGGTTAAAACTACATCATGAATTCAAGCATTATTTTTCAGACTTTGTGGTTTGCTCTCATTTGTGCTATGAAACTCAATTATCATTTTTAAATGCAAGAAAATGATTTTTATCACTAATTGTTGTTTGACAATGAGAACTAAATTTTATTTCTTGAATTTAATTCGTTTCATTGAACTTTATGAAAAAGAGATTTACATAACAAAAAATTTAAAGACACTAAAAATTTGTATTTTTAGGTAAACAATAATATAAAATAAATACCAAAGGAAATAATTTATCCCTACTTTAACGTCAACTTCTTTCTTAACTTATTTTCTCCTAGTCATAATCTAGCTGCATACAATAAATCATAGTAGAGACAAATTGGCTTTGTTTCTCACTAAACAAGGATATCTAAATATTTTTTCTCGCTATGCTCTATACACCTCACCTTACCACTCAATTTCACATTTTTTTAAGTTTATTCATTTATTTTGAGAGAGTATCATTTCACATTTTTTTAAGTTTATTCATTTATTTTGAGAGAAAGAGAAAGAGCAAGAGAGCATAAACTAGGGAGAGGGGCAGAGAGAGAGTGAGAGAGAGAGAATCCCAAGCAGGCTTGCACAGTCAGCACAGGGCAAAAACAGTCAGGTTTTCCAGACTCACAGGGCAAAAACTCACAAACATGAGATCATAACCTGTGCTGAAACCAAGAGTTGGTTGCTTAACCGACCGAGCCACATAGGTACGCCTTCCATTTTGTTTTTAAGAGCTTTTTATTTCAGAAAATTCTAATCATATGCAAAGAGACTGGTAAATTCTGTGTACCATTACCCAGTTATGACAATCATCAATCACTTTATTAATTCTAAATCAGAAGCTATTTTGCAGAGACATTTCATCTTTTCAAACTTTGCTAAGTTATGAGATTAGATATTTCACTGACAATCTTAGTTTTTAAAGCATTTCACAACTCCATGAGAGATGTTCACAGTGTTCTGATACTTTCTGAGGTAGCCTACATCACCTTGGGAAGGATGTTTTCCATGGACCAGAGTTGACACAGAGGCAAGATTGAACGGAACATCTTTGAGTTACCCAAGAGACCAGACTGCGTTAAAATTTTCAATGTTATGTCAATTAGAGGCAAAATCGTATTAGAAGAGATAAAAATAAAACTTTCTAAATTGATTTAAAAATAGCAAAGCCTCAAGAATAATCAATTAATGGTGGCTTGTTTATCTTTTTCACTTGCTTCAATTATTGTAAGAACGTATTTTTAAAGAAGTAAAAAGTTAGAAGTTTGAAAAGTCTGAAGAAAAAAAGAAAAAGCCAAAATGCATTTTGTTATCTGAGACCTGTGGAGAGGAGCTATTGACTGCTGAGTTCAATTAAGTTTCAGAGAATAAAGTCAGAATTAGCAAATCCTTAACAAGCCACTCTGGCAGGAAGTTAATTTTTGATTAAATGACATGATTATAGAGTGAGGTAGTTTAATTCGGAGGGAGATACTGGAGGGCATCCAAATATATTACTTATTTCTAAGAATTAAAGAACAACTTAAAATAGCATAATATGGTATTTAAACAGCATTAAAATAACAACTTAAAAATTGGTAGCAACTAGTAATCTCTGGCTAAATATTAAATATTAGCATGGGGCGGGGAGCGCCTAGGTGGCTCAGTCGGTTAAATGTCCGGCTTCAGCTCAGGTCATGATCTCACGGTCTGTGAGTTCGAGCCCTGCGTCGGGCTCTGTGCTAACAGTTCAGAGCCTGGAGCCTGCTTAAGATTCTGTGTGTGTGTGTCTCTCTCTCTCTCTGCCCCTCCCCTGCTCATGCTCTGTATCTCTCTGTCTCAAAAATAAATAAATAAATAAACAAACAAACAAATAAATAAAAACATGGGTTTGGCAGTGTAATCATGCTACTGTATTTTTAAACTTTGTTTCGATGTTGCAAAAATTTTCCATTGCTGATTTGAATACCTGCATACATAAAAGAGGTACAATGAAGCCCACACTCCAAAGAGAATTGATAGCGGTAATGAAAAGAAAATTGGTCTAGGAATGAAGACATACAGATGCTACCTTCAACTCTTTCCCTAAATGCTTATATCTTTGGGCATCAAAATCTTACTTTTTAAAAGTTTATTTATTTATTTTGAAGGGGGGAGCAGCAGAGGTAAAGGGAGAAAGAATCTCAAGCAGGTTCCATGCTGTCAGTGCAGAGCCCAACACCCAGCTTAATCGCACAAGCTGTGAGATTATGACCTGAGCCAAAATCAAGAGTTGGACACTTAACTGACTGAGCTATCCAGGTGCCCCTGGGCCTCAAAATCTTTTATGTAAAAACTATTGGGCTAAACTAAATTAAATAGATGATTGATAATTAAGCTAAAATTTAAAATAAGAAGAGTCTCTTTCTCTTTCTCAAAATAAATAAATAAAACTTAAAAAGAATAAAAGCAGCGCCTGGAAGGCTCAGTCTGTTAAGTGTCTGATTCTTGGTTTTGGCTCAGGTCATGACTTCACAGTTTTTGGGACTGAGCCCTACATTGGGCCCTGTGCTGACAGCATAGGGTCTGTTTGGGATTCTCTCTCCCTCTCTCTCTGTGCCACCCCCCATCTCTCTCTCTCTAAATAAACAAATGAAACTTAGAAAAAATAAGATTATCTAATATATGCAATATGAAAGGATGATTAATCTTATAGTTCTATTTAAGCATCTATTTTTGAAACCAAGTTTACGGAAAAACTCTATAGTAGCAAAAGTATTTCCTGTCTGTACTGAACTGATATGCAGACAGAGGGGCAGAAAGTATGTTATAGTATGATAATGTTAGGATATGACATCACTCAGTCTTTATACCAAAGAATAAAAATATGTATTCAACATAACATAAGCTGATCTAGCATTCCCGACTAATTATTAAATCTGTACTGACACCTTTTAATATACCTCTTTTGCAAATCCAGTTAACGTTCTTCATTTGGGATGCAACACTTAATTAGTCCGTTATTGGACTTTTTAGAAACAATTGGGACTAGTCTGGATTATTTGACACATTCAGGGACAAGGCTTATTTTATTACAGATTCTGAGTAGGAAGCAGAAAATACTCTAGGTCTATATTTCTCAAAGTGTAGCCTCTTGTTCAGCAATCTGAGAACTTCTTATATGTCATTCTTCCTGTATCCTGCCCCCATGCCTAATAAATCAGAAATTCTGAGAGTGGAGTTAGGTAATCTGTGTTTCTATAAGTCCATCATATCCTTCTGAGGGACATTGAAGTTTGAGAACCATTGGTCCAGATATCTTATGTAAGAATAAATTAAATGCAGGTTAGGAAATGACAGAATCATTAAGAAGTCTGTAGGAGCGAGCTCTGCGCTGGGCCTCCATGATAAAACTGACCCATTGGGGAATTACTACCTCTGAATCCATTACTGGATTTCAGTACATAAACCGAACATAAACTGTAACTTCATGGGACATCGGGATGCTGAAATTAAGAAGCCATCATTACTGTCTCCCCATGTGTGCCTCAATACCAGAAGCTGGAGGATGGAGTCTAAGAAGCAACAATGGAAGGATCTTACCTCTCCACAAATTTGTTTCTCACAGAATAACAGTCAGGGTGAACACAAAGATTGCTTCTGCCTCTCAAATCTTACACTAGGTCGTGTGATCAATACATCCCACTACACACCCAGAAACAAAGCTACTTGGGCATAGGTTTAGTGCTACCACTGGCATGAAATAGGCAATAGAGTTAAATCATTGGTTGGACATGATCCATCCTGTTTTAAAGTATGTAACTAGAATTGTGTAACTGTTATTATTTGGTTTTATCACCATATTAAAGCATAATTATAAAATACTAAGGAATAAAGGTTTAGAAGCAATTCAGATATTTAAAAGGAATCGCTACTCATTTGTTGCATGTCATTATCCATTATCCATAAATTTATGAATTTATACACTTGTATATTCATAGGCTAAATTGAGCAAGTGAAATAATGCACAACTATACCCCCGTAAACACACATAAGCAAATTGCTTGAGAGATGATAGATACACAGATACATACCAATAACTTACATTTGTAGAATATAGTACTTTACTCTTCTATACTGTAACGGAGGTAGTTAGAGTATAATATATTCATTTTCATATGAAGAAACTCGATCTCAAAATTATAAATTTTTACATGGTCTCATAGCTAAATAATAAGTAAAAGAATGTATGTCTTCTAACTCCTGAGCCAATGTTTATTCCAACACATTTTAATGTCATGTCTATAAGTCCTCTGAGAATTCCCACAGCAGCAACACAGCATGAGAGAATAAAATGAGTACTGAGCCAGGGCAGCAATTAGTGGGAGTAAGGGGTACACAGGAATGAAGTGCTGGGCTAGGAAGGAGTTTTAAAAAACAAACCAAGGGGTGCCTGGGTGGCTCAGTCGGTTGAGCATCCGACTTCGGCTCAGGTCATGATCTCGCGGTCTGTGAGTTCGAGCCCCGTGTCGGGCTCTGTGCTGACAGCTCAGAGCCTGGAGCCTGCTTCACATTCTGCGTCTCCCTCTCTCTCTGCCCCTCCCCCACTCATGCTCTGTCTCTCTCTGTCTCAAAACTAAATAAACATTAAAAAAATTTTTTTTAAAAACAAACCAATACTAAATGAAAAGATTGCAAATCTAATGCAATTCCAAGTATATTTACATACTAGTCAAGATAAGTTTAGCTATGCTGAGATAAGAAAGAAACTCAATGTCTCTGTGACCTAAAACAATAAATGTTTGTTTCTTGCTCCATTGAGGGATGCATGGGAACCCTAATCTGGTTTATCTTCATTACAGGAACTTACGCTGACAAAGTATCTATTAACTATAATATTGCTGATCACCGAGGCAGAGGAAAGCACGCTCTAGAGAGTCATTTCCTGGTATTTAAAGGACACACATCACTACTGCTCACTCCTCATTGATCAAAAGAAATCACATGGTGTCACCCAACTACAACAGAGTTAGGAGGTACAATCCTCTCTCGTGCTTATAAAGTAGAAAGATAGAAATATGAGCTGAGTGGCATGATTACCACAATGTCAAAGCCAAATTAGTCAATAAAGTCTCTGGGGCACCTGGGTGGCTCGGTTGATTGAGCAAATGACTTCGGCTCTGGTCATGATCTCAACGGTTCTCGGGTTTGAGCTCCGCATCGAGCTCGCAGGCGTCAGTGCAGAGCCTGCTTCTTCAGATCCTCCATCCCCTCTCTCTCTGCCGTGCACACTTTCTCTCTCAAAAATAAAAAATAAACATTTAAAACAATAAGTAAATAAAGCTTTTACTAAGAACTTGGAATTGAAGGTCAGAGACAGACAATTAGGGGAGTGGAAACAATATTGATATAAACTTGGTATCAGTGAGTAACTATTTTTTCGACCTGGTCATGGAAAAGGTGAAGAAGTCAGTCTACAAAGAAAGAAAAAGCAAGACAGATGTTCACAGTAAACCAGAGAAAAGTGACGGATTATAGCTGGTTCTGTTGGCTTTCTTGATTTTGCCTCTAGTCATTTGAGAGTCCTAGGTGCCCTTTTTCCATTGGATAAATCAATATGTATCATCAAATTTCCCGTTTTTCCTAAATTTGCTCAAGTTGATTTCTTTTTTTTTCTTTATAATAGTTTATTTTCAAATTGGGTTACATATAACACCCAGTGTTCATCCCAACACGTGCCCTCTTTAATGCCCGTCACCCCCTCTCCCCCCTCCCTCACCCCCCTCACCCTCAGTTTGTTCTTAGTCTTTGAGAGTCTCTTATGTTTTATCTCCCTGGATTTCTGTTGTTTGCAATCAACAGAATTTTTAAAAATTTGTTTTAATTTTTTTTATTGTTTATGTTTGAGAGAGACAGAGAGCATGTGAGAGAGTACGAGCATGGAAGGGGAAGAGAGAGAGGGAGACACTAAATCTGAAGCAGGCTACAGGCTCCAAGCTGTCAGGACAGAGTCCAGCTCGGGGGTTAAACCCATCAACTGTGAGGTCATGACCTGAGCTAAAACAACTGAGACACTTAACCAACTGAGCCACCCAGGTGCCCCTCAACAGGATTTTAATTAAGGCAATGATACTAATGAATTCCTTACTATTTCTCTATCAAGTAAAATAAAATATAGGCTCTAACACAATATACGGAAGTAGTTTCCCATATTAGTGAGCCTTGTTTTTTCTTCCCCTACATATAACATACTGAGAAATAAAATTATTTTAGACTTGGAATTACTATCACAATACTAAAAAAAGTAAGATAATGATATTAGAGAATTTGGATCTTTTTCTCAAAGTTAAATAATTAAACCCCATTCATCTAAGTAGGCACTAATGAAAATAAATTGTCGGTTTTTGTAAGTTTTTTGCCAAAACAGAAACAAACAAAAAACAATAAGATCTTTTTAAAAAAAATTTTAATGTATATTTATTTTTGAGAAAGAAAGAGACAGAGCATGAACGGGAGAGGGACAGAAAGAGAGGGAGACACAGAATCCGAAGTAGGCTCCAAGCTCCAAGCTGTCAGCACAGAGCCCAACACAGGGCTTGAACTCACAAACCATGAGATCATATTCTGCACTGAAGTTGGACACTTAAGTGACTGAGCCACCCAGACCCCCACTAAGATCCATTTTTTAAGAGCTAAGAAAGTGCCAAATGAACAAGCAACTTTCATCTAAAATTTAAATTTTTAATATGAAATCTACATCAGTCAGAGAATAAATTATTAGAATGTATAATGATATTGAGAAAGAGAAATAGAAGATAAAGCTTAAAAAAGATAGAGAGAAGCAAACCAAGACACGGACTCTTTTTTTTCCCCAGCTTTATTTATTTTGAGAGAGAGAGAGAGAGACACCACTATCAAGGGAGGGACAGAGAGGGAGAAAGAGAATCACAAGCAGGCTCTACACTGTCAATGCAAAGCCCCATGCAGGCTCAAACCCACAAACTGAGTTCATGACCTGAATCAAAATCAAGTCGAACACTTAACTGATTGAGCCACCCAGGCATTCCCTGCCTTTTTAAAGATTTATTGATTGATTTTAAGAGAAAGAGAGAGAAAGAGCACCAGCAGAGGAGGGGCAGAGAGAGGGAGAGAGAGAGAGAATATAAAAACAGACTCAACTGTAGAGAATAAATTACCAGAAGGGAAGTTGGGGGAGCGGCGGGGGGGTGGGGTGGGTGAAAAAGGTGATGGGGATTAAGTAGTGCACTTGTTGTGATGAGCAAAGAGTGATGTATGGAAGTGTTGCATTACTATATACACCTGAAACTATTATACTGTATGTTAACTGCCTGGAATTTAAATAAAAAATTAAAAAAGGAGAGAGAGGAGAAGAGAGGAGAAGAGAGGAGAAGAGAGGAGAGGAGAGGAGAGGAGAGGAGAGGAGAGGAGAGGAGAGGTTTCTAAGATCCATAAAATGAAACATTCAGGAACATTTCATATCAACACTACATTTTCTTAAGTAAAACTAATGTTTCCATACATTCTTCAGTTGCAAAGTAACAATTCTGGGAGACAATCCTTTTTTGATTAATTTTATAAGCAAGGATATCATTTGGTTCATATTTCGAAAAAATTAGACAATCATGGTTAGAGGCTGTCAGATAGTCCAAACTGTCAGTTTGGTTTAAACATTTCTGAAAAAATAAAGTAATTTGACCAGAACTGCCAAAAATATGCCAACTACTTTAATGCATGCTTGAATAAACATGAAATAGTATTTGGAAATACTGATTAAAGATAAGATTTTGTTATATGTTTATTAGATTTCATTTAAAAATCTTTTCTTTTAGTAGGAGAGCCAATAATGCTTTTAAATATCAAGCAAACACTGAAATCGGTTTCTTAGAAAATGCAACATAAATAAGAGTATGATATTAATTATACAAAGGTTAAGTTTAATGATCTGAAGTAAAACATACTGCCTACCATAAGATAGTGATTCAATAATTATATCTTCTTGCATAATCCCCTAATTTTCAGCAGCAAAACATACTTGTCTATACACAATATTTTAAAATATTTTCCTTTGCTATTTACATAGGATACTAAACTGTGATTTTTTTATCACTCGTAATCTAGTCTCAAGCAGATTCAAAAATATTAACTGGCCATAAACATTAACAGATAGTGGTTCTCTGCAATGTGGTGGTATTGATTTATTTTAAAAAATAATTGGATGTCTACTGAGTGCCAGACTTTGTTTTAAGTGCTTGAGATTTATCCGGGAACATGACAGGCAAAGTCTCTACTTTAGTAAATGTTATGAACTAGTTAGAAAAATATTCTAAAACCAAAAAAATAAAAAAATACATGTGTGATATAAAGGCTATGAAGAAAACTTAAATTGAGTAAAATGACACCTATAATACATATACATCACTTGCCAGGACTCAAACTGAGTGTTCCAACCACCTCTTCACTTCACCTCCTAACCTTAACATTGCAGGGTCTACAAACACTTTAGTGTATGTACACAGCAATAACTCTTTATCCACACAAAATCATAGCTTCAAAATCCATTTCTGAATCTTCACCTGTTTTTTTTTTCCCCTCAAACTGGAGGAATAGCAACTTTAAAAATATGTTTTACAAATTAGAAAAAAACGAGCTTCGGCGACCTTCAATGGCTGGCCCAGGTCAATGTGACATCGCTGGGACTTGAACGTAGGTGCCTTAAAGAAAACTTGATTAAAATTCTTTGACATGTCAGGCACATGATGGATATAAATGAATATAGTATGGCCCTGAATGAAGAGTGTTTCATCCAAAATATAGTTCACCATTCTTAATTGCTGGGTAGAAGCAGTCATGCTTCATCAAAAATAAACTACAAAAATATCTAACCCTTGAAAAACATGAGTGTGGAAATAAGTCAGAGGCTTTGTCTCAAAGTCATTCTTCCTTCTGGTAAATGATTGTCTACCTACAGAAGCCATGAAAGGTTGCATGCAAAAAAAAATTAGGTCATCTATCTCAACTTTTAACCTTCTCTATTATAATTTACAGACATTATAGAAGATGAATGGAAGAACCAGAGAGTGAGCTCAAGACAGAACATTAGCAGGGACTTCCTTGTTTTCCCCGTGCATGACTGACATCCACTGGAAGTCCGAGGCATGGGTTCCCCACAGTCCCAGTGGTCTTAAACAGAGTCCTACTCGGCATTCTGTCAAGATAAGGCAAGTGGCTCTTCGTACCAGTTTAAATGTGAGTTGATACAAGTAGCTTCTGGGGATCATTGATGCGCTAAATGACTTTTGGAGAAAGGGACTTAGAAAGCTAATTGAGAGGCAATCCAGTAGATTTCCCTAGAGGTGCACTAGATAGATTGTCGAAAAGGGTTGCTAAATACCTGAAGGGATCATCTTTTAAATGAGATTCAAAATGGAAGTGTTCATGGTGATGCTAAAAGGCCTGTGACTGGCTAGTGTCCACCGCAGGACAGAACAATTAGAAAATTTCGGAATAGCTTTCATTTGTGCCTCCAATAATATTGTTAAGGTTTACAAATCAAGTTCTTCCTTGCTTCAATGAATTCATGTTTATTAATAAATACAAAAGTATTTTAAGGATATTTGTATTGTACTCTATGCCTCAGAGAAATCTCTTACACATATATCTCTAATCAAAACATTACCAACGGCATTAAATGGCATTTACCCATTAAAATCAAAATAATACAAAGGGAATCATTCTCTAATTTTTGAAATCCATATCTTAACTCCCCTCCCAGAATTTTCTAATAGATATGGTCAACTACCTTGGAGAATATGCTTCTACACAGGTTTTTTGCACATAGGACTTTGGCTGTTGGAGGAGACCGTTTAGAGGATGTGACTAGCAGTTGAGTCCAGGCTGGACCTAGACAATAAGGTGCTCTTCAACTCCTGCGCTGTTTTTGTAATGTGTGTTCTGCCCAACCGTTCCCATAGGTGGTGCCATTTTGAGGATTCAACTTCAAAAGAGAAGTGCATTATTGAGACCATCTACACATGATGAAACCCAGTTAAGGTCACTATATAAACTTTAAGAGGCTTGGGCAGAGATCTGCTTGTCTTAAAGCCACCCAAGAAAAGCTTCATATGTAAGTTCCCTTGCTTATTAAGACCACCACCTGCCAATCTAAAATTGCCTGCTTCTTTCTTTGGTCTCTGCTTGCACTTCCTGTATGGGGGCCAGTTTCAGATTTCACCTGGGAAACCACCACTCCAGCAAAGTGCATGTGAATGAAGACAAGACCCTAGGAATCTCTGTGGCAGTCATAATTGCTACCTTTCCCTCCAAAGCTCCCATCCAATCCTAGCACAGCCCAGACCCTATTGTGGAGCCTATTGTGCTCAGAGGAAGTAGCTACGTATGTGCTATGAAGCTGGAATGTAGGGGATGTAAGTTCTTGAGACAGCCCGAATGCAAACCCCTGTGTAAGCACCTGGTCCCAAACCCAAGACTGATATTCTCCCAAATTCAAACTCACTGGTTACAGTGCTTGGGACGTGAGAAGCACTCAATGAATGCTTGTTTAATTATTTAATTAATTAGCTAATGATAAGGGTAAGTGGCAGAACCAAAAAAAGTGAGCATAATAGTGTCAAATTTTAAAAGCAAGCAAAACAAAAAGCATCAAGAAAAAAATGAAAAGTTTCTATTTAATATGCCTTTGATAAGTCATATAATATGCAATATGTTAAAACTGACAAAATCTTAAGACGACAAGGGAGTCTATGAGTGCATTAGATCCACTCATTTCAAAATTATTTTGAAATTTCTAGGCTTTCCAGCAAAATTGTTCTCTCATCTGTTCTAGAAAATCTCTAGGGACAAATGGCTACACATTTTCCTGAGAAAACTGACATAAAAATTGCATGAGGATCAACCTAATGGTGTTAGATGTAAAATAGATGATTAATCACTATGTCATTTTACAACTTAATTTTTCTTACTTTCACAATAAATCATTTATAAGGACTATTTCTATTTCATTTTTATTTTTCTCAAAATAAGAGAATTATAAATGTAAAAATTAAAATCTGTTTTCTTTGTGGAAATTTTGGAAAACTGTGGAAATCTTGAAGACAAAAAGACACAACTTGTATTCCTACCAACCAGCATCTCAGCATTAAACTTTCTTTAATGTTTTGATATATTTTCTCTTTGACTTTAATTCACAAATTTAAGTAAAATTAGGTTTATTTATTCAGTGTGTCTTTGTGTGTGTGTGTGTGTGTGTGTGTGTGTGTGTGTGCCTAAGTAAACACAGTTGTCATCATCTTTTCTATTTTTTTTTTTTAAGCTTACTTATTTGGGTGCCAGGGTTGCTCAGTCTTTGAACATGACTTTGGTTTTGGCTCAGGTCATGATCTGTTGAGTTCAAGCCCCATGTTGGGCTCCGTGCTGATGGTGTGGAGTCTGCTTAGGATTCTCTTCCACCCCACCTCTTTTAGGTGCCCCTCCCCTGCTTATGATCTTTGAGAGATAGAGAGCCTGTATATATACATATATAATGGAGTACTACTTGGCAATGAAAAAGAATTAAATCTTGCCATTTGCAACAATCTGGATGGAACTAGAGGGTATTATGCTAAGCAAAATAAGTCAGTCAGAGAAAGACAAATATCATATGATTTCACTCACATGTGGAATTTGAGAAATGCAACAGATGAACATAGGAGAAAGACAAGAAAAATAAGATTAAAAAGAGAGAGGAAGTGGGACGCCTGGGTGGCTCTGTCTGCTAAGTGTCCGACTTCAGCTCAGGTCACAATCTCATGGTTTGTGGGTTTGAGCCCCACGTCAGTCTCTGGGCTGACAGCTCAGATCCTGGAGCCCACTTCGGATTCTCTCTCTACCCCTCCCCCCGATTTTACTCTGTCTGTTTCTCTCTCTCAAAGATAATAAACATTAAAAACAAATTTTAAAAGAGAGGGAGGCAAACCATAAAAGACTCTTAAATACAGAGAACAAACTGAAGGTTGCTGGAAGAGGGAGGGGTGGGGAGATGGGTTAAATGGGTGATGGGCATTAAGGAGGGCACTTGTTAGGATTTGTTAGGACCATTCCAGGGAACTAACACACATGTGGGCACATTATGATTTATGTAACCATTCTCAGACACACAGGAATTTTTCCCATTGTTTTCTTTTGCTATCATAAGGTTAGAATTCTTGACATTCATTCAACAAATATTTATTAAATACCTACCATATGCCAGATACTCTTGCAGATAATTGGAGGTACAAGATATCAGGACAAGACATAGATTTCAGTCCTGTTCAGTTTCCAATGAACAACACATAATAAATATGTAAGTTGTAGGGTATGTTCATGGAAGATGTTATGCGCAACATAATAATAATAAAAAAGAATAGAATAAGGGAGTTTGGTATGAAAGGTGGGATTTACAATTTAAATAGGTTGATTAGGGAAGGTCTTACTGAATAACTGACTGTTGAGATGGATGAGAAGGCGGTGAGGGAGCTATTCACATAGCTCCCCCCAGAAAGAACTTCCGATAAAGGAAACGGCCAATGTAAAGTGTCAGTTTCTGAAAATGTCTTTAAGGATAAATTCCTAGGAATGCAATTACCAAGTCAAAGTGCACGGATATTTTTAAACCTCTTGATAAATATCATCTGCCCGAAAGACTGCATCAGAATAGACACTCACTGGAAACGCATGAGTAATGACTTCCCCAAATTAAAACACTATATACAATTGTTTTTAACTGCCATATTGAAAGGTTAAAAAAAATGTAATGTTGAAATTTGCATTTTCTGATGAGAATATTTTTTTGTAAATCTAGTAATCATTTGTATTTTTAAGAAATATCTAGTAATCATTTGTATTTTTAAGAAATACACTTTGAAGTATATGCTCTTTTTAATATTGAGCTGTGATCAGTAATCTTTAATATGTGATACAGACATTTTTTCCCATTTGGAACTTGCCTTTTAAGTTTGATTATGTTTATTTTGACATACATAAATATTTTTAAGTTTACGTAGTAAAATACATACTTTTTTTCCTTTATGATTCATTTGGAGGTAATGTTCTCTTAATTCCTATCTCCAAGAAAAGGTGGATAATCAGGCATATTTTTTCCAGTTGTTTTATAAATCTGTTTTCAGTTTGAGTCTATTTTGCAAAGATACTTATACCTTTTCATGAAAGATGACTAGAATCTTAAAATCAGTTAAATTTATGTTTCTTGAAAAGTTCAAAATTCAAATGCTCCTCTCAGGTAAAATATTTTAAAAACAGAAACACGGAAAATGCACCAATAATAATAGTTAAAATATATCAGTCTAGATATTTATTTCAAAATTTAACTCTGGCTGTGCTACAAAGTGTATATATTTGAGCTATATTAGCTTTAAAATAAAATTTAAAATTCTACAAACAACACAGTATTGTACTTTTCAATATTTAATTCTATTCATAATTTATCATCTTGTGTAAATACACACATGTGCATGCAGGCACACACACACACACACACACACACACACACACAGAGCAGATAATATGTATTGACAATAAACAGAGCAAAATTTGGAGCAAAATGAAATGGATACATCAAACTCAGGGTAATAGAGTTACCCTGATAGAGCATTAAATTTAACACTGAGCTTCCTGGCTTAAAAAATATTTGATACAACAAAATCAGGTCTACCTCTGCTGTCACATAACAAGTGGCCCACAGGGCTTTTGTAACCTTTGCTAGATTGAATTACTGCTACTGAGAGGTTCAGTGAAGCATTTTCTACTTCATAGCAGTCTCCATCATTCTGATATTTATAAATATCAAAGAGCAGCAGGCTGCAGACAAAAACCTGCCTTGGAAGAACCCAGCTTTTTCAAAATATCCAGTATAAATTTGCCTATGTATAAGTTCCTACTAAAATGTCAACCCCCTTCTAGGTTATCATGTTTGCAGTGTTTTCTAATTTCTTATACTTAAAAAAAAAAAGTACTTCAAAAATGTTCAGAAGCATTTGTCATTCAAGATTTTCATCTGTTTTCTGTGTACATTCAAGTATTAGAAACATGTTCATGTGATAAAAAAATGACAAAATAATCAACGTTTATGGACTCATCTATAGTCATTTTCTCTGGATTTTTTCTGAGTTTGAGTTGCAAAAGTAAGTCAGAATCTCACTTGCTATACTCCACATATTATTTCAATTTTATGTTATCTTCATTGTATACATAAACTTGTGCCAAAAATTCTTCTTGTTAAAAGGAAATTTTGGTTCTTCTCTAAACTGTGTGGCTTATGGAGGGCCTATAAATATTTATGCAAGTTTTGATTATGTAGGTGTAAACTTTGATCAGTGAAGATATTTTATGGAATAAATATTTTGAATTCTTAAATTTATTCCATAAATTGGTAAAAGAACATATTTCTAAATGATTTTTAATTCCTCGCCAGTAAACAGTGCCTTGTACTCCCTCTGGTGGCTTCAGAGGGCAGTTTAACTTAAAAAGACATTCTTATATTTGCATAATAATCTAGCACAAAACAACAGAAGCACTTACAAATACTTTACATGCCACATGACTTCAGCTATGATATAAATTCAAATAAAATATGTATATTTATTCTCTATCAGACTTAAATATTATAGTTCAGTGTCTTAAGAATATTGAAGGAATAGCAACATAAAATCACAGTAATCAATACACTTTGAGGTAGACACAAGAAAAGACAAGAAGATAGTCTAGAAAGTAGAGCATCCAAAAACGCATATTAGGAATTTAATAAATGACAAGCCAGGCAATTGAGTCCAGTGTGGAATTAGTTTGATAACAATGCAGGTTGACATAATAAGTCACATTTTTGGAAGAAAACAAGGATAAACCTCTACCTTTTACTCCATACAAATGGAAATTCCAGATGCAATTTTAAAACTTTAAAAATAAATGTTAAACCCATATAAACACTATAATAATATGTCAGAGATTTTCATATCTCTGGATGGGGAAAGCCTTCCTCAATGACACAAAAGATTTAAAAGTTAGAGGGAAAAAGGTAGTCATATTAATCTGTATGTACATTTCATAAGAGGAAAACACCATAAACAAAATCAAAGGAAAGTGATTGGGGGCATCTTCTGCAACAGACATGATAGGCAAAGGTACAAACTCCCTGTTATTTAAAGGCTTTTATAAAGTAGTAAGGAAAAGAAAAGGAACCTAAGAGAAAAATAAACAAAGTCTTATGTTAAGGAAATTTGTAGAAGAAGAAACCCAAATAGTCAATGAGCATTCTAAAAACTACTCATCCTCCCTGGTAGTTAAGGAAATGTAAAAGGAAACTAAGATGCACAATTAGAGTTACAGACCATTAACAGGATAATGATGTTAAGTCCTGTTCAAACCGGCAAAAATTAAAAATACAAAAACACCCAGTGCAAACTGCTGCCATCTTTTAAAAAATGTTCGACAAATCTTTAAATCAAACACGCACGCGCGCGCGCGCGCACACACACACACACACACACACACACACACACACTTTTGACACGATAATCTGACTGGGAAAATCTATCCAACAAAAACAAAAGCGCCAACATCTGAAGACATACATCTAGAGATATTTAATGTAACAAAATGCCCCTAGTCATGGCAAAGACCAGGAAACATTCAAATAACAAAGATAAAATATATAGATAAATGGATAAATGTTGGTACAATCATTCTATTATACAATTATTTAAAGGAAAGATATATAGAGAGAGATCAGAAAGAATATGTTTGATAATATTTAAGGTGAATCATGATAAATAATTACGAAAAACAATAATGATACCCCATTTATTTATGATTTTTTTAAAATTTTTTTTAATGTTTATTTATTTTTGAGACAGAGAGAGACAGAGCATGAGTGGGGGACGGGGAGAGAGAGAGGGAGACACAGAATCCGAAGCAGGCTCCAGGCTCTGAGCTGTCAGCACAGAGCCCGACGCGGCGCTCGAACTCACAGACCGCAAGATCATGACCTGAGTCAAAGTCGGACGCTCAACCGACTGAGCCACCCAGGCGCCCCTATTTATGATTTTTTATGTTTGTGTGAGCATAAAAGGCATTGTGAAAGGAAAAGAACTCGGCCTTTTATAGTAGCTACCATGGGGTAAGAATGAAGAGGGTCGGGGAAAATTTTAACTTTTTATTTATACATCATTGAATTTATTAGTTAAGTATCAATACGTTCGTAATTTGCTATTTTAAGAAAATATATAAAATTTGAACACATGAAATATTCGTGTCTATCGTTCAGGAAGTAAGGTACATTCTGTACATACTGAAGTCATAGGGTCTTTCAATTTCTTTTTGAAGTTTATTTATTTATTTTGAAAGAGAGGGCACGAGCAGGGAAGGGGAAGAAAGAAAGGGAGGGGGAGTATTCCAAGCAGGCTCCATATCATCAGGGCAGAGTCAGATGTGGGGCTTGAACTCACAATCCATAAGATCTTGACCTGAGCGAAAACCAAGAGTCAAACACTTAACAGACTGAGCCACCCAGGCACCCCTAGGATCTATCTTAATTTCTCTTTTTCTTTTATCCCTAAAAGGTGAAAGAAGCTTTAACCACCCAGCAGTGTGTGTCCATGTAATCTGGGTGGAGAGAAGTGACAGTAGCCCTGGAATTTCCAGTGTATAGTAGGGGAGCAAGGACAACCCAACTACACATATTTGGGAAAACTCCCCAAGGAATGTTGAAAACAACCCTCTAATCCCTCACCTGTGCCGAAAACTACAGCTTTACTGATTAGGTAGTGAAAACCTTCTCCTCAATTGCTTTCTATAAGTTTCACTGGGGACTGGCCGTGGTCACAGGTGCCAGCAATACTGACTCTCAAAATGGCCTCAAAATTATTCTGGAAAAAATACTGCAGCATTTTTTTTCTCAACTTTGGCTGCACATTGGAATCGACTGAGAACAAACAAAGGAATACTGTACTCAAGCTGATGCAATCAAATTTTTGGACTTGGGGATTGCTTATACCGTGCTTGTATTTTGAAAAATCTCTCCAGATGACTCTGAAGCAGAGTGAGGGCTGAGAACCATTAACAAGGTAAGTGCTTTAAACCTGGTGATAAGATGGTAACTGGAATCCACAGCTTGCCTCAGCCAGGCAGCCTACAGGAGAGAAGATGGTTATGGTGCCAGGTAGAAAAAAAAATAAAACCTGGAACTCTAGATACACTGCTGTATTTTTTCCGTGTTTTCTTTTAAAAAAAAGAAAAACTGCTTTGTTGAGTTATAATCTGGGGCTATTATAAATAATTTTCACATGTTCATAGAAGTCTTTGTATGAATATAGACTTTTTTTGTTCTTTTTTTAGTGAGTATTTTGGAATAGACTCACCAAATTGTATGGTAGGTGTATGTTTAACTTCTTTAAAGACTGCCAAATTTCTCCAAAGTGTCTGTACCATTTTACATTTTCACCAGTAATGTATGAGGGTGTTAGGAGACAATTTTTATGTCTTTTTCATGTTTCTCCACATTTGCCAAATTAACTGCAGAATTAACTGCTCTTTCTTTTAGACGATCTTTTTTTTTTTAAGTATGTTTGTAGAGCGAACCTCCTTGAACAAGCCAAGAGAATGTTTGTTTACTCTAATATAATAAAAATACTATCTCCCTCTGGGGCAAAGGTCAGCAGATTTGCTTGCAGCCCAATATAAAAGATTTATATTTCCTAAGCTTAGGGCTCTTCAAGTGTGATTTAAAAAAGTAAAACAACACAGTACACATAGCATCCACCTGGCTCTCATTGCATCACTCTGTGGGAATTAGGGCTCAGGGAACTGGTACAAGAAAATAATACTCTGGGTGCAGCTGGGTTGTTCAGTCATTAAGCAGCCGACTCTTGATTTCAGCCCTCGTCAGGATCTCAGAGTTTGTGGGACTGAGCCCCGCGGAGAGCTCTTCGCTGACTCTTACAGTATATAGTAGAATGGAGCCTGCTTGGGATTCTCTCTCTCCCTCTCTCCCTCTCTCTCTGTCTCTCCCTCCCTCACTTGCACTTTCTCTCTCTCTCTCTCAAAATAAATAAATAAAGATTTTAAAAAAAGGAAAGAATACTCTGGCTACTGCTATTGTTACAAACCATCCTTTTGTCTCAGAGCCCGGAGTCTTGTGTCTTCTGCCAGCATCCACAAAAATCTGGAAAGCTAACTTGTTAGCTTGCAAGTAGGGTAAAATCTCAGGCCTTTCCAATTTTGACAGAAGATTCCAGATTCTTCACATCCTCATCAGCTTTGGTATAGTCTGTTTTGGATTTAAGCCATTCTAGTAGAGATGATTTAATGTGAGTTTCCGTATGACCAATTATACTGGGCATCTTTTCACATGGCTATTGCCATCCACGTATCCTCCTTGGCCCCATTTTTAATTAGGTTTGTTTTCTTATTTTTGAGATGTAAGGGTTCTTTATATATGCTAGACACTAACTCTTTATCAGATATGTGATCTTCAAATACTTCAAATACTCCCTGCCTGTGGCTTCTGTTTTCATTTTCTTATTGATGCCTTCCCAAGAGCAAATGTTTTTATTTTGATGAAGTTGAATTTATCAGTGTTTTCTTTTATGGATCATAAACTTTGGCTACACCAAGATCCCAAAAATCCCCCTATGTTTTACTCCAGAAGTTTTATAGTTTTAGCTTTTACATTTAGGTCTACAAGTCATTTCAAGTTTTATGTAGATCAAGGTTCTTCTTTCTTTGCATATGGTTATCTTATTGGTCCAGCACCATTTATTATTAAAAAAAAACAATGGTTTCTCCATTGAATTACCTTGTCACTTATGGGGAAGGAAAAAATTTTTTACGCCTGGGTCTATTTCTGGACCTTATGTGGTTCCATTCATCTTTATGTCCATCTTTATGCCAATTGCATGATGTCTTGATTACTGTAACTTGGTAGCAAGCTTTGAAATCAGGGGACTGACGTCAATATTTTTTCTTCTTTTTCAACATTTTGCTTATGTTAGGTCTTTTACACACTATTCTGCTTTAACAGTAGTGACAATAGGCCAGTTAAGATGGCAGGTTAGAGTTGAAGTAGAAGTTATGTTCAAAGGGGTTAAATAAAAAGAGATGCTATATAGTGTGTTTGACACTAAGACCAGGAACGTGTGTACAGGGGTCTGGTTTGTGCAGGGTAAGTTATTTTCCGTTTCCTGTATCAATGAATGGGCACCTAGTTGTATGGACCATTTGGTGATCTCTCCTCTTTCTGATATTTTTGGCTGCTCTAATAAATTAACTACTTTCATTCATCAGTCATCATCAGCTTTCTTCTTTCCTTTTATGTTTTCTTGAAGGCTCTGCTACACACTGCATGCAAAAAATGAATCAGTATCAGAAACTCATTGAAAGGACTGTACCAAGAAATCATTCTAGAAATAGACTCAAGGTTACAGACTTTGGAGTTTAAGTGAACATTGCTCAGACAATTTTCAGACTGCCCAGAGGACTGAATTATGATTTTCAGGAATCATTTTAGTCCCAAAGCAGAAGATTTTAAGAAAACCTATCCAGAAAAATGGGAATTAATTACATAAATCGAATATATTAATGAGGCATATTTAATTGTGGTTATCTCTCTCGGCTTACTACTATTAGTATTATTTCTAGAAGTCTATTTTCTAACGGATTTGTGAGAACCTTTTCCTTTCTTATTAATCTAACCTTCAAGGTAGTAGATTATGATTTTGTAAATTGAGGTAAAACGTTTAAAATATGGTATCTGATTCTCACTGACCTCTCAGAATTCAGAAATAGATGCTTTTATTGAGTTTTCTTACTATTCATGGTAATGCATTTATTGCATAGGTTCAGTAAGAATCCATTATTCCCAGGGTACCTGGGTGGCTCAGTTGGTGCAGTGTCAGACTTTTCATTTCGGTTCAGGTTATGATCTCCTGGTTTGTGGGTACCAGTTCTGCTTCAGGCTCTGTAATGACAGCATGGAGCCTGCTTGGGATTCTCTCTCTCCTTCTCTCTCTTTCCCTCCCCCATCTCAAAATAAATAAACTTTAGAAAAAACATAATCCATCATTGCTTTTACCAAGATGTATTTGAGAAACCAAAGGTGGAATCAAGGTCATAATGGAGTATTACACTTAATAATAAGCCTCACAAGTTAACGATTGAGGCATAAGTCTGGAACCTATATTCATAACACTCACATCCAAACTGGACTGGCTCTTATATGAATCACAATGTGCCAGTCCTACAACTAACAAGAGAAATCATTTCCTGGTAGGTCAGAGATCTTAGATTATTTGGATGATTTTAAAGAGGAAAGAATTAACCGAATCTATAGACGTTACAAGAAATTTATATAAAGATACTTTTTCCTTTAAAGTATATTTATTTATTTTGAGAGACAAAGAGAGCGCACGTGCACTCACATGAGAAGGGGAGGGACAGAGAGAGAGAATTTCAAGAAGGCTCCGCCTTGTAAGGGTAGAGCCTCATGTAGGGCTTGGTCTCAAGAACCATAAGATCATGACCTGAGCTGAAATCAAGAGTCAGGCACGTAACCGATCAAGCCACACAGGCACCCCATAAAGAGACATCTTCTTAAAAAGTTTAAATTCCAGTTAGTTAACATACAGTGTAATATTAGTTTCAGGTGTACATTATAGTGATTCAATACTTCCATACATTGCCCAGTGCTCATCACAACAAGTGCACTCCTTAATCCCCATCACCTATTTAAACTATGCCCCCACACACCTCCCTTCTAGTAACCATCAGTTTGTTCTCTATAATTAAGGATCTTGGTTTGCCTCTCTCTCTCTGTTTTTTCCCTTTGCTCATTTGTTTTGTTTCTTAAATTCCACATGAGTGAAAGCATATGGTATTTTTCTTTTTCTGACTTATTTCTCTTAGCATAATACTCTGTAGCTCCATCCATGTCATTGCAAATGGCAAGATTTCATTCTTTATTATGGCTAAGTAATGTTCCATTGCATGTATGTACACCACACCTTCTTATGCTACATTTTATGGAGTCAAAATAAGATAGCAAATAGAGAGGATTTTAAAATTCCAATGCTATATTCCTTATGAAATTTCCAAACAAAAGTTAATTTTCTATCATTAATTTGCCTAACCGTATACTCTATGAGGCTTGTATTAACACTTCTCAGAGCATATATGTTAATAATCAGGTCGAAGCATAATGAAACCAGCCATTTTAGGATTAGGGATAGTCTTTGAAGATTGATTATGTTCATAAAAGGAAGACTCTTAAGAAAAATTATCCAATATTTGGAATTACAGATCCAACCAGGGAATATTTCATTATCTGGGGGAATCAATAATAGTATTTGTTTAAATCATTATCTACTATTGATAGAAGACCCAAACTTTGTGGTTTTGCCTTTTAACTTACGTATTTGTATCTGGCATTTTCTTTCAGTAAAAATAAAACTCCTCAAATTATGCTTTTATTACTCTATAGAATATTAACTAGTTTCATATCTAAGCCGCAAACTTATATAGTATTGTTTCCAATAAGAGTACAACTCCTATTCCTTTGAACCAGTTTAGACTTCCTGCTAGTTACCTCATTAATGAGTTGGATATATTTTTACAGATATTCGTTCAATATTTTACGGTAATCATATTCTTAACCTTTAGAAAAATATACTCTGACATGCGCATGGCACAAAATTGTTAAAAGCTCTTGCTCTAGCTAATTAGGGAAGTCAGAGAAGTATATCTATGAAACTGTTAACTGAAATTCATTCATTTATATATTCAATAAGGCAATCAAAAGTATTTATAAGCATCTACATGAGCAAGTTTCTCTTCTAGACATTAAGGTGGTAATTATGGCACTTCATTTTCCTGCCATATAAGAGAATTTACATTCACCAACAGAGACATACAATAAACAAAATAAATAAGATACATGTAAATTAATAAGTTTTAAAAAATAAAACAAAAGATGAGGATAGAAGATATATATCTGGGGGAGAACGATTGCATTTTTATGATAATCAGTGTAGGTGATTTTTAATAAACTATCTAATAAAGGTCTAAAAAAATTGAGAGTAAGTTATTTGACTGGTAAAGGAATAATCTAAAGCACTAGTTCTCAAACTTTAATCTCAGAAACTCTTTCTTTTGAGTTCTTAAGATTTGTTTAGGAAAGAAGTGTTATATATACTTATAAAAATATATCTCACTATTTACTGTATTATAAGTTAAAGCCACACCATTTCAAAATATGAGTTTCCATATAATTAATGAATAAATCAGGTGGATGGTTTACATGCTAATATAATAATGTGGTTTGTGAAAGATAACTTCATTTTCTAAAATAAAAACTTATAGTAAGAAAAAAGGCATTGTTACCTATTTTTTGCAAAACTTTAATAGCAGGCTTAATAGAAGACAGTTTGAACTCCACATATGCTTCTGCATTCAGTTTGTTGCAATATGCTGTTTGGTTGAAGTATATGAAGAAATTTCTGCTTCATACAGATAAGAAGTTGGGGAGAAAATTATTTTAATAGCCTTTTGAGATAATTTATTTAATTTTTAATAATGGCAAGCAGTTCATAAAATTCCACATCCATCAGTCTGGCAGCAACTTTAATAATATATTTCATAGTGTTTTCATAAGAGAAATATTCTCAAATACCTTTCTTTGGGGTATGGTAAGAAGTGGCTGAGAAGATTCTTTCCAACATTTCTTCTTCTTGAGCCTTTGGACTTCTTCCATTACAGTATGCCAGCAAAGTTCAGCCATTTCCAGTTTATAAAGTAGGTACCATGGATGGGTCCAGGCTTCAATCAGCCAATTTATCATGTTATTAATGTCATTCTCCCATACTTAAGCCATTTTATTACATTCTATATTCTGGGAGAATACATCCATGACAGTAAATTCAGTCCAATTGCACCTTATATTTTATCCTCCTTAAAATTCACTTCCATGCACATTCTCTAGTTTCCTACCAGTACAAATTAGAGAGGTCCCGAAACCCTTTGGATGTGTGGGCTACTTCCTCTTAGAGAATTCTTGTACTTTTCATCCATGCTAGGTCTGGAAGTAATGGCAGGTGTGTTAGGAGGAGAATCCATTTGTGACATAAAAAGAACCATTGAAAAACTCTTGTAAAGGTGAGATTTGTTCTTACTTTTCTAGTTGTCTTCATATTTAAGGGAATTGGTGGTAAAAGTGGAAAGAACACCAAAGTTCTCAGCTTCATCCATGCTGCTCATATATCCCTTACTCATGGTTGAAAACTCTACCGCTTCCCCATCAATTCTTTTCTATCTGTGTAAGAGACCCAGGAGTCTTTTTTCAGTTAGAGTTAATACTCTGAAATTCTCACAATTGGACCTTGAACTTGGTTCTCATCTGGTCCATATCTTTGTTCTGGCCACAGTAAATGAGGGACTTCTTCAAGACTTCCCTTTAGACTTTCTGGTCATCCATGTCAGATATGTTTAGTTTTCAATTGCTCATTTTCCACATCTGCATTCTCCAGGGCCATCAGAAAAAATCAGATTTTGACATCACAACTGAGTTTTACAATAATTTGATATGCCAATGCCATAGCCTGCCATACAGTTCATCCCATGCAGTATCAGCAGCCATTTGAGCGATCAAAATATCACTGCATGTCATGGATTAGACATGCCCCATTTCTCTCCAGCATTCTTCAAATCCATTTCCCAAATTCGAAATTCTGTTTCTTTGGGCCACTTTGGGTACCAACTATTGTACCAGTCAAAATCCTGGCAGGAAAGAAATGACACAAACTGGAGAAGAAGTTCATAAAGAAACTAATTTACATATGGGCAAGGCATAGGGAAGCCACAAGCAATCATGTAGAAATGTATGGTAACATTTCCAAGTTCGTACCCCCTCTTTCCTTAGGACTTAATTTACTGTGGGACACAAAATCCAAATTTGGGAGTCATCCAAGATTATCCCTTGTCTATTACATTCCCCTTTAATTAAGTAAATACCAAGTCCTCCTAAATATACCTCTAAAATATCTTTCCTACGACATTACCTATGCCCCGTTTGTGGCATCATGGTTCAATTCTTACTGAATCATAAAAATTTTAGTATAACATAGATTATGTTTATACAAGAGCAGCAGGAGAGGGAGTTGGAGAAACAAGGAGCGACTAGGTCATGAAAGGACTTCTGTGTCAGAATGAGGAGTTCATTCTCCTTTATGGCAAAAGAAAAAAAAACTGGGATAGCAGAGCCCTTTATATTTCCATATTATTTGCACTGTTGCAATTGAATGTTCAACTTGAGGAAATGCATTAATACAACATCAGCACAAAAGATGTGAATTTTAATATGTTAGCACATCCAATTACAACACCACAAGGAGAAGTAGGAAAAAAGCAGCTATAAACATCCAGCTGCAGAGTTTAAGCAGTCTCATGCTGTGACTTTAGAAAATGCAAATTATATGTTCTCATCTTAGAAACTAAAATGCATTATATTAAAGGCCAATCTATATTATGACCTGGAAATTATAAACCTTAACGCAATTCAGGAAAAGAATTGATTTTTTATTTTGATCAGTTGAGTAAATGTTAAACTACATTACACAAGATGGACAGGTCAACATAGGTGAAGGTCTCCCTATCTCCGCTACACTACCACCTATCAACCAAAAAGTGTCAGGGCGAAACATCCGTAGTTCCCCCACCCATACTATATTGCCTATATACTTTATATTAACTATAATTTGATATAAATTTTATATCAACTATAAAATGTGAGGGTAAAGCATAGCCATTGGTCTTATATCTGTGTTACAGTGACATTTAATAATATAATGTATAGATTGCCATTTAATTAAATGTAAGGTAAATTAATCAATTGTAGTCTTTCGTCATCTGAAAATATCATTTTATAATAATTTGTTTTTAAGCATAAAATACGATGAAGAAGTAGCCTTCTATGAGAAAAACAAAATGGTATCCTAATAACATATACACACGATGCCAAATCCCTGAATTTATTTATCTTATTGTTCTTCACTCAGTAGTAACTCTCTGGCTCATTTTCTTTAATGCCAAAATATAAGACACACCCTTGAAGAAGAATCTAGACTACAGATAGAACAGATACAACTCTCATGATACTCAACACACCTTAGCGTGTTAACCCTTTAGTTGCTAGGGGGGAGAAAGCCCATCTTGGGATCCTGAGCCTCTATGAAGCACTGTAGAATAGGACCTTTGTGAAATAAGACCAAACTGAGTGAAAAAAAGCAAACACTTTCCCTTTCTTTTCTAAACTCCATAAGGGATTCTTCAGGCCTGAGAGCCTTTAACAATTGTGTAGTTTTGGTTCAAAAAGAACATATCTGTTAGAAAGAAAGAACAAATGTCATGTGTTCCAAGGATTTATTAAATATCAGGGCGCTAGCTGGACTTTTCTGTTACTCTGAAATAAACCGTTGCATTGTTAACGATTCTCTATATGCACAAGAGAAAAAATAATCAGACTTAAGAAATACAGTCCATATCCCCATTTTCCATGTAACCTCTGCCTTTGAAAACCACATTCTTAGATCCCCTGATTTAGGTTTCCATTCTCTCTCTGTCTATCTCTCTGTTTCTTTGTTGTTGTCATCATTAAGGCTAAGGCACTTAAAATTCTAAAATATCATTTTAAAATCTAATGTTAATTATTTTAAACAAAAATATAATTATTAATTTTTTTAACATTTATTAATTTTTGAGAGATGCAGAGAAACAGAGCAGGAGTTGGGGAGGGACAGAGAGAGAGGAAGACGCAGAATCTGAAGCAGACTTCAGGCTCTGAGCTGTCGGCACAGAGCCTGATGAGGGGCTGGAACCCACGAACCATGAGATTATGACCTGAGATGAAGTTGGATGCCCAACCAACTGAGCCACCCAGGCCCCCCAAATAAAATTATTTTCTAAACTCATACTTTGTTACTGGAAATCTGAATAAGATAGAATATTCTAGAGAACTGAAAGCTTCTAAAAGCATACTGCAATATATTAGGATATTATTGGAAAAGAATGTGATGATTACTTTACTTCATGTTATTTTAGAGCCAAAGCCAATTCCATGAAGACATTTTTTTCCCTATCTCCATTTGTATGAGCAACCATTTCGAATTAATTGGGAAAGTAAAATATCCTTTTTTAAAAAATGGTAGGAAATATTATAGCTTTATGGTAATATGGTTAATAACTTTCATCTTTTAATAAACCTATGTAAAAAGGGCCTTGGGGGGGCACCTGGGTGGTTCAGTCGGTTAAACCTCTAACTTCTGCTCAGGTCATGATCTAATGGTTTATGATTTCAAGCCCTACATCAGGCTCTCTGCTGTCAGCACAGAGCCTGCTTCAGATCCTCTGTCCCCCTCTCTCTCCTTCTTCTCTGCTCACCCTTTATCTCTCAAAAATAAATAAACATTTTTTTAAAAAGGAGTTGAGAATACATATATCTTTCTTTTTCAAAACTGAAAGATATATTTTTTACATTTTCTTTCCACTAAAATTGATTACTGTGATCCTAGAAAATTAAAAAAAAATTTTAATGTTTCCTTATTTTTGAGAAACACAGAGAGAGAGACAGAGAGAGAGAGGCACAGAATGCAAAGCAGGCTCCAGGCTCTGAGGTGTCAGCACATAGCCCCCGGTTCAGGGCTCAAACTCACAAACCATGAGATCATGACCTGCGCTGAAGTCGCAGGTTTAATTGACTGAACCACCCAGGGCACCGAGAATTTTTTTAAAAGCTCAAAAAGGAATACTTTGCATTATTCACCTGCTATATATTTATGGTTACTGTTAATATGTCAAAATTTGCCAAATATTTAGTTTAGTTTAACAGGAAATGTGGTATTAATTTAAATATGGGTATTTTGTATAAAACAGAAATCTGTAAAAAAAATTTATCCAAAAAGTTTTAAAGATTTAAATACACCAATTCCAATACATTGTTTTCAACTTTAGGATAGTCATAATCTAAAAGTTAGTAACTCAATTAATTAAAAGATTATGATGGTTCAATATTAAAATATATTAAGCTATAAACCATTAGAATGCTGACTTATCAGACCATTTAATGATGTAAAAATATGTTTGTAATATAGTAATGGAAATATAAAATACTATACTGGGAAGATGTATACCAATGCATTAATAGTTCATAATTCTACATAATTTTCCTTTCTTAAAAATCTGCATTTTCATCTGACTCTAATATTTATAAAAATATAATATTCATATACATACACATTTTTAAAATATACTGCTACTCAACTTGTTCTTTAGCAGAATACTAAATAATGTACAAAATATTTTTGGCCAAAGATAGCTGAGAGAATGCCTTTGTGTATACATTTGATACTGAAGATAATAAAAGACAAGTAAATACAACTATTCTTTACAAGAATTTCTTTGGGAAGACATGTTAGTTGATCATTTTTTAATATCTTTTAGTTTTCATTTTTGTAATCATAAAATGAGTCACTGGCTTAAAAGAAACTTTCAGGGGCGCCTGGGTGGCTCAGTTGGTTAAGCGGCCGACTTCGGCTCAGGTCATGATCTCATGGTCTGTGAGTTCGAGCCCCACGTCGGGCTCTGTGCTGATGGCTCAGAGCCTGGAGCCTGCTTCGGATTCTGTGTCTCCCTCTCTCTGTGCCCTTGCCCTGCTCATACTCTGTCTCTATGTCTCTTAAAAATAAATAAACGTTAAAAGAAAATTTTAAAAGAAACTTTCATTAAGTATATCATTCCTGTTTGGAAATGAGATCTTTGAATCAACTGGGGTACTATTTTGAAAGTTTTTTACACAGGGGCGCCTGGGTGGCTCAGTCAGTTAAGCATCAGGCTCTTGATTTTGGCTCAGTGACTCATGGTTCCTGAGATCAAGCTCTGTCAGCACAGAGCCTGTTTGGGATTCTCTCTGTGCCCCTTCTCTGCTTGCATGTGTTCTCTCTCTCTCTCTCAAAATAAATAAATAAACTTAAAAAAATAAATAAAACTATTGTACCGAATTCATATTTCTATATTCCTTTAAGTTTTATTTATTCATTACTATTTTTATCATCATTGTGTTATGATATTTAGCCAATCATAGGGTTGGGTGGAAACATAGGGTTCACTGGGATTAAATGAAATAATATTTGTAATTTTTTTAGCACAGTGCGAGGTAATTATAACAATAATGATATTAATTTACTTCTTACATATGTGTCAGAAGAATAGAATCTCAATATCTATCTGTTTCTCTAACATTTATATCTTTCATGACCTCAAATTACCAGTTTGCTTTTAATTGGCCTCAAAATACCAACCTATATTTCACATGATAATATCTGGTAATTATGAGAGGGAATATAATATGTTCAACATTTAGTAGAGTAGTTCTAAAAGTTTAAAATGACTGAACTCTTGGTTTATATGGATATAAAAATAAGTTTATAAATCTATATTTGAATATGAACGTCATTACATTTTTAAAAATATCTTGTGAGAGAGAGAGAGAGAAAGCATGAGTGAGGGAGGGGGGAAGTGGGAGAGAGAGAGAATCTCAAGCAGTATCCATGGTCAGGGTGAAGCCCAATCCCAAGACCACGGGATCATGACAAGTGGAAATCAAGAGTCAAGTCTCTAAATGACTGAGCCACGTAGGCACCTCCTACATTTTTACTTTTTAAAAGTGGTATTAGCATTAGCCTACCTCCATCTCTGCAATTAAATTTAGAGAAGATAATTTTAATTCATATCCTATGCTTAAAATCTCATTTTTGTAGGTAACAAAAGTGTCAAAAGTTTTCAGGCATAAAGATGGAATAAGAGTGGATAATTCAAAATTGGCAAGTTTTATCTGTAAGGGATCCAGCACTCAAAGTGTTATTTGAGAAATTTTTTATGATTTCTTAACGGCTATAATTGCCATTAGTAATTGAATGGGTTTACATCCTGTGACACAAAGCAATCAGGCATGCTTTTCAATTTGGCAATGTAAAAATTATTTTTAGATATTACTGATACAGAATATAATGCAATTAATATGTAAAATATTACAGGGAGATAATCGCAATTATGACAACATATTTACTTATACTGACAACATATATACTTTTCTCTAATGCTTTTAGCATTTTTGATTGTTAAAAAGCATGAAATAATTTATTTATACACTTAAGTTACCCTATTATGGATACATTTTTTTCAGGTTAATGGTTTTTTTACCTACAGTTTTAAAAGGCAAAATCTTTGAAAACTTTGGGGTTTTGTTTGTTTTGTTTCTTTGTTTTTTTTTCACATAAGCAAAAATCTGACCTGAATTGATATGAGGCTATTCATATTCTTGAATCATCTCTTAGTTTGAATATTCATTTTACTGCAGCAATTTTAATATTTTAATATGCTGCTTGAGTGTGACTAGTGTGACTGTGATATAAATATATGGTGTTTGCACTGAATTACATATTTAAAACATTCTGACTCTGAAGCACTCTTGGACTCAAGGATTTGGAAAATAAGTTATGAACCTATATTATCATGTTCATTTTAATGATAGATAAACTGGGGCACAGAGATGGTAAGTCATTTTGCAGTCACACAGCTTATAAATAGAACCGTGATTAATTTCCATGTAAGCATTTGATTAGTCTTAAAGGTTTTTCTGATCCCTCCTTTCTTTTCCACTGATTCCAAAATCTCAAATGCGGAATGTTCGATGGACACATGTAGATGTGTTAGATGCTGTTATTTTTTAAAAACGAAAAATTTTAAATGTGGGAAGGAACTAGGAAAGCTTACTGCTTTCGAAGCTGCTAGCTAAAGGATCACTCTGCATTCTGTGGAGATCGTATTGGTCAACCCAGATGAGTCAGTTAAGACCGGATGTTAATTTATTTGAATGTGTGTGTGTCATGGTGACTCCAAAGGGTGCCAAATGCTGTGCCAGCATGTACTGTCAAAAAAAAAAAAAAAGAAAGAAAAAAAAAGACCACTGTGAATGACTATATAATAATCAGTCTGCAATGTGGAATTTACATAGCAAGCAAAGTTTTCAAAGGGTTTAAATACATCTGTCTTGATTGAAATTTCACAGATGGAATTTCTAGAGTTATCCACATCGCAGCTTGGGGAGAATGTTAGGAAATCGAATTTTTGTTTAAGCTCAGAAACCAAATTGTTGTGTGACCGTGAATAAATAATTAAGCATTCTACTTCATATGTTCTCCTATGCATCCATAATAGGGTAACTTAAGTGAGTAAATATATTCTTTCATGCTTTTTAATGATCAAACATGATAAAAGCATTAAAGTATGTATGTTGTCAATAAAAGTAAATATGTTTCATAATTGCAATTATCTGCCTGTAATAATATAAATGATATAAATATACATTTAGAATTCTGTTTCCATGAAATCTAAAAGAAATAAATTTACCTGAGTGCAGTTAATTAAGCCAATTTTAGAAAGGCCTAATAGAAGTATTTATTACTATTTCAGTGTCTAATCCTGAAGTAATTTGACCCATTCCCACAGTATCAGAAGCCAAGCTCCGAATTTGGCATCTGCAGTGTGTACCCAAGGTAGCGTAGAACAGTTAAGCTATTTCACATATTCTTTAATATTCTTTTACAATTCTTTAATAATTCTTTAATATTCTTTAATAATTTTTTTGAAAGTGACAAAACAATAGTAATTTGTAATCACAACTCTACATATAAACTCCATCCTTAGTCAAATTGTAATTGTGTAAGTGAATAATTCAAGCATAATTTGTCCCTATCACACTCTACATTAATCATTAATGTTTCCCAGTTTTACTTATTATTGGGACAGCAAAATATCACAAACTCTTAAAGTATTTCAATTAATAGCAAAGAATAATTCTTTACTTTCACATCAGATAAGTGGTTTCTAATTTCTAGAATAGTACATATTTCAAAACCTCTTTGTATACTGAAGAGTTGTCACTCTCACTTATTAGGCCACTGATGTAAAAATATTCCTATAAAATCAAAGAATATGAATAAGTCTTTAGAGTTGATGACACAGTAAATTTCCTATGAAGAATATATAAATGTTGAGGGTTATAAATTGTGGTAATTCATAATGCAGAATACATCTCAAAAATATTTAAAGGCCTAACCATAGGTTGTATAAATTTTAACTTCTCTTCTCTGATTAAAACCTAGATTTTTAGGGGGCCATCCAGCTGGTTCAGTCAGTAGAGCATGCAACTCTTGATCTCAGGGTCCTGAGTTGAAGCCCCAGGTTGGCCGTAGAGCTTACTTAAAAAACTTCCATATTTAAATTAATTTGTTAATAAACTAAAATAAATTTGCTTGGAAATGGGAGTAAGAATGCAATGGATGAATTGAGCAGTTTTCCCATTCTTTACAAAGGGGAACAGTTATTGTGAATATTTATAATTTAAGATGGTACATTTGATACTACGCCAAATTATACATAGATTAGAAAAGAAATCCAAATTACTCTTCTCGATATGCAAGTATAAAATACAAATCACACAAAGATGCTAATGTTTTTTAATGAATTCAGAGTTTAATCTACATTTAAAACACAAAAAGTAACCTTCAAAACCTCCTGCCATGGTAATTAACTCGAGAATTTCCAAAAGACTTTTTCCTAAGGATGGTGAGAGGGAATGAATGGTATTAAAGATCCACTTGACTTTCTCCACTGTAATGAACAGATAATTTGAGGTCTACTCAGATATGAATTGAACAAACTCAACATTTTTCAACCCAAGCTAGTTCCTCCTACTAGGTTCTCTATTTCTGTTGTATAAATATTATATATGTAGTACATATAATACATAGTAATAAAATTATATATGTGTAATTGCAGACCAAATACAGAAGGCTCTCATAAAAAGAAGTTTGGGGGAAGGGGGAGAAATGGACTAGTCTTCTATAATTACAAGACTGTGAGCTCTCTCTGTTCCATATTAGGAGAACAAGATCTCTCAGTAACGTCCATTAGATGGGTTTATCTGGGTTAAGTACGCACCGAGATAGTTGGAGTGTTTGTATAACGCCCATTTTAGGATTATACCATCTAAGCACCACTGCTTTGTATGTGATTTTGCCAATTTAGAATTATGGCATTTGGCCGTCTCTGCTTTGTATGAAGTGTGTCCAAGAGGCCAAAATTCATCAGTCTCTTCTTGTGGTTATTCATTCATCTCAGAGGAGAAGGACTGACCATAATTTGTTTTACCCTGGCATAGAATTGTCATTTGAATGTCTGTATATTCAGTGACAGAACCAGTGCATTGAGATAATACTCTGAACCCTATATGACTACACCGTCATATTACAGTATTACATATTACAGTATTACCGTAAACACAACCACAAGTAGAAATTGAAACAACCAGTGATGAACTTTTTTGGACCAATGGAATATTGTTTTGCCATCTCTAAGGGACTCTGTACAGTCTGCAAAGTTGATAATAAGGTAGGCTAAATTACTAAGCCTAATCAAATTAACAGGCGACATCTAATAAACTCTAGCTCCACAAATGCAATATAGGAAGGAGATACTAAAAAATCAAACCTTAAGAAATTTGCAGTAATGACACCTTATATTATTTTCCTGTTATTTTTACACAATTTTTCATCTCGCGAACATTACTGAAAGTGACACACACTAAAAGTGGCTGTGATGACCATTCTCTATTGCTTTTTTTATTTTTTTAAGCAGCAGGCAAAAGTTTATTAAAGTCTAAAACTAAAAGTAAGAATAGTATAAAAACTCTCTTTACAGAGAGGGGACATTTGAAAGTGAATGCCCGTGACAATAGACACGGGTCTTTGTTTCATGAGGTTCTGGCCCCCCCCCACCATTCTTTCCCCCTTGTTTCTTCTCAAGTCCTACCCTAATAGGCTTGATAACTCTAGGTGCTGGATTGTCCATTCCTAATTGGCTCATTTCCATTGTATGAGGGATGATCTATGGCCATATCATTCCTTGTGGGTCATACGTTTTATGGTCTATTACTTGTTTTTAGTTAGGTCTTCTGTCAAATTCCTGAGGGAAGGCTGTCCCCACTTGGGCCCCATGACCTGTGTGGATTTTGACCAGGTAAACTGGTCTCTACAGAGAATAACAGGAAGGGTTTCACAAACTTCATATGGATATGGCCACTGGGGACCACAGCAATCACCTGTGCCCATGCATAGTAACCGGAACTATAAGGATAATCCCATGGTAGCATGGAGACTTTCTGTATGTAAAGAGAGGTACTCATAGACCCAATCAATTTTCGTATTTAAAGCTATCGAAATGCACAGGCAAATTGTTAAACAAGTATATTTTTTTAAGTTTCTTTATTTATTTTGAGGGACAGCGCAAGTGAGAACAGGCAGAGAGAGAGGGGGACAGAGAATTCCAAGCAGGCTCCTCACTGTCAGCACAGAACCCAATGCAGAGCTTGAACTAACAAAACTGAGAGATCATGACCTGAGCTGCTACCGAGAGTCAGACACTCAACCAATTGAGCCACCCAGGCGCTCCTGTAACCATGTATTTTGAATATACCAAGAACTGAATACAATAAACTCAACTATGCTGACAGAACATGTCTCATATTTGGGTTAAATCACCAAATACTATGACAATAATTACAAAAAGAGAAAGATTAAAAAAAAATCATTGTGTTAATGTCGTATTTCATCAATCTCAGGCACGGCTGCACATCCATTATCATCTTTGGTTCAGGCTGCTTTTTGAAATTGTGTGCCTCTAGAGAATATTTTTGTTTAAAGTTTTATTTATTTTTGAGAGAAAGAGAGAGCACATGCATGTGGGAAGGGCAGAGAGAGAGGAAGACAGAGAATTTCAAGCAGTTTCCACACTGGCAGCACGGAGCACCATGCGAGGCTCAAACTCACCAACTGTGAGACCATGATCTGAGCTGAAATCAAGAGCTGGTCACTTAACCGACTGAGCCACCCAGGTGTCCCTAGAAACTTTTTTGACTTAGCCTCAGTTCAATGTATCATGTGATTGGCTTCAGTCAGAGCTATTATTTCTACTACTTGGGAAGATCAAATATTATGTAATGGAGCTGCTTTAATGTCTGTATTTTCAAAAGGCACAATAATAGTGGATGCCTTTGTCATTTTCAAAATCCATCTATAAACGATGTTAAATCAGGTGGCGGGTGGTTGGGGGGGGGTGAATGGAGTCAAAAGGTACAAACTTCCAGTTGTAAAATAAGTTACGGGAATGTAGAAGTCTGTACGGCATACAAGGTCCTCCGCCTTCAAGTTTAAGAGCAGCAAATACTGATGTAGTCATTAATGTTCAGCATAGCTATAGTTTTTCTATCATTAAATCCTAAATGCAATTGCTTTCTAGTGTCTGTGCAGCTTTTGAGGTCTCTAATGTTCACGAGTTTCAATGTAGTTCAGGGTCAAGCTGCAACAGACTGCACCCTGATGCTTGCCTCTACTTGCCAATGCCTTTAATGCCCGCAGAGTCAGTTGCTCACTGAGCCTCACCTTGGCTGGCATCAGCTGACGCTATCCAGGAGGCCAGGCTTTGAGTGAGCCCCAAGCCCGCATTCCTTGCCTTTCCAGAAGCCTGTGTGCTGTCACCACTCCCACCTCTCATCCTGCTTTTTTGTTGATGCTTGCACACTTCTGCTTGAGGCTCAGCATCGCACCCTGCCTCTGTAGAAATAACCAATGTTGTGTAGACGAGGCTACCCTGAACTTCAGATCAAAATCCCATTGCCTTAAGGCTTAAATTATCTTGCCAAAATGGCAATAATTATAAGCCTACTGTAAACATAAAAAAACAAATTAATGGCCCAGTAGAAGTCTCTACAAACTGCCAAGATCGAAACTCCCTGTGAATGTATTGAAGTCTCGAGCTCAAAAACCACGAGCTCTGGCCACACAAAGCTTCTCCACTCGTATACCATGTTCACTCCAAGTTTCATTGCTGCTTTATTTAGCATACTGACCCATGCAGCATAAATTGGAGTTTTAAGTGTTACATTCCCCAAAACACAGGCTTTTCCCCTGTTCTGCCTCCATCCCCTTCCTTCTCCTCTTCATCAATACTGCCCTGTTCTTTACAGTTGCAGTATAAGATTAGTAATCAAGAGTATATGCACTGTGCAGGCAGGCAAGGTGTTCTCACCAAAATTATTAGGTAAGTCACTACCTCGCTGGGCAGAAAAATTTAGAACAGCAAAGAGACCATTAGTGCTGGGCGGACGGTGTCTCCTCCATGCAGAAGACAACAAAGGATGTGTGTTAGTCCCCATCTGTAATAACAGAAATGTAACTATTTTTAAGACTTTTAAATAAACTTTTAAATATCCCAGGCTTTCTTCCCTTTGACTTTTCCTCATGTTGTCTTCAACTCTTCTCAACCATAAAGGCTTTTCCCACATGCCATCTTACCCATGAATCTATCCCTATGGTCTTCAAAAATTTCTCGGGAAACAGGCCCTTGTCCAATGCTTTGTGAAATGCGGTCTGAGGACCATCTACAACACAATCACAGGTTGTTAAAACATGTTACTGAACCCATCAATGCTATCCAAATCTTGAAGTAGGACCCTTGCCAGTGCCTTGTAAGAAGTTCTGTTAGTGCAAGAAGTTCCTTAGTGCATGACATCTGTACCATTTTTTTTGTACCTCATCATCACAGAGCACTTTTGTCTTATGATCTTGTGACTTGGCATTTACTGCTCTGTAAGTTGCTTGGAGGAAGTTCTCTTTTAAAACAAATTCCTTAACGGGGACCCTGCATATATAGCAGCTGCTCAACACCATTTTTTAAATGAGGTCAACTCATTTTTACTCATTTCTAAAAAACACTAGAACTCTTCCCTTGTCCTATCCTGATAAAGAGTCTCCCTGGTCCTATTTTGATAAAATGTCTAGAAGTATACGAAAAATCCATGTGAAATCACTATGCAATTAATTGAAATATTGTACTGTTTCACAATGTATTGCCTTGACTAAGGTAGCCACGTTCAGCCTTTTTGAGTTGCTGGTTTTAAAGGCTATATAATGTACTGCCCATTTCTAAGCATGGTTTTTCTATGCAATGAAGAATTCCTCTTCTTTGGTAAATTTTGTTTCCTCAGCATTTCCTATTGCATTGTTTTTAATGTTTATTCATTTTTGAGAGAGTGTGAGCGGGAGAGGGGCAGAGGAGACAAAGAATCTGAAGCAGGCTCCAGGCTCTGAGGTGTTGTACAGAACCTGACACACAGCTCAAACACACGAATTGCGAGATCATGATCTGAGCCGAAGTCGGATGCTTAACCAGGCCGCTTAACCGACTGAGCCACCCAGGCACCCCTCCTACTGCGTTTTTAAATGCAAAGTGATCTGTAGAGGGCAAGGGCTCTCTGAAACCTTAATGCAGTACCAGGTTGCATGTGTTACCATTTATAAAATTTTACTATACAATGTTTTACAAATATTATCATACAGTCCTTTTGTTTCTAATCAAGTCCTTCTCATTTTGTAGTGATTGCAAGGAGGTAGGAGAAGCAAAGTACCTGCGTTTTCCCTCAGTTCATGAAGGTACCAGTGAAGACAATACCGGTAACATCCAGAGACAACATTCTTCCATAATAGGGTCCTATAGAACCTGAAAACTTAATTCTTGCAGTGACACTGCTTGGTATCCATCATCTTTCAAAAGATTTGACACTAACAACCTGTGTGCTTCCACTGTAGAGAATATTTGTAAATTGGAGACTGAATTCTTACACCAAACTTTACTTTATAAAGACCATATGATAATATAGTGGGGGCAGAAGATAGTTTCAGTACCCGGGTAGCCTGCTCTCAGGTTTCTGCATTTTAACTCTAATAGTTGAGGGGTGCCTGGGTGGCTCAGTTGGTTAAGTGTCTGACTTCGGCTCAGGTCATGACCTCACGGTTTGTGGGTCTAGCTCTGTGCTGACAGCTCAGAGCCTGGAGCCTGCTTCAGAGTCTATGTCTCCCTCTCTCTGCCCCTCCCTCGCTAGTGCTCTGTCTCTCAAAAATGAATAAAAATTTAAAAAAAAAATTTTTTTTAAAAAGTAATAGTTGATTTAAATATTTAAATATTTCATGGAAATAATTCATTGAAAGCTGTGCTCCTTTATTTTCAAAATTTTTTATTTCATCTGAATTTCATGTGGTACAAAAATATTACATGCTTAAACAGGTTCAAATAGAAAGTTCTTTCAGTTCTTTGGGCCACCTTGAAGGCAAATAAATAAGAAATGTATAGCATACATAGAAAATTTTCTTTCACAAGAATAAAAATATCTGGACATTTTATACTTAGTGTGGCTTAGCAATCCATTTTATGTTAATAAATTTAATTAATTGTTAGGAAGTACAGTACATATATAAAATAACTCAACAGAGGACAGATATTTTAACTCTTAATTAAAAACATGTCGGCTTTAATTTTTTTCTTGTATTTTTTTAAGAAGATACTCCATTTGTAAATTCAAGTTTGGTTGGCCCTTTTTAGTCTTTTTGTTCAATATTTTGAATACTTCCATTTTCTTCTTTTTATAGAGCCTTTGAGCTTCTTCTCTCTCTTGTTTTCTCTTCTCGAATTCCTACAATTATTAACATATGCAATTTCAATTAGTAACAAACAGTAGATATTTTTCAGTCATTGTGTTGAAATAGCTATTTGAATGTAAACACTTTACGCTTATATTTTGCAAAATGAGAGGTGTTACCTATCACTGAAGTAGTGTACCCTCTGCTTTTACTCTGTAATGCTCTAATACAGACTAACACAAAGTTATTAAAAATTTTTAATTCTTTGGCTACAACTAAAATTAGAGCACAGAGGAAAGAAGGCATATTTATGTAAGATTTCATCATTTGATCAGATCTGCTGAAGAGTTAGAAGGGACTTTAGAGATTACCTACTCCATATAATACAAAAATCTTCACTCGCAGAATATCTGATATTCTGTTTAATTTGCCATCTGACAGATTTAATTCAGGAAACATTTACTGACTATATACTCGGGAAAGCACTGGTAGGCATTATGATTGTGATTAAGAATTATGCTCATTTGATTTGCGAAGATAAAGACTCAAATTCATTTGAGCATAAGAAAAATAATTCAAATTTATATGTAACCCTGAAAAGCACTACTTGAAATGTACAATATTCTTAGCAAAAGTTAGACAAAAGTTCTTAAAAAATGCAATACATGCGTTGTTTCTCAATTTCCCTGGTAACACACGTAGCACCCTAAAGACACAGCCTGTATTTGTACGGTAACATAATCACCAAAGTGCTTTCACATCACAGCATATTCTGTTCTTATAAAACTTTCATTCTAGCCTATTATCTTCATCTTACAGGTGACGAACTGATACTCCATAATATGGAAAGTGACTTGTCCCAAATCCCAAATACCCTGTACAAACAAGTCTCCTGTCTAGATCTTGTGAATCCAAAGTCTGTTTAGCATTCAAACTTATGGTCTCCTATGGTAAAGGACTTCATTTACTTTAACGAGCACAAAAGATCTGAAACTTATTCGTGAATTTAGGTATATACAGGCTAGTTCACCTCTACGGAGTTTCTCTAGACAAAGTAAAAGAAAAAAAATTAAAGTCTTACCATCTATTATGGGTGCTTATTTAATGTGCTTAGTTTTGATTTCTCATAGATTGGTGTTAGCTTTTTTCCTGACATCTGATATCCACAAATTCCAAGAAACTATCAATTTTCATGACTACAAAGCCCTAGTATTTATACATACATGAAGAAAATTTCAAAAAGATACTAAATGTTTTATAGCATAGTGGTCCTTACTTTATCTGCTATACTCTTTCCAAAGGTGGCAGATAATAACAGATGGCTGCTGGTTAGAAAAGAGCAGAATGTAACAAACTATGAAACAAATGTCCAGTACTTCCTCCTAGTCTACCATCGGTTTACAAATAGAATAATCAAGAGAATTGTACATATTAAACTTCCAGATTTCTTAATTATATAAATTCTAAAGTTAAGACATAACAGACATTTTATGTCAGTGCCATCTTTGAAGTAGTTTTTGTCTGATGTGCTATCCTTTTTAAAGTGATAGATTAATATAGCTTCAATGCAAAAAATAAAAACCACAGATTAAACAATTTTGTTGAAGCTGTGGATAATTCTGTTGTTCTCATGTGAAAAAGACTTATTATAATTTTGGGCTTCAGAATGACAATAAAGAGTGGTAACTTTTTGCTAAGCTAACCTAGGAAGCTTTTTAATAGGCAAGATCAAGTCGTTACAGAAAAGAAATATTCTATTCAAACACCTCCCTCTTTTACTTGTTTCAATGTAAAATTATGATAATCTGTATTTTTCTTAGATCAGTAGATCTCAAATTTTATCATACATAAAAATCTCGAGACACTTGTTAAAAGTGCAAGTTCCTGGACCACACTCTTAAAAAATGTTGCCCCAGATGCTCATATTACTAACCTATAAGCTGTATCTTTAAGATTCTATTCTTGACCTACTAGTTTCCCTTCTCAAAGATAATAGAAATGACGAGGAATCTGTTAATTCTCCAGCTCTGCTCCAACCACTCATTTATTCAATAGCAATTTACAGAAAACATACTATGTGCACATACTAAGCACAGCCTTACGTATGCATTTAGAATTAAAAAAAATAATAAAATAAATATTTTAAAAGATCTTACTTGTTTCTTAGCAGCACGCTCGGCTTGTACTTGCTCATATTCTTCCTGCGCTTTTTGATTTGATGTTTTCTTTTTATTTTTCTTAGGAATAGTAATGGAGCTTTATAAGATAAAGATATGTAAGTCAAAGGATTAAAAATGATGTAACCAAAATTAGGACATAACTATGTCAAATATAGTTCTTGCATAGTAAAATCTCACTGATGCAAACTAATAGAGCAAGGAAGAGAGGGTGGAAGAAAGAGGACATCAATCTTATTAGTAAAATGTCCAAACAACATACTACACATATAGTTTCGGCTTTCAAAATATTATTAAAAAATAATTATAAATAAATAATTATAGAGACTCTTTGAGAAATATTTCAACCAGGGGCCATACAGAAAGCTTTGACCGATCCTAAGACGTTAACAAACAAACAGGAAAGCAGCACAAGAATGACAGCAGGAAAAAAAGCATTAAATTAAAGGGTGTTACAGAAGTTGGGGGTGTCATAAACTTTAATCCGAAGTGCTTTGATCGACTTGTCTCTACTTCGTCTATTCAGTCATGAATGACCACACCTTGAACCTAGTTCCCGTCTAGAACTGTTCTATATTAAAGTCCTTCTCCCCTCTCTGATGTCCCACTCTAATAATTCAACTACTTAGGCTCAGAGCCCATTCATTTCTCACGCTATCTGATTCGGTAATTAACCTTCCTTTTCCCAGTCTCTGTTTTTCACTAGCCAATTCACAACTACCATAAAACAATTTTCAACAGATCCTTTCTAGAAATTACTCATCACCAGACCCTATGTTTTCTCCTAAGTACCTTCATTCCATGTCCTTTCATAGTCAAACACCCAGAAAGAATAGAAAATAGACTACAGATGTCACATCACGTTCACTTTTTTTTCCCCACATTCACTCCTTAACTCCTTGCCATTTGGCATCTGTTGTCTTTAATGAAACTATCATGTCAAATACGGCCTTCTAGCCAAATATGAGTGAGTCAATGGGCACTATTCAGTCTCATTTAACTGACCATTCACTACTTTTGAGAATTTCATTCCCTAAGTTTTAGTGACATTCTTCTCTCCTCATCACGTTTTTCTTTCTTCCCCAGGCTTTTCCCCAGTGTCCCTCTTCTTGGTCTCCATTCTTTAGCTGGTCATATCCAAGTTGATAAGGACTATCTTCTCAAAATCTCTCCAAAGTCACCAACGATTACCTAAACCATAAATCCAAAGACTTGTTTTCAAAGTCCTTGTTCTTCTCGGACTTTACAGTATTTGATAGATGACCAATCTCTACCTTGTACACCTGTCCTCTGCTGACTTCACTGCTTCTGTACTCCCCTTTCTCCAATTACGACACTTCTACTTAACTTCTTCAGTAACGTTCTCCTGCTTTGACCTCAAAGTTAAGAAATTTTCAACAATATGATTTTTACCTTCATGTTATATCTCATGGTTTAACCCTCCTTACCTCGATTATTACCAAGAGTGACTGAAACCTGCATTTCTAGATTCGCCGGAGCTATATGTCCATTATTCACTGATATGATGCACATGCCTACTAACAAAATTGAAATTTGAGTGTCTCTGTTTCTATTTTCAATTACACTTTTTCCTGGGGTCTTAATTTCTATTATTTTTACCAAAAGGAGTTAACAACTTTAAGCAATCTCTACACCCAATGTGGGGCTTGAAGTGACAAGGCTGAAACCAAGAGTCGCTCACTCCACCAACTGAGCCAGCCAGGCGCCCCAAAAGAGAGAGGCGGTAAGCGCTCCAGGTACTAACAACTTTAAAGAACAGTATTTTAGTGAACTGAAAAGTTAAGGGTCCCAGGTAACAGCTGGGTTCTGTGCTGAATTAGGTTTTAGCATATTTTAACTTGAAGCATGCGTAGAGAAAGTTAACTTTTAAAACCCAAGTATTATACAGCAATGCCATTTGTTTCTTAATTGTAACCAAGTCTATGTCCTCTGCAGGAAATAAATCTACAATAGTTGTAACAGCAGCAGTTAACACCTGTATAGTACTTCTTATATACCGCCCACCTTATATAAATAAACCAGTCTTCACAACACCATGAGATGGGTCAGGGATGCCAAAGAATCTGTGTGAATAATCCATCCTGAGGTTGAACAAATGGCAGCTCTGAATTACATGCTTCTTACTATCATTTCTATCTCAGAGAAGAGGCACTAATATGTTAAGTCCAGCTCCAGAGTCTGACGTTAACCACTATACTCTAATATCTGTCGAAGTAGTTGTTGGTTTTTTTAAACATATATTACTAACAAGAGTTTACCATGGTCCAAAAAAGTTAAATGTACTTGAGGCTGAAATCCAAAACCCAGATCTTCTAATTCCAACTTCATTACTTCTTCCATTAACATAAACTAGCCTAATTCAGTCATTATAGCTAAAAGGAAAGCTTCCTGAAAATATTTTCACATTATTCACTGTGATCTTAAATGAGAAAAATTCCAATTCCTCAAACTGTCCTATAATCTCTTTCATGAAACACTACATCTAAAATAAAGGATTTGAAAAAAAATAATACATACGTTATTCTCATACTATGTTGTTCTGCTGACTGAGGCTGCTCGGTACTACAATGCTCTTCAGACAAAGCTGGGGCAATGCTACGTTGCTCTTTTGGTAAAGGCTGATCAACCTGTTCTTTTGACAAAGGCTGATCAACTTTTCTAAGTTGCTTCCTGAGTCTTTCCTCTTCAGCCAAATAAAGATGTTTTAGATGATCAGGGTATCGATCTGTGAACTGGGATTCTTGTGAGGTTTGAGACTTCTTTCCCCTCCACAGCAATTTCTTGTAATTTTGCTGAATTTTCAGTTTTCTTCGGAATGCAAAGCCTTGTCCTATTGAAGAATATCAGTCATAAATTACTTTTTCAGAAAATAAGTTGCATGAGAAATGTAGCTATTCATTTAAAATGGAAAACATTTTTACATCATCCCGTCCAGAAGCTAGAATTACACTGTTTTGTTTTAAAAAGTCATTTTCAGAAAACAAGTTTAACGGAATGGAATGAATACTACGTTGGTCCTTTGCAAAAAGACTAGGCTAACATTAGTCACGCACACTCAATAATCTCAAAGAAGAGAAAATGACTAATGTTGCCTAACTCCCAACTGACTGTACCCAAGATCAAAATCAACTCCTAATTCATCATTAAAACACTTAATCTAGATCTTCAATACTTTTAGGAAAAAACTCACATTATTTTAACTTAGAAAAACACTATATGACTGATTTTCGAAAGAAATTCAGTACAAAAGAGAGAAGATGGTATACAATGTTCTGTACAACTAGTAATTTCCAGAAAACTTAACTTATGACTTATACGTTCCAAATGAGATCTGAGGAAATCTGCACACAGCAAGACAAAATAAAAACACAAACTAAAGCGAAATTCAGGAAGGTCAGCAAAAGCAAACGGTTTCGAAAGTTTTGGGATATTTGTAAGGATTTGGGGCAGTACATTTCCGGCCCCGTCTTTCTCTATATCCTTTACCATAATACGTGCAGAAACGGCCCCATTGATGCTCTGCTGCGGTTTCACAGAAGAAAAAAATGTAAGAAAAACAATTCTAATCAAAAATAGGTGCTAAGTCGGGGAAAAGGCTTAAAGATTTAAAGTTAGCAACACCGCCTCATCTTCCCATCCAGAGCTATGGGAAGCCCATGGCGTCAGCTGGTTTAGGAATGGCTCCCTCAGCCCCAAGCAGGACTGGATCTAGTTCCTAAAGCCTTTTTCCCTGCTACGGCGGGTGTCATATCCTAAGATTTCACAGGCCCAAAGACTTGTAAAAGTCTTCCTTCTTACGTACCCTCGCGAACGCTTCCCACGAAGGCCTGCGGGTGATTAGATCGCCACGTCCTCTGCTTCACATTCTTATTCCCGAATCCGACCGGAGAAATTCCATCGCTACGCGACCCAAAACTCCCTACCGGCCGCCCAGCGGCCGGTCTCACCGGCGCCATAGCACACCAACTAAGTCGCCTGGAAAAAAATCACAACGGACGCTGTTAAAGTACGTCATGAGACAAAAGCAATCAATCATCCCACTAGAGTCCACATCGGAGATCTATTCATCAGGTCTGTGTTACTTGCGACCGAGCCCTCGCCTTTGCGGCTACGTTTGCGCCACCTACAGCCCGGGAGGGTGAGCGTCATGGCGACTTCTTTTCCGCTCCCAGTGACCCAGGACCTGTCTACGTTGCATGTCAAGTTGCAGGCGTTGCTGCAGTTCCTGAGAGAAGCCCTGTCCATTTCTAATGCACATACGGTGGACTTCTATACTGAGTCCGTGTGGAAGCGACTGGTCGACTTGCCCCCAGAAACCGTGCTGGCGGTGCTAAAGAGCTCAGCAGCAGAGGCAGAGGCTCGGCCCTGCGAGGCGCGCCTCCTGGTGGAGGAAGAGATGGGATCAGGTGAATGGCAGGTGGGCGGGGCGGGCTGGGGGCCGAGAGATAGTCCGGCCCAAGAGTGTCTCCCTAGCGGAAGAAGAGCGGAAACAGGTGTGCAGCAGGACGGGCAGAGGCGGGGTCCGGAGGCACGGGCTTCTGGGCAGCGGAAGTGGAGTTGGTTCGTGGAGGGGTGGGGCAGGTACGTTCTTCCGGGATAGCTCTATCGTCCTTGCGTGCTTGTGTGTTTCCTAATTTAAAGAGACAGGAAATCGTGCCTGAGCGTTTATTCTTTGACTAATTATGCGATTTTTTGAATGGAGGGAAACAAGACGAACAATGCTTTTTGATTCCGCGTGGAAACGGCAGAAGACAAATCAACCCTTAATGAAATACATGAAGATAAATCAAATAATAATAGCCAAGAAAAAATAAAAACAAATGTGATAGCGATTGTGGGAGGAGACTGCTTTAATTTAGGTGGTAAGAAGTAGGAGAAGGCGCCAGCCTGCTGTGAGCCACAGCATAAGATTTCAGGAACTGCAAGAGTCCCGGAGGCGCGAAAGAGCGGGGCAGGTTCAGGTTCCGGAGAAAAGCCTGAGTGGCTAGAGCCAGGCATAGAAAAATGGCAGGTGTGGTCAGGGAGATAGGCAGGGGCCGGATCACGCAGGGATCTCCAGTTCTCAGAAAGATATTGGATTTTAAGTGTGATGGGAAACCTTTGGAGCCATTTGGTCAAAATGGGGACTTAATGTAGTTTATATTTGGAAAATAGTAATTATTTGAAGAAGAGACTAATGAAGCAAAAGCTGAGAGGCCAGTTAGAATGCCATTTCTGTAATGCAAGAAAGAGATGACTGTATCATGGAATAGGATGGTAGTAGTGAAGACCGGAAATATGTACCAGTTCACTTGAAAATTGTTTATAAAGTATCTACCATGTGCCATAAATTTTTGTAGACTCTGGGGTTTCTTATCTTCTAGAAACTTAGATGCTACTAAAATGAGTACATTTTAGAAGTATGATGATGACAGGACACCATCAGGCTTCTGGGATTTCTTCTGTTTTGCTCCTGGGCTTTCCCAACCTTGCCCGTATTAGTGAACGTTATTCACTGAGCATTCTCCGAAATACAAAGTACCACTAGAGGGTCCTCCTGTAATAGGACTTGGTAAATATTGGTTTCTTTAAAGTTACTGTTTATTGTTGAAAAGTTAGTATCTCTTCAGTTTGCTTTCATAATACCCAGTACTCTCCTAGTAACATGCCTTAAATGCTCAGTGTACATTTGCTGAATGAATGAATGAATGAATGATTCATGGTAGCTTCCCAAAAAAGAAAAGAAATGGTAATTAAATATGAAGCTCAAGACTTTCATATGGGTTATCACACAATAGAATTAGATTGTTTGCATATCATCATCATCAGATTAATAATGTTATTTGATATTTATTATTTACAGTATGCTAAGTGTTTTCTTGATTATCTCTTTTAACATTTATATCAGGCTTACAAGATGGGTTCTGTTTTCTTTGTGAAATTGCAACTCGAAGTAGTTTATCCGGGTCACAGCAATGGAGATTCAAACCTGGGTCATCTGAGGTCTTCACCGACATAAAAGTTTACTCTGAATTATCTTAAGAGTGAATTCCAAAAGCTGTTTATTAACAAAGCCAACATTTTTATGACATGACTATATTCCTTATTTTTTGTTTTGTTTTTATTGTTTTCCCCTTTAAGAATGTTAGAATTATTTTGTTAACTGCTGTATCCCTAGTACAGTGCCTAGTTGTTGTAATTGGATAATAACTATTTGGCAAGTGAATGAATGAGTAAATGAAGGACACCACTTGCTCCTTCTCTTGGGCTAGGAATACAATACTACCATCTTTGGGGAAAACCTTACAACCAATTTTTTATTTATGCAACAACAGTGGAGTCTAGACTAGACCGTTCACTTTTGAAAAGTACCTGGCCTTGCGTGCTTTTATACAACATATTCACTTGTGCAAATGATCAGCTCTATTAAAAAGTGAATTTTTACAATTCATGCTTGTAAGGGATATTTATTTTTGTTTATACCAAGATAAAAGATGAGCATTTTCTTTATCACTATGTGAGGTCTGTTGTTTGTGTCAGAGAAGAGTAGTTTTTGCTCTTTTGACTATATTTGTATCTTATTAAAACTTTCATCACGTGGCTATGTACGTTACAATTTAGCAGTTAAATTCTTAGACTTCTGTATTAGATGTGATTAAAATTCCAGTTCTACCATTTACTAGCTCTGTAACCTTGGGGAAGTTTGTTTATTCTCTCAGCAAACATCTACTGTGTGGCACACTTTTCTAGGAAGTAGGGAAATAGCAGCAAATAAAATTAACAATGACCCCTACCTTCATCTTGCTTGCGTTGTAGAGGGAAGAGAGACAATTTTCAATGCCACAGAAAAAATCAAGTAGAGAAGGGAGAAATACATAGAGGAAGTGCAGGAGAAAATTTTGTTTGCAATTTTAAAGAGGTCGTTCCAGCAAGAATTCATGTAGGTATCTCTGGAAAAGAAACCTAGAAAGGAGAAGTCATGAAGCTATCTGGAGGTAAAGCATTCCAGACAGTGAGAACAGGAAGTGCAAAGGCCCTGATGTGGGAGCATGCATGGTGTGCTTAAGGAGCACCAAGGAGACGGAAAGGGTTTCCATCAGGGACTCAAAGTGGGGTTTTCTGCTGATTCGTATGAGGAGTTAACAAGTAAACACAATTCCCAGAGCTTCCCTGAGTTAATGCATAGTGTGTAAAAGTACACCAGCAGATGTTTGAACCAATCATTTGGTGTTTTATGAGCCCAAGTCGTTTCTGAAGATCCTCAAGGTAGCTATTTTAGTAGATTTCTCTTACTAGGTGATGTTATGGCTTGGTCAGAGTCCTGAGAATTTCTTCTTTGTCCATCTAAAAAGAATCAGGGAAGAAAAATTTAATTCTCTACAATAAAAAGGAAAGATCTTGAAAATAACTCTATTTTATGGAAATAAATTACAAATGTTATGGACTGAATTGGGACCCCGCTCCCCAGATTCATATGTTAGAATCCTAACGCCCCATTGTGACTATATTTAAGGAGGCAATTAAGATTAAATGAGGCCAGTAAGGGTGGAGTCCTAATGGAGGAGGCAGAGACATCAGGAGAGCACACACAGAGAAACTATATCAGGACACAGAGTGCAGCCATCTGCAAGCCAAGGGTAGAAGTTTCACCAGGAACCAACTCTGCCATCACCTCCATCCTCCAGCTTCCAAGATGAGTGAAGTAAATTATTCTTAAAGACTGAAAGAAGCGAAGCATAGATCTATAATGAGTGTTACTGGAGGTAGCCGTTGAGATGTGGCACCGAACTAGACATCTGTTATTTCCGGTGTGGTCTCTGTCTATATGATGTGTATTATTTTTGTTTTTATGTATGATTTGGTCCAAGCATCTTAATTTGAGGCTATAGAAGTCAGTAACTATTTTTAAATGCCTTGCTGACTCAGGACAAAGGGGTTTCCCATCCCTCATCTCAAGAGATAAGATTTTATTACACCCTCTTTAAGGGAACAGCCTCTTTCTTTGGGAAGTAATGACTAAATGTATAAATCTGTAACATTCACAAATGAATCGTATCTTGGTTTTCAAAAATTTATTGGTTTTCACAAAGTCTAGAAAATTCTTCCAAAAAAAACAAGAAGGAAATGATATTCTGAGTTAGGGTAGCCAAAACATTTTATGAAGTAGAAATAGATCTAGATTACAGAGACAACCTGACCAGTTATCAAATTTGATTAAAATTTTCTTTAAGAATATATGTCTTTATTTGTTCTAATTATAATTTTAACATTAAGAGACTGCGTCCTAGCAAATGAATGATATGGATTATTATTATATAGTTATCAATGTGTATTAATAAATTTATATTTTCATTTCTCGTAACTTTGTTTAGAATCTGTCAGGGAAAACCTATTCAGCTCACAGGAAATCCAGTGTCTATACATGCAAAACTGTCCTTGGTGACTGCCAAAGCCCAGGGCTGTTCTAAGACCCTGCCTGAGCCTCCAGGGCATCTCTTATCTCTCTATTTCCAGCTTCTTGAGGCCATATGCTGCTTCTCCTGTTTCTTATTATTGTCACTCAAATGATCCTTACCAGGATTGGATGCTGAGAATTGGTTCCTTTTGGCGAGCATCTGTGTGATTAATTTACTATCATTTTAATTGAACAACGCAGAAAGTGTATGCCTATGACAGATTATTATTTTGTTAAGCTTTCCCTTAAATTATTTTTATTGCATCTTAATAGATTACATTTCTTCTTGGCCATCCTAAGTAGTTTTCATTGGTGGTGGTGATGGTGGTGATGGTGGTGATGGTGGTATATTGACATTGTGTTCTCGTTTAATTCAAAACAGATGAAGCCAGAAAATGTGTTTGAAATAGAAAATGAGAAAATAGAAATAATTAGTGTCATCTGTTTTACTCTGTTATATTCAACTTTTATTCATTCACTTTCCTTACATATTTCCCTGAACTCTGTTTTCCCTTTTTCAGTTTTTCTGAATCTTTTTTAGGAGACCTCAAGTGTGGAAATGACACCACAAGATAGTGGCAAATGTCAGCCCTGTTCCTGGGCTGCTGCTGTAATTATATGTAAGGGAGAGCAACCGAGCAAGCAAATCTGGGAACCCAGGGTAATTTGTCATCGTACTTTGCTTATTTGATATATAGAAAGTACTTTCAGAATGTTCCTTTTAGATGAGACCATTTAGAACTTGAATTTATATTCTAGTTTTTAATATATCCTCCCCAAGTTTTGAACCCCCATTCCCCATATCTTTCCATAATTAAGATGCTCAATACAGTTCGTGAAGATTCCTCTCATTATTATATTTCCCCCCTTTTTTTTCCTCATTCCATTTAAATTATGCTTATGTTTAGCTGGTCAAAATAAATTTGAGTGCCTTTTATATGTTTAGATAATTCATTTTATGTTGTTTATATAAATTTTGTCAAATCATTAACCTTTCACTGGAAGCTTGCAGTTAATGGTAACCTATCTTTATGGTCTATCATGATTTAGACTCTTTACCTGGTTTACAAAAAAAACCACATACAACACACACACACACACACACACACACTCACACACACAACTCAAACACTGCTTGTCTGCATGGTTTCATAAAGGATCTGCCTTTATTTCTGTTTTATAACCTCATCACCTCAGTGGATAAAGGGCTTCTCTATAAATGGCATCAACATTCTTTCTGTTACTCGGGCTCATAATCTGCCAACTCTTCTTCCTCAATTTCTCTTGCATCTGCTGCTTCCCATTCCCATAGCAAATAGTTAGTTTCCTCCTTTTTAAGTCTTGCAGCAGAATTTTAGCAATAACTTTGAGCTGCTGTTCTTGCCTTCAGACTCTCTATTTCAGGTGCCTTTCCATTCATACTGCTCTCCAGTTATCTTCCAGAATCATACTTCTGGTCCTGTCCTTCGTCTGCTCAAAAGCCATCAGTAGGTCTACATTTCCTGCAAAATAAAGTCTTTCACCTTCTGGCCTTATCGCCTGTCTCCTCTTCAGCTGGAACCTCACCGTTAATGTACGCAAATAGGAGGTAGCATGGAAAGAATATGGGTTTTGTGGTCATCTCATTTAGTTTTGAAACCTGGCTCTGATACTTTACTGCTGCACTGTATCATTTTGTGCAAGTCGGTTCAGCTTTTGAGCCTTAGTTTTCCCATTTGAAAAATGTGAATCATAGTTCCTGCTTGTAGGGGCTGAGTAAAAGTCGTTACAATATATGTTAAAACCTACCACATGAGTAGGCATTTAATAAATATTATTAATATTCTCTATATTCTTTTTCTCTTGGATAGAGGCAAACTGGACTCAGAGTCAGGAGACCTGGATAATCCATCTCTCAGTCTGATGACACAAGTCTGTGTCTTGAACAGACGTTTAACTGTAGGCCTTCGTTTCGTCATCAAGTAACTGGGGTGTTCCTCAGTGGCTGAGGAAAATAGCTGCCCCCAGTCTCGTGTGGCCTATCAAATGTCTTACATGACCAATAAGTGGTTTTTTTTCAGCCAGCATCTCAAAATTGACAGATTTAACATATACATATGCGCACACACACACACACACACGCACACACACACACACACACACAAATCTGGGGTTGTAGTTTCTCTTGAAAAAAAAATCGGATCTGGCTATTTTGTTGCACATCTCTGTGTGGCAAAAAGCTCCCTTTATATCTTCAAGTGTTATCTTCATCCCCTAGCAAGCATCACCATCCGAAATAATTTCCCCGGCCCCCCAAAGTGCTAGGGATTATGACTCTTGGTTGGTGCCCTTCAGTCCGTTTTCTTGTACCCCCTGAAAGTGAATTTGGGAGTTTGTTTCCAGACAACCAAAAATAGTTATGGATAACTTGACTAAATGTTATCTAGGATGGCTTCTAGTTCTCAAATCCTAGGGAATGTAATGATTTAAAAATTTTATCTCCAGACCTCATTAGTCCCTGCTGCTAAATCCCTAATCATGTTGAGTGCGTAAGTCAGCCTGAATGTTGAGATGGAAAAACATATGCACAGTCATTATTGAGTCATTCAAGTTAATACATGATTGAATTTCTTACATGATCTGACTCCAGATCAACTTTAATTATTAAGATGGCTGAAATAATTTGATGTCAGTTCTCGGTTTTTTGTTCTTTTTGTGTTTTGTTTTTTGCTTTTTTTTAGTTCTCAGTTTTAAGATATGTTTTCAACCAAAGTTGAAGGGAGGGAGTAGAAAGGAGTGATATCGTACTATCAGTACTTCTCTTGCAGTTGTCTCTCTGCCCATATACCTTATACTTCTGCTGCCTTGTTCCCTTAGTGTGCCACGTATTTTTCCCCTCCCTCATTTTGGTCACACAATCCTCTTTGCCCCACCTCAAATATTTAATAACTATCTATTTATTTCTCATTGTTTTTCAAAGCCCAGATCCGTATATGTGCTGCAAAAGCGAGCACTCAAAGCCCATATCAAATTGTACTACATTAATAACAAAACTAGTTAGTTGTATATTATTTTATTTCTACCTTTATTAGAGCACTTAGCATGTTCTGTTAGAATGACTTGCTTCTTTTGACCGTACTAGTATATGAGTTCTGGTCTCTAGCATATGGTGAGCGCCACAGAGTAGTGATGACTATGTGTTAAATTTAATGTAGCTAAGGATAGAGTATAGGGGCATTCCAGTAGATAGAGCAGTGTAAGCAAAAGGGTAAATATGGAAAAGCATAAAACGCACTTGGAGACAGGAACAAAGAGCATGCATAAATTTTTAAATAGTTAAGAATAAAGTCAGAAAAAAAATATTGCCGCCAGTTTCTGGAGACTAGTCTGCTAAACTGTTTGGAGCCATTCTTCCTTGGGGCACAATCACCTTTGTGATAGTCTAGAGTTGATGGATGGCCGGGGGCAAGATGATGGCAATGGAGATGCGAAGTGATAGTTTTAAAAGAAGTTGGGTAGTTCTTGGTGACTGATATTTATATGGGTTTAGGGAAATGGAGGAATCAAAGATAATTCAAAGAGTTCTTTGAATTCTTTGGGGAAATAGGGCATTTAGTTTTGGATATATCATATTTAAGGTCACCCAAATGGAGATTTTTAAGATTTCACATTCATTGCTCCTCAACCATTTATCTACCGCTTCACATTTTTAGAATCAGTTTACATGTTTTATTTGGGTAGTATGAATTATCACTTCTCTAGGCTATAAGGACCAAAAGTGACTGGAATGAATTTAATCCTACCGATAGTTGAAAAGTGAAAGAAAGGGATAAGCAATCCTTGAGCATCTCTTCTCTCACCTGTACAAATTCGGCATTCTCCAAAATTTGCTGTGGTCATTAATGGAGTTAAGATAAGAAAAGTCAGTAGTCTCTACACCTTACAACTTTTCTATTAGTATAACATGGTGCTAGGTGTTGTAGTTGAATACAGAAGTGAACTTGGCATAATCTTTGCCTTTAAACATTCACATTCCAATAAGAAAGATGAAAGATGTTGGTAATTATAGTATAAAAGAAAATTATAGTATGAAAGAAAAATTATAGTATAAAAGAAATGATCTATGTAAGTCCTATGTTCTAAGCATTGCCCAAGAAAATGCTTTGTCTGTCTGTCTATCTATCTATCTATCTATCTATCTATCTACCTACCTACCTACCTACCTACCTAGCTACCTATCTATCTTAATCTATCTATCTAAAGTTTATTTATTTTGAGAGTGAGCATGGATACGTGCATGAGCGCGTGCACACACACATACACACACACAAATGTGGGAGGAGCAAAGAGAGACGGAGAGAGAGAATCCCAAGCAGGCTCCATGCTGTCAGCGCAGAACCCAGTACGGGGCTCGATCTCACAAACCATGACATCATGACCTGAGCCAAAATCAAGGGTCCCGGCTTAACCAAATGAGCCACCCCTATCTCTCTCTGTTTATTATTATTTAATTTCCAGCTATGTGGCAGTGCTTTTATCCAAAACTAGTTGATTTCATTTTCCAAACAAGTTTTTCATCATTCTTTACATTTGAAATTTAAAATGTCCAGCTGTATGTATTTCAATTGTATTGTTTTCACAGGTTTTATCATTCTCCACAGTAAAATTCTAGTTTTCCCTCCTGGCATTCAAGCCTGTTCCTCATTTATTGTTTTATTCTTCTCTGTGTGTTTCTTAAGAATGTTTATGCCATCTTAGTGAGATAATGTGCCATGACAACTATTTTTTTTTATTTAAAAACTGACGATATTTTTAGACTTTATTCAGAATTTGACTACAGGTGGTGCTTTGTCAATGGTTATTTCTGAAAGATTACTATTCTTAATTGACTGCTCTTTGCATCTGTTGATTATGAAGCCATTATCTAAACATAGTGAATCTGTCCCTTTCTCTAAAACACCTGCATTTATAGACCTTTAATACTACTTAATATTTTATAGTATTTTCTACCAAAAGCAGATTTGGAAGTATAATTCCATTTTTAAATTATCTAGAAGTAATTATTTGTTTTAAGAGGAGGGTCATTTTTAATATGGCAACCTTAAACTTGTATAAAATATTTCTACTTCTATTAGTTCTTTTCAGTCTTCCTTCCCCCTCTTCCTTCCCCCTCTTCCTTCCCCCTCTCCCTCCCCCCACCTTTCACTTGGTATGTGCATTTGACTTAAGTTTACTTTTTGTTTATTTATTTATTGACTTTATATTTTATTTTACTTTTTGTATTTCAAATTTTAGTTTTTTTCCCCTTTTTAAATTTAAATTTTAGTTAGTTAACATACAGTGCAATATTGGTTTCAGGAGTAGAATTCAGTGATTCATCACTTACCTCCAACACCCAGCGCTCTTCCCAACAAGTGTACTCCTTAGGACCCATCACCCATCTAGCCCATCTCCCACCCATCTCTTTCTGTCAACTCATAGTTGTTCTCTATCATTAAGAGTCTCTTGTGGTTTGTTACCCTCTCTTCTCTTCTGCGTTCAGCAACGTGTCTAGTAAGAAGTTGCTCTGGCCAAGATCAAAGAAGTTTCTGCCTGGGTATTCCTCGAAGATTTTGATGTCTTTCCTCTCCATTTAGGTCTTTCATCCATGTCAATTTATTTTAGTGTGGTGTAAGAAAGTGGTCCAATTTCATTCTTCTGCATATCACCGTCCAGTTTTCCCAACACCATTTGTTGAAGAGACTGCTTTTTTCCACTGGGTAGTTTTTCCTGGTTTGTCAAAGATTAGTTGACCACATAGTTGTAGGTCTATTTCTTGGTTTTCTATTCTCTTCCATTGATCTTTGTGTCATTTTTTTGTGTGTGCCAGTACTGTACTGTCTTGATGACAGCTTTGTAATATCTTTTATAAAATATGTGGTTCATTCACCTCCTGAATCAGGTGGTTGTATCACTTGAGATGTCTCTGGGATTCTGCAAATAAGTAACAATTTTGCCTTTCTTATTAGAGATTTAAATTTAGAATGTGCAAATTTATTTAAAACCATTTATTATTAACATATGCTTTGTCAATGGAATAGACTAGCCTGCATGTTTTGGTATCTTAAATTATTTGTTTTGTTTAGATGGATATTATCTAAAAAAAACCAGCCTAGTAACTTAGACAATCAACACTGAGGATCTGTTTAATAATAAAAATACTGGAGAGGAAAGGGTTATCTTTTCAAAGTTAAATTAACTTTAAAAATATAAAATTCATGTTAAGAATTAATAGCTCTCTACTAATGGGAAAAAAAGGATAACCCTAGGTTTTGGTAGTCACTACTTAGTTTTCATATTTCAAACATTTAAAATGATCTCTAGAAGCCAGACAAAAAATACTTGGTTGAATTACACATTATAATATTTACATTTGTCAGTATAAACCGTGAAAAAGAAAACAGTAAAATACAGTCATTCTTAATCTTTTGGGTTGCAAATCCCATTAAAAGATTGAATTAAATGAATACGATAGAACCCCTTCCTCAAAAAAACAGGGTATGTATGGTCATAATTAGACACAAAGCTATGTACAGCTTTAGGTGATTCATAGGCTTCTTTAGCTCTTAGACCTTAGGGTGGGAACCACTGGTTGAAAGTGTTAATAGTAATACAAAACTCTGAATTCTTCTTGATTTAAACCAATGCTTGGGCTCATTCTTCACTTTTTCTTGTAACTTTTTGTTCCTAATTACTAGCAATTTATATATTTTCGAACATTTAACTAGTCTTCTTTTCAGTTTGTATAGTCTCTCTTTATTCCTTTTTTGGAAAGGTTTTTTTTTTTTCCTTTTTTTAAAAAAAGTTTTTATATAAATTCCAGTTATTAGCTTGCAGTATGATATTAATTTCAGGTATACAATGTAGAGATTCAACACTTACATACATCATCCAGTGCTCATCACAAGTACACCCCTTAACCCTCATCACCTATTTCCCCTAGTCCTTCCCACCTCCCCTCTGGTAACCATCAATTTGTTGTCTATAGTTAAGAATCTAATTCTTTAAAACACAAACAGAAAAAAAGTCTGTCTTGATTTGCCTCTCTCTCTTTTTTTTTTCCCCTTTGTTCGTTTGTTTTATTTCTTAAATTCCACATATGAGTGAAATCATATGGTATTTGTCTTCTCTGACTTATTTCCCTTAGCAAATTAGTTCTAGCCCTCTCCATTTTGCTTCAAATGGCAAGATACCATTCTTTTTTAGGGCTGATATTCCATTGTATGTATACATCTTTTTTTAATCGATTCATCAGTGGATGGGCACTTGGGCTGTTTCCATAATTTGGCTATTGTAGATAATATCAAGTGGTGAAAATACTCCCTCCTCTTGTAAGGGGAAGCTCCATTTCAGATTCAGCCCTAGATTATCAGACTAGTATCTCTAGGCAGCACCAGTGACAGTTACCGAGGCTCAATTCTTCCCTCTTTGTTACTGAAACCAAAATGGTGAATTTAAAATTTAGGTTGACATTTTATTTGTTTATACTCTGTTTGCAGCCACCTTGAAGAATGACCCCTAAAGAATAAAATGGATTTGATTTTATTAATTATTTACACCATTATAAAAATTGAGTAAAGAACAAACTCTGCCTAAGGTATGGTAGGAACTAGATAGACAGAAGTGTATGCTTAATGCAAATTTCTTTTGCATATTCCTTCTAATTGGCAACGATTATAACTGAGTTAAGAGGAGAATAGACACATTTATTTTGTATTAATGTTGAAGTGTAAGTAATGGAGTTTAGCTAACATTGGCAGATGAAATTAAGCTGAATTTAATGAAATGCATAATGGAAAAAAAGTACAATTTTAAGAGAGAGGTGTGACTTAATTTTACTCTTTTAAAATGTCCTATTAGTTATTAATTATGCTTATAATTACAGTGTACTTGGAACAGAAGTTCTTTGTGTATCCTGCCTCAAATAATAAACAAACTGGAAAGCCTTCTTTATTTTTGAAAGCATGGAAATCTAGGTCCAAGTCAATGTGTAGGAAAGATATATTGGTCTTCTCAGTAAGAGATTAAGGGTACTGTTAGTTACTAAGATACTAACATTGTTGAGGCACTGTGGGATGGTAGAGACTAAAGTGGTGTTAAGAAATGACAGTCAAATAGGAAATGAGATATCTGTGATAGGAACAAGTGAAAAGAGATTGATTTCAAAGCACTTATCAATTTTTAAAGTTTTGCAACCCGGAATTAATTTTGTATTTTGGTAATAAAATCATATTTGATTTATTAAATTTAAAATTTATTCTTTAGAAAATATTTACAAATATTTAATTTACTTTTAAATACTTCCGATTTTAAATGGAGTTTTAAGTTGTTGGATTTCTAGTAATCTAGCTCATAGTTTTGGTTATTTTCTGAAAATAGAGACTTTTGGTAATTGAAAATTAAAATATAATGAACTTAAAACTCTACCTCAGGTCTTTAAGGCATAGAGTCAGTTCGTAATCTACCTATCAAATTTCACATTAAATTCGGTGAGAAATATCATTAGTATTAGAATTCTCTTCTATATTTTATTTATTTATTTATTTATTTTTTATTATAATAGTTTATTTTCAAATTGGTTTACATATAACACCCAGTGTTCATCCCAACATGTGCCCTTTTTAATGCCCATCACCCCCTCTCCCCCCTCCCTCATCCCCCTCACCCTCAGTTTTTTCTTAGTCTTTGAGAGTCTCTTATGTTTTATCTCCCTCCCTCTCTGTGTCTTTTTTTTCTTTCCCCTCTTCCCCTCCCCCTGGTTTTTGCTTAGTTTCACAAAGTCCACCTATTCGTGGAAACATATGGTATCTGTCTTTTTCTGACTGACTTATTTCACTTAACATAATACCCTCCAGTTCCATCCATGTTGCTACACATCCACTATGATAGTGGTGCCCAGTGCTAACCAGTGGGTTCCCAACATTGAGTAATTCTTGCTGTCATCCTACATAGAATGTGGAACCCAGGGTTGGCTCTTGGACTCATATGTTGTATCTCAAGTTGCAGCTCACTTGTCCCTAGTTGTGTCGTCCTTCTAATGATGCAGGTCTTGCACCCGAGTTCCAGACCCAAACCTCCTTTATCCCAGCAGGCTTCACATTTAGGAACTGGGTATGTGAATTGATCTTCCTTTTGGGTTTTCCTATAGTAGCCTATATGCTGTTCTGGACCTAAATATTCGTGTGTTTTCAACATTCTATTCTGACAAGACCCTCAGTATACTTAGATGCTTAGTTTATTATTTTTTTTATAATTTTTTTAATGTTTATCTATTTTTGAGAAAGAGAGAGCACACGCACGAGTGGAGGAGGGACAGAGAGAGAGGGAGACACAGAATCCAAAGCAGGCTCCAGGCTCTGAGCTGTCAGCACAGAGCCCAATGTGGGGCTCGAACTCATGAACCGTGAGATCATGACCTGAGCTGAATTCAGATGCTTAACCAACTGAGCCATCTAAGCACCCCTTTAGTTATTTAATTTAGACTAATCCTTTGGGGTTGCTTACTGTGATCTAGGCTCTGTATTAAGATGATATGTGTGTGTGTGTGCACGCATGTGCGCACATCCGTGTGTAATACTTACATTAAATACTTGTGTACATTTTCACATGTATTTGTTTGTGTATATGTGTGTGTGTATTCTTTAACAACATTATAAAGTCTGTGTTTTCCTCCCATTTTATAGATAAATCAAGTCTTAGAGCAGATAAATAAATTACTCATAGCCACACAGGGATAGACAGTCTGATAAACAGAATTTTGGTAGCAAGCATTATTCTAAGTCCTGAGGAAACAGCAATGAATAAAAATCTGTATCCTCTTGGATCTTACTTGCTGTGTCAGATGGTGTTAAGTGCTGTGGAAAAAAAAAAATTAAAAGATCAGAGAGAGTAAGAGTTGAATGTGGTTGCAGTTTTCAACAGAATTATCAGAGAAATTTTCGCTGAAGTGGTGACATTTGAGCACAGACCTAAAGGAAGTGAGAGTGAGCCATGAAAATACCTGGAGGAGATGGTCTGGGACAGAGTTAAAAGCAAGCGCAGAGCCCTGCGTAAGCACGTCCTATGTGGCATCTCAGAATCCTCGCTGGGGATCTCTGTGCCCCAGGAGTCCTCATTCATCATTTGTTGTCCATATGCTTCGAAAATGAGAAGACACATGTCCCATAACTGAATCTCAATTAGCTTTATTGAGGTTTAGTTATTACCTTGCACATAAAAAACACCTTGGGATTTTTCATTTTTTCATCAGAGTTTTTTTTTTTTTAATTTACCAAATCAGTTTCTAAATTGCTATATCTTTGTATGATATTTTTATTTGCCTTCAAATTAAACTACGAAAATGGTCTGTTACGGTTAAAATACATAGTTTTTCCTATTTTTATACGTAACTTTATTATTACAGATAACTAGTTAAATGTGAAAATATTTTTGAAATGATTATGTACTTCAAACATTCAGTATGATGTTAATATTGGCACAGTGAGAATATGAATGTAGATTCTTTGTTAATTTTAGCTTATTCTTTCCAAGAGCATGGTTTACATGTTAAAATGACGTATTGTTTCAGTTCGTCAGTAATTGCCCAGAAGTAGTATAGGCAGAAAGTTTCCAAGATATAATTGGATGATGATATAAAGTAATTTTTAAAAAAACAATAGTATATATTTTATTTTCTTCCTTACATAAATAATAGGATTATGGAAATATTCAAATGTTCATAAAATTTAAAATGTCCCGTCTATAATTTTCACAGTTCAGCAAGACAGACTTTAACTTTTGCTTGAAGTCTACTAAACAAGTATAAAAGATTAAACCCGAAGTCCGTTGCGGAAGTTACAGCCTTACTATATGTAATTAAATTTGCATTTAATATAAGTAAATATCTGTTTTAGAAAACATGTTCAATTCAACTCAGCCAACACTTTCAAGCATTTATTATGCTTATGAAAGTTTTATCAATAAGAAAAAAAACCACTTGTGAAACTATTGCAGTAGCACTGGGGCATGGGGTGTTTCATTCCACAGTGAAAGACATTTTTACATTAAGATTGATGAGCGTCTGGGTATGTGGATTAAGGGCACAGGGAGCATTTAAGATGATGGAAAAACTTCAGCACTGAGTGAGCAAGGACATTATTACACAAGACAGGAAATAGGAGAAAGGAAAGGTTTGGAGAGCATAAGAATGTTCAGTTCAGATTTGAATTGGAGACATCCGTAGGCTATTCATGTACAAATGAATATAAAACATTTCCATGTCCTTTGAAGATTATTATTAAGAGGGCAGCGTTGATTTTTTTCATGACATTCTGGGCCATGGGACAGTTCTAGGCTGTGCGATAGCAATAGTGACCTTTGTCCTAACTCCGGTAACACAGCTAAGCCTCAAAATTTACACATAATTATATTCTCTCTTGTATCACGTTCTAATATTCTAAATTGCTCTTGTCTCACCTTATGATTATAAACATCAGGGCTCAGATGAGATTTTATTCTAACAGGCTCAGCAGTGCTTTGAAGTCCTCCCACTGGCCTCAGTGTTCACTGCCACCACAGAACCTTAGAATTTGTTCTTCTAGTATAGCTGGTGATGCGGCAGTAGTGACTGTATTAAAGTGTTGCTTTCATCCATCCATCCATCCATCCATCCATCTATTCATCCCCTACACCCTGCCATGTGCAAGGTGTTGTTGCTTTACAAGGTGTTGCTTTACAGCTGAGTGCCGGCGTATGCAAGGCAGGAAGCAGTCTAGTTGCTTTGTTTCTAGAAATAGATACTACAACAAAATCTCATTATAAAACCTCTTTATTTCCTTTTCAGAGACTTATCAGTTGTTCGTTCTATGTGTAAAAATTACTTTTTAAATTTTTCGAAACCTTAAAATCACTTCCAGTAGAGGGAGGTGTTGAGGGAAGTAAAGTGAGAGAATTAAGAACATAACCAAAGTAAGTATGAACCATCTTCAGATATTACCATGTACGGTATGGATCTCTGCCAGAGGAAATTCTGGCTAGACCTGATTCTGCCCGTCAGATGTGCCGAGTGATTTTAGACTACCATCTTTCCTATTTTCATTTGTTGCCCACTGAATTTACTGCTGCAGCGTGCTAATCAAATGTGAGAATTATGAGCAAGGTTCACATGCCCTGCCTTTTGGTGTCTGTGCGAACCTGGCTAAAGTGTAGCCTCTCAAGGTTTCAGTTTCTAACTCTGTAAATGGGGATAAGACCACTATGTAATCACCTCATAAGACTATTCCATTAAATGTAAACTGTTGAGCATGGTGCCTGGCACATAGCATATGTGCAATAAATGTTAGTTATAATATTGATGAGTTATTGTGAATCCTAACAGTATTCTGTCTTCCTTAAAGTGCTAATTAACATTCAGGTAAAATAACAGACTTTTATTTTTGAAACTTTATTTTTATTAAATGTAATAATGAAAACTGTGTAAAATGTAAATATATTAATTGAATGTTTCTATTTTTAGTTTTGAAGTGTTATTATTCATTCCTCTACCTTGAGATTTTTATAATCCAAAGTGTATATATGACTTCTCTGTCTTTCCTTTACATTGATCTCTGCTGGGTTTTTTTTTAAAGAGTCTTAGAGATACCCCGATCTCATATTTACAGAAAATAGCTTTTCCCCTACCTTTTTGGTCCCCTTGCTCTCTCATGTCCAATTAACCTATATTATAAGAAATGTCTTTGAAATAGTCATCTAGGTTGCATACAGAATAAGAGTAAGTTAAAGACAAAGCGTGCAATCAAGCAGACCAGGTACTTCCAGTAGAGGGAGATATTTACAAAATAATCAAGCCATATAGTATGCTGGCACATTAGGCCACAAATTCAAACACAAAGTGTTCCCTGTGTAAAAAAAAAATTGAACTAATTAATAATTAAGTAAATATTAGTTGAGTGCACTGTAGTTTCTGTTTTTCCAGTCACCAAACCCAAACTCCTTCTACAAGTACCTAGAGAAGCACTGTGAGGACCAAATATACCATTACCATTGCCACACAAGCTGACATGTCTCTCTCTCTTTCTCTCTCTCTCTTCTCTGAATCTTTAGAAATATTTCTGTAATTCAGAAAGATATTTTCACAGATTCTAGACTATCTGAATAAACTGGTGTAGCCCTAAATAACAGAAACTAATGGATTAAATCAGACACTGTCCTTTTTTTTTTTTAAAGCAAGCATTGCTAAAGATAAGTTTTATAATTTAGATTTCCAAATTTCTGAAATTACTTCAAGGCCTATAGTTAAAAGCAAATTAACAACATTTAGATCAAGTTGGATTGGGATTTTTTTTTTCAAGTATTTTCAGTAGGATAGTTAAGTTGATTTGAACCTTTACTTTTCCAACAGAAACATCACATTTCTTTCTGTTGGCAACATTGTCCAATAACTGACTACTATAATAGTCCCTCTGCACTCTGAGATTTAATACTCTTATTCTATCACACTCTAAGAAATTGCTGCCCTGGAACTTGGGGATGTTGAGACTGCCCTTAAACCTGAGAGTCTCACTTAATAGTTGACTGAGTTTTCCCCTCTGTATCATGCCTAAATATTTTGATGTGGATTTTATTACTTTTGGCTGCATTAGTAAACTCAGTTTGTAAAATATCCAAAGAACTTTATAATACACGAAATATATCTTAAATAAATTCACTATAGTAATTTTATAGCTTAAATTTCCATCTTGTTGATTCAGAAATGGAAGTTACAGGTCTCTGCCAAATCTATTCTTGTTAATTAACATGGTAAACATTACCACCAACAACTTAATAGATATTAATTAGCTTTAAAAAGATGCTATCTTAAACTTGTAGTGTTTATTTAGAATTCTGCAAGCTTCCATCAGTTTTCTTCTTTTAAATTTTGCCAGGAGCATCATTGTCTTTGTGTTTAAATAATTTTACCAGTAACTATGAAGGATCAGCTAAGCTAGAATAGACTTCGTAGTGTATAGTTTGGTTTCTCTTGGAGAACCAAAGTTGTTTCCTGGATTGTACCATTCTTTTTGTAAGGCGAACATTTTACTACACTTGATCTTGGCCGAAAGGTTGAGAAGCAGTTCGTAAGGTGAACACTTAAAAACTTCATTTAAACACTGGGTGTGTGGGTCTTTTTAATTATTAAAAGTAATTTATCTCAATGAATGAACCTCATTAGACCAATCTATCCAAAGAGTGTATTTGTACCACTAAAGACAAATTGGAATGCCCTTTTTGTAAGCTTCCTAAATAAATTAAATGTATTGAAAATGGCCCTAGAAGATTGAAATTGAACGAATAAAAAGCAAATCTATCAATGTGCATATGTGTATCCATTAAAATGGGGGAGCTTATGCTGCAGTAGTAAACCTAAGAACTCAGTCACTAAAAAAGAATGAAATTTACTTTTCTATATGTCATGGCCCGTGGTAGTTTGACAGTAGTGATGTCCCTGTCCCAAGGACCCAGGTTCCATCTTGACACATGCTTCAGTGATTACAGTTCTGGGAATAGAAAGCATAGTGAATTTTCTGATTCTCTTAAAACTTCTGTCTGACAATGGCATAGTTCACTTTGCTGAGATGTGGCCACACTGGAGTTCAAAAGAACACGTGTTCGATCCTCACACTGAGAGGGGTACCAGATGTTTGCAAACACTGTGACAGTTGATCGTACTCTTAATGAGGAAGCATTTGGAAATCATCAGTGGTTCCTATAATAAACTTATAGAATGTCTGGTTTAAAACTGACCAGGGGAAGAAAATGAACTGTTTTCACCTGAATATAACATGAGTAGTTTTAGAACTCACATTGATAGTGCCTTGAACACACGCACACAAAATTTCTACGTGGTCCACATGATGCAGGGCTATTTTACGGTAACATTTATACCACTGGGGACATTGCCATCGTTCTACATGCAGTGTGCATGGGGAATAACAGTGTAGTGCATGAGGGCTGATTGCCTTTAAATTCACAGTTGTAGGTCAGCCAGGACTGTTCATAAATGTAATGACTACTCTATAGTTTAGCAATACTTTATCTTTTAATGTTTTTAACGTTTATTGATTTTTGAGATAGAGCACAAGTGGAGGAGGGGCAGAGAGAGAGGGAGACATAGAATCTGAAGCGGGCCCCAGGCTCTGAGCTGTCAGCCCCTGACATCGGGTTTGAACTCATGACTGCAAGATCACGACCTGAACCAAAGTCAGATGCTTAACCGACTGAGTCACACAGGCGCCCCCAGTTTAGCAATATTTTAAACTTTTATCTTTTACCTTTTTTTTTTTTTTTGGTCTTTAGAACCAAAAAAAGGGGGGGCAAGTTTTAATTTGGAGTTTAAATATATAATTGTGAACACTACTAAGAGAAAACCAGGCACTACAAATAGCTAATAATCAAAATAATAAACATAATGGAATCATTAGAGATATCCTCAAAATTCACACCAAAATGAAAATACTGTAATTTATTGTAAAAATCCAGTGTTTTTCATTTATTTTTTTAATCTTACTCATTAGTTATTAACTAATTATTGCCAACATTTTTCTTTTTATCCTCATTTTTCTTTTTTAGGTATTACCGATTTTCCTCAAATATTTTGTGAAACTTCCCAGAAGCTGGTGAGTGTGGAAGGCTTTGCTTTGGCTGTGAGATATTATTCTGTACAGAACTTGGGAATATGTACTCCCTTTGAACAGCTGCTTGCAGCCCTTCGAGGAAATCAAAAACAGAAAACTGGTAGGTGTGTCTGTGTGTGTGTATGTACGTATGCGTGTTTTTTAGTACTAGAAGCAATAGACAGTTCATATATGTATATCTTTCCAACGTATTCTTAATTTACTATTAGACCTTCTGTCATGACCACTGATAGATTGGCTTGTGCCAATCTTTCTTATGAATTATATTATACAGAGTAACTTAGTTACACACCTCCACATTGTTTCCTACATTGTAGTTCAGTTATTAGTCTTTTCCTTTGTAGTTCATTGTGTTTTGTGTCAAGGAACATTTTTAATAATGTTCTATGGGTCTTCTTCTTATTTATATTCTTAATTCAAGTTTTGATTCATAGCAGCTAAGCTAAATAGAGATTTATCAGGCAGACACAAATGAATATATTATTTTCATATGTAATTACAGAAAACATGAACATTGATGGTTTTTCATTACATTTTGTTCCTTCGATAGCAATATTTTAATTTTGTTTTACTTTTGTTCAGGCGAAAATGTGAAACCAGAGGAGTTTATGAATTTGAAAAAGTCTCATGAAGTTCAGGCTATGTCAGAGCTGATCAGCAGTATTGCTGATTACTATAGAATAAAGCAGGTAAGAGAATTTCTGTATTTTCAGATGTTAAAATTATTGCCATTTTTGTATCGTTTACATCTTTTCGTCTGCTCTCACTGCCTTTAAATGTCATTAAATAATAGCTGAAATTACATATGTCAGACACTTTAAATATGTGCTCTCATTTCCCAATACAGTGTGATCATAACAAATTTACACTAAAAATAAGTTATGTCTATTCATGTTTTGCCACAAATTTCACTCTTGAATTATCTTTGTTGGAGCGCCTGGGGGCTCAGTCAGTTAAGCATCTGACTTTAGTTCAGGTCAGAATCGCAGAGTTTGTGAATTTGAGCCCGTGTTGGGCTCTGTGCTGATAGCTCAGAGCCTGGAGCCTGTTTTGGTTTCTGTGTCTCCCTCTCTCTCTCTGCTCCTCCCCTGCTTGTGCTTGCTGTCTCTCTCTCTCTCTCTCTCTCTCTCTCTCTCAGAAAGATTTAAACATTAAAAAAAATTATCTCAGTTATTTTCCAACTTGAAGCAGCAATATGATAATGACAGTTTGCAAAATTGTTTGCCACTTGGTATTCTAAGGACCTGGGTTACCAAGCTGTGCTCTGGGGAACCTGCCTCATTATAGTAACACAAAGAAACAATGTTTTAGAACCTGGATTCTTTCATGGTGTCAGAATCACCATGCATTCCTGTTGTGAAAGTAGCTTTTGTGAAACATGGTAATGCCTAAAAACAGATGTTTAATTAAAATCAAACATTGCCTATATTGACCTATAAAAATAGGAAGTTATTTTTCTTAACCCTGGCTCGTAAAAATAGTACATTAGTTTTCTTATCTGTACAAGAACAATCTCTGGAAGTAGAGAATTTTCCCTCCTTCAGTTTTTGTTAGGTGTTAGAATCTTTTCTATGGATTTTTCTAGCCTGTGGAGAGTTCGAGAGTGACTAGAAAACGGACAGCTTGGGGTAGGCATGCAGAGCCACTGTGGCAACATAGATGTCTAGGTTAGGGGTCAGAGGCGAGAGCTAGGGCAGTGATTTTCAGCCTTTTTCTAGCGGATCCTACCTAGCAGCACCTGTCAGGATCAGTAACAGGCTTACCGGGGCAGTGATACTCAGCTGGAGTAAAAGGGGCAATTACACGGTCAAATTTAAACTACTGCCATACATGTTACATGGATAAACATTAGAAATATAAAATTGAGTGGAAAACTAAACAATTTACAGAAGACTACGTATTTTATGGTACTATTTTTTTAAAGGTCTTAAGCAAAATAATGGTATATTCTTAATGCAAAAATTGCATGTAAAAAAGCTATTATAGAAGCAGGGGAATCATGAACAATAATTTGAGAATAGTTGTTACTGCTGGTCGAGGAAGCAGCGAGAGAGATATAGAAGGAAAACAGCCCTGCGCAGTGGAGATACTCATATTCTCCTTCATAGGGTGACTGATAGGTTCATCATTATAGCAGATACTGTCGGATACCGAACCTAATATTTCTCGGGCATTTCACAGTATGCCAGATACTGGCAGTGTCTGCATTTATCCCTGTGAGTTTTCTCTGGTTGCTGAAGCAAAGCACTACCTGTGTACAAGTTCTGGCAATTAATTCCTCCCTGTGAGTAGCCTTGAATTAATGATTGATACAAGTTGATGTGCAAATACATCAACTCTTTAACATTTCAGGTAAGATGATTCTCAGCTATGTTGTCTACACTAGCTCTCAGTTTCCCATTGTGATTAAACCCAACTTGTGCTAAAGTGGTATCTTTCTCGATAGCACACCTTTTCCTGAGCTGCCTTCCTTTCTCCTTTTCTCTTCTCTACTTCCCTACCAGTGTTTATTTCCCTCCCAGATAATTCACTTATACTTAAATCTTTGTTATAGAACCTGCCCTGTGATAATCCAAACTAAGATTAGTGTCATTCATTGATGTGCTTCATAACATTATTCTTAGACTTCATTCATTCTTTTATTTATATGAAATATTGCATAATAAATAACTTCAAATTCATATAGCACATTATCATTTTTTCAAGTTTATCTTTTAAAATTTATTTTATTCATTTATTTATATTTTTGTTCATTTATTTATTTTTTTATTTAAATCCAATTTAGTTCACAGATAGTGTAATCATGATTTCAGGAATAGAATTTAGTGATGTCATCCGTTGCATATAACACCCAGTGCTCATCCCAACAAGTGTCCTTCTTAATGCCCATCACCCATTTAGCTCATCCTCCCAAAACCTGCCCCCCAGCAGCCCTCAATTTGTTCTCTGTATTAATAGTCTCTTATAGTTCGTCTCTCTCCTCTTTTATCTTGTTTTTGCTTCGCTTCCCCTATGTTCATCTGTTTTGTTTCTTAAATTCCACATATGAGTGAAATCATATGGTGTTTGTCTTTCTCTAACTTATTTCACTTAGCATAATATACTCTAGTTCCATCCATGTTGTTGCAAATGGCAAGATTCCATTCTTGATTGTCAAGTAATATTCCATTATGTATATATATATACCACATCTTCTTTATCCACTCATCAGTCAATGGGCATTTGAGCTCATTCCATACTTTGGCTATTGTCAATAGTGCTACTGTAAACATTAGGGTGCATGTGCCCCTTCAAATCAGCATTTTTGTATCCTTTGGATAAATTCCTAGTAGTGCAATTGCTGGGTTATAGGATAGTTCAATTTTTAATTTTTTGAGGAACCTCCACAGTGTTTTCCAGAGTGGCTACACCAGTTTGCATTCCCACCAGCAGTGCAAAAGGGCTCCTGTTTCTCTGCATCCTTGCCAGTATCTGTTGTTACCTGAGTTGTTAGTTTTAGCCATTCTGCAAGGTGTGAGGTAGTATCTCATTGTGGCGTTGATTTGTATTTCCCTGATGATGAGTGATGTTGAGCATCTTGTCATGTGTCTGATAGCCATCTGGATGTCTTTTTTAGAAAAGTGTCTATTCATCATGTCTTTTGCCCATTTCTTCACCGGGTTGTTTTTTGAGTGGTTTGATAAGTTGTTTTTAGATATTGGATACTAACCCTTTATCTGATATTCCATTTGCAAATATCTTCTCCCATTCCATCAGTTGCCATTGTTTCCTTCACTGTGCAGAAAGTTTTTACCTTGATGAAGTCCCAAAAGTTCATTTTTGCTTTTGTTTCCCTTGCGTCTAGACTTGTTGCATCCACGGTCAAAGAGGTTGTTGTTGCCTGTTTCCTCCTCTAGGATTTTGATGGCTTCCTGTCTTATGTTTAAGTCTTTTATTCATTTTGTGTTTATTTTTGTGTATGGTGTAAGAAAGTAGTCCAGGTTCATTCTGCATGTCACAGTCCAGTTTTCCCAACACCATTTGCTGAAGTGACTATCTTTTTTCCATTGGATATTCTTTCCTGCTTTGTCAAAGATTAGTTGGTCATACGTTTGTGGGTTCATTTCTGGGTTCTGTAATCTGTTCCATTGATCTATGTGACTGTTTTTGTGCCAGTACCTACTGTCTTGACGATTATAGCTTTGTAATACAGCTTAAACTCCAGAATCGTAACAGCTCCAGCTTTGGTTTTCTTTGTCAACATTACTTTGGTTATTCATGGTCTTTTCTGGTTCCATACAAATTTTAGAATTGTTCATTCTAGCTCCACGAAGAATTGTGTATTATTTTGATAGAGATTGCATTGAAATATAGATTCCTTTGGATAGTATTGACATTTTGACAATATTTGTTCTTCTAATTCATGACATGGAATGTTTTACCATTTTTTTGTGTCTTCTTCAATTTCTTTCATCAACTTTCTATAGTTTTCAGTGTATATATTTTTCACCTCTTTGTTTAGGTTTATCCTAGATATGGTTTTTGGTGCAATTGTAAATGGGATCGATTCCTTGATATCTCTTTCTGTTGGTTCATTATTGGTGTATAGAAATGCAACTGATATCTGTACATTGATTTTATAACCTGCAACGTTGCTGAATCCATGTATCAGTTCTAGCAGTTTTTGGGTGTACTCTTTTATATCTTCCACGTGGAGTATCATGTCATCTGAGGAGAGTGAAAGTTTGACTTCTTCCTTCCTGTTTTAGATGCTTTTTATTTCTTTTTGTTGTCTGATTGCTGAGGCTAGGACTTCCAACACTATGTTGAATGACAGTGGTGAGAGTAGACATCCCTGTTGTGTTCATGACCTTGCAGGAAAAGCTCTCAGGTTTTTCCCTATTGTGGATGATATTAGCTGTGGGTCTTTCAAATATGGTGCTTATGATATTAAGGTATGTTCCTTCTATCCCTACTTTCTTGAGGGTTTTTATGAGGAAAGGATGCTGTATTTCGTCTATTGAGAGAATCATGTGGTTTTTATCCTTTCTTTTGTTACTGTGATGTATCACATTGATTTGTTGATAATGAACCAACCCTGCATCCCAGGAATAAATCCCACTTGATCATTCTGAATAATTCTTCTAATGTATTGTTAGATCCAGTTGGCTAGTATCTTGTTGAGAGTTTTTGCATCCATGTTCATCAGGAAAATTGGTCTGTAGTTCTTCGTTTTAGTGGATTCTCCTTTTTAGTATCTGGTTTTAGAATCAAGGTAATGCTGGCTTCGTAGAATGAGTTTAGAAGTATTCCCTCCATTTCTAAGTTTTGGAACAGCTTCAAAAGAATAGGTGTTAACTCTTCCTAAAATATTTGGTAGAATTCCCCTGGAAAGCCATCTCTCCCTGGACTGTTGTTTGTTGGGATATTTTTGATTACTGATTGAATTGACTTACTGGTTAAAATTGCCCAACTTATTGGCATGTAATTTCTCATAATATTCTCTTATCATTGTTTGTATTTCTGTGGTGTTGGTTTTGATCTCTCCTCTTTCATGATTTTATTTGTTTGGGTCCTTTCCTTTTTCCTTTTCCTTTTTGATCAGTCTGGCTAGGGATTTATCAATTTTGTTAATTCTTTCAAAGAACCAATTCCTGGAATCAATTTCATTGATCTATGCCACTGTTTTTTGTTCTTGTTTTTGTTTTGGTTTTTTGATTTCTATATTATTGATTTCTGCTCTAATCTTTATTATTTCTCTTCTTTGCTGGTTTTGGGCTTATTTGCTGTTCTCTTTCCAGCTCTTTTAGGTGTAAGGTTAGGTTGTATATTTGTGACCTTTCTTCCTTCTTTAGGAAGGCCTGGATTGCTGTATACTTCTCTTTTATGACTGCCTTTGCTGCAACCCAGAGGTTTTGGACTCATGTTTATTTTCATTGGCTTCCATGTACTTTTTAATTTTTTCTTTAATTTCTTGGTTAGCCCATTCATTCTTTAGTAGGATCTTCTTTAATCTCCAAGTATTCACGGTCTTTCCAAGTTTTTTCTTGTGGTTGATTTAAAGTTTCATTGTGGTCTGAAAACCTGCACTGTATGATCTCAATCTTTTTGTACTTGTCGAGGGCTGATTAGTGACCCAGTAGGTGATCTATTCTGGAGAATGTGTCGTGTGTACTCGAGAAGAATGTGTATTCTTCTGCTTTAGGTGAAATGTTCTGAATTTGTCTTTTAAGTCCATCTGGTCCAGTGTGTCATTCAAAACCATTGTTTCCTTGTTGATTTTCTGCTTTGCTGGTCTTCTCATTGCTGTAAGTGCGGTTGAAGTCCTCTACTATTATGGTATTATTATCAGTGAGTTTTTTTATGTTTGTGATTTTTTTATTTATATATTTTGGTGTTTTCATGTTAGGGGCATAAATATTTACAATTGTTACATTCTCTTGGTGGATTAACCCCTTAATTATGATATAACACCCTACTTCGCTTCTTGTTATGGTCTTTATTTTAAAATCTAGTTTGTCTGATATAAGTGTGGCTCCTCTGGCTTTCCTTTGATGACCTGTAGCATGATAGATGGTTCTCCATACTTTTACTTTCAATCTGCAGGTATCTTTAGGTCTTTAAAATGAGTCTCTTGTTAGCAGCATATGAATGGGTCTTGTTTTGTTATCCATTCTGATTACCCTATGTCTTTTGAGTGAAGCATTTAGTCCATTGATACTTAGAGTAAGTACCAAAAGATATTAATTTAGTGCCACTGTTTTGCCTGTAGAGTTGGTATTTTTGGGATGTTCTCTGGTCCTTTCTAGTCTTTGTTGCTTTTGGTCTTTTTGTTTTGTTTTTGTCTTTTCTCCACTCAAAAAGTCCCCCTTAAAATTTCTTACAGGGCTGGATTAGTGGTCACAAACTCCTTTAGCTTTTGTTGTCTGGGAAACTCTTTACCTCTTGTTCTATTCTGAATGACAGCCTTGCTGGATAATGAATTCTTGGCTGCGTGTTTTTCCAATTCAGGGTGTTGAATATATCCTGCCACTCCTTTCTGGCCTGCCAAGCTTCTGTAGATAAGTCTGCTGTGAATCTGGTCTGTCTGCCCTTATAGGTTAAGGAATTTTTTTCCCTTGCTGCTTTCATAATTCTTTCTTTGTCTGTGCATTTTGTGAATTTGACTATGGTATGCCTTGATGATGGTTCGTTTTTGTGCATCTGATGGGAATTCCCTGTGCTTCTTGGATTTTGATATCTGTGTCCTTTTCCAGATTAGGAAGGTTTTCTGCTATAATTTGCTCTCATAAACCTGACGTCCCTTTTCTCTCTCTTTATCTTCTGGGACTCCTATAATTTGGATGTTATCCTTCTTAATAAGTCAGTGAGTTCTCTAAGTCTTGTATCGTGTTCTTTTGCCTTTGTTTCCCTGTTTTTCCTGCTTCATTATTCTCCATAATCTTATCTTCAGTATTGCTGATTTGCTTTGCCCATCCTTGCCATCATGGCATCTATTTGAGATTGCATCTTGGTTGTAGCATTTTTAATTTCAGCCTGACTAGATTTTATTTCTTTTACTTCTACAGAAAGAGATTCTCTCGTGTCTTCTATGCTGTTTTCACCCCTAGCTACTATTCTTATTACCGTGGCTCTAAATTTTAGTTCAAACATCTTATTTATATCTGTGTTGATTAAGTCCCTGTCATTTCTTCTGTTCTTTCTTTTGGAGTGAATTCCTTCATTTTGTCATTTTGGAGGAAGAAAAAAAATTAATGAGATCCAATATACAAATTAAAAAATTAAAAACAAACTAAAGATCAAACAAACGAAACTAGATCCTAGGTGTGTTTCATTCTGCTTGTTGAAAGAAGCTTGATAGAAAAAAAAAGGATAAGGGAGAAAAATTTTTAAATTAATAAAATAGAGTAAAATAGAATAAAAATAAAGAAAATGAAATAAGATAAAAAAATTTTAAAAATAAAAAATAAAGTAAAATATAAATAAATTTTTCTCTTTCCATATCCAAGAAAGAGAAAGAAAAGAGAGAAGAAAACAATTTAAGCAAATACAGAAGCAAGGAAAATGAACAAATAAATGAACCAGCAAAGAGAATGAAACCTGAATGAAGTTACATCCAGTTTCCCCTAGAACTGAAACTACAAAGCCCTCTATAGTCTGTACACTAAGCACATGGAGTGACTTGTGCTGGTCTTCTGGGGGACGTGCTTGGAGGGCATAGTTGGATGGGGCCTGGTGTAATGGCTCTGTTCTCCAGTAGGTGGCACTGCTTAGCTTACTGGGGTGGATCAGTGTGTGTGCACGTGCACGGGAGAGGTGGAAATGGCTTCACCCAGCTCTCTAGTCTCTGGCACAGGAACCTCACACTCTCACTTACCCACAATCGAACACCCCTCTTTTGTCTCAGGCCTCCATCTACTCCCTGCCTCTACCATGTCCATGTCCAAGCTGTCCACCTGCCAGGCAGTCCTCCCTGTCTCCAGTTCCACAGTTTTATCTCAGATGGGTTTGTTTCAAAACCCCACACGTCAGAGACCCCTGTGACTTGGATCTGCACTGACACTCTGTGGGATGGTCTTGCTGAGCAATGGCCGGATGCCAGCTCGCCCCAGAAAATGTTTGTGTGGTCATTCAGAGATTATGGCAAATCCTGACACACAGCTGGTGCAGGTCTCACTGCACTCTGGCGTCTTTGTCCCAATACCAGCAAACACTGCTCTCCGGGGTCTGCTGGGACTTTTGTCTGTGGTGAGGCTGTATGGCCTCTAACAAATGCTTTCCAAGTAAACGACTTCTTTCTGTGTGGCACGTGGACCCCTCAGCCTGCACTGCCTGCTGCTGGGGATTTGCCCTACTTCCTCACCAGAACACCAACCAGGCACTGATCTCCAAACCTTTAGACTCTGTGCTCCACTGTTTATAGAATCCTGGTGGTACTGGAACCCTCTCCTTTCTTCCCGTCAGTGGTTTTGGGGAACAGATTTCTTGTTTAGTTCCCTGCAAGTGTTTTCACTTTCTCTTTCTCTCCAGCTACTTTCAGGGGAGTGTTTTTCCTACACTGTCCAGATGCGTTGCACTCTCCCCCTTTCTCTTTCTCTCTGTCCTCTCCACGAAAATGGCTCCCTGCCCCCAACGGCTTTTCTCTCCCCCAGTTCAACTCTCTGCACCACGTTCCTATGAGTTTTATGGCTCAAGTTATGCAGATTGTTGTGTTAATCCTCAAATCAGTTTCCTAATTATTCGAAACAGTTTGATGCTAATCTAGCTGCGTTTCAGGGATGAGACAAGTTCAGGGTCTCCATGCTGCCCCACCATCTTAACTCCACCTCCAGCACAGTATTTTATTTCTAAAGTGCAGAGAAAAAAATTAAATACTGTAATATATCATGTTAGGCCTGCTTTAAGGAGACTTTAGTATAGTAATGAGGTTATTCTTAGTGAATGAAATAACCTAAAATACAGACTTACAAAGTCTTTCTCTTGAAATTACTTTCTAGCAGTATTTGATTCTTACAATAATGAAGTTTAGGATCTCTATTATATATGTACAGGTTTTACTTTTAAAATGTAGATTTAATAGATACACATTTCATGGGGATAGATGGAAACCCAGATTCTGAAATTCTTGTCTTTACTAGTGACCATAGACACCAGAGAAGAAGACAAACAGAATTCATTTTTGATTCAACCGTATTCTGCCTACATGCCAAAAACCTTTGCCTCTCACTCACATTACCAAGTCTTCTTAACTTTTATTTCCAGAATATGTTCATTCCTTCATGCCTGTATGAATACATTCATTTCACAGATATTTCATTAGCTCCTACTATGTGTTAGGCATTGTTATAGATACTGAGGATACAGTAGTGAACAAACAAAAAATATCTTTGCCCTTAGGGCATTTATATTCTAATGAGGAGAGATAGATACTAAAATGATCATAAGTATATTTTTTGTATATGTTGATACACTTTAAAGAGAAAAACATAAATAAAAATAAAGGAAGCTTATTCAGAACTGGGAATTAAAGTTTTTGATTAGGAAGGCAGGAACAAGTAAGAACACATTGTAAACTCATTTGAGTTAAGACCTCGCTTGGTAGGTAAAAGTGTTCTCCATTAGAATATCTGAACAAAAAAGCTTTTCAGATAGAAGGAATAACACGCCTAAAGACCCTACAGTAAGAATATGCCTGGCGTGTTCTTGAAACAGCCAGGAAGCCAGATAAAATCCATTGGAGAGAGCAAGGGCAAAGCAGTAGGAGCTGAGGTTGGAGTGGTAGAAGGCAGGTCATAAAGTTGTAGAGTCTTAGAGGCTATTGTGATATTTTGGGCTTTTATTCTGAATGAGATGGGAAACCATTGGACACACCGAATCACTCTGGTTGCTGTGTTGTTGAGCACTGTCTTTGCACTTTTTAACCATAGTCTTTGTAGACAGTCAAGCTGGTTCTTTTCAGAAATTGGCTCCTCTCTGAGCATGAGAAGAGCTTTGAGTTAAGGCAAAAATCCCAGTAACAAAAGAGGGTAGTAGGCAAGAGATAAAATTAATGTCAGTGAGAGATTTTGCTAAGAGGAGTGGTATGATCAAATAAACTTGAGGGAGAGTTGGGAGTAGGGAGACTATGAGGAGGTTGTTGCAGTAAGCCAGGCTTAGGGTGCAGTTGCTGAGATTATGGATTTGCTCACATTTCTTATGGAGAGTATGAGAGAAAGAAAGAAGTCCTAATCTCCACCTGGAAGTATGTAAGGAGATATCGTTAACTATGATGGAGAATATTATGGGAAAGACAGGTTTTGCAGAGAATATCAAGAACTTCGTTTTGAACACATTAAGTTTGAAATGTATTAGAAATTAAATTAGATATTCAAGTGGAAATGTTTGGTAGACTGTTGGATATATGAGTATGAAGTTCATGGAAGAATTTCATACTGGAATTATAAATTTGAAGGTCATTAACCTCTAATGGTAGTTAGATCTCTAGGTCAGACAACAAAGTATAACTCTTCTATATGAAGTACAGTACCATACTAAACAGAATTTGGAGACTAGGAAGATGCCTCCCACCAGGCATTGGTCTGGAGTATCCTTTATTTTCAAACCGATAAGTTGACCCAGGAAGGAAAAGACTATTGGTGAGGAAGGATAGAAGATTAGGATGGTAGAGATTTTGCTGTTCAGATCAGATAGTTTGAAGGCAAAAAATTGTATGGCATATGTTACTTAATTCCACAGAACTTTTTCATTGTCTTGCTGGCACTACATATGCTACTAAAAGACCAATTTGGAGGGGGATAAAAGTCAACTTGGATCAATAAAATAGAAGTCAGCTGACAGATTTTTCTAGGAAAATTTGCCCACTACTCAAAAGGTTTTTAGATATTCTATTGTGACGACATGATTCTTAGAGTTTCTAGAGCCATCTTACAACCAGAGGAATTACAAATATCCTGATTCACAAGTGGAATAGGCCGTAAACAGATAAAGGAGCAAACTCAATTACCTCTTGGTAAGAAAACATCTACATTGGTAGGAAGAAATGTACTGATGCTAGCAACAGCTCACTGGTTGCTAACTCTAAGCTTATTGTTGGCATCAGTGTGTTTCATGGAAGGAAAGGAATGGAGAGCTTTGCTTTCTCTGGAGATTCAGATGTGGGGAAACTAATAAGAGTTTCTACCGCAAAGCCCTTGTATTTGTTATATGTATAGTATCTTCAGTTAGGTTATAGTTCCTTAAAATCAAGATGTATAATGCTTCTGTATTTCCCATAATATCTAGCCTTAGAGATGAACATAAAAAGGGATATAAGGAATTCTTCAAGCTTATTTTTGGTAATTATTTATTGGAGTCTTACCTATGAACCACTTGAATTGCAAGATCCTAAATTTTTTAAGGACTTAATGGCTTCACTTCAAGTATAAGAATGTTTCCTTGAGTGGCTTATACTTATATCAGGTTTTAACAGATTTTCGGATAGATGTAATAAGAGTACTCATTTTTATGAGAGTATTCCTATAATTGTCCATTTATTATGAAATGACATGGCAGCACAATAATAATCATGGTAATGTTTTATTTCTTTTATTTTTAATTTTATTGAGGTATAATTTACATATTCACCAATTCTAGGTGTGCATTTTGATGAATTTAGTAAGTGCAGTTGTGTAACCACCACCATATTCAAAAATATTTGACACTGTAACAAGTTTCCTCATTCCCATTCGCAAAATATTTCATTCTCAGGTAACTATTGACCTGCTTGTAGTTTTTTTTTTGTTGTTCATTTGTTTGTTTTTCTTTTTTTAAGTAAACTCTGCCTAAACGTGGGGCTCAAATTCATGACCCCAAGATCAAGAGTCATATGCTCTACTGACTGAGCCAGCCGGGCACTCCTGTCCTGCTCGTAGTTTTGAATTTTCTAGAACGCTGTGTAGATGGAATCAAATAGAAAAGGATAATAACTTTTCTTTCTGACTTGTTTCCTTTAGTTCGTAGCTTTTGAGGATCATCAATGCTGTTATATTTACTCTTGGTTTTTCCTTTATGCCATAATAGGAATATACCACAATTTGTTTTGCCATTCACAAGTTGATGAATATTTGAGATGTTACCATTTTTTTTAGCTGCTATGAATATTCACATACAAGACTTTGTATGGACATGTTTTCATTTACCTTGGGCAAATAACCTGGAATGGGATTCACAGGTCATAAGCTAAGTGTACATTTGAACTTTATGAGCTGCCACTGTTTTCTAGAGTGCCCGTACCACTTGACATTTGTGTGCATCTCATTATGATTTTAGTTTGCATTTCCCTGATGACTAGTGATATCAGGCATCTTTTCATATTGGCCATTTGTAAGTCTTCTTTTGTGAAGAGCAGATTCAAATATTTTGCCAATTGTAAATTGTTTGCTTGTCTAATTATTGAGTTATAAGAGTTCTTTATATTTCTGGATACAAACCATTTGTCAGATATACACTTTGCAAATATTTTTAACTATATTTTTAATAGCAAAACTTTTTATTTTAATGAAGTCCATTTTTTTTCAGTTCTTTTGTAGTTCATACTTTTTATGTCCTACATAAGAAATCTTTGCCAAGTGTCACAAAGATTTTCTCTTGTTTTCTTCCAGAATTTAATAGTTTTTACTATCACATTTAGATTTGTGATCCACTTTTTTTTTAATGTTTATTTATTTTTGAGAGAGACATAGCGTGAGCTGGGAAGGGGCAGAGAGAATGGGAGACACAGAATCCAAAGCAAGCTCCAGGCTTCGAGCTGTCAGCACAGCTTGAACCCACCAACCACATGACACAGGGCTTGAACCCACCAACCATGAGATCATGACCTGAGCTGAAGTTGGATGCTTAACTGACTGAGCCACCCAAGCACTCCTGATTTGTGATCCACTTTTGATTAATTTTTGTGTTTGCTGTGTGACAGGCAATTTTTTCCCTCAGACAAATATCCATTATACCAGCACCATTTGTTGAAAAGATTATCTTCTCTCTTGAATTACCTAAGGCATTTTGCCAAAGATTAGTTGATTATATAAGTTTGAGTCTATTTCTGTTTGCTGTTCTTTTCCATTGGTTTATATATTTATTTTTATACCAGCACTACACTGTTTTTGATTACTATAGTTTTATATTAATTCATGAATCAGGGTAATCTTCCAACCTTATTTTTTTTTCAGAATTGTTTTGGTTATTCTAGGTACTTTGCCTTTTCATATAAACTATAATATCAACTTGTCAATTTTTTTTAAGAAACCTGCTGAGATTTTGATTAGAATTGTGTTGAATATGTAAGTCATTTTGGGGGAATTGACTTCTTCATTCTGAGTCTGCCATTTCCTGAACATTCATTTCTCGAATGATATATCTTTAGATCTTTCAAATTTTTTCTCTGCTTTTATAGTTTTCAGTGAATAGGTATTTCGGAAACTTCGTTAAATTTATTCCTAGATATTCTGTTTTTATGCAACTTAATTCAATTTGTTTTCAATTTTATTATCTAATTGTTCTTTGCTATTATATATGTTTTGGTGGTTCATTATTAATTTCTAATGATCCTGTATCCAGATGCCTTGCTAAATTCACTTGCTAGTTTGTTAGCTTTTTGTATATTCCTTTAGACTTTATGTAGACACAGTCATTTCCTCTATGAAAAGCGACAGTGTTATTTCCCATACGTATGTCTTTTACATCTTTTCCTTGACTTACTATACAGTCTAGAACCTCTTTTTAAAATGTTGAATAAAATTGATGAAAGTGGTTGGTTTTTAATAGGAATCAAATAATTAAAATAAAAATAAACTTAACAGTTGTATAAATTATACAACCATTTCTTTGCTTTTAAAAAAGATATTGAGAATGTTTTCTATTCTCATCTGACTAAAATCCTTTAATTCATTCTTTTTTCTTACTTTAGGTAATTGACCTGGGTTCTGGAAAAGGCTACCTAAGCTCTTTTTTGTCCTTGAAGTATGGCTTAAAAGTTTATGGAATTGATTCCTCAAACACCAATACTCATGGAGCTGAGGAGAGAAACAGGAAATTGAAGAAACATTGGAAAGTCTACCATACTCGGTCCAAATTAGATGCCAATGGACTGGCATTAAAAATGGCCAAAGAAAGGAAAGTGCAAGATGAAATTAAATATAAAGTAGATATTGAGGGAATATGTAACAACAGTCCTGCAAATCAAGGAAAGATGTCTACGTCGGATTTTTTGCCAGATTTTTCAGATTCTGTAATTTCTAACATTAGAACACAAATGGAAAACCTACATATGTATTCACATCAAGAAGAAAATATGTGTTTCGAAAATGCCTTTTCTCTTATAGACCTTTTGCCTATTAATGCCGTAGAACCTACTTCATTGCAGACATCTAAGAGAAAAACGTCTGAAGCAAATAAAGAGAGAAGAAAAATGATATCAAAGTCAAACGAATCAAATATATACTCACCTTTAACATCTTTTATCACTGCTGATTCAGAACTACATGATATTATTAAAGATCTAGAGGTGATTTCACTTTTGAATTCCTTAATTTACAAAAATACTCTTAAGACATAGAATTAAATTTTAATAGTAGCTTACTTAACTTACATCTTATTTGATTGCATTAATCTGAAAGACCAAGAAAATAAAATTATATGCAGTTTTTCATGATTCCTATAGCTGTAAAATCTGCCAAGGGTATAAAATCTGACAACTAGGCAATAAACAGTTTTCCAGAATACAATGCCCTCCCCTCATTTCAGGCCTTCTAAATCAAACAGAAGTACTAGCACAAAAGCCAGCAAGATAAGTTTTATTATGCAATGTAGGGTTTTTCAAAATTCCAGTCCAAGAAAACTCTTAACATTTTAATTTAAATTTGCAGTAGAGGTCTCTAGGACAATATTATGTTTAACGTTAGCCTTGGTAACTAAATATGCAATTTTCTTGAGCAAGAGTAGCTTCTCAGTATTTTTAAAATAAATTGAACCTTTTCTAAACTATAAGTAATTCAGACCATGTAATTGAGAGACAGCATATCTTAAAGGTAATATTGCATGTTAAGTAGAGGAGATTCTAGAAATCATTTGGCCTCATTATCTTAAAAAACAGTGTAGCCTTTGAAGTTGTAATAGTCTATTCTTAATATTTTTTTTCAGAAATTCTTCCCTAAAGAAATGAATAAACAAAAGATACTAGAGTTCTTTATAAATTTAAATTCCTGTTTGGTAGCTGACTAGTAATTTTATTGACTTCTTGTTTGGTAGCCAATCAGTGTTTTGTCATTTTATAATGAGGAACTTTTTTTTCCAAATATTTGGATTTCACTAGATAAGGGACACTGGTTAGTTCTCATTAATTGTTTTACATATGAAATCAGTAATTAAGTTATAACTTAACTTTCTCTTTGGGTCAAACAATCCCAATTACTTTAACATAACTTCAAAATATATAAATTTTAGTGCTTATTATCATATGTTTTTATTTTTCAAAATCTTGTTGAAATTGTGTGATCAAAGCTGTATACAAATTATTATAAGAATCTGTCTAATATAAGACGTACTGGAAGAATGTTTCCTGAGTCCTGTAATGAATTAGCAATTTAAGAACCCAAATTTGCTACTACCTCCCCTCTCCCCTCCCCATAACAACATATGTAATACTTAAATATTTTATCATTTAGATAAAATAATGATTGCATATTTTTGCCTGCCACTTGGTAATACTATTAACTAATATCATATGTTGAATATAGTAAAGAATGAAGTTAAGTGTTCTTGTATTATCTTTAGGGAGAACTAAGCTAAGTTTAAAGGGGAGATTTAGGGGCGCCTGGGTGGCTCAGTCAGTTAACGCATCCAACTTCGGCTCAGGTCATGATCTCACAGCTCGTGAGTTCGAGCCCCGCGTTGGGCTCTGTGCTGATACCTCAGAGCCTGGAGTCTGCTTCAGATTCTGTGGTTTCTCTCTCTTTGTGCCGTGCCTACATTCTATGTGTGTGTCTCTCTCTCAAAAATGAATAAATAGTAAAAAAAAAAATTTAAGAGAGAGATTTATACCTCTGTTATTCTACCTCTAATTAGTAATAGGGTCTTCCTATCTAAATTCCTTTCTACTTATACCGTTATAACATCTAAATAAAACCTACCCAAAATATCTAGTCCTCGAGAAAAACAAAATAGTTGAACAATACTCCAAAAACTGTGCTTTGAAGACAGTAGTGGTTGAAGCAACTGAATGTCTATTAGATCAAAGCTACTTATAGGTATAATTATTTTCTTAAGAACGTTTAGACTTAAGCTTTGCTTTATGTCTAGAACATGTGGGTTAAAGCCACATTTTTAGTAGAATAATTTAAAATAATTATATTTGTTCTGAAGATAGTTATAGAAATATACCTGATCTACAACATAATGTATCCATTGTTTTAAATTTATAGTAACACAACGATGATAAGAATAGAAAACAGTTACTGAATTGTATTGTGTGCTAGAGATTGTACTAGGCCATTTTACCAGCATTACCTTAATTAAGTTTTACCCATCGAGGTGGGTACTATTATTATCCTCATTTTACAGGTGAGGAAGTTAAGGCACTGAAGAGTTAAAACAAACTTGGTAAAATGATTAAGCTCTCTGAATATACGTGTGTGTGCCCATTCTATATGTGTGTACATTTAAATTAGTCTTTGGGCAGTTAGAAGAAACATTTCATAAGAGAATCGTTACATAATTCATGTTTTAAAATTAATTTAAAACAAAATTTTCTATTGAGTTTTAAATTGTCATATTTTATGCAGCGAATAAACTATACTTTTTTGGTTTCGGAATAGAATTGTCAACTTAGCACTACTTATTCTGAACAACAACATTTTGTTAAGTTTTGATAGGCGGTTTGTAAAGAAGTGAATAAAAAAAACTGACTAGAAATTATAAACGTGTCTCAAATCACAAGTTTGTCCTACTAATGGATGCTACATTTGACTGTCCAGCCCTTAATTTGGCTAATAGTTAAGCAAATAATAGTTGTAAAAGAGATTGGAGAAAATTCTAATGGATAAGTAACCAGGAACACCAGAAAGTCAACTCAAAAGTATGTTAGTTGTGATAAAAGGTCATAGTCACTTTGCCTATAAAGGAAATAATTATTCATAATAGAAATTAAACAAAAACATAAAATACTTTCTAAGTAGAATTTGATCATTTTTAAAAGCTCCTATGATCTAATGAACGTTTAAAATCTTCACCTGAAATGTTTTTCTAGCTCTCCTCTTAATTGCCAAAATGTATTTTTTTCTTCCCGTGGTTCAAGGATTGTTTGATGGTGGGCCTCCACACTTGTGGTGATCTTGCTTCGAACACTCTGCGAATATTCGCTTCCAAGTCTGAAATCAAGGGAGTCTGCAGTGTGGGTTGCTGCTATCACCTCTTATCTGAAGAATTTGAAAACCTGCAGAAAGGTACAAAGTTTCCGTATCTCATAGTTCTCTTTATTTGAGCTTAATGGCTACTATGTATCTCTCCTTTTTTTTTTAGTGTTGACAATAACATTTGAATTAACATTTGAGAGAATATCCAATTTCCTTGCAATTTTGATGTTACAGCAAAAGAAATATGAACCCAACGCCGTATGTAATGTTATAGATTTTTTGTACATAAAATGGGCTTAATGAGTGCTAAAAACTAAATATTTAAAAATGTTATGTGGTAAATTTTAGAGAACTTCTGTTTAAAAATAGTTATAAGATACAGATTTGCTTAAATAGTAAGGCTAAGTCACTTTCAGATGAATATACAGTTGCAAAGTTTGCTTTCATTTCCAAAGCCTCTGTTTTGTAAAGAATATTGATAATTTTTTGAAGAAAATTCTTTCCTGTATTTTGAAGAGACAACATACTCTGATTTTAAAAATCTGCATAACTATGCAATTGCATCAAAATAATATTCAGACTGCTCTCTGGACTGAAAGGTATGTGAGGAACAAGGTACAGAAGACTGTGGTAGGATTTGAAGCATCCTGGAGCCTTTCCAGAGCAATTGCTGAAATTCCTCTGTCTGATCCTCTTGGTACGTTATATCTCCCCATGAGGTATGGTTTCAAAACCACTGGTTCAGGTTCAATAATTACTCAGTGTTTTAACATTAGCAGTTCTCTTTTCTGTTAGTATAATGAAAGTCTTTTTCAACATCTAGCACCGCTTGCTAAAAGTCTTTAGGTCAGGAAGACGTGTGCGTACGGATGGGATTTATGCTCTTCTCAGTTTTAAACCCAGACGAATATGAAGTTTTGATTTTTTGCATTTAGTCATGTCCAAGAGGTGAAAATTATGATTGTATAATTCTACTGAAATTTGACCAGGTGAAACAGAGGTCATTCTTAAAACTGACAAAGATTTTTGTCAAATAAAAGTTAATAGAATTTGAATTCTTTTATCTATTTTAAAACTATCTTTTCGCAAAGGTGCATACAAGTAAGTTGTGAATACGTAGAGATACACAGAGTGAGAGAAAGCAATTTGGCAAAAAGCTAACAACAGGTCAATTTAGATGGAGACTATGTATATTTGTTATGCATTATTTCCAACTTTTCTCTGAGTACAAAAATTTTCAGCATAAAAATTGGGGGAAAAAAGTGAACCTAAAAATAGAAACAAAGTATTTATACCAAACTATATACCCATGTATGTACATTATTTTACAGTCTTTTTATTCATCTTCCCTGAAAGAAATGAAGAATCTTACCTTTAATACAATCATAGTCTTAACAGCTTTAAAAATATTAAATGAGTAAGGGTTTCCTGCATCAGCAATAGTGTAAGATGTTGTAGATAATAGTGTGGGGGAGGTTTGGTTCTTAGTTCAAGAGCTTCCTATTCTGTAGATAGTGTGAAATGGGTTTCTTTAATGATTGGCTCATATTTAGGGTACGTGTGGATACTTAATGTGTCCTGCAGCATAAGCTCTGTAATTTCAGCTGCCTTCCTCCTTCTGTCATTTTACTTCATGATCATCATGCCCTCGGAGATGCCTTCCCCTTCCGAAGGACCCCCCTCCTCTCCAGGCACTGCCATCTTAGGACTGCCGTCTCTGGTCCTGCTGGACCTTTGCAGCCATTGCTCTGTATCATCAAGTCTCAGACCCGATCTCAGTATTTCCCACCACCATTGAGATCCTTTTTTTCGGCTTCGAACTGTATTCTCTGTCACACCATTTGTCCACACCTGATTCTCCCTCTGGAGTGATCCCCTCAGCTAGTTCTGCTGCTTTAGGATGCTTATTTACTAACCCACAGTTGAATCCAAATTTGTAGTGTAGTTGTGATTTATGAATAATTTTGTTTATTCTCTGCCTGGGTTTTGTTGAATATGAAAAGAAATTCAGATTTAATGGACTCATTATTTTACAGCAATCAGGAAGTGCCATGGATACTCTCCATCTGATTTCATTTTTCATCCGATGTCTAGTTCTTTAATTCTATTCCTAAAGATCCTGGTAGAAGCTGCTTGCCAGGACAGAAAAAAATTAAGAATGACTGCTTACTTACTCTTGCCAGTGCATTTTGTATCAGCCTTTAGGTACCTTTTCTAAGAGATTGTTGCCTTAAACTGTTGGCAAGTATTTATCAGCCTTGTATTCTAACTAAAATGTATAAATATAGGGCATGTTCAGTGGAGAGGCCTTTGAAGAACCCGAAGGGAGAGGGAAGACAGGTGCATCCACAGCTTCAGTCACTCCATCTTTCCTGCCGTGGAAAGACCTGATGTATTTATGAGTCTGTAGACTGTAGATGCTGATTTTTATTCACTTTGGTACCTTCAGAACTAAGCACATTGCCTCAAACATGATGCACAGAGAACAGTGTTTGTATAATGTGTGTTGAATAGATAATTGAGAGCAAGTGACAAGCAATAGAAGAAGAAATCGCTGTCACTGCATTGGAAGCTGCATTTCATACTGGTAGAAGATAATATGATTGAAGAAACATTTCTTGACCAGCTGCTGTCTTGAAGGCATGGTACTTGGCACTTTGTGTGTAATAAAGAGGAGATGAGGGAGGGCCTCATAAAAGTACTTTGGGAAAGAAGTAAAAGACTCAAAGAGATGACAGGCAGAGTTCAGTTCAGTTTAACATTCATCGAATGCCAGCTACGTTCCATACTGCGCTAAGCAGTGATGCTGTTAAAATGTATGAGATACCATCTTCACCCTCAAGGGATAAAAAAAAAAAAAAAATTGCCTTAATCCTAGGAACCAGACAGTCCCTGTTAATAACTTAATTTGTAAGAAATAATTTTGAATTTAGAATAGGAAATTCAAATAATATAGAAAGATTTTTAAAATGACAATAAAAAGTTTCCCAACCCATATTTTTGGTTTCTTGTGAATTTTTCCAGAAAAGAAAATGTATACACAGGTGTCCACACTTTGTATTCTTATCTTTTAGGGGACCAAAAGGTAAGCAGTTTATTACCTTACTTTTTTTCACTTAATGTATTGTGATGATCTCTCTATATCAGCACACAGAATGTTGCCTTATTCTTTTTAATGATTCCAAGGTATTTCATTTGCTATTTTTTATTTATTCAGTCTTAAATAGTTATATTTTCTTTAAAAAGTGGTACTTTTCTTTCAGTGAACCAAGATTTAGTGAACAGATGGCTCAATGTAGAGTTTGGAGAACACAAAATATGGCACCACTGTCTCTATTTTCTAGCCCTCAAACATTAGTTTCAAAAGAGTGTAGTAAGTACTGTAAGACAGAATACTACACCTGTGTTTCATAGCAGAATGACATGTAGCTCAGTCTGATGGAGGGAGGAAATTGAGGTGGTGGTTTCAGGGTGGCAATACCCACTGTGTCTTCAAAGATCAGCAGGAGTTAATCAGACAAAGAAGTGGGAAAGGTGTTGCAGGCAGTAAACAAAGGCGTGGGGTGGGAAGTAATCAAAATCATTTCTCTCTCTTTGCCTTTGATAGTTGCTGTTTCTCTTTGTCTTTTCTAGCATCCTGTTTTTCCTTGTGTCTTCCTAGAAGCAATGATAATGGTCATTTCAGTGGATAGAAAAGAGTAGTTTTTAGAATGAACGAGACCTCCGTTTTCTCATTTCAGTTTACCCATAAGTCATTTCCCCAGAATCTCTCCTTGGTTCTCTTAGTTTATTTATTTAATACTTAGTCATTCGTAAAATAATCTTTGGGTCTTCCGGGAAAATTAGTTAAACTAAACAACTACAAATTTTCACAATCTGGAAATGGAAGTCTCTCAGTTAACAGAGCTCAAGCATTGCTCTTGGACCCTTTCCTTCTCTAGAGTGGAAGTTGCCATCATTCACTGAGTTGATATGACATTTTTGGCCCCAGGATTTAGACAAGAAAAAATGTTGGGAAGATTTGTTACAACAGTGTCCGGCAGCTACAGACTTATTTTCCCTCCTTATAGGCAGAGTCAATTCTGGGAAAGGCCTTGCTATCAAAAATATCTTAGCTGAGAATCACTGAGATTTTCAGACAAACAATGCTAAGGTTAAGTGGCAAAAGCTAATAGTATTTCAGTGCTGCTTGCATTTCTAATGCATACCTAAACAAATAGAAAGTTGGGAGGTTTGCTTGTCAGGAAATCGAAGAATAAGCAGAAAGCAGCAGGACTGAGTGATATGAAGGAAGCAGGTGGGGATGTATTACAACATGAATACCTTCAAATGCTTTGGAGGTCAAGAAAAGAGGTGGAAAGCCAAAAGATAAGAGAAAAATGTAGGAAAATAATTGATACAGGAGTAACAAAAGCAACCTAATCCTACTTATGTTGCAGTTTTGCCTAGCTTTGGACTGCAAGATTTTCTCATCTCAAAAACCAGATGGCAAAGGTGACTTACTCCTTCTCTCTTTCCCACACCCTTATCTCCATTTTCTTGTCCTATCTTGGCTGTAGTGAAAGAAAGAAGATATGAACTGTCTCCTGCAAATTTTATAACAGTGTTTCTTAATTCTGGCTGCCCAGCTGGATCAAGTATGACGCTTTCAGTATATAGATGCCTGCTTCTGACTTTCTGAATTATAATCTCCAGGAATGGCACTTGAATATAAATATTTTTAAGAAGCTCTAGAGGTAATTCTGATGAAAAGCATGTTTGAAAAACAAGATATTTATTATGATTCTGTTAAGAGACCTACAGAATTCTGAAAGATGATTTGTGGATATATATTCAAGATTATTTATGGGCGCCTGAGTCGCTCCATCAGTTAAGCACCTGACTTTGGCTCAAGTCATGATCTTGCAATTTGTGGGTTCAAAGCCCCAAATGTTATTCTGCTATAATATTCTCTGTGTGGAGCCTGCCTAGGATTCTCTCTCTCCCTCTCTCTGCCTCTCCCCTGTGCATGTGTGCTCTCTCTCTCTCTCTTAAATAAACTTTAAAATAAAAGAGTATTTATAGTTATTTTGACCTCTCCCAGAAACTCTATTCACCTGCAGATTTGCAGATCCAAACCAAAGGCTGACCCCAAAAGGGTCCAGGAGGGCATATCAAAGTTCAGAGTGCAGTGTGCTAGAATAATTAGCCCAAAAAAAAGTTCTTGAACTCTAGAGCTTAGACTAAATCCTGGGGAAACCAAATGTGGAGGGCAGGATACCATGTAATAAATGCATAATAAACTTAAGGGCTAGAAACTAGACAAAATCAAGGGGAAAAATATAAGACAAGCAAAGAAACATTCAAGATAATTATTATGAATTCTACTAGAATTCTGATAGCTTAACTTGGTCGATGAGCAGGCGTGTGTGTGTGTGTGTGTGTGTGTGCGCGCGCGCGCGCGCGAAGCCAGGCAACAGCAGTGTATTATGGACGATATAGCAGTAACTATTTGCATAGATAGACTATGGATACAGTCTTATTTTGTATATACAATATATGCTATATAGTTCTTGTATTCCTTACTAAAATAGAAATCCACCACTATACAGTTTGATCAGTCTATTAAAACTAACTTACAGGGTATGAGGTTTGCATCCTCAGAGTTAGCATATTCCTTGTCATATATCTAGCACTTAGGTCCCATGGAGTTGTATCTCGCAATGGTCAAGTGTGTCCTGTGTCTCTCCCTTCATATCTTCTACACCTGCCCCCCACCCTTACTTTGTTTACACAGCTGTTTTTAAGTTTGAATTGGGGCAGTGTTGCCCTTTGGGATGTAAATTTGAGTTATTAATAGTCCAACATAGTATAGTGGAAAAGTCTGGTATGTACACTGCAACTTTTTATGATGATATGTACTATGTAAACAATATGTGTTGCACATGATATGTTTACCCAGTATGCTGTGGTAGACCGTGGAGGTGGTCTGCCGTGAATGTCAATTTTCAAAAATACCTCAGTCTCTGAGTCATTATGAATACCGAAGTTTTACCATATGTTTTAAAGACTGCTTTTAAATATTTATACTTTAGGAGCCAGTAGTTCCTAGGAGAACAAGAAATACCAGAAACAGTTTTATTACAGTGCTTTACAGAATATATATATTTTCCCAAGCTTGAATTGCTTCAGCATTTTGTCTTCATATTGATTATTATTGTCATATTTAGTTTGAAATACTTATATTATTTCTTCCCCTAGAAGTTGGAGGAGAAATTCTTTTGGTCGTTTTTTCCGTAAAGGTAGAAAAGTGCTAGAGGAAACACTACTGGTTGCCTATCTAGATCCTCCTCTCTCTTCTTCCTTGCTAACTGAACTATAATTTTGTTCAGACGTCTGTCTTTAAGAAGATTCTGCCCTTCTGTCGCCTCAGAAACAGATGACTTTGTTTCTTTTCTTTTTTTTTTTAAAGTAATCTCTACACCCAACATGGGACTGGGACTAATGACCCCTGGGATCAAGAGTTGCATGCTATTTTTGACCTAGCCAGCCAGGCACCACAAAAATAGACAACTTTCCCTTTCAATTAGTTAATTATGGTGATTTCATTTATTTAGGAGTGGGTATTGCCTTGAAGCATGAGGAGCACATCTCCTAGGGGGTGTCCTAGGACGTTTTTGTTTTTTTCTTGAAACTGAGCACAAAGCAGAAATGACTTTTTTTTTTCTTTGCTTCTGGACTTGGTCATTTATATGTGTTTGTTGAACTTAACAGAAGTATCTATATCTGCCTGTTATGGATTCTGTCAGAAATTGGTATTAGTTAAAAAACAAACAGACGAACAAAAAAGATTTGGTGTTAGTGCTCTGTGTCCTTCGGGCCCAGTCTGAGGGACAAAAGGTAATTTTACTTTTCCTCTAAATGTATGTGACCATTCCAGATGCTTAGGAGGAGTGGAGAAAGATCTAGGGCCCTGGAGAGTTACCTCAGGTGGTTTTATAGAACTTTTTTTTTTTTATGTTTATTTATTTTTGAGAAAGAGAGAGAAAGAGACAGGGTGTGAGTGGGGGAGGGGTAGAGAGAGAGGGAGACACAGAATCCGAAGCAGGCTCCAGGCTCTGAGCTGTCAGCACAGAGCCCGACGCGGGGCTTGAACTCACAGACCGCGAGATCATGACCTGAGCGGCGTAACTTTTGAAAGCTTACAGTGTTTCCCCCCAGAGTTAATGTGTTACGGGTATGGAGGTGATTCTCCCATAGATCCCCCTCCATTTACTTTTGTTTTCAACCACAGGAGGACTGCAGATAGTCTTTTAGTGGCATCTTTCAATCTGGTTCTGCCATTTCTGTATCAAATGGAAATTTTTCAAAGTCACATAATACCTCTCATATTATAGATTGTTTCTCTATTTATGTTGCGAGTAGGAATTTTAAGGGAGCTGGATCCTTATAGAGTCACCTGTACTGTATTTGAGGATTAACTCTTGATATAATTGCTTTAAATTTAGAAGTATTTCTTGGGAAAAGGCATCTAGAAATTGGAAAAAAAAAAAGATGTTGAGCATATCATTTGAAAATGTAGCATACTGTTTAAAAATAAGTTTACCTTGTATTTAGAGATTTTTCAGATATCTAGTGTATGGTATACTCCTAAGACAGTATTAGGTGGTTAATAATCAGCATTAAATCAGCCATTGTATCATACAGAAAGGTATGGCTAATTTCTTAGTCAAGGTAATATGAGTGATTTAATCCTATCATTGCAAGAATGCATAGAATTGCTGTCTTTTCAGTAAAGACTTGACAGTATTTTCTGTCTCCTATAATATGCATTTTATTATACAAATATTTTTGTCTACTGTGGTCTTTTAATACTGGAAGTTTGACAGATGTAGAGGAATAAAGCATGGCTTCTCTTTTCAAAACAGCATGTATTTGACTTCCAGCAGTGTCGGGGGTGTGATTTTTCTGAGGAACCCTCCTACTACAGTTCAGCTAGATCCTGGCTAAATTAGAACATGTATTTTTTTAAGCATTGCTGAGTCAACGAAAAATAAGGGAAATCTCTATGGATCAAGAAAAATCAAAACCTAACAGTTAAAAGGAGAGAAGAGGAAGAAGGAGGAAGAGGAGTTGAAACCAGAGCAGGGAACTGGAGTCACAAGGTAGCAGACAGTGTTGTCCCGAGGCAAATGCTTGTCACAGTGGGATCTAGAGATTGATGTTGGGCCTCCTGCGTGGTGGGGGAGCTGAACCTGAGAAGTACATACTAAGCCGTGGCCTTGAATGAGACAGAACAGTTTTCATTTGGCTCTATACAGAAGCAAAATCAAATCCCTGTGAGGGAATACTTCCCAAATTCAGGTCCTTGGAATTTCTGTAGATTAAAATCTTCCAAACATAAGATCAAAACTTAACAAACTAAACTACAAAATATGTCTGGCTGGACATAACCTGAATGCCCCCACCCCTGTTCAACTAAAAATGCTGAATACAGTTAAATTTCATTTCTTAAAAGTATCTAAATATTGGAAAGATATATAGTATTTATCAGGTCAAGATACAGGAGAATGTAGGGGTCCACAAAGATAATGGAAGCACCGAAGCCACGAGGGGTATTTTGTGTACCAGGGCAAACTGGAGCTTTGGCTCCATAGCCCTAAATGGTGCAGGCTACAAATAATAAAACCTACACCTAGGCACACACAGGAGGGAGTCTCATAGGACACACACTCATAAGTTGAGACCACAAAGGTGAGGACTAAAGTTAGGGCAGCACTAGTAGGAGTAGAGTAAATTAGGAAAACTTAAGAAACATTGATGTTTTTTATTTAGAGTGAGAGATAAAGGAGGAGGAATTGTCAAGGATTATTGCCAGGTGTCTGTTTTCAGCCACTGTGTAGGTGATGGCACAACTTACCTGATAGGAAACACCAAGGATGGACCAAGTTTCAGGGCAAAGTTTTGGACATATTTGTTGTTTTGATATTGCTTTATATATGAGTGACAGTACTTTGGGAAAGTGTTATAAATACAGATATCTAAATGGAACTATTGTAGCATAATCCCATAAGATTTTTTTTTCTCTTACTTTAGAAAATCTGTAAGCTGACATTGTTTCATGTTGTTCAAGGATGTGGAGGTCAAGCTCTCTAAAGACTTTTATCTTTCGATTATGGTTATGTAATGGTTGCTACTGCTCTAGCCATTATAGTTCAAATGGAAAGAAATAAGAAGATGAAAGAGTTTCTCCCAACTGAGGCAGTATCCTTTATAGAACTTCTTTTCCTCATAGACTACCTCTAAAATGTGGAAATATAACCTTCTAGATGGGCACATTGCACCTCCAAATGAATCAAGATTATGTGAATGACAAAGAAGGAGAAAATGGGTATTAGGTGAGCAGTTAGCATTCTCTGCCACTGTGTGTGTGTGTGTGTACACATGCACATGTTCCTGTGTGTACTGTTAATGCATGAATACGGCACAGGAAAGAGGAAAGTATAAAGGAGAGTGGGGAATGTAATAGTATGTATATAAAACAGAATGTAATCACATCCATTGTTCTCTTCTTCTTTATAATAGTTATAACTCCTCTTAGTTTTAGTAGAGCAAACATCACCCAGCCACTCAGTTAGAGCATCTCCCATGTGACAGAGTTCAAGCCAGCAGAATGTGAGTCGAAATAATGTGTGCAACTTATTTAAAAGGAAGCTACTTGCACCCCATTTCTTTTCACCCTTTCTGCTAGTCAAGTAATAACAGTAACCTTGATATCAAAGCCAACAGCCTTCTCTTGAGGATGGCAGAGAGCCAATCATCTGGGTCTCTGGATAACACATCATATACTGCTTGCCTTCCTCTAGACTAGGACAAGAGAGAAATAGACTCATGTTTTATTTATGGACCTACGTTCTGAGATCCTTTGTGATACCCTACCTAGTTAGTACAGTACAGACTAAGGTCTTGTTCTGAATGCTTCTCCTTTGTGTGAAACTTGTACCTTGAGACAGTAACTGTATTTATGTACTGCGAATGTACACAAGCCAATAGTAGCAACAAGAGACAATAACATTATATGTGATTTATGAATTAATTATAAAGATATGTGACTTATAATTGATTTCTTAGAGGTAAGAAAAAAGAATATAGTAAGTGTTAAAAGAACCGTTCCAGCTAGAATGTAAAGACTATTTCCTGTTAGGTGATGAGGAAAAGTTTTATGAAGGTAATAGTAACTTTTGAGTTGAACTTTGTAGCATAAGATTTAGATAGGCAAAAAGGAGACAGGAGCATTCTAAGCATAGGAACAAGGTGGGTTAAGTTAAGGAGACGCAGATCACTCATTGGAAATGGGTGCATTCCCTAGCTGGGTGGTAAACTAATTGATATGAAATTTTGAAATGTTGAAGAATATTGAAAGGGGCTCATGTGGAAATTCCATTTTGTTAATGAAAACTTTCAAGCACAACAGTAATGTGACCAAGAGCAGAATTTGTCAGACCTACAATTCTCAACCATGAGATTTACTGGGACCCTAACAGTGGGGAAAGGAAAATAAACCATAAATTGTGGAAGCAAGACTAGGGGAACTAACCCAGAAGAAGTATTCACCCCAAAGAAGGTACCCAGTTGCTTACACTGGTATTCAAACAGCAAACTCCAGTCACGTATGAATTGGCATCTCTTATCAGAGGGTCTGATTGGAGAGTTGAGGACATGTAGCAGTAGTTTCTGACCAGGTGTAAAACCACACGTGGTGGTGACTAAATGCTAATCTTTTAGTTACTATATGTGAAGCACTCTTCTAGGTACTTAACTTTTGTTGACTCCTTTATTCTTCCTAACACTCCTGTGGAGTAATAATCTTACCATCTCCATTTGCATCATTCTTTGTAACACCCCTAAAAGGTACTACTGTTATTATCATGTCCATATCTAGCTGTGTATGCTGAATGACAGAGAGGTTAAGTAACCTGCCAAAGATCACACATTTAATAAGTAAAGGAGTTAAACGTTTAGCCCAGTCAGTCTAGCTCTGGAGTCACACTCTTAAAGCCTCAGTCAGAAATTGGAGTAAAGAGATCAGATTTGGCCTTCTGGAGGCATTCTGTTAAATTTAAAAGCATTGAGGCTAAAACTCAATGTGTTAACATTTTGGAGTAATTTCTGGTCCTTATTGAAGGACTAGAATTGGAAACCAGAACCTGAGACAAAAGCTTACATAGAGACTGTATGAATAAAAAGAGGCAAATAGGAGAAGCTCAGGGGATACACAAATTCTGGTTCTTCCTAGATGTAGAGGAGAGTCCAAGCATGGAACTGAAGACTAATTCTGGTCCTCACCTCTTTTTAAGAATAACAATACTTAAATATGGAAAAGCTTGGTAAGCTTGAGTTTAGGAACTGGGTAGGGACATTGAGTTAGGCAGAGATCGAGATAGTGTGGAGATTGGTAAATCTATCCTCACTCACACAGTGAGTTTCCCAATTTCTGCTTCCCTTTCTTCAGTTTTGTACCCTGTGTCTTGTTCACAGTCAAATAAAGTGACCTGGTGCTATTTTTCTTCTCTAGAACATGGTAAGGGTGAGGCGTCTCTGAGCGGCCCAGCACGTGTGGAAGTACCTAACCTTTTGTTTCTAGGAGCAGCACTGCCCTTCAATGTCTCTATTTTATGTTAAGGTTCAATAAATACAGGTACTCACTGTACGATAAATGTGGTATCTCTCACATCCTGTAAACTCTCTTTTTATATAAGTATCAGATGTTTTATTTACTACGATTAATATTTTATTAAGTTGACGTGACTTTAATAGCTATATCCTGCTTTGCTTTTGGTTTTATAGTACATAGCATATAATTAGCTTCTCCTATTTTTCTATTCATTTTCTATTCGTTTGGGCCACATGGGCCTTGAGAGAAAGGAGGTTGAGATAGTTTCAAGGTAAGTTCCACCTATAATGTAGGAGGCATGTGACTTCTGAATAGCCACATCTTAGAAAAAAAGAAAACAGCGGTTAACCATATCTGGAATCTAGGCCAGAACCTGAGTTGTAAACGCTTTGGGCTATAAATATTGGCAAGTTCACCTAACAGTGGAATAAACAACAAAGTCATTAATTTCCTCACATACATAAAAAGTCATAGCAGATCTAGGGTCGGTTCACAGGTTCTGTGACATCAGAGCACTGGGTTCACATCTCTACTTCCCTCTCAGGGCTGCCGTTGCAAGCATCATGTCTTCACGAGAAGTGGTTATGAGTTAGAGACTTTCTCCTCAAGCATTCTCCCATTTTTGTCGAGGAGGATAAAAATTTTTTTTCCAGAAATTTCTCAGAATTTTTTCATGTCTCCTTGTGCAGACATGGTTCACAAGGTAACTTCTAGCTGCAAGGGAGTCTGGAAAGTGACTATTTGACTTTTTCAGCCTTGTGGTGAGGCAGGCAAAGTAAACAGGTATTAAGATTACGACTGAATAGCTCACTAACTACATCTTCAAAATATTTTTTTTCTTCTATTCCCCCACCCCTCTCTTTTTTTCTTTCTGTTTTCTTTCCTGTCTTGTCCCTGCTGTGTACTGATTTTGAGGGTTAAGAAAAATGAGAGTGCTAACTTTATAAAAAGAGAGTGGCAAATATCTCTTCATTTGCTCTTTTGCTTTGGCACCTACCGCATTATTTAATCAGGATTAAATAATGGTTTAGATTTAATCTCTTCAGGATGGATTAGTATTTATTTCTCTGAGCAACTTTAAAATAAAAAGCGTATCTTTGAAATTTTTCTTTTAATGCCTAACATTCACTATAATATATATAGTAAGTGCTTAATAAAGGAATAACATGAAATAAAATTAAGAAAAAACTGATTCCATACTGGTTAAAACCAAAGAAAAACAAAGGTATTTGATGAGACATCTTGAGAAGAAATAATTATGTTGACATATGTAGTTTGGGAATTCTCAAGGTACTGGACTGGCTTTGCCCTTCTTAGCAAAGATAAGAAACAGAAAGCTAGGATTTACATTCCAGAGGCCACTAGAGAAAAATGATGAAAGCACACTATCCTGACGAGACAGAGGTCTTATTTAATTTTAAACCTACAAAAATTCAGGTTCCTTTGTGTTCATAAATTTTAATTCCCTCTTTGGTTTTCCTTGAGAAGAAAGAAAAACTGCTAAATACCTACCTATTAACTGTGAAGTTTTTATTTGTCTCTGAAGCATATAATCTTTAACCACAAAACATATGATGACCACAAAGATTGTAAAACATGTTTGTGGAAGAAAATTGTATTTGTTCTCTTGATTATAATAGTGGTTTCACCTTTTTAAAATTCAGTTCCACATTAAGAAATATATTTTACATCACTACCTTAGGCAAATAAAACTGGTACAGAAATGTCACAAAAAAAGTGCTTAATTTTTTTTCTTTTGCATTAATTAATATTTGTTCTTTGAAAGATACTGTACCTTACAACACTCAATGCATGCTAATGTTTTTATTTTATTCCTTTCTATTAAATTTTATAAAATACTGGTCATAATTGACTAAGTTGATTTTACGACCCCCTTAGCGGGTCCCAGCCAGTAGTGCGATTGTACATTTTTTATGTTTGGCTTTACCCCTGAATAAAAGCTCCTAATATTAGTGTTTCCTGATTTCCATGATGTAAATACACTTGGCCAATTTCAAGCTACCATCCTGATGTCACTGAATGTTAACTGGGAAGAAATGATACAGTCAGATTTCTCTAGAACCATTATGAGCCAGCTTCATCACACCATTGGCTATAACACATAGTTTAAAATAAATATGAATTTATGTTTGTTATAAATAAGTTAATTTACTCACTTAAACTGTAATCATCTAATCTGTTAAGTCTCCCAAACAATGTCTGATATGTAGCAAGTATTAAATATGTGTTTGTTAGAAGAATGAGTTGCTTAATTTTGACAGATATAAAAGAGTATTTGTATCTCCCCAACTTTGTTTCTTTTTCAGTCTAATTTTTCACATAAGCGCTGTAATTTCATACCTGATTGTCATAGGGATTTTTTTATATTCATAAACTTGAAGAGAAAGTATTTGACTTTGTTTATATATCATAATGCCTACTATTCACATATTCATCACTTAAATTGTTTTCTAAGAGTTTTAGCCTAAAACTTATAAAAACAAATTATTATTTAAAAAAACTATAGTTACATTTCAAATAATTCTTTGAAGAAAGCTTCAAAAACAAATAAGTTACAAATGATTGATTATATTTCAATATTCTTTTCAATGAATTTCTTTAGCCTTTCTATAAATCTTTAATATTTGATCCAGAATTTGGATATTGGGGCATAGAATTTTTTTTTAGCAACTCCTTTTAATTTAAAAGCAATCTAAAATTAAAATGAAGACTCTGAAAATTTGAAAACATAAGAGCTGATTTAGTAGCAACTTTGGGCATTGAGAATGTCAGTAAACACTTATTCAACATAGAGTGTGCTGAGATTTAGAAGATACTCCAGGAACTGTGTGTCCACTAACTGCCCACTCTACTAGATACCAGGGATTTCTAGATAAAAGGCTTTAAAGAAATTTATAACCTAATGGGAAGACAGATAACAAAAGACAGCTGTAATACAGTGTGATAGGTGCTATATTAGAATTTATAGGTTACATTGGAAGCATAGAGATGGTGACATTTAAATGCTCAGGGTGGGGCGCCTGGGTGGCTTAGTCAGTTAAGAGTCTGTCTTTGGCTCAAGTCACGGTCTTATGGTTTGTGCTTCTGATCCTCTCTCTCTCTCTCTCTCTCTCTCTCTCTCTTTCTCTGTGCTCTTCCCCTGAACTAGCTCTCTCTCTCTCTCAAAAAATAAACATTTAAAAGAATTCCTCTCGCTCACTGTCTCTCTTTGTACATGTATTTCTAAAAAATAAAAATAAAAAATAAAATAAATGCCCAGAGGAGTCCAAGGACACCACATACAAGAGGACATGCTTTGACTGGTTAGAGTTTTACTTCTGTCTCTGCAGTGCTATAGCCTTGGATTAATCGGTGAGCCTGATTTTGGAGGTCTTCATGGCTCTGATGATGATTCTACGACTTGAATGTAGCTTTCCAGTATATGCCTTTCATTTTCAACTGAGCCTCACCTATATTTATCACAACATTTAGTTTTAGTTTCAGTATCCTTTTTTTCTAAATTATACCGGATATGCATGAACAGTTACTCTGCTTTCCTGCTATGATTCTTCATTTGAATGATAATATGGAGTTTTTGAAAGTCCGCGTAATGCTAAAAGTGTTAGCTTTCCCAAAGTTTGGTTTCTAAGAAGTAAAGTTACCTAACAGTAATTGATAGTAAGTGTATATTTACGTTTTCATTTACTTAACTATCAATATTACCAGTTTATTAGCTTATTCAGTAATTCAGTCAGAAACCATCAGAAGCTGGAATAAGGTATTGCTCTTATACTCTTATAACTGATAAGGAGACTCTATTGTCAGCCTTGTAGATTCAGCTGTTTATAAGCTTTTGTTACAATATCACATTACTTCTCACTATTCAGATGGGTTTATGTCTCAGAACAATTCTTGCCAATTAATGTGGGAAAACTGTAGAGACTTCTAGATGTACTTGGCAGTCTTTACACAATTACCTCACATAGACAGCTGTATCTAATCTTCAGTCAGTTATACTTTTCCTAGAGTATTGGCTCTGATTTTACTTTTGCCGTAGGGCATCTTCTTGTTGTCTAGAAGCAGTTAAATATGGAGTTTTAATACATTTTGCCCCTTTCTTTCTTTACTTTGCACCTCATTATTTCTCACGACTAATATAAAGTTGTTTCTGAAGCTCATGCAGATTGTCTTTATTGAGCATAAGAAAAGTTCTCCCTGTGCTCATGGTAAATAAAAGGAGTCAAGAGTGTGATTAAATCTAAAATAGAAAATTAATATATCCACTTGAAAGAGTAAAGAGAATTAGTTTATGTTTTAAATATTAAGTAATATGAAATCAAAACTAACAGAAATTCTTATCAGAAAGTTGACTATCAAACTAATATAAAACAGGCTTTTTTAAAAGAACCTAGTTTACATTTTGCTAGTTTTATATACAAAGTTGGATTTGTATACTGTACAGCACATGATCTTGAAAAATATTTTGCTATAAATAAGTATTTTTACATTTTTCTTTCCCATGGTAAATAAATTATAAGCAAGTTGATTTCTTTCATCATCGGTCTGGCACAATGAGCAAAATTCTCATTGGAATGAAGTCACAACATTATTCATAATGTTAGTGTAAAGACTGTCTTACTGACTTAACGTTTCAGATGTTCCATATGTATCTCAGTGTAAACTCCTTTTTCAAAATTGATAAAAGACGGTGAAAGAGTCCAACAAGAACAGCAGAGGAAACTTGTCAGTCACAGTAGGAAGAGCTATTGAGGAGCTACTATCAGTGTTGGCCAGAGCAATGCATCGTTTTCTCTCACCGCCTATACTTTCCCATTCTTACGGTCATGCCCAAAAATACCAGGACAGTTATGTAGATGGAGTCATTAAGAAACAACGTTTCACCATAGATATGACTATCAAAGTACTGTATACATTTTAAACTAGCTCTTTATTTTCTGTTGCATATACACTATAATTTAGAGTTTCCCTTGAGATTACATTCCTAGCTGCACTTTTAACCAAAGGATAAATGAAATACGAATACATTGCTTATACAATGGAACTAGAAGTAGAGATGAGATGCATGCAGAAAGAAGGATGTTATAAATAGGACTATACTTGGCATGGTCTAGAGAGAAACGAATGAGAAATAATAAACTACTCTTTTATCTTTGACTAACTAGTTGTACTGCTTTGGAATAGCCTGTGTAGAAAAAGTCCATATGTGGAATATATCTTAGTGACTTAAACTGAAGGTATGTTCTAGTGAAAGCAGAAGAAGAGGACCAGTAGGTGCTCAATCCATATTTACGGAATATATGAACTAATTAACGTGAACATATGATTGTGCTGTGGTTTTCTTTAAATGTCTTGAATTCTAGGATCTTTCGCTGTCTCCTTAACAACTTGAGTCATTGTTGATAGCTACACATAAATTCTACCTTTTTAGGTTACCAAATTTTTGTATTCATATGTATTCTAATCATTTCAAGAAAATAGAGCAATTTTTAGAATTTACCTACTTTTTACAATACTTACTTATTTTGAGAGAGAGAGAGAGACAGAGAGAGAGTGCACACACGTATGCAAGTGGGGAAGTAGCAGAAAGAGAGGGAGAGAGAGAATCCCAAGCGGGCCCTGTGCTGCCGTCACGGAGTCTGATGCGGGGCTTCATCCCACAAACTATGAGTTCATGACCTAAGCCAAAATCAAGAGTCAGATGCTTAACTAGCTGAGCCATCCAGGCACCCCAGAGTTTACCAACTTTCAAATTATCTAATTATTTCTTTTCTAGTTGTACTATTTTGACTTTATTCTTCAATTTATTATATTTGCTATTAATGAAAGAGTATAGGTCTGATTTACATAGTCATTTAAATACATTTATCCTTTTAGTTTTAATATAGTCACCAACTGGTAATGTATAAATGCTTCAGAAACCAGTATACAGTTTAATATAATTTTAATATGTTTTTTATCGTTAGGTAATATTTTGAAGATCATATGCACTTAACCTCATTTAAAAGCTGAAATGAAAATCAAGAAATTTTCATAGAATTGTCCTATAGCCTCTATGCTAATTTTAACGTATAAAACTCTGTTAGAAATAAGTTCCTAAACTTTTACAACTAAAATATTATCTTTACTTGAGAGTGTATCAGTCTTTACATGGCAAGTCTTCAGATTCCCTTGAAGAATATTTTTAAGGTAGCCTAAGAAGTCTTACTCCATCCTTGAAGAAAATGACTTAGAACAGAAACTAAATTTAAAAACAGATAAAAGGGCTGGTAAATGATATGCATTTGACCTATTTTAAAGTAACAATATTTTGTGAAAAACATTAAAATACCTGTTAACTTATCTTTTATCTTTATTGTTATAAAGCATTATAAAAATGATATAGATGCATGGAACTAAAGGGTATTATGCTAAGTGAAATTAGTCATTTAGAGAAAGACAAATATCATATGACTTCACACATATGAGGACTTTAAGATACAAAACAGATGAACATAATGGAAGGGAAGCAAAAATAATATAAAAACAGGGAGGGGGGTGAAATATAACAGACTCTTAAATAGGGAGAACAAACAGGATTACTGGAGGGGCTTGTGGGAGGGGGGATGAGCTAAATCATAAGGGGCATTAAGGAATCTACTCCCGAAATCATTGTTGCAGTATATGCTAACTTGGATGTAAATTTTAAAAAATAAATTAAAAAAAAGATACGACAAAAAAATGAAATAGATGCATGTCACGCAAAAAACATAAGCTTTAATAAAGTAATTAAACTGAGTGCATTCAAAATATTAAGCAAAATTTTTTATATATTTACCTTTTAGCATCCTTAGTACATATAGTATCATTATAGAACAAAGTCTATATTTGTTCTAAATATATATAGTCTAAATTTACTATATATATTTGTATATTAACATATAGACAAATATATAGTAAAAAGTGAAAGTCTCTGTTCAGTGTCACTACCCACAATGATAATCCCTTATCATGCTTCTGTCTACATACATATACAATATGTATATGTACAAATATCTTGGGTTTTTTGATGAATTAAATTGAATGTAATCATTCATCCAGTCATCTATCCATTCTCTCAACAAATATTTATTGTGTGTCTACAGTGTGACAGATACTTTTCTGGAAGCTAGAGAGATTGAAGGGAAAAAAAGCTCCTGCTTGCATGTCATTATATATATATAGATAGATATGTAGATATAGTATATCAGATGGTGATAAGTGCTATAAAGAAAATTAAAGTAAAGCGAGTGAGAGCGGGGTGAGGAGGGATGCTATTTTACATAGAGAAGCCAGGGAAGGCTTTTTTTAAGATACCATTTATGTAAACAGTTGAAAGATGAGAGAGGAAGCCATACAGTTATCTTGGAGAAAGAGTGTTCCAGGCAGAGGGAACAGCAGGTAAAAAGCCCAAGGCAGGAGCTTGCTTGCTTTTTCAAGGAACACCAAAAAGACCAGTGTGACTGAAACATAGTTAAGGGCAAAAGCACAGAGATCTTTTAGGAAGCTGTAATTCAGGTGAGCTATAATCTAGGTGAGAGATGATGGTGGTTTAGGTCAGAGGGGAACATTAATCAGAAATTATTAAATTTGGGTATATTTTTAAAGTAGTGTCAGCAGAAATTATTGACAGTGGAGGCGTGGAAAAAAAGGCATAACTCAAAAGTTTTTTACTTGAAACAGTGGAAAGATGAAGTTGTCATTTAGTGAACTGGATATGACTGCAGAAAGTCAAATTGAGAGGGAAGTGGTACAGTCTGAGATAGGTTGAGTTTAACATGCCTCTTAGAAATTAAAGCATAGAAGTTGCATTATGAATTAGATAGATAATTCTGGATTCCTGAGGACAAATAAGGGTCAAAGATAAGAAATTTGTGAGTTATTAAATATAGATAGTAAGTTTGAATGAGGTCACTTAGGGAATAGAAATGATGAAGAAGTACAAAGGCTGAACCCAAGAACATTCCAGAGGAGTTTGAGAAGATAAGAAAGACCACTAAGAGGGTGCAATTAAAAGAAGAAGAAGGAGAAGGAGAAGGAGAAGAAATATATACATATCATTTTGCCCTTTTACTTAGCAATATATCTTGGAGCTCTTTTCATAAATTTGTTTTACACATTATAAAGTATTCCATGGAATGGACGTATCGTATTCTAATTAGCTTCTCCTGTATTGGTTAACATTTATTTTACAATTTTCTCCTCTAACTTTTATAGTTTTTGTCTTACCCAGTTCCATAATCTATCTGGATTTATTTTGTATGTATGATTCAAGAAATGGCTGTAATCTTACAGTTTTCTAAATACTATTTATTGAATAATCCATGCTTTGCCACACTGATAGAAAATGACACCTTTATCATATAATCTATTTATGAGTTCTCTTGTAGTCCCTTAATTTGTTGACTCATCCGATAATACTATTCAGTCTTAATTAGTATACTTTATTGGAACCTTTGAAATCTGGTAGAGGAAGTCCCCCAAAGTTCTCATTTTTTCAGAGTTTTCTTAGCTAATCTCATGCATTTTCTTTCAAAGGAGTTTTACTTTATTTATGTATTTTTAAAAGAGTGATGATTTTACTTCATTAATCTATCAACTAAAAGGCTTACAGATACAACTTTACTCTTTTTAGAAACTAAGTACAGGATTTTATAATTTTTTTATTCATATAAGAAATATTTATTGGATACCTGTCCAATGCTAGTAACTGTTCTAGGTACCAGGGACACGAGATTGAACAAACCAAAGCCCTTCCCTTTATCAAGCTTGTATTCTAGTAAGAAGGCATCAGGCCATAGAAAAACAAATAAGTAGAAATGTAATGTCAGGTTAGGAATAGTAAAAGAAACTAAACAGAAGAGAGGAGGTGAGGTATCTGGTGGTCAAAGCAAAACTTTTCACAAATCACTTACCTTATGTATTTTTCCCCCCATCACTTCATTTTACTACTTCACATTTTCAGCAAACGCATCAGAGTGCAAACAGGGCTTATTTTACATTAACACATTAACTGGTTGTTTTGTCAAATAAACAGGCAATTCTCTTTAAATAACCATCTCTTCACTTCACGGCCAGTCCAGAAGCAAATGAGAGCAAATTTTAGTGCCTCCAGAGGGTATATCACTAATGAGGCATGAAACTTAAAGGGAAGAGGTCAGGGTGAGGGGCTGGTGAGAAGTCATGGTCAGCACACAGACTCAGGCCAGGCTCCAGGGGTCACGGGCATTTGTTCCAGCGCATCCAGCAGCGCCCAGATGTCATAGTGGGATGAATATGCATTGTCCAGTTCCAGTCTGGGAAGTTCCTTTTAGAGGGAAAAGCAAGAAGGCAAAGGGAAACAAATGCCAAAAACACTAGGAGGGAAGCAGTGGGCTCCCTCCCTGTCACAGCGGCTTGGCGCTGATGTCATCCACAGCCCAGAAGCTCATGTCAGAGCTCTAAAAGTCACAATGTAGTGGCAACAGACGACCAAGGACAGATCAGGGAGTGGAAGGTGATATTATTGAGGCAGGAGGCAGACTGGGAACGGAATGTGGGCTGATAGTCTGATGAAAAGGTGGCCTTCCACAGTTAGGCACAGACCAGAATGGAGGGAATGTGAGGGGGGCCTGGCAGGGACCCTCAGGAAGAGATGCAAGTCTAGTTTGAGGGAGCTCGCAGGCTGAGTGTAACGTAGATTCTCAAAAGACGGAGCTGTACTGAGTAGACAAGGTAGCCAGAAAGTCCCTCTGTGAGTAGAAGCCACTAGAGTGAGACAGGAATGATATGATCGCCCATGCCCCTGGGGAGAGCCCTAGGTCTGGTAAGAGGGAAGTGCATCCAAGCAGCACCATGGGCTCTGAGCTAGCTTGAGAAGCTGGGACCATGGCTCCCGAGTCAAGGGGCTCCACCTTCCCTCAACACCAGTCCCTAGAAAGCGACTGGAGGAATTTCAGGGCCCTTCCATCATCTCTCAGCCCCAAGGGGAAGGAAGAGAAGGGGAAAGTGACCAAAGGTGGGAGACAGGAGTGGGAAGGGTCTACTGGTTCTTCTTCCAGGGGGAGGTGGGTAGTAGGGAGGTGGCGGAGGCTGGTTTGGGGGTGTGTATACATCATGTGGGTTACCTAGATTGCAATAGTCTCTGGCAGCTTCAGCTGCAGGAGTGCATGGGACTTCAGAGCCATTGACAGGAGGTTCCATGGGCCCAGGATGGGGCACATATCCCATGACCCCATCCATCATGGGAGGTCTTGAATAGAACTCAAGTGGGGGTGGTGGATAAGGGTAGCCAGGAGGGCAGGGGTACATTCCATTGGCGACTAGCAGGAGAAAGACATAGGCCCCACTGGGCATGTAAAGATAAGCTCCATTTGGGGGACTTCACCTCAGGAGGCTTGAGATGCCACCTACAGCATCTGTTGTCCAAACTTGAGGATACTCCCTACCATAAAGGTCAACTTGTATGTGGCAGAGCCTTCCCACCTCCTGCACAGCTTTCACTGTCCCCTTGATGTAGTTTGCACCAAACACAGGCTGCTTCTCACAGTCCTTCAACAGATAAAACAGCATCATGAAGGACTTCTTGGTCCTTCGAAGGCCACGGGCACCTTCTTCATGTCTTTCAATGTAAATTCCACATGGTATTAAAACGTTAGGATGCCCTCGGTATTGTTGCCGATCATTCTGACACCCTGCAAGTGATTCTTGTTGAGTACCATGGTCTCTCAGAAAAGGCACTTATGTTTTTTTCTATCTGCCCCCCCCACCTTAACTGTATTTTAGTAATGGTTATTGTGGTTTTAAATAAGATATTCTAAAACCCTCTATTTAGGGAGGTGTAATGTAAATTGAGATTATTAACCTTGGTGGCAAAAATTTATATATTTAAAAGCATAACACCTGTTTGTTTTTCCCAGATAACATCTTTCCAGTCAGATTTCATTTAGGTTTAAAGAAATTTAAAAAGAATATCTCTTTTTCCAAAATATAATGAGGGCATGTATATAATCTTGGTTCATCTATCTTTTTATTCAATTCAACAAAGTTCTGTAGGAGGCCCTAAAGGATGTTAGATAAGTCAGACACTCTCTTTCCCCTTAGGGAGGCTGGTGATCTAGTGAGGAATTAAGAAGCAATTACAAAGAACTTTCATGCATATCTGAGAGTGATACATTCCTGGCTCGTAGACCTTAATCAACTATGACTGTGAATTATTGGGGGGAAAAACAGATGAAAGAAGTGATAAATGATCGATATATAAACCAAATACTGTTAAGACTAGAAGAGAGAATAATTTTTCATAACTAAGGGATAAGAGAAAGCTTTCTAAAAGGGGTGATGTTTGGTCTTCATTTAGAAAAATGAATGAGATAGGGAAGGATATTTTGAGAACTTTGTGGAGAAGAAGCATAGAGGCAGAAACTGTGTGGCTTGTTCTGAGTGAAATAAGTCCATGTAGATGTATATCCGAGAGTGAGTGGGGGTGATGGTGTTGGAAACAAAAATATGGTCAAAAAAGCAAATTATGGCCAGATTTTGAGAGCTACGAATATTATTCTGGGGTGTCAAAATATTATTCAGTGGGAAACAAAATACACTTTGTTCCGTAAAAATATCTCTTATGTAGTGGTTTAATGCAACAGAGTTGCATACACTCATCTACATTTCTGAAAGGTAGTGATTTGGGGCAGTGTAGGGGATAGATTGACATGGAGCTAGATCAGGGACAGGGAGACTAATTAGGAAGTAGTTATAAAAGTTCAAATCAAGAATATGTTGGATAAGGGGACAGCTGGGTGGCTCAGTCAGTTGAGAATCCAGCTCTTGATTTTGGCTCAGGTTGTGATCCCAGAGTCATGAGACTGAGCCCTGTGTCAGTGTAGAGACTGCTTAAGATTCTCTCTTTCTCCCTCTGCCCTTGTCCCTTATTCATTTTCCCTCTCTCTCTCTCTTTTCTCTGGGGGAAAATCATTCCACACGAGTGGAACAAACTGGTATATTTGAAGAATAGTAAGACGCCAGAGTGCATGTGAAGAAGACTAGTAAGAGAGGAGCTCAGGGAGGCAATAGCTCTGGGTGGAGAGTATCAATCACCTAGAGCTGGATAGGATATTACAAGTTTTATTCTAAGTCAAATGGGAATCAGTCAGGAAGTTAACAGTAAGCAGATGGATGGTTTGCATCAATCAGAATAATTTGAAATGAGTTTACTTACACAGGAGCTATTTACAAGATATAGGTGTAGGGGAATCGTGGGGTATGTAGTGTGGAAATCTGTGGTTTACCATAGAAAATTCCAAAGCTTTGAGATAGGGATTTTGCTAGTTTAGAGAACCGAAAGGGGTACAACAGGCTGAAACAGAGAACAAGGTGTGAAATGAAGCTGGAGAGGTAGGTACAAGCAGATCACGTTAAGGAACAGGGTCTTAATATTTTGGGTTTTTTAAGTTTTTATTTAAAAATCCCTGTTAACATACAATGTAATATTAGTTTCAGGTGTACAATAAAATGATTCAACACTTCCATACATCACCTGATGCTCATCACAGCAAACACACTCCTTAATCCCTGTCACCTATTTCACCCATTCCCCCACCCACCTCCCCTCTGGTGACCATCAGTTTGTTCTCTATGGTTAAGAGTCTGTTTCTTGGTTTTTAATCTTGAAAGGAAAATAAGAATCTGTTAAGCAGGGAAGTGAATGGATGAGGTTTATATTTTAAAATATAAATATATTTTATAAAATATCACTTTGCAGTATTGAAACTAAAATAAGGAGCAAGAATGGGTCAAGAGGCTTTCATAGTAGTGCAAGTAGTTTGGGATGGTGGAAATAGAGAATATTAATGGATTTGAGGAATATTTAGGAGAAAAATTAACTGGAATTTCCAAAACAAACTATGTATGGGGAAGTGAAAAGATTCCTAAACTTTTTGACTCATGTGAATGAGTAAATGTTGATGCCAGTCCCTGAAATAGGAAACTTTAGGACATCTGGTTTTGTGTTATTCAGTTATTTAGATTTCGGACATGTTGATTGTCAAGTGCCAATGAAATATCCATTTGGAGTTGGTGGTTAGGCTATTGGTGATCAGAATCAGATCTTAGAGAAAAGGCTGATGATAATATTTAGGAATCAGAGTAGGTTGAATAGTGTCTCCCAAAAAGTTCTGTTAACTCAGAACCTCAGAATGAGACCTCATTTAGATATAAGCTATTTTTAGATGTAATTAGTTAACATGAGATCATACTGGAATAAGGTGGACCCTAAATCCAATAGTTAGTGTCCTCATAAGAAGAGGAGAGGATACACAGAGACCCAGAGGGAAGACAGAGGCAGAAACTGGAGTGGTACAGCCACAAGCCTTGGCCTGTCAAGGATTGCCAGCAACCACTAGATCCTGGCAAGGACAACAAAAGGGTTCTTCCTTAGAGCCTCAGAGGGAGCATGGCCCAGCTTATACCTTGATTTCAGACTTCTAGCCTCCAGAACTGTGAGAGAATACCTTTCTGTTGTTGTAAGCTACCAAGTGTGTGATAATTTGTTATAGCTGCCCTAGGAAATTAATCCAGGAATTGCCAGTGTATAGTGAGGTATAGATAAGACTGCCTAGGAAAAGCACACAGATAGAGCAAGGTTGCATACTGCCTCTGACTGATAGTGAGTGCCCACAGGCCCATTTTTAGCAATTTTGGCAGTTGTATTATGCTCCAATTGTTCTTTAGTTAGCAATAAGATTGGGCAAATGTGATACTTGGTTACCATGAAAATTGATTAATACCTATTTTATTCTATCTAGCTGTTTCACACATTTATTTACCAACTGAAAGCATTTAGTTTGCAAATATTTCCCCAAAAATATAAAGGTTTGGGTAGGATTAATCCTTATGAACATTTAATAGACAGAAAATAACAAACTATCAGAGGATATGAAGGGCATCAGGCCTCAAATAAGAGAGCATGGTATCATGGAACCAGAGGAAGAGAATGTTATAAGGAGGGAGCATCAAAACCTGAAATTCACAGTAAGACTAAATACTCATTGGATTTTATCTCATAGATGCTAGTGGTGGTGGAATTGAGAGCTGTTGGATAACACTGTTAGGTGTGCCTATTTTAGAAAGATAATGTTACTCTCAATGTAAAGGATGGATAAGACTAAAGGAAAAAGAGAATAAGTAGGTATTACTTTACCTAGTCAAGAGCTAATGAAGACTGAAAATGAAAAGAAGGTGTAATGAAGAGGATATGTATATAAGAACTGGGGGATTAAAGGAAAGAATAATGGAAGATTGTTCTAAAGTTCAAACTTGTTTAATTAAGTAGATAGTAACATTGTTAACATAAGAAGGAGGAATTAGTGGAATCTCTACTTTTATGAGGTGAATGGATTTCTAAAGCCAACAAAGAAGAAATGGGATAGAAGAAAAAAATGAGAGACTTCATCTATTCCAAAGTTATCATTTAAAGGGATCCTAGGGGAAACAACCCTGATCAGGGTGGCTAAAGCTCGGTTTGACTAGACTGGAATATATGAACACAGTTAAAAAGGAGATAAATACATAATAATAGGAACAGTGAATTCTGGGACTTTGATTCAGGACATAGAAGGGAGCCTCATTCTTCACTGCAGTCAGAATGAAGCTGGTGAAAGAGGTTCCAAAGATAATATTGAACCTGTACATGAAAGGCTTGGTTTGACTTTGAGGTTGTCTTGCCTCTGTATCAGTTGTTTGCACTTTGTTAAAAAAAAAACGAGCAGAACTGTGAGGCCACCATGACCTCAGTCATGGATGAAACTGTGATGTAGATTCGGAAAACTTCAAGGAGATTCCACAAACATCAGGTGTCCAAAGGAGAGAGGCTCTAATGGGATTTCACATAGCCCTGAGCCAAGGCCAGCAGTTCCTATAAACTGCCCTAGGATCTTCGGTGTTTTGGCTAGGGTTTCAGGGAGCTATATACATTGAGTAAGACTGCCCTTCTGCCACCAGAAGGGTGGCAGTTATGTAGGGTTGGAGAGGAAGCTCCCCTATACACAAAAAGTTACCCTTCTATAGGTCTTTATTGTGGGAGTGAAGAGTAGCTTTATGAGCCCTAGGGAACACCATAACCTTTCTCTACCCTCATTACCTTCATTAGCACATAGTGAACATGCTTGAAGTAAGACCATCTTTTACTAGCCTCCATTTTTCTGTTGACAGCCCCATGTGCTCCTTTTCTGCTGGCTTCCATGTTTGTGTCATGTAAAATCGAGAGGGATACAGGAGTCCTCTATATCTCTGCCTTCATCTTCCCTTTATTACTAGAAATCAGTTGGGAATCCCAAAACTCTGCATTCTTCTGAAGAATTCCCACCCTTGTCATCCCCCTAGACACGCTCACAGCTTAGCCACTGCCTTTCTAGGGACTGCCAGGGTCAATCCCATCATGCCTGTAATCTCTATTCCTGTCTACAAGGAACAAGAAGAGAATGGATGTGTGGGGGGGGGAGGGAGGTGACAAGGTATTTTTCCTAACTATTCTGAATAAAATAGCACAAACCCATCTCTCTAGCACCTTACCCTTTACAGTAAGCTCTAGATATTTCTCTTTTTGGTTATAAGGAAAAAATAAAAACTTTGCAGTTAGTCTTTCATTTAGCAGTAATCATGCCTCAGTAAAATTGTAAAGCCTTAAATAAAACTCAGCTTGCTATTTCAGGTCATCTAGGAAATAGAGGAAGTAGTCCAAGGATTCCCCAGGACCTGGACAGGCTTCAGAGGCTCCACAAGTCCTGTGCATTTGTGATTGAAATTGTTTGTATAGCTTGGTGGTTAAGAGCATGGCCTCTGGAGTCCTGATTGCCTAGCTTTAGATCCTCCCTCACCATGTGCTAGATTTTGCAACTTAGACAATTTACTTAACCTGCATGTGCTTGGTTTCCCTAGCTGAACTGTGAGGCTAAGACTGTACCTACCTCCTAGAATTGCTGTGAGGACTAAAGCTAGTTAATACATTTAAAGCACTTACAATAGGGCCTCACAATATTAAGTGCCACATAAACACTAGCAATTATTATTATTTATATTCCCAGGGGACGGTCCATATCTTCCATCTGATTATCAGTAAGGTCTATCATAAATCTTAATTTATGAACTGAAGGAAATGACTTTCATAGGCTTATGATCTGCATGAAATTTAACCTCTCTCTATTGTAATCAAAAGTCATCTGATCCTTTAGAGCAGAGAAATGTATTTAGTTTATTTAGTTGAATCTACGTCAACAATATTTTCTTTTAAAAAGTTTTTATGTTTTCAGTGTTTTAATTCTATTTTTGCTTTTTAACCTAATAGAAAATTTATATTTTTCTTATTTTTTTAATTGTCACAGTCTCGATAAAATTTAAGCTCTTATTTCCAAGCTTCAATTTAAAAAAAGAAACTCATTTGTTTTCCTTTTCAAAACCCCTGTGTAATTGATAGTTTTGCATTAAGGGTTTGAACATCAGCAAATCGTGTACACAACTCTGTGAGTTGGGCAAAAGATATGTGTGATTAAACCGTGAATGTTGATTTTTGTTTTTGTTACATAAACCATATATACAGTTGGGCCAAATTGAATCACAATTGAAAATATTGCAGCCTGTTAATATAATGAAGAAAGAAGAGCTTATACAGCTGTTCTTTTTCTGAAAAGTGAATATAGTGGCTGAAAAAATAATGGATGCTTCATCATTGTTAGAGATGAACTAATATTGTTCTATAATAAATTGCCAAATGTCGTTTAATAAATCATTTTTTTTAGAAAGTCAGGTCAGCAATAAATGGCCAGTATCTCATTACTTATTTCCTGTAGTTACATTGAACATAAAGAGTACTTCCATTTTAAATTGCTTTTGCTAAATCTTAGAAAAAATAATTTTGGCAAATTGGTTAGTATCAGACCTAGAGCTTAAACACAAAACAGCTGTTGTTGAAAATACCACTTTCATAACATTAATATGCTTTCAATTAACAGATTGGAATGAACTGTTAAACATTACTACCTCCATGTTTAACTACTGTTTGACTCTCTCAATAACTGCTATTCTTTCTCAATAGATTGTTTACTTTAATGGAAAGAGGAAGAATCTTATTTAAATAACCCATATTTTTCCTCCATCTGCAGAAAGTACCCAGGACAAGTGGGGATTTCCAATGTGCCATTACCTAAAGGAAGAGAGATGGTGCTGTGGTCGCAACGCCAGAATGTCAGCATGTTTGGTACGATTATATTTTTTTTCTGGACTAAGAGCTTTGTCCAGATGTTACAGAATTTATTATTGTTGGCTAACAGCATGAATTAAATGCCAGGTTTTGCAGAGCGTCATTATTAATGCTTTTGTGCGTTGCAAATCTTGATAAAAAAATGACTTTCCCTTCCAACATTATCTACTTTACATGCAGTGTGGTCACAATTTGTAGTTGTACTTTTTTACATTAATATTTTATCTATAATTAATCTTCGTATAAAACGTACCACTACCAATTATTAAACACCGAATTAGTTCAGTGCTTTATTCACAGTTCTGTAGTGTGTTTGTGTATGTTTGTAGTAGGTCATTTGGTCTCCTAATTTTAATAGAATGAGAAAGATATTAATGAGCTTCCTGGGATATGAAGTAACTATCTAATTACATAAAACCTTTAATGTGCCTGATCTGGCTTGTGTCTTTAGACCTAGAACACTTTAACCTGTGGCATTCTGTGTTCATGGTGTTATGTTAGTTTATAAAGAATAGATGCACGTTAAAAGATGTAAGTTATTTTTTTGTCATTAGAAATTTCAAATATAGTTGATTAATAATGTGTTCGATGTCCACCCCCAAGGTAAATTAATTATTCTATGACCATTTTTTCTCTGCCAGTTAAACAGCAATATATATTAAAAAAAAATAGCACACCAGTGTTCTAAGTCACGGATCCTACAATTATCATAGAAATCTATTTATGCTCAAATAATAATCTTTTTAAGTCCTTTTAAAATGCTTTTCTTGGAAATTATCTTGTTTCATGATATCTGCTAGTAATGTTTGTTCAGGGTCATGTTAGAGTGATAGTAATTCTTGAAATGACTTAGTTCTCACAATGCAACAGCCAGGATTATACCCTCCAGGCAAGAAATTAAAATAGCCTTTTCTAGGGAATCCGACTAGCATAAGAGAAAAGACCTGATGATGCTGGCATCGGGGATTTTACCAGAAAGCAGGATACATGTCACTTTATGATAAAGCCCACAAGTAACAGTCCTCACGCATAAGCACAGCACTTCTAATCAGGTTTATGATACCCCCGTTTTAATTATCAACAGACAGTTGATCACTAGATGTCTAGAGAAAATCTAACGTGAAAGAACAGAGTTCAGATAAACTGAAGAAAAGCAACCTGGAGGAAATGGAGACTATACAAAATAAAATACTGTAAAATAAGTATTAACATCCCTTGAAGAGATAAAAGAATATACTGTATCCACAAAACAAAAACGTTTGCTATAAAAATAAACATTCAAAGAAACATAAAGAGATTTTGAAAAATAAATTTTAGAATATAGAAAGTATAGGGGTGCCTGGGTGGCTCAGTCGGTTGAGCGTCCGACTTCGGCTTAGGTCATGAACTTGCAGTCTGTGAGTTCAAGCCCCGCGTCGGGCTCTGTGCTTGCTGATGGCTCGGAGCCTGGAGCCTGCTTCACATTCTGTGTCTCTTTCTCTCTCTCTGCCCTTTCCCCACTGTCTCTCTGTCTCCCCAAAATAAATAAACATTAAAAAAAAATTTTAAAAAAAGAAGAATATAGAAAGTATAGACCACCCTGCCCTTAATAACGTTCTCTGCCCAGTGTCAGCATCCTAGGGAATGCCCCTCTCCTTGGCTCCATTGCAGTCCTGGCTACCTTGGCTTCTCTTTTGGTTACTAAGGAATATTTTTTGATGCATTTTTTAAATCGTATTTTCCTTATAATTGACCTTTACCACAAATAATCAAAGTTACAGTGGTTAAAAAAAGAAATTGAGACAAGAGACCTTTCTGGTGACACTTTCAGAGGAAATTGTTAGGGCACTAACCAGAGATAAATTTTAATTACATTAGCACCATCTTGTCAACATACTTTAAGCCTGATAAAACTGCAAAATATTTTCCATTAACACTTGGTATATTTTCTTCATTCTCTTTATTTATTGGCCAAGAAAAATGCTAATGTTTGCAAGAAACTTCTTATCATCTACCTGGTTATCTTTTATTATGTAAGCAAAATTTATCATTTGTATTTCTAAAGTCCGTCATCAGCAACACATATTAAAAGTAGTCTTGGCATTGACTACTTTTAACTAGTTATACTTACCTAAAAGTAGATACTTTTATCGACACCAAACAATTTGTTATTAAAAACTCATGTTTCTTTATTCAATTCAGCCTGTTAGCAAAAGGTGTAACACAAAAAATCTTACCTGAAATGAGCACAGACAGTACTATAAATGAAGATCAATGTTTTCTCCAATAATAAACGTATCTGGGCCTGTTGCTATTTAATTTAATATGAAAATTATTTAATAACTTTCTTCTGTATTCATAAAACTCTGGCTCTAGATGTTCAGTGAAGGTATCATTCAAGTCCATGGAGAATTACAATTTTTTACTTCAAATAATTTTTATGCAGTGAACTCATTTTCCCACTAAATCCTCATGGAATGGGGACAAGTGAAGTTAATCAGGGTTCAAAGAACAAGTTTTTACCTCCTGCTCACTTGCTAACTAGCTATACAACTGTAGCAACTTATTTTAACTTGCCGGTGAATTTGTGCCTCTGAAAAATTGTACTTACACAGGATAATCTGTAGTTTATCTTTCAGTTTTAAAAGTATGCAATTCAGCTATATCTAACAGGTATTATTTATGAAGAATAGCAATCTGAAACCAATATGGGTATTCTAAAATTGAACAGGAAGTATATGCAGATCTATTATATTTTACTACTTTATGTTTGAAATATTTTCTAATTAAAGTTTAAAAAATAAAGGTAAATATTGAAATGTTAATGTAATTCAGTTATAAAACTATGTAAGTGTAGAAATGTATGTCTCTTAAAAAATGAAAGTTTTAGAAGCCTCTGTTCCATATTGAAATTACGATAAATCTTTCAGAGGTATCTTTCGTATATGTTGGATTATGTAGATTTACTGGAAATATTAGGAAATACTTTGTAAAATCACCTGGATCTCAAATAAATAAAAATGTAAAACTAGCTATATATAAAATTGTAAAAATATGTATTCTTTGTCTTCTTGATCATATGTGACTTTGATTTGAATTTGCAGACCAGGCCGACCAAAACTGTACATACTTTTCTAAACTAAATTTTAACTGTAATCTGTTCAATATAACCTTGCATAATAAAAGACAACACTATGTGTTTATAAAAAATTAGAAGAGAATACATTAAAAAGTAGTATACAAACATGTTTATTATATACACACACATAATAATAGATTTGGGTTTATTTGATTGTTTCAGCTAAACAGCTAAAAGTGAGCCAAGACCATGTTATTTCATTTCTTTTGTTTTCTTATTCTTTCTAAAATTCAAGGAATATATGCATTTGGGGTGTGTATGTGTTTGTGTACATGACACGCATCTATTATAAATCAACCCTAGATTATACAACTATACTGGCTAACATTCCTCAATGATATTAACACTTTTAAATGTGTAAACTTACATGTTATCACTTAATCAGTCTTTTTAAATGTCACTTTTATAAGCCCTTATACAGTGTGTTTATAAGTCTTATAAGATAAGACTAAATAGACCAGCAGTCTTTGTCTTACTTTTTTCTCCTTGTTTTTTCTCCAAAGGCTTTGGAACGGGTTGCAGTGGGCCAAGGGGTAAGTAAGAGTGTTTACTCTAACACAGCAGATGGACATGGTAGTTTTCTTAAAGTATTCTTCTTACTTGACCTGCTGATGAACTTAAAACCTGAACTTAAAACCTTAGTCTTCTTGTCACCTCTTCATATTCAAATTCATACATTTTCTAAAGTTTCTCTTTAAAAGAGAAGTGAACTTTCAGAAAAAGTAAATTAAACTTTTAAAAAAACTTCCATATTGTATTCTTATACTAAGTCTCATTTCTCATAATATATTAAACTGTCTATGAATATTTCTAAAGATTGCTATTGCTGACTATCAGGCTCTTATGGGTTTAGTTTGAGCAAAGATAAACAAAGCATAACATTCAATTAATTTTTTAGCTATAGTCCAAAACACATATCTGCATTGTTGGGGTTTTTTTTTTTTTAACTTTTTTACTTATTTACTTGATTAGTCTTTGGTTGAAATAGCCAAATGGGCTTGCACATAGAAACAGAAGTTAAATATATCCCCAAAATATCCATAAAGTTGCCTTATTTTCTATCTGATGATTGATGCAACGTATAGGAATTTCTAAAAGGTTCTTTAGCTGTTCTTTTTAAGCTTTTCACAAGATTTTTCTGGTTGGACCTAAATTTTAGAAATCTCTTTTTTCCTTCTTTTCAAGGAACATTAATATTTCAGTTTGAATTTTTTTAATAATAATAATTTTTAAATGATAATAACAACAAATATCATTTACTGAGTACGTACTCTGGTCCAGGCTTAATGCTAATAACTTTTTTCCTTAAATATATAAAAATTGATAAAAGCTGATTTTTTTAAAGGCATTAGGGCATATTGTTGAAGTGTGTGGGCTTTCGTCTCAAACTGCTGGTTTGCAGTTATACTGGATATGAGCCTAGTGGTTGCCTAGGCCTGTTTTATTTCCTGGAAAAGGAAAGAGCCTTTATCATAATTTCCCTGTGCATTGTTGTGGTGTTTTTCAATTTCCCAAGTGCTTATTCATGTGTACAGTCAGTCTTATAAGTTGGGTATTATCCCAAACTTACATGAGAACATGATACACAGCCGAAGTTTTGTAGTGCATGCTAGCCCCCTTAATTAATTGCAGAGGGCTGACTTCCAGCTTAGTGCCCTCTTCACTAGACCTGTAAAATGCATGCCTAAGATACATACTTTAAGCTTGTGCTTTTTGCTCCCTCCGATTTAAGATACATTAGAGTGTTAGGTTGATTTATCATTTGCAAAGGAAAGAAAGTAAACGCTGAGCCACATCAAGTTTATTCTTGGAATTGTCAGACACAGGGTGCTGGGGAGACGCTGACTCCCTTCTCACACACCCCTGTCTGTGTTTACCAGGATAGATAGGCCCCGTTATCCTAGGAATGCACGTTTAAAGGCACTTCATAACTCTCTTCCCTTCCTCTTAGCTAACAGTTGTAAGGCTCTTATTTACTCAGGATAACTTAGGAATGATGATTTATTCTATCCTGTTTTTATTTCTCTGTGCATTGCATTTCTGTATGATCTCTTGTTTAAATGCATTTCTTGGGTTTTTTGGTCCTCTTTAACCAGTTTTTAATAACAATATAAATATGTATTCGTTTCTAAATTATCTTGATACCATTTATATAATTTTTCTCAAAGGCATAGAAATGGAAAACTTTATTTTTAAGAGTTTTTTTTTTCCTGAGTGAAGTATGTAATAAAAAGTAATGACACCCCTTCCCTACCCAAATGTCCGAGAGGCCAAATAGCATCATGGCTTGATATGTGGACATCAGAGCTAGGTTTCTTCAGCTCAGATACCAGCTCAGCTATTTTTAGAAGTTTCATATGAAATTCACGTAAAATTAAAGTTCCTATTTACTGTATAGCTAACTAAATAAAAAGTTAAGAACTTTATAAACCATTTATATTTTACTCCATGTAATGATATACTTCTCAGAATGCCTTAAATTTCAATAGAACAATAGGTGTCAGTATATGAAAGAGAATTTCAGCATTTTTGTGAGAGAACTGAAGGGATATGGGGAGGAGCAAGGGACAGACGATAGAGATTTTTGGTACTACAAAACGAATTACTCAAGATGAAAAAAATGCCAAATGAAAAATATTTCATTTCAAATTTCGAATGAATTTTGGAGCAGTCTTCTATAAAGAAAGGTTAGAAATCAGAGTTTGTCTTAAGTCAAGGAGTTGCATTTAGAAAGAGATTTTATATAAGAAGTATGCCTTTTGAAGGTTACAAATTTCTTGTGAGTATTCAAATATGTCTGTTTTCAGTGCATTATTTTAGGAGCTGAACTGGGGGCTTTGGTACTCCTAACACCATTTCTGACTAGAATCACCCCCTCACCATCCCCACCATCCAGGAGGGATATAATATGTGCCCTTTCCAAGTGCTCTGTCAAGATCCTGCAAGTCAGACATTCTCCAGGGACTTAAGAAGGCAGTGCCATTAAGTGAAGATGCAAGAAATAGTCGTTGACCCTCAACTCTCAACTTGTGTTTTTTTGTAGCCTCAGCACTGGGGCCCACAGTGTAGGAACTTGAGGTCAGATGGGGAAAGGAGCAGGAGAGTAAGTTTTCTGGCTGAGCACACACACACAATTTTATTTTATGCTAGACTCTATCTGAGTCCAAACATACTCTAGTTGAAAACAGTGAAAAATAATAATTTTGTGCCCTGAAGGAGAAGTGACAGAAGTATAACTCAGGGAATTTCTAAGTCTACTGAACTCTGTCTTTAAAACTACCAGTCATTGCACAGTTTGGAGTTTTCGCCTTATTAGCCTTCTCAGGGCTGTTCAATATTGTTGGCCTCCTTCCACTCTGGCTCATTTTTCTTTCCCTTTATTTCTTTCTTTCTTTTTTTTTTTTTTCCATTAGTAACTTTGCATGGAAGCAGGGTTGTTGCTGATATTATTTTGTATTTGATTTATTTATACTGTCAATATTAAGAGTTCTGTGGAGATGTGGATAGAGTTTGGGTGACTTGTAGTTTCTTAGTTTAAGTACCCCTTCCATTGTTTCAGTTAAGTGTTTTCTTTTATGCTTTTTCAAAACTATCATGCTTCCCTGGGGTCCTTCTCTTCACCCACATCTTTGCTTTGGAAAAACTTCATGGTCACCTAATCCTATGTCCTTCCCGAAAGACAAAAGACTTGCCCTTTTCAATTCTACAGTAGCCAATGATATGACCTTTTAGACCTCAGACATATTTTTAGAATGTCCTTAGTTATAATAGTGTCTTCTCTTTCTGGGTGTGAATCCTAGGTGACCTGATCTCTGTTCCACCACCGTTAGGACAAATCCACGTCCTCTTCTCTTTTGCATGTATTCTACCTTACTGCTGTCTTATAGACTCCAGAGCCGATCTGGCTGGTCATGAGAGTTTATTTTTGCATTTTTAACTGAATAGCACTGCATTTGGGACACTAGCTCATTTTTGTTTGATTCTGCCTTTTCTTCTCCCATTCACTACCATTTATTTTATAGTTTCTTCTGTTTTCATGCAGAATTGCTTCCTCAGTATTAGCCTCAGGGTAACAATTTACTTAGAATGGAAAAATTATAAAAATATCTCTATGTTTTGCAATAAAGCCAGATTTCTAACATTCACATATATTCCTGACTTTCTAGTATTGATTCGATTTATGTTTTTCATTTGTTTCTTGTCCTCATATGTATCTATGTTTTTTCAGCTACCGACTGAATCACTCTTCTATCGAGCCGTCCTTCAGGATATTATTAAAGAATGTTACGGCATCACCAAATGGTACGAGAATTTTATTTTAATAAAGATAACTCTATTATCCTGTAAGTGAATTGATTTTTAGCTTAGGTGAATTTATTCAAGATCACTGGTTTTTAAAAGAAGCTTTGAATTTGAGCATAATATCAATAGTAACAAAGAAGTGTGCAGTAACTATATCTTAGATTAATCAGTATTAAAGTGGGAGTTCTAATGTTTCTTTTTTGTCCCGAAGCACTGTGTAATGGTAAAATAGTATATGTCAATTATAATTTAAAATTTTAGAAGTATGAAATTTTATATATAAGTATGCAGTTCAGTGAATATAATGTTATCATATGAGCAAGAGTTACATTTAAAATGTTTCACAACCAGTAAAGCCTAAACACTTAACTGAAGAGAACAGAAATTGATCATAAATAATTGTGGCCCTTGTGCTACTGGTAAAATAGTAGCCCTGCACATGTTTCGTTTGTTTTGGTTTTGGTTTTGGTTTGTTTTTTTTCAAATAATGCATTGCTTATACAGAGAACCGGGGATGGGAGAATTTTCCCTAATATTGGTTTAGTAACTGCTGTACTCAAGCATACATTTTCAATTCTGGCAAGTTTCATGAATATCCTCTTGCTAATTACAATTTTAGGATTCTGATAGCCATTTGGTTATAATAGGATTATTCTTCAAATTAAAGTAGGACAGTTTTAAAGTTCTCAACAACAAATCCACAGTTATTAGCAGAGATAGAAACTATTTTTAGATATTATTTCTCTGTAAGAGAGAAAATAACCTGTTTTTTTTTACTGATGGAAATTATGACATATAAATATGTATGTATACCTTTGGTTTAGACTATCATATATGTGTAGTTAACTCCCAAATCTTATTGCTGACTCCATTTTATCTTCCATATGTTTACCAATCTTCAAAATTCTCTACAAGCAAATTTCTCATGTTTTCCTGAAAACTAGCTCTCTCTCTTGAGTTCACGACAAGATACTGATTTTGTTGAAAAAGATCACAAAATTTTGTAAATTCATGTCTACTCAAATATTGACTGCCTGCTTCTTTTGAGACCTCAGATCTCTTTATAAACTTTTTTACTCTCCCAATGACAACTTAAATTGTCTTCATGTTTTTATGAATCTTTCTTCTCACTTAAAAATTAAACACTGTCCAACCCTCCACATTCCTGCCTTCTTTTACTGCTCAGAAGATAGATGGTATTTATTATAAACGCTTTCATTCCAAAGCCTGATTGACCGTTCAACCACATTTGACCATGTTGATAATTGTGTTTTTAACTCCAAACTGTCTTCCTCCTTATCTTCCATTAAGTTACATTCTGAGTTTTTTTTTTTCTACTCTGCATAGTCAACTATTTACTTAAAGGGTTTTTCGTCTTAACTCGTCTCCTACACATATCTTCATTCTCTAATAGTTTTATACTCAGCTCCTGTCTCTTAATATTTCTTCTTTCTCTTAGGAGTTACCCTCACAACTAATATCTTGAATCAGGTATCCACTTCTACCTTTCACTTAAGTACCTTACAGATATATTAAATTCAGCATATCCAAAAACCAAAGTCAACTTCCCACTAATTCTAGTCAAGGAAAGTGCAAATAAATGGAAAAATACTCCGTGTTCATAGATTAGAAGAATTAATAGTGTTAAAATGGAAATACTATCAAAAGTCATCTAGATCCAGTGCAATCCCTATCGAGATCACAGTAGCTTTTTTTTTTTTACAGTAGAAAAAACACTCCTAAAATTTATATGGAACCACAAAAGCCCCGGAAGAGCCAAAGAATTCCTGAGGAGAACAAAGCAGGAGAGAGCACACTTCCTGATTTCAAGCTGTTGTTACCAAAACAGAATGGTACTGACATAAAAACAGACAGACCAATGTAACAGAATTGAAAGCCCAGAAATAAACTGAAGCATATACAGTTGACTCATATTTGACAAGGGAGCCAGGAATACCCTGTGGAGAAAAGGCCGTCTCTTTAATGAATGGTGTGGAGATTTTGGATATTCACATGTAAAGGAATGAAACTGGACCCATATCTGATACCACTCACAAAAATTAACTCAAAATGGGTTAAAGACTTTAGTGTAAAACCTGTAGCCATGAAATTGCTGGAGTAAAACATAGGAATAAAGCTCCTTGACATGGGTCTTGGTAATGACTTTTTGGATATGTCCCCTAAAGTAAAAACAAAAAAATTTAAAATATGCAAATGAGACTACATCAAACTTAAAAGCTTCCACACAGCAAAAGAAATCATCTACAAAGTAAAAAACAAATAAAAAAAACAAAAAAAAAAACCCTTACAGAATGGGAAAATATATTTGCAAACCATATATCTGATAAGAGGTCACTATCCAAAATATATAAAGAACTCCTACAACTTGATAACAACAAAAAAATTTAAAAACGGGCAAAGGGCCTGAATAGACAAAAGGCCAAATAGTACATGAGCAAGTACATGAAAAGATGCTCATTATCACTAGTCATCATGGAAATGCAAACTAAAACCACAGTGAGATTATCTCACAACCGTTAGAATTGCCATCATCAAAAAGACTAAGAGATAACATGTTGACATGTATATGGAGAAAAGGGAACCCTTGTGCACTGTTGGTGGAATTATAAATTGGTACAACCACTGTGGAAAACAGAGTGAAGATTCCTCAAAAAATCAAAACTAGAGCTACCAGATGATCCAGCAATTTCACTTTTGGTAATTTATCTGAAGGAAATGAATATACTAAATCAAAAAGATACCTGCAGCCCCATGTTCATAGCATCGCTATTTATCATAGCCAAGATATAGAAACAATCGAAGTGTCCTTCAGTGGGTGAAGAGATAATGGAATGTTATTCAGCCATTAAAAAATGAGGAAATCCTACCATTTGCAACAACATGGATAGACCTTGAAGGCATTATGCTAAGTGAAATAAGTCAGACAGAGAATGACAAATACTGTATGATCTCACTTATATGTGAAATCTCAAACACAACACCAAAAGTAAAAAAACACCAAACTCATACAAAGAGATGAGACCTGTAGTTACCAGGGGTGGAAGGTAGGGGAATGGAGAATTGGAGGAAAGTGGTGAAAAGGTACAAACTTTCAGCTATAAGATAAATGAATCCTAAGGATGTAATGTGCAACACAGTGACTGTAGCTAACACTGCTATACGATATATAGAAGTTGTTGAGAGTAAATGCTAAGGGTACTCATCCTAAGAGGATTTTTTCCATTTTTTTCTTTTTTTAAATGTGTCTATATGAGAAGATGGTCATGTTAGCTAAACCTATTGTGATAATTATATCATAATATATGTAAATCAAATCATCATGCTATAAACCTTAAACCTGTGTATATGCCAATTATTTGCAGTAAAACTAGAAAATAAAGATAAGTTATGTATGTATGTGGATACTTGAATGTCACTGTATCTCATGAAATTAGTGTATTCATATTTGAAGTGAATCCTTTTCTAAAACACTCGGAAAAAAACCAGGCATCCTTTGTTGATGTCAAATTTAAAGGTTAAAGTATTTCTTGTTAACTAAAAAAATGAAGGAGAAGAAGAACGAGAACGAGAATTACTACAGAGCAAATACAATACCTAAGAGAAGATGGGAATCAAGGGCAATAAGCCCAGTGTCTTCTAGGGCTGCATTTCACCAGAAGCATCTGTATAGAATAGGCAGCTGTCTGACAGTTAACAAAGTAGACAGAGAGGGTGAGCCAAGCTTTCAGTAAAGTAACTGTTCTAGTGAGACAAAAGTTAAACTTCATGACCTGCCCTCAGAGGAGGACTGTATAGGCCAGGCACACCATTGTTCTTACCTTGAGTTAGATCCACTCTGTGAGTGAGGGTGAACCATAAATGAAACAGTCCTAAAATGGTCTAAAACCCCACTTAGAATCATCTGAAGCTGGATTAAAGTATATCAGAGTATTTTTGTAGCTGCCTACTATTGGCAAATCCTCTCTGGACAAAAATAATATATATGTAGGCTCAAACTATCACTAAAGTTTGCTATACATAGTATCTGGCAAGCAACCCCAAATAACTGGCCATATGATGAAATAGGACAACATGAGCAAAAACCAAGGTAAACCAACCACATGCAACAGAAATGGACTCATTGGAATTTAGAGAAAAGCTTAAAATAACAACTAAACACATAGAAATTTCTACTTTGGGAAAATGGAGCAGTTGTACTTTTTTATATTTTTCTTGGTAATTACAGTTAAAAATCTAGAAGTATCTATAAAATATAGAAGACTCAGAAAGAATAGTGGAGAGAATAAGGCAAACTAGCTCAAGATCTCAGGACCCAAGGAACAACATGGTGCGAGTTCCTGGGTTTTCTTTTTACCTTAAAACCTTATATTGGAGCTAAAGTAAAGTTCAATCTAGAAATGCCACTGGGCACATACAAAAAAAAAAAAAAAAAAAGCCCCTAATAAAATACCTCTTTGTAACCAATGGACCAGGGAAGAGGGAGGCATAGGAAAACCTTTAGACAAACCACCCATACTGCAGCCAGAAACTATATAAAAAATTGTGATCCCACTCTCACCTAGGTCAACAAAGGCAAAGTGGAGAGCCCAGACTTCCATCCTTGCCAAGCTGAAATGAGGTTCTGAACACTCCTTGTGGAATAGTGTCAGAGGCGGCCAGGTAGGAAACTAAGATTTCCTTCCCACCAGGTGGTAGCAAGCACCCCACCACTACAGCCACAGTGTCAGAGACCATGTCGGAATTTGGACTTCCTGCCCACCCAGCAGTAAAATGGTATTACATTCTCTCCCCACCTGTGTGGCATCAGAGAAGGCCTAGTAAAGGGTCAGGATTTTCACCATTGTCCAGCAGTTACAAGGTCACCCCTACCACAACATCAGTGGAGAAGATGTGGGAAGCTGGAAGTCCTAGCACTAGCAAAATATCAACAGAGGCTAGTTTATCTTCACACAAAACTTGTAAATGAATGTTCATGGTAGCTTTATTCATAACATCCCAAACTAAAAACAACCCAGATGTCTTTCAACAGCTAGTTAAACAAACTGCTAGTTCACGTCATGGAATACTACCCAGCGATAAAAAGGAGTGAGCTATTGATATAACAACCTGGGTGAAACTACAGAAAATTATACTGAGTGGAAAAAAGTCAGTCTCAAAAGGTTATATACTGTGTGACTCCATTTATAGAACATTCTCGAAGTGATAAAATCATAGAAATGGGAAGAGATTAGGGGTTTCTGGGGGAGAAAGAATGAGATGGCAGGGAATTGGGTGCAGCTATAAAACAGCAACATGAGTGATGCTTGTGTAACTTCACTGCATCAATGTGAGTATCCTGGTTGTGACACTATACTATCATTTTGCAAGATGTTACCATCATCAGACATTTCAGGAAACTAGATAAAAGGAATAACAATCTCTCTCTAACTTCTTTCCTTTCACCATAACGTGAACCTACAATTATCTTAAAATAAAAAATCTATACTTAATATGTACGTATAAATAAAAATATTTTGTCAGAGAGCCAAAACATACAAAAAATAACCTAAGTGAATTCTGTAACTGATAACTAAAATAACCAAAATTAAGAAATCAGTGGGTGGTATTAATACCATTGTAGACACAGCTGAAGAAATAATTCGTGAACTGGAAGACGGTTCAGAAGAAAATATCCACAGTGAAGCACGAGGAAACAAAGATGGAGAATACAAAAGAAGGACTAAGAGCTATAGAGAATACACTGAGTAGGCTTCACAAACATGTTTGCAGTTTGAGAAAAAAGGAGAGAGAAAATAGGGCAGTAGTAATATTAAGAATTTTCCAATATTGGAAAAAAGACAAGTCCAAGAAATTTAGGAAATACACAAACTCCATGGAGAAGCAAAAAAGAAAATAAATTCTAGGTACACCATAGTAAAATTGCTGAAAACAAAGGCAAAGAAAACATAAGCAGCCAGAGGTGGGAAAAGAGGAGGGAGATAAGAGGAAGGATATCTCCAAAGGAACTGAAATGAAATGGACAGGTAAATTCTTAGCATAAATAGAAGCTAGAGTGCTAAAAGAAAATAGGCTACAACGCACAATATCATTCAAAAATGAGGGCGATATAAAGACTGTTTGAGACAAATAAAACCAGAGCAAATGTGCTACCAGCAGATAGCACTAAAGAATTAAGGCAGAAGCAAAATGATCCCAGATTAAATTTAAAGATATAGGAAGAAACAAAAAAGTATTAGAAATGGAAAATAACATGTGAAAAAATCCTCCACATCATATGTCATCAGAGAAGTGCAATTAAACAGCAAGTTACCACCACACACCTGTTAGAATATCAAAATCTAGAACACTGATAACACCAGATACTAGCAAGGATGTGGAGCAATAAGAACCTGCATTTCATTGCTGGTAGGAATGCAAAATAAGACAGCCGACTTGGAAGGCAGTGTGGTAGTTTCTTACAGAACGAAACATACTCTTACCGTATGATCCAGCAATCATACTCATTGGTATTGACCCAAAGGAGTTGAAAACTCATGTCCACACAAAAACCTGTACACTTATGTTCATGGCAGCTTTATTCATAATTTCCCAAATTTGGGTGCAACCAAGATATCCTTCAGTAGGAGAATAAATTAACTGTGGTACATCCAGGCAGTGTAGCATTATTCACACTAAAAAAATAGCTATGAAGCCATGAAAAGACTTGGACGAAACTTAAATGTATATTGCTAAGTGAAAGTAACCAATCTGAAAAGCCTATATACTTTAGAATTCCAGTCGTGTTACATTCTGGAAAAGGCAAAACTATGGAGATAATTAAAAAAAAAAAATCGGTGGTAGTCGGCGGTGGGGAGGGGAAGGATGAACAAGTGAGACGTGGAGGATTTTCAGGGAAGTGAAAATTCTCTGTACAATACCATAATGATAGATACATGTTATTATACATTTGTTCCAATCCGTAGAATGTACAACATCAAGAGTGAACCATAATGTAAGACATGGCCTGAGGGTGATAACAGTGTGTCAGTGCAGGCTCATCTAACAAATCTATCATTCTGGTGTAAGATGGTAATGGGGAAGGCTGTGCATGTGGAGGGGTGGGGGGTATATAGGAAATCTCTATACCTTCCTCTTAATTTTGCTAGGAACCTAAAACTGCTCTAAAAAATAATAAAGTCTTAAAGTAATAGGAAAAGTTGATATGAGCTAAATCAAATGAAAATAATGTAAAACTACAAAGCAAAATTTTGTGTAATTTAAAAATACAGAGAGAATAAACAGTAAAAGTATATAAATCAGAGGTGAAGCAATGGAGTTAAAGTGTTCTAATGTCTTTGAGTTGTTCTTGGAAATGAGAACATTATCATTTTATTTTGGACTTTGTATAAGTCAGTGATGTATGTGGAAAAATTTATGGGCTATGGATACCAAAGGAATGGTAAAAGAATACAGAACTAACAAAATAATACTAATAGAGAGGAAATATAATATATTCATCCATTTCAGAAGAAGGGTGAAAAAGGAACCTAAGAAGATGGAGACATGCTTTCATGTGTGATAGACCAGTGGCTAGAGCTGAGAAACGTACAGGGAATTAGGCATTTATACGCAGTGTATGTTTTGATTAAAAATTGTGACTATCAGCAACCTAGAAATGCTGTCAGTCTGAATATACCCAGAACTCAAATCTAAACGGCTCAGTACCCAGACATACGGAAAGAAGCTGTTCACTGAACACTAATAACAGAGGCACTAAGCAGTCTCAAAATCTGTGAAATGGACTAAAAAATGGAGTCGAGGACTGTACGCTAGGGAGGAGGACTATGATAACGATAATTTGGGAACTCTGAACTTTCTTATATTTCTTATTTTTACTATTCAATGTGTATTATCCAAAAGATAGCATTTTGTTTTAAACCATTTTATGCTACAGTAATCTAGTCCATTCTTAAATGCCAGTTGACTAGATGAGAATGTCGATGAGTATACCTAATAGGAAAAGAAAAAAGAAAAAAAAAAAACAGGCTCTTAATTGTTAGGGTAAAAGTTTTCAAAACCAGCGAGAAAAGTAACTCAGAAACTCAGTCTCAGCTGACTCGAGATAGCTGAGTTATCAGGAGAAGGAAATCTAGTGGAGCGACCTAGACAGAGGTATTTTGGAGGTACCTGACCATAGTTAAGGATTTAACCAACATGCTCATTTAGTACTGGCGCACCTAAACTCTTGCAGCAGTGAGTCCATCATTAATATGATTTGGGAACAGATGAGTCTTTTTTTTTGGATGTTTCTAGCTGAGAAAGAGCGCTTAAGTAAGCAAACAATTATAATACATTCCTATATGAATAGAAAGACTTAATATTGTAAAAATGTCAGCTCTCCACAAAATAGTTGCTAGGTGGTTGCAGTTTGGTACATCTAATGAACATCCCCAAAGTGTATAAATGTGTGTGTGTTTATGTTTGTGTGTGTTATGGAATTCATAAGTTTCAAAATACATGTGAGAGTGCTAAATACCGAGTAAAGCCAAGACATTACTGAAGAAAAACAAGATTGAGAAACTTGTTTCACCATTTTACAACACTTTTTTTTTCTTTTAACTACAGTGAGTTAGATGATTGCCATTTTGGCCAGTGGAACTGACAGTGCAGAACAAGCCTTGTGTTACATCGTTTCGATCATCAGAGAAAGGAGGGGGTAGTCATTACATAGTGCTAGGACAGCAGTTACTTATACAATTATACAATGTCTTAGTTTCCTTTGATGCTCTAACATATTCCTACAAACTTAGTGGCTTATACCACATATATTTATTATCTAGTCTCCTGGAGATCAGAGATTAAGAATGGGTTTCCCTTAGCTACAGTCAGTATTTTCAGGGCTGCATTCTTCTGGGGCCTCCAGGTGATAATCCATTTCTTTATCTTTGGCCACTTCTAGAGGAGCCTGCGTCCTTTGGCTCATGACTCTTCCTGAGTCTTCAAAGCCAGCAGCATAGCATCTTTAAATCTTTCTGTAATTTTGACCTCCTTTCTGCCTCATTCTTCCTCTTTAACAGATCCTTGAAATTACCATAAGCCCCCCGGATAATCCAGGATTCTGTCCTTATTTTAAGGTCAGCAGATCAGGACATTTAATTACACCTGCAACCTTAATTTATTTTTTTTTTCCATGTGCCATAATATATGAGTAGGTTTTGAGGATTAGAATATGGGCATCTTCAGTGGACCATTCTTCTGACCACTACACACAAAATAATAAAAATCTGAACCCCTACTTTACAAACACAAAAATCAATTCATAGTAGATTAAAAACTTACCTATGAAAGGCAGTACTATAATACTATCAGAAGATAGTATTGAAGAATATCTTTTTGACATTGAGGTAGGGTAAGGATTTGAGCCTTCAAATCTTAAAAGATTATGAATTCAATTGCATTAATATTAAGAACTTCTGTTTTCAGAAGAGTGAAAAGTGTCCACTGATAGAAACTAATTGCAAGCCTTATACCTGAAAAAAGACTAACAGCCAAAATACATAGAGAATTCCTACAGATTTGTGGAAAAACTAACCTATGTTAAAGAAAAATAGTGAAAAGACTTGATTAGCATTTCACAAAGATGACACTCAGCAGCTAAAGAGCGGCTAAGGTGCTCGATCTTAATTAGTAATCAGGACAACATAAAATGAACCACAATAGGATATTGTGATAGTGTGATTTGTAACAAGAAATACACATTTGGGCTTCATCCCTGTGCCTGGCACAGAACTCCCCAAACCCTTGTAAATTCATCAGTGATAGGGCTCTCAGAGCATCTTGTATTGTAATGAAGTAATTCTGGGGAAGCTCCTGGATGGCTCCTGCTCGGGGCTGGTCACCAGAAGAACAAACCATCATTAGAAGCTCCAAGCCTTGAGACCTCCACCCCTTCTTCAGGAAGGGAAAAGGGGCTGGAAATGGAATGAATAACTGACCATGCCTATGTCACCTCCGTAAGATGACACCTCCGTAAGAATCTCAGTGGTATGGCACGTGGAGAGCTCTTACGTTGGTGATGCACTCCAACTCCACCGAAACTGTAGTTCTTATGCTTAGAACGCTCCCAGGTCTTGTCCTATGTACCTCTTCATCTGGCTGTCCATCTGTAGTCTTTATTTATCCTTTAACAAACTGAGAAATGTGTTTCCTTGAGTTCTGTGAACTGTTCTACCAAATAACTAAATCTAAGGGGGAGGGGAAAGTCAGGTTTTTGTCAGGTTGGACAGACCGTGTGTGTAACCTGGGGAACTACTGCTTGCAGTTGGCATCTGAAATGGGAAGGCAATTAGTGGGACCGAGCCCTTAACCTGTGAGACCAGTGCTGTCTCTAGGTAGACAGTACCAGAATCGAGCTGATTTACAGAATACCCAGCTGGTGTCACAGAATTGCTGGGTGTGGGGGAACTCCGCACGTCTGGTGTCAGAAGTGTGAGTATGCTAGTAGTAAGAAGTGTGAGAGGAAAGGAGAAACACAGAAGGAGGGTTGAGGTTTTTCCAATTCAAACCATTAAATAGGCAGAGGTTTAGAAGATGCCAATAACAAATGATAGCAAAAATGTAGAGCAGCTAGACCCATCCACATTGCTGGTGAGAGGAAAAATAATTAGTTTAATCCTTTGGAAACAAGTTAGCATTACCTAATAAGATTGAAAACGCCTACTTGCCTAGTTAGTTTTACCTACAAAACTTGTTCTTGTCTCAGCAGTACCATATCTATGTGTATATCCTAGAAACTCTTATGCACGTATTCCCAGAGACTTACACAAGAATAATCAATAGCAGCAATGTTTATAAGACCCAAACTCTAGGGACAGGAAGTTCATTAATAGGAGAGTGGATAAATTGTAGTGGAATAATACTGTGCCACAGTGAAAATGTATGAATAACAAGTACATGCCTCAGTGTAGACAAATCTTGTTCATATAAAAGTTCATGTAAAAATCTTCAGGATGGTTCCATTTATACAATTCAAACAAGCAAGCACACCTACATAATTATTGAGGAACATAAATATATGACAAACAAGAAAAATGTAAGATTTGTAAATACAAGCAAGACTCAGTATTGTAGTTTCCGATGGCGGGGGCATTTGAGTATATACAGCATAGTGACTATAGTTAATAAATTGTATTGCATACTTGAAAGTTGTTAAGAGAGTAAACCTTAAAAATTCTCATCACCAGAAAAAAGTAGTTTTTGTAACTATGCATGGTGCACATAATTAGACTTGTGATCATTTCACAGTGTATACAAAAATCAGTTTGTATACCTGAGACTAATATAATGTTATATATCACTTATACCTCAAGTTTTTAAAAGAGTGTGAATACTAAAGGCAGAAAATAAGATTACCTATTTACATCTTTCTAATTTTGCTTAATTTGTTTTCTTTGCTAGCTAGTTTTCAAGTGATATACTCTTAGAATATCTGATACGTGATTTTAAAAGTTTAATTGTTTACATAGCCTAAGGTTAGAACTGAACTGTTTCATGGACTTAAATATAGCATTTTTACACTGTTAATTTTAATTGTGGTTGGGCATTTAACGTTTATGTTCAAATTCAATAATTTATAGAAAACTCTTCATTTTATAATAAGTCCTATCTGGAAGCTTTCTTTTTTTTACTTTTTTAACGTTTATTTATTTTTGAGAGACATAGAGATAGAACATGAGCAGGGGAAGGGCAGAGAGAGAGGGAGACACAGAATCCGAAGCAGGCTCCAGGCTCTGATGAGCCATCAGCACAGAGCCCGATGTGGGGCTCGGACTCACAGACCGTGAGATCATGACCTGAGCTGAAGTTGGCCACGTAACCAACTGAGCCACCCAGGCGCCCCTCTGGAAACTTTCTAAGAGGAATAAAATACCAAAGGAGTTTCATGATGTAAAAATCTCTTTAAACACTTGGAAAGAAAGCAGGAAAATATATACACTTTACTCAGTTATTATTTCATAATGAATATGGTATCCGCTGTGTAATAAATATTGTAATTTTTGATACCTATAATTATGGTATTACCTAGTTTAATTTTTATTTTTATTTTGCTATAATCAAATAAAAAAGCTATAAACCAGATAATGAAAACTGGCTCACAAAATTAAAACTAATTACTTCACCCATAATGTGTGGCCAAATTAAAGTTAGGAAGTCTGTATCTTTTAAATTTAAGAGCAGTTTGAAGATTTTTGGAGTTCCCTTAACAAGTCTCCATTTTCAGCAAAATGTTGTGGATCTCAAGTATTTCAATATGTATTAGCATAAACAAGGCACAAAACAATTAATTTTAGAAGTATTTTGTAGTGATGGAGAAACTGGATTTTGTCACTTTCTGTCCTGAATGTGCTTGTTTTCACTTATTTGTTATACATCTACTTCACATTTTCCTAAAATTTCCTACACTGTTACTTCTTTGGGAAGTTCTACATGTAAACCATGTTCTTACAATTGTATTTTTGGAAAAGCATGTGGGTGGTGTTGGATTCACTTGAGTAGAATTTTAATTAGATCTACTGCATTCACTTTTATTAAAAGAAAGAATACTAATTCCTTTTTAGCATGCTGACCATGCTGTATTCTGACAGAGGGCCCCCTTTTAATTTGTTCTTCAAGTCCCATATTTATCATTCAGAAACAGTCATGCAATTTTTCTAACTTCAAAATGTTTGATAATTCCTTTTCTTTATACTCAAAAGCTAAAATATCCTTATTATGGCATTCAAGGCCATTTCTGATCTGTCACTAAGATCCTTTGCAGCCTAATCCATCACCCCATTTCTCCTGCTCTGTACTCCAAGCAGCTGTCTGTGCAGAATGTCCTGGTACACTGGATTATTCATTATTTCCCATGCAATTAATTTTATGCCTTGTATCCTTCCTTGGAGTTCCTCTATCTACATGGAATATTCTCCCCATTTTTGCCACCCTTTCCTTCCACAGGCCTCTGGCAGGTGGAATCTAGGCATTCTTTAAAACCCAGGGTTTAAAACCCTCTCTGATATCTTTCTTTTTTCTTTCTCACCCTCTTCTTTTCTGCCATAGGACTTAATCTGTGATTTACTGCTCTGTTTGAACCTGGCAGTACAATTAATTGTTTGTGTCTGCTCCTCTAGCACCTAGGAAGTTCCATGATGGCCAGTTTTCAGTTTTATTAAATATAATGATCTCCCATGAGAGCACATGTGGTTAAGAACACAGATTCTGAAAATCCTTTCAGGACCCATATTCCCATTCAACTATCTTTTATCTGTTCTTTACTGGAAAACTTCTTGAAGGGAAGTTCTTTCCCTTGTATTCTTGAATTCCAGTCAAATTTTACTTCCATCAATCCATCAAATCACCCTGTCAGGGGCACTAATGACCCCATGTTTCTAAATTGCATGGTCACCCACAACTATATGGTCAACTAATCTTCACAAAGCATGAATAATATCCAATGGAAAAAAGACAGTCTCTTCAACAAAAGCTTTTGGGAAAACTGGATGGAAACATGCAAAAGTATGAAACTGGACCGCTTTCTTACACCTTACACAACATTAAATTCAACTTGTATCAAAGACCTAAATGTGAGACAGGAAGCTACCAAAATCCTAGAGGAGTATACAAGCAGCAACCTCTTTGACCTCATCTCTAGCAACTTCTTACTAGGCATGTCGCTGAAGGCAAGGGAAACAAAAGCAAACATGAATTGTTGGGACCTCATCAAAATAAAAAGCTTCTGCACAGCAAAGGAAAAAGTCAGCAAAACTAAAAGGCAGCCTACAAAATGGGAGAAGATATTTGCAAATGACATATCAGATAAAGGGTTAGTATCCAAAATCTATAAAGAACTTATCAAGCTCAACACTCCAAAATCAAATAACCTGTTTAAGATATGGGCAGAAGAGGGGGACCTGGGTGGCTCAGTCAGTTAAGTGTCTGACTTTTGCTCAGGTCGTGATCTTATGGTTTGTGAGTTCAAGCCCTGCGTCAGACTCTGTGCTGACAGCTCAGAGCCTGGAGCCTGCTTTGTGTTCTGTGTCTCCCTCTTTCTCTGCCCCTTCCCTGCTTGTGCTCTGTGTCTCCCTCACTCTCAAAATAAATAAGCGTTTAAAAAAATTTTTTTAAAGAAATGGGCCGAAGACATGAATAGACACTTTTCCAAAGAAGACATCCAGTTGGCTAACAGACACATGAAGAGATACTCAACATCACTCTCACACTGTGTAGATACACTCCTTCAACAGCTTGTGGTCTCTACATCAAAATACGTCTAAAATTCTACCACTTCTCGCCATCCTTGGGGTCACTACCCTGATCTAAACTTCTCTTCTAGAGTATTGTAAAAACTTCCTAACTTGTCTTCCTGCTTTTATTTTCACCAGCTATAGTATGTAAGATGTATGTATATGTGTTATATGTAAGATCCATAAGTATGTTTTGGATCTGATAATTAAACAAAAACTCATAAGAAACACAATTTCTGTTTTCTGGAACCTATACCTAGTCAAACAACTATTATTTCAAAGCCGTGATGAAATAACACATGAGTTAAAGAAGAATACAGGCTATAGAAATTCAAACCTAGAAAACATGACATTAGTGATATTACCAAGAAAAATATGTAATTTGGGCTTTGTCATATAGGATGGCTCTAGTTTAACTCAGCAGAAGAAGAGAGTGGAGAACCTTATAATCCATTAGGGGGTGAGTGAATGAGCAACTGCACCAAGACAGAAATGTGGCGAATGGTCTGAAACAAGAGTAGAGAAAACTGAACTCTGCATTATAATGGGAAAATGTGAGTATAGCCAGAAAATAGTAAAGCCTGATTGCTTAATTAAGGAGTTTCAAATTTATCCCAAGAAATGGCAGATGTATTGAAATTTGGGGGGGGCGGGAAGTAGTAAATAAAAATGTTCCTCTAAGAAAATATCATGACAATGTAGGCAGAAATGAAGGAGACAGACTTCAGTCTTAAAAGACATGAAGTAATAATAAGTGGAATCGAGGTGGCCATCTAGAAATGAGCTGCAAGAATATATTCGAGATATATTTCAAAGGAAGAATTGGTTGAACTTCATGTCTAATTAATCAAAGGGATTAATATTTATACTGCCAAGAGTAAATGAGCTTTTATTCATTGTATTTGATAAGTCGGAAGTGGCGATTTTTTATTCCCTATATTTTTATATTATACCTCAGTTGCAACCCAAATTTTGCAACGTGATAGTCTTGCATTTCATTATTTAAATTCAAAACCATCTCATGATATTTTGTTTAAACTGTAGTGAAAATCTGCAGGGCATAAATGAGATCAAGTCAGACCCAACTCAGCATATGGTGTTTTAATGGCTGGCATGGAAGGAGTTCTCTTCACATAGCTGTTGAATTATCGCCTCCATTAGCAGGTGTTGCAATGAAATATGAACTGTAATGTTGCCAGTAAAATTAAATGTATTTTATAGCATAATGGAAACTCTGAAAGACCTATAGTTTCCTTTAAAAAATTAAGCTTTTTAATACTGTTATTTGATAAGTCCTTTCTGATAGTATTATCTTCCTAATACTGTTTTCTACTACTTTATGTTGAAAGAATTCTCAGAAGCAGATCTTAACCACTTTCTAATGTGTAGCCTAAAAATGTTTACAAAAATATTAACACATTTTTATCAAATCTGAAGCTTGTGCCACATACACAGAAGGTATTTAAAAATATTTCATGATTGAATTTGCAGTCATCTATAATTTAATATGGAAAAACTAAAGAGGGATTTCCTTTTGTTTTGCAGTGATCGGCATGTTGGTAAAATTTATTCCAAATCCTCTTCCTTTCTGGACTATGTCAGAAAGTCTCTGAAGAAGCTTGGATTAGATGAGTCCAAGGTCAGTATGTGATTGCTGTTTTTATTAAACAAACAAACAAACAAAAACAGGAGGACTTCTATGGGATAATGAATTGAGATGATACAAAATAATTTACCTCCTACTTTCCTCCCAATTGCGAAAAACATCTAAATTATATTGAAACCATACCTCCATTACCTTTATTCCAGTTCTCCTTTCCAGTCAACGTGGGTGGTTTGCTGTTGTACATCTCTTGAGAGATTCCCCCTTTAGGTTTATTTGGGTAACACGTATCAATTCTCAAATCAAAACAGAGTTAAAAACAAGATCACAGAACAAATGCGAATTATAAGTAAAGTAAGAGTAATGAAACACTAAACTGCATTTATTTAAAAATTGTACAATTAATTAATATTAAAAATCTTAAATTCTAAAAGCTTTTGAATGAGAGAATCCTGGAAAGTGATAACATCATAGGGGGCCCAAGCTAATAATTGAGAGTTTAATGTTGAAGATGAAATGGTAAGCTGGTTGGCTAACAGTAATAAATATTCCAACACTGAGGAAAAAAATAAACTCTCAATTCACATGAGTTATTGACTAAAATATTAAGTTGAACTTGAATCACTCTGGTATTTTGATTACAAATTGAAATAAAGAATAATATAGCTTTTTAAAGGAATGAAATAGATTTCTTGAAAAAATGGTACAGATATGATTATATTGTATCAAAGCTAAAAGGGATTGTTATTTATTGTACCAATTGTTCATTGGCTCACCACGTTACTTTATTATTTAAAGCAATTAGACTGTTAATAATCAGATTCCTCCTCTATAAAATGGCTATTCAAAAGCATTTCTAACTCATATGATTTAAGATCAAAGGAGGGGGGAGAGTGGGTGACGGGCACAGAGGAGGGCCCTTGTTGAGATGAGCACTGGGAGTTGTATGGAAACCAATTTGACAATAAATTTTTAAAAAAGATCAAAGGAGGTAATATATGTAATATACTGTTTTTACATAGTAAATGCAAACAAAAGTTTTAGTTCATTTAGTTTTTATATATAGTTTTATTATATATTACATATGTTATATATTATATCAGTATACTATATTAATTTTATAATTAATAATATTAAATTTTACATGCTTTTTATTCTGATCTTTGTATATGTTCTACTAGTAGTAACACAATTGATAATGACTCTTGTCAATATTTTTATTTAGTCACCAAAGATCCTTCTAGTCTTACGTAAATGAATGAGAGTAGATAATTTTTGTCCTAGTCATTTTATTTCTGGGTTGTTTATTTATTTGTTGTTTATTTATTTATTTCTAATTCATTCTTAAGAGGGTGGGGGAGGAGCAGAGGGGGAGAGAGAGAATCTCAAGCAGGCTCCACACTGTAGGCACAGAGCCCAACCACGGGGCTCAAATTCACGAACCATGAGATCATGACCTGAGCCAAAATCAAGAGTCCAGAGCTTAACCAACTGAGCCACCCAGGTGGCCCTTTTTTTCTGAGTATTAAAAAAAAATGTTTTTAATAAATCAGACTGATTTTCCTGCTAGTTAGTCTTATTTAGTATATCTTTATTCCATAAATCAATTTTATGTCTTGCAGTAATGTCAAGCACACAAATCTAAGCACTATTTTCACAGATGAAGAGCTAAGTTTTTACTTAAACTAAAAATGTATTATCCTTTGCCAAAGACTAAGTAGCAAAGAAAGAATGTCACGTATCCTTCCTGATAGCTCTCTCTTCCCAGGACTGTCTTTAATAATAGCCATAGTAAATGTTCCTTGATATGCTTATCATATTACTGATAGGAATATTAATAATAGCTAATAGTTAACTAAGCACTTGTTATGTGTTAGTTATTATGCTAAGAACATCACAACATTATTTCATTTACTCTTCACAAAAACATGTATCATTACTATGAATATAAAGATCGAGAAAGAGAGGTGTCAAAAAAGAAAGTCATTTTGCCAGAGTCAAAGATAAAGCTATTAATAGAGGTGGAGCTTGAACACAGATTCAGCTAACATCAAAACTTCCACTGTTAACCTCCACTCTAGTGAAAATAAAAACAAAAGAAACAAAGACTATTGTAGGTAAGTATCACCATGTAAAATCAGTCTTAAATCATTCATTGTATTAGTTAATAAAGGCTTTAATAGTGCCCCACTGATTTTCTCATAAAACTATTTAAGCTCATTAAGAACAAATATGTTAGATAAAATGAGTTAGAAGATGAAAAGGAACAAGAAACCTATGCTGGAAGACTTAGAGGGAAGAAGGTATAGAACAAAATAATAAGGTATTTAAAAGCATATACTGGTGAAAGGAAGCAAATAGATGAGTATATTTTTGGGGGGTGGGAGGTTGGTTTTACGTTTAAGCAAGAGGAATTGAGAAAGTTGTATCTGTCAGATCAGAGTAGTTGGAAAGAGGATAAACCAAAATTATGTTTTTGATATAATACAAAAATTTCTATTATTTTTCTCCCACATAATTAAATATCAATGCTCAAACTGAAGTTTTGACAACAAGCACAATACAAAGATTTGTGTATGGTTTCATTTTAAAAATGAAATGAAATTTCACATGAGAGTCTAAATACTGAAAAGTATCAAATCCACTTAAGTTTAAAATATTAAGGGACACCAGGGTGGCTCAGTAGGTTAAGTGTGTCTGACTCTTGATTTTGACTCAGGTCATGATCTCACAGTTGTGGGATGGAGCCCCATGTCGGTCTCCACACTGGGTGTGGAGCCTGCTTAAGATTTTCTCTCTCTCTCTCTCCCTCTCTCTTCCTCTACCCTTCTCCTCCACTCTCTCTCTCTGTCTCTCTCAAAATTGAAAAAAGAGTAAAAAAAAAGTTTAAAATATTAAACATACCACAATACTAAAAGGTCTTCGACTAAATTTATAATACTTTATTGATAAACTTATATATGTAATCGGAAGTGTGCTGAATGCATTGATGTTTTTCTAAACTTTTAAAGCAAATCTCTTCATATTCAAAAGTATGTAAGCAAGTAAAGCATCTAGAAAATCTTTTTTAACATGCTCTGGATACATATTTAGTTGTAAGAAATCATGTTAACGTATGGAAGTAAACAGAAAACATTCCCAGACAAATTATCATTTCAAAGAAGCCCAAAGCTGCATGTGCTGGATTTATAAGCGGCTCATACACAGCTTAAAAGCTTAGTCCATAATTCCTATAGTCAGGTATGAGAGACGGCTTTGGCATTTTCTCTTAGAGCAGGATTTGGCAGTGCTGTTGACATTTGGGTAAGTCTTTGTTGTTGGGGGGCGGTCCTGTGCCTTGGAGGCTTTCTAGCAGCATCCGTGACCTCTACTCATTAAATGTCAATGGTAGAACCCTAATGGTATTTTAAAAATATATTAATTAAAAAAGAAGAGTCCCGGGGCGCCTGGGTGGCTCAGTTGGTTAAGCGGCAGACTTCAGCTCAGGTCATGATCTCACGGTCTGTGAGTTCAAGCCCCGCGTCGGGCTCTGTGCTGATGGCTCAGAGCCTGGAGCCTGCTTTGGATTCTGTGTCTCCCTCTCTCTCTGCCCCTCCCCTGCTCACACTCTGTCTCTGTGTCTCTCAAAAATAAATAAAAATGTTAAAGAAGTTAAAAAAATATTAAAAAATACATAAAAGAAGAGTCCCCTGACATTCATTGCCAAAAATTCTCTGGAGGCGGTGCAAAATCCTCCCTTCTCACCCCCAGTTAAGGTCCACTGTCTCCAATGATTTGTGATCATCATAGTGATTCAGTTCGCAGTCATCTAACATTTCCATTATAAACCCCATATATTTTTTAAATGCCGTTTGACATGTTACACCAAGAAACAAGAAGGGAAGTGGGGAAGAAGCAATGATTCTGTTCTTACATTTTGAAGACTTTTTATTCAAAGCAGTTCCCTCCTGATCTTCCATCTTTCACCGCTTATAGGTGATATAGCTTCAGCCCAGAATAAAATATAGATCTATTTAAATGTTTAGATTCCATAGTAAAGTTAAGCCTAACTCTATAACCACTCAAAACTATAAATTGTGGCAGAACATCAGCTACTTTGTATCAGCAAGTATACTGTTTATAATGAATTAATTTCTTAGAATGAAACATTACAGTAAATTTCTTGTAACAATCAATTACTTCTTTGTAAAACATTTTAATAGACTTTAAAACTGTCTAAAGTATTGACATGCTAATAAAGCTTATCTTTACCTACATCTTAAAAAGATTAGATATTCTCAAATTTTACTTTCTGTCCGAAACTTGGGTATGTCACCAAATTTCAGAAAAATCTCAAAATTGTCTTTATTTTCTTAATGTTTATTTATTTTTGAGAAAGAGAGAGAGAGAGAGACAGTGAGAGAGACAGTGCACAAGCAGGGGAGGGGCAGAGAGAGGGAGACCCAAAATCCAAAGCAGGCTCCAGGCTCCAAGCTCTCAGCCCAGAGCCTGATGCAGGCTCGAACTCATGAACTGTGAGATCATGATCTGAGCTGAAGTTGGACGCTTAACCGACTGAGCCACCAGGCGCCTCTCAAAATTGTCTTTAAGTTATCATGATTTCTTCATGGTCCATAGCGTTTTGCCACCTTTTATCAATCGATAATACTCTCTGCCTTACTGACCCTCTCCCCCGGCTCATACTGCATGCACACAAGTGCACAACTGCATACACACACTTAACCTTCGGATTTTAAAAGCCTCATCAGCACTGATATTATTTGCTAGGTCTAGAATAGAATAAGCTAGAATAAGCTGGAGTATTTGTTTATAAGAGAGAGAAATAAAAGGAGCTTGTGTGTTTACGCATATAATGAGTACTTAAATAATGAAGTCAATTTCAGACATTGAGAAGTAAAAAAACAAAGACAATAAAAACTGTCGATTTGATGGGGGTGGTGTAGTACTGAATGGGCAGAGTTAAAAACTAAGCTAAAACCTTAGTGGAAGTAAGGAAAGAATAATTTATGTATTTTAATGGATCAGTTATTAAGTTCTTTGTGAGAAATTTGGAACACCAATGTGTCACCACTTGTGAGAGGACACACAGAGCGGGGGTAGCCCTGAAGCTGAGGAACAGCTCGGATTTGTGGCAGACTTTGCAGGTCCCCAGCTTTCTGATCATCCTGGTGCTGCTGTGTAATCTCATATTTCTCCTTCTCTGTGTTGAAGACCTCACCTTCCTGGAGACCGAGTTTACACAGCTTCTTCTAGAAGTAAACATCAGTGAGATGTTTTGGGTTTTCCCACTGCTTCGCTTTTGGTCGAGGTGGACAATGACAAATGTCTGATGTGTTCTAGGCAGAGGAACGCGATGGAGGGCCAGAGGTCCGGTCACAAGCACCAAATCACTGCTCAGTTGCTTAAAGAAAACTGCCCTCTTCCTGTGTGGTGCCCAGTGAGGATGATCAAAATGGCTCCAGGGGTGACGCTAGCTCGCAGTTTTCTCACAGGCTGCCTGAAAGGTTTTTCTCTGGTGGCTCAACAGCTTCCAGGGCACATCTTCAGTAGGATAATACCTAGCATTTTACAAAATTTAACTACTTGGGTACTACCATTCTTGTCACCACCAATTGGTTTTCTGACAGTAGTAAGAACCTTCTCCTTTTTCTTCTCAGCCCTGCATTAGCTGCTGAATACTTCCTCTTCAACATAGCCTTTCTGGAATACATAGCAAATCAGGAATATCTGCCAATTGCTCTGACTGAGACAGGGTTTGGGCTGTAGTGGAGCTTCCCCTTCTTCGGTGTTTTAGACCTGAGGTTACTCTTCTTCTTCTTTTTTTTTAATGTTTATTTTTGAGAGAGAGAGTGATACAGAGTGTAAGTGGGAGAGGGGCAGAGAGAGGGAGACACAGAATCTGAAGCAGGCTCCAGGCTCTGAGCTGTCACCACAGAGCCTGACACAGGGCTTGAACTCATGAACCATTAGATCATGACCTACACTGAAATCAAGAGTTAGACGTTTAATCAACTGAGCCACCCAGGCGCCCCTCTTCTCAGCTTTTTTAGCAACCATCATGCAAGATGGCAAAGAGCAGTAAAGAATAATTTAGAAAAATATTCTTAGATAATTTCCACAGTGGATCGGCAAAAGGAAAGCTTTTGAGACCAAAATAATTTAGTTATTCATCAAAAAACACTTATTTTAGGGGCGCCTGGGTGGCTCAGTAGTTGAGCGGCCGACTTCAGCTCAGGCCATGATCTCACATCTGTGAGTTCGAGCCCCACGTTGGGCTCTGTGCTGATGGCTCATCAGAGCCTGGAGCCTGCTTTGGGTGTCTCCGTCTCTGTCTGCCCTTCCCCTGCTCATACTCTGTCTCTATGTCTCTCAAAAATAAATAAACATTAAAAAAAAAAACACTTATTTTGAAAAATCTCCAATGTGTCAAGAACAGTGTGAACTCTGAGGTTACAAAGATAATTAAAATGTAACCCATTTGAAAAGAAAATAATTATGGGACACCTGACACCTGGCTCTGTCAGTTGAGTGTCCAACATCAACTCAAGTCATGATCTTGTGGTTTGTGAGTTCAGGCCCCACATTGGGCTCTCTGCTGTCAGCTCAGAGCCCTCTTGGGATACTCTGTCTCCCTCTCTCTGCCCCTCCTCTGCTTACGCTCTTTCAAAAAACAATAAACGTTAAAAAAAAGAAAACAATTGTAGCATGAACCTCTAAGAGTAGACACACATGTAAACTAGGATGGAGGCAGAGAAAGGAGTGACTCGCTCTGCCTGTGTACATTTCACAAAGAACATGTGGTACCTTAGCTTGGTCTTCAAGGATGCATAGGGGTTCATCAAGCAGACAAGGTGGGAAGGTAGGGAGCACTGAATTAATTGTAGGTATGCAGAGGTAATGCTTGTGCAAAATGACACAGATGTGAGAACCCAATGCTGAATTCAGCGGTGCTAGAGCACAAAGCAAGCAGGAGAGGCAGCAGTGAGGGATGAGGCTCAAGGAGTGAGCACGTGTGGAAAGGCCAGGTAGACTCATCTTTCGATGTTAAATCAGGGATTAGTATGAGCTAAGAATAATTACCAGGTGGCTTAAATACAGGTGAGAGGACAGGAATTGTTCCGTAGGAAAGCCGACAACAAATGTAGGGGGCTCATAACCTCTCCCATGTTGTAATGTGGCTGTCTCTAAGTGGTATAGATTGAGCTGCTTTGACATGTGCCTTATGCCTGTAAGTAAATCCTGGCTGCTTTTTGCAACCACCATGGTGATAATTAATTCACAGGAGAATCATCAAGGCATTAAAGCCATTGGGTAAAATACTGGTGGGGGAACAGAATAGTTACACAGACTCACAGTACCTCCCACAGATTGTTTACTCATTTCATAAAGTAGATAAACCTTCAAGGTTAGCATCAGCAATAACAAACAAACTGACATCGTCTACCTCATAAGGCAATGCCTTGGAAAGGATACAGCATCACTTATGTAATATTCCTGCCAAAAATGCATAACTTGAATCTACTCATGAAAAAACACTCCAACAACTGTCCTTTTCAAAATATGTCCATGTCAGATAGTGAAGGAAACCATGAACCATCAAGGAAAAGGCAACCTACTGAAAGGGAAAAGATACTCACAAATGATATATCTGATAAGCGGTTAACATCCAAAACCTATAAGAACTTGTGCACCTCAATATCAAAACAAACCGATTAAAAATGGGCGGAGGGCCTGAATAGATTTTTTTTTAAAGAAAACATACCGATGGCCAAGAGTCAAGTAAAATGATGCTCAATATCACTACCATCAAGGAAATGCAAGTTAAAACCACAAGGAAATATCACCTCATACCTGTCAGAATGACTAATATCAAAAAGACAAGAAATAAAAAGTATTGGTGAGAGGTGTAGAAAAGGGCAGCCTCATGCACTGTTGGTGGGAATGTAAACTGGTGCAGCCACTCTGGAAAACAGTGTGGAGGTTCCTCAAAAAATTAAAAATAGAACTGCCCTATGACCCAGCAATTCCACTGCTGGGTATTTATCTGGAAAAATAACAAAAATAGAAACATGAATTCAAAAGGATGTACATACCGCTATGTTCCTCATAGCGTTATTTATAGGAATCAAGATGTAAAAGTAGCCTAAATGTCCATAATTGAATGAATGGATAAAGAAGATATGGGGTGTGTGTGTGTGTGTGTGTGTGTGTGTGTGTGTGTGTATACATGAATGGACCTACAGGGTATTATGTTAAGTAAAATAAGTTAAACAGAGAAAGATAAATACCATATGATTGCACTTATATGTGGAATCTAAAAAACAAAACAAAAACAAAAACAGATTCAGAGATACAGAGAACAAATTGGCAGTTGCCAGAGGGAAAAGGAGCAGGGAATGTACAAACTAGTTGAAGGAAAGTAAGAGGTACAATCTTCTAGCTATAAAATAAATAAGACTTAAGGATGTAATATATAGCATAGGGAATGTAGTCAGTATTATTGTAACAACTATGTATGGTGGCAGATGGTAACGAGACTTACTGTGCCAACCATTTTTAATGTGTATAAATGTTAAATTACTATGTTGTATACCTAAAACTAATACCATATTGTATGTCAGTTATTCTCCAATTAAAAAATTATATATCAATTTCATAAAAGACAAAGAGGAGTTGAGGAACTCTTCCAGATTAAATGGGACTAGAGATACAATGTCCCATCCCAGATGGGATGCTTAAAGAGGTGGGGTGGTGGGAGGGGTGGTAAAAAGGCATTATTAGGACAAACAGTAAAATTTCAATATAGACTATATAATAGACAAAAATATTGGATCAATGTTAAATTAATGAATTTGATTATTCTGGTTACATAAGAGCATATCTCATTCCTAGGATATACTTGCTGAAGCATTTAGGGGTGAAGGGTCATGACATCTGTAATTTACTCTCAAATGGATCAGCAATAATAGCTATAATAATAAAGATGGATGGATGGTTCAAGTGAATATGGCAAAATAGTAATGATTAGTGAATTTAAGGAATAGGTATATAGACGTTCATTGCACTTTCTGAAGCTTTGATTTAAAAAAAAAAAAAAATGGAAACCTGGATCCTCCAAACCCAAAGGCAATGAACCTCCTGTTTGTAAATACAACAAGAGTTTTTGAAGAATTAAAAATACAGCTGCATTAATACTGAGAAGGGTAGAAGCCAGTTTGAGAGAATAAACTTCTTCTGGTAAAGGACAGAAATTGTTTAAGGTCTTTCTAGAGGCCGTCCCCAGAGATTCTGTGGCCCAGCCTAAGCCTGCCTATCAGTCTGATACGACAGGTGTACTTTTGTGCTGCCACTGACCTTGACTCTACTGACCGTGACTCCCCCGCCAAAGCTGCCAGCTACCAGGTGTCGAAAGCCACATTTGGACAGATTCCTCACTTAACCAGTCAAACATCCTCTTGCCTTGCATAAAATATTAATCATTGTTCACATTTTATAATTATAATTCTACATTTTAGGAACACAGTGCAGTAAGCATGTAAAATGTCAGTATAGTTGACATTCGGATCATCTTTTCTGATGCTTCTTTATAGAAAGGTGCTCTACGTTAGAATTCATACCCTAATGAACTTGATTTTTTTCCTGTTGGAAAATAGCTGTGAAGGATCCCATTTTAATGATACTTTTTTTTTTTTTTTAGTGTCATGGCATACCATCTTTTTACTGTTTGTTTGTATAGAATCGTCAGTAGTCAGAAGTACCACGGAGTAAAACATGTGGCATAATCATTTTTTATGCCAAGTTCTTCCAATTCATGGATGTTTGTTTTATTTAGGAAATTGGTTATTTAAAATAATAATAAGGAAGGGAGGGAGGGAGGGAGGAAGGAAGGAAGGAAGGAAGGAAGGAAGGAAGGAAGGAAGGGAGGGAGGGAGGAAGGAAGGGAGGGAGGGAGGGAGGGAGGGAAGGAAAAGTTCAGAACAAAATTAATTGGAGAGTTATCCCAAAATTTCAGTGGATTTTGGGAGGAAAAAAAATAATAGGACAGTGATTTGGAGATCTCTTTTCTGGGAACTAGGTTGTAAATTATTCCTCTTTCCAGAAACTCAGTTCTTATCTCTCATACCAGGACCCAAGAGTCCTGAAAAGTTCATTTCCTTGCAAGAATGTCATTTGTCTGTATATTTTTATCTAGCGGAATACGTTGATGTTGTATGTGACAGGAGTGTAGGACTTTAACTGAGTACTTTGTTCGAGTGCTTGAGCAGCTCAAATACTGCCTCCTTAGGAAAATTTTGGCCCTTCCTCTAGGCAGCTATGTGGTTCCTTTCATGCAGTCAGATAAGCACTAAAGAGTTTGGGGAGCTTTAAAGACAGTCCTGTTTAGAAATCAGAAAGTGTATGAGATTTTTCCAAATGTTAATCCAGACATGTCATGGGACCCCAGAAGTCTAACGGTGGCAACAAGTAAAACTGTCAGGAAGGATTTGTCCAGAATACTACGCAAATCCTTGCCTTTGCCCCTGCTGCCCTGGTGTCATCACTGTCTTCCAACACAACTTCATCTTCAGGCTTTAAATTTCTAGTTTTCCCCTTTTTTGAGTGTTTAGTGTTTTGTTTTTTTTTTTTTTCCTGCTCATGAGCGAGAGATCATGCTACTTGTCTGTTATGTTTTTTGGATTCTCAGCAGGATTCTGATTCTTCATGATAAAACCCTGGTCCCTACCTATTATGCCTTCTAATTTTATCTCAGTGAAGCCTCATCATTTCAGAATGTGACTTTGAATCTCCCAACAGCTGCACTTGAATTACCTGTAGTTTCTCACGAATGTCCCATGATTTCTTGATCTTGCCTCAGTAACAGCAAATAACTCTCTGCTAAACCCCACTCCTTACTTTTTTCTTTTTCTCAAATTAGTTAAGATACAGTGTTGTCTTGGCTGCAAGAGTAGAAAACCTGGTGGGTGATTCATCACTTACGTACAACACCCAGTGCTCATCCCAACAAGTGCCCTCCTTAATGACCATCATCTAATTACCCAGCCCTTCACCCCCATCAACCCTGTTTGTTCTCTGAATTTAAAAGTCTCCTATGAGGTGCATGGGTGCCTCAGTCAGTTAAGCATCTGACTTTGGCTAAGGTCATCATCTCATAGTCTGTGGGTTCAAGCCCTGTGTCAGGCTCTGTGCTGACAGCTCAGAGCCTGGAGCCTGCTTCAAATTCTGTGTCTCCCTCTTTCTGCCCCTTCACCCCCCCCTTTCAAAAATAAACATTAAAAAATTTTTTTAATAAATAAATTAAAGATTCTTATGGTTTGCCTCCCTCTCTGTTTTTATCTTATTTTTCCTTCCCTTCCCCTATGATCATCTAAGTTTCTCAAATTCCACATATGAGTGAAATAATGTGATACTTGTCTTTCTCTGACTTCCTATTTCGCATAGCATGATACTCTCCAGTTCTATCCATGTTGTTGCAAATGGCAAGATTTCATTATTTTTCATTGCCAAGTAATATTTCATTGTATAGATATACCACATCTTCTGAATCCATTCATCAGTTGATGGACATTTGAGTTCTTTCCACAATTTACCTATTGCTGATAGTGCTGTTATAAACATTGTGGTACATGTGCCCCTTTGAATCGGCATTTTTGTATCCTTTGGATAAATTCATAGTAGTGCTATTGCTGCATCATACAGTAGTTCTATTTTTAATTTTTTGAGGAACTGCCACACTGTTTTCCAGAGTGGCTGTACCAGTTTGCATTCTCACCAACAGTGTAATAGGGTTCCCCTTTTCCATATCCTCACCAACATCTGTTGTTTCCTCAGTTATTAATTTTAGTCATTCTGACTGGTGTGAGGTAGTATCTCATTGTGGTTTTAATTTGTATTTCCCTAATGATGAGCGATGTTGAGCATCTTTTCATGTGTCTGTTGGCCATCTGGATGTCGTCTTTGGAAAAATGTCTATTCATGTCTTCTGCCCATTTCTTCACTGTATTATTTGGTTTTTAGGTGTTGAGTTTGGTAACTTCTCTATAGGTTTTTGATACTAACCCTTTATCTGATATGTCATTTGCAAATATCTTCTCCCATTCTGTCTTTAGTTTTGCTTCCTTGGCTGTACAGAAGCTTTTTATCTTGATAAGGCTTTTGTTTCCCTTGCCTTTTGAGACATGTCAAGTAAGAAGTTGCTGCAATCAAGGTCAAAGAGATTGCTGCCTGTTTTCTCCTGTAGGATTTTGAAGATTTTGAAAGACTGAAACATGAGTCAGGAAACCACTCCTTATTTTTATTGCACACACTATCCATTCAAATTCTAGGTTCTCCAGCCCCATTTATTTCTTTTTTTAATTTTTTTATTTAAGTATAGTTGACACACAATGCGATATTACTCTCAGATGTATGACACAGTGATTCAACTTCTTTATACATTATGCTATGCTATTGCTCATGCTCTGCAATAGATTTTTTAATCCTTTACCACCATAGCTACCACCTGTCACTCTAGAATGCTATTACAATATCATTGACTACATCCCTTATACTGTACGTTTTATTCCAGTGACTTCTTTTTTTTATTTTTATTTTTTAAGTTTGTTTGTTTATTTTTGAGAGAGCACACAAGCAGAGGAGGGGAGAGAGAGAGGGAGAGAGAGAATCCACGCAGGCTCAGCACTATTAGTGCAGAGCCCAATGTGGAGCTCAAACTCACAAACCATGAGACCATGACCTGAGCCAAGATCAAGAGTTGGACACTTAACCAAGTGAGCCACCCAGGCTCCCCTATTCCAGGGATATCTTCATGCCATAACTGGAAGCCTGTATCTCCCACTCCTCTTTACCCATTTTTGCCATCCCCCTGTTTCTCTGGCAACCATAAGTTCTCTATATTTTATAGGTCTGATTCTGCTTTTTGTTTGTTTATTCAATTGTGTTTTTAGATTCCACATATGGATAAAATCTCATGGTATTTTTCTTTCTCAGTCTGATTTATTTCACTTAGTGTAATATACTCTAGATCCATACATGTTGTCATAAATCATTAAAGAACTATATTCCCCTATTACACCTCTATGCCTACAGTATTTCATTTCTATAAGGATGAATTATCAGAATTATGGTTAAATAGTTTGCTTTTATTATAGTTTTAAGAAGGAAGATAAGTGGTCATTTGATTCCAAGAAGTAAAGTTTTACTCAGGTTTTCTCAATTTGTGGGACGCTATTCCAGAGATATATATGCTTATAAGAAAGACTGGGATCTCTTGGCTTCAAAAAACCAAGAAAGAGGAGGACAGCCTAGTCTCATCAGAATGTATTTGTTAATGAGAGCAAGATTCAAAACAGCCATAGTGACCAAGTTATTGTTATTTTTTGAGCAATATATTTTTTAATCTTTTACCATTATGATTGAGCTCCTGAACTAACAATTTTACTCTTTATTCTAGATCACTTTTCTCTTGAGATTTTTGCTTATCGATAGGTTTATTCATGACTCAGCCTCCCACCCGAAACAAACTTTCTACATCACTTTCAGTACTTCCCCTCCCTGCACTACACTCCCCCCACCAAGAAAAAGAAGATGCAGTTGATTCATTCGATCTCTTTCTTAGATGTTTGAATAGAATTTTTAGGAACAGGAGCGCTTGAGTGGCTCAATTGGCTAAGTGTCTGACTTCAGTTCAGGTCATGATCTCATACTTAGTGAGTTTGAGCCCTGTGTCAGGCTCTGTGCTGATAGCTCTGAGCCTGGAGCCTGCTTCAGATTCTGTGTCTCCCTCTCTCTCTGTCCCCTCTCCTGCTCATATCCTCTCCCTCTCTCTTTCTCTCTCTCTCAAAAATAAACAAACATTAAAAAAAATTTTTTAAGGGGCACCTGGGTGGCTCAGTCGGTTGAGCGTCCGACTTCAGCTCAGGTCATGATCTCACGGTCTGTGGGTTCAAGTCCCGCGTTGGACTCTGTGCTGACAGCTCAGAGCCTGGAGCCTGCTTCGGATTCTGTATCTTCCTCTCTCTCTGACCTTCCCCTGTTCATACTCTGTCTCTATGTCTCTCAAAAATAAATAAACGTTAAAAAAATTTTTTTTAATTTTTAAGAGAATTTTTATAAACAAACATCCTAAATCCAATAAGGTGAAAGATGTAGAAGAGGAGAAACTGTACTTGTAGGAACATTTGTACATAAGTTGCATCCATGACTCCCCAAGCAGTGATTGGGCAGAAACCTATTAAAATAGGGCTTAGGTTTTAAAGGCATTCAGTCTATTTTTGGACATTCAATAAAGGCAGTATTTAGAAGCTTATTCATATTATTTAAGTTCTGTTATATAACAATCTACGTAATAATTTGTTTAGTTTTTCATGATAGGATGATCTCTTCCAAAGAACACATTTATTTTTTGCTTTAGCTATCAGGAGGCTCCAATTTACAGTTATGCTTGATTCCAGCAACCTAGGAATTAACTTAATTAGGTTATTTTGGTGTTTTGTTTTTCTCCTTTGAATTGTATACCCTTGAGAATTTATCCTTTCTTTAATGGCCCTACTATTGATGATATGTTTTTGTGCTTCATGGTATAAACCACCTCAAACTATCATTGAAAATGAGCATACTATTATTAATGATAAAGTTCCCTATAACTAATGATTGTACATATTTGTAGCAATTACATTTGGGGGTAGATTAAAAAACAAGGTTTAACAATTATACTTCTTTTGAATTAAGATCAAAAACAATACATCAATATTATATGCAAAGACCAAGCTTAATAACATTTTAATGCCAAATGTGCAGATTATAAAAGGATATTTCCATTATGCAGTAGAACATTTTTACATAAGTCTAAGTCTACATAAGGACAGTCACATTGCCTATAAAAATCATCTTTATTCTCCCAGCTAAACACAGAGAAGCTTTAGGTACTGAAATGTCTCCCAGACAATGAATAGTTCAGGGAAGTAGTAGAAGGTATGATATGATTGTTTAAAAAATAGGAAAATATATCACTTTATTTATTTATTTATTTATTTATGGAAGAAAAAGAGATACTTACATTAATTTTTAAGACTGCTTTTTTAAAAAAAATTTTTTTGAGTTTATTTATCTTGAGAAAGAGAGAAAGCATGAGTGGGGTAGGGGCAGAGAGGGAGAGAGAATTCCAAGCAGGCTCCATGCTGTCAGCCCAGAGCCCAACACAGGGCTCGAAGTCATGAACTGAGATCATGACATGAGCCAAGATCAAAGGTTGGACAATTAACTGACTGAGCGATCCAGGCATGCCTAATATGCTTTTATTATAGAAGAAAACATTGGTTTTAATCTTACATTATTTTAAATTATTAGAATTATTGATGTGTACAAAATTTGTAAATGATGTATTTAATTCAAATGAAAAAAATATGTAATAATTATATGATGTATCAGTAATTATTTTTAGAATAACTATGAGCCAAACTTCATATTAAGCATATTTAGAATAACTATGAGCCAAACTTAATATTTTATATGTTAATTCTGCTTTCATATAGTAGAAAGTTCAAATTTTATTTCTGTTAACTAGTTATTAGACAAGTATACATTAGAGAATATGGAAAGAACTTTATGCATTACATTTTGCTTTAAGAAAACTTTTATTGCAAAAATTTCGGGCTTATGAATATTAGTTATGTGCGTAGTTACATCATCTCTAAAAATAAGAATCATACTGAGTCACCTTTGCATTATATACTCTAAAAGATTCATAGTGACACTAATCCTTTGAATAATAGTATGAATAACTTTCTCTGTTAATCTAAGACTGTTAGAACCACTTCAGCCTCATTGCCACTGGCTTTGTCTTCCCAGCTCCCTGGGTAGACCAGCTAATGGGTCTCACCTTCACATCCACCTGCCTTCGTTCCTGAACCAGTTATGACCTAGCCCTGAGTGTGTCAGCATCCTCAGTCTCACCATCTACTGGTGAGAACTAAGTTCATTGCTAACCCATGTTTGATCATGTACAATGTGGGAGGATCTCTAAACAATTGTGTATCTTTCATCCAGTCATCCAGCCCATTTTCAATGAAATTGCACTATAGTCCATGTTTGGTTCTCAGGGCCCCCTTATATGTAAAAAAAAAAAAAAATTAATAAGTAAATAGATAAATGATAGATAGATGATAGATTAGATACAGAGAGAGAGAGAGAGAGAGAGAGAGAGAGAGAGGAGGAGAAGAGGCAAATCTCCCATGGAAGGGAATTTCAAATAATCTATGTAAATACTCTACCCTCAAGGAGATGAACTATAACTCCCCACTCTTTAAATGTAGGCTGTATATAGTGACTTTCTTACAAAGTGTACAGTATGAAAAGTGGAAAAAAGAGGAACTTTAGAGTGGAAAAACCTGACAAACACTATCTTAGCCAAATAACCAAGGTGTATATCAATGATGTTAAGTTATATTGATAGGTACCCTTGATATGTCAGGAGCAGGACCCTTTATTTCTGTGGTCTTCCTCTCAAAAAGCCATAGCCCTAATCTAATTATGAGGAAAACATCTGCAAATCCAAGTGAAGGAACATTCTACAAAATGTCTAGCCATTGCTCCTCAAAACTCTCAAGGTCATCAAAAACAAGACAAGTCTGAGAAACCATCACAACAAATAGGACTAAATCCAATGTGATATCCTGGATAGGATTGTGGGACTGAAAAGACATTAGGTAAAAACTAAGAAATTCTTTTTTTTTTAAGTATTTATTTAATCTCTGCAGCCAATGTGGTCCTCAAACTCATGACCCTGAGATCAAGAGTCACATGTTCTTCTGACTGAGCCAGCCAGATGCCCCAAAAACTAAGGAATTCTCAATAAAATAATGGACTTTAGCTAACAACAGTATATCAATATTGGGTTCATTAATTATAATAAATAACCACATTGGAAGATGTTAATAATAGGCAAAACTTGGTATAGGGTATATGGGAACTCTCTATACTAACTTCAAATTTTATAGAAATCTAAAACTTTTAAAATATGTTTATTTTAAAAAACAATATGAGAAAAGATAATGTTTATTGAACCATTGCTTTGTACCAGATACAGCTAAAAGCGTTGTTTGTATCACCTTACTGAATATGAAGGATGACGTTATGAAATGAGTACTATTATACTCATTTTATGAGCAAGGAAATTGAGACATAAGTTAAGTGGATAAGTAGATTTCTTAAGGCCAAAATCTATATAAATGAGGAGGAAGAACTCCAATCCACACTGTCTAAGTCTAGACTGCAGAATTCTTTTGGTCTTTTTTATATAACTTATTAGCAGACATTGAGCGCAAGAAAAATGCTTTTTTATTTAGCATTTTTTTTTCAAAACTAGCAGTCATAAGACAAATAAGGAAGAATAAAGAGAAAATTCACGTTTGCCAAGAGACAAAATAAATGTACTTCTAAAGAAGACTGAAGAATCGAAGTTTGAAATAAAGGCAGAAGAAATTCAAGGAATGGTGAATCTTACTGAAGCGTTGAAGAAGAGATGCTTGTATCCTCAACTTTGACTCTTGAAACCTTTGCCGACAGGACGAAGTGGGTCAAGCATATGAAATGTGTCACATAGTGAGACATATTTTGTCTAACACATAGGCTATACTGGAGTTAAAATAACCGTCAAACATTATTTAAAAAGTGGGGGAAACAATCTAAAGCACCTAAACATGAACCTGACTGCTTGTTTGCGGCCTCTTGCTCCAGTTTCTCTTTAGGACTGGATATCTCCCTGAACCCAAAACTTAGCTCACTGAGCTAGGGTCCTATTACACAGCTTAACTCAGATTAATCTCTTTTTCTGGAGTTTAGGGAATGGGCAAGAGGGAGCAATAGAATTCATAATCAGTACTCTCAACTGCCATTCAATGCGTACTTCAACTTGTAAGTTTTTATGTGTGTCCTTGCCTAAATATGATCTGCACCAGACAGTGACTGAATTCTGATGCCTCACTCTGTCTCTAGGATGTTGGCCCTACCTAGGCTCTCCCTGACTTTAACACTCAGTAATGTCATCTATAAAATGAGACATGAAGGCAGCTCTTTCTGCCCACAGGTCCTGTCCTGTGCTTTAATAAAATCACCTTTTTGCACCAAAAAAAAAAAAAATGAGATCATGGAAATATATATGTTACAGATTGACGTTAGGATTAAATGAGATAATATCTTCCTAAATTTTGCGTATAATCTCTGTGATCTAATGTAATGAAACTGGCATTTGAGTGTTTCACTGAAAAAAATTGATTAAAATGTAATCATACCTTAAACACTGAATTTTTTACTTAATAACATATTAATATACTTTTACTCACCAGACTTTTGGTGTAAACACAAGGCCATTTGTTGTTTTCGTCTTCGCATAAAGCTTTGTATTATAGTGTCACTCTTTGGAGTTCTGTCTTAACTTTTTTATGTCAGGCATACCTCTAAGGCAGTCTATAGTGTTCAACTTTGGTTCACTTAAACAACAGATTTCCATTTTTAAACAATAGGAGAGTTAAGATGATGTTCTCACCTTTTCTCTTCAGAATCACCCAAAAGCAACAAATGAAAACCAAAACAAACTTTTTTGACAAAATCAGAAATGATGTTAAATCTCAAATCATGTGTTTTATGAAGCACAATGAAGGTAAAGAGAAATGCAGAAAGATACCACAAGGAAATTCCCAGGGTTACAGATCACTGACAAAACCACAACACAGTTTTCTAGACTGGAATATTCTGAGGAGGAAAATCATCAATTCCTAGTTTGGGACAGATGCAGTTGATGACCATGGTGGTGCATCCCAATTTGGTATAAAAGAGAAACAGAGTATATTGGAGAACTCAAGGAATCACACTGAAAAACCATATTTATAGGAAGCAGTATGCTGGTGAGGCAGGATCAGAAAAAGAGTTCTGACTTGTCCTGTAACTGCTGATTTCAGATGGCTGGAGAGAAGTAAAGACTAAATAAAGGCTATAATTCAAACACACACACAGTTTTGTGAGATGAGGAGTTTTGCTAGCTTGAAGTGTAGGCCTGAATCCAGTCTAATATATGCTACTGCAGAAAATTGGTTTAGGAGTACTCATGTGATTGAAAGATGGGCAAGATTTTAAAAAGAGCTGAGGAAGGAAAAATAAGATAAAAACAGAGAAGGAGACAAATCAGAAGAGACTCTTGAATACAGAGAATAAACTGAGGGTCGATGGCGGTGAGGGGGTAAGTTAAATGGATGACAGGCATTAAGGAGGGCACTTTTTGGGATATGAGCCATTTTTGACCTCAGTCACAGCAATTTCTTACTCGACACATCTCCAAAGGCAAGGGAATTAAAAACAAAAATATACTATTGGGACCTCATCAAGATAAAAACCTTCTACACTGCAAAGGAAACAATCAACAAAACTAGTAGGCAACCGACAGAATGGGAAAAGATAGTTGCAAACAACATATCGGGTATAGGGCTAGTATCCAAAATCTATAAAGAACTCACCAAACTCCACACCTGAAAAACAAATAATCCAGCGAAGAAATGGGCAGAAGATATGAATAGACACTTTTACAAAGTGTAGATGGCCAACAGTCATATGAAACGATGCTTAACATCACTCGTCATCAGGGAAATGCAAATCAAATCCACACTGAGATACCACCTCATGCCAGTCAGAGTGGCCAAAATGAACAAACCAGGAAACTATAGATGCTGGCGGGGATGTGGAGAAACAGGCACCCTCCTACACTGTTGGTGGGAATGTGAACTGGCGCAGCCACTCTGAAAAACGGTGTGAAGTTTCCTCAAAAAAATGGAAATAGAACTACCCAATGACCCAGCAACAGCACTGCTAGGAATTTACCCAAGAGATATGGTAGTGCTGATGCTTAAGGGCACCTGTACCCCAATGTTTATAGCAGCACTTTCAACAACAGCCAAATCATCGAGGGAGATTAAGTGTCCATCAACTGATGAATGGATAAAGAAGACGTGGTATGTATATACAATGGAATACTGTGCGGCAATGAGAAAGAAAGAAATCTGACCATTTGTAGCAACGTGGATAGAACTGGGGAGGGTATTATGCTAAGGGAAATAAGCCAGTGAGAGAAAGACAGATATTGTATGTTTTCATGCATAGGTGGATTTTGAGATACTTAGCAGAATACCATTGGGAAGAGGATGAGGGGGGGCGGAAAGTCAGAGGGAGGGAGGCAAAACATAAGGGACAGTTAAATACTAAGAACAAATTGAAGGTTGATGGGGGGTGTGGGAGAGAGGAGAGTGGGTGACGGGCATTGAGGAGGGCACTTTTTGGGATGAGCACCGGGTGTTGTATGGAAGCCAATTTGACAATAAATCATATTTTAAAAAATAGGAAGAAAGAAAGTAAGAAAGGAAGGAAGGAAGGAAGGAAGGAAGGAAGGAAGGAAGAAGAAAGAAGGAAAAGAAAGAAGGAAAGAGAGAGAGAGAGAAAGAGATGATTCACTGTTCTACTCCTGAAAGCCAAGACTACACTGAATGTTAACTAACCTGAGAATAAAAAAATTAAAAAATAATTTAAAAAAATTTTTTAAATAAAAGCGTTGGGGAAGGAGGTATAGTCTGCTTGGGTTCTGTCCCAAGGAGAAAATCTTTTCTGGAAGGCTGCACTAGAAATAGAGACAAAACCTTACTTTTCACCATTACTTTTTATACTTTTTATATTTCAAAAGAAATTTAGTGCAATAAGAAAAAGAATAGGGACTTTGAAAAAAATAGTAAATTCATTTAGACATTTGCAAAGAAAATCTGAATATAAATCCTTTCAGACTTTTTACTCTTTTTATACAGTCTTTCATTTGTTTTGACCACATGTAATTTGACAGCAATTTCTTCTAGTGACTTCCCTTTATCAATCCTTTCACAAAGGCATCCAATTTATAGAAAAAACTTTTCCTTTTGCATTAATATTTCACTACTTATGTAATATTTACTCTATATCATTGCAATGCTATAACTGGCATAGCAAGTTTAGAAACAAATACAATTGACTCAGTAAACAAAGTTTAACTGGTGTGATCAGAAGCATGTATGGTCTAAAAAGTGGGCTGCTAACCACAAGGGTTCATTGTACTATAGGTATCCTATGTTTTTGAGAAAAAATAGGAAGTATTGCTTGTTGATGGATTTGTTAGGTGCATGTTAGAGGAAATTACCTTAAAAATGAACATATGTTGTTATTGTGTTTTTGTTGCCTTTGAATTATTCTCTAGGATATATAGTTTTAGATAAATCATCTTAAATTTTTAATTTTACTCCAAAAAAATGTTTATTGGGCTCCTACTACGTACCCCAAGCATAGAAACAAGTTAAAGTAAATATTTCCTCAACTCATTGAAATTAAACAATGTTAATAGGGTGTGACTGCTGTTTGTATTTATGATATGCTGAATAGGTGCAGAAGATACTAGTGAAAGAACTTAGTTTATTGACTTGCTATATTCATATCCTTAGAGTTCTTCTGACACCTAAATTTGTTTTAAATTGTTAATGTTGGTTTTACTTTAGGGTATGTTTGCTAAGGAAAAACTATTTTTTTTTTTAACTATTGTTAAATTTCTTGTTGTTTTATCTCGAAGCTGCCGGAAAAAGTTATAATGGACTACTACGAGAAGTATGAGCCTAGAATGAATGAGCTGGAAGCTTTTAATATGGTAAACCTCAGAATTAAACATATTAAATTGGATATGTTGCTAGACTTGAATAGAGTTCAATTAAATTTTATTATGGGACCAACCAATCTATGTTGTTTTTCTCTTACTGTAGAAAAACCGTTTGGGATCATTTCCTATTTCAGAACTATATTAGGTGTCAGTAATGTAATAAAGAGAACACATGGTAGATTTCTCTTAAAATCTATCATAAACACACGGAAGAAATTTCAGAGTTCTTTGAACACATACCGGTCTCAATGCAGTTATTTCCCCAGCATGCCTTTTAATGAATTTCATTCTTAGTACCTCTGAAAGCTCTCTGTCACCTACGTATGACTGCCGTTAGATTCCACCTCAGAGTCACTCAAAGGACATTCTTTTCCTTTTATTATTAAAGAAGAACTTTTGATCTCTGCAGTATTCATTTTCTGAATATATACAATTGGAATTAGAGATTTGGCCCCATATAAATTTCTGTAAATGCATTTTCTTAAACCTAAGTGTTAAACTAGTTTCTTGTTTTGTTTTGTTTTTAAAGTTCCACCATCCTGTGTTATCCTTTCTTTTAGTTGAAAGTTGCTCTGGCTCCTTGTATAGAGACACTGATTCTTCTGGATCGACTTTGCTATCTGAAAGAGCAGGTAAATTATGATTTTTTAAAATACATAACAAATATCTTTATTTAATCTAGTAAATGAATCCACTATTATCTAGGACAAATTTCTTTTACATACAACTAGTCAGATCATTTATCTCATTGTATTTTCCAAGTTTAAATATTCATTCCATCTCTTTTTAAACATAAACATATGTACAACAGATGTTTTCAGCAAACCTATTATAATAAAGTTTATGTTCTTTTAATTGTATGGTGGTTACCGTATGGTAGGCAGTGAACACAGCCATCATATATGACATATTGGATAGCTAAAATTAATAAAGGCCAGACGTAAAAGATATTATATACATGTTTCATTTAATGAGAATTTACCTTTTAAATTACTTTTAGATTTTGGACATATGTAATCGGGAGTATAAAAATTTCTTTCTGATCAGTGATAATTGCTTTTGCTTTTTTACAATCTTGGTTTTTCGTAATCTGTGTTGAATGCCCCACAAAAACTGGTTTTTTGTTTGTCTTTAAGGAAGATGTTTTTTTGCAGATTTTACACTGAGCTGTGATCAAAATAGTTATGTGAACTGTTTAAATTAAACCCATACATGGATTCAACCTCATTTTCCACCATAAGCCCTTTATTTTAACAATTTTGTTCTATCATAGTGGGTAATTTTACTTTCTTCTTTTCAACAGTTTATTTGGAACAAATGGATTTTAATAAATGTTTGCTTTTGTTCTAATTTATATTTTTATGGAAAAAAGACAATTTTTAAATATTTGGATAATTGTGTACTCTCTTAAGCTTCTAACTAACTCAAAATCACTGGAAATCTTTGGTTTCCAACTTCATAGATGACAGAATCAGGCCTGTCTTACTAGGTACTCATTTTTTCCCTTTTCAGAACAATTTCCATTGACTTAAATAAAACAAGTAAATGGTAAATAAATAAATAAATAAAATAAGTAAATGGTATGCACAAAGATTAATAGATTGGTAATGAAATGATAGAACTCATATATATTAACTTGTTAATAAAATATTATTTAAATAGTAATATCTTAAATAATAGTAAACAATATTTTATTATTATAAAAGTAACACATATGTTAGAAAATTTTAAATGAAGATATAAACAAAAAAATAAAAATAACAACAGTCCCATCTTTCAACATTAACTTAAATTTCTGTTTGGTTTTCTATTGCCTCTTTCTAATGTATGTATGTTGCACACATATGTATGAGTGCATTATTTCTACTTTAATTAAAATTGGGATCTGGGGCACCTGGGTGTCTCAGTCAGCTAAGCTGTCTGACTCTTGATTTCACCTCAGGTCATGATCTTGGCTCCGGTCATGATCTCACAGTCCAGAGATAGAGCCCTACTCAAGATTCTTTCTCCCTCTCCTTCTCCCCCTCCCTGCTCTTTAAGATAAGATAAAGGAACCAAATTATAAGTGAAGTTTTGTATCTAATCTGTTTCATTTATTTTATTCAGAATTTTCTCATCTCATTAAATATACTACAGAAGCTGAATGTTTCATCATATACTAATTTCTTTTAGTAATGCCCAATTGTTTTTTACCACTTCCACTTTTTCACAATTTCAGCAAAGAGTAACCATGTATGTACACTCTCTTATGTACATCTTTATTTCTTCAACATAAATTTCTGTAAGCAAAATTGTAAATGTTAATTTTATTCAGCAAAGAATAATTTTCTCCTATACAGTTTGTTTTTTATGTTGTTTTATATTACAGTATATAGTCTGACTCACCTTTCATTCTTATCTTCAACAAATTGATATGTATTTAAATCACTTATCGATTTGCAGGAAGATATTGCATGGTCTGCGCTTGTGAAGTTGTTTGATCCTGTGAAATCTCCCAGATGTTATGCTATTATTGCTCTGAAGAAGCAGCAATGATTTCAGATGAAGGAAGGTATTAGCTGTATCTGTTTGTGGAAACTATCGCTAATTTTGCTCTTCTAAACATTTTTGTTGTGTTATGTAAATATTTGAAAAACATTGCTCTATATTTTAAATAAACAATAAAATAATAGCTAACAACAGAATACCATAATCCATTTTTCCATTTCAAAGCATATATTAATAAAATAAGAACTCATGAAAATATTAAAAAGTATTGACCTACATTCCTGAGTTAGTATATCAATAGGACATTGTAATCTGACCACTGTTTCCTGTTAAGTATCGGAGACCCTTAATATTTGCTACGTACCACATTTCGACTTTTATTGATTTAAAAACTTTTATCGACAGACAAAAGATATAGGCATGTATATAATAAAATTAGTTACTCCAGAAGATCATTTGCATTTTTCTTCAGATTTTGGAAGGATTTTCTATGTCATCTGGAGGGAAAAATCCAAAAAGGAAAGAAACACCCAGGAACCAGGCAGATACCAAAAGTGCTTAATATGTGTTTTCATTTAAGTTACATGAGAAAATATTCTGTGCCCTTAAAAAAATATGCATCTTGTGAGACTCACTTTAAGGAATCTTGAAGCTATCTATCTTACTAAAATAAAGAGATGAGGGGCGCCTGGGTGGCTCAGTCGGTTAAGCGGCCGACTTCGGCTCAGGTCATCTCACGGTCTGTGAGTTCGAGCCCCACGTCGGGCTCTGTGCTAACGGCTCGGAGCCTGGAGCCTGCTTCAGATTCTGTATCTCCCTCTCTCTCTGCCCTTCCCCTGCTCATGTTCCGTCTCTATGTCTCTCAAAAATAAATAAACATTAAAAAAAAATAATAATAATAATAAATAAATAAAATAAAGAGATGAAACTACCTTGTGCTCTGTAGAAAGCCAATCTGAGAAAAACGAGAGTGAATGAAAGAAGGCCAGTGCTGTGCCTGGTGTGGTACAGATTCTTTTCATTTACAGAAATCTTGAGGTTTCTAATATGCACAGAAGATACAGACAGTTGGCAAAAAGCTTCCTTGAGGCTCAGCAAAAGACTATAAAATTCTCCCAGCAGAAAAAGTAACTATTTTCTTAAATTTTAGGATCTATCCACAGATGAAAGAAAATTTTTTGCTTTGGGTTGTGATAGGAAGTTTGCAGCCAGTATATGTGTGAATGATCAGGTACTTTGTATAGCTAGTACAATACTGGGGAAAATAGCCACTTTTTAAGCTTTTTGTTATGGAACATTTCAAATATGTTCAGAAGTGAAGAGTAGAGTCTTATGAATCCCATGTACTCATCACAAACTTCAATAATTATCCGCATTTTACCAGTCTGGTTTCATCTGTACACTTATGAGCATGCAGTCATTCACATTTGCCACCCTGCCCACCACTCCCAGATATGTAAGATTTTGAACCTTTGCCCTGATACCTAAATATTTATATAAGTAAGATTATTTTCTCATTATAATAAAGAAAAAAAATTTGTATGTGCAAAGCCACATTTAGTAGAGAGAAGTGAATTCCAACTGTTTCAATACCAAGGAAACTTTGTAGTAACTTCCCCATGCCTTGAACATTGTCAGAAATTATATTTATCAATTAATGCTTTCCATTTTTATTAGAGACATTTGTATGATTCAAGCTAATCCACATGAGATAACTTGTATGACACACTGAGATGATAATATTTCAGCAAAAGAGCAAGGAAATATAATATTTTGGTAGGACTACAGCTTTATACTCATGAATCCCCATTGCAGTGTTTGTAGACTGTCATCTCATAAAAACTGCTCTTTGAGAACTCATTTACAGTTGAGCTAAAGAATGTGGTGTATTGGCAGCAGCATCAGTTCTGACAGTTACATTCCAAGTGAGCTAAAGCAAGACTCTTTATATCTCAGAGCCTCATTTGTAAAGTGGGGTTTCATTTAATTTTCATTTTGGAAGCGTTTATTGAATGCTTATCATGTATCAGATGTTATGCTAGGCACTGGCAGCATGGTGACAAACAAGATATGTCAGTGTTCTCAAAGAGCTCATAGTCTAGTAAGAAAGACAACAAAATCACTAATTACAGTAATTAGTACTATAATTATTGTATAGGGCTGAGAGGGTCAGGACATAGGATCCTACATGGTATATTCAAGTCGATAGACTTCAAGGAAAGATAGGCTCAGTAATATTAGTACCATAGTTTAAATCCATATGGGTTAAATTGTTGTCTGTCCTTGTGTAGGTCACTTTAGTATTCAATTTTTTTTTTTTTTGGCATTTATTTATTTTGAGAGAGAGAGAGACAGAGCATGAGCAGGGGAAGGGCAGAGAGAGAGGGAGACACAGAATCCGAAGCAGGCTCCAGGCTCTGAGCTGTAAGCACAGAGCCCGACGCAGGGCCCGAACCCACGAGCAAGATCATGACCTGAGCCGAAGTCGGACACTCAACCAGTGACTGAGCCACCCAGGCGCCCCTAGTTTAGTATTCAGTATGCCTCAGTTTTCTCATCTGTAAAAAGAACATAAGAATGAATTTACTTATAAAGTTGTTATGGGCATTAAAAGATTAAATAGGTTACTGAACTCCCACAAAATGCCTCCAGGCAATCTTTTAAGAAGGCAAAGCTGAGTTTATTAAAACTGTCTGTAGTAATAGAAGATTCTCTGAAGGTAAGGTCAGGAAAGGATATTTACAGGATTTTGAAGGTGGTTCTTTTCAAGTGGAGACCAGACTACAATTTGGAAACGTTCATGATGACTTTTACGATTGGTATCTATGGCAAGGCGAGGTTCTTGAAGCAAGTCTTGATAAGTAAACTGTTGCTTGATAAGTGAGCTCTTTGCCAAGGTGAGCAGATTGTCTGAGATAAATTAATATATGAGAATTTCCTGAAACATTCCTGAAAAATGAAGTTATTTATTGGTTTACGGTCTTATCTTTCCTGGGCAAAGTTTTCCTTTACCAAACAAATAAATCATGTTGACACAAGTGGTCTCAGTTCTTAGACCCCATAGCTTTGTCATATTAATGCAGATGGCCGTAGTTCTCAATGTAAAGCAATTAATTCCTGCTACATAAACATATATAAAGCAAATAATAAAGAATAGTAAACTTAAATCTAGATATATCAGTAATTCCATTAATATAAGTTAAATTTAGCTTAAATTATACAAAGATTGACTAATTGGAAAAATAGAGTCCAATAAGTTGCTAGTTAGAAGAAACACATCTAAAACAAGGGTACAAAAAATTCAAAATTAATCAGAAGGAAAAGGTGTATCTACAATTACTCATCAAAAGGAAGGTGGATCAATATCAAAGTAGATTTTTAGTTAATTTCGGGCAAAATATTCTGGAAGATAAAGAGAAACCTTCATAATGAAAAGAATTTCAATTTGCCAGGAAAACATAAGTTTATATCTAGTCAATAACATAAATGTAAAATATATAAGGCAAATATTAACTACAGGGAGAAGCAAATCTACAGTCATGCTGGGAGTATTTTCATGTTTCCAATTATCTTATGGAAGAAGCAAACAAACAAAATCAAAAAAGGACAAGATTTGAACAATGAAAGAAGTAAAGTTGAGCTAATGGATATACAGTTTATTATAAACTATTCCCAACTACTATATAATTTTTTCAAGTACATGTGAAATTTTTACAAAAAAACTGACCATGTGCTGGGCTTTGAAATAAATTTTAATAAATTTCAAAAAATTGAAATTATATATAGTTTCTGACCACAATGCATTTAAGCTTTACAAAAAAATTTTAGGGGTACCTGGGTGGCTCAGTCAGTTAAGCATCTGACTCTTGATCTCAGCTTAGGTCTTGATCTCAGGGTTGTGAGTTTAAGCCCTATGTTGGGCTCCATACTGGGCATTGAGCCTGCTTTAAAACATTACATATATACACGTATATATATATATATATAAATAAGTAAAAATTTAAAAATTTCTTTAGATATAAGTAGAAAATCTTCATATGCTTTAAACTTAAGAATTATATCTCTAAATAACTTTTGAGTCAAAAAAGAACTCACAGTGGAAATTAGAGAATATTTGAGTAATAATGAAAATAATTAAATTATAATGATAACACTGCCCCTCAAAACTTGTGGGAGGAGCTAAACCACGATATAAGAAAACATTAGCTTTGAACACATATTAGAAAAAGAAGAGACAAAAAAATCAAAAGATTAGTAGTTCATAGAAGAAAAACACAGAGAGATGATTAACACCTCCAAAAGTTGGTTATTCAGTAATTAATAAAATTTTCACAACTCTGGCAAGTCTAATCATTTAAAAAATAAAAGACTCAAATAATCAGTATCTGGTATACCAAAGGAACATGCCTGTAAATTTGCCAATAAATTTCTGACAATAAAATTGAACATTTATATGAAATGGAAAAATTTCTTAAAGAAACACAATATGCGAAAACAGCCTCAAGAAGGAAAATAAAATATGAATAATCATACAACTATTAAATTGAATCTGCAATTAATCTTTTATTAATTTCCTACATTTCAATAAAAATATTTTGTGGATGTGGCACAGAATTCAATCAACCGCTGTTAGTTTGCAATAGTGTGACTAAGACTATTCTAAACACTGTACATTGGGCAGAAAGATTCATAGAACTAGACTATGGCAGTTCCTAATTTTTAGAAGTTTATAATCTATGCATTGAAACACATCTGAGAGGCATATAGAAGAGTTGAGACTTAGATAATGACTTTTGAGAAGGAAGAAAGTGTCTACAGAAGCACACAATCCTTGACTATGACCTAACTTGTCTTAGTCCGTTTACTACTATTCCATTCTCCTCTTTAATTATAGGTTCCTTTAGTTTGTTTTTAAGTATGGTCAGTAGAATGGCTTATTTTCAGGAAAGAGGACTGTTTAAGAAATAATCTGCCATATAAAATATCTGCTCTGGTAACCTGTGACCAAAGGAACTGGAAGTCTCCAAACCTTCCCAGGTTTGTACTTGGCCAGTGATGCTACTGGCTGCATGGATGGGGATTTATTAGTTGATGTTTTTATCTCAATGGATCGCCTCATTAAGTCTGCAGATGTTCTGTCAATGGAAGACCTTTAAAAAAAATTATACTGTTTTTATTAGAGTTTTCCAATGCACAATCCAGAATAAGAGAGCTAACACATTTCAGCACAGAACAAAGTAGCATGTATTTAAATCTCATGGGAGGAAAAGCCTTTAACTTGTACATAGACATTTAGGATTGAACATGTTGATTTTGAGAAAAATAGAGAAAGTATGCACCAAATTCCCATTTGATCAGCATGGGATTCGGTGTGCATCAGCTAATCATGTTGAACTAAGTACTCAGTTTAGCTCAACTCTCAGGAAAGAATCCAGTCCTTCTAATAATGGCTACAACTCTTTTAAGAAAAAGTCTCAATGATGGTTTTACATCAGGCAAAGTACACTCAATTAATGTGTTTCAAGGGAAAGATAAAACAATTCCAGATTCCATTTGATTATAACAACAGACATCTCTGGTGTTCTGGTGACCTCAGAATATTTCTGATCTTAGTAGACAGTATAGCTGCAGGTAAACCTCTGCAAATAAAGGCATGAGGAACAGACTTCCAATCACAAAGAAAAAATTAAATACTCTATTTCTACTTAAGCTAACTCAAAAGGACAGAACTAAAAATAAAATTGGAGGCAAAGAAGGGTTTACTTTTAGTGTATAGGATAATGAATATCTATGTATATACAAACCGTACCTTTAAAGAGTCCAAAACTACATTCACGTTACCTGCTTATGCTAGGTTTGGAGAAGCCATCCCTAAAGCACAAGTTATACTGTACTGAAGAGTAATATTTAGAAGTTTTGAGGGTCAACATTTAGAGGGTAAGAACTGAAAGCTATTGCAAGGTAAATTATTTTTTTTTGTTAACTTTTCTCTCATTAATAGCAAATACTGTTATTTATCTTGAAAATAAACAGATTTTAAATTCTTTTAAAATATGCTTCATATTTTAGATCTTTAGCACAGTTTTAGTATCAATGTTTATTAATGAGATTATCGGTAATGTGTTTTCATTCTAATAAATTGTTTGCAGATGCTTGGAGAAGAAAGGATTTCATTAAAATTGCTGCCATAAATAAATAGCATAGTTCCTACCTTTAAGATTAATGAAACCATAGTAAATTCAACCTAGATCTCCTTACCATTCTTTTATTATAAAAAGTTAAACTAAATCTCACAGAGTTCTGTTTAGTTAATAAAGCAATGTTACAGAGCCTCTGAAGGTCATAGGTCATAGGAGCCCAGTGGAGTTACATCATATACGCATTTATGTCCTGATTTTTAGACTCTAACCTATCCCCAAGATGCAAATCTCATGGAAAACACGTTTAAGAGATCTTTCAGTTCATTGTTCAGAGGTTTAAAAAAAATGATTCAATAATAAGAATCCCGTTGACATTCTAAATAGTGTATTCATTTTTACTACTTTAGGTACCATATTTTATACTAGTTATTATTGTTTCATAAATATAATCAGAACTTTGTAATTTAAAATTAAAAGCTGTATCCTGAGGACACTTTTGAAAGAATTGAACACTAATAATAGTGGTTAACTATAAGTTAGGAAGATCAATGAAAACCAAGAAGCTTCCTGGCCAAGACATTAACTTTAATTTTAATTTTAAAATAAATCTTAATTACTAAAAATAAACCTAAAGACAGTTGCCGATTATTAAATACCAAATACTTTGGCATTTTACATATCATATATAAAAGAGTCATCAAGAGAATCAGAGAAGGGGTTTTTGTTTGGTTGTTTTTTTAATATGTCTTTTTTTTTTTTTTATCAACTTAGTTAACATACAGTGTAGTCTTGGCTTTAGAAGTAGATTTCCATGATTCGTCAATGCCTATCATGCATTTTCCCACCCCCTCTAAACCCCCACCCCCATCAACCCTCAGTTTGTTCTCTGTATTTAAGAGTGCCTTGTGGTTTGCCTCCCTGTGTGTTTCTTATTTTTCCTTCCCTTCCCCTATGAGCTTCTGCTAAGTTTCTCAAATTCCACATATGAGTGAATTATGTATCATATGATGTATGTCTTTTGCTGACTGACTTATTTCGCTTAGCATAATACCCTCCAGTCCATCCATGTTGTTGCAAATGGCAAGATTTCATTTGTTTTCATCACTGAGTAGTATTCCATTGTGTGTATATACCATATCTTCTTTATCTGTTTATCAGTCGATGGACATTTGGGCTCTTTCCATAATTTAGCTATGGTTGATAGTGCTGCTAAAAACAGTGGGGTGCATGTGCCCCTTCGAATCAGCATGCCTGTATCCTTGGATAAATTCCTAGTAGTGCTATTGCAGGGTTGTAGGGTAATTCTATTTTTAATTTTCTGAGGAACCTCTACACTGTTTTCCAGAGCGGCTGCACCAGTTTGCATTCCCATCAACAGTAAACAGGGATTCCCTTTCTCCACATACTCACCAACATCTGTTGTTGCCTGAGTTGGTCATTTTAGCAACTCTGACTGATATGAGTTGGTATCTCAGTGTAGTTTTGATTTGTATTTCCCTGATAATGAGCAATACTAGCATCTTTTCATGTGTCTGTTGGCCATCTGGATGTCTTCTTTGGAAAAGTGTCTGTTCATGTCTGCTGCCCATTTCTTCACTGTATTATTTGTTTTTTGGGTGTTAAGTTTGGTAACTTATCTATAGGTTTTTGATACCAAACCTTCATCCAATATGTCATTTGCAAATATCTTCTCCCATTCTGTCTTTTAGTTTTGTTGATTGTTTCCTTTGCAGTGCAGAAGCTTTTTATCTTGATGAGGTCCCAATAGTTCATTTTTGCTTTGATTTCCCTTGCCTTTGGAGACATGTTAAGTAAGAAGTTTCTGAGGCCAAAGTCAGAAAGGTTGCTGCCTGTCTTCTTCTGTGGGATTTTGATCGTTTCCTGTCTCACATTTAGGTCTTTCATCCATTTTGAATGTATTTTTGTGTATGGTGTAAGAAAGTGGTCTCTTTTCATTCTTGCATGTTGCTGTCTAGTTTTCTCAGCACCACTTGCTAAAGAGACTTTCTTTTTTCCATTGGATACTCTTTCCTACTTTGTTGATGATTAATTGGCCATACATTTGTGGGTCTATTTCTGGGTTCTCTATTCTATTCCATTGGTCTTTGTGTCTGTTTTTGTGCCAATACCATATTGCCTTGATGATTACAGCTTTGTAATGGTTAAAGTCCAGGATTGTGATGCCTCCAGCTTTGGCTTTCTTTTTCAACATTACTTTGGCTTTTCAAGGTCTTTTCTGATTCCATACAGATTTTAGGATTGTTTGTTCTAGCTCTGTGAAAAATTCCAGTGCTATTTTGATTGGGATTGCATTAAATGTGTAGAATGCTTTGGGTAGTATCGACATTTTAACAATATTTGTTTTCCAATCCATGAGCATGGGATGTTTTTCCATTTTTTTATGTCTTTGATTTCTTTCATAAGCTTTCTACAATTTTCAGTATACAGATCTTTTACCTCTTTGGTTCAGTTTATTCCTAGGTATTTTATGGTTCTTGGTGCAATTGTTAATGGGCAAGATTCCTTGAAATTTCTTTCTGCTGCTTCATTATTGGTGTATAAGAATGTAACCAATTTCTGTACATTGATTTTATATCTTGCAACTTTGCTCAATTCATGTATCCGTTCTAGCAGTATTTTGGTAGAGTCTTTTGTGTTTTCCATGTAGAGTATCACGTCATCTGCGAAGACTGAAAGTTTGACTTCTTCTTTGCCAATTTGGGTGCCTTTTCTTTAGTTTTGTTGTCTGATTGCTGAGGCTAGGACTTCCAACACTTTGTTAAACAGCAGTGGTGAGAGTGAACATCCCTGTCACATTCCTGATCTCAGGGGGACCTTTCATATATGGCTATGGGCCTTTCATATATGGCTTTTATGATGTTAAGGTATGTTCCTTCTATCTCAACTTTCTTGAGGGTTTTTGTTAAGAAAGGATGCCATATTTTGTCAAATGTTTTTCGGCATCTATCGACAGGATCATATGCTTCTTATCCTTTCTTCTGTTAATGTGATGTATCATGTTGATTGATTTGCGAGTATTGAACCAGCCCTGCAGCCCAGGAATGAATCTCACTTGACATGGTGAATAATTCTTTTAATATATTGTTAAATTCAATTTGCTAGTATCTTGTTGAGAATTTTTGCATCTGTGTTCATCAGGGATACTGGCCTATAATTCTCCTTTCTAGTGTTGTCTTTGTGTGGTTTGGGAATCAAGGTAATGTTGGCTTTATAGAATGAGGCTGGAAGCTCTCCTGTTTCTATTTTTGGAACAGCTTAAGAATAATAGTTATTATCTCTGCTTTAAATGTCTGGTAGAATTCCCCTGGGAAGCCATCTGGCTTAGGAATCTTAATTTGTTGGGAGATTTTTAATAACTGATTCAATTTCTTCACTGTTTATGAATCCATTCAAAGTTTGTTTCTTCCCATTTGAGTTTTGGTGGTGTGTATATCTAGGAATTTGTTCATTTCTTCCAGATTGTTCAGTTTGTTGGCATATAATTTTTCATAGTATTCTCTAATAATTGTTTGGTCTTTCTGTGGTGTCAGTTGTGATTTCTTCTCTTTCATTTGTGATTTTATGTATTTGGTTTCCCTCTTTTCTTTTTGAAAAGTCTGGTTAGGGGTTTGTTTATTCTTTCAAATTTTGTTTACTCTTTCAAAAAACCAGCTCTTAATTCATTGATCTGTTCTACTGTTTTTTTTGGATTCTATATTGTTTATTTCTGCTCTAATCTTTATTTTTTTCTCTTCTTCCACTGGCTCTAAGCTTTTTTGCTGCTCCCTTTCTTGTTTCTGTAGATATGAGGTTATGTATTTGGGACCTTTCTTGCTACTTGAGATAGGCCTGAATTGCAATGTATTTTCCTCTTAGGACTACCTTTGCTGCATCCCAAAGGGTTTGGACTGTCATATTTTCATTTTCATTTGCTTCCATATATTTTTTTTAATGTCTTCTTGAATTTCCTGGTTGACCTATTCATTCCTTAGTAGAATGTTCTTTAACCTCCGTGCATTTGTGAGCTTTCCAATTTTTTTTTTGTTATTGATTTCAAGTGTCATAGCATTGTGATCTGAAAATATGCATGGTATGATCTCATTCATGTTATCTGTACATTTATTTATGTTTGTGATTAATTGATGTATATATTTGGGTGCTTTCACATTGGAAGCATAAACATTTATAGTTGTTAGCTCTTCTTGATGGATAGGCCCCATAATTACTTCATCTCTTTTTTAAAACTTTTAGTTTAAAATCTAGTTTGTCTGATATAAGTATGGCTACTCCTGCTTTCTTTTGGCTTCTAGAAGCATGATAGATGGTTCTCCATCCCCTCACTTTCAATCTGATGGGTTTCCTCAGGTCTAAAATGAATCTCTTGTAGACAGCATATAGACAGATCTTGGTTTTTTTTTTTATCCATTCTGATACCCTGTGTCTTTTGATTGGGACATTTAATCCACTTACATTCAGAGTGATTATTGAAAGATATGGATTCAGTGTCCTTATGTTATCTGTAGGTTTCGTGCCTATGTGATGACTCTGGTCCTTTGTAGTCTGATCCTTTGTAGACTCTACTCACAGAGTCCCCCTTAGAATCTCCTGCAGTGGTCATGAACTTCTGTAGTTTTTGTTTGTCTGGGAAAGCCTTTGTCTCTCCTTCTATTCTTAATGACAGCCTTGCTGTATAAAAGATTCTTGGCTGCATGTTTTTCCTATTTAGCACATTGAATATTTCCTGCCTCTCCTTTCTGGCCTACCAAATTACAGTGTACAGGTCTGCTACTACCCTTATGTGTCTACTCTTGTAGGTTAAGGCCCATTTGTCCACTTTCAGAATTCTCTCTTTATCTTTGTATTTTGCCGCCTTCACTATATGTCATAGTGTCGACCTATTTTTGTTGATTTTGAAGGGAGTTCTCTGTACCTCATTGACTTGGATACCTGTTTCCTTCCCCAGAGTAGGGAAGTTCTCAGCTCTAATTTGTTCAAATAAACCTTCTGCTCCTTTCTCTCTCTTCTTCTTCTTCTTCTGGAACTCCTAGGATACCAATATTAATTCGTTTCATTGAATCACTTAGACCCCTTGGGGTCTAATAATTTCCTTTCCCTTTTTTTTCAGCTTCATCATTTTCCATAATTTTATCTTCTATTTCACCTATCCTTTCCTCTGCCTCTTTCATCCTCACTGTTGCTGCATCTAGTTTATTTTGCATCTTATTTCTAGCATTTCTTAACTCATCATGACTGTTCATTAGATCTTTGATCTCTGCAGCATTACTTATTCTCTGCTGTCTTCTATGCTTTTTTCAATCCTGGCTATTAGTCTTAAGACTATTATTCTGGATTCTTGTTCAGATATATTGTTTATATCTGTTTTCAGCAATTCTCTGGCTGTCATTTCTTCCTGGAATTTTTTTTTTTGAGAATTCTTCCATTTCATCATTTTGGCTAGATTTCTGTCTTTGATGCTTTTAAATAACTTGTTATGTGGCCTGCACCTGCAAAAACTACTGTATTAAAAAGGGGTCTTACACTGTCCAGGGCCTGGCACTTCAGGAAGTGTTTTTGGAGTGTGTTGTGTGTGCTCTGTTCTTTCATATTTGGCTGCTCTGTCCCACTGGTCAGTCTTCTACAAAGCTCCTCCTTACTTGTAGTGGTGGATTGTTTAGACCTTCCACCAGGTGTGCTTTGGTTTGTTCATTGAAATAACCCTGGAAGAAAGGAAGGAGCAAGGAACCTGATCCCAAACAAAGAGAAAAATGAAAGGGGTGAAAAAAAAAAGACCAAGCAGAGAATCAAAGAAACTATAAGGCTTAATCCAGAGAGAGAAGAAGGAAAATAAAGAAGGAAATATAGAAAAGGTATAAATAGAGTAAAAAATGCCTGGTTAAACAAAGCTGAGAAAGAAAGGAAATTAATATATATATTAATGTATGTATTTATACATATGTATAATAAGAATTGATCAAAAATCAAATCAGAAGCTATGAATCCGATTCCAAAGCGGTTGGGGAGGGGGGATGGGGGGGTGAGAAGAGAGTAGAAAGAAAAAGAAAAGGAAAGAAACGTAAAGAAAAGAAAAGAAAAAGAGCAACAGATTAACATACAAAACCACAGAGAGTTGTCCGTTGGTGCCTGGGAACTGTGGCTGTGCTGGAAGAGAGGCCCTCTGGTTCTGCCAGTGTCAGCCGTTACCAGGCACAGAGGACCGGGGGTTTTGTGTAAGCAGGTCCCACCTCCACTGGGGGCCACTGTCCTGTTTACTGAAGCCCCACCATGTTGGTGATGGGGAGATAAATGGGCACACCTCAGTCTCTTCTCCCTGGACCAGGTGTCTCAAACTATGCTGTTCAGCCCTCACAGAGTAGCACAAGCAGTAGTCTTGCCCTACTCCACAGTCTCACTTGCTGAGCTGGGGTTCAAAACCTGATGTCTTAAAAGATCCTGAACCACGTGGACCCAGTTCAGGGATAGTGCAACTCCGCTCTGCTGATATGACTGGCGCCTGCAGAGTCTTTTATCCTTGGGCGGGGCGGCAATATACCCTCTTCCCACAGGAAGAGGACTTCTCCAGGAAGGGGACTGTTCTCTCCCAGTGTGCTCCTGAGATCACTACCGAGCCTCAGGGCCGACTCCCCTCCCCCACGTGTGCATACCACCGCTCCGCTCTGGAGAAAATCATGCATTTTCGAAAACTCCAATCTTTAGTGGGCACCTGGGCGGCTCGGTTGGTTAAGTGTCTGACTTCGGCTCAGGTCATGATCTCACTGTTTGTAAGTTCGAGTTCTGCATCGGGCTGTCAGTGCAGAGCTTGCTTCAGATCCTCTGTCCCCTACTTTCTTTTCCCCTCCCCTACTCGTTCTCTCTGTCTTTCTCTCTCTCTCTCTCTCTCCCCCCCCTCAAAAATAAATAAACATTAAAAAATAAAATTAAATAAATTTTAAAAAGAAAAGAAAAGAACACTCTGATCTTCTCCTCCTGAGATTGTTTGCAAAGTACAGACTGGCACTCTCCATATTTCTCATTCGTCAGACCATGGTCCAGAGAGCTGTTTCTCTTCTCTTAACACAATACCACGATCGGCAGCTTTTCTTTCTCTCTCTTTTGTCTCTCTACATAAAGGAATCCCTCCCCTCTGTGCCCATGATGTTTTATCTCTCCCAGTTCACATACACGTACCTCTGTCCCACCAAGTTGTCTCCCTCTGACTGTGGAGATTTTTCTGTAACTCCACAAACTGATTTCCTGAGTTTGGAACACCCAGTTCTGACCTCAATACAGCTGTGTTTGAGGGATGAGGGAAATCCCAGTCCCTGTACTTCTCCGCCACCTTAACTCCTCAGTCTAATATTTATTTATTTGGAGACAGAGCGAGCAAGGGAGGGACAGACAGAGAGGAGAGAGAGAGAGAATCCCAAGCAGGCTCCACACTGTCAGTGCAGAGCCGGATGCAGAGCTCAAACTCACAAACCATGAGATGATGACCTGAGCCGAAATCAAGAATTGGATGCTCAACTGACTGAGCCACCCACATGCCCCTAGGAAGGGGGTTTATCAAGAGATCTGTTTATAAAGAAATTTGAAAATTCCAAACCAAAATTTCAAAAGTAGTCAACCATACAGATGTCTACATATCATAATGTTAAAGCATAACATTCCAAAAAGCTGCTGAGCACAGAGCAATGCATAAGACTTCAACATAAGAGGTACATGATGTGTTTCTGAGTTACCAATACTTTTATTTCTGGCCACTGTAGTGACAAAAATTGGAGTCCACTCTAATGGCATACTTCCTTGTCCAATGATTAGTTTCTGGTTATAGATAATATATGGGAAGCAAAGATTAAGCAGGAAATGTCCTGCATCACTTATTTTTCTCAAGTAAACTGAGCTTAGGGCTTGTTACTCAAAAATACGGTCCATGGGCTGACAGCATCAGCATCACCTGGGAGCTTGTTAAAATGCAGAAACTCAGTCCCTATCCCAAACCTACTCAATTAGAATGGATATTTTAAGGAGATCGCCAAGTGTTTCACATTTGAGAAGTCAATCTTAAAATGTTTCTTCTGAGATAGTTTTATGCCCAAGAACACAGAAGACCCTGCCAGGTTTTGTTAGTGGCTGCTGTATTCCTTTCCCAGCTTGGGGAGCATGCAAATCCTAAGGGCACTCAACAGCTTTGCCCTGAATGGATCTACATCTTGGCTTATACTCAAGAAGTCTGTATCTAAGAAGGTTAGATTCCCCCTTCTTCTGTCATTGCCAAAGAATAAAAGCAAGGGAAACCAGATTCTCACAAACCCCCTCTGCCTTCAGCTGACATTCTTTATTTAACAGGCATTACTCCAAGAAGACTTGTTAATAAATTTTGAGTTTGAATGGTGGGTTTTTTTGTAACTGTTTCTCACAATTGACTATGGCAATGTCTTTTAAATATAATGTAAAGGATTTAATGTGGAAGTAAATTTTAATAATGTGAAAATGTTCTTTATCTATATATCTTCCAGAAAACTCTAACTTCTAAAAAATATATATAGCACTTATGAACAACTTTTCAAAAGGCCTTCATATCTTTTGGGGGACTTTCCACACCATATGCTGTGCTTCTCCTGTTTATCTCTGATTATGGTATCTTTTCACCCATGAGATCTTTTCATATTAATAAAGATAGCAAACCACTTGGCATTGGAATTTGCACAGAATTTATGAAGAAAGTCAAGATACAGTAAATCTATTGAGGCAAACAACTCAGGTTCTTGGGCTGAAGTTCAAGTCGCCTTAACATACAAGCTGTCATTTTTACAAATCCATGAAAAATGAGTGAGGAATTTGGCTCTTGAATAATTTGGTCATGCCGTTTAAAGCTCTTTACTTTTTCTTTTTTTGTTAAAAAAAGTGAAGAAAATACATGTAAATTACTTATATTCCCACTAGCCAGTAGTTATTTTCAGTTGGTCCAAATGAATGCATTGTTTATATTTGCCTTAACAGTCAACATAGCCTTTGGTATTTCACCTGTTTTACTTAATATTATATAGGAAACATTTTTCCATGATTCTACACTGCCTTCATAATGGCCATTTTTAACAACTTCATAAAAGTCCATCCTAATGAGATATATTCTATTTACCCATTATTTTATCATTAGACCTTTAGGTTGTTTCTAGCCTCTTGAATAGTCTCAGCCTATTTGTACATAAAATACAAGGAAATGTAGGCAATCTACTAATGACTTGACAGAAATCAGTTAAGATAGTAAGTCTTCTATATAAATATGCCAATAAACTTAATTCAAACATATGCTCCAAAGTGCCCAAATGGTTAGTCACGAAATTTAAAAATAAATACAAAGAACTTTTTATGTGCTCCACATGATTATAAAAAAAAACTATAATTTAATCTTTGTTGCAAACTTTTTCTATGCCCCAAAAAACCACCTCTAATCTAGTAAATGCTAATAGCATATAGTTTAACTGAAAGTATGAACAGACACAGAAGGCCAATTTAAACAGATGTCATAATCAAAAAAATATTTACCCCACTTACATGTATTAGTTAATAGATGTCAAAATGGCCAACATGACAGAAAGAGAAGAATGGGGCCACTTCAGTTATAGATTTCATTGAATCTCCTTAGAAGTTCCATTTTTATTGGCCTCATATTCAGTCCAAAGGTGTTGCATAAGCCCCTTCCTGGCAAGCAAGAATACATCATCAATTTCTTTGACAGTTTTGAAAGTCTACTATTCAAATTGCTCTTTCACCATCCTAGTCTCCATGGAAGGTTCCAATATGTTAACATCATTCCAGACTCACTATTCTAAAATGTGCTGGCATCTGAGCAGCTCTCTCTGAAGGAGTCTTCTTGAGTGGCCGGATCTGTTTAAAAAATTTTAGAGGGACTCCAACATTATATTTCTCTTACACACATACATACCATTCATACAGACTGTCCTTGGCAACTACTCAATTTTTAAAAGGTTTTTTAAACTCCAAAATGACATGATGGGTTATAATAATAATGCCAAGTAAATATTTATTGAGTGCCTATATCACACTAGGTGCTGTTCTAAGCACTTTATTAACTTATTCAGTCCTCACAATAATCCTAAGAGGAAGGGACTATATTATTTCTGCTGCTTTACTAAAGAAGCAATTCAGATACAGAGATTAAGCCACTTGCTCCATGTAGGAGGAGGCAGGAAGAAAGCCATGGTATGGTAAAGTGAGGATTCAAATCCAGGCATTCTGGCTTGAGAGTCTAACCTCTTAATCACTACAGCTACTGTCTTACCATTTGATCATTTGAGGGTCTTCTGTTTTGGTCTTCTTCCACTTTTTCAATTTCCTCTTGAGAAAAGCAAGATGTTGGTGGATGCATAACCCTGTAGACCTCAAGCAATTGATGAATTCTTGATTGCCCTGCCTCTCAATGGGTAGATAACATACTCTGCCAATCAGATGGAACTCTTTTTGTAAATGACTAGCATAATATTTGGGGTGTTTTCTTAGAAACCTGAGAAATGTTTCAGTATTAAAGTGAAGGAAAATTGGTGTGCAACTAAAATTATATGTAAGGTAATTTTGAATTTTCTATCTAAAATAATAATAGATAATTCCTTTATGTTTTATACTGGAAAATTAAAGCTGAGAGTTCAATTCACTTTCCCCAAAATTACCTAGCTAAAACTTGGAGATGCCAAAATAAAAAACAAATGACAATTATGGACAATATTAACTCAGTGCCATGTCTGGAACAAGAGATAAGGCCCTTCTCAACGTCCTCTCTAACTGCTACTTCATCAGTGACCACCCTCAGCCCACTTTAATGATACTGCCCCCTATTTAAAAAAAAACCAGGGGTGCCTGGGTGGCTCAGGGGTGCTCAGTCCGTCAAGTGTCCAACTTCGGCTCAAGTCATGATCTCGTGGTCAGCAAGTTCGAGCCACGTGTTGGGCTCTGTGCTAACAGCTCAGAGCCCAGAGCCTGCTTCAGATTCTGTGTGTGTGTGTCTCTCTCTCTGCCCCTCCCCCACTCACACTCTGTCTCTCTCTCTCTCTCAAAAATAAACAAACATTTAAAAAGTTTTTAAAAATAAAAAAAAATTAATAAAAGCAAAACCAGTCATTGAATTTCCTTAGCTTTTTTACAACCTCCAGTTCAAAACTGGACTACATGGTTTTAAATCCTCTCTCTAACCATACAATACAGGCCTAAATCCTATAAAAAAAACTCCTAAAAACTCTACTGATACAATTTACAATTCCTCTGGAGTGCATTCCCTTGGCTGCAATAAGTAAAATCTAATTTGGGCTACAGATTTTTTTCCTATGCTCTTTGGTCAATGGGCTATAATAGTTTTCTAGATCATTTGACTAGGTGAAAGGTGGTGCTAGGTACACTAAAGAGCAATATTTGGGAGAAAACTGACAATTCCATTTTGAATATATTGAGTATAGAGTGATTTGAGAAGTTCAAGCAGTGTTAAAGAACCACTGGTCTGTAATGGTCTGTAGAGAACAAAGGGAAGCATGAATACAAGAAGTTAACATATAGATGGAAATTAAAGCTAGGACATGGATGAGACTACTCAGTGCAAAAAGCATAGGGAGAGAAGTATGGGGAAGCTAGGATTGAGCCTTTATTGACTCCAGTATGAAGAGAAGAAGAATGAACAACAAAGGAGGCTGAGAAACCATATTCAGAGATAAATCAGAAAGACCAAGAATGTATCATCACATGAAGCACAGAAGGTATTTCAGGGCCTATGGAGTGACCAATGGCTGAAAGTATTTGAGAGATCAAGTAAGAAGAGAATGGAAAAATTCCCTTTGGAGTTCATTGATATTTTTTTGTGAGAGATTTTTCAGCATTTTGATGGGAGGAGAAACAAGAATAAGTGAATGATGAGTAAGTGTGAGGTAAGCAAAATGAACAGAAAGATCTGGAAGTAGGGACAGTGTGGTAGTGCTGTATATAGTAGTTAAAAGAATGAATTCTAGAGAGAGACTGATAGAGTTCAAATTCTAGTTGTGTTCCTCACTAGCTGTGTGACCTTGGTTAGGGTACTTAACTGATTTGTGCCTCATTTTTTCCATCTGTCAACTGGGGGAAAAACAGTAACTGACCACTTGGAGTGGTGAGAAGGAATAGATCAATTAATAGAGATCCTTATAAATAGTAACCTTTCAATAAAGATTAGCAAAAATTATTTCAAAAACATGAGACAGCATGACTCCATAGGGGCCTGAAAGTAGATCAATGTGAATGGTGAGCATGGAGAGGAGATCAAAGAGGGTGACAGGATCCTAGATATAGAAGACCTTGAATGTCATGCTAAAGAGGTACATTTCCTCTCAAGGAATAAGGATTCACTGAGGGAGTTTAAGAATAAAGTGATATGATTATATTTCTATTTTAGAAAAATCACTCTGGCTATAGGCTAGAGGATGGATTGAAATAGAACCAGGCTGAAGACTGGGACAGCAGTTAGGAGCCCATTTCAGAAACCTAAATGAAAAGTGATAACGCCTGAATTAAGGCAGAAGAAGTAGAAATGGAAAAGAAAATAATAATAATAATAATAAATTCAATGAGGCAAAATGATCATGATTTGGTTACTGATTATGTGTTGTAAGTGAGGGAGAGAATGAAGTCTATGGTACTCACCCTTTACCTCTCCCCAGATTTCTAGTTTGAGTGGCTAGCTGAGTAGTACAGCCATTTACTAAGGAAGAAAGTCTAGGGTTGCTTGAGAATTAGGATGATTCTTACTCAATTTTGGATAGGCTATGTCTCTGCAACACCTAAAGCATAAATATATCCAATATGCAACCTAGAACCCATAGGAAAGTTAGAGCTCAAGAGCCATAAATGGATGTCTAAGTTGAGCATTCCAGTGGTTACTGAGGAAGAATATCTAGAGAGAGAAGAGTACTTGGGAAAAAAAAAACATTATTCAGAGAATTTATCTAGGAAAATAACATCAATTGACAATAGACAAATGTTATAAGCTTTGGGGAAGGTGGTATATGGTGAAAAAGATGATGGCATAGAGTAGTTGGTTTTCTCTAAAGAAGGATTTCCAAAAGGCCTTAATGGAAAAGGACAGCAGTGGCGGGAGAATGAGTGGGAAGGAGGAAGAACACAGCAGTATAGATATAAGAGCATGATGGGACTAGCTGATTGGAGGTGCATGTGTCTTGTCCAGCTGACGAGACAAAGGCATGTAGTTCCAAGTTTTTGGCAATTCAAACAAAGGCCATAAGAGGCCTCTGATGGTCACTTTCTGTGTATGATAATTCCCTCATTCCCGATAGTAGATGTTGTACACTTAGCCCAACTCAAACCACCTTTCCTTACCTTCTAGCCAGGTGAACTCTACTCCCATTTCATGACCCAGCTCAAATGTCACTTTCTTTGGAACTCTTCCCCAACCTTACCAGGGTTAATTTCTCCTTCATCTTAAGTTTCCACAGTATACTCTCATACCTGTATCACCGTAAGTAAAATATTCTCACTCTACAGTGGAATTCAAAGACATGTAAATGATTTCTGCAAGGTGACTCAGGTAAGGTTGGGGAAAGTACTGACTTCCAAGATCGGTACTATTTCGTTAGATCCCTGCTCCCCTCCTCCAGGAACAGGGAGGAACTTCATGACTCTAAACTTTTAGCCCCTACAGGGGTTTATTCATTTGGTTAAGAAAGTGTATAAAAGCCTGTGTTAGAGAAGGTTTGCTTTAGATCCTGTGTTCTGATTACCCAGTAGAGATCTTGTGCCAGGATAGCCCAATGCAGACGGAATCTGACAGATTTGGACACTAGCTTGTCAGTCGAACTCAAAGGCAAGACTCTGGTTATAAGCATATAATGGATATAGGCAGGATATTAAAAAAATAGTGGGAGAATGATTACACTCAAAAAAAATTTTTAATAAGTAAATAGCATTGGGCCTTGAATTAGAAAGCCTGTCCTGTTCTTGGTTTTGCCCCAAGGTATATGACCTATGCAACTCACTTCACCTCTCCAGATCTGTTCTCTTATTTATGTAATGAGTTAGAGTTGATGATCTCTAAGATATCTTTTCAATGGCCCTGTCACCATAGCCCAGGCTAGGTTGAGGTGCAGAGTATGGACTGGGTGGGCTGCCCCAGCCTGCAGGCAGAGCTGGTAGAAACCCCAGTAAACAGCATCATGGATCACTCCAAAGAAAGCTGTGCTGTGAAGCAGGTCTGCCAGTAGCCTGGCTTTCCCTGGTGAGCTGCACTCAAGAGCAGAGCCTACTCAGTCTTAAAGGAGTAGGAGAGTTACCTGGCGTTTGATTTTCCGTGGAATCCCTTAGAGAGATCTCAGGATGTGCAGTAACATTAGATTATCAATTACCTCATAGGGAGGACACAAAATGAGCAGGAATGAAGGGAGAGAGACTTTGCAGAGTAGATTTCAATACTTTTGCCAACCTCATGTTTCCTACAAATCACCCACCATGCTTCTCCTGCACTTCTTCCCATTGTCTCATTTGAAGAGACCCCTTCTAGAGGCGTCTGCATGGCTCAGTCGGTTGGGTTTCTAACTCGGCTCAGGTAATAATCTCACAGCTCGTGAGTTCCAGTCCCATGTCAGGCTCTGTGCTGACAGCTCAGAGCCTGGAGCCTGCTTGGATTCAGTGTCTCTCTTTCTCTCTCTCTGCCCCTCCCCTGCTTGCACTCTGTCTCTCTCTAAAATAAATAAACTTTAAAAAATTAAAAAAAATAAAGAGATCCTTTCTAAAATAAAAATAAAAAATAAAGAGATCCTTTCTTTTTCTAAGGGTTGTTCTTTTATCTGTGCCCATAAGTCCGGACCCACTGTTCTACTCCAGAACAAGGGAAAATACCTAAAACAATAAAATGTATGTTTGAGAAAGAAAAAAGGGACAACTACCACTAGACTCTGTGTCCTGTATCCATATCATCACCCTCCCCTTCCTTGCCTTTATATTACAAAGGTCGAGGTTACGATCCTCGATCCTCGTTGAGGAGAAACCACGACTCCATGTCTGCACTTCCTGCCTTCATTTATTGCCAACTCACAGCAGCCAGAGGCCTCTCCTCCATCCCAGCAACTGGCCAGTGCCCTAGCTGGCATCCATATCATCAGACCCAAAGGACTCTCTCTTTTTTTTTTTTTTTTACATGTATTTATTTTTGAGAGACAGAGAGAGACAGAACATGAGCAGGAGAGAGGCAGAGAGAGGAGACACACAATCCAAAGCAGGCTCCAGGCTCTGAACAAGCTGTCAGCACAGAGCCTGATGCGGGGCTTGAACCCATGAACAGTGAGATCATGACCTGAGCCAAAGTCAGATGCCCAACCCACTGAGCCACCCAGGTGCCCCATTAAATAGGACTCTTTCTTGACCGTGCTATGGTATCTGCCACTGTGAAGGACTACCACCTTTATTTAAACTTTCTTAAACTATAGATATCATTCAACCCGATCACATATTTTTTCTCCTGCCAAAGGGGTGAAATGTGCCAGCCATATTTTATACCTAAGACAACAGGTGATAGGATCGGAAGTACACACCTGGTCCCTGATGTGACGTGGCTTAAAAAGAAGAGTCAGACCTATCAGATTCTCTCCTTCTCAGGAACTTGAAATAGAAAGCACTTTGGCACTTTGGCATAGGAGCAGTATAGGTCATGATGTATAGAAATTCTAGAGGCAATGTTTGACCATGCGAGGCCAAAATTATGAAGGTTAGAAACTATGAAAGAGCAGAGGAAAAGATCCTGAGAGAGAAGATATAAGGCCAATACAGAAAGTAATGAGCTGTAAGATTCAAGGAGGTTTAAGGAACTTCTGACCCCCAAGAACTTACTTCCTGTAAACCAAAAAAGCTACTTCTCTAGAGTTTTCTCCTTCCACTATTTATTCCCTGCCCCTCTTCTTTGAAGACTATTCTTTATTTGTTCTTTAAGTATTAGTTGTTTGTTTGTTTGTTTTTCCTTTGAGGACTCTGTCCTTGGGTGTTTTTCAGTCTACACACTTTCAAAGAAACATGGTCATGGCTTCGCAAACTGCCTGTATCTGATGATGCTCACTCAGATCTTAATTTTTAGGCTGGCTCTCTCTCCTGAGTCTCTCTCCTGAGCTTTTGGCCATGTTTACCCAACTGCCTGATGGACATTGCCATTCTCCATGAGCCACCACCTCAAAAATCAACATGTCTGAAATTAAAACTTCCCTATCAAACCCATCTTCCTCTGATACTCCTTTTTAGTGAAGGAAACTTGCAGCTGAAAACCAAAATCACCCTAGACTTCTCTCTCCTTCCAATCCATTTGGACATTAAGTCATTTTCCTTCAACCTCCTCTACTTCTCTTCACTGCCTTTCCTCTCCAGTCCCTCAGACAGTGCTATGGTCTAAGTTCAGGGCCTCATAACTACCCTCTTGGTTTCCTTAGTATCAAACTCCTACCCCTGCCCGTAACTCTTCTATGGCCTTCCCACTGTCTTACAGGAAAATTCAAACTCTTGAGCATGGCATCCAATCTTCCATGATGCTTTTCCTGGTTACTTCATCAACAAAATCTTCTGCCACACTCCATCAACCACAGTTTCAAAGTATCCAGACTTTCTGTGACTCTCACGACATCTCAAGTGTCGCCTCCGTCTGGACTCTGCTCTCACCGATCCCTCTTCCAGGAAGGCTAACATCCTTTTCTCTTCCAGTCAACACTTTCCTAAATCATCCTTTAATATTTATAATCCTGCCTCCACATATAAATCACTGTCTTTTTTATTATGTCCCAACTATACTCTGACCAGATATATATGACTTTATGGCACTTACTTTTAAAATGTTTGTATTCCTCTATTCAACCTGGAGGGATAGAAAATGTATCATTTTTACTGTTTGTCCTATGCCTAGCAGTGAACACATTCAGAAGACGCTGTGGAGGCAAGGAAGGAAATGAAAACACTAATCCTCCATGAGAAAAAATTGGCCTATCCTCTGACAGACAAAAATAATGCCAGGTAAGTGAAGTCATGAAGTTTTATGGTCATAATAAAAAATGCCTACTGAAAAAAGAAAAAAAAATCCTCTTCTACACAGAGCAAGAAAGTACACCATCCTCTTCCTCAGAAAGTGTAATATCACCTCAGTAATTGGAATCAGAAACTTCTCAAAGGTTCCCATAATGATAACATAGAAAAATGCGACATTTTCCCAGATTAAACAGAAGCCCTCAAAAATATAAACATTTTAGGGGCATCTGGGTGGCTCAGTCAGCTAGTTAAGCGCTGATTTCAGCTCAGGTCATGATCTCATGGTTTGTGAGTTCGAGCTCCAGGTAGGGCTCTGTGCTGACAGCTTGGAGCCTAGAGCCTGGTTCAGATTCTGTGTCTCCCTCTCTCCCTGCCCCTTCCCCACTCACACTCTGTCTCTGTCTCTCATTCTCAAAAATAAACATTCAAAAAATTTACATATAAAGATTTTACATCGAGGTTCCTATCTGTGAGACTATCAGGGATATGAGGCTGGAATTTGCTCCATTTAAATCCTGATAAACAAAGTGAAAATGGAGCCCATCACAGAGAATGGTCCCTGGCAGACAGAGGGAGGAAAGACTCTGTCACCGCTGATAACAGCGCTAAAGAGTCAATTAGTCCCTAATTAGCTAAGAAGCCCCTGCTGCTGCCTGGCTTGAGGAATGCTTGAGGACCGTTTAAATAGGAATGTCTCTTAGTAACAATCTCTGTTTAGGATGTAATAAATGACTCATTCGATCCAGGATGGAAGAGGACCTCACTGCTCTAGACTGGGTCCCCTGGGCTGAAATGCTTAAGAAGAAATGGGGGCTATGAGTCAGTACTCAGGTGTCGTATTTATTGCCCATAGTGGTTCAGCGCACGAGCATGCACCACCCTCCCGTCTAGGAGTGAAGGGGGCTGGCTAAAGCCTGGGAGGCACATTAAGAAAACCATGAGGAGGATACACAATAGAAGGCACAGGAAATAGGGAGGGGCCCTTGCAAAAAGGGCTCCATTGGCCAATGGCTCAGCACTTGATAGCTTCTGGGGGGAAAAGGACCCGAGAGAAAGAGGTTTTGCCTGTCTGAATAGACTGGTATGTGTAACCAGTGAACATTGCAGTCGAGAGTGAGAAGCTGTTTTGGCTTCTGTGTTGTGAAAATGATTGTCTTCCTTGACACATCCTAAGGGAGACAGGGGTAGGCCAGGTGTCATTCCTCCCTTGGCCGTTCTGCCCCAAGGCTCCAGGCAGAGTTGAGCTGGATGCTCACTCACATTTCCTGGGTGAAATAGTCTCTTCCCATTCTAGTTCATGCTTTCTTATTCTCCAGGTTTCCTCAGAGAACAATGTGTGTGTCAATTCCTGTGGGAAGCATTTGCTGATATTCTGCCCACGCCTCCACCACCACCCAAGTGAAGGGTAAGAACATCGTCTAGGTCACTCCCATGTAAGCTCATTGGAGCACATAGACTGTAAACTGGAATGGCTGCTTCCTTTTCTGGCTAGTACAACCCAAGGTCCTCAAAGGCAGAAACCATATAACACACCTTTGAATCTCCAGATTCTGACCTGGAGCATTGTCTAATCTCACATGTTTAATAAAGGTTTATCGAACCTTTCTTAATAAGGTGAAATAATATATAATACTATGTTATATTATAATTTTATAAAATGTAAGATGAAATAAGACAGAGCTGGTAATATTGCAATGTTCTAAACTGAAGCAGTAAAGACACTTTTAATGGGAAACAACCCAAGTAATAAGTCTGTGAAATAGGAATACAGAGGGCAAATCTAAACCATTTCTGTGCCACGGAGCCCTTTGCCAATCTGGAAATGTCTTTGGATCCCTTCTCAAGCATTCTCTTTTAAAGACGTAGTAAAATACATAATATGACAGAGGAAACCAATTATATTGAGATCGTTACCAAAATAATTTTTTAATTATAATTTAGTAATATGTGTGCATTTATTAACTCACAGAATAACAAGATCAAGTAGCAGTTCTAAAAACTATAAGTTTTAAGTGACAATAAATGTCAACAATGATGAGGTTTTGGGGGTGATCGTGGTTTTCATGGGGTGCAGAGCCGATGGCCAAGAAAGAACTGTGGACAACGTCTTTGGTGCAAAAAGGTGATTCTATTGAAGCGTGGGGACAGGGCCCGGGGCAGGAAGAGCTGCCCCAGAACCATAAAGCACACTGGTTACATACTATGGAGGTAAAGTCCAGGGGAAGTTTCCAGTGAGATTTTCATATGCTAAAGACTCACAGGATATTGGAGGTCCAGCTATTGTCAAGCTAGGGTGGGTTTTCCCTCTAGCAAATCATTAGTATTAAGACAGTAGGGAGTTCCTGGAGAAACATTTTACTCTGCCAGCCTCAAGTATTTGTCCATGGAGTGCAGGTTATAAGGAAATTTAGTTCTATCTGCCATTTCCTTCTGCCTCTGTTTCCCACATCACTATGGAGGGGTGATGGAGACTGAGGTCTTGCAGGACTAGGATCTCTATCAGTTAACCATTTGCTTTTCTCCTTGCCTTTGTTCTTGGGCAGCCAGGAGTGCCCGAGGAATATCACATATATCCCACCTGGGGGGAGGGGCAGTTTGCACCCTGTCAGCTTGCCTTATGCTCCCTCATCAAACAATATTTGAAAACATTGGCCATAATGGTAACGTGGCATGAAAATACCTAAACCTTCTCTTGGCAAGAGGTGCAGCTACTGCAGTTCCCCTGAGATTTGTTGTCCACATTTGTGGAAAGACTGAATTTCAGTTAGCCATGAGTGAAAATAAAGAAGTACATTTTCTCCAAGATGCAAATTCATGGATGCCCTGAATTTTATCTATGGATTCTGTGGGTTCAGTAAACCCCCTGTCTGTGGAACACAGGATAGCAGAACACCTGAAGTAACAACCAAGAATAGGAATTCTTTCATCTTCACAAATCAGTCCAGGCCTCTGCCTACACTATATAGTACACAGCTGTTTCAGAGGTGCTTGGGCCTATGGAGGATATCAATATTCACTTTAAATAAAATGTAACAGTTTATAAGGCTTTCTATAAAACTATAGTAATAAGGGCAGGGTGGTATTTGTTTAAAGATACTTATCTAGATGAATGGCACAGGCTAGTGAGTTCAGAAATCGACCCACACCTGTTTAGTCAGACTTTTGACAAAGGTGCCAAAGTAATTCAATGGGTTTAAATACTTTTTTCAACAAGCGTTGCAAACAATTGGATATCTAAAACAAAAAAAGCTTAATTAACCCTCACCACATATCACATATAAGAAGTTACTTGAAATGAATCTTTGACCTGAATGTAAAAAACCACAAGAGGAAAACATAGGAAGAAATATTTGGGATCTTTTATTAAGGAAAGATTTCTTAGGCATGAAAAACCTGAACCATAGTGAAAATTTCACAAATTGAACTGCATCAAATTTAAAATGTCTGCTCTTCAAAAGACACTATTAAGAAAATGAAAAGATAGGCTGCAGATGGGTCAAACAAACAAAATTTGCGAACCTCCTACCTGATAAAGAGCTGATATGTAGAATAGATAAATAATTAGACAAAAAGCTCTGTAGATAGAAAGGCAAAAGATTTAAACACCGATTTCAGCAAGGAAGATCTACAAATGGCAATGAACGCATGTAAAAATATTCAACATCTTTAATCATCAGGAAAATACAAATTAAAACCACAAGGAGATACCACTATACGAACATTCAAATAACTAAAATTAAAAGGATTGGTATACTGTTAGAGACCACCACGTAGAACAAATAGAGCTCTAATGATTGTTCATACAAATGCAAATGATACAGTTATTTTGGAGAACAGTTTGGTAGTTTTTTATAAAGGTAAACATATACTTCCCATATGACCCAACAATTCCACTCATAGGTATTTACCCAAGAGAAATGAAAACATATGTCCACACAGCATATGTTAATAGTTGCTCCATTCATGTAGCCGAAAGTCTATCACCAGCAGAATGGATAAAAATATTGTGATATATTCATAACAATGGAATACTTCTCAACAACAAGCAATGCATTACACATGCATACAACCACATGGATGAATTTCAAAAACATTACACTAAGTAGCTAAGTGAAATATGCCAGACAGAATAGACTGCATTTATATGACATTCTAGAAAAGTCAAAGCTATAGAAACAGAAAATAGATTGATCACATGTTGCCAGTGGGCTGTGGGTAAAAGAAAGGGATCGTCTACAAAGGGGCATAAGGGGACTTTCTGGGGTGCTGAAAATGTCCCAAAGGTTAATTTGGGTGGTGAGTACCCAATTTGTATGTTTGTCAAATTCATTAAACAGTATACATATAAAGGGTGAATATCGCTGCATATAAACTGTATCTCAATAAAACTTGACTTTAAAAAAATTCTAAAGATTGATCAGAAAGAAATTATAAATGATATTTTGTGACTAGAGCTAAATCGTCCTTTTGAGAGAATTCAGTTTTAGGATTTTCCCCCAAAATGAAAGGCATTTGTGCATAGTCTACAGACAGGAACAGATGCATTGGCTCAATATCTTATTGAGTTTGTATGCTATTTGGAAATTGGATTGCTTTGACAAATTACTTGCTAGGCAGGGATAGCATTAAGGGATTATTTGTCCACTATGACTTCAAATTTTTCCCTAATGATAAAATCACTTGAAATAAGAGAGGGCAGCCAAAGTAGTTTCACTCGGGGAGATATTGTTTCATACAAAGACATGTACAAAAGAGTATAAGCAAGAAAAGGAAATATACTCTAATTTTTAAATTTTTTAACTTAGTTTAAATGTTACAATAATAGCAGCAAACAATTTCAGTCCTAAATAGCACATATTTCAGATCTCCTTGTAAGTGCTTCTCAACGTAAAGATTTGAAATCACGTGTGAATGCGGGTGTTTAAACTTCACTTTAGAAATTGAATCTTTACTTCTCAGACCACTTTAGTACCTATTTTAATGCCGTTTGAGGATTCTGTTGGACTGTATTGCTGTTTTTACTTGTTTATGTCCTCTGATGTTTTCCTACTGTGCTATAGAACATTTCGCTTTAATAGGATTTTATGTATTTCAAGAATTTCTTTGTAAGTGATGTGCATTTCAGTAAAAGCAAAGACAAGATTTTGAAGCTTAAGATTGCATAAAAGCAATGTCCTTCATATACTTGCTGATAGAACGTTAACATTATCTGCCTTATCCAAAGTAACTTATTTTCATTCACAGCCCAGAGAATGTAGAACCACCACTTCTTTTAAATGAGTTTCTATGTAACTGTCAGATTAAATGAGTTAATTTTCACCTTTGGGCCTTTTCAAAGTATTGTCATAAGAGTTGTTTTAATGAACTGGTGATAATTTATTTTATATTTTTATTCAGTTTTTTTGCCAAAAAGATCTAACTTCAAATACTTTTCATTTTTTCCAAAGAGATGCTTCATCTCCAACTAACTATTAATTCTATTTACATGAGGTGTATTTTTTCGTATAACCAGATCTGCTGCTAATACACTAGCCACTTGTCACATGGGATTATTTAAATTAGTCGAAACGAAATAAAACTAAACTGAAGTTCAGTTTCTCGGTCACACTAGACAGATTTCGTGTGGTCAGTAGCCACATCTGGTCTGCGGCTATCCTGTTGGAGAGCACAGATACGCAATATTTCCGGCACTGCCATACTTGTACTGGACAGAGCTGGTCTGAATCAGGGGCAGGAAACTTTTTTCTTAAAACGCCAAATAGCAGGGTAGCTGGGTGGCTCAGTTGGTTGAGCGGCCGACTCCGGCTCAGGTCATGATCTCACAGTCCGTGAGTTCGAGCCCCGCATCGGGCTCTGTGCTGGCGGCTCAGAGCCTGGAGCCTGCTTCCGATTCTGTATCTCCCTCTCTCTGCCCTTTCCTTGCTCACGCTCTGTCTCTATGTCTCTCAAAAAGAAAAAAAGAAAAAAGAGAAAAAAGCTAAAGGGCCAAATAGTAAATATTTTACAATTTATGCCCCAGCAAGCAAAACTGAGGTCGCTATTTCAGTAACTTGATGGCTGCAGGAAGCAGGCAACAGGCTGTAGATATTTCAGTCCTTGATCCATTAGCACATCTTATTGAGCACATCCATGTTTTAAGCACTGGGCTAAATATTAAGCAAAGCATAGTGAAGAAAACCTAGTTCCAGCTTCAGAACATACCAGGAAAGGCACTGTAACAAAAATTGCACAATTAATCAATTATTATAATATAACAAATAAAATGAAAGAGATAAACTGCATGTTATCAGAGGAAGTAACAGAGGAACCTAAAGTCGTGTGAAAGATTGACTAATTCTAAAAATTATACATCGTCTGTAATGGATATTATTTTGTCATATATGGCATCTACTGTTTATTGTCGACTTTCTAGCTGACCCATGTGAGAAAGATGCTGTAAAAATTGATAAATCCAGGTACTATTTCTAAGTGGATTTATGTTTAAGTATATTACATTCCTGTATACCACGTGTTTTATGTATGTGAAGTAATAGAACATCTAAAAATTATATTTGCTAAAATAACATTCGTTGCCATTTGGTGTTTATTTTCCTTTGCTGGAATCTTTTATAAGAATAAAAATGTATAAATGAAATGCTTCCTTGTAACTGGAAAAACTTGCCACAAATTAACTCCTAAAATGGCCCCAATTTCCTATTAATTGCTTATATCAAAATTCAAATTGAGTCCTTCACTAAACAATACAACGTGATGCACATAAAACGAGGCCACTTCAACAGCTTCTCTAGAACATGCCATTTTTTCCACTTATGAGAACTCAGAATACAAATCACCAAAACACAACAAAATAAAAATATATGCGACACTCTCTTCCCATATATTGGCAATGTCCCCGAAGATCATTTCGGTTTTCTGAGCCCTTTATTGCACTTTGGCTGTTCATTCAAATGTGGCCTCTTTTATTGTAGTGTCAAGAACATTATATAAATCTAAATATTTAACCACCGAGCGTGTGAGAGAGACCTGAGTGAGCAGAAGCCATTCTAAATTGAGCACACGCCCTGACTGACAAACAGGCCAGGCTGAAATGCTTTAGCGATCACGTTGTGTCCCATATATCTGCTTCATTTCAATAAATAAACCCCAAACTGTTAAATATGGCCGATTATACATCGAGATGAGGATGAAATAAAGGGAATGAAATATTTCCTGAGGTCATAACATTGAGTTTTAATTCTTCAATCTCACTATAATTAACAGGCCCAGGAACAAATCTGTCTGCTGATCAGGTTTGAGTTGTTCTTTTACGGTGACAAATGAAGTGCGCCAAGAAAGTAGAATTTGACATTCCCCTCATGGCTTCTTAGAACAATGCATGTTGGAATGAAGCCAAGAAGAGTGGCGTTTAAAAACAAATTAAAAAAGAAAAAGAACACCAGTGACTGAATCTATCAAGGAGATTCCACTTTTGAATGCCTACGTGCAGCTCTGCTCTTTTCTTAACTTTGCACGATTTTCAGTATGAAGCTGCTACTTTTATTCTCTAATGCAACTCTGTGTATAAATTAGAGATTCTGGCTCCCTCAAGGCAAATATCCTGAATTCATCTTTACTGACAGAGAAAAAAATGTTATACCTACATAATCCAGAAGAGTGCAGGTCCCACACAGGAATCAGTTCCTAATGTCATCTGGAGTGGAGTCATATTGACAACTAGCAGACATTTTCCTCATGGAGCATGGGACTTCTTCTGAGTCCCCAGTGGCTAATCCATACACAAGCTCACCCTGTGCTCCTTTAGTCTGAGATCCCTTCTGTCTCCAGGAAGGAGCCCCACCCTCTTTACTCACAGCACCATCACCACGGGACCCTGGGGGTGCTCCTCTGATGGTTTCCATTTGCAGGAACATTTGACACAGGAGTTGGTGCTTGTACAGAAGTGGGAGGGGGGCACGATTGGCTGCCAGGGTCATAGGAGGTGGTGAGGTAGGAGAAATTCACTGCCTTAAATCGGTTCCTGTCTTTGTTTCTAGATAGAACCTGTGTCAGTTGGATCAGTTTGTTCTAATCCTGATTCTTGAAATCTCAATCTTACCAGAATGTCATTTGGCACAAGCCCAGACTCTCTACGTGCATTTCAAACGTTCCACCATTACCGTCTATCGATGAGACCCTTCACATTTGGTTTTGATTCCTCTGGCCCAGAAGAAAGCTAAAAAGGTTTGCTGGGATCTCTTTTTCCCAGAGAGAGCTCTCTGTCTCCGTGGAGGTCAGCTCTCAAACCCTAGCCTAAATCATGGCCAACAATTGCCAGCTTATTTCGGAAAGTGATTCTCTTTTCTCTGTAATTTTTGTTTATGCTATTTCCTTACTCTCTGATACCATTAAAAATATGTGTTTTGTAGTTTATTTGCCTTTTTGGGGTTTTGCAGTGAATGTGTTGGCTTGCCATGACCTACTACATCTTGCCTGAAAGCAGACCTATTAAATTTATTTTCACATGCTGACATATGTTTAATCTACCTCATTAATGCCTCTGTCCTATACAGCAAAAGCGAAGTCTATCACAACATAGTCTCTCTGGTGAAGGGACGGAAATGAGTATAAAGTTGTGCTTTATAGAATTTGGAAACAAAGTATAATCATTTTCATTGGTATATATTTGAAGATACTACAAAAAGACACAAAACTGTTTTAAAAAATCAAAAGCACACAAAAAGCTAAGTTGACAGTCATCCAGTTATGACAACCTATCCTTTTTTAATGCGGTGACAAATTCCTAAAGTTTAAATATATTTATTACATATTCAAATACTTTATTAAGATATTTACTTTATGAATAAAATGTTTAGGAACTCACTTTCCACTCTCACTTCTGTCCGTTTAGGCTTTGAGCAGCAGGACTGCTCACTGAGGAAAAGATGGAAGTGCGTTAACTATTTCCACACGTCCCCCACATATCCACTTCCCATGCACACCCCACCCACGCTCACAGAAAATGGCAGTTAACTGCATGGGAATTTTGTCACCCTCCCCTATTCTGTTGGATGCTTTAGGAGTACAGGTTAATACTCTTACCTATTGTTCTGTGATTTTTTTTTAACATTTATTTATTTTCGAGAGACAGAGAGACAGAGTGTGAACAGGGGAGGGGCAGAGAGAGAGGGAGACACAGAGTCAAAAGCAGGCTCCAGGCTCTGAGCTGTCAGCACAGAACCCGACGTGGGGCTTGAACTCAGGAACCCTGAGATCATGACCTGAGCCGAAGTCAGACGCTTAACCAACGAGCCACCCAGGCGCCCCCCGTTCTGTGATTTTTTAAATGACCTTTTTAGTTCAGAATAATTTTACATTTACCAAAAAAAGTTGCAAAAATAGAGTTCCTATACACTTTTCACCCAGTTCTCTCTACTGTTAACATCTTACATTCCGACAGTGCATTTGTCAAAACTAAGAAGCCAACATTGATTGGTACATCACTGCTAACTCCAGGCTTTATTCATATTTCAACAGTTTTCCACTAATGTATTTTTTCTGTTTAATGATCGAATCCAGGACACTGCATTGTATTTAGTGTTTTGTGATTTTTGTTTTAACTGATGTTTTGTAAAGTTCCGCATTTAAGAATTCAATATCCTTTTGTGCTTATATATAATTATTGAATTTTCACTTGAAAATTGTTTTTGAGTGCCACAGTGCCATGTTTTTCACACTCCAAACTCCTAGACAGGCCTCTGAAGACAAATTGTCCTTCATTTATGACACTATATATTAAACTAACCGAAAATATTCAAAATAATGCTTACTTTGTGCAGAGTCCATGAACTCCAACCAGAACACATAAAAGTCAAATTTGAGCAATAAATTTTGATTGATTTTGAAATTCCATTTAAGGCACTATTTTCTGAAAAGATTCTCATGGAGAATATTTTAAAATATCGTTTTATAAAAAATTATTTCCTCTGGGATCTGAAAGGTCTTTAGGTAGATTTTTAGGAAAATGTCTGAACACTCTAAATACTATTTCAGATTGTCAGAATGACGAGTTGTTTAATTATTTTATTACAGTGATTTATCACTCAAGTTTCAATACTGTGATCATTTTTTTTTTTAATTTCAGCTAAACAACTGGCATTTTTCTGTTTTGTGCTTCTTCTTGTTGTATACTCAGAAGCACTTTCAAAGTAAAAAAAAAAAGGTGTTTTTTTTTTTTTTTTTTTATCTAGGGGCCATTAGTGAATGTGTATAAGCCATTATATTGAATGAAATAAGCATTGTGTGATTGAAAATTAAATAAGGGAATGGATTATGGTTCCATTAAAGACATCAAGATATTCCTGGAAAAGCTATGAAAATATGCTTTTCCATTAAGGAAAAACACTTATCAACGGTGCAGGTCTGGGTAGAGATTGCCTACTATAATAGAAAGCAGATATTTCTTATATAGGAGCATTAGGCTTGAATATAGTGTAACTATCTGTTATGTAGGACTTCAATTTCTGAAACTTAACTTTGTAACTCACATCAACCACAGATGACTTGCAAAGCTGACACCAGATCAGGGGGGGCAGCCATGATTCTCATTAAAGATCTGCACCTAGAAATCCATTTGGAAAAGTGTGGAATTAAGAAGATTTAACCTAAAGAGACAATGGCTAAATATGGGTCACATATTTATGGCTTGGAGTTTTATTTTGTTTGGCCCAGACAGTGTATTTGTTTGTTTGTTTGTTTTTAATTTCAATGGGGCATGCCCTCTCTGGCTGAACGCAGTCCCCACCACACATGCTGGTTTTCTTGTCGTGCAGCTACCAGTGACCATCACAGTTTACACAGTGTTCCTATGAGAAACAGCTCGGTCTCCATGGAACTGTGTTTGAGAAGCCAGTGTTCCCTTTCATTGATGTTTCTAATTGGCCCTGAGGATATTTGACCTCACGACCCTGGTAGAAAGGTGGCATAATAACATCTGAGGCTAGTGTCCGTTCCCCTGACTTTCAAGTTGGAATTAAGATTGGAGTCCAAACACAGCGGTCTTTACCTTTATCTCTTGCAATAATGGCTTAGTGTTTTAAGCCAGACTCTGCAGCAGGACTGCATCAGTTCATACCGCCTCTTTGCTCTTTATAATTACATGTCCTAGGCAAGCACTTAAATATGCCTCAGTTTCCTCAACTGTAAAAGGAGGGTAAAGACAGGTCCTGCACATAGAGTTATTGTAGGATTCCATGAGTTGATGTGTGGGAAACACTGAAAACGGGTCTTGATATACACCACGTGCCACCAGAGTGTTACCTGTTGTAGTTGTTACTCATTTTCTGATTGTGCTCATGTAGAATATATTTTATATTGGCCACATAACCTCCTAATTTCTAAGTGACCGATAAAAAGAAACTCGTCACGGTGTTTGGCCCTCACCCACACTTTGTGCCTGCATGTGTCTCCACTAGCTCCAGGGTGTTGCATATTAAAGGAGGTAACTAACGACGGTGAATAAAATACATTCAGAAATGACAGGGACCTTAGAGATCATCTAGTCCAGGAGTTGGCAAACTTTTTCTGGAAGGGGACAGATTGCAAGTATTTTGGCTTTGTGGCCATATGGTTTCTGTGGCAACTACTCAACTCGGCTGTTGGAGGACAAGAGCAGCCATAGATGATATGGAATGAATGGGCATATTCCGATAACACTTTTAATGGACACTCAAATTTGAATTGTATATAATTGTTACATATCATGAAATATTATGCTTCTTTTGATTGTTTTTTCAACCATTTAAAAATGTAAAAACCATTCTTAGCTCACAGGCCATAAAAAACGGGTGGACTGCTGAACTTGGCTGACCCCTCGTCTAGTCCAAAGCTTGCACACCCTGGTGCTTTCACCTGGAAATTCCAGTGGGGGATTTTTTTGGTGAGAAGTAAAGCTACCTGAGCCCCACTCCAAACCCACTAAATAAAAATTTCTGGGTGGTGGGCAATGGAATCTTTGCTGTGAACGTGCTCGAGGAACCACACTTTGACAAACTACCGAAGGGTTTCACATGAGTATGGGGACTTCACGGCCCTCCTCGAAGATTTAGAAATGATTTATGAAGATTGAGTATTACAAGTTCCACATTGCAAAATTGAATGGGATCCCTTGTGGTCTAAATTATTTAAATTTATTCTTTACATTCTTTTATCCTTATTATCCTTATTCTCCTTCCAACAAAGGTCATTATTTTCTTTTACTACATTGTAAGGTTGTGGTAGCACTTTGAAATTACCCTAAAATAACTGCACACTCGAGAAATCTCATTTCATATTTTGTCGCTCTAAGAACAAGTGCACATTTTTTGACACATTCTTCGTGGTAACAAAAAATAAAATAAAATAAAATCTGGGGCACCTGGGTGGCTCAGTCAGTTGAGTGTTTGAGCTGTTTGATTTTAGCTCAGGTCATGGTCTCATGGTTCTGCACTGACAGCACGGAGCCTGCTTGGGCTTCTCTCTCTCCCTCTCTCTGTTTCTTCCCCACTCATTCTCTATATAAATAAATAAATATCTGAAAACAAATGTCTGGTGAATAAATTCTGGTGCATGCTTACTTTAAATATTATGCCTGTACTGCCCTGGAGGAAGGATGTCTATTACATACCAATAACATGCAAAAAAAGAACAGAGTAATATATATAACATGATTCCATTTTCATTAATAAAGGAAATATGCCGATGACATTGGTTACCTCAGACAGTTAAGACTGGAAGGGGATGTGGAGGATGAAAGACTATTTAACTTTTTCTTTAAATACATCTTTATTGTTTGACTTTTTATAGGAATAGTTTTAAAATAGAAAAATTTTAAAGTGTAAATTGGAAACAAAATCTCTAATAACCTTTATAGTCTATTTGGGATGAATCCATTTCCCTGATAAGAAAAAGAGGTCTGCTTTCTGAGACTCACCAACTCCAGTCAAGTGGAGAGAATTTAATTTATAATGTGAATCTGCCTGCAAAATCACACAATTATCATCGTTTCTTCCTAACTCAAGTCAGCAGTTGAAGAGAATCTTTGAAGTGGAATTCCATTATATAACTCTCATTGAAAGTCAGGTAGAACCCTGACATTGAGTGAACCCCTGCTTTCCTCAACGTGTCAGAAAGAGGCAGCCTATTCTGCTTTTCTGGTCTTTATTTTCAATACACAGAGAATAATTTTGATAGCCTAATGGTTTGCTCCTTTAGAGAAAGTTTTTTGGAAAAGTGGTCCATGTAAATAGTTGCTAATTACACAGCTCCCGTTAGACTTCCACTTTGCAGTAGTGTTTTCTCAGCAACAGTTTTTGTAAGAATTATGGAGAGCACCATTACCAAATGCTCATGTAAATTATTCTGTTTCATTTGGGCACAACTGTCATTTCCGTGTAATTACATTCGAGCGTTAGGTAACTGATGCTTTCTTACGAGAGGAAAATAGATGAATCTAATAGCTCTATGAAGTAGTTCAAAATTAAATATACTCAAATTCGAAGTGAAAATTTCAAGACAAAAAGAGAAACTTCTTTCTCTAATTGCAATTTACCCATTTGTGCACACAGCATTGAGTGTCTACCATATCAGGACCTGCACTGGTAAGTGTACAAGTGCTGTGACCCAAAGACAGCAGTCCCTCCTTTTTCCTCATTTAGAAAAAGGAAGCTCCGAGAAGCTGGGTAGCATGCGATCACACGCTGGTAAACGCGCAGGGAGCTAATGCAGGCCTATGTGTGTATATAACATTGTTGTAGCACAGTTGCCAGTCACTGTTGTATTTTATGAATATTAATGTATTGAATCTTCATAATAACTCCAGAAGCAGGGACTTTTGTCCATACTGTGTATAGATGAGTCCATTCAGAGGAAGGTTACTCAAATGTCAGAGCTGGACCTGAAACCCACGCAGTCAGACTCCAGAGACCTTGTTTTAAACCATCGGCTACATGGCCTTTTCTAAAGGCTTTGTCGCCCCCTGCAATGGGCAGCTTTGTAAGTCACACTGACACGGAAGGACAGAAATAGGGTGGACTGGGTGCTGAAGTCAGCAGCAGTGACTATAGCATTTGGAACTCTGTCATGTTAGGTGACTGAAAATCCAACTCATTACCTTTGGTGAAAAAGGAGGAGAGAATTTCTTGCATCATGCTATGGACTGCCTTGTTCATATGCTAAACCCTTAACCCCCAACAGGATTGTATTTGGAGATAGGACCTATTAGGAGGTAATTAAGGTTAAACAGGCTCATAAAGGTGGGTCCTGATACAATAGGATTAGTGTCTTATAACAACAACCTGACTGTCCCCCTCACCCCTGTCTTTCTCTCCCTGGGGACACACAAAAAGGAGGTTCTGTGAGCAAGATGACAAGCTACTCGTAGGCCAAGAGAAGAGGCCTCAGAGTGAAACTGGCCTCACTGGAACCTTGATCTTGGACTTCCTGTTTCCATAAGCATAAGAAATAAACTCCTGTTGTTTAAGCCACCCAGTGTATAGTATTCTTACGGCAGCCGGAGCACACTATTAACATGACGGCTCTGAAAAGTCCTGAGGTTAATCTCATTTGGCTCAGATGGATTCAGGGGCTCAAAAAATAATATTAAGCTCTCAATCCCTCTTCTCCTCCCCTGCTCCCCTTTTTACCCATTCTTATTTTTGTTGTCCTCTGAACCGACCATATTCTCAGGTCAGCGTCTGCTAAGTGCCCCACCCCCACAGCCCCACAGGCTGACGGGACTCTCAGTCATTAGCAGGTCCTAGTGATGCTAGTGCATAAGCTTAGTAAAATTCCCAAGGGGAAGAATGCTTCTCTCGCCCCACATTCTGACAAAAGGGAACCAATGGGCCTCACTAGCTAGTGTGGGTCAGATCCCTAAACCAATCACTATGGATTGGCTAGGTCCAGGGGACCTATTTCCCCCCAGAGCAGGCAGCCTGGGGTCAGCCCCTTTTGAGCTATTGGCTGGGAGTGGAGCAGGGTGGCTCCATGGAAGAAAATCAAGATGGCTGCACCAGAAGAGAGAGGAGATCCCAGGCTGGCAATACCAGTAAGTCCACTATGGTGTTACCAACCTTCTACCAGGTCGCTAATTGTCACAGCAAGCTGTGCAGTGAAATAACTTGGGATCTTATAAAAACTACAGATGCCAGAGGCTTACAGTTAGGAATTCTGTTTAGATATTTTCTCAGAAGACTTTCAACGTTGCAAAGACCAGGTGCTTTACTCAGAGATACTTATCTTTTTTATTTAGTAGCTTAATGAGATAGTCTTTTCAGGTGTAAGTTATTGGAAGCCAATAAGAGTGTGATATTGCAATTAAATATATATTTGGTCTTCATCCCTGCTTCTGGCACAGTGCTTCTAAAACCTTTGGAATTTCCTAAGTGATAAGAGTGATAATGGTGTCTTGATATTCCTAACAAACCCCTTTCATCCTCACCTGAGTTTCTGTTAATGATGCAATTTATGGAAAGCACCAAAGGGTGAGGGATGGTTGCCAGCGTAACCAACCCAGTGGATAGAAGGTTAGAACTTTCAGGCACACCTCTTGACCTCTTGGGAGGGGAAAAGTACCAGAGGTTAAATCAATCATCAATAGCCAGTGTTTTAATCATTCATTCTATATAATGAAGCCCCCATAAAAACCCAGTAGGAGTAGGTTTGGAGGGCTTCCCGGCTGGTGAACACATGGAGATCTAGGGGGAGTGGCGCCTGGATTGAGCTTGGAAGCTGTGCCCTTCCCCCATTCCTTCACCTATGCAACTCTTTCATCTTGCTGTTCCTCAGTTGTGTATTTTTATAATAAACTGGTAATCTAGGTTGTAAACTATTTCTCTGAGTTCCATGAGCTAGCTTTAGCTTTAATCCAGTCTAAGGAGAGGGTGGTTGGAACCTCTAATTTATACCTAGTGGTATAAGCACTAGGTGCCAAACTAGGCTTGCAAGTGGCACCTAACGGGTGGGGCAGCCATGTGGGCCTGATCCTGTATCTATGGACACTGACACCATCTCAGATGGAAAGGGTCAGAATTGAGTTGAACTCTAAGACATCCAGCTGGTATTGGAGAATTGCTTGTTGGTAGTGTGGACCCCCAACACATACATTGGAATTAGTGACCAGAACTTTTAGAGAGTCTCCTAATTCAACAATTTTTCAATGTCTGTGTAAAATACTCCTACTAAAATGCAGCTGTGTACCGAAAACGGCATTCCTCTCCCTAAAAACTAGCAAGTAAGAGAAAATTGTCCCATGAGAAACATTAATGGATTGGAGTATAAATATGCAAAGCAAACTAAAGGAACCAGAAAGGAGCTTAAGGCCAGCAGGACAAGCATGACATGAATTCTTACTATTTTATTTTTGTGACTTATCATGTATACATGCGGCTGATAATGTTCACTTCCAACCGGGAAGAAAAAAAAAAACTAGTGCATTTTTCATCTACACGCATCTGTCCCCAAGTATTGATCATTGCTAAATTTGCTAATGTTAGGACTGCCATTGATATCATATTTATTTCTGGGGTTTATTTTCATTTTGTTTTGCCCGTGGGAGAAAGAAACATGGAAACAAAATCCAAATGAAAGAGCAGAGTGAGAGGGAAAAGAAAAATTGCGTGGAAAGGCTGTGAAAGCACGTTCTGCAGAACTGATGGATTTCCCAGGTGCGGAAGCAGCATGGATATTCAAAGAACAAGGAACGAAGTGAATCTCATTTCGGATACAGGTTGTTCAGTCTGCAGGAGAACCTAAACTTTTATGAATATGCATATTAACAGAAGTGTGAAATCTAGCTCTGAAACTGTTGGGGGAAGAAATGGAAATGAGCACTTAAGTAGCAATGGGAAAATAGTTATGGTGTTCTCTTAGCTGTATACAACAGAAAATAATTCTGGCCTTGTGCATAAGCGGAAATGGAGTTTGTTGAAAGAATAAAGTTTAGCTCATAGAAGCACAAGAAAACTAGGCCTAGAATGTGTTCAGGAACAAGGTCAGACCAGAACCCAAAACATGCTACAGGCCAGCGTGATGACACCACTGCTGTCACCATGAGAACCCGGACTATTGAGAGCCAGTGGCCTTGAGCAGTGTTTTGGGAGCCGGAGGCTTTGAGCCATGTTGAGAGTCAGAGACCTTGAGCGGTGTTTTGGGAACCGAAGGCTTTGAGCGCAGCCTTTGTCCTTGAGTCGGACCGCAGCCAGGTCGTGTGGGGAGGTTCAGAATGCCTTTGTAAAGTTTGATATAGCAAAATACATTTTGCCTGGATAACGTCATGCTGAAAACTTGTGGTAGGAGACATGCCTTGCACGTACACCACCCTCAGATTGTGGATAAATACCCGAGTGAAAATAAACTCGGGGCTGGTGACGCTTGGGAGCGCCAGCCCTCCCTTAACAACTGTGCCTTGTGTATCAGTTCATCCTCGCCCCCCGATCGGGAACCGTTCGATTCAGCGACGGCTGGTCCGCCGCACCGGACCTCGTAGTTTGCTCGCTCAGCCCTAGGCTCTGAGTGTCCTTGCCACATGCATTCTGTGACCGGTATCACACATACTCAGTGTAAACAGTGATTTCCCAAGCAGCAACTGCCTCATATAAGGAAGCTAACTATAATCAAATAGTATTTAACTTCTCTGACGAACGTGCGATTTATCAATAGCTAGTAAAAATGAAGATGCTTGTATTCTATCACTCTGTAATTCCAGTAAGTTGAGTGTATGTCTTGGTAAAACTCAGTGTGCACAAGGATCTACATACCCAAAGATGTTCATTGAAAAATAATTGTCCTCTTCAGATCTTTATCAGTGGTTTAGGTGGAGATTTGAAAGAATGCTTACAAAATGCCAAATAGCCAAAGCTGGGATAGAGCAAAAATAATTTCTAAAAAATCCATCTGAATCAGAAAAGAGATTCCAAATTTTTGTGAAAGCCTGAAACATTTTGGGAAAACTGACAAAATGAAGTATAATAAAAGTACATTTTTTCTTTCATTAAAAAATTTTTTAGGGGGCTTAGGTGGCTCAGTGGTTAAGGGGCCGACTTCGACTCAGGTCATGATCTCACAGTCTGTGAGTTCGAGTCCCGCATTGGGCTTTGTGCTGACGGCTCAGAGCCTGGAGCCTGCTTCGGATTCTGTGTCTCCCTCTCTCTCTGCCCTTCCCCTGCTCATATTCTGTCTCTCTGTCTCTCAAAAATAAATAAATGTTAAAAAAAATTAAAAAAAAAATTTTAACATCTTTTCATGTTTGAGAGACAAAGTGACAGAGTGCAAGCGGGGGAGGGGCAGAAAGAGAGAGGGAGACATGGAATCGAAAGCAGGCTCCAGGCTCTGAGCTGTCATCACAGAGCCCAATGAGGGCCTGAAACTCACAAACCATGAGATCATGACCTGAGCCAAACTCATGCTTAACTGCTACCCAGGCACTCCAAAGCAAGGGTAATTTTTAATGTTTATTTATTTTTGAGAGAAAGAGTACAAGCAGGGAAGGGACAGAGAGAGGGGGGAACAGAAGATCCAAAACAGGCTCTGTGCTGAAAGCAGAGAACCCGATGTGGGGCTCGAACTCGCAAACTACAAGATCATGCCCTCAGCCAAAGTCAGACACTTAACCCACTGAGCCACCCAGGTGCCCCTCATTCACTTTTTAATAACCAACTGTATACATACAGGGTGAGGAAGACCTGACTTGTGGAGGAATTTCCTATGAAAATAACAGGAGGCTTTGGGTTTGACCACAGACCTAATAGGCATGTCCTATGACTGCTAAATTAACTCTGCTCTTAGTTACATCTGGGCCTCGTGCTCAGTTCAGGAGGAGGGACATCAGCAAACCAGAAAACCTGCAGAGGAGGGAGATCAAAGTGATAAGTATGCTATGTTATGTGAAAGATACTTGGAGGAAACAGTAATATTTAGGCTGGAAATAGAGAATAAAGGAAGACATAACTGTCTTCTAATGCTATGTAGAAGAGAGAAGAAAACTTAAAACCGCAGAATTTCAGCTAAACATGATCTGTATTCCTCTAGCAGATAAAATGTGAACACATGGTTAGAAATTATATGAATATGCATTTGGTTTTGGGATAGGAATGAACTTTCTAACATCTGTAGGTTTCCAATAGGCAGCTTAATGAGCTAGCGAGTTCCCTACTCCTGGAAGTAATCAAGCAGAAACTCAATAGCTTATGATCCTATTGTGTGAGAGATTTCGAATATTTTAAATTTTCTTAATATTCTTTTTCATTCAAAATTTTCTTTTCCAGATAAGAAAATAGGTCTGCAGAGCAAAGAAAATAGAATACTAATAGTTTGGAGAACATACTATATTCAAAATTTGTTACCTAACTGATCGTAGTTAGAAGCCATGGATATCATTACAAAATATTCTTATTTTTGTCTCTCTCCCTCCTTTCAATCCTGTTCAGTGGGGCTATTTGTTTCCCTATTTGGATGACGTCCTGGGCCAGCCTGTGACTTCACAAGTTATATTTAGGTAACAGTCCTGCAATCACTTCAAATCACAAACCCGACCTAATGTTTAATTTAAAACATCCATTTATGGGTTATAATCAAATGTTAGAACTTGATTTAAAGTGAAAACACTCCTGCCTTCATGTCCTCAAGGGCCCGGGCCTTTGGCAGCTTGCAGTACAGAAGGCTCAGAGGAAAGTGCCCACCGGCAGGAACTTTTGTAAGACAGTTGCATGTTCTCAGGTTGTTGGGGTGACGCTGACCTGTTCTTGTACAGGAATCCTTTGTTCTCTAGGGACTCTGTCCTGGAACCTCTGAATATAGCTCCCTTATCGTGGGCCAGGCCTCAGCTTTGGCCAGACTTCCCTGTCCTCCTGTGGTCTCTGCTTTGGCTGCTATAGTCACCAGGCCTACCATCTCCTTTCCATGGCAGACCATGTACTTGAGGGAGATCCCTTTAAAAACGACTACAGTTTGACTTCACAACCATAGTTTCCACATTTCGTGTTGGGGTCAATACTCCTTCCTCTTGCTGTAGAACAAGGCAGGCGCAACTACTTTCCAGTGGACCCTGTTTGCTCTGTTGCCATCAGATGTTTTCACTTCCTCAGGCATAAGGTAAGTCCCAGTCCGTGGGGCCCCAGGTGCACCTACCATGCTCTCTGGGTGGTCACCTGACCTACCACTGAGAGGCAGCACCATTATACCCCTCCCCACTTGGGAGGTACGAGTGCAGCTCTCGCTAAAAAAAAAGTCTCCTGACAAATCCTTCCCAAATCTCAACTTGTCTGGGCCTTTTACATCTGTGTTCTGAATGAAGGCCCCCTGTGTAAAGGACTCATAATTTATCTCAGTGGACTTGAGTATTTTCTCTGTAAATTTGCATTTTGAGCATCTGCTATATCTGACATCTATCATATCTTCGTGTCTTGATCAAAAATTCCAATTAGACTTCCCTCTTGTACTCATTTAGTCCCCTCGACAAACCTATTTGATAGATGTCAACATCCACCTTCTATAGATAGGAAGACTGAGGTGCAGAGACTGTAGATAATTTGTCCAAACCATAATCATACAGCTTGTAAATTGTGAGACAGTATATGAATCCAGAATCTGTTATTCACGTGTACACCATACTATTTAGATTAGCTGGTTTTGTTGTATAGAAGAATCAACCTCCATGTGTAATTTTCCTGGTTGGAGCAGGGAGTGGAGGATTGTTGTTGCTGAATACCAGGAACCAAACATAAATTTCCAATTGTTGTATTTTATTCAATGGCTGCACAAAACTCTGGGGGCACCTGCCTGGCTCAGTCGATGGAGCGTGATGATATAAATAATATAAAATATCAAAATAAATAAATTATTTTATATAAATACAGAAAAAAGTTATAAAACTCTTGTCTTAATGCATTTGGACCAGTTGGTGGAGACTATATGTGGCTCAGACACCCTTACAGCGGATTCTGGGGACAGCAGTTGTGCTAAGAGCACAGCCCTCTTAATGTGGTATCACTGACTCTTGATCTCAGGGTTTTGAGTTCAAACCCATGTTGAGTGTAGAGATTACCTAAAGTAAAATCTTAAAAAAAGAAAAAAGTTCTTCTTTGTAGACTGCACGTCCTGATTGTGGGCAGACGGATCACAGTGGCATGTGCATGTTAGCTAATTTATTATATAACAAGTAGAGATAACATTAAACATTTGTTCAGCACTTACTAAGAGCCAGTGTTTACCTAGATGCTTTTGGTTTTTTCCTCAACACAACACAAAGTTAGAATTTTCCCATTTTACAGATGAAGAAAGAGAAACCCAGAAAACCACAGGAGAAAACACTAAAGACAGAAGACCAGCCCTCTTGTTCCTAATTTACCATTTGCTAGAGTTTGCTGGTCCTGTCCTGTAACTCCTTGCGACCGTGTTTCTCCTTGTCTGTCACGTGAGGAGTAACATCTATCCTGTTTGCTTTGCAGGATTCATGTGGGATCAAACGAGACGATGGGTGGGTAAGAATTTTCAAACTCACAAAGTAGTGTCCTAATTTAGGGAATCAATCAAAGTTATTCGCAGTCAATGAAGGCAGCTGCAGCAAGTAACACTGCAAATTCTTCCTTAGCTGCATGTCACATGACAAGGACCTCAGAGATGTCGTTTGACGGAGCAGCTAGTATGCATGGCAGAAGAGAGACCATGTCCTGATAATCAGTTAAACAGAAGGAGAAGAAACTTCAAATTAGAAAAAAAATCTCAAAAATAGTGTTGTATTGCTGACACAGGGCCAAGCTGGGAAACCTTTGGGATATTTTTGTTGCTCTTGAGATCTGTTAGAAGACTTGAAAATGAGAGCCAGGTGGAGGAAAAGAGAGAAAAGCCACAAACGATGAGCAGAGAGAAAAGAGGCACAAATTCAGGGAAAGCAAGTATAACAATACAGAAACGTATTTTTAAATCCATTCAAAAACTGACCAGAGATGCTAAGATATGACTGGATGTTTCTGCAAAACACAACAGCTGCTGCATTCCACAGTCTGCAAGAGAAAGAATGGAAACTTTCTTTTCTCTTTTCCAACAAGACATAACAAAAGCAGAGCTGATGTAATTAATGAAAAAAAGATGGCTATTTGAAACAGTGAAGGCACTGAACAAGAGAATGGAATGGAAATGAGGTTCACATTTAGGGACAATTCATTATTTATCCGCTGTACTTTTTATGCACACCGCACTCTGCTAATATTCCTCTCTCCAGGGATAATACCAAACCAGGTTGGTAAGCTATACAAGCGTGAGTAGTTAGAGGCCGCAATGTAAGGAGCCGGGTGCAAGGAGTTATTCCTTGAATATCAATTAGCATAGTCCATCCAACCTGAAGACTCTTACAATTGAATACTTCAACTTAATGGATCTGTTTTCAAATTCCCTTTAATGGCCCTTCTGTGACCATAATATCTACTTTTCCAGACATCCTAAGTAGAAACCATTATGGCCAATGTACATAGAATCCCCTAAGGATAGCATATGGAGGAGAGAGTGTGGATTGCCAAATTTAGCAGCTCTGGAGAGAGTGTTTTTGAATTAAACTTGAGTCTACAGGGATTACCGTTCATTTATGACTGGCAAAACATATCTTCCCAATTCTGAAAGATAAATCCCACTGATATACATGTGGATTTCACGAGTGTTTCTCAAAAAACATAAGACAAAAAAAACATCCTTTCCCCGAATGCAAAAGTTCCATAACTATTTTGGAATTACTACGTCACATGTTATTTCGGCAATGTTACTGCTAAATATGGAATTTTGTAAATAAGTACTGTACCCACTCTGACCTGAGGAAACTTGGTTCAGAAGGTTCATCCCTGAGAGGTAGGGTTTGATGACTTTTTTGAAAATGTAAAGTGGAGGACGGGCAGGGCAATAACTACAACCTTTGGTATCTTAAAAATAAATAACATTTCAAAAGTGTTGGGAGGAGGGAAACAGAGCATTGCAAATTATTTCCTTTTGCCAGGTAAGATCAGTTTTTATTTTATTATTAATTTTAATCATATTTTATTATTATATTCTCAAAAAGTAATAGGCAGCACGGACATAGACCATTTAAAGCACAGGTCTTTAAATTTAATGCACTTAGTTTCATGAAAACTCATCTTGGTTTATCTTAAGTGCTCTAATTTCATTGTGGACCAGTGAAAATACTGTGGCAAACCAGAGCTGGTCTACAGACCCGCAGTTGAAAACCACTAGCCTGATTCACTTCATTAGCATGAGTTACTTCTCTACTCTTAGTCATTAAAATCTTATTCAAAAACGTCCAACATCTAAGTAGAAAGCAAACTCTTATAATTTAGGACAAATGACTAAATCTTCTGGCGAATGTTTACATTTGTTGAAGAATGATGTTTTATTCTATACCTATTCAGTAATTCTTTGGAATCCAATTTATTTTTTTATCCGCATTTTCAAGGACCTGATATAGCTAGGATTTTATTCATATTTGAGTAGTTTCTGTCAAAAACTATTACCATGTCTTGAAACATTAGAAAATTACTAATTTGCATGCTCAGAACACTCTTCATTCTAACAGAATATTCTCTCTCCTTTCCCTTTTTTTCATCCTGAACAAAACAGCTCTTTAATACTCATTCTTTATCACAGGTGAAATCAAATGTGAACTCCAAGAAACTTCCAAGATTGCTTGTTTTTTTGGCATTGTCTTGTGTTCAATATCTTAGTAATAAATAGCCAGCAAAAGGAGAATTAAGGATTCTTATTTACCGTTCAGTGATTTTTGATGTGGTGATATTTTTAATGAGATTTGGCCAAATATGAAAAAGTAATTTTATTACCTCTGGTGGGTGGAGTAGCTTTTCCACTGAAAGTACAGACAAGTCTAAAAATTAAGCATTGCCTTGTACTAAATTTTGAAAACCTACATATGGGATACCTGTATTCAAGCACATTTTTTTTTTCTTTTCCTTATATGTTTGGAATTAATTTAATTAACACTCTGACCCTTTTAGAAGAAAGAGCTGGTTAAGTTCTCCCTCTAAGAAGAGCAGTGGGCAATCTTCTTGAGTATTAAGTTCTTTAAGGGCATAGAAAAAGTGTCCTTTTTTTCCTCCTTACCCTGTTGTTCTAAAAGTCAATATATGCTTAAATTCCATCTACCCACACTTAGCCTAAAATTCCAAACCAAGTAATCCACACACTAAAAATAAATTTTTCCAAGGTAGATCAATCCAGATCCTGGAAAGTAGGACTAGGCGAGGTACTGATGGAGAGACACACTTTTTTTTTTTACTGGTATCATTTTGGGAGTGTTGGAATTTGTTTTCCAAGATTGTGTTCCTTTTGTACTAAGTAAAATATAATATCAAATATAAGTACATAAATAAAAATATATCAAGCATTATTTTTTTATACCTGAAATATGTGTTTTACTGACCCCCTCTAGCAACTGGGCTCTGATTCTCAGAAGATACATAAAACACAGATGGGGAGTAGTAAAAACCCAACTCGATTTCTTAAACTAAATAACTTATTGAATATAGAACTTGAAACCGTATTAAAACCAGCAGAGATCTTTTTCTTAAACATTTACTGTTTAATTCATGCTAGTAATTTTTCCTTATGCATCGTAAAGATATGGCTACTGCTTGCAGAAATTTGTCAGTGACTTTGGCTACGTTATCTGAGAACCAGTAGAGGTCGCCATGTACCACATTCTAGCATTTTAGGGGAAGGAAAATGTTGAATGTTTGGTTAGTAAAAATGAACAAAGGGGTCAGAAGTTTTCAATATGAAGCTTTCCTCTTGGAAGCTTTGCATAATTGAACCAATATTCAAGTAAGAGAAAAAAGTATAAATAAAAATAATGGATACAAGATGTTGGTGCTCTAGAACTTCAAAAAACAGAATTTCTTAGAAATTACATAAAAATTTTTCTAGTTGACTTAGTTAATACAAATCCTTCTTTATGTCAAAATGTTGAAACAAAAACCTCAAAAAGTTATCAAATCCCAACATAGTAAAATCTGTATGTTTGTAAAATGGCTTTGTGGTCTCCTTCTACCACTATGTTGGAAAACCTTTAAAAGCTCAGATGTTTGTTTTTGCCCTGACTTGTTCTGTGACTTTCTTTCTGTATATTAGATTTTTTAATGTCTTAGTTTTCTCAACTACACAATAAAAGTTAACCTGTCATACTGTTAGTGTAACTAGTGGATCTCACAGTTTCTGAAGAACACTGAAGCTTTGAAGTGTAATTACTGCTGCTGGGTTTCCCAAAGATAGCTTAAAGTTTATTTCCTTTAAGGCATGATTATATTGAAATAATAAAAGATCTGCCTATTAGAAGAGGAAATAAGTTGAAACTTGGTAATTCTAGAATGGACAAATCAGTAGACATAAGGTTATGCAACTTAAAGTAGGGAAAACTTTTCCTATGAACATAATTTTCTTAAAGAGAAATGGTTGTTTCAGAAGTAAACTTACCATCACTGGAAATATTCACATGGATTAGATACTCACTTGGTGACAATGTGGTAGAGATTTAAATTCTCAGATGTGGCTGTACTAAACTTCTAAGAAAGGCCAATTTTATTTCTTACTTTTTAAATTTTAAATTGATAACAGTATTATATTACTTTCATGTCATATTAGGAAAATGCTAACTGATGTGATAAATAAGTCTAAAAATTTTAGTGACTTAAACAACCATTATTTCAAACTCATGTACTGGTCCCATGCTGTTATTGATGGTTGATCGTGACTTTCCTCTATGTGGAGACTCAGGAATTCAGCTTCCATCCATCTTGTGGCTCCACCACCTCCTAAGGCCTTGAAGTACTTTGCCTCCAGCCAAGGGATGGGAAAAAGAAAAACAAGGAATGCACACCTACTTCCTAACTACTTTATCCTAGAAAGGACGCAAGTATATCTGCTCATATTCCACTGGAGAGAATGAGCCATATGTTACCATACAGATTTAGGGAGAAAGGGAAGAACAAACTTTGATGCACAGCTGTCTGTTCTACCATCCATGCCCTGGAGCACTAAAAATATTTCTTAATACTCCTCTTCTTATCCATGAAACACATTCCTTACCTCTTCCATCCAGAAAATCTGGGGGATGCCTAATTCTCCATCAGGTATAGATGCGACTTCTCCAGTGACCATGTTTGTTTCCTGAAGTAGATCAAATCATTGGCCCAAATACTGACCACTCCTTGGATCCACATCCTTTACCATGTATCTTTGTAGCGTTCACTCACGGTGGATGAAATGTTGTGCCCACCCTTTGACAATGAGCTCAGCTATATGAGTTGCTTTGAGCAATAGGATAATAGTAGACAAAATCTAAGCAGAAGCTTGTCTTCTGTCAACATGAGAACATGCTCAAGGCTAGTCTACACAAAAATTGAAGACACTTGGAGCAGAGCCAGTTGCCCTATTCAAGCATCCTAAATTAGTTGACAGCTAGCCAACTTCCAGAAACATGAGTGAGCTAAGCCAAGATAGAGCCACCTGGCTAAACCGCAGCCAATCCTAGACACATGAGCAATAAATGCTTAATGCTACATGACACTTAGGTTTTTATAATTGTTTATTATGGTAATAGATAACTGATACATTTCCTAAACTAGACAGTCAACTCTTAGTGAACACAAACTTGTTTTGTTTTCTATAGTTTGCATAATAGCTAATAGTATGCTTTCCTAAATTGGAATTCAAATTTTATTGAGCTCAGTTTCATATATAGCAAGACTTAGCGGAGAAAATGCTTTAAATAATGTCAAACATAAGCATGCATCACTTTTTATATAGTTACAGCTCTCCTAACTTCTCAAATCACTTTCAGATCTCTCTTCCTTTGATTTTTGTAGCAACACTGATAGAAGGTAAAACAGATATTAACTCTATACTATTGAGTACCAACTCTCAGGGACTGATCGACCTGCTCCAGTTACAACTAGTTAATGACAGAAGCAGAACAAATACACTGAAGTCCATATCTCCTGACTACCAAAATCTGTTCCCATTGCTGAATAGGACTTCGGTAGAGAATTAAGGACACAACTTTTTTTTTTCCATTGCTAATCTATGATAAATATGGTCATGACATTCTTAACTCAGTGCATATTTTTGAGTGTAAGCTTTCTTCCTTCAGAAATCTCCGATACTGGTTTAAGCCTATTCTGTCTAATGGAACACTTACACTAATATTTTATTCTTAGATGAGCTGTAGAACGAACTGCTCAGTCGATAAGAATTCGATGCAAAGGAATTTCATCCCAGAGCAGTTTCTCAACGTCAGCACTATTGGCATTTGGGGCTAGGTAATTCTATGCTGGAGGGAGGAGCTGCCATGTTCATTGTAGAATTTTTAGCAACATCTCTGGCCTGTACCTAGTATATGCCTGTTACCATTTCCCAACCCATGACAGATATTGTCAAATACCCCTCACCTGATAGAGAAACACTGGTCAACAGATGAAATGCAACCTGGATTTTGCAAGAGTGTCAGATTCCTCAAATATGAAAGCTGAAATCTAAGGAATGAGTTTGTACAACCTTTCCATTTTATAGAAGAAACTGTACCTAAAGGGTTGTACAAGGCCATGAACCTGGTTAATTCCATGTCTCTTGACACATAATTAAATCATTTGATATACTATGTATCTGCTCCCCTTCACCCTGCTAGTGAGGGGATTTTGGATAGCCTATTTAACTTTCGATGCCTCCTCCCGGGTAATGATGTATTATTAGCCCATCTTTGGATTTCTATAGGAGCCTGATCCCACCCAGATAAGGCCGAGTTAAACCCTCAACTGACTTCTCTACCTCTGTAAGGCACCCACACAACATGACCATGTTGACAGGCTGTTTTTCTTTATCTTTCTTTCTTTCTTTCTTTCTTTCTTTTTCTTTCTTTCTCTCTCTCTCTCTCTCTCTCTCTCCTTCTTTCTTTTCTTCCTTCCTCCCTCCACCCTCTCTTTCTTCCTTCCTTCCTTTCTTTCTTCCTTTCTTTCTTTCTTTCTTTCTTTCTTTCTTTCTTTCTTTCTTTCTTTCTTTCTTTCTTTCTTTCTTTCTTCCCTTTCATCTCTTTTCAATCTTTAAGTTTAGGTCCAGCTCTCCAGCTGCCCCAAGAGTCTGATTTTTTGACTGAACCAAGATATCATCTTCTCTTTGTCCTTTTCTTTTTTTAGGTCTCCTTTGAAAATATTCTTTATCATTCCAAATTCCAAACCTTTGGATATCAACCATTTCAAGGCAAGACCTCATTACTCAAGAGAGCTCCTTTTCTACACAAAAATCTGCATATCTCCTTTTAATTGTCTTCACCCTCCCAAATCCCCATTCAAATATTCTTGAGGCATATTTACGCCTTAATAGACACATTATCAGTTTGCTCACAGACGGTCCCACTGTTATCTCTTTAAAATGTCTCTGTGTCTATTTCAACACTCCAGGATTTTTCCCTCACTCCCCACCGGAAGTAGCCTGTCATTTTCATCACTGCTTTGGGGGCACAGGGTATATTTTGCAATCCTGTCCCTTCTTTGAAACAGGTAAGTGAACAAAACAAAATAGGTTTGTATGAAAATTGATTAACAAATTCAGCCCTTTGGGAACGCTGTTCTATGAAATGGGTGGAAAATAATTATTTGATAAGGGTGCTAACCTACAATGAAAAGTCCATAATTAAAAAGCTTGCTATCATAGCATTCAAAGAGAAAAATGTCATCTATTTGTATTCAGGAAATTGACTCCTTTCATTAAGCCTATCAAGAATATAATCTGGTTTCAAATGATTATGTATTAGCCTGTTATAAAAAGTTGCCGTAATCTAGAGTAATGAGAAAAAGCAGCATCCCATAGAGCATTCGGGTAGCAGGCACTTGAAAGCTGTATATACTCTTATCACTTCCTTAGGGGTGGTTATACATTCCTTTTTAAAATTATCTGACTCATTTAAGAAAAAGATGGAGGTAGGGAGAGACTTAGAAAAGGAAGAGACTCAAAATCTCTGAGGCGCTGAGCAACTTCTGTTCCAGAAGGAACCTAAAAAACGAGCTGAATCCAAGATACATGACAGAGATAGAGACGTGTATGGGTATGTTATTTAGGCTGAATGCCCCATCGGCATGCAATATAATATTAATAAATATCACCTGGGAAATATGAAGTGTTCATTTTCAGCTATGATTTCAAGTCATATACTATTATGGTTTTTTTGAGTGTTTTTTTTTTTTTAATTTCAGGAAAAGTAATTTTCCTAGCTTAAAGAGATACTTTTGGTCTGTTGTCTGAGTTAGAAAGGAGCATTTTTATAGTTAGCACAAGAGCAAATCATTTTTAATGAAACCCTCTTTTCAAAATTTGCTTGTAGCTCTATGTTTTTAAGATACCTACTAGTGAGTATTTTTATTTTAAGCGGACATTGTGTCTGGGTCTAGGAAGCCACAAAGTAGAGAGGAAAGTTAATGGTTATCAAGTAAATTCAGGCTGTGGTTATATGTTTGTACAAGAAAGTTGGTTTCCTAAGATTTGTTGCTTTGGTTCACTGGTATTCCTCTTAATGCCTCAAATAGTATAATTCAATTCTCATTCTGTATTTATTTGTTGATATTGGCAAGAGGAAATATGGAAGAACCATATTAGAGCAGGTCTCTGATTCCTGCCTTTCAGTGGATTTTATATGGCAGAAAGCAAATCAGTCACCCTTGGCTATAATAATGCTGTATAAAAAAACAAACACAACACTTCTGAGCAACACCCCCCAATAAACATTTATTTTTACTCATGAGTACACGGGTTGGTTGATGTATTACAGGTGTCAGCTGGGCTCTGCTGACCTGGACTGGCTGGTGGATGCTTCTGTAGCCAGCTGAGGAGCAGCTAACGGCTGGCCGCTCTAGGATGGCCTCAGCAGAAACAGTTCTGTTCAGCTCTCAGTTCTTCTCACTTCTCGTTAGCAGGCTAACGGAACTTGTTCTCACTGTGCTAGCAGGAGTCTAAGAGAGCAAGCAGAAGCAGACAAGGCCCCAAGAAGCCCAGGCTCAGAACTGGAATTCTGTGGCTTAGGCCACATGAAATTATGGCTAAAGCAAGTCACAAAACTAGCCCAGGGTAAAAGGCTAGAAAACTTCAGGACCTCATGGAAGGAACTAGGGAATCACATCTCAAGCAGGGTAGATATAGAGAAGGATGGAAATTGGGATAATCCTGATGGTAAATCCACCACCCGTTGAAGATGGGAATTAGAGGGGGTGCGGGCCATGTCTCAAAGCTGCATTCTCCACAGCACCACCCTGCTTTCGTGTAGATTGTATACTTAATATGAGAAGTGTGTTGCAATCTCTTTTTTGGTCATTATTTCTGCTGACACTATTTTCTATCCAAAGCACAGTGGAAAAATCAGATAAGCCAGTTCAAGTTTTTGATATACTTTAATGATTCAGGACTTCATTTATCTAAGTTTTTCCACAACTACTAACCTGATATTGTCAAGTCTTCCCTTCAATTTGTTCTGTGTACATAAAAGTGAGAGCCTTTAAAAAAAAAAAAAAAAACTTTCCATGGAGTTTTTGGCGTATGTCCTTTTTATACTTATTCCTGTGTACGCACTTCCCCTGTCATTAATACCCCCTGGCGTGGAAATCTCTCCCTCTCTCTCTCTGTCTCTCTCTCTTCTCTTAAGCCTACATTCCTTCTTCTTACAATAGCAGTACTTTGATTTTTCTGCAGGGAATTATCCCTCTTCCTTTCCATGAAGACTGGTTATGGCTATCAAGAGTTAGAAACATAACTTCAATTTGTCCATCGGCTCCTTTGCCAGGGAATTTTAATATTTGGTTTCTTGGCTTCTCCTTTAATCCTATGAATTATTTCATATGCTTCCAAGAAATGTATTTGCAAGTTATCCAGAAGTATTTTCTGTTCCTTACAATCAGAGGACACTAAAATGTTATCTCTTAAATTTTACTTTTTGTATATTTTACCGTACCTGAAAAAAAATGTAGAGTATATTGCTATCACTTTAAGTTCTCATCTAAGGAGTAAAAGTTGGGTATTTTTACTTTAAAAAAAGGCAGAAAGATATTGAATACTTGGTTGGATGAGCAGCCATAAGAGACATCGGAGTATGTTGGACCAGTGGTGAAACAAAATGGTAGTCATTCATATTTGTTGACAGCAAAAAAAAAAAAAAGCTAGAGACAGAAAAGGTGTGTGATCTTGGAAGTTAGATCAGGGTTCTGAATGTAGGCCAGATATGTATAAGATTATAATCTTGGGTAAAGCACTTAGTTTCTTAACCATTAAAATGTGATGTATAACACATTATCATACCAATCATAGTGAGAATTGGAGATAATATATAAAGTGCTTGCCATATTATAGATGCTCACTGATTTATAAATATTAGTATTATGCATACAAATAGTGAAAAATTAATATTACCCAAAGAAAGGTCTGCTCTTTGTCCCTGCTCCTGTTATGTAGCCTCTAAACCCTTGAAATTTCCCAACTGACAGGAACACTTTTGCTATGCATGGTGGCTCCCTCAGACCAAAGCTGATATTTTACGGTAATGAGGTAATTTATGGAGGGCCCCTAGATAGTTTATGGTAGCAAGCTGACTCAGGATGGAGACTGGCCACATCAAAAAGACCAACCATATGATGAGAAAATTGAGACTTTCTGCCGTGTGTTATCAGTCTGACTTCCAGGGGCGAGGGGGGTAGACATCAAGTTCAGCCACAAGGACAGTGATGCAGTCAGTGATGCCTATATAATGAAATCTCAATAAAATCTCTGGAAACTGAAACTCAAATGAGCTTCCTTTGTTGGCAATACTTTATGCACACATTGCCACATATCGCTACCAGAAGGGTAATGCATCCCTGAGGACACAGAAGGTTCACATGTGGAGCCTTCCCAATCCCAGATTCTACTCTATGCATCTCTTCCTTTGGCTGGTTTTGATTTGTATCCTTTGGCTATAGTAAAACTATGATCGTTAAATATAGCCCTTTCCTGAATTCTGTGAGTCATTCTAGTAACTTATCAAAACTGATGGTAGTTTTGGAAAACCCCCAAGCTTGCAATTGGTGTCTGAAGTCTTGACCTGAATTGGCAGTCTGGAGGACTCTGTCCTTAGCTTTGAGTTTGGCTGACTCTGAGTAGCATGTTATGTCCAACCAAGTAAACCAGTTTCAGTATCCTTGAAACCGAGAAAAAAAATCTGGGTTTTCTTCTAGGCAGCTGGGAATGGTAAGTGGAAATTAACTGTATTTAGCATGTGCAAATACAAGTATTATTCTCTTAATTTAGAGGATGTACTATAAATGCTATCATTGTTACTATATTTTGGCAAATGTAAAAAAAGCATTCTTAGGAACCTTCATATGTTCATGTGCAATCTCCCAAGACCTTACCCTTTCTTTAATTAACATCTTATATTCTTAAATCCTTTAATTCTGCCAAAGAGGTTTTCAGAAACATAGCCTTTGTATTTGGAAGAGATATCTGTACTGGTGTTAGGCCGCTGAGTCGAATATAATCTTTCTGAACTTACCTATAATAGTAATAGTGGCTACCATTTAAAGAGTCCCTTTAATATGCCAGACACTATGCTCAGTACTTTAATATATGTATTTTTTAATCTTTCTAACCAAACTGGAAGACATTTATTATCATTCTCTTTTTTAAGATAATTATTATTTTAATTGAAATATAATTGATATACAATATCCTGTTAGCTTTAAGGGTGCATCATGGTGATTCAATATTTTTATACATTACAAAATGGTCCCCATAATAAGTCTAGTTAAATCATCTATCACCATACAAAGTTATTATAATGTTGTTGACAATATTCCTTATGATGATTACATTCCAATGACTTTTTAATTATACTGGTGAAGTTAGTACTTAATTCTTTTTACCTACTTTGCCTGCCCTCTCACCCCTCCCCTCTCTGGTAACCAACAGCTGGCTCCTATATCTATGAGTCTATTCTGTTTTGTTTTTTCATTTGTTTTGTGTTTTAGAGTCCACATATAAGTAAAATCATATGGTATTTGTCTTTCTCTGTCAGATTTATTTCACATAGCATAATACCCTCTAGGTGTATCCATTTTGTTGCAAAATGGCAAGATTTTCTTCTTTTTTATGGCTGAGTAATATTCCACTGTAGATATATACCACACCTTCTTTATCTATTCATCTATCAATGGACAGACACTAGGTTGCTTCCCTATTTTGGCTATGTTATGGAAGTGAACATGGAATGCATAAATCAGAGTCAGGTGTTTTGTTTTTTTTTTTCAGATAAATACCCAGAAGTAGACTTGTTTTATTGTATAGTAGTTGTATTTTTAGTTTTTTGAGGAATCCCCATACTCTTTTCCGTAGTAGATGCACCTACTACCAGTGCATAAGTTTCCTTTTCTCCACATCCTCGCCAGTACTTGTTATTTTAAGATGACAATTATGGACTCCTAAGAAAAAAACATGTTATTCACACAAAGCAAAGTTTAGTAGACTTACTACAGTACAGGAGAACACCACTTTGACATAGCCTTAATACTATTTTAAAAGTGTGGAGAAGGGCTTAGGGAAAGATATTAATGAGGTTTGGAGTCTGAGAGTAAGTGGTTTATCATGGTCTTTCCTGGCAGGAAACTTACTGAGATTGGACAGAGTTAGTGACATCATAGTTAAAACTGGAGGACTCAGCAAGGTGAAAGTTTTAAAGGAATCTTGATGGTAAACTTTCTGATAAGCATGTTGTTTATCCAGATAAGTAACCCAATGTTCTAATGGAAGAACTGTTTTCCCCAGAAAAACTAATCTGCAAGAATTTCTGAAAGCAATAAATAAAATTATATATTAGTATTCATTATTATCTTACTGGGCAAAAATTAACCTGAAATGAATAGTTAAGTATGTTGACATGATTGATCATTTCTTGAAAAATGAGGAAACTTAGTGATTTTCCAAGGATGGCACCTCAGATTGGATAACTTCAAAGTCCTCACTTATTCAATAGCTCCAGTCTTTCTCTCCAAATATCTTCAGTATCCCTGAAAAATAAGACTGCATGTCATCATGTTATTCCACTACCTAGACTAAGAACTGTGAAAAAATGATTAAAGAAGACAATTTGGAGCAAACTTTATACTTCATGAAATGGACAGCCTCCATTTGGAAGACTGCAAGGCTGAGGAGAAAGTGGTGAGCTTTTATAGGAGAAAAAATAAAAACCAAGGAAGAGAAAAATATAGAATAAATAAGGAACAAGGAAATAAGTATAAAGCAGAGTTGGCTTGGCATTTGGGTATTGGCTGACTGGATATATTGTGCTTCTAGTCAAGTGGAACATTCTCAGGGACACGAAAATTATCTGAATTTTGTTTTGCTGACATAGCACCCCAGGCAAGAATGGCTCCTTCTTGGGCCTAGAAAGTTATTTCAACAAAACTAAGGTTGCCTACATCAGTACGATTTTACTGTTTGTTTTTTCCAGGAAGTTTAGGCTATAGAGCAGTAAATTACTTCATTGCTTTATAGGAGAAGAAAGTTAATTTTCTCCCCACCTTGCAAGTTTTTGGCTGAGAATCCTCTGCAATAGGAGACAGATTAAAACAATAATCTACATACAGGGCGCCTGGGTGGCTCAGTCAGTTAAGCACCTGACTCTTGATTTTGGCTCAGGTCACAATCACAGTTTGTGAATTCAAACCCATGTCACATCAGGCTCCTTGCTGCCAGAATGGAGCCTGCTTGGGATTTTCTTTCTCTGCCCCTCCCCTGCTCACATTATCCCTCTCTATCAGAATAAATAAATAAACTTTAAAAAAAAACACACAAAGAAACAATAACCTACATACATTATGAGATCCCCACAAAAACATGAGATTCAAAAGGCAGCCAGATAATTGAACTTTATATGCCATCCTGAGCTAAGGAAAGGGATAGGATTCTGGGGCTACAAAAGGGGGAAGGCAATTACACACAGGAGGGTAAGAAAAGCAAATGTTTGGTAAATAAAAGTTGTCCTGCCATGCAGGTAAGTTTCTCAGTAAACAATTTATCTCTGGTAATAACTCTCTCCTTGGTACATATAAATTGCCTTTATAAATGTAGATTTTCCTTACAAAAGGGTAACTTGTATTCCATTTTCAGACCTTCTCCTGTATCTGCAGTTTCTTAAAAATATTCCACCTCAAATAATTCTTATGCCAAAGAGGCACATTTTGGAGTGACAGCTTCTGCTACTCTTCAACTTCCAGAAGATTCATTTGGAAAAATAAACCATTCAACCAGTCCCTTTCTCAAGACAATAGATTGCCCATCTGGGCAAGCTGCTTGCAGATGACATAGTTTACTCATCAAGAAACACTTCAAGATTCTCACCTCTCTGTGACCATGAATCTTTAACTATTTATATCACAAACTTTCCCATTTCCAAAGAGATCCTTGCCTTGAAAGACTAGGATTAAACCACTAGGGCCCAGACCTCAAAACCGTATGAATATATACCTCTGACCTTCTTCAGAGACTATATTAAGACTCTAAAAAGTCACTCTCTAACACTAAGGATAATGTAATAATAGCAGTAGGCCATGACTCCCTATTCTAATAGTTATCTAGGTCTTTGAGAGACTGGACTAAATGGGTAGCCAAAGAGAAATGCTAGGGAAAATAACACACTAGTAGTGATCTAGTGCATAAATGTATCTCCTACTTGCACTCTTGTCATAAAAATCTCCCTGTCGATCCCTGGGCCAACATCTCTATCACGGTGACTACCTGCCCGTACAGCAGAAGACCATTTTGAAACTCTCTAGAGTCTTTGGGCAAGGAAAGAAGTGTTGTAAAGGCTCCATGAGAAATGCATGTGGAATTGTTAATACCATGCCTGACATATAGTAAGTAGTCCATTTTGGCAGCTCTTAGTATGATTCAATAATCTTTGAGTTCACTTTTCCTCTTCGTCATTCCCAACTCCCTATTCAGACTCATCAGTGGAATTCAGGATGTGATTTTTGACGCTAAACAGAATTTATAGTGCTTTAACTTGAATCTTAACACAAAGAAATAATCACATAGCTTTCTTCTAAGAAAATACATGAATGATAGTTATCAAATATGTATAAGATATTTATTACAGTTCATTTTCACATCTAATGTTAAGTGTATGTATTAAAAATGCTTCCTAGATATACATGTTATTTGAAAGCCTATATCATACCAAAACAAAGTTTTAAGTGTGATCGATTTTTATTTAAAAAGGAAAGAAAGCTCTTATCTGTGTAATGCTTCTCCTTACAACTGTTGGTTGTAATCCACCAGGAGTTAAGGCGTCTGGTTGTTTACCAGGGCAGAATCCAGGCTCTCTTAGAAAACACCCATCCCCTCCCTTTGACTTAGGGCAAATAATCCTCCCAGACATGTCACCTACCTAGGACTGATTTCATTCTCTTGCTTGGAAGGACTGATAACATCTTGCAATTATGTTTGCTTGTTAGTGCAGCCTTTTACAAAGAACTAAAGTGTGCCACTGAGTGTCATTTAGACTCAGTCAAGCTGGATTTATATAAAGTAGAATGTGTTGGAGAGAAGAATGGATTGATATTTTTAGATCTTTTTAAATTTAAAAAGCTTTACACCACCATTAGCACATTCATTGAAGTAGCATTCAATTATCAGATGGGTTTTTATGCATATATAATATATCCAATTAAGCAGAAGAAAATAACGTTAAGCCTTCTTATTTTAACTGCCTTTCCATTTCATCAGTTTTGGAAATGTAATTCTTAATTTTTCAATTAATTTTTTATTAAGTACTCCCTGTAAGGATGGCAATTCACTGAGTACTTTGAGGAAAGACAACTAGAGATTAGCCAAAGTAGTGAAGGTGTCCTATAGGGATTGTTGTTTTCTTTTTCTACATGGAAAACAAGCCTGGACCCCCTCTTATTTTTGTCCCTATTGTCTACCACACTGTAGATCAAGAGCGTGAACTCAAAAGCCGAGATTGGACAGGTGAATAAACATGGGCCATGTGCCCGATGGAGGGCACCAGAGGTATGGAGACTATGAAAGGTGGAGCTAGTGTGACTCATCTCAGAATCACAATTGCTATCTACTTCTAGCTAATTGGAATTGTAGGCCCAGGGTTAACAAATCTGCATATTTATGGAAGTTCTTTTCAATTTTTAAATGTTGGCAACTAATTCAAATTAAAGGGAAGAGAACGTTCCATAGGTTAATGCTGTGTCATAGCCCACCAGGTACAACATTTGGCTTAGAGTGAAATGAAATTAGAAGAAAGAATTGTTCGAAGCAGCAAGCGACAAACAGAAAAAAAAAGTGTCAGGAGAACTTTGGTTACAAGTGACAGAAAATTCAACTCCAATTGGCGCTTTATTTTTATTTTCTAAACTTTTTTGTTTGAGTATAATTGACTCCAATCAGCTTTTTAAAGGGGGTGGGAGATATTTTGAGTGAAAAATCCAGATGCAAAAGTAGCTTCAGGCAGGGCTGGATCTAGCAATTCAATGATGTCAACATCATTTCTCTTCGTTTCTTCCCTTGGCTTTCCAAGTTTTCTGCTTTATCCTCAGGCTCCCCATGGTGACCCTCAGTACATTCAGGCTTGTTTATTAGAATTGAAAAGTAGCTGTCTGTGTTCCAGACTTCACATCTCCACCCCATACTAAGAGAAAAAGAAGTTCTTTACTTCCTAAAGAAGATAAAGTAAATGTCTCTTTCCAAATGGGGAACAGGGGAGGGGGGAGGGAGTGTTTCTTTGTATGGAACTACTTCCTATGAGGTCATGGTCCCTACCTTGGACCACTATGACAAGGAGATGGAATCACCATATAACTTAAGCCATTTAGAGTTTCAGGAGCTCCCCTATCCAATAACACATAGCCTGAGAATAACAAAGTGTTGTTTCCCAGCATTTTCTCAGAATTACTGCTGTAGAGAAAGAGAAATGTACTCAGAGTCACAAACAATAGTTATACATCAGATTAGGGAGAAACTATTAAAGAAACTGAAAATAAAACACCAAATTAGTGGGGGGGGGGATAAGAAAAGAACATGATAATAAATGTGAAATTTTCAACATAGAAGGTGTGGGGATCAAAGGCAATTAATTCAGAGACCTAAATACAAGAACAAAAAATATCCACGGTTAAAGTACTAGAAGAAAACATGGAAGGATTTTTATTTTTATAATTTTAAAGTGAACAAGGTCTTTCTAGTTAACATATAAAACCCAGAAGCCATAAAGGAGAAGTTAGATAAATTTGACTACCTGAAACCTTAAAATTCTACTTGTCTACAATAACATAATTTTATTAAAAATAAGGCAAATAACAAACTGAACCTATTTGCAGCTCATATGATGCACAAAGAAATAATATCCTTAATGTTTAAAGAACTCTTACAGGGCCTCTTGAGTGGCTCAGTCAGTTAAGCATCTGACTCTTGGTTTCAGCTCAGGTCATGCCTTGCAGTTCTTGAACTCGGGGTAATGAGTTCAAGCCCCACTTTGGGTGTGGAGATTACATACATACATACATACATACTAAATAAGTTCAAGGCCCACATCGGGCTCTACTCTGGCAGTGCAAAACCTGCTTGAGATTCTCTCTCTCTCCCTCCACTCACTCTGTCTCTGTCTTTCTCAAAATCAGTCTTAAAAACTTAAAAAAAAAAAGAGAGATCTTAAATCGAAAGAAAGATAAACCCAATAAGAAACTGAGCAAAAGTTATTAATAGGAAAAAGCGGCTTAAAAATAATGAGAAAATTCTCCACTTCAGTTGTAATTAGAGAAATGAAAATTAAAAGAAACAGACATTATTTTTCATATATTAGATTACCAAAGATCAAAAAGGCAGTGTTATACAATGTGGCAAAGCTGTGAGGAAACTGACCTTTTCATGCATCTTTGATGGGAATATAAATTGGTACAAACTTTTTGAAGGACAGTTGGCAGGTTCACTCAGAATGAAACATACTACCTCATGGCTATGCCATTTGACTTCAAGGACTGTATCTGTCAATGCCCCTCAGTCAAAGAGTACCAGAATGCCACTACAGTTGAATTTGTTGAATTATTACTCATCACAGCAAGACCGAATGCAGACCACAGAGAACTATGAGATGCCTCAGTAAGAGGGTCTCATTTCTAACACCCTATTATGGGATTTGGACTTTGATTGAATGATCTGAGAGAGAGTCCAAGGAAATGGGGCTTAGGTCTGGAATGAGTGCTGTCACAAATTCAGGACAACCTATGACTGAGTGTCTCAATCGGTCTTATCTAGAGGAAGGTCAGACTAGAATGGGGCCGATGCTGTAATTTATAAAAAGCAAACAGACAAACAAAACCAGGAGTCAGTCTTATTAAATGGAAGAAGGGATGTTTGGTATTTTGTATGTTCATATAGTGACCTTGTTTTGTCTGTGCTTGGACAAAATTATGAAGGGGTCTTGTGTTGACAACTTTTATCAAGGTCTCAGAGTGACCTTGAATGGTGTTGGTGTTCTATGACATTGTGTATGCCCAGCAGGAGAACAAAATGGCCTTGCTGTGAGTGCCAGGCTAGCTTCAAACAACACTGATGCCTATCTGCGAGTGATCTCAGGGACTGCCCTTTCTTTCTCACATCCTAACGATCTCCTTCCAGTTATGCAAAGAGATTTATGTACAAAGACATTCAATATAGCAATATTTATAGCAAGATAGTCTCAATATTCACCAGTGGCAGAAAGGCTAAGTAAATTACGATTACACCTGTACAACAGATTATTATGTCACTGTGAAAATGACGGTAAACATGTGTTGACAGGAAGAGTTCCAAAGTAGTATTAGGCGGGGCCACCTGACTGGCTAAGTCGGAAGAGCATAAGACTATTGAACTCAGGGTCATGAGTTCAAGCCCCACATTGGGTGTAGAGATTACATAAATACCTACATACATACATACTAAATAAAATACTCTTAGGCGATAAGAGCAAAGTACAAATTGCATCTGTTCCCATTTGTGCTGAAAGTCATTAGTGCTGTTTGATAAATACTTCTGTTTCATCCTCCTCCAGTTGCAGGATCAGAATACATTTCGTGGCCCCTTTGTGTTTAGACAGGGCCACATTACTAGGTCTTGTAATGAGTTACCATTAAGACATGAGTCACTTTTGAATTCTAACAGTTAATTGTTGATCCTAGGTCCTCAGTAACTCTCTTTCCCTTTGCCGGGGCTACTGGCAGTGATCCCAGATGGCAGTCTGGGTCCTAGAAGAACAGAAGCATGAATCAGAGCCTCTAGGCCCCTCTAACAGACACAACATGAAACAAAACAAACAAACAGAAAAAATCCACCTTATTGTTTAAGCCACCGAGATTATAGGATTGTCCATAATCATGGTATAACCTAGTCTGCCCTGGCTAATGTGAAATTAGTACTGGCATTAGATGCTACGGTAAAGAATATTGACTTTGGGTTAGGGATTGGGTTGTGGTCAGAGAGAAAACTGTGGTCGGTGAGAAAGCTGTAAGAATAAGGGTACATATCGTATAGTAGCAAAACATACAGTAATATTGTCACCAGAAAAAAAAAAGAAAAGTCAGCGAATGTACCTATTAGAATTGAGCCTTCAGGGGAAGAAGTTGAAAGACAAAATGTTAGTCACAAGTGTTGGTTTCTGTTGACTGCATTTGGCAAAGTATTGCAAGAAATAGACTTAGAATTAGCTGTTTCATAAGCAGGAATACAGTTGCCCTTTCAACATGTAGTTTCAAGCGATCTTTTGTTTCAGGAAAATTCTCTGGGTTTCTATTTTCCAGCAAGCATTCTCAACCATGGCTGCAGTTTCTGTCCTTTTATCTATTTTTTGCATCTTCTTGGCCTGTAACTATCACGATCTCTCAAACAGTTTTTTAACACTTTCTTTTTCCTTTCTATTTATCCTAAGAGATTCATTATCTTTATTGATTCCCTTTTGTGTTCTTTCCAGTTCATTCTCTGATTCTAAAATGACTTACTTTATTAATAACATCCTACATTCTATGGGCTCAAATTCCAAATCTTCATATTCATTTCTCTCTTCTCCAATGTTTAGAATTTTTAAGAGTTAAGATTTCTGTTGTTTCATAACTATGAATATTTCCTTAAATAATTTTATCTCAATTTTTTAAAAGGTGGTCAGTTTTCATTTGTTTTTGTGTTTAGATCATCCTGGCCATCATTATCTGTAAGGATATTACTTTGCTCCATATTTTCTTTCTTATTATAAAAATCCTTTTCTGTTATGATTTTCATATGTTACACATTTTCCTATGCTAGAAAGGGAGAAATCAGGAAAGTCTCCCTAGCTTCATGGCTCAAGATCTCCTTCTGTAATTTTAAAAATGTATTTAAAAAGAAAAATTGATACTTTCCTGAAATCTGCTAACTCTGCTTCCTTCTCCTCAATATTTCTCTGAATCTTTCTTTCCTTTCTTTCTGTTGGAGTTCTACTCCTGGTACGTTTTTACTTGTACTTGCAGGATTTGATACTGGAAGGGAATTGTACCTGATTACTAGTAAGTGTTTATGAAATCCAGATCTTTCCAGCACCATCATGCACACCATGGGCCCACAGTTCACAATGTGAATTGAGGTCTGTCCATTTCCTTCCCAGTTTTAGCTGCTGGCCTCAAGTTTTTCTGATGAGTCTACCAGTGAGTACCGGCTGGTAATTTGGGTATTTTTCAGCTATCAGAACCTTCTTTGCCCTTCTGTGCTCCCTTTCACATTGTTGCTGACACCATGTGGTTCTCTTGGTGGAGGTGGTTGATCTTCGCCTGCTCTATTTTAGGGTTTAAAATTAATCCAGTTTTAGGTTTTATTGGAAGGTTTTATTTAGGTTGCCCATGTGGTTAGCTTTTGCTGTCCTAGTTCTAGTACCCAATTATATGAGAAGATTTGCAGGCATTAAAAATGTTTGAAAATCTTGATATTATGCTTTTATATATTTTTGTTCTTTCTTATTTATATAATTTATCATATACAGTTATATATATTCATATTATATGTGTACGTGTCTGTATGTGTGTCAGTACAGCTCAGTGTCTGTTTTTTTGAACAGCAAAAAAAAAAGCGTAAATTCATTCCAACTTCGTAACTATTGTAAGTAACCCAAATCTCATTACAACCATCTAGCATCCATATTTGGGTCTATAATCTAGATGCACATAGGTGCATGCCTGAAGATGAAGACTCCTTGAAAGATAGATGATTCCAAATTTTAAGGCAGAAAAAAATTTGTATGGACCTAGATTTATTTGTTGCTACTGATTTTATAGTTGAGGAAATTGAACTCCAAAGGGTGTTGCTAGATACAAATATACTTTCAAAAATGTCGGCAAAAGTGCTGAAATAAAGGGAGACAAATTACATACATATATAAGGAAGAACCAAAATGGAGACAAATTAGATGTCCTTCTGCATCAAATTTATGCAGTTTTATCATTAAAATAAGATTAGTGATAACTATTAGGATAATTATAAGACAGTAAACAGATTTCATCTAAGAAAGTCTTTAATTTAAATTCCTAATAATAAACGAGGGAAATTTATCTAAGATTACCAAAGAGTATTAAGATCCACAAGAAAAGTGAGTATATTAGAATGTGCTTAATATTTTATTGAATTAAATATATAAGGAATTGTTAACATATAAATATTAGGAATTGTTAATATACAAAAGAATTAAATATTGTCTATAAAATTGAGATACATACTCTCTTTGATCAACACAGAATACATAAGAAAGCCAAGTTATCCTGGCAAAAGTAAAGTCAGTAGCAAGAAAAGGAAGACCTGATCAGTACATATAATTAATCAGATTCAAAGGGTGTCCACAGTTAATCAGCTTCAGTGGTCACACACAATAAGCAAGTAAAAGGAGGGTTCAACAGGGTGTTCTAAAATGATAAATTAACCAAATGTACAAAAGAGTAAAGCTGACCATGCGGACACAATCCCTCATCTCCTAGGAGCTGACAATTCTTGATGGTCCAACTAATTATAATAAAATACTAATAAGAAATATATAAGATTTTAATAGTACTAACAAATACTCTAATACATCAACGTGACAGGGCAATGGATAGGATAAAAATTAAAAGAATTTCTTACTTCTTGGAAAGCTACCAAGTCTCGAAAAATTAAAACTTTTATAAAGAAAACAATTAGAAGTCTCAAGTTGTAATAATTAGAATTTTGCTATAAAAAGGAATTTACTGTTGATCAAGCAGCCTAGAAATTACCTTAGACTGCTTAACCAGAGCCATGACTCAACCAAGAATTAAGCTTTTTATAACCCATATCCAAAAGCTGGCCAGACTGAAATGATTCTATTTCCTTAAAGTTCTGATAAGTTTACTGAAACCCCATGAAGAGGTTTTAATGGAAACCTAGGAAGACAAGACAAGAAAGGATAAAAATAAGGATAAAAATAATATAAGATACTTTTGTTCCTGCTTTTAGATTAAATGTATTCATTAATTTTGTAATCATTGTAATGATTGCCCATTGTAAGGAGTGTTGCCCATTTTTAAGTGTTTATTTTCATTTTATTTTTATTTTTTAAGACTTTATTTTTGACTAATCTCTACACCCAATGTGGGGCTTGAACTCACAACCCCGAGATCAAGACTTGCATGCTCTACCAACTGAGCCAGCTAGGCACCCCTAAAGGTGTTTAAAGCACTGAAAGTAACTTAGAATATAAAGTGTTCAGAAGGATTTTTTGGGTAAATAATATTTAAAAATTGGGGGAAATTTACTTTGCTAAATTCACAAATTCTGTTTTATTAATGTCTGTGATATTTAGAGAAATTTAGAAAAGTAATATTTAATAAAATCATGAGATTAATAAATTGTTTATTAATGATAGTCAAATATTAGTGACTATTACTTTCCCACACTATAGCCCATCATTCAATAAACGTTACTAATAATATTCTAGTCAGAGGAAAGTAGAAATTTAAAAAGTAGACAAGTAAATAAGCAAGAAAAATTCAGGTGGTTTGAAAGAAGCAAGGTGGAGTGATGTAATCGAAACATGCAGATGCATTCATTTGGACTGGGTTTCTGGGAGGTGTCGCTGAATCTGTGATGCTGGGGGTGAGATCTAAATGACAAGATCTGGGGGCACAGAGTCCCAGGCAAAAAACAGCAAGAACAAGTGTCCTACAGCATATGTGTTTTGCTCTATCCAAGACTCAGAACGACGTTCTTGGCATAGTTGGAAATTGATAGGTGAGTGTAAGAATGGTAGGAGAAAGGACTAGGTCATGTAGGGCCTTGTGAGCCACAGGAAGAGATGGGGGTGCTATTTCAGCCTATTTGAGGAAGAGCTTGCTGGGGAGTAAGAGTGCAAGACCATTGTCTCTTTACCTGGATGCTAGTTCCAGCACCCCCTTGCCCCCATGAAGCCTTCCCTGCTTGCCTGAATGGGGACCATTTCTCCTTCTTTATACTGACCACACTGTGTGCTACTGTTTTATGGCATTTTAGGAATCTGTTGTGTTTCATCTCCTGTCAAAATCTTAGGATGGAAGATCCTGCAGGGTAGGGATTCTATCTTGTATGTCTGTGCCTCTGTAACAGAGCATAACTCAGTGGCCAATAAAAAAAAGGATATTTTGTGAGAATGAAGGAATAAGAGTTTGTTTTGCTCAGTGGCAATGCACTGAATCAATTCAGCTACCATCCGCAAAAGTATTGAAAAGAATTAAAGAATAAATGACTGTACTGACATTAATGAAGAATAAAGAAAGTGAGAATAAAGGTTGTCTCAACTTTGTATTCAGGACAAATTTGATGTCTATTCTCTATGAAATAAAATAGAACTGTTAAAAAAATTTAAGGGGCGCCTGGATGGTTCAGGTGGTTGAGCGACTAACTCTTGATATTGGGTAAGGCCAACATCTCATGGTTTGTGTGTTCTAGCCCTTCGTGGGGCTCTACCCTGACAGCATGGAGCCTGCTTGGGATTCTCTGTCTCTCTCACTCTCTGATCTTCCCCAACTTACTCTGTCTCTCTCAAAAATAAATAAGTAGACATTTTAAAAATTTTAAGGGGCACCTGGGTGGCCCAGTCGGTTAAAATTCCGATTTCAACTCAGGTCATGATTTCATGGTTCATGAGTTTGAGCCCCACGTCAGGCTCTCTGCTGTCAGCCCAGAGCCTATTTCACATCCTCTGTCCACCTCCCTCTCCCCTTCTCTGTTAGTTCTCTCTCACACAAAAATAAATAAATAAACTTTTAAAAAATCTTTAAAAATTTTTAAGAGTTTAATTATCTGGGTGGAAAGAATAAGTTTCAAAATTTTGCTGTCAGTCTGACTGACAGTTAAGTTCCTAAGAAATGAAGAAAGAAGTAGATAACTAACTTATTGTTTATTAGTGAAAAAGAAATGAAGAAAGCATTTTGTAAACAGTATTAAAGGGACGGAATATCATATATCAGAGAAGAATGGACTGCACAAAGGAAGGCCAGGATTCAGGATGTGTATTGGACTCAGCACAGAAAGGTGGGCACAGATGAGAAGGAAGAAAACTGCAGAGGTGGACGGCAGGAGATCTGCTCGTCCATTAATGACACTTTGTGTAGAAGCAGGGTGAGGAGGCAGGTCCATGAAACCGTTAAGGTACAAACTTGTTGGCATGGATTTACTTACCTGGCGAGAACCCTCTGAACTTGAAAAACAGTTTTAGGGCAAACAAAAACAAGAGGAGCATTGGTTATCATCTACCCAAGCTTTTGATTTTGTAGATGAGCAAACTGAACCACAGGAGAATGAAATAGCATTTTGAGGCCACACAGCTAAGGAACAGAAACGCTGAAATTTGAACCCGGTGTTCTAATTCCAGTTCGTCGCCCCTGCCAAAATATTCTGCAAATCGGATGATGACAATCCGTTTCCCCTTATTTTGGTTGTAGTGTTCAAAATCCTTTTGGAGAAATTCACCCCTGCCAGTTGTCTGCAGTCTTGGGGGGATTGGTGGTCAGGTTGTCTCCCAGCTAAAGCCTGAACTTATGACCAAACACTAGACAAATCAGATTCTCTCTCTCTGGGGCTTTGAATCCTGAATCCACTAATTCTAGGACAGGAAAACCAATGGAGGTGAATCGTCACAGTGGCAGCAAGCAGGCAAGCCTGTCAGTTCAATTCAGCTGTGTGAATCCCCGCCTCATTCTTGCTCCTGGTGAGCCTGTCTTTTTGTGTTGTTGTTTTTTCGCTTTTCCTTCTATTTTTGAATTATCTCATGTTACACACACTTATTTATCTTATTGTATATTTTTTTGTCGTTTTGCTTAACACAACAGAGCCTATTTCTTTTGCTTACGACCAAAAACTTTAATTCCTGCTCTGCTTCTGAGAATACCAACATGTCAGGATATGAGATCAGAAATTAAAGAAACAGTTAAAAAAGAAAGGAAGTGACAGAACTGAAGTTTTATAAACAAGACTGAAGCAGAATTTCAGATGAGGGGGTATACACCTATTCATGCATGGACTGATATAATGCATTTTTATTAGGTGTCTATTCTGTGTCAGGCAGGAGTGAGACAGCAGCCAGCAGGCATCCAAATGAGTGGTGGAAGAGAGCCCACAACACATGCCAGAGACCTAATAGGCAAGCTGGGCAGCCAGAAGCAGAGAAAGTGGGACCCAAGAGCAAAGGACTAATAGATTGGGAGCGAAAGCTGTCAGAACATGATCTGCAAGAAGACTGAGCTATGTGATCCCTGGAGCCACCTCATTCTTACTTCTGAGCCTGGTTCTTTCATTCTCCCTTCGGTTCTGGAAATTCTGAAATTGATCTCTGAATATAGGGCACAGCTGAGCCCATAGGTAGCACTAAGAACAGAAGGCACGATGAGACGACTACACTGTCTTTCCAGCTCTTTCCTGGGCCTTGCAGCTCTATTAAAATATCACTTGGGGGAGGAAATAAATGGTCCAGAAGAGGATACTGGGATTCTTGACCTGGTTTTGCATTTAGGACCCCTGAGCCAGACAGCCCTTCTCACTGGGCCTTACTTTCCTCCTCTGCACAATGAAGAAACAACACCCACGCTGCTTGCCTCCTGAGTCGTGAGAAACACATAAGAAAATGGATGCAATAGCTTAGTAAATTGAGAAAAAAGATCAAGAGAAAAATGTAACTTTCCCTTTGGCATCGTTTTCAGCCTTTGTTATGAACAGCCATTTCTCAGCCATGGCAGAGAGAGAAGTTTAAAAAAAAAAAAACAGCTAAAGAAAAGGAGATTGTGGCTCTGCTACCAGCTTCAAAGGCCAGCCTTCGGGTGATGCAGCTCCTACAAATAAGGGCAGAACAGAGGCTCCAGGAAGAGTTTTGACAAAAATTAAAGTGCAGGAGAGGCATGCCGTGTCTGAGAAATTACGAGTATTTGTTCAGAAAATATATGGATTGCCATTGGAAATAATCTCTCTGAAAATGAGAATATATCCTTTATTTCTGAATCCATGCATTTAGCATCTGTCACAAATAAAGGCTGTTGAATAGATGCATGAATGAAAATTACTCTTGCCCCAAATGCATATACTTGCCCAGTGTGGTACTCACGGCTTCTAAAATTGTGACATCGGTCATGCTGTTTAGAATGACAGACTCATTACAGAATTTGTCCATTGTCCCTCTGGGGTCCTCTAATTTTACATCATTGAAGAAAAATGACAGAAATGTAGAATGAAAATGGGAATAAATCCATAGCAATAAAGGTAAGGTACCAATATTTTATTAGGAAGTTCAATTCCGTGAAAGCAAGAATGAGGGAAAGAGGGAAGCAAAGTACGGAAGGAAGACTGGAAAATTAAAGGGGTCATCACGGAGCTGGCCAAAACATTTTAACTTCAGCAACTGGTTTCTTGGCTTCAGAGAGGCCAGATGATCCACTATGTCCCAGAAATAGTCCATAGCCAGGAAAAAAAAGAATTATTCTGCTAGCCTCTTCCTGTTCCAGACCTGTCCCAGGGCTCTTGTTAAAATTTACTCCACGTCACAGCACCTCTAGATTGTGATACCCCCTTTCTGGGCAAGCTCTGAACCCTCTTCAGGTCCAGTAAAGCCTTTCTTTCAGTCAGGCACATGGTCAGGTTCTTCTTGCCAGCTGAAACCTGCGGTATCTTGTTGGACTAAAAGCACAGAAGCTATTCAAGACTCTGGGGTTCAGTCAAAAGATTTCAGGAACCAGGGTGCCTGAGTGGCTCATTCAGTTAAACATCCAACTCTTTATTTTGGCTCAGGTCATGAGCTCACTGACATCATGGAGCCTGCTTGGGATTCTCTCTTCCTCTCTCTCTGTCCCTCCCCTACTCACATGCTCTCTCTCTCTCTCTCTTTCTTTCTCTCAAAATAATTTGATAAACTTAAAAAAAAAAAAGGATCCCAGGAGTCAACTTGAGAAGTTCTCACTGGGATAAAATGGAAAAATTAGCAGCAAAAATACTGACTACACTGTACAAAACAAATAAAATACATTAAAATTCCTAACTTTTTCATAATACAAAAAAAAAAAAGCAAACACATTTGTTTGCTGGAGCACCACTCTATTGTTTTGAAAACTGATAAAGGAAATACATTAAGCATGTATCTTGTCTTTTCTATACAAACTATACTTCAAAGTAACAAATAGCTAATATGGAAAAATTCTTTATGGTAGAACAGATAACTCAAAGATGTAGGAAAACTCAGTAAGTCAACATTTTGCAATCCTTAGTGAAATAGCAACCCCGTCAAAGATCATCAGTAGTTGCTAAAACCATTAGGTAAATGTTTATGGGGAGCTTTATGATAAATGGATTAGAATGACATTCCTCAAACTCACTGGTTAATCTTCCTATCACTCAAAGTGGAGCAAGTAGACCTGATGCCCCTTGTTCTCATGCAATGCTATAGGAAGGACATAGCCCCATTCGGGCAATATTATTGTAAAAGGAAAAGGTCTTTAAAAACAACAACAGCATTAATTTAATTAAGCGTCTAGTTTTAACTACCAGTTTTATAGAGAGTATTTAAAGAAACACTCATTAACAACATTATGATATGACACACCTAATTCAGCTATTTCATATATATTTTTTTTTCTTCCTGTGAGGAAAAACCATCAGCTTGAACTACATGGACACTGTATAATTATCATTCTTAAAGATTACAAATACATTATCATTAAGATCCAAAGTGATCTCAAGAAGGATATCTGACCTTCATTAATTTACTTATTCAATCAAGATTTATTAGCCATCTACCGTAAGTCTAGCTCTGCAGTAAGTGCTATTATTGATTCAGAAATGCACGTTAGAGTCTCCTTCCTGGATTCGATCACAGTTCCCTCAAAGCTAAGATTCCATTCTTAGGGATAAATTAACCGTGCAGAAGTACTTGGAGGGGGTGGTGGAAAGAGCTCTGACCTAGTTATCTAAATATCTTATAGCTGGTAAGGTAGATATTAGACATGATCCAGGCCATGTTAATGAGAACGGTAAGAGTTTTAGTTTTGGAAATTAAAAAATATATTTTTGGCATTGAATCGTAAAGCATGCTTTATTCTCAATTTGTTCATGGCTTCATTGATACAAAAGTCTAGTTTATATAGAATTGGTGCAATAAAAAAATCAAATAACATCTAGCATTTTAACATGAACTTAAAAAAAAATTAAGTTCATTTATTTACTTTGAGAGAGAGAGGCAGGGAGGGGCAGAGTGAGAGGGAGTGAGAATCCCAAGCAGGCTCTGCACTGACAGACCAGAGGCAGGGCTCGAACTCATGAACCATGAGATCATGACCTGAGCTGAAATCAAGAGTCAATACTTAATTGACTGAGCCACCCAGGCACTCCTGAACATGATTTTTATTTAATTGGTTAGCACGTACTTCTCTTACAGATATAGGAAAGGAAAAAAAAGACCAAAATTTGTTTTGGTATGAAAGTCAACCAGAAGAACAATATGTATTGTGTCATTAGTCACAAATGGACTTCTAAGAGAGTCAGCTGATTTTTAAACTTTTGAAAGAAGAAGAATGGAACCTTTGGAATTTCATTCTCATATGACAGAATCCAACAAAGAACCCTGCAGTGGTTGTTTTTTCCATGTCAAGCAAAGATTATATGTAAGTCTGTCATGTTGCAATAATACATCACTTTTGTAGAGGGACTTTAGTTGCATCATTCTGTCCAGTAAGCATTTTTTAATCAGCTTGGCTGGGAAGAAAGCTCAGGAGAGTTCATAGTCTTTGAAATAATTTTGAAAAAGAACCCTTCATATTTTATAGAATACATTTTTCAACAAATTAACTAGAGTTACGAGAGTTTGGAAAAATAGGCCCTCTGAACTTCTTGGGGTCAATGAGAGTTTAACTGGCTTCCAAAAGGAATCGTTCTGTCTTATTGGCCCCCTATGGGAAGCTTAAAGACTACTTCTGCACTTAAACTCGTGTCAAAGTTCCACTTTCCGAGGAAGAGACCAGTTTACCCATCTGAGTCCGGCAAAAGGATTCTTTAACTTGCATTGAGGACAGTGGCAAGAAGCTAGAATGAAGAGAAAACAATAAGAACACCAAGAAATGGACTTCCTGGAGATACCCTGAGCAACTGAATGGGGAACTCTTTCAAAGCACAGGGGATGTGACTGTAATAATACAGTGGGTGATTTTATCCCTGTTTATCCCTGTTTGGGGAATTTCTTCTGATCTCAGTCCATCTCCTTGGTCCCCAAAGGAGCTACTGCAGTAGTATTATCTTTGAGTGTTTTGCTTGTAAATAGTGAATCTTAAGACCTCTTTGTCTATGTTTCTTACCACATGTATGAAGCACAGAGATAGCTGGCCAATAGGGAGAAAGGAATAATTAAGCAGAGGCATAAAATGATGAGAAAAGAGACATGGGAAATATGTCCTGAAGATTGGTATGCTAAAAGATGTTTAACAACTAAAAAGCCTTTTTTTAAGGCCTGATTAGGGTGCCTGGGTGGCTCAGTCAGTCAAGGGTCCAACTCTTGATCTTGGCTCAGGTCATGATCCCAGGGTCATGAGATCAAGCCCTATGTGGGGCTCCACACTAAGCATGGAGCCTACTTAAGATTCTCTTTCGCCCGTCTCCCCCACTCACACTATCTCTTTCTCTAAAAAAATAATAGTAATAAATAAAAATTAAAAAGGCCTAATTGTAACATTCGCCAATGACTGTGGTGTAAATTCTCCTATTATAGCTGATTTCAAACTATTAAAGGGATGTCACTGAATGTGAGTTTGAAAGAGATTCCTAGTACACCATTATGTAGTATTTTCATCACAGAGACACAATTAATGTATGTATTTTCAAGAGCATAGATAATAATAAAATGTCAAATATATAATATTAAAACCAATAACAGCAAAAAAAATTCAGGAAATGATGAGACCTATTAATTAGTACCTAAATAATTTACTTAATTGTAATTTAAAAAATTTTTTATAATGTCTGTGTTTTACAATGGACTTCCAAATTCCTGAATTTAATAATTGACCCTGGTTAGCTGATAGGGCTAGTTCTGAGTGGACCTGATCATTTAAACATGCCTTGTTTCAGTTGTCTCTTAAATCAACTTTCCCTTTCTTGTCCTTGAATTACTTGAGATAACCCAGTGCCTTTAAAGTAAGCCTCTCTCTCTCTCTCTCTTTTTCTCTCTCTTCCTCTCCCTCTACCCCTCCCTTTCTCTTTCTCCCTACCTCTCTCTCTCTGTTACACATAAGGTGACTCGTGTTGGATTTTGGCCATTTGTAGTATAGGTAGGCATTTTACTAGGGGTGGCTCTCATAATTTTCAAGATAGTAGAAAAAGTATAATATATAAAAATCTTTAATAGTATTTCTTTCTTACTGATTCCTTGTATAAAGTACTGTGGTTAATACAAACTAACTTCAGGTTTTCCCCTCATGATTGCTTATACCAATTATCCTTCCACCATCCAGGCATCCACAAGAGCTTTATTTATGAATGCCTTCAGGGCCAGTGAGAATATAACTGGGAAGAAGGCATTGCTCATCTTCGAGGTTCAAATTAGGCTTTTTTAAAAGTCTGCGGCATAGGCTATAGTCTTGAAAGGAAGTGTTTCTCTTACAGAAGCTAGGCTTTTTTGAGTAACAAAAGATTTTGATGATCTCCAAAGACTAAGATCCTTGGAGTTCTCAGAGCACAGTGTTTATGGGTAAATCCGAGGATGAGGAGGGATATGTGACAATGTAAGAACAATTTGCTATTTCAAGAAGATAGAAAAATGAGACTAATGGGTAACAAGGGAAAGTCATTAAGGAAATGGTGAGAACTTAGAATGTGCATCCCTGAAAGATGCTCAAAGGTTCCACTTTGCTGGAATTGGGGGTGGTATACAGCAGCACAATGAAAACTGTGATAGAAGCCCAACTATACTTGAGAGTCTCCCAGAGTATAAAAGGCTACATGTTTTTACAAGGTACTCCTGCAAGTTTCCAACATGGTCCCTGAGCAATAAAGCAGAATGACTGAGGAGGGTATACCAGTGCGTGGATCTGAAGGCAGTGTCATGAACTCACCCAGCTCCAAGGACAAGAGAGGAAATGCTGAGGCCAGTGGACTGCAAGAAGACTAACAGTGGGGGGAAAGGATGCAGGATTTACATGCATAACAACCAGAGGTTATTGCAGCACCAGGACCTCTGGCAGTGAAAGCAACAAAGACCAACTGCCTATTTCCAAACTCAGTGAATTATCCCCAACATAGAGCAGGAACAACAAAACATGGTAGCTGGGTCAGAGGTTCCAACATGCCAATATTAGCATGGCTCGGGCACTCACAGTGCCTCTACAGAGGTCAGAAGAAACAGAAGGAGATGAGAAACAAAGTCTGAATTAACTGAATAACCTCTAGGTGACTACATTTCACAGTGACAGTGATTGAGTTTTCCTGAATAGTAACATTTTATTATCTACCTTTAGCAGGCATAGGCCTTGTGAACAAAGTTCCAATATATTGTATATAGAGAAACGCTAAAAGTTATCTTTTTCACACCTGAGATTGTTTCAAAATAATCTCTATAAGTTCTTCTTACTAGAAATTTCTGGTTCATTTTGGGATTTGGAGCAGGGATCATAGATTTGAGATTTAGAGTCTAAGTATTCTTTGTCCCATTTTCTATCCTGAGGTCTACTTATGAAAAAAAGTAGAGTCTGAGAATCACCAGAGTACAACCTTAGTTTGTCTTTGGGATTTACCAATTGTTGTGGGGCTATATTCTTTTCATATAAATATATAGGATCCATAAATACATGCTGTGACAACAGTTTCTACCATATAATTTTGATATTTCCATTAGCATTTAAAGATTGGAATAGGTCCAAAGTGAAATTTAGCATTTGTCCATTATAAATATTTTTGTCTGAGTCCAAGATAAGTGTGGTTTGATGATAGACACAGAAAATATTAGTCTTTTTAAAAGAAATAAATAAAGGAAAAAAAGAAGAAATTCATCCTCAAAAGATTCAGCTTCTGATTCTGGCCTAGGATGAGTCTTGGGAATGTTTGTATCAACAAGAAGCTTTCTCAGGTAGTAATCTTGCAATGAAAAGAACCAACTGTATACATCTAGGCACAAAATTGGTCTTAGATTTGAGATAGTTCATAGCGTTCAACGATAAGTTGAAGGACCAGGCTTTGCAAAGAGGCATTAGGAAGTTCAGTTGATCTCAGTAACAATAATTAGTAAAAAGTTTCTCTTTTCCAAAAAGAAAAAGGAAAGAAAGAGTGAGCAAGCAAGAGAGAGAGAGAATTACATTCTTATTTAGTCTCTGCCTCAATTTTCCGAAGATTCAGACACCAAGAAAAGAGCATTTGATAGACTGAGTTTGGATCTTATGTCCTCCAGTTGGCCAGAGGAAGCCAAGACACATGGATTAGAAGTTCCATTAAAGGGGAAAGGTAGATACCCAAAATAAAAGTAGGGGCTATTACTAGAAGAATGAAGACTTGATGATAGGAAGACAAAACCACAGTTGTCCATCACAGAACCCAGGTAACTCAGATGTGATAATGAAAACCACATGTCTAGAAAGACTGCCATTGGCTGGTCCAACTGCAGTGGTGTTTACAATTAATTGATAACAGCCAGTTACAGCAAGATTGCCATTGGGGATTCTATGATGATATCTGTATTGGCTTCCCAGGGCTGCCATAACAAATGACTACAAACTGAATTGCTTAAAATAATGGAAAATTACTGTCTCACAGTTCTGGAGGTTAAAAGTCTGAAAACAAAGTGTATGCTGAGCTCTACTTCTTGTAAAGACTCTAGGGTAAAATCCTTCCTTGTCTCTTAGACCAGCTTCTAGTGGCTCCAGCCATTCGTTGACTTGGGATACCTAACTCCAGTCTCTGGCTCCATTTTCACATGGCCTTCTCCACTGTGTTTTGGTACATCTGTTTCAAATCTCCCTCTGCTTTTCCCGTACAGGACACTTGTTATTGGATCTACGTAGGACAAACCCAATTCTGAAAATGATCTCATCCTTAACTTAATTATACTAGAAAGTCTCTTTTTCTAAATGAGGTCACCTTCATAGGTCCAGGGATTACAACATGGACTTACCTTTTTTCTTTTATTTTTTTTTTTTTTAAGTTTATTTATTTATTTATTTTTGAGAGAGAGAGAGAGAGAGAGAGCGCACTCGGGCATGAGCAGGGGAGGGGCAGAGAGAGAAGAAGAAAGAAAGAATCCGAAGCAGACTCCATGCTCAATACTGAGTTGACGATTTGGGGCTCGATCCCATGACAGTGAGATCATGACCTGAGCTGAAATAAAGAGTCAGACATTTAACCAACTGAACCACCCAGGTGCCCCAACATGGACTTATATTTTTCACTACCATATCCTTAATGACTATTCAAGCTCTACAATCGATTCCAGGAATGATATAATATACAACTAAAAATCAAGGTAAATTGTGATAAATACCAAATAACATTTTTTTAAAATACAATTTATTGTCAAATTGGCTAACATACAATGTATAAAGTGTGCTGTTGGTTTTTTGGTAGATTTCCGTGGTTCATTGCTTACATACAACACCCACTGCTCATCCCAACAAGTGCCCTCCTCAATGCCCATCACCCAGCTTCCTCTCTCCCCCCACCCACCATCACTTCTCAGATTGTTCTCTGTATTTAAGAGTCTCTTGTGGTTTGCCTCCTTCCCTCTCTCTTTGTAACTTTTTTTTTTTCCTTTTATTCTCCTTCCTTTCCCCCTTGGTCTTCTGTTAAGTTTCTCAAGATACATATGTAAGTGAAAACATATGATATCTGTCTTTCTCTGACTGACTTATTTCACTCAGCATAATACCTTCCGGTTCCATCCATGTTGCTGCAAATGGCCAAATAACATTTACAAAAGAAAGATAAAGGGGCACCTGGGTGGCTCAGTTGGTCGACCATCTGATTTCAGCTCAGGTCATGATCTCAAGGTTCATGAGTTTGAGCCTGCATCGAACTTGCTGTTGTCAACACAGAGCCGGCTTCGGATCCTCTGTCCCCCACCCTCTCTACCCATCCCCCACTCACACTCTCTCTCAAAAATAAAAAAAATAAACATTTAAAAAAAAAGGCAAAAGAAAAAAGAATTCCGGGGCCAAGATAAAGCTGTCAGCACGCTTTCTGAGAAAATGAGAGAAGACCTTATAAGCAAGTGGCATCTCCAGTAGGTAGATATGATAAAGAGAGTGTTCTAGGCCAGAAAAAAAAATACTTGAATAAAGCTTTGGAAGCTGAAAAGAAGAAAGTATGAGTAATCCATTAGGCTAATGTAGATTTTAAATTGAAAGCAATACAAACACTGAATAATTTGATCAGAAAATAAATTTTTTAGAGGATATTGAGCACTTCACACAGTCTCCAGGAAAACTGAGAACAGATTCAGAAGCCAGGGCAAACATCACACGCAGAATCGATCCATGCCTCCCCCACCCGCCGACCCTGCATTTGGGCACAGGTTGCTATACGTTATACTAATGCTATCAGTGACCACTGGCTCCAGATTCCTGCCACATTCCCCTTTTGTACCCTAAAACAAAAAGTAATGTTAGCAAGGATTGGCCCACGTAGTAGGCAGAATTCAATGATGATGCCCTATGATATCCCATCCTAACTTCCAGGATTGTGAATATGATGAAATACCATGACCATAATTATGTTAGATTACATGGCACAAGGGATTATATAGATGTATTTAAGTTTACTAAACAGTTAACCATAGATTGTCTGAGTGGGCCTAAATTAATCAAAAGGGTTTTGTTTTGTTTTGTTTCTTTTTAAAGTAAAGACTTTTTTCTTGGTGGTGGTAGAAGGGGAGATCAGAGACATTTGAAGTACAAGAAGGATTTGATGTAAGGTTTCTGGCTTTAAAGATGAAGGAGGCCATATAGAAGGACAGGAGAGTGATCTCTAGGCACTGAGAGTGACCTCCAGTTAACATCCAGAAAAGAGATGGGAACCTCAGTCCTATTAATGCAAGGACCCGAATTCTGCCAATGATCTGAATGAGACCGGGAGCATATTTGTCTCCAGAGCCTCCATGTAAGAGTCCGTCATGGCCACACCTTGATTTTGACCTGTGAGACCCTAAGCAGAGAACCCAGATAGGTCTACTCTGACTTCTGACCTACAGAACTGTAGCTAATAAATGGGTGAAATTTTAAGTCTCTGTAAGTTGGCAGCAATTTGTTATAGAAAAAGTAGAAACCAAATATAGCCAGCTTCAAGGATATTTTATTAGATCATGGAACTGAGCCCAGGGTCTTGTCGCTCAGCACTTTGTTTTGTGGGAGTCTCTCTCCTCCTACAGATTGTGTGTGAGGTTCTACCTGTAGCAGTTAAAGCCAGGCACCCTCTCTCTGCTCCCAGTTTGGGTCCCTTACTTCAGTTCCCTCTGACTGAGTCTCCCAATATGCCTGACAAAAGATGAGTGGGACCAGAGCTTACTCCTTCCTAAAAAGTGGGCTGCCCAGACCTTGGAGACACTAGGCATTGAGACATAGCCTCTTGGCCTTTTTCTTCCTGATAGCTGGAATGTGCAAAGATGTGAGTCTTTTGCTCCTCCACACAAATTATGAACCTATTAAGAAGTGAGCTAAAGAACTGACAGATAGAGAAAACATCCCCTTCATTCGGGGGTCATATTCAAAATATTTAATACTTTCATGGGTGCCTGGGTGGCTCAGTTGGTTAAGCATCTGACTCTTGGTTTCGGCTCAGGTCATGATCTCATGGTTTTGTGTGTTCAAGCCCCACATTGGGCTCTGCGCTAGCAGCACGGTGCTTGTTTGCAATTCTCTCTCTCTTCCTCTCTCTTCTCCTCCCCACTCATGCTTTGTCTCTCTCAAATAAATAAACTTTAAAAAATTACAAAATATTTAATACTCTCTATGCTAATACAAAGTAAAATACAGATCAATATTTAAAACCTAGTTCCTTATATCTAAATACACAATTTGTTATGAAGTACAAAATCATGATAACTTGTAATGCAAATCATTGATCAAATAACTCTAATAATTGACAAATCAGTTGTTGATTTTTATAAATTGTCGATATAATCTTTTGTTTGACAAAGTTGTAAACAGCTAGTAACATATATCAAAGTCATGACTTTGAGCCCCATCAACCTCTTTGACTTCCCACATAAAGTTATAGCTGCTGATGATATGTAATTTAAAAAGTAGAGAGTATCTCTCAATGTCTATTATTTCGTTCATGGTACTACTCTCTCAGATTATACCCTTGTCTAAATAATACCAACTAAACATTTAAAAATATTAAGCTTTTTAATACAATGAAAAATTTTAAGCAATTGGTATAGTAATATAAATTTGTATATAAACCAATGTTAAAGTATATTCCCTTCATTACCTAAATTCTTCTGAAACTTTCATATATTCAATATTTTTATTATTGACTGAGTCACAAGATAATTTCTTGAAATATTTATTTAATAGGGTTAATTTCATTGATTTTTTCCCCACTTCAGTGAACAAGGTCTTATAAGATTTTTTAGACAATTTTCAGGATTCAATAAATTAGAAATCTTTTTTTTCTTGTTATCAAAACAACAATCATTTTCATATAGCTAACAGGTTGCTAATTTCTACTAAGATAAAACTTTGTTTTATTTCAAATGATACAGTTTTTTTACATGACTATAATATCATTTTTTTTACTTTCATAGTTTCCCAAAATATTATATTTCAACCATTTTCATAATTTGTTTATTGCTGTCAGCTTTTGTAACTGAGACATGATTTTTTCTTATACAGTTAAAGACCAAACTGACTCTCTGGTAGACTCTCATTTATTAAAGCTAAATCCTTGCAAACAGTTCATTTTACAAATATTTAAGTACCCCTATTTCACAATTTTTACTAAATATAGTAAAAAATAAGGTTTTTGCAGTCTTGGCACCATACACTGTCTATCAAAATCCAAATAGTTTTCCATTTTTATTATTTTACTCCAACATGTTCTGACATGTTGACTCTCTTCAAAGTTTATTTGGCTATATGGGAGTAAATCAAAGTTTACTGAGAAAATATTTAAAGTGACTTATATTATCTGGTGATAATGAGTACAGTGACTGATACAGTGCTAAATTAAAATATCTGGAAAACTTTCTAAAATTTTCTTTGGGACTCTAAACTTTCTTCCGTAGTAGTCCTCTAACATCTTCTCTGCAAAGTTCAATGGGATTTTCACATAATTTTTCTTATTGAAACTATTTCTCTCAATCAATAAAATGAGATGTTATTTTGGCTCTTGTTCTCTCTAGTTCTACAAGATCAACAAAAGTACTAACCTATATTTTCAATCATAAACTTCAGATTTTTAAGTAAATTATTAAAACATTTTAATGTGAAACACTTGGTGCTTTATTACTAATTTAAAATTTTGAAATTTTACTGCCTCGATATTTAAGATATCTGAAAAGTATTATCTCATTACTGTAGATAAATGTTTTGACCCAGAAGGACTATAGATCTAGTGTGCAATCTTATGCACATAGTAATATTATTCTTTACTTCAAGTTCTACTAAAGCGTTTGTATCTGAAAATGCTTGATTCTTTCCAACTATCAGATAGGGTTAAAAATTCTTATGGCACTTTTTAAGATTTATTATTTGCTTATTGACACTCTGACAAAAATTCGTTACTGCAATTTGTTTTCCAGTTCTCCAAATGCGTTACTATATGAAACTGAGTTCTTTTCTATGTTGTCCTCATTGATAACTGCAAGTTTTCTTTGTTAGACTCATGAGCTTTAATGAAATATGAGAGTAGTTCTTAATATATTGTAGAACACTTTTAACTATGCAAACTTGGGGACCATCTACATCAACATTTATGTCACTAACAAAAACCAAGATCAAGTTGTTTTTTTATTCAGATATACATATTATTCGTTTGTACTACTTCTTACATAGCATTGATCATTCCAAGTTGTTTTGGGTGTTACAGTTTCAGGCTATGGTTTAATGTTAATATCATTTCTTCTTGACTGCCCTACAGATTTAGAGGATTCAGGTTTATAACATCTGAAATTCACATTAAGAAATTTATCTAAACTTTGGAATCCCTTCAATTTAGGAGTTGACTTTAACTATTTTATTGTAAATTCTTGAATGGCCGGAGTATACTTGGCCCTTTAATGTTCTAAAATTTGTCAGAACAGTATAATTCAATAACTCTAACACCATTGTCTACTCAATAGTCTGTCCCAAATTTTGTCAAACCATTTTATAGTCAACTAACCAAGTTTCTACAATGAGATAAAGAGACAGCATAAAATAAAATTGCCAACAACATAGAGGTGACCAAAATTTCTATATAAACCTCTCCTATTATGAATTTCCTGGGGAAAGATAAAGTTTCAAAATTTAATCCCACTGAAAGTTTTAGTCTAAAGACATAAATTCAGAAATCAAATCGTCTTACCCTATGGGCTAAATTTTCAAAGAAATTATAAGGGACAAAAGCCATAAGTTAAAGTCCAAAGGGGTTAAAATATAAAATCAAATGTATTTGTCTCTACGAATTAAAATTCGAATGAATTAAAGATGAAATTCAACCTTCCCAACGTCCTTTTCTACTCAATCTCAGCCAGTAAGGTTTCATTGTGATTGTTTAGCAGGCAAGGCTGACACATTCTTCTACTAGAAACAACAAAGTTCCTTCAGGGCCTCAGAAGAAAGAGTCAAAAAGTTAATATGACACCAAATGATCCAACACTTTTTGATCCCCCCAATTTATAAAATAAGCCAATATTCAGTCTCAGTGCAGTTCCCCAAACCCAGTCTTCAGTATTTTCAAAGACCATAGTGGAAACCCAATATCTTATGAGAGACAGAGAATACCTTGTGACTTTCGAGCCTCACAGGGGTGTTAGCCAGTCTGTGGGCAGCTGTCCAGGGTCTACATCTAAGGTCCTAACACACAGTTGGAAGAAATTTCTCATTAAGAAATTAATTTTGGCACTACGAATATACCACAGCTGGCAGGAAAGATTCACCCATATGTATGGTTTTCTCTTTCAGAGAGTGACATTTTGACATCACTGCCTTTTACAAAGTTTAGAAATTTTTTGTGGTAGCTAGCCCTAGTTATCAGATATTAAGTTGAGGTATCTTTTCTGGATGTTTATTACTCCTTAATTTCCATTTTCTTACTGATCCTGGTGTGTCTGGCCTCCAGTACCAAAATGAGTATAAGCTATACCTACTGACATAGACTCCACTATATATTAGATTCCAGTATTTTCCATCGTGCCACAGAAGGCTTTGACAATGCCTTTTGCTGTGGAATAGCTTAAGTCAAAGAAACCTGCCTCCTGGGAAAATTTCTCCTTTATTTCCACATTTGTCTCAGCAGAAAAGTCATCTTCAATACATTCAAACACTGGAGTGTCTTTTGAGGCTTCTTTAGTATGTACCTCTGGGGGTCTAGGCTAGACTAACATCCAGGCTATGTGCTCTTAAGACATGAAAATTTCTCACATTTTTAATGTGCTAGACACGAACAGCATTTCTCTTGTTATTATATCTCTTTCTGCCTCAACCATGTCTCAAGTCTTTTCATAAAGTTAAATCTGCTTCTTAAATGGATCCTTTCCTTCTCTAACCAATGTAAAATTAGTACCATTTATAGAATCTCAAGGTCTTGTTTTCTTTCACTTTTACTTTGCTTTTTGGACAGACATTTATTTGTCTAACAATTTTTCATAATAAGAAATAGGAAATGAGTGAGCTCTGGACTTGCCAGAGCAACTATATTTCAAATAAATCTTGGCCACCTCCATGTCTAAGAATTGGATATTCTTACTCAGGAGGAATTCTCCCATCAGACCAACATCTGTCCAAGGTCCGAACTTGATCTATTATTCGCCAGCTCAGCTCTCCTCAAATAACTTTGTTGCACCTTCTCTTGGAATCTCAATTACCTAAATTTCTTAATCAGGGACCTCCAGGACACAGGCAATAGCTGTTGCTTTCCTGGTAAGAGCCTCATTTCACTTTGATCCTCTGTAATGCTTTGAATATTTTATGATACACCTCTGGTCTTCCTTTTGCAGACCAGTCCAATTTACTTTAACCACTTTTAATAGCTGTCACATTCTTTAAGGGGTAATTTCCACATAACTCTTACAATGGCTGTTAATTGTAGCTCTGACAAAGTTACCTTCTGTATTGTCTTTTCCTGGATCTCTATCCCTCTAGGGAAGTTTATTCCAGGAATTTTTGTGAGACCTTGTTTCTCTTTCTCTACTAGATTCTTTTTTTTTTTTTTTTTAATGTTTATTTATTTTTTGGGAGAGAGAGCGAGAGCATGGTAGGAGCAGAGAGAGAGGGAGGGAGAGAGAGAGAAACCCAAGCAGGCTCCGTACTGTCAGCACAGAGCCCAATATAGGGCTTAAACCCACAAACCGTGAGATCATGACTTGAATGGAGAACAGGAGCCAGATCTTTAACCCACTGAGCCACCCCAGTGCCCCTCTGCTAGGTTTTTTAAGAGCCCAGCACACTGGGCTCAAACAGTGAGTAAAATATCAGCCCCATCCTAAAACACATTTTAAGAACAGTTAGAAGTTCTTTATCTCCTTTATGCCTTTATCTTCCTCTCTCCTCGCCCATGTGAACTTGTTTTTCCATTCCTGTCTCTCTAGTCTCCACTGAAATTTCAACTTCCTCTTAAGCAAGGAGGAATTCTCCCCCTAGCTTAATTCTTTGTTCTTATGCTGCTGCTCCTCCTCTGGCACTAAGACTGAAGGATATATTTCAAACTACTCTGGGTTCTCCTCGATTTCCTGAATAAAATGAATTCCTAGAACTAGAAACTTCCAGGCCCAAGACTCTTTGTTGCATCAGTCATATTATTCAGTTTTGTACTTTAACTCAAGAAGATAACGTATGTCTTTTGGAGAAAACCTGCTGTTCCCTTTTATTCATTCGTGGAGTAAGGACATAGAGTACCCCTCCCCATGTCAATTAACACGTTGTATCTCCAAAATCTAAGGCACAGTCAGGAAAAGACAATCAAGTTCACAACCAGCCTGGCACTGCATAACGGGAGAGACCCTTGAGTCTGCAAACAAATGGCTTGAATGCTAGTAATCAGCCCACCAACCTGAGGCCAAAATCGAGTTTTACAGGTTTAAAGCTTAATATCATTTTCTGGGCCACCTTTTAAGAAAAAGAACACAAAATTTTGAATACAAAACTTGATAAGAAAAATAGGTAGCTATATAGAATAAGGGAAAAAAACCAATAAATTACAAACTTTAAGATCTATAAACATCACCAAATTCAAAGACATAATAATATATTAATTGTTCAAAGAAACCTTGGTAATAATTTTCTCTTGTATTTTTCTATGCATTCTCTTTGATCACCTCTACATACAAGGAATTTTTTTTATGGAGAATATAGGAATATAGGAAGATATTTCAGCCTTTTCTGTAGGTTGATCAATTTTTCATTATTATTATTAATAGTCATGGCCCATCAAATTTTTTATTTCACACACACGGATATATTTACTATTCATCATACAGCTACAGAGCCGTGGTCTACAAAGATGAATCCTGTTATAATATTTTGTACCTGAACTCCAAAGTATCTCCAAATCAGTTGCCTTAAGCCAGATTCCAAAACAGCCTGTAGCCATTTGTTAAAAGAAACATTTCTTTAAGCAACTGTAGTGAAAATATCTTCGAACTTGGGGGTTCTTGGGGCACCTGGGTGGCTCAGTTGGTTGGGCATCTGACTTGGCTCAAGTCATGATCTCACAGTTCGTGGCTTCGAGCCCCACATCGGGCTCTGTGCTGACAGCTCAGAGCCTGGAGCCTGCTTCGGATCTGTGCCTCCCTCTCTCTCTCTCTGCTTCTCTCCCCACTCACAGTCTCTCTCTCTTTCTCTCTTAAAAATATATAAACATTTAAAAAAAGAAAATATCTTAATTCTCAGATTCCCTGATAACATAATCACGTGAGCATGTTTTAAGGACCCATGCATATGGGTCCTGAAGCAAATACTTAATTAGCTTCTGGATAAATTTGCCTCTATCCTTTGTGATCTCCTTCCTGGGTCTTAAAAGCAGTTGAAAGCAAGGGAAAAATGGCACAGAATCTAGGGCAGCATATGTCTTCCCTCTACCCATTTCTGGCACAAATGTCTTGAAGCTAGAAGCTTAAACAATAGAACTCTTGTAGCTCAGAGAAAATTTAGTCACTTAAAACTCTAGCTTACCTAATTTTTTAATGATGTAGTTAAATAGAAAATATTTCTTTGGTCTCTGTTATCCAAAAGTTCTTTAGGTTATTCATCGAAACTCTCAGGCCACACCAGCTGAGGATAATCTGTATCTGCATATTTCAAGGTTAATCCAAAGCAGCCCAAAACTTGAGTGTGTTCCCCTAAGGCTGGCTTGGCCCCTATTAAAAATCCCTTTGGTAATGGATAAAACAACCAAGGTTCAGTGATCGGTCAAGGTGGGAGAAAAATTCTCACCAATATTTTCATTTTTGGTATTATTCTGATCCTCAAATTCCACTAATTTCTGTTTCTCAAGCTCCTTGGTTATTAGAAATGTTGTGGTGGAGGAAAGGCATGAATAATTGGTTCTCTACCTTCCAGCTTCTCTTAACCTCGGTGATTTCCTAACAGAAGAGCCTGAAATGTGGGCTTGCAGGTAGATAATTCATTTCTGGGAAGTGATTCCAGGGAATGGTGGTGAAGGATGGGAACTGAAACTATGACAGAAAGAAAGCTACTACTACAGTCCATTCTTGAGCCATCGATGACTGAGCAATGGGGGTTGATTACCATGGGACGTTTTACAGATCCAGGGAGCACACACCTCAAAACCATCCACTGGAAAGAAGCTCCTGACCCCACACTGGTCAAAGAGTGTTAACTCCCTTGCACTTCTAGGTTGTACACACATGAGTGCCAGGAATATATGCAGGCCACTCGAGCTTGAGTGCTAGGGAACTTTTCATAGGCATCCAGAGCTATGGCATTTAAGAGTCCTGGGGCAGGGAGTGAGGTAAATCTTGCTGAAGTGAACAGCTATTGGGGTACCCGTATGGAAAGCAGGCTACTCTGGCATGGCTACAGTGAAAGGTAGACCAGAAGGACATGAAGCTACCACAAGAAGTAGCTGATTCACCACTAGAGATGTGAACCAAGAGGGAGATAAAGTGGAAGATACGGGGGGAAGAAATACCAGCATGGAGGAACAGAGGGGCATATGCTTCCTGTAGGCAACTGGCTCTGAAAAAGGAAGAGTGAGAGGTAGGAGCCAATGCAGCAAACTCCGTCCTTTGTCTCCAGTCCCCTTGGGGAAGAGGGAGCTAGGAGGTAGAGAGAGGCAGAAGGGTTCAGCCAGCGGCACTGTGTTTTAGGAGTGGGGAAGAAGCATTCCCTTCTAGCAGAATATTATCCTTATTCAGGACTTTCTCTACCATTTGATTAGTGCCAAAGGAAGGCAAGATTCACATGAGTGTTAGAAAAGAAGCAAAGGAGACACTACCTATGCCCCTGCACTGTGAAGAGGAGTCACCCACATGGCTCAGTTTTGGTCACCCCTTGGAATTGTGCTGTGGTTTAGGGCCAAAGCCTCAGAGTGGTGAGGGGCAGTCATGAGCGTGGCCTTGTCTTCTTGGTGACTTGAAGGAAGAGGGTGACTTGTGGAAAGATATAATGTGCTGTTCAGGCTCTCAGGTTCTTCCCATCCCTTTCTCTATCACCAATTTTAAAATAAAATACAGACATTCGATAATCAATGAGTAGTCAGAATTTCTTGATTAAGAAGATAAACTCAGGAAAAAGGGAAGAAAGTCACAAACATTTCCTGGTCTAATATGCTTCAAGAATAATATTAAGTGTTTCACAAGTTTATCCTTTAATCCTTACAGTTAAACTGTATGGTATCAATTTTATAAATGTGGGAACTTACACCGGAAGATATTTTAAAGTTTAATAAGAGATAAAACAATGAATTGAAGTTAATATTGACTCCAAAACCTCTATTTCAAAACTTTATTGTGTCTTATATAGGGACTTTAAACAGATATTAGTATGACTTTTTCCCTCCACCCCGCAAAAAAAAAGTCCCAAATGGATCCATTAGAAAGGAAAGCATCTTTTTCCTTTCTCCATCCTCAAATCGCAATATCAAATAAGCCTTTAACAAAGTCGAGACTCCTATTGCATGGGGTTGTTTCCATATGCAGGACTCTGGGCTTAACACACTAGGTAATTATTCTCAGGTTCTAAAAATAATGCCACTCACTCATGCCAGGGAAGCACGTAAAGGAAGTTTTCGGTCTTTAGCATGAGCAAAGAGCCTGAGCACAGAAATGACATCTCCGAAATTCTTAATATTTTTAGACAACCAAAATGCTAGTTTATACAGCTCATTTCTAGCTGTCAAGCTTTCACATTGCCATTAACAAGAGGCAATGAATGCAAGACACTTTACTGAAAATGCTTTTATGTGTTAAGAATCACTTGAGAATTAATGTCATTGTATGACCTTGTGCTTTTCACACCATCGAAAGAAAATAAATTGGGTCATAATGATAGCTACCTCTAGCTACATGGTAAGCTCGTTTGCCCTTGTGTAAGAAGTTTTCATTCTACAGGAAGTTTTCCAATTCAATTTTACTGAATTGTTTAAGGAAGAACAAGAATTTTTTTATGTAAGAAAATTGTAAAGTTTAAGCAGACTAACTTATTTCTGTAAAAAAAAAAAAAAGAAGAAGAAGAAGAAAGAAAAAATATTGCTACTCACCTCTATTCTCAGAAGGAACCCAAGAAGACAAAACACTACAGCAAAGGCCTGAGAAAAAAAGCAGCTCAGAAAAAAAAAAAAAAAAAAAAGCCTGGGAAAAAAGCCAAAAAGAAAAGTCAGGCACAGTTCTAAAAGTATGGTAGAAAGGCATATTTATCTCACTGGAAAACAGAGAAAAGCAATAGTTCACCCAACTCCCTTTTCTTATTTTTATTTTTCTGACCCGGAAACACGGAATCACTTAAGTATCAAAAAAGCACCTCCTCCCCTTCCAGTCATCCTCCGCTCCGCCTAAGCAGAACCCACATTCCCATCCCCCTGTGGAAGCCAGCGTAACGTATACCTCTACAATCGCCACAGACAGTCCGAGGCTCTCAAGGCTACAGGCAAGCTTCTCTTCAGTGGGCCCACCCTGCGTTACATCCAGCATTAAAACACAGCCACATCCTGAAAAGATGGCATGATTTAATGATAGCTACCTTTTTGGGGCACCTACATATTGACAGGCACACTCAGAAGACTTTATGCCTATTTAATTGTCACAACGATCTGAAAAGTGTTTATGACGACCTATATTCCCGCTAAAGGGAAAAAGTGATGAAATAACTTGTCCAGGGTCATGTAACTAGTACATAAAAGAATCAGGAGTTAAACCCAGGGCAGTACTGCTCAAAGCCCATGAACTTATCACTAAGCAGCAGTGACATAAAAGGATCTTCTCTAAGTATCGAATAAAGGTTTACTTATTTGGGTTTTGCGGTCATGTTTTTATATTTTGAAACCAGAGCATTTTTTTCAAGTATCATTTTAAAAAAGTATGTGATGCCTTTGTTCTGTTTCCATAATGACTAGTAAGTAAAAAACTACTACTTCTCTCATCACATGCCCTTATTCTAACTTACCGGTCTCCCTTTCTAGACTGGCAGAAGATTAGTAGTAAAATGCCTTACACAAAGACGCACACTCATAAGCATTAAAAAGAGTCCCACTGAAGGGAGGCAACAGAAAGGAGGAGACCTGCACACAGAGTCATTTGCTAAGGACAATGGCCCACTTTATCCGAAGATAAACAACCTGGGCACTGGTATTTGTAGGAGACAAGTACACTAGGGAAATGGCCAATTAGCTAATCCTACAGTAATAAGGAACGGGGTTGCAGAGACAATGGTGGGGACCTCATGCTCCAAAATCAAACTTGCAAATTCAAAGGGAGGGTTGTATTGAATATTTTCCAGAGAACTTAAAAAAATGGGAACAGATAATCCCAAAGGAGTTGACCAGCAGGGAGATGATTATAGGGGGTCATATATCCTTAACATTTTATTGTCATGTGCTTTCAAATGTATATTGTTTGTTAAATACTAAGATTTTAGTCAATAATTAAATCAATTATAAGTATTTCATTAAGCCCATAATATATATTAATTATAGTAGGTCATTGTCTTTTCATTTATTGGAAACCACTTTTGAATTCAAAAGACAATGTTAGAAATAATTTGGTTACTTCGTTAAGGTAGGCATAGAGGTTCTGTAATTAAATCAATTTAAGAGGTATTTATTAAGGTTCAATTATGTGCTAATCATTGGCCCAAAATAGGGAAACAAGCATTTCAATGAGAGAAAATATATATTCATGCTACTTGGTAAAATAATATTAAACAACATATCATTACTACTTATATGAATGATATAGAAAATAAGAGCCCTAGAGGACAGAGAATCAATGAAGACTGAAATTATCAAGGAGATCTCCCAAGGCAGAGCAACACTTGTAAGTTTTTAAGCACGTGAGTTGTTCTTTTTTTCCCAATTAAATTTTATTAAAATTATTCAACCAAATATCTAAAATTAAGGTGACTTCTATTTTTTATTTTAAAACCAGGGTAGTTAACAAACAGTGTTATATTAGTTTCAGGTATATAATATAGTGATTCAACAATTCTATACATTACTCAATGCTCATCATGATAAGTGTAATCTTTTTTTTTAATATTTATTTGATAAATATAATCTTAATCCCCACCACCTATTTCACTTCCTCCCACTCACACCTCCCCTCCGGCAACCTTCAGTTTGTCCTCATAGTTAAGAGTCCATTTTTTTTTGGTTCGTTTCATTTTTTTCACTTGTTTTGTTTCTTGAATTCCACATATGAGTGAAATCATATGGTATTTATCTTTCTCTGACTGACTCACTTCGCCGAGCATTATACTCTCTAGATCAATCTAAGCGTGTGAGTTTTAAAGCCAAAAAGACGTGGGATCAAATCAATTCCTACCAAATTTCTTTGTGATTTTGGACATAGTTCAATATCTCATGTCTCAATTTTCTCACCCACGAAACAGAAGTAATAGTCCCTCGTTGAGTTATGGTGAAGACTCGAATAAGACAGTTATTGGAAAGTGCTTCTTACAGGGTCAGGTTCATCTAAGTCACTTACTAGAGATGTTGAGGTAAGAGTGGAAATAGTTGTTGTGTAGTCATTGTAGTAGTAGTAGTAGTAAGAGGAGGAGGAGGAGCAGGTGGAGTTAGAGCAATCATAGTAGCTCCGACAGTAGTCATAGCAGTAATTTCCCGAGCCGAGGCATGGCTTATCAGCCGAGAGAAGAGAGCTGTCTAACGGTAGCAACAGGGTAGGCTGAGAATTAGGAAATGATGATGGGTATTTCTTTCTAGATCAGGGAGATTACCTGGCAAAAGTGTAAAAGGGATTGGAGAGTAGTTGGAAGTAAAACTGTACAAGGAAATTAAGGGTGGATTGGAAATTATTAGGACCAGTTATTTTTTCTTTGTTGGGGGTGACAATGGGTGCAGGGATCACCAAACAATTTCTCCCAGTAATTTTCAGTCATCACTGTGATGCATATACCTGATTGAATGATATGGAGAGTAAGCTATTATTTTGAATTGGAGGAAAAGAATACAGAGTACAGTTTTGTGCTCTATCATTTAGTGGTCAAAGGAATAAGAAATAACCCAGAGTAATTTAGGCAGAGAATGCAGGGACGCTCTCAACCATCTGGATGATATTTCCTATCATTTCTGTGATATCTCCAGATCTCTTTTGGGTCATAAAGGTTTCTAAGGAGGAAAATAATCTGTAAGAAAGTAAGACTTACAGGGAGCTGGAAGTTTCTAGCCCAGTTAACACATAACTTTATGCAAAATAACGTTCACACTAACAAGCAGCTTCAAAAGCAGCTGTCAGTGGTTGCCACGTTACCAGAAGTAACCTTTATGTCTGTCTTCACTTATTTCTGCTTCGGTGGGGGGCGGGGAGTGTATTTTGTGCCATTTGTGCCTCAAGGAGGAGCGGGGCAGTCACGGGGAGCTGTTTGGTCCTCTGGAAAAGGAAGAAAAAGAACAGATCACTGCCCAGGGGAACCACGCTCATTAGGAGACAAAGGTGACAGGTGTTTGCTGTGTAAAAAGTCTAGCGGCTATAGAAAAACTCAGTTGTGGTGGATTTCTAATACATAAAAGCTATTAGGGAGGGAAGAGAGAAAAGATAGAGCAGAAAAGGGAAGGCACAAACAGGGTGCCTGACCATCCTCATTTACCTGGGACAAACAGATTAGAGATTCTGAACACCAAACACGTGCTAAGATAAATTTTTTGCACTGTGTTAGTTAGTGTGTATTCATGAGCTGTGGGGAATACTGGGAGGTGAATTCTCCTTCTGTGATGGTCTTTCTGCCTTAATATTTGGTTGAGCTTTCGGTGTGTTAGATCCAAAGTTAGGAGCAGGGTAGAGCTCAGGGTCTTCTGGGAACCAATCATATATTCCCCAGTAACCACAGACATTTGCCAATGATAAATAGAAACTCAAGAAAAGAGAATGTAAAGCAGATCGCTGCAAACCATTTATTTTGTTTCCTTGGCATGAATATCTTGGCCATTTTACTCACTAAAGTGACCTTATCTACAACATACATGCATGCTGCTCTCCTGAGCAGAAATTATTATCCAGAAGGATTTCAAATTAAAGAGAAATTTATGTTTCAAGGATGTAGCATCAGATCTTTATGGGATTAAGTTTCCAGAGGCAGAAGGTCCCTAGAGGCTTGTTGCCAAGAGCAGAAACCTCATTCAGAAGTCAGAAGCCTCATGACGAGCCATGTTTTTTATTTGTAGACTGGAGGAATGTAATGGGAAGTGAAGAGGCCTTTGTGAGGGCATCTTTAAGGCTGCCAAGCAGGGGCTGAGTTGGAGGATAATTGGAAAGCAATAAATGTCTTTGGGAGTCCAGCCGAAAAGAACAACATATCTAAGTGAACCATGAACACAGAAGGGACTATTGGCATCTGTTAGGGATCTCCCTACCTCCCTAGCTCTCATCAGCTTTTTCTCCCAGCATCCTCCTTCATCATCTTCTTCTTGATTCAGAAATTTGGATAATCAGGTGCAAAAGTGTACATTCTATCAGTGCCGATTCCTTATAATTATCTGCGGTTGAGTTGAAAGGTTCCACATTGTCCAAAGTGTTTTGCAACTTTTTGGCCAGGTAATTGCCTTGCTAAAGGGGAGTCTCTGAAAAAAGAAGAGAAGAATCTTACTTTTTCTGAGTAAACTAAGACATCATAGAGAAAAGTAAAAAAAGGAAAGAAAACTTTATATGCATATTATTATATATGGATATTTATAATATCCATATTTAGATATATATTTATATATATCTATATCCTATATATAAATTTATATATACATTTATATATCCTATATATATGATTGACAGTATATATATATATATAGGATATATATATATATTTATGTATCTGGTATTTATATATCCTATATATAAATCTATCCTATCCTATATATATATATCCTATATATAAATCTATCCTATATAGATATATATGGATATGTACATCCTATCCTATATATATATATATATATATATCCTATATACAAAATCCTACCCTATATATGTTTCCTATCCTATATCTATATCCCATATATAAATCTATCCTATATATACATAAATATATATAGGATATAGACATAGGATAGTATAGATACCTATATCCTATATATATATGTGTGTGTGTATATATATATCGGATTGACAGTATATATAGGATATATATATTTATATATATCCTGTATTTATATATAGGATTGACAACATTCATTCAGAGCAGAGGAGGCATACATTTGAGTGACATCCTAAATCACAATTAAATATGACAATAACTAGGATTAATTAAGCATCACCAGTCAGAAAACATAGGAACCAAAAAAAAAAAAAAAACATAAGATCATGCATTCAGTGCAATACGTTATTTATTCCAATATGCACCCAAGCATTTTGTTTGTTAAAATTGAAAGGAATCAACGTTTAGAAATAATGTTTCTACAGTGCAATGGCTCTCGACTCTGTGTAAATGATATGCGGTTGCTCCAAGAGACTCTTGTACCAGGTGCAAATGACAGACACAACAGTCATGATGACAGAGAGTTCTTGTAAATAGCAACAGGAGGGTTAATTTATTAAGGGTTTCAGCATCCACAGCTGTTTCTCTTCAACTTCTGTGTCTGAGCTACTTTGTTAACAGACTTTATAATACCCTCTCTGATTATGTTACTTTGTTTCTTTGCTGCATTTTTGAGTATCAGGTTGATATAGCACTGAAAAAGGACTTTGAAAGATTCTGATCGAACCCAGAAAGATTTCAAATTCAATGGCATTTGCTAGGTGCTGTGCTTTTCACTTTTGGTTGCTTTAATCTGAGTGACTCTGCCCGATGAACAGAAAAGTCCGCAAGTGTTATTTTGTACTCAGGAGGGAATGAAGTTTTATTTGAGACTTGCAAAGCATATGCACAGTCTTTGCTCAGGGAATCGAATCAAGTCATTTTCATCAGACCAATTGTATTTATGACTGAGATTATTCGAGTCTGTTCATGTTTCAGTATTTGATATGACGCATGCTGATGCCTTCTCTAGGAGAGCTATTGTATAGCCATTGAAACCTTGGTCGACACTAACAATAGCTGACCCTGGGTGCATGGGAGGGTGTGCTGATTCACGACATGAGCTCGTGGAGACTCTTCACAAACATAGGACAGCATGCATGTATTCAAAATGGCACAAAATGAAGAATTAATTTCAACATTTAAAAGCAGTATTTATCATTAATGATCTAACAGAATAAAGTTTAGAGTTGACTAAAGTAAATTATAATATAACTTGGTAGATAACGATGATTCAGTGACATTTCGCATTAACTGTTGATGAGATATTTCTCCACTATTTTTATTAAGATTAATAAAATAAAGAAGATGAATCCCAATGAGATTCAGGACTTTGTGAAAGTAAGCAAAAAAATACTATCTTCTGAAGTACCGTTAGCATATATACATTATTCTTTACTCAATAAATTATACATTTCAACTAATGAAAATACTAAAACAAACTTCTTAAATTTAGGTTATGCTAGGATTAATTTCAGTTAGTTTCAATGAAAACTAAAATTTGAACATTAAGAAATGTCTGTTCAGTGGTGCCTGTGGGTTGGCTAATTTGTTGAAGACATGTGGGGAATATCTATTTTCAATTATATAATTTTAGTTGCTGGAATCATGCCCATCAAAACTAGGTTTAAGTGGATACTAAGCATCATACCAAAGTATATATCTAAAATTTTTAAGTGTTATAAGGAAATGTTGGACTTCAGGCTTACCCTAAGCTCAAAAAGAGGTCATTTCTGATAATACTTTATACTTTAAGAATGCATTTGACACAGCTATAGACATTTCCTAATACTTATGTCCTTTAAGACTTTCGTAAGTGACTTTGTGACCAGCACGGTCCAAATCCACAGTAAGATGTTTTACAGGCTCCACAGACTCAAACTTTCAAGAGCAGGACTTGTCATCTTCCTCTGAGTTCCCTAGCCCGGTTAAAGCTGGCCTAAGTCACAAACCTAGATGTTATCTCCAGTCCCGCTCTCCAGTTCCTCCCCCACCAACAGCCCACCATCAGGTGCTGTCAATTCTACCTCGCAAATATCTTTTCAGCCCACCCACTCCTCTAAACACCAATCCATCTACACTGGGTCACCATCATGAGCTCTTGAATGATGGCCACAACCACTTAATGAAGCTATTTGCTCCCCGCATATATTTTCTCTCTTTGGTTTTCCACACAGCAACCAAAGACACTTTTATAAAACTCAAATATGTCATTCTTCTTCTTAAATCCCTTCACCAATTTCTGATTTTTCAGTGAACAGGGTCTAAACTCATCAAACAAAAGAGCTCCAGCACACCCTCCTACCTTGCCTCTTCTCACTGGCACTATGAATGTTAATTTTGGCCTCCAGATTTTTGCCCAAGGAATTCCAACTACACAGAAATAATCTTCTCCCTCCTTAGCAAATTTCTACCGGTTCTTCAGTGGAAAGTATCAACTATATTATTTTTCTAGGAATGTATTTGCAACTCTTCCTCCAGTCCCAGCTGTAGAGCATGTGTCCTTCCATTATTGTACTTACAGCTCTCTGTGCTCTTGTTCCCAAGCCACTCTCTGTAGTAATTACCTGTTGATCTGTCTTTGTCCATTGGATACAATCTCTCTCTGAGAAACACTATCTCCTTCCCTTCATAGCTCCAGGGCCTAGACATATCCTATTCATGCTTTAATCAATATTTGTGGAATAAATTAATGGCATGAAAATTGAGTTGAAGCAATTTATAGTGTCTAGTCATCTAAATAATTTTTAAAAGTCACTGTTAATGCAAGACAGAAGGGAGTATATAGATTCTTTGTACAAGGGACTTAGGAATGAATGGTGTCTACCTCTAAAGGTTTATATGCTAAAGTGAAATATAATTGCTAGGCATTCCAAAATTTTGTACGTGATGACAGAGGCATCTATGAAAATGGAATTAAACATGTCTAACTAACAGCATGAAACCTAGAAGGGAGCCAAGAAGAACAATACACAGTTATTAGAGCATAATACAATCAGAGCAAACTGAGCTCATATCTGTGGCTCTGTAACTTTCTTACATATGACCTTAAGCAAATTACTTAGTCTCTCTACTAACAAGGATATCATGGTCCCTGCCTCATGGATTATGGGTAACATTAACATCCATAACATGTACATAGTATTCCCAATGCCTGTCACATGCGTTCCCAGTACATGGTATTTATATTGTAGCTCTCTGCTTTCTACTCCTAAAACTAACACATAATAGTAACCATTAAATCTTTGGACAGATATTAAGTAAAGATGACAGAGACAAAGTGTTGACTTGCACAGAACCCTAAACTTGGTATAACATAAGAGGGGGAGGAAGTCAATTAACAATGTCCTTTTCAGAGAAGGATGATCCTCTAGTCTAGGCATTGTGTTCTGACAAGTGAGAGGAAAGCATTTTATTGGATATCTATGGAAAAATTTCTAAAGAAAACTACAAATATCCTTGCCATTTATACCAATGAGAATACTTAACATTCTTATTTTAAATGTTTTCCATTAATTTTCAACAACCTTTATAATTCAAAATGTTTGAAACCCTAGGAAATTTCCAATCCATGTACTGCCCTAATAATTCCAGAGTTGGAGAACAAGAATAAATCTATCTGAAAAGCTAACCATGTAATACAGAAACTTGTTATGAAAGAAATACATTTCTTCCTTAAAATGCATGCATTAAACACTTTTTGTACTTCCATTTGGTGCCAGGATTAAGAACACAAAATGCATCAGCATTAAGAACACAAAAATGAATACTAAATATTCTTGTTTGCAGAAACTAAGAGTTATGTGACAGAGATGGACAGAAAAACTGAGACAAAATACAATGTGATAAACCAAGTGATAGAGTTATACACAGCTGGAGCTGTGAGAGTTGCCCTCGGGGAATTTCTACTTAGTGAGTCCTAATGTTGTCCAGGATTTGGGGAAGGCATGAGAGAGACATTCTGGGCACAGGGGAGGTGAAAATAGTATGCATGTGTTTGTACTACTAGTTGTACAATGATGGAGTGGCAAGAGATGAGACTGGAAAGAAGATGAACCAAATCCTGGAACCTCTTAACTGACATGCCAGGAATCTTGGACTTTATCCTGAAAACAATAGGGAACAGTGAAATGCTTTATGCAAAGGAGGATGCCAAGGACATGCATTCATTTTAGATAGAGCTCGTATTTTCTACCCAAATATAGAAGAGATGGGAAATTTCCTTCTCTCTGCTCCAATAGACATTTATACACAATTCTTATTTACTTTATTGAAATGTTTTGTGAATCTATTTGCTTGTCTTACTTTCCTTAGACCGGTGGTTCTTATACCTCTGTGTAGAACAGAATCCCTTGGAGGAGTGGTTAAAACACATATTGTTGGGTGAAATTGGGGGCTTGATTTTGCACTTCTAACAAGTTCTGGGCTCAAGCCAACAATGCTTATGGTGGGCTGTACTGTGACCACCACTGTTTTAGAGTAAGATTTGGGCTTGCTTACTTATTATTTGTCTTTGTTTCCCAAACATCTAGTCTGATGTCTGTTACTGAAGAGGTACTCATTAACTATTTGCAAATAAACAAATGAAGAAGTGAAAAAATTCCAAGGACAGGGGAAATAAATATATTAAGCAGAATGATTTTATTTCTCCTCTTCATCAGAAATTACTCAAAATGATAAAGGTGCATGCATTAGTATAAATTGTAGAAGAAAAAACAGGGACAATAATAATGGTAGAAATGAGAGCTAAGTTAGGAATCTTAAGATTTCCATTTGCTTTCCAGTGCTTACATGAATAGAGTGGCCTTGAACAAACCATTTTACTTTCCACAGTACTGTATCTTTGCCTTAGTTGGATGATTAAGTGGCCATTAGCAATACTTCATTGAATAGGCCCTTTAGAAAAAAAATATCTCAAAGAATTTATTCATATAAAGCCTATTGAATTCAACTTTAATATAATGAATACTACAAATTGAATAAAAGTTTCAAATGTACTACAGCAAGTGTTCTCTAATGTTATGTCTATAAATTCTTTTCTACTTGATAAATTGTCTTACAAAGAAACTCTGCATTCATTGTAGCACTATGCTGTGCTTCATATACAAATGCTTCAGTTAGAGACGAATACTTCACATGGGTGGGTTTGTTTTGATTCAAAGGGTGAAGGACCCATGCTTAGAATTTCTTTCTCCAAGGTGGGTCATGTTTTTGTCAAGCAATCTTTACTTTCTCACTTTATACACAGTGAGTAAATTTTCAGGATGGCAGGAATCCTTCTTTGCTGTTGCATAATTGGAATTTTTGACTTGATTAAGGACGAAATCCACTTGTTCCACAGTATATCCCAACTAGCCAGAATCAGTAAACAGAAATGCAGTGCAAACTCTCAGCTAAAATACCTGTAACAAAAATTCAAATTTCCTATTGATCATTGGTGTGAATGTGCCCACCATGTGAGAGAGTTCAGAAAATATTACATTCCTGAAATTTAATCTAGCTCAGGATCTAGCCACCTAGATAATGCAAAGTCCAACTCAGTCTGTTCCCAAAGGCGACATCTTCTTCTCTTAGAATCATTAAAGAACTTGGGGGCTTATAAAATCCAGAAGAAGGAAGAGTGTTCATATTTTAATCCATCGTGGTCACCACTGGGATTCTTTTCCAATCCACTGAAAAGCAGTTGAAAGCCATCTCCTCCCTTAACAGCATTTATTCCTTGGGTACTAATCTCAGCCACTGACCCTAAGCATCTATGGAGGTGTCCACGACCTCTCCCCACTCTGAAGTCCTAGCACCTCCTGTACTTCCACTGCAAAACTGACCCAGGCCCCTGCCACACTTTTCAAGTCTCAAGAAATACAGTCTACCCCTGAGGATTATATTATTCCCTTCTTTGCCACCTGAACCACCAACCTCTATCCTGCTCTCTTTCTAATAACTCTAGGTTAATTCTTTGATGGGCCTAACTCTGGAACACAGTTCACAGTTTTTCTTTCTTAATTAAGACTTCTCCATTTCTCATCTATAATGAACTAACTTCAACCTGCTTCAGTGCTATGATCTCCTAAGATCTCTTCTTGCCCTCCTCTCTTTTTATTCTATTGTTCCTTCTGTCTTTGCTCTAGGCAATCGAAAAATACAAAACTGAGCAATTTAGAACAGGAGTCGGCATACTATGACCAGGTTCATAGGCCGAAGCTGGCCTACCTTTTCTTTTTAATTAGAAAAAAAAATTTTTTTTTACCATCCTTAAGCTGAGAATATTTTCTTTTTCAATGGTTGAAAAAAATTAAGAATAACATTTTTTGAGATGTAAGAATTCCATGAAATTCAAATTTCAGTGTCCATAAATAGATTTTTATTGGAATACAGCCATGCCCATTCATTTTTGTATTGTCTATGGCTGTTTTCACAGTACAGTGGCAGAGCAATTAGTGGAGACCATATGGCCTTCAAAACCTCACGTAGTTACCAACTGGCCCTCCAGTGAAAACGTTTGCCAACTCTTGTCTTAGGGCACTGTTTGAAACTTCAGTGAACCACACCCAGTAAATGAAGTCTGAAGTCACGATCTTTCTCATGACAGCACCCCCACCTCCTCCTTCCCTCTGTCACTCATCCAGTTCTCCAGGCTGATACTCCTTACAATTCCCCAAAACTACCCTAGTTTCTCCACTGCTGTAACTTTTTCTTTTTCCTCCATTTGCCTGACCTATTTCCATTTATCCTCAAGACTCAACATAAATGTCATGTTTAACCAAGTTAGAAACTTCCTACTCTCTGATTTCACTCCCTTAAAAATCTATTAAATGACTCATTGTATTGAAATGACTCATTGCACACAGGCAGCAAACATTGACTTGGTTACCTAAGGTCCATTCTTTCTTCTTATGATGTTAAGATAACAATTTTGGTTTGTCTAGTCTTCACCCCCTGGCCTCCTGTGCTGATTCCGCCATCTGTAAACTCTAGATCCAGAGCACCTGCTTCAGGCTAAACCAATGGGTGCAGCTCATCCCCTTAGCCATAGTGATTGCTTCGTGGATGAATACGCTCAGGCAAGGCAATCAGACTCAATACGATTCAATTCCGGGACTTTTGTCCTTCTATGAGGTTATTTGATTTCTCTCAATCTCTCACCTATAGGACAAACTAAAGGCAAAGATAAGCCTGAAATTGCTGAGGGCTGAGTGTCGGGGGACATATAGTGACATTGTTTGTGCCACCAATCAAGCCATGCCTGAAACCACATAGCCCCTTGAACATCTCAATGACCTCAGTTAAGATCTCAATGTCACCTCTTTTTGCTTCAACCAGCTTGGGTCAGGTACTCCATCACTTGAACTCAAGGAATCATCACTGACATACTGTCTGCTTTTCTCTGTAAGACTTGTCTTTGTATCCCTGGCATATGTGTCTCTTCCTGGCATATAGGATACACCCAATAGATGCTTTTGCAATACATTAATTTTAATTTTCTTATGTTATTTACTCACTTAGCAGTCATATAAAAGGTCTTATCACCTCAAGTTACTTTCCCTCACTGCCTTCACTTCAGCATGTATTTGATTTCAGTGGTTTTGTGTGGGCTTAGTGAGCTGACCAGCTCCTAAATGCTCCCTTTGCTTGAGCTTAATCTGTGATAAATTTCATCTTATTGGCATAGACTCTAGATGTTTTCTCCTTCAAACACTGTCCTTTCATTTCTGGTTTCAAACTGTATTCATAGCAAAGCTGTAAGATACCTAATGTGAGAGTGTGCACTTCAGATTTGGGTAACCCAAGGCTGGAATCTTGAACCACACATAATATTCACAAGACCTTAGACACCTAGATTCCTCTGGGTAAAGTTAAGATAACTGAATCTCAGGATGTAATAGTGAAGAGAAGATTGCTACAGACCTTAGCATAGTCTCTGGTATATAGAAAGAACTCCATTCATGGCTTTATTTGTTTTTCATAAGAAGAGAAAAACTTTCTTTTTTCTTTTTTTTTTTAAATTTGTCTAACGTTTATTTATTTTTGAGAGACAGAGAGACAGAGTGTGAGCAGGGGAAGGGCAGAGAGAGAAGCAGAGACAGAATATGAAACAGGCTCCAGGCTCTGAGCTATCAGCACAGAGCCCGATGCGGGGCTCGAACTCACAGATCGTGAGATCATGACCTGAGCTGAAGTCGGCCACTTAACCGACTGAGCCACCTAGGTGCCCCAAAACTTTCTTCTTTATATTTTAGATATAAAAAGCTTATGGCATGCATTTAAATTTTTGTAAGGAATTGGATTCTTTGTTTATTTTGAGAAGTGAGTTTTTCAATTATTAAGAATGATATGAAAAGAAAAGCCTGATCCATTCAGCTTCATTGTATCTGCTCACTCTAGGTCATTTTGACATTGAGGCTGATTAATAGCCTTATGCATGTAAATGAATATTTCAGGTTCCTGTGTGAAACTTTAGGCTCTCAGATTAAAGATAGGTTTCTAAAAATATAAGGAATATCATAAATCTACTCTCAATTATAGAGATCTATGCATTGTTGCCTTATAAAAATACCTAGAAAAGTTCATTGTGCTGTATACATTTAATCACATTTATTCCTTTCTTTCTTTCCTCTCATCCCCTACTTCCCTCTTCCTTCCTTTCTACAAAGGATTAGAAAGAGTCCTGGCACATAAAAAGGTGCATTAAATATTAGTTAAATTGTTTAGAAATGTAATACATTTGAAATAATATTACTAAAACTTAAACACTCTGCAGAACAGATTCCAGCAAAAATTGACGCTTGAAAATACTTCCTTGGTAGTAAGATTACCACCACTGATCTGGAACGCCTGCATCTTTATTTATAGAAGACCAAATCATTGATTCCACCCCACCTTTTCCTACTGTCACTATGGCAGACATGGAGTCGTGGATTTTCTTCTTATGCACACATCCAGCTATATAAAATGATTAATATACAAATAATTCCAAAGCAAATATAAAGTTTCCATAGAAACTCTATTTTAAAAGAGACCTCTTAAACATTTATCTTTGAGGGTAACAAATTTATAAACGTAGGAAAGCTCTTCACCAGCATGCATTAAAGGCATTTTTGTTTTGTTTTCATATATTACTCTTGCAATGTCTAGGACTTAGAATAAAAACTAGATTCCTACCAAGGATTATAGGATGGGGGATTGTGTAGGGCACATATAGGTAACAAGACAAGGAAGTGTTTGGGGAAAGGTGTCAGGGACTGGATGAGGGGAAAGAATGTATTGTTTGCCAGAAAAGGATCTGTACCCTATCTCTGAGTTGTTGTTGTTGTTGTTGTTGTTGTTGTTGTTGTTGTTGTTGTTTCTGAGCCAGAAACAGGCAAAAAGAGAAATAGAAAAAAGAGTATATATGATTTAAGATTCGAGTGACTCATAGTCAACCTCAAGTACAGAAATGCCAAAGCTGTCCAAAGTCAAAGTTAAATACTATGTTCCATAAGATTAGCTGTGAAGATGGTTTAGAAAATTGGGCAAATTACAGAGTTTGTACCCCTCATTTATCCACAGTAAGATTTATATTCCATTCTAAAACCAAATTATATTCTTTCTCACATCAGCTCATTGATGTCCAGACTCTCAAATAAGGGCTGGCTTCAAAATCTCAAAGTTTAGCTTTTGATTCTAGAAGACCTAAACTATCACAGAATACCTTGAGTAGCACACATTCCTAAAATTCCCTGTGATTTGTTTGTTTGATTTTGCTTTAGCTCAGCGACCAAATGTTCGTATCCTGCCTGCAATAAAAATGAAGTAGATACATTTATTTTGTTTTGTTTTATTTTTTGGTGGGAGTAACCAAAAGTGTTATTTTTTTTACATTCAATTGCTTTGATCCCCAGATAATTGTACTAAATGTGTCCAAGTTAGAGAGAATTAGCAAAGATTAAAGAATATAGGGATGCTTAAATAGGAAAAATAGATTATCGAAAGCCTAGAATATTTCTGGTGTATCTATTTTTATTTTGGATCAGGTTATAGAAATAGGACCTAGAGTCACTCAAATAAAGTTCATGAGATCTGACCTTAAGTCCTTTGACCTATTAAAAAATCAACTTAAATTCAATTTCATAACGGGTTAGACTGAGCTTGTAAAGAACAATCCTTAGGAAGCCAAAGGTGAACTGGCTTGGGGAAAGCAAAGGCTCTCCAGGACCTCACCACACTTCTCTCAAGGTTTCTTATTGTCACACAAACTTATGTTTCATTCTTCTATAACCTTTTCCCAGCGCCCTTTCTTCCAAGCAGGTCTCTGTGTCAGCTCACCAGAGAGGAGGCTTGTGTTAGAGCACAAAAAACAAAAGTTGCTTACAGGTAACCTGCTTTCTGGGCTTTAATTCTCCGAAGGGAGGCATTGGAGGAAAGGAGAAGTGGAGAGTGTGTTTTGTATTGTGTGAGGAGAAGGAAGAGTAAAGATGGGCAGAGAGAGCAAGAGGCAGAGTGGCAGTGGTGTCTGTAAGAAGGGAGTCCCCTGTGGGGAAGGGTTTAGGAGCAGACTTAGAGAAGTCGGACCTTTAGCTTGGGCCACTCAGCATCAGCAAACCCACCAGTAGTCAAACTTAGCTTTGGAGCCACAGAGCTGCCTGCCTTCAAAGGTCCAAGTGGGCCTGGATGATGATGTGTAGCTCATTGATACATCCCTAGTGCCCGGAACAACCATGTCCATTTGTAAGTTCTCAGTGTTTGGTGAATGAATGAACGAATGACATTCAGTGAAGAACATTATGAACCAAAGTAGACCTTTTCATTTTGGAGGCACTCTATACGTTTCTTGAATTTTTGTAGGATTCTAGGAATGACAAGTCCTAGTCTCCCTCAAAAAAAATTAATAGTGACATATTGCATTTCCTATCATTCTGGCAAGACAGAGGTTGAGTCAGATTTAATTTCATTTCTTTCACAGCTACGGTTTGGAAGTGGGATGCCTACCCATGCAAAAATATATCTGTGAGAGACTAAATGTGACCTAGTGTCCAGGAGAAGGTAATAGATCCAAGGCCTCTCTACAGGAAGAGTCATCAGAGCCCCTTGATCTCCTCGGGAGGGCAGGTCCAGAGTTTTTATTTATATGATGTTTAGGAGTCTTAGGGTTGACCATCCAAGTTAGAGAAAGATGTGAGGTGGATCTTGAAGCTGTATTTGCATAGTGTTTCTCTGAAGATTAGGAAGCATCTATCATGCAAATAAAAAATAAAGAAATAAGGTTGATGGAAATGGGGAAGGGAAGCTAAAGTTCTCTCACACCACCCTTGGTGCCATCGATGCTCTGTGCTACCTCAGGGAAAGGTGCACACACGTTCTCAAACACATAGTCACACTCACCTACACACCCATCTATGCACATACAGTGGAGGATAAATACATTTATCCTGGCTAATTTTTATTTTGCTGTATTAATAAAACCCTGCTGGTTTAAACTAATTAAGCTTAGGGCAGTGTACATTGGTTTCAGCCTACCTTGAAGGTATTTTCCCAGGCCTCAGTTGTGTGGGAGAGTGATAAAAATAGAGTCCCTAAAATACATATAAATAACTGTTTCTCAAATATTTGGAATGTTTTATTCTATTACATTTATGAAAAAAATCTCTCTGCCATTTACAAAATATTTTTATTGATAGGTAGTGCAAGTCATTGTCTTAATGACCACAAATTCTCAACCTTGAATAAATAAATGAGTTTTCACTGATTTAATATGTTAAAATTAGTGCACACAATTGTAAATGAAAGACTGAGAATCAGTGGGGTCTTTAGTCAAATATGATTAACTTCAACTTCTATTGTGATGTCAAATTTGTCAAATATTTATTAGAAACCATGTTTCTACCTATTTCATTCATGTCGTGAAACTCATACATTAACACACAATGGATACTGACTAATTTTAGAAACCCAGAACCACAGCAAGTATTTTTTTTTGGGGGGGGTGGGGAGTGCTCTTTGGTAAACTTTTTAAAAATTATAATTTCAAAATAAAATAGGGTACTACCAGATAGAAAAAGCCAAGTTTGCTTTTGCACTATCTCATAACCTCTTCTGACCTGTGGCTCTCTTTCTCTTTAGGTAATAATTATCAGATGACAATTCATTGACATACAAGTATACAAGCAATAAAAAGATAGATACATTGTGTATACTTGTGCTAAAAGGCTAGAGGAAACCCAAAGCTAGAATATAAAACTGGTCTGTATAAATATCCGTAGCAAAAGTTCAAAAGGAACATGCAATGTTATACACTTAAAATATTAGCCAAATTTAGGGGCGTCTCGGTGGATCAGTTTGTTAAATGTCTGACTTCAGATCAGGTCATGATCTCACAGTTCGTGAGTTCGAGCTCCGCATTGGTCTCTCTGCTGACAGCTTGGAGCCTGGAGCCTGCTTCGGATTCTGTGTGTGTGTGTGTGTCTCTCTCTGCCCCTCCCCCCCCTCTCTCTCTTTCTCTCTCTCTCTCTCTCTCTCAAACATAAATAAACATTTAAAAAAATCATATAGGCATCTGACCCAGAGATTTAAAAAAAATATTAGCCAAATTTAGACATAATCTAGTAGGTCATATATATATTTTTTATATGATGTTTATTTTCATAAAAAGAAATCTGGAAATATAAAAACAAGAAGAAAAGGATAGAATCGAAGGATGTTCATAATCCTATCAACCTAAGCACAACCAAAGCTAACATTCAGATTAATTTTTTTTGGCCTTTAAATTCAGTATTTTTAATACACATTGCAACTTACGTTACATCTTATTTTTTAAATTTTCTATTATGATATAAGCATTTTTCACATTATTTATGCTTTTCATCATGTTTTAAATGGTTGATAGATCATAGATTGTATAACAAAACTATTCAAGTCTTCAACATCCTTATAGAGTTAAGTTAGATATATTTCATGCTAAGATTATTCTCTCTCTCTTGTTATTGGTATTAAGAATAGGATTTTGTACTCTTTTCCAGCATTTCTTTTTTTTAAGTTTATTTATTTTGAGAAAGACAGAGACAGTGCAAGTGGAGGAGGGGCAAAGAGAGAGGGAGAGACAAAGAATCCCAAGCAGGCTTCGCACTGCCAGTGCAGAGCCTGATGCGGGGCTCGAACCCACCAGATCATGACCTGAGCCGAAACCAAGAGTCAGACACTTAACCAGCTGAGCCACCCAGGCTCCCCAATTGTCTGCATTTCTATTTTCTTATTTGTAAAATGTGAAGGGAAGGATGTGCCTCCCAAGACAACAGTTCAACATACCCCAGCACATAGTATGAATTCACTAAAGATTGTAGAATAAGGAATTGAATGAATGAATGAATGAATGAATGATAACGAAATTCCTAGTGGGTTTCATTGTTTGAATTAGGAGATTAGGGGAAGACAGCATATCCATACACATCCATTATTTCCATCTCGACTCCATCCTATCCCTAACTCCATCCCATCACTTGTCTCCATCCATCTTTGTACTCATTTCTGCCTTATAGCTTCACTTTGGGTTTTAGGTGCATCAAAGAGAAACACCACAGAGCCACACATGCTCAGAAATGATGAAGTGAAATGAATGTTGTCCATCCCCTTAAATGAACCAGGTCTTGTTTCTTCTTTTCCTCCTCCCTAAAATCTAAATTCCATGACTTTCTTGTTGCAGGGAATGCGCACAGCTCTCCACAGGTTGTCTTGTGCTGCAAAAACTAAGATACGGAAGGTTCCCCTGATCCAGGTGACATTTCTTTCAGCTGGAGACATGGGACAGATGATCTGAGCAACCATTCTAAGTTCATAACAAATATTTCATCACAGTTGCAGCTTTCCTCCTTTTTACATTGTTGAGTTATAGCTCAGAGTCCCCAGCATCCTATTATGAGTCAGGTATATCATAATAAGCTCCAGTATGTAAAATGTGCCATTATCTCTACTACTGCTTTATCACTTCTGGGAAATTCATGTGTAGGAATTTGGGCAATCCTTCAAGATGAATTTCCTTATTAGCCTGTGGTTATAAAATGCAATCAGTTAGCAGAGTCTGCTGTCATCCAACCATTAAAATGTGATGCCTGAGGCTTTTAGCTTTGCTCATTATCATCTTTTGATTCCTTTGTAAATACAGTTTGCCATTTGAACTGCTTTGCTAATTATTGGGAACCGTATCCCATTCCTGCAAACCGGTGAAACGTATCGTACTTCACTGAAATGGAAATAAGAGCAAATTTGACCTTTCAGAATCAGGACAAAATTGGTGGGAAAGAGGACTCAATGGGCCAATTCCACTACATAGACTGTACCGACGGACAGACACTATGCCTATCCCTCCATATAGACCAATGGTTCTAGAATCAACTGTCATAGAATCATAGGGTGTTTTTAATGATATACATTCAGAATCTCCAATACCGATCTACTAAGTCAGGATTTTTTTTCATGAACACAAAGGTTGAAAACTCATTGGTAAAGGATTATAGGTTTACAGGCTCTAACACTTAAAACAAAAACAAAAACAAAACTTGGCCTAAAGGTTTCTGGTTTTTTTGACAGCTTTTTTATTAAAGATGTTTGAAGATCACAATCTGATTTTTAGATTCATTTTATCATTGACTCATTGATGATTTTACCAACCTAGAAGGCAAGTAATTATGCCATTCAACTGATGTAAATATTAATGAAATTTATACACAAACGTACAAATATTTTTAAAAAATCTTTGAATAACCAAGAGAAGGAAAATGCAGTGTGTTTCCTCCTACAACATATTTTCATGCTGTGTGACCTCATCTGGGACCTCACAGCAGCTCAAAAATATCTTCAGTCATCTAACAGATTACCTACCACTTCTCCACAGCTGTTTCTGCAGACTGTCCTCCATCTTTCTGAGCAGCTGTTTCTCTCTCCTATGTGACAGTGAAGATGCAAGATGTTCCAACTTCTTCCCCACCTCAATATTTCCCTGCATCATTGCATTGTCTCTACCTTATATATATGAAAAAAAGTTCCCAAAGATAATCCTGCCAAAATCCTAAAACTTTAAATTCTTTGTGACTTTAAAGAGATACGACATATAGATTCCTGGAAGAAGAATGATTCCTGCTACCCATGGGCAGATGGAGGCAAGACACAGATGCTAGAGAGGACTGGGCATGAATAATTGTCGGGTGTGAGGGCTGAGATATCAAAGGAGGACAGCTGGAATGACAGGTGTGGATGACAGGATACCTAAAAACAAGGATCAGTCTCAGAATCGAGGAGGATAGGATTTGGGAGAGCAAGAGAGGCCTCAAACCTGAAGCCATGCAACGAGAACACAGCTGCAGAAGCTGGACTTATAGCCAAGTGAAGAGACATTAAAAATCAAGGATGGAAATGGATTTAGTCAGAGCAGCCACAGGGATCAAAGATCCCAAGTACAGATTGTGCTGAAAGCTTTTTTTGTCATTGGTGACCCAGAGGTTGTTACTTCACCCTTTTTGATTTTTAAAAGTTCCTGTCCTTATTCCTAGAGTGGCTGAGAAGTTACTTAAGTCTTAAAAATTTTTTAAAAATCTAAACCTTGATCTCATCCTCTCCTGTCACTTTCAGGATTCTGTGTCCTGTATACTGTGAAATGTGAAGAGGATCCTTTTATAGGGGATATCCTCCTTTTACTTTTTGACATTGCATCCTAACTTTTCCTTGTATAATCCGCAAACCCTGTTAGGTGTGGTTTGAACAAAATTGACTTTCAGCTTCTGGTTTCTAGGATGAGCACATAACTCAAGTCTGGCTAATCAAAGTACCGTATCCCTCTGGTCCAGTGATTGGTTCAAGGATGATACATGACCCAAGTTGTGCAAATCAGAGAAGATAAGCTTCTGCCTTAGGACTTCTTTTTTCTTTTTCTTTTTTTTTTTTTTTTGAGAGAGAGAGAGAGAGAGAGAGAGTATGAGCAGGGGAGAGGTAGAGAGAGAGGGAGAGAAAGAATCCCAAGCCGGCTCTGCACTGTCAGCACAGAGCCTGACACTGGGTTCGAACCCACGAACTGCGAGTTCATGACCTGGGCCAAAATCAAGAGTTGGATGCTTAACTGACTGAGCCACGCAGGTGCCCCTGTTTAAGCAACTTTTAATTCAACTGATTAAACTGAAAATAGAAAGTGATTCGACCAATAGAAATTAAAATGTGGTACAATTCTAGTGAACCATCATGTGTCTTCATGGGCTGTATGCATTCACCACCACTCCAGATAATTTTGTGCTTCTGTGATAATTCAGGTTTATAGCAGGTTCAACCATCTGTCATTCAGCCTGGTCTCTTTTGGATTAGAATGTTTCTTCTTTCCTCTGGTCATGCAATATCTGCATATGTATTTTGATGCTATGTTGTTGATGGATGATTGCCCAAACTATATGCTTGTTCAGTGAACACTTTATTAATGCCCAATGTTTTCTTGTGGAATCATTCTTCCTTCATTTTCAGCCCAGTTGGTTTGGGTGGTACTGACTATACCCCAGTTTCCAGGTGTGTGGGACACACGACTCAGACCAAGTCGCTTAAAGATTTCTCTGAGTCTTTTACTAGAATTCTCTGGAGAAAGGATCATTCTATTTTCTGGCATCGTTAATTATAAGTGTATGTAAGTCTAAAGCTGCAAGTGGCTATTTTTGGGTCACTCAGTGTCTATATGAGATTGAGGCCAACACAGAGAAAAGCAGAACTTAAGAGATGGAGAAATAGTGTAGTTTAATGAAGACGTATTTGAACTTGAATTTATGGATGCCCAAAGTCATCATTGCTTAAACTTTTCAGTGATAGGAGCCAACAAATTCCCCTTTCTTTGCCTTAATCTGGTTTAGGTTGGATTTTTGACACATGGAACCAAATTCTTGACTATACATTGATACCAAGATGTCATTGCTTATGGGTTAATGTCAGCTGTCACAAAATTCCAAAAATTCATGAGAAGAAAGTGAATCTTCTGAATCCCGTGCCTCAGCATTTGCCGAGTGACTGGCTGACTTCTCTGAAAATATCCTTGGTTGTCATGGCAATGGAAGGGCACAGATACTCAGAGATGATTCTGAAATACTTTCATATATAATCTGAACTGGGTGGGAGACATATCTAACTCAGAGCTGAGAGTCCTATGAACATCACGGCATTGATAGAACCTCCTAAGATTCTCTGAGACATACTGGTTTTGGCTTCTTTATGTTGCTCAAGGAATCGAAAGGGGCAGTATTCTCATAAAAGAGATGACAGACAAACGTGACCTCGTATCTTTGCTAATACTCAGTGATGGGTGTCAAATATTGGTGCTGCCTCAACTCTTTAGATTGCCTGCCACACGTATTCTTCGGAGTTTTTTCCCTCCGTGTTGTAACCATGAGAAAACATAATATATAAGCAATAAGGCCAGGCTATCATGTTTTTTTCTTTCCCAAGATTTCACATAGCTAGCCACAGAACTCTGATTTAAAAGACCAAAAGACGGATACAATTTTGTTCCATTTTCTGAAATTTCCCAACAGTGATACACTGAACTCTATTTGAAATATCATTTGTGAAAATTTTGAGTTTCTATAGGGCTTAGATCTTGCTAAATTTCTTAGAGCAACCTGACAGCTCATCTCTTTCATATAAGATCACGTCTAAGGTGGTTTAGTTCTTTGATAGTCACCTATTCAAATGATAGTACTTATAATGAAAAGTATCATGATAAACTCTGAAATATCATACATTTGGGGGTACATTGTTTGAGATTAAGATTTAGGGGTATATTTTCATCATTAATCCTTTTTTAAATTTATCCTTTAAGAAAAGTTGATCTTTTATAAAACAGCAATTATATTAATAGTTAAGGAACAAGTTCACGCCCTGGTTCTTCAACTGCCTAAACCTGAAAGGGGGACTTTACCTCTGTAAGCCAGTGTTTTCAGATGTAAAATGCAGGATTTAGACAAGATGAAAATATGGGTCCTTTCCTACTTTGAATCTACGCTTTTATGTAACATAAGCAATACTTAGAAATAGGAATTAGCAGATGATTAATAAAAAACTTCCATATGCCACAGCGACAGGGATTCATTTCTAAAACTACAAGGCAATCAAGTTATTAAGGCAATTATTTTAACTAGAGAAAAGATGTGAGAGCAAGTCTAAATTTACTTGGCTGGATGTTATATAAGCTACTTCTGTGCAATGTTTTAATTCCTGGACTTGATAACAGTGCTAGAGAAACTGGTTTCTTGACCTCGTTTCATCAAATAAAGACTAACGATGCCCCATGCTGTAGGGGGCATGGAAGTATGGTGCCCAGATCTCCCTATAAGGAAGGCCTTGCTGCCCTCCCCCTTACCACTGAGGGGAGTGAGATCAGCAGACAGCAGGCTGCCCACTCCTTCAAGGACAAGGTGCTGGAGATAACTTGCCAGTACCACACTCTTGCTGGGGGCAGTCTGTGTTCCCTGACCAAGTGGGTGCACAAAGGCTTCCACATAAGAGCCTCCACAGGACCGATTTGTCCTAGCACCCCCATTTCCCGCTGGGTTGGCCAGCTGGCATCACAGATTGACTTCTCCTTCTGCCCAGTGCTGCTTCCGTATGCTTGTGTTGATCTCTCATAGATACGTTACCCCCCAAACTCCATCTTAGCATCTGATTCTAGGCACCCCAACCTCAGACGCCTGTACTTAGAAATTATGAATTCATGTATTTATCTTGCTTGGTCACATATAAGGCATGAAGGGATTAATGTCCATTTCAACATTAATGTCCGTTTTAATGTTAGATAGTGGGATTTTTAATTTTTTAATTTTTAATTTTTAAAAGATTTTATTTTATTTTTTATAACTTTATTTTTTTAAAGTTTGTTTATTTATTTTGAGAGAGAGAGAGAATGAGTGTGAGTGGGGAGGGCAGAGAGGGAGGGAGAGAGAATTCTAAGCAGGCTCTGCCCAGTGAGCACAAAGCTAGATGTGAGGCTCAGTCTCATGAACTGTGAGATCATGACCTGAACCAAAATCAAGAGTTGGACACTCAACTGACTGAGCCACCCAGGTGCTTCAAGATTTTGTTTTTAATATCTACACCCAACATGGGGCTTGAACTCACAACCCCGAGATTAAGAGTTGTATGCTCCACTGACCGAGCCAGTCGGGTGCTCCAACAACTAAATAGTGAGTTTGTTTTTTTTTTTTTAAGTAGGCTCCACACCCAACCTGGAGTCCGATGCGGGGATTGAACTCATGACCCTGAAATCAACACCTCAGCTGAGATCAAGAGTTGGACGCTTAACCCACTAAGCCACCCAGGTGCCGAAATAGTGAGATTTTTTTTTAACTTTTGTTTTGGACTTGTCCATATTGCTTCAATTTTTCCAAAATGATGAACAAGCATAATGTTTACCAAAAATTGAAATAATTATAAAGCAAGAATAATAAACAAATCTAGTATTGATAATGCAATGGGACAAGGGAGTTAAGGGATTAATAAATTTTAAAAATTAGCAATAGATTTGAAATCAGAATTCAGCCGTATTTATTTTTTATTGTTATACAGCTGGAAACCTCAATATTGTTGTAAACTCTTCCCAATATTTTTATCTCATGTTAGTTTCCCTATAGAATTGAGTACTAAAGGTGCTTTGAAAATTTGCATACTGGAACAATTTACCAAAGTGTAAGATAATCATACACACAGTGTTGCCATGGATTTTTAAATTTTAAAGTTTGACAAAGTACATCTTCTTTCTTCTATTTATAAATCGAATTTTGCCCATGCTTTGAGAGGGCTCAGATTGATAAATACATACATTCTACCCAGTGCGCTTGGGAGTGTCTATTATTTTGAACAGGCAATAATTTTTGAGACTCTACTTATCTTCACATAGAATGGAAATAATTTTGAAAAAGGAATGGAAATAAGGTGAACAGAAACAGATATTGGAAGGATATAATGTAATAGTCTTCCTCAGGCCAATCTCAGATGTCTACAGTTTTAATTAGGATCATAGGTGATAACTGATGGTTAGAGGGGCCCCAGGGCCATAATCATAGTTTCCATAATATTCTGGATTTCTAGAATGTTAGCCAATTGCTCTAGTTTCAATCCCACCAGGACATCTCAGGGTGACATCTTCTGAGTGCTTTCCTCACTGCTAAACTGAACATTGCCATTGGCAAATAAAATCCTTTGGTCTTAGATAAGTGTAAGAAATAAAAATATCTCCTCGATTCTATCTATAGATTGTTACTATTTTCCATCTATGGTATCTACTTATTAATAGAAAAAACAAAACAAAAAAACCCTTTGTTTTCCAGGTGCTACGATACCAGAGCTCCTACAATTGTTTAATTAGGAAGCACCATACAAATTTTCTTTCTCCCTACCTTCGGAGACACAATTACTTATGTAAAATTTTTCTCTCTTTCTCTTTCTCTCCAGAATGTCAAATGCTAAGGATCATATTACCTTATAATGAAAATTTCTGTTAAAACACACAAATACACTTCTTCGAAACAACATGTGATAAATTGACATGTTCACTACAAAAAAAAAAAAAAAACAAACCTTTTTTTTTTTTTTTGTATGCATTGTTATGGGGTTTTTAGATGCTTGTTGAAAAGAGGCCAAGTTCAAAATGAAAGAAGACAAAACTAGACTAATCGACGTGGATGGGCCCAGAGCAAGTATCCACGGTCAGAAACAGCTTTCCCAAAGGCGGGGTTTGGTAATGTTTCACTGGAGCCACACTTACCAGGCTGCAGCATGTATGGAATGGCTTCACATCCTTACAAAAGTCAGAGTAAAGATGTGCCCAGTGGGGAAGAACAGCAATAACTCCAAGAAGCAGCATTCCAGAGTGCTAACACGTATTTGAGATTTCAATTAAGAGTCCCTACCCACAGGTGGATTTCTTCCAAGCACTGCCCTTTGGGCCTTGCTTTCACAAGCCAGGAAAACGACCCTCCATCTATAGGGCTTTGTTTTCCGGGTGTGTTGTGAGACAATGGAATAATGAATAGCAAACTCAGCTGGTGCCAGAGCTCTGTCACACAGGCCTGGCATCTGGGAGTCTGGTGTTTTTACTCATAGCAGCTGTGCAAGTTTGGAAAGACGTTCCATTCTGAAGATCCACTAACCCCTGCTAAGGGCCACAGTTTAGTATGAACATATTTTAAGGGATAAATAAGTGTTGAATCTTGTTGAACCCAAGCCCAGATTGTGCTAAAAAATAAAAAAACTGTGGTAAATAATCTCCAAGATCTCGCAGACTCATGTGCTTCAAAGCTCACATTTTGAGAGGTGTTGGCAGTTATCTTGATAATGTATTTAGAATGGTTTCTTAATGCTGTGCTTTGTTCTGTGAAATGTTTGGGGAAGACATTTAAATATGGCCCTTCACTTAGTGTGGGCTTGTTCCTTATGTGAATGAGTAAATTGTTTTACGGTTCCTGTGAACTATGATAAGAAGACTGTGCCTCATTAATTCATTCAACAAATATTTATTGAGCACCTGCTACGCCAAGCACATTATTAGGTACATCAGATTGGGCAGGTTACAAAACAAAATCCCTGCTGCCATATTGTTGTGCATAAATGAGAAGTGTCACCTCTATACTAGTTTGAAGGCAGGGTATATGATAAATCAGAACTGAGACTCTTAAAACATCACTTTAACTGGACCCAGCCTACTATTTCTTTTTTGTTCTAATATTCCAGTCAAACTACACATTTCATTATAAATACTAAATTTCTCATTTTTTTTTCTGTTGAATTTTTGTATCTTCTCCTCCTCACTTCTGGAACATTGTCATCCCCATGTTTCAATTTTCAAGATCTACTCACCCATCAAGGTCCTATTCAATATTCCCTACTCAATGTCCATATCCCTGAGACTAATGTGTATTCTTCCTCTAGGATCATATAGCCACTTGTTTAGATTCAAGTTACCTTTGTTTACATACAGCCTATCACTCTTCTCTCCTTCCTATCCTCCCAAACATCCAACGAACCCCATGTATGCATGAACTTGAGACTTAATAGGCATGTCCCTTTTTCTTTTTTCGGTAGGTTTATCGTTATATTTATATATCAGCTTAGATCCCAGATTACCTAATTGTTCTACATAATTTTAATTAGATTGACATTTTGTATTGTAGTTCGAGCAAAATTTGCGGCCATTTATAATGAATCTTCACCATCATCGATCAAGATTAGTCAGGAAGACAAAGCCTGCATCAGATAGTTTAATAGTGCATATTGTGATAGCTAAAAGATCTGCAGGAGATAGAGAAGCCAGAAAATAACAATAACATGAAACCCATGGCAGGAGGTAAGGTTAACCAAGCCAACAGCCAATGTGTCTTCATGAGAACCACACCTTGGGAGAGCATCTCCTAGAGGAAGTAGGACCCCAGAGAAGGCAGTTTTCTGGTGGGTGTTAGACATACGGAGAAGATGCAGTTATTGTTGGAGACTCTACTTAAAGTAGAGAGGAGAGGGAAAAAAATCCCCTGGCTTCTTTACCCCATACTCCAATCTCTAGCCAATGCCTCCCATTGGTTGAAAGCAGTCAGAAACAGTTAAAAAGGGAGTCCAAGAAATTCAGTTGGCAGAGTTCAGTTCCCTGCAATACAGAACAGAACAAAGGAATGGTGAATAATGCATCTGGGAACAAACAGCCAAATTATCAGCACTGCCTACTTAATCAAAAATTTACTGCCTAAGCTATCTTTAAATGGTAGCTAATTGTTTAGTTTACAAATATTTGATCTTCAGTTAGAAGCTCAATTTGATTATAACACCTTTTGAACATGGGCCACTTTTTAAAAATTTTTATTTAAGTAGTCTCTACACCCCATGTGGGTCTCGAATTTATAATTCCAAGATCAAGGGTTGTACACCTCTCTAACTGAGCCATCCAGGAACCCCAAACATGGACCACTTTTGAGGTTTTTGTGAGCTAAGTTAGTCTCAAAATACCATGCAATATGGTATTGGTTATTTCTTCCATTGTCTTTTTCAAGAAACAGTTTGGTTTGCTCTCTCCTTTAGTTATGTTCTCGTCTGGGATTACTTGCTCTGGCAGCACATACACGTGTCTCTTACTTTGGGCCGATTTCACAGTTTTCTTTCTCATTTCTCTATCAAACTCCATCTGAGAGCACTTGATAATCTAGTTGGTAGAAAAATATAAATATAAACAGCTAAATGTTGGTAGTGGGCATCCTTGATGGTCCCCAGCGATTCTCACTACTGGGATTCGCACTCTTGTGTAGTCCTTTGATGCCGGGCTCAAAGTGGAAGTGATTGTGTGTGTGTGAATTCCAAGGTTAGGTCATAAATGGCAATGCAACTTCATGGTGGTCTCTTGGATTCCTTGCTATGGTGGATGCCAACTTGTCAAACTGTCAAGACACTCAAGCAGTCCCATAGCCCATATGGAGAGGGGCAGAGGCCAACCGCCAGCACCAACTTAACAGCCATGGAATGAGTCACTTTGACAGTAAATTTTCTAGCCCCAGTTATGCTTTTGGATGACTGAAGACGCTCCAGCACAAATCTGACTGCAATCATGAGAAATCATAAGCAAGAGGTGCCTGGCTGAGCTGTTTCCAAATTCCTGATCTTGAGATTTTATAAGTTTGGGAATAAGTTGTTATGCAGCATGAGATAACTGGTGACAGTTGCTATTTTCATGATAGTGCTTCAAAGGGGAGTTTGTAAAGTTGATGCTTGAATAATGCTGATATCCCCAGGGTGCCTGGTGGTTAAGTGTCTGACTGCGGTTAAGCGTCTGACTGCGGCTCAGGTCATGATCTCACAGTTTGTGGGTTCAAGCCCCACGTCAGGCTCTGTGCTGATGGTTCGGAGCCTGGAGCCTGCTTCAGATTCTGTGTCTCCCTCTCTCTCAGCCCCTCCCCTGCTTACACTCTGTCTCTCTCTCAAAAATAAATAAACGTTAGTAATGCTGATATCCCCCCTCTCACAGTACTTTGCAAGTTGCACACTAAATGTCTTTCAAATAAATTTTGTTCTTTCTTCTAATAAACTGGGGAGTTAGGTGTGGCAAGCCTTTTTTTTTTTTTTAATTAACTTTATCTTACATTTGAAGAAATTTGACACTCAGAGTTTAACTTGCCCAAGTTTCTTCAGTTGGTTAGTAGCAGATCTTGGATCCAAGTCCATGTATTCTAATCCAATCCCTTCTGTGTATATTGCTGGGGATTTTCAGCACTACGGCAAGGCAAAGATACAGACTTGCTGGTGATCCTCAAATTTAGAACGTGTGCACCTGGCTAATCCACCTTTGCAAGTAAAGAATCCAAAGAGACAACACAACATGCAGCTGTGAAACTGACCGATGGTGGCTGGATAGGCAGGAGTGAGCTCTGGCTGTTACTACACATCACTGTTCTTGTTCATTCCCTTGTCTACTAATACTTTCCAGACCCCCGATTCTAGGCATCTTGAAAATCTAGTTGCAGCTTTTCCTTTCCAAGGATTTGGTCAAGATTATAGACACATGTGCTTGGAACGTCCAGAGTCTGTGTCACAATGTGTTTCTTATTTATGATTTTACTGAAGATTTCTAAATATCTAGAACAGTCCCACAGACTCCAAGACACTTAACACTAAGGCTGTTTGATAATAAAAACATTCTTTTCCTCTGACAGACCAAAATAAATGTGTACATTAAGATTTCTTGCTGGTTATTCATTTATTTCATAAAAATGAAAATTTGCAATCCCTGAAATACATTTTTATATTCTTTATCACTATCCAATATTAAATAACTCATGTTCTGATTTGTTCCATGCTGGGCACCATAGGCAAAGGTAGATTTCCCATTAGATTGTGAAATCCAATGTGAATGACACACTTACTCTCCACTGCCTCTTCTCCCAGTTCCCTGAATGCTTTTACTTATAGGAAATCACATGAAAATAAATATCAAGGATAGAATTCAGAAGGAAAAGTCATGACGTGATAGTTTGGAAAGTATTTTTAAAAGAACGAAGCTTGACCCCACCTCTTTGCTTGGGAGGGCCAGGCTCACTTCAATGTCTAGAACAGGGATTAGCCACTTAACCTGCATATTAACATCACCTGGGGAAGATGTTGCCAATCAGTACTGTGGGATCCTACCTCAGAGCAATTCAGTTAATTCAGAATCTTCGGGATGGAGCTCAGGTATCAGCCTTTTGTCTTTTTTTAATTTTTTAACTTTTTTTTTTTTTTTTAGTTTTGAGAGACATAGAGACAGAGCATGAGCAAGGAAGGGCAGAGAGACAGGGAGATACAGAATCTGAAGCAGGCTCCAGACTCTGGGCCATCAGCACAGAGCCTACGCACGGGCTCAAACTCACAGACCGTGAGATCATGACCTGACCTGAAGTCGGCCACTTAACCGACTGAGCCACCCAGGCGCCCCAGGTATCAGCTTTTTTACCCAGTTCTCCAGGTATTCCAACTACAGCCAAGTAAAGAGCACCAGCCACAAGTATTTGGGGGCTGACTGTAGACAACAGAGCCTTCTTATTTCTCCTACCAACTTGCTTTCTGGCAAGAGGAACCAAGTCAAAAATAATGAAGTCTGTCTCCTAGGCATGCTTCATGGTAGGGCCAGGACTGAGCAAGACACCAGAGGTATGTGTTTTCTGCCTACCCCTGACGAAACTCGATCTTAAATTTCTGAACAATGTACAATTTTAATGGCCTTCATTTACCTCTAGCTCTTGTGAGTAAAGTTATTGAGAAGACACAGTATATCTTATTTAATAGGCTGAGGACAATGACAATAATAGCTGTAGCCTGTGTTAGTAGTAGATTTTTAGAAGTAATTGTATTGAATGCTGCCTATGTTTTAATAATAGGCAGGATAACATTATAAACAAAGTTCGCTGTTGCTTTAAAATGGCTCCCAAGTGCACACTCTTGCCCCGTCGTACTTAATTCTCGCAGACACTTACATACCTGTATAGATCGCCTTCTTATAAAAACTCCACATTCTCATGAAGTTTCCTCTCCTGTGAGAAAGGCTTTAGGGCCTTTTTCTATTGTTGCGTATGTCATCAAAGGGTTCATAGATATGTCATCATCCCATTTGACTTTAAGCTCTGAGCGTAGTGATCTGGTTTTCATCTCTTCGTATTCCAGTGACTGTACAGTAATCTACCCATAATGGATGCTTAACAGGTGCATAAAATAAATACATGCAAATGTCCTCTGCCTAATTTCCTCTTGTAGATGAGCAATTTTTCTCTGTTAGAAAAAAAAGAAAGTCTGGTTATAGAATGGCAAGACTATGTAACAGATCCTTCTCTGCATTATGTCATTTTCCAGAATTTAGATGTAATGGACAGTATAAATCCTTGAACACTAAAATTATGTAAGTTTCAGCTTCTAAGTAAGCCAAAAGCCTAAGAATGACAGAACATTAAACATAGCTGCCTTGGAAGTACTTTATTTAAATGGAGGGCAGAGGTAGTTAACCTTGGTTTGTATGCCAGATTCCTTGGGCTAATTTAATTTTTTAGTGCCTACACTCATTTTGTTTTCCCAATCATGTACACTGGACACACATTAAAATTAGAAATTTACATTGTAAATATTAAAAAAAAATTTGTTGTTTTAAATATTTATTTTTTGAGAGAGAGAGACCAAGTGGGAGTGGGAGAGGGGCAGAGAGAGAGAGAGGGAGACACAGAATCCGAAGCAGGCCCCAGGCTCTGAGCTGTCAGCACAGAGTCTGACGCTGGGTTCAAAACCAGGAACCACAAGGTTATGACCTGAGCCGAAGTCAGTTGCTTAACCGACTGAGCCACCCAGACGCCCCTAAATTGTAAATATTTTTTAAAGGTGTGTGTCCTCTCTCTAAAAAATTACTTTAAAAATTTTAACATTCGAATCCACACATGTTTTGGGATGTACAGGATAAAACAAGTACTAACAGATCAAGTGATGATTTATTATCTTATTTGTAGTTTCACTTTAGCATATTAAGATGAACATCTCAGCAAATAATTCTCCATTGCTTTGTTTGCCATGGCCACTGCGATCTTCCTCTACCTGTTTAACAAACATAATAGAAAATTGATTTTCCTCTTTTATATGAAAAAAGGATCAATAAAGATTAAGTACAGGCTAAATAGATTGATTAATGGGATTTAACTCAGAACAAATACTGGCTGCTGGGAAAAGACATATATAGAAAGTTGTATGATATGATAGAGGTATCCCCAAATCTTCCCAAGATTAATGTCATTAATCTTGACATGAATGATACTACTCTATGCTTGCATTTCCATCTGGAAGAAAACAACTGATGAAAAACAGCTATATGGTTATGCATTATGGTTAATGGGTTTATTTCTGTGTGCCTGTTTATGGAAAGCTCTTTTTTTTTCTTCTGACAATAATTCTTTTAAACCAAATTCCTACAAAGAAATATCCTATTTCTTTGCATTTCAAAAACCGGTAGAAAGAGGGCATGACCTTAGAACTATGGTTCTAAGAAAAGGCTTTATAAAATAATCAATGGCTTCTCTTGTGACTGGTTAAAAATAACATGAGGTAGTTGTCGTTTTAAAGAGATAACACACACATCCCATTTAAAAATTTTCTTTTCTTTATTCTCACACATTTATTGAGCCCTTACTGAGCCAGGGATTGGAGTCAGTGAAAATACAAATGTAGTTCCTACTCATATATATACATTCTATCCAGAGGAGACAGAAAACAGCGAGTAACCAAATTTGTCAGTGAGATAATAGCACGTGGTGGTGAGATTGGACTAAAATAAGGCATGAAATATTGGGGAGGGGATGCTCTTTTGGATAAGGCGGAGTGGAAAGTCCTTTTCAAGGAGGAAACTAGGACATCCAGAAGGAGCTGACCACGCTGAACTACCAAAGAACTCGCTTCAGGCAGGCGAATAGCGAATTTATAAGGGCCAACAGGGAGCTGGCTGGTTCCTCACAAAAATGATTGTTTATGATGTCTGTTTGAATTCCATTCTGAATTAAACGGGAAATGACTGCTATAATCATCAAAGCCTGACTTCCTACCAGGTCAGTCAGTACCTACTGCAAGATCGGTGATGATTCGAATTTAACTGACCACTTTAATTTTCAGACCCTTTAATTCGGCAGACAATTTGGAATTTTGTGTCCAGCAAAATCTCCCTGTCAAATGTCGTGTACAGATGAGAGGAAGTTTCTGATTTATCATTCAAGTCATTCAGGGGACAAATCACAATCTTCCCCCCGGCCCCCACTCCCCAGTAAAATAATATAACCAGTTCACTTCCCTGGCTGAGGGCTTTTCAGGACTCGGTCTTACAATTGCCCATTTCAACAAGATTTGGCTGTCCACCATCTGCAGTATGCATTTTGTCAGGAAAACAATGCCAATTCCACAACATCAAACAACCTAACTGTGACAGTCACGGAAGGGAGACCATACTCCCAATAATTGCTATTAGATACTTCGTGCTGCTGTTAGGATTTTTCTTAAGGAAGATCACTTTCTAACATTAAAGCCGCAAACCATAACACATTAACAAGAATGAGACACTCATTTGTTTTTAGTTAAAAATACAATGAGAATGTGTTTCCAAAGGGCTGAAAACCTGAATTAGAAGGGGGGAAACGCAAATAACAACAAAAACCTGCCTTCAAAATTTTAGGCAAGCTGTCTCCGCAGGAAAAGGAAAACAACAAAGAATGAAGACTCAAAGTTTTAATGCCATTCCTGCTATTAACTCATTAATGTTTGTACTTCTCGACAGCATTATGAATGCTGCAAATTGTAGCTTATTCCCTACAACATAGGTGTGTTGTGACACATAAATAATGAGAAGTAAAATGTTATTGAGCCACTTCCTAAAACATAGAGCATCTGCATTTACACCTCGATAACTCTGAATGGTTCAATTAATGAAAAGTAATTAAGGGATATCTGTAAAGACATAGATTTATTACTTTCAAGGGCACATTCTTACTTAATGTAATGAATAACAAAGTTCTGCCAAGCAGAGGTTATACAGGGACTATAATTTAGGAGTGTTTGTAATTAAGAGTATTGATTATGTGAAAAGTACCAGAGTGCTTATAAAAATTTAATCTTCTTAAATGCATAAAATATTTCCTTTATAATCTTTTAGCAAATTTAGTTTTGCATTTGGATACATTCACCATCCTATAAAAATAAACTCCAATGCCCATATTCCGTAATTTTGAATTTCACTAATATGAGATTGTCAAACAACACAAATATTTTGAGCCGCCATAGTTCTAGAACTGCAGTTAGGACAAATATAAGAGTTGTAAATATTAGAATTTTGAGGACCTTGGAAATAATTTTTAAGGAGAATAGGCCTGCCTACTGATCAAGACTCTTCATCAAGCCCCAGGACATGTGGTGGTCACACATATATTCTAGTTTTTAGGGCTTTGACCTGAACATTGAACTTCAGCCAGATTGACCCAGCCTTTCATAAATTCCTACTTTCCATTTCCTGGTCCCGCTCTCTAATCTTCACCTTTAAACTCCTTCACTTGACAAGTTCCTCCTCATTCTTTAAGCCCTGACTTAAAGAGCAGCAAATTATATATATGTTAAAATTAGCTCCCGTCTACTGAATGGCTACTAGGCACCAGGTATCAAGCTAAGCACATTTCAAACGCATCTCATTTCCTGTTTACAATAAATTTGTGATATTTCCCAGATAAGACAATTCAATAAAGAGTTTAATGCAAGTTGCCTCGACCTATCCGTGGTAAAAGACCAATTTATTTTTCTTTCCAATCCTTTACTAACCAAAACTTTTATAAAATACCACATAAATAAATAACTAAAAACATGACATGGAAAAAGCTATAAAAATACAAATGCCCATTATTATTAGATTGAATAGGCATAAAATTGCTCTAGCGATTTGTTTGAAAAGTTTCTAATTCTACATTGCTGTACTTTCTCATCACTAACTGATAACACGCACTTCCTGAACCAGCTCTGATGTAGACTGAACTTTGAACAACACTGTTCAGCAACTTGTTCCAAGTAGTGGATCAAGATTCTTTGGACTCCAAGGTTTTGTTCTGAACTTTGAAGCAAAAGGCTTCCTTCCACACTTCAGGAATCTGGACCAAACTGCCAATAGTTCCCCCGAGAGAAATGCTTTTCTCAGACACAATTTCACACTAAGCTTTGCCTCATTTCCTGTCCCCAGTCTAACCTTTGTGTGAAGGGCAGTGAGAACGTTAATTACGGAATTATTAAGGACACTCCACCCAAAAGGGTGTGGTCCTATGACTCAGCACAACAAAATAGTCCACTGTCCCTGCAGTCAAGTGATTCAATCTTGGATAAACCACAAATGAAGCATCAAATTTCTCTGTCAGGGTGTCCTCCAGAGCGAGCTCTATGCCCACTGGTGTTTCTAGCACTCCCTGTGATCTCAGTTACAGATTTCCTGTAAACGGTTGCCTGAAGGAGAACACCCACAACTCTCTGGGACTGAGCAATAATCTATAACACTGGGAAGGTTTTAAAAATTAACATTTCTCCCAGAGACAACCAAATCCACAGAGGCCACATTCTGCTAAAAGGTACTCAATTTACATTTCCAAACAGAACAAATGACTTTTCAGACCTGAAACATCTGCATTCACGTAATTTCCCTGTCTTTCTTCAGGGTAGAGTGCGGGATCTAGTTTTACAGTTTCATCACTAAAAAGCCCATTGTGGTGTGTGGGGTTTTTTTTTTTTTTTCCAAAAAATAAATGGGTGGTCTGCCTCAAAGGTAAATACAAGTGTCCGAAATTTTAGAAGACAAAAATATGTAACACTGTCTACATTTTTTCCCTAATCTCCCTAACAGTTTTAAAAAATCTTAAAGTCCTGTTTCAGGCAGAGTCATTTTAATTTGGAATTTAATAATACAATCTGTTTATTTCAGGATGTAATAACTTGCTATACATACCGATTGTTCCTTTCCTTGAAAAGGCCCAAACCTAAAGTAAATATTAGAATAAGTTTCTGGAATATTTAATGGCATGGTGGAGGAGTCACTGTAATTTCCACAACTCAGTATCTTCACAGGAGGAAAGGTAGGTGAAAAGATGTACCTAATTTGATGTGAGTCGTCTGACCTGGCACTGAATCCAGCCCTGAGCACTTGTACCGGGGACTGTGCTCACCTGTACGATTCTGTCATCTGGGGTGCAGACCTACATTTCAGATAGAAGACCACCATACGGCGGCAACTTCCCCAGTCATGACATATTTGTAAACAGTGATGGAAGGGGAAGCTTCATTCTAAATTGAGCTTTAAAAAGCCTTATGCTGGCAACAGATTATGTTGGTGGTCTTTATAATTAAGTAACATTTAAAAATGAGGTACCAAAGGGGCGCCTGGGTGGCTCAGTTGGTTTAGCATCCGATTCTCAATTTTCACTCAGATTATGATCCCACAGTTTGTGAGATTGAGCCCCATGTTGGGCTCTACCCTGACAGCATGGAGCCTGCTTGGGATTCTCACTCTCTCTTTCTGTCTGCCTTTCCACCACCCCCATCCCAACTCATGCTCTCTCCCTCTCCCTTTCTCTCTCTCTCTCTCTCTCAAAATAGATAAACTTAAAAAAATAAAATAAAAATGAAGTGCCATTTTACTTATAGAGACCACAGTCATGATAATTCTGGCATGTTCTAGAAAGTTCTTTATTAATTAATTAATTTATTAATTGCATGTTCCACTACCTGAGATGGAGTTCAGGACATGCTATCCCAAAACATGGCACCTTGGCATATTGAAAATTTTAAGCTGAAAGAGTCTGAGGAAACAGCAGGAGCAGGAAAGTGAGAGTGAAACAGGTCATAAAACCCTCCTGTGAGAGGTGCTCTCCTATCTCCTGAGGAAAGAAACATCCTTATCTCTGAAGACAGAGGGGCTCCAAGAAGAATCTGAAAAGGTCTGGTGAAGTTTCCTCAGTTTACTATACCTACCTCTTACTCTTAAATCTATATTTCTCCATGACTCTATACTCTTCATCAAATCTAGCACAAAAATACTTGGGTCTAACAGCTTCTTCAGGTCTTTTTCTCTTATGAATGCTTCTGTGTCATGCAAAACTTATGTAAATGTATATGCTCTTCTCCTGTTAATCTGTCTTTGTCCGTTTCATTTTCAGACTCAGCCAGGGACCCTAAGGAGGTCAAGGAAAACTTTTCCCTCCCTATATCTGATATTGCCCAAGATGTTAGTCTCAACTTCTCCTTTTCTTTTCTTTTTCTTTTTTTTTTCCTCCCCAGACTATATAATTCCCTCTGTCCATTATCAGTCATCCCTTTGTTACCTGAAATGGATTTCCCAAATTGAGGATTATCCATTCTTTTTACATTTTTCTTCTATGTTGTGTCCTTTGTCACTTTAGTAATCCACTAATGCTTTCAAAGATCTACTGGCAGGTGGGGGAAACTGAAACATTGTTCATTAGGAATTCTTATAAAGTAAAAACTGAAACCAAGGGCTAAAATAAGATGTTTCTGTGAAATGCCTCCACATCGTTAGCATGAAGAATCAAGAGCTATCTGAGCACTGATAAACAGCCCAGAAGTTTCAAATTATCCTGAAGCAACTTCCCATTTTCTGGTTCCTTTCTAAGTAATTCTCTGTTGATATGCTTATATAGTTATCTATCTCCCATTTCTCCCCCTCCTTCTGCAAAATAGTTCTTCACTCTTGTGTAGCAAAGCTTTTTCATATCTCTCTTAAACTTTTTACTAAGATCTCCAAAAAAATTGCATCTCTTTTGTATTTGTTTGGACATTTTAGTTGTAAGAAACAAAGCTCAGCTTGAGCTAATTAAGGTGCATGGGTTGATTTATTGAAAGGATATTGAAGAATTCCCCAAAATGAAAATAATGAAAACAAACAGGGTAGCTCCACGGTCACTGGGGAATAGAAATGAAGCCCCTCTTGTAGCAAGTCTCTATTTCTTCTTTTTTTCTGGAGTTTGGCCTTTTAATTTCAAGCTTTCCCCCTGGAGAAAGGACACAGCTGCAGCAACTTTGGGGTCACATTGTTTAGGTTCCGTGAGCAGAGAGGAAAAGACACTTTTCCCGCGAGATCCACTTAGAAAATCTTGGGAGAAACAGCTTTCTGTTCACACTGAAATAGCTTCCCATTTCTAGCCTTGTTACTAATCAGGTGTTATCAGGGCAGTTTCTTTTTGTCCTTATTATTTGTTTGTTTGTTTTTTTAAACATTACTTTTGATTTCAATTTCCAATGGTTCCCTTTACTATCACAAATTAAATATGATAATTTTAACTGTTGCAACAAGTTTAAGAATATATTAGATCTAACTTTAGCGGAATGCTTACTATGTGCCAAGCTTTATGATAAGTGACATGTATGTAGCCACTTTTAATCCTCAAACAATTGTGAGATAAGTCTTAGAGTGAAACTGTAACGTAACCAGTTTCCACAGGTAATTGATTTTCAAACCATAGTTTTACTCTAAAACCTAAATTAATATCGTTGAAGTCTCTGAGCTGAACCAATGAGACATGATTTTTGCATAGAGGCGGTGCCAGGCTTTTAGCTTTTGTTACACAATGCATCAGGTGAAGACCTCTGGCTATATCCCACATCCGGTCTCTCTTTGCGGACTCACACACATGTAGCTAGACTACATTTCTGAGTATCTTGTTGCAAAGTGTAGTTAAGTGATTGAGTTTTAATCCATGGTAAGGATTATCTGCATCTTGCCGACCCTTCCCACAAACCTCCCCCCATGTGCTGCTCCAAGCTCTTTCGTTAAAATAAATTTTTTAAAAAAATGTTTATTTGTTTTGAGAGAGAGACAGAGCATGAGTGGGGGAGGGGCAGAAATGGAGACACAATCCGAAACAGAATCCAGGCTCTGAGCTGTCAGCACAGAGCCCAAAGCAAGGCTCCAACCCACAAACTGGGATATCGTGACCTGAGCCGAAGTCAGACACTTACCGGACTGAGCCACCCAGGCGCCCCTGAAATATTTTTTAAAAAATAGGGAAGTGTCTTTACAAAGCAGTCTACCATTTTGTCAGCCTCCATTCTTACCCTTAAAATTTTGGGAGGCGGGTGGAACTCGGTCATATTTTAGATTTCTTCTCACTAGCAGTATTATCAGCCTGAATTTCACAAATGAAGAGACTATGTTAGTTTTCTATGGTACTGAAAAAAAATTGCCACATACTTAGTGGCTTAAGACAGCAGAAATTTCTCATCTTACGGTTCCGTAGGTCTTAAGTCTGACCTGGGTTCATTGGGCTACACTGAGGTGTCAAAGGTCTGTGTTTCTTTCTAAGGGTTCTAGGAGAGAATCCATTTCCTTTCCTTTTCCAGTTTCCAGAAGCTGCTCGTTCCTTGTCTCATCACTCTCCTTCTCCATTTTCAAAGCCGTTAAGAGTGGCTTTCCAGTCCTCCTCACACGGCTATCACCCTGTCCTCTTCTGCCTCTCTCTTCCATTTTTAAGGACGCCTGTGACTCCATTGGACCCATGCTAATAACCCAGGACAGTCTCTTCTATTTTAAGGTGTGCTGATTAGCAAATTTAATTCCATTGGAAAAATCAGTTTTCCTGTGCCATGCCACCTAACGTATCTGCAGGTTCCAAGGATTGGGACTTGGGCATGTTTAGAGGAGCCATTATTCTGTCTACCACAGAAACTGAGGCTTACAGATATGAAGTTGGGAGTACCAGTATTTAGATTCATTCCATGATTATATTTGTGTCTTTGTTATCTATCTTTTAGCTTTTAATTGCTGATTAAATTCGTTCTCGTATTTCTTTTAGCTAAGATAAATCTTTTGTTTTTGGTGAAGACTTCATTTTTTTTTTTAATTTGAGTTTTTATTATAGCCTTTCTGTGTAGTGAACCCATTTTTGTGACCCAGATTTGATTAGCGCACGGATCCTGTCAACAGTATTCCTCTAGGCTTTTAGACTTTGACATTCTAAACGGCTCTTTCTCATAGTAAAATAAAAGTCTCCATTCTAATGGAGATGCCCCCCCCCCATGGTATAAATAGAAAATAGTGCCTGTGTCCACACTCTGCCACAGATCCACTCTCTTCTCATTCTCTATTGGCACAAGAGGCTGACACTGTGACAAATCCCAGGCTTGCTTACATCTGGCTTCTAAATGGGCTCAACCAATGGGAGACAAGGACAAGAAGGCAGAGGGCATAAGAGTGTTTCTACTCTGCGCCCTCCCTACTTTGGCACTATATGATTGACCCTTGAACAACATAGGTTTGGATTGCATGGGTCCACTTGAATGCAGATTTTTTTGGAGAAATACAGTACTGTAAATAAATTTGTTCTTTCTTATGTTTTTCTTAATATTTTTCTGTAACTTATTGAAAGAATATAGTACATAATACATATAACCTACAAAATATGTGTTAATTGGCTATTTATATTATCAGTAAGCTTTCAGTCAACAGCAGGGTATTAGGAATTAAGTTTTGGGGAAGTCAAAAGTTATACATGGATTTTTGACTGTGTGAGGTTTAGTGCTCCTAACCCTGAGTTGTTCAAGGGTCAACTGTATTTACATAGGCCCAAGTCCACATTTCTCCTTCACCATAACTTCCACTGGGAGGTCCTTGGTCTAAAAGCCCCAACTCTCAATGAGCTTGGTGTCACTATTACTTCTGTTTTCCCCTTTGGTAGTAAGGGTAGTGATGGTTTGCCACCGATAGTGGTCTCTGGACCCTCAGCATCCCTTGTATGTTCTTTTCATTGTCCCATATTTCTATAAGAAGATTTTCATGAAGTTTCTTCATTTGAAATGAATCTGTTTTCTCCTAGAACTCTGACATAATATCCCCAAACAAATTATTCTAAAAGAACATTTGTATCTGATTTTAATGGTAAAACAAATAGATCTTCAATGGAGCTAAATGTTCTGCTTTGATGATATGTAAAAATGGCCAAGAAGAAAGGAAAGGAGGTAGCCAGTGGTCTTTCTTCATACCCTCTCTCTTTACGTGTTTCAGGTCTTAACCTCACAATGCATAGTTTCCTTACAGAGATCAAAACTACCATTCATTCATTCATTCATTATTCAGTATTTATTTGGAATAAAATAGTGGTTTTATTACACAGATATGCAAAAGAGACAATATTAGAGCTTTTGGAAAAGTAGGGGAAGGTGGACAGGGATAATTCTCAAATAATCACGCAAATATAAAATTATTGGCTGTCTTACCCGTAATAAAAGAAAAACATAGAAAGGACCATTGAGCAAGGGTAGTAGGGGAGCTAACTGACCTGGCAAGTGTTGGGGATCTGTGGAAACTTCCTCATAAGATGATGTGTATGCTGAGGTTTGAAGGAAGGGAACGATAAGTCAGAATGGAAGTGGGGTTAAGGACAGCATGTAGCGCAGTTGTATGAAAATCTCAAATAAAGCACAGAATGCACGAAGACCTTGAGTAGCCATAGAACCTAACAGTCCTACGTAATCCAGTGGAACAGGATTACAGAAAACAAAGAGGAAGATAATCCATGGGGCACAAGTCAGTGGCCACCTTACTCAAGATTTTGCATCTATGATTTTGCTTATCAAATCTTAGGAACTATTGGAGGCTATTTCATGGTTTTAAACAAATGAGCGATGGCAAGACTTGTGTTTCTGAATAATAACTCTGATTGCCACAGAAAGGATAGTGTGTAAGGAAGCAACAAGATATGGAGCGAGAAGATGGGCTCTTTCTGACTCAGACAAGTGATGAGGGTAGCCTGAACCAGGATGGAGAGACTAGAAATAGAGAAAAAGATACCAGTTTGAAAGATGTTTAAAATTGGCGAGCATTTGCGAAAAATACAAGATGAGGATATGGGGAAGTGTCGAGCGGGTCCTCAAATTTCAGTTTGTGCAACTGGATGAGGCCTTTATTGAGACTGGAACCACTGGAAGAAATCCAGAGTTAGAGGGAAGAGTAGTGTATATTTAGTTTAGGACTTACTGCTTTGATATGATTTTTATGTTGTTATGTTATGTTATTTTATTTTATTTTTTAATTGTGGTAAGAACACCCAATATGAGGTCAACATTCTAAGTGTACAATACGGTATTCTTAACGCACTAGATGTACAGGGAAAAAAAAAACAAGCCTAAAATTCACATGTCATGTGTCACAAAACACCATGAATAGCCAAAGTATCCCTGAGAAAGAAGAACAAAGCTGGCAGCATGAATCTTCCTGATCTCAAGATATGTTACAAAGCTACAGTAATCAAAAATATATGGTACTGGCATAAAAGCAGACATACAGATCAATGGAATAGAGTAGAGAGCCCAGAAATAAACCCACATGTATATAGTCAACTGATTTTCAACAGGGGAGCCAAGAACGCATGTAGGAAAAGGACACTGTCTCTGACAAATGGTGTGGGGAAAACCGGACATCCACCTGCAAAAGAATATAACTTTCAGACTAGACACCAAACCCGATGAACTGTGAAGTAGAGATGCACACAGTTCCTGCCTCTCTGAAGAGAGTTCTGTGCAGAAGAAATATGAGGACCATTAGAAGACAGACAGTGGTGGACATCCTGAGTAAGGAAGAGAGAGAATAGAATGAAAATAGAAGATAATTGTCAAGAAGTTTAGAATTCAGGAAAAGTGGGCACTGTGATTAATCCAGGAGGGACTGGAAGAAATAGGTCATATCCTTTATGAAAATTTGCTGAAGGTTTAAGGATTCTTGAACTCTCTGCCTTTTTTTCCTTTATCTAAATCATAGTTATACTCCTTTTCTAAAAAGCAATACTCTGTTTTTCTTCTGTTCCTTGTTGAAAGAAAACAAGCCAAAAATTAAAACCCCCATTTTTTTCATAGTCCAAAGAAAGTAAATATTTAAATTTTATAGTATTTAATTATCATTCAGTAATAAAGATCAGACTTTTATTTTTTTAATGTTTGTTTATTTTCATTTTTGAGAAAAGGGGGAGGGGCAGAGAGAGAGCGGGTACCGAGGAGGATCCAAAGCAGGCTCCGTGCTGACAGCAGAGAGCCCAATGCAGGGCTCGTGAAATCATGACCTGAGCCAAAATCAAACCCTTAACTGACTGAACCACCCAGGTGCCCTCAGATTTTTATTTTAAAAACTTTGCTTCCTTTGCCATAATGGATCTTAATTTTGAGACCTCTGAGAATCTGTTCAAGTAATGGACCCTCGTCTGAGAAGAAAATGAATAAGCCCACATTTAAAATGTTGTAATTAAATTCACGAGCCCCAAGGAACCCCTGAAGTCTGTCATCCAACCATAGACTCCCTAGAGATGGCAGATCAAATCCTCCTGCTCTAAAGGAACACAGAAAGAGTGTTTTGCTATTTTTATCTTAATTTTAATGAAATAACAGGCTGCTTTGATTTTGGATGCATTAGGTATTTTTTAAGGACTTCAACTCCTGATATTTTACATATGTTTTGTTTCAGGACTCATGGCTTTTAATGATTACATATTTTGATACTTTTCATGACATTGAGCTTCTCCACACATGACAAAATGGAAGATCAAAGACGTTTTGAAAGAGAAAAACAGCAAACCTTGATTTCACAAAAAGCTATCCCTAGAGAGTAGCTTTCAACCTGATAAGTTTTCCCTTTGGCAACCAAATTATTTTTTCCTTATGCACAAACATATTTATTTGATTTTTCCTTATTATCTTCCCCTGGAGGAATATACCGAAAATAAGCTGCACACAAAGTATGAGGAATCTTTTCTAGACCTTTATCTAAAACATAACAGATTATAAACACAGTACTATAAGACATGCAAAATTAATGTCTCTGCTTTTCCCATAATTTTTTAATAGCAATAATTCTTCCTTCTGACAGTCCCTTACTGAGACGGCAAAGCCACTGGTTTTTATTGCAGGTTTTAGATTTTGGCATCCCATTTTATATAATATATTATAAAATTATACTGTAAAATATAATGCATATATTTATTTAATGAATGCATGTTAGCTTTCTAGCTGCAATACTCCCATAGATGTAGAAGCTCCTTCAAGATATGCATGTAGTCAGAATTGCTTATTCAGTTAGTCCTGTTCAGACCACTCATCCAGGCCCTGACTGAGTAAAGGAGAATTCTATTACCATACCCACGCCTGGCACATAGCAAGCCTGGAGGAAGTCATGGCTTCTCCTGACCAAGCCAGATGTGACTTAGTGATGGTAGAAAATCTAACTCAGAATCCGAGCCTCGGCTCTGTTCTCACTGCAGTGTGAAGGGCAGCGCTCTGAAAAGCATCAGGTTGGTGAGACTGGCGTGTGTTGTAAAAACATTTCCTTAGAGAAATAGACTTGTATTTGAAATGAAAATGAGGACTGCAATATTTACAAGTCTCATCCTGTGCAAAGAGTAGGGCCGAGGCTATCAGAGTTGGCAAGCAGCGAGTTCATAATAACAGCCATGGAGATAGTGATTCACACAGAGGAGAAAACACGGTAAGCTGAATTTTGCACTCTTGGCCACATGCAAAAAATATGTCAGATTTTAAATTTGCCATCTAAATATGATAAACCAAGAGGAGGAAAAGGTAGAAGCTTGTTAAATCTGTCCATATTTTCAGTTTTCCTTAAATATGTGCTTTTGGAATAATATAAGGGGAGCAAAAACATTTTTTTAAGCATGTTTAAAAATGTTTCATTTTTTAAAAGGCTTTGGATTTGTCATCAAGACAAGTGCAGTATTAATGCAAATTCCTGTGGCGAGACTCCAATACAGATCCAGCAAATTTGTCTGCGTGCTTAGTTCTGAGGGCGATGGCAAGGGGGTCCCAGGAAGTTGAATACTGGGGAATTTTGAGACCAACACTGGGGAGATCGAAGCATAGATATGCCAAGTCCCCAAAAAGACTTGAAGCGGTGGGAAAGAGGGAATGAGGGATACTTGCAGGGGATACTGACTTTTTTTAGGCTTAAACCAACAGAAACTTATTTTCTGACGGTACAGAGGCCAGTTCAAATTCACAGTGTTGGCAAGATTGGTTCCTTCTTGGGTGCTCGGAGCGGGACCCTGTACCAGGCCTCTCTCCTAACTTCTGGTGGCTCCTGGCGATCCTTGGCATTCCTTGGCTTATAGCTGCATAATTCCAAAGTCTCCTCCCATTGTCCCATGGCCATCTTTCTTTTGTGCCTCTGTGTCTTCACATGGCATTCTCCTCGCCGTGTCTGTGTCTCTTCTCAGAAGGGCACCAGTTACAGTGGATTAAAGATCTACTGTACTCCGGCATGACCCCATTTTAACTAGCTACATCTTTAATGACCCTATTTTCAAATAAGGTCGCATTCTGAGGTTCTGGGAAGGACAGGAATTTTGATGGGGACACCACTCAGCCCAATATACCATTACAAATTCTCAGTTTAAAGTAGGCTGCATTTGTGGAACTATGCCTATAAACATACTCACGAGTTATTTGCTACTGGCCAATGGTGAGTCAGGCACCTCAGTAGATCACATTTTATGCATTGTACTCAATTCTGAATACATCATCCACAAGAGGGAATGGAATTGAACTAGGTAGAATATGAATGGGGTTATGAGGATTTTAGAAATGGTGTTCGATGGGGCCGCCTGGGTGGCTCAGTCAGTTAAACGTTCGACTTTGGCTCAGGTCATGATCTCATGGTTCGTGGGTTCAAGCCCCGCTTCGGCTCTGTGCCGACAGCTCGGAGCCTGGAACCTGCTTCGGATTCTGTGTCTCCCTCTCTCTCTGCCCCTCCCCCTGCTTGCACTCTGTATCTCTCTCTCAAAAATAAATAAAACATGGAAAGAAAAGAAAAATCATGTTCTACGGATAAGAACTGAGGCCAGTCAGTTGGAGAAGAGAAGACCTGGGAAGTGGACCCTCTGCAAGAGGATTGTCCCTTCAGAGGAGGGGTAGTAGGATGATCAGATTGTAAGTTACATAGATCACGGGTCTGTGCTCCTGTAGGTAAGAAGCATGGGTTTGCCTTTTTTGGGGGGTAGGGTCTCTTTATCTTTTCACATTATACCAGATACCAGCCTCCATCTCTCAGAAGATGGGATAGTGACTTTATTTACTTGTTGTTTTTTTTTTTTTTTTTTTTAACTCGGGAGACATTTATTTACTTTCCCGCATCACCAGTCATGGATATGAGTGGCGAAGTCTTGTGTCTCCTCAGGAGAACAGAGCACTATCACATCCTACAAAGATCTGTGATATTTGGTCACAGCATCAAGCGTTTCTGGTTTTGGTCTCACAAGCCTTTGAAATGACGTAGGGTTGGTGATTTTAAATGCTAATGTAACTCCAAAAGACAGTCTGGCATACTAGGAAGCCATTGATCAGACTTGTAAGTACAGAAAAATACAGAAGCCTATAATATTAATACCTAATAGCTACCACATACTGAGAACTGAGTGCGTGCAGCCACAGTACTGTTTAATCCTCATAGATATCCATTTAAGTACCAATTATGCCTGTGTTATGGATGAGAAGACTGAGGCTTAATGTAATTCAATAACTTTCCCGGGCACACAACTAATTGGTAGGGTATGAGTTCTAACCCGGACAATGTGGCTCCAGGTCCATGCCGATATTGGCAGGGCCTCCTGAGACCAGGAACAATGATATCTGACTTCAAGAATTCTGTTTTTAATGCTTGCCCAGTGTTAGTGTGAGAGATGCATCAGGCAGTCACACTCTGGTGCCACAAGTATATACCCCACTCACCATTTTTTATTCACTTATTTGATAGATACTATTGACTATCCATTTGAGGCAAAACTGTGCAAAGCATCAGGATACAAAATCACAAGTAAAAACAGACACCATTCTTTCCATCACAGAGTTTATAAATATAAAATAGCAGCAGTGATAAATGCTATGGAGGAGCAAATGAGGTTATAAAAACCTAGACCAAGGCTATTTGTCCAAGTCAATGAGGCCAGTGTGGGGTTCATTGAGGACATGCCATTTGAACCAAGATCGAAAAGATGCACAGCACCCAACCCCATGAAGAGGGGATGGGTACAAAAGAATGCTAGACAGGAGGAACATGAGTTGCTAAACTGCCATGGCTAGGGAGGTACAGCAATCCTGAGAGACTGAAACACCAGTATGGTTGGAGCTGTGGGGGTGGAAGGAGGTGGAAGCAGGTGAAATTGGAGAGGGACACAGAGACCATGCAGAACCTGAAGAGACATTTAGAAGATTTGTACTTATTTGTCCTAATAGCAGTGGAAGGTCACTGCTAATAAGGGCCAAGAGTAGGGACAAATGTTTTAAATAAACCATAGTTACAATATGTAGCGTAAACTGGAGAATGGAAACATGGAAATCAGCTGGAGGCTATTGTAGTTGGCCAAGTGAGAGATGAGGGTAATTAGAACACAGTTTTGTTGATGGTGGTGGGTTGAAGTATAGACATTGAAGAGTAGTGAGATTTTTTTTAGAAGCTAGAATCAATAGGATTTGGAAATGTATTTGCTTTGAGGGTGGTAAGGGAGAAGGTACTATTGAGATTGACCCCGGGGATTCTGTTTTATGCAGCCAGATGAATGCTATGCCATTCTCTAGGACAGAACAGTAGGAGAGATAATTTGGGGGACAGGGGAGCTCATGAGTTGGTTTGGGAGATATGCTTATTTTGAGATACCTTTGAGATGTTCAAGTGGAAATGTCAAGTAGCAAGTTAGTTACATGGATTGGAACTCAGGGAAGAGGTTGAGTCCGGGAACTACAGATTTGTGACTCATCTGCTTCATTTCAGTGATGTAACCGTGTGTGGGCGAGACAGCCTGGAGAAAGGATATAGAGTGAGAAGTAAAGTGCAGGGAGGGAAACTGGAGAAGGTTCAGCATTTATTCCAAACCCTGGAATAAATGGGTTTGGAATGGGTTTGGATCCCTGGGTGCTGCCTTCAAGAAACCATCAGATTAGAAGTGACGCGACCACAAGAAGAGAAAGTGCTCATTCTGGGTATGTCAAGTGTCCCCATTTTTGCATTTGCACTTTCCCAAAAGGAATTCGCAGCTGTTTCTGATCATGCTGTGACTCTCATCTATAGGCGTGCATGAGGAGAGAATGTGTAGGTCATGTGAATTTCGTACTTTAGTAAGTTGTCATTCTGCTGTCATCTCACCTCTGTGCATTTCAAAATGGTGAGTCGATCTCTTAGAACCCCACAGGAGACAGTCTCAAAGCCTTTGTCACGTTCAGAGGGCACATCCAGCCAGAGTCCCTCTTACAGACCCCACTTCCAGCCTCCATACTACTTATTTTTGGATCCCAACATTCAATCTCTGTGGAGCCAAAGGCAAAGTCTTGTTAGGTAGAGATTCTGGAGACATCTAGACCTTAAGGGAGATGGAAACGGCTGGGAATATGCATTATGTGAAATTCTAGGGTATCGACGTGGTCTGAGTTGTTAACTGCCTGGCAGTAAAGACCCCACTTAAGAAAAAGATTCCGAACTTATAAAACACCTGGACTGCACTGTTCCATGACTTTTTTTTTTTTTTTCAAAACCAAGAGGTCAAGCCTTAATTTCTTATTGTGTTCTCTCAATGTTCTTTTTGTGAGAAAAGCAGTTCACAGTTAAACACTTCACAGGGATTCATGTTTACAGTAGGGAAGGGTGATGGGCAAATCTATTGTTTTGGGGATTTATACTTTTACTGTCAAAGGCATTTGGCTTCGAAAGATTCTTCCCTAATTTTGGTCTTCAGTAAATGAATGTATGTTCACATCTCCATAATTATGTTCACATTTGACACATTTTGCTTTTCAGACCTTTTGTTTAGCTGTCATGTAATCAAATTATGTCTTACAAATAAAAGTATAAATAGAAGCAAATGTAGACAAGTTACTTAACCTCTTTGTACCCCAATTTTCTCATCTCTCAAACAAGGACAATAATACCTACAGAATGGGGAAAACAATTTTCATACTCTCCTCACTTTTCTATCTCAAAATAGAAACTTCTGCCTTTTAGAGACATTAAATTAAAGCTTCTCTGCTCTTTTCCTTTTCACCCTCCTCACTGGCTGTCCCCACAGGATGAGAAGCAATTTATACAACAGGTGAAATGAAGAGAGTCTCACATGTATTACTCCATGTTTTTCTATGGGGCAAAGATAATGTGTTAAAGCTTGGGGTACACATAGGACCTTTCTCTCTCTATGCCTCTATTTCAGTTCAGGTAAGACTAAACGCAATAACAAAGAGACCTTTAATATGTATTGTGGCTCAATTCTATAAAGATTTGTCTCTCAGTAACAGTGCAAGGCACGTATTTCCTGGTTGGTGAATCCCTTTGCTCCACCCATCATTCAGAGACTGAGATCATTTCATCTGTGGTTCCTGCCGTCCCCTAGCTTGGAGTTAACTGCATCCCACTAGAAAAAAGATAAAGACAGTGTGTAGGGACAAAACCCTATTTTTAAAAGCCTCGGTTCCAAATGGCACCCCTCAGAGGCGCCTGGGTGGCTCAGTCTGTTAACCATCTGACTCTTAATGTCGGCTCAGGTAATGATCCCAGCGTTGTGGGATTCTTAAGATTCTCTCTCTCTCTCTGTCCATCTCCCACATGTGCTCTCTGTCTAAAGTAGTAATAATAATAATAAAATGGTACATATCAGAGAGTTGGGGGAAAATCCAGTAGTTTCTCAGGTTTTTGGCCTTTTGGTCCCTCTGTGCTTGATGGAGTTTGTGGCAGGCAATAATTCTCCATATAATGTTCTAAAAGCTCAAGCTTGTCAAGTGTGGATCTAGAGATCCGTACTTGGACTGTTACACTAGGAGTCCTCTATGGCTTCAGGGCTAAATTAAATTTTCCAGTCTAGCTTCAGAGTGGACTGGTTGTCACGTTCTGACGCTGGACTTCTTAGTTTCAAATACTGGTCTGCCCCTTACTACATGTCTCTCTTCCATTATGTTCCATTACCTTTTTCTGTCCATCTGACCCCCCCCCCCCCACTCAGTTTCCTTACCTGTGAAATGGAGATATTAAAAGAGCATACCTCAGGGCACAGTTGGTTAAGCATCTAACTTCAGTTCAGGTCATGATCTCGCAGTCTATGAGTTTGACCCCTGCGTCGGGCTCAGTGCTGACATCTCAGAGCCTGGAGCCTGCTTTCGATTCTTTGTCTCCCTCTCTCTCTGTCCTTCCCCTGCTTGCAGTCTGTCTTTTTCTCTGTCTCAAAAAATAAACATTAAAAAAATTTTTTCAATTAAAAAAGAGCATACCTCAAAACAATATTAGGAGATTAGTTTAATTAGTTCCTGTAAAGCACTTAGTAAATGCTCAATAAAAATGAACAATTCTTATTACTAGTAAAAAAAAAAAACCAAAAAGCTCTAGTTTAATTTCTTTTTGACCTATGTCTGTAATTTCTCAATTGGACTGAATGCAAAGGAAGTAGAGGCACATTAATGACTGTCTAACACTTCCCTTCAAGTATACTGGCCCTGTGCCTGGAACATGCTAGAAATGATAAAAAAAAAAAAAAAAAAAGAAAATGTTATAGGTTTTCCTCAAGTTGTTTCCTCAATTTGGGGCCTTAATTTTTTGTTTGTGTGTGTTTTTTTTGTTGTTGTTGTTTTTTTTTTTTTTTTTGTCTATAGCCATACACACTCTTCCATTCTCATTCTATTCTCATTTCGATCTCATTCTCTCATAAGCTTGCTCTGTCAAGATGCTTAGATTTCCAAATTTGAATTTAACGTACATAGGTTCTTCATAGATGACTCTTCACTTGGTCTCTGTTTTTTTATTCATTGATGTTCAGCCATGCTTAGAGACGATCTCTTTTACCTTTAGTAGCTCAGGATCACTGAATATGATTTTTAATGCTCTGCTCACTTTGCTAAGAATTACCCCAAATTTTGATCTTCTAAGGGAGCCTATTACTTCCTTCTGTGTCAACCGAGTCCCTTCCCCACTTAGAATCAGATTCCTATTATTCTATATAAAGATTCTCCTTTACTGATTTCCTGGATATTTCAATCATCTCATGGGCTAACTAATCACCACAACCACTGATCACTTTGGATGTGTACCTTTTGGAGGCATACTGTTGTAGAATGCTCTAACTGTTTTATATCTGTGCAGTGTTGCCATCTAGTTTATTGTCCATCATCTCATGTAATATCCAAGTAGCAAGTAGCTCAATTTCTGGATAAGAAACAAGGGATCTAAGAGGTTGAGCAACTTTGTAAAGATCACCCACTTTGTAGACACTTGGGCTGCGGTGCAGGAGTTCTAGTCCCACATTGGACATTTCCCTCCATTTAAACTACACTTCCTTTGAAACTGGCAGGCAGACACAAATTTTAGCTCTGCCACTTCATTTGTCTTTCTACCCTTTAGTTTCCTCAACTCTCGCGTGGGATTAATAATATTGACCTCTCAGAATTTCTGTGAGGCTGGCCCTTAGCAAGCATTCAATTCTTATGTTAAAAGAAGGAAAAAGGAACCAGAAGAAGCAGAGGGTTAAATCTTCAGAGAGAAACAAAATCATTAAGAAATATAGTCTTACATGTTGTTCTTTATATTTTCTATCCCTTCCCTAGGTCTAAGAAGTTATCCAGGGTCTTTGGGCTCCCTTGCCCTAAGAGGTATTTGTGGAGCATTGTTCAAGTTTCTGAAGACAGCTACTTTTTCCTGTCTAACTCATATATTAAAATACGTTAGTATATAAGACTAAAAGTTCATGGGATAAGTGGGGATTCTCAGTCTTGTTCAACTCACTTGCCTGCAGTACCTGAAGGAAGTAAAAAATGCTTGGCAGACCCTAGAAAGCTGAACACTTGGCTCTGAGATTTTGGAACCAGTGACATTCTTGGAGCCCCAGGCATGACAGAAAGGCTGCTGCCTTTCAAGTATTCACTTGGGGTTAAGCAATGAGAATTATCTGCAGCAACTGTGAGAGGCTGAGCATGAAGGACTCCTCTTCCATTTTAGTCAGCCACATAAACCACAGGATTCTCAAGAAAGCCTCAGGAAAGAGAGTGGTTGCTCACCAAATGTTGAGTTTTTGTCCGCAAACAACCCAGTAAGTTAGACCTCGGTTAGGTTTCTTATTTAAATTAATTAAACAATGTGATGTTCCTTATTCACCTTATTTGAGGGACTAAGACTCTAATCACTAAAACAGCATGAGAGAGAGAAGAGAGGGAAGAGAGATTTATGCTCTAGGTAATAAACCATTAGAATAGGAAAGAAGTCTACATAGGAGAAGAGGAGAGAAGGCCAAAATATGACTAAAGAGTAAGAGGACCAAGAGGTTAAACGCCAGAGGGCAAAAGTCATAAATTTCTATTACCCTGTTAACCAACCTGAGGAGGCTCACCCTAACTTCTTTGCCATAGTCACCTATCAAACAACTATTGACCAAGTGCCTTTGTTTTAGAAGCTTGGCTTCGGCTGTGCCCTCCATGGCAAAATACCTGAGGGGGTAATGAGAGCCACCTCTTTTTGTGTTCCTTAATGAGAGGAACTCTGCTACATCTTACTTCTTTTTATACTCCCAACATCTCACAAATACAGAAAACTCAATAAAACTTCCCTACACACATGGTAGACTGAATCATCTAAAGAATTTCACTTTATACAAAAACTTTCGGCTATCTCGCACAGATACTTTACTCTACACCAAGCTGTGGTCTAACTACTTCCACCAAGATTTGTGGAACAGAGCTACATGGGGCTTAATCTCTCAACATCATTTTATATTGATGATACTCATACCTTTCTGCAGCTGCACCTTACTCAGTCAAAGTGATCATTGTTTAAGAATCAAAACTTAGAGAATAAAGATGAACATTTATTTGCTTTAAAACAGTCAGTAGGACAAAGGCCACATAATTACTCTCCATCTGTTTCTTGATGATCACATATGAAATCACAAATGTCCTCTTTGTGAGCAATACTTCCATTATATGCATCTGGTGGTAGAGAAAAAAAAATGTGTTACCCTCTGGTTAATGGTTCCATTTTAGTAACTGAAAAAATATATAAAAATAGGAATACTGTGTGTATAAATAAGTAACTGTAACATATTTCTCTCTGCTGTTGGTACTCATCACTTTCTAATAGAGTTAACAATTTAACAGAATATGCTATTAAGTTAGATTTTATCATAAACCAAGTTTCTTAAATAAAAAAAATCAATGTTCAAAATGATATTTTATTTTAAATGGTCTCTTGCAGAGACAAATGCAGGGAAAGGGTGAAATAATTCAGCCCAGCAAATACTTACTACGCAACAAATGGGTGCCAGCACTATTTCAAGAATTTGCCTTTAACCATAACAAGAGGAGTAAAATTCTTTTTTTTTCAATCTACTTGGACATTTTCAGGCTGCTCAGAATTTTAAAAATACTTATGCTCAATGTGAAAGTGAAAGAGAAGGTCAAACAATGTGCCTAACTTAACAGTGCAAGGAGAAAATTCTTATTTCTTCTCTGCCTAGAAATGGAATGAATAAACAGATCATCTTGTTATTTATTTTTTCCTCTTTTAGATTTTTTAATTTTTAATTTAATTTAATTAATTTATTTTGAGAGAGAGTAGGGGAGGAAGGGCAGAGAGAGAGGCAGAGAGAGAATCCCAAGCAGACTCCACTCGGTCAGCACAGAGCCTGATACCAGGCTTGATCCCATGACCCTGGGATCATGACCTGAGCTGAAATCAAGAATTGGACGCTTAACTGACTGAGCCACCCAGCCCCTCCTCATCCTGTTATTTAAAGAAAAAAAAGGTAAAGACTGTTTCATGATCAAAATGCCTATTTGGGAGCAGGTTTTATGTGTTCCTAAGAGCAGGAGCCATGTATTAGGTAAAAGCATCATACTAACAAAGAACATCTACCGGATGACTGTGGAGGTGCTGTTTTTTATTTACACAACACAAGTGACTTAAGCAATCAGTCTTTAATGTAATTAAGTATAACTAGTTTTGTGTGTGTGTGTGTGTGTGTGTGTGTGTGTGTGTGTGTGTGTAAGAGTTTAAGTAATTTCTACACCCAACATGGGGCTCGAATTTACAACTCTGAGATCAAGAGTCACATGCTCCACTGACTGAGGCAGCCAGGTGACCCTGTCTTTTGAAAATTAATGAACGAGTTGTGGTAGGCTGTAGGAATATATTAAAATAAATGAGGAACAGTTGGGAAAACTTCAAATAATGTGATTTCTTTGTGTGTGTGTTTGTTTGCTTGTTTGGTAACTCCGACTTCTACATTGGCAATGTCTAGGAAAGCCTCTTTGCTCTCCTGATCACAGCTTCTCACACATCAGATGCAACAGCTGTTTTAACTAGCACATCCACACAACCGTTCCTGACAGGAAGTGCGTTAGAACATTGAATGTAATTGAAGCTGCTGAATTTAGGGAGGCAGCATACCATTGACCAACTGGGAATGAGGCCAGAATATTGGAGCTAACACTTCCTCTTAGAAAAAGGGCTGTATCACTGCACCCAGTCATACTATCAGCTCCACTGAAGTCCTTCTCTCCCAGTCTTTGGTCTCTCCCATAATGACTTTCCTTGGTGTAGGATTGTTCAAACGTGCCCTGTATGATATGAGAACACCATCTTCTGATCGTGTATATTTTGTGTTCGCCCATTTTCATAGTTTATAATGCCAGACTTATACGGAATATGCAGGGAAAGGTGGATAAGAGGCTGGGTATAATAATTGGGTGATATGGTAGAAGGATTAAATAAAGCAGTTTTATTTTACAAATTTAAATTTTAAACCAGATCACTTGAGGATTGGACAACTTACAATCCTACTGGAGTGATGTGCGTTTATGGGGCAGGTGTTCTGCAAAGGACTGGAGCTCGAAAGGAATGAAGCTGTCTTTCAACGTTTTTATCTCAAGGGAAATCTTACAGAACAAACGGCATGGATGGATACTGAGCCAACAGATGACAAGAGGACTTGCTCCATTCTCTGGAAAATATGATGATAAGAAACAGATTTCAGCTGTTCCTTCAGTTTTTTCTCTACTGGACAACAAAGCTGCCAAGAACTGAGGATACACAGATTATGACACACACATAACCCCTCCACCTGCATCACACACATCCTCGCAAGTCACAGTGATTCTTTCCTTCAAGGGTAGGAAACCTACCCACGAAGAGAAATCATCTTCTCTTACAAAATATGTATTCTACAGAAAAATCAAGCAAAACGAATGAGTATTTCTGTGACACGGTTTAGAAAGCAGTTGAAAAATACCTCTAACATCAGTACTCAGAGGCTCACATAAACACTAGTCTAGAAAGTAGAATTCCACTTTCACCTCCCCCAGCACAAACAGAGGAATAACAACAACTAAAATGAAGAAAAATTAGGGTCAATGTTCTATTGTCCTATTTAAGTATATATCAGTTTTCAGCTCTTAGGCCTACCCCTAACGTTCGCAGAGCCCACAGCGAGAGCATAAATGGAAGCCTACATAGTATCTACCTTTTAAATCAAGCAAACAGTTCTTTCCTTCTACTCTGATAAATATACTTGCATAACAATAAAATCAGAAAATATGTGCATAGCTAGGTTTTTACATATAACTTAATTTGGCAAAATAACAAAGCTGAATGAATTTAGTTACTATTGCTCATGTTGGGTGTTCAGCTGATGAGCTAGTGATGTCCTTTTTTTTGTTTGTTTGTTTTTAAGTTTATTTATTTTGAGAGAGAGAGGAAGAGCGTAAGTGAGGGAGGGGCAGAGAGAGAGGTAGAGAGAAAATCACCAACTTGAACTCACCAACTGTGAGATCATGACCTCAGCTGAAATTGAGAGCTGGATGCTTAACTGACTGAGCCACCCAGGCACCCCAATGTCTTTTTTTTAATGTTTATTTATTTGAGAGACAGTCAGAGTGAGTGCGAGTAAGGGAGGGTCAGAGAGAGAGGGTGGCACAGAATCCGAAGCAGGCTCCAGGCTTTGAGCTGTCAGCAACGAGCCCGACGCGGGGCTCAAACTCATGAACTATGAGATCATAACCTGAGCCAAAGTCAGATGCTTAACCTACTGAGCCCCCCAGGAGCCCCCCGCCCCATGTCTTGATAAGTCATAAAGAACCATAGTACATACATTATTGTATGTTTTCTATAAAATTTATTTTCTTGTATTCATTTCAGTAAACTCCTTGATTATGTTTTTGAAATCAAGATTTTTGTATAGTTTTCTGATAACAGTAATGATTTAAATAATTAAATACATAATCATATCCAAAGTACAAAATTTGAATATATTTTCACAAAAAATATGAATTTATGTAAAAAACATGAACATAATTTATTTTGTTTTCAAACTATATTATAATTGTTCTAAAATTTTCATTATTAGGAGAAATACAAATTATAATTGGTAAATAAAAACACTTTAAATAAAATTATTTTTAAAAATCTTATTAAATAATTGTATAATAATCAATTAATAATCCTACCTTTCAAGGGCCATATAATTGCCAATGTAAAGAATCAGCATCACATTTTATTACCAGATCTACAAACGCATATTTAAAAGAAATAAATTGTGTAATATTTCACAATATTATTCAGCTGCCACATGCATCGATTAAAAATACCACACTAAATTTGTGAATATTGATAGAATCATGAATGGGAACATATAAACAGGCAAGGTATACTGAGGCCTAAGTAGCACAAACTTGAAGGTGGTGAAAAGTGGTTACCATGGGACAAAAAAACCCTCCCCCAGCTAATGGGCTACTTCATGAGGGGACTCTGCTATGGTCCAACCTACAGAGTCCAAAGACTTGGGCTTGATTCCAGGAGGTATGGCTACCTGAGGGGATTCAATCTGTTTGGTGGGAACACAGCCAAACGAGTTCACAGGTATCGGGCTATCCTAGAAGTCAAGAGATAGATGGAACTGTGGTTTCAAGTGATATATAGCAGAACCTCCTTGAGTAGCAGGAGGGTCCAGATAACAGAGCTCAGGCTCCATTGACGAGCCTGTCAAAACTAGGCAGGATGTCAAGGCCCCAGCCAAGTGGGCTTGGGTGCAGGGAAAAGCTCTCTATCCAGATGGGTTTTGAAATGATGAGAGAAAACCAAAGCAGATGTCTGAATATATACATGGATTCAGCCAACACAACAGGGGTGAGGGGGGAAAGCATTGACTCAGTAGGCAAATGGTGGGAGAGAAACAGGAAGCATGTGGATCCCAGGTCTCTTCTGTTTGCTGATGGTGCAGATGTATTTTCTGCCATGGTGAGAATAGTTTCTGTTTTGGGTTGAAGTTGAATCTCAATGAAGGGCATTTGTGATTATAGTTGAGTGGAGCCAAGAAGAAGACATAGGCTGAATAATTATGTATTTATTTTTAAATAATTTTTTAATGTTTATTTATTTTAGAGACAGAGAGAGAGAGAGAGAGAGACAGAGTACAAGCAGGGGAGGGGCAGAGAGAGAGGGGGAGACGCAGAATCCAAAGCAGACTCCAGGGTCTGAGCTGTCCACACAGAGCCTGACACAGGGCTCGAACTCACGAACTGAGAGATCGTGACCTGAGCTGAAGCCAGACACTTAACCGACTAAGCCAACCAGGTGTCCATAAATGATTTTAAAATAGTGTCATTGCATGGCATTTTTAAGTGCTTTTATGGGATTGTTGGGGAAATTATTTATTATGGTTTTAGTATATAGATCCAATATATTTGTGAAGTTTAATTTAAATTTAACTATGATGATGTTTGACCTGATATTCCTGGGTAAATTTTGTATTAAAACATGCAAGTTTTCATTAAGTACCTTTCAATGGGTGTATATATAAAATAAATTTTGGAAAATAGTACATCTGAAGACTCTTGATATTGCTATTCCCTACGAGTCCTTGTGACTCTGCAATTATCTTAATATAGATAGTTTTTGTGACAGTGCTGAATGGCTGAAACTGTGTACTGCATTTCAGGATCAGGTGTAAAAACAAATCTCTATTAGACAAATCTGATTCATGGATTAGCTCTGTCCGCGAAAATGCAGATTTCTGAATCCTAGATCTTAGCAGGAAGATAAGGTATATTCTTTCCAGTCCCGAAAATCAATACTAGATTACTTTTACTTTCTAAAGAGGGTTTTCAATGCTGTCAGGAATACTGCCGTGGTACGAAATTTCAAAGAAAACAGTTTTGGGTTTGGAACTTGAGTTTCAAGGGCCTGGCAAGAATGGTTTATTACTTGCCTGTTCTTACCAGCTTTTAACATTTCAAAGACTTCGCCTTTATATGACACAGGAGAGGTGTAATCAAGGAGCCAAGCAGCCACTTAGGTTTCGGGACACTACAAGTTAATAATAAGTGGCAATCAGCGAATCGTAGGAAGTGGAAATCTTTTTTGTTGATTCTTTTCCTAAAAAGGTATTGTCTTTAATATTTTGGCTCCACTGACTGATCTGAGCTGGGAAACGGCTTCCCCTATGAAAATTCTTTGGTGGAAAATCAATTTTGTTAAAATTCAGGCAAACGCTTTGACTTTAACTATAGTTTCATATTATTTCCTGCTTATATCCATTAGAAAAATAGCCAGCCAGATCAATCTTCCTCTAAATACATGCTCCTATTTGCTGAGATTATTTTACCAATAGTCAGCTTATTGAAATGTGTCAGGATTATAGAGATACACTGTAATGTGGATTTCAAAATATATTTAGTAAGGTAACTTTAAAAAGACACATAAATGAATAAAAATTCTTAATTTGAATAATATCTGAAAACCTGAAATGGCATAAGAGGGGGTATTTTGCAAATATTCACTAATTATCACTTAAAGTTGATTTCCCAAAATCACATTTTTTAAATTATGGTAAAAAAAAAAAAAAAAACAAAAAACATAGGGGCACCTGGGTGGCTCAGTCGGTTAAGCGGCCGACTTCGGCTCAGGTCATGATCTCACGGTCTGTGAGTTCGAGCCCCGCATCGGGCTCTGTGCTGAAAGCTCAAAGCCTGGATCCTGCTTCAGATTCTGTGTCTCCCTCTCTCTCTGCCCTTCTTCTGTTCATGCTCTGTCTCTGTGTCTCTTGAAAATAAATAAATGTTAAAAAAAATTAAAAACAAAAAAGAAAACCCATATACTATGAAGTCACCTCTTAACAATATTTAAGTATACAGTATTGTTAACTCTATGCGCATTCTCGTATAGCCAATCTCTAGGACTTTTTCCCCCCGTAGGACTGAAACTCTGTACCCATTGAACAGGTGCTCCCTACCTCCTCTCCCCCAGCACCTGGCAATCACTCCCAGCATCACTTTTAATGAATAATCCTTCATTTAATATTATATAGTTCTAGACTTCTCCAAAAGTATCCGTACATATTATTAAGGAATTTTTGAGTTGCTTTATTGAATAATTGTTTCCAGAATTTCTGAATGCTTTCCAGGGATAGATAACCAATTTTTGCTTCATTGCTATCTGGTGTTTCTGTTATAAAGCATGATTTTTAAGAGGTATGTTGAATACGATGAAGAGATAGGAAGTGTAATTTGTATATCTCTGTGTATGCATTGTATTCTTTTATCTCTACTTCTGGCCTCAAGGTAAAAGGCTAATTTTTCTTGACTACAAAATAATTTTAAAAGGTATTCCTTGATGTCTATCTGTGCAGAGTGGCATCCTCTTGCTTGGCTCTCAATACTGGATTGGGAGTTAAATTTCCAACAGTAGGAATTAGTCCGTTCCCTGCCCGAATCGTAGCTTCTCGGTGCTCTCTATAGGAGTTCACTACCATTAGTATTTCTGTCTGTTACATTCTCAATTCTTCTTATCCTGCCAGAATTCAGTAGCCTTCTGGACTTTGCTTCCAGTTTTGTTTATGCAAAACCGAAACATGATTTTGTTTGTATGACCCATGAGTCTATCTCTTTTGATTCCATTATCTCACAAAAATCTCACCAGAGCAAAAACCAAAAAACAAACAAACAAAAAACAACAAAAAACACACTTTGAAATCCTCCCAAAAGCTGTTCCTTCATCATTTTACAAAGGGCTTAAAGAAGGAGAGAATCTAAAAATGTCACTTGATTTTGAAGTAGGTTCTCGATATTGTTATTAAGATGGATGCAGTATAAGATTTAACATAAGAGGCTTTTGGAACAAGACAGAAATAGTATAGAATCCTGAATCCTGAGTCATCAGTTACTAGTTGTGCTATCTAGCCCAAATTACTTAATATCGTTGACTCTTAGTTTTGTCATTTGTGAAAAGACAGTAATAATATTCATTTGGCCAGACTATTGTGAGAATTAAATGACTAGTATATTCAAAATACCTGCCATAGTACCAGTTGGTACATCACAGGTGCTCAACAAATATAAACACCTTTTTTCCCCTGTGTCCCTATATCAGAAACCCTACTTATTTGGGTGTGGGTAAGAGAGACAGTAAGGGAGATGGAAAGGGGATTAGGAAAAACATTGTATTTAAACAAGGTACAGGCATACGTGTGGGCAGCCATCATGTGTGGCTTTTAGTAGTAGTATTTGGGCAAAGAACTGGCATCTGTACCCAGTGCCAAGTTAAAGGATGAGTCAGCCAGGCAGGCGCCCAGTACTCTTGTTCACTGGGAATATGAAATAATAACTGAAATAAATTGGAAATATAGTTCATATTTGGCTCCTTTCATAAATATAAGATCTCTTGAATTGCAACTCAAAAGTCACTTTGGGTCAGAATCCACCTATCTCCACTGGGTGTTTTTGTGGCATACTGCTGTAAGAAGATGTCATGGTGCAATAACCGGCCAGGCCACTAACCCCGAGACTGAAGTCTGTACTTGCTGTCAGCTGAAATGTTAAAACTGACTACAGCACATGATGTATGCTGTTTGCTGAGAACCAGTGATTTACAACTAAAGTTCAAACACCGTTAGAGATTTTCAAAGATGCTGTCTTGTCCTGAAACATTACAAAACTAAAACTTATGATAGAACAGGAACCACAGAAGAATGGGAAATGTTTTGCTGGCATGAATGCATGAAAAGGAGTGGGGATGGGGGGAGGGGGAGAGAAGAGAAATTGAAAATACCGGAAAGGAACTTGTAACTATAGTCATTAAAATCACTTATCATTTGTGAATATTAGTGATTACATTGTCCATATGACGGTACAGATCTGAGTAATAATTCCAGCTAAATTAAAGTGTTGTGTTACTTTCAACATGTATAATTTTCTCATTTTGAACGTAAAGAGAAATACACGTTGAACAGACATTTTAAGGATATTGCTTAGAAGGTGACACTTGCATATCTTAATCCTACCCTACCCATTTTACTAACTGATATCTTAGGCCATAAATGTTTACTCTATTTCTCATACAGAGAACTCACTCAAAGAACAAACACTTTTTTTGGATCTAAATGCCCACACATATATAATCACATGTTTACATATAAATAGACCTAAGAAATAGATAAATCAAGAAGAGGTAAAAGAAAACAAGAGCGAAATGATAGGGGCTTATAATAGCAAATGGAAAAAATTATAATTAAATGGAGGTAGGGAACAACTTTGAAAAAGAAGAACCAATTTGTAAAAATTACAATACTCAGCCTTAAGACTTACAAAGCTTCCATATCAAGACAGTTTCATATTAGCATAAAAATAGAAAAGCGGAGGGGCCCCAGGGTGGCTCAGCCGATTAAGCGGCCAACTTTGGCTCAGGTCATGATCTCATGGTTAGTGAGTTTTGAGCCCCGTATTAGGCTCTGGGCTGACAGCTCAGAGCCTGGAGCCTGCTTTGGATTCTGTGTCTCCCTCTCTGTTTCTGCCCCTTCCCCACTCATGCTTGGTCTCTCTCTGTCTCAAAAATAAATAAACATAAAAAAAAATAGATAAAAGGACTGATGGTCAGAATGCATGTCCAGAAACAGACCTATGTATATATGTCAGTTGATAAAGAAGCAAATGCAATTCAGTGGAGAAAATAGACTTTTTCTTTTTTTTAGCAAATCATGGTGGAACAATTAAATATACAAGGACAAAAAAAAGGGAGAACTTTAAGCAGTATTTCATCGTATAAGTAAAAACGAAGTCCCAATGGATTATGGATCTAACTCTAAAACCCAAAACGATAACACTTGTAGAGAAAAGTTGGAGAAACTCTTTGTAACCTTGGATTAAGCAAACATGTCTTAGATATGACATCAAAAACATGATTAAAAATAAAGATCAATTGGACTTACTCAAAATTAAGATCTGCTTTTTGAAAGACACCATTAAGAGACTGAAAAGACAAGCCAAAAGCTGAAAGAAAATGTTTGCAAATTATATATCTAACAAAAGACTTGCATTTCAAATAAAGAACTCTCGAAATTTGATAAGAAGACAAAGAATGCAATTTTTTTTTAAGACTTCCCTTTGAGAGAGAGGGGGGAGGGATAGAGAGAAAGGGGCACAGAGCAGGCTCTGTGTTGTCATTTCCTTCATTTCCAGTGAGACCTTGAGCTGCCCAGATGAGCTAGGCTGGACTTCTTCTCTTTCTTTTTTTTTTTTTTTTAATTTTTAAAAAAACTTATTTATTTTTGAGAGAGAGAGAGAGAAAGCATGAAATGAGGAGGGGCAGAGAGAGAGGAGACAGGGAATACCAAGCAGGCTATACATTGTCGGCACAGAGCCCAATGTGGGGTTCGAACTCATGAACTGGGAAATCATGACCTGAGCCGGTCTGAAGTTCAACTGACTGAGTTACCGAGGCACCCCAAACAATACAACTTTTTAAATGGGCAAAAAATAGATTTGAAACATGGAAGGACTTGAAGCATTGTTGCTAATTTGCAAATGGAAGGGGAACTTGTGAGAAGGAAGGGAGGCAGTCTTTAAAATCTGAGGAGAACAAAGGGGGACCTCAGGCCTACACCCGCAAAGAAATGAGTTCTGCCAACACTTGAATGTGTTTGGAAGTGGATTCTTCTCCAGAGCCTCCACATAAGAGCCCAACTGCTCTCTAAGCTCTTCATCGCCATCAAGTGAGACCCTGAGCTGAGAACCCAGATGAACCATGATGGAATTTGTTTTTTAAGTTTACTTACTTTTGAGAGAGAGAGGGGGAGAGAGCATGAGTCAGGGAGGAGTAGAGAGAGGAGACAGAGAATACCAAGCATGCTCCACACTGTCAGCATAGAACCCGATGAGGGGCTCGAACTCACGAACTGACAGACCGTGACCTGAGCTGAAGTCAAGAGTTGGGCACGTAAATGCGCCACTCATGCACCCCTTTTTTAATTTTAGAAGGACTTTTTAAAAAGTTTATGTATTTATTTTGAGAGAGAGAGAGTGCGCACGTACAGGTGGAGTGTGAGTCGGGGAGGGGCAGAGAGCAAGGGAGAGAGAATCCCAAGCAGATTCTGTGATGTCAGTGAGAGCTCAACTTGGGGCTCGATCCCATGAACTGTAAGATCATGACTTGAGCCAAAACCAAGAGCGAGATGCTTAACTGACAAATGATTTGAACAGACTTGTCACCAAAGATGTATGGGTTGAAAATAAGCATATGGAAAGATGCTCAACATCGTGAGTATTAGGGGAATGACAAAACTAAACTGTATCATTACTCCACACCTGGTAGCATGTCTAAAATTAAAAAGACTGACTCGACAAGTGTTGGCAAGAATGTGGAGTAAGTGGAACTGTCATAAGCTGATTGTGGGAACTAAAATGGTATAACCACTGTGGAAAACAATTTGGCAGTTTCTTAAAATAGCAAACGCTCTGGGACTGAATGACTCAGCCACCCACTCCTAGGTATTTACCCAAGAGATATGAAAGCACATACCCATGCAAAGACTTCTCATGAATGTTCACAGCAGCTTTGTTTGCACTAGCCAAAAACTAGAAAGAATTCAAAATCTCATCAACAGTTATATGGATAAAAAAAATCGTGGTATAGCCACACAAATAGAATATTACTCAGAGATAAAAATAAATGAACTATTAATATACACGGGAACACTGAAGAATTTCAAAATAATTATGCTGAATGAAAGAAGCCCCCCTCATCAAAAAAGCACACAGTGTAATTTCCATTTATGTAAATTTTTAGAAAATGCAAACTCATCCAAAGCGACAGAATGCAGATCAGTGCTTGCCTGTGTCACATGTTTGCAATATAAATTATAGGTGACACTTGCCAGAACTCAGCTTGGAGGGGTGCCTGGGTGGCTCAGTAGGTTAAGTGCCCAAGTCTTGATTTCAGCTCAGGTCATGATCTCAAGTCATGAGATCTAGCCCCAACCCCTACCTGTGCTGGACCTGGAGCCTGCTTAGGATTCTCTCTCCCTCTTTCTTTGCACACTTGTGTGGACGTGCCCCCCCCCACCCCCCCGCTCAAAAAAATCAGCTTGGAACTCATGAATCTCATGTCTTCATTTATCCACTTCAATTTGAAACTGATTTTCAAACCGACTGCTAAGAAAATAAATATCTTAGCTTCAAATCTACCATTGCAGACAACCTGTTTTCTTAATGGTTTGTCTTGCTCAGGGCAGATTTTCCTATGCGTGAGGGTGACTTTGTTGTTTTGTGCATTAAGATTTTAATGCTGGAAGCAAAAACAATATAAAAACAGGGAGGGGGACAAAACACAAGAGACTCTGAAGTATAGAGAACAAACTGAGGGTTGCTGCAGGGGTCTTGTGTGGGGGGACGGGCTAAATGGGCAAAGGGCATTAAAGAGGACGCTCGTTGGGATGAACACTGGGTGTTATATGTAGGGGATGAATCACTGGGTTCTACTGAAATCATTATTGCACTATATGTTAACGAACTTGGATGTAAATTAAAAATATAAATAAATAAGAAGAAAAGAAGAAGAAAAAAGATTTAAATGCTTTCATAGGAACAAAATATGCAAAAATAAGAGAGATTCAAAAGGAAAAAAAGATGAAAGAAAGAGCGTTTGAGGAAAAAAGTATAGGGTGGTGGAAGTCTACATGCAAGGCTATAAATATATCACCCATTTATAATTAAATAACCGTCTTACAAATTATAAAATATTTATTCATTTAAATGGACAACTTAATTAAATCTATTGCAGAAGTTTTAAATACTTTGACTTCCTGTCATTTATCATTAGATCAATATACTAAACTCCAAATAGACTTTCTAGTCATTTCATAGCAATAATAAATGGATTAAATATGCTATATGAGGTGCAAATTTGTAGTGGGATTTTTAACATAATAATATTAAGTCAATTATAAATGCTTTATTTGGTTTTCCAAATTGTAATTTGCATTAATACTTTCATTATTTTGTTGGAGTTTGAGCTATGTTACTTATCCTGGCTATTTTTGTACTATGCGATGTGGATTATGTTAGGAAAAATGTCTATACATGATTTGAATACATCTATTTTAAAAAATACATGTGGGGGTGTGTGTATTTTATAGAGAAGGGTTTCTAATATGTAATCTCTGTAGTCTTTGCAGGTTTTGATGCGAGATTTGGGGAAAAAATCAGGTAAAAGTGATTTTAATCATCTGAGTGAGGGTAGAGGAGGAAGTAGCCAGGAGTCCCTTCTCCTCAAGCAGATCCTAAAGGGGATGTGGTGTTTTGAATGGGAGAAGGAACAAGGCTGGACTGAGTAGTGGGTAAAGCACAGATTTTTGGAGTTAAAAGACGTAAGTTCAAATGTCAGCTCCACCGTCAGAGGCTGAAGACTATGAACACTTTACTGAACCTCTCCACATCTCTGCACCCTTACGTGTAAGACAGGGATAGTAATGGTACCTATCTCCCAGGACAGTTGTGAGGATTAAATGAGGTCATAAACATAACCTGCTCAGAGAAATGCCTATGCCTAAAAAGTGTTCCGTGGGGTGGGTGGCTACTTTTTTTTAATGTTGTCTAAGTTCTTTTTTACTTTTTATATATTTTTTAACGTTTTATTTATTTTTGAGAGACAGAGACAGAGAGACAGAGTGCAAGCAGGGGAAGGGCAGAGAGAGAGAGGGAGACACAGAATCCGAAGCAGTTTCCAGGTTCTGAGCCGTCAGCAGGGTCAGACATGGGGCCTGAACCCACATGCCATGAGGTCATGACCTGAGTGAAAGTCAGTTGCTCAACCGACTGAGCCACCTATTCTCCCCAGCTGGTGGCTATTCTATAAATAAGGCAAGCCATGTGTGGGTGTGGAGCAGTCCAACCTAAGAGGTTCAGAACCAAAGCTGTCGCTGGTAGGAGGGGCAGACAATGGCTTTGATAAGTGTTCTCTTGTAAGGCACAGAGACAGGAGGCTCAGCTAAGAGGCACTGAGAGCTTAAGCTGTGCTGTCCAATAGGGTAGCCACTAGCCAATGTCCTCATTTAAATTAATTTAGATTAAAATTAAAATTCAGTTCCTCAGTCACACTAGCCGTATTTTCAGTTATTAGTAGCCACATTAGCTGATGGCTACTGCGTCGGACAGTGCAGAAATGTCTATTGGACAATGCTGGCTTACAGGGTCCACGTTGGGCTGAATACCAGGGCAACATTGACGAAGAAACTGGTTTACTTGACATTCACATCAAAAGTAATCTTCTCTCTCCTCTTTATCTTTTATTTTACAGAATCCGAGGCTTATCAAAACTGTTACCCAAGAGTCTGTGCAATTTTTCAAGCTGTTAGAATAATCTTGATCACTGTTTATATCAGCGCATGTGAATGCATTTGGAGAGATTCTGCGAAGGAGGCCGTCCTTGCTTTTCTTGATTGAGTTTCTGAATTCTATCATTAGCCTTAACATCTCTGCAATTACCCATATCTGGTTATTAACATGTTATTTCTACACTCCTCCTCCTCCTCCTCCTCTCCTCCCCCACCCCCACATCCTCTGAATTGCAAGCTGGGAGACGGGGAGACTTTTAAAGCGATCATTATTTTAGTAGCAGCTGGTTCTTAACAGCCCCGGGTTTGTGACAGAGGTGACAGGATCTGTTTCTGTGACTGTATTGTCCTAATTATATTCCTAATGGATCACAAGTTTTGGGACAAAGCGATGTAACATACTGCAGTGTCTGCAGGGTAGCATTTTATGGTGTGCCGTGAACATCTAAATGTAACATGTGTAGCCAATGCATTTGCTGTCATTAGTTAACCAACCAGCCCGCGTGCCTCTTTCAGCTCCCTGACCCACATTTCATCCATGCTCTGCTGTTTTTCTCCTGCAGGGTTATTTCCTGAGTAAAGCCCAGAGCTTATGAGTCCCCCAGCAGAGAGCTCTGTTCTGACCTCCCTAAACAGGCAGTTTCACCTGCTGGGCTAGTGTTTTTCTGCTTCCTAGTCAATCTGTTAAGATTTTAGCAGGAGATTCTTGGATACCTTTTTCGCAAAACATATGGGAGATTGTAATTACTTTGGCCTGGTACAATTTTAGAATTGAGAGAGCAAGGAAGAGGTGCAAATCTTCTGTTCATAAATAACCAAATCTGCGGGCACTTTAAAAGGCATTCTGTGCAGCAGGAGAATTTATGCGCCACATTTCACCCTTGGCACACTCTCCAAATGAATTGTTCAAAGAGAAGTTCTATTAGGACAAATAGAAATGAAGACCAAGACCAGATGTGGATTTTTAGTTAATATTTATGCAACACCCAAAGGGAAGATGGTATTGCACAATAAACCAAAAATGTCTTAGGCAAATAAGGAACTCTTTACCCCCAGGACCTGGCACTGCAAAGGTATGAATTATACAACAAAGGCCTGGGAATGCAGAACAAATGCAGGGTAGGTCGGGGCGACTATAAAAAAGAATTCATTGAGGAAGTGGTGAGGTAGCAGATGTGTGGAACCTACTTGGGGAAAATAAGGGCTTAGCACTTTTTTGGCCAGTCTTGTGTCTAAGGTAGAAAAGTCAAGCCAACCAGCCTAATTTCCTTCATCTGTGGAGAGCGACGGTAGCTTTAAATAGTATATATGTATTCATTACGGAGACAGCAATCTACAACAGTGGGTACGCCTTAATACACTAAAAAGCAATGTCTCCAGATTTGAAATGATCTCCTAGGGTAGTGATGACATCTTTGAAAGGAGTCCCCCCGACCCCCTCCACCACTGGTGCTCGAGGAAGGTAGGAAATGCCGGCAGTGACTGTTTCACAGCCCTCGGAGAGCAGTCTGAATGCAACCAAGGTTTAATACGCTGGAAGAATATTGAGACTCACATTAAATTAAAATAGGAAAATTTGTTAAAAGCAGCACAGCTGGTTTTTTTTCAGCCTTCCATTCATCAGGGGTAGCAAAATGTTATTTCCCACCATCTCCCAGGCTCCCAATGCCCAGGAGTTGGGAGTAGGGAGAGGAGAAAAGGAGAAGGTGGATGGAGGAGTGTAGAAAATAATCGTTTAAAACTACTGGAGCCTTGAAGTAGAGACAGCTCTGGAAATGCTTACAAGCTTTTAGCACGCTGGACCCAAACCTCCCTACTACTTTCATGCCTCTGAGTCCTCTTAATTATTGAAGAGAGCTGTCTGTGTGTGACTTACCACAGGCTTTCCTGAAGAGCTGATGCACTCTTCAGAATTTTTAACCTACTTCCTCCCTCTCTCCTTTGTTAATTCTTTTCTGTCTCTACCATGGACAACAATTCGGCTTACCTCATTCTCTCACGATGAACGTTTGTGAATTTCTGGTTGCTATATAGTTTCTGCTAAGCACATTTGTTCGCTCATTTATTGTCAACATTTTACGTTGTTTTGTTTTAATTTCTTCTACCTGATAGAAGAAATTACGGGCTCTGGGCGTTATGTGGAAAACCAGGCTGATAAGCTCCTCGCCCTCCTGGAGCTGCCATTCTAGTGGGATTCCAGCTGCTGTGAAGAAAACCATCCGGGTGAGGACAGGCCAAAGATTGCTGGGAGCGAGGCTAGTTTATAGGATGGGTGGGGAGAGCCTCTAGGATGATAACATTTGAACGAAGGTTGGCATGCTGCAGAGGAGCTAGAGGAGGTCTGGGAAGGCATCCCAGCTAGAAAGAGGAGAAAGTGGCGTCAGAGGAGAAGGATGCCTGTGTTGCTGGTGCACTAGAACACAATGTGAGGGGATGGAAGGGGTCAGGGCCAAAAGAGGGCCTGGCTGGCCATGGTAAAAATCAAGAGTTTTATTCGATGTGTATCAGGAAGTCACTGAGCATTTTAAAGTAGAGAGATTGTAGGTTTTCAAAATTTTTTTTTAATGTTTATTTATTTTTTGGAGAGAGACATAGAGTGAGCTAGGGAGGGACAGAGAGAGGGAGACACAGAATCTGAAGCATGCTCCAGGCTCCGAGCTGTCAGCACAGAGCTCGACGCGGGGCTCGAACTCACAAACCACGATTTCATGACCTGAGCTGAAGTCGGACGCTCAACAGTCGGAGCCACTCAGGTGCCCCAGATTGTAGGTTTTCAAAAGAATCTTCTGTCTAATGCCCGAAGTAAGATTGTGGGGAGGGGGGAATTGCAAGAGTAGAAAGAAGAGTACTGCTTAAGTCCATGCAGGAAATAAGGTAGTTTGAACTAGCGTTGGGGTGATGAGGATGGCATGGTCTACGTTTTGGAAGCATACATCTAGGTTTTAGTGAACAACTAAAAGGAAAGGAGAAAGTTGGAGATCATAATTATCAATTATTATTATTAACACTTCAATTGCACTTGGGACTCTTCTAGGTGTTTCACACCTTAATTAATTTTCATAATGATGGTACTCAAAGATATTATTTTCATCACTGCTGTATAGGTCAGACAAAAGGGGCACAAAGAGTTTAAGGGACTGGCCAAAGGTTTCTTAGGTAATAATAGCACAGTGAGGACTCCAACTCCTGGGTGAGCTTAATCCAGTGTGCTAGGATCCAATATTAACATGTAAATACAGTGGAGGGATACAGACATAGACGAATTTGTTGGGTCAATTAACAGGCTTTTTTTACACTTTTCAACAGTGAGCAGAGGTTAGAGAGTTAACAAAAAGGTGAGTGTTTGCCTTTAAAGATAAAACTCCCTTTTTTGTATATTTCACATATGTTTGTCTCGGGGAAGAAAAATGCGTCCATAGTGCATGGCATAATAAATATAATAAATATTCATCATTTCGTCCATGTCTACACAGATTTTTTTCTTTGTGAAATCAGGAAAAGACGGAGTTTTATTTTGCTGACACCCAGACCAGAGTATTTACTTCTCAGGCCACTGCCAGACATCCAGAGGATTCGATTTTTTGCCCTGGATTTGAGTCCTGGGAAGCGTGCTAGTTAGACGCTTCCCTTGGAGGGCAGAGAGGAGGGGGGCGGGGTCAGTCAGCCCTCTACAGGTCTGTTTTCCAAGCACTGTGGTTGCCATGCAGCAGGGGGCGCTGCAGTAGTGTTCATCGTGGTCCACGGGAGCCCATCGCCCAGTCAGAGAGGGGCCAAGCCAGGAGGAGGTGTGGCAGGCGGCCCACCGTCCTCTTTGGTTTCACAACTTTAGTATCCAGAGCTCGTCTACACAGGCCATTCTTCTACACCATAATTTATCAGGTTGGACGCCGTCCACCCAGTCCTACATCCGGGCGGAAAGGAAAGGGTATTAGCTTCCAGCCTTCCTAGGCTTTGAGGATAGCGCTGTACCGGGCTGCAGAGGCGTCTCTTCTATTTCCAGAGTCAGCCTGAAAATCCCCCTGAAACCACGAAAGGCCCCCGCAGCTGCGGTGTGTGCGTATGTGTTTCTTTCCTCTTTGCGGGTCCTTTCTTTTCAACCTGTCTGCGGGAACATCCTCCTTCCCATTGACATTCCGTACCGCGGTAGGCTCGGTGCTGAACTCTCTCCCTCCTAAGACCCCCGCCCCCACCGCCACCAAGCTCTCCAATACCCCCTCCTATTTTGACTCACTCACTGTGAGCGTGTACGAGAGGTCGCGCGAATGTTTGTGGCCACCGAGCTGCAGCCCTCGCCAAACCTGTTCTTCCTCTCCCGGTCCCCAGAAGTCCCTCCAGCTGACCGGACTTACGCCTGGCAGCGCTTGGCACGGTCAGCGCTGGGGCTGAGATCCAGTCGGTGCCAGGCACTGCCAGGCAGCCGCGGCGCGAGGGGCCGCGTCCTCCTCGGTGTCGATTCTCTAACAGCTCCCCCTCCCAGGGCGCACTCCAGCTACCCCTCTGGGCTGTCTTCCAGCAGTCGCCCTTGGGTCCCGGGGGCTTTCCAGAGTGAAATCGAAGGGGAAGGAAACAAGAGGAGGGCGGGAGGTGGGTGGGAGGAGCCGCGGGCCGCGGGGAGGTGGGAGGAGCCTCCAGCCAGGGGGTAGTGTGGGAGGAGCCTTAGGGGAGGATCTGGGTGGAGAAAGGGGCAGGGCAAAGCCGGGATGGAGGGTTGGCCACGCAGGCGCGAGGGGGCCGCGCCGAGAACCCCACGCGGGAGCTCCTGGAGTCTCCAGCCACCGCTCTCACTTCACCGGAGAAGGGGCTGAGGCTGGGAGGGAGCTAATAAAGAGTGAATGAGCGGCAGCCGCTGTGGCAGCCGGAGTCAGCCGGAGCAGCACGGGAGCCGTGCGCCCGGGAGGCGGCGAGGGGAGGCGGTTCGCCTTGTCCCTCCCACCCGCCCCTCTTTCTCTCTCTTCCTCCAGCTGGTCTCAGAGTCCGGCTGGGTCCGGTCCCTCTGTCCCCATCCCGCATTCTTCCACCTCCTCCGAGTCCCACTCCTCACCTAGGGCGCCCCGAACTGCCATGGGTTAGGGTGGGGGCCGCGAGCCGTGCGAAGGACCAGCCCTGTGCATCCGCCGGGGGGCGCGGAGCGCGAAAGCCGCCAGCCGCTCGCGGGCGCCGGGCATGGGGAGCGTGGTGTGAGCCCGCACCCGGAGAGGACGCAGGGGCTGCGGAGACCGGCGCGAGGAGGAGGAGGAGGAGGAGGAGGGCGGCGGATTGCAAGGACCCGAGGGAGGAAGGGAGGGACAAGAGGGTGGGGAGCTAGGAAAAAGTGAAGCTGGGAGGAGAAGGCGGCGGAAGGTGGGGATTGATGCTTCTGTTTTTTGTTGCCGCTGCTGCCCTCGCGCTGGGAGCCGAGCCGGAGGGAAGGCGGTGGAGAGATGATTGCAGAGTTGGTGAGCAGCGCTCTGGGGCTCGCCTTGTATCTCAACACCTTGAGTGCGGATTTCTGCTATGATGACAGGTAAGGGGTCGACGGGCTCCGTGGGGACTCCGCGGTGGCTCAGAAGCTTCCCGCTTGAAGGCTTCAAGTGCGTCTTACACGAACTGGTCCAGCACCTGAAGGTTTAGGAGACGCGTAAACAACACCCAGAGCGAACACCGGGGACGCGAGCGCGCTGGGCGGGCCGAAGGAGTTTGGGTTCCTAGTTTGCGGCAGGTTCTTTCTCTTGGTTCTTGGTTGTTGGCGAACGCTTAAGTTTCCTAGCGGAAATCACAGCAATTTGGGAAACTGTTTAATCAACGTATTAAATGGGAAAAAAAAAGCCTTAGGTATTTTCTTGGTACACACTGAGCGATTTTATGTCTGGGCTGGGAGGAAGCCGCTCCCCTCCTCTTAATAGATCTTCCATGTAACGTTTTCTTTTATTGATGGGACACTTTTATTTCCCGAGGAAAAAACACACCTTTGACAGTTACCAAAATAGTGGAAGGAGAGAATCGTACTCTGCTCCAACTTTCCCATTTGACGTGTACGGTACTTTACTTTGAGCCAAGATAATGCTACTGATGGGCACTCCGGCTCCCCCCGTCTCCCTCACCAATCGATGGAGTAGCACTTTATAAAAGCCTGGGCTTTCATTTCTGTTTGGGAGTTTTACATTAGACGTTAGCGATTCTTTTGTGCTAATTGGGGAAGAAGACGCCCCTAGAGACTGAAGTTGTCTTCTGCATTTGGGCTAGTTTGGGTGGCTAATGAGACCTGAACTGTGTTGTCAAAGAAACTGCATCGATTTCTGGAAAATGCCACAGTTGTGCTAGTGTCTCTACCTATTTTTTAAACGTTGTTAGTGTTTAGAAACTGATGAAAAGCTCCAATAGCCATTAGGGAAAATTCCAATTTGTGCCTTTCCGGTGACTTAATCTGATTACAATTAAAACAGATGCATAATTAAAATATATTAGGGAGAACAGCACGCCTGGCTAAACTTATTAACCGTCCTGGGGTGTTTCATGCTCCATTGAAATTAAACCATCCAAAAAGTGAGCACAGATTTACTTTGACAGCTTTTCAGCAGCCTCTCTGGGCTATGGAAAGTGAATGGATCCCCAGGGTCATCGCAAGGCAGAGAGTGAAGTTAGGCGGAGTGGTTGACAGTGAGGGGAGATGAAGGCAGAATCTTTTCTGGGTGGTAATTAGCCATCTCTGGTGTGCCCACTCTCCAGCTAAAAGCATGTTCATGGATGTATGCTTGAAACCTGTGAATCTTGGTTTACACCCACATGTCTGCTAGGAAATACCCTGATACTAGGTGCAATAAAATAAGGCAAACACTTCTTAATGCATTTTATGTAATGTCTATCAGAGACTGGTTGATAAGGAAGCCACTGCTAGACATAAACTTTTCCTCAACTTTTAAGCAATGAATATGTTTTAGCAATTATGCTACGTGCTCTGAGAAATAAAAGGTCTTTTGTGTAAGACTGAGGTGAGCTGCTTCTGTTCCTTCCAGTTTTGTGTGACTGTGCACCTGCTGTTTCTAGGGTATTGGAAGAAAAAACTCTTGCTTCCAAACAGGGGTGACTTTTCACTAAAACGAGCTCAGGGATGAAACTGTGCCGTTCCTGGTTCTGTTGGAGACAGTTTGAAAAGTCATCATTGAAGCCAAGAATAAAGAGCTTGGAAAAGAAAGTAACTTAGCTGTAATACGCTAAGTACTGTGGAGCACTGTGATAAATCAGGCATTGCAAGTGTGTGCTGTGCTTTATTGCTGTCCACTTCTGTAAAAAGTACATGTCAGAAGAAAGTATCCTGTGAAGTTGAAGGCTTTAACTAAACTAAACTTGCACATAAATTTTTGTAGATTTAATGCTTATTATGTGCTCTTTAATCATCAGTCAGGAGTGTTAGGAGATAGTTGTGCCTTGATGATGGGCAATCATTGTAAGTTCTTTGCATACCACAGGTTGGGTGCAGTGTCAAAATCCCTGACTTCTACTTAGCTACGTAGATGAACATAATGTGATGAGTTGTCCATATCGTCTAATTGATAGCTTGCTTAATATATGACACATAGATACTATATACTGATACGATGTTGAGAGCCTTTAAATCTAAATTATACTTTGCTACGATTTGGAAGTGCGTTTTTAGTCCAGTTTTGTTAGTAGCAAAACTGCATAGGCAGTCCTATGCTTTTAAAAGAGTACAAAGTCTTAACAGAATCAACCTTGGTTTTTATGTATCCTAGAAATTCTGATATACCTGTTAATAGGGGCGTGGAACTTACGGGATGTCTGCGTAGCATGTGCGGGTGATTCAGCGCCAAAGTGCTCTGTGAATTGTGGCTTTTCGGATATAATTTTTATCTACCTTCTAACTCGCTGGTGTGTGGAGCTGGAGGAGAGCTGAGGAGTCAAGTGGAAACTGTAGGATGATGATAATGTGTTTACTTCCACTACCGCGTTTCAGACTACAGAGACTCAAGTTTTAAATTGTGTAAACTGCATGTGTGGATTCCACTACCCCCCAGGAATTTTGTGAAATACAGTTCTGGAAGGAGAGGCCAGTGCTGGGAGCAGCTTGCAAGAAGGGAGATGGCTCTTACGCTTGACTTGCTTAACTAAATCAAGACTCTGCATTTTAGCTGAAGAATCTGGCATTTGCTGGAGGAGGCCCTTATATTGCTTCAGCTTAAACATTATTGCTGTGGTACTTCTCAAAGTTATCATTTCTTTTAAATATGGTGATCAAGTTTACTTTGTAAACTATATATGTAATTACTTTCACTGTTTGATGTAACTTGGTTGAGATTAAGTGGTAATCTGAAACTTTTTCATAGCAAAATCGATTTCCCTATGGTAAAACTTAATATTTTACAACTGTTTTAATGCTAAAGTTGAGAATATGGCTAGGAAGAATAGAATTCATCATATCTGATGAAAAAGCATATATAGTTTCAGCTTCACCCCCCGCCCCATCCCCTTGCCTTCAGTCTAGCCATAATTGTATTGAATCTTAAATTGTGGTTAGAGTACAATTGGAATTATAAATGTGCAGTCTTTGCCAAATTTGAAGTCATGATGAATGATGACTTCTTGAAGGGCCCTCTCATTTTCTGGAGAAATTTTGGTGTTTAGGTCACCGGAAAAAAACTTGCTGACCCCAAATTCTGTGCCCTGTTATGTTTGTTGAGGATAACATTGCATCGTTTTCACTATGTCCTCTTTAAAAATCCTGTCTTAGGTTTTGCATAGAGATAACACTAAAAGAGGAGTCAGCGTGCTTCAAAGCAATAGAAGTATGCCGGAACTGTTGTTTTGTAGTGAGATTTCATTTTGCACGAAGCACCTGATTGATGGCAAGCCCTTTAGGATGTATAACACATACACAAGAAGATAATGCACCTAATATGTAGTTTTATTCTTGTGTGAATAAAATCATGCATTACTTTAAAAAAAGATAATTCTAGTGTTCGGAAGTGGGAAGTGGGTTTGAGGGTGCTCTGAAATTTCTTTTCCTTGTTGTCCATTTTGCAGTTTGTTAAAACCAACCTTGATCATCCACGTGACCGTTAGGTTTCTTAGCTATTCCACTGTGCCACAATTGTGTGAAATCTGGAGGAACAACTCCATAGCTGAAATTTCAACTTTCGAGTCAAAACTACCCCAACTCTTAATAGCACATTCCTAATTTAGTTATTCATTTGGATGCGAATATAAATCTGTTTTCATAGAAACATGAGTTAATCTAAAGTCATAAAGATTTTGATTAACACCATTTACAGTGAAGGAATGGAGGATTTAAGGCATGATAACTTTTTTTTTAAACTCTTTTTTTTTTTTCCCTAAAGGTATTCAACTATTCCTTTTGCTTGGCCCTTTTGAAGTTACTGTCCATTTGGGTTTTCACCTGGTATGATAAGAAACCCTTATGAAATGATCAGTCACTCTTTGAACTTCCCTCTAAAAAATTCTCCCTAATAGACTTGCAGGAGACCAGTCTGGGATTGTTATCTTAAAGTTCTACTATGTTCAACCATTGAAGTCATGCCTGGTATTTAGTAAGAGCATGTTTAGAAAGAATTACTATCAAATCAAAATATATAAGGAAGAAGTGTGCTTTGTGTCAAAGTTGCCTCCTCAGGTTTGTATTGGAAGAAGTCAGTGTGTACAAGGGTGTTACTGTACTCTGATTTTCTTTCCCAGTTTACGATACCCTGAAAAAAATGCAAGTGGATGCAGTTTATAGTTTATGAACTATTTTAATATGACATTTTATTTTCTAGCTAAGTTTAATCAAATCTATGCAGAGCAGGTTCAGTTTGCAGTTTGAACAACTGCATCTCTTTATAGTAAATGCAAATTAGGTGAAGCCAGTATGGATGCCTTTGCCTTACTTCCAGGGAGCCCGTCACCTGCGGTTTATCCTAGCAAATGGCCCAAAGACAAGCACCGAATGGACATGTATAAACGCCGTGGGGAAAATCGCTGCTTGCCAGCCGTCTGTCTCTTAGTCGTCTGTTTTTCTCTCTGTATATTATAATGACAGTATTATATGTATACATGGTTTGGGGGGGCTATATTATTATATATTATTGGTTTACATTTTTTCGTCATTTGCAGTTAGGTTTTTAGTGCTAATGTACTCCTAGGGGAACCTTCAGCTCTCTGATGCTGTAATTCTGAAATAACTAGAACCTTTTGGATTCCAACCTCAGTTAGGAGCACAGTTTATCTTCCCAGTCTCTCTGTTGCTCTTCTGCCCACTAAAAGCACTTCTTGAAAAATGCCCACGAGGTTACAGCTGTTCGTCATAGGCAAAGGGAACATTTCTTCTAAAACAGGCACCTTCGCAATGTTAGGAAAGGACATAGTTTGCCCTTGCCACTCTGAAAAATGTTTGGCTGACAAACCCAATAGTTTTATCATTCTCACTTACCATGCTTTTAACACAATAATATTTACCTTTTAAGTTTTTTGTGTGTTTTCTTGTAAGCTAAATATTACGTAGCTTTGGGTACCAACTTTAATGGTTTCACAAAAGGGACTTGTGTGGCAGCTTTGATGGAACGGACAAATGGGCTGTTGAATGTAAAGACCCCTCCTCTATGAATCGCTGTCCTTATTTAGAGCCTGGTTGAGAAGAAGAGGAGACGCATACGACCAGGAACTGTGTACGTTCTGTTTTTTGTAGGATGAAAAGGGCATCATACTTTGAATAATTACAGGTGTAATTGTGCACATGCTAGATGGTTTCTTTGAAGACTTGATTTGCCTGTGCTTTTGAGGGATAAATGACTACGTTCAATAATTCACTAATTATGAATACTCCTGCACATAGGCTTCTCATATCTATGGTGTGTAATTCAAACAGCAGCTGTTCACCCTGGTCAGCAAACATCCTTACCGGTCTGTTCTTTCCTACCTGTACTATAGCTGGTGCTGTAAACTCTTTGAATCTGGGAGTCTGATGATAGACTTATAAAAATGCTGATAGATTGTCCTTTAGCAGATTCACTTGTATTTAGTCATATTTATTTTGATTGATGCTCATATTTTAAAACTTTTATTGGGACTCTGTTGGCTTCTTTCCCAGAACAGCTGTGCTGAGGGCCCATGGTAGATGATTTGAACTGGCCTTGTTGTTGGTCTGGTGCTCAATGGCACTGTATTCATACACGTAGAAGCTTTAGAATACCTCTCCCCAAATGTGTCCTTCCTGTTTGTCTGAATCAGTTGTTTTCCTTGGAGGAAAACAGCGGTCGAACACTTTGGGTTAACTAGATTTGCCTCGACTGGTCATGGGGATTGAAGGCTTTTGCTTCAAAGATTTTTTGTGGCTGTATTTTCCAGGCAAATAATCCCATCAAGATGCAGCACTATCAAATTTCTATTGATCTCTCTTCCCCCCCTCTGACAGTTTAACTTTTCAATCATATTTGTCAGTTTCCCTGGTACTCAAGGTTTCTTAGAGCAAAATGCATAAATGTTTGTTTCAGTCTTTTAGAAACTGTTTGGGATTACAATTTTGAATTCAACCATGACCTTTTTTTTCTTACAGGTAAATGGGAAAGAATTGAGTAAGCCTAATTACTCAGAAAAATTTTGGAAAAGGCAGAAACATTGAAATGATTGGTTTCCAAGATGCTACATTAAAAGTTGCCATCATGTTTTTAGAGTAGTTTGTTTTCTTTAAGGGCATTTCATAAGATGCAGTTAATTTGAACACCTAGAAATGATTATTTTAATTTAATTTTTTCAATGTTTATTTACTTTTGACAGGGAGACAAGGGTGCGAGCAGGGGAGGGGCAGAGAGAGAAGGAGACACAGAATCTGAAGCAGGCTGCAGGTTCTGAGCTGTCAGCACAGAGCCCGACGCGGGGCTCGAACTCATAAACCGTGAGATCGTGACCTGAGCCGAAGTCGGTGCTTAACTGATGGAGCCCCCCAGGCGCCCCTAGAAATGAATATTTTAAATATGAGATGGCAGAGAGATTTTTATTTGCCCAGGTGTAAAAAAATTAATACCAAAAAGAGATTAGAATTGAAAATTCTAATTTCACCTTTCCTACCTGTACTACTGCACACATTTTGTTGTGGAATTAAATGAAATTATATGTACATTCACTTATTCTAAAGGTATGTACCTGCCACATTGCTTGAGGGCAGTGCTACAGTATCTGTTTTAAGAGTACCTTAGCATTTGGCAGAGGAGATCCTATTTAGCTTATGATAATTTGATGTCAGCTTTTGTTTCTTGTTTTCTTTGCTGGGGCATCTTGTGATACCAGAGTGGGCAGGATATGAGGCGTGGCCCAGCGTGTAGTTACAGTCAAGGAGATTGACTAAGTTACATGATTTGTCAAAGGAAACGTGCATTAGCGCCCTTCCGATAGCAGCTGTGTGTTAGGTGTTGTGGCCCCATGAAATGGTTCTGTCCTATCCCTTTGCCTTTGATGATTACCCTTCATTTCTGCGGCACTTATTATAATAAATGTGTTATTATTCCACTGAGATGTCATGTTAAAAAACCAACCCTACAAAGTTCACTACAGGCTTCTAATTACGATTTCATTAGAAACAATGTATAAAAAATATTGCCATAGGGTAAAAGGAATTTACTGACATTCGAAACTGAAAAATTTCCAAGTTTTGGGAACAAACGTGCTTTATTCCTAATTGTGATCCCAGATTATCGATTTCTTCAGAAGTAGAAAGTTTTGACTGTACTCTCCTAGAAATTCTCCCTTGGCATCATTTAGGAGTATTTTAGCTTCAAAGGATGTGTTATTTGCTGAAGAGTGGCCACTGGGGCGCAATATGGCTCTTGACATTTTGAACAGTATTAAATGAGGGTACTGAAGTATTTCAAACAGCCATGTTTCAGCATCGTTTAAAAATCCAGTGGGAAGAATGGCAATCCATATAACCCTGCATTCTTGGAATTCTTTGGTTATTAATTTTAAATGCAGTTCACAAGTTTGCTTTTTATAAAATAAGTTTTTTTTTTGAAGATGAGTAAGTCTAGTAAAATTTTTTACAGCTGTGTCTTATGAAATTTTGTTTTCTTTTTTGAATTGCTTGTAAGTATTACATTAAGAGACTGAAAGGATACAGACCATAGGCTTGTTTGTTTTTGCTTTAATCTCTTAGTCGGGTTCTATGTCTATGTTTAGAACATTGTTACAAAGCATATTATTATTAAATTTCTTTATAAACCCTAGATTATAAAACCAGTCTTGGAGAGAGGCAGATAAGTGAAAACACTTTGGGGAAAAGTAAACATCTTGTTTTTGTTAATTTCCAATTTGTTCCACAATGAAGGGAGATCTGCTCTGCTTTCTTTTCTGTTACCGGCATCCCTTGGCTTAATAATGAAAGTCAGTAGTTTAATTCGTTATAATGTCAGTGCATGTTGAAGCGATATCTCTGCAAATTGTGTCTTCAACAGGGGATAACTTAGGTGGTGGCTTTACAGATTACATGGACAGGCTTGACCACTCGTCTTCGTTTGGGGAAGACGCGTGTCATTACGAAGTCATTTAGGAGAAATGGTTCTTCAGGTAGGGCTGGCAGCTGAAATATTCATCTGGGGGCCTTTCTCCTTGTTTTATAAAGTGTCTTTTGGCCATCTCTGCCTTCTTATCTTTAGGTTTTTAAAGGTATTACAAATACTGAGCCTGCTGCCTTGGATTATAAAAGATGTCTTAAGGCTTAAGGTAGAAAGAATACTTGGGTCCAAATATTTTGTCAAGTGTACTTCTTTCAGAATAGGATGTTCCCCTCCTCCTCTAAATAATTAACTATAGGACTGCTCTCTGAAAGCAATTGAGAAGAGCTCATTTTGACAAAGCAAGCTTCTAATGACAAATTTTCCAACTACAAATTTGCAGAAGAAAAGTTCTCAGATGATGAAGAAGTTTAATCAGGCAAAAAGACATTTTTATTTGCAGAAATAGGCCCTTTAGAGGGAGGCAATTATTTATAGCTGATGTGAAAAACTGGTATACCTGAATTCATTTGGTAAACCTCATTTAAAATAGGAAGGTTAGTCTATTGGAAAAAAAAAATGGTCCTGAATTGTGTCACTGGATTTAGAGTAAAGAAATAAGGTTTTATACTTTAAACCATTCCCACGGGGTTATGTACTGATTTAACCAAAGAAAATGAATTTAAGATTTGAAGAAAACCTATGAAAGACACCGGCGTGTAGCCTGAAATTACCAACTATACTTTGCCACAAAAATCTAGTCTTTCATTTAAAATATCCTATTAGAAAGCATTTCTAAGATTGCTTCTTCCACCTTTATATTTAAGAGTCTATATTTTTTCTTTTAAAAGCAGTGGTGTTTTGGGCGTTTGTGTCACGTTGAACAGAAAATGAAATTTCACTGTTTTAAACCTCTTATATGTCATCAGCATAAACAATGTAAGCCATTTCTACGAGAGAGTATCTAGTAGCTCCCTTGGAATTCATGCCTGGTAAGACTGAGGATGCCTGTGGCTGACAAGGGGGCTTTTTGACCTTGTCCTCTCATCATTTGCTCCCTGCCTTCATCCTTTGATATGGATGATTGCCTTTTAGAAACTCTTTTAAAATGCAGTTTAAATCTCTAGTTTCTGTAAATTGGATGGATCGCTCCGTGCTTCTCCTAAAGCATGATTTTTGAACTGGGCCTCTTGTTGGCTCTCTTGGTTTTTTTTTTTCTTTCTTTCTTTTTTTTAATTTTAGAGAGAGAATCCCAATCAGGCTCCATGCCTAGCGCCTGACCTGAGCCAAAATCAACAGTTGGGCACTTAGCTGACGGAGCCACCTAGGCACCCCCTGAATCTCTTTCCATTCAGATGGGTGTATATAGTGTAAGATCAGTGCTTCCCACACTCCCTTCTACTTGCAAATCACCTGGGGTATTAAAATGTGCATTCTGAGACAAATCAGGAAATAATCTCTTTAACTGTAGAGAACAAACGGATGGTTACCAGAGAGGAGGGGGTGCGGGGGAATGGGTGAAATAGGTGGCAGGGATTTAGGAGTGCACACGTCATGATGAGCCCTGGGTGATGTATGAAAGTGTTGTATCACTATATTGTACGCCTGAAACTGCTGTAACACTGTATGTTAAACTATACTGGAATCAAAATAAAAACTTGAAGAAAAAAAGAAAGGAAAACTCTATAAATAAAAAACATGCCGGTTCTGGCTGGAGTGGGGCTCAGAGTAGGTGTCTGTCTTTCACAGGTGTAGCAGATGACGCTGGTTCATGGACCACACCTTGAGTAATAAGGCTCTATTTCATTTAAATGTATTACATCAGCTCGGTCTGTTTCACAGACATTTGGAAAGATTGCCTAAATTCCTGAATTGAATAAGATTGAGGATAAGGTGCCTGTTCTTGTGTAGGAGTTTGGCCATTTTATTTCATCTTTATGTTTTGTTTTCACCTTTGTTCAGTCATGACATCTTTAAATTGATCAGATGGATCTGAGGTACAGGGTAGATTTTGAAAAGGTAGAGAGCCTGTTGAAATCCTAGGAGATGATCTCTACTGAAATATCTGTCACCATCTTGTATTACAATATCTTCTCCTTTGTAACATTAGTGTGTAGACAGATGTTGGATTCTGATTTTGACAAATAAACTGATCTGCAGTTGCCTTAGGCTTTGGACTTGAAAAAATACTGTTGCTTACACTGAGTCTCTGTAGTCAGTGCCTTTATTGGTTTGTACCTCTTTTGAACAATTCCTTGTAAGGAAACTTGACTTACATTACATGAAGACTTTACAGACTTTAGACAGGCAGCAAAAAACAGGTGTTTAGGCAGCTGCGAGTAGGAAAGATTTTTATATATTAATGATACTTAGGTACTGGATGGTGCAGTCCTGTGAAAGTATCTACATAGGATTAGAAATACGTGAACCCATGTAATTTTTTTTAACCTGGTACCTTATGCCTTAGCCTTTGGGCATTTTGGGGGCTTTCTGAATAGGTGAATGCCTTATATATCTGAAGTTTTAACTTCCTACTAATAGGCATCTTTTTTTTTTTTTTTTGTAAGTTTATTTATTTATTTTGAGAGAGAGAGATAGTGTGAGCGGGGGAAAGGCAGAGAGAGGAGTCAAAGAATCCCAAGACTTTGCACAGTCAGCTTGGAGCCCGATGCAGGGCTTGAACTCATGAAACCGTGAGATCATGACCTGGGCCAAAACCAAAAGTCAGACGCTTAACTGAGCCACCTGGGTGACTCCTAATAGACATCTTTTTAAATAACTCATTCTAAAATAGATAATGATTATTCCTTTTTTTTTTTTTTTTAAATACTGTACTAGGCACTAGAGGCAGTATCATGAATGAACATTGGGCCAAGATCAAAGACTGGAATTTCAGTCTTGCAATTAGTACTGTATTGAGCCACTTTGCTCTCTAAAACTTTGTCTTATAATGGGTCAGGAAACGGAAATAATAGTAACTACTGACCACAGAGCGAGGAAGAAATGAAATAGTATGACGAATGTTGTGTGTGTGTTGTAGAAAACTGCATAGGTATATGCCCCTTGATGTACAAGGTGTTGGACCTGAAGGTGAATGACTCAGTTATCACTGCACATTAGTGTCTGAGAACAGGGCTGTGTGCCTTTCTGAGTCCTTGCCGACTTTTCCACTTCGAGTCAGTGGTTGAGCTCCCGCTATCCCAGCTGTTGCCACCTGCATGCCCCATCTCTGCTTCTCTCGTCTGTTCCACCTTCGTGGTTAGCCGTTCTTAGTCTAACGGCAGAAGCAGTGTTTGCTCTCCTGTATTTCTTTTCTGTTGCTTTCCCCATGCTTCTGGTCTCCGTGCATGAAGGCTTATTTTTGAATAGCCGTTCTGGCCAATCTGTGCACTTTTTCCCTTCTGCAGAGTAAAAGGACCAATTACAGTGCATCGGGTGTAAGTAATCTGTGGTACTTTGGTTCTGCTTGGCAGGATGTATTATTACTGGGTACTCATGGTTCCCCTCTTCAATGACAGGCCTTTTTCTTTCGGGAGTATGCGCAGATGCAGATCAGTTCTGGTGGCCCGGTGATTAGGAAAGCTGTGTCAGAGGAGCCAAAGTTTTCCTGCGTCGAAGTGTGTGTGTGAATCAGTGAATCAGTGATGTGTGGAGACTTTGCAGTAAGTACGTTTAGTATATGTACTGGAGGGCAGCATCTAATATTTAAACCCGGTGCTACATTTTTATAACTCATTAGAAAATATTTCTTTCTTTTAGACCTTTCCAAGCAACGGGGTGGCAAAAGTAAAAAGACTGTAAGAATTTAGAAGTTAGATCATTTAGGGATTTAATCCCAGAACTATTACTTGTTAATGGTATAGTTTTTATCGTTGCTTAAACTCTTTTAGCCTCTGCTCCCTATTCTATAAAATGAGAGTAGTAATACCTCCTTGATAGAGTTGTTGGGAGAATTTAATGAAATAAGTTTTGCAATAAGTGCCTGGGACAGTGTGTGATGTGTCTAGGATACTTAAATATTTCTCTTAGTCGAGAAATTATTCATTAACTATTGATTGCTGGTAGTTGAAAATCACTATATAATAACATCTGGAAGTATTGTAGGGTGTTTAGGGGGATTTCTTTTAAAAGCAAATATTTTTTATTTTATTTTATTTTATTTTATTTTTTTAATGTTTTTATTTATTTTTGAGAGCAGGAGAGACCAAGCATGAGTGCGGGAGGGTCAGAGAGAGAGAGGGAGACACAGAATCTGAAGCAGCCTCCAGGCTCTGAGCTGTCAGCCCAGAACCCGACGCGGGGCTCGAACTCACAGACGGTGAGATCATGACTTGAGCCGAAGTTGGACACTTAACCGACTGAGCCACCCAGGCACCCCTAAAAGCAAATAGTAAACATTTAAACTTGTTTTAATAATCTTTCACTTAGAATTTCAGATAGATATAGGATAACTGAAAGGGTTCAGTGAACTATATTATATTACCTATGAATTTTGGAATTTAATTTCATCTCAGGTTATAAGTTGGGAAAAATCATGCTGAAACTTAACCATTTTATATGCATGCATGTGCGTGCACACGTAAGTTTTGCCAATAAAATGTTTGTAGTGTATACTCAATTAAAAGTGCATATGAAAAACAGAACTAGGATTTCTTCTTCCATCTTCTTTGTAATTGATATTTTTCTTTAAATTTGGTGGTACTGCGCATAGGAACCTATGCAAAATTATGATTTTTTTTAGCATCTTATAAGAACTGTCCCACTCTATAATGTGCATCTTAGACAATAAAAAATATTAATGAAAATACAGAATTGTTTTCAGTTCCATTGTGAAAGGTTATGTTGAATTAAGAGTTAGTCCGAATCCCAGAAATACTTATATATCTTTTGTTTTATAGTGAGCAAAACTGGACATAAAAGCTTAGTGTTTTTTGGAAACCTTTTCTGGGAAACTTGTTCTGCTTTCTCTCATGAACTTACTCTTACCAGGACCTACAATGTGCATTAATTTATACACAGGTGGTTCTGCATTTAAGAATATTGATCTCTTTCCTGATTAAAATAGATTTTTCACATGTTTGCTTAACTCTTTTTCTAGGGATTCCCTATATAAAGAAAACATGTAGTCTTATAACTCAAATATTTCTTGCTTTCCATTTTTTTTTTTTGGCCTATAAAAGACTCCCCTGCCCCAAAACCATAGGTAAGGTAAGTATATTGAAGATTTACTGTACTGATAACTCAACTTTCTCTTTAAAGTCAAGGTATGGCAGTAATGATTGTCCAGATTCCGTTCCGACTTAAAACAGGTCACAATTCTAGGGTTATGGATTTGGGTTCATTTGCCCAAGAAAAATATGCTTGAAATTGGCCATTTTCGGGTAATTAATAACATGTTAAGTAAAGCGGCCTTATTCACATATAGAGTGGAAAAGTCAGGCACATTAATAAACAGACCGTATCAACCAGAGATGTTTTTACCTTGGCTGTAATCATCATTTTATTTCCTATGTGTTACCTTATTCTCAGTTGGAATGTTTACTGTGTGCCTATTGATAACTAAATTCTAACAGCAAGTGGCAAGCTCCTAAAAAGGAGAACACTTTTGGTTCTTGTTGGATAGCAGCCTAGTTTTCTCTAGTGCACATCTGTTCCTTGGAACATTTTTAGAATATTCAGGTGAAAATTCACTTAGTATTTTAATAAACCAGATTCTGTTACTGATGGGTTAAAAAGAATCAGTCATACTGTTTTAATTTATTAAAGGAAAATAACAAATGGTTTTTGCAGAAAAGCCCTCACCTCTCTGGAATTAATTTAAAATTAGTACAAGAAACCAATAATTCAAGACCTTATTAAACATGCCTCAGCTGCCGATTTTTAGGACTAAACAAAGGACTAGCATTTGGATTTCTCCAGGGTGAGGGTTGAATGGGAAGGTGTGGGTATCTGTTATGAGGGAGGATAATATATTATTCTGTTTTGAAGTATGACATCCCTATGAATGAACTTTGGCAGAACTGAAAAAGTTGACTTAAAGAGGTTTTGGCCCTTTTCTTGCTTATGGTACAGTGCTTTCTTATATAGTATAGAGGGGGGATCATTATGGGGAAGTTTGGGTGAACTTTCTTTGTTAGGGGAAAACAGACAAGAAAGATGGGTGGTTTTGATTGGTATCTTTGTGAATTGGAACCAGAGTGCACGTGACTGTCACCTTCTTGAGGTAGAATCAAGACAAGTTGTTAGAAATGGAAATCATCTGAATTTAACTGTTTGTGGAAGTAATCCTATGGTGTTTCCTAAAAATTCTGTGATATATTTTGATCACATGCTGAATTTTTGGTGTGTATCGTAAAATAGAAGCTTATTTATATTTCTAAAATGCTATTATAAATGATAAATCTTTCTAAAAACTTCATCTTTGTGTACTTGGAATTTGAATTAATTCTGAGAATTTACTATATGGGAGAGGGAGGGAGTTAGGTTTATTTTTCAAACAGAAGTCTGAAGGAGTTGGTCGATTGAATGTTAAATTGGACAGCTTACTTAAATACCACAAACCTTGTAGAATTAAGGTGGACCATGCATGATATTTAAAGGTTAAAATTGTTTTTAATACTAAGCATAATCTTAAGTTTAAATTTTCACTTTTATTTCTTTTTGTGTCATCATCAATGTTTATGAAAACTGGTTGAAAATGAAGTTCAAAGATTTCTAGTACATCGCAAGGTTTGACAAGAAACATTACTCCAAACTTGAATATGAACTTAAACACAAACCAGAACTTAGTCCAAATGTTTTTTCTTGAAACATCTTCGCGGGGCACCTGGGTGGCTCAGTGGGTTAAGCGGCCGACTTCAGCTCAGGTCATGATCTCACGGTCTGTGGGTTCGAGCCCCGCGTCGGGCTCTGGGCTGACGGCTCAGAGCCTGGAGCCTGCTTCAGATTCTGTGTCTCCCTCTCTCTCTGCCCTTCCCCTGCTCACGCTCTGTCTCTATGTCTCTCAAAAATAAATAAAAAAAAAGTTTAAAAAAAAAAAAAGAAACATCTTCAGAAGACTATATAAAAATAGAGTAAACGCTTTGCATGCAGCTTACCTACTGCATTTGAAGAAAACCTTTTGTGTATGTCTGCAAGCTATTTGTGTGTTCAGAAAGAGTTTACCAGCACAGACTGAAATTGGTAGAAATAGGCCAGAGTAACACTGCAGCTGTAATTTTATTGAAAACCGGAATAGTATTCTCTCTCAAACTCTTGAGTAAATGGAAGCTAATGAATGATTTCTTTTGCGAAATGTTATTGTTTTTTTTGTTCACTTACAGAAAATTATTTGTATTTTTTTGAAAATTATTTATATTTTAAGGATTCCTCCCCCTCACCCCAGAAAATCATATTGGTTGCTAACTCTTGGCGCGCTTCACAAACTAACTTCTATATCAGTCTTGATGTCAGAAAAAGAGGGCGAGGAATGGAAATTAAGAAAGCAACCAAAAATGATAAGGAGATAATTGTCTTTATATCATAATAACCAAAAGACTTAAGGATGTTTAGTGATGCCTTTGTAAATTGTTTTTTTTATACATTCTGAACACTTACCTCAGAGGCCAGAAATGGCTCTTGTTACTCGAAGTGAGGGAAAGAAAGGAACTAAGCGTATGTTTACCATTTAAGTACTCTGATTTCTGCAAATTATAGTGTAAAATTATGATAATGCTATTCAAAGTTTGGGAGAGATTTGAGTGCGGTTTATTTTAAATTCAGGAAATCAACTCAAATAGGTATGGCCTTTGATTTAAAAGTGTTAAGTCATTCTTATGGAAAAACGTGCTGTCTCCCAAGAAAGCATCCTCATGGGATGCTTTCAGCTCATGTCACCACCCTATTCCTTTAGTGAGTATTCGTAAATGCTTAGCTGTGTCAAGATCCCTGTTAAATCTCGGGGCACCGACCCAGAAGAAGACATAATCCATAATCTCGAGTTGTTTAGAGTCTGGTGGAGAGACCAAGTGAATAGAGAGTTTCTCTAAAATAGAGGCATGCTTACGCTTCTAAGCGAGTACACAAGAGAAGTACTTGACCCAGGCTGGGAGGGAGGCACTTGTCAGGACTGACTGTGGAAGAACAAATCAAATTAGCTTGATAAAGATGAGAGAGGGGAGGACTATCTGGGGGAAAAAATGTACAGGAAGAGAAAGGCGTTGTGTCCAAAGAGAGGGCATAAAGCCAGAGGGGAGGGGAGTGAGGGAGAGAAAGGGAAGATGAATTGGCGAGAGAGCCAGGAGCTAGACTACTCAGGCCTTGAGTTCCATGATAGCATTTTGAGAATTGTCGGAAGTAGTTGAAATCCAAAGCAGAGAGACCAGAAGAGTGTCCGTTTAGAGGACCATACAGGCTATTCAGGATTCTAGTGGAGGATATGTGTTCTCAGGGATACTGAGTGTTAAAATAAGCTGGGGACAGAGGTGAAAAAGAAATGTGAGTGTATTAGAAATGGAAAGGTGAAGAGAAGTTGGCCTCCATTGCCGTGAGAAGCTGAATGTGGAGGGCGGGTGAGAGAATTTCGGTCCTGTGCAAGTGGGAAGAAAAGGAAACCCAGGTACATCAGCTTGGGGTGAAAGGAGGTGGAAAGATTAGCTGACTTTCCTCTGTGCATAAGAGGAGCCATGACATATCAGAACATCTCTGCTCACAACATGTTACGGGTGTGGATCTTTGGAGTTTGGCACGCCTGTATTGTGGCTTTGAACTGTTGCTAACACATTGTCACTGGGCCTTTGTTTTTGCTGGCGTTTTATGTCCGCTTATTTGTAATAAGGACTCTTGGTTGTAAGTGACAAGATGTCCAGTTCAGGGAAGGTAGATCCCTTTGCAAGGCCTGTTGAGGTTATGAAGACGTCGTTTTTTTCATCTCACCGTCTGGCCATCACGGTGATCGTGGCCAGTGGCAACCTAAAGTTCCTTCCTTAGCTCTCCCGGAAATGCTCCAGGGAGGATCTTACTTCTCCTGACTTAGACTACAAGCTCACCCAGAAAACACAGTTGCTAGCCATTGGGGTGCTTTTGCCAGGTGTAGGCACGTGCCTGAATCTCTGATCTGACATACGAGTAGAGAGAAAGCGGTTTTCCTGTCCCACACCACATGTAATAGGTTCACCACAGGTAAAGGGGCTCCATTAGAAGGAAAGACAAGGTATTCTGGGGACGGAGGGAGACCACAGATGTCCATTGATCTTAGGATTGTCCACTTCCATTCTATCCTTACTGCCCTTAATATTTGAGTGGCACTCTTTGGTGCCAACTGGATGCTAAATGCAATCTCAGAAGTCACGTGGCCTTACGTAGTTATGAGATGGTCACTCATACAGGGTAGAGCATTCATGTGGCTCTATGTGTGCGGACTTTGGATTGCCATCTACATCAGGAATGGGCACCAAGGCCTGTGGGCCAAATCCACCAGGTAGCATGTTTTTTTAAACAGCCATACCCACTTGTGCATGTATTATCTGTGGCCTGCTTTCTCTTTAGAGTGGCAGAGTTGAGTAGTTGAGACAGAGACCTTGGGCTTGCAAAGCATAAAGTATTTACTATTCGGCCCCAAACTGAAAAAAGTTTACCAGTGCCCAATCTAAATAGAAATACATACATTTAAAATTCTTCCGGCAATCTTCCTGATCCCCGATAGCACAGCTTGGCACTCTCAGGGGTTCCCTGATATTAGTCGGGAAACCTAGCTCTAAGATAGAATTGTTAGGAGTAGAGCTCAAGATCAGACTCACAGATGTAAAATTTTACCCACTTTCCCTTAGATGACGCTAGGGTAAGCAGTTTCAGGTGAGTATTGGAGAACGGTGGCATGGACCCCTCATCTCTACAATTGTTCAGTCTTTGTCTTAACCAGTGCCCTGATCCCGAGCATGTTGGTGAGTGGTGGGTTTCTTGCAACAGTGGGTCTTTGTGTGCTGGTGCCGTCTGCCCCCGCCACATGGCCCTGGCAGTCACTCATGTTTGGCCTGCAGGAAGTGCCTGCTGCTTCCTTTCCGAGTGGAGGCCTCTGGGATACTTGTGGAGCTGTTTGGAAACCTGGCCCCCCTGCATCTGTAGCCCCAAGCCTGTGTTTGCAAGCAGTTGTTGCCCAGCTGTCTGCTGCTTTGTTACATTGTTTCAGTCTCTGCTTCAGTGTGCTCTCCAAGTGTTTTGCTTGACCTCCCCGTGGGTATCTGCCTTGCTTTATAGCTCATTGCCGAGCAGCTGTTTGGTATTCTTCTGGTATCCATTTTCCCATGTGGTCTGCCCACTGGTCCTGATTTTCTGTGATTGAGGTTTTGACACCTGCAAAGTGACTCTGCGTCATTGCTTGGTTGTCGACAGCCTCCTCTTGATGCTTTTTTTCTTCTCTGGGCTCCCCAGGAGGCACCCTTGATAAAATGTGTTCAAGAACGCACTGCCGTGATAGGAGTTTTTTTTCTTATTGGCAAAGAAAAAGGCCGTATGTTTTTTGCTTTGAACTGGATTGCCATCTTCCGCACTCTTTGAGAGTCTCCATTTGTTGGATGGTTTTGGTTTGGATACGGTTGTCCTCTGATAGAAAAATTGGTGTCAGGACCAGGATTGCCTACTACAGGATTGTAGCTGATTCTTCTGCTTTTCAGGAGTATTGTTAACTTATGGGGTTAATTTACGGGGTTAAATGTGAGTTTTACAAAATAGTAGTCCCTGGCTTTTCAAAACTTGTAATTCAAACGTTGGTTTGCAGATTTAAAATACTACGTAGATTCATCTTTGTTGAATGGAAAATTCTGCCTTTGGTATTATTTTTAATAGTGAATTTGAAAATAACTAATTATATATGCATGTGAAATGAATTATAAGGCCTGATAAATAACTGGAATACATTTTAACCAACAACTACCTGTTCTACTTAAAAACAACACCAAAAAAAAAAAACACATTTTGATTTTTAATAAGAGTATTAAAAATTCTTAATTCATAAACCAGGTGGTAAACATTTTCTGTGAAAGCAGATGTTAGGTAGAAAGGTTTTGACCCGGAGGTAGTGTAATCAATTTACAAAAAATAAGCTAGAAGAGACACATTAAATTAAACATGTATTATGATACTTGTTTAAAGGGTATCATAATATTCTGAGTTTGGGGAAAGTTCAATCCTAATGTTAAATTTTATGAAGAGGTATGTAATCTATATGCATTTACATGCAGTTCTTTCCTTGCCAGAAGCCAAAGAAGAAACAATCAATTTACAAATAACACAGAGGCAGTAAATTTGTTGGCGGCACTTCTGGGCCTGTTGTAATTCTGTACTTCTTTCAATATGCAAGTGGTGAATTGCTGATGTTGCTGTGAGCCAAAGATACAGAGATACGTGAACGTGTCCAGGCAGCACTTACATTATGTAAGGCTTGGAGGTATTTTGATATCAGTGAAATACTTTATGGGTGTAATAGGAAAATGTGTACTGTTGAAATCATAGCCCTAAAATCAGTGTTTATATTGAAGTTTCCCTTCCAATTCACATTTTAGGTTTAAAGGTTTTGCTTGGTGTTATGTGATCAATCAAGACACAGTTCGCCTCTGGCAGGGGGTCAGGTCTGAATCTAGACATCTTATTGGCTCTGTTCTAATCACATTGATCATGTTGAACTGTCATCTAGGAAGACGTGGCTTCCAACATGGATGCCCTGCTTTCTTCAACAAAGGTTCAAAGTATGTTATAGTCTCCCTCTAGTTGCTCCCTTAGATCTGGCTGTCATAGTTATCTTGTTTGCTAAGCCCACGGTGATTGCTGTAAATGAGCTGAGACCTGGGTTCTTGCTTCTGCCAGGATGCTTCCGTCTCTTCCAGGCACCTCAGTATTTCCATCTCAAGTCACTCCCAGTTCACATGTTGTGTACCTAAATCTTAACCTGTATAAATTATGATTATTCAATGAGTTTAAAAAGAGGAACATTTAGAAGGCATATATTTTATTTCTCCAGGGGAGTAAGAGGTTGAGAAAATAGACTCCATGTTTTCTTGTTGAAGAGAAGAGAAATCAAGTAGGATGAATCATTGACCAATAGGTGCCCTTGAGTGTTCTTTAATTTTTCACTCTGGCCATATTATAATGGAGCAGTCAGTGGCTTGTCTGAACGACGGTTTGCTCACCTCTGAACAGGACCACCATTCCTGATCTCATAGGGTTGTTATGAGCATGAAATCCACGTCAGCGTCATATGCATTGTTTGCTCTAATCTTCTAGGCACTATGTGAGCGGAATGGCATGCAAATGGTGAATCATATGTTCTCTGGTGTCAAGGACCTCAAAAACCTACTGGTCAGTCATCACATATTTTGGTTTCCTACACGAATGAATACTTCACTGAGGTATGAGAATACCTAGTGGGGGCTTGTAAGAAGAGTTAGATTACCTTTGGAGAGACTGGAAAAGGATTCATGGAGGGAATGTCAGGTCATTAGGATGGTAGAACTTCAAAATTGTGACTGCAGAGTTTTACTGTGTCTTCAGCATGGATGATGGTAGACTGAAAAAAAAAAATCAAGCTGCTCAGGATGACGATCCTTGGCTTAGGAGATAATGAGGGCAGGAGTGTGGGAAAATAGGTTCTCCTTACATAAAGGGGTAAGAAAAAAGCTTAAGGTGGAAATCCGCCACCACGGAGGTGAAAGCGCCCTAGGTTAGGTAGTGAGATATTGTAATGGAATCATGAGTACTTTCCATATGACGCCAATATACTATTATACTTGGATCACAAATTCCATTTGCCCCACAGACCCTTTGCTTCTTACAGGCACAGGTTAACGTTTACTGTCTGATTGTTTTCTCCATGTTCGCGTGTGTAAGATCTTGTTTCATGTTCACCACGTGGGTAATATCTTATGAGTTCAATAAATATGGAGACAAAACCTCTGTTCAGGGCTCTTGTCTCCTTTTGGACATTAGCCTCTCGCGTATTCAATTCTGCGTCTGCTCTCTTGTTGGATAAGTGAGAACTCCAGACTCATAGTTGGCGTCACAGGAGGAAGTGGTGTGACTTAATGTGGTGAGGTTCAAAGATGGACTTATTAGTGAAGTTTCTGATGCAGTAGTCTGAAGATGGAAAGAAGGACTAGGGAGAAGCAGCTCTGGCTCCTAGCTCAGATCTTCCTGGGCCTCAAGTTCATTTGAGAATAAAGTAGGCTCTGAGGAGTTTTAGAAAATGGTAAAGCTATATAAAAATACAAATAGTATTATGAAAGACTCCACAAAAATATTTAGGCATGCAGTAGATTGTTGTATCTTTTTAATAATTATGTGCAAAATACAGTAAGTTCTTTACATATTTATTTCCAGTTAATCCTCTTAACCCAGTAAAGCACTTAGTTTGATTGAGGATGTGGGCTCTGCGAGGCTAAATAACTTGCCTTAAGGCCATTGATCCATTAAATGATGAATCGGATTTGAACCCACACATGTCTGTCTCTGGAGCTCAGGCTCTTGACCCCGTTCCGTTAAAGTACTAGAATAGATGAGAGTTCAGGAGATCTGAGTTTGAATCTTGTGTTTTTCCCAGGAACTGTTTGAGCTTGCACGTTTACTTCAGCGAGTATTTACTAGTATTTCCCCATCTTGTCATTGCAGCACAGACAGATGAATCAGAGTGAATTTTGCTTTTAAAGCAGCTTTCTTTGGGCCGTGGGTCCCTTTGGCCATCTTCCCCCCAAATTGTCTCGAATGCAGAAAACAAAACACAGAAGCCAAAAAATGGAGATAAATTATCAAAATGCTAAAACCCCAGTTCATTGTAGTAGTATATATTCTTCTTTATTAATCCATTTAATAACAAAATCAAGTGGCAGAGCCATTAGCTGCCAAGATATCAAAGTAGTGATGAGTGTAAATGATTTTTTTTCTGAGAAATTTGCAACAACTGCACTGTCATAGAAAAGCAGCTGTGATGCCTAAAAGTCACTGCATGATTTGCTGCCTTTATTCATAATTAAAGGTAATGCTAGATTTCTTTAGGACTGGAAATCTAAGATGTGCTTTTTTTTTTCCCCATGGCTCCTCAAGTTCTCTCTGTGCATCCCAGGATGAGAGCCCCTTGTAGGACAAGAAGGCATTTATTAAGATGCTATGAAGAAAGAAGGCAGAAAATAAGGGTCATTGGGAGTAGAGAGGTATAATATTTATTGGTCTTTTACTTCTCTAAACTAGAGGAGTTTGGCTGGGGTAAGTAGCTGGAAGCCTAGGACATGGAAGTTCATAATGAGAATTCATGATTGACTTCTGTTAAAACCCTGAAGCCTACACTTATCCAATACAGGATCATATAAGCTAACAAAATGTTGAGATTTCATTTGTTTGGTCTTGGATTTTGGTCAATAATGTTATAATTTCAGCGGTAGCACTGGATAGCTTATGGTCATGAAATCTGATTATTAGCATTGACTTTTGATGAATAAAATGGGAAAATACATTGTGAAAAGACAAAGTTAGGCATAACAACTTTTGGAAAGCTAGGCTTGCGTTGAGAAAGGGATCTGTGGAGGAAATGTTGGAAACCGCTGATTCAGATAATCTCTACTACCTCTTTTAACTCTGATTCTTTCACCCAAATATCCTTGATATTTATGGCATATTGAAATAAGTCTAGTTTTCCATGGATTCTGATGAAAGAAAAGAAAAAAATGAAAACAGATGGAAAACCTGAAAAGTAACTCTTGGTTGATTGACAGTAAATGTGGAGAATACTTTAGAAAGGAGATGAAATGTTGTCTCCAGCAGATGGGAGTGTGTAAGTTTTTCCTCCACATTAGAGCTAGAATCACTGTGAATGGTAGTGTTTCAGAAACAGAACAATAGAAAGAAAAATTGTATGATGCTCATCATAGGTAGGAGTAAAAGAAAGGGTTCACGTTTTTATTAAAGGCTCGTGCCCAAAGGAAAGCCTTTCCTGCAAGATGTGGGCCCTACCCTTTCTTCCTCTTGATTTTTCATGCTTTTTCCTCAGAGAGCGCCCTTTATCTTGTTCCATTTTTTCTTTTCCCTTCCAGTCCTTTTGGATCCTGTCACTCCTTCCTCTCCGACATTGCCTCTTTCCCCCCTTTTCTCTCCCCCACTCAAGTGGTGCTGAACATAGGCTCAAGAGGAGGCATCTCATTGAGCCTCACAGAGTTGATGGCACTTTGAGAGCTGCTTTTTGTTTATTATTACATTTAGCTCTGCACAGCGAAGGCACCTCCAAATCCTGCTAGGTGGTCCAGGGAATCTGCTAAATGGGGTGATACTGGAGCTACGATTTGGGAAAGGGGAATGGCAGTCCTGGAGATGCTGTGGATGGACTTGCTTGCCGGAAGCCTGAAGACTGCCTCCCACGTTCAGAAAACTATAGGTTGTTCAGAATGACCTGTGCCACGGATGTATTCTGGAGACCTGCCCAAGATGGAAGTTACAGAAGCAGGTAGAAAGGAGTTTGTGATGGGCCCTGGGTGACAAGCTAAGGAACGAAGCCGTACGCTGTGGGGGGAGCCCTTGAAACAGGGAAATGATCAGGCTCGGATTTGAAGAGCGAATCCTCTGATGGAAAAAGGATGGATAGACTAGAGGAAGAGCCAGTTGAAGGCAGAACAGGTAGGAAGCTTTTGCACTAAGTGAGGGGGATTAAGAGAAGGAAGCAAATTCGAGAGAGTAAAGAGGACTCCAGAACATGCAGATTGGAGAGACAATGGTGCAGAAGTTTAGGAATCAGTTGATGTTTCTGAGGACTGTAGATATGCGGGGTATTACCTGTGTGAAGGGACAGAGGAGGAAAACAGTATTAAAGGGAGGGCTGTTGAGTTTGGTTTGGGACATGTTGAATTTGAGGGTCCACTGGCATAGAAACTGGAGAGGAGTTTCCAGCAACTGGGTAGGGTCTTAACTACTTTACAATTAGCATATTGTGCACTCAGTGTGTGCCAGCCAGGGTTCTGAGCCCTTCACATAGATGATCTCACTTATTCCTTAGAATAGCTCTGTGAGCTGTAGGTATGATGATTGTGAGAAGCATGAGTCATAGCAAAGTTCAGTGACTTCACTAAAGTTACATATTTAGAAAGTGGCGAAGTATCCTGTAATTCCGTTTGTATGAAATGCCCAGAAAAGGCAGGTTGGTATAGAAAAGAGAACGGAGAATAGTGGGTTCCTGGGCGTGGGAATGGGGGTGGATGTAAATACACAGTAGAGATCTTATTAGGGTTATGAAAATGTTCTAACACTGATTATGGTGACAGTTGCACTACTCAGTAAATTTACTAAAAATCATTGAATTGTACCCTTGAAATGGATGAATTTTATGATACAAAACTTGGTAAAGTTGTAAAAAATAGTATTTGGGGTTGGGATCATTATAAATATTTTATTTTAGCTGTCGTTTTCACTTGGGCTGTAAGAGAAAAATGCTCTTAAAGATAGCAAGGCATGGTCAAGTGCTTTGTGGCACCCTGAAAATTGTGTTTGGTTTATTTTTTTACCAGTCTTTTATTTGTTGCTTGATTACTACCTGTGAAGCATTTTCCTGTTCCTGCTTATAACTTGCTGTTTCCAAGCTCCTTTGGGACAAGGTGCAAGGTGCCTAAGCTGTCATCTGTCTGCTGCCTCTTCTCCTTTGCTCCTTGTCTTCCTTCTGTATTTAGGAACTATGCTAAGGATGAGGAATTAAACAAAAAAAGAAGATAATTAAAACATTCTCATGTCACTGGCGTTCTAAAATTAGATATTATAAATAACTCAGTGGGACTCTGAGTCTTCCCTCATAGAGACAAGGGAGGTTCTTTATAGGATTGCTCTTCTGCGTATTGTCTTGGTTTTATGTTTGGATCATGGGACCTGAATACAGGTAGGGCGCACAACCTTGTTTAGGACGTTCCACGAAAAGGATTCCTTGCATCCATATTTCCTGTGATAGCTTTAGAAGCAGATAATGGTAACAGAACTCAGTTCCTTCCTCTTCTCTTCACCCCTTAGTCCTGACACATTATCATCATTTACTTTTAGTTTTTTCGTTACGAAGTAGTGTCTCAAATTATCCAATGTTATGTAACATTTATAAGAAGAGAGATAATGGCGTTTTGATTCTTCTGCACTGTTTTACAAACCTGGGTGTCTAGATCATTTTGTCTTCTTTCTGTCAAGTAAATCCGTATTTGAATGCAACAGAGACTTTTCTGGCAAATCTTTGGCAAATCTGGCACATATTTGGGCAAAATGTCCACTTGATGTGTGAGTTTTCATACTGTGTTCTAAGGAGGAAGCGTTTGTTTCTAATCATCTGTTCTTATTTGTGCCACCAGAGAATGGCACAGATTGCTGGTGCTAGATTAAGAATGATAATGGTCCTCTTATCAGAATTAGTGGACATGTGTCAAGTGTTACTGGTGCATTCATATTTGGATGCATTGGAATATTTGGTAAATGGTTTCTGTGAGTGCCAGTTAAACGTGAGGGCAGACGTGTGTCGGGCATCTGGGTTTATCACCAAATCTAAGTGGAATGCCTTTAAGGCTGTGCACAATAGTACCATATGTTGCATCATTTATTAAATAGAAAATAATAAGGTTGACACATAAAACTAAAACTTTGTGATTGAAATGCCCGTGTGCCTTTTCTGCTTCTCGCATATAAGCATTGGTTTTTACGCGATTTGTTGAGGCAGGGTGGCAGAGGGAAGGAAATACATGTAGGGAGGAGGTACTATTTACCTGGTCCTGCAGAACAGAAATAAATAACTTCACATTTAAAGTCTCACAAATCTGAGGAGGAAGACGAGCGGGTGATTTAGATGGCGGGGCTGTTTGTGTTTATGAGGAAGAAGTGTATCACCTCCACCGGGGATGCTTGGAAGTCCAGGTCCTTCAAGGTGTTAGTGGTAGAATTCTTCACCATGTTGTGAACCTGCCCGCTAGACGAATTTATTACCTGTTTGCTGTTTTTACTTGCAAGAGTAACAAAGAATCATTTTTATATTGTGTGCTTCAAGAGGCTTGTTATTTAAGCACCTAAATTGAACAAATAAAAATCAGCTCTTTAAAAAATTGGAAACGATTCGAAATGCAAAGTGAGAAATGAGCTACACAAAATACTTTGAAATCTTCAGGGGACCTCTATTAATTATTCAGAGGGCATTCATTCAGTGAATTGTTTAGTACTGTCAATGTGTCAGGCATTTTGCTAGGTTTGAAGCTGTAAACCAGTTTTTTTTTTTTTATTTATCCTGAATTGTGTTGCAAAAAAATACAAAGCAAAGGAAAATAGAATAAAAGGGAAACCAGTTAGTTAGTAGCCAACAACCTAAAAATTAGGACACTTTATTCCCAGATTCATATTTGCTTCTTTCTTAATTTGAAACAAATTAAAAAGAATTTGACAATAGCAGGCTCGTATTCCTGCATGGAACCAATTAGCAGGAGCAAAAGAGTGGCTGCCCCCTCATTACCAGTTTTATAGATGAGACAACTTAAGGAACACAGTTAGGCAGCATCCCCAAGGACACAGACTGGATATTGTGGAGTTAGATTTCAAACTTTATCTCATCCAATTAAAAAACAAAAAAAAAGTTCTTTCTGCTCTTTCATGTTGTGGAGGTTGCAAAACAAGATATAAACTAATATTTCCTACATTTGGCAGTGCTTTAAATCTATGAAACCTGAATTACACCAGTACACTCCAACAACCATCTTGTAAATCCAGGCAGGAGTTTAATTTCCTTTCAGAAAGGGAGCTATTGGAGGCCCGGAGTGTAGTTTACACACGGTCACAAATCTACTAAGAGACAGTGTCAGATTAGAACGCCCGTCCCTGGCCTCAGGTGTTGGAAACTTTGGAATGCAGTGAAGATCACGGGTTTGGCTAATCATCTGAATATTCAGCTCAAATTCAGAAAACGTGTTCTTCTTAGGTGTAGCATGAACCATACATACAGCAGTGCTGTTTTGGTCAAGAATGGTCAGAGATCAGCAGTTTCATGCGGTTCAGTGAGTAATTCTAAAGAGGTCCACCCAGTCACTAGTGCTTGCTACACTGTGCTTAATACACATTGTACTTACAGAGATTTAATCTTTCATAAAAAAAAAAAGGAAATTTAGAGGGTTGGAGTTTATTAAGCTTATTAATATCCAAATAGAAGTTGTGGATTCCAGTGAGCAGATTAAGCATATCGATCCAGAATTTAGACTTGCAAAAATACAATTTTGCCCATTGTGGAGAGTTCAGTTCTGTTATTATGAATAGGAAGCAGCACCTTTGCATTTTAGCATGTATATTCAGGATATTGAGTGCTAGTATACAGACGTTACTACACTCCTATGGCTTTTTGTCGATTATATTTTAAATAAGCCTGAATTACAAAATATAATAACAAGGTAAATAAGCAAAGACTTAAAATGAACAAAATGCTGAAAAAGTTTCAACTGCCATCTCTTTATTTTGCAGATTGTAGACTCTCAGGAAATCTTTATTTAAAAGAAAAGTGAAAACACATGCAGTACAGGTGCCACGACAGTATTGGGTGAATGCTTTTTCCTCCTGTATACCTAAATTACTCACCTAAATTACTCATGCCTTTGGGCATGTGCCTGATGCTGTCTTTATCATGATGTCATAATGTAGGGGAAGGAGCATAGCTTTGACTTCGGGTAAGCTTGGGTACATGTTCTAGTTTCATTGGTTTGCTGTTTGCCACAGGCAAGTTATGACTCGACTCTTATTTAACTGCATAATGGAAATGGACAATGTCTGAATGCCAGGGTAGTCTGAGATTCACTATGCAAAGTTTGTGGTAAATGGTACAGGCTAGGTAAATGGTAGTTTTAATTGCTATTTTTGTTGTTTGTTGAAATGATGTTTTTAGTAAGAATTTTAAAGGGATTCCAATTTTAAAATACAGTGATTAATTTACCTGATCTCTAAAATTTCATCTTTTCTGCCTTTCTTGATCCCCAACCTTTTTTTTTGATAATAGTTTTACTGAGATATCATATAATTCATCTATATCATACCATTTGCCCATTTAAGTTGTACAGCTTTTTTTTCCCCATTTATTTATATATTTTTAATAAAGATTATATATATTTAAGTTGTACAACATGATTTGATATACATGTTGAACAACCCAGGGGCTGGGGGTCAATCCCCTGCATAGTCAAAAATCCAAGTATAACTTTTGACACCCCCAGACTTAACTACTAATAGCTTACTATTGACCAGAAACCTTACTGATAAACAGTCTGTTAATACATATGTGTTCTATGTATTACATGCTCTATTCTTATAATAAAGTAAGCTAGAGAAAAATTAGGAATCCTAAGAGAAAATCAATTTACAATACTGTATTTATTTTAAAAATCTGCATATACGTGGGTCTGCACATTCAAACCCATGTTGCTTAAGGGTCAACTATACATACAAAGTGAAGTGATTACTACGATCAATCTCACTAACATATCTTCTCCTTACAGAGTTAACGTTTTTTTGTGTGAGTGCCCTCGAAATATATTTGTAGCATTTTCCCAGTGTTCACTACGGTATTATTAAGCACAGTTATCATGCCTGTATATTTAATCTCAACTTATTTGTCCTGCATAACTACAGCTTCGTGCCCTTTGACCAACATCTCACCATTTCCCTTCCTATCTCTTGGCTGCCATTTTACTTTCTATCATCTGATTTTCTTCTTATTTTATTTATTTATTTAAAAAAAATTTTTTGTTTTAACGTTTATTTATTTTTGAGAGACATAGAGACAGAGTATGAGCAGGGGAAGGGCAGAGAGAGAGGGAGACACAGAATCTGAAACAGGCTCCAGGCTCTGAGCCATCAGCACAGAGCCTGACGCGGGGCTCGAACTCACAGACTGTGAGATCATGACCTGAGCCGAAGTCGGCCGCCCAACCAACTGAGCCACCCAGGCGCCCCACTTCTTATTTTAGATTCCACATAGTGGATAGTATCATATAGTATTTGTCATTCCTGTCTGGCTTATTCCATTTAAAATAATATCCTCAGGGTCCATCCATGTTGTCACAAAAAGCAGGATTTCCTGCTTTCTCATGGCGGAATAATACTCCATTGTATGTATCTTCTTTATCCATTTGTCTGTCAAAGGCACTTAGTTATTCTGAATAATGCTGTAATAAATATGGGAGGGCAGAGATCTCTTTGAGATCCTGATTTGACTTCCTTTGGGTATCTCTACCCAGCAGTGGATTTTTAATGTATTTACAGATGTGTACAATTGTCATCACAATGATTAGAACATTTTAATAACTTAACAAAGGAACTCCATATTCCTTTGCTATCATTCTATATATCCTCATTCCCCCGTGCGATGCAACCAGTGATCTTCGTTTAAATATATATTTGCAGTTCTGGACATATTCACATGCATATAAATGGAATTATATGTAATCTTTTATGACTGGCTGCTTTCACTTAGCAAAATGTTTTCAAAGTTTATCATGTTATAGCATGCATCGGGACTTCATTCCTTCTTATTGCCTCACACTCCCTTGTATGAATATACCACATTTTATTTAGGCATTAATCAGTCAGTGGATATTTGAGTTGTTTCTACCTTTTGGTTATTGTGAATAGCACTGCTATGAACACTCCTATACAAGTATCTGTTTGAGTCCCTACTTTTGGTTTTTTGGGTATATTCCTAAAAGTGGACTTGCTGGTTATGTGATAACACTATGTTTAAAAGTTGAGGAACTGCCAGACCGTTTTGCAAAGTGGCCGCACCCATTTACATTCCCACTAGCAATCTAGGAGTATCCCATTTTCTCCACGTCCTCAACACTCCTTACCATCCTTTTCCTTCTTGTCCCTCCTAGTCTGACGAGAAATGGTGTGTGTGATATGGTATCTCATTGTGGTTTTGATTTGCATTTTCTTGATGACTAGTGCTGTCGAGCATCTTTTTATATGTCTCCTTGTTACTTTATTATGACTCTTGAATAAACCAAAAAGCTCTAACTCTTGTCTTTTTTGTCTTGTCCAACTCCCAGTGGCCAGGGTTTTGGGGGGTGGGTTTTGAATGATGAATGTACATCTAGAAAGCTCAGCAAAAGAAGGTTTAATAAATGTTTCTCGCTTCTGCTGTATTTTAGCTATCAGTGGATCAGGAAAGGAAAACAAGAGTAGAACTAATTGCTCATCAAGAGAGGAGTAACAAATATAAGTGGTTCCGATATGCATTTAAATTAGATTACATTAATGAGAGGTTTTCTAAATGGAGTTAATTTGAAAGGACACAGAAGTCATTGGGTTTAATCTGTGTACCGTTCAGTAAATAGCTCCAATCCCTCCTCCCTCCTTAATTTCCGGTAAATAAAACTTACTCTTCAGAAGAGTGTTTTACTTTCTTGTTCCCCATGCTCTGTCTGAACAGCAGCTGCTGGGTGGGTTCACTAGTCCATCTGGTTCGAGGAGAAAGTCACACTTTTCAGTTTTCCTGTGGACCAGAAAACTTGGGCATTTTGACAAAGGAGCAGGGAAAGTAAAAAAGGTTTTGTGTTTGCTTTTGCTTGTAATAGCTTCCATTATGTTTTTATTTTATTTTTTCTTTACTGAAATAAATTCTACCTTGGTCACTTTCAATATTAAAATGAAAAAAAAAATAAGAAATAGACGTCACTAGTTAGCTTCCTGCTGGATGGGGACTAGATATGCAATTATGCAATGAACCTATTGTCTATAAAAAAGACCCTCTGCATCCAAGAGTTGACTGTGAGATAATTTCTAAAAATAGTAGAGTAAAAGGATAACTGACTGATTTAGCAAATGCTTTGAAAAAAAATTCCAAGTTAATTTTGGTGAGAGAACATAGAAATAGAGATTAAAATATTCAAGCTATTTAAACATTTATGAAAAAGTTAATGTCTTGCCCGGACAAAATTTCTAAGATTTCTTTTGTGATATGTGTGGCCATTTGTATAATGATGTACTATTTTTTTCAGAGTGCTTTTCCATTCAGGATTGTGTTGGCTTTTCATGAGAACTATGTGGTATAAATAGGGCAACAGTATTATCCTTACTTTAGAGCTGAAGAAATTGAGGTCTTAAGAAGGCAATGACCTACCCAAATCTGTCTTCTGGTCATTGATAGAGCAAGGATTTGAATCTGGGTCTGCTGACATCATCGGCACTTTTTCTCCTGCGCTCTGTGGCTGTTTCGCTTTTGCTGGATTGCTTCTGGAAGAACTCTTAAGGTTTTTTTCTTTGTATATTTTGCAAAATGTTCACCAGCTCTCCCACTCCTGCCATTATAAAGACTCTCCTAATGAATTATGCATCAGCGTTTGACTTAAAAAAGAAAAATCAAAGGATTTGGATTTAAGTAGTATTCTCACATGGAAACATACTACTTCTTACATGCTTTTCTTTCCCCCAAAATTGTTTGTGAAAGAATGATTTAAATACTAATGCGAAGCCTCATGTAATGTTGCCGCCTCAAGAATATGTGATTTACTAAGCTGCGGAATGTAGTTTTAAAGAAAAATTAGCTTCAGTGGCATTAAAAAATTCTTGTTCTTTTCCCCCCAGTTTCATCGAGTGTCAATAAAATCCATCCTAAGAAACAAAGTGGATTTCGACAAGCAGTCCTCACTTTCTGCCACATGTTTTAATCGTCTGAATTTAACATGCTCCATCCGATTCATCTGTAAGACTGTAGACTTTTCATAGCAGGTGTTCATTCATTGTGTCTTTGTAGTACCTGTTGTAGACTCTTGACACATGGTAGGCACTCATCAAATATGTGCTGAATGAATGAGTTAGGATTTGGTTGTTCATTATCCAATGTGAAAGAAGAACATAGCACAGAATTAAAGAGACATTTATAACTAATAATTATTAGACCCCAGGTCTCATGCTTTGATGCAGGAGAGGGTTTGAGGCTGAGACTAACCGTGCAGGTAAGTTGCGGAGAGGCAGGGATTCTTCTTGGAAGAGGAAGGCTAGAGGAGTGGAGGTTTCCATTTGTTTCAATTTAGAAATTCCCACTGCATCCTGAAACCAATATTACACTCTATGTCAACTAACTAGAATTTAAATAAAATCTTGGAAAAAAAATTCCCGCTGTAGTTTGCTGCTCTCGGTGAGCTGTAGTTGTGCGAGGCATTCCGAGAGATGGGATCCATATGGCCTTTTGTGCATTACTGAACCAGTGTACAGGTTAGAATATATTATAGAGCATCCTAGGACACAGAAGCAGAGTGTAGGCTTTCTCTAAGTAACCACTTGAGTGTTGTCACTTATAGCTGAGAGGCCCTGGATAAGTCACTTAATTTCTCCGAGTTCCAATCTCCTCATCAGCCAAACGATAAGACCTTTGGATTTCTTAGAAGAGTATACTATTATTATAATTTGTCATAAGAATGAGTGATAATATGAAAGAGAAAATATTGTCCAGTTTCCTCCTGACATAGCTCAAGTTTGAGTGTAGGGCATTGAGACTGTGCAAAGTAGACTGGAAATTCAGAATTAATCCTTTATTAACTTTGGAGTCTTAGAAAGTGCTCTGGGGTCCTTTAAGAATCTATTGTTACCTTAGGAGGACTGAAGGGAGATTGGCTGGTTTAGTCGGAGCCTCTCCCCTGTCAGGCTTAAATAGGAGTCACATAGCAATATGCTACTTGTTAGGCTTGAAGGAAATAAAAATGTTGTATGGAAACTTGGAAGGAGACTGCTAATCAGTTGTCAAGGTTATATTCCATCGTAAATGGTTTAGCTATAGATTGGTATGACTCTCTAAGAACATATGGCTATTATTGAGTGATGTTATTATCTCGTATTGTGTTTCTCATAGATAGTAATATCCATTTGTACTTTCTTGGGAAAATATTCAGTACCTTCATGACCTTTGACAATATTCATGTTTAGACAATAAACACCTCTGTGCTCCTGGTGTGCAGGAGATGATACATACAAACCACAGAGCATCAGGAAGTTACGGAAGTAAAAACAATTGTGACATGATCACCTCAAATTTTTGAGACCTCTTAACTGTTAATTATCCAGAATCTCAGAGTGTACCTTTCCAGTAGGAGGAGGGCAGGAAGGGAAGTTACAAATTAGATGTAGGGCAAGAGGCCTCTCCTTGTTCAAAAAGTGTTAATAAAGAGTTGGTTGGTGGTTGTTGTGTTTTAAGCCATCAGTAGAGAATATTTTTGGAAGGCATCCAGATTTGGAAGTGGGGTTATACAGATCTTGCTAATCTATATAATCAAAGTAAGTTTTGTTTTCACCAGTCGCTTTTCCACTTTTTTATTTTCTGTCAGCTTTGTAATACCTGGAGGTGTCTTCATTAAGTGTGAGTTTATTTGTACTGAATATTAATTTTCTTTTGAACCAGTAGCATTAGAAAATGGAAATTATGACTTATGGATTATGATTTATGGATTTGGGGATGAGTAGTTCACATGATTCTTATTCTTATTTGGATAACATGTCACGAAAATTGTTCAGTGTCTCTCTGCTGTTGTTGACTGGAAGTACTGGACGTGGTTCTCAGTTGTTAAGAGTGCACACAGATGGAGATGAAAAGCAGAGGGGAGATTGAAGATGTGTAGGAAGCATGCCTGCCGCACGATGATAATGGGATGGTAGTGACACTTGTGATTCTTTTCCGTAGCAAAAACAACCAACCAACATTGCCTGAGTTTTTCCTAAGTGCCGGTAAGGACCTAGGCCCTTTATATACAATGCTCCCTGTTTCGCAGTGACCCTGAGAGGAAAGTTCTGTTGTTAACTGTATTTTACAGACAAAGTAAAGCCTCTGGATATTGTGCAGTTTGCCCAGGTCACATAGCTGAAAAGTGGCAAAGGCGGGGGTTTGGGCTCAGATTGTCCACTTTCAGTGAGTTATCCCATTCTGCCTTTGAATTGCTGTGTATCCTTGGGAAGCCCTTGTCTTTCCTGATATGCAGTTGAGTGACCTGTTAAATAACAAAAGTGTGTTTTCTTTGTCTCTCTTCTAATTCTGATCTTTCGTGTTGGCTTTCTTCACAACACTGGTAACATTTATTTTATTTTTCATTGTAGAAAGTAGAAAATAAAATAGACGAATTAATTATGATTCTAGCACCTCAAACATATAATCAGCCATAACCCTTTGTTCTACTTTCTTCTAATCCTTTTCAATGTACATATTGATTTATTTCTTCTTCTGGGACTAAACTACACTATTCATAGCCTTTTGCATTCTACTTTTTGGGCCTTCAGATTTTCTAGTTTATCCTCTTAAATTGGTGTGACAGTCTTCTCCAGAGGTGCCTGGCATCTTGTTCCCAAGGCAGATGATCCACAACTTAAAAAAAAGGTATTTTTTTATTAAAAAAATTTTTTTTAATGTTTATTTATTTTTGAGAGACAAAGACAGAGCGCAAGTGGGGGAGGGACAGAGAGAGAGGGAGACACAGAATCTGAAGCAGGCTCCAGGCTCTAAGTTGTCAGCACAGAGCCTGATGTGGGGCTCAAACTCACGAACCGTGAGATCATGACCTGAGCTGAAGTTGGAAACTTAACTGACTGAGCCACCCAGGTGCCCCTTAAAAAAACATGTATTTTTGGAGCACTTGGGTGGCTCAGTTGGTTAAGCGTCTGACTCTTGGTTTCGGCTCAGGTCATGATCTCATAGTTCCTGGGTTCAAACCCCACATCGGGCTCTGTGTGACAGTGCAGAGCCTGCTTGGACTTCTATCTTTCTCCCTCTCTCTCTGCTCCTCCACCTCATGTCTCTCTCACTCTCTAAATAAATAAACAAGTCTTTAAAAACAAAACAAAACATGTATTTTTAATTCAAGCCTTCACCAAGAAACCTGAGGAGGGCAAGAAGTCACTCCCTAATGCAACTCCACAGTGTCACCATAGCCAGCAACAACAAAAAAAAGAAAAGTAGAAGGAAGAAAATGAAATAGAAGAGTGTTAAGCAGCTGAACAAGTTATAGCTGTTAAGCACTTTCATGTCTGTGTTGTGGTGTCTCCTTTTACTACTCTCGAGATAGAGCTCTGAGAGCCGTGATTAAGGATCTGCTCTGGTCTCCGTCTCCTCGTTGACTGTTTCCGCACTAGTACTGAGTGGTCTCTAGCATTTGCAACAACACATCGAAGTTGCTGGGAATGCCTGTACTCCCGTGGCCCCCGACACCACCTCACTGGAGCACCTGGTTCTCTGCTGGCTTCCAGTTGTGTGAGCGTTGCTCCTAGAGATGAAGTCCTATTCTGTTTTGTCTTTTGTGTACCCCCAGAGTTTGTTATACAGTAGGAACTTTATTACTTAAAACTTGTTGGAGATTATTTAACTTTCTTAATTTTTAGGAAAAGTTTGTTTTGATTAAAATAATTCTTCTAATTTGAAAAGTCAAAAGTACTACGAGGCTTTTAATGAAAAACAGACCCCTGCTTCATTCGCTCCCTGTTTTAGAGCTGCGCTTCCCCACGACGGCCACTTTCATCTCTTTGAGCTTTACTTCTGCTGCAAGTATTTGTGTGCTGGAATAATAAGAGGGTGGCCCTAAGGCCCCTCGTCATTTAGGTGCCCTTCAAAAAGAATTGGTGATGGGTATGCCAACAACGCTCTGTCCACTTTGAGCAACATTGACTTTAGCGGAGACAGATTTTCACGTCTCTGGGAGATGCTCGCTACTATTGACCATTCTCTCTAACCCGTGTCCACAGAGATGAACACCCTCAGCACATGGTTTTGTGCAGTTCTGTAGCACATAAATATTCTTGAGTGAAGGCGCTAGTTGAAGAGTGAGGTGGTTAAGTCATCTCGGAATCAGAGGCAGAGGAATGAGAAGATAAATAGAGTGGAGCCATCCTGAAAAGAAAGCTGTGCCTATCCATCAGGACCTTTTGCATTACTGCAGGCAGCTTCTCTTTTAAAATTCTAAGGGGCACACTTTGCAAAGTGAGATCTACTTGGAAACTGGGGGCTCACATTTTCTACGGAGGTAAAATGAAGAAGTGAGGCATAGAGATAACTCTTTTGTCTTTTCAACGATGTAAGTTATTCTGATTAATGTGTTGGCACATGGAAAACTATTGCATTCAGAGTAGCTCGCGGCTTTTTCTAGTAGCTTGTGGAGAAGCAGACATCTTCAATAAGGTAATTATTTTAAGTGCATCTGTAGCTGTGTAATGTGCACATGTGTTTGTAATTACAGTTGGCGAATTTAGAATCAAGTGCCAGATTTATCGGTGTTTATATATTCAGCAAATGAAAAAATCTATTTAATATTGGCCGCTACCTTTACAAATGTGCATTGTTTCAGAGTTTGCAAAGCACACCCCTTGGTAGTTGTCACCACTTAAATTCGCTGTGTAATATGTAGCACAAAAGATTGTGTTGGGTAACCTAACAGGCTTATCGCTGAACTGAGCAAATGTTACTTCATAGATTGCTAACATGGGGCTCCAGAGTGTCTGGCCGTGTGGTGGTAAGACTTGGCATGTAGGACTTCAGGGTTTTTTTCTCATCTTTTAAAGAAAGAAAATTATACGTTAGTGAGTACAGTAATATTTTCAGTAAGTAGAAATAACATGCTGTCAGGACATAATTTATGAGAAGTATTTAGTAGGCCATATACAAATTTTAGAACAGTGGGAATTTTTGGCTAGAAATTTATAGCTCTTTGCTCTTAACTAAACTCCAGGCATCAGAGGCCTGCATTTAAATACTTCATATGTATATTAATTTGTTTACTTATCAATTTGTTGAAGTTGTAGGCTTTCGTATAAATAATAGGCCCTTTTTTTTGGACAAAGTGAAGAAAAATAACAAATGTAGGGTTTAGTGCAAGTAATGTCTTACGTAAACAGTTTAGTTATGTGTGTGTGACTGCAATGAGATCGCGGTGTAATCAGGAACTGGTAAACCAAGGAAGTGTGTAGCTGGCGAGGTCCTATTTTGTAAGGAATGGTTTATGTAATAAATGACTAAATGGCTCTGCTTTAGTTCTTGGATCACGCTAATATATGCAGACACAACATAGAGCCAATTCTTGATTAATAGGAAGTTTACCTAATTTGTAAGTCATGAGGGCTGCCCCCTTTTTCTCCTTGTCCCTGCCCGCTCTGCTTCCCCTCCTCATTTTCATAACTGCTTAGAAAAGGTTCGGGTGGGAGAACGATGAGGATTTATCTGGTCGTGATTTTGGCTGATGCTTTTAGAACCCAGGGATGGTTCAAGTGTTTTGCTGGCGTTAAACCCCAAAATTAGTCCTATATGTATTTAAAAAAAAAATTCAGCCTCTTTTACCAAAAGCAGTTTTAAATGGACTCTGGCTGTGTCACACTGGTTCTGGAAATTTAAAATTCTAAATCAGGCTTTACTATTGATTTTTGTACAGATTCTTGTCAGAGTAAATGTCTCAATGGGGCTTTTTTCTTTTTTCTCCTGACTACTGTTTTCTGGAAGAACAGCTGTCCTCCCTGCATTTTGGTTCTCATGATCTTTAAGGCTCAGTGAACAATTGAACACAGTAGTTACAAACAGATAGATGAGGGCTCATTTAGTTTTCCAGCTGTGTGGAAGCATGAGTTAGCTGTATTTCTGTAGGTCACACGATTAACTAATTTTATAGTTCTAATTTGGACTATTCCAGGACCTACCTAAAATACTGTTCGCTGGAGCTTAGAAACTGATAAAACATAGTTTCCTCTTGGGTGCCATCTGAACCGGGTTAATTGCCCTAAGAGGACCCTTTTGGAAGGAGTTCCAAAGCATGGATACTAATATCAGCATCACTGCGAGATGTTAGTGGGCCTTATTCACATAATTAAAGCAATTAAAGGCATTGACTAATATATAAGAAAACTTTTAAGAATTTTTAAATTTTCATTGTTTTAAGAAAGAATCACTTAATTTTCTTCAAAATACTTTCCATTTGTGAAGCACTTTCCCTTTTCACTATGCGTATGTTTATACAGTTAAAGCAAGTTGAATAATGGAAATGGTGCAATTAAGAAAGGATGGATATTGCATAAGATCATTTATTTTTTAAGTCTGCTGAATTGTAAGTAATGAATTCCGTGCTGTGAGGTGAGGGTAGCATGTATGTTTAAGGATATCAAAAGTCATCGCAGATTTTAGTGCCATTTCAGTTCAGTAAACATGTATTGAGTATCTACTGTGTCACTATTTTATCAAAATTCATATAAATGGAATTCAAATGTGCATGCCAGCTCCCTCCTTGTGCAGAGTTGAGGGTTATGGATCAAAGTTCACACTAAACAGCTTGTTCAGGGATTTCAGTTTTCGTGTGTGTGCGTGTGCGTGTGTGTGTGTGAGGGGGGTTAATATACCTTTTTAGGAACTGCTTACAGACAGTCAATCCAAGTGATTAGTTTTCTTGATATTTTTTCTTCTGGTAAATGACATGCCTTTGAATATATCCCTCTTAGAAGATAGAAGTTACTTTGAGGGAAGTTTTCTCAGAGATTATGATTTTGATTGTTATGCCAATAGCAAAGAAGAAGCTGGAAGACAGGGCATTTGGAGTCAAGAGAAGTAAGAAGCATGGTGACATGAAGGATATTTTGCCTTCTTTGTGGGGGATATAATGCCAATTTGGCATTCTATGTGTAAACTTGTGTAGTTCTTAATAGATTATATAGTGAGGCTGAGCATATATCCAAGGAAATATCTCAAGTTTACATAGTCATGGAACTGGTCTTTACAACGTGTGTTCCTTCAATTGCATACCAGGATATAAAATGGCAAATTTTAGCCTACAAATATTATCTGAGGACCACGTCAGATACAGGTTGCTTCCTCCTTGTCATTGCTGTCAATACCTTAAACTTTTATTAAAGAACTAGTGTGTTCTTTATTCATTCAGTTCTTCAGCATCAGCTGAGTGCCTAGTATCTGGCCTTGGGCAAGTCACAGCAAAGTGTGTGGGTAAATCCCTAGTCTTTTGATGAGAAGGAGCTCAGATGAACATCTAATTGTGCTTTGTGATATTATGATGATGTTATGGAGCAGTTGATACATAAGTTTTCTATTGCCATGTAAACAGTTACCATACGTCTGAGCAGGTAGCAGGTTTGGTTATGTTCTCCGCTTGGGATCTAACAAGGATAAAGTCCGGGCATCAACTAGGCTTTCACCTGAAGGCTTGAGGAGAGATGTGTTTCCAAGCTCATTCAGGTTGTTGGTTGAATCCAGTTCCTTGTGGTTGTAGGTCAGAGGCTCTCGTTTTCTTGCTGTCAACTGGCGGTCACTCTCTGTTCCCAGAGGTCACCCAATTCCTTCAAATGAGGCTCCTTCCCGTCTTCAAAGCCAGCAGTGGTGTGTCAAGCCCTTCTTGTACTTTGAATCTCTCTGACATCCCTTCTGTCATCAGCCAGAGAAAACTTGCTTCTGAAGGGCTCATGTGATCAGGTCTATCACCTTTTTGCCATAATCACAGGATCCTCCAGGGGCAGAGATCATGGGGGTCATCTTAGAATCTTGCTCGCCAGAGTTGTTACTGGAAAATGAAGAGAGGTTTAAAAAAGGTTTCTTGGAGTTGGTGATAACTGAGCTGGAAGGACATACAGTTGGGCTAAAGTCCAAGTCTCTACTTACCGGCTTTGTCGTTATTATCCAACCAATATTTACTGAGGGAACAAGTCACTGCACTGTCAGAGACTCATTTTCCTCAGTCATAGATTGGGAGACTTACATTTACTTCGAAGGGGTCTTGTGAGAATTAGAGGGAATATAAATAAAGTACCTGACACACAGGGGTGCCCATCCATGGAGCTAGCAAGAGAGTATGTTGGAAAGAGTCTGAAATTTGTTGCAGGTGGTGAGGAAGTATTGACAAGGGTTAATTTACACATTCTGTCCCTCGAATGTCCCATTCTGTGCCCTAAATAGGAGGGCTGAGACTAGGGTAAGTGAGGGAGATACTTGCCTTGAGCACAAAATATTAGGAGGTGGAGAAGGGTAGTGCCAAAAACTCAGTAGTAAGATAAATTATGTGCTAGGCAATATTTTAAAAATAAAGTTAATGCAAAAAATCTATAATGAACCGAATATCAAAATAAATAGCACTCCTCGTGCTGAGCCATACTGTGGTCTAAGGCAAAAGTAAGTCAGTAATACTGATCCTGTCTTTATTTAAATATTATTTTCTTTAACTTGGATTTTTAAAAATAGTGTGTTAATTTCTTTAATTTGATCCGGAGTTTTGAATTTTGCGCTCAAGAAGAAAGCCTTTCTTACCATACCCTAACCCTGGCCTTCTTCACTTGGTATATGGCTTTTCTTTTCCCTTTTGGGACCTTGGAAGTTGGCAATAGAGCATAGAAATTAAATAGATGGTACACAAAATACAGTCAAAGTCACACTTTTCTTTGAAGATGATTCCGACTACACATAAATATTATTTTAGGTTATCATCCTGGCATTCTTCTCAGTAGTTCTTCCATTTCCTCATGTATTAAAAGAATGACCAATTGTCAAGGCGATTAACCTATTTTTTTTAAATATGTACTATATGGAAAGTACAGAATTCTTTTTTATTTTGGAGTTGCTTTAAACATCTTTGAGTGTCAATAAAGTCCCATTAGAGTGTTCCCGTAATAACAGATCTGTCAGTTTCGACTTTTTTGTTTAATTCCTCTCTAATTTCAGTGGCTTTGTAATCATTCTTTTTAGCTCTTGAGTTTTATTATGGGTGCCTTCCAGTAATATAAGTGGTTAGGGCAACTGCCACGTATTATCAGAATGACTTTTTTATTGCAAATCTGTGCTCCATTGTGTTTTCCTTCCACAGCCTTGTCAGAAAAGGCTAACTTTTTCTATGGTCTGGGCATTATTCCCGTGATGGATATTTAGTCCTATGATTGCTGTATTATTGCTAGCATTTTAACATTTCTGAGAAGTAGAAACCAAGATGCCACTTGTTATTTTGAATGTATTGCAAACAATAGAATTTACCTAAGAATAGATAGTTGGAAAAGGAAAACATTGCTTCTATCTAATACAAGCTCAAATGAAGTCTTTGACTTTAACGAAGGTTGCAGTTACACAGCTTTTATGACATGATAGAAAAATTTATAAATCTCCCTTTTAGCTTACACATGAACAAATGCCCCACGTTTTACACGCATACACCCATGATTTCAGACATTCTTAAATCCTGTAAAAGGCAAGCAACCGAAAATCATTTGGAATTTATGACCATAAAATAAAATGGCCATCAGGAGAGGTCGTATTAATTAATCTGAGGGAAATCTGAGACTTCCATGTAAAAATCGTTCTGAGTGGTTATAAGCATTAAGCGACTAATGCCATGAGTGCTTTCCTTAATAAAATTTTGACTAGAATTGTAAAATTATGGTATTGTTTAATCTCCATCCTTTTGAGACACTTAAATCACACTGATGTAATGATAAATTTAAATAGCAGTCAATATAAGCCAAATTTCTTTCTATATTTTTGCAACTGAACAGTCTTAACACATGCTTTTTTTTTTTTTTTTTAATATCACGTGTCACTAGTCGGAGAGTAATGTTAATAATTAAAATTGTTATGTGCAGCTCTGTTTAGAAATGAATTTGAACCTACCCCGAAACATTCACATTGTGGAACTAGATGGTTCTGTTTACCGCTTTAAAGCAACCACTCTGTAGGGAACTTTTAAAAATAGCTACATTATTAATATATTTATTTAAAATGGCAGGCAGCTCTCTCTACCCCAGGAAGGGAGCGGGAAGTAGATGCCACTGTAAGCAACATAATAGGCTTGTTTCTTAGTTTTGTTTGTATACATATTGCAAATGGCTCAGGAAATATAAATGGATAAATAGTCGGAAGCAAAAGATGAAAAACATGGAATTTTCCAACTACAGCTTTGTGTGTCAGAAATTTGGCATTGATTTAAATCTCTGATGCTCAAGCTTGCAGATAGCAAGCCATAAACAACCTATTGGTGTTTTGTATGCTTTTTAAAGGTGTATTTTACCTTTCTAATGCCTAACTACTAGTGTCCTATGGGAGATAATTCCCTGATGTTTTTGTAAGGATCACATTCAACAGAAAGCGTCTTAGGCAATGATGTGGAATAATAAATACATGTTGGGAGAAAGGAAGAAAGTCCACTGGTGTGCAAAGCAAGCTTTAAATTCTTTCTCAAGTTTGCCAGTAGTAATTTTCTAGGAGTCATTGGGCTGCCATGGTATTTTTATTTTTGCCTTTCTTAGAAATTTCTAATAGTTCCAGGTTAAACCAAAGAGAATAAATCATTAGATCTAGTATAATTAGGTATTTTTTTCCTTTCTCTTCATTTTGCAAGTTTGAAAAGGACAAATGGCAGAAATTACCATTTTTCTTTAAAATAGCATGCCAAGGGACAAACCTGTATTACATCTAGTAAACAAATGAAAATGGCATCATTATTCATAAAACCACATCTTTACCAATAGGGTGTTGTTAGAGTGGATGCCTCCGGGGAATTCATTTTTATCTTCTGGTTTTAACTACTTTATCAGAATTCTCTTCCTACATTTCATTTAGTTTAGGAAAACGTTTCTTTCGATTTTGAGTAAGAAGAATGGTCTCTTGCCTTTTAAATTTTGTGATCACTTACTGAGTGACAGACATTTGCATTCCAAATGAATGTACAGAATTGTTAATAGTTACTTATTTTTCTTCTTAAATAGACAGAAACAAGTTGGCTCTTATGTTCATTTTAGTTTTATAGTATTTTTCAAGTTTTAATGCTGTAAAATAAGTTTTATTTAAGAACAGGGAACATTTTCCTCTGAGTCACTTGGGATAAATTGTCTGTTGACCTAGTAGGAAAACATAATAGTTTAAAATGTGCTCATTCATATGAAGTGAGAATTCCAGATCATTTACCACCAAATATTTAAACATTCTGAGGCTATTGTGGGAAAGAAGAACCAGTTATTATTGTTAGTTATTTTAATGTCAGTGGTAGCTGTTTTGGTCAGTGATGAAAAAAATTGGTAAAATGATCCTTAGTAAGTCTGCTCTTTAATTAAAAATGGTACATAGAATGGTGTTTGATAAATGCTTGACATGTGAATGATTAAGGCCGCGATTATAAGAATCAGAGTGGCCAGTGTCTTAAACAGTGCCAGATATATGCGTTGAACACTAGAAGTTGAATAAGACATATGTATGCCCTATAAGAGTTCAGATTCCCTAGCCTCTTGGTGGGTAGGTGTGGCCATATGATTTAATTTCGGCCAGTGAGATGTAAGTAGAAGAGATGTGTGTAACTTGATGGACATCACGTGCTTTCCTCTTCCTGCTGGCTGGAATGTAGGTGTGATGGTGGGACCAAGATGGCCCCAAAGCTGAAACCATGAGTAGACTATAGCCGAGCAACAAGATAGGAGTCTTTCTGGGTCCTAATATCAGGGACCTGTCGTTTCTAGCACTGGACTCTACATTTATTCAGATGGAATGAAATCCCATCTTGTTTATGCCGCTGTTATTTTGAAATGTCTATTTTTGCTGAACTTAATCCTATGTTAAAATCTAATGAGACAAATGTTGTAATCATTGGTCAGGAAGCTAGGTAGACTAAGTGAATTGAATAATGGATATAACGACCATCTGTTAGGAATAGCTGGGGTATAATTAAGGCCAGAGTCCAGGGTTATCCATCTTTATGTGGATACAAGATGCTAGGTAGGAATCCAGGAAGACTGACTTCGAAAACCTAAAAGGAAAACAATATTGGAAAGAGTACTACAGTTGGCTTCACAAAATCTGTATCCTAAAACCAGGATTGCTGTTCACTATTCAGTGAGCCCTAGTTCCTCCAACTATGAAACATACTTTTGATCATTACAAAGATAAAATGGAACATGGATGGTGAATTTCTTTGTAAACCATATTCTGGGTAATTAGCACATTTTATAGCTCATAGGATGAAATCATAATGCAAACTTGAATTGTGCTTCCTGCTATCCATTTAAAATATTCAGAAGGTAAAGTTTATTTCCTGTTATTAATGAAAATTCTAGCAAGTCCTTTGACTTTTATGGTACTGGAAAGCCTTATAATTCCTTTAAATTACAATTTTCGTCTTTTTTGGGGAATAAATCTTTGTCTCCGGTAGACATTGTAGAAGGGAATCTTCATTCTGGAAGGGTAGGTGTGATGGGCTTTCATTCACTAAACAAATATCTATTGAACACCTACTCGGTAGCAGGCATAGTTCTAGGCTGGGGTATATAGCAAGTAACAAGGCAGAAACTCCTGCTTCTTGACACATACTTCTACTGGTAACTACTTTATTCCTTGCTAATTTATTTCTCCATTTAGTAGCTGTCATAGACTCTTCTAAGCTATAAGAATAGTATAAAGTGTCCACAGGAAAGTTCCTATTTTTGGTTATGGATTCACACTGGGTTTGCACACTCTGGATCCAGCAGTTATCCAGAGCTGACTCACTGTCTTACTGTGTGTCCCTGAACCTATCAGAGCCTCCCCTGCTGAGACCAATGTTCCCCTGGACTGTTTGGTTTTTCCCTCTGCTGATGCTTGCCCATCAGCCCTTGGTTTTTGGTGATCTGTGTCATTGTCTCTCTCTATTGGTGACTCTACCTGAAGACCTTGTTAGAAAGGATTTCAAAATGGCCGCGAGCCGGCTCTTCCTTCTGCCGTACCCATGACTATAATCCACATCTTTGCCCATCTTTGACCTCTTAGAAAGGGGAACCGTCTAGTGCTTCACAGATAAAGCATTTTATTGTGTTGTAGCAGACTGCCTGATATTTCTTAGGTTGGGGACACCAGTAAATTGTGGCTTAGAACTGCGGGACAATATAATAATCTTTCAACATGCCCTTAAGTTTCCTTTCTATTGAAGTGAAAGAGGTAGCACTCACTCCTATTCTTCTGTCTGTTACCTGATACTTTTGGTACCCATTAAATCAGCAAGGGGTCAAATACTTCCATGGTGCCTACTTCGAAATTTGCATTTTAGTTTACACCTCCCTGTGTATCTGATATTTATTATCTGAGGCCTGAACTAAAAAACTCTTATTTTAATATCCACTTACACATACTTTTCAAATATAAAAGTTGTTTATTTGTATTCTCTCTCAAGAGGGCTTTCCTAGGGGTAGCATTGCTGTTTTTGAGTTTCAATGCTTGGCTAAATTACTTAATCTTGGCCCAGATATACAGAGCAAATGGGAGCTTTTTTTATTACTCTGTTAACTTATCTGGATTTCCTTGCTTCCTGGATAGTAGGGTAGGGACTGCTACAAAGCCAAGGAGAAGAAATAGTCCAACACAATTAAATCGTATCTTTAGGTAAAATGGGGGAGGATCTAAAGTTTTTCTTCCTATCTGCTCTCCTTTAAGTGGTCATGTGAGTGAATGGAGTTGAAAGTGGGACATTAGGTAGTGGCAGAGATGGGGTCCTTTGGTCGGCATAGAGCCCTATGAGTGAACAGATGATTTCTCATCTGTTCCTGCGGCTGCTATTAATGTGAACAGGATGAGTGATTACTGAGATGCAGGTAGTTCTGTCTTCCTCATGAGGAGAACCTGGACTAATCCCTTTATTTGAATCCCAGTACTCTTCTTTCAGCTTATTTTCTATTTCTTAGCATTTATATTTCCCCTCCTGGGTCACATAAAATTCTGGGTTCACTGCATGCCTTATGGAGGCCATCACGAATGTAGCATGGCCAAAGATGATTGTCATGATCCTAAACTTTGGGAGGGGGATGCTTCTAAAGCACATGCCTTCCCCACTGAGTGCAGGACCACTGTACTTAACTTTCATGAGCCCTTCTGTCTTCTGTATCCTTATGATAAAAATCCTGCAAGGTAGACAGAACCATGCTTTCATTTATTTCTTTTTGTAAACTTCTATGTCATATCATCTTCCCTCATGTCTTCAGCTTCATGGCTAAGCTTAATGAGACAGGATCTACTTAGGAGATCTTTGAACACTTTTGTGACACGTACAATATTTACATTATATGCTATTGATGTATGGTAGATTGGAACAAAAAAAACTGGGTGGGATTCACATGAAGAGAAGTAAAACTTTAGAAATGACTTTCTTCTAAAGAAGACGATGTTCTAGTATATCCTCTACATTCTTCATTTCCTATATCCAGTTCATTTTTATTACCATCCCTTGATCATTGATGCCCACACCACCTGATCTCCTTGCCTCTAGTATTCACCTACTCTAGTGCACCATGATTGCTTCATATATAGACAGTTACCTTCCTATAACAATTTTGACTGTATCTATACCTATTTGCCGTCTTTATTATGAAATTTCTCTTATAGCTATGATAGTAGCTATGTAGCTTTTGGCATATCATTTATTTTCTGCGCTTTGGTTAACTATTGGTAAAATAGGGATAATAATACCTGCTTCCTACAATTTATTGTGAGGATAATAAAAGACCACCATGCCAGGCAAGAGCTATCAGGCACTCAGTAAATGGCAGTTTTTATTATTATTCCTTTTCTTAGTTTCCCAGCACAAGCCTTCCCTTTTAGCCAGGGTGGTGTCACCTTCCTAAACATTTTGCGTTCACTTTTAACCTTGGTTCTCAAATTTGGATTTTATGCGACAGTTTTTTGTTGAGTACCCTTTCCCGCCACCTTGCCTGTTTAAGCTCTACCACTCCTTTAGGATTCATCGCAAATCTTATTTGTTTTACAGGTGCCTTTCTGATAGCTTTATTTCCGATGAATGCTGCCCTTTACAGCATAGATAATATTACTCTCATAACACCTTAGAGAATGTGATGCTGTAGTCACATACATTATGACTTATCTATTTCAAGTATGGATTTTGTATTTTTTCTCATTGTTTCCCATTATTTTTCTGGTTTTTAAAATCATTTCCTTAGCTTTTTTAGCTAGATACTACGCTCCTGGAGAGAAAGTTTTGTTGTTTCTTTTGCCCTGTTTTTATAATTAAACGGTCGTGTACCAAATGCTTGGTAACCAGTTATTACATACTGTACAACTTTGAGTACTGTTGACTAGTAATAACTATTAAATTATGTGTATTAGAGTCCTATAACTTTATAGTTATTGAATATCTATGCAATACCTATCAAAAGTATTTATTGTTTGTGTTTTTGAAAGAAATATTGGTGAATATTATGGTCAGTTTCTGAAATTTGAACTCTCATCAAAGAGAATAGGAGTCAAGTCCTATCTCAGTTTGAAGTATTTTTGTTTGCAAATAACAGGAAACATGTCTCTGGAGACTTGAAACAAATGAGAATTTCTTTTCTTTCAAATAGCAAGAAGTTTAGAGGCTAGGAGTCTGGGGCTGCACAACCTCCCAGACTAGTGCCTTCCTTTCTCCTCCTCTATCCTTGGCATATTGGCCTGGACTTTCACGCATGTCACTTCATTCTTGCCTAGTAGCTGCTACCCTAGTGAGTGTTGGGTCCATGTTCTGGGCAGAGAGAGTGGGGGATGCAAAGCCTAGGAAGGGGCACATCTGCCTAGTCTTTAAAATAGTTTTTATTTATAGAAGCAACATAAAATTTTACAGAACTCCCACTGGCAAACCTACTTACATCTCCTTGCCTAGAAAAGTGCCACGTGGTGACCTCTCTCTGCAAGTGGCCGGGAATAGGAGGCAGAGGAAGGTCGTGGCGGACACCGATGGTACCCCACACAAATAGTAAGCAACAGCTCAAATGGCTATTTTTCCTACCTGAGACCCAACTTTGAAAGTGCCCTCTGCTGTGTATCAGCAAAAATCATGCTTCAGGCTAATGACACTTATAATTTAACTTTTCTGGAGGGGGAAAATTACACTTATTTGAAGGGGGTCCTGATCCTCATTGGTTTTTTTCTTGTGAGAGACTATATACAAAAAGATAATACAATTTCAGGTTTGGACTGAAGAAATACTCAGACGATAAATCTCATTTTATTGCTGGAAGAAAAAAAAGAACAAGTCACCAGTAAGCATCTTGAAAGACACAACAGGGATTTATTTTGCCTTCCGTTCATGCGTGCGCCCTTTAATTTTTCCATTCTTCAAGCAGAGTTTAGGCAACCCCAAATTAAAGCAGTTCATGGTGTGAGGCATGTGATGATTAAATCTTATCTGGCTGTTCTGGAGATAGACAGATAACAGTTGTCGTAGAAAATCTTTGGTAGTAGCTGAAAAGACAACTGTCACAAAGAATGCTATAACTCCCCCTTGTTACAAGATAAAGTTAAATTAGATCAGCTGAGGTCCTTTGCAGGTAGTGATCCCTTTAATGGTATTTGAAATGTGTTGACTGAACAGAAATAGTGTCCTAAGTGAAGTTTCATTATCCATGGGAGCCTGTTGTAAATAGCACAGTGTTGTGATGTATGTTTAGTTAATTTCATGTTCTTTTGAAGCTGCTCTTCAGTAGCTTAAAATGCTTATTACCACTAAACATTGTACATTCGCACACAAGAGCCTAGAGAAAACACCACTTACCCTTTGGTAACGGACAAATAGATAATAGCGGAAGATGGGAATTAATTATCTTTATGCAGATGTCACGTCAGCCTGCAAAAGAATGGGATTATTTATGCTTTGGAAAAAAATACCATTTTGTTTTTATGAAGATGCAGAGCAAGCAAATAGCTGCTAAAGAATGAATTATTTGAACTGATATTAACTCAATGGCTTATTCAGAGCATCTAGGAATATAGTACACATTTTTAAGCCTCCCTTCCCCCTTTTAAATGCAAGAAGTAACTGCAAAATGCTACAGCCTTCTGAATTAGGAACTGTGGCAGAATGATTGGTTTCTTTTGTCCTGGTCTTTACATGGGCTGTCTGTTTGCTTGTCGGCACTATTCAGCATGCTGATCCTAAATTGTAATACTTACTGGCCCTGGCTGTAGAGAGAGCATTGTTTGCTGGTCTTACTGTGCTCCTGAAAGCGTTATGGAATATATTTAAGGATTCTTAAATAAGGGTTTTTCATTTGTATTAGAAGTTTCTTCTAGTGATAAAGAAAGCTTTTGTAACTGTTAGAAAAAGGTATGGGACACTAGAGTTTTGAAATAACCAAGAACCATATGTGCATTTTTAAAGTTCTTTTTCCTCACTTGCTCATTTATTTAGCTGTTGATTTGTTTCTGACATTTTTGTGTGGAAACAACTAACAGTATCAACATTTTATCCATCTCTCTAATAAATGCTTTGAGGTGGGTACATCGCATTTCTATCTCATCTTGAGTTCTAGGACTTAATAGCATTTGGCGCCATATGTGTTTTTGTCTAATGGGTAGTATTTTGTTGAATTGAGCAGATATTAGGGGACACATAATTTTTTAGACCTTATGTGTGTAACGGGGATAGAAAAATGACTATGGCTTCTAGCTTTGTGAAAGGAAAAGAGACACATGGGCACGTGAACAGACACCACGTGTCATAGCAGACATCTAAAGATGGCTTCCCTGGGTTTTCATCTCCTGGCTATTCAGTCAAACATGAATGAAGGTATTATAGTGAAGGGATTTTGCAGGTGTAATTGAAGTACCAAATCAGCTGTCGTTAAGATATGGAGATTATCTGAATGGGCCAGACCCCCAAAGGTTGAGCCCTTTAAAAGCAGAGAATTTTCTTTGACAGTGGCAGAAGAGGAAATTAGAGAGCTTCAACGCCTGACAAGGACTCTCCTCACCTGACCATTGCTGGTTTGAAGATGGAAGGGACCATGTGAGAAAGATTGTGGATGATTTCTAGAAGCTGTAAGCAGCTACTTGCTGACAGCCAGCAAGAACATGGTGACATCAGTCTTAGAGTAGTAAGAAAATAGGATTAGTCCAGCAACCTGAATAAGCACAGAGTGGATTCGGCTTCGAATCTCCAGACAAGAGGACAGAGCAGCCGTCACCTTGATTTTGGTTTTGTACGAGACTCTAAGCAGAGAACCTATCTGATTCATGCTGAACTGATCTACAAAACTGTGAGCAAAATGTTGTCCTATCGCAGGCCTGTACATTTGTGGTAATTTATTTTGTAACAATAGAAAACTAATATATACATACAGACAGGGTGGTCATTTTCTCTATGCTAAGAGAAGTTAGAGACACTTCATCAATACCAATTTAAGGACCTCCTCTCTGTCTCCCCAAAAAGATCAGGATGACATTAACAGAATGTTAGATCTACTGTTTATATGCTAATTGTATACTGACAAAATAGAAGTCCAGAAGGGTTAAGATTTTTGTCCAAGGGTTTGGAACTATTAGCGGCAGACAGAGCTGGAATAGGAGGAGCTTGTACCCTGATTCAGGTTTCAGAGTTGTTTCATTTATCTCACCATAGTACATAAGGAATTCTCACTTGATTGGAACCAAAGTGTAAAGCCAAAAAAATGGCAATTTTCCTATGATAACACCAAATATCAGGGAAGAAAGAATAGAAAAAAAAGGTAATTTCAAGAAAGAATTACGATTTTTTTATCTAAAGATTCTAAAGCATGGAGTGCAGTGTGTCATACGTTGCTGTGACCATTTTGGTAGTCCGTATAAAAACACTGACACACTCTGCAGTGTTATTCCATTCAGAATTGACTCATGGCTGAGGTCTCTGTGATTCTACTGTTATTTGGAGTATATTAAAATGGCTTATTTTTTTTTTTAACTTTAGACACATCTGGCATTTTCTTTTGAGCATTCTTAGTGATAGTAGCTATTTGGCCCCTTTTTAGTTTATTTCGTTTTGTTTTATTTTTAATTTACATCCAAATTAGTTAGCATATAGTGCAGTAATGATTTCAGGAGTAGAATCCAGTGATTCATCCCCTACATATAACATCCAGTGCTCATCCCAACAAGTGTCCTCCGTAATGCCTCTTGCCCATTTAGCCCATTACCCACCCATGATCCCTCCAGCAACCTTCAGTTTATTCTCTCTATATGAGTCTCTTATGTGTTATCCTCCTCCCTGTTTTTAGATTATTTTTGCTTCCCTTCTCTTATGTTCATCTGTTTTGTACCTTAACTTCCACAGATGAGTGAAGTCATATATTTTTCTTTCTCTGATTGGCTAATTTCACTTAGCATAATACACTCTACTTCCATCCATGTTGTCGCAGATGGCAAGATTTCATTCTTTTTGATTGCCGAGTAATATTCCTTTATATATATATAATATATATACACACACATACACACAAACCACATCTTCTTTATCCATTCATCAGTCAATGGACATTTGGGGTCTTTCTATACTTTGGCTATTGTCGATAGTGCTGCTATAACCATTGGACTGCATGTGCCCTTTTGAAACAGCACACCTATATCCTTTGGATAAATACCTAGTGGTACAATTGCTGGGTTGTAGGGTAGTTCTATTTTCAATTTTTTGAGGAATTTACATACTGTTTTCCAGTGTGGCTGCACCAGTTTGCATTCCCACCAGCAGTGCAAAAGAGATCTCTTCTCCACATCCTTGCCAACATCTATTGTTGCCTGAGTTGTTAAGGTTAGCCATTCTGACAATAGTATCCTATTGTGGTTTTGATTTGTATTCCCTGATGATGAGTCATGCTGAGCATTTTTTCAAGTGTCTGTTAGCCATCTGGATATCTTCTTTGGAAAATGTCTATTCATGTCTTTTGCCCGTATTTTCACTGTATGATTTGTCTTTTGGGTGTTGAATTCGATAAGCTTTATAGATTTTGGTACTAACCCTTTATCTGATACGTCATTTGCAAATATCTTTTCCCATTCTGTTGGTCGCCTTTTAGTTTTGTTGATTGTTTCCTTCGCTATGCAGAAGCTTTTTATATTGATGCGGTCCTAATAGTTCATTGCTCTTTTTGTTTCCTTGCCTCCAGAGAGATGTTGAGTAAGAAGTTGCTGTGGCCAAGGTCAAAGAGGTTGTTTCATGCTTTCTCCTCTACTATTTTGATGGCTTCCTGTCTTACGTTTAGGTCTTTCATCCATTTTGTATTTGTTTTTGTGTATGGTGTAAGAAGTGGTCCAGGTTCATTCTTCTGCATGTCACTGTCCAGTTTCCCCAACACCATTTGCTGAAGAGACTGTCTTTTTTCTATTGGATATTCTTTCTTGCTTTGTCAAAGATTAGTTGGCCATTTGTTTGTGGGTCCATTACTGGGCCCTCTATTCTGTTCCATTGATCTATGTGTCTGTTGTTGTGTCAGTACCATACTGACTTGATGATTGCAGCTTTGTAGTAGAGGCTAAAGTCTGAGATTGTGATGCCTATCAGGGTTGATTTTCTTTTTCAAGATTGTTTTGACTATTTGGGGTCTTTTCTGGTTCCATACAAATTTTAAGATTTTTTGTTCTAGCTCTGTGAAGAATGCTAGTATTATTTTGATGGGGATTGCAACCCCCTTTTGTTTTTATTTTTATTTTTTTAAAATTTTTATGTATAAACCTGGCGTAGATTGTTCTTAAGCATACTTTGTTTTAAATGTTATTTTTAGTGGTAGTTAACTGATGTGATGAATAAGGGTAGCTTCTTGTTTTATTTGAACCCAAGAGATAGGATTCCCCTGAGAATTCCACTCTTTGCTTATTTCATAGTAATTCTGTGTAGAGCCTCTGTAGTATTGGCCTGGAGTGTGGTGGCTGCGGAGGAGGTGAAGTGAGAGGTTCTCTATTTTCGTATCTTCTTTTCCTGCCCAGAGGTCCTACGTTACCATGGAATCACTCTTGTTTCTCTTGAGTGTTCCAAACTCTTCTCTTTTTTTTTTTAATTGAGATATAGATGACCTACAACAGTGTGTAAGTTTAAGGTGTACGACATATTGACTTGGTGTACTTATATTTCAATATGATTGTCGTTGTAGTATCAGCTGACACCTCCATCTTGTCACATAATTCCCATTTCTTCTAGTGTCGAGAATAATTAAGATTGGCCAGACTCTTTCATCTTGAACTTGCTTCAACTTTAGAAACTATTGTTCATTTGTGTTCACATAGTGAGAAAACAAAATCCTTGTCCTTCTTGACTCACATTCTCGTGAGGGAGACAGACAACCCCCTTTTTTTTTTAAGCTTAGGACAGTCTACCTGCTTGACTTCTCACACGAGTCTAAAAATGTGGGTATAGCTCCACCTTGTAGACTTGATGGTTTCTTTGCACAGTAGCTGAACTCCTGAATTTGAGTCCCAGCCTCAGCACGAAGAACCCAGTGTCTCCATTCCTTTTGGTCCTGGGTGGACTCCATTTCTCTTGATCTCATGCAGCCTGACTTGCTCTGCCTCTTGGAGCAGAAACAAGCAGAGGCAATCTAGTGCCTCGGGAAAGAAGGTCAAGATTGTGTTAGCAGATCGAAACTTTATTTTAAAGCAGTTTTTAAAGATGGACAGGGGAATGAATAGTTCTCACCAACAAACCTATAATAGCCAATTCAGATATTTGTGTGATAGCACAACAACATTTAGTTTTTTCCTTTCCCTTCAGTTGTGTTTGGCTCAAACTATGAAGGGATTTCTAAGTTTTATATCATTGGGCTCTAAAAGTTAAAATCATGTTTTAAACAAAGAATGACTGATGCTAGGTACCTCCTATAATGTGGCCAGTCAGGTGGGCTAATGTTGGAAGCCAGCATGCGTGATTGAAATGAAGGGGTGAGATGGGCTTCGACATATTTTCCTTATTTTTGAGCGGTGACCTGAAACAGCATTGGGTTTACCATTTCCTAAAGGAGTTAAATTTTCTTGGCATTCTTCCCTCCATTCTCCCCACCTACCACTGTCAGTGAATAGGGATTGCATCAGAAATAGTCATAATGTTAATTATTTTGTAATAATAGCTGATGTATAGAGATTTTTTTCAATCTTAAGGCTAAGTGCTTTGTAAGAATTAACTCATTTATTTCACACAACAGTCCCGTGAGATAATCATAGCTATCTATCATCAGACCTGTGAGATAGTAAGAACTATTACCAATCCTGTGTCTTTGAGTGTATGCTTGTTTCCATCACCTCAGAAAGGACTTCATAAGTGTTTTTTTCTAGTTCCTCACCATGGCCTTCTGAGGTATTATTCTACCGGCATGTAATCTCTATGAGATCAGTGAATTTCTTACCTTCTTATGGGTTAAATCCTAGGACAGCAGCTATTATAGCACTTGGTAGGTGTTTGGTAAATAGTTGATAATGAATGAACAAATTCCAAGTGTTTTGATGATGAGACTGTTAAACCAAAAGAAGTTAGGTTAAACTTGGTCAAGGTCAAGTTGTGAAGCTGGAATTTTCACCAAGGCAAGTGTGACATAAGAGCCTGTAATCAGCTTTCCTTCCTTCCTTCCTTCCTTCCTTCCTTCCTTCCTTCCTTCCTTCCTTCCTTCCTTCCTCCCTCCCTCCCTCCCTCCCTCCCTCCCTCCCTCCCTCCCTCCCTTCCTTCCTTCCTTCCTTCCTTCCTTCCTTCCTATTTCAGGTTTTTATTTAAATTCTAGTCAGTTAACATACAGTGTAGTATTAGTTTCAGGTGTAAAATTTAGTGATTTATCACGCATATGCAACACACAGTGCTCATCACAAGTGCCCTTCTTAGCTCCCATCACCCATTTAACCCACCCTCCTGCCCACCTCCCCTCTAGCAACCTTCAGTTTGTTCTCTATAGTAAGAGTCTCTTTTCTGGTTTGCCTCTCTTTCTGCCCCCCACTGTTCATTTGTTTTGTTTCTTAAATTCTATGTATGAGTGAAATCATACAGTATTTGCCTTTCTCTGATTTATTTCACTTAGCATAATACATTCTAGCTCCATCCACATCATTGCAAACGGCAAGATTTCATTCTTTTTGATGGCTGAGTAATATTCCATTGTGTGTGTATATGTGTGTGTGTGTGTGTGTGTGCGCGCGCGCGCCACATGTTCTTTATCCATTCATCAGTTGATGACATATGGGGCTCTTGCCATCGTTTGGCTATTGTTGATAATGCTGCTATAAACATCAGGGTGCATGGACCCCTTTGAATCAGTATTTTTGTATCCTTTGGATAAATACATAGTAGTGCAATTGCTGCATAGGGTAGTTCTATTTTTAACTTCTTGAGGAATCTCCATATTGTTTTCCATATTGCTGCACCAGTTTTCATTCCCACCAACAGTGTAAGAGGATTCCCCTTTTCTCTGCATCCTTACCAACATCTGATATTTCCTGTTTTTTTTTTTAACTTTAGCCATTCTGACAGGTGTGAGGTAATGCCATTGTAGTTTTGATTTGTATTTCCCTGATGATGACTGATGTTGAGCATCTTTTCGTGTGTCTGCTGGCCAGAGCCTGTAATTTCTACCTATAAGCTATGAAGGTTATTTTTTTTCTGTTATGAAATTTCTGTAATAGTGTTAAATTTAGAGGCTGAATGATACATACTTCTATGTTTCTGAAATAACAGGTATAAAGTGATTTTGAAAACTGTTCAAAAAGTTATTTTGAAACTATTGTAAATCATCTCCTAGTGGAAAATCTATAGGTTAGAGTGGCTAGTCTTGAAGAAGTTATGCATAATGTGAGTATTGCTTGTTCATGAGGGAAAATATGAATGTACACAAATATATATGAATATATTCATATTCATTTATATGAATATATTCATATTCGTTTATATGAATGCATTTGTATGAATATATATGAATATATAAATTCTGTGACACATTCAATCATATTTTTAGTTCTTTTAAAGAAGAAAAAGTTGAAAGTAAAATATTTAGCACATTTGCCAGTGTTTACTTTTTTATAAAATATAACACATAATTAAAATATGGATTTCTCAAAATGTATTGATACTAAGCTCATACTGTCACTATTTTGTAATGCTTTTCTCTTTCCCTTTTATAAAAAGTATCCGGAATTATGAACATGCATGTCGTATGGAGTCTGAACTATGTTTTTGTTACTTACACACTTAGGGTGTTTCTAGTGAAAGCTTTGTGTTAAAAGGGGTGAACAGAATTTCAAGTTATTTCAAAACCGACTGCACCAATTTCCACTCTCTGCAGAACATTTTGAACATGCGCTTTGTTCCAACCAATATTGTTGGCTATTAGTTTTCAAAATTACTGTCATATTTATAGGTGAAAAAGGACATTCCATTTTAACTTGCAGTCTTTATTTTTGGTAAAGTTAAACATTTTTACAGGTGGATGTTAACTAGATACACTCCCCCATAGACTATCCATTTCTTCAGTTATTGGCAGTTTTTTGTTTGTTTTGTTTTGTTTTGTGTAGCTGTCTAGTTGGTTACAGGAATCTCATGGCTGATATTATCTTGAGTTACTAATATGGAAGCTGTTTATATTCTGAGGAGTATAAAATTGGGAGCAGCTAGCCATTCTTTGGGTATATTGGTTTAAAGAGTTCATAAAGACTAACCACCATGTCCCGCGAATTTTGGAATGGGAATATGTGACTCCATAATATCAACATATACCTTAGTAGACATTGGACAACATCTAGGATGTAGAACTTTAAAGAAAATTAAATGCTACAATAGGGTTTTGCTTTAAATAGTAGCAATGAACTTTATGCATAATAATCTAAGACTTTTGGGGGTAGTATTAGCAATATATTGAGACACATCTTTTTTGCCTCCTCTTTATTCCTATTCATGGCTATGCTGTGGGGGGTGGAGGGGGAGTAATTGGCTCTGAAATCTCCCACATCTGGTGTTACCGTCTTGCTGTCATTAGTCACCAGGCTCCAGTCACCTAGATCACTTGTTCCTGCTGTCCTTGAGGGCTGCTTCACTGAGAGTTTCTCTCCTTGGGTCATTTCATAATCTTTTTGAATGAACACTGTTCCCTTAAGCCAACAAGATAGAAGCATACACCTGTTGACCTTGTGGGTTTTCTTTTCCAGTGAAGAAGCATTCAGGCGGATACTAGATGTAGAATTGGTCCTCTCTCTGCTCATTGCTCTTGCCCTCCTATATTCAGCAGCCAAGTAACTGTTGATAGATTAACTGTGTAAAGTTTATTTAAAAACAAACAAACAAACAAACGTACGGGAGGAAATCATTTGTTGCTGCAGTCTTGATATTGTCATGCCAGTTTGCTCGCTGAAAACAAAATAGCTTTTTTTTTTTTTTTTTTTTTTTTTTTATGAAGGAAGTTTTGTAAAAATGAAAAGATTGACCATGGGTAAACATCCTTTCAGTGATTTCTCATTTGTGGCTTTACCGTGGAGGACTGAAGTTTAAAAGTAAATACAATGTTATGATAATAAGGGTTTACAACTACTTTTTCACACTGGCCAGTGTTATATATATTATGTGGCTTAATAATTTTCACTGGAGAAACCATCACGAGGAAAATAGTTATTCATTTTTGTTTGCTGATTTGAGAAGAATCCCTAAAAAAGAAAACTTCAAAAGCTTGTTCCTTTCAGAGAAGGTATGAAAACTTTACACATAACTTCTGCAATTTAGGTCTTTCTTATGAAATAGCCAAAGGCATAATAAATTCTCTGAGAGACCCAATTGATTAATGTGTAAAGCTGTTTAAATTTTCAAAGATCTTCTAAAATCCATTTCTAGTTTTTTTTTTGATGCAAAAGTTAATTGTTTTCAAATGTCAGCCCATGTCTTATGGTGATGAAAGTAGTTGGCCCTCCTAGGAAAATACAGGTAAAAATAAATTGTTCTGTGTTAATTAGAAAAGCTTGATGGAGTTAGAGCCATCATTGAGAAAATTCTCCAGAGTCTTAGTAGGTCACATTTTGTATTGGGACATTCTGGGATCCTAGTTACATCTATGAAGGGACAAATGGAGATGTCGCCAGAATCAAGAGATTGAGATTTATGCCTGAGAATCCACCTATTTTTCTAGAAGGTATTCCAAAGGAATGACATTTGCTCATATGTCTATTATTCTGCCTTGCATTTATCAGAAATGAGTTGAGTGAAGATGGAGAAGTTAAGGCATTTCATAGAATGTAATAATCAAGAGTAATTGCACTGTTTTAAATGCACTGTTATTAGTGGCTTCTAGAAACAAATATTCCATTATTGATTTTTCTCACTAGTAGTTTAATTCACCGAGTTAAGAAAACAACAAAAGAACTCAGGGGATGTTAGGCTGTAAGCAGTAGATTGCTCTTAGTTAAAATAATAGATAGGCTTTGCTAATTTATTGGTCGAACAAAACTTCGTAAATTAAATGGCTTAGGTTATACTTTGTTTTAAAGTTTATTTATTTTGAGAGAGAGTGAGCCAGGACAAGTGGGGGGTGGGTCAGAGAGAGAGGGAGACAATGCCAAGCAAGCTCTGTGCCAGTGCAGAGCGCAGTGGGGGGGCTTGAACCCATGAACTGTGAAATCATGACCTGAGCCGAGATCAAGAGTTGGACACTTAACTGACTGAGCCACTTAGGCGCCCTTAGATTATATTTTTAAATTAGTACTGCAGCTGATTCAGTTCATGCAATAGTGTTTCATTTTGGAATGTGAAAAACCACTCCTGAATTTACATGGCCTGGAAATTGGGTTTTCTGATACTCGGCATAAAAATTCAGGACAACTGCACTTATGTCTTTGTGAAAAAGGAGTGTCGGAGGATAGGTTAAATGAGCTACAGAAAGAATCCCAACAAAGGTGTCCTACAAGCCATAATTATTTGCCAAGTACTATCTGTGAGCAGCTTTCACAAGTGAAAGCTTCCTTGAAACGGAGCTCACAAAATTCGTTGGTATACTGTTGTATTTGGAGTGCCTGTCAACAGTCCAACTTGCTGTCCCTTTGAGTGAAAAATTCTTCAGATTCATTGGTATTGTAGGCAAATGGCATTTAAATTCTGGGAACCTTATTACAGAGAAAGCATTGGGGGGGTGAACTGAGCTGCTCAGTGTGTCTGTTTTTGCTTTGTACTTTTAAGGTATTGAGCAGTAGTTGATTGTGGTGGGTATCTTATTGGTTGCGCTTCTCCGGCTTCTCCAGTATCATCTCCCCTTTTCTTCTCCGTATTGTATCTAGAATTTGATTTGAGAAACCAAACCAAGCTTGAGCTGGAAATACAGAATCCTGACTGCCTACTCTGAATACATCTTCATTTGTATGAGGCAATAAATTAGCCTTTTTAGTATAATGCAGTTTGAGTCGGTTTCTGTCACTTGTAACTTTAACAGATCTGATTGACATACTTTTAATACTTTAATATTGGATCCACCTTCATCCTCCAAGCTAACTTGTGTGTGTGTACCATTGATTTTTATGTCAGTTTAGTTTTTCTTAAAGAATACGGCATGTTATTTTTAACCCAAGAAAAATATACATACTAAATGTAAAATGGTAAAATAGAGCAGAAAGACAAAACTTTTCCTCTATGCTCACAAGTTACATTAGGCAACCCTTGTCTAGTTTGAGAGTCAAGGTTACAGTAGCTCATAAAATGAGTTGAGGGACCATACGACATACACTTTAAACATCTTAGAATTTTATGTGTCAATTATACCCCAATAGTGCTGAAATTTTTTAAAGAAATGAGTTGAGAGAGCATTTCCTGTTTTTTTTGTTTGTTTTTTGAGGGAGCATGCGACATACACTTTAAATACCTTAGAATTTTGTGTGTCAGTTCTGCCCCAATAGTACTGAAATATTTTAAGAAATGAGTTTAGACAGCATTTCCTGTTTTTGTTTGTTTGTTTTTAATTCTGTGAAAGAATTTGTGTAAGATTAGAGAACTATCTGTTCTTTCAGTGTATGGTGACATTATCTATAGAATGATCTAGTCATAGACTGTTACTCCTTATATTTTCTTTGGGCTTGTTTTGTTTTTCTCATGTCTTAGGGTTAGAAGCTTCAGTAAGTGTAGCCCCCCGGTACCGCTCCCATATGTAATGGTTTACAATTTTCCTGAGCCGGAACGTCAGGACTTTGAGGTACGTGAAACACTTCCAAGGACAGATAAATCCTTGATTAGCAGAATGGCCAGGTTATTAGAATCAGCGTCAGAGAGTTGAGGGGAGGAAAGCTTGCATTTTCTTCACAGAAGAGAAGGTTGGGTGTGCTTGCGAGTAATCATCGTGCCAGTAAAACCGCATGAGGATTTCACCTTACCGATGTGGCTTCGCGGCTTTGGCAGGTATTACTGCTTCCAGATTTGGTCACAGCATGGGACAAAGGAATATACAGACCTCCTTCCTGCCTTTGAATAATTAGCGTCAGCATAGTATCCTGAACAGTGATAGGAGATAAACAAAGCAAGCAGCTAGAGAACCTGGAGAGATTTGGCTTTGGGGAATAATTTAGCAATAATCACCATTTCTGTTGAATGTGGAGGCATTTGTGGATTTTGACAGCATTTTCCTTTGGCTCAACAGCATTTACCTTTTATTTTTTTTTTATTTTGAAAGGAGTCTACCACATAGTGGAAGTGATGGCCCTGCTGGTTGTATACACAGATGGGCAACTACCAATCCAAATATCACACAGCTACAGGAGCATTCAAATGGCTCTCACTGAGCCCTTTGGCTCGAGGGCCTTTTTCTTTCTGTGAAGAAAATTCTGAATCAGTGCACTAGAGGTGATTAGAAAAATATTAGTATTTTTAAAGGATTTTAAACTTCTTGTCTTTTGTAGTCCAGCTTCTTTTTCTAAAACAAAAACCTGATTTCCAGAGATAAAACTTAGAAAATACATGACAAACCCTGAATACTTTCAATTTGGGCATGGTTTACCTATGTAGATAGTCTTAACTGTATTTAATGTTCCTGTAAAGTTGAAAATGAGTGAATCCTATTTTCAGCATAGTGGAAGAACTTGCAGTTTTAAATATTCCACTGGGACTCTATTAGGAAGCGAAGAGGAGCCTCCTCCAGTGATCTTCGGGACACAATTAGCGAAGTATTCCTTTATTATTTGTCATGATGTGCTTTGTTCATTTGGTTCTAAGTGGAAATAAATATTGCTTCATTTGTGTAATTGCTTTCTCTTGCCGTTTGTTCATGAATAAAGTCTCTTTAAAATATTAACATTTGATTAAATGAACTTGAATGCTTACAGAGTTGTTCATATAAATGACCTTACCTTCTGTGTTGCAGCCTCCAGGGGCCAGTACTCATTACCGTTCTCATCGGTCAGTTCATTGAAAAGCAATCCGAGGCTCTATATAGGTTAGGAAATGTACTTGATGTGTAGGAATCCAACTTGTCCAGTGCTTATTGTCACAATTCATGCTGTTATGAGGTTGCTCTCAAACACAAGAGAATATTTATTACTGATTTGTCCCATCACGCCTTATTCATGTATCCCTCTCTGCTTAGTCCTGCCATCATCTCCACTCTTTGGCATCAGGGAGATAAGTCTTTTGCTGTCTTCTGGAACACCTCTCATAATCACATGCAAATGCAGTGCAAAATGAACAGTCAAATTGGACGTCTTGCAAAGGATGCAGGATTCCACGGAGTGAGTGCAAGTGGCTCAGTGAGATCTGAGTTAACACATAAACCTGTAGACAAACAGCATTGGATCAGGCAATTATCACCGTGATAATATCAAGAGAGCCCCTTCAAAGGAGTACGATGAAAATATCAAAGGATTAGGTGAGACTCTTAGGAAGATCAAATTTTTTGACATTTTGACAGAAATAGTGTTTTTTTCCCCAAGATTTTAATGTGCAGGCTTGTATGATGCCATTATCACTTTAATAATATAAATTTTACATTATTTTATACCTACAAAAGAACATGTGTGAAATATGTAAGTTCTCCTCCCACATCCTGTATTTCTGCTTTCACCAGGAAAAAACCATCTAGAATTTTGTATTAATTTTTCTACTGTTTTTTTAAAGTAGTTTTATCATGTATTTATTTACATTTATCTGGTTTTGAACTTTATTGACCTCTATAGAGATTTTTGTTATTTGCTTTTAAAAAACTCAATATAGGGGCGCCTGGGTGGCTCAGTCAGTTGAGTGGCCGACTTCGGCTCAGGTCATGATCTTACAGTCTGTGAGTTCGAGCCCCGCATCCGGCTCTGTGCTGATGGCTCAGAGCCTGGAGCCTGCTTCGAATTCTGTGTCTGCCTCTCTCTCTGCCCTTCCCCTGCTCGTGCTCTGTCTCTCTGTCTCTCAAAAATAAACAAACACTAAAAAATTAAAAAAAATAGATATAATATTTAAAAGTTTCTTCTTGTTGTGAAATGTAGCTTATCTTATTATTTATATTGCTGAATACTATTCTACAACACTACTGACATTACCAAGATTTGATATAGAGCCATGGAAATTCTTATATATTGGGAGCATGAGTGTAACTTGGTACACAACTTTGAAAAAGAGTTTGGCATTAACTTATAAAGCTGTTTATACATTTTCCTTCCTAGGCATAGGTCCTAGATCTAGAATGATAGATTAGAATTATAAATTTGATAAAATTATATATGACATGGTTCCTTTTTTAAGTGTAGTAGAGAAGGTCAGATGTGTGAAAGTAAATTTACCAATCTGAAAGTACATTTATGGAATAATTATTTTCCATTCAAACAGCAATTTAAACTCAAAGCATGTTATCCTTTATTGTAAGAATAGGTTTGAACAATAATAAAAGCCTTGAAGATATCAGAAAGTAGTTTGGGTTACTTGAATATTATTTGGTGTAAGTGTATGTCCAGTAGAGCGTCCCATTTCTTAAACATTTAACATGAACTTGAAAATCACTATATAAGACATCACTCTAGGAAAGCAGTGTGGCCAAAAGGGAAGAATCCTGGTTTGGGTGTCAAATACTGGCGTCTATACAGTAGTGCTCTACCTCTTGAATCTTATCTGGTCTTAAGCTCTGAAAATCAGCTTCATCACTGGTAAAATAGGGTTGCTGATGTTAGACTTTGCTTCCATGGCAGTATGTCAATTGTGTGAAATAGAAAATGGGAACCTTCTTGGCAGTTATAAAGTGCTGTATAAACTGAATGTTTATTGTTATTGTTACCATCGCTGCTGTTTGGAAGAACCCTGCTTTAGTCGACAAGTCCAGATCCTATCTTTTAAACATTTATATCAAGAGAATGTGTCTCTGTGCCCTGGTGTATATTAAAACAGCCTTTTAAAAAGAATACCTTGGGGGCACCTGGGTGGCTCAGTCTGTTAAATGTCTCACTCTTGGTTTTGGCTCAGGTCATGATCTCATGGTTCATGAATTTGAGCCTGGCGTCCAGCCCCATGGTGGTGGTCGTGCGGAGCCTTCTTGGTATTCTTCGTCTCCCTCTCTCTTTGCCCCTCCCCCCTTTCTCTTTCTGTTTCAAAAATAAACTTTAAAAAAAAAATAAAAAGAATGCCTCGAACCCTGCTGAATACCTAAACTTGTTTTTATTTTGTTACATAAAATCGCCAAGAGCTGTTCTAAGAATTTAGAACGGCTTTCCTCCTCCGAACGGCTTGACTAAAATTTATCATAAAAGAGAGATAAGATTCTAATTGTAAATTTTGAATACTTCTTTTGCTCTTTATGGAAAAATTCCCAAGAATGATATAAAAGCACTTTTATGTGAAGAGGATTAACTGTAACACTGAGGTCTTGATCCTGTGAGGGTAGCTATCTGATGTGATTACTATGTAAGCACCAAATGCTAGCTCAGGAACTGACAAAATTCCAGTCCTTGATATAAATTTTATTAATGATAATTTAAAAACCTTGGTTTCTGAAGGGCTGGAAATGTAAAAAGTTAAAAAAAAAAAAAGTAAGGCAAATTTTCCAAGCTCTGGTAACAAATAGAAGCCATGCCCTTTTATAGATGACAGCCTAAAAGCTAGTTTGTAAACTGTTAATAATTTGTAAATATCAACTCAAGTTAATGCTTGGATGAATTAATGCCTGGAGGTTAGAAACCTGGGAGTTGATGTGTAAAGCGATTTGGATAAATGTGAGTGTGTTTAAACCTTTGGAATTCTTCTAAGCTAAATGCAAACAATTATCTTAACAGATTTTGGGTTACCTCAATAACGTGAGATTTAGAGACGTATATCTAAAATAACTACCTGATGAATAGTGATGCCCCTGGGTTGTTTTCTGTATGTTTTTCCTTTCTTGGTTTTAATTTCTTCATTATTCAGGTCATACTATTTATTACTTTGTCCAAAGTCAGGTCTCAGGATTAGGAAAGACAACCAAGTAAATTTGGGAAGTAACTAATTTATAGGAAGTAAATAACTGGGTTGTTTCCTAACTCTTATTTTAAAGTGTGTAGTCACCATTTCTGAATTCCCATTTAATTGAATCTCTACCAAGATATCGGTGGCATTATCTTCGCAAGATTTCTAGTACGGTTACTTGGCCATACCTTTCTATGTACAACCAGTTTCAAACAACAACAACAACAACAACGCCCCCCGCGTTGAAAACAACAAAAGAAAACAACCCCAAACCAGACAAAACCAAATGTGTACATGTTCTCAGATTTTCATTCGATGACTATACTTTCTTAGCTTTAGGAGAATATTAAGTCATCTAATAAAACTGTTCTTTCTGGGTGTTAGCTTGGCTAAGGTTTCTTTGGCGAGCCTTCAGTTGCAAATTGGGAGTTACGTGCTAAGCATTCACTTATAGAGAGGGACCTTTTGGCATGGGGATGCAGTAGAGTGAGCAGTGAGGGGCATGGGTTTTGTCTCAAGCAGAAGAGTTCGGTTTTTATCTTTTCCACTCAGTAGCAGTGTCATCTTAATCAAGTTTGCTAACTTCTCTGTGTCTCCATTTTCATAACCTCTTACAGACTGGTATATTATCGTTGTACTAAGTGTTTTACAGAATGGAGTATATTGTCATTGTACTAAATGTTAAATGAGGTATTGCTATAGTGTGCTTACCTTTCTGCCCTGCATGTCATGTTGCTTAGTAATGGTTAATGGTTTGTGGTTAAAATGAGGCATGAGCTTGATCAATTAGAAAAAATTGCAGAGTGACGAGCGTTGGGATGAGTATAGTGTTGCTTGAAATGGAGATGGCTCACCAGCGAGACACAAGCATTCCAAGTTGTGGCCTCAGAGATTCCAACAAGTATTAGCTTGAATTCCTGTCCCACATGGAGGAATTCTCTGTGACCTTACTATCTTTAGGGATTCATAGAAAACTCACATTTCCCTAGGCACTGCCAATTCTAATTTCTGCTTTTGCCAAGTTCTGGATGAGTCTCTGTTTCACAGTGTGTCTGCTTGTGATATCTCTTTTCCACTCCCTGGGACTCCTCTTGGCCAAAGTTGCCTTTTATTTACCAGAGCCCCACTGATGTTAGTGCTGTGTACCCAGATATTAATGGAGGTTTGACGTAAGCCAAAAGTTTACAGTACAATATGGCAACAATGTGAAACAGACCCTTAGAAATCTCAGCCTGAAAAATCCCTTCAGTTATTATTGCTCTGGGGAATGTTCATTGCTTGCTTCTTTCTGTCTCTACTCAGGTACCAGGCTCCTGCCCCGTTCCTGGTCATCTTTTCTCTCAAATGCTTATGCAGATCTGCAGAGCTGTTGAAGTGTTTTGTCCTGAAGCACCCTTATTTTTATCCCATATATAATACCGGCTTTACCTCCAGCTTCTCTTCCTGACAGGAATGCTCTGGTCACTTAACCTCTTTTCCCCTTCTCTGTTAATCGAGGCATTATTTCCTTTGATAAGACTTGAGAGATTGAATGTAATGGTGAAGAAGAGGGAATCAATGATGAGTCCAGGATTGTGACACTGGGAAACTGGAAGGAGACTATTGCTGGCAATGTAAATGGGATAATTGGTGAAGGAAACGGACCTGGTGATATAGCAGACATTATCTGAATATTCAAGAGCTCTTTGCCATGTTTGACATTTTCATCAGACTAGTTTTAGAATAATTATCTTTATAAGAAGTAGGTTAAAACAATGCAAACTGTGGAAGGGCAGATAGCAGCAGAACTCATTCCCTCTTAATTGTGGTTCCTCTAAGAAGGAGGAAATGAAGTACAGGAACTAAGTTGAAACAATATAGCTAGTGATCAGTCACTGGGCAGATGTTTGTCCATTCTTCCGGCTTAGAGAGGATCATCACAGGGGGAGGCACTGAATCAACACCATCTTCTTTCTTTGGGGCATTTAGTTGATGAAAAACAGGAAGTTGGGAGAGACACAGTAACTCAGTTCATTGGGATTCTTCCCAGGAGTAGGAGAGTGTAGTCATAGATAAGGGTGTGCATTTGTTAGGATGTTCCAGGAAGCCTACAGTGGATAGTGCGCAGCCCGAAGGCAGAAGGAGGGGGCCAGCTAAAACTGGAAGCATACTCAGCCTTGTGATGTTGGAAATAGGTAGAAGGCTGGAACGTTTTTTCAGTATCAGCATTGAAAGCTCAGACACAGAGAAACTTCTAAGACTTTATGATCCAAAGTGGCAAGAGGCTTTGGACTCTAAAGCTATAAGAGTTCTAGGCGAATAGAGCCTGGGCCAGGACCTGAAGCTGGCTTACCATGGCTTACACTGTCAGTATGTATCCTAAGTCTCACCCCAAAGCATCCTTGTACATGAGAACTGAGCAATGTGGATGCACATTGAGATTTTTTTTTTAAGTTTATTTATTTTGAGCGGGGGTAGGGGGGAGGCACAGAGAGTGAAGGAGAGAGAGAATCCCAAGCAGGCTCTATGTTGTCAGCACAGAACCTGATTCAGGGCTCTCACAAGCTAAGCCGAAATCAAGAGTTGGATACTTAACCAACTGAGCCACTCAGGTACCACTTTGTTTCTTGAATATTTGTATTTTCAGTTAAAAATCTTAAACAATCCCTTCCTTTTTTGGGGTGCTCTCTTTGATAGATTCTTCCTTTTCTCTCATTCTTTTCATTTTTTTTGACTACTTTTTGACCCCAAGTGATCTGACCAGGGTGACAACATGGTGAGGACGATGACAGGGAACCTATTTTAGGGACCTAATAATCTTTCTGGGGGAAGAAAGACTAAACTCATTCCCTGACACAGACTAGATTTTAATAACATATTTTTCGAATGCTTGATTAAATTCTGTGATCCAGAAAGATGCTCTGAGTATTTGGACAAAGTGTGGCTTTTCAGAAAAGTGTCCTTGAGTGCTTACACCCCTCGAAAAAAATATTTTCACTCAAGTTTTTTGAGAGAGCAGGGGTAAATACATGTTTTCACTCTGTCTTTAACGGACAGCCTGCATTAAAAAAAATCTAGTTACTCATTTGTTTTTTTGCCTTCACATATTGATGTAAAGAATCACACTAATAATTTTCCTGTAACTAAATGAATATTACACCTGAGAATAGAACCAACAAAGCACAGGGTCATATATTAATACACTACTAGAGTCCATTTGCACGTAGTTTATTTTTGTACTTGTTTCATGATTGGGCTGTGGTTTTTGTTTTTTGAGCTGTATTTGTCAGGATTATGCCAGCATCATGAAATCATTTGGGAAGGTTTTATGTTCTCTGTAACATTTTATATGACATGAGTATCTGTCCCTTGGGTTTGTATGACTTTATCTGTTTTAACCATATTGGCCTGGCTCTCCTTAGAAGGTATTTCATTGATAGCTTTTTATTGCATTGTGGCTATTGATTGGTTGTTTTATTTTTCTTTTTTAATCAATAATTTTTTTATTTTTTTTTCCTGGAAAGTAATTTGTATCTCTGAGTGTTTAAAATTTATTAGGATAAAGTGAATAGTGAGTAGTGTTTTCTTATAACTTCAAAAGTCTTTGTCTTGTTTTTATGTCTCCTTTTTCTTACTGAATTCTTTTATCTGTCTGTCTGCTTGTCTGTCTTTTAATAGACTTGAGCTTGGTATCAAACATTTTTTTCAGATTTTCAAAGTGTTGTCCTCAGGCCACAGGTATCAGAATCACTGGGGTGCTAGTTTAAGGAGGGCAGCCTGGACATCCTTCCCTGCAGTTGAGTCAATATGGTTTTAATAATTCGCCAGTAATTTCCCCAGTAGTAAATTTTGAGAACTACTGATCTAGGGGGTTCTATTTTTCATACACTTTTATTTTATAACACTTGGATGTGCTCATTAGTTCTATAATGTTTTTTTTCTGTCATATCAATTTCTGACTTGATCTTTTTATCTTTTTTTTTATTATATTTCTAACTTACGTAGTTAAATGTTTACTTAAGTTTTTCTACTTTATAGTGCTTAGAAAGAATGTGTTTTTTTTTTTAAATTTGCCTCTCACTGTGCAACAAAGTGTAGGTTTTAATTTTACAATGATTTTCTAATATTCTTTATTTCTACTTTCAACTTATTTTTATTATTCAATGAGTTAATACGTAGCTTGCAAATTTTTTATTTATAACATTTAAAATTTATTGTTTCAGTTTGTTGGGATAAAAGAAAACCTTCCTTTTAAAAATATGCTGAGGGGCGCCTGGGTGGCTTGGTCGGCCGACTTCAGCTCAGGTCACGATCTCACGGTCTGTGAGTTCGAGCCCCACGTCGGGCTCTGTGCTGACAGCTCAGAGCCTGGAGCCTGCTTCAGATTCTGTATCTCCCTCTCTCTCTGCTCTTCCTCTGCTCATACTCTGTCTCTGTCTCTCAAAAATAAAATAAAAACATTTAAAAAATTTAAAAGTACACCGAAGTTGTAAAAATATGCTGAAGGATTAGTTTCAAAGTACTCTTTAACAGTGAGAGGTGTGCCTTTTATGGAGATTAGAACTTAATGTATATTCATTAAAGCAACCATAATATTCAAATTCTCTAAATATCCATTTCTTTTTCCTGTTTAAATGGAAAAAGAATGAGAGCTACATCTCCTAGCCGGTTACGTTTCTACATGTCTCTTTTATTGTATATATATATTAGTACTTTATTTTTTGTTACTTGAAACCTCCCTAATTCGCAGATTTTTCATTTCTAATGTAGAAGCAACACCGATTCCACAGATTTTAGTTAACGCTCAAATGTCGTATAGGGATATTCTTTTCACAGTTCTTACCTTTCTTCATAGAATAGATTGTATATATGTCTCCCTTCCTCATTCCTTTCTCCCTTATACTACAACCCCCTTACTGAATTCTGTATCTGTGTGTGTGCATGTGTATATGTATCTTTACTTGGATCTTATCCTTTCATTCTAAGACACCGTCTTTCAATATTAGAGGGCGCGCCTGGGTGGCTCAGTTGGTTAAGTGTTAGACTTTTGATTTTAGCTGAGGTCAAGATCTCACTGTCATGAGATGGAGGCCCTTTTAATGATGTCGTTGATGGATTTTTTTTTTTTTAAGTTTTATGTATATATGTATGTATGTATTTTTGAGAGGGGGGAGGGGGGTCAGAGAAAGAGAGAGAGAGAGTACAAAGCCTGATGCCGTGTTTACACCCACAAAACGTGAGGTCAGGACCTCAGCCGAAATCAAGAGTTGGATGCCTAACCAACTGAGCCACCCAGGCACCCCTGATCAATTTGTTTTTAAAGTGATTTCAAAGGAATACACCTTTTTGGTTCCAATAATACCTACCTTAAGTTTTTACAGAGTATAAACATATTTTCCTATTCACTAATTCATTAATATAAGAAAAGATACATTGGTATCCTCTTTTAAAACTGACAATATTTACTCGATTTTACTTCCTTTTACCATTTTTCTTCCTCTGTTTCTTTTTGGCATATTACTATTATTTTTAGGTTTTTATATGTTTATATTCTTTAGAAATTACTTCTGTCCTTTGCATTCTCTTTTATGGCAGCATTTACAATAGCTATTTATTTTTTAATCTTTATATTGGCTCTGTATGTGTCTAAATGCTGCCTTTACATACAAGTACAGAAGGACCCTTTCCTGTCTGTCACTGTTCTCCGTGTTCAGTCACAGATGAAGATCGTTGGGAGAATGTGTTATTCTTGTGTTGAAATATTGCGTCCGTGGCTTCTGGGAAAGTTTCACACCAGTCTGATGTTTTTCTCCTTTGTAGTTTTTACATTTTTCTGTCTTGATGCTTTGAGGATTTTTAAAAAATTCTTACACTTCAAAGATGATCTGGGCTATCATCTTTGACTTTGGTCAATTTTCATTACTTTGCCTGGTGCTGTGTGTTACCTTGTTCCTTTAGCTTTTCATCCGCCTGTGGAAGTTTCTTCCCCACAAGTGTTTGATATTTTCTTCCTTGTCATCTTTTCAGTCCTTTCTAAGGTTACGTGTAGATTGGTTTCTGTTCTTTCTACTCTATACCATGCGTTTCCTTCTTCATCTGATTTTTTTTTTTCCCCCTTTTCCTTGGGATGGAAGAAGTTTGTTTTCTTCTGATTGATTCTGCTGTTTATTTTGTCTTCCGAGGATTTAAACTCTGCTATTGAATTTTCAGGTTTAGTAAGCTGTTTTCTGAAAGAAACACAGCTACCTTTAAATCCTGCTCCTTCCTCAGCTAGTCCTTCCCTGCTCTTTACAAAATCTCATGCTGTTGTCAGATCTCTTATTTCATAGAGGCCATGTTTTCTGAAGTTGTATTAAGAATATGTTATGTATTTGTTTCCTGAAATCATTAGAAAAATAAGTTTTTTTCATATTTTTTGTTTTAAAGTTTGCTTGTGTGTGTGTGTGCATTTATTTTTTCTGCTAAGTCATTTTTTAATGTTTATTTAAAAAATGTTTTTAACATTCATTTTTGAGAGAGAAAGAGAGAGAGAGAGGAGAGAAGCAGTGTGCAACTGGGAGAGGGGCAGAGAGAGGGAGACACAGAAAGGAAGCAGTCTCCAGGCTCTGAGCTGTCAGCACAGAGCCCACTGTGGGGCCCAAACTCGAGCTGTGAGATCATGACCTGAGCTGAAGTCAGACACTTAACTGACTGAGCCACCCAGGTGCCCGGAATGTTTGTTTATTTTTGAGAGAGTGTGTGAGAGCAGGGGAGGGGCAGAGAGAGAGGGAGACAGAGGATCAGAAGCAGGCTCCACAGTGACAGCGGAGAGTCCCATGTGGGGCTTGAACTCACAAGCCTTGAGATCATAACCTGAGCTGAAGTTGGGCAGTCAACCAACTGAGCCACTCAGGTGCCCCCTTTGCTAAGTCATCTTTGCAAAAAGAGAGGTCTGTTCAGAACTGGAATTTATCTGGAGCTTTGCAGGATTACCTTGAGGCCCCTTCTCTCAGAACTAGTGTTGGAGAGCTGGTAGATAAAATCAGCATTGTAGGTGGAAGGTTCTAGAAGTTAGGTAAAGAGGAAGATGGGGTTCTACAAAGTCCATTGGATGAATTTTGTGTCTACTGTCTTCCCTTCTGCCATTTAATGTATCTGTAAGGACAGAATTCACACTTAGTTTCTGTGTTTTTGCTTTGATCTTGGAGCCAGGTTTGTACCCTGCCTGTGTCCAACCCCCTTTCTGGTACTTCAGCATTCTATAGAAGGAAAAGACTCCAGCACACTTGTTTTTTTGCATGTCGTAAAGGCTTTGTGACTACTTGGCCTTCTAACACAGCTGCTCTGAGTTAAGCTAAATAGTGTGTGCCCAGTATCCCATGGCCTGTCCACACTTCCAGCTCTTAATGCTGCAAATTAAGATGTGTTAGTGGAATTCTGCCAAACATGCTTTGTTTACTTCCTGCAACACTGGGTAGTTTTCTGGTGGTGTGGCTGGTCTTTTAGGCCCTTAATGCCTTTTTAATTAGATTCCATATGCAACATACCCAGGATAAATTCCTCAACATTTCTGACATCTTGAGAGGGATGCTTCCTTCGTTTGTAGTGTTGATGCAGGATTTTCTACAGTTGTATGGTTATTGGTCATGAGAGTTGAGGTTCTGAGAGTCTATATACAGTTTTTTGTCTAGGATCTGAACCAGTTGAGAGAGAGAGTAAGGAATCGAATGGAGATCATACTGCTAAATTACCAACAAAGCTGTTTGAATATTGCAGAGAGTGTGACATTTGGGAGTGCTGATGCTTTTTTTCCAGACAAGTCTTCCACACCCAGCCACAGGCAGAGTGGGCCATCAGAGACCTTCTTTTCCAAGGACAGAGCGCCTAGCTGTTGTGTGGCCTAGGGAGCGTATAAAAATATACATTCTCACAGGCAGGTAGATCCCAAAGAGTGCCAAGAAGGGACTGAGACACCAGCCCACCATTCAGCAGTTTTCCCTTTTTCTCTCAGGACCAGTTGAGAGTCTGTCAGTGTTACTCAAACATCAGTGTGAGATGTAGGGGGTAAGTGCAGCTATGAAACAGTTATGATGACCTAGAATCTGTGTATGTTCAAGCCATCATCTTCCCTAGATGTTTTCTGGAGCATAAATGGGAGAAGTGAAGTAAGAACACTTATTTTCATGGCTGACTTTTGTTTTTTTTTAATTATAGTTGTATCAAAATCAGAAGAACCAGGATGACTATATTCTGACTTTTTATTGAAAATTATATGTTACTCTAAGTATAAAATTCTACTGCTGGAGTTTAATTTTGTGTGTGGATGTGAATCCCATTAGAATTTAAGTGTTTTTGAGTAATTTATTATTATACTCTTAATAAAATGCATAACTGCAAGTCAAATTGTGACTTTTACTTGAGTTTGCCTGGGACATAATAAACCTTCCAGTCTGTGAAGTTTATCCCATTTAATATGATATGACTGTAGTAAATGGTTAGGCAATTAAATTCCTTGAACATATGCGTTTGATGAATTGATTTGCTTTCTAGTAGCTCTTGGCTCATTGTTTATAAGGGTATCTGAAAGATTTAGGGTTTCAGATACATTTTGCTCTATTGCAGAATGTTAGAAGAACTGAATGCTCTATTTTAGTTCAGCAGGATTTTTCCATCTGTTTGAGGGTTCAATGGTATACTTCCATAGAGGCTAGCCTGCAAAAAGGATGTGTTAATCCTCAGAGCAAGGTAAATAAACACAACCACTGACCTCTAAAATAGCCTAGCTGAGCTTTCCCTTGAGGTAATATTATCTTTCATTTATATAAGAAAAGCCAAGGGGGAGACTCATTTGCTCTAAGCACTTAATCTGAATGAGCCCATCACTTTTTAATTACTGTGCTCCGCTTTAGATATAACCTTTATGATTATCTAAAATTACCTTATTAATTTGTTTTCTTGTTTATTATCTGCCTGCCTATCAAAACATAATTGTCCCAGAGCAAGTAACTTCAATGTCTTGTTCACCAAAGTAGCCCTAGCTTGGTGCACAGTCTAAGAGTTGTTGAATGCCAGAAAGTGAATTTGCCTAGAGCACTTTATCCTTAGGGCAGAGATCAGAAGTCCATGGCCTACCAGAACCATTTGTTTGATATAGTCTGTGTCATTTTTTTTTTAATTGAGTAAGCTAAACATTTATAAATCGAATTGCAAATAAACACCAAAGTTTCCGACTTCCCTTGAAAACTTGAAGGAGCTGGCGACGCTGGCCTCTCATCACCATGTGGTATCACCAGCAGGAACCAGCCAAATGGTTGTCAAACATCAGACAGGGCATCTACCTACATCTATTTAGTTGTTTGTTTATCTTTTTATTTACTGCTTGTCCACCGAGGGCTTTTGAGTTTGGTACCTTAGCTTCCAAACCAGTCCTTAATTTTATTATAAATAAGAGCAAATAATAGTGTAGCTTAAATTCAGTGCTTTTGCCTTTTAGACAACAATACAAATTATATTGACATATGGGTAAGGCAAAAATAAATAATTGAGTAGGACAGAGAGGTTATATATAAATAGCTAATGAATAATAGAAAGTGGTAAGTGCTATTTTAATGGGATTCCATTGTACCTACATTTAATTTACATGAATCGAAATATCTCCGATGGTTGCAAAGAGATAGGGAAGTAGGTAGTTAAGGATGGAAAGTAGGTAAGCCAGAAAGACATAGCGGTGGCTAAGGGAAGAGAAAGGTGCTATTGCATTGCTTCCGCTTGTCTCATATTCATGTTTGCACCGGAATAAGTGTTACATGGGGCCAGCAGTTCTGTTCCCACTGTTGGTCTTCTTTTCATTGTGCCTCTCCCTCTGCTGCTGTCAACTGGATATCTAGATGTGAGTATTTCTTACATCATGGACCTTAAATGCCAATCTACTACTACTCTTGCTTTAACTGAACAAAAAGGAATTTGCTTCCAACTTGGGAGACTTAAGTTAGGAATTATGGTCGTCTTTATAAGGAATTCTTACGAGTTATTTTGATTAGACTATATTTTTATCTTATGTGCTGATCCAACCATGCAACCTTCCTGTGTGTATTTAATTTTTTAATATTTTTGAGAGAGAGAGAGAGGAGAGAGAGAGAGAGAGACAGACAGAGATAGAGAGAGACAGAGAGACAGAGCATAAGAAGGAAGGGGCAGAAAGGGAGATACAGAATCCAAAGCACATCCAGGCTCTGAGCTGTCAGCATCGAGCCCAATGTGGGACTCGAACTCATGGACTGTGAGATCATGACCTGAGCTGAAGTTGGACGCTTAATCGACTGAGCCACCCAGGCGCCCTCTGTGTGTGTGTGTTTGAATTTCGGTGATATACGAGAGCAAAGAGGTGTAACCTAATTGTAGGATATAGAAATGTTTCATAGAGGTGATAGCGTTTGAGTGGAGGCTCAAAAGGTGGGGTTGAAGTGGAGCACAGTCTAGACCCTTGTTATCCAGCGCAGTAGCCATTTGCTGCACATGACAATGAAAATTAATTAAAGTAAAATACATGAAGGAATGTGCACTAGTCACATTTTTAGAGCTCAGTAAACTCTTGACTAATGGCTATCAACTGCAGAAGTTTTACTTCATTGCAGAAAGTTCTACCGACAGTTCTACTGTCTACTGATGGTAGACATAGGAAGTAGTTTGTGTCAATTACAGGAAGTAGAAAAATTTTGACTTCTGTTAAGGTGAACAGTAAATAGTTAACAGAATATTTCCTGTCTCCCCCCCACCCAAATAAATTTAATTGTTTCCCCCTTAGAATCAAGAGCTAAGCCCAGTAATGCTAATTCCCTAAGAAATTCTGGAATTTTACAACTATTCCAATTCTGTCCTGGGTCCTTGTTTCTGTTATGATCTGTGAAATTATCAGCTCTTGATACAAACTGGGAAGCAGTGTTGGGGCAAGCAGAGATACCTCTTTTGTATGGATAAAAGAAAGGATAATTGCTAATTGCTTAGAAAAATGTCTTCATATTTCTTTATTGACAAAGCTTTGAAAGAAATTTTTATTTTTTTGGTTTGTTTGCATATGTGGTTTGGTATTTTGATGTATATGTAGGTTATCATTTTTCTTCGTATAATTTATATGCCCTGTTGGTTTTTTTGATGGCAAAATGGAGCCCAAGTGAAAATGTTATATGTTGTTTTGCTGCTTCTAAACTTTCTCCCACTTCCCTTCACAGTTACTCCTGAGTTAGTTATATTGGTTGTCACCAGGGACTACCTGCTTCTATGTCTTTTTGGCAGTTTTAGAGTCTTGTTTCAAATTATATACAGTCAAAAGCTTGGCAGTGATTTGTTACTGCTCAACCTAATGTTCTTTTGATTGTATTGCAGTTTGTGATAAAGTGTCTGTTGATTTGTGATAAATAATTAATATTGTTCGGACTGTTGGAGTTTCCTAGGTAGTGGTTTATATATCGAGGACTAAAGAAAATTTGTCTAGTGTGTAATTTATCCACAGCAAAATGAAGAGGGATATTTCTTTAGCCAGGATATTAATCCTTGAGCCCTAAAGTGGCCTCTTGAGGCCTTTTATTTTTTTCCATTTTCTTAAAGCAGATGTTGTTATTATTTTTTTTTCTTGGCAGTTTCAGAGATGAGAATGGTAGGTAAGATTTTTTGTGTGTGTCAGAATGAAAAGAGTAATCCTTGGTTGTTTGGACGGTTTTTTAGAATTGATATTGCCCTGCTGATGGTTAGGAGGAATACCTCTTTCATCTAGGACATCTTTACCTTTTTCCTCTATTATTTTATCTAACAGATGAAGAACAATGAAGAAACGAGAAGAAGAAAAACGGAAATAACCGTGGCTTCAGTGGGAGGGAAGTACATTTTTCTCTCAAGTGAAAATTCCCATCTAGAGCTGATAGAGCTCCTTCAATTCATCTTAAGGCTGGCCTTTCATCTCCGGTCTTAGATGGCTGCCAGGCCTTCCAGCATTGTGTCTTCATTTGGGCAGTACTGGAGTGGGGAAGGTGATGACACCCACTTTCCTTCAAGGGCAGGACCTGGGAGTTGTTCTTATCACTCCCATTGCATCCCATTGGCTAGAATTTGATCGAATATCCACAGCTAGCTGCCAGGGAGGCTGAGAAATAGTCATTGAGGGTTCCCATCCTCAGCCCAGACCGAGTGTTCTGCTCTAAAGGAATAAGGGGCAAGTCTATTAGGGAACAAGATGTTGCTTCTGGCATGAACCAACTACTTGATATCCATTCAGCATTCAAATAAATTGTGAATCTCGCCATTGGTAAGATAGACAACAAAATGTCTTCAGTAAACAGCATTTTATTTTAGAGTTTATTTTGCTTCTAATTAAAAATCTTAACTGAATGGCAAGGAAAAAAAGCAGGGGCTGCCTATTTTCTAGGGCCTCGACGAAATGATAGAAACAGGATTGACCGTCCCCAGGGGTCATGAAGGCCTATGAGAATATAACATGTGAGGGTTGTATATAAAAGGAATAGTAAAAGAGGATGTTTAAAGTAATTATAGCTGATTTGAGGCCTCGTAAAGTTCGTGGAGTTCTAGATAACTAATAATGGTCACTGAAATTCTTTGCAATCTCAAAAAGAAAAATATTTTTACTGGAGAATAAAAATGTTCTGCTTGAGGCCAGCCTTAGTCTCTAGTAGCAGTAAAAGCCTGTGATATATAATGATGCTCATATTTCTTCCCTTTTCAATAGCACTGTGGTAGGGAATGTAAATGTACCAAGTTGTATCTAGTGGATGGAGACAAAATTCAGCCTTTCTACGCTTGCTTTCATTTTTCTCTGACACATTTACAAACTTTTAGTTTCTTTAGCCTATAGTGGAGGGCCTGGCAAATTTTCATTCTTTGAGAGGATTGTGTTCTTTCGTTTTGAGAGGAAACATAATTTAGAAAAAAAAACCAGAGATGGGTTGTCTGAGTGTGTTCAAAAAACCCAACTTATTATTTTTCCAGGAAAATCAAGTATGTATATGAGAGTATCCCATTGAATTGAACTTTTACTGAGTTCCCAATGATACATACATAAATATCGATATTAGCTAATATATGTTAAGAATGTCTTGGCTTATTCATGTTAGCATTTCCAAGTGTCTCTTTTATGTTTAGATTTTTTTTTTTTCAAGCATGCGTGTGCTAAACATAACATAGGATGGAGCCAAGAGATGAAAGGACCAATGCAGGTGTTCCTGATGGTTCTTAGGCATGACCAGGTGAAGCAGTTCTGTCACTGGTCTCCAGGGAGCATCAGCACAGCGTCTTGTTTCCGCTCTGGGTATATGTTGGCTTTGGGGTCTCCTGCATATTTTCTTTCTTTTCATTTCCTAATTGGGACTCACTTTGGGCGCTAAACTCTATTGGACAGATGCGTGTCATGTTAAACAAACTTGAGAAAGTCTGCACTGAAAGTAGGTGCCAGCCAACCCAGTCAATCTCAGTGGTCTCCTGTTCTTCTGTATTACATAATTCCAGGGGCTGCCATATTCATACATTTCAGCATAGACGGTGCCCCTTGGGGTTGTATAACATGAAGCCTCTGGTCACAGCCTTGATACTGGTAGTTGTTGTCTGCTGTAGCTAGAATGACTTTTTCATTTCTCATTATCCAATCCAGAACCTTTTTGAGAATAAAAAAGAACCTGATTAATAACTATACCAGAGCAACATATGTGAACTCATGTTCTCCTGGGAAAAGGGACATTTATGGTTCTCCTACTTAGACCAATCAGTATAGAACCTAGTTGGCAATTGAGGCAGGTTAAAGAAGTATTTCTCTTTAAAATAGTTCTTTCAATCGCAAGGCAGTGAAACAAAGGAGCCAATCAAAATGAAATATACCAAGAATGATCTCCTCTTTCTTTACTGTGGGTTTTCTAAAAGAAATCTTTAAGGACGCATTTATTTTTCGTTTTATAATAATCTTTACAAAGGATTCAGAATGTTCTCAAATGTATTTAAGTTTCTCCAACTGCTACAAACTGTTAAACTTACATTCAGTTGTGGTGCGGTTTCCCCAGTAAATGTTCTGGAGAGTATTATTTAAAAATGTCTTTTTAGAATTTCTTTAAATCTGCCATTGCCTTGCTCACAAACTGCCAGTTGCAAACGTTTCTGTGCGATCTCCTTCCAAATGCCTTTGCTGGTCTTCGCATCCCTTCATGTACCAGGTCTGTTTCCCACTCCCCAGCTGACTTTTTTATTCTTGCAGATCCATGTCTTCAAAGGCTCTCAAACACTGTTTCCATGGTTTTCATCATGATTTGGCTGTTTTCTCCCTTTCTGCCCCTTCAGATCCGTCCCATTCTTCAAAGCGTACATCAAAGCCCCTTTCCTCTGCCTGCTTCTCTATGAGGGGTTGCACCATTTAGGAGAAAGTGAAGATGAGTTACATTAGTGTCCTAGACTCATATCCCAGATCCATCATTAGGAAGAGTAGTGTAGCCTTGTGACTCTGTTTTTAGTAAGTCAATGCTAATATAAATCACTCTCACCCAGATGTAAGGATTACATTTGGTAAATATTACTTAGCTTTAAAAAGGAAGGGAAATTCTGTTACATGCTACAACATGAAATAACCTTGAGAACATTATGCTAAGAGAAATAAGCCAGAACAAAGACACAAATACTTCATGATTCCACTGATTGAAGTATCTAAAGTGTTCAAGTTTATAGAAACAGAAAGAAGAATGGTAGTTACCAGGGGCTGGGGGAGGGGAGATGGGGAATTGTTGTTTAATGGGTATAGAGTTTCAGTCTTGCAAGATAGAAAAGTTCTAGAGGTTTATTGCACAGTAATGTGAATATACTTCACACTACTCGAACTGTATACTTACAAATGGTGAAGATTGTAAATTTTGTGTGTTTTTAAGCACATTTAAAAATAAATTTGAAAACCGGGGGAGGGGAATAATAAAATATAAGTTGTAAAATACTATGTAAATCCTCATTATTATTCCAGTCTCTTGTATTTGGTCAAATTGTATTAATGTATACTAATTGTTTTATGTACCATAGTCTTACTTTCTTAACAACATTCTCCATAGCTTAAGAGCAGAGACAGTATCTTAAAATATTTCATTATTATCCAGTCATGCCTACAGAGCTGTGATGGGCACATTGTTAAATATTGAGCATTCCAGGTCTATCCAGAATCTTCTCTCTTCATCAGCTTCACCCTTCTGAAGAAGTTTGAAATAAGGCTTGCTAAGTACTAAAATGGGGAGTTCCATTTACCGTGATTGTCAGTCAATTAAGAATTCTTGCACAGCCTGACACTTCCAAGGCTGAGTAGCATTCTGGGCAATACAATGTGGCAGAAAAGAACATTCCAGATGGAGAGGATAGTGTGAACAGAGGCACAGAATCTTAACACCATGGCAGAGTAGAAAGTATAACAAAGTTTAAAATGGTCCCAGTACAGAAGATGGTGTTGGTAATGATGGGATCTCAGGTGGGAAAGATTGACAAAGGTCGAATTCTGGTGGGTTTTATAGTAATCATGCCCACAGGGAGATATACAAGGATTTGGGCCAGGATGTTAAGCAGCAATTAGGATCTATTAAATAGATTATTCTACTGGGGTCACTCATTGAAGACAGCAAATCGGAATGGTTCATGTGATAAGCCTTTCAGATTTAACTCACATTTATTATAACTTAGAAACTAGATATTCAAGGCACATTTAAACATTATAAAACCTATCAGGATAAGCATATGATTAATGTCTTGTTATTCAGAAAGTACATACTAGTAGGTATATATTGAACTGGGATCAGGCATAGTAAAAACATAGAAAAATAATAAAGATGTGATAATAGATAAGAGATGGATCTTATTTTTGTTTTTTAAATAGATGGCTCTTTTAGCCATTTCATTTAGCATAGCAGTGAAATAAAATGGCCATATTCTCATGATGTTACATGTCATAGTTCTATAGCATTGATGGAGTTTGAGTGGAGTCAGGGTTCCTTTAAAGATGGATGTTTTGGGGGTGCCTGGGTGGCTCAGTTGGTTAAGCTTCTGACTCTTGATTTCAGCTCAGGTCACGATGTCACTGTTCTGAGTTCAAGCCCTGTGGCTGGCTACGTGCTGATAGCGCAAAGCCTACTTGGGATTTGTTCTCTCTCTCTCTCTCTCAAAAATAAATAAATAATTATTAAAAAAAATAAAGATGACTGTTTTATAAGTTCTTCTTTGTATCATTTATTTGTAAACATTTGATTATGGGCAAGATTATTTTTACTAGTTATCTGTTCTTCATCTTTTCTGTTTGCCTTTTAGCATGCCCACACCCACTAGAAGATTGTTAATGAATTGAGCAAAGCACAATATAAGCTTTTTGCCAATATCTGCTTTTTAAACCTTTACCTGAAATATTTAATGCCAAAACTGCTGCCTCGTTGTCTGCCTTGCATAATCTTAGAGTGAATGAGAAATTTAGCTCACTTTTATTAATCAGATGAGTTTAACTGACCGTTTTATTTTATTTTATAATTTATTGTCAACTTGGTTTCTATACAACACCCAGTGCTCATCCCAACAAGTGCCCTCCTCAGTGCCCGTCACCCACTCTCCCCTCTTCCCATATCCCCCATCAACCCTCAGTTTGTTCTTAGTATTTAAGAGTCTCTTGTGTTTTGTCACCCTCCCTCTCTGAGGCTTTTTTTTTTTCTTTCCCCTCTTCCCCTCCCCCATGGTTTTCTGCTAAGTCTGTCAGAATCCACCTGTGCATGAAAACATTGACCGTTTTAATGTCTAAGGAAAAAAAAAAAGTTTTCTTCAGCCTCAAAGAGTAATAATTTATTCCTTTTTTCCCTTTTGTGAGAAATTTGGAGTAGGTGGATTTGAGATAATTTTCTGTAAAATATTGGACTCCGTGCTGATTTTTGACAGCAATTACCACTTCCTTTTGGTATATTATAGGTATTATGAATACATGTTATAAATTCTGTGTATTGTATGGATCCTTGCGATACGAATATGTAAAAAGGCTGAGTAGCAATCACATAAGCAACTGAAGAAGGGTAGCATACACAAGTTAACCATCAAATGGAATGACCGACAACGATAAGGAAATGTACTTTTAAAAGTCTCTTAGAAACATAAACAAAAAAATAATACTGTTGGCCCCATGAGAAATTGGTTTAACACTTTCATTTATGTGGTAAAAATGTATTCGTATTTGCAGAGGTCCATGTTAAAAATGCATGGGACACAAAATATATTTATGTACATAAATAAAAATGTTCTTTATTTTTTATTGATTTCTCAACATATCAGGGTATTTCTTCTCCTTTTTTATTTTAAGTAGACTTAGTGGGCTTTCTGACTGCAAACACTTGTTATTAAGTCACAGTCTATTGGAAGGAAGTTTCTTAATAGGGTTAGGTTTCTGATCTGTTTTTGTTACAAGGACAATTTTCTGTTTTAGAAAATGGAGCTACGATAATGAATGATAGATTTTATTTTGAGTTTTTTGAACTTCTGTTCCCTTTTGAGTTATCCTGGAAAAGTTTTGCCTTTGCAATTATGAATATTTTCTGACCTTAAACAACTTGATTGCTGATTTAAAGTCCATTCTCATTCAGAGTAGCTGACACTTTTCTCATGTTGGATGTGAACAAAAGTGGGATTTAAGACAAAACCAAAAACCAAATCAGAACAGGGCAGGGGATGATAGTTGATCATCAGATCACGTTAATAGGACTAATGTTCAAAATGCTGAAAATATTTCTCTCCAACTTTTCCAAATCAAATTTCTGCAGTTATCTTGCAGTAATTTGAAGAAGGAAGGGTTTTCACTGCTAGGAGAATGGAAAAACCAACAGTCCTATAGTACATTTTAAGAAAGGGGTTCTTTGTCACATTTGAATAGAGTATGTGTGTCCAGTTTGCTCTTTATTATTTTTTTCAACGGAAAAAAAAAAAAACAACAAGTTGGCAGTTGGTTGTACAGATTTCCTCTTTGTGGGGGAAATACTGGGATGTTGTGGGAGAAAACCGCTGCCCATCTTAACACAGATGCTAATTGTATTCTCTAATTCTTCCTGGTTGCCATTGCGATGTTCTTAGCTGCCTTTTATTTGTTGTTTCTCCAGGACAGAAGTGATTACTAATTATGGATCATGCTGGCACTATAGAAGTGGGCCATTTGGTTTTCTTTTCTTTCGTTTTTCTTTCCTTCTTTCTTGTTCCCTGTTTTCTTTCTTTTATTCTTTTAAAGAGAGGAAACTGAAGAGAGATTTGGAGGTTTTCATGCTGCCGCTCATCCCCTACATGCCTGGGCTGCTTCCCTAATTTGCATGGGTACCTTGGGCATTGTCCTGTAGGACTGGGATAGCATGACCTCTTCTTTAGTGTAGTGACCCTTGTCATCTTGGTGTTCATTCCTGAGGCCTGTTTAATGCTAATTAGGGCTTCAACCAGTTGCTGTTTACAACTGTGTGCTTTAGAAAGCAGGGCCCTCTCTAGAGACCACACTGGTGGTCTTAAACTGAGCTAGTAGGATTGAAGACCCCTGCCTCCCCTCCCCAGCTCCAGAGAAAAGCCTCTTAACATTTCTGTTTATTTAGAAATATGTAGCAACCACATGATTAACATAAATAAACGAATAGTGGAGAACTGAGTTTTTGGCCCTAGTGAGTCTTAATGACGGCCGAATGCTCCTGAAGGGCTGCTCTAATTGCTAACTCCAGGGTCCCCCCAAAATAGATGTTCTCCGCCTCCCTTCCCGCTGCGAATATTGGATAAAGGTATGATGGAGGGCTGAAAAACAGAGGGCAGGTTCAGTGACCCCAAGTTTAGGAATTATTTACAATATGATTGGCTATTTGATGATACTGCTTGAACGAAAAGAAACCATTCTGTGAACCTCATGCACGATGCGTGTTTAACCTTGGTAAATAAAAGTTCCAGAATTTATTGTAGGTCTTATCGGATAGATATTGTGTCTGCATTTCAGCTGAGAGCTCTGCCTTCCTGGTGTTCGGCTAATGGAGACAGACTTTCTGACCAGTACTGCTTTCTGACACTCTCATCTATGGAAGTGTTAACGGAAGCCAGGGTTAAGTCAAAGACCTCACCCTGATCACTGTGGAGAGCTGGTTACAGAGCCCTGTTTTGAAACAGACCCTCTGAGATCAGTGTTTGTCATAGTCACTGAACCACACTGTCCCTGAAAAGAGGACAATGGAAAGAAATCTATGTCATTGATATTCTCTGCCCTTCTTAAACTAAGTGCAATGTGATAGCTGTTTAAAGCATTAGAATTCAAGGCTTGCGTGATATACAGTACCTTTACATTACTTCTGAGTAGTCTCTTTATTCCTAATTTTGATAATGTGACATATTTATTGCAATAAAATTAACAAAAATTATTGAGTGTTCCTTTTTTTCACAGAAAGGATATGTGGAGTTTATTGGGGGGAAATGCTTTCATTTGGTCTTTCATGGGCATAATAAATCTCACGTTGATAGGCTACTTGACTTCATAAACTTGTTTATGTAGTTTCTTTTACAATGAAAATAGGGTACATTAGAATTTTTGATTAGAAATGTTTCAATTAAAGGCAAACGAGCTTGGATGCCAAATGGATTTGAGTGACTTCCTGGATTCGGAGAACATTAATAGGTACCAAAAAGCAAGAAAGGCAGGTCATTTAAACAGAAGTGCTTACTTAGAATAATTCATGGCATTAGAAGATAAGCCTTTTTTTTCTTCTCGTTGGTTAGGTGATTTTTAAGTTATTTTTTTGTAGCTCTTTCTATGAAAAGTTGGGGATATCAGTGAGTGCGTGAGTGTGTGTGTGTGTGTGTGTCAGAGAAACAGACACTCTGATGGTCCCTAAGGCCAACTCGGAGATCCTCCGTTGCCTCTTGTCCCTCAGCTTTGTCTCCTCTCAGATACAAACAAGAGGACAATGGGTAGAGGTGGACCTGCTCTTTCCTTGGCATCGATTTGACACTAGGGTATTTGTAGCCCAGTGAGGAGAACAGTTTGACCTGTAGAATTCTGATTGTGTATTTTTCCTTAGTAGGTCAGTGATTTTTTTTTTCTCTACCTAAATACCATTCTTGTAGGTGGGGAACCGACACTTATGATTTCATCTAGGTTTTTAAATCTGGCGTAAAGAATGGTTATGTGGTTGTGAAAATCTGCGGGACGGGCTCACTACCAATTGGTCATTTCATGAAGAGTTCATTGTACTGGTTTCCCAATACCTGAAGGGTGCGATGATTTATGTCTCAAGGATACAAGCCTTAGCAGCAAGTGAAGCACAGGGGTTGGGGGAACAGGTTGGAGAAGAGGACTCAAACAGCGATCAACTTCAGATGGTTCTTACCAGTTCTTTGCCTCCTCGACTAGTAAACATTGGGATTGCACCACCTTCTGCCTGCTCTGTAGTAGGACTGTGGTAGGTCAAGATGAGATGTTTGTAACAGGACTCTACAAGTTGTAGAGTGGGATGCACAAGGATAGAATTCTGAGTACAGCCATATTTGCCATTAATTACCCTTAGAAGACATAAATATGTAGAGTAGGCCTGTCTGTGTGTGGGGGCAGTACAATATAGTGTTCATGAGACGACCACTTGGTAGTGAGCCCATCCCTCAGATTTTCACCGCCACATAACCATTCCTTTGGCCAGATTTTTCTTTCTTTCTTTTTTTTTTTTTCTTTTCAAATTAACCCTGTCATCCAAAAAAAATTTGAGAACGCATATATACATTTTAATTTTTTTTTTAAATGCTTACTTATTTTTGAGAGAGAAATAGAGTGTGAGTCAGGGAGGGGCAGAGAGAGAGGGAGAGACAGAATCCAAAGCAGTCTCCAGGCTCTGAGCTATCAGCACAGAGCCGGACAAGGGGCTCAAACCCATGAACTGTTGAGATCATGACCTAAGCTGAAGTTGGACACTTACCCAACTGAGCCACCCAGGTGCCCCTCACTATATAAATATTTTAAAAATATATTGGGGTGCCTGCGTGGCTCAGCCGGGTAAAGTGTCCAACTTCAGCTCAAGTCATGATCTCGCTGTTCGTGAGTTCGAGCCCCATGTTGGGCTCTGTGCTGACAACTCAGAGCCTGGAGCCTGCTTTGGATCCTGTATCTCCCTGTCTCTGCCTCTTCCCCCCCGCATTCATGTTCTCTCTCTCTCTCTCTCTCTCAAAAAATAAACGTTAAAAAATTAAAAATATATATATTAAAATATTTATGCACTATAGCTATACACAGATAATACTACAGTGATATATTTTGTATATTACAAGCCTGTAAAAATGGGAACCAATATAGAAGATTTAGTATATTTCTCCCATACCCTGGTTGATTTTTTTTGTATCAGTTTTCCTCCAATAGAGTATAAAAACCCTCTTTAAAGACATCGGCTGGGAGATTGTATCCTAGAGAAAGACGGGCTGCATTGTCTGAGGACCTGTGTATTTAGAAAGTTTAAATGCTACATGAAGTTGACATAAGATGGATTCAATATATGGCCTCAGTGGACTTGAGTGTTAGATCCGATATAATTGCTGTATTTGTATGGTGATAAAATTGGTGTTTCCTCCTACTCTGTCAGAAATTAATAGAGGGTGGCAATTTGATCCTGGGCCACGGTTTCCTGCTTTACTGCCAGGACCAGGCTGAATTTGTAGACATTAAAACACCCTAGCCTTTGTCTTTCTCACCCAACTTAAGGCCACCTCACTTCTTTTCTCCCTCCAGCTATAGATGAAGCCTGACTTCCTTTTCATTTCCATCTGGAAGTCCAGAAGTGGTTAGGCAATGTGGAGTTAGCATTCTGTCTGGATAATTCCATGCTTCATTTTTTGGTTTTTGGTTTTTAATTTTCCTGGCATATATTCAGCTGGAGTTAACAGCATATTAATTTCCTTAGTGGAGAACATCGGCCTTATTATAGAATTCTGCCCTGAAGCTTTCTGAGCAGCATTGATTTCTCTTCTGTGTGTGTGTGTGTGTGTGTGTGTGTGTGTGTGTGTGTGTGTACGTAGCATAGATTATAATTTCCTTTTTTTTTTTTTTTTCTTTTTTCTTTCCAATTTCCATTTGAGAATGCTAGAAGTGAATAATTGAAGGCTTTTACCTGGCATGGAAGGGAAGGGATTGGCCGTACCTTCCTTGTGGTTTTGTTTCTCTTAAAGATACGATGATATAGGGTTCATTAAGATACGGGGCACTGGGAAGGGACTCACTTTAACTTTGTAGGCTCTCCTTAGGGCCTGAAGCCAGGGAGTTTGGGGAGCACTCAAACATTACATGGGAAAGACATAGAGGGAAGACTGCATTTTGCTTTGATTGTTATCAGAATTGGGAAATGCTCCTGGAAAAGGAATTTCCTTATCCTGTGCGTAATGCTGAGCCCTCTAATTTCTTTTCTTGGTATCAGCTATTTTAATTTTAATCTAAAAAAAAAATAAAATAAAAAACCAAACCAAACCAGGGTATGTTCTTCCTGTGCTGGGATAGGAGAATTTAACTTTTTCTTTTTTCTGTGAATATTATTTGGTTTACCAAGTCATTGGCAGTAAAGCTCTTTGTTTTCGGACAGAAAAATACATTTTGCTGAAAAAGACCATTTGGCCGTGAGTCCCCTGATGCCCCAAAATTGAATTTCCCCATGAAAACTATTGTGAATTGAGGGACTAATTTTAATATTTTGAAATGTTACTACTTATATTTATTAACCCAATTGCTTATTAATTACTTATTGTCCTTATCAATATTATTTCCTACATGGCTTGTCCTTTGATGGAATTTTAAAAACCAGTTATTAATTTTGTCAATAGATTAAAACTGCAGGAAACTTATTATTGGTTATTTTTTTGATAGAGTTGCCAGTGACATTGTGCCCTCTCATTGTCTCTTTCTCCCCTGTCTTCCTCAACTCTTCAGTTAGAGGAAGTTCTCAGATTCCGAATTTAAGTTTTTATAACAGATACACTTGTGGTCATATATATATACGTATCTCATATATATATATACACATCTGTATCTCTGTCTATGCACTTATTGCTAGACTGCATAATTATACAGACTTCACAAGAAAGGGTTAGCAACTCAAAGAATGATTTCTTACCCAATTCATCATATGCCCTAAAGATAATAGTGACCTTGAAGAAAAAAATGGCAGTCTCTCACCATTGAACCTGATTTGGCAGGCCTGAAGCTTGTCTTTCTTACTTTAGGATGGTGTGGTATTCATGATTCTAGACACTGGGACTCATCACTGACCCCTGACCCTTGGAGGATTTGGTTCATTTCTGCGGATACCAGTTAAATATCTGATAGGTAGAAGGCAGTTTGTAGGAGTTTCTGTCACTTTAAGTACATATTAAAATTCTGAGTGAAGTAAGACTTTTATATTGAATCCTCACGGATTTTTAGATTTCTTCCCAAGTTTTGGTCACTGCAGCGATTAATATTTTTAAATGATTACTTAATTTTTTTTTCCTGTAGAATCATACAGAAAGTTAAGCTGCCCAATAACCTGATGTGGTTGTTTTGCTGATATTTTTTTCTTTTTCTGATTTCCGTATGTTCTGTTTGGTGAGGTTTCTTTCTCCCATTAAGAAACAGCAATGAGGCAATGATCAAATCATCCAATATGTATCTGCCTTCATCTGTATAAGATGTACCATATATATATTACACACACACACACACACACATCTTTTGTATCCATTTGTTAGGTGATGGACAGTAGGACACTTGGGTTGCTTCCATATCTTGACTTAGGTAAACAATGCTGTAGTATACATAGGGGCACATGTATCTTTTTAGTGTGGATTGTTTTATTCCTTTCGTTGAAATAATTGAATTCATGTTGATGCAGAGATCAATGGTACTGAATGAATTTCTTCCATTTTATACTGTGAGAATTATTTTTCTTTGCCAGCTGGTATTTCTAATAGGAAAATAGATCTGTGGTTGCATTTGGAGTGGGGGGAAATGAGCATCTGACATTATTTTGAAGTAATGCTGATGAGTTGGCCTTGAGACGTTGACTTTGCAAGCACTTGCTTATTGGGAACTTTTTGATTTTGAATATTACTTCCTACACCTCTCGCCTTTGTCTCCAGCTGTGACTTGGCCTGGTGTCTTTGTGAGGTCCTGAGGAGCTCTGAGAAGTTTTCCTCAGGCTTTGCAAGTACCGTGGAGTGAAAACAACCCCAACTTCAGGGGATCTTGTAGGTTTTTTTCTTTCTGTAAACTTTTTTACTCTTCAGTTATGCTGGAGTCGATTTGTGTATATAGCATTTAAAAATGAATTCTTTATGCTTCCTTATTTTTTTATTACAAACTAGAGAAAATGACAAGTGCTTAATTTATGTTGTCTGTCTCATGCTGTAGAAGCCTGTATCACAATGTGGTTTGCATTGAGCCCCAACACTCTTTCCTTTGCCCATTGAGCTTTATCAGGCTTTCTTTCTACCAAATGTTATGTTTTAGTTGGGCAGTGGGCTTGTACATTTTAATTATTGTACCCAATGAAAACTTGTAAAAGTCTTTTTCATATTTATATTTTCACTATCATTTAAGTAAAGCACTTTTTATCATTTTCTTTATTTCTGTGTGTTTTATATGGTGTAAGTAAAATGACATGGCTAAGGGATTTTATTTATGAAATGTCTTTGGAACTTATTTTCTGAAGTAAATTTCCACCTTACATGTATTAGCTTGTTTGTATTTTAACTGTTGTTGAATTTGAAAGGAGATACTATTAAGGAATTGTTTATAATGATGTTTTAGATTTTTACTCTTAAAGAGTTCAGATAATACAGAACCCATCTATATGTAACTGAATTTATACCTTTCCCTGTAGTGTTAGTATTTGCTAAGTCTTCCCAGACTATTGCTTGCTAGATTTGCTTCTTAAAGTCTTTATTCCTTACAATTATCTTTGACCTAATTCATTTTATCTTATCAACACAGATTTGTATTTGTATAATTTTCTTAGGTGATTAAAAAGAGATAATGGAAATTAAATATTCTTAGACCAACAGTGGGCTAAACTTTTCTTTCCTCACTCCATCCCGATAACGTGTGTCCCATTGAAAGAAAGTAATATATGCTTTCCAAAATGGCATTTTGGTGTGAGATAAGAATAGATTTTTCCAGTGTCCCAATAGCATTTCAGTGATTTCTTTGCAAAAAGTCTGTCATGGGTTTCCATAAAGTAAACTTAAAAAAGTCAGATCTGTTTTTATATTTTAAATATAACTTGATTTAAAAAAAATTCTATTCTTATGTAACATTTTGGAAACCTGCATTTTGGGTAAAGTGCTTTTTATTTTGAGGAGAGTTTATTATAGCAATAGTGTTCAAGTGAAGAAGTGACATGACAGTATTTCTTCTGACCCTTTATATAGATATTTGAAATAAGAGAAATAAGTATTTTCCCACAAATTCAATGGAAATATTCAAAATTCTAACATCATTGCAGCTACCAGTAACTATTGGCAAAATTGAGGTTGAGTGACACATATTTGTTGAGGACTCAATTATCATGGTTATCTGATTTTTTTTTTAATGTTTTATTTTTGAGGGAGTGAGCAAGTACAAGTGGAGAAGGGGCAGAGAGGGAGGAGGGAGAGAATCCCAGGCAGCCTCCACTCTATCTCATGAATGTTGAGATCATGACTTGAGCCAAAATCAGGAGTCGGACGCTTAACTGACTGAACCACACAGGAACCTGTGTGTGTGTGTGTGTGTGTGTGTGTGTGTGTGTGTGTGTTTTTAAACAATATTTGGTAGGCTAGGAACAGCATTAATGCATGTAGCAGGGTTGTTCGGGTGGGAGGTTGTCAGTGCTGGGATTGTAAATCTGTCCCCTCTCCCCTTTGTGACCCTGCCCCCCCCATTCGTCTCCCTTCTTACATGCTGCTTTGTATTTTACGTGTGTCTCTTTACCATTTTATAATTTGTTTATTTGCTGTCTTCTAGTGTGATGATTAAAAAAAATATATATATATAAAAGATTTACTGGCTTATTTTGCTTTCCATTCTTGCCCTGCCAGACCCCTTTTCATGTACAAGAACTAATGTCCCATCTTTTCCAGCTGGCACTTTAATGCCTCTGGGAAATCATGTTATAATTATGTCCCTAACGTCTTGTTGCGCTCACCATAAGCATTTAACTGCTCTCGGGTTTTTGGCCAATTCTGCGTGTCCTTTCCCTAGTGCTCTGAAGTTCTGAACCCCCACAGCTCTTCTCTTTCACTTTCCGAACCGGGAGTTCTGAATGGACTTTTACAGGAAAGCCTGGCTCCTGTTTCTCTCTATCACCAGATGTTCCTAACTCACTCAGGAATGTTCTTCCCAGGTAAGAAAGGTTGTCCTTTCGCCAGATGGCTTCTTAGAGTCTCCAGATTCATTCCTTTTGTCTTTTTGAAACCAGCCACTGAAACGTGGGCTAAACAACGTGAAATGGGTTTTCGATCCTGTGAGTGGCAGGGGTAGGAAGCGGGCTTTGCTGAGCAATCAACATCATCCAAAACAGTGTCAGGGAAAAAGAATTGCCACCTATGAGCTATACTCGTTTCTATCACGAATTCTAGAAGTTGTGAATAAAGAGGGAGAAGAAGTAGGGTTCGACTACACCATCACGATCAAGCTACATTTAAAACAAATAAACAGTCACAAGGACTCTGCAAATATATATTTTTTAATGTTTATTTTTGAGAGAGAGAGAGAATGTGTGTGTGTGTGTGTGTGTGTGTGTGTGTGAGAGAGAGAGAGAGAGAGAGAGAGAGAGAGAGAGAGAGCGAGCAGGGGAGGTGCAGAGAGAAAGGGGGACACAGAATCTGAAGCAGGCTCCAGGCTCTGAGCTGTCAGCCTAGAGCCTGATGTGGGGCTTGAACTCACCAACTGCCAGATCATGATCTAAGCTGAAGTCAGATGCTTAACCAACTGAGCCACCCAGCTGCCTCAAGGAATCTGTAAGTAAATATAACTATGATGAATTAATGGCATTAGCAACATGAGCAACACACTGATTCACTAAACAAACTTTGTCTTTCTACCTACTAGGAACAATGTTGACTTGAAATACAATGCCATGCTTGCTGTAAAATTATGTAGTAATATTGACTGAGCCAGGCCCTCTCTTGGGATATGCTAACAACTCATTTTCTTGATGACCTCTGGAAAAACAACAGTGACAAATGAAGCCAGGGGATCTAAAGAAATTTGTGCTTTTAATACTACAAAAAGAATCCTGACTAATGGGCAAATTTGATTCATCTTATGTTCTTTGAATGTAACCTTGAGTCTCTTGTAAGAACGTGATAGGAATACAAAGGATAAGAGTTTGGGATACCTTATGCTTTCAATTTGCTCTCTACATTCTATTGTATTTGCTTCTCAAATACTATTCAACATTTTACAGAGGAAGAAACTGCTTGGGAAAGATGAGTAAACTTCCCAAGGCCATGATGTCACGTCCAGAGTCCCCTGCTTTCTGATGCTGAGCTCAGGGCTTTGTCACAGTTGTGGAGGGATGGGTTGGGCCAATAGGAGTTGATTTTCTCTCTGGCGGTGGTATACCATTTCTGTCCGAGAGACTCAAGTGGTGAAATTTCTTTAATATCAGTAGTTTGTTTTGGTTTTGTTTGGAAATGCCATTTGATAGCTCCTTGCCTTTTTTTTTTTTTCTTCTGAATTCCCTTTAGAAGAAGTAGATGCTGACTTTGCTGGTGAGAGGTATATCTCTGGACTACATTTAGTATGTTTAAATAAAAGATCATCTCTGTTCCTTCCCTCTTCGCCTTTGCCCTTTTTTTGTAATATAGTTTGAACAAAATATTGTGATTGCTAGGGTACTACACTGCCGCTTACCCCCTCTTCAGGAAAGCTAGTTGAATGAACCCATCCATACCAGTCAAATGACATGGGTGAGGTTGGGTATCATGTCTGGGTTTCTGTCTTATGGGACAAGATGCTCCTCTCTGAAGACTGTAAATTTAGCCAAGAAACAAGTCATCTTGAGTATGTTATGCTTCTGTCCTGGAGATGGAAACTTATGCAAGATTATATATTTTAAACGTCAGTAATATGGTACTCTTCTTTCCCAGATTTAGTGTCATTCAGTGAGAGAGCTAACACATGATTTCATTTTTCTAATGAGAAAGCCCTTTCACTAGGAGACTATGTCTCTGCCATGGAGAGAGGCCATAGTCCTGGAAGTTATCCTGCATGAAGTTACTAAATCTTTGCCTTTGGAAGTTGGTATTTATCAGTACTAATTGGTATTTATACCCCTGGAAGAAAAGCTTTTCGCCACTTTTCTTATGGTAAGGGACATAGTCCCCACTTGTGTTAGTGGCATATCTGATTCTTATACCTGAGTGTAGTTTCCTGCCTTAATTTAATCATCTGCTTTGTAACTTAGGCTAGAAAGCATGTCTCATCTTTGACTATTCTTTATATATGAATTGATCATTTCAGTAAAAAGTCTGTTCCCATATTATGTAATTCCAGTCCTTGAGCTTTTCACATATCCATGTTGCTAGGATGTTTTTTTCTTTGCTAACATAGCCATATGTCAGGAGAATCTTTACCTCTGAACACTTTTGTGGTTACCCCAGTTGATGTTTTCATTGCTTTTTTTGTTTTTTGTTTTTTCACTTTGTTGCAGTAACTCTTGTCTATTCTCTGCCAGTCATCTTACATAAAATGTTGCATATATATTTATAAAATCAAATGCTCTCCTGATTAAAAACCTGTGATCATTCTATAGGCCAGCGGTTCTTAAATTATAGTCACTGAACCAGCCACATTGACCGCCTTAGGAACTTGTTAGAAATGCAGATTCTTAGACCCCACCCTAGACCAAGCGAATCAGGAATCTGTTTCATGAAGCCTTCCAGTGATTCTCATACACTCTGCAGTTTGAGAACTACTTTGTCAGCAGTGGAATAAAATCTGTCCTCCTTACTAGGCACATAGGGCCTTTGATGGGCTCATGCCTCAGTAGCTCCTGCTCCAAGTTTTGTCTTCATCACCCACCTGCCCCAACTGTCACTGTTCTAGACTTCGTGTCGTTTTCAGCTCATGACATCTACTTCCATGTCCTGTACTTTGCTGAGCTATTCTGACTTATCAAGAATGTTCTTTCCCTCCCCCAATACCCATGCTTGGTGAATTCCCACAGATGCAAACTGTAGTGGAACGGATATAAACAGGCTTTATTTAAAATCTTTCTGCTGTCATTTACTAGATGTGTGTCCACTCATAGCCTAGTTTTTCTTATCTAAAAATAGTGATAATGATACCTTAGCATCATTGTAAGCCTGAATGAGATGTTCTGTGTAAAGCATCTATCAAATATTCTCTCGGGGAGAGTTCAGTATAATTTTGTTGAGGCAAAATTCACAGTACATAAAATTAACCATTTGAAACTATTCAGTTTAGTGGCATCCAGTCCGTTTCACAATGTTGAGCAATTACCACCTCTATCTGGTTCCCAGACATGTCAGCACCCCCAGAGAAGACCCTGTACCCATTAAAGAGTCTCTCCCTGTCCCCCTTCTGTCCTCCATGTTACATGTTGTTTTCACATATAGGTCAGGAGATGAATATTACTATATACATCTTTGATTTTCTACGTATACAGTGTGCTTACCCTGTAGTATGTGTACAATCTGCATTTTAATTATGATAAATTGAAATGTACTGAGTATCTAAATCAGACCACAAAACATGGTTAATTTTTGCCAAATGAAATATATGTTACACAGTCATTATAATTCTTCTGTGATTTCCCGAAGTGTCTGTATTATCTTCACATTAGCAGAGCTCCTGTAATAGAATGGATACACATGCAGCCATTTCAGTGTTTAATTACGTAACAGCAATATGGTTAATTATGCTGAATAGTTTTACCATTTCCTCATTACCTAGCTATTTAAACAAACCTAACTCTTGTGATGCAACAATGGAACAGTATTACTTTCTTTTCAGGGTCCCCCTCTCTTTCACCTTCCAGATCTTAGGTGTTTAAGCTCTCAAAATGACATTTAACCCTTGTCAAAGACTTTGCTTTGCATCGTGTGTGGTTTTCATATATTTAATCATCATCCCAAGATAAACAATAAAACTTAGTCCTTTTTTGGGGGGGGTGTGTGTGTGTGTAACGTTTAAACCCATCTTCAGTTCTAAATTTTGGTCCAGATTTACTTTGAAAGTAACAACTTCTGAAAAGCGTTATCTAATGAATGTTGATTTCATTTTCCAATGACATGATGTAAATCCAATTTTTCCTTAATATTTCAGATGCAGAAGAATATGCTTCCATTCTAAATGACTGCATTAGTGTTACCACCTCAAATGACACTGCGTTTCTCTTTTGAAGTATTAACTCTCTTAAGGAATTAACAGCCTGAGGATTTGAGGAATTTCTACACGCCTTCTTCCTGTGCCAGTTTAGAAATGACTTAGGAGTTAGTAATATGGTGTGGGGGTGGGAATGGGAGTTTTTCAAGTTGGAACACTGGTGCTCATTAGCATCTTTCAAATTCTAATGCTGTTTTGTTTCAGATAGATTTATTACACTGTCTTTCTCTCCAATTCACTGCAGTGTGTGAAGGCTCAGTTGGAACGAACAAAAGAGATATATAACCCTTGAACCAATTAGCATAGCTTACAATGTTCTTAATAGGCTTATCTACTGTATATGGGACTTGGGAAAATGACTTAACTTTTATGCTTCCTTGATCTCTAGGGAAGTTTTTCAGCATCAGCTGCTTTTACCCACAGTGTAAACTTCACATATTTGATTTTCAGCTTTCTGATAGAAAACCTTCTTTACAATTCGATGGCTCCAGGGTGCCGTAGTCACTCACTTGCCGCTATTCAGTTATTTGCACAGAGTCTGTTGATGCGTGAGAAGAGGGCACATGTGACTTGCTCCTGGGGCGACTCGCTCCCCCCCGGCCCGCGTGTGGGACAGGGCACAGGACCGCAATTTGTTCAGCTAGTGCCGACTCCTGGGGCGCGCCCCTTCATTCTGACTCCTCCCTTTAGCCTTTGTCCTAGCTCTTTTTCCTGCCTGTCATTGGTCCCTCTTTTGTCTTTGAGAGGTATAAATGATGCACGTTTCTCCTGTTAGACTACATCTACCCACTCACACACAGAAAGAGCTTGTGTCAGAGGAAATAAATTGGGTATATTGTTAGTGACTTTTATTTCAGAGAACAGGGCAAGCCCTGCCTGTACACACCTAGAGAATGTTGGCACCACAAACAGGTGAGAGGCTGTACCTCTTGTGAATTTTGCTTTTAACATTTCAAATAAGCGCATCTTACAGTTTTATTCGGTCTTAAGTCAAAAAGGTGATTGTACTCCTTCCTTTTATAAAGTCTTCTATTATAAAGACAGGAAAATGATAATCCAATTGCTGTAATATATGATATTCCTATTTGGTAAGGTAAATTTAACCACCTCCCGAAAGTATCTTTGTTAACAGATCAGAGTGGGAAGCTGGAGAGCCTTGTCTTGGTTATCGACTATTTGACTTCACGTGTGTTACTTACCTGCTCTGGGTTTCAGTTTCTCCATCTGCCAAAGAGCCAATAATCACAGGATCCTTGTAAATAGTCTTACACAAAGCTACTGGAAACAGTCTCTGCCTTGTAGTAAGTGTATGTAGTATGCCTTGTAGTATGCGTGAGACAGGGAAGGCAGCGGCAGTGCTGGTAGGAACCTTTTAGAGGATACAGAAAAGGAGCCTATTGAGCCTAAAAGCCTAAGAAGGGGTGCTCTTGAACCAGAAGAAACTGTGAAAATTGTATTTGGTAAGGCCGCCTGCTCCTTCCATAAATTCCATATACTGTAGAAAACTCTCTCTGACATTTTTGATATCCTAATGCTGTATTAGCCTAGTATTTGTATCTGAAGGGTAGAGATTGGGTTGGCTTAAATAAATAGTGGTTTTCGGGGTACCTGGGTGGCCTAACTGACTTTGGCTCTGGTCATCATCTCACGGTTCATGGGTTTGAGCTCCGCGTTGTGCGCTGTGCTGACAGCTGGAGCCTGGAGCCTGCTTCAGATTCTGTGTCTGCCTCCCTGCCCCTTCCCTGCTATGCTCTGTCTCTCAAAAATAAATAAACATTAAAAAAATAAATAAATATTGGTTTTCACAGGTTTATAGTTGGAAGCATGATTAAATAATTTACCCTGTTTTCCCCTCTTATGTTGTAAATTTAGGTTTACGTATTATCAACCATTTTGGCCTCTAGGAGGTAACAAGGTGTGTTAGAATACAGGATGTGTTCTGAACATGAGGAACTTAAAATAGTGCCAACCACACAGAAGATATAAGATAGAAGGGTTAGAGCCTCCTTTTGAGTTGCTGGATTTTAGTGAGAGAGGAAGGGGAGTTTTGTTGGGAGGAGACTGTGTGTGTAGCCAAGGTGACTGGCCAGATTCTCTCAGTCCTGTATTTCAGTGAAGGCATTGAGGGCTATGGGGGTGGGGTCGGGGTGGGGGACAGAGCCGGTTACTAAGGTGTCTTGAAACACGGCTGAAGAATGATTTTATTTGCTGTAAAACATAAGTTTTATAATAGACTGACACCAGCTGAAGGCTCTGGTGGTAAATTGAACCCTTTGGCTTCTGGTTTTACTAGAGAAAAAATTTACAGGAAAGCTAGTAGGCTTTACCCTAACACATAAAATACATATATTATGACTAATTATTTCTGGTCCTTTACATGTATTTTAACTTACTCAACAGCTTCTTTTATCTTTTGGTGAAAAGAATTGATAAAAATAACTTCAGCCTAGTCCAGCAGTTTAATTTAAATAGTTGGTCTAAGAATAACTTCGTTAGGGAGGTAAGTTTAAGGGGAAAAAATGTATGTATGTGTATACACACACACACACATTCTGCGTAGCACATTTAATAAAATACTATGTGAGAGATATGTTAAATTTAATATGTATTTCTAAAGTTAGGCATGATCCTATGTATCCTAAAAAATAATATCTTAAGTGATATTTGTAACCCGTGCAAGCACTGGAGAGTAGACTTCAAGAAAGTAGGTGGCAAAGACTTTTAAAAGAGTAGTATACATTTAGTTGATAAGGCAAACTTGATTTTGTGAGGAAAGGTGACGAATCTTCTATTTGTGTTTAATTTTGAGTGTATGTTAACCACATGATTTAGCTTTCATTCTTTCTCCTTTCTTTAAAGGACTATGTTGATGCAGGATATCGAATAATGCAGCATGTTTTGAAAAATATGGCCATTTCATGAGTTAGAGCCAAGGAGATGTGGAAGTACATGGGATATTTGAAATCTCACAGTCTTCCAGAAACCTTCTGTGTCCTGAATAGTCACTGGGTTCCTGCAGTATGGCCCATTGGGGTAATGAAATCAAACAGGACTGGTTTTAGATCCCGTGCTTCTTAGTAGCCATGTGACCTTGACAAATATGATTGACCTCTGAGAACTTCAGTGTTCTTATTAACTGTCCATCACAGTCGCTGGCACAGAGAAATCACTGGGGAGAAAAGTTCTCTTTACTTCTCCTCTATTAGTGTATTTGAAAGCACTTTGCACAATATTTAGCATTTAATGGGTGTTTTATAGATGTAGCTATAGATGATGTATATTGAGTTTATTTAGTCTTCTTACCTTTTCCTGTCAGTTCCCCCATTAATGTAGCCAGATACTTATAATAGCCAAGAATATGCATTTTATTTGATTGTCAAATATTTAGTTACCCAGAAATAGAAAACAGCTCAAAGGCATAGAGGAATCCTACTCTCATGGTCTTCAGTCCTCCGGTAGAGTTCTTTGGCTGACCTCAGGATGATTCCTCCAGCAAATTGATGTTGGGGCTGCATCAGGGGTGCCCAGATGCTCCAAGTCATGCTCAGCCTAGAAGGGCCACCAGCATCAGTTTCAACATTTCCTTTACGGGCCTCTTCTGAGGTCATAAGCATCCTTCTCAGCAGCCTCCTTGGCTGAACCTTGGTTGAAACTTCTGGCTGACCACCTTTCTTCCCCGGCCAGTTCTGTGAAGAAGCTGAGTGGTCGAAAGACCACCTTGGGAGACTGGGATGTAAGTGCAGGGTCTGCACCTTAGCAGCCACCAGTTATGACCTTGAGCAAGTTACTTAACTCCTTGAAGCCTCAGTTTCCTCACCTGTAAAATGGGGATATGGAAGTTTCTGCCTCATGCTTTTGTGAAATGCTATTTCAGTCATCATACGAGTAGATAGGAGCAGCTCAAAATAACAGTTAGCCGTAATAATAAGTATTTTTAAGAGAATGTCTGTGTAGCACAGGGCTAAAAGTTGGGTGGTTCATGCTATGATTTATGTCAATGGAGTACCCCAAATAATAGTCCCTAGTCACCTTTTAAACTCCTACTGTTTACACTATAGTGTTCATACTTTAGAGTTTATTATTATCCCCACCTTGTTTCCTGCAACACTGATTGCCATTCTTATAACACTGTAGATATTCTGCAAATGATTTTGGGATTTTTAGAACATTGGAAAATAATTTGATGAAGTATTTTTTTTATAGCCTAGGTGCTGCTGTAAGGTCATGTATTGCTAATTATAATTTCAATAAACGGGTGAGAGGGCTATCATCTCTTTCAGTTTTTTTAATCCACGAAGGCAATCCTTATACTTCAGTGGTGTAATAAATCAGAGTCACTCTTATGTACTTCGGAAGAATTAGCCATCTTGTTAAAGTGAATAGATTGGCTGAATTTCTCATAGAAATGACCCCATGGTATCCTGATTTGTGGTCCCTTAGGAAGCACCAACTATTTTCTTCAAGTGTCATATATTGATTGCTGTGTGAAATAAGGTCTAGGCAGATTAAAAAAAAAACAAAAACAAAAACCAGAAGTCACATCAAAAGCATATGTAAAAACATAGCTCAGTGCCTCTATTTTCCATATTCTTTGAATTGTATAGTAAATCAGTTCCTAAGATAATAGATTGTAGTTCATCAGCCTTTGGATTATCTGACAATGATTGCTGACTTACTCATATATTCATGGCATGATTTTGAAGGGTTTTAAGTAGATAGAACCAGGAAATAGTAAGTCATTTTAGGCTCGTGTAAGAAGATCGGATCATGTGATTTGTGTAAAAATGCTGTGTAGCTTCTAATTTTTAGGTACCATGGATGTCTCCAAATTTTTGTTTGTAGAGCAGTGTTTTTAAAAGTAGTTCTTTTTAATGTAACTGATCCTATTTTTATTATAAAAGTTGTAAAGGCTTGCTACTTGGAGAAATTGTGACTAAGGAATAGCCAGAGGTAAAGAAAATATGCATTTGAAACAAATCCAAGCCATGACAATATTTGCAGGAAAAAAATTGCTTTCAAGAGCAGTTATCTTACTTGACACATTCAGAAAAGCCCATGTTACATTTGTAACTCCAACCAAAAATATCGTTCCTCCCTTTTACAAGGTAAGGTAAAGCCGTTCCCTTCTGCCTGCCTGTGTATCACTGCAGCTGATATTCTAGTTTCTAAAATATTTTCATGGGTGAAATACTGCCAGAGAATTATCCGTAGTAGCTATCTATAATTTTAAAACTTACCTAGAATTATTACACTTTCGAAAACACTGATGAAACATATACTCAGTGACGGAAAATGCACTCAGTCCTGCAAACCAGAGGTCAGATTATTACGGATTGGTGGTAAAAAGGCCTTCCTTGATTGGAAATCACGTAGCTCTTTTGCTCCCAGACTCCGTATCGTGGCAGGAAAGGCTGTGCCCTGCTATTTCCAGAGGTGAGAAGTGAGTGTTACATACTGAAGATGCATTTTCTAGGGAGTAAGTGTAGAGGTAGACAATGGTCAAATAGAAATCATTGCCGCTGTGGCCACATGTCTTTGAAGTTTTTGGAAAGAGGTGTATTAGTTTGCTAGGGCCGCCATAACAAAGTACCACAGACTTAATGGCGTAAAAGCAGAAATGCATTGTTTCCCCGCTCCGGAGGTAGATGGCTGAAGTCAAGGTATCCCCAGGGTTGATTTCTCTTGAATGCTGAGAGGAAAGGATGTGTTCATCACTCTCCCCTGGCGTCTGGTGTTTTGCCTACAGTCTGTGGCATTCCTTGGCTTTAGAAACATCACCCTGGTCTCTGCCTTCATTTTCCCATGGCACTCTTTTTCTGTGTGTGATTGTGTCCGATTTTCCCCTTTTTGTAAGGACACCAGTCACATTGGGTTAAGGCCTATCATAGTGACCTCATTCGAACCTATCACTGTAAGGATCCTGTCTTCAAACAAGGTCACATGCGGAGGTACTGGGGATGAGGATACTACATACCTTTTATGGGAGAACACAGTTTTACCTGAACAAGGGTTTTGCTGGTAAACCTCTGAGAGCTGCTTGCCGGGGCATCGTGTTAATGATGGACATCAAGAAGCATCATGGTGAGTTTAACCGGCACACATGCCAGCGGTTAGGCTTGCTTTATCATTAAGTGTCTTGGGCTGGTAGGCATACACCTAACTATTCGACCTCATTGGCAAATCTACCAATTGTGATCAGCTCCATTGCTGTGGTCAATAATCTCAGAAAAGTTCATTTTGCTCAAATGTATTACTTCTGTTGCTTTTATGAGTAAATAAATGGATACCTTTTTAAAAAAGTTTCTCTCTCTCTCTCTTTCTTTCTTTCTTTCTTTCTTTCTTTCTTTCTTTCGAGAGCATGTGTGCATGAGTAGGGGAAGGGGCGGAGAGAGGGGGAGAGAGAATTCCAAGCAGGCTCTGTTCTATCAGTGTGGAGTCTGACATGGGGCTGGATCCCATGAACCGTGAGATCATGACCTGAGCTGAAATCAGGAGTCTGTCTCTCAACTGACTGAGCCACCCTAGAATACCTTTTGAACAGACACATTACTGCACACAGAATCCCAGGTCAAGTCAAATGTCCTGGCCTTTTGTGAGACACAGATAGAAATAAGTAATAAAATAATAATGATGATAAAGCAAGTAAAGAAAAATCAGTATATGTTTGTCAGTATAAAGCAGAGAGGTTAAGAATTAACCTGGTTTCAAGGGGCACCTGGGTGGCTCAGTTAATTAAGCATGCGACTCTTGATTTTGCCTTAGATCATGATCTCATGGTTCATGAATTCGAGCCCCACATCGTGCTCTGCATTGGCAGTGGGGAGCCTGCTTGGGATTCTCTCTCCCGCTCTCTCACCCCTCCCCTGCTTAGGCGCTCTCACTCTCTCTCTCAAAATAAATAAACATTAAAAAAAAAATGTAACTTGGTTTCAAACCCTGGCTCTACCAGCTGTGTGACCTTGGGCAACCTGCTTAATCTCTTTAGCCTCAATTTCTAAATCTGTAAACTGAAGGTAAATTAATATCTTTCTCATAGAGGATCGCTTGCAGGTTAAATGAGATGATACTCTGAAAGCTCTTAAGTATGGTGCCTAGCCTGTAATACCAGCACACTAATTGAAGGTGAATAAGAAAGCCAGAAAAAGGCTGCCGATTCTGTGGATGTTGGGAAGTTTGGAGAAACATCTGGCTCCTTACCTGGCAGTGCCACTCACCTGTGTCTGCTGCAGCCCCGACGCTGCCAGGGTTTCTATTCCCTTCAGCTTTATGTGTCTGGGTACCAGGGTACTTGATCTCAGCACTTGGCACCCAGCTGGGCATCGAGCTTCTTTCCTCTCTTTCAAGTTTCATTCATTGTTTTTTTCAGAGCAGGGCACATATTTTTGTCATGAGAGCAGATTATTGGAGGAAAAGGAGGAAAAAAGCATGAACAGAATTTACTTAAGCTCCTAAGTAATAAATGCTAGTGAATAACCACCCTGCCACCAAAATTCTAGTAGTTGTAGTGTTCTCACACCATGAACTTGGAAATGTATGATTTCTTCTCACTGATGAAATAGTAAAAATGTCATGTCCATGCTTTTTGCAGGCGTAGGGAGAAAACAGGGTTTGTCCTTGCCGATTTTTAACTGGCAGAGTCCGATCTTCTACAAGCACATTTTTCCCGTTAGCGTTTACTTGGAAATATGGAAGTTGTTTGTGTGTGGCTGAGAGCTGTCCCCGTTGGTTGTAGATCATTTTTAAACAACAAAGAGGGGGTTAAATCAGAAACACACGTTGGCATGCTTAGAAGGCATGTTAATGGAAGTTCAGAGTACCAGTCTCTATTTTTGTAACTTTTATGTATTTTTTTATCGACCATGTTTATTTTTAAACTTTTTAAAGGGGAGGCAAGGGTTTTGACAACTTCCAAAATATTCAGCCATCGTTTTTCAGAATCTTCTATGTATGAGGCTGTATGCACAGGGCAGAGATGAGGGAGGCTTGCAATGTAATAAAGGACATAAGACAAGTAGACTGCAGTATTTAAATGAAAAGAACTGATTCCCAACTGGGGAACTCAAGGAAACTTTTAAGTTTTCTTCCTTGAAGGATGAAACTGATTCTGACAAAGAAAACAGGATGAAGAGGAAGAAAATTCTGAATAAAAGCCATGACATATACAGAAGTGAAGTGCTGGTTTGATGAATAAAGCTTAGAGATTATGTTGGAAAAGTAGCACGAGAATGGATTATAGAAGATTAGAATTGGCGGGCTAAGGGGTATAGATCTGTGGTAAGGAAATAGGGAGCAACCACTTTGAATAGGTTCTGTGGTGGAGAGGCTAGTCTGATGGTGTAGGAGACTTAGAGAAGATGGTATGGTAATGGGGAGAGCCTTTAAGAAGCTTCTCTGGTATTGCTGGTTTATAGATGAGGGCGTGAATGTTGTTAATGAAGGCTGGGATATGGAGAGAATGACAAGGGGTGTGAAATATTGTAAAAGTGCTGTTAATAAGACTTGATGCAGGTTAGATAAGAGAGGGAACAAGGATGGCCCCAGTGGTGTGATCCAGAGTTTCTGGGAAAACTGGGTACCATTAGTAAATGTAAGGAATTCAGGAAGAAGATGTTTGGATATGTTGAGTTTGAGTGGTTAGTATGACATCATGACATTCAGTTGGGTATACCAAACAGGATAAGTGGAAATATGAAAGAGATTTAGTATAGTAGATGTTGGACTCATTCTTGATAAGACAAGACAGTTGAGTTCCATGAGGTAGATGGCTGTTTTGAAGCAACAGTAGAGTTAAAAGCTTTCTGATATAGAAGATGAAATGAAAACAGAAGAGAAGAGAAAATAAGCTTAGAGCAGAAAAGAGGAGTGCAGTGTCATAGAGAATGATACAGGGGAGAAAGTTAAGAAAGAAAGGAGGGGCACCTGGGTGGTTCAGTTCGTTGAGTGTCCGACTCTTGATTTTGGCTCAGGTCATGATCTCAGGGTCATGGGATTGATCCCAAGTCAGGGTAAGCATGGAACCTGCTTAAGAATCCCCCCCTCCTCTCTCTCTCTCTGTTCCTCTCCCTCCGTCCCTCTCCCTCCGTCCCTCTCCCTCCCCTCACATGCTCACTGCTCTCTCTCTTTCAAAAAAAAAAGAAATGCAGTGGTTGACAGCCTCAGATGTTCTTATGAGATTAAGGAGGTTGGCCACCTTTCTGAAAGCACTTTTCACCAAGAGCTGGGGATTCCAATTAAAGTGTATGGAGCTAAGGAGTCTGTAAATGGTAAATGTTAAAAAATAAGAACTGCTCATATTGACTTTTTCCTGAAATTTAAAAAAAATTTCTTTGTTTGAAACATCTTGAGGGGCACCTGGGTGGCTCAGTTGGTTAAGCGGCCGACTTCAGCTTAGGTCATGATCTCATGGTCTGTGAGTTCGAGCCCCGCGTCAGGGCTCTGTGCTGGCGCTCAGAGCCTGGAGTCTGCTTCGGATTCTGTATCTCCTCTCTGCTCTTCCCTTGTTCACGCTCTGTCTCTATGTCTCTCAAAAATAAAATAAAAGCGCTAAAAAAAAAATAATAAAAACATCTTGGTAGATTATTTTTGTGATTTGGAATTGAAGTTTCTGAAAGACGAATCTTGAATTTTATAATTAAGTAATGTTACTTCTTTGCCCCTGGAAACTTTATGAAGCAGTGATAATTAAATTTTGGCTTTCATAATAAAGAGAAAGTTATGCTTGGGACATAAGAGGTGCTTAAATAAATATTTGTTTAAATTCCTCGTTTGCCCAGCCTTATCCCTTCATGAGTGTAAAAAGGCTACTTACAAAGTTAAGTCTCATTAGATGCCTATTGATCAAATAAAATCAAGTTTAAGTTGAAGTTTTAATTTTTGGAAGGAGTAAGTTATTCTGTTTCCCAGAAGTCTCTTTAAGTGGAACTCCCATTTTTTTTATTAAAAATTTTTTAATGTTTATTTTTGAGAGAGGGAGAGCAGGGGAGGGGCAAGGGTGGGGAAACATAGAATCTGAAGCAGGTTCTGGGCTCTGAGCTGTTGGCACAGAACCCCGTGTGGGGCTCGAACTTATGAGCTGTGAGATCATGATCTGAACCTAAGTTGGATGCTTAACCAACCAGGCCACCCAGGTGCCCTGAGTGGAACTCCATTTTTATGAGAAATCCTGTATATGAAGACACTGGACGTTGGCATTCTTCAGAGCCATATAGATATATAACACGTTAACCAGAGCCATAGATATATAACAGGTTAACACAGGGACCTGTGTAAGCACAGCAAGTTGTCCTTTTGTGTATTTGTTTTTCCACTTTTGTTTTTAAAGCTCTGGTCTTTCATTGCTGCCATCAGTGGTGCTGCATGAGATTAAAAAATATATAGACCCTTTGCTGAGGGTCTATAGTGCTGCTTTTGGGACTATAGAGATGAATGATATGGTTCTTATCCTTGAAATATATGTAGTCTAGCAGGGGAGACAGAGAGGTAAACAGAGAAATTACAATTCAGCCATTATAGTGTATGAACAAAGTCTGGAGCAGGGGTGCGGGCATGAAAAGGGGGGGAATCTAGAAAACTTGAAAGAGTCCTTAATTTTGTGCAGTTGAGTTAAAGATTGTCAGATAACAGCAACCTAAGCTCTTCACAAATGATAAAGGATTCAAAAGATTGTTTCCTTTACTATTTCTGCTTTTTTTTTTTTAAGGAAAGAAGAAATGACTCAATTAGTTACACAAGTGCAGTAACACTTAAAATTATTTAAGTCAAGGAGTTAGGAGTTATGAAGATTTTCCATGGCCGCCACAGTTAAATTTCTCCTCAACTTTCCCACAGGGGCCAAATAAATATTTAAATGATAGTATTTGGCATTTCTATTTATTTTATCCTTGGTGTTTGGCATTTCTATTTATTTTATTTCCCCGGGGAGAAGAATATAGAATGTGGATACGCATACACCACTCTTAAATATATGAATTGTGCACATGTCTTACCCACTCTTAGAAAATCTACCCGTAAGTTTATGACACTTAGCACAGAACCTTATTCAGTTCCTAACAGGAATTTAGTTTGTATGATTGACTGAGAGCTTGGCAAACAGGAAGGGGAATGTAGATCCTCTGAGTCTCAATAATTAACAGAAATATTCAGAAATAGTCTAGGATACAGATGTGCTGCCTCACTCCGTATATGAATTGTAAACCTATGAAATAGACAAATAAGAAAGTGATTGTATACATAGCCAAGTGATTTTTCTCTTTATGAAAGGATTCACCTAGGGTTCCTTTAATTAGGTAGTTTACCCGGTGCATTTAAGTGTTTGTTTCCAGACCATTAACTCTTTGACAGAAGAATGGAGGGGCAGAGAAGCTTAAACCAGGGTATTTGGAACAAGCCTCTAGATGTATTGTTCATAATGGAGCAAAAAGGAGGATAAATAGTTTCCTTCAGTGTTGACTGCTGGGAAAATACCATTTTTTTTTCATATCACATGTGAGTGCTGTCTCTCTGAGATAAAGTAGATAGGGAAGCGTAGGTTTCATCTGAGACATAATGCACTGAATATAGACTCAGGTGTGCCAGAATGGTAATCTGTGAGGCAAAGCATATTTCTGTAGCTGATGTAAATAATATTCCATAAACCTGTTTTTGGATCTTAGATAAATTATACACGGCTTCTGAATGTGTGGCCAAATTGAATGTAGGTAGGTGGATATATGAGCATCATATGAGGCCAAATCTACCTTCACTGAAGTAACTACCAAATACAAAACATCCAGGTTAATTTATTCTGGGACAGCATAATTAGATCAGTAACAGAGTATTGGTACAATAGGCGGTAGCGTCATCCTAACAAATACATTTATGTTGAGATTTGGGCTAGAAAGCAGTTGCCAGCATTTAAGTGGCTATCTGGGAGAGTGAGATAAAACTATTTAAGGATATGTATGAATGATTGAAAACAGAATTATCCAATTTATATTTATAACTGTCTGAAAGTTATTAGCCCTTTCCTATAATGGACTTTAAGAAATTTCAAGTCTCATTTGAGACTTGGATAAATTTTAATTGGATGTAGAAATTGACATCTCTAGATTCAATCTTTAAAAAATGGTTTGTGGCTCTTTCTCTGGGGATTAAAAAGCAATAGAAACTATTAATACAAATCGAGCTAAAATTTCCTTAAAATTCCAGACACCTCAGAAATCAAGTTACTGAAAAAGCGACATGAACTTTTTTTGAAATGTTTCAGAAGAAAGAAATGGCTGAAGATATAATTAGCATACTTGTATCCTTTCAAAAAAGAATTGCCCTGATTTTTCATTATAGTGCTGCTTGAAAAATAGTTGCCAATAAAATTTTATTTTTATATATAATAAGATAATGTTAATCACAATAAGATGACTTTGTAATAAATTAATCGAACATTATGCACTCTTCTTTCACTTGTCCATTTATTTGTTGTTCAGACACTTATTGATCACCCTCTGTATACCGCTCTAGAGGAGACCCTCTGTAGTGGAGGCAAAACTTGTACTAGATATTGTAATTTCCCATCCAGTGTTCTTCCTCACTGCTACTTGCTACATCTGAAATTCAGTTCAGAATTATTAATTTATGTAATCTTTTCTTGTCTATTTTGTTTAGATATTATAAGAAAGCCTTTTTTACTAAGCAGGATTGGGAGTTAATGAGTTTTCAGTTTATTTTCTAACATATATTTTTTCTTTCCTGTTGACATTTTAGTGTATAGGTTTTCCATAATCAGCTTTTTTTTCAAGTGTGAATCGGTATGAGCTGAAAGTTTTGTCCATTATTGTATCAAGTTACACTCAAACTGCTATGTCATCTCTCTACTTGTGTTAGCTGCCATTTTAAAGATTTCTTATACTCTTTAATCCATTATGCACTGATTTTTTTTCGAATGGAAAAAGAAAGATCTTTAAATCGACTTTATGCCCTGAGAGAAGATGATAAGACTCAGAAATTATTTATTTATAAATGTACTAGTATTTAGAAATAGTAAGTGAAAGCATCTATTGTGTGAAATAATGTATATTACAGCTAGTCACCAGTAATATACATTCGCATAAGGAAGAAAATTTCAAATCCAGTCCAATAAATTTTTTCTGGAGAGGCTACTGAGTATCATGCTAGGTACTGTATAAGATAAACAGAAATCCTCAGATATTCCTTTTAATGTCATTGTAACCTGGTTGGGAGGAGATTCATAGTACGCTACATGGCAAACATTACAAAGAGGTGGGAAATAAATGCAATAAAATGCCTTGACTGCACAGAAGAAGTGAGCGCTTAAATCCTCCTGGTGCAATTTTTGTAGGTTTAAAGAGAATGTTGTATTGCAAGTCATTTAAGGGGATGAGATCTCTGAGGAGGAAATGGACATTTTGAGGTAGTTCCACATGATGAAGAAAAGCACAGAAATAGTATAAAAATGTAGAATATAGAACTGGCTACAAATAGATTATTTTTAAAAAGTTTTATTGTTTTTATTTTTATTTTTTGTAGCTTTATGGTTTTACTAACACAAATATGATGTGCATGTAGGCTCTCTATTCATTTTCGTCACCGCACAACCTTACATTGGTATTGACTCTGATGGCCAACTGGGCTGCTCTTTCCACAGTGGTTTGTGGTTCTTGGAGGCGACACGTGAGCAGTCTCTGCACAGTGAGAGTTAGTACACACTAGCAGCACTTCAGGCTCCCTTGTGTTGTGGATTAGGAACTTCTGGGAGCCAGTGGGCAGCATGTGCTTTGTTTCATGTTGCTCCCATAACCAATGTTGGGCATCAGGACCTGGCTCTTGAATCTTGTGCACACTCTTGCCAGTGCCTCTGGGTTTCTGCCAATTGCACTTAATTGTGACTTACCGTTCTGGTGCCGGATGAACTTCTTGGTCCTCTTTTTAATGATCTTGGGCTTCACCAGAGGTCTGAGGATGGCTATGATGCTGAGTAAGATGGCTGTCATCTCCTCAGACAGCTCCAAGGAAGAGAGGGCAAATTTTATTGTTTTTAGACGTTTTCATAAATATTTATTTGCCTTTTTTCCTTACTTTTGAACCTAAAGTCTCTAGGTATAGACAAGGGTTGAAGGCAGGAGTAGATTCTGTGTGTAGTCAGTTCTTGACGGTTGCCTGGAGTCTAGTGGTTTTGGAACTGGAGTGTAAAGGGGAGTTGGGGATTCATGTCAGGGGTGACCAACATATAAGAAATAACCCTTTCTTTCAAATCTCCACTGAGAAGAGACATAAGCATACCATGCTAGGAAGGTACAATGTTTGCTTCAGCCATCTTTTGTGTTAGATAGAAATACTTGGGGTAGGGGTTTGTATAATTTGAGTAGTCTCTAAGTTAGGCCAGTCCTTGCCATGTATTTCTCCTTAATCCCTGTTCATTTTGGAAGAGCTGAAACTCAGAATTTAGATACAGAGCCTTTTTCTGAAGAAACCGGGAATGCTTTGTCCTTGTAATGATACTTAGTTTTGTTTTGGATAGTAAGAGCAAATGCTACTCAGCTTAATGAGAGAGAAGACTCAAGTATAATCAGTTCTTACGTATTATTTTATGTAAAAGCATAGTAAATCTGGGTGTTTTTCCCTTTGCTGTGGTCAAAGAAGCTTAGGCTGATTGCTGTCGAATATTAGAAGATTATGATTTTCTTTAAAGTATAGTGGATGAGGTTTTAATTTATCTTTCATGTCAAAGGCAAGGGCGCCATATTATAAAGTTCCATATTTAAAGCTGTTTTCATTTTAAACAACATAGAAATTAATTATAACTTACACTAATAAAATATTTAGAAAACAACACAAATACTATATACACAAAATATTAATTCTCAAATCGAGTCTATAAGATCCTTTTTCAAGCATGGAAAGTTTTATATTTTTCGACAAGGTTTTTATGAAACAGAAATCAACTGTTTATTTATTTTAGGCAGTGAATATTTATTGAGCACCATGTACTAGGTTCTTCTAGACATTGCGGTGCAGAAGAATCTACTCTTGTAGAGATTACACTCTAATAAATTAATGAGGCTTTGCATTCTCTTATATTTCACAAGAATGGTAGTAATTTGGTTGGTTTCGTTTGTTACTGAAACTCATATTATGCACAAATTATAATCAGTATTCTGCCAAAAATGCAACAGAAAAATCAGTGTAAATGTGTATGTTATATGGAATGTTTTAAGAGAAATTGTTTAAATCATTATTTTTAAACAAAAGACAGATATGAAATGTCATATATTTGCAAGTTATTTTAGGAACAGAAAATATAAATTTTCAAATTACGTGTTAAGAGCTTATATACATTTTTGTGAATGGAACCATTTATAATATGAAAAATATTATTTAATATTAGATTCTTGCTATAGGTAAAGTTAGTGCATTTTTGAGGCTTTTTTGAAGTCTTCTATAGCATGCTCTGCTTTCTAAGATATTTTAACATATTTGAAATTCTAGAAGAATGTTAGTGCCTTATTGTTTCTTCCTCAGTAGCTTCTACCTCTTACTGACTACAAGTAAGATCAGTTATTTTAGTTGTCTTAGACTAGCTGCCCTTGAGTGTTATTTCAACCACATCTCTCTGTAATAGTGATTGTATGGAGAAAATTGATTCATGAATCCTTATGTTCCTTGGGAATTAAAAACAAGTCCCACAGGAGGTAAGGAATTACTTTAAAGTAATGGACCAACTGGAAATCTGCATGTAGTACAACTTGTCCATTTAATGGAAAACATCAACAGACTTAACTAACTCTTTTGAATGAAAGATGTATTTAAAGTGACATGAAATCGATTTGAAATGTGGATAGAACTAAAATCAAGTGAGTTTTATTATCAATCTATTGGATATTTTCTGTATCATATGGGACAGCTATGTCAAAGGCAGTTAAAATAGAATTTTGGAGTCTGCCTTTTACATGTGATAAAAGGTTGTCTCTAGGCTTATTGAAATCAATGGCCACATTAAATTATAAATCCTTGACTGGCTTGGTCTGTCTCCCTTTCCTTCCCCCCTTCCTTCCTTCCTTCCTTCCTTCCTTCCTCCCTCCCTCCCTCCCTCCCTCCCTCCCTCCCTCCCTCCCTTCCTTCCTTCCTTCCTTCCTTCTTCCTTCCCTTCCTTCCTTTTTTCTTTTATAAATATTTTTAAGCCACTAGAAAAATATCGAAATTAGTTTTTTAATGTAAGAAATTTGACTGATATAAAACATGATTTCTTTCATGATTAAAGACTGTTTTAAGACGCAGTGAAATCACTTGTAACCTCTCTCCCTAGAATATCAGTTTTCATTTTTCAGTATTAGATTTAAGTAGTATATATATTTGACTGCAATCATACTGTAGACCTAGTTGTTATCATTCTGTGGAAACTCGGTTTTTAACAAGCCTATCAGACCAGTACATTCATATATTCCCTAACTTCACTTTAATAATGGTTATAACTATCTCTTCCTTTTAGTGTGTGGGAACTCAGCTACTTAGTCCTTAGGGCAATATGTATATTTAAAAATTTCTTAGGATCTCTGGCGGATGCTGTCTAGTGTCTGCTTGAATGTTAATGTTTATGTAGGACTCACTACTCAGTAACACCAGCCTGATGTATTCCTGGGCATCTTTAATAGTTGCTCTGTTATATAGAGTCAAAATATTCTTTTCTTTATACTTTCCCTTATTAAGCCTTGTGAAGCTACACAGAAGTCAGCTAATCTCTTTGCCCAGTGACAGCCTTTCAAATGTTGTAAGCCAATGGTTCTATCTTCTCTTTAGCTTTTTTCTTTTAGTTCAGACATTCCATTTCCTTTGTTCAGAAGTTTATTTGGCTTTATTTCTAAATCCTTAAGTATTCTGGTCACCTTTCTCTTGACATACTCCATTTAATCAGTGCCACATTTAATGTATGGCCCTAGACTGAACACTACCATGAGACTACTACCTCCCTTGACCTATCAACGTATTTCTGCAGTTTCATAAGCTTTTCTGGCAGCCAGTTTACACTACTGGGCTTGGTCAGTTTTTCTCTCATCCTTCCTCCTCTTTTAAGCTATATTTCCTTCTGTTGTCTTTTCTATATGCGGTCATCGTTTTACCATAGTTTTCAGTCTTTAAGTTTTAATCTGCTTTATTGATTTCATTTGTATAGTTTCATCATTTATGTATAATTTCAACCAATATTTATTGAGCTCCTTTCCATATATCAGGTATTCTAGCAGGTGCCAGTAGATGATAATGATCAAGATGTAGTGCCAAAATGTATTTCCTCTGGTGCCTTGTGACCCTGATTATGCCATTAGAGGGGAATGATAATAAAGAAGTTGATGCTGACGGTTATAGCCAGTGATCATCAGTGCTTCTCAGGTGCTGGTACATCGAGCTCCAACAACAGTCCTTAAGGTGTAGGTACTATCATTATTCCCATTGTACAGATGAAGAAACTACAGCTCATAAAGTAACTTGTTGACAGTCAGCTAGTGGTCAGCAGAGCTTGCATTACAGTCCTGATGGAGGTGTGCAAAGTCTGTCGTTTCAACCATTCTGTGGAGACAGACACATGGTAGAAGTTTAAGTAAGAGAAAGGCTTTGCTTTTCAGCATGAATGGCAAAGTCTTCTTTGAGGAAATGAGCTTTTGAGGGAGATGTTTCTAGCAGGGAAACTGTCACTAGTTGGGGGTGTACGAGGGTGGGTAGTACAAAGCATTATAGAGCAATCTCATTTGTGCAGTTCAGCTATGCTGTGACATGCGTATAAGCATGTTGAAATATAAGAGGAAAAGGGACTACAGACAGATGTCGAGTACCCTATGGGTCATGGCCGTATAAATGTTGTGTTGGTAAGAAGAAAATCATGAATAGTTTTCGAGCAGGAGTGTTCCAGAGTCATAGTATCCCTTAAAAATACGATCTTGTTGTAGCATTTAAGAAGGATTAAAAAGGATGCATGTAGATAATCAGTTTGGGAACAAATTCGGGGCTTGAATCAGTAATCAAACTAAGAGGTGATGATAGCCAGATTGACCACTTATTAGGGGAGTGAACATAAAGAACAGGTATGAAAAATACAGGGCATTGCTTGAATGGTTTTGAGTTTGAAACCAGATAAATATTGGAAGAAGCAAGAAGTAATAACTGAACACGAAGATGCTGCTAATAGAAACAGTCAGATCCGGTTGAGGAGTTTTTTAAGGAAGATGAGGAGTAGTTGACCTTTAAATTTGAAGTATTGCTATGAAATCCAGATGGAATTATCTAGTAGGCAATTTGAGAATGAGTGATACGGAAGAAAAGGTAAGGGTGGTAGATGTAAACCACCTTTAGTCGGAAAGGGGTAGGTGTAAAACGTGGTGCCTGAGGGCAGGAGGCGACACTGCAGGTGATGCTTCTAGGCTTGGAGATGACCGAAGGGATTTTCCAAAAGTAGTATGTGACAGATATCAACTTGGCTGTTTTCTTAAGGACTTTGCATATAATTTCAACGTAAGCTCTTTGTTCATGCATTTCCTGGTTTTTTATGCTACATTCCATGAGTGGGTCAACCTCAAACACTTCATTAGTAAGACCAGATGCTAATTCCACTATCTTTGCCAAAGTTTCAGATTCTACTTCAAATGTAACAACCAAATCCGTGCCTTATTTCCATTTCTTTCATCATTTGGCTTAAATTCTTCATGGTTATCTCTTTGAACTCTTTCCTTTTGTAGTCTGTAAATTCTGTCTTTTCTGATTGCGTGTGCTTAAGTGTTTCTTATCCAGTTAGCATCTTGTGGCCCACCATCCTGTGCATGCTTCACCATCAGGTAGGCTGCGTCTAGTTTTGTTGAAGTTTCTGCAAAGCATTGCAGTTTACCTGTGTTGCAAAATGTAGTTTGACTTATATTATTTGATCATCATTTCTTTGGGATTCCCTGTGTGGTGTTTAGAGTTTTAAAAAACCATTGGGCTTCCATGCCTCTGGCAACCAATCAACTTTGTACTGTTTAGTGGTAAGATTGTTGCATTTGAAAATATTTAAAATCATCCTCTTTCGAATGCTATCCTTTTAATTTGACAGATTTTAAAGAAACAAGAATTCCCTTGGGGCGCAATCTGACCTTATATTTAACATTTGAAGGGAAAGCATAGCTCCTCTGACATTTAAGGTCAGGAATTGAATTCTCTATTATCCTTGAATTTTAAAGGGATCATAACAGTCAATCCATTATGGGAAATCTCTCCTTAAGTTTTATTGATGTTGGCAACTGTTCTGCTGAAGATAAATATATTTTTGCTTACTCTGTCCTAGGAAGAAGCAGAAGCGAAAGGTTGTAGGCTAAAGACATTGAATTAACTGCACAGTGAAGGTGTGACCCAGTAAATTTAAAGAGCCCAATATGCTTCAGTTTGACATGTTGAATTCATCTGAAAGATAGTACTGCCCATTCCTAGGAGAGAGTAATGGGCTTCATTAATTCCCATTATACAGGATGATTCTTTACAGGTCCATGGGCTGAGGTTTAGTGAGTTGTGGTTTAATTGGAGAACGTCTTTTCCTTCCTCTACTTCTGGAGAATTCTAATAGACCTATGTTAGCTTCGCACCTCTCCCCTTTATAAGCAGATTCCTCATCTTTGCCTTTCCACAATTGAATGTACAAATTTTATATAAAAGGAAAATTGGCTCATTTAAAAATTTTTGTTGAGTTGAATGTGTTAGTTCTGTGGTAGCTATTATTTTTCTAATTCTTCACTTTAGAAATGAACGCTGGGGGTGCCTGGGTGGCTCAGTCTGTTAAGCATCTGACTCTTGATTTCGGTCTTAGGTCATGATCTCATAGTCCTGGGATCGAGCCCCATCTCCGGCTCTGTGCTGAGCATGGAGCCTGCTTGGGATTCTCTTTCTCCCTCTCTTTTGCCCCTCCCCCACTCATGCTCCCTGTTGTGCTGCAAGCACTCATTGTCTCTCAAATAAATAAATAAACGTCAAAAAAAAAATGACAGACAAAACAAAACAAAAAAAAAAAACCACAAAGGCTGAAATTTCCATTTAGAGAACATTTTACTTGCTGTAAAATGAACCTCAGTACATTAAGAAAACCTAAATCATTTCAAAATGACCAAACAGCAGTAGCTAATTTCCTTTTAGTGAAATTAAGCTTCACTTGTAAAGACCTCATTTAAAGTTGAAAGGCACATATGCAGTGCCTTGTTCTCTATTCCCATCACCCTAGAATCAGGGACTACTTGAATATTCATTAATTCCTTGAGGGCCACAGAATTTTTAAGGGATTGCCAAGAAATCTCTAAAAAACTCATGAATAGATGGCACCTTGGTGATGATTTTAAAAGGTTGTGGCCTTTGAGACCTAGCATGAATTTGTAATAAGATAGAGTGCAGGTCTAATAAAATAGTCTTCCACTATCTTCCCATGCGTGTATCGACAATAGCTTTATTAACTCAAAGGACCACCAAAAATCTGGTTTTTACTTCAAATAACATTAGGCTGAGATTAAGATTTGTTTAAAAATCATCAAAGAAGACAATAGAGGTTATATAACCTAACTTTCATACTTCATGAACTGGGATAGTTAGAACTACAAAATAAAGCAGATGGCAGGTAGCCTTTATAACATAAACAATAAAGAACAAAGAAGAAGAAAACTGGGAAATCTATGATTGGCTTTGGCCACCTAGTCAACCTTGTTTGGGGCAGAAGATCCATAGTTGGTTTGGCTTTGGGGATTGACTACCTGGATATATGGAGTTTTTTGTCATCCTGGGACATTTATAGTATAGGAACCCATGAGTTATCTAAGTTTTAGCTTGCTGATATGGTACCCTAGGCAGGAATAGCTCACTCTTGGGCCTAGAAATTTATTTCAAGAGATGAGCAGAGCTTTGACTATAGTCGTCTCTCACAATAAAAAGGGCAGATTTGTAAGTTAGTGAACTTCCAATGACTAGAAATATTTAGTAGAGATTGGAAAAATTAGTTAAGATTCTAACTAGAATCTATTTTGAGAAGAAAGATCAGATAAGGTTTGCTTAAGCAAATAAAATTTTTCTTCTGCTTATTCCATTCCACACTCTAGAAATAGTTCAGGTTGAATTGTTGAAGCAGAGCATATGAACGGTATATATGAACATGGGAATAAAAGTGAGAAGAACTAAGAATTTTTCTTTTTCTATGAAAGTCTATTTTGTACCTTTACCTGGTAGCTAAGAAATTTTCTACTTTTCCAAAACCATTTTTGTGTTTATTTTACTGTTATATAATATTCTTTTAGGAATTGAGCCTATGGTTCAGTAGTTCTGTATAATGCCATTTGGCCCATATCATGTAATAATTCTTGAATGTGAGTCTGTGTAAGTGGAAAGAGAAAAGGCCATTTGTGCTATAAAAATCTATTGCCCTTGGCAAAGGGAAAAAGAATCACTTTGTATGCGTGTGTCAGTGTTTACTAGTGGTGACTTGTTTGCATCAAATTCTTCACTGTTGTTCATCAGATCATTTGTGTCTTTAGTCATTATACTTGGTCTCAGTGAGAGTAAGCACAGGAGACCGTAAAAGATGAAATTGGCACATTAGTTACTCCATAGTAAGGACTTCCCTGCTTCCACAAGAACCCAAGTTGATTAGATGACCCTGATAACTGTTATCTTTTAAAACTCTGGATCAGTTGCCTTTTGTTGTCTGCAATAGACAAGACAGAAATTAGAGTCTAAAATTTTCCATTATCACAAAGGTCAGCCCGCACATCCAAGAACCACTGATGTGTGCCACCAAGTTTGAGCCTGCCGGTGAGAACCTGCAGAGAGGCAGAAGGCAACTGAGCCGAAGTTTTAAAAGATAACAGTTATCAAGGTCATCCAATCAGTTCGGTTCATTTGGGAGTAGGGAAGGCCACATTATGGAGTAATTCAAGTTCTAGCTTTTTCCTTTATTCACTTGTAAGCTCAAGCTTGGAGGCACATGCTAGTTACTCTTCGATGTGCAGGTTGACCTTTGTGATAATGGAACATTTCAGGCTCTTATTTCTATCTCTGTGTCTTTGGTAGCATTTTCTGTATTGTATCCGGCAGCATTCTTTACTTAATTTACACCTTAAAGGAAAAGAGCTGGAGTGGTGATTTTAAGAAGGGAGTCAAATCGCCTGTTTTTCCCTGTGTGTCATCATTCCCTGTTTGTATCTCCCCTTTTCTTCATGAAAATAGTTTAACATTTCTTAGACGTGGAGTCTTAATTTCTGAACATCTCAGACCTGTGTTTTATTTTTCACTTTATGCTAGTAATTGCTATAGAACTGCTGACTGGCCATGTTTTAGTTTTATATTTTAAGTTAATCAATGAGAAAAATACAATTTCAAATACTTCCAGATGATGTACATTATAAAAAAGTAATTTCTTTTGTCCTTGTTCATGTTGTGGTCTTTTCTCTCAATATAAGTTTTCCATAGTAAGTCTTTGCAGAATAAAAATTGTTTCTTACTTATGGGAGGTCTAAAAACAATGATGGATGGCTTAACTTTAATGCTTCCATCTTTTCAAACAGACATACCAAAATTTTGCCTAACTCTTCCCATGTGCATGGCCACGTGCTATAGACCATGATCCGAGAGAAAAGTTAATTATGAGGTTCTCTAGGTCGTTGATAACCGTGAGTACGGTTGTAGATGAGGTATTTGTGTTTATTTCTTGTGTAAATATATCTAGAGAATGACATCCTTTGCTTTGATTGTCAGCATTTTTAGGGCTGTGTGAATCTCTGTAATACTCACTATACCCGTACCTGTGAATAGTTGTTTAACAAATCTCTGTGATGTTAAATAGTGTTTTAGCATGTTCAACCATCATTTATTTACTCTCTCATGTTCAGCCTATTAGAATTTTAGGATGGAATGGGACTTGTTCTGAAGAGATCTGTTTGAACCTCATGAATTGCAAGCTAGTTAATATGAAAATAAAAAAAGTGCATCATTGGTGATTAAATATGCAGCTATAGACTTCATCTCCAATCTGAAAGAGTTGCAGTGGATAAGCTTTCTTACCACTATCAGGTATTATTATTATTTTTAACGGTGCCGTGTAAAGATAAATTCACGGTAGGCCTAAAGTTAAGATCTAATGTTTTCTAAATAATTCCTTTTAATTCCTAAATAATAACCTTTTCTAAGGAATCAGTGTAATGGGCACTGTACAATGTTTAAGTAATGTTTCACTTAGTTTTTAGGATTATTTATATTTCATCCTAGGTGTGAGGAAAATGCTAAAATTACAGCATTTACAGTATTGCTTAGAAATGACCATCCAGGCCCTGGTACATTGCTTTCTTTTCAAGGAAGACTGCTGCTTTAGTAGGGCGCCTAGCTGGCTCAGTCAGTCAGTGGAGTGTGTGAATCTTGATCTTGGGGTCATGCGTTCAAGGCCCATGTTGAGTGTAGACATTACTTGAAAAATAAAATCTTAAAAAAAAGTTGCAAAAATAAAAGACTACTGATGAGGACACAATTTTCTCCATTCTCGAGTAATTAGAAATTTTTTATTTAATTAAAAGTTAATTTTTTTCGCTTTCAACATTAATGTCTCTTTCGTCAGCATGGATGCGTCTTATTTTCTAACCATTTAGATAATGTGGTTCCTAGATCCTTCATTCTTCTGGTATTTTTGTAAATATTCTCCAGTTTATCATGGTTCCTTTTGACATGGGGTATTCTGAACTAGACACTGCTGATGACAGTTTCTAAGGAAACTGTATTATGTTTATTAACTTGCCTTATGTTTGTGTTATTTTGCAAATTGTAATTTTGATTCTTAATGACCTTATGAATAAGTAAAACACTCATTTTGTCTTCTATTAAGCCAGAATTCTCTCATCCTTTACTGGTGCAATTGATTTATAGACCTGAATTCTAGGTTTTTATATTCAAGTATGATAAATATAATTTTTCTTGTTTTGTTTTTGTTTTTGTTTTGGTCTGTTGGAAACATTTTGAATGTTGACATAGTAAACGGGAGAGTGAATGCCTCCTTAAATTTTGTGCCTCACCCTAGTTCTGGCCCTGCTTTCTTCCCTCCTTACCATTTTTATTTTCCTGGAACTACAGGATTCATGGCCTCAACTTGAAAATATTGTTTTAATTAAATATATTCATAGTAATTCAAATATTGTTTTAATTAAATAAATTCATAGGTGACACCTCTCTTTTAAAGAGGGAGGAGTAAGCCTCATTTTACAGGTGAGGGAAATTAAGCTTAGAAAGATGAAGTAACTTTATTTGCATGTTGATTTATTCAATAATATATTCATTCAATAAGTCACTTACTCGATACCCACCAGGTGATAGGAACATGGGAGTTTTTTAAAAGATAGACACGGCTTCTGCCTTGTACCACTTACAAAGTGCTGTAAAATTTTCATCAAAAGTATTTTAATGCATGGTTATTATTCAGCACTCAAAGGAAATGAGCTTTTGGGGAGCCTGGCTGGCACAGTTGGGAGAACATGCAACTCTTGATCTTGGGGATGAGTCCGAGCCTTATGTTGGGGGGAGAGTGTAGACAAAAAACAAACAGACAAACAAACAAAAAACCAACATGAGTGGTCAAGCCACGAAAAGACATGAGGGAATCTCCGACGCATATTATTCAGCGACAGAAGCCAATCTGGAAAGGCTACATACTGAATGATTCCAACTATATGACATTCTGGAAAAGGCAAAACTATAGGGACAATAAAAAGGCTAGTGGTTGCCAGGGGTTAGGGAGGAGGGTGGGGTGAGCAGGCAGGGCACAAGGAATTTTTAGTACAGTGAAACTATTCCGTACAGCCTAATGGTAGACACATGTCATTTTGCATTTGTCAACACCTACAGAATGACACCACTAAGAGTGAACTCTAATGTAAGTATGGGTTTGGGTGATAATGGTGTGTCAGTGTAGGTTCATTGATCTTAACAAATGTATCTCTCTGGGTGGGATATTGATGGTGGGGGGGAACTTGTGAGGGGGCAGGGGGGTATATGGTAACTGTGTACTTTTTGCTCAGTTTTGCTGTAAACCTGAAACTGCTTTAAAAATAAGTTCTATTTTCTAAAATTTGTTTATGTACCATATTTCTCTCCCCCTTTTTGGGGGAAGGGTTTATAATATCATGAGAGCTTCGAGAAGTACCAAACTAAAACTCAAGATATATTCCCTGGGTATACTCTGGGTATACCCTGGGTATATAGACTCTTCCCTGGGTGTAGAAGCCTTAATGTTGTTAGCTTCTGATACCAAGTAAAATATTGCTGCTGGTTGTGGTAATCTCTTCCAAATTCCCAGTAGCAAATGGAGACTTTGACAATATTAGCAAACATGGGTGTATTTTTCTGAAACAGTTTCATAGTTTATAAAAATGCTTGTGACTATCCCACTGCGGTATAGTTATTTTGTCCTTAGTATAGCCAAACTCATTGCAGTAGGTGGTATTCTCCATTTTCCATGTGGTGGTCTAGCCATGACCCAATAAATTATCCTCATAATCCATACACAGCCTGGGACAGATGCACGATCTGCAAGCAGGTGTGTGAGAAAATGCTAGAAAAAGATGAGGAAGAGGATGGAGGGGGCATCTGAAAAGCCCTCTTTGAAATGACGATAGAAGGAAACTAGAGTATTCTGAGGATGTTTAACTTTTACTCCAGTGTTCTTTAATGGAACTGAAATTAACCTGTGGTAATACTTACTCTTCTCTCGTTTCTGAGAAATGACATATTCTATAAATTAATTCTTGTATTAGCATTTTATATTCTGAAACATTTCACTTGAAAGTTGGTGGGAAATATTTCTAAAATGTATTTCATTTTTGCTTTCCTACTTGAAGTCTGTTACATTTATACTTTTAGTTGACTCAGTACTATCATTATGATCGAAAAAATTTTTTTTTTTTTGCTATAACATGTAGATACATTCAGGAACTCATCATACATATAGGAAATGTTCTTCTTATACAAAATGGCCACAGACTTACAGTTTTTTAAAAAAATATCTTTAATATATTATCTTTCATAATTATGCTGCCAGGTGTTACTTCTTGCTATTCATGAGGACTATAACAGGCTTTCCACATTTCCTGATTTGTTAAATCCAATTTGCTGTGGAATAAAAAAAAAAGTATTTAGCTTGTTAGTATTTCTAAGTGCGAGTGGACAGTTATTATCATAGATATTTTCCTTGGCTTAAAGAGAGATAGGTAAAAATCTACAGTTGGGGAACATAAAATTATTTTAGGATTTGTACCTTTTGGTTAGTAGTTTAATATTGGCTCTCATTCTTTATTTCTACAGGGAAACCCCAAGTAGTCCTGTTCTGAAGGGGTATAAGTAGATATTTCCTGTGTGGTTTTTTTTTTTGCTCTTTTTTTTAAAGTTTATTTATTTATTGAGAAGGAGAAAGAGCACGTGTGTATGTGTGTGCATACGTGCACTAGAGAGCGCGCGAGACCGCGTGCACGGGGAAGAGCAGAGAGAGAGAAAGAGAGAGAATCCCTAGTAGTCTCCGAACTGTCAGCACAGAGCTAGATTCAGGGCTAGATCTTACAAACCCTGAGATCATGACCTGAGCCGAAATCAAGAGTCCGATGCTAAAGCAACTGAGCCCCCCAGGTGCCCCTCTTTTTTTTGCTCTTCTGTTCTCTAGTCCTATCTCTGGTGTTGAAGCAGAAGGTAAATATTTCTTATCTTGATTTGCATTCTAGTCCTGCATCTCTTCTTATAGTCTCCTTTAATCTTCCCAGTATTTCTATCTTCCCCCTACCTCCCCTTACAGAAAAAGAGAGAGGAAGACTAATGTGGAAATATTAAATCCTGGTGCTAGTTGTTATTCAGTCTCTTAGACAACAGGTATTGTATCTGGCTCTTATAATTTCTATTGCAGGGACTGGATCTTTAAAGAGACACTAAGTAATAATTTATGCAACAGGTTGAGTGCATTAGCAGAACCCAGAGCACTCTTTGCCTGATATGGTTTGGTGACCAGATTGGGTCAGGGTGTGACTTTGATATATAAATAAAAGTGAACACTATTAATTATAATCATTTGGGTCAGGATTGTTCAATAACTCACTTATCAAACTGTGTGGCACAGAGCAGGCATTCAATACAAATGTGTTGAATGAAGAGAAATGAAATGCTAGTGAGATGTTTGGATGAAAGTTAATATATGTAACATATATCAGTGTGTGCAGAAGAGGAGTGATGCGAGTATTTCATAGAAGGAAAAGGTAGAGAATGGATTAAAATAAATAAATTAGTAGGAATTTTATGTCTGTAAAAGTTTAGTAAAATTAAATGGCCTGGAAAGTTGCTGTCCACTAGGATGTTAGAAATGGAAGCCATAGGAGTGCATGGCTGGCTCAGTCAAAAGAGCATAGGACTCTGGATCTTGGGGTCATGAGTTCGAGCCCCATGTTGGGTGTAGAGATTACTTAAATAAATAAAACTTAAAAAATGCCATGATTGTGTGATTTGTGATCATTGGAATTTGCATTTGAATTTTAAGCTTTCTAGTTAAGTAAGGGGGAAGCTCGTTATGGATGAGATTTTCAGGAAGTAATCTATTAAAATAGATATAGAAGTAGTTTAGAAGCCACTGTGTATGTTTATTATGATTTAGCTTTTCCTTTAACAGAAGATGTAGGGAACTAAGAGGACTTTCTTAAATTGATTGAAAGTCGACAATCTGAAGTGAGTTTATTTGAAAGTTTTCTGAGCTCTAATAGTACTGGAAACAGAAGGAATTTATAATGGGTCAAAGACCCATTGGAAATGTGAGGTGGGGTGTCCTTATTTCATATTTTCCTGCTGACCCTGATGGGAAGGGCACACAGGACTTCCAGATTCAGTCTGCAAGAAGAGTAGAGAGCAAATCAAGGTTGAACCAGGAGACATGGGGTGAACAGTGCTGCTGTTGTTAAAGTAACTTCAATTTCTCAATTGAACAAAGTGTTTCTGGTTCTTTGCCAGTAGTTTCTCTGGTCACTTCTGCTGTCTTTACTGCTTTTTATGGATTTTATAGGTAACTGCTTCCTTCCCTAATCACTTCTCTTCCAGTTATGTTACGTACACATAATTATTCAAATGATCAAATGGGAAACTGTGTAGAAGACAATGGAGGAAAGGAATGGAAGTTTTCCTTTGAGGAGAAACTTTGTTTATGCTGTTTATTATATATTATCTGTATACATACACACACATACAAATATGTATGTGTATATTGTAAAGTTTATTTGAGAGAGAGAGAGAGAGAGAGAGAGAGAGAGAGAGAGATTGTGTGAGCAAGAGAGGCGCAAGGGGAGAGAAAGAGAGAGAGAGAGAGAAAGAATGAGAATCCCTAGCAGGTTCCATGCTGTCAGTGCAGAACTGGGCAAGGAGCTCTGTCTCAGGAACTGTGAGATCATGACCTGAGCCGAAATTGAGTTGAACGCTTAACCAACAGCCACCCAGGTGCCATAGTTTTTATATTTTTGTCCCTTTTCCTTAATACGCCTTCACAATTTGTTCCCTCTGTAGAATAGGAAAAAACAACACAAAACAAAAACTCCAGGTTAGTGGAGAGTAACCGAGTTTCTTCAGTACCAATAAGTGAGAATTCCATCCAGGTAATTAATAACTAACTGAAATTTTTACCACCAGCTTTAACAACACTTACCTCAGATTGATGGTTTTGGTAAATTGAGGGCGAATCGCAGATGATCTTGGATTTTGGTAAATTTACGCATATCAAGTTGATCTACAAACTTCATTTTAAAAGAAAAAGAATGTTTAAATAAATTCATTAATCAATTCTGTATTCTATTTCAGTATCTTGTATTGAGTAAAGGAAATTGGTAAATGAGCACATAATTCATTGTGGTTTGGACTTGGATGAAAGTTTTGTCTATCTCATATTCATCCCGTGTAGATTAAAATAATAATAATTATGATAGAAGCATATGTCTGAGCACGGTGACATGCATTCTGTTTTCACGCGTGAAAACCTTAGAATACCATGCTAATGTCGCCTCAATAATGGCTGCACTAAATATGTAATCTTCCGGGTTTTAGCTTTGTGCTACCTTTTCATCATTTTACTCCATGCTTTTGAAGATTTTTCTTGTTCCCTGCTAAGTTTTAGGGTTTAAAGTATAATTTTAATGGTCTGCTTAAAAAAGATATTTTTAATTTTGCATTCCATTTCGAATCATTTACTCACATAAAAGGACTTGCAGAGATGGAGAGCCTCAATTATGTTCGTATGTAATTATGCAGCAACATTTGCTTCAAATCATTGCACATCTTTGGTGGTAGTAGAGAGTATTTTTTAATTACTGGATATACTGATTTTTTCCCTCTGGTTGAATGTACGTGGCCTTCCTGATGAGCTAGTTGAAATTCTGATGTGGCCACAGAACACGCACTCCTGCTCACTGGGGGTTGGAATATCTTTTTGGTGACCAAACCTGTGTGATGCTTGCAAGCCTAATGCTTGGAGTCTGTCCACATTTGTGAGGCATTAGTATCTGCAGTTTGGTTTTCCTTTCTCTGAAAATTTGCTTATATGTTCACCATATTTCATCTTAAATTTTATGTATCTATTTTAGAGCTAAAGATTTTAGGGAGCTCTACGTCCCTTATTTTTCTGATGCCAAAGATTGGAGTATAATAACGTTAAGTAATTTGCATAAAGTAATTCCCAAAGTTGCTGACATTATGACTTGAATCCAGCATCTATACTTTTATTATGAGGTGAAATTATAATCTACTTAATATAAATACATGATGAAAAGGAATATTAACAGTAAGATGTAAAACATCAAAAACATTGAAATGTAGCTAACCATGGTAATTCAGTGACTGTAACCTGGTTTGGTTTGGTGAAGAGTTAAAAACCTTTAAAAATGCAATACTTCTTTTCTCTCTCATATAAGGAAGAGAGGAGGAGGAAAGTGAATCACATGAACTAAATACCCCCACCCCTTGACAAGTATTTGAGGAAAATGAGGCTCAAAGAAATTGAAGATACAGCCCAAGTTTACTCAGTTAGTACAGAATCAAGCTGGGAGAAGTCACATTCAATCTTTGTTTGTTCTTTGCATCAAATGATACTATAGTTGCTGTATCTCTGCAACTTCTGTGAACTTTGAAGATAGGATGTAGTTTGAATAACCCAGGTTAAATTTTATCCTGTTGTATTATGGAAGAACAGAGCAGAGATCTAGAGTTTTATGAGAAGGTAAAGAAGCCTGTTATGGGGCAGGGCCAACTAGTAACCATGTCTGTGCTCAGTATGGAGCAGGTATGATATGACCATCTGAAATTCTTTCAATTTTGTAGAGCCTTGATAAACTCTAGGGTGAAATAGTCTTTGTAAAATAGCAAATATTTAAGCTTTTACTATGAGTGATAGACTTTGCTAGGTAGTTTAGAGAAAAAAGGAAATATCATCAAGGATTCCTGTCCTCCGAATGTTTGTAGTTTATTTGGGGTTTACTGTTAGCACCCATGAAATCCTTAGACCCTATCATAGTGTCCAAATAACTCCTAAATTGGCTAACAGTGCAATATGTGTTTCAACTTAAGGCAAAAAAAAAAAAAAAAAAAAAAAGAACAACAAAACAAAAAAACTTCACAAATAGACATTAAGATAAAATAAGGGACTGAAAGAAATTCAGAAAGTTCTTATTTGTAGGGGCAAAAATTGAAGAAGTTACATACTATCTAATATAGTGATTCAGACGTATGCAGAAGTATTATCATTTATTGAAAAGCAGTAGTGTTCTTAGTAATCTTCAGGAAAATAAAAAATGGGAAGAGTAATTAGACATTGTAACAGAACCCAATTATAACCTTGTGGACACTTTGACAAAGTATGGACCAAGGGTTGTATTATTTTGACAGTGATGGTTTTCTGTGTGGATTCAGTGTTGTCCATTTTAGGCGCTAGGCTCTAAGTACTTTTAATTTCCTGAGTGTGCTATGGTTTTATCAACCCTCTTTAGTTTTCGTTGTTTTGTTTTGAGGAACCAGAGACATAATTGATTCGGAAAGCTTTCAGGGTCTTCACACAAATCCACAATGAGAACCAAATCTGTTTGCTCCTGATTGAGTTCCTTTCATGGTAATATTGTGGAAACATGGACAGCCTAGAATTTGAAGAGGAATCAAAATCTGTTGTCCTAATCCCTCCTTTATAGCTGAGAAAAGCTACTCAGCTTGTGAGTAGCAAATCAGGGATTATCTGCTATGATTTTGCTTGTATGATTTTGTTTTTTAGAGTGACTTTTTGTTTTCACTTAAAAGAGAATTTACACCATCCAAGTTTTTGTTTTTTTGTGAGTACTTTTAAAAATATTTTTCAAGCAAAGAGATCATTGACTTTAAAAGGCTTCATGAACGCAATGCTAGTTTGATGATAGAAATTAGTACTAATAAACATGCCATCAGCTAATTTTGACAAATGTCACCCCTAATTGATTCACTTTACTTAAAAATAAAGGTGTAGATAGACAACTTAATACCATTTACATAAAGTTATTTTTGCTCTTTTTGTTTAACCTCTTCAACTTTGAAAAGATTACAAGAGTTCATATTTATTAAGTTCTTAGAACAGTGCCTCGCACATGCTAAGGGCTATAAAAGCCTTTGTTAAATAAATAAGTAAAGAAATATTAAGTATATAAGAGATAGCAATGGATGATCTGTGCTCTCTGGTAGTTTAAGGACAGGAAATATGAGGAAATATTTTAGATCTCAATGTTCTGATTTGGCCACTTGAACAGTGTAATTTATAAATATTAAACGGTTGATCTTTTATAATGTGGTTACCATTAACCTTTATTCTCTAATTTATTTTAATTCAACTGATGTCATTTGACAATAGAGTAAAAGTAAATGCCAATGGAAATACAGACTAAGCACATATCAGGATAGAATAATTATAAAGCGTTCAGGTCTGTGAACGATAGTATTTGTAAGTCATTTTATTTAACGATGACGTTGGTCATAATGTCATGTTCACGTTTCTCAAGAAGGAAAGACCAAAGTGTGTTCTGCCATATATGTACTCTCTAGAGGTGCCAAGGTCGCATTTGGCTTTAAAAATGTCTCCTATTTGGTGTTTGGTGTTACTTGAGATTTGTTTATTCAGCCAGCGTTTATGGAGAGAACTGTCTGTGAAAACCTAGGACAGTTTGCTTTGCAGCTGTTTTTATTGGTTTTGAGAAGTTATTTGAGCACCTAATATATTTCAGACACTCTTCCAGGATCTAGAAATATAATGGTAGAAAAATGAAACATGATCCCTGCCCCCCAGTCCTTGTAGTCTAGTGGAGGAGACAGTCATTAAGCAAATAATTATCACGGGGTTGAGTTTTATAAAGGTAAAACAAGGACGCTTCATTTACTCAGAAATGTTAGAAGGTTTCTAAAGTCAACTTTGAAAGTGAACTCTGAAGGATGAGAGGGAGTTAGCAAGGTAAAGGAGGGTGAGGTCGAGATGGGAGGGAAAGCTTTCGAAGGTCTTTACAAAGATACTGAAGACATTAAGAACTCCGTAAAAGAAAGGATAAAAATCAGATGTGGCTGAAGGTTTGATAGTAAATGAGAACCGGCCTCAGGTGTAGCTGAGAAGGTAAGCAGTGCCATCTAAGCCTGCACTCTATAGACAATATTAAAGGTTTTCTTTTCTGTCCCGTGAGCAATGGGATGCAGTTCCAAGCATTTTCAGGAATAGAGTTACAAATGAGGTTTGCACAGGCGCTGCCATGAAAGCCACCTGGCAGCTGTTTCCCAACCCCCCCGCACCCCCACTTCCCCAGAGGAAATCAGTTTGGTTTCTAAATGCTGAATGCAAAACTGAAAGTTTCGAAACAGCATTTTCACAAACAAACCTGCATTGTCTATAATTGAATTCGATAATGTTTTTATAATTGTACCTTTGCGTCTCTGCTCAGCACAGTGGCCTTAAAGTGTTTATTGATCCACTCTTCCCTTGGCCGGTGTAAGTGTGTCCGCTGTGTAGGTGAACTAGCTGGGTAGCGCCCCATTGATGCACACTGTATCTTGCCCTTTAATGTTCAGATTACTTTATTGGTGATACACGGATTTACAAGTGGCTGGAGATGAGATTAGTAGAACATTGGATAACAATTCTTTCCTAAAGAACAGGATGTCCTGGAAGCCGATTTGTCTTACCGTGCCATCTTACTATGCCCTACTGGTCTCCCAGATGTACGGTGTGTCCTCAATTTTAAGTTTTTACTACTCAGTGAATAATTTATTTATTTATTTATTTATTTTTAAGTTTATTTTTATTTATTTTGATAGAGCAAGTTGGGGAGGGGCAGAGAGAGAGGGAGACAGAATCCCAAGTGGGTTCTGTGCGGTCAACACAGGGCCCGATGAGGGACTTGAACTCACAAACTGCGAGATCATGACTTGAGCCGAAGTCAAGAGTCGGACGTTTAGTCTACTGATCCACCCAGGCGCCTCTAGTGCATACTTTAAACACTAAGCAGTAGCTTTTATTTTATGTGTTAACAAAATACATGTCAAACAAAAAATTAGAAACAAACTAAATGTCTGTCAATATATCCCTGAGCGGTTCAATCTTCATTTACTCTAATGCTGTGTGGTAGTTGCAAGAGAAAAGGTGTGTAAATATGGATCAGTATCAGTTACCTGTTAGTGAAAATGTAAATTGTAGAACGAGACTTAGCTTATATTCTATTTCAGCAAGTTTTAAACATACACAAAAATAATACCATATATTTTACATGAAAAAATATTTAAGTACAAATATAAAAACACAGGATGAAGAATCATACTTCAAGACGGTAGTAACTTCTGAAAGGGAAGGTGAGGCACAGGATAAGGATAGGGTTAACTTTAATATTATACCTTTTGTTTCTAAAAGAAAAGCATAGTTGAAATAAATCATACACAAATTGAATATTAGTTCCAATAGGCGAGTGATATGTGTGAGATATCAGACAGAAAAATAAGGATACGGTCGTGTGTTTTGACTTTGGTGACAAGTAACAGCTGAATAGAAGTGGCTTAAGCTGTAATATGGTTATTTCTTGTTTATTTAATAAGATTTCTGGAGGAAGGCGGTCTCAGGATTGGGCTGGTGACTTAACCATGATACTAGGGCCTTGGGGTCTGTCCGACCTCATTTTTGGGCAGTTTTTTCCCTGTTTGTGAGGCGGCTGGAGCTCCGTACATCACCTTCTCATCAGAAGCCACTGAAGTGGGACCCAGAAGGGATGAGGAGTTCTTCCCTCTTATAATGAGAAAACATTTCCCTGAAGAGTCTCATTAACTAGAGCCTGAGCTGAGTCCTGTCATAGTACGGGGCCTGGAAGATGGTAGGTGCTTAATATGTATTTGTTGCAAAGATGTATTTTCAGTTAAGGGGAATGGGATTATCACAGTTATTCTGAGGTTTGAGTTTCTGAGTGATCTTTGGCTTCAGACCAAACACTTTTACTGAAATGTTAAGTGTAGAAATTTCCACAGTTTCATTTACTTTTATTTATTACTATTGTTTTTAATGAACCAAAAGGGAGCTGCCAGTCACAGGTCTCAATCTCTTAATTTTTCCCAGAAAGTAGATGGAAGTAGATGTCCACGCAGGCGTGGCAGTGCTGACACAGGAATTCCAAGCCCTTGGTTTCTGCTCTGGTGCTCATTCTCTGTACATTCAAAATGTGTAATCAGTACTGTGAATCTCCTGAAGGGTTGCATTGAGAACTTTTGGTGAGGCTGAAAGATGCATTAAGAAAAGTTTTTGAGGGGTGCCTGGGCGGCTCAGTTGGTTAAGTGTCTGACTTCGGCTCAGGTCATGATCTCACGGTTTGTGGGTTCCAGTCCCTCACTGAGCTCTGTGCAGGCAGATCAGAGCCTGGAGCCTGCTTTGGATTCCGTGTCTCTATCTCTCTCGCACCGCCCCCCCCCCACCTCCCACCCCCACCGCTTGCCCTCTGTCTCTCTCTCTCTCTTCTCTCTCTCAAAAATAAAGTAACATTAAAGAAAAAGAGTTTTTGAAACCATATGGAAGTCCTCTTGCTTCACTATTATTATGCCAGCACTTGACTAAAATTGATATAGCTCCGTGTTGCCTTTGTAATTGATAAGAAATGGATTATATAGAATATTGTGTCTGTGAAGTACCCCAGCGTTATCATTTTGAAGTTACCTGAAGGTCTGGGTGATCTCAGGCTGAATAACCAGGCTAATCACCACTCCTTTTCCTGAATCTAAACATACTTGGGGTCTTTTTTTTTTTACACTGGCCATCTAGCTGAATTCATTTGACTGTGAAGTTAAAAAAGAAAAAAAATATGAAAACACAACATGGCAAGCAAGCGGTTATGTAGACTACCTTGCTAAACTTGCTTCATCATTCCCCCTTCCTTACCATGACCAGACCTGATGTACATTTCATTTGAGAAGCAGTTGCTGTTTTTAATTATGTGTGCAATTCTTTTATAAGTTGAACTTGTACTACAAATTTTCAGGCTGAATAAATAAGATACTGCTGTGGACTGTCTGATCAGTTATTTATATTGTAATTGCTATCTTGGTAAGAGGTATTAAAGTAACCTCTCTATATTTTGTCCTGAGCGAGAATATCCTGCATTAATACCTAAGATGTATCTTCTATAATCCCAACAAAATCTCTTTTGCAGAAGCATGGGTGAAGTTTTGTTAAACTCTTAGGAATTATAAGGCTTAGCCCCCACCCCTCCCTGCCCCAAATCTACTGAAAGGCAAAAGTCTTCACTACAAATAAATAGCAGGCCAGCAGCAGCTACTAATTCAAAGCAGCTTTTGAATCCAAGCAGAAAGTTTTAAAATTCTCTGAATTATAGCTTTGACTTAATTTGTCAGCCAAAGAAATGAGACAATTTCTTTAAAAGGAGGAAAGAGGGACAGAGGACAGAAGATGTAATAGATCAGTCCTTTCCCAAGAAAAGCAAATGTTTTAGTTCCAGATTAGCAGTCCAGTTCCCTGCTGCTTCCACCCACCATGGAAATTGAATGTAAAGCTTGGGCTGTGGTCAAGGCACCCTCCAAGAGATTTAGTCCTATCCAAGGAGTATCCAAGATGGCTTCAGTTGAGCACAAATTCCGTGTAATTATAGTTAGACCTGGCTGCTTTCTCGTAGTGGAGGATTTTCTTCTCCTTGTGCGTTTTTGTCCTCATTTCGACATGTCAATAAACTTTATGGAGTAGAACGTATAATGTTGCCATATTTTCGAGAGTGTTTTTTAATGACAAATTAGTTTATTTTTCTAAGGTAGCAAATGGGAAATATTTTGTTTCACCATGGCATAATAAACCAATAAAAACAGCTGGACAAACATTTATCAACTAAAGTAGGTGCTAGAGTCCTCCGTGAAGCTCGATCATGCGTTACGAGACTTGTTTCAGTTTATGGCACATGTATTCAGAACTACTAGTGAGGCTACAAAGCAGTGTCAGCTCAAAGTCAACTAAGAGCTCTGTGTTTTAGAATTTCAGTCATTTGGGCTCTGAGAAGTCTTCGCTCTTTGTTGAGATTCTTTCTGGAGGAAGTTGTGGAAAAAAAGCAATGAAACACATCTATTTCTTTTTTCCTCCAAAGGCTTCTTTATTCATTTAGTTGTTTTACTCTCAAAATGTATGGTTTATTGCCAAATAAGTCTGTAAGGAAAATGGAGATCCCAAACAAATATGCCAAATATACAGCTGTTAATCTGTTAGCTAATTGGACTATTGACAAATTCAATAATGTATTCAAGATTTTTGAGCTCAACTGTAAGAGACTTTAATTTTAACCAGGGCTCTATCTTGACACTTAAGGCTGTTACCCATTATATGAATAATTGGTTTCCAAAACGTGAGGCAAATACAGCCAAGTAAGTAGGAGGCCTGCAGAATGTTGTTCTACTGTCCTCTCTCAAACAAAACAAACACAGCAACAATACTGGAACTGTGCCAAAATATAATAGTTACCCACGAGGTCTCTTAAAGGTGATTTTCAAAGCTCAGAGATTTGAGGAAAAATATATAATTAGAAAAATTTTGTATACTTTTGTAACAGAGAAGTTAAAACTGTTTAAAGCGTGGTTGTGTGCTACTTACGTATACACGTAAATATTTTAATATTTAATTTAAAGGTTATTATTAAAAAACGTAATTAGCATGTCAGACAGTCCATGGGTCATATTATTAAAAATAAGGTAAAATGCAATAAGGAAAACAAGATTGAGGCATTAAAAAGATTATATATATACATATAATTTTAAATGTGTATTCATTTATTTTTGAGAGAGAGCGTGCATGTGTGCAACTGGGGGAGGGGCAGAGAGAGAGGGAGATGCAGAATCCAAAGTAGGCTCCAGGCTCTGAGCTATCAGCAAAGAGCCCAATACAGAACTTGAACCCATGAACCCCCATGAACCATGAGATCATGACCTGAGCCAAAGTTGAATGCTTAACCAACTGAGCCATCCAGGTGCCCCAGAATTGAGCCATTTTAAAGGTAGAAATTAAATAATTAGTAGTACAATGAGTACATGTGTGGCAAAAGTTAGGAATGACTAATGTGTAGGAAACATTGGGTTATTAGTATCTGTTTTAGCAGTGGTATCCCACAGAGATACAAAATCATTGAATCCCAAGATTTGGAGTGCCCTTGAAATTTACCTAGTATAGACTTCATCTAATAATTTTTAAAGTTTATTTATCTTGCAAGAGAGTGAAATGGAGAGTGTGAGAGTGTACAAGCAGAGGAGGCGCAGAGGGAGAAGGAGAGGGAGAACCCCAAGCCAGCTCAGCACTGGGTCAGGCTCCAAGCTATGTGAGGCTGGAACTCACAAACCGCAAGACCATGACCCGAGCCTAAACCAAGAGTCTGCCTCTCAACTAACTGAACCATCCAAGCATCTCTTTCATCCACTCTTTTATCATGACCATCTATCCTCTGTTTTTGGACTTCCAGTGATGGAGAACCACTAACCCCTGAGGTGACACATTCCATCATTAGATACATGTAACAAAGTTCTTTCATATAATAGCTCATCATCCAGCTGTTAGTAATTCCATGATCTCAGCCTGTCTTCATGATAAGTATGGAACAAGTCTAATCCTTCTTTCCTATGATGTAATTTCAACAATTTGAGGAAACTTGTTATCCTTTTACTTCTAAATGACTTTTTACTGGATAAATAAACCTCTTTTTCTTCAGTAGTCCTCAAAGTTACATGGCTCCAAGATCCCCTTGTCATGTTGCTTTCTTCTTTGAATGGTTTCTGGTTTTAAGATGTCTTCCCAAAGGGTTCCCTAAAGTTGGGTGACTTTGGATAATTTAGATAATTATTCTGAAAATTAGGATATTAATTTAAATGAAGTGGAATCAGGCATAGAATTCTTAGAGAGTTTATCATATAAACTAATAGATACATAACCGGTATTTTTATTTCTTGTATGTATAGTAATAGTGATAATATGTAATGATAATACATAATATTGAAAAAAAAAGTTTCAAGTTTATTATTTCCTTATGGTAAACACTGTTGGTTTTTGATTATGTATTATGCTTGTTCCTATTGCAGTCTAATGTAGTACATGTTTCCACTTGATATTTTTGTTTTCCGGTGGCTATATCATACTGACTCATTGCGTCTTACTTTTTTAAAAATCTCCCCAAGTGTTTTTCCATGCTTATGTTGCTGACTCACATCTTCCCATCCTGCAGCCTTTGGCTTTGGACCTAATTTTGGGTCTTAGAATCTAATCCTTATCCCTATTAAACTTAACTTTGTTTACTTCAGTTGGTCATTCCATTCTGTCAAGATCTATTTGGATATTGTGCTCTGCTAACGAAACATTCTTCCCTGCTTAGAATGGCATCAGCACCGCCCCCCCCCCTCCAAATTAGGCATTCTTTGCAATCTAACTTTATTTCCCTGATTGGGAATTTGATGTATACTCACTGTAGCAGTCATTGCCGCCTGTACCAGTTGTGTGGGGACACTAATACGTAACCAGTTTCGCACTGGTAAGACCATTGCAGTGAGTAAATAGTTGCTTCCTCCTCTCCTGAGGCTCTCTTCTTCCTTGACCATCCTATGCCTTCATCTGAGATCACCGGGAGCTCCCCAAGGTCCAGCTACCTAAAGTTTAATGCTGAAGGTAGCATAGGCCCTATAAAACTCTGCTCCAGTACTGTAGTCAGTACCCGTTCTGTATTGTTAATATTTTGAATATCCCCCGTGGGTATAGCATAATATGTATGAAATCCATAGCCACGAAAATGACCACTTACCTTAATTACAAGGTCTAGTCCTTGAGATTGTGTTTGAGGCCCTGGAGAGATTTTAGAGGAAGTTTTGAGTGATGATAACAGCATGGAGGAGATCTGCTCTGAAAATTGTCTCTCTTTCAAGTCAGGAAAAGCTTCAGGATCTTCTTTGTTCTTCTCATGAAGTTATTCTTCATTTTACTTTGTCTTATCTATGTGCTGCTTCAGTCTTCTGTGTCATGTTTTCCTTTGGTACTTTAGTAGAAAATAAGACATGAAAGTAAATTTAATTCATTTGTATGCACATGTAAACTGTTGACTCTTGCTTCTACATGCCTATGGACATGAAGTACCTTGTATACTTTAGTGAGGAAATGATTGTAATCACCTTATTAATACACTTGGTGAAGTCTAGCTAAGTGCGACATTGTGGTAGGCAGACAAAGAGGCCCTAATCCTCAGCACCTGGTGAATATGCTATCTTTCGTAGCAACAGGAAGTTTGCAGATGTGATTAAAATGTTTTTTAATGGGGGAGAGTATCCTGGATCAGCTGAGTGGGCCCTGCATAATCACAAGGGTTCTTATAATGGAAAGAGAGAGTCAGAGAGTCAGAGTCACAGAGACCATGCAAGCAGAGTTTGAGTGATTGTCTTAATTGCTGGCTTTGAAGATGGAGAGAAGGGGTTGAATTAAAGAATGGCCTCTATCAGCTGGGAAAGACAAGGAACTGGATTCTTCTCTGGAGCCTCCAGAAGGAGTATAGTCTTGCTAATACCTTGATGAAACCCATTTTGGGCTTAAAAGACCTCCAGAACTGTGAGATAATAAATTGTGATTTTTTTTTTGCCACTAAACATATGGTAATTCATTACAATAGCAATAGGAAACTAATACAGGCACCAAACTATGAATTTACCCCATCTTCCAATAATTAAGATTGGTTAATTTAGTTTGGTTAAATTGGTTAAATTAGTTAATTTAGTTCTTATAATGATAAGTACAAACTGTAGCACAGAAGAAACCAAACCATTTGGCCTGCCTCCATCCCTCCATTATTGTCAAGATAGGAAGACTTGGAAGTTTGTGTAGTGTTCCTTGTCATAAATCTTAAAATTTCCTACTGCTGCTCCACCATCATTTATTTCTCCTCTTCATCGTCTAATTCACTTAGTTTCTAATTTGCATAATATATACCTTAGTCAAAAAGGACAAAAGAAGACTATGCTAGATTAAAATTACACAAGTCCAGTTCCCAGAAAAATCTTTTGACAAGAACTCTAAAACTTACTCTTTTTTAAAATAGTTTGCTTATATTTGAGAGAGAGAGAGAGCACGAGTAGGGGAGGAGCAGGGAGAGAGACGGAGACACAGAATTCAAAGCAGGCTCCAGGCTCTGAGCTGTTAGCTCCCGACGTGGAGCTTGAACTCAAGAACTGCAAGATCATGACCTAAGCCAAAGTCAGACTTAACCAACTGAGCCACCCAGGTGCCCCTTTAATACTTATTCTTGAAGTCTTCTCCTTGATATATGATTTGGAAATATGTTGTCTGCTTGTCATAACGGCAGTTTTATTCTTTAAAAAAAAATATTTCATTTTGAGAGAGGGAGAAAGAGAATCTGAATTAAGCCCCCCACTGTCAGCACAGAGCCTGACTCGGGGCTCAGAGAAAGAGGGGGAAGAGGATCCCAAGTAGACTCTACTGACAGCAGAGAGCCCGATATCAGACTCTGAACCGTGAGGTCATGACCTGTGCCAAAGTCAGATGCTTAACCAACTGAGCCACCCAGGCACCCCCTTATCCCATGAACCACGAGATCAGGACCTGAGTGAAATTAAGAGTTGGATGCTCAACTAACTGAGCCACCCAAACACCCCCACAACTTTATTCTTAATACGAGTTATACTGGAACTTGGCTTGCCTCTGGAGTAACCATCTACTGAGGTCTGCTTGATGCAAAATATGTACTAAGGTTGAAACTTGGGAAATAAGACTGGATTTAAAAATTAAATGACTCAAGAAGTAACAATGGTGACTTCTCAGTAGAGTTAAAAAAATTCAATTTTCATTGAGTTGAATTCTGGAATTGAAACAACTGTAAAAAAAATTGGCATTATTTTAATCGTCTGTTCTTGAAGTTGTTATTTAGAGACTGTAAGGCTTTTGGTCAATAGAAAACTCAATAAATGCAGAACACTCCTTGGTGAAATCCCTTCTGCTCCAGACAGCTTTCCAGTATGTTGTACTAATTTAGCAACATTTAGACTATTTAGTCAGTCCTGTTAGTGGCAAACGAAATGGTGTGGCCAGAGGGAATTGACCACAACAGTCATGCTCTTTTATTCTTCTTCTGGAGTAACCCAAGTCAACCCCCTCCCAAATGATACATGGGAGTTGGGCAAAGGGCCTCTTCAGCGCAGAGATAGCAGGGCTGGGAGCAGTGTGGTGTAGAATTAGCATTGGAACACCAGTCCAGAGGTCTGCTGTTTTTCTAGTTTTGCTTCTTACTCACTATATGATCTTGGATGACAGTCTTTATTGTCTTCACTAAAAACATTTATGACATTGCATGGTGCCTATAAAAATATTTTGAAAACTCGGAAGTTCTGTACATACATTAAGTAATCATGGTTATTATATAAACTTCTCCATCGTTCTTCTCACTTCCTTTCACCACTCTGGGAATCCAGATGGAATCACAAGAAAAAATAGGCTGGTGCAACCAGTGCTGACTTTATGGTGGTGACAGCATGGGTGTCATGATGTCATCACCCCGTGACAACTGTAGCTTTGTTGTTCTTTGTTGTGTTACTCTCCTAACTATCCTTTCCCTCCCTCAGAATTACTAATGCACCATAATCAGTGTGCAAACAGTGTTAGTCCCAGGGTGGTTGTTCGTGAGCATAGTGTAGATAATGAAACTCTTGTTTTGTTTGAAAGTTAAGCTTTCGGTTGAGTACACTTCCTACCATGATGATCATTTTCAGCATGTGGAGCCCATTAGGCAGTGTTGGAGCTGGATTCACAGTTTAATGTGCTAACACTACATCTGTTTCTACCCTGATGATAACACCTGGATCAGTTTAGAACTTATGTAGAAGTTTAAGATGTGGTGTAGTTAATTTCTAAAACAACTGTTGATCTTTATATGTGTGAACCCCATGGTCTTTCACATTCCAGATGAATTCACTGCCATTTGAACATGCGGGTACCTGTGTGTACTTTCAGAATGGGAAATAAAAAACATGTGCCTTCCCCTCTAGGAGGCTTATTTTCACTTAAATTCTGAGGGGTGACAATGATGAGATTATTATTATTTTTTTTTTTCCTTTTGGGATGGATGGGAAGATGCTTTTATGTTGTATTTCTTCTAACCTTTATCAAATGCTCATCTAAAATGAATAGTTGATGGATGGTTTTCCTGCCTGCTTTTATCAAAACACATGCATACACACAGCCCAACCCATTTGTGATGCCATGAGTAAGTCTTTAATTCCTCTTAGGAGCACTGAAATGGACAAGCATTAAAAATTAAAGAAGGGCAGTTCTGTTACTGAGACTTCACACTTTATCTCTGCGGCTGGCTAAAAGCAGAGTGCCGGTTCGCTGGAGCTTTGAGAAATGACTTTTCCCAATGACCTACTGCCTTTTAAAGACAGCAGAGCTTGGAGTTCCTTTTTAAAGTGCTAAATGCCCTTGGAGAGTTGCAGTACAGTTATATTCCCATTAGAAAGATTGAACTTCTCTCCAGGATGCCCTCAAAAAAGAAACCATTAGAAGGCAGGACCGATAGAGCATTTGGGGATGCCTATTCTGTTGTCCTCATGCAGGCAACTATTAATGTTAGTTTTTCAATGTGAAAATCCATCTACTCTGAGTGGAGCGACCATGATAGAGAGTGCCTTTGCTCTTTTTCATGAGGTGATCACATTCCTGATCTTCTAGACTAGAGAGTATAAACTCCTCTAGATTATATTCCAGGCTGTCATAAATGATAGCCTGTTTACTGCCCACCTGCAAAGGATTGGCTTCTAGGAAGACGATAAAGAGAACATTTTCAAATATTATGTTCACTTGTTTCTTATTAGCCAAGATATAAGAAACTTAATACTTAATCGCCTTGCTTTTTAGAAGTTGCTGTCTTTGAAAGCAGTGAGTTTGCATGTGATTGGAAATGCCGGCAGTAATTCTTTTCCTACTTTGTGCAAGAAGAAATAGGGGTAGCTTACAAAGGAATAATTTCCAGATCACATTACAATTGTTTTGTTAGAATCGATGATTGTCCATCCAAAAGAAATACTAAGCCCAGCTTCTTTGGTGGTATGCAACTGTTGTTCTTCCAGCGAAGCTCCTTCCCAGAATATTCTAATTAGCCTGCGCACTGTGACATAAGCCCTGTGACTGTTTCTTTTTGCTGTTACGCTTGTTGGTCCTGTCACTTAACTTTGCTGTTATGCATTCTCCCTGATGAATTAGACTGCTAAGAACATCATTCTTGTGTTCTCAGATGGGCTAATGGGGTTAACTTATCATTCATACAGGCAAAATTTCATATTGGGCAAGTAGGGGAAGAAGGCCTGGAGAATATGCTAAGAGAAAAGATAAACAGCACCAGTAACTGAGTGCTAGACATTGACCAGCATCTTAGGGGGGGAGGGGGAGTGCTCTTTTGTGGAGTCCAGAAAGGCAAGGGAGGTGATTTATTATACTAACAGTCATTTGTGAAGCACCTGCTGTATGTCAGGAATTAACCTCCTTATCTTATTTAATTTTTATCTTATTTTATCTTCACCAGAAACAGTAGTTTATAGTTGAGAAAACTGAATCACTCAGCCAGTAAGTTTAAGCAGAAAGATTTGATCAAGATTTGGCTAACTCTGGGGTGTGTGTGTGTATGTGTGTGTTTAACACATAACATAGATTTTAGGAGTTGCCTCAGATAAAAGATGAATGTAGATTTTTTAAAAAAGAATTATAGTTTGAAGTGAAAAATTAGACCTATTTTGCTTAGATTCCTTTGATTGAATACTGTCTTCCATTATTTTTTTTAATAGTTCATGTCTTATTACTGTTTAATTTTTTTTTTTTAATTTGAGAGAGAGAGTGCGAATAGGGGAGTGGGCAGAGGCAGAGAAAGAGAGTGAGCGAGCGAGCTCTCCTGGGGCTCCATCCCATGACCTTGGGATCATGACCTGAACCAAAATCAAGAGTCAGATGCTCAACTGACTGAGCCACCCAGGCAGCCCCCCTCTTCCATTTTTATACCTCGATTCTGCTCATTCATTTCTGCCTTGTGTACTTATTAGCCTGGTTACTTGCATGTTGAAAACAAATTTTTTATTGGCAATAGCCAGCGTGTCAGAAATTATGTTTAGATGAAGGCAGTGATGATCAAGATGGAATAAAAATGATCTCGTGGTCTGGTTTTGGGGTTTCGGACTTAATGGAGGCTAGCTGATTTAGCAGTCAAAGATACAGAGTGTTAAAGAAGATGCTCCTAATATCCAGCTCTTTCTCACATCTAATAATTGGGGAATCAGCAAAAGGGTAAAATAAACCATGCTTAAGATTCTTAAAGAGACATGTTGGTGCTTCATAACATGTGTTCATAACATGAGATCTGAAAGAGCTGATACTTTTCATTTAACATGCAGCAAGTGTATTTTAAGTGCCTATCATGTAATTTGTGTAAAGAGCCACAGAGCAAAAGAGTGTCAGGGCTTTTGGAAAACTTCCTTAATTTATTTCTTGATTATTCAAGTTTGGTCGATGAATGACATCTGTATCAGAGATCACTCTCTATTAATGTCAATAAATTTTAATGACAGTGTTAATATCTCCTTCTCTCCTCATTCTTGGATGAAATATCTCTTGCCTTCCATGACAAATTAGGGAGTTGCTGGCGGTTTGTGGACCAAATGTTTGGGTACGTCGTGGAGGCTCATCTGTGTTAGTTTTAAATTAGAGTGTTTTCCTCCTTGCCTATCTGTTTTTCATCAGGGATCATATATTCTTGTGTCCAAAAAGACTCTCCGATTTAACTGTGAGGCTGATTTTATTGTAGGGATGTCTGTGTATCCTGTCATCACAGGCAACCTTGGTGAAACTTCCCATGTTGTGTGTGTGTGTAGCTGCAGTATGTTCAAAGTCTGATCTTTCTCAGATGTATGCGTGTGTGTAACTATTTTATAGCTGAAAAGGGATGCAGGCTGCAAAATTTCTGCCAGAATATGTTTTCTATTATATTTTGTAATATGAAATTATAGGTTAGTTTTTGGCTTTCATAAAGCTGCCTTTTTCACCCGTCACTGGAAGACAACTAACACCTTCCTTTGACTCACGTTTTCCAAGAGTCTTTAGTGTTAAAAGAAGACTTTCTTTTTGAAATGCAGAAATTAAAAGAATATGGTACAAAAGCATTTTTTATAGCTTTATTGAGTCTTGAGGGCAGATATATGGATTCCAGACAAAATGCAATAATAGACTAGGATTTTACTTTCAAATCGTCCTAGAAACACTTCTCGTTGGAGATTTATTGTACATGTGGAGGAACAGAGCTGCTTTGAAGGTTAAATGGAATAGTTTGGAGAGCAGTGTTCAAGGTCTTTCTCTGCCTCTTATTAAGTATGTTCTTTAACTAACTTAACCCATCCAGCTTCAGTTTCCTCCTTTCTAGCAGTATTGCCAGAAGATGGGATAGCGTGTGTGTGCCTTGTAGGCTTTGTCAATCTCAGTGTAAATATGAAATAAAATAAAATAAAATTTTATAGTATTTTATTATGTGCGTTTAGTTAAGGTTAATGCCCCCTTGGCATGATCAGGAATTCCTCCCCCCCCCCGCCCCCCAGTAGAGCATGGACAAATCCTGGTGGAACTAAGAATGAGATACCTCGTAAAGTGCTATTTATACTCACAAAGCAGTTCAACCCGTGTCATCAAAAAACACAGCACCAGACATAGTGTTGGAGAAATAAGGCTTTTGTGCGAAATCTAGTTTCTCTGAAACTCTGCGGGACAAATAGGATAGTGTATGTAATTATATACGAAAGTCTCTATGGTGTAGTTGGTCGTTTTCTTTTGTAAGGGCTGCGGGAACAAAACCCCACAGACAAGATGGCTTAAACAATAGAAACTTACTTTCTCATGGTTCCAGAAGGGAAAAGTCTGAGATCAGGAGTAGGCAAGCTTGGTTTGGTTTCTCTTGAGTCCCTTTCTTGGCTTGCAGACGGCCACCTTTTCACTGTGGTCTCATGTGGTCTTCTTTGTCTACTTGTGTGGATTTCTAATGTCTGTCTAAATGTCCTTTTCTGATAAGGACACCAGTTAAATTGCATTAGGAACCACCCTAATGGCCTCACTTTAACTTAATTACCTTTTTAAAGGCCTTATCTCCAAATATAGTCACATTCTGAAGTACTGAGGCTAAGGATTCAACATAGGAATTTTTTTTCTTTTTGGTTGGGGGGAGCACAATTTAACCCATAACACAAGGAGAGCAGTGGATGAGGAATTGCGATTTGGATTCCCTTGTGGGTGGCTCTGATTTTTACTGATGCCATTGTCTCAGGCAAGACTCTTAACTTCTCAGTCCATATCTGCCCACATCCGCTTGCTTACAGGGTGGTGACCAGGACTCAAGATCATCATGAACCTGAGCACATTTTGTAAAGTGTAAAAGCGTGGTACAAATAATACAAATATTATTTCATGAACACCTGTGAAGGATACATTGGCAACGTGTGGAAATTTTTAAGTAGAAAAGACAAAGGATCATTGCAAACATTTTCCTGAAAGTTTTTTGGCTATTCTCTGGCTACAGGAGAAGCATGGATAAAGAAAGGTAACTTGGTTAAGACTTAATTCACAGAAGAGTTAGGATAACAGATAAGCCAAGCATCTGGACATTGAAGCACAAAATGTCTTTCCTCCCCGAATGCCCGTTTTCATAGAGTCTCTTAGTTTCTTGGTTTAAACTTTTTCCCCTCTAACTTCCATGGTCTGTCAGTACTCAGGCTGAGAACTCTTGATGGGTTCATAAGCAGTGGTCATAAGAAGAACGCACTTTTCCTGTTTACCTAAATGCAGGTTATAGCTTCTCCTTAAGGGTGTGATTTTTTCCCTCAAGGTAATACTTGAGTAGTTGGGAGAACTATCATGCACTTTAGTATATATGTTCTGAAATCTGTAATTTTTACATACAAAGGCAAGTATTTTAACTTAAGAGGTGTATTCTCCACTTGCCATTCCTACCTAATCCTTAAGCACAAAGGTTACATCTTCTTTTATTCTGTAAAAGCACAGAGATTAAGGCCATGCACAAAGAAAAAGGTGTTCTTGAAATCTTCATGGGTATGTTTGTTTTCTTTCTCTTGGAATCTGGGACCCAATAGAGCCCATTCATTTTTCAAAGCTTTGATCTTCATTAAAAAACTGTAATCTGATATTTATTTCTTCTCCTAAGAAATAGTGAAACATTTGTAATTTTTTTGTAAATAAAAAATTATAAGGAGGGCTGCCTGGGTGGCTCAGTCGGTTGGGCAGCCGACTTCAGTTCAGGTCATGATCTCACGGTCTGTGAGTTCGAGCCCCACATCGGGCTCTGTGCTGACAGCTCAGAGCCTGGAGCCTGCTTCCGATTCTGTGTCTCCCTCTCTCTCTGCCCTTCCCCTGCTCACGCTGTGCCTCTGTGTCTCTCAAAAATAAATAAACATTAAAAAAAATTAAAAAAATATTATAAGGAACCAGTCATCCTTTAAAACATATGCTCACCACCCCATTGTAAGGGAAGCAGTATGAGATATTAAAAAGAAAAAAATTAATCATCTTTTTATAGACCTGTGAATTTACGAAAACCTATGAAACTGACTGAAATTCATAAATGATATAATATAGTATACTAAAGTAGTCCATGTACTTGAATTAACTTTTTGAAGCAAAACAGCTTTATAGTACCCTTCTGGTACTAATTTCAAGTCTGGAAAAATGGGAATAAGGATATTTTCATTAACCTTTTAAGTTGAGGCTCTGATTCAATTTAGTACAGTGTGAAGGAGGGGAGTTGTGACTATAATATTTTATTATGTCAGGATGGCATGATATGGACACAGTGAACAAATCATTGTGTAGAAAAATACTAATATTTTCATCATGCAAATTGCAAGGCACTGAAAATATTTTAAGGTGTTAAGAAGCTAATTTTAAAGTGAGGATTCTTTTAATCAGTGAAATTAAATGCTTGGAGTGTGGTTTTCTTGATAATTTCAGGCTGTTAGCTTTTGCTCTAATCTCACAAAATGCTTTTCATGTAAATACTTTAGAAAACATCTTTGGACAGCTCACCATTTATTTTGAAATAAACATCTTTTGGGGTACCTGGGTGTCTCAGTTGATTAAGTGTCCAACTCTTGATATTGGCTCAGGTCATGATCTCATAATTGTGAGGTAGAGCCCTGTGTCCAGCTCCATGCAGAAGGTGGAGCCTGCTTGGGATTCTCTCTCTCCCTCTCTCTGCCCCTCTCCTGATTATGCTCGCTCCCTCGTCTCTCTCTCTCTCTCAAAATAAACATTTTTAAAAAAGAAATGAACATTTTTCCCCAATGAATTATGAATTAGCTTTCAGGGTCACTTAAAGTTTTTCATGGATATTTCCTATAGAAATTCTGAAAATGACAACATTGATTAATTTGAAGAACTATAGATACTTGAAAAATATTTAACCAAGGTTCCTTCTCTGCATTTTCTCCCAGTAAGAGAAGACAGGTGTCTGGGCAGACTCTAGGCGTGGATGTAGGAGAAGCTGCCTCATTTGAGGAAGTTCTAGGAGACTGAATCCTAGCAGCTCTGGGCTTAGGTTACCTGCAGCCAGGACTGCTTTTAATTAGAAGCTTACTTCTCTTTTTCTTTTTCTTTCTTTTTTTTTTATTTTTTAATTTTTTTCTGGGGGGAACACCGTGGGAAGGGCTGGGGAGGATTGCTGTGTTAGATGAAGTTTGTAAAACTCCTTTATTGCTCATAGGAAAAACTCCTAAAGGGATGGAAGAGGGGTCCAGGAAGAATGTTCCTTTAGTAACACGGCTGAGCATTCTTAGACTTCTTTGCACAAAGCAAGCAATTAGTGGAGGCCCGTCCGCTGGATGTCTGACAACAGCCTTTTATTATTCCAGCAGCCTCTTTTCATTCAACATCTACAGGGTGGCAATTAAAAAAAAAAAAATGAAGTGCCAATTGTTTAGAAAGTCACCATCTCTTCCACTGAAGTGGGGGTGGGGGTGGGATCAAGAGAGAAACAAGCCAGTTTAGTAACGTGTTGCATGTGAAATGATAAACTCATTCTAGAGCTTAATGCCTTCCATTTCTTCTGGAACCTAGAGACCTAAGGATGCTCTCACCAGTCTAGCACCCAACCCTGAAATTTACTTGCCCTACCTTAAGTTTCTCAAGGAATCTGAAATACATGGCTTATCCCCAAACTGAGATAGGCTTTAGATGTTAAAGTATTTCTCATTCCCCCATCCTGTTAGCCAAGTATTTGCATATTAACTGGAGCCTTCTAAATATAATGGCTTATCCCTAAAGAGGTTCTCTAATGAAGGGATTATAGGTTAAGTGGCAAATGAATGCCAAAGACATTTGGGTAAGCCAATTAACCTGATGGTTTTTCACAGTTAATTATCATTGAATGAGCAGAGGTTAGTGCCCAGAGTGAGTGGACTACTTTTAGATGAAATTGATAATTTCCTAATTACTTAAAACAATGAAGATTTTTTAAAAGAATTTTTTTTTCTAAAAAGTGAGTGCAGTTTATTGGTACCAATCGTTTCTAGTTAGACGTCATCAGAAATATATTGGATGCCTACTGTGTGCTAGGCTCCAAAAGATAAATTAGATGCCTTTCTTCTTTTTAAAAGTTAACAGTGCATTGGGGGAAATAAAGCAAGTTCTGACAAGATAATACCTGAGTCAAACCTGAAGATCACTGGGAAACTGATACCCAGCTAAGTCCCCCTCTGTTCGTGAGGACATTAGTACCAGACAGTAATGCTGGTGATTCCTGTTGCTCTATCCCTCAGACTTCACCCTAGCCAACTAACCTAGTCTTTTTTCAGCTCCCAAGCTTACCACCTTCTGTCCTTGACTCATGGTCTGTGAGAATATCGACCATCAGCCTGGAGATATCTTTGCAATTCCCTTACTCCTTCATGTAACTCCTTCCACACTTTTCTCCAGGAAGCTTTGGATCTTCTAAGACTGTTGGGGGTCTGTTTTGTTCTCCTAGAGGAGTCAGGATTTCATGGTAAAATAGTCTTTTTCATACTACAGTGAAACTGCCTGCACACTTATTTGCATCCTCTATTAAGCTGACTATATCTCAAAGTCAATGAATCTATTTTGCTACCATGCTATCAGCAGTGCCCTTTATATAAGTGTCTATTCTGGGGCACCTGGGTGGCTCAGTCGGTTGGGTCTCTGACTTCGGCTCAGGTCATGATCTTGCAGTTTGTGAGTTCAAGCCACGCGTCGGGCTCTGTGCTGACAGCTCAGAGCCTGGAGCCTCCTTCAGATTCTGTGTCTCCTCATCACTCTGCCCTCCCCTGCTCATGTTCTGTCTCTCTCTGTCTCTCAATAATACATTAAAAATGTTAAAAAAATATAAATGTCTATTCTATCACTGACTAAATGAATATATGAGTGAGTAAATAATTCTCTCTTTTTTTTCCTTTTTTCTTTTTTTTTTTTTTTTTAGTAAATAATTTTCTTATGACAAAATTCCCTTTTTTGGGGACTGATTTTCAGTAGGGGATGGAAGAGGGAATATCAGAATTACTCGTGCCCCATTTTCAACACATTGATTTCCTCCTGCTCCTGCTGAAGTGTCTTCCACATATCATCCCATTTGGGAAACCTGTTAGTTGTAGAAAGAAGTCAGAGTTGTTAATGGGAATGTGTAAGTACTCAATGTCAAAATTAAGCCTATTTGCAACAATAGCTGTGAAAGACGTTGGGGGAGACTATGACACCACAAAGGAACATGGGGGATTGCGGCCTATTTGGGCAGATGTAAACTGAACAGCAGTCCTGGCAGAGGAAGGAAAGGAATGATTTGAGCAAAGGCCTGGAGGCTGGGAAGTTTGGATGACATTAAGATGCATATAGAGAAGTAATGGGAGATTGGCCTAGAAGGCATAATGGGGATGGCTATGAACGCTGGGCTGTGAAGGATGTTTATTATGGTAAGAAATAGGGCATGATGAGGGAATTTTGTGGAGCAGAGTAGTGGTGTTAGAGTTACATTTCAGGAAGTTTCTCTCTTCACAGCATGTGTATAGTGGATCAAAGAGGGAAAGAAAAGCAGTTAGGGATAACTATTTAGTTCAGTTTAACAAACATTTATTATGAGCCTAATCTGCGTTGGGCACAGGGAGAAAACATAGGGCATAATTCCTTCCATGAGGGGACTTAACAGCCTAACGAAGGAAAGAAAAATGAATAGGCAGTTTTAGGAAGCATGCTAAGCAGTACAGGCAGGAAATAATGAAAACCCGAATGAGACTAGAACAGAGAAGTTAAAGGCAGATTCAATAGAGATTTGCAAGTTGGATTTTCTCTGAGGTTCTGAACAGTACTAAAATATCCTTAACCAGTTTAAAGATGGATGTAGGAGCAAAGAGAGAAGGAGCCCTCATGCACAACCTTGATGACAGTGTTGGAGGAATGATGGTACTTAATGAGGGGCTTATAAGAACAAGGAGATAGATTGTGGGGAAAATTACTTGGATTCCACCTCACTAAGTTTAAGATACTAAAAGGGAAACTAACAATGTTGATAATTCCAACATACTGTTTTGTTTAGCACCCTCTTGGTTGTGGATGTCCAAATGACCACTCAAAGTAACTTATGACTAAGGGGCATTTATTGGTTTATTTAACAGTGTTATTAGCTTTAGGCATGATGGGATCCAGCTGCAGTAGGAATGATCTCTTTGTCTCCTAGATCTGGGTTTTTTGGTGTTGGCTTCATTCTTAGGCAGACTCTCTCTTTTCAGGGAATTCTCTAGCAGCCCTAGGATTTCATCTCATTCTCAAAAGAAGAGGTTTTTTCCCAGCAGACTCTTGGGGTTGTATTTGACTCTGAACTGACTTGCTGCTAAATCAGTTGTTGTGTCCAGAAATGAAGATGGGGGATTATAGTACATTAATTGGCCAAATCATATGAGGACCATTCATCAGGAGGTAAGGGCAGCCTCACCCTATCCATATGGACTAAAAGTCAATGTGGGTTATTCTCAAAAGAAAAGAAAAATAGGACACTGTCAACTAGAAGGGACCCCAAGCCACAGCAAGTATTCATTACACAAGGCTCTGTAATTTTCAAACATTTTAAGTTAACATTGCTTTGTTTGATCTTCAACATAACAGTTTGTGGGAAGCGTGTTATCTGTCATCCATAGGTAAGGACACTGAGCTTTAGGGAGACTAATTGGCCAAAGGTACTACTCGTAGTGGTAGTGAAGGAACCAGGGTGTCATCACTCTTTCTTCCATTCAGGTGTGGATGTCAAGTGGGCAGTTGGAAGTGAAGGCTCATGAACAGCACCCAGGCTGGAGACACAGCTGTAGAAGGCAGCTCTTGAGTTGGAGATATTGGAGATGATTGACCATAGAGGCGGAAAGTGTAGAGAGAAAGGTCAGGGAACAGAAGAGAGAAACCTCCATATTTGGGAGAAAATGTGAAGGAGATGCTAGTCAAGGAGAGTTAGAAAGAGGTAGCCAAAAAGGGAGGAGGAAACTCGAAAGACTAATGTATTAAAGATCAAAGATAAGACATCATAGGTGTTTATTATCTTAAGAGTGTCATTAAAGCTTAATGGAATTTTAAGTGAGATAGATACCCATGGCCATGATCCATAGATTTTGAAGCCTGTAAACATAATGAAGGCTAGCGTCACTTGCTTGGTGTTGATGGTAATACTAGTACTAATAATGATACCAGCTAACATATTACATATATGATGTTATATATACACATTATATTACATCTAACAGTGAACCTTCTGCTTACTGATTTACTCCTCACAATGATCCTGTAAGGCATGTACAGTTATTATTCTTATCTTACAGATGAGAAGACTGAGGTACCCTAGACTTTAGTTTCATTGGCTCTGGAGTCCATTTTTTTTTTTTTTTTAACTTCTGCATTTCACTGTTCTCCTGGGGCACGGACAGGCCTCCTTGGGTAGCACTGAAGCAGGACAGGTTAACAAAGGTCATTCTTTTCCTTCTCTCTCTTCTAGAACCAATTTCAACCCATCATTTGGATTTTTTTTTCTTTTTTAATTAAAAGTTTGGCCTTACCTTTCAGTGGAACAATTGAAAGCACTTTTGGAAGAGGGTGCCATTTGATGTTTGAAGAATGGAAGCATCTTTTCTGCTCCGACGGACTCATGGTCATTTATGCAGGTGTTTGTGACCGAAAAGGTCAATGGACAGAAAAAATAGCAGTGAGAGAAACACACACAAGGACAGTTAGGATGGCAGTGTCCCACCATTCATCAGTTTTACAAGAGTGTTGGCCTTTGTCAACATTTCCTAAAGGAAAAATCATAAGGCAGCAAAAACAAAGAGCCACAAATGAACAAAACTGAAACAGGTTAAGACCTCCGTGGAGACTCGAGGGACTGGATCTTTTTGCTTCACAAGACAGCCTCTCAGTCGTGTGTTCTCTGGAGAATTCTGCCTGCAACTGTTTCTTTTTCACATCTGCTGCTCCGATGTTCTTCACCTTTCCCGGAGTGGAAAATTTCCTAATTCCTTAGTGTCTTTCTGAATTTTCAACACCAATTCATAGCAGTAACCTAAGAAATTGTATCAGCCTGAAATTTTGTTTTGAGTTAAGGGTTTGCATTAGCTGAGAAATGGCAGAAGAGGTTTGCTATTTCCAGTCTGGTCTCTTGTAAGAAAATGCAAATGGGTGAAAATCTATTATGCTTCATGTTGAACGATTACCTTTACTTCTCATTTTGCTGGCAGATTATTTAGATTCTATTAAAGGCTTTTGGGTTCGTATTTTCTTAATATGATGTGAGGGATGCGTAATACATCCCTTATCACTGACTTGCATGTGTGACATGACTTATATACTAAAGCCAAGTACAATTTAGTCTTATTTCACGTCTTTTGCCATAGTATTCATTGGTTAAATAAAAACCTGCCTAAGCAGATAACACCCATGAGAGAATTTTATCATACTGAAGGGTCCCTTAGTATAACATGTTTTGCACATGGGTAAAGTGTACCTTTGCTCTTCCACTTTTGTTCCATTAACACTGTCCCCTAATTTTTTTTCTATAGTATAAATTTAGGGCTGTGTCTCAGCAAAGTTTTCTCTCATGGCAAAATTATGAGATTCGTTAATTTTGTTTGTTGTTTTGTGAGAGTTAGTTGTATAGTATATCTTGTTGGGTTCCACAGATGACTAGATTTATTCCTATAAATATAAGAAATGCTGGCAACTTTGTATAGCTTTTTTAAAGCATGCATGCTTTTCTTTTCCTGAGAAAGTCTTTGTGGAGTTGGTTATGGAGCTGAACTAACAGCATGTAGAAAACCTGGTTTGGAGAACGTGGTTCTCTATCTGATGTGGGTCTGCCAGTGAGAGGGCGAAGAAGGATGGTCCTGAACAAAATGTGGCTTCCAGCTTTCCTCACTGCATTTGCAAAGCCTTCTCCCAGAATGCTTTGCCGTCGAGCTTTCTACTGCTCTGACTTTAATGGCTTGAATGTTTCTGCATTGATATTAGAGAAATGCACATCAATATCTAGGTTAATGTTTACTAGAGGCCAGTTGGCTTTTCATTCTGAATTGTCTGAAATCAGCTCTCTCTGACAACACTGTTTGGCAGTTTGGCAGTTTTTCATATTTCTTTTAAATTTTAATTACAACCCATCAAGTCTTAAGCAGTTACTTCTGAGTTAGACTCTTGATGAATGTCATAGCAGGGTGTTTTAATTTAATGGATCCAGAGTAACATCTGTTTCTAATATTTTAAAAGCCAATTTATATGGAAATTCATTTAATACACAGTCAATACACGGAGACTTGTAAAAATAAAAATAAATATGGAAAATCAAACCACTGTGATATAGTAGGTCTTCTGTTAACAAAGGAATTCACCGATGGCTAGGTTCAGCTGCTTCTACCTAACACCCAAAATATCACAGCTTAAACAAGATAGCAATTTATTTCTCATACTCACAAAATGGAGAAGTAGTTAGCTTAGAGCCAGTGTGGTCTACCATAATAGGGACTCAGTTTTCTTCAGTCTTATTGCTGTGCTCTGCAAGGCATGACTTCTTTTCCTAAGAATTCCTTATGGCCCAGGATGCTGGAACTCCAGCTATTACAGCTGTGCTTCAGCAAGAGCATGGAGGAGTAGACAAGGGAGGGAATAATACTAAGCCTTTTTCTTTAAAGGACACTTTCTAGAAGTAGTCTGAAGCATTCCACTTATGTTGCACTGGCCAAAAAATAGTCACATGATTGTATTTAGCAGCAAGGGAGATAGGAAATGAAATATATTTTTCGATGACTATGTACCCAGCTAAAAATTAAAAGATCTGTGAGCACGGGAAAAGGGGAGAACAGATGTTGGAGAACAACTTTCTGTGCCACATCGAGTATTTTTTAAAATATCATTTTAATAGGCCTTCAGCCTTTTATTGAGCATCTAGAAAGTCAACTAGTTCTCATGAATAAATAATATATGTAGAAGGACTAGCGTGGTGTTTGGCTCAAAAAAGATAATCATGACTACTGTTGATAGGTTTTAATTCTAACCCCTAAATGCATCTAATTTCAGAGACTGTGTGTCAAGCTGACTTTAATAAGGGAGTTTTGAACACGGTACCCCAGTCTTTATAGAATAATAACAACAACAACAGCTCCCATAGCCCAGATTTCATTGGCACTAGGTCTCCAGAACACTCCTGTATTGGGAAAGGAGTGTTCTTTGCTTTTCTATATAGAAGATAAATGAACAATTATGAGTGTTAACTGTCTTCAAGGTAAAACTATTATTACAGAAACTAAAGCTCAGAGAGGGTAATTGGGAAGCAATTTAAAGAAGCAGTTGAAAATGAGCATTGCCCCATCATTTTACCCCAACTGGAGCTTCAACTGTTATTTCCTCTTGCTGTGTCACCTTGGATGCGTTTCTTAATGTGTTTGGATCTGTTGTGTTTTCCTCTTTTTGAAGATACTCAAGTAAATTACAGAGCATGTTTCCCCTTAATCCAGGGCTTTTTCAACCTCGTTTTGGTAATACTCATGTGGAAATTCCTTTGATCATACCTGCCTTGCAGTGAAAGGCTGAACCGGTGGAGGGGCTAGAGGTTAAAGTCATCAGGTGGCTTCCTATCATATATTCTTAAGATGCCCAAATGCCCACACCCCTTCAAAAGCCCTGACATCACTCCAGGCAAGAGACTTCTAATAATGGAGTAGGTGTTTTGACCATCTGATTTCTCTGTCCTTCTAACTCATGTACCTCTATTGAGTTCTTTAAGTACGGAGATGGACTAAGGATGCAAAACATTCAAGATGCCTCCCTGTTCTCTGGAAGAGGGATAATGGCCTAGAGCAGGGATCCTCCCAACTGAACCATTTACAGACCCACATTGGTACTTTGTCTGCATATACCAGTACTGTTGGTTCCTTAACATTTGTCTTTACGTTGACTTTTTAATTTTTAACAGCTTCATTCTGAGCAAACATCTATGAAATCCAGTTTTGATTTGATAATTAAATTTCCTTTCAAATACACATTAAAATAAATATAATCTTTAAAATTTTTACAAGGTTTGCCTGTGTATCTTCTCACATACTTGCAGTGGTAGGTCGATCACATTTTCCCACATTTCGGGAACCGCGACAGAGGGAAAGAGCACGGGCCGTGGAACTCTGCCCTGTTATTTCCATTTGTGTGACTTTGCAACTATTATTGATTAAGCATTCTTAACCATAATTTGCTCACTTGAGAGATGTAGATAATATGTGCCTCATCATTTACTCTAAGGATTAAACAAGATACAGCCAAGGAGACTGTTACAGTGCTTGGCGCATAGCAAGTTCTCAGCGAATACTAGGTTATTCTTTCTTAAAGTCTGGAGATACCAGGCATGCAGGCCTGGAACTACTAGTTCTCAGAAGCAGAACACAAGGCCTAGATGATTGCAAGTCCTAGGCATTCTTCCTAGTCTCTCCAGCTCTCCCTTGCTACTCAAAGTGTGGCCCAAGGACCAGCAGCATCAGCATCACCTGGGAACTTGTTAAAACTGGAATCTCTGGCTACTCCCCAGACCTACTGACTCAGCACCTGCCTGTTAACAAGAACCCCCAGTGATTTATGTGTGGGAGAAGCAGTGCCCTGGCACAGATATTCTATCTAAGGTCTGTTTCTTTTCTGGTAGGGAGCTAGTCCTTGCTCTAAGCAGATCTCTGCACCAGGATCACTAGTAACACCTGCCCTGTGCTTTGTAGAAAATGCAGATTCTCAGACCTCACATCAACCTGCACCTGTAATCTGCATCTTTAGCCATACACCCCATGATTTTTTAAGGCAGTCGTTTGACACCTGCTGTAGTAAGTCTTAAACCTCTGATAGAAACTGCATTTATTCCCCAAACGTATTCGCATTTGAACAAACAAGAAAGCTTTTGAGGAAGAGAGATACAACCCTAATTGTAGTGTTAGTAAGCATTCAGGGGAGGATCTGAATTCAATCCACATGTGAAGGCTTCCATCAGACTCATTCGCATTAATCCCGCATACCTGGAATCCCATCGTACACAGGACAACAGCTTCCCAGAAGGCAGTGTCTTAGCAATGTCATATACAGTTGACCCTTGAACAACACAGGTTTGAATTGCGTGGGTCTACTTATACATAGGTTTTTTCCAACAGATACAGTACTGTAAATGCATTTTCTCTTTCTTAGATTTTCTTCATATTGTTTTCTCTAGCTTACCTTACTGTAAGACTACAGTATATAATACATCTAACATACAAAATGTGTGTTAATCGACTGTTCATGTTATTGTTTAGACTTCTGGTCAACAGTAGACTATTAAATATTGGGGGAGTCAGAAGTTATGCTTGGATTTTCCACTGCATGAGGGTCGGCACCCCTAACCCCCATGTATGACAGGAGTCAACTGTATTTTTTTCTTTTTCCAAAATTTTATATTTGATTTTGTGTGAACATTTTGTTTTTTAGCCGCGCTATCAAGACTAATCAAGACCTTCTCCCAGAAACTCCCTGGACACACATTTTCTACAATGATTTTTGGGGGACTCTTCTAACCCATAGCGGCAGCCACAAATCCTACCGGCCCCTCTGCACTCTTTCTTTTCGCCTGAACCATGCCATTGGAGGGCTGAATCCCTGGAGTTATCACCTCGTCAATGTCCTGCTGCATGCGGCAGTCACCGGTGTCTTCACGAGCTTCTCCAAGATACTCCTTGGGGACGGATACTGGACGTTCATGGCTGGCTTGATGTTTGCCTCTCATCCCATCCACACGGAGGCCGTGGCAGGAATCGTGGGACGGGCCGATGTCGGGGCCAGTCTCTTCTTTCTCCTCTCCTTGCTCTGCTACATTAAACACTGTTCTACAAGAGGCTCCTCGGCCAGGACTTGGGGCTGGTTCCTGGGGACAGGACTGTGTGCAGGATGCAGCATGCTGTGGAAGGAACAAGGAGTGACCGTGCTGGCCGTGTCGGCGGTGTATGATGTCTTTGTCTTCCACAGGCTGAAAATAAAACAGATCTTACCTACCATCTACAAAGTAAGTGATTGTGGACACTGGAGCATTGGGTTACTGAGCCGTCCCCTTGCCTGGTCCTCCCCCCCCTCCGCCCCCCCCCCCCCCCCCGCCCCCGTTTAAAAAGCAGATTTGTTCCTCTTCAAAGAGAATTTAAAATAAGCTGTGTTTTGATCTTCAGTAAGTGGAAGTGTCCTTTTTGACCTTTCCCTACTAACATGGGTTTCATTCCTTGACTGTTTTATTTCTTGGGTTTCTTATTTTCATGATTTCAAAGGGTTCTGGTAGCGGGACAGTTTTGCCTTGTAAAGATTATGCACCTTTAGTATTTATTTTTAATTCATTTTTTTAAATTTCAGCCCCAATTCTCTGTAATGCAGTAAATGGCTTATAATGTGTATTTATAAAAGTATCGGAGCCGATAATAGAGCCAGATGCTAAAGTCTATAGAGGGAAATCCTCTGCCATTTCTTAATAGTACTTTTCCTGATCTGACTTTAGAAAACAGCCCTTCTCTGCAGTGCCCTGGGAGCTCAAATTTTTAAACAATGACTCATCTTCACCTCTTCCTTGTTTTACTGAATAAGAATAGAAGAGTCAAAACAGAAAGAGGTTATTATAAATTATGCCCTGAGGCCAATTAAGACCTTTGCCTCAGGGCTTAATATTTACTCTTCTGTAGTCCCTCAGTGGCTTCCAATGCAGCCTGGTTTAAAGGTCACAGAAGCACTTTCAGTTCCCCACACACCTAAGAGACCCAGTTTTTGGCTAGTGTGTTCGGGGAAGGTATTGGGCAGACAAAGGTATCTTGAGAAACTGCCTCTTTCCCATCTTCCCATTCTCTAATTCATAATAAACTTACCCTTGCTTTGCCTTTTAGTATAAAGGATGCACTGGGGCAGTGCTTGCAACTCTTGGCCCTGTCCTAGACTCTTCTCCTTCCTTTTGGACTCTTAAGTGAGGAGCTATGATTTTGGATACTTACCTTGAGAAAGGTGTCAACTTTTCTAGTTTTGTCTACTTCTTCCCCCTCACCCTGTCAGTTCTTCACTGTATTTAAAATCAAATTTGAAGAAATTGAAGTGAAAATATTAAAGGAAATAGAAGCATTTATTTATTTTTTTAATGACTTTTTTTTTTTTTTTTTCACTTAGTAGGCAGAGTAATTACTGCTGTGCTCTGTGCTCTGTGGGGAAGCATAACCTTTTCAGTTAGAACTCAAGATCAAGTGCTTAATGAAGTTCTTTTGTGATTTCAATTATATGCTGAAGCTTTAAAAGAAAACTCTGTGCAGAAGTTTGATGCCTAAAACAAGAGTTTGAAAGTCAAACTCTTGGGGCGCCTGGGTGGCTCAGTCGGTTGAGGGTCCCACTTTGGCTCAGGTCATGATCTCGCGATTTGTGAGTTCGAGCCCCGCGTGGGGCTCTGTGCTGACAGCTCAGAGCCTGGACCCTGCTTCAGATTCTGTGTCTCCCTCTCTCTCTCTGCCCCTCCCCTGTGCGCTCCCTCTCTCTCTCTCTCTCTCTCTCTCTCTCTCTCTCTCTCAAAAATAAACATTAAAAAACATTTAAAAAAAAAAAAAGAAAGTCAAACTCTTGATTTCAAATAAATTTTAATTATTCTTTTAGGGAGATTTAGAGAGAGAAATCTTTTTTGTTTTACAACCACATCAGGGACGCCTGGGTGACTCAGTAGGTTAAGTGTCGGACTTGGGCTCAGGTCATGATCTCACAGTTCGTGAGTTCGAGCCCCGCATCGGGCTCTGTGCTGACAGCTCAGAGCCTGGAGCCTGCTTCAGATTCTGTGTCTCCTTTCTCTGACACCCCCCCCCCCCATGCTCATGCTCTGTCTCTGTCTCTCAATAATAAATAAAAACGTTTAAAAAAAAAAACAATAAAACCACATCAACAACAATAGCAAAGCTTTCTTGTTTTACTGGAAATATAGATAGAATACTTAAAAATCATGGTCTTTGTCCTGTGGAGAGTGACACCTATTTGAGGACACTGGGTATTTCAAGACCTAGCTTGAACATTGTGCTTGAACATTCTACAGAATTTCCATTTTACCATCTCATGAAATATGAAATGATTTTGATATATCAGTTCAGGACTTGGTTTTAGGACCGTTTGAAGTTCTAAGAAATTTTCAGTTTTCTAAGCATATTTTCAAGCACAGAATTGCTGATGGAGATCCTTATTATAATTCTGTCCTTTACAATATTTGGGACATACCTATAAAAAGAAATTATTCTTTATCTTAAGTTAATATTTAAACAAACTTTTTTAATGTTTATTTACTTTTGAAGGAGAGAGACACAGAGCCTGAGCGGGGGAAGGGGCAGAGAGAGAGAGGGAGACATGGAATCTGAAGCAGGCTCTAGGCTCTGACCTGTCAACACAGACCCCAACATGGGGCTTGAACCCAGGAACCGTGAGATCATGACCTGAGCCAAAGCCTGTTGCATAACTGACTGAGTGCCCCCAGGCACCCCTGAAGTTAAATTAAAAAAAAATTTTTTTTTAATTATTTAAAAAAAATTTTTTTCAATCTTTATTTTTGAGACAGAGCACACGTGTGGCGGGGGAGGGCCAGAGAGACAGGGAGAGACAGAATCCGAAACTGTCAGCGCAGAGCCCAAAGCAGGGCTCAAACCTCATCGACTCTGAGATCTTGACCTGAGCTGAAGTCAGACACGAACTGACTGAGCCACCCAGGTGCCCAGTTTATTTATTTATTTTGAGCAAGAGAGGGAGTAAGCTGGGGAGGGGCAGGGAGAGAGGAAGACAGAGAATCGCAGGCAGGCTCTGCGCTGTCAGCAAGAGCTGGATGGGGGCTCGAACTTAGGAACCACTGTACCACCGTACCAGTGTGAGAGCATGACCTGAGCTGAATCGAAGAGTGGGACTCTTAACCGACTGAGTGCCCCAAGCACCCATCTCTGGAGTTAAATTTTCACTGAGCATCCTGCTTAAGAAAACAAGAAATGTCACTAGCAAGAGAACTCCTAGCAGCAGAGAGTGTGAAGCACCTCCCGTGTCATGGGAAAGGACTTAATACTTTGAAGTTTCGGTGTCCTGAGAAGTTTCCAAATGGAAAGTTGCCTAGACTGTCTGGCAGCCATTGCTTGTGGGCAAGGGAAGTAGTTGAAGCAACAAAACAATCTGAGAGTCGCTATCTCAACTCCGCTTTTTCTTTCATTCTCAGATTTGGGGCCAATGAGCTTAATGAGAACATTTTAGTAGCAGATTGTATAGATTTGCAAAGGACCGTAGAGACCATCTATACCATACCAGTCCCTTTATTTCCAGCGAAGGTATAGAACACCAGAGGTGTCAAGGTCACCTATAAAAGGTAGAATCACTGGAACTAGGATACTTATTTGTGTGTGTTTAGCGATCATTTTACTCTATTGTGAAGATGTGAAGATGAATGAACAGATGTTAAGTCAAATGACTTACCTAGAGGAGAAGACAGTAACATGGAATCAAATATTCACTCACACTGGCTGAGTATCCTTGGGCTAGTTCAGTGACTCATTTCTTTATCTGGAAATGGAGACTGTTCATGTTCTGTTTTACAGATGTGAAGGTTGTATGAAATCATGGGGTGTTCAGTGTGGACTGGGTGCCCAATGTCTGGAAGGCACCTGATGCATATTGAAGAGAAAGAAGAAATACCAGTGGAAAATCTAATTCTTTATTTTAAGGAAGAGAAGGCCAAAAGATAAACTTCTATTAGTCTTTAAACATAAAGTGGTTTTGAAAGCATATGACTTAGGAATCATCTAAGGCTGAAGCATGAATATTTAAGCAAAAACTTTCATTTAGAATTTTATGACTATGCGGCTTGTAAACACGGCATAGATTACATATGGAAGTTATAGAAAATTCCATTTTCTGTCTTTATAATATATAGATTTCTATGCCTGGGGTGAGTTAGAAGAGACTCTGAAGGAAGTGAATTAAAAGACTTTAGAAGGTCCTTTTCAACCTTAAAAGAATAAATCATCTTAAATATCTTGCCAATTAACTCCGCATCATGGTTTGCCAGATGAAATAAACTTCCCTGCTCTATTAAAACATAACTTTTATATAAACAGAAAGCTCCAGCGCACAAATGTTTAACTCTGTTATGCAAACCAGTGAACCAGCCAAGTACTCAAAACCCAAAATGGCAGACCTCTTAAAGCTGGAAATTATTAGGACCAGAGGGGCAAGGCTCTGTTTTGATAGTTTCATCAGTAATGTTTTTCTCATAACAGTCACACTCAAGTTCTTTCTTCACAGTGTTGGTTTTAGTCCTGCACCTTTTAAAAGGTTTTGGGCCCCAAACTCAAATGCACACCAGGGTCAGGCAGAAGGGACTGGTGGAAGCAAGATCGTGCCTACCTCTAGGACTCCTCTTCATCCAGTATTACAATAAGGAAATACAGGTTTGGGTTTGGTAGAGTTTCAGATTTTTCTCTTCCCTCTTGTCCTCTCTCCTCCCCTCTTTTTGAGAGAGAGAGACAGAAAGAGAGAGAGCAGGCAGGTGAGCTGGCGAGGGGCAGAGGGAATAGGAGAGAGAGAATCTTAAGCAGGCTCCTCACCCAGTTCAGAGCCCGACGCAGGGCTGGATCTCATGGCTGTGTGATTGTGACCTGAGTGGAAACCAAGAGTGGGACACTTAACCTGAGCTACCCAGGTGCCCCAGGTTTGAGGTTTTTTTCTAAGAAGACAGGCCTGGATCTTTCTATGACATTTCTTGTTATTTAAAATCAATTACTAATTTAAAAACAAATAAACTCTATTTGGGCCAGACGAAGAAAGTCCTTTGGATGGCTGAATTTGGCCACAATTCTTGGCTGCCATTTTTTTGACTTCTAAGGCTCGTGGAGATGGTGCACATGTCTATATTGTAGAAAAGACTTTTGCACTTCTGCAAAGGAAATATGAAACTCTTCTTTTTCTTCAAAGTATGTAAAAAATAGTAAGAATCTGGCATATTATAGATACTTTATTTAGCACTTAATAAACACATAATCTTTATATGTGCTAGGCACTATTCTGAATATGCTAAAACATAAACATATTTAATTATATAATAAGTGCTTATTGAGAGAATATGACTTATGACCTACAAATATGGTTTGAATATGACATGAAATAATAGAATCATATGGCTGTTGATAGTTAAAAGATTTTTTTAAAAACTTTTTTAGCATTTATTATTGAGAGAGGGAGACAGAGTGCGAGCAGGGGAGGGGCAGAGAATGGGGGAGACACAGAATTTGAAGCAGGATCCAGGCTCTGAGCCGTCAGCACAGAGCCCAACGTGGGGCTCGAACTCACTAACCGTGAGATCATGACCTGAGCCGAAGTTGGACGCTTAACTGTCTGAGTCACCCAGGTGCCCCTTGTTTTTGTGTTTAATAGTTAGCAAGATTTATAAGAAAACACTGACTATAAAATTTTGAGAAGTGTGTATGAACAAAATGAGTGTTCATAACCATCTTAAATTTTTTGAATGTTCCTATTCTTAGGTTCAGCATTCTGTTTAAGGTGTTTCCTACATTGTCCTTGGCATCTAGTGTACCATCTGACACATAGTAGGCACTCAGTAAATTGTTGAATACACAACTTGTTTCAGATTTGCCTTGGAAAATTGTGTGCCTGAGATGTTAAAGTGAAATCCTATCCTCTTCCTTTTATACAAATGAGATTTCATTCCTGGTTAGTGGGGTCCAGAAGGTAGAATTGGAAGAAATGCATGTCGGAAAAATGTTGAAAAGTAGGTTTTCTTGACTTCTCATCAAATGATTGTTTTAGCCTTTCTTAGGTGACTTTCACTTACTGAGTTTTATGTGGTCAAAAAGTAAAGGGGGGTGGGGGAGGGGGACCCTTGAAACACACTTAAACTAGCCTTGCAAATACATGTTTGACTTTTATCTGCCCACAAAATTTTTTACAAGTCTCCCATGACCCCAGGAGGTACATGGGTAATAAAATCAGCAAAAGCAACATTTTTCTTACTTACCAAACATCAGTCATTGCTTGTTTTCTGTGCTTATTTAACATCTGTTAACTGTTTTAACGTGGAAACATCTTTTTTCTCTTTATTAGCCTCATAATCACTTATTCAGTTACAGGTGGAAAAAAAAATTAAAAGAAAAAAGGGAAGTCTGAAAACTAGTGTAACAATTCTAATAATAGCCCAGATTGATTTGGAAAAATAGCCCTGTTAGTTTGCTCTTTTAAGAATTTCTGTAAAAATGACTATCTCTGTTTCGCTATGGTTGCTTCCAAGATGTACGTTATCTGGACAACTTCCTTTTCTTAAAATTAAATTTTGTAGCTCTATTTCATGTAAATAAAATGTAGAGACTGTATTATGAGGAGATGGGGAGGCATTGCCACTTTTGGAAAACGAGTCATCTCTGTCTAGAAATAACTTTTTCATTTTAATGCTAAGCAGGATGTGAATGGTGGAGGTGAAAAAGTTTATCTTGGATGTTAGGTAAGCTTGGTTCTACATCAAAATGCAGTGATCAGACACAAACTAACAAATGATGATATATTTCTAAACTGTTTACAGGGTTTTACCTCGAGAATGTTTTCTGAGGGCGGGGGCTTATGTTCTATTGAAGGTTTGGTCACTGTTGTAACACTGTGGATATTAAACGTGGTGCTTCCGGGCATCTATTTTGTGTAACTCCCCCTGTAAAGAACAGCATGGAAAGGGGGGTGCATAGCCTACAGGTATTTGCACATTGAATCCACATGTGCCTTTTTATTTGATTAGCTGCTGGGGATGGCATTGGCACACATGTTATCATTTTCAGCTTTGTCCCTTTGCTTTCTCGACTAGGTTGTGGTTTTACTCAAGATGTGACTCTCCTATCGATTGTGCCGAATAAAATACGATATATTTGCTGTTTCTGATTTTCTTCAATCCACATCTGTGCCTCTCTACTTCAAGTAGTGTTCCCACTTTCTTACGATTTTCTTTCCTTTCATTTGCCTTACACTTGACTTTGTGAGAATTCAGATATAGCAAGATACTCTGATTCTGATCACAGTATTTCCTAGCATTATTGAAACTGGAGGGCTGACTATTTGTCATGTACTTACAAATGAATTTGGATTTCATCCCAGTAAACTTGTTGTAGCATTTAATATTCATGACCTATGGTACTTTGAAACTTTGAATAGCTGCCAACAGTGCTAACCAGATAACACCACAAATAAAGGTGAGGTTCAAAAATATTTTACAATTCAGAGAGTCAAAGATTAATATTAATCAGGTATTTTATTTCTGTAGGTTGCCTTCTTTGCTCAGCTGATTTAAGACGATTCTGTATTCTGGTTACAGTTTAAGTGCAAGTTGAGTAATTGAAATTTGGAAGCTGACTACTCTTGCCAGTTCATGTAATTCTTGCATTAGAGTGTTAATATTTGGAAGGGCGATCTGTTCACAGATTATCTTTTTATTGTTGTTGTTTTTCAAAGATTCACCTTTGTGCTAGATGCTGCATTAGGGGTGGTGGGGATTCAAAGATGAATGCACCAAATTCTACCCCTAAGGACATTTTAGAGTAAGCTTGGAAGTTGTAAATAGTACATGTAAATATAGAACTGAAATTCAAGCGGGAAAGTGGCCTGTAAGGAGGCTGTAAGGAAGGCACTGGGAATACGGGGCAGTTGTGAGGAAGGGGGTGTACTTTCTGCTGAGGGGATTAGGAAGCACTTTTAGGAGCAGAGACATTTGAGCAGGGCCCGGAATGGTGGTTCAGATGCAGACATTTATAATTGGAGAGGTGAGGGAGAGTGGAAGGTAGAGCCTGAGCACTGCACAGAGGGAAACTCATAGAAAGTTCCTGGGGACCACTGAGCAGTGGTTTTGGCAGATACGCGGAGTGCATGAAGTTCCACAGGAGAATGAATGAGGAAAGGTAGATGGAGACAGCTAGTATGTAAAATGGTGTAAGGACCTTTTAAGATATGTTGTGGCCCCAACAATGTTGGGAGACGAGGCATAGTTTTTAAATGGGCTTGTGCTTCTGCTGGGCCATGGAAGAAGCTTGGGGATGTCCAAGCCAGCTCCATTTTGCAACTTGAGAGGCTTTCTTCTGTGTCCTTCCTTGGGGACAGACCTGAGAGAGGGTCCCTTTGGTGATGAGACGAAGATTTGGATTCCGGAGGTTTATCTCATTCAGTGAGTGTGTTTCCTGCCATCTCATTCTTTAGCATAAAACAAAAGCCAGTTATTTTTCGAAATTAGATTATTTTACTTTTAACTGTATAGTATCTAGCATATTATTATATACTCCTAATGAGAAAAACAGGGAGTCCCTCAGGGCTTTCTCCTGTGTCCGCTCTTCCAGCACTGCTGAACAGTGTTCAAATGTTACAGTGAACGGCCACAAGTACAAAATCCCTCTTTGTTTTGCACTCCTTCTTACAGGAAGACAGAAACATTTTTCAAAATGGTCCTTTTTACAATACAGAATAAAATACTCTATCAGCACTGAATTTCAACCAGTTAACTCCATGTACCATCAGTGAAAATGACACGCAAATTGGACCTTGTGATGAATAAATAATGAGTCTCATTGAAATCATCTCTGCTGTTCTCATAATACTGTCTGGGATACGTATTACATCACTCGGCTCAATTTTCGATAACCTGCTGCCTCAGAGGAATCAGATTGACTGACGGGGATCTCATGAGTATCTGGTTACTTATATTCAACTGGGTACTGTCAATTTCACAGAAAAAACCGATGCGGTTTGCACAAATTTCAAATCATTGTCATTGCCTAGAAGTCAGATTCCTGACTTAAATGCTGGGAACAGTGGAAATGCTAATTTACTGTGACCTCTCAGGTGAAATTTAAGCTATAGAAAGGCCCATTCCAAGAGTGCATTAGAGACTCCTGAAAAGGCGTGATCAGGTAGGAGGTGGGATGGATAAAACTGAGTATTATCAAATTTATTGATAGTTGAAATCGTTATGAAATGTGACCGTTCAGTAAGGTTGCAAGGTGTGGTATGTTTTCATGTTTACATCTGGTCCATACCTAATGACCACAGTGTTCCTTTTTTCAAAAAGAATGGTAAGAAATCAAAAGGGGAACGCAGGCAGCCAAAGTATGCAGGGATTTGGCGCCAGGAAGGTCAGTGTGCCCTTGCTCTCCGGGCTTGTCTTCACAACTCTGCAGCACCCAGATGGCTCCTGCATGCTCTGTTGGTCTGATTAGAACTCTTGCATCAAGTGAAATAGCATGAATTCAGAATTTAATACATGTTTCCTCAGTAATTATGGCCTCGATTAGTGAAGTCAGTGTTTCAGTTCCAAAGGACACTTTTCTTTCTCTCGCCACATGTTTGCTCATTTAATTTCAGGAGATGAAATAAACTGCAAAGATTTCTTTGATATGATAAAGGAATCTACGGTGCCTGTGCCTGGTATGTGGTTGTCATTTTGCTTATAATTCAAAAGCCAGATACAAAGCAGACAGCAGGGACAACATGAGAAAAATGAAGGACAATTAAAAACAAATAAATGACTTGATTTTTAGTAAGAGAAGAAAAGGAAAAGGTATTTAGAATTTCCATTAAAATATTGCTAAACATAACTAAGCACCAAGTACTTTTAATAGAGCTCTTGATTATATGCAGTGTCACTTGCATTTAAAAATAGTTTGTGTATTTAAAAACTAAAAAAACAGAAAAAAATCTTAATATTTTAATTTTGTGAATTTTGAGTTGTCATACTCATTAGTAGTACCAACCTAGCCTTTTAAGAGAGCACTCTTAGTTTTCAGTGTGTTAACTCTGTCCCCTCCCCTTTAAAAGGGTGTGTGTGTGTGTGTGTGTGTGTGTGTGTGTTGTGTTATGTGTCCTATTAGAATAAATTGCATAAAGACATACTTATATACTATAGTCAGATTATACCAAAGTTATGTGTTTGGTATTGAGTGTATTTCCATAACTTTTATGAAATGGAAAACTCTAAATGACATAGAATTAATATTTCTCCTAATTTGAAGTCAGGCAAAGATTTGCCAGTTTCTGTGTTCCATGCAGTATAGCTTCTTTCTTCTTACGATCTTATGACCTGTGATAAGAAGTTAAATGTATCTAATCCTATAAAAACCACTGCTGTGTACTTCGAATAACCATTGGGTGTTTGGGTGCTCTCCTCCTGCACAGGTGCTAGTAAGGCCGTTGGGCAAAAGCTACAGGATTGGAGCGCCTAGATTTAGACGCAAATAGCAGTGACCTTGGATAAATGACTAACCGGCTTGCACATCAGTTACGTGGTCTGTAAAATAGGAGTATGATATTTGTCTTGCAGGGTTGTTAGGTATGAACATAGTAAACGTACACTCGCCCGCCAAGTTCCTTCCCTGTAGAAATATCATGGTCATCAGCGTGTCACAGTGTTTCCACATTTCAATAGTAACAAACTTTTCATCTGTCATTCTGCAGAGCCACTCAGTGTAGTTCTGGCTTTTCTCACGGGGATACAGGGTGAAGTGTCCATCAGAAAAAATGGAGTGTTAGCTATCCTGTTCACCAATGCTAACAATGTAAAGAATATTGAGGGGAAAAAAAAAACATTTTCAAGGATAATTCTTCTGACCCACACAATTTGATCATTTGTCTTTTGTTTAATCTATTGAAAACAAGTATGCTGAAGGCATTCCTTTATTTTTGGAATCACTGTTTGTATCATAGCATCTGCTAGTACTTTTATAGCCTGATTTTTTCCCCTTCAGGCTCAGGATGGTGCTGTTGCTTATAGATCAGAAAATGGAGGGGAGCCCTGCTTTCCTGTTCTCCTCCCCAGCACCCTGTTGCCTGTATATTCCCTGTAGCCAGGTTTATAGTAAGGAGGATTAGTTCAGTAGCTGCAATAGCTTGAGGCATTCAAATCTCATTCTTTGAAGAAAAGGGAAGCACTGTTATCACCTAAAGGTGAATGTTAATCTCTTTCTTGCCCCTATTCTTTCCCAAACCCGGCAGGCAATATTGTTGCAGCTGATTTCAGGATCCCTTATGAGAAATCTTTTCAGGGAAGCACTGAGGCTGCTTTTTGTTGGTGGTGGTGGTGTTCAACCGTTTATTTCCCCACCTCCTAGGGAGATAATAGAGAGCGAAAAGTTTTGTTTTTAAAGCAATACTGCATCTGGCTGCCAAAATTTTTATAAAATATTTTGGATGCCTTAATAACATTCTGACCAAATTATTTTCACAGCAGCCTGAATCCCAGTAACTTTGGCTTGTTGAGACATGTCTATAATAGGTAAAATTGGTTTTGATTTTAGAAAATCCAGTATTTAAAAGTCTGATCTAATCTTCAGATGATACAGGGGGTGGGTGGGGGGTGGTGACTGCTTCAAGATTTTGGGATTCATTTCATCATGTGTTTCCTTCGAACAGTCCAAACTGGGATCATCATCAGCCTCTCACGGGGGAGACTGTTTTAAACCAGAGATTGCAGCACAAGACTGGAAGCTACTGAATAAGAATCTTTGGTCTGCTTACATTTTGTTTTTGAGGCATTGATAGGGAGCTGATGGAGAGGTAGCAGGAGAAAAACTACTTTTTAAAAGCTTTCCCTGGAGCTCCTGGGTGGCTCAGTCAGTTAAGCATCTGACTCGGCTCAGGTCATGATCTCATGGTTCCCGAGTTCGAGCCGCACTGATAGCACAGAGCCTGGAGCCTGCTTCAGACTCTGTTTCTCTCTCTTTCTGCCGCTCCCCTGCTAATTCTCTGTCTCTCTCTCAAAAATGAATAAACATTAAAAAATTAAAAAAAAAAAAAAAGCTCTCCTTCTGGTTTTGATGGAAAGCTAGGTTTGGGACCCACTCATGTACATTGATACCTCCATACAGTATCATGAAACGTCAGGAAGATTTTGTGGCTAGAAAGAGGTATTAGAAACTATGTATCTACATGCCGCCCCTTCTCTTTACACAAATGTGAGGTCTGCAGAAATTAGGCACAGGTTTGGTTGAGAGCAGAGCCTCCTCCCCAGGTCGGCTGCTCTGTCACCGTACACTTTCCCTCCCTGACTTCTTCGTAGAAACCTGTTACTCTGGAAGTAATTTTCTGTTTGTCAGTTAAGACTGCCTACTGTTAATGGACCTGTGTACCCATCCCTCAAGTTCATCATTAATTAAGATTCAGTCCTTTTTATTTTACCCTAGGTTCTCTTTGCAATGTTAATAATTCTGGAATACCTTTTGAAAATGAGTTGTTTTCCTTCAGTTAAGTGCTTAAGTATTTGCATGTTGTCATCCTAGTCTCTAGCTTGATTTAAGCCCAAATTCAAATGGAGTATTTCCTTTTGTAGCTACCAGAAACTTAACGGAAAGACACTAAAATCACAGTGTGTTTTTCTTCCTAATTTGGTTAATTGCCTTTCCTAACGGTGTATTACTGTTTGAAGTAGGTTACTCTTCAGTAGAGGGATTTTCTCTTTGGTGATGTGGAGCCAGAGATTGGTCTAAAGAAGACAATTAAAAAAATATTGGGGCAGCTCTTTGTTGCTACCCTCTTCCTACTCACTAAGACATCATGCACTAACTCAGGAGCAGGGGAAATTTCTGGCATTAGCAGTAGACTCGTCAGCTGTGTAAATGCCACCGGGGATGCCTAGGTTGGTTTAAGCCTTGGACTGGCTTTTGGTTTCTGCTCAGGTCATGATCTCAGGGTTTGTGAGATGGAGCCCTGCCTGGGGCTTTGCACTGACATTCCAAGGCCTGCTTGGGATTCTGTTTCCCTCTCCCTCTGTTCCTTCCCTGTTCTGTGTGCGCTCCCACCCCCGAAATAAATAAATAAATAAACATTTAGAAAAATGCTACCAGTAGTGTCTTAAAGATGTTCGGAGTTTCTTTTGACTATACAATGTGAGTTTAGTGTCTCGCTGTTGGGTGAATGTTTGAATCAGTGACAACCCTAATGTCAAAAGTGAGGATAACTCTGAAATGAACGTATTTCAGAGATAAAATAACGAGAAAGGAGAAAATGTAGAGGTGCCAATTGAAAAATGGGCTGGCTGAGTGAGAAAAGGGCTGAATTTAAGTTGTCAAAGCAGCAGCCTAAAGTTTCTGGTTTTGGGACAGGATAATTTGTAGTCTTCGATTCTCCTGAATTGTGCAGTATAATCTTCTCCAGGGCTGTGCCGACTTCCATATTGTTCAAAGAGGAAGAGAAATCACCCATTTGAATTCGTTAGCTTTCATTTGCATATACACAGAGCTGGCAGTAATAATGATAACAACCATTTATCATGGCTTACTGTGTGCTGGCAGAGTGTCTTCTGTGCATTATTTTGTTCATTCAATCAGAGTAGGTATTATTAAACTCATTTACAGTTAAGGAAACTGAGGTTTATGGAAGTGAAATAATTTTACCCAAGGATTCACAGATAGCATATAGTGGAGAAGGGATCTCTTTCAAAATGTCTGACTCCAAGGTGCATGGTCTTCCCATAATACTGTTTTTATACAAGTTTAGCTAAAGTGGAAGATCCAAGTAGTGTTTTTTTAATATGTATATATTTATTTTGAAAGAGAGTGGGAGAGGGGTAGAGAGCGATGAGGAGAGAGAAATCCCAACCAGGGTTCCTGCTGTCAGTGCAGAGCCCGATGTGGGGGCTTGATCTCACCAACTGCGACATCATGACCTGAGCCAAAATCAACAGACGCTTAAGGGACTGAGCCAGCCAGGCATGCCCTGCCCCCGCCCCAAATAGTATTTTGAACGAAATAGTTCTTATTCTATTACTTGTCCAAGGAACCAATGTTACTTACTGCCTAAAGCTTTAACTACAAATAATCTGCTCTTTCATATGCAACAGTTTTATGCTTGCTAAAAAATACATAGATGGATAGTATATTATCCCAGCCCCTAGGAAGTACGAAACACGTATATAATAATTGTATCACTCTGCACTAAGTGCTAATAGAATTCCATAGAAAGTGCCAGAGAAGCACATGTGTCTGACAAATTTATTCAGCCTTGTTGAGAAAAAGTGAGAGAGTGACAGAGAAGTAGCGACATCTAAATAGCCCAGTTTATCCAGGATTTTTTTTTTTAATAATTTAAAATCGTTTCATGCTCGTGCATATCATTTAGGTTCAGAGTCAACTTCCATATTGCCCCCCCCCTCATGCCTGTCATGTGACAAGAAAATTGCTAGATGCTTTTTAATTGTTTAAATTTTTTTCCATTTTTTTTGATAAATAGGTACTAAGTGTCCTCTAGATATGAAGCACTGTTCTAGATATTGAGGATAAAGTAGTGAAGAAAACAGACAAAACTCCTGCTCTCTCGGAATTTATATTTTCTAACTTAGTTGCCGCAGTTACCCTGTGGGGTCACTCTGTGTACCTTTTTTACAAGAGGTTGAGTGAACTCCCCTGAATTGATCAGCATGCAGCGAGACAGGGTTTCAAGGGTAATGCTAATTCTCAATCCAGATCGATTCCAGTGCAGGTTATTGTCTCTCAATAGAGTTTCCTCAAGTAAAAAGTGGCCTAATTATTTATGGTATTAGGTAAGTAGTAACGATTGTGTGTGTATGTGTGTGTGGTTGGTTTGGTTGGTTTAGAGACCTCCTTGAGACCAAGGACCAGATCCTTTTTCTTTCTTGTGCATCCCCTTGTCCCAGAGATCTTGACACTGTGATCTTGGCATTTAGAACTTGATCGTCAACATCACATTGGCCTGCAAGGACATATCATGTCTGCCATGGCCTTGCCCTACTTTGAACAGATTTAAAGGAGATACGTCGTACATGTATATCTTTTGAGGTTGGGCTAGGTTAGATTTGCTTCTGTAACTCCTGTCAGTGTCCGCCACCTGCTCTGAAATGCACAGGTGTTTCTCAGAAGCAGGCAAAAAAGAATTATGTGGAGTCAGTTCACATTGAAGTATTTGGTTTGGCTCTGAATTTCATATTGTTGTGTCATTGCTAATCAACCATATTAACTTATTTATGCGTCCTGGACAGGCAGTGCACTTCGAACAGCTTTATAAGGGAAAAGATGGGTGTGTGCCACAGAGGTGGCTTTATAATTCAGATAAAAATCTCTTTCCTGCAGATTTCATTAAAAATACAAAGCAGCTTAGATTCACTAACAATGTGATGCCAAGGGTTCCTGTGTATCTTAGTGGGTCCCACACTGCCCAGGGTGTCAGGTCTTCTGTGACATGCGATTGTAAAGACTATTTTCAGTCTTGGAGCTTTCCTCTATTTAGAAAAAAAAAACAAAAACAAAAACACAAAACTCCAAGTTCCCTGATTCAGTACCTGAAATGCTTGAGGCCAGATGTAATTCAGATTGGTTTAATTGTTCAAAAGTAATAGGGTGTGTAAAATCTGTATTATGTACCACAACAGCAGTATGAAGTGAGAAACATTTAGGATTTCCGAAGAGAAATATATGAATATTTACAATAAATGGAATAGATAACGACTCTAAATAGCCTCCTGTCCGTTTAAATCAGGGGCTTTTATTTCTTTTTAACATTTGTACTGAGATATAGTTCACATATCATAAAATTGAAGCACTTAAAGCATATAGTTTTGTTTTTTTTTTCAGGGTGTTCACCGAGCTTTTGCAACTCTCATCGTTACCTGAATTACATATTTTGAAATTAAGGATAAGAGACTTTGGGCCCGTAGTTACTGTTTTTTGGTTTTTGTTTTTTTTTAAAGATGTAGGTTTTATTTTATTTTTTTTTACTTTTCAAGTTTAACAAGATATTTAGAAAGAAGTTATGGCACAAATCCATCCATGCGGACTAGTAAACCTGGTGAAGGTCTTACGGAGACCCCTGAATGTTTTCACCATGTTTTTAATATTGTTTGCCTGTCTTATTTACTGCTTATCAAATTGGTAATCAGGGTATCTTCTTTGGGGTTATGTTTGGGTCAGAATGCTTGGCTCCTTATTTTCTTTTTTTTAAAAACTATTATAAATCATGGTCCCCTACATAAATGCAGTTTTCTGAAGTAAGAATCTGACGTCAATATTTCAGGCTATGTATCTGATGTATATAATCCTTGATTCTTGAGTGAGGAACAGTGGTTTCTGGTGCAATTAGGAACCTGTATTTGTCTCTCAGTAGGGTCACACATATCTGACACATGCAGCAGTAATTAGGTTGTGTTTAAAAACATATAATTGACTTGTTTTTAGCTTTGACCAGGAGTTTTATCAAAGTATAAAGGTGCTCGTAAAATCTAGAATAAACCCAATTTCTATTTCCTTACTTTTTAGAGAAAAAAAAAAAGGAAAGTAAAGAGAACGTATTTTTAGACAAACTAAATATGTTTAAAGATGGAAGTGAATTTGGAGGGTTTCTTTTTTTTTTTTTTTTTTTTTTTTTTTTACCCCTGTAAAGTAACGGCCATCCTAAAATACATCCCAGCTTGCTTCCTAGAGACAAATTTGCTTCTGAGCAATTTTAAAAGAGCAATAACATAAACTTAATTACGGGAGAACGATTCTATAAAAATTTAGTATGCCATTAAGACAATTGCTGATTTACATCAGATTTATATAAAGGTTGTTTGAACCTACACCTTTGCATCCAGCTGGTAGCCTTTTTCTAAGTTAATTACACGAAAGCCTCTGAAAAATGTTAGACATTTGAGAGAAGTTGTGATTCCAGAGATAAAGGGAGCATGCTGTGAAAAGTATGGCCATATGGCATAATGACATAAATCCTGCAGTTCTAATCAGGAGGCCTGGGTTCTCATGCCGTTTCTGCCACTGGCTAGTTGTGTAATTGTGGACAAGTCATTTAGCCTCAACAGCAGTTACTTTCCTAATATGGGAGTTCTTGGGGATGCTTCAGGAGCCAAATTACATCATACTATTGTTTGATCATATTTAAAAAATAATTTTAATGCTAATTTTTTAAATTTAACTTTCTTTTTCTTTGAAATAATCTGACTGGAAAGATGGATTCGTTGTGCAAATATTAAGTTCTTCCTTCATTGCCAGGAACAGAAGGTTAGACCCCAAAGTACTTATAATAATGTTTTCTGAAGACCAGGTATTTACTGCAAACTGAGTGGGCTGTGTGTTATATGTCACCTTTCAGAGGAATCTGTCCCTGTTAAAATTCCTCCATGTCTCCTTTTATCATGAGGTATGAATTTGTCTTTTTCAATATCTTGTAAACTTAAATATAGTTAACCCTTCAATTTCTGAAATGGATTGATCTCAGCAGTAAATGATACTTTCTGATTCTTACTTCCTTGCTCTGGTCCACATACTTATTTCCTTATATCATTTTACATTAGCTTGTGGTATCATTTTATGCATATAATTAGAAATGGACTCTGATCCTATTTTCAATGCAAGAAACATAGCGTGTTTTCCTTAAATACTGCAATGAATTTGCCATTCTCTATATGGAGATTTTAAAACAAGAAAAACTAAAGAAATAATGTTATAAAGTAGCAGACAGTGATCTGGACTGAGAACTCATCATACTTTGTGCTCAATCTCAAAGGATGGCAAACACTGAGTGTAAAGGGCAAGATAGTTAATTGTTTCTGCTTTTACAGGGCATGTGGACTCTATGACAGCTATTCAGCTCTGCTGGCCTACTGCAAACAAATGGCTGTAGCTGTGTTCTAATAAAACTTTATCTAAAATCACTCAGGCACCAGTTTTGGACTACAGGCTGTAGTTTGCTGACTCTATCTGGTAACTTAGTTAATAAACTCATGTATATTAAGTCCTATAGGATCTCCAGGGACATTAGGACAATATATTTATAGTAGTATGAATCATTAAATTTCCTACAAGTTGTATACATTATACAAAGCAGTTTTATATTCACTTTTATTTTTACCTAGGTCTTTAGTACTTCTGTCAATAGGATATTAACCTTTCTTTTTTTTATAGTTGAGGAAGCCTAGAGTTGTATAGTTTGCCCGAGGTGATCCTAAGAGTACAAGAGTTTTACTCTATTTCCCTGCTTTATATTTTATCAGAGTACTTGAACTCATCAAGCAGCTATCTCCAATCTTGCTTTGTGTTACCCGGATATCCTTTACCCTAGAATTTTTAAAGTGAATTCAAGTTCAAATTTAACACCGTGACTATTCTCTGGATACTGAATTCATTCAAAATAATCATACAAAGTAAACTTTGGTCACAATTCCCCCCCTAAAGGAAGCCCAAGTAAGCAGAAGGTGGTTTCCAAGAATAACCAGCTCTAGAAGTTCATAGCAGCTGTCAAAATACATCTTCAGTGGAAATTTAGCTTGTAATATAAGGGTACTTGAAATTTGCTTTTTCCTCGTCTTCCTCGAGTGTTTTTTTTTTTTGTGTGTGTGTGAGTGACTTAGATATAGTTAAGATATCTATTGATTGCTCTCAATAAAAGGGTGAGCACTTTAATCATGAAGAAAAACTATCACTGGAAAAAAGTTGAAAAGTAATAATAATATAATAATTATTATTATTTTATATTTTTATTATTTTATTGGCCAGGGTTGGTAGTGGTGGAATGATAGTTTCTTTTTTTTTTTTTTTTTTTTTTTTACCCTGTGGGTCCTGGACATAAGGATAGTATGTTTCTTACTGTGTTTACCTCCTTAGTAGATAATGAAATAGTGATTGACTTTGGCAGTGATTTTTTTTTTTTAATATCTTGGTGTTCAGTGCATTGGTGGTTGTGCAGAAAGTTTGACAATGTTATACTGTTTATTGTGTTATAGCTCTTTAAAATCATCCATTTTGCTCTGTCTGAATGAGGAGCAGTTTAGAAATCATGGAATAATCATTAGAATTATTGGTTAAGAATTTTAAAATCCAAGATAAAAAAATCTGCAAGTCAGTGTGAATTTTACTTATATTTTCCATTTTTCTCTTAAATTCATCAAAGCCAAAATCTCAAATTCTGAATGATTTTTTAAATACATTCTATAATATTGTTTAATTTATTTAAGTATTGTTTAATTATTCCTTTTAAGTATGACTTTCATTTGGCCCTTTTCAAAGTTATTTCATTCTTTTTTTTATAATCATTTGTAGTATTTTCTTCACTTTCTTAATTAGGCAACCAATTGCATAAGGAAACATGCCTGCTGTTGTAATAGCAACATGGCCAGGGAATTCTGATTTTACTTCTTTAAACTTAACTCCATACATCTGTTAATATTTCTTCTAGAAGTCAGAGTTCTTTAGAGGAATTAGAGTAAATGTGAATACTCTGTTTCTATTTTGTAATATTTCAGGGATATTAGTTCAGTTTTGTATTCATCAATCATTAAATTTTGTTCTTCACTGCAACACTAAACTAAGAAGTGGCTGTATTTTTAACTGGGATATTTAGAAGTGAGATAAAATTAGCTTCCTCTCTGGGACCACAGTCTCCATTCACTGAAAGTGTGTAATTATGTAGAAGTTTCTCAGATCCCACAATAGCAACCTTTTGAAGGAACTGACATTGTTGGTTCAAGAATATCCTATCTCTCATATCCTCCTCTCTTACATTTTTGTAGTGGTGTACTGTTTACAAATCTTTCCATGCCTCATATGACCTCTTAAACACCTCAGGAAGTATTTTAAAGCTCTTCCTTAAGGGCTAAGAATGCCCAACGGTATTATATAATTTGATTATTGTCCTGAGAACTTGCAAGTCTAATCATTACAAGTCTTGCCTTCCTGATTCCTTTTCTTCCTTCCTCCTCTTTGTGTCTTCATCCCCTTCTTTTATTCTCTTCCTTAAGACTCTGTATTCTTCTCCTGTTCTTCATCAGTTGAAAATAGCCCTAAGGATTAGGAACTTGAGTGGGCTTCATGGTACAGGTATATTTAGTTAATTAATTTATTTATTTACTTATCTGTTTATTTATTTATCGAGAGAGAGAGTGTGCATGCTCATGCATGGGTGGAAAAGGGGCAAAGAGAGAGGGAGAGAGAGATTTCCAAGCAGGCTCTGTGGTATCAGCACAGAGCCTGATTTGGGGCTCAAACTCTTGAAACACAAAATAATGATCTGAGCTAAAATAAAGAATCAGAAACTTAACCATCTGAGCCACCCAGGATCCCTTTAGTGCAGGTATATTTAAAACACACTTAAATTTTTTCTATAGTATGGGACAGGTTTTATTTGCCACAGGGGCTTTAAATGCTGTACCATTGTTTTAATTCCCAAATCAGTGAAGTGACCACCAAGAAAGAGAGGGGGAAAAAAAGCAAAACCATTGAAGAAATAATGGACATCAGCACAAATATGTATGTCAAAGATATGAGCTGCTGTAGTATCACCTTGCCATGTAGACTTTAAAAAGTCCCAGGAAAAGAACCCTCTCTGTATATTGTCTTATGTAAGTACAGGGACTAGAGAGATCAGGTTAGACTACTGATCACTGTATCAAGATTCTGGTGTGTCTAGAACTGTCCTCATATTCTGCTCTCCAGCTCCCTTCGGGATTACTGTCTTTGTTCATTGTTCTTTTGTTCAGCCATTCAATCACTTACTCGGTCATTCATGTACTCATTCTCCCATCTAGTACTGAGTGCCTATTCTGTGGCAGGTGCTGGTACAGTTGCTGGGGATAATATACTTCATGACCGAAACAAATTGCTGCTTGTGTTTGTGTAGGAGAGCAGTGAAACTCATTTCTGAAGAGTGTGGTAATTATTAAGATTATTAATGCTTAGTGTCACTTCGGGCCTTAACAACTTCAGACTTGACCTGTATAATATATGATTTCTTGGGGCGCCTGGGTGGCTCAGTTGGTTAAGTGTCCGACTTCGGCTCAGGTCATGATCTCACAGTCTGTGAGTTTGAGCCCCGCGTCGGGCTCTGTGCTGACAGCTCCGAGCCTGGAGCCTGCTTCAGATTCTGTGTCTCCCTCTCTCTCTCTGACCCTCCTCCATTCATGCTTTGTCTCTCCTGTTCTCAAAAATAAATAAAAGCATAAAAAAATTTAAAAAAATATGTATGATTTCTTTCATAGGGCATAAGACTGGGCAGTTTTGAGAAGGCAGGTATTGACATAACCCAGCGGAATCAGGCAAGAGTCACGGAAGAACTGGAATTCAAGCTGGAGGTTTGGAAGAACATGTGGTTGTTGGATGTGACATTAGGTTGATGGATGCGAATGTGGTTTCTATCTAGATTCATAATGGGACCCATACCACTGAGGGAAATTTGAGGTTCCAAGGAATAAAGGTATCTATAATACTTAGGGGATTTTGAAGTTTAGATAGCAAAGATGGGCCAGATTTTGGACTTTGAATACAAGGCCGAGGACACTGAATCTAGTTCTTGTTTTACATTGTCGGTTATTGGGAATTATTGTAGATATTTGATGATGAGTAGTGATTAAAAGGATAAACAAAAGGATGATACTCTGCCATGAGCCCAAAGGAAGATGAAATTTGTGGCTGTGAATGCCACCACATAGCTCTGTGTTTTGGGGACTGTATTTATGCTTTAGAGACATCAGTTCCTTCATTGCAGAATAAACATTGAAGAGACATTCTCTAAAGTTCTGGGATTTTACAAACAGAAATTTCTGACCTCTAGATCTCCCTGGCATTTATTCATCTGTGGCTTTACAAGTTTTTCTTGTGAAAGTTCATGGTCTTTTATGGCAGATGCCCCCTGCAGGTTGGAGATCAAGTTGAGGACCCTGGCTGGCGAAGAACTGCAGGTGGTGGCTACAAAGTGGGTTCTGTGTTGTTTTGGGTGGGTTAGGGGACTAGAACCCTGGACTTAGAAAGGTAGCTTTGGGTCCTAGTCCTTCTCATTAGCTGTGGGACTCTGAGCAACGTGCTTCACATCTCTCTGTCTCACTGTCCCTTTTTAAAATACTAATTGACAAAGTTTGCAAACATCATAGGGTTTTAGGAAGAATCACTTGAGAATACACACACACACACACACACACACACATAAACATTCTGTAAAATGTTTAATAAACATTCATAATTAGTGTTATTACTACTATCACATGACTTTCCCCAAAGTTGAATATAATGAGAATAGAATGTTTTGTAGGCACTGCTGTCTTCACTCGATGCCTGGACCCCATTTGGGAGGTACAAAATGACTTCACAGGTGTTGGGATTCATTAGGCAATTATATATGAGTCTCTCTTCCCGTTAGTATGTAGTCTCTCATGGAAAAATACAGTGGACCTTAATTTGTACTCACTCCAGCATATCGTTCGGATGAGCTGCATTTGTTTAGATTGTTGAAACAACAAGACACGAATGTTGATTGGAGATATAGTGCAGAATAGAATAAAAGTGGATTTATAACGAATGAAATATGATTCACACTGTAAAATTTCTGGAGTTTAGTTTAAGAATTATTATGGAATCTACTCAAGAATGGAATTTCCTGGGATTACTTAAAAGGGAACTTTGGAGCTACAGAGGCTAAATGAAGACTAGCACATCCTATAATTGTTATTGTTACTGAAATTTATATCACAGCGTTGAGATATTTCATCTTTTGGTTTGATTAATGTTTGACTTTCCCACAGTATGGGCTGCATGAGTTTTCTGCACTCTGAGTATTGCTGATGGTCACTGCTAAATTGAGGTGGGGAACAGGGTACAGCACGAGGGGACAGGAATTACCAGTGCATTTGAACAAGGGTACAGTAAGTCGGGAGTAAGAAACCAGAACCTTCCAGTCAGGCATTTTAACCAATCCACTCCACTTCCCCTTTGCTTAGTCCAAGCTTACTGAGTGCCAATCATGTACCTGGAAAAAACTTCTTGCTTGTCTTCCAGCAGGGATGTCAGGGCCAGTAGCCAGTCAAAAAAAATGATTGACAGTTTAGTCAGAGAGCGTCCACTAAACCACAACTGTTAAAGCAGACAGAATTCCCATTAGACGAATCCCTTTTTGGACCTAATCCAATGATAATAATCTATTAAAACAAGTTGTCTAATCTTATGAGTCAACTTGAAAAGAGAAGTGGATGCAGGGTGATTTGCAAAATGTTTGCACGTGTAAGTTCAATTTATTTAATTTTAAATAATTAGGGCATGGCAGTGATTAGTGCTAATTGGAGCTATGTCGGCTGAAAGAATTATCCAAATATATTTTGAAGACTCCTGAGAGATTTTTGTAGTAAATTGTATTTAACTCTAGGGTTTTTTTTTTTTTTTAATGATAATGCTAAAAATCAAAGATACACATCTTAATGAAAAAATACCAGATTTTAACCCGGTCTAAAATGATTTGAAAACCAGTACTTTAATGATAGCTACAAAGAGTGGATGTGCTTAAAAAGGAAGATTAATGGGGAGAGGTTTAATGGCCCTGCAAATAGGGATTTAATAAATGCAGAATTCTTTTTCTAACCAGTTTGAAGCGAGACCAAACTTTTGGATTGTATCAAAGTCTTAATTCAAGTGGAGGACAAATACTTCTGTAGATTTCAGTTTTCAAATTCCTTCTTGTTTCAGAATCTTCTCATGAAGTTGCTTATGACCTTACTGAATATCTCCATTCCCATATGTAGCTGTAAGAGTTAGTGTATAATGAAAATTTAATTTCAAAACTCATAATAAAAGAAGGAAAGAAAAAAACATGGTAGGTTACATTTACACAACGATTTCATCTGTTTAGGTGGGTAGCCACTGCCAGCAGGTTCCAAAAATTGCTTTTGCCAAGTTGCTTCTGGCAAGAAGAGATTCTTGGAGAGGCTATCAGAACAGTTCTGAACTGAAAAACTTTAGTATTTTTGTTTGTTCCCAAACATCTGGCTCATGGCCACTTGGCAGCTATCTCAATCATTTCTCTGTCTGCATAACACGAAACGTGCAACTACTTTATTATTCCTAAAGTGGGTATAATTTAAAGGTCCGTTTTGAGGATTAATTCCAGCTAATAAAGGTATGCATTTAAAGAATGCTTATTTGGTGATGTAAGTATTAATCGATGCTCTTAGAAAAATGATCCCATTTATAATAAATATTGCCAGCTAGGTTACTATTTTATTTTTCAAAAAGAAATTCACTTTCAGAGTAGTAAGACATACAGGTGTGCAAGATGGCTCCTCTTTTCGTGAACACTTAAATTATCCTTTTCTTTTTTTCCCGTATCACCCTTACCTAGATTCAATTTTTGTTTTGAAAGTATTTTCAGGTGCACCTGGGTGACTCAGTCAGTTAAGGGTCCAACTTTCGATTTCGGCTCAGATCATGATCTCATGGTTTGGGATTCTCTCTCTTCCTCTCTTTTTGTCCCTCCCCCGTGTGTGTGTGTGTGTGAGAGAGAGAGAGAGAGAGAGAGAGTGTGTGTGTGTGCACGCACGTGCATGTGTGCCTTTATGTTTTGTTTCTGTCTCTTAAAATAAATAAACATTAAAGTGATTTCAAATAACTAGCTCTAGCTTTCTGCTATTAGCACCAATTTGCTGCTTTTTTTTACATCTTTTCCTATATTAAGGGAATGAACTGATTCATCAACTCAACAAAGATTTGAAAGTGGAGTTATTTTTTTCTATAACAGATTTTAGTAACTGTAACTCCTTTTACTGCTCTGATGTACACGAAAATTTGGGATGGTTGTTTATTTATTCTTTTATCTTTTAGGAGAAGTAAGGGGGAGAATAGGTAATGACCCCTTCGCTTGCTTAGTAAACTCAGAATTTTCTACTCAGCTGATCTTGTGAGGATTCCAGTTCTATCCTGCTCTGAATGACTAATAATTATAATGCCTAAATGCATGCCACAGTGTTGTCTGGGAATTTCTGAATAGTTGTAATTACTAGATATTGAATTACAAAATTCAGTTACAGAATTACAGAATTGATGGATGTTTTCTCAAGTGAACAATTTTCTTTCAAAACACCAATTACTCTGCCTCAGTTTCCCCCCTCCAAAAAAAACAAGTGTTATTTTATAAATCAGTTTGGCATTTTGAGAATAAGGACAAACTCGACATGAAAAATGTTTAGATAAAGGGTTACATTTTTATCTGCGAGTAAAAGAAAATAATCATGCATCTATTTTGACATTGAATTTACTCTATATTTAGCAGAACACATGTATAATTATAGAGGGGGAGCATATTTACATTTAAAGACATGAAGAATTGAAATTCTGTTTGTTAACAAACACCTACCCATTCAATGTATATATTAAGTTTTATTTGCCTGGGTGAAGTCTTCCTTCTTTTATTGGTGTCTATTGTATCTTCATAGGAAAGTCCCACACTCATTAAATAGCTGGCTATTATGATATCTTTGAGAGAAGAGGGCCATATCTAGGCCTTCCCACTGAGTGAGTCTCATTATAATTTGTCTCTTTAGGTTTCCAAAATGCTGGGCTCACATGCTTAACTCATTAATGAGACTGGAACACATCTCATAATGGCTGGTTTGTCGCACTAAAGCCACGCAGAGTTAAAAGAATGTTACAGTTTAATCCATTGGCGCAGGAAATGCATTTGCAATGCAGTTGCCCACTTGAGGAAAGATGGATAGAAAGGAGCTCCTTTCCCAAATTCAATTAATTTTGAGCTCTTTTATTTTGATTCTCTCCCATTAGGTGTATGCTTAAAGCGCAAGGAAAGGAATCTAATAAAAACCAAAAGTGGTTTGCTAGTCAAAAAGAGGTGTCTCCTTTTGTTTCAAGTATTTTTTGTTTCTTAGGTCACAAGAGGATATTTTCTTCACATATTTTCTTCATAAAGGCTGGATTGTTTCGTGGCTAACCCGATTTGACCATAGTGCACTGCCTGGTGGGAAGTGTTAAACCTCTTATTTTAAGCTAAACAAGATTACTCTGAAGGCTGGCATTCAGGGACTTGCTTTTAGTGTAATGGGTTAGGGGCTGTGGCACACCCCTTACAGTTCCAGTAATTGAACTCTTTGGGTACTTCAGTTCCTAATAGTTAGCTCTAGAAGGAGCCTGCCATGGGTACGTAAGAAATTGCTAACTGCTTGATTTCCCCATGTTAGCTTAATGAGGAAGAATGGGTCACCATGCCAACAAACACACTGTAGCAATGGGTTTAGAAACATCCTTCCCAAGATGTTTGTTTCTCATTTGAGGATTTATAGTATACTACCGTTAAGGTGGAGTGTCAGACAAAAACCAAACAAGATTTGAAATTAACATGTTATCTCTCCTATCTCTCATATGTTATCTCAATACATATGTTACTGTGGTCATTTGACCTGAGTTCTAGTTCCTTCTGTTGTTCCATCTTATTAGATTAATTTTGAAGGCAGCAAAATTGTTAATATGCACTTAATGTTGATGTTCATTTTCTTTTTTTCTTTTTTATTAAAAATTTTTTAATGTTTATTTTTGAGAGAGATCGAGACAAGAGTGTGAGTAGTGGAGGGACAGAGAGAGGGAGCCACAGAATCTGAAGCAGGCTCCAGGCTCTGAACCGTCAGCACAGAACCTGATGCAGGGCTTGAACTCACAAACTGGGAGATCATGACCTGAGCTGAAGTCAGATGCTCAACCGACTGAGCCACCCAGGCGCCCCTGAGGTTCATTTTTCAATTGATGTTTCTTCACTCACAGCTATTAGATATTGATCTATGAAAGCCCATCTCATTTCATTTGGTTTCTAAAGGTTTTTATTCTAGTTACAACCATTCTTTAAACAGCCTTTGTTTTTTAGAACAGTTTTGGGATTACAGAAAAATTGAGTAGAACCAAGTCCCTATGTAGGTCACCCTCCGTTCCACCATTCGCTGACATCACACACAAGTATAGTATGTATGTTACAATTAATTAGCCAGTGCTGATACATTATTATCAACTAATGTTCATACTTAGATTTCCTTCCTGTTTACCTAATGTCCTTTTCCTGTTCCAGCATGCCGTCTAGGGTAGCCCATTACACTTATTTGTCATGTGCCCTTAAGCTCCTCTTGGTTGTGAGTTTCTCAGACTTTGTTTTTGATAACCTCAACACTTTTGAGGATTCCTAGGCAGATATTTTGTATAACGTTCTCCGCTGGAATTTGCCTGATGATTTTCTCATGATGAAACTGAGTTCATGGATTTCGAGAGGAAGAACACCAGTGAAGTGACCTTTTCATCACATATCATCAAGGGATTAAGGATACATGCTGTCAACATGACTTACTACTATTAAGGTTGACCTTAATCACCTGGCGGAGATAGTGGTTTTCAGGTTTGTGTACTGTAAAATTATTCCCTCCCGGTTCCCTCCTTTATTTAATAAAAAATAAAAAAAAGAAAATGAACATCAACATTAAGTGCATATTAACAATTTCGCAGCACTATGCACAACCTGTATTTATGGAGTGAGAATTCTGCTCCCTCTCCTTGGAGGTGGATACGTAAATTATATGACATATGTCTTCAAGGGAGATTTGTCTTACTCTCCCTTTATCAAGTATCTATCTTTTATTTATCAGTATGGATTCATGGATATTTATTTTACACCTTAGTTTGAAATTCAATAATATTTATTTTGCTGTTCAAATTGTTCCAGCTTTCACCATTGGGAGTTCTTTTAAGGAGGCTTCTGTGTCCCATTGATACGTTGTCACACCCTCATGTGTGTGTACTCAGGCACCTCACTTTCTGGCACTGTAGAATGTACCAGGCTCATCTTGTATATTTCCTCCTCTAGTCTTAAAACCAATCCATTTCTCCAAGGAGACTTGGTTCCTTTTATTAAAAAATGGCATTAGAAATGAAGATGTAGATACTAGGTAACACCACTTAAAGAATAAATAAAACACATTTCTAGATAAAATTAAGAATCTCTTTCATGTATGATCAAGTGAAAGAATACATGGTCATCTTAGGTGTTTTTCTCTTTATGTTACATTTTAAAAATATTCTAAATGTCTATTTTTAAATGTTAGCTAGTGTCATATGGAGGAATAGAAGTCTTGAGGAATTTAAAATAGGCTAATAGTTGTGATTATAATTAAAATTAAAAAACTATTGTCTCTGGTGACCTTTTACTACAAAATCAACCCAATGATACTTGGTTTTAAATTTTGGATGATAAGTGTCTTGTCATTCATTAAATCAAATTACATGAAATATGCTTTGATACTCTTTGGATTTTTATATAAGCATAGTTACCCTGATGGCAACCTGGTTTAGTAAATTATAATTTGGTCTAAAAGAAGCCTAAGTTTTCATCAGTGGATTTCAATCTAAAACTGATTTATTAAGCTGCCATATATTTATCTGGATATGCCCAAATAAAAACTTTTGGATGGATGTTTGAAATCAATGGGAAGGATTATGCTGTAGTATAGAGTTAGCTTGAAAAAAATAAAATAATTCCTTATAGCCTAAATTGCTGAATGTCTTCTATGCCCTTAATCTTTAAATTCTTTACCCACAAAGACTGAATATACCCATCTATTGAACCTCTTTATGTCTTCTAAAATGCTAAACATTAAAATTCTTTTATTTTGTCTGTCGGTACAGAAAAAAAGGTTCAATCTTATATATAAGGTAATTATTAATAAGGAAACTCAGTTTTTTCTTTGAAGGGAACCAGAAATACTCTGACAACTTGATGATGGCAGAACTTTGATAAATCATATTAATATGTTCTAGAAAAAAATTCTAATTATACCTTTAACCATGCATCCCTTCTTGTCACATTTTCAGAAAAGTATGCTTTTATATTCATGTTTTGGGATGAGTCTCCAATGAGAACTATAGGAGAAATCCTATATTATTGATATAAGTAAAACTTATGACTTCAGTGATGAATGTTGAATACAAAATAAAGGATGCTAAATTTTTGTTATGTCTGGATAGCCTTTTCTCTCAGTTATTCTTACAACTTTCAGATACTGATTTTTATCTGCTTTATTATTACAACTCTACTCTCATTGCCAAGGGCTTAATTTGGAATTAAATGAGCCTTATGCTTAAGTAATTTATTTTCATTAATTTGCCAAAAATGAGTCTCATGATGGTTTTAATACTCTAAGGCAGAATGTTTACATTTTTCTTTCATTGAGTATAAAATATTCCTTTTCAGTTTCCTTTATGCCCCACAAAATCTGAGATCAGAAGGTAATATTGAAGCTGCCACTGCGAATGGCAGCTTTCCTCGAATAGTAGAAAGAGGAGCTTTTCTAGTTGATTTTTGCTCTTCTCTTGTGCTATTTCTTTAGGCAAAGATTCTCATAGAAGAAAATAATGCACCACAGAGCTTCTACAAAGGCATCACCACTAGTTAATATGACAGGTTCTTCTGATCATAGGCTTTGCCTTCATATTTCAGGTGATGTGTGAGAAAGATTTTGATGTTTTATGGTAAATTTCACGTTATTTGCTCATTATAGCTATGTTCTTTTATTCTATTAGTGTTTCCAAAGACTAGAGATAAAAATGTCAACCATAAACTTGATATCCTTATTTGATTTTCATTCTGTGATTTTCTATATCTGATAGTTCCAGAAAAATCCCTCTAAAATTTTGAAATTAGAAATATATATCTATTTTTCAATAAAATGGAGACCGGAGCTGATTTCCTTTTAATGTTAGAGAAGAACTTTTTAAAAGATGAAGAACATACTAGAACTTTAGAAAAATTGGATTTTTATAAAGCTGACTTACTTAATTTTATAAATGAATAGTGATCTAATACATGAAGGAGGGGCACCTGGGAGGCTCAGACCATTAAGCGTCCCACTCTTGGTTTCGGCTCAGGTCAGGATCTCATAACTCGTGAGTTCGAGCCCAGCATCAGGTTCTGTGCTGACAGCGCAGTCTGTTTGGGATTCGTTCTCTCCCTCGCTCTCTGCCCCTGCCCTGCTCTCTGTCTCTCTCAAAAATAAATAAATAAACATTAAAAAAAGAAAAGTAAAAATAAGACATGAAGGAATGCTATCCATTCAGTAATTGACATAGAATGTATCTGATAAGAATTCTTCTTAGGGATTTAATCATTTTCCTGTTTCTAATTCTACTTTTGGAATTAAGTTGTAGTCAGGAAAATGGCTCTCCAGAACATGGCATTGCTTTTATGTGTATTTTCCATGGAGAGATATGAAGTCAGGCAGAAAATGTTGTGATGTAAGGTGCAAGGCCAAGCTTCTCTATATGATGACACCCAAGTTGGCTTTGGAATTGTGCAATATTATTTCATTTAATCCTTTGGGTGGGAGATTGGGAGTGAGGATTTACCATAACAAGATTTAAAAGGTGTGAGATAATGACAAGTAAAAAAACTGACTTTTGGTTTGAGGGTCAGAGTTTTTAAGAATCATTTATTTGAGGGGTGCCTGGGTAGCTCAGTCAGTTGAGCCGCCGACTTCGGCTCAGGTCATGATCTCGCGGTCTGTGGGTTCGAGCCCCACGTCGGGCTCTGTGCTGAAGGCTTAGAGCCTGGAGCCTGCTTTGAATTCTGTGTCTCCCTCTCTCTCTGCCCCCTCCCCTGCTCATTCTCTCTCTCTCTCTCTCTCTCTCTCTCTCAAAATAGGTAAACAAACAAACAAAAAGAATCATTTATTTGAATGCCTACAAATGTTAGGCTCTGTATTAATATCTGGGGATTCAAAGATGTGCCAGTTGTTATATCTCAGATCTGAAAAAACATTTTTTGGTAATATTTTCATAATTTTCTGTCCCAACTTGGATTCTATCCCAACTTGGATTCATTGTTTTTTTTTTCTAATTTTCTTGGATAATTAAGAAATTTTTATAAAGATTAAGGTAAGATTACAAAATAATTTTTGATAGACTGAATTGGGATATAGAAAAGTCTTTTTTAATGCTGAGACACATTATAAAATAATAGCTACAGTAAATACTCAATATGCAAAGTATATGAACTAACACGGACACTTATACATGTCCATAACCAGAGTTTAGATTTGTTAATATTATTTGTATGTATTTTCATTTCAAAAAATTGTTTTAACCCAAGAAATGTCAGTTTAGACATATTGGATTGTCAAACCTTTTTGGTTTTTTTTCTAATACATTTTTTGGGGACTATGAATAAATGGCAACCACTCACAAATTTGAAGCCATCTTTGTCTTTTCATCCATCCATCTATCCATCTTCCTTCCATGCCTTGCCCTAGAGATTTTATCATCTCATGTTTGGTGCAATTATTTCTAGGCTTGGGGTGGGGGGGTGTGGGGAAGACTCTACATACATGTCTATGCATTTATGAAAAATAAGAGGTTTTTTTTCTTGAATTGCCTATATAATTTTATAATTTACATTATTTGCAACCTGAGTTTTCATGAGTCATGTTACTATCAAACAATTTGGTTCTTTTACTTTACTTGCTATACAGTATTTTTCATGTTGGTATATATGCATACTTATATAAATATATGTATTTCTCTATATACTAAATGTTGATATGTATAGTTTATTCCTTTTTTGAGAGAGATAGAGATAGAACATGCGTGCACATGTGCGAACAGGAGAGGGACAGAGAGAGAGAGAATATTAAGCAGGCTCTACACCCAGTGCAGAGCCCAGTGCAGGGCATGATCCAGCAAACCATGAGATCATGACCTGAGCCTAACTCAAGAGTCCGATGGTTAACTGGCTGAGCCACCCAGGCACCCTTGGTTTATTCCTTCTAATTGCCTTGTAGGATTCAGAACATACCAGTATGCCATGATTTATTTCCATACTTTTCTTTTGAAATTTTTAGCTATTTCATTATTTTTGCTTTTATAACCAATGCTCCATTAGAAACTCTTGTATTTAGATCTAAGAGGTTTTGTTAGGGAGTAACTAAACCTAGGGTTACCAAATATTAGTGCCTGCATGGCTCAGTCGGTTAGATGTCCAACTTCGGCTCAGGTCATGATCTCAAGGCTCATGACTTTGCTCCCCGCGTTGGGCTCTGTGATGACAGCTCCGAGCCTGGAGCCTGCTTCCAGTTCTGTGTCTCCTTCTCTCTATGACCATGCCCCACTCCTGCTCTCTCTCTCTCTCTCTAAAAAATAAAAAATAAACATTAAACATTACCGAATAATAGATTACAAAAATTATTAATTTTCTTAATATGCCCAATTTTCTTATCAAACTGTCTAATTTATATTTTCCTAATATGTAAGAGTTCTTGTTTCAGCACAATTTTAGTGACTTTTATAGCCAATTCTTTTTTTCCCAATTTTTTTCACTTAGATTATTTCAAAATATGCTCTTTTTCCTTTCTTTTGTTTTTGTTAACAAATGAGTTATAATTGTTTATTATAATAATTGTTGTCTTTTCTCTGAATTTCCTGTCTGCATTTTTTTAATCTACTTTTTCCTGTTTTGTTATTTGCCTTTTGTTGTTTCACATTTAAGAGACTTTTTTTTCCCCCCTGGGGGAAAAAATCTTTTGTCTTCTGTATATTGCAACACGACTTGAATAATTCAACTCTGAATTATACTTATAACTGAGATCTCAATTCCTTTGTAGGCTGACCTTCATGATACTTATTTATTATACTAAGAATCCAATTTGTCCCAGAGCCTTGGAGAAAGCATTATTTATGTTTCATTATGATTTATTCACTTAGAATGAGGAAAATATGCCTTAAAACTTTGTGAAATGAAAGCCAGAATCCCATAGTATTTTCAGTGTCAGTGCTAAGAATTAGACTTGTACAAATAGGTGATGATTCTCGATTTTGACCACATGAGTATCTCCTATAGAGTTAATAGTCTGACTAGGACATCGGTATTTTTAGAAATTCACAATTAATATTGAGGGTTCTCTAGGTTGGAAAGCTTTCATTTAAGGCACTATGATTCTTCTCCTAAAGTGTTTTTCTAGACAGAGCAGAACTTGCAAACTCCACAAGTATAGGGTCTCTGGTCTGTCTTCTTACGGGTATATATCCAGGGTGCAGTAGGAGAGTGCCTACCCCATAGAGCAGTCTTAGTGACAGGCTGAAGAATTCGTTATGTTTTCACTATTAAACTGCAGTCACTTTCCAGTGTCACCCATCACAGATTATACTCAGGTCACGTTCCCTTTCCCAGACTTAGACCTCTCATCTAAGTGTGGATTTTTAGTAGTTTAAACTTTAAAGTCTGTGGTGGCAATCTGTAAGAACTCTCATGCCTTATCTTACAAATAACTGCGTTGAATCAATTTGATACACTAAGCCAAGAACAATAATAACAACAACACAGTGCTGAGGCTAATTGTCTGCCTTGACTGCTAATTGTAGCTCAGTAAAAAGGGACTTTTTCTGGGTTTGCAAAAGTTATTTTTAAATGGGAATGAGTCTGAACCTTCTCATGTTTTCAGAATGACCCGAAAGTGAAAGATTGGTGATGATTGAACATACTACTCCCTCTACCATTAAAAATGCCATAAGTCATTATATGAAATATGTTTTTTTTAAGTTTTTTACTTAGAGAGAGAGTGAGCAGAGCACATGCTTGAGCAAGAGAAGGGCAAAGAGAGAGAGAGAGGGAGAGAGAGAATCCCAAGCAGGCGCTGTGTGCAGGGTGTGACATGGGGCAGGAATTCATGAACTGTGAGGTCATGACCTGAGCCAAAATCAAGAGTCAGATGCTTAACCGACTAAGGCTCCCCAAATATGTTTGAGCCGAAGTTTGCCACAGATGTTTTAAAACGCCGAGACCGTTAATTCTGTGAATTTACCATTACTGTGATCTGATATTTAACAATACCATCTCTTAAAATTGTCACAATTTCCATCTGTTTGCTGTTTCTTATTTTCCTTGTTTTGAATTTTAACTTCTAACCTCCTCTTCCTTTACTTCATTTCTTTTATACCTAGAAGTACCCCCTTTAAATATCTTTTAATATTTAAAATTGTTTTAATGTTTAAAATTGTCTTCTATCTGTAAATATTTAAAATTGTTTTCAAAATAATTTGGTATTTAAAAGTAAGACATCTCTCTCTCTCTCTCTTTCTCTCTCTCACACACACACACACAACCCTCTATGATTTAGAAACTTTTTTTGGAGGTGATAACTTACAAGGTCTTAGAAGAAGATCACTTTCATGATTTTAAAAGTTGGGAATAACGTAATCTATGCTAAAAAGTGCTGGATCACCAGTTAGGAAGAGACTCTTGTGATAACTCAAGTGTAGGCATTTTGGAATCAAACGATAACAGAAGGGATGGTGAGGAATGGACAAATTTGGCATGTATTGCGAGGTGAAAGACTAGTTGGTAATGGATAGAATGTGTAGGGAAGGAGAAAGGCTGGAAAGAAGAAACGGGTGACATAGTTTTACCACTTCTGTGGTGATGTTTGGAGGAGGAAGTATTTAGTTTTAGAAAGGTATGAAGTTAAGTTCTATGTTGGGTATTTTGAATTTGAGTCTCTAAGTGAACGTGACCAACAGGCAATTGAATAAATGACTGTGGAGATGAAGGAAGGTTAAGGTGGAATCATTAGCATATATTAATATTTTTAAAAAATTACGACCTTTGCTAAGGTCTTTACATTAACACTAGAGATGGAGCAGATGGTCCATGACCAGTTTTGCGGCTTCCAGCAATTGAAGGTGGGGTCAACTGGAAGGAGTGTGAGGAAGAGAATGCAGGGGGCAATTGTATATAATACACAGAGACTGTTTTCATAGTAGTTTTACATGCTTAAGATATATTGCTCTTTGTGGCCTTTTATTTTTTTATTTTATTTTGTAAATTTTTTTTATGTTTACTTATTTTTGAGACAGAGAGAGACAGAGCATGAGCAGGGAAGGGGCAGAGAGAGAGGGAGACACGGAATCCGAAGTAGGCTTCAGGCTCTGAGCTGTCAGCCCAGAACCTGACGTGGGGTTCGAAGTTATTAACTGCAAGATCATGACCTGACCTGAAGTCAGATGCTCAACTGACTGAGCCACCCAGGCGCCTCTCTTTGTGGCCTTTTAAAATCGGAGGTATAATTGATGTTTAACATTGTATTAGTTTCAGATGTACAACATATGATTTGGTATATGTATATAATGCACACGATCACTACGGTAAGTTAACATCCATCATGACACACAAAAGTTTTCTTGTGATAACAACTGTTAAGATATGCTCTCTTAGCAACTTTCAAATAAGCAATATAGTTTTGTTAACTGTAGTCACCATGATGTACATGACATCTCCAGAACTTATTTATCTTATAGCCAGAAGTTTGCACCTTTGACCATATTCACCCCTTCATCCATTTTGACAACTCTCCCATCCCTATCTCTGGCCACCACCAGTCTGTTTTCTTTCTTTGTGAGTTTGGGGTTTTTGTTTTTTAAGGTTAAGTGAGATCATACAGTGTTTGTCTTTCTCCAGCTGACTTACTTCACTTAGCATAATGTCTTCAAGATCCATCCATGTTGTTGCAAATGGCAAGGTTTCTTTCCTCTTTTTTTTTTTTTAAATCTTATTTATGTATTTTGAGAGAGAGAGAGAGAGCAAGTGAGTGAACGTGACCAGGGGAGGGGCAGAGAGAGGGAAGGAGAAAGAATCCCAAACAGGTTCACTGCTGTTAGATCAGAGCCCAATGCAGGGCTCAATCCTATGAATGGAGAGATCATAACCAGAGTCGAAATTAAGAGTCAGATACTCAATGACTGAACACCCAGGATCCCTTCCTTTTTTGTGGGCAAACAATACTCCATCAAATATATGTAGCACATTTTTGTTATCTTTCATGCAGCTATGGATACCTATGTTGTTTCCATGTCTTGGCTGTTATAAATAATGTTGCAGCAAACAGAGGGGAACGGATTTTTTTTTTTTTTTTGAGAGAGTGATTTTGTTTTTGTTGGAAAAAAGTACCTGAAGTGGAATTTCTGGATCATATGGTAGTTTTAATTTTTGAGGAACCTCCACACTGTTTTCCATAGTTGCTGCACTAATTGACGTTCCTATCAGCTCCGCAAAGTGTTGTTTTTTCTCCACATCCTTGCCAACACTTACTATTTCTTGTCATTTTGAGGATAGCCATTCTAACAGGTGTGAGGTGATATCACATTGTAGTTTGGGTTTAAATTTCCCTGATGATTGGTGAATGTTTTCATATATCTGTTGACTGTCTTTCTGTCTTGCCTGGAAAAATGTCTGTTTCAGTCCTATGTCATCTTTTAATCACATTAGTTTTTCTGTTTGTTTTCTTTTGAGGTGTATGAGCTCTTTATATGTTTTCGATATTAACCCCTTATCAGACGTATGATTTGCAAATATTCAGGTTGCCTTTTTATTGTGGTTTCTTTTGCTGTACAGAAGTGGTTTTTTGGGGGTTTTGTTGTTTTTTTTGTTTTTTGTGTTTTAGTTTGATTACATATGTGCTTTTGTTGCCTTTTATGCGTTATTTTTTTAAAAAAATTAATGTTTATTTTTGAGAGAGAGAGAGAGAGTGAGTAGGGGATGGACAGAAAGAGAGAGGGAGACACAGAATCCTAAGCAGGCTACAGGCTCTGAGCTGTCAGCACAGAGCCTGACGTGGGACTCAGACTCATGAACTGCAAGACCATGACCTGAGCGGAAGTAGGATGCTTAACCAACTGACCCACCCAGGGACCCCTGTGGGTTGTTTTTAAACTAAATATTTGGCACATCCTTAAGTTTCCAACCACCGTTCTGGATGTCATTAATGTATAGTTATATACAGTGTCAATGTGTGCAATAAATATCACATTACCAAGGAATCATTAAAATCGGGATACAGTATCCATCCCTCCCTCTTCCCCTTGCCTCTTCAGGACTTAGATTGTTTGAGGTCACTAAATTCTCACTCAGGTTGAAAGACTTTGCCGGAAAATTCTCATTAGCAGGAATGCCCTTTCGCCTTCCTCTCGTAGTTTTCCATCTTTCTCTTGAAATAAGGAAGCACATTATCAAAGTCATTTTATTTTTAAAAAGTTGTCATCGATGTGGGAAACTTGGGATTCATGAGGAGTGTTATTAAATGTTTGATGTCACTATGTCAGTGACAGCATGGGGTAGCAGATGAAAGCCTGGTTTATAAATTCTGCAAGAAAATTCAAGACAGCAAAATGAGGACTGGCATAGACATAGCTAAATGCTGTTATTCCCTTGAGCCAAGCAGACTCTTGTCATACTCCGTACTTGGGGCATGCCTGCTTTTTGTTTTCCTTAGAATCTAAACCACAAAGTGAAAGAAGGTAGTTATTAGATGTCTTCTCTGTCTCATGCACGGTGCTAAGTAATTTTACTTTGTGGTCTCAGCTTAACCTGACATGAGTCCTAAGAGGGAAATATATTCAACCCATTTTGTAAAGGTTTGCAAAGGTTATTGGTACTTTAGAACAAGAAGAAAAAATGCCCGTCAAAAGTTACAAAGTAGGCTTCCACAGTTCATTGTTTTCCAGGTTAAATTTCCCCTAAGTTTGTTTAAAAGGAGATGGAAATAAAGTCATGTATTTAAGACCCAATGTGGTTTTAAGTGTCCACTTCAACGTGTCTTTTCATCTCTAAATGTTGTGTTCCCATGCGGTATTGCTGATGGTCTTAATTTTTTCCCCTTCTCTTTTGGTTTCAGAGGAAGAACTTGTCTCTTTTCCTCAGCATTAGTTTGTTAACTTTCTGGGGGACTTCCCTCTTGGGTGCCCGATTATACTGGATGGGAAACAAGCCACCAAGCTTTTCCAACTCTGACAACCCAGCCGCTGATTCGGATAGCCTTTTGGCTCGGACACTCACTTTCTTCTACTTGCCAACCAAGAACCTCTGGCTGTTGCTATGCCCAGATACACTCAGTTTTGATTGGTCAATGGATGCCGTGCCTCTGCTCAAAACAATTTGTGATTGGAGAAACCTACACACTGTGGCCTTCTATGTTGGACTCCTCCTCCTTGCCTACTATGGCTTGAAGAGCCCAAGCGTGGAAAGAGAATGCAATGGGAAATTTGTAACAAATGGCAAGCAGAATGCAAATGGACATAGCTGCCATTCAGATGTGGAGTACCGGAACTCAGACATTAAGCCCAGCTTTGCATCCAAAGTAGAAAATGGCATTAAAAATAATGCATCACAGAGAACACAACTTCCTTCTACTGAGAACATCGTTGTTCTTTCTTTATCTTTGTTAATAATACCCTTTGTTCCTGCCACGAACCTGTTTTTCTATGTGGGCTTTGTAATTGCAGAGCGAGTATTGTATATTCCTAGTATGGGCTTCTGCCTCCTCGTTACGGTGGGTGCCAGAGCCCTTTATGTCAAAGTCCAAAAGCGGTTTCTCAAGAGCTTGATTTTTTATGCTACAGCTACATTAATTGTTTTCTATGGACTCAAGACTGCAATCAGGAATGGAGACTGGCAGAATGAGGAAATGCTGTATAGGTCAGGGATAAAAGTAAACCCAGCTAAAGGTAATATTTCCTTTTATACTTTTGCCTGGACAGTTTACTCACTGTGCCTTTTTATATCCTTGCTTCTTGCCTTAAAACACAGTATTAAGGAGGGAAGAGGTCCTTTTACATAATACCCATATGTCTCTTGCATTCATTTTTTGAAGAGGTGAGCAGTACAGCTAATTTAGAAACATATCCAGAATTCTGTATTAGGGATACAGAAGTCTTTTCTTATGTTCTGGACTACATTTGTCCAGAGGAATTTGAATGCTTGTGTAAAAGTACTGACTGTCCTAAGAATTTAGAAAAAAAAAAATGCTTGGTTTCTGTATTTTCAATACTTATATACACATGGTCTCTTTCGTCATGTAATGAAAGTCAGGCTGTCCCTCTTGAGTACATTTTAGCTTTCCTGTTTTCCAAACATCTCCTGGAAAGAGCATAAGATTTGCATTGGCATCTTTAAAAGATTTGGAGGTAAGGCTACCTCTGAATCTTGGAATTGTGTCTCTAGGTGTCAGTGTGCGCGCATACAAGTGTGAGTCACCCTTAGCTTTGCCGAGAGGCTAAGTAACCTGGATGTTGCCAGGCAGTTAGCACATTCTTACTTAAGAGTTCTTAAGCTACTTAGGGAAATAAACTTCACTATTCGATAAGATTGGCCATATATTTCATTATTGTTTTTGATTTAGAAAACTATTTTAGCAAATATAGAATCTATAGCCAGAATAGAAAATCTCCCTTAAAGCATAAATGAGTAGTCGAAAGCTGTTACAGTGACTTCTCTGGTTTAGGCAATGAAATGATGATAGAAGCCAGAGAGCAATTAAATGAAAACAAGTGCACCTTTAAGTGCCAAAATATATCATAATAAATAGTGCCAACTAGTTCTGTTCTTCATGAGCCATTTTTAACGTTATTTATCTTTTAAATTATGGTAGCTGAACAACATCCGAAGTGGACTTTTTCTACTTTTTCCAACACAGCCCTGTACCAGTATTCAAATAGTGAAAGTATAAAACTGTTCCAAATGTACGGAGTGACCTGCTGATGGATATTAGGATATATACCCAAAGATCTAGATACCCCAGAAGCATCTCTGTTATACTTATCCGATTACCAATTAAGTCAAGAGTTCATCGAGCAGCTACTCATTTCTTTAAGCCAGCGAGGTAATTGTTGGTACTTGCAACACTTAATAGATTGCAGGGATTTTAATGGGAGTAGAACCATTAAAATTGAGCGAGTGCATAGCAGAGAATTCCTCCCTTCTTGTGGAAACAAATCTTTACCATGTGACTTTTTGTAGGTAGTGAATGCTGCACACTTTAGTGAATGCATAAACCCAATTCTTGCTGTAAAAAAATGTTACAATCAGTTCTCACAGAATCCTTTTCAGCTGGGTTTTCTTCACTGGCAGATGAAAGTCTATAAAGCAAGGCTATGTTGCCAGTTTGTTTTCCTGCTGTTTAAAATCAGATACACTGTAAGGAATGAAAAATAAAAAAAAACCCAGCATGTTAATTTCGGCACAGGGTGATTCTGTGGATTTATTAAATTTATTGGTTACGTTTCAGGTTAAACTACTGTAACAAGGAGCCAAGATAACAGTGTCTTAACTAAGCTAGAAGCTTTATTCTTTCATGTAACAATCTAAGTATATGCAGCCCAGAGCTGATAAGATGGCGCCATGGGTTTTCAGGATCCGGGCTCTTTCTCTTTTGTTCCCTTGCCATCTTGGGAGTGTCACCCTGTCCACATGGTCCAAGATGGCTCATTATCACATCAGCACTTCAGCTAACGGGAAGAGAGAGAAAAGAGCAAGTGGTGGGTGTACCCATTCTCTTTAAGAGCATATCACGGAAATTGCACACACCATGTTTGCTCACAGACTATTGGCCACACCTAGCTGCAAGGAAAGCTGGGAAATGTTATCTTATTTCTGAGAAACCAAGTATCCAGCCAAATTTCATTACTCTTGAAGAAGAGGGGAGCAGATACTCAGATGCTAGAGTATAAGTAGCAGTCCCTGTCCCAGCATGGGTAGAAAGCATTTTGTAAACTCCTAGTAGATACTTTCCAGTTACATTTCTAGATCTTTCTGGCTAGTATACTCTTGACAGTTATAATTCCGGTTTTGATTAAGTTATTTTGGTGACATGGTTAAAATGCTTGATTCTTCATCCCTTCACTCAGTGAAACAATTATGAAGGATTTCCTTGGTTTCCATATTTTCCTGTCTCCTTCCTAGTACTTAAGAAGTGCTATAGAAATATTTAGGTGCTCCAAGTATTATTAGTTAAATGAATATACGACTGATTAATATTACAAGTCCTTTGAAACATCAACAGTTGAGTTCCTGGGGAGTGTCTGGGTGGCTTAATTGGTTAAGCATCCGACTCTTGATTTCAGTCCAGGTCATGTTCTCACTGTGGTGAGATCGAGCCCTGTGTCTGGCTCTGTGCTGGGCATAGAGCCTGCTTAAGATTCTCTCTCTCTTCTCTCTGCCCTTCCCCTGCTCATACTCTGTCTCTATGTCTCTCAATAAATAAATGTTAAAAAAAAAAAGATTCTCTCTCTCTGCCTCTGCCCCTTTCCCCCACTTGTTCTCTCTCTTTCTCAAAAAAAAGAAAGAAAGAAAGAAAGAAAGAAAGAAAGAAAGAAAGAAAGAAAGAAAGAAAAAGAAAGGAAATTGAATTCTCGAACCCTGTACCACTCATCTCTCCCTGCCCTGCAACCCCGCCACCATCACCTGTACCCCTGTTTTACTTACAGCCTTGACCGTCTCAGTTGATGGTAACTCCGTTTTCCCAGCAGCTCTGACCACTACCTTAGAGTCATCCAAACCACCTCTTTTACTTTAACACCAGCATCTGTTTCATCAGCAATTCCTCTTGGCTTTGTCTTTAAAAATATGTCCAGAACCTGGCTACTTTTTACCACCCCCACTACCACCTTTTTACCACCCCCATACTACCACTGGGGCCCAAGACACCATCATCTTTCATGAGATTATTACTAAAAGCCTCTCACTTGACCTTCCTGCTTCTGTTCTCTTGCCTGTTAGAGAAGAGAAGGCATGCGGTAATGAATATATTGAATAATAAATGTTAAAGTCATAGTCTTTCTCCCTAAAGAATTTATAATCAGTTTTAGAGATATGATGTGTGTGTGTATATATATATATATCTATATATGCATTGAAGAAGATGAAAGTGTGAAATATTATGCTATCAATAGACCAGGAACTACGATATACTTCATAATAGGGATATAATTGGAAATGGAGGTAGTTGTGGATTCCATGATTCCCTTCCATGACATATGCTTCCATTTTGATATAAGGCAAAACACGGTTCTTTATTTTTTTCTATTTATAACATGTTAATAATGATGCCGGCTATGATTACTTTCTTAGCAATTATAAGACTGGTACTAATCTTCCCTGAGGTAAATTTTTCTTAGTCTCCTATGTCATGTGAGTCTAGCAAAAAATTAGAAACTCTTTAAAGCCAGTACTTTCTAAGGTTGTCAGAGATTACAGTTATTTCATTGAGTTAGAGTTTTTTCCCCCTCCTTTGAAAGCCTTTGCAAATTTTAGAGTACTTCGGTCTACCACGTGCTTTAACAGAATATGATTTTAAGCCTCATGAAGCATTATACATTAAAGCTGCTGCCTTCAGTAATGGGGCCTGTAGACAGCTGCCAGTCATTAACTGATTGGATGCAAATGATGATGGGTGAAGCCTGTCGTAGTGACTGTGCTGCTAATTTATGGTTTAAATCTGGATGGTGGAGAAATGATAGCTGATTTGGACTATGTAAACCACAAGTCCTGTCTCATTATGTGGTTGATAATGTCAGGAAAATACTAGACATAGTTGATTACTGTAGTTTGCTGATTTCACAATGACTCTTTGCATTTTTGTGCTTAGGAAAGATGAAATTTTCTCTGATGACTGCTTTAATGAGCAAGGCGCATAATATTTGAAAGTGTGTGTGTGTGTGTGTGTGTGTGTGTGTGTTTAGAAGAACATATTTTGTAAACCATATTGATTAGTATCTGCTTGAAAAAAACCATTTTTTTTAGTTCATTAAAAGTGGTTACATGTATGATCACCCTTCTTCTTGGCTTCTGGCTTTCTCTAGATCCCCATATGTTTAGCTCTCAGGAGAATTGGGTACCATTGATGGGCTACTGTGGCTTTGAAGGCACTACCCAATTTTCATTTTCTTTCTCTCACTTTCCACAGCTGTCTGTTCTACAGGATGGCCTCTTTCCTAAATCGATTCATTCTTAAAGCTTTGTCCAAAGATTGCCTTTATTGTCCTTTCTGTATAGATTCTAGAACACTTCCTCCCGTGTATAGTAGGCGGCTGGTAAATGTGTCATTGAATTTCTAAGTTATTTTCCTCATGACCTCATATCCACGTGGAATTCTTCCACTTGGATGATTTGCGCAGTATCTCAAACTCAGCACCATCTTCCAACTTCCAACTCAACACCAACTTCCAACTACTTGCCTTATTAACTAAAGTCATAAGTACAGGCTAGCGAAGTTATTATTATACAGAAACACATCAATAAACACATAAACTTTAGAAAGAAGGATAGCATATAGGTGGCATATCTGGTATGCCAAAGGGATTTAAATTTTTTTAAGTTATAGATTAGAAAACTCAAGTAATTTCTTTAGAAGAGTTGATTTATTAACTATCAATTTGCTTTAAAGAACATGACTATAATTTTTAATTGATTGAAAATAATTTCTTAAAAATATTAAGAACAATTAAGCAGGGTTAATCCAAGGAAAACTTGTTCAACAGCTAAAGTTTAATGTCTGTTTCTAATGTAAATATGTGAAATGATATAAATGATGTCTATTTAATGACGCACGTATTTGAAACTCTAAAGGTGATTACCCAAGCATTCAATATTCAGTTCCTCCTTATGCATCTGAAAATACTGCCCATTTCAATATTGAAAAGCAGAAAAAATAGTTGCTGCAGCCATGCAGAGTTTGGCAATTTTTCTTTCTTCTTGGATTTGTGTAAAAAAACTGATAGTTCTGTTTCAACCTCATATAGTTTCTGATTTCACGTAACAAGTGTGTTGAAGGAATAGCATTTTATGTAGGAAACAACTCCTAATTTAAGTGAAATCTAAACCTTCAAGTCATGTGAAACTTGACTAATTCTTTGTAGATTTTATGGTCTGAGTTTTTGTTTACCTCTAGTTGAGTGTCTTCTTTAATTGCGGTGAACTACTAGCATTTAAACAGCTAGCACTGAAACTGTATAGTAAAGGTTCCCGTATTTTTTAGGTAATTTATTTTGTTGCTTCTGAAGTAAGATGAAAATTTTTCAAAAGAGGTTCAAATTTTTTATAAAAAAATAAAATTTAGCAGTAAAGTCAGGAAAGGTAACCAGTATAGCATTTTACTAAGACTGGCTGGCCTGAGTTAAGAAGCTGCAAAATACATATTTTTCACTTTTCACAGAGAGACGTGATAGGAGAGAGCTAGCTAAAAGCTGATCGAGAAAAAAATGAACTACAGAGTTAATTCACAGAGTAGAGAAATTCTATGTGGCTTCATCTCAGTCCATCCTTTCTCTCTTGAGTAGAAAATTAAAATATAAACTAATGGGACTGACAAGACTAAAATGAAAGTGTCTCATTAGCTCAAGTAAAGTATTTTAAAAAGTAAATATGTTAAATTGTTAGACGAAGGCCAGTTTAAAACATCTGAGTTTTGAAGGAATTAATGGTTGCTTTTTAGTTGGGATGGAGTAGTCACGGAAGTTCAAAAGCATCAGGTTTCCTTGCCTCTAAGAATGGATGGCATATAAATCTTTTCTTTAGTTCCAGCTCTAATGATTGCAAGTGCAGTTGTTTGAAAAAAAAAATACTGGACCACAATATGAAGCAGGTGACACACTGCTTTCCCTGCCTTTAAAATTATCCATAACAAAAGCTTTAGAATCTTTCTGGGCTTTTGAAAACTCCCAAACCTAAAATTAGCATTGCCTTAGATTGAATATATTTTACCAGTGGTTATATTTCAAAAGAATTCAAACCAGCATATGATTAAAACACGTTTGAGGTTAAATTATTCTGATTTCCTTACTAGGTTTTGTGTTTGATTCTTAAAATGCTTAACATTTTTGCTTTCCTTTTATTAAATATATCTGAAAAGATCATGAGAAATGTATGTATAGGCGTTCTATATCTACTGTTTAAAGAATACTAGCAAAACAAACAACCATTTCACAGCTTAAGAAAACATTATACCAGTAACTTTGAAGTTTCTAGCATAGGTCTTTTTTCAGTTTTGTTTCTTTTGATTAATGTCTTTTATTTTATGCTAGAACTTCCATTACAATGTTAAACAGAAGTGATGACAGCAGATTTTTTTGTCTCTTTCTTCAAAAAAAGAATGTCTTTAGTATTTCACCATTAATTATGGGCATTTTGCAGGTTTTGCTGTAGATGCTTTTATCTGTAGAGTTTTCTTCTTATTTCTAGTTTAAGATTTGTTTTTAGGAATTAATATTGATAATGACACAGATTTTCCCCCACTCAGTCTGTTAATTTGATGACTTATATTAATAGATTTTCTAATGAACCTACTTTGCATTCACGGAGTAAATCCAGGAATTATAATGTGTTATCATTTTTATACTCTTCTAAATTTGGTTTTTACCCGTGTTTCTGAGTGAGATCGGCAATTCTCATCTTGTGCCATCATATTTTGGTTTCAGAATCAACTAACCTTTCAGAATCAGTTTGGGAATATTCTTTTGTGTGTGCTGTAAGATTTTGTTATAAAATACAGAGTTACCTTTTTCTTTATAATTGGCAGAATTTACCTGCAAACCTGGCTGAGCTTGACGTTTTTTTATGTGCGGACATAATTTCCTCAATTGATTTCATTTCTTTCATGATTTTGAAAACATTTAAGATTGACTTTTGGATTGATTTAGTAATTTTTTTTCCTGGATTTTGTTCAGTTTAACTAGTTTCAAATTTATTTGCACAAAGCTATACATAATGTTCTCACTCTATCTTTTTGGAAATCTCTGTTACAACTGTAGTTTAGAACATATTTTTACTTTGAGAGCAACAGATGTAGCGTTGCCCCAAACTTTGTTAGGGCGGATATATGTATAGGAATTTTTTATTATTTTTTCTATTTGTCCAGATATTTTTGACAGAAAATATGTTTACCTTCTCTTCTGAGTTGGGTTTGTTTTTTTGGTGTTTTTTGTTTGTTCGTTTGTTTGTTTTTTAGTAGGGGGTAGTTTTGGGTGGGGAGGCGGTGGGTTTTGTTTGTTTGTTTGTTTGATTTTGTCTTTTTCATCTCTTTATGCTGTTTCCTTTCAGGGGCTTGAGTTTATGTGGTTTCTGCAATCTGAACTCTTCCTTAAAACTGATTAAAGCCCAAGGCCTCGTTTGTCATAATGTCACATGTGCAGAGTGAATGACATCCTCAGAGCTGTTTACCCTTATGGTTTCCTGCTTCCAAGCAGTTTCTAGACCTAGGGATTCCCCTTAACTTTCCTACCAACTAGTACATTCCATTAACAAATATTTTTATTTTTTGATCTAGCATTTTTATGCCTTCTATTCAAGAAGGGGATGTCTGGACATTGCGTTGCCCTGTGCTACGAGGATGGGAAGGCTGAGAAAGACTTTCAAATCTGGCATCTATTAAGAAACAATTAGCTGTATTAGGAGTTATTTTTGAGCATAGAGTCTTTTGTTTAGTCTTAAACTAGTGTTTTTGAAATTTTAAATTCTCTTTTAATACAAGAGAACCAAGCTACTAATGTAAGTGGACAAGTATATCAGAGCATTATCTAATACAGAATGAAATTATAGGTGTTTGACTGTTATAAATCACAGAAGGGTAAAATATATTTGTTTCCTCTGTAATAAAAACTCACATATAATGTCGCAGATATGGCAGATTTTTAAGAAGACAAACAGAACATATTTTTTAGGTTTACCGTTTTTCATACCCCTATCCACCCATCACTGGTGATCATGGATTTAAAAGATTTCAGTTAAGTCTCATGGGATTATGGAAAAATCTGCGATGTTCCAATTTCTATAATAATTTTTGAAAAAGTGTTGGTTGTAGGAGAATGTTTTATATATCATTCTGCTGGGAAGATGACCAAGGCAAAGTGTGAGCCCTATTTTTACATAGAGGTATTAAATTAGAAATCTCATCTTTTTAGCTTTGCATATTAGTATTAAATGTGTGTGTTATTTTAGAATATGAATATTGCCAGTGAGAGGGATCTAGCAGGAATATACATATTAAGTAGTGTACTAAAAATTAAATAAGGATAAAACATATTAAAAGTTTTGATTTAAAAGATAATAATATTGTTTTCCAAGTAAGAAACCATAATCCAAGTTGATTAAATAGTAGAGAGAAATTAAAAAAAAAAAAAAACAGACCTTCTGGAAGGCAGAGCTATATTAGAGGCTTTATTGTGTCTTACGTTTAGGATTCAAATTCCCAATAATACTAGCTGCCACTCTGAACGTTCATTCAGTCATCTTAAACAGCATATTTCAATTCTTTCATGTAAAACGCTGTGGGATATTATATTAAAATATCAACATTAATATCTTTTTTTGAAGGAGTGTAGACATACATTTTAATTAGGAAACTTTCTAGGGATTTTAAGTTTAGCGAGAACCAGATGAGATACTGAGTACAACAGCCGAGAGTCACATTTGATAAAACAGATTTCTGAGATGTCAGTGCACTTTTCCTGTGAGTGCCGTTCTTCGCCTGGATGGGAGAGGAAGCACACCGTTTTATCCTGTTTAGGGCTCTGCGTATTGCAACTGGGAGCTTCTAAAATAAAGAAATGCAAGAGATCACTTTTCTTCCTCTTCTCTTGGGAAAAGGGAGTAAATTTCTCAAATTACATATCATGAGGCAACCAGCGAAGACCAGAAGGTCTCTGATATTTTCATATATTATCTGTTTTTACTTCATCAGTTGGCTTACTCTGAGTTTTACAAATACACTTTGGTGGTGTGCAATACTGGTATACAATACCTCATTTTTCTACTTAACTCTATTTTTGAATAATCTGAATATTTTCCAAGGCTGGCTGCAGGTCATGTTCACCCTAGTGGTTAAGATTGAAGTGTTGTCCATTTTGTGTGAGTGTTGTAAACAGTTTTAAAGTAGAAGTGGTTTCTGGGCTTATGTAATGAAAACATGAGTATATTAACTAATGATATTGTACAAATCTTTGTATTCTGCATTTTTCTTATCTTCAGTCTAAATGATATATTTGAGGGGTGTCTGAGTGGCTCAGTTGGTTAAGCTTTTGACTGCAGTTCAGATCATGATTTCAGTTTGTGGGTTTGAGCCCTGCATCAGGCACTGTGCTGACAGCTTAGAATTCTGTGTCTCCCTCTCTCTCTGTCACTCCGCTGCTTTCACATGCTTGTGTACTCTCTCTTAGATATAAATAAACATTAAAAAAATTTAAAAAAATAAATGATATATTTCAGGCTACTTTTGCTTTTGAAATTCTATTATTTGGAAGCCGTGATACAGGATTTTAAAATCTTTGGTGTTACACATTAGGATAATGAATTTGAGGTCTTTTTTGAGGGCAGGTGATACCATCCCTAAAGTCCTTCCTGTGCCATGCCTCTGTGCTCTGTGATGTGATTCTAGAAGCAAGGGGTTATGTGGTGCTTTGTTCCAGGCCTTCCATGCTTTGGTTGTGGCTACTGGTTCTCATTCCCAAATTGAACCTAGAGTAGATACTTACTTTTGAGGTTTTAAGGTAAAAGGTTGGACTTAAAGAAGTGTATCCCAACCTCAATCCTGATTAGTTGATAGGAAAATACAGCTTCTCGGGCACCTGGGTGGCTCAATCAGTTAAGCATTTGGCTCTTGATCTCAGCTGAGGTCAAGATTTTACAGTTCATGATTCAAGCCCTACATGGTGTAGAGCCTGCTTGGGATTCTGTTTCTCTTTCTCTATGCTTCTCCTCGACTTGTGCACGTGTGCGCGCTCTCTCTCTCTCTCTCTCTAAATAAATAAATAAATAAATAAACTTTAAAAAATTTAAAAAAATACAGCTTCTCTATGGGTTCTAATCAACTTGACATGTAAATAGTCTGCATGTCACTATTACTTAGGTCTCATGGATAAAATAATACAGATTTATGTCCATAAAACCACATAATCTGATCATCACTTGTAGGGAGTCGTGTTCATAATCACTCATATGTCCCCAGTGGATGTGTTTGTTGCTAAAGATCCTGCAATGGCCTCTGAGAATCCCCTGTTGTGATGCCAGCTCGTTAAGATTAGAGACTCTGGAGAGTAAACCAGCCCTTCTCTTTCTTATCCGGCTCAGTTGATGTGATGATGTCATTTTAGTGCATTGACCCTTCACATATCTTCCTATTTATTTTTACCCTTGTGTGTAGTAGCTTCCTTTCACCGTTTGGAACACTGGTTCTGGATCCAGAACCCCGGATTGTGTATTTAAGTCTGTTAAACAAGAAATAGCATTCTTCGTTTCAATATCATGTTTTTCAAGTGATGCAAAAATGCCTCAAGTATTTTCTGCGTAGCCTTTTTTCAAAACCTTTATCTCGTGAACTGTGGCAGAAAATAAGGCAAAGACAACTAACCTCCTTCTTTTTCTGTTGTTATAGTCAGCCAAAAGTACAGGAAAATACTCTTAAATGATAGTTGCCCAAGATTTGTGCATATATCAAAGGTAATTGGTAATTTTTAGAAATTTAATAGTTATTCAATAGATAATTGTTCTTTTTTTCTCATTAGCATGCATAAATATTTTTTACTCACAAGTTTTATTGAAATTTGTATTTTTACTGATTAAATCTCCTTTTGTCTGGTATTAACTCTATTTTTGAATGTTCAACACTAGCTGCTGAGTTAATAAAAGTGACTGTCAAAAATTAATGTAGAGAGGCTAATGTAAGGTATAAAATAGTGTCCTAATATGCTATGTTTGAGAGATACTATATTTTTATTTTAGAAGCAGATTTTTTTTATCAAATGTGAACTTCAGGGTTTCATTATTTTCCTAAACTCTGAAACTGGCTTCAAGTGTATTTAATATTGCTTTGAGTTTTGTTTTTCTTGGCCTGGATTTACTTGGCAATGAAATTCTCAATGGCACACTCAGAGACCCTGAGTACAGGAGATGTCCTGTAAAAGTGTGTATCTAATTGGTTACGCTTCTAATGGATGATAATGAAATATCATTCCTTTTCCATAATGATGTACTTTTCAGAATATATATGTTATCTTATTTTATCATCTCAGTCATGCTGGAGTTTAACTTGGGCGAGCATCTTTACGACTATTTCACAGACGAGAAATTGAGAGACAGAATGCTTATGGAGGAAAAACAGCATGGTGGCGTGCATATTTTGCAGTAAAGGAGGTCTGGGCCCTGATCTTAACCCAGGCTATTAACAGCTCTTTTCGTTATCCTTATAGTGTTATCACAACCCCTCTGCGCCTCAAGTTGCTGATATGTCCAGTGAGTGTGCAGTACCACACAGGGTATGTTTAGCATCGTAGGCCAGGTGTGGCCCACAAATCAGGTTTGCTATTGCTAGTAAGAAATGGAAATTCAAGTAATCTACTTGAGTATACCTAGATCTAATTGGTAACAGGACGATACTAAAGCTTAGGTTTGGGATATTTTGTTTTACATTGCCACATCAAAATTCATTTTAGTGACCCTTAGTGGGAAATTAACCTGGGGCCATTTGATGGCAGGGGCCCTTCTCAATGTTGACAAGATTCACAGTGAGATAAAGCAGATTATGAGATTCGATTTTAAGAGAGCAAAGGAGGGATGCCGGGTGCTCAGTTGGGTAAGCATCCGACTTTGGCTTAGGTCATGATCACAAGGCTCGTGGGTGCAAGCCCACATTGGGCTCTGTGATGACAGCTCAGAGCCTGGTACCTGCTTTGGATTCAGTGTCTTCCTTTCCACCCTACCCCTGCTAGTGCTGTGTCTTTCTTTCTCAAAAATAAATGAACATTTAAAAAAATTAAAGAAAAAAAAAAGAGAGAACCAAGTATCCCTTTGTAAATAAAAAGAAGGATTTTCTTTCTCCCCTCCTGGAGTTGTTTAGAATTCTTGATATAGTTGTATAAAAACTCTTGGCTTTCCTAAGCATTTTTCATCTTTCATCCCTGAACCAGACTCAGACGATGGCACCCATGATAGAATCAGGGGATTCTTTGGGACATTTCTATTTCTGATATAAAATCAGAAGCAACTCACCACTCTTTATAATCTAAAGGTGCCCGTTGAATGACTTCACGGTCTCAGTCTGACTTCATGAGAGATCAGTCAAATATGAGGAATTTCTAAAAAGCCTCCATGGAATCAGTAGTCTGTTATGTTAACAGGGTCACTATATGTGGTATGCCAGATTATATATTCACCAAGTGTTTTTGTTGTCTGCTTTTAACAGTGTGATAGGCTTAAAGGGATCTGTTTTTAAGATCTGAGGAGAAACTCAAGGTTTAGGTGCTTCTAAATTCATCACACTTAGAAGTGCAGCTGTATTTACTATGATATTATAGTACTGTGGGTTATTCCGAAACTTTGCAGAGAGCCTGTTGCCGTAAGAAAGGGATATGGAGCAGATTTTTTGTTTTGTTTTAACGGAGCGTCCGTGGGAAAACTGACCACGGATGAGAAGTTCATGAATAAAGGCAGGCTCAAGGAAGAGCCAGCATTACAGATCATGGGCTACGAATATGGGGGTGGCTCATTGTCAAGGTCAGGAACGTGGTAGAGATTACAGATGCTAAAATGCTAAGAAACAACCCTAAATGTGTTGAAACACAAAATCCTGCTCTGAATTTTATGTGTGGATATTGTAGTATTGTTGTGCCCAAATTCTGGATCCCAAGAAGACCATCGGGGAGCCGGGACTGATGCAAACGCAAAGGGTCTTTATTCGAAGCTGGAGCTCGGACTCATGCATCTCCCGACGCAGCGGTGCAGTGGCAAGAGCCCTGAGCCAGGTTTACACAGGCTTTTTATCAGGGTTCGAGTACACTTTTTGGGCGGGAATGGGGATCCTTTGAATTGATGGATTGGCATTTTCGCGGGCTAGTTTCTGATTGAGTATTTCGTATTTGGCGGGTGCGGGCTAGCTATGGATTGGCTTAGTTTGGGGGTCCCAGGCAGATTCAAATGGTCAGCGCGCGTGGGCTGAACACTGATTAGTTTTACTAGGGGCTATTCTAGGAATCTGACCTCCTGTGGTTTCCCTGGAACTCAAGGTGGAGGCAGGGTCTGCTAATCAGGGTCCAGTCCCACCCTGGGTAGTGACAGGGTCTGCTAATCTGGGTCCGGCCTTTTGGCTACTCTGTTTCCTGGAACCCGGGGCAGAGTCCAGGGTGACTTGTTTTCCTGGAACTCGGGGCCCAGAACTACTCTAAGATAGAACTTAAACCAAAATGGAGTGGCTTTAGCCCTAACAGCACCATACTTTCACAATATGGCAGTTCTCTAACACAGCAAACAGCAATCAAAACAGAATTCTCAGCAATCATAACCCTTAACAAGGTTCCCAGTAAGCAGAAGTCTGGGGCACACTATCTCTAACACAGTACCCCTCTATGTTTAGCAGAAAAGAGAACTGGCTTCAAACTAATGCAGGGCTGTCACTTAGGACAAGAAACTTAAAAACGCTCACTTCAGTATGCACATAGATATTATAGTGACTAACAATGTTTTCAAGTCATTATTAACATAGTATTGGGATGCTAATTTTTATGATGCCATTTCTAATACTTTTTTTTTCTTTTTGGGGATAAGTTTAGTTTCAGGTTCATCTGAAGGAACCGAAGATACAGAACTAAGAGGAAATAATTGTGTATTATAAAACTGGTATAATTAGAATTACATAAAAGTCTACAGTAAGAATTCTGGTATCCTATGCATCATAATCTTTACGTTTTGTCCACTTTTTTCACTTTACATCTTAACTAGGCAGTTTCTTTTCTTTTACCCACTTAACAATATGTTCTTTTTTGTAATAATCCAAGGTTTAGTTACTATAGGAAAAATAATTTCTTATAGTCTTATGAAGGCTTTTATTTCCCTGGAGTGACTATCAATAATAAGTAAAAACCCCAGGCTACAATTGTTGACTCTCTTACAGTCTTTACTAATGGAAGGAGTGTAGTTCAAAAGAAAACAACAGCAACATATTTGCATTTATCCCAGTTCCATGCTGTTAAGTGGCTCTTTTTTAATTCTCCTTCCGTTTTTTTTCCCCACTGTCCTTTAAAGTGAGACAATTTAACATAACCTTTATGACTTAAAATGATACTTAATTTTTATCTTTAGTAGTACCATTTTGGGGAATCCACCTAAAGTCCTAGTGTTCCATAGTGATTATATACAAGGGCTTTGGAATGAGACAGACATAACTGTTAGCTGTTTGTGCAGGTCACGTGACTTCCCTGAGACTCAGTTTCCTCGTCTAGTATAAACTGGTGATAATGTCCTTGATTATGTACACTAAGAGTTCATCTATGCACAACGTTTAGCCTAAAAATAGACCTCTCGCCTGAGTAGACATAATTCTTACCAGACATATTGGACACTACTGTATTTGTTTTATTTTGCACCTGGTCTGGCTTTGATAACTGCCAAGATTTCAATTTTTTTACCTTTTTTGATGGTAGCATTCTGATTTCAAACAAGTAACTCCTATTGGAGGAAACAAAATTTAGGATTTATTACCTTATTTTTTCAGTTAAATGTTTAAATTTTGCCAGATCTTTACATAGAACTCAAGGTTTTGATATAGAGTCTAAAGACCTATATTAAAGTTCTAAGGTAAAAACAAGTTGGAACTGAGTGCAGAAGTAAAAAATGAGTGTCCTTAATTATTTTGGTGACTCTGTTCATTGCACCAGTGAAATGAAAATGCTAATATGAGAACCCTCAGGCATGATTGCGTATGTAGACCTGAATGGTAAATAGCTTAAATTTAAAGCATAGTGTTAAGGGAGTCATTCATCTTAGCTAATTATCTGAAGAGCATTGTATACCAAAGTCATTATTTTAACCTTTATAATAAGTATACATGTACTCAAACTTTTAGTGGAAAGTGAAAATTTCCTTGAAAAAATCGCTCAGATCTTCCTCCGTTGATTTTGTGAAATCCATCAAGAGATATGAAATTGCGATAGCATAAGTTTGAAGTTAGTCTGTGAGCTTAGAAATACCACGTATTTGAATGAGGGCTTTGAAAAAAAAATTTATTGCTGTAGATCACTTAGCATTTCTAGAGGGAGATCACATTAGATTTTCTATTTAGAACAACTTTAGCAAGATGGGAATATTTAATTGTTTTTCTGCCTTTCAAGGAACATAAACTGTGGCAGATTGTAGACTAAGTACAAGGGGAGCTTTCATTGTGAATTAAGGTCAAGTTTCTTTGTAAGTGGATACCTTTTAGATGCAGTTGAATATCAATGTGAAGGGCCCTTGAGATGTTAAGAGTTATTCCAGCTACTTCACTTCCTGATATTTTAACAGAAATAATTTGTTTTCTTTTTTAAAACAAGATAACTTCATAGATCAGATTTTCTGAAGCTTATTCTGTGATACCGAGAAGTAGCTGTTTGCTTTCCCTTCATGTAATCATCGTGTGTGCTTAGTCTCAGGAAATAAATCATGTACTTGTTAAACGATGCTTTTGGAATGTCTGCTCTGTGCAAGGCATCTTCTGGGCACTTACAAGATCTTGATAAATGTACCTGAGTCCCCAGCATCTTCGAGCAGCAACCTTTTGTTTACACAGAGTATGTTCTAATTCCAATAAGTTAACTGGAAAATGTGACATTTTAAATTACATTCCCAAAGAAATGTAAAACACTTAATATATTGTTTGGCATTAATTTTTCTGTGGCATGGAAAATACATTATGAAATATGGGTACAGGATAGCTTTATTTTGTTATTTCTGGAGGGATTATTTTTTGGCCCCTAGCAGTTCTGAGGGGATGACTCATTTGAATAATTTATTTTGTTTTCATATTATACTCCAGTCCCTCAATTAAATATGTAAAAATATTGAGTGTTACAATATGCTACTCTACTTTATATTCAAACTCAATATTGAGAGAGTGAGATAGCCTTACCTCTAAATAGATTCTGATGCTTGGAAACATGCTAAGTAGGGAGTTAAACTCTATTTTCTCATCAGTGAAATGGGTGCAGTCATGTACCTCAAAGGTTTTTATTAGGTTAAGTTCTGGACACTGTCAAAGCATATAGTAAGCTTCAAGTAAATGAAAACACTATTATCTTTATTATCATAATCTATTTTAAAATTTTGATTCTACCTCCTCTTTTCTCAATTTTTTTCCTCTTCGTAGGCTCAGAGTGCTACAGGGCAAGCCCATGAGATGAGAGCAGTTCCCTCAAATGAAAGCAGCTTCTTACAATATTCATTTTGTAAAACAACATAAATAAGATGAATACTCTGAATAGTTTGAGATGCTGTTGGGAAGAACTTTTAGAGACCACACTGAGATTTTTGAAAAAAACTAATTAACATTTTTTGAACTTCAACTAGGAGCTTTATTATCTCCGGAGTTTAAAGTGTGAATTGGATTCATGTGTATACCCTGTCTATTAAAATACAGACTTTAAAAACAATGATGTATTTTTTTAGGCTTCATCAAATTTCTTGGATGTATTTCAGAGATTTCATTTCAATAAAACTGTACTTTAAAAAAAGTACATTTAAGAAATGAATGCATCACTAAAATATATGGGTCTAAAAATGTAAAAAAAATGTAAGTGACATTAAATATTAATGAAAATATGAGATCTTTTAGTTCTGTTGGGCCAAAGTGTAATTACCAAGTGAAAATTTGAAGATAATCACGAACATCTGTTTCTGATTGTCTTCGTACAAGAAAGAGTTTAGTGAATGTTAAAACTCTTTATTCCTTAAGTAGGATATAGGATAACCCCATCTCTATTTTAAAAGAATATGGGATGTGACCTTAATTTTTCTTCTCTCTCTTTTCTTTCCTTTCTCCCCTCCATTTCCCCTGTGTCCCCTCCCCCACAAACCCAGTTGCAGACAGTTAGATTAATTGTATTCGTAGGTTCATGGCCAGTTTGATCATGGCCAGGATAATCCTGGCAGGTTTCCTCTCTCTTATTCATGTGTTTATTCCCATTAACTCTGTTCCTAACATCATCTTTCCTTTGCACCACAGGCAAGTGCTCTAATGTATTTGATTTGCATCCTTAGATTTGTAAAAATGTGTAGTGATATTTTGGGAGAAAATGAATTTTCAATATTATAGCTAGTGTGGGGACACTGAATGCATCTGATATTTTGATTCTTCATTGGCTTTCTAAGGGCCACTCACGTGTCCGTGTTTACATGGAATTTGTTGGTTCTCACTTGTGCATAGTAATCCATAAAGTTTGTTTCCCACGTGGTATTCCCACGATGGGCACGATCATTGATTCCCACTGTCAGCCAACACTCAGAGGCTTGCATTAAACATCCTTTTCCATGTCCTCTTCAATGAACATTTCTCTGGCCATGGGATTGCTGCTTACGGCTTATCCAGGGTTGAGTGAATCTTGTTGATTTCACCGAGTTCTGTCAAATGGCCCAGCAGAATGGCTGTCTCAGGCTTACGCTGCCACCTCTAGTCCACTGGGCCTTCCCCCACAACCCCACTGGTGCTTGTTTTATCCATTTCTAAATATTGCCAATCTCAAATCTCATTGTTTCTCTGGATTGCTAAGGAATTCGAGTATTAGTTAAAATGTTTTAATTTATTTTGTTTCAACTTAGGTTCATATCCTTTGCCCATTTTTTTCCCCTCTCTGTTGGATTTATTACTTTTCCCAGTTGTTTTATTAGGAGTTTTTTCTCCTAAGTACACTCTCTTATTTAAATGGTTGAAATATCGTCTCCTAATGTATTAATGCATGTTTAACTTTGTTCCTATTATCCCTCAATAATTAGAGGTCTTTAATTTTGAGATATTCAAAGTTATCATTTTTTAAACATTTGAGTTATATTTGAAGGTCTTTTTAAGAAGTCTCTTTTCCTTCTACAAGATATTCTCCTACATATTCTTGTTAGCTTTATCTTTTCACATTTAACTTTTAAAGCTATCTGGAATTTATCTTTGCATATGATAAATATGGTATAAAAATCAAGTTTTATATTTCTCTTAGATTGTGGTTAGAATACATTTTCTGAGTTTACTACTAAACAATGCAAAAATATTGATTAAAGTTACATAGAATTTATAGATTAATTTTTGGAGAATTAATGTTAATTAATTGTTAGAATAATAGTGTTAAATTGTCCTACCCATGATGAGCCTTAGAATATTTCTCCACATTTTCAAGTTTTGGTTTGGATAGTTTCAATTACTTAGACTAGCTACATTTAAAAATTGATCTGATATAAAAAAAAAGTTGACTTGGTTGATAGGATCAAATTTAAGCAAGAAAAAAAAACCCCCAAAGCCCATGGCTACACTGATTAAGTCTTTAGGATACTTACATAGATATGAAATCATAACATTCCCCCTTTTAAGATATATTTTTTATAGTTCACTTCATTATGTTTTCTTCTAAACCATATCTGTGATAGCTAAATTTTAAATGTTTTTTTTTAATTTTTTTTAATGTTTATTTATTTTTGAGAGACATAGAGGCACAGTGTGAACAGGGGAAGGGCAGAGAGGGAGACACAGAATCGGAAGCAGGCTCCAGGCTCTGAGCTGCTAGCACAGAGACCGATGAGGGGCTCGAACTCACAGACCGCAAGATCATGACCTGAGCTGAAGTTGGTCGCCCAACCGACTGAGCCACCCAGGCGCCCCTTAAATGGTTTTTTAATTCAGTGATTTTTTCCCCCACTTTTTATCATTGATGTAATGGTAAATGAAAAGCTTTTATGGAAAGAATTACCATTTAGTTGACTCCCAGGGGAATTTTTAAATTTTAGGTCATATTCTATAGGATTATAGAATATAGTGTTATATTTTTAGAAGTGATCTTGACTCTCTGTTAGCATTGAGGCTTTTTAATTTTTTTTTTAAGTTATTTATATTTGAGATATAGAGACAGAGCAGGAGCAGGGGAGGAGCAGAGAGAGAGGGAGACACAGAATCCGAAGCAGGCTCCAGGCTCTGAGCTGTCAGCACAGATCCCAATATGGGACTGAAACTCACAAACCATGAGATCATGACCTGAGCCAAAATTGGACGCTCAACCACCTGAGCAGCCCAAGCGCCCCAGCAGTGAGTTTTGGTAGCATTGATGCAACAATCGATCATATTTAAATTTGAACGTGTGGAAATAGTGACAGCAGTTTTCACACCAAAATAAAAAAGGATGCAACAATCTTGGTTTTGGCAGCTCTTATTAAAAAAAAAAAAAAAAAAAAAACAAAAAAAACTAAAATATATTTTGGTAAACACAGTACTGAAGAACAGTTGTCTAAGAAAAAAGGGATTTTGATGCCTTAAACCTCCGAGTAAGGAAAATAATGAGTTGGGGTGACGACTGAATGCTCACTGCTCATTTGAGACCAAAGTTTGAGCTGGTAGTTTGCCCTAAGGTGAACGGCCCAGTTTGCAGGAAACCTGGGAGTGGTCATCTGCCTGTTCCCCTTAACACTGAGGGAGTAGACTGGTATGCAGGTATTACATGAGCTTGAGAGGAAAAAAGGGGGAGTGGATTTTGAAAAGGAATTGTTTTCATATTTGAGTACGATGCCTTTCAGCTTCAGACCATCAGGAACACAGAGAGAGTAAAGAATTTGGCTTAATTACTACTTGCCCTGAGGGAATACCGCACCTTGGGCATCCTGAGGTTGTAGCCTAGGATTTGAACTTTGGTCGGGTGCTTTGGGAGAGGGTCTGAAGAAAGCGGGGTGTTCTCTAGATTGGATGCTGGAACAATTCTATGACTGGATAAAGAAGCCTATCATTTAGGAAGAGGGAGGGATGTTTTTGGTGTTTCACGGGTTGCACAGCGGCCTTTTTCTTTTTTGTGTTTAGTAAAGTTATGAAGGAATCTTGCTTTGTCTCATTTATCATGGATTCAAAGTAACCTTGTCTCAAGTTGGTGTTCTGTAAGAATGTGTAACGTACAGTAGATAAAGATAGCCCGGTGGCGAGAGTCTGATGAGTTCAGGACATCGAAGTCTATCCTTCTCCTCCCCCCCCCCACCTCTTTTCCTTCTTTTCTCTTTATTCCATAAGTAGGTAAAATTGTTTTAAAAATATATGCTTAATTTGGGATTTTTCTTTTTCTCATCCCAGTCACCTAGGGCAACGACTGAATCAGAAAGGTGTGAGAGGCTTCTATCTGGACAAAAAAAACAAGAAATGTGGTATCACATTGTGGCTGTGCCATGATAACCTTGCCAGCGCTTTTTATTCTGAGTTGTATTCTTACTTCGAAATCACCATCTCCTTTGCTGGCCTTCCCAGCGGAAGCCACCTTAGATCCTGTGCTTTTACTGTTCCCCTTACCTGGCCTCACCAATCTTTGTAAAGCTGGGCTCTTTATCCTTCAGTCCTTAGACGATACATCCATTTCTCTGTCTCTAAGATATCCCTGTATAAATTGGCCCCATTCACTCTACCTTGCTTTGTTTTATTTTGTTTGTAGTACTTACCATTATCTGAAGTTAACTCATTTATTCTCTGGTGTGGTTTTTCCTTCCCCACTCCTCTTCACACGCCACTTCAAATATTAGCTCCACGTGGGTGAGAACTTACACGTATGTTCGGGTTTGTGTGCCCAGCCCCTCATAAAGTTCCTGGCACCGACTAGTGCTAGCAGATACCTGTTTAATAATTAGATACGTACACAAGTGAATAAATGAACAACCAACTCAGTAAACATATTCTAAGCATGACTATATGTATATTGACTATTAAGAAGAGAAACACTTGTTAGTTTATTTAATTGAGATGTAAGTTCCTGAAAAAAATTAGTCTGTCTGGAAATATGCCTTAACATATTCAAAGCAAATCTTTACTATTTTGTTTTGTTTTGTTTTGTTTTTCCATCATCTGCGTTCTTAGAGTATGGGTTGGATGAGATAGTATTTTAATGGTGTTTTCCTGCTGCTTAAATTAATACTTTGAGGCATTTCTGTGGAGTGATTCCAATGTAAATGTATTTCCATTTACTAATGCCACAATCAAAACAGAACTTTGGGAGAAGCGAAGTGGGTTGAAAACAACCAGGCTGTTAGAAGTTTCCATGGAGCCATACTTTATTAACTTGGTAATGCTGATGGTAGGGGAGGTGGGACTGGATATAAAATACATGTGATATTGTACTTAAGTTTGAAGATAATTATAACTTACTTTATTATATGCTTTTCCCACTACTTAATAGTTCCTGTTACTGAATTTAGTGTTGGAATTTGTCAATATCATAAAACTAATTCGACAGCATTTTAAAACTGAGTTTTATCTTTCAATGTAAGGATTCAATTTTTCATAGATTCATAATGCCAAGGTCTGATTTGTAGCGTGTGAGGGCTGATTTGCAGTGAAAGATGAAACATGGTATGAAAATCTTAGGTGGATGATGGAAAATGCTTGGAAGCCACCCGCCTTGGATTGGGATTCCTGCTCCAATACTTTTGTATTAACTTTGCAAGTTCTTTAGTGTCTCTGAGTCTGTTTCCTCACTCACAGAGTAGATGGGGTATTTATGTACAGGACTGTGTTGAGAGCTCAGTGGCCCTGAGAGCTCGTGGGAGACGATACATTTCAAGAGTGTGGTGTGGTATGTGACATTATTAAGTGATGAATAGTTGTAAGTTCAGTGCTTTCCCTCTGTTTTCCATCAGAGGAAAAAGAAGTTACATGACTTTCCAAATATAGAAGATTATTATTCTCTGGAGATAACATAATGGCATGTAGTGCATTATATTTGATGTTGTTTCTATAAGCAACGCTTGACATTGTAATTTGCAGAAAGCACCAATCACACTAACATTAATGATAATAGCAAATCTTTGTTAAGTGTTTGCCACATGTCTTAACATCTTTAATCCTTCTCACAAGACCCACGAAATACTAATTATTTTTCCTGTTTTACAGACGAGTAAGTTAAGGAACAGTGTTAAATTCGCAGGGCACACAAGCAACTTCATTGCTGAACGATTCTACACTTTTTTATTCATTAAAAATTGATAACACTAAACCCCTTTCATTCTTCAGATACAGTCAGTAATTATCCAAATAAATATATCTGGACACACAAAAGCCTTCTCATCCCCGTCTTCTGTCTGGGAAGGACTCTGGTTTCGGGACTCAACACCCCATCTCCTTTTGGTAAAGAAGAAAGACAACAGAAGCATCCAGCTTTGAGTGCTAAGTCAGCTTGAGAGTCATGCTGTACGGACAGTTGTTGATGGTGTAGCTTTGGTCTTTTGAATGTTGAGAAATCATGATTACTTGGGGTAAAAAAAGAAAGAGCATACAGAAAACACAGATTTAAAAAAAAAAATAAAAGACAGAGACAGAGATAGCATGTGCAGAAGAGAGGCAGAAAGAGAGAGAGAAAATCCCAAGCAGGGCTCCGTGCTGCCAGCACAGAGCCTGATGCAGGGATCAGACTCACAAAACCGTGAGATCATGATCCAAGCCTAAACCATAAGTCAGACGTTTAACCAGCTGAACAACCCACGTACTCCCAAACAGATATATTTTAAAACATTTTGTGTGAAAATACGGAGACCCTGGTTTTCCTATAAAAGTATATTAGCAAGGAGTGTATAAAAGAAAATTATATCTGAATAAACCGTATATATTTATTTTAAGAAATGTAATGTTTCTGATGATTAAGCCTCTTTTTAGCTTTGATCTTAGTTATCTTGCTTTTTATGCTGTTCTTTTATGTCATTTTTCAGTTTTATCATATTTGAATGAAATCTTTATTTATTTTAAGATGATTTCTTACAGTTCTGGTTCAGTAAGTTTACAATAATTTCAGGCCATGCAGACCCCTACCGAAATTTGAAAGAGCATGAAGTCTTTGTAGGCGATCTTAAGATAACATTGTTCTTGGCCTTATGATGAACTGCGTATGTATATCAGCTTTGAGACATAATAATTACTTTAATTTTTTTAAGACCTCGATTGTATTTAATCTCCTGGTTTGCTGAAATGTTGGAGCATAAAGGAAATAAATTTTCCTTCTTAAAAATGTTTTATGAAGGTTTTCTCACCGTGTGGTACTTCCTGACGCCCTGATATTATGTCATGTATAATTGGATTGACGCTCAGCCTGAATACTTCTTTCTCTTCTTGGCAGCATGGGGTAACCTTGGAAATGTTCTGAAGAGTCAGAGCAAAATTTCTGAAGCTGAAAGCGCCTATAGAAATGCTTTGTACTACCGTAGCAACATGGCTGACATGCTTTATAATTTGTGAGTACGCATTACTTTTCTCTGGTTTGGTTCATCTTTGAAACCTGTGGTGAGAGGCTATTGATTTAACTGCTGGAAATGAAAATGATGATAGCTGTTTTTCTGAAATAGTCTTTTCATTAATCATGCCTGTGAGACTAGTAGGTGGTTAGTATTTGTGATTTCTTTGTTTTGGGCCTATGCATTGATATTCGTGTCTATCGATGTAGTATGGTTGAATTTTTTTGAAGTACCATGCCATATAACATGAAAATTGGTTTAAATGCTTTCAGGTTTTTTTTTTGTTTGTTTGTTTTTTAAAGTTTGTTCCATTAATACTTAGTTGGGATCAGAAAATAAGGTCGCTATGTATGATACATCATATAATCATAATTTTCATTATTATCAAACAAAGAAGTATATACAGAACATGTAAATCTGGCGAGTTGTCAAATAAGATAATGAGGTGTAACAACCCTCCCCCTGCAAAGGTGCTGGTGATTAAGTTAGAGTATCTTTGTATGTCAGGTTAGGACAGTCCCTTGGGGAAAGTTTTGCTGTTTTTTGACTGGAAAGAGGATACAGTAAGATATTAACGGATACATGCAAAACCCAAATATCTTCTTTGTCTTTTACATTCATGCAGCTTTTTTGTTTGCAAGTAATAGAAACTTGGTCTAAATTTGCTTAAACACAAAAGAGAGTTTATTAATTCCTATGATTGAAAATCTCTGGAGCTGATTAAATACAGGCACAATTAGATCCAGGTATTTCACATTTCAGAAATTTGTCTCCATTTTTTGTATCCAGTTCCCTTTGGGTTCACTCCTTTCTCTGTGGGACTCCATACCAACTGGAAAGATGACTTGTACACCTTTATGTATATAATATCATGGCCCTTTTCAGTCTCAGAAGGGGTTGCCTTGGTGTCCGTTAATCCTGGAAAAAGATCCTTGAATGACCCTTCTGGGGTCATGTGTCGTCTCTTGAGTGAACCATGGGGCAGAGTGGCAGGGGCAGTAAGACACCTTCTTTGGCAGGGCCTCCATAGTTAGAATGGTTTGGAGCAGGACCAGGTCCATGTAGGAAGGGACCAGACATAGGGAGATGTCTACTGCTTATGTTTAATGAAGATGATGTAATACTGATAGTATCAAACTAATTTGACAACTCAATTTTTAATATGTGTTTATTCTGGTTACATCTGAATCTTTTGTACTGGCTAAATCTAAATGAACAGATAGAAAAAATAGAAAGTGAATTAAAGTAAACAAAAAAAAAATCTAGATTTTTAAGAAAAAGCAAACAAGGTGAAGTCAGTTCAACTTCCTGTTCCTACATTTCCCTTGTATTCAAACTCCCAGACTTTGACACCAGGATCTCAGTCTCCTGGCCTATGGTCTAAATAAGGTCGGCAAGTGTTTTGTGTTGACATGCGTAGTGTTTAATTTCCTCTTTTTTTTTTTTTTTTTACCTGGAATGCATTCACATGAGGCACACCCTCTCCAGTCTGTACTACCCTGATACTCGCTTTCTACTGCCTCTTATTTCACCGTGTACATTACTGTAATTTTTCCTGAAATAAATGTTTCCACCTTTTTTTTTTTTACTTGAATGAGTATATCTAGGTAGGTCTACAAAGGCTTTCCCCATGTCTACTTCATCTAAAGTATGTCATGTTACTTTATTACTGATTAGTAGTATTTTTTTTCATGAAAAAAAGAACCTTATCAGTTTGATAAATGTACACAATGTTCTTTATTTGTTGTTCCTTTGTGTGTGTGTGTGTGTGTGTGTCTGACAGTAACTTTGTCAAAGGGGCCCGTTGTCTTTTGATACGGGATGCCAGTTTCCTTCTGGTCCCCATTCCCACAGCTTTTCAGAGGACCGAGTAGGCTGAACAACCAAAAACTCTTCACTGAGCTTGTTTTTCTCTTTCTTAAAGAACCTACAGTCAGTAGTTTAAGGTTACGTACCTCCTGGTGATATCTGGCATGGCATGAAAGAAGAAGGAGATGTATCTATCTAGGCTTACCCTTTGCTGAGAAGAGAAATTTATTCAATTAGATAAATACACTTTATATGTAATTTAAAACCTGCATCTTGTAACTTCCTCGGTGGCTGTATATTTGAACTATTACAGAATGGATAGACCTCCCCAGATCCAAATGAAAAATCCTTGCTGGAAGAGTGGTTATTAACAAGAGAAGTTTTTTTTCCCCTTAATTATAAATGAGATGTAGCATAAATGCTGTATATAGTTCCAAAATATTTTTATTCATATGGAAGGTTTTTTAAACTACACTTTTAAAAGTGTACATCTGACGTACTTTTAAGTGTTACGTCAAATGGAGAGGCTTAAATTCCATAAGAAATGTTACCAATGATTTTAAAGTATTGGATTATAAGACCCAGCTGTTTGATAGAATTCTGATACCAAATAATCATATTTCAGAAGAGGTGAATTCTTCATTGATTTATTTTATTTTTTATTAATTTTTTAAAATTTATTTATTTTGAGATAGAGAGCGAGTGTGCAAGTTGGGGAGGGGCAGAGAGAAAGGGAAAGAGAGAATCCCAAGCAGGCTCTGCAGTGTCAGCACAGAGCTTGATGTGAGGCTTGATCTCACAAACCATGAAAACAAGAGTAGGACGCTTACCTGACTCAGCCACCCATTGATTTTTAGTCAGTTATTAATAAAATGCACCAAGATGTATATTTTACAACCCATAATATTATAAATGTGTCTGTTATCACATGTCCCTAAAAGCAAACTTTTGTTTTTGTTTTTGTTTGTTTTTTTTTTCTGTTTATTTACATAGTTAGGAAAAAAGCCGTTTTCTCATGGACCACTTAGAGACTATTTGACAAAACCTTTTTCTTTTAAGATATATATGCTATTTTTATTACATAATTTTCTCTGATATACAGAAATTGCTCCTTGTTCTGTTTCAATTCTGGAAAAAAAAAAAAAAAGACATGTGCTTTGCTCAGTTTTATCAGTAAACTTAACGTGATACCACTCTTTGTGGTAGCATCAGGCATTAATCACATTTCATATCCCAGTCACAGTTATATCTCTTAAAGATGTTTTGTGACCAAAGTCTGAAATAATGAACCTATTATATAGTCGGCATGCAATACCCATATTTATTAATGAATTTTAGAAGCTTTTGGGAATCATATAAGCTCCTGTTAGGTCCTGTACTTAACTTTTAATCAGTAACCTAGATTTCTTTCCTTTTTTTTTTTTCTCTTTATTCTTTTTTTTTTAACCCCTTATAAAGTGTTTCTAAGTCTACTTGCTTTGGTGCTTTGGAAATTGCTGAACAAATTTCATGGTGTTAGGAATTTTTATTCGGAAAGCGATCTGTAGACATGCATTATTATGTAACTTCAAAACAGTGATTACCAAAGTGAAGTCCACTACCGCTGGCCAGATACATGGTGATTCTAGGAGGTCAGAGATACCTTTAAATTAATTCCTATGATTTTATTTATGTGTTTATTGTTTAAAAGTATAACTAGCTCATCTAAATGTTCTAGGTGGGGAGAGAAGGAAGAAAAGATGATTTGGAAAAACGTCAAGTAAGCAATAATACAAATGATATGTGGTTATATCTGAATTCAGGGAACATTGCATTAAAAGATTTAAAAACTTGGAGCACATTTTTCTGCAGCATAAGTATCTGAGAGGTACATGCATACAGTTATATTGACTATTTATAAAATGATGGGATAATTTTTTTCTCCATTAACAATTACTTTGAATTACTTCTCTGTGCCAAGCACTCTTAGTTCTTTACATATGTTATAACAGCTGATCTTCAAGTGAGGCCTACAAAATGAGGAAAATGAAGCTCAGGTAATTTGTGTTGGATCACACAAATAAAAGAGAAGCCAATATCTGAACTTAAGATGTCTGACTCTAGGGGCGCCTGGGTGGCTCAGTCGGTTGAGCATCCGACTTCGGCTCAGGTCATGATCTTGCGGTCTGTGAGTTCGAGCCCCGCGTCGGGCTCTGTGCTGACAGCTCAGAGCCTGGAGCCTGCTTCACATTCCGTGTCTCCCTCTCTCTCTGCCCCTCCCCCACTCATGCTTTGTCTCTCTCTGTCTCAAAAATAAATAAATATTAAAAAAAAAAAAAAAAAGATGTCTGACTCTATACCCATGCAGTGATAGTATTTCTTCTCAGGCTGGCAGAGAGAAACCAAGGGCATGGGAAAAAACCTCCACATATATCTTTTAAACCCAGAAAAAAAATAATTCTAACTTCTTTTACATATAGAAATAAAATACTCATAATAACATCTAATAGGGAGTATCAGTTATTATTTTTTTTAATGACAGTTACTTGTGTACTGAACTTTTGCTGTAGAATTGTGTTAGAAGGATCCTGATTTTGCACAACTGAGCTAAGGGTTGTGGTCAAGAAGAGAGTGCTACAGACATTGTTTTAAATTGTCTAAATCCATTTTTTATATCACTTCGATCCATGCTTACAGATAATAATCATGTAATGTGAAATTTGTACATAATTCTACTTTAAAAATTGATTCAATATGTGTATGTATTGAACCGATCACCACAATAAGACTAGTTAGCATCACTAAACATGGTTACAATTTTTTTTTCTTGTGATGAGAGCTTCTGCTTAGCAAATTTATCTTTGCAACTTTCAAATATGCAAGACATTGTTATTAGCTGTAGTGGCCATGCTGTACCGTCGATCCCCATGACAAATATATTTTATAAGCAGAAGTTTGTACCTTTTGACCCCCTTTACCCATTTTACCAGACCCCCATTCTACTCTTAAAAGCGACAGCAGTGGTGCATTGATTGCTTAGCCTTATATTCAGCCTTTTATTCATACTGCTATATTTATTAAAACCTATTACTTCACAGAAGTAATTTTAAGACCAACGTAACAGATCTGTATTATGATGTTGTTTTCTCTTTTCATGTATAATAAATTTCAGGGATAAAGCAGATTGGCCATTGCTCAATGATTTATACTGTCAAATTTTATAAATATATAGTCGACTTTCAACTTTCTAGCAGCTCCGCTCACTGCCTCTGAAATAGAATTGATTTCTAGCCTGAAAACTACTCATTGTTCTTTCATTGTTGTTATAGATTTGTCCTGGCAGCCTGTTCCAAATGATATTTAAACAAGTAATTCAATAGAACATTGAATATTTCATTAGGTATTAAATTTCAGGGTCCAGATAATAAATTTAATGTGGTTTAATCAATTCTTGATTATCTTACATAACAGAGGAGATCATTTCCATGGATAATAGAGATTTTGCCACCGTAAGTTAGTTAGTTGCCGGTTTTATTCTATGTCGTAAGAACCTAAGTAATCATCTAATATGAGAGGCCAGGAGAGGAGCAATAAAATAATTATAGGAAATAAAAAGAAAATGTTAATGAAGTAGACTATAGCAAAACAATGGGGAGTAATGAATAAGTATAAGAGCATGTTCTTTGAAAGAGCAACAATTTGGGCAAGGGTAGTATATGACCAAATAGAAAATCTCAAGTATATAAAAGAGAATGAAAAAGAGGCTACAACCAGATGTATGGACGCTTAAAGTAACAAAACATTAGTTATATATATATATATGTATGTGTGGAGATCTTAGTGACATGAATGCTTTTTAGGAAAATATAAATGATCAATATCAACCCAAGAAGTAGGCAATTGGAATCAAAAACCTTGAAAAATTTTAAAAGCCATATTAGAAAATTTTCTCCATAAGGAACCAAGTTAAGGCATTTGACAAATGTGTTCTATCAAATCTTCAGTCAAGTGATATTTCTTGTACCGGTTACACTTCTCATTTATTTTTGTGGAGCTAGATAAACTGATGGCAAATGGTCTGACTATATTTAACACCAAAAAACAAAAGAGAAAAATGACAATAACAACAACAGCAAACATCAAAAACCCCGAAACACAAAACAAACCCATACACCAAAAGCAAACAAACAACAAAATAACAGGACTGCCAGTTATATTTATGAATATAAATGTAGACATATCCTAAAATTAATAGAGTGGATGGAGCAGCATATTAAAGATTAAAACATTGCTATCAGATGGGATTTATTCTAAGATTTATAATGAGGTATTCAATATTACAATTCAATTATTAGACTCTTTCAATTTAAAAAGTCAGAAGAGGAAAAAATTATGATCGTCTCTAGAAATGCCAGGAAGGCTTTTGATCAACATGTGCTTCATATATAATAAATAAACTTATAAATAAGTAAGACTTACAATAAAGTAGGAATAAATACATTCTTCTATTACATAAAGAATATCGGTTTAAAATTAATAGCAACATATTTAATATTGAAGTACAGCAGTCATTTCCATTTCCATTCAGTTTCCCGATGCATTGGCAATTTCTTATTGGTCACAGTATCTCTTCCTACTCACACAGTTCTAATTGTACTTGTTGATTTTATAAATGAATTATGAAATCTATATCAGAGCAAGGATGATCCTATTTGTCAATATAAGTGATAAGATTAGTAATGGGTATTAGATAACCGTATTCTTGGAACTGTATAAGTGTATTTTAATCATTATTATGAAATGATTCCTGGTTACAAGTAACCTTCTTGAATTAGACGACTAGAGTTGAATTTTCTTGCAATTTCAGAAGCAAACACATTTGTATTCAGTTGGTTTGTGTATTAGTTTCTTAGGGCTGTTATAACAAAGCTCCACAAACTGGGTAGCTAAACAATAGCAACTGATTTTGTCACAGTTCTGGAGGCTAGCAGTCTGAATTCGAGGTATCCACAGGACGGTGTCCTTCTGAAACCTGTAGGGGAATCCTTCCTTGCTTCTCTCTTACGGTTTGCTGGCGAGTTTCTTGGCTCACATCTGCAGAACTCCAGTCTCTGTGCTTGTCATTATGTGTTCTTCTCCCTGTGCATTCTCTTCTAAGGTTACCAGTCATATTGGATTGAGGGCCAACCTTGTTAAATTAACAAGTTACATCTGCAGTGTCTCTGTCTCCAAATAAGGGCATATTCTGAGGTATTGGAGATTAGGACTTCAACATACCTGTTTCCTGGGAGAGACATAATTCAACCAATAACAACTGCCTATTAAAAGTTTCAGTTTGAGAGAGACCAGGCAGTAGTTTTTCATGGAGGAGCGGATCAGGTAAAAGACTTCTTGATGAAACCAAATTTTTGCATAGAATCTAAGTGAGTTTATGTATCTCATGCTGTCAGGAACCTTTAGGAGGAAGCAATTTAAGAGGACATAGCAGTGAGGGAAATGTGGGGTGCAGAGTTGTCACAGATCTGGTTCTAGTGAGACGATTATTTGTTCATTCAGGGCTAGGTTTTAAGGATCCTTGAGAGATGACAAGAATCAGAGATTACAGAATAGAAGTGGTGTGACTACCTGACACAGAGCTGAGCCTTAAGATTCTTAAGCTCCATGGCAAACAGGGCATGAGAAGCCCGTGGAATGAAGACTGGTGGAAATAAGGGGAAAGGAACCTTTGGCCAAATGGCTAGAGTTCACGACAGGGTTTCCTGCCAAGTTCCATGGATGTGTGTGGGTGGGTGTGTGTTAAGGATGGAGGGAGGTGTCCAGGGGATACTAGGTAAGCAGACTGGTCTCCCAAAATAGAGAATTCAGGAGGCACTATCAATCAAGAGTGTCCGGGAGTGCTTGATATGTGTGAAGTAAATGTAACGGAGCGATTTCTGGTAAAATTCCATTGGCTTGAGGACACTAGGACTCTGGATACACAATTCATTTGGCTCTTTACTGATTCCTGCAGTGAGGTGGGGCAGCCTACCAGTACCTACTTGTTCTCATGGCAAAAGCAAGGTTTACCACTTATTACATACTTTGTTTTAATTGATAATTTTCACCAATCAATACACACATGTAATCTTGTTGTAAAACATTGAAATAGTACTGAAGAAAATAGAGTAAAACATAAAAGTTTCTCATTATTGCATTTCTTTTTTCAAAGTTTATTTTTGAGAGAGAGAGAGAGAGAGAGAGGGAGCGACAGAGCACGCAAGTAGGGGAGGGGCTGAGAGAGATTCTAGAGAGAGAATCCCAAGCCGACTCCTCATTGCCAGCATGGAGCCGGATGCAGGGCCAGAACTCACAAACCACATGACCATGACTGGAGTCAAAAACAAGAGTTTGAAGCCTTAGCCTGGTGAGCCACCCAGATGCCCCTAATTATTGCATTTCTTAATCCCCTTTTCTCTACCTTATGATACAGCTCCTCAGCAAGTATGTATACATGCATTTATACATGCAGTAATGCATACATATTTTTAATACTTTTCTCCTGCATATGTGTGTCACCATTGATTTTTAAATGTTTGTATGTAAAGATGTGTCAAAATATACACGAGCCTCTCTGTTGTGATTTACATTGAATAATTTTTACTGGCATGTCCAATAAAAAGTAAACAGTTTTTCTTATGTTTATTGGTTCTTTGTAATTTTGCTAAGAGCTAATTGTTCATATTTCTTGCCTAGTTTTAGAAGTGACATTTTTTTCTTGTTTTGTGGGGCTTAAAATAACATGCTCCCATGCACTTATATGCATAAAAAGTCAGTTTTGCAAATATTTTTCCTAGTTTTTACTGGGATTTTAACTTTTCATATAGTTATTGCACATAACGAATTTATATACATATACATATGTACACATACATACATACAAATGTATATAAACACAAGTCCTTTCATTTAAAGCCTCTGCATTTTGTGTCTCTATGAAGACCATTCACAGGCTAATATTCAAAAAATTATATTTTTTTAGAATTCTTTTTCAGGGTTTTTTTGGGGAGGGTCCTTAATCTACCCAGGACATATTACTTTTTTGTATTAAGGCAGAACTGTTTCCTAATGAATATTAACATCACCCTAATAACTTATTGAGGAGTTTTCACGTAGACTAAATTCCTGTGTCAACATGGAATCATTGTTATGGACTCTATTCTGGTCTTGTGGCAACCCACAGCAAGAACAAACTTTTATTTGCTATAACTTATGCTAAATTTTGTATTTTAAAAGGTATGTTTCCCATTCTCGTTTTTGGTTTTCTAACACTTCTCGATTATTCTTGTGTTACTTTCTGTTTACTGTGGATGTGGTCATAGCCCTGTTAAGCTGCTTTAGAAGTCCAGTAGCAAGGCAGTTGGGTAGCTCAGTTGGGTGAGTGTCTGACTCTTGAGCTTAGATCGTGGTCCAGGGTCATGAGATCAAGTCCCACATCTAGCTCCTGGAGTCTCCTTGGAATTCTCTCTCCCTCCTTCCTCTGCATACATGCTCTCTCTCTTTCTCTCTCTTTCTCTCTCTCAAATAAATAAATAAGTAAATAAAGTGAGTCCAGTTGGGCTTTGACTGGTTATGCAGTGACTATATATCAAAGTGAGGAGAACTGATATTGTAACACTTTGAGGTTTCCCTTCCAGATGCATATGTTGCTACATTTCTTTTTCTTTTTCTTTTTTTTATTTTAATGTTTATTATTTTTGAGAGAAAGAGAGACAGAGAGTGAGCAGGGAAGGGACAGAAAGAGACAGACACAGAAACTGAAGCAGGCTCCAAGCTTTGAGCTGTCAGCACACACAGCCCAACATGGGGCTCGAACTCACAGACTGTGAGATCATGACCTGAGCTGAAGTCGGATGTTTAACCGACTGAGCCACCCAGGTGCCCCTGCTACATTTCTTACAAATTAAAATTTTCCCTTCATTAACATTTTTTTTCCACGAAGGTCTCACATATTTGTTGTTGATTTTTTCTTAATTTTTTTCTGCTTAATACTGCAAACGTGTTTATTTCTTTTTTTAAATTCAAGTATAGTTAACATACACTGTTACATTAGTTTCAAGAATATAATATAATGATTCAACAATTCTATTAATCACTGAACGTTAATTAATTCAACATTAATAATTAACCAACTCAACATCCATATCCAGTGCTCCTCAGGATAAGTACTCTTATCTCCTTTATTTCACCCATTCCCTTACCCACCTTCCCTCTGGCAACAATCTGTTCCTTGTCTGTATTTAAGAGTCTGTTGTGAGTTGTTTTGTTTTTTTTTTTTATTTTTTGTTTTTGTCTTCTTGCCTTTTTTCTTAAACTTGTTTGTTCCTTTGTTTTGTTCTTTAAATTCCACACATTAGTGAAATCATACGAGATTTGTCTTTCCCTGAATTATTTTATTTAGCAGGTCCATCCATGTTGTTGCAAATGGCAAGATTTCATACTTTTTAATGGCTGAGTAATATTCCATTGTATCTATGTACTACATCTTCTTTATCTGTTCGTTTATTAATGGACACTTGGGTTGATTCCATATCTTGGCTATTGTAAATAATGCTGCAGTAAAATTAGTGTTTTCATTTTCTTTGAGTAAATACCGAGTAGTGGAATTACTGCATCGTATGGTGATTCTATTTTTAGTTTTTTGAGGAATGTGTGTACTGTTTCCTGCAGTGGCTGCCCCAGTTTGCATTCCCACCAACACTATCAAGGGCCCGTTTTTCTCCTTATGCTTGCCAACACTCCTTATTTCTTGTGTTGTTGATTTGATACATCTGACAGGTGTGAAGTAATACCTCATTGTGGTTTTGAGTGATGTCGACCATCTTTTCATGTGTCTGTTGGCCATTTGCATGTCTTCTTTGGAACAATGTCTATTCAGGTCTTTCACCTCCTTTTTTAAGTTTATTCTTAGATATTTTATCCTTTTGAGTGCAACTATAAATGGGATTCCGCTACTCATTATTGTCTAGAAATGCAACATATATATATATATATAAATTGTGTATCCTGCAACTTTATTGGATTCATGTTTCAGTTTCTTGGTGGAGTCTCTATGATTTTCTATATATAGTATCATGTCATCTGTAAATAATAAAAGTTTTACTTCTGCCTTCCCAATTTATATATATATATATTAATATTCTTAAATTTATTTTTGTTAATGTTATTTAGATTTTCCCCTTCATTACATTTTAAATTGGTTGTTCTGATTGTTTAGATCTTATTGTTTTCTAAATATGCCTGATTCCAAGTTTCTCTTGTTGTGGCTTAATCATATGCCTTAATTTTAGTTGAAGGTCCTTTTTTGGATTTTCCCAGATATGTCATACTCTTTTTTGCTAAGAGGCTTCTGTGCATACTATTTGTTTTCCCATGTAACATTTTTCACCATTTTCTCCCCTTTTGACCTCTTTAGCTCCTACTCTCCATTCTTTTTACCTGGCTGATAATTATATATTCTTTCTGTCTCAGCATAAGTGACACTACCTGGGAAAATTTCTTAATACCTTTTGTATTTTCAGAGTTGGAGGATAAGTACCCTTCCCAAATCTCACTATAACAGCTAATACTTGGCTCTTTTTAGTGTGGCTCATACTTACATTTGTAATATGTTGCCCTTAATTACAATGTAATTTCTTTAAGAGTCAGGGGTTGCATAGATACCATTCTATCCCTGATACCAAGTATAAAGACAGGCACATGGGCTTTAAATTTAAATTATGTCTATATTGGAGCAATAAGCTAATGAATGAGTTAAACTATTGATAAGTTAATTAACAAACCAGTGAATGAATTCATAAACTAACAAGCAAGTTGATTAATGAATATACTACTGACTGAAAATAAATCAGCTAAGTTCAAGTTTGTTGGACGACACTCCTGTGTCGTGCTCCTTGTACCTAGCTGGTCCACTTTCCCACGTAATGTTACTACTGCCCATGTCCACTTATCTGACTCTTCATATTATGTCTTCCACAACTTTTAAACTTATATTTGTCTATATATCTATACATCTATTTCTGTGAAATGAGTCACTGTCCAAAAAACATAAGAGTAGTAAAATTCCCTCAGAGAGACCATTGCTATTGTATACAGTATATGGACATACATGGGATAGAGATTCTGGAGTATATCATCTAAGGTCAAGATTTGAGTTTTCTTTACTTTTCTCCCACAAAACCCCCAAAATATTATCTTTTTTAAAAGTTTTTTTAATGTTTACTTATTTTTGAGATACAGAGTGCGAGCAGGAGAGAGAGAGAGAGAGACTCAGAATCAAAGCAGGCTCAGACTCCGAGCTGTCAGCACAGAGCTGGATGTGGGGCTCGAACTCACGAATTAGATCATGACCTGAGCCGAAGTCGGACACTCAACTGACTGAGCCACCCAGGCGCCCCTAAAATATTATCTTTATTACAAACATGTTGGAAACAAACTATTTTTAAAGATCAATAAAAAAAAATATGATACTGTGTTAATTGAATAACCAACAAATTCTGGCATTTCAAAAAAAACAAAATCTGATATTTTCATTTGCTAATTAGAAAAATAAATAGCAAATAATGAAGTATATACTTATATTCTGATTTGTTTAAAGTGCAGTGATGTTTCATGGTTCTGAAAATATTGAGTCACTTTATTTTATTTTTTATTTTTTTAACGTTTATTTATTTTTGAGAGACAGAGCATGAGCAGGGGAAGGGCAGAGAGAGAGAGAGGCAGACGCAGAATCTGAAGCAGGCTCCAGGCTCTGAGCCATCAGCACAGAGCCCAACACGGGGCTCGAACTCACAGACCATGAGAACATGACCTGAGCCGAAGTCAGCCGCTTAACCGACTGAGCCACCCAGGCGCCCCTATTAAGAGTCATTTTAAAATTCTACTTGAGAGAGGTCTCTGGGTGGCTATATCACTTAAACGTCTGACTTTTGATTTGGGCCCAGGTCATGATCTCAGGGTTGTGAGATCAAGTTCGGCATCAGGTTCTTTGATAGACTTACAGCCTGCTTAAGATCCTCACTCTCTCCCTCTCCCCACACCCCTACTCTCTCTCTCTCTCAAAAATAAATAAATAAATAAAATCCTACTTGAGATATAAGCACTTTTACAAATTGGTTTTTGTTAATAGAAATGCAGTATTTACATTTGTCTTTTGGTAATTTCATTCCTAATATGTAGACTTACTGTAATAAGTAAGTAAATAACCGTTTCTCCAGGACAAATAGATCATCTAGGAATATAAGTGTTGCCTTTATTGAAATATTTTGTAAGTAAAAATTAGTAATTATTTGATAGTAGGGCAAGCTGACCATGCTCAGTGATTTCATCAACCATATGTGCATTTGTGTATGCAAATTCTTGACTATATTTTAGCAGTAAAGTATCCATTCTTGAGTTTTGGGCATGATATACTATAATGAAGGACTTTGGCTACATGTGTTTTGTCAGATGCCAGCATAGATTAAGACAAGAGAATTACTATGTAGAGACCTAAACATCTGCAGGATAGTAAAGAGGAAGTTAGGAATGATTTTATGGAGTAGCTATAATTAAAATATATCAAGTCAATTAAAAAAGGGAAAAGAAGATGAAACATTTTGTGCTGGAGTCCAGTCTGGCGAGTCCAGGGGTCCCTGAAGGATGGACGGTGTCGGTGAAAGGAATGAGAGAGCCACAAAATGCAGTCTGATCACCAAGCAGGCATCTCTGGCACCTCTGCCCTGCTGATCTCAGTGTCTTTATTTTTAGGCAGTGAGTTACATTACATCAAAGAATATTATTTTTTTTTAGAGTTAAGAAGAAGACAGCGTGTATTATGTCAATTCCCCAGACCTTGAAGGAGTCTTATCTTAGCTGTTTTATATTCTGTTCCTGAGCTAATGAACATACATTGTTTTTGCCAGGAAGAAAGCAGGGTTGTTAGTGTAACCTTGAGCAAGCAGGTGGCACAAACATTGTTGCCTTAAGACCTGTGCCCATCGTCTACAGACAGGTCAGGAGTCATTTTGTCTAGCCTCCAAAACTACAATGGAGGAAGTGTAACTCATTTGGCAAGGACATAATTTTCTAATGTCTGCCTAAGTTCCTTTGCTTACGAGTGAGTGAATTTACACAATAGGGGCCTAACGTCTACATAAGTTACACCAATTTTTAGCCAGCTCATAACTGCTAATCTGTATGATCAATTTGTGTGAACTATCCACAAGATGTAACTTTGAGGTTACTTCTGACCAGGTTACTCTCATTCAGACGTTGTCCATCAAGGCTTCACACTCCAGGTCCCTTTTTTTTCAAATGCCATAAAACAAAAGGGCATTACATCCCCTGAGGCCAACGAGAGCAGCTCAAGAAATCCAGGCCTGAAAAGTTATTATTAGAGGAGATGGTATTGGGGCACCATTTGGTCAGCAGGACACTTTGCAACATCTGCCTTTTCCACACAGGGAGGCATCTCAACCTGTGAGCCCATGATGGCTCCCGACAATTTTGTTGTAGGTTCTGTGTTGAAGCATCATATGTGATTATTAGTTAAAATTATAAGTTGTATATAATCTGAAAACTCATATTACAGCGTTCGATAGTATTCAGTAAATTTCTCTAAGTGGTCTGAGGGAAGAAACTGGATCATCTGTTCAAGTGCCTGGTGCAATCCCAGCGAGCCCTCCTTATCTAACCAAAACTCACAAAAGGATGAGAAAAGATCCTGTGTGCTAGTGTTTAATGGGGTTTCCTCCACCATATTGTTACAGATACTGGAAGACTCAGAGTCCAGTCAAGTTTGTATGGGATTCATAAGTTTGGTGAGCATATCTATCCACGTGTTAAAAACATTCAGTTTATAAGAGCATCAGGCTGAGAAATATTAGATAATTAATGTATTAATTCTTAGACATTAGTCTAAGATAGCCTATGCTATGAAACTCTCGCTAAAGCTCCTGCTTTCTGGAAAGTGCTAGAATAAGTGTCATTGACATTTGCCTCCATAAATCCCTGTTTACCTTTCTTCTAAGTCACACCGCTTACTCTTCCACGCATACTTTCACATTTAGTGTATTCAGTTGTCTTGTGATAATAGTCAGACACATTAACGCTTCACACTTGCTAGCTTCAAAGCTGCCATTTCTATGGCTCATTGTGCATACCTGTTCTGTGATTCACTGTGAGTTGATTTTACAGTTTAGATCACAGGGTGAAATCTGTTTTCTTGTCACTCTAAAATCCCCAGTTTTTATAACATCTATGTCAAAACATAAACCTAGTTTGTAAATTTCTGAGAAAGAATGAGTAATTATAAAGTTTAATTAATATTGGTTTTATCATCTCAGTACATTTATACATCAGCACATTTGCAAATTCATGTGTTGGAAATAGGGATTCATTAATTGATTTGACAAATATGCTTGCCCTCAGAGTGACAGACATTGTATTCAATGGTGAGGGTAATCTGACACTGTGTAGTTTTTGCTGTCAAGTAGATTGTAGTTTGGATCTAAAAATAACTAATAAAGTAGCATCTTTTATAAGAGATAGGCTGATATTATTATGAGAAGGCAGAGAGAGACCTAACTAATCCTGGACAAAAAGGAAAAAATAATAAAGACAAGACAAGAAGAGTCATACTAGGAAGAGAAATTAATAAGATGTTTGGGCCAAAAATCGTTCAGTTGTGACTAAGTAAGTTTCAGATGACTATTGGGTATCCCCTAGGGAGCTAGAGTGTGTTTTTGTAGCTTGTAAGAGCATTCTGAGTTAGAGCCCATAGGTTTTGGAGTTGTAATTATGTTAAGTATGTAAGTAAACTTTAACTTGTGTGTGTGTGTGTGTGTGTGTGATATGTATAAGGATAAATGAAAAGAAAGACCATGGATGGAATACTGGGGGATACCAGTATTTAAAGAGTTGGTAGAGAAAGAGGAACCATAAACTATGTTGAAGGAGAAGGAAAGAAGACTGGGGTGTTTGATGTCATCGATGCTGATGAATAGGACAGCAAGAAGGGGGGAAAGGGCCAAAGAGCATGTACTGTAAAGAAGTTAAGTATTTATATGGGGTTTTTATGTCCCCATAGGGGGAAAAAAATAGTGACATCTATCATGGGACTAGAAACGTGGATATATTATTCACTTCTTTTGAATGTAGTAGTGCATTTTGTCATCATGCAGCTATAGGATATCCCAGAGAATAATTTTATCCTGTGGATAGCATGGACACAATGACCAAAGAACTGTACTTCACATGAGGAGCTCCTTGGTTGCTCAGGGCATAAATCATTTATGTCGTTGTATCTAGCACATAGTGAAGTCCTGATACCTCCTTGGTACTCAACGCATGCTTTTGAATAGATTTATTCAAACCACTTACTATTCCACACTCGTTTCTTTTATGGCAGTGGAAACTGCATATTGTAGTATTGGTGTCTAGGATTGCCTGCTGGAACACACTGTTAAGCCTTGCCCACCCCCACCCCCCACCATAATCCAAAGTAAAATTGGGGGAAATCAGAATCCTTTAAGAAATTGGAGGCTGGCAAGAAAAGAAGGAGATTGAACCATTCCTATGCCCATTTGTATTATAGGTTTTCTATTACAGATGTAATTTTAAAATGGCAATGTGTGGGTCATGCTTTTCCAAGTAGAAATACACATTTCAAGAGTAATTGTGTAGAGAGAGTTAAACTACTTTCCATGTTGGAAAAATGATGAAAGGCATTTTTCTGAAATCTCATTAAAATAGCCTTTAATTTTATAATCATTTTCATCCAGAGTTCTGTAGGTAAATTTGAGGACATGTATTAGACAGTCCATAAAGTAGGTTTATAAAGAAGTTCATAATCACATCCTGTTTTAATGCCTTTTGTTTGGTTTAACTTTAAAACGGACTGATTGAAAGTTGTTTAAATGGACAGATTTTTTTTTTTGTGTGTGTTGTTTGTCCTAAAATTATGCTCATGTGAAAAGTGGAGGCTGATATGCAGCAGAATTTCAAGTAAATTAATTTCAGTTTTCTCAGAGGGAGGTTTTGCATTATGAAAAAAAAAAGCGTCTTTTTCCCCCTGCTCCTGAAGAAAAATGAACAGATGTAAATTTGTAGTTCCAATCAGTCCTCTGCAGATTTCCAATTACTATGACTTCAGAATTATTTCCTAGACACACCAGGAAATACAGTAATATTATCTTCTATTTAATTTATTTTTTCTCTTACACAAAACCTAACTGTGGTTTTGCCTATATGATAGAGAAGTTGCTTAAAGTATAATTGAAGTGTGAGGCCATCTGGATATTAAGATGTTAATGAATTTTAAAAATTAATATCTTGTCATGTGCTGTTTATTTTTCTCTTATATGTTATTCATATAAATAATATTATTTCTATGGCCAAATTTTAGCTGCTATCACTCACTTCTTTTAATTTGTTGTTTCAAAGACTTGCATGAGACCTTCTAACTGAGCCTGTGTAAACTGTAGCCTGTCTACCACTCACACTAGTTCCCCCTTCCTTGATTTCTTTTTAACATTAGATTTATCACCTTCTAGTGAACTATATAAGTTTCTGTTTAATTATATAGAGTGAGATTAAAATAAATAAAAATTTAGAATTTATTTTGTATATTGCTAACATGTAAGCCATAAGGCAGGAATTTTGTATACATCCTAAGTGCCTAGCATAGGGCTTAGTTTACAGTACAACCTCAATAAATATTTGCCAAGTGTACATTTATACAATGTGCCCATGATTTACACACATTTTCCCTAAACTCTTCATATATGCAGGGTGTGTTAAATAACAAACTCAACTGAGTAAAGACTTTTATTTAAACAAGTTTTTAAAAATATTTTTATTTATTTTGGAGAGAGAGGGAGACACAGAATCTGAAGCAGGTTCCAGGCCCTGAGCTGTCAGCACAGAGCCTGACATGGGGCTCGAACTCATGAGCTGTGAGATCATGACCTGAGCTGAAGCCGGACACTCAACTGACTGAGCCACCCAGGCGCCCCTCAACTGAGTAAATTAAAAAAAATCCATATTGGCTTTATTAAAAGATTGATGGATTGGGGAGAGCATCTCATCTAGCAAATAGAGGTGTGGTCTGTGGAGCTGCACAAAAGGAAGGCTTCCTAGAAGGAGGATGGGGCAAGAAAGTAATTAGCAAAAGACAAAGATTGTTTTAGGCCAGTTGGCTTTCCTTTGGGGGGAAAAGAAAGGGATTTTATCATGTAGATTACCTCATCTTTCTTTGGCGGATGGAGAAGGCCTATGTGGCTGACTCATTGGTACTGATTAAAAAATTTCTGATTGACTGCATTTCTGGGAAACTGCTGAAACTGTAATTAAATTAGTATCAAGCCCCAGTTTGGGAATCTGGTCTAAGTGACACCATTTTGGTTTTTCTTTTTAGTAGGTGCATCATGGATTATTTTAAAAACTTTCCTTCCCACTTTTTCTTTCTTCTTCTGTGCCTGCAGAATCAAAGAGCACCTAAGGATGCCCTTTTTGCTTTAGTCTTCCGTTGCTTTTAATTATAGTGCCCCAAACTGACTTTGCCCCACGGGACTCTTGATGTTGGAGATGAGTAGATGGGGGGTGGCTGAAAGGCAAGAGGAAGGAGGAATCCCGTCTTAAGGCTCTGACAGTGAGAACAGAGTGAGAACATGCTCACCAGTCATCCAGAGAAGGAAAACCAGATCCAGCTTGGTCAGTATAATCACATTGGACTCAGAAAATGACAACCAGGTACTTTCTTTGAGTACAGAAACTTCAGGTTAGGAGAATAATCTGAGCTGTCCTGAATTCTGAAGATAGACTAACTTTTAACACCATTTATATTTTATGAATAGCCTTTTGATGTTTTAATGAGTGTGTGTGTGTGTGTGTGTGTGTGTGTGTGTGTGTGTGTGTGATTTTCTGTAAATTTGCCTGTTTGAAATAAAAATCTTTAGGAAAAAAAATCTATAAATCTTCAAAGACCAGATTCAGGGGTCGGTACTGGTCTGAGATGTAAATGTATACTCTAGTCTCCAAAAATTTAGGTTTAGAAAAGACAGTGCAACTTTAATCAAAAGTAAGCACTGACCGCAAGAAAAACAAATGCAATTTGGCCAATTTCTAGGTACCGGTCTTAAAAAAAAAAATGTAATAGGAAACATTCAGGGATGAGAAATTTCTCTGAGCCAAGGCCATTACCTTCATAAGGCATGAGGGTAGAGGACTGGGTGAATAGAAAAGATAATAAAAGCAAGTGCTGCTGAAAGTGTTCACCAATTTTCTCTTCATTTAGCACTTTAGTCCCCAACCTTCCATCATCCCATTGTTGTTTGACTCCCTGTCAGCTCTTTTTCCATGTCCAGCCTTGACACCAGCTTGCCTCATGCCCCCACACTGGGGCCTGGAATGATGGGTAAGGCTGTAAAGAGATCTTTCTTCTCTTTGACCCCTGACTGGGCACATCCCCTTTGGCACCAAAATTAAACCAGCAAAGTCAGTTTAGGAGCATTGTTATAAATGGTGCTGTCTTTCAAACTTTTTTGAGGACTTCAGAATAAACTTGTAAGAGAATTGTATTTACGTTGCAAAAGCTATTCCAAGCAAAAAAAAAAAAAAAAAAAAGATAAACTCAGACTTTGTTTTGGGAACTCCTCTTGCTTCTTAAGTTAGAAATTGCTCGTATGACCTAACACCTATTCCTGCTGGTCTGTGAGATACATGATACCTTTTCCCCTTTCATAATTTATTGCTTCAACAGCAGACTTTCGTTAGAGCACTGCTGTTAAGGGACAAAGAAAACACCCACTTTGTTGAACATTTATGTTTAAAGTGAGTACATTGTACTAAATCACTGTTGGCCCACGGGGACATCTCTAACCCAAATTATAACCATATCTATGGAAGGAATCAGGCATTGAAGCTTTCTTTTTTTCTTTTTTTTGTTCTATTTTTTTGAGTGGGTCGATGCCCATGGAATTCACAATTGTTCATTTTTCTTTCCTCCGCTGCCTGAACAAACTCGTTTCAGTTAGGTGTTCTTGCTATGGAATTCCTTGGTACCTCACACGGCATCATAGCACCCTGCAGACAATTTTGTTACTGCTTTTGAAGCTACCTCTTTTCCACTAGTCATTAAATCTCTATGGTGGCACTATGGGATATATTTTCAACAAATGAATCAATGAACAGATCAACAGTCTACTTACCTTGACTTTTACTCAGTAGGTCAGGCTTCAGCCTCTGCCCACAACCCAACTTAGGGGTTCCCCCAACAGTAATTGCATACCATCCAACTGATAAATTTTTCTTTTTTAAGGAATTCCATAATAATTAATCATCCATGTTGTATAGTTCCTATAAATAGTAATAAATAGCAAACCTATACGTAAGTTTAAAGTTAAATCATTGGTGGTTAGTGCTTTAATTTGTGTTAGGTGCTTTAGTTCTTAATTTTATTATTATATATATTTTTTAATGACAATATTCTCTAGGAGGATGAGGTAATATTTGAAAGGTATCTGACTGTGATCCCAGATTATACAGATAGGCCTACCAGAATGGTAGGAATGAAGTGTGTAAAAGGAAAATGTTTCCTTTTTAAAAAATTTAACTCTGTGCCACCTTTGCACCATGGAGTCTATTTCATGAAATAGTTACTAGCATGAACTTCGGCCTTAAGCAGACTTAGATTCAAATTTCCCATTTATTGGTCCCATCGTTGCCTTAGTCAAATTGCATAATCCTTATTCTTCGTTAGCTGAATTGGGTTATGGCATCTCCTTTGCTGTCACAAGGAATAAATAAAATGTCTGGAAAGTTGATATAATTATATAATAATTAAAGCTAAAGAGTTTGTTAGCTGTTCATTGATTTTCTTTCTAACTGTTCATGGCTGTGCATCTATGGGGATATACCTATATTCACCAGTGAACATGTTTAGGAAGAAGAGTGGATGTTCAACTTAAGAATAAGTCAAGGGAATTTCCCTCTTTATAAGTCGTATTAGGCAGTGATCTCCAGAGAAACAAAACCAATAGTGTATGTATATAATAAGGAAATTTATTATCCGGTATTGGCTCATTCAATCAGGAAGGTTAAGAAGTCCCAGGATTGGCTCTCTGCAAGCTGGATGGAGATCCAGGGAAAGACAGTGGTGTAGTTCAGAGGCTTGAGAGCCTACGTAAATACCAGTCTGAATTTGAAGGCCTGAGAACCAACAGGTCTGAAGGTAGAAGATCAGTGACCCAGTTCAGGCAGAGAGAAACCAAAGCTTCCCCATTTTCTTCTTCATTCTGTTCAGGTCTGAACAGATCAGATAATGCCCGCCCATACTGGGGAAGGTAATCTTCTCTTACACAGTCTATGAATAAAATGTTGATCTCTTCTTGAAACACTCTCACAGATGTACTCAGAAATAGCATTTAACCAGATGTCTGGGCACACTATGATCCAATGAAGCTGACACATGAAATTAGCAGCCACACAAGCATATTTGTTCTTGGTAAAGTTGACTGGCATTGGAGGCTTTAGTTTATCCACATTTGAAGCAAATTAAAAATATTTATCTATTGGTATGGGCATACATAAATACAGAAAGAGAGGAAAGAAATATGTTAATACAGACAATGAAGACGCACTGGGTATATGAGCCAGCAGATGGTAATTATTAATACTTATACATACATTCCCAATGGACTAATGTGGGGTAAGGAAGACAATGGGATTTGAAGCCCAGCACCTCCGAATTTGAGTCTTATTCTGAGACTTTCCAGTTGTGTTATCTTGGGTAAGTTACTTAACTTCTCTCCCTAATGTGTTCACATCTGTAAAGTGAAAGGAGTAATATCTTATATTGCTAATTTTAAGAATGAAAAGAAATAATATGGAAAATGTTATCATAAAGCCATCCAGTATGAAATCTCTTTCCTGCTTCCTATTAAAGACTGTTTTTTAACTAGGGAAGTATATTCATACCTATTATTATTTTATGATTTGTAGAGGAAAATATAGCCTTAATTATATATTCAGGAGACAGTTATAAAGCAAAGTAGGCATATATTAATAGTTATGTGAATCCCAGACCCAACAATAAATTAGCTACACGATTTCTTTTAAGTTGAGTAACCATTCTGATTGGGGGGCTCCTATTTGTAAAATGAGGACTATATCTTTATGGGCTTCTTGAAAGAATTATCTAAGATAATAATCATGTGGCATCTTTTTCAGGACCTGTCACAGACACAAATGGACTTACATAGGACAATAAAGCTTGTTGAGACACCATAGTCTCAGTACCGACTCAGGAGAAGTACCTTTGTAATGAATGCACCATTTAATTGAGACCTCACATATTTTTAAGACATAGTGAAAATACATTTCTCTTTCTTTAGACCCTAAGCAAAAACTAATTTTAAAATTAAAAAAAGAAAAAAAAAAGCTACAACTTCTTCATTTTCCCCCTAATATTTACCAATAAGGTTTTTCATAATGCATTTGACATATAACAAACAACAAAAAAATTAACTTGATTGGATGCCGACTGCTCCACATTTGACAGGTTAGAATGACAAAAAATCTTCTTTATGAAGTAAGATGTCACTATTGTACTTTATTTGTCAAAGTTAAACAGAATTCAATTTAGAACAAATAAACAGGTCTGTGTCAAAAGAAAGATGCCAGAGAGGAAGCTTAACTGTATTTTCTGAAATCTAGTTGGCAGTTATGTGACACTTGGAAGTGACACCCGATGAAACAGAATTTAGCTTTGGGGAAGCTGTGTAATAGAATCAGGTGTGCATATCTGCCTAGTTCATGTCACACGGCTGGTGTCTTTTTCTCCATCATAGTTTCCATTCTTTTTCATGCATTTAAAGTACAGAGTCAGGAAACAACTTCCTCTTTACTCTTCCCGGTGGAATTTAACCTTTTCAAGAAGGAACATCTTTTTTATTTTGCTCAGACTACATAACAGCATATAATAATCATGTCTAATAACTTACCAGCAGTTTAAAATAAGTATCCAATTAAGTCATGCCTTTTGTAGCATATGTATCAAATATTCTTCTCTCAAGTTGAGTTTACGTGTTTTAAGTAAAAATGTGAACACTTATATCCTCTTCCTTATTAGTGCTTTTATACTCAAAGTCATCTTTGTCAACATTGTCATTTTTACCTATTAAATTGAAATAGTTTAATTAAAATAGAACGGGGTAAGAGAAAGTTGAGTATATGATTTGAGAAACAAAGATATGAGTAGAGAGAGTTAATATGTTTGGTCCTCAGATATAAAGTTTATTATCCCACAGTGACCTGAAAGCCATTGACATGCCATGTGAGAGCAGAAAATAAAACTTTGTCTGTGGTATCTCCTTTGGAACTCAAATTCAATCAATTATATCTCACTGAATCTTTTTTGCTTTTTTCCTGAGAAGAGAATCCTACCTATTTCATTTCACTTGATAATTCCTGTGAGTTTCCTTCCTCCTAGTTATTTGAGGATTGAGAGGATTAATTAAAATGCTTTTATTAAAAAATGTTACTAACGTCATTACTCTTTTTGAATGAAGAGTGATAACTCCGACCACTCTGATGTCTAGGAGCTTAATTTAAGAGTTCCAATTTCATGCACCCATTACGCTCTTAAGTTACATAATTTTAATTAAATATATTAATTGCTATTTTTAAACTTGGCAGTTGCCTAGTCTGGTTATCACTAAAAACCAGACAGCTCATTTTTTGTAGTCCTTCAAATATAATTAGAAGTTTTCCTTAAAATACTCTATCAGAGCCATACTTGATATTAGATATTTTATGGTCTTACATGGTTAAAAAAAAAAAAAAAAAAGAAAAGAAAACAAAGTGATGCATGTGGCATTTTATCAGTTGGGAAGTGGTTGGTTTACAAGTAATAAGAAACCCAAAATAACATTAGTTTAAACGAGTTAAAGCTGTATTCGCTGTCTTACAAAAAAAAGTCCAGAGATGTATAGCTCCAGAGGTCAGAGGAGATTTTCCCGAAAGGCTGTTTCCTGGGTCCCTTTAAGTTTTTTCTCCACAGTCCTCAGAACAGGACTTGTACCTTACAGTCAGCAGGACAGAGGAAGGGTAAGGGAGAACATAGTTTCTTTTTTTTCAGGGACCTTTCCTAAGAGGTAAACAAACCGCTGTGCTTTCATCTCATTGGACAGAGCTTATGCACATGACCAAGCCTGGCTTTCTGATTGGTCAGTGTTCTTTTTATGTGTTCAGCGGTTAGGGTCTATTAGATACCTAATTTCCAAGCTCTGCGTCAGTCTAAACTTTGGAATTACTGCAGTTGATTCAAGTAGTAGTAACTTACTCATTTTATTTACAGGATTTGTTTTTGTAGTCTATCATTTCTATTGACTGTTTCCATAAAGACAAAGTGAAATGGAATTTCCTAAAATTAAAAAGAAAAAGCTTGCCTGCCCCACTTTTGTCAGTAGCTCTTATAATAACAGTGCTCTCCATGTAGATTCCATTTATTGCTGGTATAGTCGCTTGAGATTTTTGCCTGATACCTATTTTATCAAGCAAGATTCAGAAGCATTTGTGTGTGATAGTGTGACATGCTATTGTCACTTCTGTTTGATAATAGAGATGAAAGATTTATTTTTCCAAGTGTCCAATTATAAACATAACCTAAAACGAAGCATAAATCTTAAAAAAAAGAACAAGCTCAACTGTAATGCCCTTTCACAGTTAAATTATATAAAATGTCATTATTCAAGTCATTAGCTAAATTATTCAATTTTATTAGGAAATTTGGATTTATGCGAAGTTCACATATGTCTCCAAACCAGAGCTAATTAATTTCATTTGGGAAATCTCAAATGCATAGGTACCTTAGACTAAAATTGAACATCTAAAATTTATAATGTTTTATCTAAGGAAAAGCATCCTAGTTCAAAGTACCCACATGCGTTAAAAGACACACAAATGCAGTAAAATTCAGAATAATATCTCAATTTAAAATGAACGTATTTTATTATTCTAATAGCCCCCGTGGGGGAGTTAACTGTGAGGGATATGTTCCAAGACCCCCGGTGGATGCCTGAAACTGTGGGTAGTACTCGACCCTAGATATATTGTATTTTTTCTTATACTTACATCGCTGTGTAAAGTTTAATTTATAAGTTAGGCACAGTAAGAGATTAACAACAATAGTAAAATATAATTATACTGTAATAAAAGTTTATGAATGTGGTCTCTCTTTTTCTCTCAAAATATCTTACCGTACCATACTCACTCTCCTTCTTGTGATGATGTGAGAAGATAAAATAGCTACCTGAGGAGAGGAGGTGAATGATGTAGACATTGTGAGGCAGTGTTAGGCTGCTGTTGACCTTCCGATGTTTCATCAGAAGGAAGATTGTCTTTTCAGCCATGACCATGGATGACTGATACTATGGAAAGCAAAACCATGGGTAAGGAGGGACTACTGTGCTTGGGCTGTAAGGATTACAAATTATTTTGTGAGCCATTGCCTGTGAGCAGTAAGTTATCCGATTTATTCTGATTGCTAAGTATGTTTACCCAGGAAATAGCCAAACTATTTACTGTGAAATATTCCCAATAATATAATCTTAAGTTGTTTCAGTACGTGACTCTGTGAAAACTGCATCCTGTCTCACCCACATTCTTGTTTGTAAACATCAGCTTATTCACCATCCTTTATATTCTTGAAAAGTATACTTTTTGTCTGCCTCTGTGCTTTATTAATACCAACTTTTGGGGCACGTGGGCAACTCGGTCAGTGAAAAGTATCTGACTTAGGCTCAGGTCATGATCTCACAGTTCTTGGGTTCGAGCTCCACGTCAGGCTCCGTGCTGACAGCTTGGAGCCTGGAGTCTGGAGAATGGTTTGGATTCTGTATACATCCTCTCTGTCTCCCCCTGTCTCACTCACACTCTGTCTCTGTCTGTCTCTCTCGCTCAAAAGTAAATAAACTTACGAAAAATGCCAACTTTTGAATATCTCAGATTTCAACTATTTTGAAAGACCTTTGTTAGAACCTGAGGCAAAAGAAATCTTTGCTTGAAGATCTGCATGTTTCTATAGTTCTGTATAGAGGGCAATCTTAACTACAAAGAGCCCTTAACATTTGCTCAGATGTACTGCGACAGGTGGGACAGGAGTGCTTTTTCTTTTTAATTCCACTTCTAATTCCTTTTTTAATGAAAAAAAGTAGAAATGATAGATTAGATTTTTATTAAAAAATAATTTAATCTCTGTAGATTGATTTCTTATTTTCCATATTCTTTACATAGTTCATGTATGTGAATGGCAGGACGTGGAGACCTAATAAGGTCTTCATCAGAAAATTCTGAAGAAATGTGTTACAGTTAGTACATGTGAAATGCAAAATGTGGTATCTTCACTTTCAGTACTCTTGGTATTTGGGGCCAGATAATTCTTTGATATTCGGGGCTGTCTTGTGTCTTCTAACAGGTTTACGTATTTAGTGGCATCCTTGGCCTCTACCTGCTAGATGCCAGTAGAATCCACCCAGACATGACAGCATAAATGTCTATTGTCCGGTGTTCCCTGTAGGACAGACCGGGTCGGGGGATATGACAAAAGTCATCACTGGTTGAGAAAAACTGTGCTAAATAAATGTTCCCCTTCTGTGCCTGTCAATATTTGGAATCAGCTAGGGATTTGTATGCCTACTTACATTTAATGTTTGCATTTAACTCTGTCCAATCCACTGTTATCATGGGTTTGATTGGTTTTCATTTATCAAGTGTCTAGATTATTGTGATTCTTTAAAAATGGGATTTTAGACAAAAGCAGAGTTGTTAAGGAGACTGGCAGTAAAGTTAGGCAAAACTTTCACAGGGGAAAAATTATTCTGGATGCTCAGGGGTAAGTCCTAAACCCTATGATCAAAATCAGATTAAAAATAGCTGATAGGATTTAAGGGAGGGCATTTTGTTGTTTTGTGTGTTTTTTCAGTTAAGTAAGGTATTTTTCTAAAATTTAGCTTAGAGTGAATAGCCACTTTATAGATTCAGATTTTCTTTGACTAAAACAGTATTTATTCTCTCTGTTTCCCCAATTTGTTTGGCTATTATTATTACCATAATTATTACTATGTGAAGGGTTTCCATTCCTCTGTCATCTCTTCAGTAAATAAAAAATGGGCTTGGTAAACGTGGAAAACAGCAGTAAGAGAAGCGTGGTCGGTACAGTGCCTAGAACACAGCCAGGTTCATCCTGAACCGCCGAAACTGTGTTGGGTTCCTTTTCAGAGCATCAATGCAAGTTCGTGTTTTACCGAATCTGGAGAGTGCTGGAGCAAAAGGACACATAAGCTCGTGTGCAGGCACTTCAAATCGAAATATTTTTCTCTTTCCTCTTCTTTTCTTCTAGAAAGAACATGGGATTTCTTATCAGAGAAACTATGTTCCAAATCCTGGCTTTGCCTCTTCTTAATCATAAAGCCTAGAGTTAGTTGGTAAATTTTCTTAACCTCCTTTCTTCCTGTGTAACATGGAGCTCATAACGCTTTTAACTGTCGGCCAAGTGCTGCTTATTACCCGCCTCTGCCAAGTCACTTTGACGATGAGCCTTCACTTGTCCATTCCTGAGCTGGACCAGTGTTGGCCCTCCAGCCCCTAGCGCTGTAATTTCCCACACCATTTATGTATCTCGCTCCGTAGATTGTTCATCCACAAACGAGTGTGTATCTGTCTTGTTCACATTCGCAGCATGCACACTAGGGCATAGTTGATGCTTAGTTAAAATCTTCAGCCATGAGAAACTAGTCACTGTAACCTCTCACTCCATTGGACTCACTCATGTCTACCTTTATTCAGATAATGTAGGGGATGATACTCACGGATCCGAAGAGCCACATTCTGTGTATTCCTGGACGTTTGCCTGCTCTAGCACTCCGTGGGACTATGTTCCTCCAGAGAGTAGAGCAGGCTGAACAGGGTTGTCTAGGTGTGGTGATTATGCTGTTTATCATTTTCTCCTCCGTATGTTTTTTGAATTGGGAAATGATTGGAATTTAATACATCAGCGTTGGGGCGCCTGGGTGGCTCAGTCGGTTGAGCGTCCGACTTCGGCTCAGGTCATGATCTCGCAGTCTGTGAGTTCGAGCCCTGCGTCGGGCTCTGTGCTGAAAGCTCAGAGCCTGGAGCCTGTGTTCTGATTCTGTGTCTCCCTTTCTCTCTGCCCTTCTCCTGCTCACGCTCTGTCTCTCTGTCTCAAAAATAAATAAACGTTAAAAATAAATTAAAAAAAAAATACATCAGCGTTGGGGAGCCCATGAGGCTGAATTCATCAGATTGCAAGGTTTATGGGCTTTCGGCACATTGTCAAAGATATGTGCTCATCCCCTCATGCTAATTTTGTCTAGCCTAACAGCATATCCATATCTGCCCTGTAGAAATGTAATTATGCGGAGACGAATTAGTGGGAGGTTGCAGTTATTTAGGAGACCTTGAAGATACAAAGGGCTCTGATAGAGCCATAAAGATAAACCTTGAGAGGCAGAGTAAAGAGTTAGAAAATAAGAATTTGTGGGCTTTGGAGACTTTATAAAACCTGGAATGGTGAGTATGAGTGAAAATTCAAAAATGATAACCAGGTTTCTGATTTTGTAAATGTAGTGAAAGTGCTGATTGCTGTGGAGATTTTTTTTCTTTTATTTATTTAATTTGTTTATCTTTTTATTCTTTTTTTTTTAATGTTTATAAATTTTTGAGAGGGAGAGAGACAGAGTCCAAAAGGGAGAGGGGCAGAGAGAGAGAGGGAGACATAGAATCCGAAGCAGGCTCCAAGATCTCAGCTGTCAGCACAGAACCCAACATGGGGCTCGAACTCATGAATTCTGAGATCATGACCTGAGCTGAAGTCTACAGTTAACCGACTGAGCTACCCAGGAACTCCATCTTTTTATTATTCTTGAGGAGGAGATTCCGTTTTCAAATTTTGGATGTGTTTATTTTGAAATTCCAGGGAGCACCTAGATTGATGTAGTTCAGTGAGGTGTCAAAAATAAATCTGGGGAGCGCCTGGGTGGCTCCATCAGTTAAGGGCCTGACTTCGGCTCAGGTCATGATCTCCTGGTTTCTGAGTTTCTGAGTTTGAGCCTCACGTCAGGCTCTGTGCTGACAGCTCAGAGCCTGGAGCCTGCTTCAATTTCTGTGCCTCCCTCTCTCTCTCTGCTCCTCCCTCACTTGCTCTCTCTCTCAAAAATAAACATTAAAAAATTTAAAACAAAAATCTGGATGTTAGGAGACAAATCACTACTTCAGAATTGAGAACAATCAGGAGATACATGACTACATGTAAGCATGATGTCATGCAGAGTCAGTATTTGTGAAGAAAAGAGAAGAAAGACAAAGTCCTCTGAGGCACCATTCTTTCAAAGTAATATATGAATGTACTTCAAGAGATACATTTTTTTTATTCTCTGTAGGATGGTCCCAGGTCAAGAGAACTAGGGGAGACTGGTCTCCAGGAAGCAGAGGAAATACAGTTTAAGGAAGTTAAGGAAGGAAGAGGAGTTACACGGTCACAAGTACTACAGTTGTGTGGGCAATTCATATAAGCACACTATTTGGAAAGGGGGGGGGTTGATAATTAGAATCTAAACTGGGTTTAGGGTTAAATGGGATTTGAGTCATTGGACATTTATACTATAGACCATTCTGAAAGAAATCTGTATCTGAGGAGAAGAGAAATAATAAACGGTAGAGGTGGATAGAGGAATGAATAAAGGTTGTAAGAGTTTTTCTTCCTCTCTGTGCTAAGAGGCACATAAATATATATTTTTTCTTTTTTTGTATTTTTAAGGCAAATGAAACTATAGTGGATAAAAAGATTAAAGATATTAGATAAAGAAGAGTTCTTGGAAGCATTTTGATTCCTAACAAAGGTAGAAAAAATAGAATTAAATATCTGGATGGCATTTCTTCTCTGGTGCCATTAGCCTTGTATTGAAGGTGTAGGACTTCATTATCTGAATCTCAAAGGAAAGTGATAAAGGTAATTAAGATTGTAGATAAGTTTCTGAAATTATGTATATGAGCTTAATTAACTGGAAATCCAGCATTTTGTCAATAAAATTATCATTAGAAAGAAAATTAATACTTTTTTGAAAAGCACGTGAATGTCCTTTAACAGTTTTACCGTTTTTATTTTATTTTTTTAAAAGAGAATCAGTTCTTTACAAAGAGTATTTCATCCCTTTGTTAAAATTATTATTTTTTTAATTGAAGTGTAATTGATATATCATATTTTGTTAATTTTAGATATAAGCCTACTTTTAAAGACATTTGAACGAGAGTGCCTGGGTGGCTCAGTTGGTTAAGTCTCTGACTCTCTATTTAGAGTCAGGTCATGATCTCACTCTTGTGATATCAAGCCCCTTGTCTGCTCAGCTTTGAGCATGGAGCCTGCTTAAGATTCTCTCCCTCTTTCTCCCTCTGCCTCTCTCCAACTTGTACTTGCTCTCTCTCTCAAAAAAAAAAAAAAATTGTCACAAACTCTTGGATACCTCAGGAAACTTTGTTGATAGCAACTGAAAAGTATACTCAACTATAAAGCACATCAGTTTCATGATCAAACTAACTGTTGCTCAGGGGCAACCTGCGGCTCAGTCAGTTGAGTGTCCAACTTTGGCTCAAGCCACGCTTTTATGATTGGTGGGTTCAAACCCATGTCGGGCTCTGTGCTCGTAGCCCAGAGCCTGGAGCCTGCTTTAGATTCTGTGTCTCCCCATCTCTCTGTCCCTCCTCTGCTCACCTTCTCTTTCTCTCTCTCTCTCAAAATAAATAAACAATAAAAAATTTAATTGTTGCTCAAACCTTTTTATAGAAAGGTACATTTATGTATCTATGTAGGTGATGTTAATGTGCTTTGGAATGGCTTGATCTATTCAGATGACTTTTAAACAAATACTAGAAATAGTAAGGTTAATCTTTGCTAATGACACAAGTGAGCAGACTTTAAGTTTGAAGTGATTTTCTTGAGATATTTTTTCAGTGATTCCCATTAAAGAGCAGAATGTTCTAAAAATATTCTACAAAATGATGTGTTTTTATCGGTAGCCTTCTCACTTTGCAAAGGCCTTAACAGCTGGCAAGTGGTCTCTGCAGTTTGAGGTTGATAACAGCAGTACTCCGGCCTGATAAAGGTGCCAAATGTCTGTAAGACACTCGCTGATTACAAGAGAATAAGGCGTGGACATAAAGCTTCTGAGAGAGCTTTTTGTGCTCAGTCCCATTCCCTGACATTGTATTTCTAAATTTTTTTAATGTTTATTCATTTTGAGAGGGAGAGATCACAAGTGGAGGAGGGGCAGAGAGAGAGGAAGACACAGAATCTGAAGCAGGCTCCAAGCTCTGAGCTGTCAGCACAGAGTCTCATGCAGGGCTTGAACCCACAGCCCACGAAATCATGACCTGAGCCGAAGTCGGACACTCAACCGACTGAGCCACCCAGGAGCCCCTGACACTGTATTTTTATAGATACGATTATAATAGATTCTCATTTAGGTCATGAGAGTGGAGTCTGGAATGACTCAATCCACAGCGTTCAGAGCCTCCCCAGGAGACCCCGTGGGGTTTAGGGGTCTGTAGACAAAAGCCTTCGTGTCTCACAACAGTGAAGTGAAATTTTCCCGGTGTTCTGAAACTCAAGCTTATTTGACCACATCTAGAAAATAAGGAGATAACAATGTGGATAACCTTCAGTCTTTTTCTCCGTTCCTGTATAGTATCTGATTAAATTCTCTCTTTTTCCTCTTGACGCATGTGCCTTTTTTTCCTCAGATGGTCATGGACCAGTATTTCCCCAGCAAGATGGCTAGTGAGAGAGGCAGCTCATGTTCTCATGTGTGTGTGTGTGTGTGTATGTGTGTGTGTGTGTGTGTGTGTGTTGCCTTAGACAAGTTTCCTCTCGGAAGTGATGAAAAATTGTGCATGCTCCAAGAGGAAATCCAGGTGGTTGGTCATTCCAGTGGGAGAGAAAAACTGGAAAAGGAAAAAGTTCGCTGAGGGTTAAAGGGCTTTTTGAAAATACTTCTTATTACTTTTTAATGCTACAAAAATGTACCGATAACTCTCCAGTATTTTCTCTTCTGAGGAATCATTTCCTTCTATTTAGAATTTATTTTTATTGTACCAGGTCAGCATTTTTACAGCCTCTTTAACCATTTTTATTTTTGAAATATAAAATACAAATTTGTGGTTTTATGTATAGTAATGTAGTCCTTCTCCAAATTTCCATTTTCCTCATGCAGAGGGTTACTTCTACAGGAGAACAGCAGGTTTGCGGAAGCTTTGCATTATTACAAATTGGCCATCGGAAGCAGGCCTACCTTGGCTTGTAAGTAATATTCAAGTTCTTTAAAAATCCTCTTTATTTCCTTCTTTGCCCATGAAAAGTATCTTGATGACTTACAGCCTCAGAGAGAAAAAAATATGCTATTTTTATTTCTGAATATTTACCAATTGGATTATGAGCCTCTCATGATTACATCTGTCTCAATTGAATCATGTTTGATATCCATTTATCATTTATAATATATTAAGATAAATACAACTTTTAATTCCTCTGGAGTTTAAGCTCAAAATATTTCGAGTTCTTTGAGCATAAAGAGTATCCATATATTCTTCATCGACACCTGCACTCCTTATTGCATTATTGTTGCCGTATATATTTGTTCCCTAAGTATTTATTTCTTGGCTTTCTTATAAAATCAGAAATAATCCATAGAAACTGAGTTGAAGTAAAGATTACTTTATCGTAGTCACAGAGTGCCTCATCTTCTCACGTCTGCATTTCCCTTTCTTTCCCTCAGCTGCATATTTAAACACCGGTATTATTCTAATGAACCAAGGAAAGACAGAAGAAGCCCGGCGCACATTCCTAAAGTGCTCTGAGATCCCCGATGAAAATCTCAAGGACCCTCATGCACATAAGAGCTCGGTCACCAGCTGTCTGTACAACCTGGGAAAGCTCTACCATGAGCAGGGACATTATGAGGTCAGGCCAGAACCTCTGCCCTTTTCCTTCTCCCTTATTCTTGATCTAGCCTCCATGTTTTCTACCCGAAGATCTCATTGCAGGGACACTGTGATCATTTAAGAAGTTAATATGAGTTTTTATAAAAGAGGTTTTTGGCGGAATACATTTTGAAAAGAACCTCTGCTACACCAAACTTAAGATTTCTTTACTGTGAATTTCTCAGAGCAATGTGACTCCTCTAGAAAGGGAAATAACATAGGTTCTTGAGCTTATTTGCCCATCTCCTCTTTGATTTTATGCTCCAAGGCACATTATTATTGTTATCTTACGTCCAGTGTTTGATGTTAAAAAAAAATACATCGTTTGTGCTCTGAGTATTAAGGAAGGGATTTGATGTTAATCTTACCCACTTAATTCTTTTTACAATAAGAATAAAATGAAAATTAATTTTATTTTTTTTAATTGGGATGAGAGGAAAAGCAATGGAGACAAAACATTGTCCAGGAGCTGGGAGGTGTGTGTATCATTACTCTTCCATGAACCATGCCTGCGTGGGTTTCTTTTCTCACATTTAATATCACTCCTCCTTCCCTTTCTCTCTCTCAAACGCACACTCTTACACCAGGTATTAAGATTCCAATATAAGGATGAAGATACAACTTTTTAAATAATTACATTTTACAATCTCAGTGGATCTCAGTACCCAGAAGATTCGTTAGTCACTATTTTGTTTAGATCCTACCCGGTTGCTTGACTTGAAGTAACTATAGATTTTAGATGATTATGAGTAATTTCCAAATGTGAATTTTACTATTTTTTTAACTGAATAATCTATGTGAACTGGAAAACTTAACCTTAAAATGAAAAGAGTATTGATAACATTTGACTCCTTGTTAAATTAAATTTTTATATGGCCTTCTCTACTAACTGGATTGAGTATTTTCATTCATGGAATTAAGGTAGTTATGCTATCAAAAGATAGCTCAATTATCTTCCTCTAATGACCATTTAAAAATAGCAGTGGAAGGTTTTGATTTTGGAAGGGTGTTGTTTTATTTGTAGTGAATATCACTGTACCTTGTCTCCTTTTTGTTTCCTAAATTAGGATGCCCTTAGTGTATACAAGGAAGCAATTCAGAAAATGCCAAGGCAGTTTGCCCCACAGAGCTTGTACAACATGATGGGTAAGTAAAATGTTAATATTTTTACTGATATTTCGGGGACCTGTGGAGAAATTAAAATTTGTGCTTCTGTTAAATAGAATTCCAGTAAATTCTATTTAAATTCACACACAAACAAAAAACTTATTCACAGCCAAGTGATACAAATTTTCACAAAACACCCCCCTTTTTTTTTTTAAGCGAACTCTACCCCCTATGTGGGGCTTGAACTCTTGACCCAGAGATCAAGAGTCGCATACTCTACTGACTGAGCCAGCCAGACATCCTGACAAAGCACACTTACTCTAACACGAGCAAATAAATACATTAACATAGTGATTCTTAACAAATTGGTCAGATACCATAGTTGTTGCAAGCTACTCACAAACCTATTTGGGTATGAGTATTAACTAGACCGAATAAAGATTTATATTTTAATGATTTATCAAATTCATGATAATTTTTGATCATGTTATTTTCTTAATCAGAAGATTTCTCTAAATAAGCGTGGTATGGAATAGAGTCATGATTTTGATGCTTATCAAAAATGAGAATAACTGAACCAACTTGTATAGTTCTCACTGATAAGGTTTTGGGTCACAATAGGTTTTTTTCAGAGTATTATTTTAGAGTAAAGCACAGGAGGTCAAGAACTAGAATTTCTAATAAAATAACCTATACGTCGTCTGTGACTGGTGTGTGACTGACTTACTAGTAAATTTTTACCATATCTATTTGATAGTAGACACACCTGAAAACTACCTACTCAGTATGTGTCTCTTAGGAAAAAAAAATCCCTACGGTTTAAGATACTCTGCTGATTAACTTTGCTATTTCTAGGTGAAGGAGAGAAGAAAAAGGTTACTTTTTTCTTCGAGTTGCATATTTTTCTCCAAAGCACAAATCACAAACTCATATTTTCCTTTCTCTTTAAACTTGAAGTTGTTTAATATTTCTAGGCATATAAAATGAATGAGACTACATAATCTTTAGGATTATGTTATGCTTCTGTATTCAATGAGTTGAGAAATTTGATACTAGCTGCATGGCTTGAGCAGACACAAAAATCCCAAACCTTCCCAAACTAGAAGATATATAGCTAGCAAAGACACTCACTTTTTCTTATTTCTAAATGAGAAAAAAAAATAGAAATAGTTTAGAGATAAATGAGGCACAGGTCGGTAAATAGAAAAATAGGAATATGGAAGGGGTCAATATTTTCATTCCATGTCTCTGGGAATTCCACCCCCAGTTGGCTTGTGCATCAGTGGTATGATTTCATGATTGGGTGAAAGAGGACACTGGGGTATTTTTAGTTGTGGTATCTTTTTCTCTTTGGTATAATTACTAAAAGGTAAAAATCTAACTTCATTAAATGTACTTTTAGTACGTTAGAACAATGGCTTTTACTCCCCAGCATGTTACCACCAATCTGTATACCCAGCACAAGTATCTACCTGTATATATGTCTAAAAAGTGTGTAGCCTAGTGTGTATAGGCATTTGTCAGTTGAATTCACTTTTCTGTACTAATGCCTGAATGGTTATTCATGTCAAAATGAATTTTAAGAGGATTGTTTTCTCTAGCTTTCTCAAGAGGGCACAGTGGTTTTAGTTCATGATTTTATTTTTTTATTTTAAAATTTTTCTAATGCTTATTTATTTTGAGAGGGAGGACAGGCAGACAGAGGGAGAGAGAGCGAGCAGGGAAGGGTCAGAGAGAGAGGGAGAGAGAGAGAGAATCCCAAGCAGGCTCACATTGCCAGTGCAGAGCCCAATGTAGGGCTTGAACTCTTGAACCGCAAGATCATGACCTGAGCTGAAACCAAGAGGGAGATGGTTAACCGACAGAACACCCAGGTGCCCCTTATTCTATGATTTTATGTTTAACGCTAATGGTTAGAGACCCTTGGGACCCTTGTTCCCCATTTTGCCTGAATTTTCAAATAAGATGTCTTTCTTTAAATGAGGAAAGGACCCAGCTCCCTGGCAACAGACTGCATATGGCATCTTTATTGTTAATAGGGAGTGTGGTATTCACTATCGTTAGTGATTTCAGAAAATTCATTCAATTATTTTATGCAAATAAATTTGATTGAAAAGTCAGCTGCTACCTTGGGATCTGCCTCTCATTCGGTTACACAGATGCTGAGCACACAAAGGCATCAAGGCAGCAAATGATAAGTGTGTCCCTGGGGTTATTGCTTAGTCTTTGTCTTATTTTTCATTATAGAAAGAGGTCATTTTGCCCAGACTCTGAGAAGGCTTTGTGAGGGGAGAATCCCGATATGATTTAACATTCCAGATTTCTTCCATCATTATGGTGGCTGCCTTCTGTGTAATTTGAGGTGAGGGTCTTTCAGCTGAGCGGGTTTTGTAGTTTCAATTGTTCACGAAACTATAATTTTCTCAGAGTGAGTTCACCTCCTAATCAAATGGGTGAAGTCCTCCGAGTATTTGCTTTAACTCCTAATACATTTTGATTAGCCTCCATTTGACAAGAGAAAAAATGGCCCAGGAGATAAGCTGCCTTATCAGTTCATCAGTTTCATTAGTCTGTCAGCATGTGCTGATTATCCTATCAAGTTTATCCACAGCCTTGAATGTGTTTTCTAATTCACACATTTACATATTATTAGTGCCCTTTAGGGATCTGTGATGGATTATAATGTCTGGCCACATTTAGCCTGTAAGTATTCATTTTTCTCAGGGCTCCTTCATTGACGCTCTCAGGACCACTACCCCTAAGCACTTGTCTTTATACATACAAACATTATCTTTTTTTCCATCCTATTTTGTCTTTTCTTTGGAGGTTAAAATAAAGGAGTATGTGTAAAAGAAATACAACTATATTTAAATGTTATTTTTAGTTTAATAATTCATTGCAGTTGCTTTTCAAAACAAAATAAAACCAATCCTTTACATCTTCCCTTTGCTCTGAACATTTTATGAGAAACTTCTATTCTATATGCTACATGCCAATAGCTGACTTATCCTGAAAACCAACTGAGCATATTTTTCCTATTTGTGTATTAACAGAAAATAACAAGTTAGATTAATTTGCTTCCCAACTTAATTTTTTCTGTATTTTATCCTGACCGTTAATTTTTTTTTGCAACAGTTCATAAGGTAACTTAAAAAAAAAACTATTTAAAATATATTTTCTTTATTCTCTTGGATTTCATAGGACTAAGATGATTAACAGAAACTGCTGAGTAGTAAGCTATCCAAGATTATGTGAATCGCCAACATCCAATGATATCAAGCAGATACTAAATATTAGTTTATGGATAAATAACCTTTCACCTAGCTGGCTTTTGTAATTAGCCAAGGTATTTGAATACATGAAATATAAAGAGACTGTGTCACAAAATAACTGTTAAAACTGCTCCTGGCCAGTTGTATGATTCTATGTCTGTGGGCCTCAATTTTCTCTGGAGAGAATGGGTAGGGTTAAATGGAGATTCAGGATAGTATGAAGTCACATAACCCCCGTTCAAACTATGGCTTTGACACTAAGTGACTTTGAGCAAAGTACTTACTTGAATCCTGTTTTCCCATCAATAAGATGGCCATAATAGTAGGATCAGTTTGAGGACTAACTAAAATCATCAGGGTAAAGCCTATTGGACCAAATGCCTAGCCTAGGAAATGTTTCATAATATTACCTTCTATTGTAATCACTCTCCTTTCTGAGGGCCTATAAGCTCCAATAGTCTTTTGGTTGTATTCTGTCAGTTCTTTTGTTTTAATTCATATTAAATTGGATTTTTTAAAATAGATAATAAGATTTTGTCCTAGTGATGGCCTAGCAGTCATGGGCATTCAGTAGGAAGTCTCTTTAGTTCTGTCCTGTCTACAATTTCTGTCTTTTGTTTTGGAGTCCATTTTCCTGTGTCTCTGGGCAACCACACTCAGAATCCTTCTTTTATCATTAACTGTGTTAACCACAAGAGAAACATAGCATACTAAGTTAATGCCTAATTAACTTAATTCTGTTGATAGATTACATCCTCTAAATTAAAATTGTCATATTTACGTTAGATTTTCTTCTCCTTTTCCTGTCATATTTTCCCCCTAGACTTCGTCAAAAGTTTTCTTTATTCTGACATCCATTGTAGGCCTTTACTGAATCTCAGTTTCTCCCCAAATCCTGGTTGTATTTTAGGATCATAGAATGTTAGAGATGAAAGATGGCTCTCTTAAAAGTTCCTCCTAATATAATCTCTTTTATTTTACAAGGTAGAAATTAATATCCAAAGAGTTGAGTTGATCTTTTCAGGGTTACAGTTTGTGTTAGAACCAGGATAGTTTCCTGATTTAGATTCAAATCCTTTCTCATTTTAGCTCCTGTCTGTTACTGAAACTGGTACGTTCATTACTACGTCAAGATAGCTTTTATTTACCTATTTAAAAATCAGCAAAATATCTGTACATGTAGATGTAGATATAGATGTATGTGTCTCATTCCCTGTCCAAATATATATTAAAAACTTTATTTTACTAAAATGATAAAACACCTACAAAAATGAAATATGCAGGATATTAGAAACTTTAATGTCAGATCATTTTTAACTACCTTCAATTTCCCCTTTTTTTCTCTGTAATTGTTTTTTTCCTTTATTATGTATACTAAGGTATGGCTTTTGAATATTCCTAAGAAATTATGGAACACTGAATTAGACTGTAACTTTCAATCACTTTTGTCAATTTGAGCCGTTCAAATCCCAAAGGTCATTTTAAGCCTATTTACTATTTAAAATAAAATTACTCGGCTTTCTCCATGCAGAGTAATTGTTCGGTTAATTATTTAAGCAATTTAAGCCATTTCATGTTGGTAATATATCTTGAGAACAAAAGGGCATGATGTGTTGCCTGGAGTAAGAGGAAATTTAGAGTTACTGCCTTGCCGTTGCAGTGTATAATCACTGTGTTTAGAGTAACCTCCATGTGCCCAAAAAGAAATTTATTTTTTAAGTCACCAATGCTGGGTAGAGGGTACAAAGGTGGTGGTAGTAGTATGAAATGAAATTAGCCTATATGGTTGCTGCTCTCATGGTACTTTCTAGGTGATTTCCCAGTTTCTGGAGATTGTCAGTACTTTTCCTTAATATGTAAATGCCTATAAATAAGATGGATAATTGTATTACTCTAGCCTCAAAAATATTTTGTCTGTCACTAGGTCAGCTGTGCTATGTTGTCTGGAACAAAGAAATCAAACCAACCAAATGGGAAAAACCTCTTTTTTATTTCTAAAGTGACAGTAGTTATCACAATTTGCATATATATTCATATTTCCTGTTCTTTAAAAAATATGTATTTACAATGGGTAACATGTCTTTTATGTTAGGCAGAGGTTGTATTTTTCCTCCAGGGGAATTGCATGATAATGATCCATTGCTGTTTATTGCCTTATTTGCCTTTATTTTGTTCTTACCATTTTGATTCTCTTATTCCTGATAATTTCTAGGTATTTTTTAGGTTTATTTATTTATTTTTAGAGAGGGAGAACGTGTATGCACAAGTGCTGGAAGGGCAGAGATAGAGAGAGAGAGGGAGAGAGAGAATCCTAGGCAGGCTCCAGGCTCTCAGCCTGGAGCCTGAAGTGAGTCTTGATCCCAGGAACCTGAGATCATGACCAGAGCCAAAATTGAGTCAGCTGTTTAACTAACTGAACCACCCAGGGGCCCCTAGGGTTTTAGTATTGTTGTTGTTTTATTTTTATTTTTTATTTTTTTAAATATTTTTTAACGTTTATCTTTGAGAGAGAGAGAGAGTCAAAATATGAGTGAGAGAGGGGCAGAGAGAGATATAGAGACAGAATCTGAAGCAGGCTCCAGGCTCTGAGCTGTCAGCAGAGACCCTGACGTGGGGCTTGAACACAGTAACTGCGAGATCATGACCTGAGCGAAGTTGGACGCTTAACCGACTCAGCCACCCAGGCGCCACCTGTTTTGTTTTGTTGTGTTTTTTTATTTTATTTTTTTACCTTTATTTATTTTTGAGAGACAGAGCATGAGCGGAAGCGGGGCAGAGAGAGAGGGAGACACAGATTCCAGAGCAGGCTCCAGGCTCTGAGCTGTCAGCACAGAGCCCAATGCGGGTCTCAAATGCACAAACCTGAGCTGAAGTCAGATGCTTAACCGACTGACCCACCAGGCACCCCACCTGTTTTTTGTTTTTTAAATGCACATCCCTGTTACTTTATGAAATCCCAGCTCAGTAATGGAAAATATATTTTTCTCCAACAGGCTACAACTAATAAATCTTTTACTTGTGTAAGTTTGAAATTGAAAACATGTTTTCTCTTCATATTCTCTCAGAAGGGAATAATCTTTTCATTTTCTTTATTTAAAAAAAAACTTTATTATGTTTACTTATTTTCGAGACAGAGACAGGCAGAGCGTGAGCAGGGTAGGGGCAGAGAGAGAGGGAGACACAGAATCTGAAGCAGGCTCCAGTCTCTGAGCTGTCAGCACAGAGCCTGACACTGGGCTCAAACCCAGTGAGATCATGACCTGAGCTGAAGTTGGATGATCAGCTGACTGAGCCACCCAGGTGCCCCAAGAATTTTTTCATTTAATTTTCAGTTTTGTTTTTAAAACCCCAGCTCTTTAGTTATGAGAGATTTCCTCAAATTTACTGAGCTAGCCAGAGAGACAGGAAAAAGAAACAATGAATAGGAAACACAATGAATTTATTAGAGCAAGTTTTGGAGTAAAAAGTTTGTCCAAATTTTAGAATTGTATTTTTAAGAAAGACTTGTGGGAGTGCCTGGGTGACTCAGTCAGTTAAGTGTCTCACTCTTAGTTTTAGCTCAGGTCATGATCTCTCAGTTTTTGGGTTCCAACCTCGCATAGGGCTCTAGGCTGACAGTGCAGAGCCTGCTTGGGATTCTATCTCTTCCTCTCTCTCTGTCCTTTCTCTGCTCATGCTCTCTCTTTTTCTCTCTCTCAATAAATAAATAAATTTAAGAAAGAAACTTATGGAATAAAAGAGTCAAGTGTCATAAATGGCTGCCAGTGATTTTTAGATTCCTTGTTCTTACTTAGGTGAAACCTGATACACAAGATGTCAAATACACCTCCTGAAAACAAAATGCAAAAGTTCTTTCTAGGGCACCTGGGTGGCTCAGTCGGTTGAGCGTCGACTTCAGCTCAGGTCATGATCTCGCAGTCTGTGAGTTTGAGTCCATGTCGGGCTCTGTGCTGACAGCTCAGAGCCTGGAGCCTGCTTTGGATTCTGTGTCTCCGTCTCTCTCTGCCCCTTCCCCACTCATGCTCTGTCTCTCTCTGTCTCAAAAATAAATAAACATTTAAAAAAAAAAAAAGTTCTTTCTAAAATTTACCCTAACTCTACTGGAAGTAATGTGCATTATGTGCTGAAATCAGTTGGTAGAATGGCTCTCTAAATACAGTCTGTTTTTTCTCTCAGCCTTCTGTATGGCTGGAGTCTTTTTAGCTGACTCATTTATTTTTGCTGGATTTTTCTAGCACGCGTCTGTGTACGTCTCACCTTCTTTTAGAATACATTTAGCATAGAAATATTCAGAATAAATTTTTGACACGATGGTTCACATGCTTAATGTTTTCTTCTATGACTGGCTGTTCTTAAGTGAATTGCTCGAGGCATTTAGCATGCTGACTGTGAAAGAGATGGTTTTCAACTGCGTGAGATTTGAACTTCACATCCTTCAAGTGTGGAAGCATTAACACTCTGGTAGTGCTAAGCTTTTTATACCATCTGCTTCCCCTGTTTTGAGTTCTGGTGATTTTCCAATGATTGTTTCTACTGGTACTCTTGAAAATTAGTGAGTCAGCCCTACTAATATGACTATCACCATATGATTGGATTAACCATCGATCTATGTGCCTGCAAAACGATTATTGAGTTCTAAATTTTAAGATAAATTATTTATTGCATTTTGATTTTTTCCAAAAAGGACAAGACCCAGAGACCATGTTAGGTGTAGAGTCTACCAGTCCAGAAAAGTGAAATGTAAATTTGAGAGATTTTTAGAAGTTCACTTTGTAAGATACGGAGACAACAAGATAAGGAAATCAAGACATTTTGGCTGTGTATCAAGGAGTAAATATTTAAAATTTATGTAGATTATCTACCAATTTTTTTCCTAAGGGTTCATTTTACATTATAAAACTGCAATACTTTAATTTTCTTTTCTTTTTTTTTTTTTTTTTTTTTACCATTCACTCTTGGTACAAATTCTACTTTATGTACTATAGTTACACACATTCATTTGCCGGGCATTAGTCTATACACTACAGAGGCCAGCATCTAGTTCAGCTGCATTAAATAGGTAATATATTTTGTTTAAAGTTTCAATTAAACCCAGAACCAGAAGATATATGGTCCCTATGGGGGGATTGAACACTTTCATGCCAATAGTAAGGTTGCGAAGAATCATGCTTGGTCTAGATGTCACTTGCTTTCCTGGAAATACGATATGAGACAGTTGATTATATTTCATTGCTATTAAAACCACATGAGCCCACCTGTTACATGAATTCATACTTTTGCCAGTTTAGTGGTAAAGGAAAAGATCGAAGTACAAAAACTTTATTTTTAAATTGAGTTATAAGGAAATGAATATACTCCAATTAATACCTAATTATATCCTTATTCTCTGACTTCCAGAGTTTTACTCTTTCTGCTTAAAAAAAGTATCTGTTTTCTGATGCTTCAACAGAAATAAATGAGGGGGGAAAAAAGCAAAAAAAGCATGTTTTATTCTTTTGTTGGACACAATTCAGGAAGTGAATCTTTTAATCAGTAGTAAATATGGATTGGATTATTCTCTTTTTTTTTGGATTATTCTTTAAAAAATGTGGTAATGTTATGTTATACTTGGGAATTTAACTAGATTTCAAAATCTGCCATTCTTAACAGATGCCAGTGATCACATCTCAATGATAACATTGAGATGAAATGAATATAATCATGAGTAAGAAGAAAATATTGTTCTAATGGATACAGCTTCGAAAATCAATGTCAAGGAAACAAAATTGCATATATTTAGAATAGTTAAGTAATATAGATAAATGTAAAAATTAAACACATTACTTGGGGTGCTTGACTGGCTCAGTCAGAAGAGTGCATGACTCTGCATTTCAGGATCATGAATTTGAGCCCCACATTGGCCATAGCGATTACTTAAAAAATAAACAAACAGGGGCACCTAGGTGGCTCCATCGGTTGAGCATCTGACTCTTGGTCATGTCTCACTCAGGTCCTGATCCCAGGGTCATGGAATCGAGCCAGGCTCAGCATGGGGTCTGCTAGGGATTCTATTTCTCGGTCTCTCTCTCTCCCCCTCCCTCCACCCTTCACCTCTCCAACACACACTCTCTTTCTCTCTCTCTAAAATAAAATTAAAAAATTAAAAATAAATAAACTTAAAAAAATACATTACTAATTGTATACATTTTGCTGTGTGTGTATTTGTATCTGTTTTTCCTTATAGGGAAAGATAGTTTTCTACATAAAAATCTCATTTAACTTTCCAAAATGAGTTGTTTTTTAAAATTTTATCTACACTGATAGAAGCTATTGTCATACTCTAACTGAATAAGGGATTAAAAAAGAGCATGCAAAGTTTTCTTCCAGAATGCAAGTCATTTTTGCCAAAATGTTAATAATTATAGGCATGGAATGTTTGAACTGTTGTAGAATCTTATTTTCAAGTATTCATTAAAAACAGGATGAATTTTTAAATACCTGATCTGTCTTATCAAGTAATAGTCATATAAGAATTATAGTATAAAATAAATTATTCATTATAAATTATATTAACATGTTGTATGATCCAGGAATACAGATTAAATATATAGCAGAAGAGATGTATAAAACTGAAAATTCTTTTATTATACTTTTCTGACATATTCCCACAAATATTCAAGTCTTATTTCTTCCAATTCTATTATTTTCATTAATTCTTTACAGGCTAGTATAACATTTATTCGTTCTTTTTTCTTTTCTCTGGTGTAAACTTTGGTTTTTAAAACCCAATTTAGTACTCCCTTGCATATTTCTAGTGTTCCCTAATTATTTCAGTTATATTAAGCCATTTTATTTACTCCATTGTAATTATCTTGAGGACAGTATTTATTTTGGGGGAGCGAATCATCACCTCATCTCACATACACATGAACAGACAGTCTCGATTTCTCTTTTTTTGGAAAATTCTGAGCATTTAAAAGGGTTGGCTCCAGTATTTATTGATTAATTATTTTTAGTGATTTATTTCCTTGAAAACATAAAGGGAGTTGATTAGCCTGAACAACTCCAGGATACTAGTTGGATTATAGAAATATTGACACAGGTTCCTGGCGTTTTTTCAAGTTAAATTTTGATGGCACATCAGATGTTTCCTGTGTATAACCTTACACTAGGAATTAGGGAACTTTTGAATTTGTTCGGAGGTTTAAGCACTTCTTGATGGTTAGTTTTTTTACTTAATGAGATACATATTCAGTTGTTTTTTTCCCTGCATTTCCTCCTTTTGCTTTAAAACTACCCTTCCAGGCGTACAGGTTTCTTCTAAGATTTGATGCTATAGGAGTTGGTGAAACATTAACATATTGAACTTTTTCATAACCCTCCTTAATTTAAGACTTGTAGTTCATTTTACTTCTAAACCCTTCACTGTAATGGAACTTTTTAACAGTAAAGAATTGTTAAAATGTCTGATGTCAGATACAAAATAGCCTCTAATTTCTGTAACCGTTTTACTTTTTTTCTCTGTCTTTTCCTATTCTGTACAGTAGCTACTGCTCTGAGCATTTCCAGTCAGAACTAATGTATCTAGGGCAACTAGACTGTGTTATTTTACAAGGATAAGATCAGGCTGAGGAAAAGATTAGGATGGAAATATAAGAGATTCACAAAATTTGACAGCCTATAGATATAGCAAGTTAAGGACATAAATAAATTAAAAAAAAAAAAAACAGACTTCCTAAGGTATCTATGTTAATGCCAACAGAGTGAACTAAAAAGAGAGAATTAAAATCACAGCAAGTTAAGCTCTTGAGGTAATAGACTCCTGATGTCACATGGTTCTGTCAGAATGTAGAATCTAGAAAAAGAAATTACTTGGAAATTTCTTTTTAGTGACATACTTGGGAAAAATAGAACATCTAAATCTAAGTTGATACATATTATGATCAATTATTTATCAGATATTTTTCAAGACTCTTTGGAGCCAGAGGCTTCTGAACTTAAGTTAGAGGACAGAAAAATACAGGGTTTTGTGTCTGGCTCAACACATCTCACAGTCCACTTTGAGATCAGGAATATTATGATTGATGAGACAGGTGCATACAAAAGGGGCAAAGAGTTTGAGGACATGAAGCACTGAGTACTAATCTTGAATAGGGGAACTCAGTTTTCTAAAAATTTCCCTGTTAAATTGATTCATAAATTATATTTCGATAGCAATAAACATGTCAGAAAGAATTTTATCAAAAGTTCGACAAAGTGACTCTATAAAGTTTATCTGGTGGTCTTAACAGGAAAATAGAACCAAGAAATGTTAGAGAAAAATAATGGGTGAGACATGCTCTACTCAATATTAAAATATTAGAAAAACCTACAGTACTTAGATCAGTGTTGTTTTAGTATAAGAACTAAAAAAAACAGTAGGACTGAGTGGAAAGAGCCTACACACAGACCAGAATTTTACAATTTGTTTTGTAGGTAATAAATGTGAAATTACATATTGGTGAGGAAAGAGAGTTCTTATAAAAGGTATTCAGGGATAATTGATTAAATGATATTAGGAAAAAATAAAATTAGACATGTGTCTCACATCCTTCCGTAGATGTATTGCATATGAAATAAGTAGCTCATTTTAATGATGAAACTATATAATTAGAAGAGAATATATGTCCCTATGATGAGGAATTTTTTATACATAAAAGACAGTGACAAAGCTACAAAGGAAAAGTCAACTTAATTTGCATATATAAAAGTTAAAGTAGTCTGACATGAAAAAACATTTTAACCATCTTTTGCATATCATAAAAGAAAGATAAATATCTTAATTGAGAAATGGCTTAAAACCATCAAACAATGACCTGCAACTAAAAAATATTCAGGGCTGAAAATTTGTGAAAAACTTTTGTAGGAATATATGAATTTCCATTAAGAATTAAAGTAGGAAGATTGAAATAATAGTTTTTTCTTTTTCAAATGGACATTTAAAAATGTATTAGATTCTGATTTTGATGAGGGCTTAGAAAGTTACTATCCTTATATAGTGCTTGTGGCAGTGAAATTGGTACAGTATTTTGGTAGGCTAATTAGGTTCTCTATATCCTGAATATTAAATTTGCTAATGTTTTTCAATTCAAGAATTCTACTGCCATGTGTGTAGTCTAATAAATTAACAGATATGTGAAAAAAATAAGATAATTACAAAACAGGATGATAATTGCTGAAGTAAGTACAGGGCCTACATAAAAAGTTGGAAAAGAAATTTGAATAAACAAAAAGCTGAATATTGATCTTAAATAAGAAAATTTAATTTTGGAAACAATATTTTTATTTAATATAGTAAAACACTAGAAGGAACTCAAATAGTTAAAAATAACAAGCCAATTTACTTATTATATAATTGATTTATTTCCTGTATTTATTTATTTTTAATCTTTTTTTTAAGTTTATTTTTGAGAGAGAGACAGAGCATGAGCAGAGGAGGGGCAGAGAGAGAGGGAGACTAAGAATTCAAAGCAGGCTCCAAACTCTGAGCTGTCAGCCCAGACCCTGATGCAGGGATCAAACCCATGAGCCTTTGAGCTGTGAGATCGTGACCTGAGCCACAGTTGGCCCCTTAACTGACTGAGCCACCCAGGCACCCCTATTTTCAGTATTTAAAATAAATTCTGGAAAAACATCAAAATTTTACCCCTATCCATGAGTGATAGAATTTACTTGATTTAATAAAATTATGATCTTTAAGACTTTATAATCAGAATGTTTATCATTAGATAATAAATTTATAAATATTAAACATTTTAAAAAGGAATAATCAAATTTGATCTCGATGTGGTTACTCTTAAATGGATCATCTAGCAAATCTATGAATATGGTAGCTCCTATTTAACTAACTTATTGTCATAGGTTTATGAAATAACTATGTATAAAATACTAGACATTGGTGAATCCACAAATGATTATCTGTATCATTTTGGAAATTAGGCGATTATTTATTTTTAGCCCCTCACTTTGTAGGTAATAAATCTAAGGCCCTGTCAAAAACTTACTTGTCCACAACCATACAACTATATAATGGCAAAGTAATCATTAGAAATACAGGTATCTAGCTGCTCTTTCGGTATATAACTCATAATTTAGTGTTGCATCATAAAAGTAAATAAATTCAACAGGTAAATGAAACAACCAAACTAATCAGTTAATTAAATAAAATATCTTTATTTTATTTTAAAATCATATGGCAAAATTATTCCCTAAGGCAATAATTAAAGAACATATCAAAAGGAAATAATCATAACAAATGTGAAAATTGGGAAAGTGCTCAAAGAAAAATGACCAGCACATAACACTAAGTATCAAAAACACCCCAAAAAATCTATTATCTTATATGGAAAATAAGTATTTATTAAAAATGGAATGATCACCTTGGTGACCAGCCACGTCCTCAAACTTGGAAAGCTTAGAAATTAGTGTAGAATAAAATGCCTGGTCTTCAGGCAAAGTATTCCAAAATTTTGGGGTATTGGAAATGACATGATTTCACCAGATTGGCAGCAGGAAGCCTGTTAGAAAGACCAGATTGGGTTAGGTATGTTCTCATCCTTTAAAGCTGTGAGTCTTATACAGTGATAGATTTTCTCCCCAGTGTGCTGGCGAGGCAGTTTCTGTTTTATAAACAATTCTGAGACTTACGATTCCTCGAATGATTGCTGGTTTGCATAATTCTGTGTACTCCACACTTCATTCATTTTTGTTCCTCTGTTGTGATTTTGCTCACAGCCATAGTCTGTATTATTATTTACTCGGTATTTTTCTTCATTCTAAACTGTGATATCTATGAAATGACCTTTTTTTAATGTTTATCTATTTTGAGAGAGAGAGAGAGAGGGTGAGCAGAGCAGGGGTAGAGAGAGAGTGAAACAGAGCATCTCAAGCGGACTCGTGCTATCACCACAGAGACCATTGCAAGGGTCAAACTCACAAACTGTGAGATCATGACCCGAGGTGAAATCAAGAGTCAGACGCTTAACCTACTGAGCATTCTAGGAGCCCTTATGAAATTACATTTTAATTCCAGATTAAATGAAGGATAAATATTAAAAAGTTTTGTGTCATGTGCACCTAAATATCAAACTTTGGAAAATACTAATAAATATTTTTCACTGTCACTTGACTATAAGTTCCATGAAGGTAGAAATGAAATAATATCTCATTAACTGTTGTGTTTACCGTCATATTCGTTATCCTGTTGGTTAGCCTAAATTGGTATGAAAGAGAGTGTTCAAGAATCAAAAAAGGAAACATAACAATTATTCAATTATTATAAAAGTTGAGTTAGGGATGATCACTTTTGGTAAAACTGGTCACAAAAGTCGTTGGGTTTTTTTTATTTGTTTTAGTGTTTAAAGTAGGAAATTAAGAGATGGGAGAATTGGATGAAGGTAGTCAAAAGGTGCAAACTTTCAGTACGAGATACGTAAATTCTGGGGACGTGATGTACGTGATGACTACAGTTAATACGGCTCTATGGCATGTTTGAAAGTTGCTCAGTAAGCAGATCCTAAAAGTTCTTATCACAGAGAAAAAAAAAAAAACATTGTCTTTCTTTTTAAAAATAACTTTCTATGTCAGATGATGAATGTTAACTGAACTCATTGTGGTCATCATTTCACAGTATATGTAATCAAGTCATTATGCTGTACACTTTAAACTTACACAGGGTTGTATGTTAATTATATCTCAGTAAAATGGAAAGAAAACATTGGGAAGCTGAGAATCTTCACATAGCTATGTACTATCGAGAAAGGGCAGGAGAAACAAAAGGTAACTCTAGCAAGTATGGGTTGTGTGTCCTATTATATACCCTATTCTTTATCTGCAAGCCAGAGCTGTCCAGTAACTTGAAACATGAGAATCAGTGAGATCTGGACTATTACATCATCAATAATCCAGCATTCTTTCCTTTAAGGAGTTAGCCTTTGCCTGCATTATTTAGACCCAGGGCTTTTTAGGGAGGAAGAGTGACACTATTTGTTCTACATCTGAAACTGGTTTATATCTGCTTGAAGCCAGCCTGGAGACATCCAAATCCCTTTTGTCTGTGAGTGAATCGGAAATAAATCTGGGTGATGAACCTGACCACTACATCAACACAGCAAATCTTCTCATTCTTAGGAAAGCGACTCTATTTTATTTATTCATTTTGTTGCAGGATGAGAAGGGAAAATAGTCATCATTGCTTCTTTTCTCCTGGGTACTATAAACATTTTTTTCCATATTGTAAGTTAAAAAGAATTACAGTACCAGAGATGACTTAACTTAACCCTCCCTTGTCCACCCTGTTCCTGAACAAGTATTTTCATTTCCTTCCTCATTGAATGTAAAGTTTTCTTGTCCTGTGGCCATTTCCTTCATGCAATTTTTATGATTTTAGTATTTCACTGAAGCTTAAAGGATTACATATACACCTTTCTCTCCAAAAACTGAATCCACCGATGGCCCGTTTTTTGCAGTTATTTTATCCTCTCTCTAATTGCTTTTTGATAGTATTTGGACACAATGGTATGGTAGAAGGAGCCAGAGGGAACACTAATCTGAGTCCTGAAGCTGGGATTTGCTTGGTTTTAAACATTGAACAAGATGCTTAATCTCAGTGAGCCATGGTCTCTTCGTTTGTACAATGAGACTGATGTTAATTACAATGTAGGCATAATGTAAAAGTATAAGGCTAATATACTTAAGACATTAGGAAGTATTTGATAAATAATAAACTTTATATGGTAGGCAGTTCGATGCAACGGAGAAAAGCATGGGCTTTACAGCCATTCAGAGTTTAGAACAGGATTATTAACTGTAACCGTGCAAGTCACTTCCCATTCCCGCGCCTTCCTCCTCAACCATAACGTGAGTAGTCTAATCCCTCGTATGAATTAGGCATGAGAAATGTGAAGTTCCGACCGTGCAGGGCCGGGGGTATATCCGGTGCTTGCCTGTGTATTGTTCGTTGCCTACCTCTTTACGGAGTCATTTTTTCAACACGTCGAAATTCATCCATTATCATTTTCTTGCATTTTAGGTTTTACATCTTGATTTTATTACCATTTTTATAGGCTGTTTTTGTGTTAAGATTCACCGTGGTACTAAAATGCATCTTGTATGATACATATTCCCCTCTTAAGAGCTGAATAACATATCCAGCAGAAGGATTTTTAAAGGTCAACTATAGATTATTATTGTTCTTCCTTATTCCTTTAATTCAGTAGATAAGCCCAAGGCAAAGTGAAATGATCTTGATGGCCAATGTATCACAAAGCTAGAAAACAATTTTCCAGGAGTGAGAAAGAGTGTAATTTTCACCTGGGCTGGAGAGTTGAAAAGTTTGTGATTATCCACTACCAGTAGGTTAGAGCGATGTGCTTTGAGGTCTGGTTGTCCTGGGTTTGAACTGCAGCCTTACCCTTTCCACATTTATGATTCTGTGTTTTATTTAGCCACTCTGCTTCTCAGCGTTCTCATCTATAAAATCCAGGTAAAGACCTTCCTTAATAAAAATTGATGCATATATAAAGCAACTAATACAGAGATTGAAAATCTTCTGCTTCATCTTGCAAACCTAATCTGAACAGTTGGCAGTGGTTGAAGGAGGGTGATTTGTGAATGGTCCTTGTGGGGCTAAGTGAGAAAAAGTTCTACATGCCCAAAGCTATGGAATGAGAGGAGTAGGTGCTCTTAAGTCAGACATATGCCCCCTATGGCTTGCTTCCCTAATTCACAATAAATATTTGATATGAATGGGTTGCCAATATTATTATTGAGATACAGTGAATGGTTACCTGAAGTTTTTCTGAGTGGTAATGAGTAGTACCAAAGTAGGCTGGTCATTTACAGTTTTCATATACTTGCCAAGATGCATTATTACACTATATTTCTTATAGCCTTTTCTATATCTCCATCTCACAAGTTTTTCAAATTAATAAGCTACTTGTGAGTTATTACTGAAGAAAATGGGCCAGACACTAATTATTTAGCGAGTTAATATTTCATTTCAAAATAGCTTTTAATAATAGATTTATGACTTGAAAAAATAGAACACTCTCTGCAATGATTTTCAGACAACTTGAAATGTAATACAGATTTCAATCTCAAAAGCACTGTGGAATTGGGGTCCTCTCATTCTTTTTGTTTTATACATAAAACCCACTGTTGACTATTCTACAAATTAGTTGAATTATTAATTTTCTCAATTTTTTTAGAGTTTATTTATTTATTTTGAGAGAGACAGCATGAGTAGGGGAGGGGCAAAGAAAGAAGGAGAGACAGAGAATCCTGAGCAGGCTCGCACTGTCAGTGTAGAGCCCGACGCAGGGCTCAGACTCACGAAACTGCAAGATCATGACCTGAGCCTTTATGGAGAGTTGGATGCTTAACCGACTGAGCCACCCAGGTGCCCCATTAGTTGAATTTTTTATAAATAAAAGTAGAAGTTATATTAAAGACAAGGATGGTGCGGTTTCTAAAAGCTGACCTATGAGGCCTTGGAACCCGAAGAATTTCAGGTTGTTTCCAAACAGAATCTGTAATGCTGGTGCATCGTTCTCTTCTAACAGTGAAGTTAGTGTGTGTTTTCTGCTGGCTTTAGAACCCATTTTAGAGATAGATATTTGGATATAATTTGTCATTAATTGCTTTAAATTTATCAATATTTAGAGATTGCCGCATTCTTTCTGTTACATTAATCCTATGTAGTATTGTTTGAGTATGAAGAAATGTTTCACTTGTCCTAGAAGTAATTACTGTTTGCTTTTTTGGGAAACATTTGTTAGCTCAACATGACAAAAAAAAGAAAATAAAATCTGTAAATGTTTTCATGTTTATAGAGCTACTATAATAACAATACAATATCACAGAAGTAAGAAAATTTAAAAAAATATATGCCTAATCCTCGTATTAAAAACTGTGAGCGTTTTGTTTATTTAATTCCAGTCTTTTGTCTGTGCTTCAGTATTGCTTGCATGACACCCTGAGCCTTCTATTTAATCTAACCAAATTCATCTCAAATGCAAACACATTTTAAGTTTTAGATTAAAAGAAAAAACATTTTTTCCACTATCGTTTTTATGACAGTATAGTTTAAGAACTGTTCTGAGAACCAGAAATACATAGATGTGTGTGAGTGGTATGTACATTTTTGTTCATATTACATATTTGTCACCAGTATTTTTTTACTAACCAGCCAAGCAAAGGGAACTCGAAAGGTGGGGAGAAAATCAATTCAATTCCTCAAACATATTTGTATTGACAGCACTGTGCCAATATAAAGGGAATATGATTAAAATAAAAGGAAGCTGGTTCTTCCTTTGAGGCAAAGAGGTATAGCCAGTGTGGAAAGAAAAGCCTCTGACTATGCCTCGAAATGGAAAAAAATATCATAGTTCTGATTAGTTAAGCTCTAATGGTCTTCTTGAAAAATAATTCAGGTTACCAGTTTATTACCTGGTCATAGAAATTGAATAGCTTCTATATTTGCAGTGCTTATTAACACTGTAATACTTAAATATACAAATCAGCTTTAAATATAATATTTCCATCAGGCGAATATTCTTCCATACTGGAAGCAAATAAAAGTGGGGGATGATAATAAGTAAGAAACTGATATGCTTTTGGCTTTATTTCCAGTTTTGGGTTTTTGTCTTGTTTTATTTTGTTTTATTTATTATCTTGCTTGGCTGTTAATGAAATGCTCTTTGGCAGGTAAAATTTGCTTAACTTGAAAGTAGTAACTAATGGCTGAAACTCTTCAGACTAGCTCCGTATGTGGTACTGGGCATGCTAACTAATTGTCAGGTATTCGCTGGATTTTCCAAGTGATACTCATACATTTTATTCAGTTATTAAAATATAAAATGCAAATCATTCTGAAAAAAATCTTGCACCGATGCTTAATCAGAATATTTTTGACTCCTTCTACTGATCTTATTTTCTCAACAACATTGTAAATCTTGGCAGGACCCGAAACTTCTTTGTCCAAGACGTCATAATTCTCTCCACTGAGTAGTTATTCTATAAATACTTGAATTTTAAAGGAATAAATGAATGTGAATAAAACAGAACTGACTGTACATAGAAAAGAACAAACTTATCTTTAAGAAAAGGAAAAAGACAAAGGGCATATGCTTATGTGTTCGAGGTTACTAGGTTAAAAAAAATCAAAGCATTATTAGTTGCTAAATTTTTGAATTTAACCATTTCACTTAATTTCTCCATGTGTGAGTTTTCATATATGTAAAATAGAAATTATGGTGACTTTTTGGGAATCCGATGAGATAATGAGTGAATGTGCTTGCCACAACATCTGTAATTTCGTGGAGTATAAATATGATTATGTGATGCTCTTGCATCTGTTGGAAAGCCGTGTCCTCAGGATGATCTTTATGACGTTCTTCCCAGGTGAAGCATACATGCGGTTAAGCAAACTCCCTGAAGCAGAGCACTGGTATATGGAATCCTTGAGATCCAAGACTGACCACATCCCCGCTCATCTGACCTATGGGAAACTGCTGGCTCTCACAGTGAGTAACTACCTTCCTTCCTCACCCTTTAGAAGCTAGCTTTCTCCATGCAGACTGAGGTAGATAGAGTTTAAGGTATTGGTTCTTAGCCGATTGACTCAGGATGGTAATACTGAGTTAGAACTCTGTGTAGAACCTATAGACAAATGTATTTCTTTGGCTCTTGGTTTAGCCAGAGCTAAAATGTGGTATGCCATGATCCTTGATGTAACTTAATGGAAAAATACAAATGGTAAATCTCAAATATGGATTACCTAATGGAATTGTCATAGTAACAGTATTTGTATGAAGATTATGTTCTACAAGCCATGGTTAGCCCCCAATCTGCTACACTGTAGAACTAAGTCTGATTCTCTCCGAATAGCCACCATATGTAAGGCTTTGCGCGTGTGTGAATTATTATCACCTAGAATTCCTACTAATTGGAAATCATTCCAGAAGAGAGGTGGAGCCATCATTTGGCCACCTACTCTGTGACAAGCAGTCTCAGAGGCCACACTTCTTATGAAAGTGGTGTTCGTTTGAAGCATAAGAATTGCTGGAATTCTACCATCGTGACTTATAACAATTATAATTTCACGTGTTTCAAAAATGTTGATGTCTTATTTTACACTATAGAGGATTATTCAAGATAGGTAAATGTTCTGAGCTAATCCAGCTTTTAATAGGTATTAAGACTAGCCTTCAATCCCTATCTGAATCTATTGTCTGTGTTGTTTTAGTTATATCACCTAATTGCTCTTCAATATTAATAAAAATAAATGACTCCTCGAAAAGCATGGAACAGATGGTCAGGAGGGTAATTCTTAAGTGAATTCTTAGAAAAGTAGCTTATAATTTATTTTATTTTCTACAGAAGATGGTAGACTAAACATTTAAAATTATTTATCCATTTGAAGATACCACTAAAATGCTATCAATGAAATTGTACAAGCAGGCTAAGTACAGGAAAATACCCCACTAAAGTGTATCTGGGTGTGCTCGATAAAACAGATACACTTTGAATGTGTAGCTGAGCTCAAAACATAGTGGGAGAATTTCCTAAGGACCAGAAGTGAGGGGTAACTGAGCTCCAGAACAGTAAACAGTTGGCCAATCTGGTAGCTAATCTGCGATGGTTTACCAATTGTGGCAACCAGAGGGAAAGGGCTCTTTGTTTGTTTTCATTCTTGCTGGAATAAGAGGCAAGGCTTTGGACCAGTGGATGGCCGGGGACTAAATACCTAAATAAAGCAGGAAAAATCATACCCTCACTGAAAGGATAATCTAGAGTAAGTTTGCATACTGCTATAAGAAGGCAGCATGAAGGTTTGCATGGGATTTGGATGAAGAAGGAATGAATTTTAACTACTGCCCTTCATTGGTCTGGCTTTGAGGTTTGAATTTGCTTTACTTGCATGGTCATGAAATTCCTAGGCCAAGAAATTAAATTAAAACCAGGCCACTAGAAACTCTTGCTGAAGAAATTACTGAAGATGTCCTTCAAAAGAACACAGCTAAATCTAGGAGGAGTTGCTGATTATGTTGCAAAAAGAATGTGAACAAAGAAATGTGATCATGTGGGTAAATAAAGAATAATAATCCTAAATGTTATACTAAATATTTATAATACTGAATGAAATATTGAGAAGGAATAACCTTGCAGTAACAATCAGAATGGGGAGATGAAATATAAGCTGATTTTTGGAAGTCGGAAACTGGAAAGAGGTATTACAACTCATTTGTCAGAACAGAGTCCATCAGGGGCACCTGAGTGTCTCAGTCAGTTAGGCATTCAGTTTCAACTCAGGTCATGATCTCCCCATTTTTGAGTTAGAACCCCCTGTCAGGCTCTGTGCTGACAGCCAGAGGCTGGAGTCTACTTCAGATTTTGTGTCTCCCTCTCTCTCTGCCCCTCCACCGCTTGCACTCTATCTCTGTTTCTCTCAAAAATAAATAAACATTAAAAAAATTAAGAGAGAAAGAAAGAAAAGAAAGAAAAGGAAAGAAAAGAAATGAAAAGAAAACCAGAGTCCACCATCTGAAGAGGCTTTGGGATGGGGTACCAATGAAAAGAAATCTTATGTACTCAAAAAGAAACCCAGAGAGACTCAAGACTTGGAGGCAGCTGGCATAGAAGAGAGTGAATTAAGGAGCCTTTATTTAGTGGGGTAAGCAATTGTAAACTGTTTCTGAAACAGTCCGGTCTCTCCCCCACATCCACAATGCCAGCATCCAGGCAGTCACTTCCAAGGCAGGGAAAAGAAGCTTATACTGGAGCAGTTGAGTAAGACGGGTTTATGACTCAGGAATAACTTGCTCAGTTGAAGGCAAAATGCAGAGAGGACTGAAAAGATTGATTCAGTATCATCTTCCATTGGAGTACACAGGTTGTCAGTACCCCTCCCGACCACATCCGGAATACCAGCAACACAAAGTTAATACTTGCCCAGCACTGCACGCGCACACACACACGCGCGCGCGCGCGCGCACACACACACACCCTTATCCCACCTCTGAGAAATTGTTGAGTTCTTATGTGGAGAAACTGGGTCACTGTAGGGAGATGAAATCCATATACCTACATTTGGAGGTCACCTATAAATGATGAGCTACCAAACCAGATACACAAAAGTGAATCTTCCCAGTCTAGGAAGCACACTGATGCCTAAGGAACTCCATCCATCTTTTATTAAGTAACTTTTGAATACCATCAATCAATCATATTTAGAAAACCTCAAATGTAGAAGATTGGAACTGAATCAAATTATTAGAAGAGTGAAAATGGAGGAAACAGAAGAAAAATTTTTAAAAAGTCCTTAGCAAGAGATGGTAACATAGCATTTCATAAAAGCAGGATGCCATAAAAACATAAATAATGAAAAAAAAAAGCTTTTAGAAATCAAGGTAGAGGACAAACAACTTTCATTGAAGGATAGGAGACTCCGGGCACCTGGCTGGCTTAGTCAGTAGAACATGGGAATTGATCTTGGGATCGTGAGTTCAAGCCCCACATGGGTGTAGAGATTGCAGAAGAAAGGAAGGAAAGAAGGAAGGAAAGAAAGGAAAATAAAGATGAGGAAATCTTTCATGTACAGACAAAGATGAAGAAATAAAAAATGTGGAAGAAGAAATTATGAAAGAAACTAATAATAAGGCCCAATGGAGAGAGAACAGAGAAAAGGAGAACATATCTCAGAATTGGAGAGTGTGATTTGCTATTTCTTTCACTTATAGGATCATAGTATTTCTAGTTTAATCATTTGGTAAATATTTTTTATCTAGTAAAAATTTCTTTATTTCCTATTCTAATAGGATGATAATTCACACAGTTCCATGTGAGAGGAGGAATCATGTATACCTCTTGCCACAACTAATGTCTTTGAGATGTTTTTATGGAACTCAGATGGAAAGTTTTTTAATAAGGTTGATAAAGGACCACCTTCAAAAAGATATCTAAAAAGCTTACAATGCCTGATTTTTTAAAAAAGTCATTTAGCAAAGAGAAAAAAGATGAAAGCTCAAATGTACTTAATTCTGAATATACCTAGACCGTGACACTGCTTTGGATATAGAAACCGTGCATTCTTTTCTTCTTCTTCTTCTTTTCAAGCATGAATATTTTAAGTTTCCTGTACCAAAAATATGATTTTACAGGCTGCTTTATTTTTTAGAAGGCATTTTTTTTTAAAAAAAGATTTAGAAGTTTTAATTTACTGAAACATATGGAAGGGAAGGAAAGATTCGTGTATTACAATCCAAATTTTAATTCCCTCCCCCCAACAAAACTTTTATAGTTTCCGACTAGCTGATTAGATGAAATACAAGCCTTATTATGGAAAGGCTTAAAATCACAGTGCCAAAACCCCCACAACCGTCTTTAACAGTTTCTTTTTGAATTATGAGATTTGGCAAATTTCTTATCCCAATGGATGGTCTTTGTCTAATTTACGGTTTTTTGGCCTGGTTGTATGCCATTGACTTAACATGGAATTGGCAAAATGGAAAATGCCACCCATTTTGACTTCTGAATGCTTTAAATATAAGATATTATAAAATCGAATTGGCTATTAGTCTCAAGAGAAGAGAAATAAAAATAGGGTGTGGTGTTTTTACTGTTCGGTCAAAACTGACCACAGGAAATATATGTAAAACTGACATACAGCTAAATCAGACTTAGACTGTAGAGTAAGATTTTGTATAAGGTTTATATTTTTATAAGAGAAATTAGAAAAAAATTGTTTACGGTGGTTTTATTACCACCAGTATGGTTTTTTTTTGTACAAATGTTTAAGAATTTGTAGTATTTGTGGTATTTAGGAAAGTTCAAAGCTATTTTGAGTTTCCCAGAATGCTTTGACAAATTCCATAGATCAAATCCTTCTTATTTCCCTGAAAAATGTCCTCCGTCTCTGTCTCCCCACTTAAGTATTATTTCTTATGCGAAGTCTTTCCTGAGTCTTTCAAGCAGTTATTTGTCCCTCTCTCTGTACTTTCATAGCACTGGTTTCAGTATCTCTTATAGTAGCTCCTCCCAGATTGAAGAGCAGATATAAATCTTGTTCTTTTGACCTTAGACGTGGAGGAGGAACTAGGTTTTCATTGACCTTTTTGATCTCTTCAGTAGGTGGCATTTCACTTTCTTGGTAACTATCCCTGTACATTTCAGTTTTTAAGTTATTTAAGGCCTGGGTGCATGACTTTTTAATATTTCTGTTTTCCTGCTCTGATCCTTGTTTCTTCATTAATCCCTTCATTTAGTCAGCAAGGGTATTAAAACTTATTACTCCATGCTAAGCATCAATATGACTCCAATGATATGAAGTGAATAAATCAACAGCATGATTATCCGGTGGACATGATGTAACCTGCCAAGGCCCCAGAAGGGGAGATGGGCACAAGAAGGGTGTCTGTCTCTCGAGTGCCTGTATTGGCGTGTTTTTCTGTGAAGCTTTTTGAGTATTATCCTCTTTTTTTAAAATGAGGTAACTGAGCTTCAAAGATTTAAGCAACATCATCAAGAATAACTTAGCTACTAAATAGTAGAATTGGGCACAAGCTCAAGGTTTTCTGAATTGAACATCATTAATTTTTACTTTGTATTAAATATTTTAAAAGTGGAATTTTTTGTTTGTTTTTTTAGCTTGTTACACCTGATTAGATATTCTAAAAGTAAGTCAGTCCTTCATCTCTCCCACTCTTTATAACTTATTCTTAGACATCACCTCTAAATACGAGTTTAGTTTGAGTGGTTAACACATTTTTATTACTAGGCATCATAAGTCATGAACTTAAGACTTCTGTTTTTGGCTATTGGCGCTTTTAGGTCCTATGTGAAAACTAGAATACAAATTTTCCAGAATACCCTGTGGAATAGTTCTGCCTTAGGGTCACTGGTACCCTCTGTGTTTAAATATAGTTGGGCCCGGTGACATTCTCTTTAAAATATATGGAACTTTCATACCAATGTCATGTCCAATTAAAATACTAAACACGAGCTCTCTTTAAAATTGTGATTTATTCCTTGTTTGAACTTTGTTACCTAGGGCTAATGCCATGAATTTAAAATTGGGCATGCAGTAAGAGAGAAAAGGAAGGAATAACATTTCCATTATTTTGGTATTTCAGATGATTTTATAGTTGCTTCTAAAGCTATATGTTCTCTAGTTGTGTGCACATCCTTACTTTAATTTTTTTTTTTTTTTTTGGTCTGCCTCTCTTTTTGTCCTGTTCAATTTATTTAAGCCAAATATTTTGAGGTTTTTGTGAGCCAGTAAAATTAATATTGACATAAATTGCAGTAAAAGTTCCTTGGCTGTTAGCTTATTTTCCAGGTTTGGGTAAGTAAGAGAGAAGGAAGGATATGGGAGACTCTGACAGTAATTCTTGATACAGAGAACCTTTATTTTGGCTACTGCATGGAAGCACTGAGCCAGACTCCTGTGTCTAGCCAAAGTTAATTGGGCTACATAAAACTGCAGTTGTGAAAGTACTTGAGGTTCCATTGTGAGGTTCCATTCCCCAGGCTAAGATGGCGTTGATGTAGTCTCTCTGGAAGTGCAGTGCTCTATGTTTCCTTGGGTCTTTGGTATAATTATTGCTGTTTAGACCTGAGATTATTATTATTTTTTTTCATTCGGTCCTCTTTGCAGAGTTCTTCTCATTTTGTATATGAGCTAGCATTCGGGTTGCTTTATTACAGTCACCGCACACCCGTGTTTAGATTGGAGGGAGAGGGGGACAAAAATTTCCCTATAACTCTGGCTGAATGATTATTGTGGAAATGTTCAAGTTGCAAAATTTATCCCTGTGAAAAGAGAAGGCATAATATCACATACACCATGCATCCAAGATATTGAGTGAAATGTAGAAGAAAGTTTAATTCAGTACAGTATTCAGCTAAGTATTTTATATGAAGTTGCTTCATTGAAACATAATTTAGCATTCTGGAGATAATATAGTTACTGTAATTTTACTCTGAAGCGTAATGAATCTGGTAGTTTGTTTTTTTAGAAACCACCCACTCACTTCAAGATACACTTGTTGTCTAGGATCAATCTTACAATTCCTTATTGTGACTAAGTGATACAGGAATCCAGATATCTCCAAATGTTCTAGGCTTTTATTCTACTCTTGTATGTCAGTTAGTAGAAGTCGTTAGAGATATTTTCTTTGGCCACATTGTCTTAGGAATCCTAAAAATTAAAATGATGAAGTCCTCAGGCATTAAAGGTCGCATGAAATAAGTCCAGCTGCTTTATATTTTCATATACATGCTGCTGTGTTTGAAAAAAAGTTAGCTTTTTATTTAGGGGTAACTAAGGTTATATTGCTTTTAAACCGACTTGCATTTCCTTGTTATTTTGTTGATTTGGTTTCTGTGTTTGGTCTATAGTTATCATCTTGTACAATTTAAATAGCCCAGCAGGCTCAGACCTCATAATCCCCAGTATTCTGGTATGCCACATTATTGGAGTGAGGGAGATGGAGAAGTGGTATTTCCCTTAAATATAGCTTGGCTTTCTTGCAGGAGTCTAAAAAAATCCTTTATAAAAACCTGCATTTAAAACACATTTTCTGAGACTGAACTTCATTTCATGCTCTGTAGTAAACAGTGGAGACACAGTGACCAGCAGGGCATTTCCTTTACCTCAGGAAGGCCACAGTGAGAATTCTAATTCAGTGAATTCTCAAGAAATTCATAACAATGCCTCTGATAGGTACTTTAGCTGTGGGCTTATGACTTTTGTCATGGCTGTTGTTTCAGAAGGGACAGTTTGGTAGGTACCTTAATCTTACTTGCATACTCCTTAATTTTTATTATAGGTATGGGATTCCACACAACTTAGGCATTATTTTTCCATTTTATAGTTCTTTAATTCTTTAAACAAGCTCCATTGATGTATTATACTCCGCGTATTCCACTTAATGACTACCAGCTTGTTGTTCTTTGACTCTCTCTTCCCTTATGTAATAAGGCATGAAAACATTTTAATGTGAGTTAAACACTTTCCATTTTATATTTTCATCACTCGATTTCGTTTTCTAATAGAAAATTTGAGTATCTTTCCTTGTTAAAAAATATCCTCATCTAAGTATATATTTACCTTTAGGAAAGGTGGTACACACAACATACATTTTCAAAACCAAACATCTTTTCTCCTAAGTAGTTGAATCGATACTTTTATAAAAGGAGATTGCCTTTTTTTTTTTTCCTGTGGCATCTGGATATGGACATATATATTCACACACATACACACATATAAAGGAGGCCACATCTCTTCTAAAATGTGAAAGTTTTCGTTTTTGCAGTTGCATAGATTCAAACCAGCCCCACTATGAACATGTTCACAAATCCATAGTTTTTGTCATTTTTCCTTATATTTACCCATATTACACTTGAGGAATACGTCCTGCAATTAACTCGTACTCATTATCATGCAATGAACTAGACATTTTATATATGCTCTTCCAATACCTCCTCATGCAATCCCATGATCTAGATACCCACTATTTAGAATGAGAAAGCTTACATTCACAGAAGTTAAATCAAAATCAGTGTCCAAACCCTTTTGGATTACACCACCCCTAGGTTTTTCTGAAGGCTGTTCTATTTAAATTGCTCTTGATTGAGCCTTTTGTTTATTAAGATAAGACATGCATATGCAGTGCCTCAAGTGCATAAATGTTTAACTTCCAAATGCACAAAAAGTTATTCTTAAAACAAATCTTCACTCAGTTTTTAGGTTTTCTTGTAATGCTATTCTGAAGTGAAAAGATCATCTCTGTGTATATTGTTAAATTTAAAAAAAGGAGTTTTGACAGGGGTTATTGAGAATGGATTTAGGTTTCTATGTGTAACAAGGAAACAGTAGTAGTGAAGTTTAACATTTTAATTTGAATATGGTATATATGATATTCGGTATGCCATACATGGTATATAGTTTCATATTTTAGGTTTTGAACAAGGAAACACTACATGGCCAACTGAAAGCGAGGACAGTGTGGGACGCTTGAGTATAGTAGACTGCTGACCTTTACCTGGTAGAACATTGAGTTGGAGCCAGAACACCTGAGATTTACCTACCTAGGAATTTATTTCTTCTCTTAGTGGAAAGCATAATTCTTTTCAAAGGCTTAACATTGCAGGACTCTCATTTCTGAGGTATAACTGAGGCTCTTCGTCAAATGGACATGATAAGGTACATTCTTGAGTGCTCACTGTAATTCATGTTCATCGTGATACCAATACCATAGACGGAAGACCTCAACATGCAGGATTCATGCATAAATAGGATCTTTTGGTCAGTTTGATATTAACCATGCAACAGTGGATTTAAGATGGGCACGGACCATGAATTATATGTATTATGATGTCATATAATGGAGAAATAGGTGGTATAGTTGTCAGATATAATGGTCTGTCTTGGGAACTTTATCCCTGAGAAATAGAACCTGAAGACATTATATAGTATATAGTTTGTTCTACTTTATGTCTTGAAGTGAAACAGCAATAGTGGGAAAGTTCCAGAAATCAGGACAGAGGTGCCACCAAGGTCAGCTATTTTGGAAGCAAAAGTTTAATCATCCCGGGGCTAGGACTACGCTAAAAATAGCCCTTTGTCTAAATTAGTTTATAATTAGTTGATAACATTAGTTATATTATATCAACATAGTTGATAATGTTATTATGTGATGAGGATATGTATGGCCCCTCGAGAATACATGTAGAACAAAATAACTTTGTTTTATGCTCACTAAATTTCAGCTATTGTTTTGAAAGAGGAAATTCACACTATTAATTTGCAACTATATGTAAAGTACTTTTAATTATTATTATTTTTTTAATTTCTGAAATAGAAGTAGCAATTGATCATGGCAACTTTTTAAGATCCTTTCCTGAAATACCTGTCCTAAAAGCTATCCTTATATCCTATAGAGAGTAATCCATCAGAGGCAGTACTTATGATTTTGCTTGAGTTTTTTCTTTGCCTGGAATATTCTTATCCTCTTATTTAGTAGTTTGAATCATAATAAGTATTTTAAAAGATTTTTACCTTATAAATTTGCTGTCGTTACAAACTATTCCGAGTATATAGGAAAAGAGATTGTTTTAACAAATGTCCATGTATTTTCAAGTCAAATGAACCAAAGTCTAAAATTTTGTAGCTTTTACACAGATTTTTAAGAAATTATTTTTTAAGTAAACACTTTAAGACAGTTTTAAATTACAGAATTATTGTGAAGTTAGTACAGAAGTTTCCAGTATGCACTTGAACAAACTTTCTCTATTAACATTGTATAATAGTATGACACATTTATCATGATTAATGAGACAATATTCATATGTTATTATCAAAAAATTATAGTTTTTTCAAGTATATTCACTTTTCCCCCGCTGTCCTTTTGGTATTCCAAGACCCCACGTATCGTTTTGTTGCCTTATCTCCTTAGCTCCATCTGGCTAAGTTTCTCAATCTTCACTTGTCTTTGAGGAGTACTGGTCATATATTTTGTAGAGCGTTCTTCAATGGGTCTTTGGCAGATGTTTTGTTATTAGACTGAACTTACTGGTTGAGGAGGAAGACCACAGAGAGAAAGTATCATTCTCATCATATCAAGTCAAGGTTATTTATATATTATCAATATGACTTATCACTGTGTATATTAACTTTGACAACCTGGCTTGAGGTATTTTTATCATGTTGCTCTAGTGTAGAGACTTTTTTCCTCCTTCTGTTTCCATATTGCAGTCTTTGAAAGGAAGTCACTATGTACGATCCATATTTAAGAAGAAGGAAGTTATGCTTCCTGCCCTTGAGGACAGAATGTCTGCATAAATTATTTGAAATTCTTCTGCTTGGGAGATTTGTCTCTTCTCCCCAATTATCCATTCACAATTTTATGTATATTAGAGTGGACTCAGAAATACTTAGTTTATGCATTGGATTATAACACAATACTGCTTTATTTATTTTGTTGCTCAGATTAGTTCAGTTGCCTGGTTTTGACCAATGAGAGCTCTTTCATAGGCTATGTCTCCTTGACATACCTCCTTCATTGTGTGTGTGGGTGTGCAGGTGTGGGTGTGTATTGTCCTTTGGGAACTTTCTTACTTTCTACCATTAAAACATGCTGCAGATTCATCTTATATATTTACTGTTGAAGTCCTAGAACCAGACATTTTTCCAAGTAGCCCTGGTTCTCTTTATTGGAGAATGGTTTAGAAACCATGAACTGGATTCTTAGGTGCACTTATTGCTTGCTACAGGGATGTTGTTATATCTGGGCTGTCTCAGGGCTGGAACAAAGGTGTCTCTTTGTTGGAGTGGCAAGTTACAAATAAAGAAGAGGAGGAGATTAGAAAAAGTTAGCCAGTAATGGATTAGAACTAAAGGCGTAAGTATGAACTTGTGTTTAGTTTAATACAGATACAGTTATGTATAGAATATGTATTAAAGATCTGCATATCACATTTGTAACTTCCCACCTGGCTTCCACCATCCACCCTACATTTTCTTAATTGTTCATATTCTATTCATGTATAATTGTTGTAGAATTGTTCACCTGTACTGCCATAGGAAAAAGCTTTAACATCTAGAGGACTGTTCTTATGTGTAATTTTTTGGCTTTCTGTTTTACACACTTAACACATTCCCAAACTTAACATAGATTAGCACTTTGGTTCCTCACCCCGTTCAGTGAGCTTGTTTCATGTATTTTTCATATATTACGATTCTTTTGTCATATTCTGTATTCCATCCTGGGATCCCCTGACCTAATTAGGCCCCTCTTTATGTGTAATAATTTTCCTTGTCTGAGGTCTTCTTCATTTGAAAGTAATATTTCAACTTTATTTGATTAGTGTTAGCATGGCTTTTCTTTATTTGTCCTTTGCTTATCAGTCTTTATATTTACAGTGGATTTTTGGTGGAAAATGTATAGTTGGGCTGTATATTATTATTATTGTATTATTATTCACTTGGACAGTCCCTATCTTTTAATTGCTTTATCTAGACCATTCACATTTCTAATGATTATTGATATATATGAAGTGATGTTAGCCATGTTTGTTAAATTTGTTGCCAGAGGCTTCTTTTTCTTCTTTCTCTACTTCGTATCCACCTTGTGTTTTCTGTTTGTTTGTTTTTGTGGCTTAAAAATCCGCATAACAGGCACTCCTGAGTGCCTCAGTTGGTTGAGTGTCCAACTTTGGCTTAGGTCATGATCTCATGGTTTGTGAGTTCAAGCCCTGCATCAGGCTGTCAGCACAGTTTGCTTCAAATCCTCTATCTCCCTCTCTCTGACCCTCCTCTGCTCATGCTGTCTCTCTCTTCTCACACACACACACACACACACACACACACACACACACACACACAAAATAAGTAAATAAATAAACCTTTAAAAAAAAAAACCCATGACATAAAATTACCACCATAAACATTGCTAAGCATATTGTACAATAGTGCTACCTATATGCACATTTAGACCTCTGAACGTTTTTTATCTTAATGAAACTGAAATTCTATGCCCATTGAACAATAACTCCCCTCCCCTTTGTAGCTTCTGGCAACCCTCATTCTACCTTCTGTTTCTAAGAGTTTGACTATCTTAGATATCTCATAGAGGGAGAATCATGCAATATTCGTCTTTTGTGACTGGAGTATTTCACTTAGCATAATTGTCCCCAAAGGTCATCCATTTTGGAGCATATGACAGTATTTTCTTCTTTTTTTAAGGCTGGATATTATTGCATTGTATGTATATACCACATTTTCTGTATCTATTCATCTTCCAGTAGTCACTTAGGTTGCTTCCGCCACTTGGCTACTGTGCATAATGCTGCAGTGAACATGGGTGTGCACGTAGCATTTTCAGATCCTGTTTCTGGAGCACCTGAGTGGCCCAGTTTGGTTGAGTGTCCAGCTTCGCTTCAGGTCAGAATCTTGCAGTTCATGAGCCAAGCCCCACATTGGGGTCACTACCGTCAGTGCAGAACCTGCTTTAGGTCCTCTGTCCCCCTCTTTCTGCCCCTCCCCTGCTTGTTCTCTTTCTCTCAAAAATAAACAAACATTTAAAAAATCTATTTTCAATTTTTTTTGGATATAAACCCACAAATGAGATTACTGAAACATGTGGTAATTCTATTTTTGATGTTTTGAGGAACCTCTACAACTGTTTTCCATAGCAGCTGTACCATTTTACATTCCCACTAAGAGCATACAAGACTTCCACTCCTTAACACTTGTTATTTTCTGGGTTTGTTGTTGTTGTTTTTATAGTGGTCAACCTAATAGGTGAGAGGTGACATCTTGCTGAGGTTATAACTGGCATTTCTCTAATGATTAGTGATGTTTGGCATCTTTTTATATGCTTGTTGAGTATCTCTGTCTTCTTAGAGAATTTATCCAAGTCCTTTGCCCCTTTTTAGGGGCGAATTGTTTTTTGCTGTTGGTGGTGATGACTTAGAGGAGTTATTTATATATTCTTGATATTATCCCCTTATCAGTCATGGGGTTTGAGGATATTTTCTGCCATTTCATAGGATGCCTTTTCATTTTGTTAATTTTTTTCTTTACACAGAAGTTGTTTAATTTTGATATGGTCCCTTTGTCTATCTTTACTTTTGTTGCCTGTTCTTTTGATGTCCTATCCAAGAAATTATTGCCAAATCCACCATCATAAAGGTTTTGTCTTATGTTTTATTATACAAATTTTATAGTTTCAAGTCATGTTTAGGTTTTTAATCCATTTTGAGTTAATTTTTGTACATGGCGGAAGGTAAGAATCTAAGTTTCTAAGTTCTTCATTTTGCACATGGATATCCAGTCCCCCTGTCACCCCCGCCACCAACCATTTGTTGAAGAGAATATCCTTTCTTCAATTGCATAGCTTTGGCCATTTATAAGGGTTTATTTTGGGGCTCTCATTTTTTTTTCCCTGCAAAAAAATATGCCATTTTGGTTTTGATCAGGATTGCACTGAATCTGAAGATTGTGTTGGGTAGTATGGACATTTTAACAATATTAACTAACAGTATTAAGCATTCTAAGCCATTGACACAAAATGGCTTTCCTTTATTTCTCTTTTCTTTAATTAATTTCAGCAATATTTTGTAGTTTTTAGTGTCCAAGGCTTTTGCCTCCTAGGTGAAGTTTATTCCTAAGTGTTTTTTAAGATGCTATTGTAAATGGGATTGTGCTCTTAATTTTAGTTTTGGGTTATTTATCATTAGCATATAAAAAGACACCTGGGGCACCTGGGTGGCTCAAGTTAGAGATGCAGCCTTCCCTTGGGCTCTGCACTGAGCATGGAGGCTGCGTAAGATTCTCCCGCTCCTTCTCCCTCTGACCTTCCCCATCTTGTGCTCACACATGCTCTCTCTCTCTAAAAATAAAATTAAAAAGCAATAAAAACATTGAAAAATTAAAAAAATAATTTTTTAACCTGATTTTTGCATGTTAATTTTGTGTCCTGCAACTTACCGAAATATATTAGGCCTCACAGTTTTTCGTTGGAGTCTTTAGTGTTTCCTGCATATAAAATCATGTAATCTCCTCACACAGATATTTTACTTTTTTCTTTCCATTTTAGATTCCTGGTTTTTTGTTTGTTTGTTTGTTTGTTTGTTTGTTTAATTTTTTTAACCTAATTGTTCTGACAAGGGCTTCCAATTCAACTACTATGTTGAATAAAAATGGCCAGAGTGGGCATCCTTGTCTTTTCCCTGATCTTCGAGGAAAAGCTCTGTTTTTCACTGTTGAAGATGTTAGCTATGAGTTTTTCATATATGGCCATTATCTTGATGTATTTTTTTCTATTACTAGTTTTTTGAGTGTTTTTATCATGAAAGGATATTGAATTTTATGAAATGCTTTCCCTGTATCAGTTTAGATGAGCATGTGAATTCCTTCAGTTTTTGTCTAGAAGGTATTTCTACTTCACTTTATAAGGATAATTTTATGGAATATAAAATTCTAGGGTTGTGGTTTCTTTTTCTCTCAACATTTTGAATATTTCACTCTACTCTCTTCTTACTTGATGGTTATTGATGAGAAGGCCAATGTAATTCTTAATTTAGTTTCTCCATATGTAAAGTTTTTACGTGTGTGCATATGTATGTGTTTTCTTCTCTGATTTCTTTCAAGATTTTCTCTTTGTCTTTGGTTTTCTTCAATTTGGATATAATGCGCCTAGACTGAATAATTTTGGAATTCATCTTGCTCAGTATTCTCTGAGTTTTCTAAATCTGTGGTTTAGTGTCTGTCTTTAATTTTGGAAAGTTTTTCCATCATTATTATTTTAAATATTTCTCCAGCTCTGTTCTCTTTCTTCCCCTTCTGATACTGTTGTTACTCATTCGTTATGTATTTCGAAGTTTTTCCACAGTCCTTTTATACTTCTCATCCATTTTCATGCAGCGATGTATTTCAGTTTGGGAGGTTTATATTGACCTATCCTCAAGCCAATTGATTCTTTCCTTGGCTATGCTGACTGATCTGTTGATCCCATCAAATGCATTCTTGATTTCTGTTATGATTTCTAGCATCTCCTTTTAATTCTTTCTTAGAATTTCTTTCTCTCTGCTTACATTATGCATCTGTTCTTGCATGTTGTCTACTTTTTCCATTAGAGTTGTTAACATATTAATCATAGTTATTTTAAGTTCCCTTTCTGACAATTCCATCTGTTTCATATTCTAACATCTGAGTCTGGTTCTGAGGCTTGCTTTGTCTTTTTGGACTATGTTTTTCTTTCCTTTTGGCATGCCTTGTCATTTTTTTGTTGAATGCCAGACATGTTGAATTTGTAATAGGAATTCGAATTAATAGGCCTCTAATGTGAGGATTTATGTTAATCTAGCTAGTAATTCAGCATAGTCTAGTATTTGTCTTAACTATCGGAGTTGGAGACTTTAAGTTTTTCTCATGTCCTTGCTTTTTTATCTTTTCTATTGGTGTTAGGCTATCTTTAGTACTGTTTCTATGACAGACTCTGCGCTTTGCAGCGTTTCAAGCATAATCCAGTATTATTGTACCAGAGTCCTGTTGTGATGGTGGTAAGGTAGGATGGGGGGGTGTTCTATAATCATTCAATTAAATCTCAGTCTTTCATTTGGCCCATGTCTCTGTCCCATAACCTTCACAAGTTTCTCTGCTTAGATAGCTACTCTCCTCTCTCACCACTTTCCATGAAACAAAAAGTGGGGAGGAAGATGAATTAAGAAGAGCGCCTTTCCTCCACAGCCCTTGGAAAAGACTCTGGTAAAGTCTCTCACTCTGGAGAGGAAGGCTTTTGTTAAGGAGAAGGCTCTGGGCATATTTAACAAGGATTACTCTCCTTCCCCTGCCCTCCCAGGAGAGGATCTTTTTTGGTTCTTCAGTATGCGAACCTCATCAGGTACCTGGAGTTAAAGGCCATGAAAGGTTGAGAGCCTGTCAAGGACTGTGACCTTTGGGAATCTCTCACTTGCAAGCTAGTTCACACTCAGCCTCCAGTAAGTCTTCAAAATTAAGTGTGCCTACCAGTTTATGGCTCTAGGAGTCTGATAAGCAGATCTCAGCTAAGAGAGTTCTGTTTCTTTATGTCATTCTGAATCCATATCTATATCTATGTGTGAACATATTGGGAATCACAGGTATTTATGGGATGTGTTATATGTTTGTAGTATATAGTATGTAGCACTCACCTGGAGTGTTCTACCACTTACTAGCTCTGTGATCTTAGTCAATTTATTTAACTTCTTGGTATGTCGTTCTACTTACATGTGTAATGAAAGCAAAAAGATTTCCTTGTTGAGAGGTTGGTCAGAAGTTAAATGAGTCTTATATGAATATACGAAAGCATTTAGAACACTGTCATGCATATTATAATCACTCAATAAATTCCAACCATTAGCAGAAAGAACAATAGAATGATTCTTATTCAGTAAAATCTTTGTGTCTTTGTGTGACATAGAGCATTGTTTATTATTTGGCTGCTACCTTTCTTGTTCTGCCTCATCAGCCATTACCCCTACAATATTAATATTCTGATAACTCCTCAAGTATGTTACATCTGTTCATTCTTTGTCTTTTCCAAATATACTGCTGCTGTAGCCTGGGATATCTTTTTCCCATTTCCAGTTGGCAAAGTCCTACCCATCCATCCAATCTCGCCTTTAACACTGCCTTTCATAAAATAGTTACTGAATCTTCCAGACAGCCTTAACGCTTCTCTTCCAGAGTTTTTATTGCATGAGTACATGAATCGGTACATCTACTGAATACTGATATATTACTATTATTTGTTTTTTGAGGCAGTGAGAAGTAGGGACTCTGTCTCTTCATTACTCTTATTGGCTTGGTGTGTAGCATATGGTTATTCAATAAATATGTATTGAATGAATGTAAATAAAGTGACTCTGAAACGGTTCACATAAAAGTTCTGTCAGGGCAAAGCACTGGCTGGAACATCACAACCCGTCTCTACCAACTCAATTCTTCCATTATCTGTGCTCCCATGAAAGAAGGTCCATCACCTTCTATTCTTGTTAACTACTTTCTTGGCTCTCTTCCCAACTAGAATGACAGCTATACGTTAGGGCATCAGCTCAGTCTTTCTTATTTTTTAAGATGCCAAGGGAGGATTTTGTACGGCAATAACTGTTTGTTGAATAAATAAGTTATTTCAGTGTTGCATGGTGGAAGAAAAGGTGAAAGAAGGACTAATAAAAATTTGAAAGGATAAATGTCAATAGTGTGGTCTATATAAGTAACTAGAAAGGAAAAACTTGATGTTCTAAGTAGGTTAAAGTAAGTAAAAAATGTGAGAATTTATATTTTTTGTTTCATTCTGTTGGTTAAAAATGTCAAAGGTCCTCAGCATTAAAAAGGGATTAAAGAGTAAATTTAAAGGGTCGAATAGTTGGAAAACAACCTTTTTGAATGTAAAATAATTTTTCTTCTTTGTCTCAGTAAAATGCTATAGTATTCCTGTAAATATAGAAATCTTGATCATTATTGAAATATAGGAATAAAAAATGCAAAATTGAATATATTCTTTTTGTTACATTAGATAACATAGTGGAATGTGATATTCTGGATACATATTTTGCTCTGATAGTCTTGGAATGTAATTTCAGCAGAGTGTTTAATATATATCACTCATTTCAGAGGCAACTTGTAGAATTTCATGAACAGTGATAGAGAGGATAATGAATATGTGTTCTTTTGACAGGTGTAACAGAATACAGATACTCCTCTGTTCTTTTCTATTTTTTTAAGTATAATGCATGACAGCCAGAAATAGTATTGTCTTTTATGGAAATTTTCATAATATTTATATGTTTTACTTGAAGAATCAGCTTGACATATAAGTTTGATAGGATGGTGAGCAATATGAATAATTCCCTACTGAAAGTGATTGAATTGAATTTACACTAATGGTGATTATAGCAGAAGCAAACTTTTCTTTTTATGCTTTTGCTATGGTTTTTTTGCAGTTCAGTTATTTTTTTAAATTTTTTTAATGTTTATTTATTTTTGACAGAGACAGAGGGACAGAGCATGAGCTTGGGAGGGGCAGAGAGAGGGAGAGACAGAATCAGAAGCAGGCTCCAGGCTCTGAGCTATCTGCACAGACCCTGACGTGGAGCTCAAACTCACAAACTATGAGATCATGACCTGAGTCCAGTTGTACGCCTAACTTACTGAGCCACCCAGGTGCCCCCTGAAGTTCATTTATGATCTTAGAAAGCAATAACTTTCAATTATCATAGTCTCACTCGATTTGAAACAAATATTAAAATAACTACTGTATTAGAGGACATTTAAGAAATCTTTATTTAGGGGGCTCCTGGCTGGCTCAGTAGGTTAAAGAGTCCGACTTTGGCTCAGGTCATGATCTCATGGTTTGAGAGTTCGAGTGTTGGGTTCTCTGCTGTCTGCGGTGCAGAGCCGCCCTCTCCCTCCTCCTCTTTTCGTGTGCAGACGTGCTCTCTCAAAAATAATTAAACATTAAAAAACTTTTTAAAAGGAAATCTATTAATATTTGTTTATTTTTGAGAGAGAAGGAGAGGGAGAGAAAAAGTGAGCAGGGGAGGGGCAGAGAGAGAAGGAAACCGAGAATCTGACATAGGCTCTGCACTATCAGCGGCCAAATCCAATTGGGGCTTGACCCTGTGAACCATGAGATTGTGACCTGAGCTGAAATCAGAGGTTCAACCAACTGAGCCACCCAGGTGCCCTATGAGGGATTTTTTTAAACATTATTGTAGATAGGGGTGCCTGGGTGGCTCAGTCGGTTAAACATCCAACCTCAACTCAGGTCATGATCTCACAGCTCATGAGATCGAGCCCCGCATCGGGCTCTGTGCTGAAAGCTTGGAGCCTGCTTTGGATTCTGTGTTTCCATCTCTCTCTCTGACCCTATCTGGCTCCTGCTCCATCTCCCTCTCTCTCGAAAATAAACAAACATTAAAAAAAAATTAAACATTATCGTAGATATCCAAATATCTGTCAAATGAATGGATTTGTATTATTCTTATAAGCCACCAACATTGAAAACAGTCACTATCCCTGAAAAAAAAAAATGTCCTGTCATATAAAACCTTAGAGATAATGTGATTTATTGTAAGTGCCCCTTGTGTAGGCATATAGTTTAGACTCTTCATGCTTTTCTGACTTCATTCAATCATTAATCTATTAGTCTAGTTAGTCTAATAACCCAAACTACCTTTTCTACTCTATTCCTTCCTTATCCTTCAGGACAAAAGCTATCTGCTAAAAATAATATCTTCTCTGGGTGTTTCTGTACTTCCTTCTACTTTCCTATCCATTGCCTATCCAGCACTTCTTATTTCATTGCTCGTTTTTAAGAACAAAGAAATATTGGGGTACTTGGGTGGCTTTGTCAGAGCCTGGAGCCTGCTTCAAGTTCTGTATCTCCCTCTCTCTCTGCCCCTCCCCCACTCACGCTCTGTCTCAAAAATAAATTAACATTAAAAAAGAAATATTAACATGGATTTCTATAGCCATTTACTTTGAAAACGTAGTGTGAAATAGGACAGGTGTGAATAGAATTGTATTTTGATCAACTAAAATTTTGCTTCCATCAGATACCAGGTATCTGAATATTGAAATAGAGTCAATTAATATTCTCCTACTTTCTTATTATCCTAATAAGATTGGTAGCAGCTTGAACCATGCCAGCTACCAACCTGAGCTTGTCAAGTTGTGTCAGGATTTCAAAGAGAAAATGGACCTTTTGGAAAATACATATTTCTAGACGAGGGGAAATTTATTCTTAAACTGCCACCAGTATTTATATGGGTTTCCCAGTTTTATCAAAAGTGGTTATAAGTTATTTTTACTGTAACTTCAGTTTTCAACTTTGGTATTCTCCCTGTTTTGTCTTTTCTTCAAATCCTCTGAACTCAAAGGTAAATTCTACCTATGACGTTCTAAGACATTTCAGAACAGACATATCAGTTTGGCCGATAACGGTATTTTGCATCACAGAGTTCTTCATGTGGGTGTGTTATAAGAATGCTATTTAAAATCCTTGAAAAAGAATCATCTACTTCCATGACTTACCTTTGAACAAAAATATTTCCAGTTAAGAGGAGAACTGAGTTTTTCTTTGAGTGCTTACGATGTATTGCTGTGCTACACTTTTTAAAAGACATCTTCGTTCACTTAATCCTTCTAAGATATTGGACAGTAGCTACTGCTGGTTCTATTATACAAACATCATAATAGCTAACATGTGCTCATCACTTACTATGTACCATGCGCTGCTCCACGAGCTTCGCGTGGTTTGTCTCAGTTACAGACTTTATCAGGACATAGCATTCTTAACCCTGGGAGGTACTGAATTTCTGGACACTTTAAACAGCTTGTCCAAATAGCCCAGCTACTTAGGGATTATTCTGAGGTGCTCACACTCAAATCTTTCTGATTTCCAAGCCTGTATCTTTCTTTCTATGCCAGTACTTTTCTCTCCCTCCCTTCTTCCCTCCTTGTCCCTCTCTCTCTCTCTCTCTCTCTCTCTCTCTCTCTCTCTCTCTTTTAGGTAAGCTCCATGCCCAGTGTGGGGCTTGAACTCATGACCCCGAGATCAAGAATCACATACTCTACCGAGGCAACCACGCACCTATTATAACACATCTATGCTTATTTTAAAATAAAACCTGCTTTAAATGATTTAGTAATTTAATAGCTTATATTTTGCCCCAGCTCTTCCAAGTACCATGTTTGTGTTTTCATGGCAAGGCACTCATACCCCCAAAGTGCACACGTATTCCATTTTGAACATTTGAATAGGTCAGTATGTTTCTTCCACAGCCTCCTCTGCATGTATAGCAGTTGTACAAGGAATGGTGTCAAGATGAACACACTGCCCTCATATATACCTTTGCATTGCTTTGGCAAAAGTTCTCTTAGGATTGGGTGTGTCAAATCGATCCCTCTTGGATCTCAGAGATAAACTTGCCAACTCAAATGTCAACCTTCAGAATGTAATGAAGACAGATCGGGAGGCTGATGCTTAATGAGTTCTGTGCACCCTTCCTCACACATTTTCCGTACTCAAGTCAAGAGGGTCTGAAACATTGACAGTGATAATTTAGCCTCGAGCCGAACTACTATTCAATTGTCTATCTAGAGGCAAAGAAGTTCGTACGTTCTATTCCCATCTCCATGTCACCTCTGTACTCAAGTTTTCCTATTAGTGGCCCATATTATCTTGTGATTTTACACATTTTCTCTGACTGTAAGAGAGAAAGAGAATTTTAGTTTGTAATAATGCCAAAACCCATGTGTGTATGTGTCAACTAGCACACTGTACTGCTAGGACTTGGGAATGAGCCAGTTCGGCGATATGCCTGTCATGCACATTTACACATACAAACTCATTCTGCTGGTGACGTGTCAGCCTCTGACCATTTGCTACGTGTGTGTGCGCGCGCACACATGTGTATTTTCCCCTTTCTGCCTAGTTTAAAGATTCCCGTGACCTTATATGTACTACCTCTGGCTACTTCACACTCTAGAAGTTAAAGTAAATGAGTGTTGCTTACTAAATGGTGCTGTTTTCATGATATTGTTTTTTTGTAAGTCGCGGAAAATTATTATTCAGAAGTTGGGATCAAGAATCCTTAGCCTGCCAGAAAGTAGATACTTCCTAAGTTTTGTTGCTAAATGACCTTATTTTACCATACAGATGTGTTTTGTGTTGGTTGGTATCAAATTAATCTTTGTAAGCTGCAGGTCCTTTGGTGGTAGAGCAAGGAAAACATTTTCCATTAGGCTGGCTTTCTAAATAATTTTCTTAATTTGGATCTTGTAAAGAGAACTTTTAAGCCACCAGCACTTGGACTGAGCAGATAGTCAGTTGTCTTGGTGGCTGGCCAACCTTCCCTCCATCTGCGAGCCAGCTGAAGTATGCCACCTCCTTTCTGAGACCTCCTCTGACTCATGCCGGCAGAATAGATGTCTTGATTTCTGTTTTCTCCTTATGTACGAAGCATATGTCTAACAAGAGCCCTTTTAAGTATTATCTTGCAATCGGTGAGCACCTGCTTCCAGAGTCACCACAATATTACTCAGTTTCTAAGAGCAAGAGTAATCATTTATCTTCACATTTCCAGTGCCTGACGCAATGCTGGGGATACGGTAGGTACTCTGTGAATATGGGAAGAGGAAGGGATGGATGAGTGGCCCCTACTCTGTAGAGCGCATCTTTAAGTCACATCATGATTCTTTTTTTTTTTTAATTTTTTTTGCATTTATTTGTTTTTGAGAGACAAGAGTGAGACACAGTGCAAGTGGAGGAGGAGCAGGGAGAGAAGGAGACACAGAATCCGAAGCAGGCACTAGGCTCTGAGCAAGTGTTCACCACAGAGCCTGATGCAGGGCTCAAACCCACAAACCGTGAGATCGTGACCTGAGCCGAAGTCAGACACTCAACCGACTGAGCCACCCACGCACCCTGAGTCACTTCATGATTCTTGGTAGTAAACTTCTGGACCAAGATTATAATATAATGATACAAACCTTGCAGCCAGACAAATGTAGCATTCATACCTTGGGCAAGGTACTTAACCTCTCTGTGCCTCAGTTTCTCATTTTATAAAACAGATAATAATAGTATCTCAGATGTAGTATGGCAATACACATAAAGTGCTTGGCACAGTGCCTGGCACAGAGTGAGCTGCTCTGAAATTATAATATAACCTATAAGTGTAGAATCGTAATGTGCTGAGACAACTGACTACTTGAAAACTGTGTTTTGGAAAGCAAAGATGAATGGAGACTTAATTATGCTTGACAAATATCCCGTGATCTTCTGCCGTGGAAGGATATCTTTGTTAGTGCCCTCTTCGTTAGGAGTGCATTGAGGGATGGAAAGCTGAGGTCACAGTGAGACCTCACTGATGCCGCTAATGAAGCCTCGGAGTTTTATCTGGTGGGGCATGGCCGTAGTTTGACTTTTCTAATTTAGGTGAACACTTGTGAGAAGTAACTAAGAATAAGGTTAACCGTAGATTATTTCTCCAAACCAGGAAGGGGGTGCTGTTATTTTTGCTCTAGAACAACAGACATACACAGGATAATTTCAGGCAAACCAGAATTCCTTGCTAACACAGTATACACTTCCAATATACATGTGTCCTGGGTGGTCCTGGTCTTTCTAGTATATATCTTTGATAGGCATCTTTTCCTTGAAAGTACTCTCAAAGAGAAATGGATTGTTTATCCCAGCTCCATTGATTTTCATTCATTAGTACATAAACTACAGTTGATTAAGGTCTCAGCTACTATCAACAATCAGTGTCAGCTCACTGGCTCTGCGGGAAAACAGTCTATAATATGTCTTCCCTATCATAGATTGATAAGTGGTGGAAGCAAAAGAGGCTGCCTCGAGTTAAGAATTTAACGGTTCTTGGGGGTGCCTGGGTGACTCAGTCAGTTACGCATCCAATTCTTGGTTTTCGGCTAAGGTCATGATCTCACAGTCCATGACAGCATGGAACCTGCTTGGGATTCTTTCTCTCTCCCTCCCTCTCCCTCTCCCTCTCTCTCACTCTCTCTCTCTGCCCCTTCCCTATGCTCCCTCTCTCTCAAAATAAATAAATAAATAAACAAATAAATAAACTTAAAAAAAAGAGTATAGCTGTTCTTTAATCCAAATTTTTAACCAATGATTACATTCTTGAATTGAATTCCATTTTTTTAAACAGAGAACTATAACCAATAGAGCTCTGTCAACTCAGGTGCTTTGACTGACTCACATCTGAGGGAAATGAAATCTACGTTAAACTTGTGTCTTTCCTTGATTATTCACCTTTTTGGTACCAGACAGACTAGAACTCAGGTTTCTGCATTGAATATAGTGTTTTGGTCAGCACCTCACTTAAATCATCAAAGAATTTTGCCTCTAAAAAATTAAATAACTCTATATCTTTTACTGCTGAAGCTTTATGCAAAAAGAAAAAAAAGTATAAAATTAGGGAGTTATTTACATCTGGCTTGATCCTCTTGTGAGAACATTTGGATTTGAGAGCCAGTGGCACCCTGCCAGTGACAAATGGAGGCACTGAGATTGCCTTCCCATCATCCGCTACCTTTTATGGTGTCGAGGGATTTCTTGCTCTCCTTTGTGACCCAGCTGCGAGGCAGCTGTTGTTGAGGCTTCTGCCTTTCCACTCTTACAGAGCAGCGTTCCTAACCATCCCCATGGGATTTAAGCTTCTGCAGCAAGTGTCAACTCAGCTGTGTGAGCCAAGGCTAGATGGGGGGCGGGGGGAGGAGGGGACCATCCGCAGAGCTGCTTCTCATGCTGTTGCTTAATAGTTTGGGATGGAGCGATCCAGCCAACGCTCCTGAAACTGGTCATGACAAGCAAGAAGCACTCGCTGCGCAGACAGCCCAGCTGAATGGTTGGACTGGTTGAGGATAGCTAAGATTCAGGGGCTTTCCAATTACACTAATTTCCTAAATGGAGATCAAGTCACATTGACCACTTTATCCATCCTAGCATGTTTCCTGCTGGAAACCATTTTTTATGAACTTTTGGTGCCATCTTATGGACTACAGAATGCTGATAATAATTGTGATTCTGCCCCCTGACCCCGGGTATAATAATAGAGGTGTTGACAACAATGACAGTAGGAGTGACATTTGGGTATCTCTCAGCCCTTACAATATGATCAGATTTACCCCCTGGAGTTTGTGCCTTTGTATGACTAAAGCAACAATTGCAAAGAGATTAAGCATTTGAGAAATGTGTTTTTAGGGGCATCTGGGTGGATCAGGTCGTTAAGCATCCGACTTTGTCTCAGGTCATGGTCGCACAGTTCAGGAGTTCGAGCCCCGCATCAGGTGAGCTCAAGCCCCACATCAGGATTCTCTCTCTCTCTTTCTCCTCCCTTCATTCTCTCTTTCTCTCAAAAAAAAATGTTTTTATTGTTTCCTTTAACATTTTTATGCATTTATGACCACCTCCTATGCATCTGGTCCTTTGCTAAGTGTTGATCCAACAATTCTCCTAAAGTGCTTTACACGTAAAAGAGAGGACGACAATGATAATTAGAATATTTATGTTAAGTATCATAACAAAAGTAGGAATCAGTCGTTGTTAGAGCACCTGGAGGAAAAGACTCCTTTTAAAGAATTCTGGGAGGATTTAATTTGACCAAGGCTGAAATGGGAAAGTTACCTAAGCCATCCAGGGTTATTTTCTCTTCTAATTTTCAATTAAAAACTAAGGAAAAAAAAACTTAGGTCTTAATTTTTATGCCTCGTTGGGATTCATGTTTTGATTTCTGTGTTCTTATTTAGAGCACTCAGCATGTCTCCTCCCCTTCTGCTGACATCAGCCCTTCTCCTCTCCTTCGCAGCCATTGACAGTTGTCTGTAATTGTGGTATCCACTTCCTTACCCCCACACCTCACACTTTCCCCCAACCCCTTCTGGCTTCAAGACCTATTATTTCACAGAAGCACAACTTACTGAGGTTACCAATAATCTCTGCGTCACTGAATCCAGGGGATAATTTTTAGCGTTTGACATAACCGACTATTTCTATTTTCTTGAATTACTGTTTTGCCTTACCTTCAGCCTTTTGGATTCAGCCTTATTAGCCAATTGCATTCAAAACTCATCTTGTTTCATTATCCTAGTATTCTTCCATTATTTGTTGTTAATATTTTGGTTTTGTTTTTTGTTTTTGTTTTTTATTTTACAATCAGGATCCTAAAGGTCATCTTTGTGATTACCTCCATCTCTCTCATCATGCCCTCTCTCCTATCCATCATGTAATTTTATCTGTACTATCTAAATATCTGCCGTGTCAGTCCAATGATCTTTATCTCCGTTAGCAACCCCATCACTCTTTTTTAAAAGCCTGGGCTAATCTACCTCCATACCTTCTGTTCCCATTCCAACCCAGTAACCATGCTGCCCTCAGAGTAATAGTTACAAAACAGAAAAGGACACAGTGCTTCTTGGAACCTGTCAGCCTGGCGTGCTCTACTTTTCACATAACCCACCTTTTGTCCTTGTCTCCCTCATCCTGGCTCTGCACAGGATGTGTTCCTGCCACCGAGATTTTACCTTTGCTGCATCTCTACCTAGAATACATTTTCTCCCCTTCACCTAGTTAATAATACATCTCTTTCACATTTTTCGAGCAAGGAGCTCGAAATGTTCCCCTGAACACCTTTTCCGAGTATTCAGCTAGGTCAAATCAATGTTTCTCGATGAAATTCCATAGCCCTTGTTTTCGTCATGCTCATAACCACTGTTTTTTTGGAAGATTCACAAGAGCAGAGGTTATGTTTCATTCACCATTTTCATCCCAGTGCCTAACACAGTGATAGACACATGATAGGTACCCAGTGTATATTTGTTGAAATAAGAAAATCAATGAAAATTTAAAGAATTGCTAAAAGTTCATTATTTTAATTAATAACAGATATTTTGGGGGATGCCTGAGTGGCTCAGTGGGTTAAGCATCTGAATTCGGCCCAGGTCATGCTCCCATGGTTCAGGGGTTCGAGCCCTGTATTGGGTTCTGCTGACGGCTCAGAGCCTGGAGCCTGCTTCGGATTCTGTGTGTCCCTCTCTCTGCCCCTCCTCTCCTCATGCTCTGTCTCTCTCTCTCGAAATTGAATCAACATTTAAAAAATTAAAAAAAAAAATTTCTATAAAAATTTTTTAACAGATTTTTTTTGCTATTTCATTTGTGATTTAAAGATAAGCTACACATAATACTCTGAAGTCTAAAAAGAGCCAATTTTAATATTTTAAAATGATTCGCGTAATTTTTAAGTAAATCGTTGGGATATATTTATCTGTAATGTAATTGTAAATTTGATGCAAACAGAATTTTTACTTCACTACAACTTCATCAGACATTTAAAAAAATATCTGAAAATTGTTTTTATCAACTGTACTATGGATGGAGAAGAACTATGGTAATATGTGGGCTTTAACATGACATCGAGCTTGTATAACAAAGCAGTGTAACAGACTAAGCAATTTGCCCAGATGGAGTTTAAGATGTGGTTGAATCCTATCAAATTAATTATCTCGCACTGAAATGTTATTACAGTATGTGTTGATGACCTCTTTAAGCTTGAAGGGAAAATATACAAGTGAACAGATGTAGAAAGGAAATGAAAACTTGTAACAGGAAATCTGAGTAAGCTAAACACCTTTAGTTATATAATATTTCAGGAAATCAGCTATCTGTATTTCAACCTTAAAATCTAACTTTTTACTCCTAATGTCAACGCTGTCAACATATAATTTAATATTTAATTATTTTAAATATTTATGAGAAACAAATAAGTTATTTAAAGTTCTTAAAAAATGTATACTTTCTCTTCCATTGAAAACACTAAAATCTAAAGTTATTTTTTGTTTTTGTCTTTTTTATTTTTTCTTCCTCCCTCCCTCCCTCCCTCCCTCCCTCCCTTCCTTCCTTCCTTCCTTCCTTCCTTCCTTCTTGGCATTCTGGCAAGTTTTCTCCCTTTACTTCTCATGCAAGGTACCAGATATCTGGTATTTTTTCTCCTTTCCAGTACTTGGTCTGTGGCTCCCTATCTGTCCAGTCTTACCTAAATTAGTTCTCCATACTCTTGCCCTAACATCTCAATCTAGTAAAACTTAATTACGCTACTGTGCATTCATTTTCCTACCAACACCTACTCTTTCCCATGTGAATAAGTCAACTACATTCACTTAGGTGCCATAAGTCACAGATGTGGAGTTATCTTTGACTTCTGTTTTTATGTTATACCCATACCCAATCCATCAACCGCCTATTTTCCAGGGATCCCAAAGCTATACACATCTTATCACTTCCACCACTTTCACCCTAGTCTTTTTTTTAAAACACTTTTATTAAATTTTTTTAACATCTTTATTTTTAATTGAGAGACAGAGAGTGACAGAGCATGAGCATGGGAGGGGCAGAGAGGGGGGGGAGACCCAGAATCTGAAGCACAGATTCTGAGTCAGAGCTATCAGCACAGACCCAATGTGGGGCTCGAAATCACAAACCACAAAATCATACCTGAGCCAAAGTTGGATGCTTAACCAACTGAGCCACCCAGGCGCCCCAACTCTAGTCTTTTTTTTTTAATACATTATTTTCAAATTGGTTTACATGTAACACCAAGTGTTCATCCCAACATGTGCCCTCTTTAATGCCCGTCACCTCCTCTCCCCCCTCCCCCCTCACCACCCTCACCCTCAGTTTGTTCTTAGTCTTTGAGAGTCTCTTATGTTTTATCTCCCTCCCTCTCTGTGTCCTTTTTTCCCTTTCCCCTCTTCCCCTCCTCCATGGTTTTTGCTAAGTCTCTCAAAATCCACCTATGCTTGGAAACATATGGTATGTCATTTTCTGACTGACTTATTTCACTTAACATAATACCCTCCAGTTCCATCCATGTTGCTACACATGGCCAGATTTCATTTTTTCTCATTGCCACGTAGTAGTAGTCCATTGTATATATGTACCATATCTTCTTTATCCATTCATCAGTTGATGGGCACTTGGTCTCTTTCCATGATTTGGCTGTTGTTGAAAGTGCTGCTATGAACATTGGGGTACACGTGCCCCTATGCATCAGCATTCCTGTGTCTCTTGGGTAGATTCCTAGCAGTGCTATTGCTGGGTCATAAGGTAGCTCTATTTTCATTTTTTTGAGGAACCTCCACACAGTTTTCCAGAGTGGCTGCACTAGTTTGCATTCCCACCAACAGTGTAGGAGGGCGCCTGCTTCTCCACATCCCCGCCAGCCTCTGTAGTTTTCTGATTTATTCATTTTAGCCACTCTGACTGGTGTAAGGTGGTATCTCAGTGTGGTTTTGATTTGTATTTCCCTGATGATGAGTGACTTTGAGCATCCTTTCATGTGTCTGTTGGCCATCTGCATGTCCTCTTTGGAGAAGTGTCTATTCATATCTTCAGCCACTTCTTCACTGGATTATTCATTTTTTGGGTGTGGAGTTTGGTAAGTTCTTTATAGATTTTAGATACTAGTCCTTTATCCGATATGTCATTTGCAATTATCCTTTCCATTCCGTCGGTTGTCTATTAGTTTTGTTGGTTGTTTCCTTTGCCGTGCAGAAGCTTTTTATCTTGATGAGGTCCCACTAGTTCATTTTTGCTTTAATTTCCCTCGCCTTTGGAGATGTGTCATGTAGGAAATTGCTGTGGCTCAGGTCAAAGAGGCTTTTTCCTGCTTTCTCCTCTAGGATTTTGATGGTTTCCTGTCTCACATTCAGATCCTTCATCCATTTAGAGTTTATTTTTGTGAGTGGTGTAAGGAAGTGGTCTAGTTTCATTCTTCTGCATGTTGCTGTCCAGTTCTCCCAGCACCACTTGTTAAAGAGGCTATCTTTTTTCTATTGGATACTCTTTCCTGCTTTGTCAAAGATTAGTTAGCCATATGCTTGTGTGTCCATTTCTGGGTTCTCTATTCTTTTCCATTGCTCTATGTGTCTGTTCTTGTGCCCATACTATGCTGTCTTGATGACTACCGCTTTGTAGTAGAGGTTAATATCTAGGATTGTGATGCCTCTTGCTTTGGTTTTATTCTTCAGTATTACTTTGGCTATTCGGGGTCTTTTGTGGTTCCATACAAATTTTAGGATTGTTTGCTCTAGCTTTGAGAAGAATGTTGGTGCAATTTTGATTGGGATTGCATTGAATGTGTAAATTGCTTTGGGTAGTATTGCCATTTTAACAATATTTATTCTTCCAATCCATGAGCATGGAATGTTTTTCCATTTCCTTGTGTCTTCCTCAATTTCCTTCATACGTTTTTTATAGTTTTCAGCGTAAAGGTCTTTTACATCTTTGATTAGGTTTATTCCTAGATATTTGATGGTTTTGGTACAATTATGAATGGGATTTGTTTCATTATTTCTCTTTCTATTGCTTCATTGTTGGTGTAAAGGAATGCAACCGATTTCTGTACGTTGATTTTGTATCCTGCAACTTTGCCAAATTCATAGATCAGTTCTAGTAGGCTTTTAGTGGATTCTGTTGGGTTTTCCATGTAAAGCATCTTGTCATCTGCAAAAAGTGAAAGTTTGACTTCATCCTTGCCTATCCCGATGCCTTTTATTTTGCTTTCTTGTCTGATTGCTGATGCTAGGACCTCCAACACTATGTTAAATAGCAGTGGTGAGAGTGGACATCCCTGTCGTGTTCCTGATCTTAGGGGGAAGGCTCTCAGTTTTTCCCCATTGAGGATGATATTAGCTGTGGGCTTTTCATAAATGGCTTTTATGATGCCTAAGTATGTTCTTTCTATCCCGACTTTCTCGAGAGTTTTTATTAAGAAGAGATGCTGTATTTTGTCAAATGCTTTCTCTGCATCAATCGGCAGGATCAATTGGTTCTTATCTTTTCTTTTGTTAATGTGATGTATCACGTTGATTGATTTGCGAATGTTGAACCATCCCTGCAACCCAGGGATGAATCCTACTTGATTGTGGTGGATAATTCTTTTTTATGTTGTTGGATTCTATTTGCTAATATTTTGTTAAGAATTTTTGCATCCATGTTCATCAGGGATATCGGCCTGTAGTTCTCTTTTTTTGCTGAGTCTCTATCTGGTTTGGGAATCAAAGTGATGCTGGCTTCATAGAATGAGTCCAGGAGATTTCCTTCTGTCTCAATTTTTTGGAACAACTTGAGAAGGATAGGTATTAACTCTGTTTGAAATGTCTGGTAAAATTCTGCAGGGAAGCCATCTAGCCCTGGACTTTTATTTACTGGGAGATTTTTTATAACTGATTCAATTTCTTCACTAGTTATGGGTCTGTTCAAGTTTTCCATTTCTTCCTGTTTGAGTTTTGGTAGCGTGTGGCTGTTTAGGAATTTGTCTATTTCTTCTAGGTTGTTCAATTTGATGGCATATAGTTTTTCATAATATTCTCTGATGATTGCTTGTATTTCTGAGGGATTGGTTTTAATCACTCTATTTTTGTTTGTGATTTTATTGATTTGGGTTCTCTCTCTTTTCTTTTTGAGGAGCCTGGCTAGAGGTTTATCAATTTTGTTTATTTTTTCAAAGAACAAGCTTTTGGTTTCATTGATCTGTTCCACTACTTTTTCTGTTTCCACATGATTAATTTGTGCCCTAATCTTTGTTATTTCTCTCTTTCTGCTGGGTTTGGGTTGTCTTAGCTGTTCTGCTTCTAGTTCCTTTAGGCGTGCTGTTCGAATTTGTGTTAGGAATTTTTCTTGTTTCTTGAGATGGGCCTGGATTACAATATATTTCCCTCTCAGGACTGCCTTTGCTGCATCCCATAGTGTTTGGATTGTCGTATTTTCATTTTCATTTGTTTCCATGTATTTTTAAATTTCTTCTCTGATTGCTTGGTTGACCCTTTCATCTTTTATTAGCTTGTTCTTTAGCCTCCATGTTTGTGGGGGTGTACCAGACTTTATCCTGTGGTTGATTTCAAGTTTCAAAGCATTGTGGTCTGAAATTGTGCATGCTATGATCTTAATTTTTTATATTTATTCAGCGCTTCCTTGTGCCCCAGAATATGGTCTATCTTGGAAAATGTACTATGTGCATTTGAGAAGAATGTAAATTCCTTTGCTTCTGGATGAAGGGCCCTGAAGATATCTGTCAGGCCCATCTGTTCCAACGTGTCGTTCAGGTCCATTGTTTCTATGCTGATTCTCTGTTTAGTGGATCTATCCAGCGCTGTGAGTGGGGTATTAAGGTCTCCTGCAACTAGCACATTTTTATCAATAAGATTGCTTACGTTTGTAATTAGTTCCTTTACAAATTTGGGTGCCCCAGAATTCGGCGTGTAGATATTTATAATTGTTAGCTCTTCCTTCTGGATAGTCCCTGTGTTGATTATATAATGCCCTTCTTCATCTCTTATTACATCTTTTCCTTTAAAGTCCAGTTTGTCTGATATAAGTGTGGCTACTCCAGCTTTCTTCTGAGTTTCTGTAGCATGGTAGATAGTTCTCCATCCCCTCACTTTCAGTCTGAAGGTATCCTCAGTTTTAAATGGGTCTCTTGAAGACAGCAGATAGATGAGTCTTGTTTTCTAATCCATTCTGTTACCCTGTGTCTTTTAATTGGAGCGTTTAGTCTTTACATTCAGCATTAATATTGAAAAAATATGGGTTTAGAGTCAAGGTGTTGTCTGTAGGTTTCATGTTTGTAAGGATGTCTCTGGTGCTCTGTGTTCCTTGCAACCTTTCCTTCATAGAGTCCCCCTCAGGATCTCTTGTAAGATTCGTTTATTTGTGATGTATTCCTTCAGTTTTGGTTTGTTTGGGAAGACCTTTATCTCTTCATCCATTTTAAATGACAGGCTGGCCGGGTAAAGGATTCTTGGCTGCATGTCCTTCCTGTTCATCACATTGAAGATTTCCTGCCATTCCTTTCTGGCTTTGCAAGTTTCTGTGGATAAGTCCACTACTACCCTAATGTGTCTGCCTTTGTAAGTCAAGGCCCGTTTATCCCTGGCTGCTTTCAGGATTCTCTTTGTCTTTGTATTTTCCCAGCTTCACTATGGTGTGTCGTGCTGAGGGTGTATTTGGGTTACGTCTGAGGGGAGTTCTCTGTGCCTCTTGGACTTTAATGCCCATTTTCTTCTTCATGTTGGGGTAGTTATCATCGATGATTTGTTCAAGTACCCCTTCTATTCCTTTCTCTCTCTCTTCTTCCTCTGGAATTCCTATAATACGGATGTTATTCCATTTGATTGCATTGCTCAGCTCTCAAATTCTCCTTTCCTGTTTCTGAATCAGTTTCTCTTTCTTTTTCTCTGCTTCCTCCTTTTCCATAATTTTATCTTCTAATTCCCCTATTCTCTCTTCTGCCTCTTCAATCCGCGCTGTGGCAGCCTCCAATTTGTTTTGCCCCTCATTTAAAACATTTTTTAATTCCTCTAGATCATTTTTTAGGACCTTGATCTCTGCCTCTAGGGTCCCCCTGCTTTCTTCTATGCTTTTTTCAAGCCCTGCAAGTATTTTTATGTTTATCATTCTATATTCTTACTCTGTTCAGTTGCTTATGCCTGCTTTCATCATTTCTTGTGCTGTCACTATTTCCTGCATAGTCTTTTGAGGGAAGTTCTTCCGTTTGGTCATATTGGCTATGTGTTTATTGGTTTATTTCCTATTTCTCCCTGGAAAGGAAACAGCTCAGACCGACAAACAGGAAACACAAATTCACAACCTTACTGACCAATAATATAGACAAACAAACAACAACATAAAAAAGATTAACAAACGACACTCTGGAGGCATGCAACCTGACGTACCAGCTACACGATAATGATGGGATGTGCGCTCTGCTAATGGCAGAGCATACTTAGAGTAGTGACAGGTGTGGGGAGAAGAAGAAATTGAACTTAGATCAGGTAGAGAGATTAGAAGACTTGATCCAGCATGACAGAAATCAGAACAAGGAAGGATGCAAGGAAAGAGAAATGAAGTTAGATGTTTCCCAGACGCACTATGTGGTCTGACTTTTCCATAGACAGAGATAGGAAATTAAAGAGGGTGGTGTAGAATATGTATTGAGGTAGTGGGTTAAATGTCTGTTTAAGCAAGCCAAAAACCCCCAGGTGACTGTTTTAGAGGTTGGGAGAGATAGGAAGGAGAAGAGGAAGAATATATCTAAAACCGAAGAATTGACCTAGAATTAATCCAGGCAATGCTGCAGTAGTTGTGTCTCCATGGCTACCACTCCTGCAGAAGGGTATCTCCCATATGAGGAGGGGCATTGCCTTGTGTAGGCGAGTCCCACCTCCTCCACTGGGGGGTGGAGTCCTAGGGTTTGGCCTTGTGGGAATGCGCGACCACAGTGGCCCTCCCAGCCCTTACAGTCTCAGATCACTCCTCACGGACCCACAGTCTCAGATCACTCCTCAGTTTCTGTCCTCAACTCTATCCAGGTTACCAGCATGGTTCAAATTGCTGGGCAGTCTCACCCCCCAAGCTCATCTGAGTTCCTTTAACTCGCTCTGACCGCCATGCCTTATTTAAATTGAGTCTGTGACTCAGCACCGGTGCACCACAGTGGTGTCTCCCTAGCCTCTCCTCATGGATCTAGGGTCTTGGAACCCTCCTCTGTGTCCGTCCTCGACTTGGTCAGGGTGCAGGGGCAGCACGACTCACTGGGTGGTTGCGAGCCTCCTGGAAACCCAGCCTTCTCTACTCAAATTATGCCTCTGACTCAGCACCGATCCAGCGATGGCGTGTGCCTTTCTGTGTCAGGGGCTGGGACAGTGTCGCTGGCTCTGGAGTGAAGAAAGCTCTGCCAGTTCCACCGTGAGCAATGGACCCTCTCTCCAAAAAGCCTTGCGGATAGGAACTGGATGATAAGCTCCCTCTCTGCCAGAGTTCAAGGTACTTTCCCTGCTGCTCTTTCTCTTCCCCTTGTTTTGGAGGAAGAGGCCTAGGGCCCGGACCCCACCCCCGCAGTCCACACCTCCTCGACTCTCTTTCTTTCTCCCAGATTGCACTCACTCAGTCTCCCAGTATTTTCTGGATTTCACGTTCTCTTCTCTGTAGCCTCCAACTCCTTTTCCTGCAGATCTCTATGATTGAGAGTTTCTCAGTCTCAGTCCCTCCCAGATTAAGAGTCACTGGAGAGCAGCGGGTATTCCTACTTCTCTGCCATGTTGGCCCCTCCTCAACCCTAGTCTTTTTCTAAAAAAATTGTTTAATATTTATTTATTTTTGAAAGAGAGAGAGAGAGCACATGCAAGCAGGGGAGGGGCAGAGAGCAAGGGAGATAGGAGATCTGAAGTAGATTCTGTGCTGATAGCAAACACCCCAACGCGGGGCCCAAACTTGTGAACTGTGAGATCATGACTGCACAGAAGTCTGACACTTAACCGACCCCAGACTTTTCCATGGAGTATTCACAACCTTCTAATTAGTCTCCTAGTTTTTTCTCTTCTGTGCCTCCTACACTTTTCCAACCAAAATGTGAAGTGATTTTTTAAAATACAAGTTTGATCACGTTTTATCTTTATATAAACTCATCTATGGTTTTCCTTCCTAATCAAAAGAAATTCCAGTGTTTGTTTTAGCATTGCATACACTAAAATTGAACTGATACAGAAAGGAATAGCATGCTGTTTGTGCAAGGATTACATACAAATTCATGAAGTGTTCCATATTTTTTGAAGTTCTCAGAGTCGATAGGACCCTTTGCTGGTTAACACCAAGGAAACGATATGAATCAAAGCAACATGTGGCATTCAGTATTGAAGCTGTGATTTTCACTACCAAAAAAGAAAAATTAATTCCAAACTACTCCTAGGCCCTACACAATCTGGTCCTTCCTCTCTCTCACGCTCATTTCCTTGAGTCTTTGTGGGAATTACTCCACTGCTTCCATATTGGTTTTCTTATTAAGCGCTAACACTCTAAACATCCCAGATCTTTGCATGGTTCACTTACTCCTTTACTTAGATCACTTCTCAAATGTCAGAAAGGTCTTTCCAGAACAATTTATCAAATGTCATTCTTCCCTTCTTCCATCTGTGTATTGTTCTTTTCCCTTAGTTTGTATTAGTTTTCACCAAAGTACTTAAGAGTGACTGACAGTGACACCTCCTAATGTGAAATTATCGATTCTGTCACTAGAATGTGAATTGCAGGAGGGCTGAAACTTTGTCTTGATTACCAAGACTTAAAACAGAACCTGTTACATGGTAGTTCTATGAAGTGAAATGTCACATCTCTGAATCTCTCTCCCTCTTTAGTAGGCTAAGTTCTACTGTGTTCTCAAGAGAGTTGAGTTGGACAGGAACACAGCACTATTTTTAAACAGCCTACTCTAGATATGTACTTCTCTCCCCCTCAGTCTTGAAATACCAATGGACAGAGCACCTAGTTGGCTTAGTCAGTTAAGCATCCGACTCTTGATTTTGGCTCAGGTCATGATCTCACCAACCGTGAGTTTGAGCCCTGCATCAGGCTCCTCACTGACAGTGCAGGGCCTGCTTGGGTTTCTCTCTCTTCCTCTCCCTCTGCCCCTCCCCTCTTCATGCATGCTCATTCTGTGTCTATCAAAAAAAATACCAAGGCACCAACCCTCTCATTCAGCCAGCAATAAAAAGAGCCAGTGATGGAAGATGTTCGAGGCTCCTCTTAAAGGTATTCTTTCAGCTAAAAAGACATATATATATATGTCTTTTTAGCTGACATATATATATATGTCATATGTACATGTACATATATATATGTACATATATATATATGTACATATATATATAAAATTAGGACAGAGGCACCTGGGTGGCTCAGTTGGTTAAGCATCTCACTCTTGATCTCAACTCAAGGGTCTTGATCTCAAGGTCATGAGTTCAACTCCTACATTGGGCTCTACACTAGAGATTTTTACTTTAAAAAATGTAATTAGGACATAAAGTATAATTTCCAACCTGCCTTATTTCATTTAGCAATGAGTAATAGAGATCTATTATAGTTTAATTTTTTTTACAAAATTATTGTAATAGTTGCATAGTATTTCATTGAAATGACATTTGCTTAACCAAGTCCATGATGATGGACATTGAGTTTGTATAAAGTGTACTGCAATGAAAATGAAAAGCTGCTTCTTGGTGTTTATAGGTATTTCCTTAGAACCAATGCCTGGAAATAGAATTTTTTGGCCAAGGGTCCCGGGTGGCTCAGTCTATTGAGTGTCAGACTCTTGATTTCAGTTCAAGTCATGATCTCTCGATTTGTAGAATCAAGCCCCGCATTGGGCACTGGGCTGACAGCATGGAGCCTGCTTAGGATTCTCTTTCTCCCTCTCTCTCTGTCCCTCCCCAACTCATGTGCACTCATCCCGTCTCTCACGCTTTCTCTCAAGTAGATAAACATTAAAAAAAAATTGTTTGGCCAAAGCGTATCTATGATTTAAAAGCTTTTGCTACATATCAAATTGCTCCCAAGGAAAGATATTACTACACTTTTACTGTATTTTGCTACGTGTTATATGAGTATCTGTTTTTTTATGAATCCACAGCAATATTGAATTCTGTTATTTTGTGAAGTTCTGTTGATAGATGGATAATGACATCTCACTGTATTAATTTGTATTTTAGGTAAATTGAATACTGAGTAAGTTGACTGTGTTTTTATAGGGATTTTAGCCATTAATTTTTGGTATTTGCAAGCTGCTTATTTGTGCCTATTGTTCATATAATATATCTGAGTCCAGAAACTCAGCTATATGTGGACAATCCACTTCTTTAACTTCATTGAATGAAATTCAGTCCATTGCAGTCTTTCATCCCACTTGGGCAGTCATTTAATTTCAGCTAGTTCTGTGGCCTCCTCCCCTTTCAAAGGTTCACGAAAATCTGAGAGGCTCAAAGCTGTTCAAAAAAGCTGGGAGACTGCCGTGATCGAGTTGGCCTAAATTGATATCTTTAACTTGAAGTCTGATGGCTCCAGTAAACCTGTGATTTGGTTTCAGGGAAGTTTGCTCAGTTTGGGAGATCTGGGTCTGGGATGCAGCCTTGCCTCGGCAAACCACAGATCATCCTTCTCTGTGAAGCTCCTGACACCCACTCCAGATGCTGCCCCTGGACATTGTCGGACACTCCCTGTCACTGCTAGCTTCCTCAGTGTCATTTGACATAATTTTTCAATGAATTTATGCCTTATACAAAATATTCCAAGTGTCATTCAGGCAGCTTCTGCTTGGGGATATTTAGGAACAAAGGTCACAAAAAGCCTGGATTTATAGAAAGGGAGACTTGGAGGACAATTTAGGGAGGAAAAACATAAACCAGTATCAGTAAGCTGCTCAACCACATTCAATTTTCTGTCTTATTTTATTTTAAACCTTTTCAGAAGAAATATTATTTCATCCCTAAAAAAAATATCATGGTCAAATTTTAGGTATCTGATATTTTGATGGGGGAAACATTTTAGTAGTGTGGAGATGAAATATTTCTTCCTGAAAGTTACCACTTCCCCTGTCCTGTTACTTTGCTTCTAACTAAAGTTAGGTCTGGTTGATAACATATAGTGACCTGGAAGGATATGAGAATTAAATGGTTTGACATAAATCATCTTCATTTGTAAAAATTATCTGAAATGCTGGGCATTTTTAAATGATTTTTTTTTGTACTTTGAGGAGGAAATACTTTTATTTCCTAAAGACACTTCATATATAAACATGGTGATGTTAAAATAGATCATCAAATAATGCTCTTCCTATCTGTAAATGGTGGTCTTCACATATTAACTCCTCAAGTTAATCCTTTAGTTACTTTTCCTTTTGCACTCATCAAACCACAATTCATGTTTAAACAACATATTTACCAAACTACCGTTAAGCTTTTGGACCTGTTTTAGCTACTTCCCTTTAAATGTGAATTGAAAATGTGAATTTCATTGGTGGTGACAATGACCTGCGTTCATAGTTATCAAAGAACCTCAGAGAGTAAACACTAAAATGTAAGGAAATGGCTGCTAGATACACAACTGTGTATCTTCTATACTAAACTTACAGCAGCCTCTTAAGTAGAAATAGGGACACTGAAGGGAAATCGTCTGGTTTGTTTTTTTGTGTTATTCTAATTGGTGTTCTTATGAACACTGAAGACACAGATAGTCCCTAGTTACAGTGTAAATATTTGATTGAAATCGGCCTTGTTCTGAGGAACTGTTTTTATGGTTTCATAGACAATAGTTCATGCTAAGTTTCCAGATGTGAAATGGAAAAATTACTACTTTGCGTACAGCTCTGTACTTTACCAACAATGTGTGAACATCTGAACTAAATAACTAAGGAGTAACTATAAGCTGTTAAGTTAAATAAAGACAATAGTGAGAGCCTGTTAATTTATTGACTGGTTATTATACTTATTGAATACTTGGATGACTGTTGAAGGACAGGTAAAGTCTTATGGGAATAATTTGGGTCATAGGACAAGGTTAATACACTAATTACATTCATATATAAATATATTTTTGAATTTATAATGCAATGCAATAATGCCAAGTCTTGATGTTTTCTGGTGTCATTCAGTAAAATAGCAGTTCTGAGCTGGGGATCAGGACATACTTTGTGGGGGGGGGGTGGTGACATTGACATAATGGCTAATTTATTACTAAAAATATATATACAAAATTTGTGGGATGGCTTACTTTTTAAACTAAAATAATTCAAGCTAAAACTATGATAGTATAATTCTCTTATATTAGTATTCCTGCATGCTTTAAGTGAGAGTTAGGAATGTTTGGGGGAGTGTATGTATGTATATAAAATATTTATGCATAAAATATTTATGGGGAAAGTATTAATCAACCATCAGAAGAGGTACTGCTTGCCTTGTACACCCATTCACGCGGGCACCTGCTCCTAAACAGTGGTGGTAGCATCCAGATTAATAAGAAAATGAAATAAGCTGAAAGTGAATGCTATACTGTATATAAAATCCAACAAAGGCTATATAAATTTTACTAAATATTTTTCTAACATGTATACGTTTTATCGCTGCCAGTCAGAAAAGAACCTAACAAGGCCTAGTCCTGACTGTGAATGATTTTTCCATGAGTTTAAATAATAATATTTTGTATGCATGTTTTTAATACTCGGTGTAGTGTTACAAAGAATATACTAGTGTAAACATAATGTCAGTGTATTGATCATCTCAAATCCCTAATTCCGTGATACAGGTGCAGCCCTGGTCCAGGACGTTATCTGTTCTGTCTTCTCATGCTGTTCATGCTCTCCGGATCCCATAGCCTTTGAGCTGCCCAAAGTCCAACAGGTTAACTCAGCACCGGCACTGATGTCCTAACTGCAAAGTGCCTAATCTAATCTAGGACTATTCCAAGCCCTGATGTTAAATTAGGAAAGAATATTTACCAAGAATTCTGTTAGCTCTGCTTTATGTCCTTGACTTCCTTATCTTCTGCATTGTCAGTTGCTCTTTTCTTTTTTCTTTTTTTTTTTTTTCAGTATACTGGGTTTTTGCTGTTTTAACTGACTTGTCTGTGAGCACGCTGCGTGGTCATGTTCAAACTCTAAATACTTACCTGGAATTAGAATTTTGCAAAAATTAAACGCCCACTTTCCAGACACTTTATGGATGACAGGACTTGGTCTAGTATCTTACAGTTTAAGTTGTATAACTAGCACAGTAGTAATAACTCTTTTAAAAAACAATCATATCATCCTAATTAAAAGAAAAAGCAGATTACTGGCTGTTGGAGCCATCACAGAAAGCTTTATGGAAAAAAGAGGCTTCAGTCAAGTCTCAAAGCATAAAATGCATATGAACAAGCAAAAAACTAAGCAACATTATGGACCGGAAGAAAGAGTTGAGGGAAGATGTGAGGACATTGGCCTGGTAAGGTATAGGAATTTATCTAGGAAGGTTTGAGCTACATTATGCAAGATTTTGGAAATTAAACTGATAAATAGAATGAGTGGAAAGTAGGAGCTGTTAACATATTTTTGACCAGGGGATCCTGGGTGGCTCAGTTGGTTGAGCATCCGACTTGTGATTTCAGCACAGGTCATGATCTCAGGTTATCGAGCCCAGTGTTGGGCTCTGTGCTGAGCATAGAGCCGCCTTAAGGTTCTATCTCTCTGCCGTTCTCCCACACTCTCGCTCTCTCTCTCTAAAATTAAATAAATTAAAATATTTTTGAGCAAAGGCATAACAAAACCAGTTTCATTTAAAGAATATTCATCTGATGAAATGGACTCACTGAGTCAGGACATCTGAAATCTACTGTATCACTATAGATGTGAAGTCATAGGGGCTTTTATTTGAGGTAGGGGAGAGTGTTAGGAATGAGAAGCATTTTTGAGAAAAATTGTGATATTTAGTTTCTATTACGACACAAAATTCTGAAAAGCATTTTCAAATTTTGGTAATTAGGAACCAGGTAATGGCAGTGAAACTGGAAGGAAGAATTCTTTTTAAAAGATAGAAGGAAGAAAAATCAAAAGAAGGTCAGAGCTTTATATGTCAGATCTGAAGCTAGTTATTTTCATATGATTTGTGATTTTTTTCTAGCAACCCTTCAAAATTGATTGGTATTATGTTTATTTACCCAAATGAGGAAGAAGAGACGTTACAAAGGACACTTGAAGTCACACAGTTAAATAAGTAGAACCAGCAAGATTCACAGTCTTGTTGTCTCTGGGCCAGCTTTCAATTAGAATTGGAGAAATTGTTTGCCCACAGTCCTCTATGACTAATCCGCCTGCTGATTGGGTTATGTGTTCAGTGCATGCCTCATGCAACTAGGACTGGAGGCCAAGCCCTCTGTGTTGTTCAGTTATATCCCCGTTACTTAGAACTGTGCAAAGCAAACAGGAGGCCTTCAGTAAACCATTTTTAACCAACAAAAACAAAGGAACAAGCTCATAAACAAGTCACAGAGATGGTGGTAGAAACTGAGCCTCTCAAGTCACATTTCCCTTATTTGTCACAGCTGACCACAGTCCCTTTTACTTGGTTTTCAGAACCACCACACGTGTTCAAACATCAGCCAGTATACAAAATGAGTAACGGTCCTTGATACGAGGAGCTCGTACAACCAATGGGCTACTCCATAATGCTTGCTTGTAGAAAATGCTGACAAAATCTAAAAGCACCAAGAAAACCTGCTGAAAAATAACTTTTTTTCTTCTCCACTTTCTTAACTGCCACCCTTCCAAAACAATTATATTTGAAAGAAATTAATTGTATCGAACATAGTATTCCCTCCAAGGCACCATAATTTCTTCCCAAGACCCAGTAACGTAGTGTATGGTTGGCTTATGCATATGGTCGACTCTAGATTTTATACGCTCTTGTGAGGATTTTACTTTCCTCCTCATTATTTGGCACTTGACTAAATAAATAGTGATCAAAGCAGAAAGATAGGATTTTGCATGATGGTTTGGTCTTCCCCCCTAGAACGAAGGTTCTCGTCTTCGATGTGTTTATTTTGCATCTAGGAGATGTTGGGACTCATTGCCTTTAATAACCTGGTCCACCGAGCAACTAGAGACCATTGTCCTTTGAGATCTGATGCATGTTTTTAACGCCAAATACTATTTTTTTTTTTTTTTGCCAATGGACTACACGCAAGGATTTTATAACCCCATTTACTGTGACATTGACAAATGAGCCCATTTCTTCTCCTGAAAAACTTAAGTGGAAGAACGTTCACGGATCCTTTGTATCTTTGCATATAAGATTTGCACAGACTCTTTACCAATGATTGTTTTCATTTTGTGTCTTTTATTATCTTCTGCGGGTTCTTTGTACATCATTTTCTAATGATTTAAAGGTTGACTGAGACTGTGTATATAATAAACATATTCTTTGACATTCAGAACTCTGTTATCTATTGCATACTGTATGTTCATGTATATATATGTATATTTAAAAAAATAGTTCACATTTATTACAGACTTATACCTAAGTACTATAATAACAACTTTACATATATTGTCTTAGATAATTCACTAACATATTTGACTGTTATCTTCTTTCTTAAATCAGTACACTTTATTTTTAGAGCAGTTTTAGCTTCATAAAAAAAATGAGGGGCACCTGGGCGGCTCAGTTTAGCGTCTGGCTCTTCATATCAGCTCCAGTCATGATCTCACAGTCCATGGGATCGAGCCCTGCATCAGGCTCTTTGCTGACAGTGCAGTGCCTCCTTGGGATTCTCTGTCTCCCTCTCTCTCTGCCACTCCCCTCTTCTCTCGCTCTCTCAAAATAAATAAATAAACATAAAAACAATTGAGCCAAATGTACAGAGTTCCTATATACTTCTTTACCCCCCTGCCACCCTAAAATTATCAAGTTGCAGTAGCATTACACACTTGTTACTATTGATGAGCAAATACTGATGCATTATCATTAATTATAGTCATAGTTTACAATCGGGTTTACTCTTTGTGTTATGTATTCTGTGGGTTTTGACAAATATATGATGTGTATCCACTGTTTCTGTATCCTGCAGAAGAGTTCATGGCCCTAAAACTAGTGTTCTGCCTATTTTTGTAGAATAGAGAACATTACAGCTAAGAGATGAAATAATTTACTCAGCGTCACATGGTTACACACATGGGGGAGCTGTTCTGCCTGCCTAGAATCTATGATCTGAACTTATACATTACACTGCCTGATTCACTAGAGTTATTTAATTACTTTAAGGAATCCTAACTCTGTAAGATTCTTGCCAAGTCTTACTTACTTCATGGAAGTAATATGTGTGTGGGGAGCGTTTTGCCTATACTTCCCTTTTTTCCTTTGAAGTTAAAATGTCATGAGCAATATTGCAGGGAATAAAAATTTTAATTATTGGGTATTTGGTAGACTTGTGAGTTAAAGAGAAGTTATTGATTGGAGTAGCAATGACGATGTCAGATATCTGTTTATATAGCAGAAGCTGTATGTAGGCTGCGTCCTACTGGCTAGGGCAATGGGTGAATAAAGGATGTAGCGACAGTGAATATTTTAAGTGAGCGAAATGAACAAACATTTTTTAAATGAGTAAATGAACAGAGTTGAATGGAATGGAGAATATTAGGTTAATTTCATACCTCTAACCTTGGAAGATGTATCTGTCTAACAGTGGTTCAAAAAATATATCTGAAGAAAGAAAAAAGACATTATCTGAAGTTCACGTGGTAGATAGTGTGTAAGTTAGAAGGAACAAGGAGATAAGGTCATTTCTCTTTACTCTAGACCAAGACTTCTGGACACCACCACTGCCTGGCGCCTCATTGCCATTCTCAGTCCCCTCAGTCCCCATAGATCTTCATTCCAACCTTACAGGACAAAACAGACTTGCTCCAGGAAAGTTCTCCTTGGGGCTCTTTCCTACCTTGAGCCACCCCTTTGTATTATCTGTAGGCAATTTTGGTTCAGAGGCTATAACATGGTAAAGAAGATACAGTTTTAGGATCTGCCAGAATGGAGATTGTTTCATGAAAAGTTGGTTTATTGCTTATAAGCCTTTCCCCCTATTTTTTGCTCATTTTCTTCTGGGGATGATGGTAATGTTTACTAAAATTAAAACTATAGGAAGAGTCCACTTTAGATTAAATCCTGGTCTGGGAGGATTTTAGTGCTGAATGACATCAGCAAAGATAAGCAGTAGTTGCTGGAGAGTCAACAAACTGTGACCTAGTTTCTTTATATGTCAAGTGAGCCATTAGGATAAAATCGTCGCAAAAGCTAAAATGCCCAAAATACTTTACATGGAAGAAGAAATAAAGAGGAAGGAGAAACTAAAATAAAAAATGAAAATGATGTTTTCCACCATTCCTTAAAACTATCTCATCATTTTGGTTTTCATGAAACCATTTTCTCACTTTTTTCTCTTGCCTTCCTGGCCTCTTCTTTGATCTCTTTGATCAACTCTCTCACTATCTGATCTTCTAATCTTGGTGTTTCTCAGGATTCTGACTTCAGTCTTCTCTCTTAGCATATTCTCCTTGATCATCCTTGTTTAGATAAAAACAAAACACTTTTTTGTGTGTGTGATGATGACCAAGTAGACATCAGTCTACTTACTTCATTTGGACCCAGGAGGTAAAGAATCCTTCATGATCTGCTGCTGAATCATCCATTTTCTCTGTTTTTCAAGGGTCGTAAGAGTGAGGCTGAAAAGTTCTTCTTGAAGGCTATTGAGCTGGATCCCACCAAAGGAAACTGTTACATGCATTATGGTGAGTGGTTGATAGTTTTTTCCATGCCCCCCCCCATTTACTGTTAATGTTAATATGAGATTTAGGATTTGCTGGCAAAGAACATTTTGAGAGGGCGTGGACTTCATTGTTACAGATTAAGCCTCATGGTGTAGTCCTAGTTTTTCATTCAAAGCAGGCATGTTATAGAGGGCTATGCATTATATTTTCCATTAGTAATTTTCGTAGGGCTTCAATGGGGAGAGGCATTTTCACAGTTCTTTCTTTTAAGTCCAGTGAGAAGGGTAAATAAAGTCTCATCAGGAAAGCATCTTGCTCTTTGCCTGATACATGGTATGTAACCAGAATATTAGCTCTCTTGTATTTGTGAATGGTGATGTATTGTTCCTTGACCGTATCATTTTGAAGTTTGAGAGGTTTACATTTTGACCACAAAATCTTGCTTTCTGGAAAATACAAATGTACCCCAGCCTCTAGATACCTGAGATTGGGGTCAAGGATAAACCATAAATGGTATAAAAGCTGTCTTTCTCATTCAGTTTAGTCTTTGCCTTAATCAGTACACAATGAACTTACATAACAACTCTGTCACACTCCACTCTATCATTAGGAGTGAGTCATGTGTTAAGTGAGGTGAAGTATATAGCTGGTTTGGTGTTGGGTAAGGCGTACTTATTTCTACCAGATTTGTAGTTGGAATGGCTTTCAAGGAACCAAAAAGCATTCACTTTTGCTGATCTTTTGGGGAAATAAATGATTTTTTAATCTTGGCTTTGATGTGTTATTATCAAGTAGTAAGCTGAAAGATGGATGCTGGTTAAATATCGAGGAAATAAAACTAATATCCTTCTTCTTAAAGTTAATTCTTTCTCCCATTTTACAACTAGTAAAAATAAATCAGTGACAGGCTGTGAGTGTGGAAAAATAGAAGTAATAAAATGGAGGACACACTTAACCAACCACAAGTCCATTTGCTTGTTTACACTTTGCCTATATGTTTATAAATCTAGGGTCATGATGCTTTATCTTTCCAGCATACACAGCATGTAATTCCACACGGGTTATTGCATAACCACCCCTGATTTTGTTTCACGATGCAGTGTTATTGCCATGTTAAGTTGGCAGTCGACTAATTTAAGTTTGCTGCAGAATATATTTTATTTTCACAGGATTTCTCATATGAAGTATTTTAAATTAGATTTTCTCATGCATACTATTTTGGGTACCCCTACTGTGCATTAAAGTAGGTCCATGATTATTTTCCCGAGTGCTAAAGAATCTCTTCTCTTATTGCATGTTTTGAAGTAGAATTTTTTTCCCTATCTTGCTTTCTGCATTTCCTTTACCTCAAACTAATTCTACTTAATAACCTTCTAATCTTGTTTCCATAATTTTATTACCTGCTTTAGATATTTCACAGTCAATTCCTTTAAATTTCATTGTGGCTTCATTTGAATTGCAAGGGGGAAAAATCACTGTTGTGTTCATTTTAAAAATTTGTCCCCTTATTATTCTGACTTGTCTGTCTTTACCTATTTCTATTTTTAATTTATTATTGTTTTCATATTATATCATCCTTCTGAATTTGTTTTTTTCAGTGTTGTGGTAGGGAATAGTTCTCCATGAGAGAATTTTGGATTTAGTTTTTACAGAAAGTGCAACAAATTCTTTATTGTCTAGGTTACTTGAAAAATAGTGATGATAACGCACATCTGTAAATATATGTATTAAAACTGATTCTTCTTAGCACTCCTGGATTATTTAAAAAAATTTTAGCACACATTTTTAGAAGTACATGTATTTTCTATGGGAGGAATGACTGCATAATTCAATATAATTTTATGAAACAGTTTCAGTAATTTTCCCCACCCTGAAATGGGAAATAAAAAGGACTCCAAACTGAAGCATCAGAAAGTGATAGTTAAGGCAAAATAATCTACAAATGGACTGGAAGCCCATACGGAGTACTTAATATTCCTGTCTCCCTGTGCTTATGTTATAAAAAAATGTACATTTAATTTGAGGAAAATCTACTTCAAACGACTGAATTTTAGAACTGGAAAGTTGTTTTAAATGGTTTAGTATACTCCCTCTGTTGTACAAATAAGTTGACTGAAGCCTAGAGAAATGATGTTGACTTGCCTAAGTTAGTTGAAGTAAACTAACTTTTGGGTCCCTTGAAAACCACCAGTGCCTTTTCTTCTCTAACACATGCTCCATTTCTTTCACAACATTGGGAGATATACAAACAGATGTGCGGGTAGGTCAGTAGGTAGATATTTTTGGTTAGTAGGTCATTCTATACAATTTTAGAATGTCAAATGCATATAAATCATAACTTAGCTTAAAATGTTGAGGGAAGGGCTTTTATTAATTTTAATGTGTGTAAGATGTGTCTAATGGCGGAAGGTACTGTTTCTTCTTCAGAAAGTGAGTAAGGCTATGTAGAAAATAAAAAGGGTGATGTCATTTTTAGAAGGTGATATGGTGGGAAGTAGGGTGCTTCTAGAAAGCAAGTAGTCAAGTAGAACATTTGTGAAGAGGTGATATTTGAAATTTCTAAGTGTAAACCAGCTCTTTGAAGAGCCAGGTAAGAGCATTGCAGACAAGTAACAAAGTTCAAAGTTGTAGGCAAGAGCAAGTTTGTGTTCACAGTAAAGAAGAAAGGCTAATGTGACTGGATTATATCAAACCAGATGGGAAAGTGGGGACAAAACTTAGCTTTATCAACCAAAGTACAGAGTTTGCATTTTCTTCCTAGAGAAAAAGAAGGGACCCCAAGGAGAACACAGGATTAGGGGAAAGTCTAGGGGACTAGACTATAATAGGGAAAACTATTGCTATGTTTTAGGTAGAGAAGATGGTTTGGACTTGGGAGTGGTTGTGGGAATGTAAATATTTATATTGAAATTATACACTTAACCTTCTTTAGAAAATTCTAAGATAGAAAATTCTCTAAAGTTGAGAATGGAGAGGCCCTGTTTTCCATTTTTGCACCATTAGTATCTAGCGTATTGCCCTACTCACAGTAATGTGCAATGAATGTCAGTTGAGCTCAGTGAGACATAGTCTCCATTTTAATTGGATGTGGATTCCAAAATGGATTGAAAGTTTGTTCCATTAGCATTTTTATTACTTCTTGTCCTGAGAACATACTTGCTATGATTTCTCCATCAACCTACTGGTTATGGGTATTCTTGGTATATTTATACCCAGAGAGTGAATGAATAATACTCTCTCAGCTTGAAAATGAATGTTTAAATGAAATATACATGTTGTTTTGTGTCTTTTTATAAAATGCTTTTGCAAATGCCCATGAAAATGCCAGCATGGGTGAATTTTGTTCTATTGGAAATTCCACTGTACTGGGTGATTACGTGCTTTTGATTTGCTTGTTAATGATACAAGTGACTTTGAAAATACTATGCAGTTGAGACTAGACAGAGTGAAGTATAGGAATTGATATTGGTTGCAATGACCATTAGAAGACAGTGTTTAAAAGGATTCTCAGTTATTTGCATTTTTAACCCACTGGTTTTGTGTTTTGGGGGAAGGGATTGCATTGCATATTGTCTTTTTTTGCTTCAGGTTGGCTTGCAACAAAGAAAGCTAGACAAGTTTATAAAACTAGTTCAATAAGTTTGTTAAATATAGGGCCCTCTCAGGGGCGCCTGGGTAACTCATTGAAGCATATGACTCTTGATTTTGGCTCAGGTTATGATCTCACAGACTGTGAGATCAAGCCCCGTGATGAGCTCTGTGCTGACAGTGTGGAGCCTGCTTTAGAATTCTCTCTCTCTCCCTCTCTGTCTGCCCCTCCCCCACTCATGGGTGTGTATGTGCACACATGAGCATGTACGCATGCACTCTCTTTCTCGAACAAAAGTAAATTTAAAAAAATCAGGACTCTCTGGTCCCTGTAGTCTCTGGGATTAAGATTCCTTATCTGTAAAGTGTGAAAGAGTTGATGTGGGCTTTCAAAATGTTTCTCAATGCTAGGATTTTGTGTTGTTGCTAATACATACTCAATTTCTCACTGATCTATCATCAAAAATTTTAAGGAATGTGTAGAAAATAGGTTTCAAACTATGGTATCAGTAATAGTATAATCTTACATTCGTATGTCATCAGACTTACAGTGTATCCCATGTCCATATGAAACAAATCATGTGAAGTCGTTATGGAATTTAGTTTGTAGATGTTAAATGTGAGCATTTGGTGCCTTGCTGTCTCATATGGGCCTGTAATTCAAGGGATTCTCCATGGATTTCCCTATGGCTCCAATGGAAAGTTTCTGCCAAATGAATAAAATTTAACACAAGAAGTCTCTCACTCTCTGTTTTTGTTTTCTTTTTTACAAATTACTAGAAAAACCATTTTGTCAGAAAGAATATATTGTAATTTTTTCTTTATGTGCTTAGTAGTAAATTTTACGTAGATTGAAATAAATTAAATCAAAATGCATTTATTATGAGACACTTCCTGTGTTTAAATCTGGGTGGATGGAAATTCATTAGATATTAAGGACAAAAACATAAAAAGTGAAAAGAAAGCAGATTGTGATAAATGCTTTTGAGAAGTAGTACTCTTTTATATTGACCTTGGGTGGTTTCTTCTTTTCTCAGCAATCTCTTGACTGTGCGCCTTTCCCCTCATTTTCTTCATTTCAGTCACTGTCTCTGGGTGAAGTTGTTCATTCCAAGAATCCAACTATATAGTGATGAGTTCTGAACCTCTTAATCCAACGTAGTATTTATTAAGCTAGGGAGCCAACAGTGAGCTTGCAAACTGATTAGGGAGGCACAGGTTGTAAAAATAATAATTTAATTATAATTAAAATTGATTTTATAAAGGAGATATAGTGAAGGGGCCTCGATTTGAGAGGCTGGGGTGCAGGAGAACTATGCCTGATAAGCTTACACATAAGCTATATTTGAATGAATAGTAGGAGTTTACCAGACAGAATTGTAGAAACAAGTGCATACTTTGGAGAATAATAAAGCAAGAAAATATTTGAGGCCAAAGGCACAGCATATGTCTAGAGAATAGTTCAAGGACAGAACTAGGACCATAGCTAGAAACTCTGAGAAGATACATTCTGGTCCCATAGAAGGAGGAACATCTAACTTAGGAGAGCTGCCAGATTAGAACTGGGTGCCCATTGAAGATTTTTCAACCGTGGATTTTTAAGGCTATTAGAGAGAATTTAGGCAATGGAAATGGAAAAGGACTGGTTCAGACAACGGTGAAATCATTTCTAATGCAGAGGAACACTCATTTTGTCATTCTTCCTCCGGAACCCACAGAGAAGTGTAGAATTTTAAAAATTGTAATTATCTTGGTTTATTTGGCTCTAGTATCAATTTTGAATCCTGAAAATGTCTTATACATTTATCCTGATTTTTTTGATCATTGTCTTAACTCCTCTGAAGTAGGAACAGATCTCAATGCCGTTTCACTGAAATGGCGGAAGTTCAGAATTTCCAAGTGACTCTCTGGATCTGAAATTTTCAACATACATAGTGGGAGAAGAACTTGAAAAGTCCAGAACTGTCTATAATTAAAATTATAGTCTGTTTGTCTTTAGGATGGTTTATATGCCCTTAAATTGCATTTTAAAAAGTAGGTCCTTCTCCCTTGCTCATGCTCTGTCTCTCTCTCAAAAATAAATAAACATTAAAAAAAAATTAAAAAGTAGGTCCTAGCAGAAGTTTTTTTAAAAAATATATTTGATATTTCATCAGTAAACACTAAAAAGGGAAGTTGAAAATATGTGATAAGTTGAATTGGTAAGAGGTCTGTCTGTAGTTGCTTTATATTATCATAATTAAAGCTAGTCAGAAGGTGGCAGTCAGCTGAGGTTGAGTGTTGTAACATTTTATTTTTAATTCAGAAACTTCAAGAGTAATTTTAAAAACTAAATAATGAACCAAATAATGGTGTTTCCTTGATTTAAAATGAAAATACAGGGGCGCCTGGGTGGCTCAGTCGGTTGAGCATCTGACTTCGGTTCAGGTCATGATCTTGCGGTCCGTGAGTTTGAGCCCCGCATCGGGCTCTGTCCTGACAGCTCAGAGCCTGGAGCCTGCTTCAGGTTCTGTGTCTCCCTCTCTCTCCGCCCCTCCCCTGCTCATGCTCTGTCTCTCTCTCTCTCAAAAATAAATAAACATTAAAAAAAAAAATGAAAATACAATTTTGGTGAGTCTTTGCAAGATTACTTTGAGATAACAATTCTGTTTAATGCTTAAGATCAAAATATTTTATTAAAATATCAGTATTCGTGTCCCTTTATTGCTCGAAGGACAGAACAGACATGTCACAGGTGTATAATTAGAATAGGATGTTTATAAATGTCATTCCAAACTACTTCATTTCTCACCTGTGATTTTTATTTTTATTTTTAAATTTGTCATTACTACAATATGTCTAATAGGTTAATATTATTTAATCTTCATACCTGGTGTGTATTTTATGTGAAATATTTTTGAAAGCCTTTTGAAATTAAAACTTATCGTGGCAAATATGGGAAAAATAGGGAAGGGATTATTTAAGCTAATCTGCAAAGAATAAAGGAAAAATTAAAGGATTGTTATATCTCCAAAAGAAATACAGTTGATGGACAAGCAGTTAAGTGATAGGAAATAATTTTCATAAAAGCACAAAACATCAGCCTACTTAAAACATGAGAAACTCTAAAACTACAAGGAAAACAGAATATAAAGACCAAGAGATATGAACAAATAATTCCCCAAAGAGGAAATAAAACAGATTTTAAAAGATAGGTAAACATAGAATTTCCTTAGAAATAAAGAAATTCAAATTCAAATAACAATAAATTCCCTTAAGCTACTCTATCATTTATCGCAGTAATTCTCTTGATAATATATGTTAGGGAAATATTTTATCTATGTTTAAGATTATCAACAAAGGGTAATAATTGGAGCATACGATAGCTATTTATTAGAGGCAAAAATGGGAAAGCATCTAAATGCCTGAAAAAGGGAAATGATTGTTATTGTTATCGGTATTCCCATCTGATGAAATATTTAAAATCCTAAGTTAAATTTATAAAGGATATATAATAACACAGACAACTGCCTATGTTACTGTACATGAAGAGTGATTAAATTTTACAAAATAACCACATCATTGAAAGAGCAAAGCAAACCAGGAAGCAACATTAATAATAGTTGTTTTAGCTTTTTGAACTCTTGTAGCCATTTTTTTCCCAGGTCTAATATTTTCCATTTATATTTTCTTTAATGAGTATACTTATTATGAAGGAATATATATATATATACTTGATAAATTGTGAAAGAACAAGTGTCTTAAACTATAATTCAGGTAGTGTGTAGAAAAGATGGCAGGAAAATTATTATAGTAAACAAATAAGTATCCAAAACTTGTATGATGGAACTTAACATGTAAAATTTCAGATATAAAAATTAAATGAGATAGGAATAAAAAGAGAAAGGCATCTTGCCTGAATTCTCTATTAAATACCTTATTTCTGTGATGAATTCATCACATATAATAACGCAGGCATTTACTTAGGACTTTTGTGTCCTGAGAAATTCTCATGGAATTCTCATTTAATCCACAAAAGCCAGGTGGGGAGATTGCGTGACTGTCTCTATTTTCCAGAAGAGGAAAGTGAAGTCACGAAGCTGTAAGATAAATTACCCACGGCTTCGGTGCTAGTGAATAGGACAGGCAGCATTTGAACAAAGGCACCTGACTGCACCCTCTGTGTCAACAGAGGACATGAACAGAGGTATTTTCCATTTCATAGATGCTTTGTTGGTTTACTGATACATGAAATAAAATATCAAATACACTGAAAGTTGGGCCTCACTTCCCTTTTTCTATTCCCATTCCCTTGGGGGTTAGGTTTTCAAAATAAGGATTTGGGGAGGGCACAAACATTTTAGACCATAGCACCGACCGCATTTCCTTATAACTCTAAAAACAAAAAAGAATACTATTGTTATAAAACATACAAGATTATAAGACATTTCACAGTATTAAAATGATTAAGTCAATTCAAGTAATGTGGTATGACCTGACTCCAGGGTTTTGAAAATTTCCATGAAGAAAAGTATTTGGTGTCATGCTGGGCACATCTGTGCTCATTAATGATAGTAGTGCTATTATTGAAGCTCACTGTTCAATAATTATGTCTCTGCACCGGTGCTGGGTGTTTTTATGTATCTTTTGTTGTGTTGGTAATCTAACACTGTGTGGAAATAATATCCTCTCTATTTTACACATGTGGGATTTAAGGTATCAGGAGCATACGTGACGGTATTAAAACCCTATCCGTAGCAAGTTGGCAGAGCAAAGATTTGAACCCCCTTTGACTCTAAAGCCTATGATATGTTTATGGTTTGCCTTGTGCTTTCAACTGTACACAGTAACTAAATGTGAGCCTGGTGAGTCCCCAGTAGTGACAAAGACCTAGAATGCTGGTATTTTGGAGCACTGCTGAGGGAGAAACGCACGCACCGAACTCTCATAATCATGCACTTCAAGGCTGCAGGAAGGAAGGGCAGCTTGAGGTCATCAAGGGAGGGAGAGAGCCTGAAAGATACAGAGAAAGACAAGGAGCTCATGTGAAGAGGAATGAAAAGCAAAGATAGGAGACAGGGCATCAGACCTCACCCCACACAGTGGTCCTGACATTATCTCGTTTACTCTTTCTGATAACACAGCAAGGGTATCCTTGTTTGCGGAGTGAGGAAACTGTGGCTCAAAATCAAAGAATCATGAAAGTAACCCGAGTGGCCTTGCTCCAGAGGTTCCTGCACTGGCTGCAGTGCCTCCCACAACAAAGATGGTCAGTCACTACTTTTATAATAAAAGGATGACTGCCGAAGGATGGACTGGCCTTTAGTTAGTTTTACTCTTTCTTTTTCTCATCTCTGCTACCATTTTTTTGCATGGGAATTGAATCCACTTTGTTTTAAATTATAACTAGGTGATGATTTGCTAAGAAAAAGGTACAGGTAAGTACTGCCTCTGTTCGTTGGGGCTGCTCTAACAGCACAGCATAAACTGGATGGTTTATGAAGAAGAGAAATTGATTTCTCACAGTTTTGGAGGCTGAAAGTCCAAGATCATGGTGTAGGCAGATTCAGTGTCTGGGGAGGCCTACTTCCTCATTGACAGTCTTCTTACTACGCCCTCACATGATGGAAGGGGCAAGGTAGCTCTCTGGGGTCTCTTATAAAGAGACTAGTTCCATTCATGAGGGCTCCATGATTTCAACATTGAACTTGTGGGTGAAGAGAGTGGCGGTACAAACATTCAGACCATAGCAACAATTTACTAGGCGTATTCTTTCGAATCTGTCTTTGTATAGGACTCAAGAAGCTACAAAAGCAAGATGATAAGAACTGAGATAAGCTTTAGTTTAGGGAGTAGGGGGTGTAGTGGATTTTGAATGTGGCTCTCCCAGCCCCTCTGTTGATTACTCCCTGAACGTGGTCTGCCTTTTGCCAGCCTCTCTGTTCATCAATTTCTTAATCTAGAAATGATTGCTACTGCCTCAGCTCGTGAGGATTTATTTACAATTCTGTAAAATAACTAGCATGTCATGTACGCTCAATAAATTAGAACAATGGCCATATTATTTTTAAAATATAATAGAACCCATAATAATATCTTGGAAAATGAATGAATCCTATATGTGTGTATATATATATACATATATGTGTGTGTGTATATATATATATATATGGTATATAAAAAAGAGACAAAAATTAGGAGGAGAGGAGACAATAAAATCTAGATGAAGAAAAAGAGGAATCTGTATCCACCAACGTGCAGACAGAAAGAACAGAAAAGAAATAATTGCTTGCAAGAAGAATGAGTACTATAAGTAACATGTAATTGGGAACAGAGAGAGAACGAGCAAGGAAGGCAGAGGGGGGAAAAAAGAGAGAGACTGTTTTCCAGTCTTAGCTATTTGGATTTGGTGATTGAACACACTTTGAGATTCTTGTTTATGTTCTGCCTTCTACTTAATTGAAGACAATTGTTCCTGAAGTTTGCTACCCTGCCATTAACTCTTCTGTGCCTCTGTGACACATCTGTGAATGAATACCTTAGAAGAGTCCGTTGAGGTGGTGTTGGAAGGCAATGAGAAGACTCAGAGCTCTTCCTAGGAAGAGAGTATAAGCATTTGGCTCTCGGAGCCACCTCTTTGCATTCTCATTACCACTGTAAGTTAGTCTCAGAGGCACACACTCCCTTCCTTACTGACTTCCCCTGAGTTCGAGACTTTATGTCTACCCTACATCTTCCCTTACAACCCCCTTGTCTAGGAAATGACACTACTCGCCTCTGTACTTTTGATTAGGTCACACTCTTCATCTAGTGATATCTTTCCTTTCATCTTTTGGTGGTAAAGCTCCTCAGATTGATTGAAGCATAGTGCAAAATTATTTTCCTTTAGACAGTGCATTTGATTTCTATTAAATATATACATTATTTACCCTTATAGTGAGTTGTGGGGCTTCTCCCTCCCTGCCCCTCCTCCCATTCCTTCTTTCTCTTATGTCTTTTTACTTTCTCCCTAGTCTCCCTTCTCTTCCTCGCCCCCTTCTACTTCCCACTCTTCATCCGACAGTCTTCATTAACCTCTCAGTGTTTTTCTGGCATCTCATAATCTTTCTGGAAAGAGTCGTGGGAGAAATAAATGCAATAAGACATCCTGAGACTTCCTGTCTTCCTTTTCACTTAAGCACAAGGACCTGACCTGCTGTTTCTCTAATCTCCTTTGCACCAAACACCTTCCTTGCCACTTGCCCAATTCAGGGCAAATTTTTGGTCTCATGTTCACATAGGGACACATAGGGGACCTGCCAACCTCTAAGTGAACCATCCAGATTGATCTCCTGGGTATCCCTTTCCTCATTCAGTGGGTCCACCTGTTTTCTTGGCCAGTAACTACCACACATTTGTCACATTGGGTTTGTCTCAATAAACCAGAGCTTTTATTAAATCAGGATGCCAAGAGCACAAAAATACAAAGCAACAAAACTAATAGAAGGGAAGGGGAGAGAGATTGGTTTCAAAGATTAAGAGCAAGGGCACCTGGCTGTCTCAGTTGGTAGAGTGTGTGACTCTCTTGATCTCGGGGTCATGAGTTCAGGCCTCACATTGGACGTAGAAATTACTTAAAAAAAAAAAAAAGAGTAAGAGCATTACCTGAAATGCAAGGGATGCTCAGAAACAGACAGCAACCCTTCCTTCAGAGAAGCAAAAGGGAACATTCCCTTCCATATTTTTAATCCTCCCAGGTCTAGTTGGCATACATTAAAACCTCTCTTTAGCAGCATCTCCTTTGGACAGCCAATCTAAATCGTGACCATCGCATTACCCACTACCCTGTCTTATCGAGAGTTCATTACTCACCTTCCTGAATAGAAACATTCCATAAAGGGCTTGCTTCAGTTCCACTTTACCTACCTGGCTTGTTGCCATAAGATATCACCCAGCTCAGCCCAAATATGTCTGCCATCTTCCAGGGTTCCCCCTGCTCCAATCATCTGAATCTTTAAAAAAGATTAGACAGTTGCTTCTGTGTATTGGTAATGTTCTTTTTCATGATCTGGCTCCTGATTATATGACCATAGCCACTTTGTGAAAATTCAAGTGATACCCTTACTTGTCCCCTTTACTCTATGTATATTCAACTTTGATTATAAGTCGAACAAAAACCAAGTAAATACATCCATCCAAGTATGATGCACTTAGCCAGTGATACCTTGCATCTCCTCAAATTTATATATCTTTTGCACTTAAAGTATCTCCATAATCTCCTCTTTCCTCTACTAAATTGGAACTGTTTCAAGGATAAATGTTGCATTTATCTTCCCCTTTCTCCACTGCCAGTATCACTATATCTTAAGTGTATTAGGCACACACACAATATATGTCTCTTGGATTGGATACATTAATCCATTGTTTCTTCTTTTCCCAGACTATTGAATTTATTCCAAAGTACAATGGGGTATAATAGATTTTAGTCAAATTGCATTAGTTTGAACTATTGTGGAAGTAGCATATCTTTGAAGATACAATTGATATCTGGGTTATTTGTCATGTTGCAAGGGAAATTCGGAGATCTAAAACCAGGGCTGCCATGTTGCGTATATTCATAGTGACCTCACTGTGAATGACAACCTTGGAAATTTTGGAGTACACAGCATGTGTGGCCATTTACTGCAGCCTGCCTAATATCACTCTTAAGGTGAGAGGATACGAATAGACAGGTGCCTGGTGACCTATGCTGGCTAGATTCTAGCTTGTGCTTGCAGATGAAAAATAGTAGCCACATAGAGACATTGGTAATTCATTCCTGTTATTGAATGTGTATTTATTAAATCCCACAGTGTGCCAGGAAATAAGAGAGTGAGTCACTGTGATATCTGGGGAAAGAGCTCTCAAGATGGAGGGATGGCAAATAAAGACTAGGAAACAAGCATCTTTGTTTCTCCAATGTTTCAGGCAAACAGCAAGAGGCCAATGTACATTGAATAAGTGACCAAGAGGGAGAGTAGAAGGAGACAAAGGAGATGAGGTCAGAGAATGGTGTAAGATGCTGGGTGAAGGAACTCCCTCCTGACTATGTCAAACAGTGTAGTCCAGTGTAAGGGACATTCCCTTCCCCAAGTCAGCTGTAGAATGATGGGCTTTGACTCCCATTTTAATAGGATCATTCTGACTACTGTGTACCCTTTAGGGTCAAGGGCAGCAGTATGGAGACTGGTTAGGAGGTAATTGCTGCAATCCAGAGTGACATGATGGCTTGAGACAAAGTGGTAACGGTACAAGTCAGACAATTCTGGATCTATTTAGATATCTGATGTCCTCTGCCAAGGGGAACTATTTTAATGTGAATGTTAAGTTCTCAGTGTTATTTTATAAATAAGATTTTCATTTGCCTTTCAATGTTTTTTAAAGCTACATATGAATGATTTTCCCCAAAGAGAATTGTATTATCATGACACCTATTACAGATTGTTTTAGCTCTTTAATTTAGTTACATTGATCAGAAGAGTGAATTTTTCTTTTATTTTAGTAACATATGCCAGTCCCAACTAATCTAGGACGGTTTATATGCAGAACTTTTTACAAAGCAGTATTTGAGCCTTAGGCTTAAGGCCAGCTTATATTGTTATGGATTTCTACCTTTCAGGCAGTTTTCTAAAGCCAGGAATTAATGAAGGATTGATCTTCACCAGTTTGTCTTACTGAAGTATTGGTAAAAATCTACCAAGTTGCTTAAATGGTTCAGCTAGAGAATTTTCCAGAAGAGGAATGATATAACTGTAATGCAAAAGCACTTGAATCTAGAACTGTCAACTGCTTTTTCCCTTTGCCTTTTTTAGCCCAGGGAGAGACTTCAAATTTTTGTATCTGACCTCTAGAGAATGCTTTCTCTTTAAATATCTTCTTCTGTATTTCCCTACTTAGATTACTTTTTTTTTTCATTGTAATTTCTCATCTTGTTTTCGCCTTTGTTAGTCTTTTAATTGAAGACAATTAAATAAGATGATGATAATTAACTTGGGTCAGACAAATTATAAACCCAAGAAATAATGATAAAGCTTGGTAGTACAATACATACATGAGAACAAAATATATTTTACTTAAGATTTTCATAGTTTATCTGAAATTCGGCTCAATTAGCAAACATAAAGAATGTGTTTGTTTACTATATATGGAAGAGAAGTGATTTCTTATAGCTATTCTACATATGAAGGATAAAATTCTTAAATCTCCTTATTTTAAGACTTCGAAAGCGTAAACTTGTACTTACTGTATGTATCTTATTGATATAGATGTATCTCTCTATCTACGTGTGTGTCACCTGGTCATTATTTTTTGTAATATAGGGAAGAATATATAGGTGATTGACCAAAAGACCTCAATCTAACTGGTAACTAATCCAGACAGGGTATCCAGATTATGGTACAAAACATTTATTTTGTTGTTCTTATCAGACACTGGTACTCAAACTATGGACAGTGGAGTAGCAGCATCAGTAGAAACTTGTCAAAAATGAAAATCATATTCATTACTCCCTTGTCGAATGAATTTGTTAGAGTAATGAATATACAATGGGAAAAAGTCTCTTCAACAAATGGTGTTGGGAAAACTGGACAGCTACATGTAAAAGAATGAAACTAGAGCACTTTCTTTCACCATGCATAAAAATAAACTCAAAGTGATAAAAGATCTAAAACCTGAGGTAAAAGACCTGAAACCATCAAAATCCTAGAAAAGAACACGGCAGTAATTTCTCTGACATTGGCCATAGCAACGTTTTTCTAGCTATGTCTCCTGAGGCAAGGGAAATAAAAGCAAAAATAAGCTATTGGAACTACATCAAACTAAAAACCTTCTGCACAGCAAAGGAAACAGTCAACAAAACTAAATGACAACCTACTGAACAGGAGAATATATTTGCAAATGACATATTCAATAAAGGGTTAGTGTCTAAAATATATAAAAAACCCGATATAACTCAAAGGCCAAAAACTAAATAATCCAATTGAAAGTGGGCAGAAGACATAAACAGACATCTCATCCAGATGGCCAAGAAAAACGTGAAAAGATGCTCAACATCGCTTACTATCATGGAAATGAAAATCAAAACTACAATGAGATATCACCTCACACCTTAAAATGGCTAAAATCAACAACCCAAGAGACAACAGATGTTGGCAAGGGTGTATAGGAAAAGGAACCCTCTTTCACTGTTGGTAGGAACGCAAACGGGTGCAGCCACTGTGGAAAACCTTATGGAGGCTCCTCAAAAAATTAAAAATAGAACTACCATATCATACAGTAATCACATTAGTTGGCATTTCCCCAAAGAATAGTAGAACACTAATTCAAAAGAATATATACTGTGTTTATTGAAACCTTATTTACAAAACCAAAGTATGGAAGGAGCCCATGTCCATTGATAGAAGAATGGATAAAGAAGAAGTGGTATATATATATATGTATATATACACACACACACACACAATGGAATATTATTTAACCATAAGAAAGAATGAAATCTTGCCATTTGCAGCAACATAGAGCTAGAGAGAATAATTCTAAGTGAAATAAGTCAAAGAAAGACAAATACCATATGATCTCATTCTCACTCATATGTAGAATTTAAGAAACAAAACAAGCAAAGGAAAGAGAGAGACAAACCAAGAAACAGACTCTCTAACAAATTGATGATTACCAGAGGAGAGATGGGTAGGGGGTGGGTGAAATAGGTAATGGGGAATCAAGAGTACATGTATCTTGGAAAAATAAAATGCAAATCATGGGTTCTACCCCACTTAATCTGAATGGGGCCTAGCACTCTGCTCTATCAAATCTTCCAGGTGATTCTGATGTACACTAAGGCTTGTGAACCACTGAAAAATGTTACCTTTTAGGCCTTGTAGAATCCACTGCTGTAGATAGACTCCTCAAAGTGCCTGCTTTCCTTCCCACTCCCTGTAGTGTCCTGACTCCTCCTTGTAGTTTCCCCTCACCCCTCAGAGCCCAAATAGTTGTTCCTACTCACTGAGCCTCAGGATCTGGCTCTCTCAGTGGGCTCTCTGTAGATGTGTACATTCTTCAGTGAACAGCACCTGTATCTCTTTTGTTAATTTTGATCACTTCTGCTAACAGGGATCCAAAGACATTGTATAAAACAATTCATAACCCAGTAGTGATAAAGATGAGAGAATCGAGACCCACATCCTGTCACTCATACTATAAATGGGGTGCTATATTAAGAAAATTGTGCTGTATACCCCTTTATTCCTGCATAGTGAATAATGCCATTCCCTTTTATTCTTATAAGTGTGCTGGCTTAGAAAGTAAATTATATTATAGTAAACTGAAGTCATAAGCAATTCTAATACTGTTGGAAAGTGGTCAAAGAAGGATTTACTGAGAAGGAAGTGTTTTAAGGCATAAAAATAAAAGATGTCCAGTTATAATAGATAGGCAAGACAGGACTGGTGGTTGGGATGGGATAAGAGAAACCTTAGAGGCTAGAGTTGGGATAAATAAAGGTTTGAAACAACAGGTTACATTAGGGGAAGTAGAAGTGGTTCAAAGGGTCTGGAACCAGTGTCTGGTGGGAATAATAATAGATAAAGCTGGTGGAGAGAGTGAGTTGAAACAAAGTCTTCCAGAAGAAGTAAGAGCAAATTTTGTTCTTCATTATTCCCTCAAGGACTTACCAATATAGGGTCTTTGGATAGTTATTAAGAAGAAATCTAGGGACACCTGGGTGGCTCAGTCAGCTAAACGGCTGACTCTTGATTTCAGCTCAGGTCATGATCTCATGGTTCATGGGATCGAGTCCCACATCAGGCTTTGCACTGAGAGCAGAGCCTGCTTGGGATTCTCTCTCTCCCTCTCTTTCTGCCCCATCCCCTTTCACATACTGTCTCTCTCAAAATTAAATAAACAAATGTTAAAATTAAAAAAGAAAAGGAAACCTAGTGTGTCTCTATTTCCCTATTTATGTTGGTTCTCCATATTTAAAATATTTATTGTTCCTTTCCCCATCAATTTTGGGCTATATTTCAAGCAAGCAATCATCGTACAACATAACAGAATAATGATTCACTTTCAACTTCAATTCACATTTTCAAGTTCAGTTAAAAACAGACACCAAACGGTCCATACTGCATAATATTTTATGCCTTTATCATAGCAGAACACTAATGCTGGGATATTGAGATATATGGCCTGTCGAGAACAGAAAGGGGGGAATTATGCAAATACCTAATATGTTGTGGTGTTGTTTTTCTGAATGTTAATGTGATGAATGAATTCTGCTGTTAAAAATGATCATATGGGGATTTTTTCTGTTACTGTTTAGTAAAAATTATGTGTTTCATACGGTTTGTGGACCTTGCAAACTGTATAAGTTGTATTTTGCATGACAAAGCTGACATAAAGCACAAAGAAATGTTTTAAAATTACCATAAAAACGGTGTATTTGATTTTATACAACTGCTTACTGCTGTTATCCTTTTTTTGTTATTGTGGAACATTAAAGATGTGTTTGGCACTGACCGCTTAAGCCGCTTAGTATCATTATCTGCATCACATAAGCTTCTAGCCATTGTCCTCTATTTCTATGTGGATATAGATATCATATCCCTCTTTTCTCTTTCTTCCTTTTCTTTCTTTTTTTTTTTCAATCAGAGCTAGTGTATCTTCTTTACCCTCTATAGTCTGGAGTAATGAATTTTACTAAATAACCTTCATTATTCAGTTAATTGTTGCATTTTCCTAACTATTAATACAGAATACATTTCAGAGTTAATAGCTGTCTGGAAAGGAAAAAGAACAATTAATAAATTCCTACATTATCCTTTGTTTAAATATCACGTAGTAATTACCATATTTATTAATGCATTTACTTGGGTAAACATTATTCTTTGAAGGCAGGTGGCAATTAATATTATGTGTTAATTTTAAAAACCTATAATAAGGGGTGCCTGGGTGGCTCAGTCGGTTAAGCATCTGATTCTTGATCTTGGCTCAGGTTGTGATCTCAGGATATGTGGGATCGAGCCTTGTGTCAGGCTCTGTGCTGACAGCCCGGAGCCTGCTTGGCATTTTCTCTCTCTCCCTCTCTCTCTGTCCCTCCCCACTCAGGTTTCTCTCTCTCTCTCAAAAAAATAAATAAATAAAATATTTTTTAAAAAGCATTAAAAAGTAAAAATAAAAAAATACAAACCTATACTAAGAGTAACCGAAGAATGGGTTTTAACTTGGTATCCTCTACTAAGATATAAATGATGAAATACTAATTTTTCAGGATGCCATAGAGTATCTAATCTTATTTTACTGTTTTTAAACAGCATATACTTTCGGTTGAATCTCATATCAACAAATTTATAGTTAGGATACACATGGATTTCATAAGTAATGTGTTCTTCTGTTTATAATGTAACTGCACTTGGCCTTGAACAGCATGGGGGTTAGGGGCACTGATCCCTGCACAGGTGCAAATTGTGTATAACTTTTGCCTACCCCAGAACTTAACTTATTAATAGCCTACTGTTGACTAGAAGCCTTACTGATAACACAGACTGTTAACACCTAGTTTGTATACTATATGTTTTATATACTGTTATTTTTAGAATGAAGGAAGCTAGAGAAAAGAAGTTAAGAAAATCCTAAGGAAGAAGAAATATATTTACAGCCCTGTACTGCATTTGTCAAAAAACAAAACAAATCTACATATAAGCTGACCCATGTAGTTCAAACCTGTGTATTCAAGGGTTAACTGCATATACAAATCTGTTTCCTTAATAATCTTCTGACCTAGCAGTTATGTTTGTTTTGAGACATGGAAAAGGCACAGAATATTAGGGGACAAACTAAGAGAGTGATGTACAACTTTTGGGAGAAATAGCTGAGAGATCTCTAAGTTCTGGTCTTAAAGCTCTGTCACTTGATTTTAATAAGTAGGCTTAAAACCATAGGCTTATCTTTCCTCACCATTTCTTACCAATTTAAGTTTAGAAATGCTTAAATACGAGCAGTATCTGTAGCTTATTAGAGATTCTTAAAACAGAAAACGTCCTCTTGTATTTTAAGGACCAGTCCTTTTGGGTTAGAAGACTGTTATGCATTGATTTGGTGTTCATTTGAACATTCGTGTAAGAAAGGGCCAAACTTCATTTCTTATGCTATTAATAAATCTCCAGCTATGAAAGAAAAAAAAACCAAAAAGTCAGCCTGTTTGCCTATTTATATCCTTAAATTTGAACAATTTGAACCCAATTCTTTTTTTTTCTTTTCTTTTCTTTTCTTTTTTTTTTTTTTTTTTTTTTTTGTCCTTAGAGTCTGTTTCTGGGATAGCACCATATATCATTTCTTGAGGTATAGTTTCAAAGAGTAGTATAGCTCTATCTGCAACAATTCTAACCTTGCAAAGCTAACCTGAAAGTCATCTCAAAAATGTGAACTTGTTAGTATTTATTCCATTTTTAATAAGCAATCTGAAAAGAGTGAATAAATGCTAAGTGGACCTTTATATGTTCTTTCAATAATTATGGTGCTGCTTGAATATAAGAAATGGATATATCTCAATACATATAGCCTTGTCTGTACATTTGCATAAGAGAAGGTTTTTTTAAAGGACTAATCATTAAATTTAATTCTTTTTTGTAATATATATTTAAATGTATCCATTTTATTTCTTGGTGTGATAGTCCATACAGGATTTTTTTAAGGACAAAAAAGACCCAACTCTATGAAGGTACCAGACAGGTGCATTGGGATGTCCTGCAGTGAAGTTAAAGGCATATAAAATATGACCAAACGAAGAGACGTAGATGTACAGCATACATAAACCTTAGCTTCAAATCATGTTTACCGCTGTTTTTATACTTTCCTCTGTAGAGCCTTTAATGGCTTCACAGGATTAGATTTGTATTTTCCAAGCTGAAGCTCACTCGCTTTTATACTTTATAGGTCAGTTTCTTCTGGAAGAAGCTCGCCTCATAGAAGCAGCTGAGATGGCAAAAAAAGCAGCAGAACTGGACAGCACGGAGTTTGATGTGGTCTTCAGTGCTGCCCACATGCTCAGGTTAGTTTTGCTACTGAACCTTAGAAGACCAACACTGTCACTTTAGGAAAGCAATTAGGTATACTGATTCGTCTGTCATACCTCCTTGTTCCATATTCTTGAAGTGAATTGTGCTTTTTACCATGCTAAAATCAGTCAAGAGTATTTTATTCATCCAAGTCCATGCACACAGTATATGTAGGGCATATAACCATTCAGGACTCTAAAAAATCTCGAGACCCCTTTCCCCATGAAAAGGGAAATTCACATTCCCTCGTGATTCCCTTCACCCACATTCCCTTTCACATTCACACGAATCTGGCATGTGAATTTATTTTATGGTGCTTGGTGGTGGAGAGGATTGTCAAATACAAATATACCTAAGGCTTATCAAAGTCTCAAAATGGCCCTTTAATTAGCACTGTTGCTGTGTATTGAAATGATATATCTTTGTAGACCTTTTAATACTTCTATTTTCAGAAAGATATTATAAAGGGTAATTACAATAATAGCAAAGCAATTAAAAGGCAGATCGACAATTTTTGTTGTGAATATCAAAAGAAAGTTTAACGTATCCATAAATGATGTCCTAGGTTAAAGGAGAATGTTTTTAAGAAACTAATGTTTTATACAGTTTTTTTTTTAATTTTTTTTAATATTATTTTATTTTTGAGAGACATAGAGACAGAGCGTGAGCAGGGGAGGGGCAGAGAGAGAGAGGGAGACACAGAATCTGAAGCAGGCTCCAGGCTCTGATGAGCCGTCAGCACAGAGCCCAACGTGGGGTTCGAACTCACAGACCGTGAGATCATGACCTGAGCTGTAGTCAGCCGCTTAACCGACTGAGCCACCCAGGCGCCCCTATACAGTTTTTTAAAAAGCAGTATTTGTTCTATTAGCAATAGGGATATCCCTTCTCTCACAATCTTACCTGAATTTCACTTAATTAAATCTCTATCTAAATGCTTCATTAGCTGACATCCACACTATGGGCTCTGTGCTTGGCTCTAAGGATAGGTTTATAATTACGTAGATTACTCTTACAAGGGAAGAAAAATACCAAAGGGATTCCTTCACATTTTGATGGCTTTAAAACCTGGACTTTCAGGAAAAGTAGTTTTATTTCTTTTTTTATTTTGAGATCATTATAGATTTATATACAGTTGTAGGAAATAATCTAGAGAGATTTAGATTTATCTGTACAATTTATCCAGTTTCCCCAATGGTAATCATATTGTAAAATGCAGGAATTTGACATTGATAGAATCCACTGGTCTTACTGAGTTTCTCTAGTCATACTTGTACCCGCCCGTATGTATGCATGCATGTGCGGGCGTGCGTGTGTATCCGCGTGCTCCTATGTATTTAGTTCTGTGCTTTTTTTTTTTTTTATCACATGTGTATAAGTTTGTGTGTCCATCATCATAGTCAAAGTACAGGCTATTTCCAATGCCACAAGTATCCCTTGCGTTGTCCTTTTAGTACCACATGTCTTCCTGCTTAGCTTTTTATTATGTTTTATTTTTTAAATTTTTTTAACGTTTATTTATTTTTGAGAGACATAGAGACAGAGCATGAGCAGGGGAAGGGCAGAGAGAGAGGGAGATATAGAAACTGAAGCAGGCTCCAGGCTCTGGTGAGCCATCAGCCTAGAGCCCTACATGGGGCTTGAACTCACAGACCGTGAGATCATGATCTAAGCTGAAGTCGGCCACTTAACCAACTGAGCCACCCAGGTGCCCTTTATAAGTTTTAAAACTCTTTTTTTTTAATGTTTATTTATTTTTGAGAGACATAGAGACAGAGTATGAGCAGAGGAAGGGCAGAAAGAGAGGGAGACACAGAATCTGAAGCAGGCTCCAGGCTCTGGGCTTGAACTCACAGACCGTGAGATCATGACCTGAGCCAAAGCCGGCCGCTTAACCAACTGAGCCACCCAGGCGCCCCTATAAGTTTTAAATAAGAAATGAAAAGTCCGTTTGAGAGGAAAGAGTGCACTGTGAGGTTTCAGTTGAATGCACTCACTCCACATTTAACATTTAGCATTCCTAAAGCTAGCATCTGCAAAGAAAAACCAGCATTCATCAACTATTGGTATATTTATAAAATAAACTATAGCCAATCTGCAGGAGCCTTCAATGCAAGGATAATTTTTAAAGGACACTTCCATTTTCATGACAAGCTTGGGTGCTGTTGTAGAGAGAGAACTTGTTCTTCATGAATAAAACGCCATGCTTTTAGTCACAATAAACCATTTGCAAGGATGGATATGCCCAACTTTCTACAGGCTAATTCATCTTAATCATAATAGATACATTCATCAGTAAGGCATTTTGCTATCTATTAAGTCAGTATCTGAAATTCAAAGTCTACCAATGGAAACCCATTATAAGAGCATTACAAAAATAATGTCCTTGTTAAATATATCACTCGTAACTTTTCCTTAGTTACCATAGTGCTAGAAACCAGTGGAAATTTCTTGTTATACATTGGCGATGTGGAAATCTTTAGGATTTATTTTTCAGAACCTTCTTTCTAGCTTTCTGCAGTCTGCATTCCTCATTAAGTTGCAGTCAATGCCTTCCTAATATTGATTGCAATTATGGCCACAGCAGCCCATCTGTAGCCTACCCAAATTAGTGGCAGTCCCTATGAATGTTTTTACTCCGTTTCTGCTTTTCCCCTTTTCCCCTTTATCAAATTCAAGTATTTCTTGAGTACTAACTGTGCAAACTGAATAGCAGCCTTTTCCCTTATTAATCAAGAGCATTTAGGACTTTGCTGAAAGGAATAAGAAAGGCTCCTGGTTTTACCTTGAGCGGCATTATAAAAATCTTTAGCTATCATGATCTTGCTTATTTAATGTTACATGTAACATTTCCTCTGGGAATGCCAACTTATTGTATATTGAGTTTGATATTAGTTCTTGCCTCAGAGCTCTGTTGTTTTGTAAGATACTTAGGAGACAAAATTGGCAGGGTTTGGTGAAGGAAAGAGTGTAAGGCAGGGTATGAGGGAAACAGCAGATGTCTCCCTGGTTATGTCTTGGTTGGCTGGATTAATGGCTACCCTCCTATCTAAAATCAGCAATTTAGGAAATGTTATAGTTTAAGGAATGGCTTGAACACATTAACTTCCCTTCCTTGGCTAATTCCCAATGAAATTGCCCAAAGAATCTTATTAATGAAGAAAAAATTACTTATACAAATGCAAAATTAAAAAAAAAAAAAAAGTCATTCCATCTAGATGAGACTAGATTGGGAGAGGCAAGGTCCTGGGGGCTAGCCATCAAGAGACAAGTCTTTATCTTATTGGGACCCTCAAGAGGCTTGAAATTTGAGAAATTTCCAACAGACCCATGTCATCTCTTAATAGTGGATAGTGACCTTTCTCTGTAGAATCAGCACATAGAAAGTTTGAAATATATGTTTCAAATTGTCAGTTCAGATAAGAATGACAAATCAGGTGTATCCAAGTAAAGAGCCCTCACAAAAACAGTGAGATTTACATTAAACCCAAGGGCCACTTAGAATATCTATAAATTCCTATTATTAAGGTAATTCCCAAGAACACTATGTGGTGTGAAAGAATTAATGCTGTTTACCAAATCTGTAGGCCTTCCACCTTCAATAAACATAATAGGATTGTACTTCTCTGCCCTCTACCAAGTCGAAGATCTTCATGGATCTTATTTGGATTGTTGAATGTGTGTGAATATGAGTATGTCACTTTTGAGCCAAAGCTGTTAAGAGTCCAGGCTTTTCCCTTTTCTGACTTGGAATTTGATCCTGAAATGACCAGAGGCGGACAAACCTCCCTACTCACCTGCACTGAATGAGTGAGTGAGAAATAAACTTTGTGCCTTATTCACTGAGATTTAGGGTGTGTTTATATTACCACAGTGTCACCTAACCTAGCCTAACTGACACAGAAAATATCTGTGAAAATGAAATAGGTAGTTTGAAAGAGGTACAGTATGCCATTAGAAAAGATTACTGAGAGATGAACAGGACCTCTGAGTTTATAGCTGCACTGGAGGCAATGTATACTTGTTAGACTAATTTATTTTATTATTATCTTTTAAGTGTTTATTTTATTTTTGAGAGAGAAAGAGAGTGTGCAGAAATGTGAGGAGGGAAGGACCAGAGAGAGGGAGTGAGAGGATCCCAAGCAGGCTCTGTGCTGTCAGCAAAGAGCCTGATGCGGTGCTTGATCTCACTAACGATGATCACAACCTGATCTGAGATCAAGAGTCAGATGCTTAGCCGACTGAGCCACCCCAGCACCCGACAGACTGATAATTTAAATAGAACTTACAGGTATCTTTTCAGAACTTAAATCAAAAGCACTAAAGACATCAAAATGATGACCAAAAGGATAAAAGATTGGAGGATGGATTGAGAACATTATATACATACTCATAATTACATATATGTTAGTATAATTATATGTAGTGTACAGGTATGTATATATACCATATATAGTATATATGTGGTATGTATATAGATGTGATATATAGTCTTGTATATATATAAAGATCGTGAATAGTTATATGCTATATATGTGTGTATATAGTCATATTTATATGACATATTTATAGTTTTATTTGATGTTGTATATATATAAATGTTAACATAAATGGGAAATTTCTGAAGGCAAGCAGAGAACACATTAGCAATTATCAACAAATAGAAGAAATTTCCAAGCTAGGATGAAGGCCTTCTGTCATCATATTGAAAACAAAACTGCTGAAAATAGATTTCCTCCGAAACTTGTCTTCGTGTCTGGGTCATACTTTTTAGTTGCACACTAAAGAATTCTCTCTTGCCAGTTTAAGCAGAAGCAGGATTTATTAGGTGAGTATTTTGTAGCCCTCAAGCTCTGTCTTGGGCTCAAGAGCACTCTACACAGTCAGAAATAATGCCCAACCATCTAGCTTTCTCTGGGACTCAGCAACTTTTACAGTCCCGAGCTCTACCACCACTACCCACAAGGAACCAACCAGAACAAGCCCCACATTCATTAGATGGTCCTCCTGGGTGCAGCCGGCTCCCCTTTAGGCTTACTGCTGACCTCAGTTCTCTTGTGGCTGCATCTGATTGGTGAAACCTGAGTTTCATGTGCCGGACACTTAGCTACTAGAGAGTGGGAAGACGAAGGAGTTTCTGGCTTCTGCCTTCTTGGGAAGGTGGGGTCCACACTGTGGCTGATTACCAAATATATTTATAGAGAGGGTGGTCACAGATATCGAGTGGCCTCACATAATGAATATTAACCGTATGTGTTGACATTTTTAGTACTTCAAATAAAATGGGAGAAGTACTGGATGCTTCCAGATGAGGGATATTAAAAAGGAGATTGGTTATCATCGAAGGAAAATATCAGAGGAATTTAAAATGCGAGAACTCAGTAGAGTTATATCTAGAGAATCATATGCAGAAAGTATCAAATCAATTTTTCTATTAGGAGCATTTTGTATGAATGAGTTTATTCAGTGCTCTCCTAGAACTAGAAGCTAGAGAGAGCCCAAAGATCCTTGATACTAGGAGGAAGTATCAAGAGGCACTAAAAACAAACTTTACCTGATACACAGCATTCATGGGCTCTGGCAGAATTTTTTTTTTAATCCACTTACAGGGTATGGGAAGAACAAAGGTAGCGTTTTTTAAATATGTCCTGTCTTCCTGGTACTATATTTTGTTTTTATATCTGTTACTCTCTTGGTTATAATTGCACATAGATGAAGTAGACAACAGTGTCCCCATTTTACTTATGAAGATGCTGAGGCTTTCAAGGAGTCCTTATCTCCCACAGTTGGTAAAGCTTGGATTTAAATTTAGTGTATTCTGGCCAAGTCTAGTGCTGTTTTTACTGTGTCACATTAGCTCCCTCATGTCTTTACAATTGGGTGACTACACAGAGGCTATAGTTCTTGAATTTATTGTTGAAGAAAGGATCTATAGAGTAACAGGTTATCAAATGTGTAAATCCTAAATAGGAAGACCCTTCCAATATTATTAAATTATCTCTTTATGATAAATTTTAGAAAAGTAGATTTACAGTCATAGGAGGGAGAACTTCACATTTGTACTCTCAGAGAGATACTAAGTTTTTAGAATGGTGCAGTGTCTGACAAAGGACACACGTAAAGCTGAGCGAAGCATGAACTTCCCTTTTTTCCAGGACTAAGGGCCTGGATTATCATTGCTCCCTAAGGTAGTAAGGAAAGCACACCTGCCCTGCACCCACTGGTTCCCATTGCTTCCCTGATTTCTAGTGAGCTGACGGAGTATTTGAAAAAGAATTGTTGTCTTTAAATTCTGTACTGGACACCATCTTATATAATTAGATATGTTAAAAATAGAGAATTTAAGTATGCTAATTTCTTTATAAATTCCACTAGAAGTGACATAAAGTTGAAAAAAATTAAATGTTTATTAATTTATCTTGACAGAGAGAGAAAATATGAACAGGACAAGGGCAGAGAGAGAGAGAGAAAGAGAGAATCCTTAGAAGGCTCTGTGCTGTCAGCACAGAGCTGGACAGGGGGCTGTGAGATCCCACGAACCGTGAGATCACAACCTGAGCTGAAATCAAGAGCCAGCTACTCAACCGACTGAGCTATCCAGGCACCCTTAAAACTGAAATTCATAAGGAAGAAAGAAACCAAATCAGATTATTTCTCAAAGTGTATTGGAAATGTGTATATACACACACACACACATTGGAGATTTTTTTTTTTTTTTAACAAAGCTCTCTTAGGCCTTTCTTCTTTAATACTTCCAAAATTACCAAAAACCCCTTGACAAGTCATTGAATTTTTCAATTATAATTGTACCTTACTGCCAACTTTTGGTCCAGAGGGGGCTTATTTCAACTGAGTTATAATGGGTTGTCAGGTCTTTAAAGCAACTAAGGCAGCTAAGGTTGAAGGTTGCATCTTCTAACCCAGTGCGTCTCCAACATGAACATCTCGTGAATCGCTTGAGGATCTTGTTAAAATGCACGTTCTGATTTAGTATGTTTGGATGGTGCCTGAGGTTTTACACTTCTAACAAGTCCCAGGTGATACTTACGATGTTGGGTCTCAGACCCAACCTCAGAAACCTGCAAGCAAGTTCTGTCTTACCTGTCTTCTTTCCACCTTCCCAACTCCTTCTCCCCACCCAAGCATTATGAATGGAACATAAGTAGTTATTTACTATATGCGAATATTATAATTGGCATTGCTAATAAACATTTCCTCCCATTGAATTTTTCCAGTACATTTCATTATATAATCTTTCCAGACATGGGCTTAACCTGTCCTTAGCAGCCCTGAAAGATTCGAGGTCATGAAAGAATGAACTCAAACTCTCAGGACGCATCAAGAGGTTTCTAATTCAGGAATCTTCTGTGAAATTACATCATCAGCCTAGTCTTTTCCTTAACTATTGCTATATGTCTGCTTTACTTCACCATCTCTTATGTTTAGAACCAAGATGGATATCAACAGATCATGTAGCTATTTTTGATGTCTTGACACAGAAGTTTTCATTTACGATGATTTGATGGTCATAAACAATATCTTCTAGGAGTTCCATTAGAAGGATCTTTTCTTCTTCATTGTTTTTATGTATATGTGACTCTGGTTTTGCTATTTTAAGATTTTCCACACATTTTTATGTCTTTGTTTATTTCAGTTCTACTTCTATTCCTACTATACAACTTATCAATTAGAATTAAAATTCAGTGCTGCTTTGAATAATGTAATCTACACTTGAGTTTATCTGTTGGCAAGAACTCAGGAAAACTCAGCTACTGTTTCATTTTACTTTGATGATGTGAGAACAAACAGTTCTCTAGTTAGAAGGACAAGGAGTGGGACGCTTGGGTAGCTCAGTCAGTTAAGCCTGAGTCTTGGTTTTGGCTCAGGTCATGATCCCACAGTTTGTGGTTTTGAGTCTGCCATCGTTCTCTGTGCTGACAGTGTAGAGCCTGCTTGGGATTTCTCTCTCCCTCTCTCTCTGCCCCTCCCCGGCTTCCTCTCTCTCAAAAAAAAAAAAAAAAAAAAAGTATAAATAAACATAAGAAAAGAAGAAGGAGAAGATGATTCCTCCTCAAGTTATCATTGAGAATAATCACCAAGGCTTTAATGAAATATTATCTTTTGTATGAGTCAAACAGTGGTTATTATCCATATTAAATAAATTTTAATTTAGAATTGACAGTTCACAGCTACTAATACTCATAGTCTTCTAAATGTTGTTTGAGTTTTTGTTTTTTAGATCTTAAAGGAAGTAATTTTGAATTTAGCAACCTTTAATTTTATAATTCTCACAGAATACATACAAATGTAGGTAATTATAAATGATTCTCTTAATCAGATTCCTCTTAAACATTTCACAGAGTATATTAAGTTGTTATTTCATAACATAATTGACTCCCAACTTTCTTTTATATATCTTTTAAGAATATTGGGCCATAGGGGCACCTGAGTGGCTCAGTCATTTGAGCATCTGACTCTTGATTTGGCTCAGGTCATCATCCCAGAGTCATGGGATCAAGTCTCGCATTGGGCTCTGTGCTGAACGTGGAACATGCTTAAATTTCTTTTTTTCTCTTTCTCTCTCTCTCTCTCTCTGCCCGCCTCCCACTCCTGCCCCCCTTCCCAGCTTACATGATTTCTCTCTCTCTCTCTGTCTGCAATAAAAAGAATTAAAAAAATAATATTGGACCATAAACCTGTATTCCAAAAGATACTTTTCTATTCTAACCCAGGGAGGGGAATCAGGTACATGAGATATATTTCTATATTGTTTAACAGATATGTTTCATAGTCCGTGTGCAAAATAGAATTCTGTAATAATTAAATAATGACATTTGTTTGTGACTTTCATTGCTGTTTGTTTTTACTCTGAGCCCACCTTTTCACAGATAGCATAAAAATCTGAATTTAAAGGCTTTTAAAAGATAATCTAATCCAGTGAGTTTTTGGGAAGTTAAGGTTTACTTCATAGCCCAGTTTACAATTACCATCTAGGATTTTTTTACTTCCTTACCTTTCCTGGCCCTGAGGGACCACAGATAATGTGAAGAGGGGACGGGACTGTCTACATATCTGATTGGCAGGAGTTTACAATGAGATAGGGGCCTCCTCTGAATCTCCAGGTGATAAATCTATTATTGGCATAGATGATAAGGGATATAACTTTATGTTAATTCTTAGAGGCGTCATGTTAGATGGGGGTAGTCACCCACCTGGATCCGTGTAGCTTCCTGGTATGAATGATTTTTATTGTTCCTTATCTCATTTCTGGCTTTGTAAAGTTGCAGTCAGAACACAAGGATATCTACATCTGGCCTGGGGGTGCTACCTCTCCCAGTAGTAACTCTACATCATTTCCTGGCAGAGCTAACTGCTTTTCCTCTTTACCTACCTTCTGAGTCTTCTACTTGGACCCGTGGGAAACTTATGATTGCCCTCCGTATGTAATTGTGACCCTTCTCTAAACACGGGAGATTGTGGGGCTAGGCAAGTGAGTATTCAACACTGTTCTCACTTTTACTCATTCCTTATTTCTTTGCCTGTCCCCTGAGTTCTTCCTCTTCGCTCTTTTTTGGGGTATATGAAGCAAAACAGAACAGTGCATTTCATTCTGTTCTTAAAACTATCATGTGCTCTATTTGGTCTGGTTAAGTTTCACTTCTATCAATATGGGAAGTGGAAATGGACAGGAAGTAAAGCCTATAATTGCAAATGTTATCCATATTCTCCCCTTTTCAAGTCTCCTATCTTAAACTTAAACCATGTCTTTTAGACATTACAGTTAAAAAGCATGTTTTCTTCCTTTCTTCGTACTTGATGTAGAAAGTTTTGGAGTTGTCTGCCACAGAGCAATATATCACATATCGTCCTGATGCATACACATCAGTGTATACAGAGATATCGGCACGAGCCTGTGGTTCACATCCTAAGCTGTAGAGTCTGTGACTCCAGATCAGTCACCCACCAGCCCTGTAACCTTGGGGAAGTTATCATCTTCTCTAAGCCTCATTTTGAACATGTATAAAATGGGGATTGTAATAGCAATTACTTCATGGTGGTGTCGGAACTTGGAATTAATCAGTTCCTGGGTTTTTATAAGTGACACATAGGGAGAGGATTTAGAAATTTCCTGTCCTAAAAACAGAACAGTGAAGAAAGAAAGGGTATAGGTATTCAGGAAAAGTTATTCATCGGCTTCTTTAAATAGTTCTATCCTAACAGTCCTGGCAACCTGAGTTCTGCGGTTAGTCCCAACAGTTCAGTAGGTGAGGTTCTTGACAATTCAAGGATCCCCTGACCAACCACCAGAAGATTGCTAATTTCCTCAGTTTTCAAATGTTGAATAATTATTCAGTCATCTTTGCAATTAAAATTCATTAAGCAGTCCCGTGATGTTTCTTGCAAAGGTGAATAAGAAATACAGCACACACTGTAAAGTGGACATTGGACAGTTCCTCATGAGTTTTCTCTCTCATCTAGAGAATAAAACAAGAATATAAATGAACATACAGTAGGTCGGATTGACATACTTTCCCCTACCGTCTTAGATTGAAAATTAATTTTCCCAGTTATATGACAAATCTAATAAACTCTAATTTTTTTGTATTTCATTAGAATATCATCAAATTTACTCTTAGCTTAAGAAACTAAGACTTCTAAACTAGAATTGTCTTTGGGAACTAAACCACTAAAGACAATGAAGACTTTAAAAGCTAACAACCACATTTGGGGAGAAAACCTTTTTTTCCCCAGTTGTGTTCATTGTTATTTTAAAGGCATGTTATGTAGTGAATTCCTCAGTTTCTCTTTTGATCCTTATCTACCTGGTGAATTTAAATGTTCATAACGATGAATATTAATGATTGCGATACTTCCCATGTTAGACATGTATTGGTTGATTTTGCTTCAAAGTAACTTACTTCTTTATAGTATTAAGTTACTCTAATTTCCTACCTCCCTGCCTTTTATTTTCCTCTGGAGAAAACCCTTCCAGGGCATGACCTAATGAATTCTGGTTCAGATTTCCAAATGAATTTGAACCAAAGTGATTCTATAATTTGGTGGAGGGAACCTTCATTAAATACCCTAGCAAGGGAATTTTTACTGTTTCATACCAGACTAAAGTACATTTCTTGACATATTGAAATTGAACTTCCACATTTATGAGAATATAAATTGCAACAGCACATTGTAACTGTCATGAGTCCAGTAGAGCCTTAGGTCAAGGGTTTTTACTTTCTCTGTAACCCCATTAAAAATAGCAGAGTTTCTAATTATTTTTCCTTTAAAAATTAGAAAAATATGTCCTCGTCTCCAGAGAGATGTTATCTTCAGTTATTCCTATGATTTATATGGTTGCATGGGGTATGTCTTTATAGTTTTTATTTGCACTAGACCAAAGTGCAAATTCAATTTTATAGGCTAGTTGAGCCTTCTCTTTTAAAACCTGAATGTGATTTTCTAATTGAGAGCATTAATTTTTGTTTCTGCTCTTTATTCTTGACCTCTTTGCCATCTTCTCACACCAAAAGCTTCCCCTCCCCTAATCCCACCAGTTTGGGTATTTCTTTTATATTCAGTATAATTAACATAATAGTGTTAATTATATTAGTGTTATATTAGTTTCAAGTGCATAATACAATGATTAAACATTTCTCTATATAACAGTGCTCTTTAAGGTAAGTGTATTCCTAATCTCCTTATCTATTTCACCCATTTCCCCACCCAGCGTCTCTCTGGCAACCACCAGTTTGTTCTCTGTATTTAAGAGTCTGTAGTGGGGGTAGCCTGGATGGCTCAGTTGGTTAAGTGTCCACTCTCCTGCTTTCGACTCAGGTCATGATCTCATTATTTTGTGAGTTTGAGACCCATGTCCAGCTCTCCACTGACAGTGCGGAACATGCTTGGGATTCTCTCTCTCCCCGTCCCCCGTCTCGCACTCTTTTTCTCTCTCTCTCTGTTAAGGTAAATAAACAAACAAACAAGAAAGAGTCTCTGAGGGGACGTTTTACCTCTTGTTTCTTTTGTTGTTTCTTCAATTCCATATATGAGTGAAATCATATGGTATTTATCTTTCTCTTTCTGACTTCTTTCACTTGGCATTATACCCTCTAGGTCCATCTATGTTGTTGTAAATGACAAGATCTCATTCTTTTATATGACTGAGTAGTATTCCATTATATTCCATCAGAAGCTTCTGAACAGTTTCAAAAGAGACTACTCCAGTTTAACTTCAGACCCAAGCCATTTATTTCTACTGTTCATACTGTAGGCATGCTCTGTATATCATCTGAAGTTGAATTTGACATTTTCCTGTAGCATTTCTGAACTCTTCAAATCCGGTCACTAGATAACAGTGCAACAGCAAGAGCTTCTATCTCTTATTACCTATCACCTTTGAAGAGTTTCTGAAACAACATGGCATGATTGAAAAACATGCTGTGCTTTGATGGCTCTGATGCCCGAGCTTTCTCAGGACCTTGGCATTTGATTTCTCCTCCTAACCCGTTGGCTGAACCTAGGGGTCTGCTTTGAATTGCAAGAGTAAACAATGCATAAACTTATCAGCAAAATTCATTGTATCTTATTGTATAAGTCAACTACCCACTCACGGTATTGGGTGTTAGTCAAGATGAACTAGCTCTTTGAAGGATGTGGGAACTACAAATTTTTCTACAGCCTGGAGAACATAGCTTGAATCAGCAGGAGACAGGGTAGCCCCAGAAGTGTGAAGAAGTAGGAGATGCAATAGCAACTGTTTACAGGAGGAATCTGACCAAGACAAAGCTTACTGTGTCCTCCACTGTCAGTGAATTCTAGCCATTCTTCCGTCTTCTGTCTTTTGTTCAGAAATGAAAGTCCTGAGCAAGAACATGCAGTTAGCTGAGACTATGTCATGTGCTCACCTTGGTATTGGTACAGAGAACCAGCAGAGGAAGAATCTAGACTTTTTTTTGTTGTCGTTCCTTCCTGTAGGCTACACACAATGGTTGGTTCCCCTCCTAAGTTGGAAAGAAAATGTATCTCTAGATAGATATAGAATTTTATGGACATTTTATTTTAATAACTTAAGATTTTTCTGGGACATCATGTTGAAGATGGAGAATCCCAACCCTCTAACATTATCTGTATTAGATTAGAAAAGAAGAATAGCATTTCTAATCCCTAATATGTAAATATACACTAATAATACCTACTGAATAGAATTATGCTGAAACACTATTTATAATGCCTTACAGACAGCAAATATGTTGCCTGCATTCAATTTAAAGTACTTTTTCTGCTTGAGCAACTTAAGGTTTGATTGGTATGATAGTAATATTTTAAAAAGTTAATATTATTTTGCTGCATAATGATTCTGTTCACCTCTCCTCAATTTTAAAATAAATGATATAGTTTGATTTTTTTTTTTAATCTTTTAACAGGCAGGCTAGCCTCAACGAAGCAGCCGAGAAGTATTATGATCTGGCGGCCAGACTGAGACCTAATGTAAGTACTTCGCTAATGAGAAATGTTACTCAAAGGGATAGATTCACAGCGTGTGATAGTTTTAGATATAGAATCTCGTGATGCTGGGCTTTTTCTCTCTGATCTCTTTTTCCAAATACTCACTAAATGGCTAATTCAACAATCAAGACTGCCAGTCTCAAGCGTCTTTCTTTTTGCAGAGGTACAATTGCTGTCTTCTATCCTGTGTAAAACACTATACAGTTTTATCATTTGAATACAGGTTCTAGCATTATTAAATACTTGGCATCTGGTTGGCTTTTAAAATTAGTTCCTTGAAAGTGTTTTTGCTGTGGTGTTTAATACCTAAGGACTTCCTAACATCATAAGCTTTTTTGATCTTTACATACACCGAAACCTTGAACCATGCCTCTTTCCTACTCCACGGTCCTCGTTTCTAATAACCATGCTTGTCAACTTTATCAAGTATGTTTTTATTAGAATTTTTCCCTGAGTAGTCACACTTCCATAAAGTGGGATGGATATAAATTAGATCATTACTATTGAAATAGAGTAACCATTTATGAGAAAATAAGAACTGGTTTTATATCTGTCTTCCAAGCCGTTTTTTATTCGCCGCACATCACTGACCTCCAGCGCGCTGCTTTTATCCGCATACACCCTGCTCTGCGTCACCCTTCAACACTAAAACCTTCTCCCCTTCCTCTCCAGATCTAGACTGTCTATTGAGAAATGTAATTTTGAAACAGTAATGAAAGTGCATGTGTGATGTGACTACAAATAGTGGGATAAGTCTCATTTTTATACAGTAACTCATCCGTTGGGCAAACAGCTATAGAGTGCCTGCCTTGTGATAGGATACAGAGATTCGATTTCATTCCCTAAGACTACACAATATAGCAGAGAATACGAACATAATCAGCTAGTCGAAATACAGCGTGGCAGTTCCTAAGCAGAGGTATATACAGTCCTGCAGGAGCACAAAAGAGGAGGATTAATGTTCCCTGAATGCTACCTGTAGGGAGAGTAGTTTTTTTTGTTTTTTTCCAGCAGATACAACCGCATGTAATCTTAGCCCTCAATGTTCGTGTCCCCAGTGTCATTAATTATGAGGTACTTCAAGAATCAGGGAGCTGTTTGCAACAGAAGAAAATAATTTAATAGTTGTAATGGTAAGAACAATAACAGCTGAAATTTATTAAACACTATGCGTCAGGCATTGTGTTAAGTACTTCATTTCTCATAATAACCCGCAGATACTTCTGTGGTCCCTATTCTGCTGATGCTCAGAGAAATTAGTAACTCAGTATCACAGCTAGTAAGTGGGATCCCATTATAACCCAGGCCGCTCTGTGCCTAAGAGAAAGCTTGCTGGAAAAATGCAGTTATATCTTAGGAAATGCAAACCAAAAGACTAGGAAATGAAGGATAATGATTCTCTCATTTATGTATTAGGTAAATATTTACTGAGTACCTGTTAGTGCCAAGCAGTATTGCAGTACTGAATACATAGCACTGCACAAAATTGACCAGAGTTCCTGCCCGTTAGGAGCTTACAATTTAGTCTGAGGAGATGAAGCAGAAAAATAAGTAAAGTATATATGGCATCAGACAGTGATAAGTGCTTTGGGGAAAAACGGAGCAAGAAAAGGGAGTTAGGAGGTACAGGGAGAGATAGGCAGAAGACAAAGCTTAGTGAATGCCTGAAATGGGTCTCTTTGTATAGCATTACTTTAAAGAAATTTTTTTAAATGTTTATTTATTTTTGAGAGAGAGACAGAATGTGAGCAGCGAAGGGGTAGAGAGAGGGAGGCACAGAATCCAAAGCAGGCTCCAGGCTCTGAACTGTCAGCACAGACCGTTCAGAGTCCCAAACCTTAAGATCATAACTGACCCAAAGTTGGCTGCTTAACCAACTGAGCCCCCCAGGCATCCTTCTATAGCATTTCTGAATATGAAATCTTTAATTATTATAACTTCATTAGAGATAAGAATCAAGGTTTTTGGTTTTATTTCCTTATTTTTGTTCCCTTCATAATGATTAATATAATGCCTGCAATATACTTACAGATTATATAATTATATAAAAATACTCACTAAGTATCAGTCACTTGAATGTCACTTTTATTTTTGTTAAGTAGTTGATCAGATGGTCTTCTTCAGCACATTATAATGAATTAATGAGAAAAGAGTTATCTGAGCTCTATGACCTTCCCTAAAATAAATGAAGAAGATGCCGAGGCATCCCAGATTTAAGCCAGACTCATGAGCTAGTTTATTTTAAATGGCCAGCCAAATCATAAAATCAATATTTAATCTCCCAACTTAAACCCATTTTTTTCTGAAACCCCAAAAAGTTTCTTCATAAACATGCTGCAGACTGTTTTTGAAACATGCACTTATTCAAATGCCACTTCCTTTATCTGGTAGCAATCAATTAAGTATTTTATGGATTTGGATAGAATAGTAAGTTCGAATTTAACAATAAGTAAATGACGTTACAGTTGTGGGTCAACAGATGTGATCTTTCCCTAATCTGTGTTTTGTTTTTCTGTATGTTATCTAGGTAAGTGAGATGCCACCAAGGCAAGACTGATAAGATAAAGACATTGGCAATAATATATAAGTTTGTGTTTTGAATGGAGGAGACCTATTTAAACAATAGTCCATATAATGATTTATTAGCAGTTAGCATCTAATCCAAATTAAAGCATCCATCGAACATTTATCTTGATCATAGCTGTTAGTCTCTTTGTCCTGAAAACATTCTATGTTATTTCTGTGCTTTAACTTAATAAATTTCAGTTCCCTGCTTATAAGACATGGTAAACAGACCTGCATTTCCCTTCTCTGTAAGTAGTTTCACTGTCTTTTCTATTTTTCTTGTCTATGCAGTGATCTATTCTTATTTTTCAAAGGGCATTTCCTTATGTTGTTTGAATGTCCAACTAGAACAATCAGTAGCTGTATGTGGGGGACCCTGTGGGTGTTTTAGCACATGACCATGTCAGATCATGACTATACAAACTAAAATATGCAGCTGCAGCCCTGTGTCCTGCCACTTACTATCATCATATTAAAACGTTTGTTATTTGTGTGGATGTATTTCTCTCTTAATAAAATACCTATTCCGTTTCTTCTGTACATCCCATGATGAACTTCTTTATTCCTTTCTATTCTACAAAAGGCATATTTTTTTTTTCTACAGTTTGCTTTAAAATCGTTATCTGACTTCTTGGAATATTTTCTGTACGAAGAATTCCAGTGATCAAATGTTAAACTAATAAAAGTCTAAGTTAGCAGGCGCACATAATTTTAAGTGTTAAATTCTGATATTGTCTCTTCATCAAAGAGATTCAATGCGTTCTCATTTACCAGAGTGTACAGTTACATTTTATTACCAAAATGGCACTATTAAATTTTTTAATCCTATTTATTTGATTTTTGGGGGGAGCTTGGAGGAAATAATCTAAATTAAACCTCATACTACATTAAAACATTTTTATAGTGGAAAAACTCTTTACCAAAATTGCCATTTTAAGTTTTTCCACTCTTAGTGTCTCATTTGTGTAAATAAAACTGATCTCTCTGTGGAGGTTACTTTAACAAGACAACCCTCTGTCTTCTCTCTCACTTGTGCACATTAAAAAATGCTGACTCTTGAGGACTAGAGGGAACATTTAAATGAAATAGTTTTGTTCCTCCTGTGGGAATTAAGCCAAATTCTGCATTAACTTATGGATTTTTAATTTTTTTTTCTAATGTGGAGAATGGGGAATTTGCATAGTACAAAGTCACCCACTTGTACTTGGCTTTTAGCAAACTCTAGAAGTTAGAAAGAGGTAATTACTAATGATCAGGTCTAAATATCATGCATTTTTCTGGATGTAATTGTTTTTAGTCTGAATTCATATAATTTATTCTTTATCAAGTTCCAGCTCTGTGTAAGACTCTATGCCCAGAGCAGTGGAATTTCAGTTATGAAAAATTAACTCCGACCTTGAGAAATATACGCTCTCATCTGGGGAGGCAATAGAGGAGAGAACACTTGGATCCAAGTCCTCACAATTCAGGGCAGTAAATGCTGATTAATAAGTACTTTGTGAGTGATATAAGGTAGTTCTAGAAAAGTGTTCAGGAGAGAGAAATTACTTTCAGCTGTACTGGTCCTAGAAGGCATTGAGTCAGAGTAGGAAACTTAGATATCATGAAATGATAGGACAGTTATAGGCAAAGATTTTAGCAGGAGGAGGGAAAAAGAGAAAATTCTGGCAGGGAGAGGCATATGCATAAGTCAGGACATGGAGCTGAGAAAACATGAACTAGGCTCAAGAAATAGTAAGCAGATTTGTATATACATTGCCCAGGGTTAGGGGTAGAGAGGAAGAATAGGGAAAGATAGAACTGGAAATGAAGATAAAACCAGATGAAAGGCGTTGAATACCATACCAAAAAAGTAGGAGTTTGTATTCCACGATTATGTTGAACAGGACGACATAATGAAAGTGATAATTTAGGATAGCCATTTTTATTATGTAATGAAGAATGTGGGTTGCGTTTGGAAAAGAATTGAAAGATGCCACCTTGGGAAAACCAATAAAAAAGTCATTGTAATGTTTAAGCAGAAGGTATAATCCAAAAGTCTAGAAACACAGTGGAATGGAAAAGAATATGCAGGGGTCCTAAATAGATTATTGGATGGAATGTGAGTAAGAAAATTAATTGGCCCAATGAATGTTCCAAAATTTTGAACATAGGTAGCTTGGAAGAAGGAAAAAGAAATACCCTGAACAGAAATAGAGTAGTCAGAGGAATGTGTTTATTTCAATAAAAAAAAAGTTAAGTTTGGACCCAGTAGATGCTGAGTAAGAGGTAGGATATTATAATTATAATATCCATGGGACATTCCTATCAAGTAGGCAGTTGGGGGAAAGGCCACAGTTAGGATTAGAGATGCGGAAGCCATTTGTAGAAAGGAGACAGTGTCAAAGGAGTAGTTAAGATCACTGAGGAAAAGACGTACAAAAGTAGAGAAGAGAGACAATTTCAAATCCCTGGGAATCTCTACATTTGTGATGTAGGATTAGGAAGACATGAGACAGTGACAGAATATAGACATCAGTATTAATGGGCAGTTATTCTCTGATTTCAGAGAATAAGATGCCATTGGCTACAGTTTTGTGCAGGGGATGTAGGCAGAAGTTTGTAACGTGTTAAAGAAATGGAGACTTGGAAACAGTGTAAGATTATCCTGTAAGTAAGTTTGGAGGTCAGTCAAAGAGACAGGGAAATACCAAAACATACTAAGTATATATTTGTTAAATATTAAAAGTAGGTGTTGAGATGTGTGTGTGTTTAAATATTAGAGATTAAAAATGTGTCCAAGTAGAGGATAGAGCAACGGAAATACCGAAGATCCGCAAAGATCATATTCTCCCCAGGGACAGAAGAAGAGAAAGTAGACTGAAGATATAAAAGGGAGAAAAAAATTAGAAATAGAGGAAGCATAAGCATAGGTAGTAAATTAACTTCTATGAGTTATTTGCTTGTCTGCTGATCCTGTGGAAAGAGAATGTGAGGTCAAAGACCTGTGGACACTGATGTTCTGAGGTACACAGTAGGTAGCAGTTGATACAGGTCTGGCATATCCATGTGCTAAATGCCAATAGAAGAATAACTTTGTGAGATATGTCCTTATGCCATTTGTCATTTTGTTATCATTTTAAATGAATCTGAAATCACTGGCAGATTTCTTCTCATTTTGATTCAACCTCTCTGACTTTTATGCTAGATGTTATATTCATTCTTCATCTCTCTAACATATATAATATTTTATAAATGTTTTACCATGTGCAGTTATTACATATAAATTAAAGGGGAATCCGTTCCAAGGATCAGATTATCCAATAGAAAATTACATATGTACCTTTCCTAGGCACTCAGAACATAAATTATTTCAAAACGCTATTATAGAATCAAAGCCAATGTTATCCATTTGGGCTCTTTAGCAATGATTATATGTCAGAAGATAAAATGAGAAATATGAGATTCAAAGAAATGAGCTTACTACATCAGAGAGGTGTAGTTGTGTTGTAAGATGGTCAACATATTCTACAATGTATTACTTTAAATTCGGACTACCCTTTTTATAAAAGGTGAACGTGGTGGGGTGGGTAGGAGGGTAAGAAGAGAAGATGGCTATTCAGTAAAAATAACTACTAAGGCTGGAATGGTGTGCGTGCAGATTAAGAATTAATTATTTGGACTGTACTGATGGAAGAGATAGAAAATATTTCAGGTTAGAGTTGGTTACTGACGGAAAAGATATTCTTCCACCCTAATTAGAACAAGAGACCATGAAATTAAGTTAAACAGGACAGATTCAGATTTGACCATATAAGGGATTTTTGGGCGAGGAAATTACTGAGACTGTCGTTTTGTTGGGGGAAAAAAAGGGCGGTTAATAATAATTTGTCTGCAAAGCAGTTAAACCACATTTCTGCTTGTAAATGGAGGAAGAACCATATGGCCTCTTCCAAAAGTTTCCACAAGCTTCTGTGATGTGGTAAAATTATATACCATGTGTCTCTTGACTTTCAGACATTAATAATATATGGATCCCAGAATCACCAGATTGACTTCATGAGTAAAACGTGTTTTTATATTGCACATATATTTCCCACTCTCCCTAGTTATTTCAGCTTCAACTACATCTCTGTATTTATAGCTAGAAAGTGGAATGAGGTAAGTTGACAAATCCAGAATAAACTGGTTTCAATCGAGAGAAATTGCCATTAGTCTTCCCCCACATTTTACCTGGTTTTATTAAATGGGCCCAGAGATGTCACTGAAATGAGACTGTTGTTTATTCACAGGTATGCAATTAAGTCAACAAACATTTATTCTACTTCGGTTCGTAAACAGGCTTCATCACATTGATATGTATATTTATGCACACATCGGGAGAAATAAGATATCTAAATCTTGTCTCATTTCAGCAAGAGGGATGCTCACTTTCCCTGATAGCTTCAGTTATGCCAGGATCAATTTTAGTCCTGTCCCACCCATGTCTGTCTTCCAACTCCTTCCCACTGTAGATCTTCCTCCCAAATTATTTAGACAGTGCAGCTGTTTTCACCTCATAAGTTACAAAGTCTAGTTTTTGGTACATTTACCTCTCTCTGCTTACACTGTAGTCTGTTTTTTTATACTTCTATTTTGAATATGTTAGATAAACCAGAAAAAAAAATGTATTTCTGAAGTGGTTGCTATTTCTTTTTTCTGTTTATTATCTTATGTAAATCTTCATGCTTGGAAGACAAAGATGGTTGATTACAATCTACTTGTTTATTAACTGTTGGTGTGGGGTAGTTTTCACCTGGGCCATATAGTTGGGTTAATGTAAGCTGCATTTACAGGTGCTCCCATACTCGGGGCATTGTTATTCATCACAGTCCACATGCAGTCATCTTTAAACATTACTTTTGGAATGTGTGTATATACGCTGTGTGTGTGTTTCAGAATCACAAACAGAAAAGGACGGGCGCGGGGGAGATGTGAGGAATGGGCAGGAACTTATGTGGCTCTTGGCTATGAGGAAAATCTTCTTGAGTACGTTAGGTTGAGGAACATCAAAACCTTTGGGAAATCCCACTTAATTACATTCTCTGATTCCAAGCATGTTTATTTTTACTCACATTTCTATGTGGGGGTCTCCTTTGCATGGATTTATAACTATAATTGTTTGAATTGTGGGACCACACACTAAAATTGCATTTAGTTCCTTCTCCGCCAGAGTAACTGGATTCCTGGGGTTTTTGGAGAAAACTCAGCTAATCTAACCGCACTGGCCCACATTCCTACCTGGGAGTATCAGCTAGGTGGGCTAGGAGGTGCCACCATCAGAAGGATGTGCCCTTCCCCCACGCACTCACCACATTCTTCATATCCCCTTTGACACTGGTTTCCTCCCTTTGTATTATCCTCTTAGGCATTTAGGTTTCTGATCCTTGGCTGGTCTGATGGGGCCATGTTTTGCTAAATATAAACTGAAACATTAACCAAAAGCTGTGTTTATGTATGAATCTTTATTCTCTCCTTCTTCTAATGTTCCTGTAACATTTCACCTCCTTTTTTTTTTTTTTTTGTTTCCTTATTTTCTCCTTACTCCTAACTCCTTCCTATCTGGCAGAACCCTCTCTTGTATATGCAGGTAAAATTATATTATACTTTACCCTAAAGATAAGTAAAAGTTGGGCAGATCCTGAAAAATTAGTGAATTGGTTGATTGACTTCTCCTAAAAGTCCTATGCCAAGGACTTTAACAAGTTAAAGAAAAAAAAAATTACTGACACTATTTTTTAAAGGTAAGCAAGGCTAAGACTATTGTGATTCATGCCAAGACTATCACAATGAGAGGGAGAGCGGGTTCCACCGCAAATACAGTAAAGACACGAGGTTTATAGCCAACAAACATGGAGGATAAAGAACTCGATCAGATATCAAGGGTGGGAAGATTCTCACTAAATGAACTTAGGAGGATTTTTGCCATCACTGGGCTAGACAAGGCTCAGACAAGGCCCAAGGATGAGGCCTAGTCAAAAAGAGGGCTCAGACGAACCTATCTCTTTTGATCAAGGAGAGAGGTTTTCATCATGGATGACATTATTCTCCCAGACCGAGTTGTCTAAATGCCAAATTTCCGATCCCTGGATAATATCAGAATCAAGAGTTTCTTTTTTATCACTTGAGAAGAATTTATTTAAATATCTTTTGTAACATAATCTTTGCTAAGAAGCGCTGGAATAGAGATGAGAAGATTGGCATCTTTAAGAGGGGAGAAAATGTGTGTGCTACACGGTTTTTCAGTCTTTGTCTTGTATTCAACTATTTCCTTGAATATTTATTTCAAGGAATATACTTGAATTATTTCCTTGAGTATCAAGTGCCGACTAATGATTACTATGATACTCAAGAGTTTTAGAAGCTATCCTGAACCTGCATTGTGGTTCCATCAAAAATTAAAACTGTAGGGGCGCCTGGGTGGCTCAGTCAGCTAAGCATCCAACTTTGGCTCAGGTCATGATCTTGTGGTTTGTGAGTTTGAGCCTCACATTGGGCCCTGTGCTGACAGCTGAGAGCCTAAGGCTGCTTCAGATTCTGTTTCTTCCTCTCTCTCTCTGCCCCATCCCGACTTGCACTCTGTCTCTCTTTCAAAAATAAACAAACATTAAAAAATTCAAAAAAAATTACAACTGTAGAGAATAGGAGATTTATTATATTTGACCAGCTCTCATTGTTCCCCTCCGGTTTTCATCTCCATTTTTTTTTTCACTTTCTTAAATGATGTCCACTGAAATAACACCTAGAAATGCAACTTTGCAACATATGCACATTTTCTTTGAAGAGCAAATGGCAAGTTAAAGAGGGCACATGTGATATAATTAGAGATCTTGTGACAAGAAAGAGTTTGAAATGGTCACTCAGTGATTAAATTGGTTTCATCTGAAAAGTAACTTGCTCAGTTTAGGAATGCTGAATTTTAAAGAGAAAGCAATTTTGAAAATTTTTGTTAGAGGGGCACCTGGGCGGCTCAGTCAGTTAACCATCTGACTTCAGCTCAGGTCATGATCTCACAATTTGTGGGTTCAAGCCCCACATCGAGCTCTGTGCTAAAAGCTCAGAGCCTGGAGCCTGCTTCAGATTTTGTGTCTCTCTCTCTGCCCCTCCTCCGCTCACACTCTGTCTCTCCCTCTCTCTCAAAAATAAACGTTAAAAACATTTAAAAATATATTATTTACCAAATAATATATATAAGCTACTTCTAATAATTCATAACTAAAAAAATTGCTTAAATTACATGCAGAAATAATCAACTGTGTTTTTGAAAGTGTGGTATGACAGATGTCAACAAGTTCTAGAAGGGATGTGAAACGATATTTCTACTGCTGTTCACTTTTTTTTTTCTTATTGCTCAATTAGAGCACTGTATCCTTATCTACTTAAGTATCTGATCAAAAAAGAGACAGCTGAGGGGTGCCTGGGTGGCTCAGTAGGTTAAGCATCTGACTCTTGATTTTGACTCGGGTCATGATCTCACTGTCAGCATGGAGCCTGCTTGGGATTCTGTCTCTCTCCCTCTCTCTCAAAAATAAACTTAAAAAAATAATTTATAACTTCTCATCTATAATTAGTTACATGTCTCCACTTTAGTATCTCATTTTTTAGTGTAATTTATTGTAAAATTGGCCAACATACAGTGTGTAAAAGTATGCTCTTGGTTTTTGGGGTAGGTACCCGTGTGATTCATCGCTTACATACAATGCCCAGTGCTCATCTCAACAAGTGCCCTCCTCCATGCCCATCACCCACTTTCCCCTCTCCTCCACCCCCTCATCCACCCTCTCTGTTTGTTCTCTGTATTTAAGAGTCTCTTATGGATTTCCTCCCTCCATCTCTGTGTGTAACTATATTTTTCCCCTTCACTCCCCCATGGTCTTCTGTTAAGTTTCTCAAAATCCACATATGAGTGAAAACATATGATTTCTGTCCTTCACTGACTGACTTATTTCACTCAGCATAATTCAGCATTATTAGGCTTATATTGAGAGTGATAGATTCTGCTGGTCTTGAGGATGGAATTATTTTGCTACCCAAGGAGAATTAAGCACTTTAATTAGTCTTGGAAATCTTTACTCTAGACATGTGCACACGTTGGATTATCTCTTCGTTAAATAATATGACTCTGTCATTTCCTTTTACAGTATGCTGACTGACACAGTAGCTCCCAAATATTTCCTGCTAGAATTCTAGGGAACTTTTATGGAGATCAGATGATGGATTATACCCTAAGCGGTATACTATCATTGCTTTAAACCTGTCATTTACATTTGAATGCATATAAACTCATCTCCATGTTTGGAAATTAAGAACCTTTTTCATTCACACCTAATAATGTAAAAAAAAAAAAATAGCATTCACCTAAATGGGAATAATAATACTGAGAGGTTTAAAAGTTGATAAACAGCTATTATAGGTCCAGGTCCATATTTCCAAGTGTATATCTATTATGAATTATTTGAAAATTTTGTCTTTAAAACTTATAGAAGGATAAACATGACTGGACACCAGAAAATTGTCTTTTTTCAACATTAGGAAATAAAAGCCTTACAACATCTACATTAGTTAAACATTCGAGGTTAAGTTCTAATGCATTTTTCTAGATGGGGATACCGAGGCAGGGTAACTTGTCCAGTATGTCATGGCGAGTCATAGAGCCAGAATACAAAGCCAGACAGTCTGCTTTCAGAATCTGTGTTCTTAACTTTCTGCTTCTTGTAGAAGATTGCCTACCCCAAAATTCAATCATGATCACAAATAAAATCCTAGACACTGAAATCAGAGGACAGTTCTTATTTTAAATGTGATCATTCAAATTGTCGAGGATGTTTGTATATTAATCATTTTGAAGAGAAATACTGTTTAGCAAAATTGACAAATTCTGAAGGTTAATTCACAGACCCTTGAACATATGCTTATATCCACCCCACTTCACAGGGTCTATAGATCCCAGTAGGAGAATCACTGGGAAACGTGAAATGGTAGAGACTTTAAACGTAGAGAAGCAGAGTGCCTATTATATGTCAGTTTCTAAAATAGGCTCCAGGGATATAAAGAGAAACAAAGATGTTGTGATCCCTGCCCTCTCAGAGATAATAGTAGTAGATGTAGGCTTAGCATTTAATTGTTCTTAGTTTTTTCATTAGTGGTTTATCTAGGTTATGAGGCTTGAAAGTTTGCATCTTCTGCAGATTATACAACAGTGCCTAAAAACACATAAACTCAATCACCTTGTCATGTCGTGTGTTCAGAGCCCATTTAGGGACTTCAAGAAACATAGCAAACAAATTACTATTTTGTATTGGTTGAAATGTATTGATTACTTTGCCCTTGACTGACACATACAGTCGCAGTAAGTATGCGGCTCATTTTCCCATAAAGAAAATTTACTTCCTTTTCTTTAATAAGCCCTTGAAAAACTGAAGCAGGCAAAATGATTTAGTGAAATGTTGTTTTAAGATTTGGAAGGCCAGACACTTTGGATAATAGGTTCTTACCTACCTGGCAGTAAGTTTGGGAAGTTTTGCTATTACTGAATTTGATTTTAAAATGAGAGTTGTGGTAGAATAACAAGGATGCATCATATCAGATTTGATTTTATTTCTACTCTATATGTTTATTATGACCTGGAGATAGATTTGAGAAAATGTTTGTATATTAAGGTTATTGTGATTTCATGTCAGCACAAAATGTTTAAATACAGTATAAAATGTTTCAATGCATAGGAATCTAAAATTTCCCTACACGTCAATAAAGCAATATACATTATTTTCTTTAAAAAATAGTCCTTGGGGTGCCTGGGCAGCTCAGTCAGCTAAGCGTCCGACTTTTGCTCAGGTCACCATCTCATGGTTTGTGGGTTCGAGCCCTGCGTCGGGCTCTGGGCTGACAGCTCAGATCCTGGAGCCTGCTTTGGATTCTCTGTCTCCTTCTCTCTCTGCTCCTCCCCTGATTTCACTCTGTTTCTCTCTCTCAAAAATAAATAAACATTTAAAAAAATTTTTAAATAATAAAATAAAAAAATGGTCCTTGAAAAGAAAAAAATAATGTACCTAGAAATAGGCTAAATCAATTGTAGGTTTTTAAGCTGTTTGATAAAGTTGTATTAATAGACTGTTACAGCAAAAAGCTTTTATTAAGTAACTCAGAATCGATCATCCTTAATATTAACTAATTTTAGTACTTCTCTCATATATCTAAACTGAAGTTGCTGGATATGGTGAAGATGTCTATGTAGCAGGAAGCACAGCATGAAGATATCATATGACCTGATTCTTTTTTCTTAATGTTTATTTATTTTAAGAGAGGGAGAGAGCAGGGGAGGGGCAGAGAGAGAGAAGAAGAGAGAATCCCAAGCAGGCTCCAGGCTGTCAGCATAGAGCCTGACACGGGGCTCTATCTCACAAACCGTGAAATCATCACCTGAGTCCAAATCAAGAATCAGATGCTTAACCTACTGAGCCACCCAGGCGCCCATGACTCAATTCTTTTTAAAACTTCGTTTGAACTTTCAACTCTGCTTTAATGGAAACGTATTGTCTTTTCTGACATGTCATGCTTTAGCACCACATGTGCACACTGGAACATGCTAGGCTCTGTGAATAACCAAAGCTCTGGAAGATGGGTGTCAGCAGCAGCCGCAGAACAAGTCAAGGTCACTTGGTGAAGCAGGGATACTGACAAAACACTATGATATATACCATCACTGAAGTTTGACAATCAAAGGACAATTTGTTATTGTAACATTTGAAGGCCTATGTTGAACTAAAAGTTTTGAAATCATAATGGTACATAATCCCAACTGATCCTTGATCCTTGGTATAGTGAAACATACATTAGTTTTCAAAATTTTAATATGTTGTTAGGAATAGCTATGGTTTAGCCTTTATATATTGTATTTCAAAAGTATAAATCTTAATAATGAATATGTATTTCATGTGTATTAAGAGCATCAAAATTTGCTAAATGTTTAGACAACAAGTGTATTCTGCCTGTGATATGGCAGAAAAAAAAAAGAAAAAAGAAAAGAAAGTTGTATATTCCCAGCATGGTATTTCACAAAGAAACTTTGGTTTTTGCCTTCCTGCATGTGTAAAGACATGTATAGCACATGGATTTGTCTGTTTACTAGGTGTTGCTACAAATAGCATTCCTCAATGACTTCACTGGTTTCCAAAGAGTAGTCAATGGCAGGGACCTCCTAGTGGAATCATTTCTTATTCACATGCCCTGGTAGGCAATATAGCTTTAGCAGTTTGGTCTCTGGATCCAAATGGTATACCTACTAAATCAGACTTCACCACCTCCGGCTCTGGGATCTAGAATATGTTGCTTACATCCCTAACCTCCGTGTGCTCACTCTGTAAATGGAGGTAATAGTAACCACCTCAGAGGATTTGTTATGGAAATTTAACAATACGTATAAAGCACTTAGAATGCTGCCTTAGAAAGCTTCCGTAGGAAGTGCTAAATTATTTACATCACAGGAATCTGTCTCCGTATTCTTAACATACAATCCATAGGAGCAGATTGGCATTGCCCATCTCAGACTCAAGCTTCCTCCTTCCTCAGGACATTTATACTCAATTTTTCCTCCAGCTGTCATTTTTTTCCTCCAGATAGTAGTATGGCTTATTCAGGCGCTATCTTTAAAACTTGCTCAGGGGCGCCTGGGCTGCTCAGTTGGTTGAGCATCCGACTTCGGCTCAGGTCATGTTCTCACAGTTAGTGGGTTCGAGCCCCATGTCAGGCTCTGTGCAGACGGCTCAGAGCCTGGAGCCTGCTTCAGAGTCTGTCTCCCTCTCTCTCTGCTCCTCCCCCGGTCATGCTCTCTCAAAAATTAAATAAACATTAAAAATTTTTTTAAAAAGCTGCTCAGATAGTGCCTTATATCAGTGAGACTTCCCTTCCTGCCCAATATGAAACACTCCTGCACCCCTATCGTGCCCTGCCTCTTTTATCCTGCTGTACTTTTTTAGCCCCCTTGGCGCTTATCATCATCCACAATGTATATATTTCCTTCTATATTTGCATGATCTGCCTCCGCTCCCTAGAACGTGAGCTCTGTGATGGCAGGGTTTTATTCTCGGTAGCATGCTTTCCCCAGTACGTAGGATGGTGCCTGGAACACAGTCACTCTTCAGTCAATATTGTGAAAGAATTCACTCGATGCTTTAGTCGCCTCAGCCTGTACTGGCTCCCTGTTCTTTCATACTGTGGATGCCTTGGGGCACTGAGTGTGGTTCTGGTGTTTTCAACATGTTGTGTGCGTCCCTATCTCCCCCAATAAAACTTGGTCTCTAAATGCAAGCCAACCACAGCATGGGCTACTCGGCACAAAACACGGTGATCTTTTACAATGCTGGAAATAAAACCAAAACACAACAAGACTGACTGCCAAGAGTACACTGAGAGGTTGTACAGTAGCTCAAGAGCCACTGGAGTGATTTTTAAGAGGTTTTCAAGGATGATGTTGATTCTTAACTATCAATGAATGTGAAACCTTGAAATCTCTCCCTGTCCCTTGACACACATCCCCCTGAGTCTTTTGGTTCTCTCTGTCTCTACTGGAGTATCAGGGGAGAGTGATCACAGTGAACTGGGAGCTCTAATATTAAATGAACTCACACTCTCATGAAATTCAGAATCACTCAGGTATCTTATTAAGGTCTCTTATTAAGTGTTCATACATTCAGATTGCAAGACTCAGCCCATGGTAGAAGTGACAATAAACCTGATAGAATAAACATATATAAACCTTTGGGACAGCTGCTACAGAGCTCTGTATTTCTAAATAAAATACATTTGTTATTTATTATGCAGAAAAGCAGTATAACTCTTAAACTTCTTTGCTTGGCCTGATAGCATGCATACTTCATAGGCCTTCTGTTACTCTAAAAAACACAAACAAAATAATAAGGTAGAAGCTGATTTATAATTTGACTGAAAACTTGACCATGGCTTTCAGAAAATTTACCCCGAAAAGGCTGTATCTACCTCCCAATAGGTAATTTACCGTATAAAAGGTTTCTTGTTTAAAAATGACAGAAATAGTGCAGTGCAGAACATAAGAGTACATGAAAAAAATTAAGATATGAATAATGAGCTAAAAAGTTTTCCTCCCCATTAGTCAATTTTATGAGGGGGGGGGGAATAAACCCTGCATTTTATAATTTAGTTCCCTGTGCTTTTGTCTCTGAGTGACTGTTTTGATGTTGGTAGCCACAATAGGACAAAAACACCAGTGAAAAAGAAAATGGCAGAAACTGGGGAGGGGCCCATATTGAAAGGGAAAGTGTGCCCGAGCCCTAATATGACCAACCACAGCCCTGTGAATCAGTGGTTTTGTGTCTGCCATAAGAGAGAAAAGCCATAGTCTCTAAAAGAGAGGTAGCCTGCACCTTAAGAAACCTGACTGTGGTCAAGAAATAATTTTAAAGATGGAAATAACAAATTACCTAAACTTGTATGCATGCTTTCAGGAAGGGTCTCTTTTCCCAGACTCTTTAGTGTGGCTAGCCTGGTGGGGAGTTTGTTGGGTCAGGAAGCAAGGGCCAGAGTGTTGCCTGCACCTCCTATGTGGGGTTTGGTTGTGATGTTTTTATTTTAATGGAATTAACACCCCCTCCCTAGAAAAGAACACTTGATCTTAGCCCCCTCCACAATTTACATTTGCTATTTGTTCCCCCTGTGAGTTCTGCTGACTGAAGAAAACTAAAATAAGGGGGTGTGGATCAGGAATGTGATTACATTTTTTAAAACTATGTCTTTGGAAAATGCCTTAATGGAATTAGTATTTGACTTCATTTCCTCCAACACATAAGGTTTGCCAACCATTAGCCTTTATCTGCCTGATCATTTTCTCATAGCCTTGTTACTTGCCACGGAAAAAGCGGAGTTTTTTTAATTATGGTCACAGTTTCCATCATGCTACACACAATTTGACATCCTAGACTTCTCTTTGGAACTTCATTTGTTTGAAATCCTATTCATAAGACAGTGGGAAAATAGCAGTGTGTATTTACTTGAATTGAGAGGAATGTTTCGTATGTATCCCTTGAAAATATTGCCCTCCATGTCTATCAAAAATAAAGTGGCACATTATAGAATTGTTGAATCACTATATTGTACACCCTGAAACTCATATAACACTATATGTTAATTGTACTGGAGTTAAAATTAAAAACTTAAAGAAAATAGATAAAGTGGCAATAGATAAAGTGGCAGGAAAAAAATAGAACCCACAGAAAGAAATTAACATTTTAGAAATGAACGATCTGTTTGAGCTCAATTAACAAAAGATACTGCAAGGCTTCCCTTAACATGATATTCCTGAACTATTCCTGGAAACAATAGTGTGGATTTACTATCCAATTAAAACTGATAAGAAAGTTGGCTTTGACATTCATTAAATAAACCCAAGATTCTACATTCACTCTGGGACTCTTTGTTTTAAGTTATCTATAATTCTCTTGCTTACAATCAATGCTAATAAATTTTCTACCACAGCAAAGGCAATAGTGGTATAGTTCTCTTATTTACTATTGTGTGTTTTTTTTAAGTCTACCTCCTGTCATTGACCTTGAATCCAAATGTTTATTTGTTGAGAATAAAACTGCTAGTTTTGCCTTTACGTTAATGTAGCGTGTCTTACCCCTAGCTGCATTAGAATCACCAAGAGGGCTTTCGTTAAATACTGATCCCTGGGTCTACCAGATACTCTGATTTTAATCAGTCAAAGATGGAGCTCATCATCCTAGTTTTTAAAGTTCCCAAGTGAATCTAATGTGTAGTAAGATTGTGGACCACTTAGGGCTCCTGGGTTGGCTCAGTCAGTTCAGCGTCTGACTTCTGCTCAGGTCATGATCTCACAGTTCATTTGGTAAGTTTGAGCTCTGCGTCAGGCTCTGTGCTGACAGCTCAGAGCTTGGAGCCTGCTTTGGATTCTGTATTTCCTTCTCTTTCTGCCTCACCCCCAGCCCCACTTGTGCTTGCTCTCATTGCCTCTCGTGCTCTCTCTGTCTCTCACTCAGAAATAAAGAAACTTAAAAAAAAATGTGGACCACTAGTTTAAAGGCCTTTCTGTTCTCGACTGGCTTTGCTTCCATCAGCCAGTTGCATCTAAGCCACTTACTATGCATTCTTGGGTTTGTAATTTAACCTGTCTTTCAATTTCCTTTTCTGTAGCATAGGGCACTAATAGTACTTAAATCATTAAATAATTTTGGGAATCCAGTGAATTACTGAATTTTAAGCCTTTAAAATAGTGCCTGAAACATAATGTGTGCAGTACAGGTTAGCTGTCATCAGCATTATCATCTCAGCTTTTAAAATCCAAGTGATAATAATCGGGCTTTGGATTGCTTCCTTATGTGTACTTCCTAACTTGTACTCCTGTGAAACATCTGCTCATTTGTGCTTTCACTATACAAGCCTACTCATTTTATTGCCCTTCACCTCATTGCACTCCACCATTGTTTGCAAATGGAAAGTCTGTGTCAACGCTGCACCAACCAAGTCTCTTGGTGCCATTTTTCCAACAGCATTTGCTCAGTTCATGTCTCTGTTACATTTTGGAGAGTCTCGCAATATTTCAGACTTTTTCATTATCATTTTTTATGGTGATCTGTGTCTGTGATCTTTGATTTTACTATTGAAACTGTCTTGGGGCTCCACGAACTCTTTCCATATCAGATGGTGAATTTAATCAATAAATGTATGCTCCACTGACCATTCTTCCATGTCTCTCCCTCTCCTTATGTCTATTTCCTGAGATACAACGATGTTGAAATTGGGCTACTTAATAACCCCACAATGGTCTTTAGTGTTCAAGTGAAAGGAAGAGTCCTACATCTCTCTCTTTAAATCAAAAGCAAAAATTGATTAAGTATAGCGTGTGCGTGCATGCGTGTGTGTGTGTGTGTGTGTCATTATATATTTTTTTATTATATATACTGGAATGCTTGTTGAAAGCCTCTGAGATAGGCTGAGAGCTAGGTTTCTTGGTGAATTAGCCAAGTTGTGAATGCGAAGGAAAAGTCATTGAAAAATATTAAAGGTGCTTCTCCAGTGAACACAAATGATAAGAAAGTAAAAAAAGTTTTATTGTTGATATGGAGAGAGTTCTAGTGGTCTGTACAGAATATCAGACCAGCCACAACATTCCCTTAGGCCAAAGCCTAATACGTGAGAGTAAGGCCCTAATTTTCTTCAATTCTGTGAAGGCTGAGAGAGGTAAAGAAGCTGCAGAAGAAAAGTTTGATGTTGGCAAAGGTTAGCTTCTGAGGTTTGAGAAAGAAGCCATCTCCTGGTCATTAGCAAGTGCTGATGTAGAAATTGCAACAAGTTTTTCCAGAAAATCTAGCTAAGATACTTAATGAAGGTGACTACACTAAATAACAGATGAAACATCCATTCCATTTAGAGCTTTCGTAAGTAGAGAGAAGTCAATGCCTGGTTGCAAAGCTTCAAAGGACAAGCTGACTCTCTTGTCAAGCACTAATGCAGTTGATGACTTTCGGCAGTAGCCAGTGTTTGACCATTATGAAAATCCTAAGGCCATTAGGAATTGTACTAAATTGGGGGTGCCTGGGTGACTCAGTTAGTTGAGCATCCAACTCTTGATTTTGGCTCAGGTCATGATTGCACAGTTCCTGATTTCAAATCCCATGTCAGACTCTGCACTGACAGTGCAGAGCCTGGTTGGAATTCTCTCTCTCTCCTCTCTCTGCCTCTCCCTTGCTCACTCTCACTCTTTCTCTCAAAATAAGTAAATAACTGTTGAAATATAGAAAGAATTATACTAAATCTGCTTTACTTGTGCTCTATAAATGAAACAAGTCTGGATGACAGCACATCTGTTTACAGCATGATTTACTGAATATTTTAGACCCACTACTGAGATCTGCTATGAAAAAAAAAAAAAACTTTTAAAATATTACTGCTCATCGCTAATGCACTTGGGTCACCCAAGAGCTCTGATGGAGATGTGCAATGAGATGAATGTTGTTTTCATGCCTCCTTACACAACATCCATTCCGCAGCCTAGAGATTAAGGAGTGATTTCAACGTTCAAGTCTTATTATTTAAGAAATACATTTCATAAGGCTATTTAGTTGCCTTAGATAATAATTCCTCTATGGATCTGGGCAGTGTACATTAAATACTTTCTGGAGAGGATTTGCGATTCTAAATGCCTTTCAGAACATTGTGATTTATGGGAGAAGGTCAAAATTTCAACATTATTAGGAGTTTGCAAAAAGTTGATTGCAACCCTCATAGTTGACTTTGAGGGGTCCCAGACTCGCTGAGGAAGTAATTGCAGATGTGGTGGACATAGAGCAAGAGAATTAGAATTAGAAGTGGAGCCTGAAGATTTAACTGAATTGCTGCAATCTCATGATCAAACTTGAAAAGATGAGGAGCTGCTCTTAGATGAGCAAAGAAAGTAGTTTCTTGTGATGGAATCTTTTCCTGAAGACAATGCTGTGGAGATTGTTGAAATGGCAACAAAGGAGTTAGGATATTAAGTAAACTTAATTAGTAAAACAGTGACACAGTTTGAGAGGACTGACAAATATTCAAAGACGTTCCACTGTGGGTAAAATGCTATCAAACAGCATCTCACACTACGGAGAAATCATTTGTAAAAGAGTCGATTGATACGGCAGACTTCTTCGTTGCCTTACTTAAAGAAATTGCCAGTCATCACAACCTTTGGCAACCACCACCCTCATTAGTCAGCAAAAAGATTATGACTCCTGAAAGCTCAGGCCTTTTTTGCAATAAATTATGCATTGTTGTTTTTGTTTTTTATACATAATGCTTTTGCACACTTAATAGACTGCAGTATAGTGTAAACAGAACTTTACATGCACAAGGTAACCAAAAAATTCATTCGACTCATTTTACTGTGATATTCACTTTATTGCAGTGGTCTGGAAGTGAACCCACAATATCTTTGAGGTATGCCTATACTATAAAACTTAATGAAACTCTTGCTTTTATTCTGCTGCAGCCATTTAAGTACTGTATTACCTTGCACAAATTAACTTGATTTTCTCACTGTATCTATTGCATAGAGTTTGTGTGAAGATTAATTTTGAAAATCGAATGATCCATAGTAACCGCTCACTGAATGTCACTATAATTATTGCTTTTATTAGCTTTATGGTACTGTTACTATTAGCTGTGGTGTTTCAGAAGACAGCTAATTCACAATACATCAGCTATATTTTTGTATTTCGTATGCGCTTTTACCCAAACTAAGTAATCACTTAGCCAAAATAAGCACTCTGAAACTAAATCAAACAAGTTGTAATCACCTGCTCGTTAGCCAGTGCGATGCCTATGTAGGAAGTATAAGAACAAAAGCATAAGCCATAAAATCCTTAAATTTTATGTCCTTAAAATCTTTAGTCTCATTCCGAAAATCACTTTGAAGTATTGCATGGTGGTCAGCCTAAGAAGCTCCTCGAAATTCTAAATTCTGACCTCTTTAAATCATGACCTTTCAGTAGGCAGTGCTACCTCTTGGGGTCTTCAATCATGTATTTTGACTTGATAAAAGCAAAACAAGGAGTTGACTTGATAGTGTAAGTAAAAAGGGGGCAGAGTTTTATGTTTTATGCTTCTGTGAGTATTCTTTCTACCCCCTATGTTTTCTAGAAGTCAATGCATATACACTAGGATTTTAGTCAGCATGGGCTCCTGAATTGTGATAGAACACGTGGAGTTAGAGGCATTTTCCTGTCTCCATAGTTAGCATTTTTATGCCTTCATTTTCACACCACATAATAATTTGGTTAAAAAGTCTGTGTACAGTCCTATTATACTATAAGATTATTACCATGGTTTAGGTGTTTTAAGTGTGACATTAAGATATCTTAACTTTCAGGGGCACCTGGGTGACTCAGTCAGTTGAGGCTCCCGACTCTTGATTTCAGCTCACGTCATGATCTCATAGTGCAGTTTGTGGGACCAAGTGCCGCATCGGGCTCTATGCTGACAGTGTGGAGCCTGCTTGGGATTCTCTTTCTCTCTCTCTCCTCTCTCTCTCTCTCTCTCTCTCTCTCTCTGCCCCTCCCCTGCTCTTGCTTGCTCTCTCTCTCGCTCTCTCAAAAATAAATAAACATTAAAAAAGATAACTAATTTTCAGAAGCATTAGAAGGGGAAGGTTAGATGTAGATATATTTTCCTAGATTTAGTCTGTGTCTTGAAGAAATTACTTAAATCCATGTGCTGAGTGAAGGCAAGAAGAAAGAAACCAATTACAGTTGGAGAAATCAAATGAAATATAATCACCGAAGTGCTTTATTCTAACATCATATCTTGCCAAAGAGTGTCACATTCATGCCCTTTAGAGAGAAAACTCATTTGCTGTAATTTAATATTGAAGGTTTTGTTTCTATTGTTATGAACTAAGAGTTATACAGCTGACATATCACAAATGTCTAAAAAAAGTTAACCTGTTTCACTAAGACGGTTCTTTAAGATCAGCTCACTCTTCTGACTTCCCAGAGTTTATGAGTAGTTACATCATCCACCCAGGCTCTGAAGCAAGAGGGACATAAAAAGCAGCCCCAAGTCTGCCACATTGCTAGGCATTTCATCTTTCATTTCTCAAATATGCCTCCCCTTTCTCTGTCTCTGCCAACACTGCCTTACACATCCTCTATATTATTCTGCCACGGCACGAGTTGTCTGCTTCCTTTTTAAACCCATTTCTTAGGTTCCTACAGAGTGACATTTTAAACATGTAAATCTGGTCATATTACTTCCTGAACGAAGGGCACACTCGTCAGATTCCTTGTACACCTAGCACTTCCAAGACTTCCTTTTGCTTTCTGAGACTCCATCAAAATGCTGATAGATCAGCAAATACCTTCAGTCATATTGGATATAACCCTAGACCTCCGTGTACTACGATCGCCAACTAAAGTTACATTTTCTTTAATATATAACTAAACTTAACCTTTCACATAATTTCAGGGTTCCTACCCCCCCCCAAAGAATGGTCGTATGTTCCATAAAAGTGTCTGGGTGGTTTCTTAGTTACCATAATAAGCCTTTTTCTGTTCAAACCCTCCCCGATCTAAAGCCAGAACCTCCCTTCACTGCTCTTCTCCCATCATGCTTTGCCTCAAATTGCCTTCCTTAACTATCTTTTGCACAGGGCACTATTCTTGGCTTGTAAGTAAACTTACTGAAAGGTACTAGAATATTACCAAAGGTCATTTTACAGAAAAGAAAATTTTAATTCAGGGTATTACCATCATTTTGTCAAATTTTATCCGATTAATGAACATACATTTTTTTCTTTTTTTTTTCTTCCAAATTGCTGTCACAAACAGTGGTACAGTGCTACTATTTTAAAAAAGTATTTTATTAAAAGTTATCATCCACATTCCCACCAGTACAATTGCCAGATATGAATAAAACCCATCTTTTATATTATCATCAATCTGAAAAATAGAAATTACTATCTTTTGTTTCTAATTGCCTCCTTCTGACTACTACTATGATAATATATCTTAAATATTTATAAATTAATCCTTTATTATTCTCTGTGAGAATTGTCCATTATATATCTTTTGCCCATTTTTACTTCTGGGTTTTCTTCTTATCAAGATGTCTATGTTTTCCACCATGACGGGTGAGTTTCCTGTCTTGCTTAAGAGGGCCCCCATCACATTTAGATTTTGTTTTATTTTTTTTTTAATTTTTAGTTTAGATTTTTAATTTATATGGAACCTATTTTTTTAAGGTTTTGGGGTAGAGTTCACATAGAGATGTTGCACAGCTATTCAGAACATGCACTGTTTACAAGATATCATCTGGAAATATATATGTGAATAGTGAAAATGCACGGCATAGATTTGTCACTATATTTTAACAGCACTGGTTTATACACACAGAGGAAGGGGGATGAAAGGATTAGTAAATAAGAATAAGAAAATAAATAACAAAGGACAAGTAAGAGAGAAAAGGTACTAACCTGTATGTATTGGTTTGGATAGGAAGGAAAAATGGAAATTATGAACCTTCTTTGGAAAAATACATTTGCATCCTGTAAAGAGCCATGCTTCTGCTCTCGGTGCATCTCTAACTAGCCCCCTGTCTTTATGGTTGCCACTATGCTATAGAGATACCTTCTCCCAGAAAGTGTATTTTTGCAGAATGTCTCCCACATAGAAATCAGGCCTGACTGCTCCCAACATCAGGTAGCATCTAAGGGCCTCCATCTTCCATTCTGTTGTTCTGCCATCCCTTGGAGCATTAGCCTCTTTTCCATGGTCAACGCTGACTGCACACACTCCTGTCCGAATGTACAGAGAACAAAAGAAAGTAAGTTCAGGGTAAGGACATCCTTTTATGCAAGTTACACATATCCTTTCCACTCACATTTCATTGGCAAGAACCTTGAATACATGGCCAAACCTAGCCGCAAGCAGCAGTGGGAAATACTGCATTTAGCTGGCAACTGTGTACCCAGAAAGAAGGAAAACCGAGACTGTAGTAGGGGAACAATCAGCAGTCTTCACCTTATTATTTATGTTATTTTCATTGTTTACTCTTACCTTTCTATTCTGTCTTACAAGTTTCTATTCATAATAGGTTGTTTTGCTTAGTTCAATTAAGTAAAAAACTATCCATGTTCTTGATATTTCTGTGATTAAAAATGTGAACTTTTTTGTCATGGGTCACTTATTAGGCATCTCTCCGACCTAGCAACAAGTTATATTTACCACAACTGTAAAGAGACAAGAAAATTTGGGATTCCCTGGTCCCAAAAAAATAAACAAGTGGTAAAGTTAAGTAAAAGCATAAGGCATTCTTCCTCTATGATTATGCAGATGGATATTTGCAAACTGACTTGAAATTTAATGGTAGTAATATGGCAACATTTTTAAGATACGATGTGTTTAGTATTGAAGCTTCAGGGATCCCCACATTGTCTCTTAGGAGGCATGCGAATAACTATTCCTAATTCACTGTGTGTGTGTGTGTGTGTGTGTGCGTGCGCGCGCACGCACACACACACACACACACACACACATTCATCTGTCAAAGTCTATTTTACCATAGAAACGTGGAATAGCACAACAAGATAATGAATAATAAAACATTACAGAAGATAATCTTTGGAAATATAAAATGCACAGCCAAATTTATTGTCATCAAGTCTGTAAGTAGCATTTTAAACAGTATATTTTTACATTTTCTACCCTGGCGGAACTCAGCCATAAAAGAAGAAAAGGGAAAGAGAAAGTAAAACACAACCCTTCAGACATCTCCAGACATTTCCATTTCCTCTATGCCTGAGAGTTGAAACTGCCAAGTGCAGTGAATGAAACAGTACCTCCAGTGAATTCCCAAATGTATCATATAAAACAGGGAAGAGAAGGCACTAAAATATTTTTATAACTCTTGCTTCAAACTTTTTCTGTGTATTAAATAAGTTGCCAGCTTATTGTTGGGTTTGTTTCTGTGAGAGTCTAGGAAAGTAGCAAGGGATTGTGATCGATGGGTTTATGCTCAGCTTTTACCCACTAAATCTCTGCAGAGGAAACTCCTCCCCTGCTCCTCTTGCCTTAACAGAGGAGGAGGTAAATTAAGGTCCAGGAAATGAAGGGAACTTTAATAAGCTCCTTAAAACTAGGGCAGTTGTAAGCAGGGGAGGGAGAAGAGGCATATTTGAGAAATATGTAGGAGATCAAATGGACAGCATTTGATGATTCCTTAACAGGGCCATGGCCGTAAGGAAGAGAGAGGCTCTCGTAGGTTAGGTGACCAAGTAGACTCCAGCACTTGTTTAAATTGGGGATCTTGTTTTTTATTTCTCCTTCTTCTTATTTTTTTTAAATAGTTTATTGTTAAGTTAGCTAACATGCAGTGTGTACAGTGTAGTCTTGGCTTTGGAATTACATTCCTTACGTATAATACCCAGTGCTCATCCCAAAGAACGCCCTCCTCAATGCCCAACTCCCATGAAAATAAAATGAATGAATGAATGAATGAATGAATAAATAAATAATAAAAGCAAAAGTAACTTAAAGGAAGCGTATTTGTTGTGAGTCTCTGCTCCAATAAATGAGTTGGTATATAAAGCACCGCAGTTGAAGAACTGTAGGCACACTGGGCCTATTTCATTAAGAAGGGCTTTTCTGTTTGGCAAAGGAAGTCAAGAGGACCCCAGAGATCTGAGTGGCTCTGATAAGACTACCCCGCAACACACACACTTTCTTCTCATAGTCGGGGGACTGAGGGGCCCTGGCTCCTGCATCTTCCTGGTCAGCCCCACACTAGTGCTCACTGACACTCATAGTGCACCACCATCTCTGAGTTCTGATACAACTGCAATTAATCCTGTGTGCTGATGGATGTTAACTAGACTTATTGTGGTGATCATTTCATCATATATACAATGTCGAATCATTATTTGTACACCTAAAATTAAGATAATGTCACATGTCAATTATAGCTCAATAAAAAAGAATAGATAATTAATTAATTTATTAATTAATAGGAGAGGCACCTGGGTGGCTCAGTCGGTTAAGCATCTGACTTTAGCTCATGTCATGATCTCACAGTTCATGAGTTTGAGCCCCACATTGGGCTCTGTGCTGACAGGTCAGAGCCTGGAGCTTGCTTCAGATTCTTTTTTTTTTTTTTTTTTAATGTTTATTTATTTTTAGAAGAGAGTGAGAGGGAGCTCAAGCAAAGGGGAGAGGGCAGAGAGAGAGAGAGGGAGACACAGAATCCGAAACAGGCTCCAGGCTCCACGCTGTCAGCACAGAGCCCCAGTGTGGGACTCAAACGCACAAACAGTGAAATCATGACCTGAGCTGAAGTTGGACACTCAACTAACTGAGCCACCCAAGTGCCCCCTGCTTCAGATTCTGTGTCTCCCTCTCCCTCTCCCCCCCTCCGCCGCCCGCCGCTCACACTCTGTTTCTCTCTTGCTCTCAAAAATAAACAAACATTAAAAAAAATAATAAAATAGAGAATATTGAAGGATGAACATATCTGATATGCAAGATAATGCATTTAAGTTGACTATTGGCAATTCTGGATTTCTATAGGCAACTGAATACGGTCTTAGGGGAGAATCAGGACTGGAATTGCAGATTTCGAAGTCGTTACAAAACCCAGAGAGAACACATAGAATATACCTTCTAACGCAGAGAGAATACTTAGACTAGATGCTCTAAACCCAGAGTCCTTGGGAAAATATCATTTTTTGTGATTCCCAAACTTGCTGTATTAGTGACAGTTAAAAGATAAGTTTACAAGTGTGACTACAAGAAATTCTCCAACAGGTGGGATGATTGTGTCTATGTGTGTGTGTGTGTGTGTCTGTGTCTGTGTCTGTGTATACATGTGTGTTGAAGCTAAAGCCTACAGTATTGGCTGATGGATTTGATGTAGGATGTGAGAGACAGAAGTCAAGAAGACACCATGTTTTTTGGCCTGAACAACTTTCAGAAGGATGAAGTTGCTGTATCTTGAGCTAGGAAAGACTCCCCAAGGAGCCAGTTTATTGAGTAAGTGAATGAGTGAAAGAAGTAAGGAATGAATGATTTTTAATAGAAATGGAACTTTAAAACTTTATCACAGTGACTTAACTGCTGATAATGTGTTTGTAAACCTTACTAAACCATTGTAATGAACAAACTAATTTATATTTAGTAGCTTCCCATTTGCATGGAAGTCATGCATTGTAAAGTAGTTGGCCTTCCAAGTAGGTTAAATATGCCTCCAGGAAACCCACTTCACAATATTAATTTGCTTAACAAGCTCTTTCTTCTTAGATATTAGAAATGGAATTTAAAACTCAGATGAGGAAGACTGCCTCTAGATCTGAAGTCGGAACTAACGACTTCTTACTATTATAAAAATTTGACATCATGAGCATGTATGTGATTGAGATAAAAACCTTGCAAATGTTACAGATGTACCCCTTTGAACCAACACAGATACCAGTTGCTTTTATTAAATTCACTTTACAGGTACTTCACTGATTGTTCAAATATGTCTTTTACGTATTCTGAAAGAGTTTACAGCTTATAGTTTTTAGAGTAACAGTTTGTTACAAAGATCATCATTGGCATACACCAAAGTGCAGAGGTCTTATCAGTGTGAGAGATAACAGGCTACCAGCAAAAGGCCCCAGGTAGTGGCTCCTTCATTGTAAAGTCCTAAGAATCTCCAAGGACCTACACAATCTGGTTTTGAGTGACCTTTGCAGTCAGAACTGACATTTCTTTTCCCTTTGCTTTCTGAGCACTCATCAGCCTGGTTTTCTGTCAAGGTCATGAACTTGCCATGCTTAATCCCAGCTCACATCTTCGAATTTCTACTTCTGAGTGAAGGCCCCACTGATGAAGATCTGTTAATTTCTCTCATCCATCTGATCTCATTTACTCTGAGCCACATTTGCTCCCTACACTTTGCTTTGTTTTTATAGTTCTTATTGTAGTTGATATTTATTCACTTGTGTGATTATTTGATTATTCATTTCCCTCACGAAAATATTAGGCTTCATGAGGACAGAGCCTGTGGTTGTTTTGTTCAACATTACAACCATTACACCAGCACAGTGTCTGTCCATGGTGAGCACTTAAGAAATAGTTACTGAATAAATATATAAAGATAAGTGATCTTCCCAAAGTTACTGGTTTCAATTCAAGATACTTGTCTTCTAAAGAGAAATTAGGGAGAGATGAGTTTCAGTTTGCTTCTGTGCCCTGAAAAGGATATAATGAAGTTATTTATAACTGTTATGGGAAAATTGTCCTTCTGAAACATACACACACACACACACACACACACACACACACACACACCCCTCACCACATGCAAACACAAATGGTAGCTGAGCCTATAAGATATAAACCAACTGTAGTACAACTGTATGTCATTCCTGTTTCTCTAGACATCATGTTTCCGTTTCCCCATAGCTCAAAACTGCTTTCTAGCCATCTGTGCATGGTTGCACTGTGGGGCATTTCAACCACAGCTTGTATTCTTTCATTTACCAACTATTGGGTACCTGTTCATCATCGGTGCTGTTCTAGGTATTAAGAACTAGCAGTAAACAAGGTAAATGAAGTCTCTTCTATTTACAAAAAGGATTTTTCTTTCTGGTAGTGAAAGGATTTAAATATATGAAATATTGGGGCACCTGGGTGGCTCAGTCAGTTGAGCGTCTGGCTTTAGCTCAGGTCATGATCTCATGGTTTGTGAGTTTGAGTCCCTGTGTCAGGCTTGCTGCTGTCAGTGCAGAGCCTGCTTCAGATCCTCTGTCCCCCTGTCTCTTTGCCCTTACGCCACCAGTGTTTTTTCTCTCTCTCTCTTTCAAAATTAAACATTAATTTTTTTAAAAATATGAAATATTATTGAATTATGCATGTTACAAGGAAAATAAAGCAGCAGCTGTAAGAAAGTAAGACACATGTTTTAGATTGAATAATCACTTTTTAGCTTCTCTAAGAAATGAGATAGAAACTGGGACTGATAACAGCAAGGAGTCAGCCATGCAAAAATATGGGGGGAAGCAGCTTGTTTAAAAGCCTGAAAACAGGATGGAAATAAGGTTGGAGCAGAAAGAAGACCAAAGTGGAGGGAGTCTATGAGTGAGAAGGAAGGGAAGGAGGTTGGAGAGATAAGTAGGGATAGACAGGGATGACTTTGAATTCTGTTTTAAGTACAGAAGGAAACCCCTTGGTGACTTAACTATGAGAACAAAATAATTTTATTTAAATTTTACAAAGCTGTCTGGGGCTACTGCGTGAAGAATGAATTATAGGGACAGGCTGGAAGCACAGATTTAATTGGCCTTTGAAGTAGTCAATGCTGTAGAGGGTGATGGTTTACTCCTAGGTAGAGATGGAAAGGAATGGGATATTCAGAATAACTGACTCTATCCATCCATCCATCCATCCATCCATCCATCCCAGAACGTCTTTTCCTCATGGATTCTGCATGTTGATTATCATATTTACCCTCCTCTCGAGTCGGCCAACCTAATAATGTCAGTGACCTTCACCTTTGCTTTTCTTAACCCTCTACCAGCAGGTCACTAAATCCTACCAGATAATGACCAAAAATGGCTTGCTATCATAGTTCTTCTTCATCTCTCTTTTCACTCCCTGATTTTAGATTCCATAATTCCTTGCCTGAAATTTTTAAGAGGTTTCTAAATACTTTCTCTGCCTCGGATCTCAAGTCCCTCAAATCCATTTTTCAATCCTGCCGCAAGAGCTTCATCTTTCTAAACACAGTACTTTCAAATTACTATTATAAATACTCCTTGACTTCTCATTGCTGATAATCTTTTCCTACACTTTTTTGCTAGCAACGAAACCATTTTTCTAACAAAAGTGTTAACAGAAACCAAATATGTAAAAGATGAGCTCTTAGTAAGGGTACCCCATCCCCTGTCTCCATGCACTCAGCCATAGTACTACAAGGCCCTGGCTTTACTACCTCCCAACCCCCTGCACTACTTGCCATCCATGAAGTCAACATACTCAAATTCTATGTACTTCATCCTTTATTCCTTTGAAATTCATCTTCTGCCCATATGTCCTGCCCTGTTCTTCTCCCTGGCCCATGAATTAATCTTTGAAAATCTATATCAAATATTTCTATGTATCATAGTATTTTTTTCTAATAGCAAGGAAGGTAGAAAAAACCTAAATACCCACTGAGAAAACTTGTTAGATTAGAGTATGTCGTATCTTTTTTAATGAATTTAGTGTAGAGTATGTCATATCTTTTAAATGACATTTTTTAAAAAATTTTTTAACATTTATTTATTTTTGAGAGACATAGAGACAGAGCCTGAGCAGGGGAAGGGCAGAGAGAGAGGGAGACACAGAATCTGAAGCAGGCTCGAGGCTCTGAGCTGTCAGCACAGAGCCCGACGTGGGGCTCAAACTCACAGACCGTGAGATCATGACCTGAGCTGAAGTCGGCTGCTTAACCGACTGAGCCATCCAGGCACCCCTTAAATGACATTGTTAATGAATATGCTATACTGAGTGAGAGAGAGGGATTCATTTCTATTGCTGAGCGATAGTGATTTTTCTTCATAATCACCAGATTCTCATGCCAATATCCTTTTATAAAGGTTCAATATTTTTTCAGACTTTTCTACTTTGCAAAAGAATGAAATATGACATACTCTCCTCTCCCAACTATTTCCCAGAGAGCTCCTAATTTCTTGATTAAAAGCTTAATTTCATTCTCTTTTCTTACACAGTAGGTGTTATTCTCTGGCATTTATGGTAAAGATTTATAACAGTAATGAAATTCTCCAAACTAAGTAGAAACAACCCCATAGGCAAACAAATGAGTGCAATTTAATTTTTTTCTATAATGAAATTCTTACTGTGTACATTATCCATGCAGTCTACTCACTTTGGATTTTAAGTGTACACTTGTGATTTAGAGCCAACATTTATACATATGCTGTTTTGAATTTCCTTGTGCTACTATTAATGCATTTTAGTTTTTACTCGAGTCCAAATTCTACCAGCATTAGGAAGGAGAAAGAAATATATATATGCTGAATGCACAGATATTTATGTTTCCTCAGATGCCTCTTGAGAGTAAGCTAGATTAAGAGATTCTTCAAAGCCTATTACTGTTCTTCTTCAACTGAAGAATTCACAAAATAGAACTTATATTCTACAAATTAAAAGAAAAAAATACTGTTGATTTTCATCCTGTTTTAGATTACCTTACCCTCGTAAATAATATATTTTCATCCTTGATTTATTTTTTTTCTGCTAAAGAAGTACCATCTTAAAGTTTGCCCATTACCACAGAAATCTTACATCTTTTCTTTTGGTAACATGCTACAAAATAATAGCTAACATCCCTGTAGAGTTTTACAGATTTGCAAGTGGTTTGTATACCTACCATATTACTTATTCCTCTTAATACCCAATAAGGAAAATGACAGCATTTTCTCCTAGGGTTTGTGTTTTGGTTTGATTTGGTTTAGTTAGGTTTGGTTTGGTTTTGGTTTTGGTTTTCATGTAGGAAACTGACTTGGCAATGTTGAGTAATTTTTCCAAAGTCACACAGGTAGGAAATGCAAAAGTGAGGAATAAAGACCAGGTCATCTACTGCTAATCCAGAACTGTTCTCACCTGCTGACCATGTATATGGTTTTTGGTATATTTGTCCTTAACATTTCTTCCTCATTTGGAAATAAATTTATCAACACCTTTATAACCTAAGGTCTCTCTGTTATTTTCGGCAAGAATGATCTGTTTGAACAGAATGTAACTATGTAGATAAAACAGCTTGGGGGCGCCTGGGTGGCTCAGTTGGTTAGGTGGCCGACTTCAGCTCAGGTCATGATCTCACGGTCTGTGGGTTCGAGCCCGGCATCGGGCTCTGTGCTGACAGCTCAGAGCCTGGAGCCCATTTCAGATCCTGTATCTCCCTCTCTCTCTGCCCTTCGCCTGCTCACGCTCTGTCTCTATGTCTCTCAAAAATAAATAAACGTTAAAAATATATTTAAAAAAAAACAGCTTGGAGAAAAACCCTATTGTAATGCTTCCTAAACTAAATAATGTGTATGGGAGCTATTCTGTATTATACTTGTTTAGAGAGTGATTCTTTTTAACTAACAAATACTAGCAAGAATGGGCTGCAATTAAGATAATCTTTTCATTTCTAACACCTAATAAACCCTGAAGTAGCTCTTTGAAACCTCTGGAACCTTCTCCCAGAAAGTAAGCATGTCACTGCCAGCACATTCAAGATGCTTCTAATTGATTAGCCAATTATTTTGTTACTGGATTGCTTTAGCAGCATTGTTGTTCACATTATAATAATCTTAGTTTCCCTCATATTTTAGTGGCTATCCAAAAATAATATTGATCAGGGGCACCAGGGTGGTTCAGCTACTTGAGTGTCTGACTCTTAATATTGGTTCAGGTCATGATCTTACAATTGTGAAATCGAGCCGTATGTTGGGCTCCATGCTGAGCATGGGGCCTGCTTGGGATTCACTCTCCTCCCTCTTTGCCCCTCCCCTGCTCTCTCTTGCTCGCTCTCACTCTCTCTCAAAATAAATAAATAAAACATATTTAAAAATAAGTAAATAAAAATAATATTGATCACATTTTAGTCAATGGACTTGATAAAATGAAAAGCAAATTTATAAATCAAGCACATGAAAATAACAGGCATTTAGCATGATTGCTAGAGATATTATTTTACATTAAAAGATAAAACTTCATTAGAATATTTGGTGGGATTAAATAATCTTTGACAGCTGTGTTTTCTTTTTTATTACCTAAACAGTATAGCTTGAATTCTACTGTTGTGAGCAATGGGCCAATTGTAAAGACATAAATTTTATGTTTCTTCAAGTAGGTATTTATTTTTATTCTCAGAGCACATGGAGCAAAAAACAAAAGCTAACTCAAGAATAATTTTATGACCCAGGGCACCTGGGTGGCTCAGACGGTTACACGTCTAACTGGCTCAGGTCACGATCTTGTGGTTTATGGGTTCAAGCCCTGTGCTGACAGCTTGGAGCCTAGAGCTTGTTTCAGATTCTGTGTCTCTCTCTCTCACTGCCTGACCCTCCCTCCCTCTCTGTCTCTCAAAAATAAACTTAAAAACAACATTTTTAAAAATAAAAAAAAGAATAGTTTTATGACCCAAATACTTTTTAGTGTGTTTCAGGAAAAGCATACAAAATTCATGTTGGTGCAAATATATTTTCTCTGTCAATTTTCTCTGTCTTTTGGTCATTCTTTTCATCTTTCAGTTATCCTTATGCCCTTAAACTATAGGATATTGTCACCCAGGTCAACCCAAATACTATGACAAACATTATGAACTACTACCAGTGTTTACCGAAATGAAATCAATCACTGTAATAATAAATTGGAGTAGTAGGGTGGAAAGAGAAGGGAAAATGAAGTGGAGAGAATTGGGGTTTAGGCCCAGCAGTACTGAATACTTTCTGTGTGAACTTGAACAGCTTACTTTACCCTTCAAGATCCAAATTCCTCTGGTCAATTTGCAAGGATGAAATGGAACTGTAAATGATGTACTTTGAACAATTTAAAAGTAGCAAACAAATGTAAGTTACCTGTAATATAAATAATGAGAGATAATGATGTCAGTGATGATGATGATGATGATGAACTTTCTGACCCATTAAGACACTAGGACTAAAGAAGATGTAAAGGTTTTGTACACAATACATATTTAGCAAATAATTGCACTGAGAAGAACATTTGCCATGTTTAACAATCCGCTAATGCTGTTTTCACTTGGGAGATTACATGTAGAAAGCAAGTAGCCAGTTAATATTGTAAGGATAATTTCAAATTACCACAGTTGACAGTGATCCCTAAGTGGCTAGCTTGTGCACTGACATTTGCTCCTTGCAGCTGGGTAGACCTATGCCACTTGCAGGCCCCTAGAAGGCGATGCCTGTAATGCATTTGTGCCCACATGAGAAAAAGTTTGAAATGAGGTAGACAGCAAGAAAAGTAGGACAAGAATCCCTTATCCATTCTGTGAATCTCAGTCCTGGTGGCATGGAAAGTAGGCTATTTTTTCACTCTTTCTTTAAGCGAAGAAAGGAACAAATATATGTGTTCTGTGCAGAAGCGATGCTTGCCACTCTAATTTGTTGCTTAATGATAAAGAGAGAGAATAGATGAAGGAAAGCAAATTCCTTCTCATTTTGTGGGAGTGAAATTAGATTTTATTTTGGCAAGAGGTAGAATTGCTCCGCTGACATCATATCAAACCAAAATTTCCTTGAAATATACAAAAAGGACATGTTAAAACACAAAGCGGTCATGCATGTGATAGGTGTTCTTTTTTAAAAAAATATTCTTATTTAAGTATCATTGACACATTAGTTCAGGTGTACAACATAGAGATTCAGCTTCTGTACATATACTGTGCTCACCACAAGCATGGCTACCATCTGTCACCATAAAATGCTATTACAATACCATTGACTATGGTCCCTATGTTGTGCCTTTTATTCCCATGATGATAAGTGTTCTTTATAGGAGAAGCACTACATACTTTTTTTGTTTAATGTTTATTTATGAGAGAGATAGAGACAGAGCATGAGCAGAGGAGCAGAATCCGAAGCAGGCTCCAGGCTCTGAGCTGTCAGCACAGAGCCTGACGGGAGGTCCGAACTCACAAACTATGAGATCATGACCTGAGCTGAAGTTGGACGCTCAACCAACTGAGCCACTCAGGTGCCCCCATACTTTTTTTTTTTTTTTTTAAGCACTACATACTTTTGATAAACTGTGGGTTGTGTAGTGGTTCACAGTTGTAAGCTGAACAAAGTAGAGAAGTTGAGTCCTGCCCAAAGTGGATAACATCCCAGGAGGATGTCAAAGTGTGTCAGTAGCTCTCTGTAGGCTTTACTGGTGTTGCTTATCTGAATTTGCCACTTCCTTCCTTCCCTTGATTTCGAAGAAATTCTAAGAGCAAGATCCACTTTCCTTCCCCTGTTACTTAGAATGATGTTATATACCGGAAGCAGGCTACGTAATTGTTATTGACCAGCTCTTCATTGAAGAATTTTGAAGCCAACTCTTAAAACTGTCAAAATTTCAATCACTTTTATAATTACAAAGACTTCTACTTCTTGTCGGCACAGCAGACCACAGAAATTCTCTCCTCACGTAGAGGACAAAATACTATTTTTCCACCTGAAATGCTGTTGGGTTCTCAAGAGCAAGATAAGAACCACTCTTCCAATGGTGATGGTGGAACAAAACAAATGAAATGGAACAAAACAAAAGGAAAGAAAAGAAAAGGAAACTTTGAACTGGACTTTCGGGATTCTGAGTGGTGAGTCCCCTGTAGAAGCAGGGTTGTCCTGCGTGGAGTTCAGTAATGACTGACTTCTGGCTAATGAATCTTGGGCCTGCACTGATGTGATGAAACAGAGCCTATAATTAAGTCGGGGCACTCAAGAGAGAATGTACTGGTTTCAGGTTGGGAAAATTCTCTGGCTATTTGTAGATGCAAGTTCTCTCTGGAGAAAAGCATCTGCAGTTCAGGCTTTCTGGATTCCCCAGACTGAGATCAAACAATTAATGAGTTAAAAAATAAAAACCTCAAAATCACTAGGACCCCAAGAAACTAACCACCATGAGTGAGAGTCCTCAGATACAAAATATTGAGACCTCTAAAAACTACAGGTATTAAAATATCAGAAACGGAATATAGAATAGTTTTATATGAAATATTTAAGAAATAGATAATAGAGTGGTCTTGAAAGGAAAAGCATTCTTGAATTCAAATCTCAAGGGTTAGATTAAATATCAGATTAGTCACAACTGATAATATTAGTGAAATTGAAGGTACATGGGAGCAAATACCTAAGATGCCACACAGAAAAGGAAAATGAGGAATTTGAAAAGGAAGTTAAGAAACTGGAGAGTACAAGGAGAATATCTAATATCTATTGAGAGCCCTAGTCATTGAGAACAGAATAGTGATTATGCCAAATTTTCTTGGATGATTAGAAGATACACAGCATAATATACCCCAAGTCGAATAAATAAATCAAAATCTATACATAGGCTCAGCATGCTATAGGAAACCAGAGGCAAGATAATAATCTAAAAGCAGCCAAAAAGAAAATGTACCTATGAAGGAATGCTAATTTGACCAAGAGCACATAAAATTAACATAACCGTGAAAGACACAAGATAATGAACTAATCTCTTTAAGTTGTTAATCTTAAATCTTCTATAATAGTCTCAGCATCTAGGAATAGTTTTCAACAATGATGGTGAAATAAAGACACATTATGTAATCAAAAATCAAAAAATATTGCCATCAATAATCTTTTACTCTGAAGCATCTACTTTAGTAAGAATGGAAATTCCAAAAGGAAAAGTTAAGATGCAAGAAAAAGTGATAAGCAAATACAACTGCAAACATGAATATAAATATAAATACACACTGTATAATCTAATGACAGTGATGATTTTTGTGTGTTCAATGTTAGGGCATAGGATGATGTGGGATCTTCGTCACCCATTCCCGCTTGATTTCAGCCAAAGGTATATGGCAGAAGGGAACTTTTTCTCAGGGTGTATAGGACTTTTTTTTCTTTTTTTTTTTGATTCATGCCAATGGGGAAACCCAGTGGAAGCATGATGTTACCATACATTTTTTAAATGTCAATATAATATCTAAACACGTAGAATATATTAACATATTATGTAAGTGAAAATGCATAATAATGAACAATGAAACATATGCTTGTAAACCCATTATGGAACTCTAAAACTAACCATTGCCAATAACTTCCATCTACCTCTATATTTCTTCCCTATCCCATCCCCTTGTCTCTCCCCACGTGAGATAATAGATAATCACTATTTGAATCACCACATTGAATATCAAAGTTTCGATTGTAACTGTAAAATAATACTACTAGCTATTGTGTTAAATCCAAGCTTCTTTTAATTTACCTAATGTATATATTTATTTTTCATTTATTAAATTCTACTGAGTGGACACCAAATAAAAATGTGATCAATATTTTTTACCTAGTCATTGAGGTACAAGGAGAATTAAGATGATAAAACATGAACTACAAAGCCCCTAGAGCAATCATATAGTAAAACTGAGAAATGCGTTAATTATTCGAAATATCTTAGGGCATATTTTTGGTGCCTTGCTTGCACTCTTGGTGAAAGTTCCAGAGTCTTTTTTTTTAAATTTTTTTTAATGTTTATTTATTTTTGAGACAGAGAGAGACAGAGCATGAGTGAGGGAGGGGCAGAGAGAGAGGGAGACACAGAATCTGAAGCAGGTTCCAGGCTCTGAGCTGTCAGCACAGAGCCCAATGCGGGGTTCGAACTTACAAACCGCGAGATCATGACCTGAACTGAAGTCGGCCGCTCAACCGACTCAGCCACCCAGGCACCCCTCCAGAGTCTTAAATAACAGCTACGTTAGTGCTTAAAGTTAGATGTTAACAAGTAGAAAGTATCTTTGAAAAACTACTAAAAAACAGTTATCCTAACTAAAGCCTAGTTTTACTAGTATTTAGTAATAAAATTGTTGTACTGTTTTCTCCTTTTCTGCTGTCAGGAATTTCTTCGTCACCTCAAAAGGCCCAGTCCTCTCGGGGCATCCATTATGCCTAACATCTAATTCCCACAAATTTCTGTGGATCCCTCTCTGCCCTCATCACCTATCACTTCCCAACTCTTGAAGTATTTTACTAACTTTGGTCTCCTGAGGGAACCCTCTTACCTGGTTGCTGTTTTCTGTAACTCATGGTTTTATTCAACCATCTCACTACCCAACTACCATCTCCATCTCTGGCACCAGCAAAACTAAATTCTTCAGCTATACCCAGGACCTACAGTCCATAGAAATCACCAGTGTTTCAATGTCCTTGCCCACATTATACCTCACCATCCCTTCTTATTTAATTAAATTCCAAGATCAGTCATTGATAATCACTCCTTTGCACATAACCTCAAATCCTTTGCTTCATTTTGTCTCATCATACTTGGCCAAATCAGCACCTGGCTACATCTGTCTCTGCATGTTCCATGTCTGTATCTTGAAGCTAAACATAGCTAGAGAAAAACACAACTTGTTTTAAAGTTCAATATCACTGGCCTCAAGTGAGCCCTCAGTGCCAGGTGGCAGTTGTATAATCACTTACTACTCCATTCTCTCTGATATTTTTCTAGATAACTTCATACTTAACACACTCATCTAAAATTTCCAGCATCTTTCCCCATCATCACACTCAGCTGACAACCTTGTGTCCTTTTTCATTGAGAATACAGAAGTAATCAGAACTTTCATAAGCTTCCATCACCACATCTAACCATCTATTAGCATCTGTGCCTTTAAAGGACATCTTTTTTCCCTATTATTATCAACTGTGTATACTTCTAGTTCAAACTAGCCTCTTCATTTCTTCACTAGATGCTTGTGTTCTTAACTATTTAAAGACAGTTCTACAGTTACTTCCCTCCTCCCTCTTTTTCACTGTCTCTCTTGTATTAACAATTTTTTTTCCTTTCTACCAAAATATCCCATCAACATTTACACGTTATTTCTCCCCAAATTGAAAAACAAAAAACCTTTCAAGCCTGTTTATGCCTCTAGCTACCATTCCATTTTCCTCCTTCCCTTCATAGCATAACTTTCCATTTTCATTTGGACCCACTCCAAACAGGCTTTTTCTCCAATGATGTCACTAAAGCTGCTCTTGTCAAAGTTACAAGAACAACACTCAACAACATTAAATCCATTTGTTCTCAGTTCTAATTTTACTTGTCCTATCAGTAGCATTTGACACAGATGATTACTCATTCCTCCTGGAAACCCTTTCTTCACTTGGTTTCCAGGATTCTTAGTTCTGGTTCCTCTTAACCTTCATCCACTTGGCCTGTTCCTTCCTATCCATCCAATCTCTTGACCGTTAAATTTTTCTTTTTTCTTCACCTTCTGTCTCTGTATCTTCACTCTCTCTGAGATCTCATTCTCTCTCACAGCTTTAAATCGCACTGATATACTGATGGCTCCCAAGTTTAAATCTCCAGCTGAGATCTCTTCTTTGGACTCTAGACTAATCTACCTGGTGTTTACTTAGTATCTGCACTTTTACAGACCCCTCAAGCTACTAGTTCAGAATTAAACTCCTGATCTTCTTCCCACACCTTTTCCTCCCACGGTCTTTCCCATTGCAACAAATCGCTTCATTTTCCTAGTTGCGTAAGCCAACTTCCACTGCCACTGTCCTTGTCAAAGACCTCAGTATCACTGCTGATCTGTAATACCTGTAATACCGTGGTTGACTCTTCCTTCATTAATCTGCTTTCAAAACAACATTCAAAACATGTCAGATCATGTCACTTCTTGTGCAGTTTACTCTCTCACCTCCAGTTCTTCACTCAAATGCTGTTTTAAGACCTTCACAGATCTTCTTGTTTAATAATGTATGTGATGGTTCAGCAAACTTTTGTTGTAGCAGACCAGGGAGTAAATATTTTAGGTTTTGCAGCCATTAGGTCTCTGTTGCAACTATTCAGTTATGCCATTGTAGCACCAAAGCGGCCATAGACAAAACATACCTGATTAAGTGTGGCTATTTTCCAATAAAACTTTATTTATGGACATTGACATTTGAAATTTATGTAATTTTCATGTGCCGTGATGTATATTTTTCCTTTTGAATATCTTCAACCATCTAAAAATGTACATTTTTAAATGGTCCAACCCCGGGCTGGATATGATTCCCAGACTGTAGTTTGTTGGTCACCCTCCTCACATACATTCCCTAAATGTTTTCTTTGCCATGGTTTTATCCTTTCAGGCATCACAGGATAATATACTATATATTTTGCTTATAAATTTGTGTTTATTATCTATGTCTCACAAATAAGATATAAACACCACGATGGCCAGGATTTTTAACTTGTTTTCTGCACTGCTGAATTCCCAATATAGGTGCTCAAAAGTTAGATATTGAGGGAGAGTAGATGACGGGCACAGAGGAGAGAACTTGTTGGGATGAGCCCTGAGTGTTTTATGGAAACCAATTTGACAATAAATTATTTAAAAAAAAAAGTTAGCCATTGAATGCCAGAACAAAATGAATGAAAAAGTTATATTTTCAAAAGAAATAAAGTTGACTATAATGGGTGAGATCATTAAGGAACTTAAATTTATTTTAGAAATTACAGTTTTGAGGATTACAGAGATCTCATTTTAACCATCCACAGACTGCAAAAGGCCCCATCCTTGACTTTCTTATTAAATTCTTCGTTATTATTTCATTGTTATATATATGTATATGTTATATATTTTTTTCATCTTCCCTAAATTCTATTTATTTAGTTAAGAGATACCTTGCTACCTCAGTTCCCCTTTTCTTGGGATGGCCTTGCTTCCTGATCCCTCATTGTTCTTCAGGTTCTGAAGATAAATAGACCTACACATTAGCCACACGGACACCTGCTTCTCAGCTGGAGACTGCTTTTTCCAGGGCCACTATAAGTAACCATGTTTCATAGCATCCTGGACTTAATATTCTAAGAATATTGACTTTATAATTACCATTCCATGCCTATTTCTTTTGGATAAACCAAAGAAGTGAATGAAGTTCTTGAACTTCTGTCGTTGACTGAAGTAACTAAGAGTGTTAAATTATAGGCATTAAACCACAGCTCTATTTCTAGAAGCCATTTCAAGATACTAAAATGAGATTTAATTATTATATGTAATGGACATTAAACATTTATGAGATAAATGGCCTACAATTTAATTAGCGAAGTATTAATAAGATAATTTGTTTCAAGAATAATTGTTTCAAGAATATGTAATAGCAGAAAAAGATCTCGCTTCTGGTTTCTTACACAAAAGAATTAAAAAGATGTGCCTTTCTTACACTTCTACCAAAGACCTTTTTGTTTTGCTTGTTCAACATGAATCATAGGGAGAGGTGATATGTAATCAAGTTTTCCTGTAGTTAAGTATCAGATCACTCTTCAAGGTTGTTGCATTGTCAATACAAAATTGTTTGTTGAGGAGGTAAAAATGTATTACTATGTGATTTTATAAACATATTTGATATATATCACATAATCATTATGTTTCCCTAACTCATTATTGAAGATAAGTCTAAAAAAAAATCAGAGTTAGCATATGAGTATTAATCATTGGGTTCAGAATAATTCATTTTATTTGACCTTCCTTTTCAAGTCTTATTTGGGTTGTTATTTGTGGTATATGAGTGAATAAGTAACTAGTATGTCTATCTGAAGCCAACAATCGCTTGGACTCTAGGTCTGTGTTATTGCTTTATTGATTGCTTGTTATTTGCTTGCTCCCTTGTTTTATATTAACAGGATAGACCAAAGAAGGGAGGTAAGAAAATAAGGGTGTAGCATTTTCAAAAATGGAGTTACTCAGAGAAGAGGTAAGACATTGGTAGAGTAGGTAAAGGCAATACAAAATCTCTATTCTATACAATTTAGGAAGCAATTGTGCAGAAAAATGTCATCAAGCCAGTCTTTAAAACCTTCTTAAAAATATAGAAATATGCTAGCTGTTCAGACTTTATACAAGATGATTGATGCTATCTGATTGTGGCAATTTCAGGTATGAACATCTCAAAAATAAAAACAAAGTGTGTAATTGAATGTAGAGATCCTGAGAGTAACATGCGAGTGTATACTATGTGAGTGGCAGAAGTTCTGCCGTTAAACCTCTCTTCATTGCAATAAGTTTAGATATACACAGCCATGTTTATTTTTACGTTTTCAGCAGGTGTGTCACTTCGGCAAGTGTATTGGAATGGCTTCACCTTGACTGGTGTGTCCTGATAGAATACTTTCTGAAATGATGTGTGAAGACCTTGCATCATTATTTTTCCAAGCATGTGTCAACAAAGTCTTGGTCCTATATAAGTGCAAGTAGAATGCTACGCATCAGACACCATGTTTACATTTTATTTTTAGTTTCTAGAAAGATTTATAGTTTCTGGAGGAAATCCTTGCTTCTGCTCGCTATGTTTGATCTGGTCATCCTAACTCAGAGTGTTAGCAAAACTTTCCACTTGCGGTGTGCATGGTGAAGCCTGTGGTGAATTCTCTTTATGAAACACATTTCTTAATATTCATTCTGTGGGTAGACAGATGCTGCCTTCTAATGTCATGTTGAAATGTGATTGATCCAAATGACACTGTCACCCTTGAATGAATCCAGCTTCTTCACTCCATCTGCTTCGTGAGAGGAAAAAATGTATCTTACCCATCCTTAGAGTGCGTGCATCTAACCTAAATCTCATTTAATCCACTGTTTTGAGGTCTCTGACATGCTTATTTCCATGGTTTTTTAAAATTATTATTTTCAATAAGTCCTATTCGGAAACAAGTCTGTCATTTCGCCAATATGCAAACTAGAATCTCTCACGTGACCTCCCTCTGATCACAGCCTATTTATTGGCAAACATCTAAGTCAGTTGGAGAAGTGATATATACATAGAGTAAAGAAGTTTTCCTGGCACTTGTCAAATCTTTATTTCGGTTGAAACTTTGATTTTTGTCAACGTAGTATATCTGTAGCTCTTACTGCACTGTTTCAATTTTTTTTAAGTTTATTTATTTATATTGAGACAGACCAAGACATCACAAGTTGGGGAGGGGCAGAGAGAGAGGGAGAGAGAGAATCCCAAGCAGACTCCACACTGCTAGTGCAGAGTCCGATGCCTAACCGAATGTGCCACCCAGGTGCCCCTTAACAGCCTTGTGTTTCTAAAAACTCAGATGAGCCCTGCGTGTGTGCACCTAATCTCAGCTGGTCCATCTGAGACCCCCTGAGTGCCAGCCCCCACATGGTCCCATTTCCACTCCAACAAGATGAAAGAAACTATCATGAACCAGGAGAAACTCGCCAAACGGCAAGCACAAGTGTACATTGTTGGATCCGCTCGCCGAAAGAAGAAGGTGGTTCATAGAATAGCTAGAGCAGATGATAAAAAACTTCAGTTCTCCTTAGAGAAGCTAAGGGTAAACAGCTTCTCTGGTATCGAAGAAGTGAGTATGCTTGCAAACCAAGGAACAATGATGCACTCTAACCACCCTTAAAGTTCAGGCCTCCCTGGCAGCGAACGCTTCACTGAGACAAAGCAGCTGACAGAAATGCTACCCCGTATGTTAAATCAATTTGGTGCAGACAGTCTGACTAGTTTAGGAAGACCAGCCTGTGGACGGAAAAGCACCACTTGCTACCGGAGAAGAGGAGGAGGATGAAGTTCCAGATCTTGTGGAGAATTTGGATGAAGCTTCCAAGAATGAAGCAAACTGAATTGGGTCAACTTCTAAAGAAGATAAAACTTGAAGAATTTACTAGGAGCTGCTATTTCCTATCGTGACTGCTTTTTTAAATAATTTTTACATGGGTCTGATAAAATCTAGATCTCTAATATTTTTAAGCCTAAGCCCCTTGGACAATGCAGCTCTTTTCAGTGTTTGCTTAGACACAGTTCATTCTTGGCAGCTAATTAAGCTGAAGAAGCCTGAGAATAAAGTTTGAAACAAGGTTAGTAAAGTTCTTTGCCTAGTACAAAATAAAATAAAAAAAATAAAATACTCAGATGATCATTTTGCAGAGCAAAAAAGCCAGCCCCTCAAAAAGAGAAAAGATTAAAAAGAAAATATATATATATATATCTGCTTCTGTCTCCCATGACAATTAAGTTCTCAAATGTGGTAAACTCAAATCTCAACTTCCAGCATTTCTCTGAAATACATCACTTTATGTAATAAATACGCCGGAAATCCTTCTGCGTAATACAGTTATGATGGAGAAAGCATGCACGTGCCTTCCCTCCAAGCATTTTTCCAAGAGAAAAATTCATTCTTACCAAAGAGAAATGAATAAAGCGTAGAGTGAATTATGTTGCTTACGTCATATTTGGAATAGAAACAGAGAAGGAATTTGGTTCAAGGAGAAGAAAGCGCCGTAGGTTTTGTGGCTGCCATCTGCATTAGTATGGGAAGACAGCTTTTGGTGTTTTAGAGATAGAGATGATTTTGTCTGTGTACAGATTCTTTCCTAAATTTCATTACTTTACTGTTTTTAACCTTCAGTGATTTCTCATTTTCATTTTTCTAATCTTGCATACACTTGAAGTCATATATTTTCTCATTTATGTAGAACTTTTATTTGTAGTGTTACTTCAAATAATGAGCTGTGTGCTTATTGCAAATCAAGGTGAACGGTGCACCGATTGCATTTTACAAAAGCTCTAAGTGGAACTGAGGTGGCCGGGGATCTAGGTTTTCCATTTGGATCATGTGAGAGATGTTCTTAGAAATTAAGGATCTCAGGAAAACCGGTCTTTGAAATAGCATCTTCTTTAGTGTAGAATAGTTTCTGAGTTCATATTCTTAATTTAGTATGTGCACTTTAAAATCTGTTAGAAATAACTACCACCTTTGAAATGACTTGTGTTACAATCACTGTTTGCTACCCCCCCTAACCACAGCTTTTGGCATTTTGACGGCCCTCGAAATGCATAGCACTCCACATTGTGGCAGTCACACCCATCATAAAAGTTAAATGAACATTCTTGCAACACCCGTTGGGATGGGGCAGATGTAGGAGAGAAGGATTGAGCACACAGGATAAAATGTGTCACTGAGAAATTGAAACTACTCCCTTAACACAGCGTTGTGTCTTGCTTGTCACCTATACCGCTTTTGTTTTATTCAAAGCTATTTCAAAAACGCAAATACTGTGTTGAAATGGAGAATCAGTATGAATCATATCTATTATCTGTCAGGCTGTGCCTTGCCGTTGCTAGAGTCCCCATGTTGCTTCCCTTGCTGTGTGTACACTTGGTAAAACCTTTTAGCAGAGACACTTTATTCAAAATACGACCGTAGTCAAAATGTGACAACAAAGAACTATCATTTCTAAATCGAGACCATCGCATTGCATGTGGATTTCTGTTTTATCATACACTTTTGTAACAGATAGTTTAATGTATCGATATTTCATTTTTAATACAATTTTTTTTATCCATTTTGACTTGGTCACAAAGGTTCACCAGCATGAATATCACTAATGGCATTTTAATTTACAAACTCTGAAATTCAGACTCTTCTCTGTTAGGGCTTCTTTCCACTGTTGGCTCTGCTTTCAGCAGTTTTTGAAAGTAACAAGTTGATTTTGATATGACACCAATTTCAAAAGTTCTTATGCCATTCTCCCTTTGGAAGAATTAAATACTTGGAGCAAGCTGACAATTTATCTTGTGTAATAGCTTACTAGCCGTAAGGAAGTAATCTCCTCTCTCCTCCACAGCTCACCCTTACAGACATGTCTGATTCTTCTCTGTAGCAGAAAGATTTGTACTCACACTCTGGACTATAAACACCCTGAGGGCAGTGAATCCCTCGGTGAAGTGTCTCATATTAATGTTTAGAGCAATGCTTAGAACCATATGTGGATAAGGGTTCCACTGACCTCATAAGTTTGAGGGGCATAAATGAGACAATGAATGTACACCTTTTAGTGGTTTGTGAGAAATGCCAAATGTCCAATTAAAGGTGGCTAAAACCCGATACAGACTAAAAAAATACTGTTCTTGTTCACCACTTATCTAGAGTACCTGACAGCAACCTTGACATATAGTAGGTACCTACTCGGTGTTTATGAAGTTACATTGAGATCAGGCTAGAATTTACCTCTTCTAGGTCAGCTCTTTCTGCTAAATCATATAATTTTTTCTTCTTTCAGCACGCATTCATTGAGAATTTCTTTCATATGCCAGAGCCTGACACTAGCACTATAAAGACAGTTAAAATAAATTCACTGTCTGTCTCACTCTCCAGCAAAGACAGATGCTTATAACAAGTAGATATAATTCATTGTGGTAAGTGTTGCAGTTAATGTATGTAGACAGTACTATGGGAACATACAGGAGCAAGCTATGAATACGAAATTGTTAAATGTTTTTAAATGAGCAGAAGTTTGTTGAAAAGAAAACGGAAGAAGGGCTTTGTCAGAGCAACAGTCTGATAACAAATAAATGCTTAAAATTTCACTTGGCAGAAATAGAAGTTTCGCATGACTCATGGGGAATGTATATTGAGGGCTTATTTGGGGTTCCATGTCATAATCTATGTCTGCGCTGGGCTGAGGAGTCTGGATTCTTTTCTGTAGGCACAGGTTGACCGTCTAAAACCCCATTTGTGTTTTAAAAAAGACAAATGGTCAAGTGGGAGATAGATAGGGGTGAGCAGGAATCGAAGGCGGGAGAACAAGAGGAGGCGGACAGCATTTAGGAACAGATGAGATGGCATACGAGGCAGTGCCAGTAGAAATGGAGAGTGATGAGGAGAGGGAGAATAGGACATATATTGTTCACTTTAGTTTCTCTTGTTTTCTCTAAGTAGAATAGCTAAGAAGGAAGCCAGAAAGCAGATAAAGAAGAGAAGCAGGCCATCAAGAAAGATCAGTTCTGTGTGGCTAGGAACTGCCAGCCTCTCCCATCTTGTCCAAGATTCCTGTCACTGCTGTGCAACAGTTTTGTGGACCTGGTGCCCTTCTCTACTGCCCAGGTTTCTTCATCCTCTCACCCATGTTGAAAGTGCACCTATATCAAGATTTTTCCACCTTAGGACCAGTGCTTATCTGGTTGTTCATCTTGGGAAAACACTAGGCCAGACAGTCCTATTCAGGAGCTGTTTTGAAGTAGTAGGAGCTCTGTGGAATTCCCATTCAGATACCACCGTGTGGATGACAGCCCTCACAAAACCGATTCTGCCATGTTAGGGAACAGGTGGATCGCTAAAAAGAAAAAGGAGAAAGCTAATAAATTTATGAAAATGGTATTGACCTCTGTAGTAATCAGGAAAAAGAAATCAAACGCCGAATAAAATACTATTTTACAGCTTTCAATGTGCAAAAACGAAAAAGTCAGACAATGTCAAGTGCCATTAAGGATATGGAATAAAGGGGCCCCTGTTACCTGTTGATGCTAATGCATTTGATACAACCACACTGAAGAAGAAGTCGATGATGTCTGCCAAAGTTGCAGATCATCTGCTCCAACAATTCCAATCCTCAAAACTCTCCCAATAAATATGTGTAGAGATATTCTCAAGAATATGGATGGCAGCCCTCTTCTGAAGAATCTATCAGTTCATCCTTAAGAGAATCGGTTCTCGTTCTGTGGACCGATATAAAAGAACTAAACTTTTTATCCGTCAGCATGAACAAATCTGCAAAACAAAATGTTGAGCCAAAAAATCCAAGTTTCATGTGCATGCTTGGCAGGATGACATGATGGATGATGCAGATTGATAAAGTTAAAACTTATAAATGTGTAAGATGATACATTTATTATGGGTACACAAAAAATAAAAGTGAAAATACACATTGGAATGATAAATACCAACTTCAAGATAGTTTTCTTGGGAGCCTGAGGATGAGTTCAGGAATAGGACAGCGAGATATTTGGGAGTTTCAGTTGTCTTTTTAAAGTGTCACTTGTTAGGCAAGTACATAGTTGTAGCGTATTCTCTCAAAGTTTATATACCTATAATATTTATAGTAACAACCCTGCATATAGCTTTACTCACATGTTTATTCATTCATTCTTTTCATCTGTCACCCGTTAATCTGTTCAGCTCCCCATTCACTTATTCTTCTTTCTCAAAGTAATTTTATTTAAATAATCCAAGAAAGGGTAACTAGGACTCAAACCAAGTAGAGAGAAAAGGACAGAGTATAATTAGAAGGCAAATTTAAGGGAGATTATTGGGTAAAATTGTCAACACTTAACAACTAGATTTAAGTAGATGTGTGTGTACGGAGGAAGGCAAGGAATCAAGATAATTTATTCAGATCTTTAGTTTGGCATTGACCATGAAAGCATGCCAGGAAGACAAAGGAAGAGGGGTGAGGGGCAATGTTGGAATAGATAGGGGATAAGGTATCAAACTTTGTCTGGTTCGTGGTACACTTTTTTCCATAAGCCTGACAGATAATCTTTAATTCAGTAATTATTTATTGAATATCTGCCTTGTACAAGGCACAATAAATATTCTTTAAATTTATGCATAAGTACTCTTTTTCATGAATATGTTTTTTTTAAGTTTATACCATGATTTTTTAAGCATCGTGGTACAGTTACTGCTCCAGTAAATTCAATTGGGTAAGCAATTTCAGCTGCATACAGTTGAATGGCAGTATGTAGCCTTCGTTAAGTTATTCAGTAAGTACTTGAAAGAGAGTGAGAATCCATTAAAAACTTCAAACTGGGTAAACTCCTTTAAGTTTGCAAATTATATTCAGAAAAGAAGTTTGCAAATTATATTCAGAAGAGAAAACATCCCCCCAAATCGTAGTGTAGTAAATGATAGCTGGATAAGGCTACCCTCAGAAATTCTTCCTCAAAAGTTATTTAGTTCATACAACAGTAAATATACAACTATATGGTTAAATTGAGCAATGCTTTGGATGGAAGTAAACATATTTGTAAAATCAGAAGTATCGGTCAGATATTTCAGTCTTCATCTTTTTTCAAAACTCCTCTTGCCTATTGATTTACCTTCACAAAGAGGAAGTGGTCACAGGGAATAACGGGATGAGAAAACCCAGTTACCATGTGGATTTCCAACTCCTGCCTAATCAGATCATTTCAACCAAACCCTTTTCCTTTTCTAGGCTCTACCCAAATCCTTTGTTCCAAGTTCTAGATTTTAGTCCTGTTCTCAATAGAAACATGAATGTCCAATGCTAACTCCCCATATGGTTTTACTGTTCCTCCTCCATAGATATCTTTCTCTTTCCAAGACTACATACTAGGCGAAGACCAGGATTCCCTGTGAGTTCAGCTGAGTTCCTTGGGGGCCTCAAAGGTGTTATACTAGAATCAGACCCATGCAATCTTGCCTTTGCTCTACCCCACCCCAACCTGTTATTTGAATTTGCTTATTTCCTCCAATGTTGGAGAAATTAACCAAAGACCACAGTCAAGTAACAATAAAGCCGTAATTCCCTAGAGTTGAAAAAGACGTCATTTGTTGCCTCAGTATGGCAACCAGTCAGCCCCTTTGATATAAAGCATCTGTCCTCTTCAAGGAAACAAGAAAGGTCTGGTTCTCCTTTCTAGTCTGTGAAGTGGGAGACAGTGTCATTTGTTGTACGGAGCCATAAGTCCCATTTTACTGGGTTGCAAGCTACCGCCTTTGTTAACATGCTGAAAATTTCATCAGCTGTCTTTAATCAAAGAAGATGTGTGTGAGGGAAGACACCAGCAGTTGTGGTTGCGTTTCTGTTCCCCAGCCCATGAGTCACAGCTGGCAGAGAGCAAGGACACCAGTGTGTCATCGGATAACCAGTCACCTGAACTTCTTGCATTTCAGTTATATAGCTAGGTAGTCCTTAATTCTGTTTAAAAACCCCTGCATGCTCCTATTTGGCTATGAAAAGGCTTTTTATTTCCTCTCCTGTCTAACAATTTTTAGTCATTTGTGGCTTCTGTTAATAAAGTTTCATTTGAACATTGACTATAAATAATTGCATGGCCAAAATAATTCACTTTATGAGAGGATAGACATTTGCTGTGACATTCTTTGTTCATCATCCTATAGGAAACTTCGTCTCAAAAGATGTAAAATAATATGATCTAAGATCAGGAAACAACCTCTAGGACCCTGCTTCTCAATTGTAATGAGCATACAAAACACCTGGGGATTGCATTAAAATTCAGATTCTGATTGGCTGGTTGGCATCTGAAATTCTGCATTTCTACCAAGCTCCCAGGTGATGCTGATGCTACTCCCTGTACTAGAGGCAAAGCTAGGAGACCCATAGGCACTCAGTCCCTTGTGCATCCAGTATGCTATCCCTGGTCGCGCGCTGTGAAGGTTTGTCTTTGAAGAGAGAAAACAACCATGTAACAGAAAGCAATCTGCATCAAGTTTTATTCTTAAATTTTTAACAAACACATGAAATTGTTTATGTCAAAGTAACTGTTGACACTTTCAAAAAGTTACCTAAGGCTTGTTTGAGCCTACATGCAAATTTCCTCACTTTCCACTAACTCAAATAAGAGGCTATAATGATGTTTTAAAAGCATTACATAATGATGTAGGTTTGTAAAATAAAAAGGTTTTTTTTCACTCTGGTGAGACAGACACATTCAAATGAAAATGTTACATCTAAACACAGAAATCTATAGCCACCTAAAAATATTATGTTCTTAAACATATACATTTTTAGTTTTCTTGGATTTTCACTCTTTAGAGGACATAATTGGGGTGCCTAGGTGGCTCAGTCAGTTAAGTGTCCAACTTCGGCTCAGGTCATGATCTCATGGTTTGTGGGTTCAAACCATGTTGTTGGGCTCTGTGCTGACAGCTCAGAGCCTGGAGCCTTCTTCAGATTCTGTGTCTCCATCTCTCTCTACCCCTCCCCCTGCTCAATTTCTGTCTCTTTCTTTCTCTAGAAAGTAAACATTAAAAAAAAAAAAACAAACACAATGAGTATATGTGAACTTATTGGATCTGTTATTCCATTTTAACCTCATAATGTCATTTTTTAATTATTTTTGTTTAATCAGTAACATGCTAGGGTGGATAATGCAAAATTAAAGTTATTCCATGTGGATTCCATGGGGGTTCCATGGAATCTATGGCAATTCTCTGAGCCTGGATGTCTCAGTCGGTTAAGCGTCCGACTTAGGCTCAGGTCATGATCTCACCATTCCCGAGTTCGAGCACCCCATCGGGCTCTTTGCTGACAGCTCAGAGCCTGGAGCTTGCTGTGGATTCTATGTCCCTCTCTTTGCCCCTTCCCCAGCTCACACTCTGTCTCTATCTCTCTCAAAACTAAATAAACATTTAAAAAGTTAAAAAAAAATAAGTTTATTCCCCAAACACTATAATTAGCATTCAGAACTAATTTTGATGACAGATTTCACTTTCTAATTGTGTTGTTTTAGAGTAATATTCATTTTTCTTTTTTCATCATTTGATGGCCGGGAAGTGACTCTGAAATACTCTGAGGACAGATGCATCCGGGCTGCAGTTTAGTAACCATACCAAAGGCTATTTATGTGGCTTGGTTTACTTCACCACCTATCTTCACCTCTCTCTCTTCTGGTTTAACCTAAGAAAGTCTATAAAGCTAGCAAAAGTAGAGCCAGGTCACAAATCCACAGGGTTCGGATTCAGTGGTTACTCAGGCACACTGACAGGAGATTCTGCTTTGTGTTTCTAAGATGATGAGACAGAAAAGAAGAGGAAAAAAACAATAATGTCGTATTCTCCTGTAATCTTAGCAGCAATTCTATGTAGCAAGTACTGTTGTGATTCATTTCTGTAAGAAACAGGTCTCAAGGGTTCCATCAACTTGTCCAAGTGCACACATCCCTGGGGCAGAGCTGGCACTGGCACCCAGGCCTTGTGACTCTGTAACTTTTGAGTATTTTTAATAATCCTCTTGAGTTGTAATTATAGTTAGGCACAGATACTTTGATAATAAAGTGATTCAAGAAATAATGACTATCCCACAGAGCCATCTGGTTTCTCTCAGCCCCTGTTGCTGGGCCTCTTCTATTTCTGGTTACCCAGGAATGGTCTCCAACCGTGGTTCTCCCTCTCCATTTCCTCTTCCCACTCAGGATAGCGGAAGTCTGAACATTTTCTCTACTTAGCATCTCTAGTAATTCCGGCTGTGAACACACTTTGCCATCACTTTAGTAGCTGTTTATTGATAGCTGTGCTAAGCTCTGTGAGGGAATAGAACTCAGAAATGCATCTAGGCACTGAGAGACTCAAGATAATAATGGGTGGATTGATAACAAAGTTCTGTGAGGAAGACAGAGACGGTGGTGTTATTTTAGGTTTCCAGTGTGGACCTTCATTGCATATGTAATTTAGAGCTATGTTTATTTGGATTGGGGTTTAAAATTAGAAAGTGACCGTCTGTATTTTTCTTGATAAGCGTGGCGTCATCCTGACCAAAAGGTTTTTGAAGGTCAGGAATAGCTTATATTTGCAACATTATTTTTGGAAAAGAAAAGAGGATGGAGACAAATTTGAAAGTAATGCCCTATAGTTGAAGACTTAAGAGAATTTTGCTGTACATCCACAGACCTATGGCTATTGGAATAAAATTGTGAAATATGTATAAAATTGTTTTTATAAAAACACGCACGTGCTGTACCTCAAGCAGATGAAAAGAAGGAAAAGTGAACTTGACATTTGTAGTGTCTAATATGTGCGTGTACTCTACCACACGGTTGATTGTCTCATTTTATCTTTTTGACAACGTGCAAAAAAAGTTGATGTTATTTCAGTATTTTATAAGTGCATGAATTGGGCACAGATATATTAGGGGATCTCACCAAGGTCACAATCAGTGGTTGAGCAAGAATTCAAACCCAGACCTTTTAAAGTCCAAATCTGATCATCTCTTGCCAGTTGGTTTGTTCTGAGCTATTCAGCCCTGCCCCCAGCACTCTTTTCGGTTCAGAAATAATTGTTTTTACAGTAAAGAGTGGCGTCACATGAATTCAACTGAAAAATGCATACATTTTGTGAAAATACTAAATTGTAAAAATTACTGTGAATTATTCTACACCGCATCACAGAGTTGCCGGCACAGTTACTCTGTTGACACCATCTGTAAAATGAAAACACAATCCTAGCATAAACACGTTTAGTTTTATCTGATATTTGAAATATGCATTTGTGTAACTGCCAAAATATTAGGCTGCTCTATGTTGGCCAGAAAGTTCAAGTGACAAAACAAGAACAGAACTGCCTTTATTTGTAGATAGCAAGCAAAAAAAAATTTTTTTTTCTTTTGGGAAGGACTTCTGTTGTTGTTAACTAGTATCTGAGAATTTGGGGATGGAGACCCTTGTCTGAAACTGGTGGTGCAGAAGTTGTACTTTTTTTTTAACTTTGCCTTTCATATAACTTTGTATTGCAAATATCACATATTATAAAAATTTCTGTGTTCGAGAGTCACAACTACTTTTAAGCACAGAATATAAAACTTTTCCGACAAAGGTTACATTTTTCTGTACCACCTTTTGTCTGTTTTGATATGTTTTTACTTTGCTGTATTTACAGTAACCTTTCACCAGGAGAAGTTTAAAAATTTGACTTAAAAATAAGAACTTTGTCTCATTAAGCTACTTGGGTTAGATTTGGAAAGGACATTAGTGGTTACATTTGAATTTTTTTTCAGAGTTTTTAACCCTGAAAACAGCAGTCAAATTTTACAATGTTTTAACTTATTTACTTAATGTTTGCATAAACGGCCTGGAATATTGCTAAGGAGAGGAAACAAAAGTGGGTAGGCATAGATTTGTCAACTTTTCCAACTTAATTTTTTATTTCTCGGCATTAAGTTGAAAAAAAAAAAGGTCAGTTCTATCTGAAATTGTATGACTTTTAACGGTTTCCTTAGAAAGGTACAGTCTGACTAGGCTACAAGGTTTTCATATGTAACCTATGCTTTCCCATTAAAGAAGAATATTTTTGTAGCTGCTTGCCCTATTTAAAGCAAAGAGTGCACCAGCTGTTTGAAAACTTTTTTTGATTCCTAGTTATCTTGATCTATTTGTATAAATTGCTAAATTGCTTCCATAAAATGCCTCCAGACATAAGGGAATCATTTGCATAAGTGGATGAAGATTTTTGTCTTCCATGAAGGAAAGCTTGAAACAAGCCTCTTAATCGTTTTCCTCCCTCTCTCTGGTTCCAGTATCCGGCTGCTCTGATGAACCTGGGGGCTATTCTCCATCTCAATGGCCGTCTCCAAAAGGCTGAGGCCAACTACCTGCGGGCGCTGCAGCTCAAGCCAGATGACGTCATCACGCAATCCAATCTCCGCAAACTATGGAACATCATGGAAAAGCAAGGCTTAAAGACTTCCAAGACCTGACACAGGAGGGAGGACCTCATCCTCCTCCATATTTGAAAGCTGGCTTCGTTAATGAACAGAACTTCCCAGCAGTGCTGTGACAAGAGCTAGTATGGACTTCAAGATGGGGGCAGAGGTCACTGGGGTCACTGCCACGTCTGGGAGTATTCACTCTGCTGTTGGCACAGCCGTTAACACCAAAAAGGGGAACATTGGAAACCTCCTGAAGGATGTAATTGTTACCCATAGAACTATTAAACCAGAGCACTTAAAACAGGATCTTACGACATTGGGGCGAGGAGTGGGGAGGGGTGGGCAGGGAATCTAAGTTACAAATTTTGTTCACTTTTGAAAGCTAATTTAGAAATTATATTGTTCCTTAAACACTGTGAGAGGAAGTCAGAGTGTCCATTCAGCCCTGCTAAACTATTAAGATCAAGTGTTAATAGGGAATGATTAAAGTGTCGTGTGAATCCCAGTGTGCCAGCCGGTTGTCCTGATGCTGCTGCCTTCCCTCTTTGGGACAGCCTGCTTACCAATTTGTGAAACTTAGAAAAAAGAAAAACATTTTTTTAAAGTATGTCAAGATCTGTCAGAATCTGTAGTTGTTTCCCGACTAGTGCACATAACATTTTATGATTTGGATGTCACAGTCTTCATTTCTTTTAGACAGCATTTGCTTTTCATGTTCTGAGCTGAGGTAACCATGTTTCACCCTGGTGTTGCTGGAGAGGTTGGGGAGACAGTATACATGTCAGGCAGGCAGTGTTTATTTTTAACGTCAGCGACATTTTCCCCCAGACCGCCTAGGAGAATTCATTGTATTAATTCTTAGGCTTTCAAAATGGCTATATCTGGTTAATGCACATGTTTATATAATGATTCAATCCAAAGGAGCTTAAAAGTGTTCTAATTCCAATAACAGACCAGCCACTATTAGACAAAAGGGAAGGTTCTGTGTGCTTCCCAGATGTTAATGGTTAAAAAATCAAGTCTGAGCAAAGGAGTATATAATAATGGTTGCCAATGATGTTATCTTTTGGAAAGAATTGGTATAAAATGCTAATCACTTTCTGATAGGTTCCTAAATATTAATAAGTTTTTAAGGAATTATTTTATCTTCTCAAAAGACATAAAAAATGACTTATTTTAAGCTGCAGCGGAGTATAGCATCAGCCTGTGTGTTTTTAGGTCCTCTGCTGTGTGCTTTACAGTTAAACTATTTTTTCACTAGAAAGTTGGTATTTTTTTCTTTACCTATTAGTAACCACGTTAGTGATCATTACACAAGTAAAAATGAAGTAGAGAAAACACTTACTGAACATTTTTCTGACTTGCAAACTTTGCTACTAACAATTAACTTAGCAAAAGACCAGTTCACTTCCAACTTCTTCATAGAGAAAGTAGTTATACAATACCCTACGTATTTATTTATTTATTATTCTACCATAGCAAAATAACAAAACTTGATTCATTAAGTCAGTTCTTTGCAACTGAAAATTAGCTTTTTCTCCTTTCCTTTAACATTTCGTGTATATATATATTGGGCAGCATCCCCACTAAAAGGAAGCTGGACGTGCAAATACATCATATTTTGTTTTCTCCATATTTTATATGTTTTGCTCCGTATCTGAATAAAGTGAGATAAAGAATTTAAAGTAGTGTTCCTATGGCATTAGTATTTTTGTCAGAAGGGCAGAGGTAGTGAGAGAGGTGTGTGGATGGCATTAGTAAGAAGGCCCTCCTATTATGTATATTATTTTGTAAACATTTCACTGAAGGGCCAAAAGTTAAATTATAACTAGATCACTGTGTTTTCAGAATGACATTTAACAACAGCAAACCCGTGGTCAAACCAAAAGTGTGGGTTGAAGTGTATTTCTCATCTTCTAGTGCATTGGCAATTGCAAAAAAAAAATAAGTAAATTAATAAGGAATTTAATATAAGGATATAGAGATAAATTCAATGTCTAACAGTTTTATTTATTTAAATAGTTATTGACCTTTGATGACTTCCTAGTCTTAACATTTTATGTCCTTTTGTTGTTAATGTTCTTCCTTTCAGACACTTGGTTCTTAATAGGTTCGCCGATTGCACAGTAGAGGCACTTCATGTTGACGCAGACCCCGAGTAGCATTAATAATTGGGCCTGTGTCATAAAATGCATGGATGTTTAATAGCTAAATGTCCCTGACACCTTTCACTACAGGGCTGGGCTTAGTAACTGACCAACTTGGGGGGAGGGTGGGAGGGGGGCTATAGAACATGGTCAAAAAATGTCTCCGCTCAGGGATTTATGGTGGATTATTGCAGACAGTGCTAAAAATATAGAGCACAAGACAAGTTTACTAAATTAAAGTTTTATTTTTTGAGAAACTGTTATTTGTATAAATTATCAAGATTTGTAGGCTTTCCTTTTGTAGAAATAATTGTTTTATGTGCCAGAGAATTTCCATTTTGTTTTCAACAATAAAGCATTGATAACAAATATGTCGTACAAGCCTTTTGTAAATCTTCTACAGGAATGGCACTTCACGCTCTTGTGGATTTTAACAGAAATTGGGAAAAGTTTTAAAAAAGTAGGGATTGAGAGCCAAACAGACATTTCATGGCTAATGTATAACCAATAATAATTAATCATTAATTTTTAATAGTTATAATAATATTAAGGGTTCCCTAAAACGCAGTTTGCCACTTTCCAAAAAAAGATGGTATAGTTTTTGTTTTGTTTTATTGATGAGTTTTAGAAACGTGTTAGGAAATATCCCATTCGTGGGTCATTTGGTTAAAATGGCCATATTTAGAAGACCCTGATTCTCTAGTCCTGATCCTAGGGGAAAGCGCAACACTATTTTGTTGAGAGACAGGAGTACGACACATTCAGGTATGAGTTATAAGAAAACCTTGGGTTCTAGACAGAAAATTTGATAGTCTTGTTAAATTTGTCATTATACAATAACAAATTATATATTGCCTAATTCCTTTATTAAGGATAAAATTTATCTATAAAGATTTTACTTCATGCTAAACAACATATGGATGTGTGAAGTTATATTCCAGCTTTATAGTTAAAGAAGCCAGAGCTCAGAGGTATGAAATTAATTTGTCCAGGTCACAAAGCTAGCAAGCAACAAGCCTGTCTTTGTATTGTCCTGTGCTCACATGTCCTGTGTCATGTGAGCACTCGGGCTGTGAACCCAAGACTGGAGATGAGGTTTCTCATCCCCTTTGGCATTTCTCTCGCTCTTCCATCATCCACAACTCACATTCCCTACCCCTCACACCTCAGATGATCGTGAAAATTAAAGGAAATTCCTGTGGTCTGAATGTTGATGTCCCCCCTCCCAAAATTCATATGTCCATAGATTATGTTATGAGGAGGTGGGGGAGCAGGGGAGTGATTAGTTCATGAGGGCAGACTCCTCAGGAGTGGGATTCATACCCTGATAAAAGAAGTTCCAAAGAAGTCTCTTGTCCCTCCCACCATGTGACTACAGTGAGCAGCGTGCAACCCAGAAGTGGGCCCTCATGTGACCAAGCTGGCACCTTAATCTCAGATTTCCAGCCTCTGGAAGAAAGAAGTTTCTGTTGTTTATAAGCTTTAGTCTTTGGTATTTTGCTACAGCAACCCAAACAAACACAGAGGTAGCACATGAAAAAAAATCGTAAACATTTAGATTGTGAGAGCCAGAGAGGATTTCATTGAACCTATAGTTAGACCTATTTACTTTCAACCTAAAGAACATAAAGCCACCATATTAGGTGCTTAACTAAACTCCCCAAACTAGTTAATGGTAGTTACATGACAGACTAGAAAAATGTCAGTTCTTAAGTGGTCTTGCTACATGAAGTGATTGCATAATTCATTCTGTTTTTAAATTTTTCTTTAATGTTTGTTATTTTTGAGAGACATAGCACAAGTGGGGGAGGGACAGAGAGAGAGGGAGACACAGAATCCGAAGGAGGCTCCAGGCTATGAATTATCAGCACAGAGTCCGACGCAGGTCTCAAACTCACGAACCATGAGATCATGACCTGAGCCAAAGTTGGGTGCTTAATCGACTGAGACACCCAGGTGCCCCCATTCCGTTTTTAAATCAAGGTACAGCTTTATCTTAGATTGAAAGCAGTCTACTCTGAAACCAGTAAAGACAGGCACCATGTCTTTCTTTTTTGGCACAGTTTCTTCAGTCTGGCACACTGTCGTTGAGTAGAACATAAAATACACTATAAATTAGAATTCCACCTATTATTTCCTCCTTATCAACTAGATATTTTCGAAAACCATTTTCTATAAAGTTGAGCTTGGGAATTCAATAACTCTTTTCATTTGATATTTTCACCTTAAGTCTGCGTTTTCACGTAGTAATCATTTCTAGCACAAAGAAAGGAATGCATCTAAGTCTTGGTTATTTTTGGTATTACAAGGGAGGAAACTGGGTTTCTGGGGATAATTTAATAATTACAGTAAGTCCAATTCATTTGTATGTACCTTTGGAATATGAGTTTCCACTTAATTTAAATATTTTCAATATTATAGAATTTGCTTCCTACTGTTTACAACTCATGTGTTTGCTAGAAAACGTGGCATCAGCAATGGAACTGCCATGCACTGTAAGGAGAGAGCAAGTTGAAATGGGAACGCAATCGCACTAACTCTGCTCTGCTTAGCTTTGCGGAGCAAAGGGAAAGACACATGTGTACCAGGACTTTAACCTTCTTGCTGCGTCATTTTGGGTGGTCTTCCTGCAGGATGTAATCAGAGAGGTCTTTTAGTTGGCTTTCACTCCATTGGCCACGTCACCACATATTGGCCTTCTGCTGTTGTTATTCTGTAGAGCTTTGAGCTGTATTTTTTCCCCCTGAAGTACTGCTGGGATTTGAAGTTCCGTTCACTTGAAATTTTTGTGACAGTTTTCCTCTTAAGTTTTCAAAACATTTCCTCAACTTTTTACAACTGCTCTCTGGTATTATTGTGTTATTTGTCTGCTTACAAAGAGTGGACAGAAGAGCTTTTGTTTAGCAAGAAAATCGTTGGGTCGAATAAAAAAGTTACAAATATGTGAGACAACTTTATGGGGTCACTAATAAATACCCACAGGGATCTAAAAACTTGATATATCTGAAATGGTGTTCAGGAAAAGTTTCTAGAGATTCTAAAAGGAGAAAGTCAAGGTGGAAAGTGAATGGATAGACACGTGGGGAATTGATTAATAATTGCTGCTAGAGATAATTAAATTTTTATTATCAAATTATCTCAAAGAGGTGAGAATTTGATTAGAACACTTTGAGACTGTGTCCTTTCGGGTTGCCCAATAATCTGCTAAAATTGAGACTGTGTTAGAGGGAAAAATGTGTTACAAATAAGAGAGTGGTTTACAATACAACCGCAGGAGAGGCTGAAAAAAAATGTTCAACCAATTGAAGTCTAGGTTAGAACTGACTATCCATTCCAATCTGAAATATATTTAACTTTTCTCTTACGTCCTTTGGGTTTGACAGGAATTGCACTCCTTCAAGTCAAAGCTGTCAACCATTCTCCAGTCAGATGGAGAGAATGGCGTTCCATGTTTTAAGTAATAGCTCAAGACTTCTAGAGACACTTTTTCTAATAATTTCTATCATGTGTCACAAAACGAATAACTCCTCTGAGAACTTTCTCTTGGTAACATCACTGAACAGCTAGATACTATAATGAAGTTGTCAAAAACATATTGAGAAGTCAAGCAATTTAGTTTGTTTTCAAAAATACCAAAATTATCAAAGTGTTAAAATGCCTGTTTCATCTGGATCCTTCTCCTGTATCGTGTAAAAGACCTTTTGTGACCAGAAAAGCAGAATTGGTAAGGAAGGAAAAGGATGAGTATGCATGTGTGGAGACCAGAAACAAGTGACTGCCTTTGATTTTAATGTAGGCCCTTGTTCTAATCTTCTTTAGCAAGTAATGGCGTAATGACTCTAAAATAATAATTAACTTTTTAACTCTGCAGACATCAACTTATTAAATTACATTGAGACAATTAATAATCTCAGTAGCTTTTCATTTTTTAATTCTCTTTGCGTTACTTCAACTGTGTTGTTATGCTTAGTGTTTGGCTATTTTCTTTCCTTTGCAATCGACTACTCTTGTAAACGTGCCTTTGCTTGTACTTTGTGATAATGACAATTTCAGAAATACCACCAGAATTATAGTGTTTCAAAGTATATTTTTAGAAATCCGTCATATGCTACCAAATATAATAGAATGTTACTACATTCTGTTAAAATTTAATTGAATAATTTTATATTCAATGATATGCAAGAGTACATCAGTATGATGTTTTATTATATCCCATCGGGCATCACTCTCCCAATTACCCTGTCAGTGATATGTGTAGAATGTGATTATACCAGCAAAGCCTATCTGTTAGCTACAAAGTAAGTTAAGGAACTTTTTGGTTAATTTGTTGTCGCTTCTGTTTATAGAACTAATTATTGTTTGGACTTATATTTTTTCCAAAAGTTTGCTCTGTGAATGATGTTGAAGATGAGTCAGTCTGCTGCTATTTCTCAAGTGGCCACAAAGACATCTCATAGAAATGCTAGTAGTGACATCAGAGAGCAAGAGAAAACATTAGATTTGACCTGTACACTTTATGAATGAGGAAATTGTAGTTTGGGGCAGTCAAATGACATAACTAAAGTTAATTCACAATGGATCCAGTGTGGCAGGAAACATGGTGAAGTATGAGCTACAGGTTACATGTTTCGTGGCCCAATACCAACCATCCAGAGTTTGTAAAAATATCTCTTCTTTGGAGTAGAGGGTAGACACAAAGCTTGCCAGGAAAGATTTGATCATGGATTCTTTATGGATTGCATACATGGAAGATATTACTGCCTGAAACTCCTATATCACTAAAATTCAGTTTGAGTCCCTTGTTTAAGACATGAACTCTTCATTTTAGAATAAATTTATGAAGCATACCTAACCAAACACAGCTGGTCTAAGGAAAAGTGGTATACAGAAGTATTAGGGTAGATTAACCCATTTCAAAGGTCCATTCCTGTCAGCTGATGACAGTGCTCGGTTATTTCTTCTGGCCTGGCCATGGTACATCAGGGATCCAAAGTTCATTTTGCCTATTGCCACAGGTACAGTGTGTAAGAGTCCAGGACATACTGACATATTGGATTGGATGGTGATCCTTCTTGAAGAAGTTGGCAAGTTTTTGTTTTCTCTATTTTACCTGAATCTATTCTATGTGCCATTAAAGATTTTTGGAGCATATTACACCTGAAAGCTCTTCATAGGTCAGAGAATAATTATGAAGTGTGGATAGCATGTATTTTCTCATTGCAATATAACAGCAGTAAATATATTTGCTACAAATCTTTATGATTATTGGTTAATCTATTTGATTCTCATTCAACCTTGTCCACCTTTCTGTCATATACGTGTGTATCTCACACACACACACACACACACACACACACACACACACACTCACTGGGTGGCTGGGAAGTCTGCAACTAAACATAAGTCCAAACATTTGATCCTCCAAAGAGGAAATCATTATGAGGAATGAGACATAATTTGAGGTGTTTTGATTAACAGAGGAAATAAAGTGAGATCAAAGCTTTTGTCCTTGGGTGAGTGATTTAAATCCAGACAAGCAGGAGTCAAAAGGAGATGGAGGCAGACATTTCTTAAGATACTGTTATAAACACCTTAGCAAATCTCTTTTCACACTCCCCTATGCCTGTCACAATCAAGCTGCTGCTGTGATTCATCAAATCATTCTTTTATATAGGGCACTTTCCTGTCCTTCCTCTGCAAAAGGAATGCCACTCAGATAAAGAGAAGATATGACAAAAGTAGATTTGTTGCCCTCCATTTTCAGGATAATTACCAGATTATTAAAAGAATTACCAAACCTATCTTTATTTTTAACTGTACTTCTTCTTGGAGACAGTCAAATGATCAAACAATGTAGATTTTCTGGTACAGAAAACAACACACTCCAATTGTGAGCACTGATAAAAATGAAGTAACCCCAGGAACCCTCCAATTGTATCACCTTTCTTTGGCTTTAGCTCCCCAGATGACATTTTGTCTCAACGTGGCAACTCCATTCAACTCGCTTCTTGAAATGTCAGGGCAGTGGGGCCTTTCTCATAGCTATAAATCCGAATGAACAGAGTTTCATCATCCTTTCAATCTGAATGTTTTGTTTCCATTGTAATTATATTTTCTGTATGCAGAGCATTTTAGAGTTTGCAAAAGGCCTCATATTTTTTATATTTAGCTTTTGAAAACAATTTGACAGAGTAGGCAAGAGAAACATAATTACCCTCCAATTCAGACTCCAGATGAGGAAGAAAAGCTCAGGAAAACCATTTAACTTGCCCAAGATCACATTCAGAAGGAAAACTGGTCTTTCTCCAAATCTTATGACGTTGGGTTAAACCTTAGGCAGGCAGTGATGGACATGGACACAATCAATACCTGAGGGGTGTCCTGCTCCTCTGCCTTATTCTCTTAGTCTTTGAGGCTCAAATTGGATGGAGCGTTTTCATCTGAAGTGCCTTCATTCAAAACTAGAGACTGATTCCAACTACATCCCTACATAGGGAAAGGATTGGGGATCGAGAAGAGGTCATTCAATTATAAGAATACTGGGCTCACAAAATAATTTCATTTTTTCTAACCCACCTTGCTATCTTTGTTTGTCAGTGCTGGGAACTTGGTATTAATTGCTTCTACTTACAATCTTGGACTTCCCAAAGCTTGTTCTTGCAATCCAGGTGTCAACTGAGCTCAGCCTGATGAGCCATCCCATCTTCCATGGGAGAGGGGAGGTTGGTGCTGCTCCCCAGTTTTTGTGAATACCTACCTCTCGTGTCCTGAGACTCTGAGCCCCCTTCTGGTAATGTTCTCTCACGGCTTTTTACATTCCCACCAGTAATGTATGCAAATTCCAGTTTCTCTGTATCCTCACCAGCACCTGATATTTTCTGCTTTTTTAATTACAGCCATCCTAGTGGATATGGAGTGGCATCTCATTGGGGTATTTATTTGCATTTCCCTGATGACTAACATATAATTTTAAAATGTAAAATTTTAATAACGAACAGTTCTCAAGTGAATTGGGAAATAAGAGGGAATATTGTGAAAACCTGAACGAAGAGAATATTTTTCTCTAAGTAGCTTTGATATTATTGGCTAACTCAGATCATGCCTGGCTTATAAAACTTAACTCTTTTTTGGTGTTTGACTAATGGACTTTTGTAATTCATCATGATAGAACAAAGAAAAAAGACACACACACACCCGTATTATACGCCATATTGCCTCAGAACTGTTATTTTTCATATCCCTTATCTCGCAACCTTATCCCATTCAGCTACATTTATACAAATAATTGTAAATGCCTCCTCCTGCAGAATTTAATTTTGATTGATGGAGACCTAGTCTCGAACCTACAAAGAGCATGCTGCTGAGGGAACCAAAAAATGAGACAGATGTTTAAGGACATGAGTATTCTATTTCACCTTTTAACTTTAACTGGAGATAATAAATGAATACCAACAAAGTAGTCCATATGCCAGAGTTTTGTTTTTGAACTTGGTACACTCAGTAAGATTCTTTTTCAATTAATAATACACATGATATATATAATTTGTAAAGCAGTTAAAGTTAATCACTGTGCAGACGTCTATGCCAAATGCTATTAAAAGTTTCATCAGGTTAGGAATTTCTTATCTGAAGGGTCTATGTGCCCTCTCTCTCCCCATAATTGTCTTCAGTAGAGTGAACTTGATTAATGGGCTGTTTCATTTTTCAGGATAAAGCTAACATTTTCCTCTTCCCAGCAACTCTTGCAAATTACTTGATTAATATCAAAAAGCTCTCATTCACACATAACCTTTGAATAAACAAGTTGTGATACTGTTGGCAACATGCTAAGAAGGATTCCTGTAAGTAGGCTATAAAGGAAATTGCCTTTGTAATTCAATGTGTAAAGAGGGAGCCTGTTTTTTGCTTGCTACAAATTTCTCTCTCTCTGTCTCCCTCCCTCTCTCTCTCTCTCTCTCTCTCTATCTATCTATCTATCTCTGAGTGGAGAATGCATAATGAAATTTAGCCAAAGCAGAATATCCTTTCTCGATGCAGGAATTCCGTTTCCATTGCCTTCACCACTGGAAGCCCAGGAAGAAAACCGTGAAACATTTATAGAACTTGAACAGTTTCTAATTCATAATTTTATGGTTCTCCAGCTTTCCCTTAAAGTATGGCAACAGAGAGTAATCCATCCCATATTGATTGAAAGATAACCCTCCAAAAGACTTTCTAATATTAATTACTTAAAAAACCAGGGTCTGGATACCAGCTACTCTAATGGAGCAGAGAAAAGCTCTTTATGGGTAAGAAAAAATTGTAGATCAAAGTGGAAGAAAGAGAAAAGTATTAAAATATTGTAGCCTGATCATATACCAAATACTTTATATGAAGGCTTATGCACGTAGAAAATAAACCTACTCTTAGTTGCAGCATCGTTAGTTGTGTATCCAGTGTTCATTTCTTCTTTAGAGACAACTATTAGAACACCACTATTAGAACTTTGTCATAGCTTTTTGCCCATATCCAGTTGATGGGTTGTCCTTGGTCCCTGCCAGGGATCAGCAAACTATGGGCTCATGGGCCAAATCAGGCCCACCATCTGTTTTTATATGGCCTGGGAACTGAGATTAGTTTGTACATTTTTGAGTGGTTGAAACAAATCAAAAGAAGAATAGTGTTTCATAATATGTGAGAGTTATATCAAACTTCAGTGTCCATAAATAAAGTGTTATTGGAATAGAGCAACACTCAATCATTTATGGATTATCTATGGAGGCTTTCATGCAGAATTGAGTGATTACAACAGAGACCGTATGGCCTGCAAAGCCGAAAATATTTACTATCTGGCCTGTTACAGAAAAAGTTTGCCGACCCCTGGTCTAAGCCAATTGTGATAGTCCTGTCTCTTGCTTTTCCAGGCTCCAATCCAGCTGGCAGTGCCCACGTGACAATGAAATGCAAGCAGAGGTCTGCTGGGGGAAACTCTGGAAAGGCTTTGCTTTCTTCATAAAAGGCTGGCATCTTAACACCCCTCAGGTCTTGAAAATAAAAGTGAAATCTGGATGTGAGAGCAACCATCTTGCAACCATGGGGTGATGAATATAAAACTAAGAGCCAGCACCCTAGAAAAAAGGAAAGGACTCTGATTTTCTGATAAAATTTGTAAGTAGCTGAACCAAGGCCAATACCTGCTTTACTGCCAGACTTCCCATTATGTGAGAAAAATTATCCTTGTCTGGAAGGCAGTCTTCATTGGGCATTCAGTTACCTGCGGGCAAATGCCTTCCTTACTGATATGCTCTCCTCTTTCTTTCCTTTAGGTGTAGAACCTATTCAGTCTCAATTGCACGGAAAGACTTGTGGCGGCTGGAGAACACTTTCTGGTATTTTTGTAAAATGCCCAAGTGAGTAGCCATCCAATCTCTTCACTGGTAAAGTCACTTGACTTTGTTCATCCTGCCTAACTAGTCTCCCCAGTGGCATTATCTTGATACCTGGGAAAATGGTTATAAGAACAGTCTATTTTCCTTTGTCACCACAAACAGTTCACAGCAGAAGTTCGCTACATAGATGTTGATGGTGGCACCCTTCTCCCTGTCCCCACCTCCCCTCCACCTGAGTTACACATTCTAACTTTTGTTTCCCTGGATTGTTTAGGTTAGAATGCTTTTCCACTTGTGTGTATTATGTCAGTTTATGTACTTAGCTCTGGGCTCCTTAAGGACAATACCATGTCTCATTGGCCTCTGTCATTCTAGCGTCTAGCACAGTGTCTCATATACGTGATGAAAGAATGAATAGAAGGCAAGTAGGTGACACAATTGTTAGATGAAAGAATACAATGTGGAAAACAACAAATAATCCTTCTGTAAAATTATTTAGTGTTCATTTGTTTCTGGGGGGGGGGGGAGTCAGAGAGAGAGGAAGACAGAATTTGAAGCAGGCTCAGGATATGAGGCATCAACACAGAGCCTAACATGGGGCTCAAACTCACAAACCGTGATCATGACCTGAGCAGAGGTAGGTCTCTTAACCGACTGAGCCACCCAGGTGCCCCCAAATAATTCTTTAATTTAGCAGATATTTACTGAGTGCCTAATTTATGCCCTTTTCTGGGTGATGGGAATAAAGTGATGAGTAAAACCAGGATCATCACAAAAGCTAGAATTTATTGAGTACTTTCTAAATGCTAGATATTATTTATTCTAAGCACTTTATAAGTATTGGCTTATTTAATCCTAATGATAATCCTGTTGTCATTCCCATTTCACAGATGAAAAACCTGAGAGAGATGTTAAGTACCTTGCCCCAAATCACACAGTTATGTGACTGAGTTAGGACTGGAATTTATATGCAGTAGGTCTAGTTCCAAGATACTACTTATTTTCTTATACCGTATGTCCAAGCTGCTTCTCTGATACAGTAGGTGCAGAGAATATGGTATGAAGACAACAAATGTCCTCCATTATGGGATTCAAAACCATAATAATATAAGATATAGTTTGTATACTGGAGGTCTAGATCCAGCATGCTAGGTTTTAAGTCCTGGCTATTGCATGTACTATATAACTTTGAGTATATTAACTAACTTCTCTGTACCTCAGTTTCCTTATTAGTAAATTGGAATCATAATTTTTTCTAACTCAGTGTTGTTGCATGGATTACATGAATTAATGCATGTAAAGTACTTAAAGCAATGCCTGGAATATTTTAAGTGTAAAACTGGTTTTGGATATGATTGTTGTTATTATTGGAGATGGTTTTGTAATTATTACATTACAATAATACTAACATAGCTATTATTACTGTCCCTTTGCTCAGAGAACATGTAATCAGACCATAATCTGACAAATAATTGTACAGTGACAAATAGCAATTAGACATTAAGCAGGTAGGTTAGTCAGGATTCTCCAGAGGAATAGAATGAAAACCAAAGCCAATAGCATAGATGATGGATAGATAGATGACAGATAGACATATAGATAGATAGATAACAGATAAATTATAGATAGAGCTATTGTAAGGAATTTGCTCACAAAATTATGGAGACAGAGAAGTCCCAATAGTCCCAATATTTGTTGGAGAGCCAGGAGAGACAATGATATAAATTGGGGGCGGAGTGAAACTGAAGGCAGAAGACTGTTGCCCCAGGTCAGAGATAGGCAGAGAGAGCAAATTCTTCTTTACTCAGTCTTTTGTTCTGTTCAATCTTTCACCGGGTTGGGTGAAGTCTGCTCACTTTGGGAGCGTTTTCTGTTTTACTTAGTCTACCAATTTAAATGCTAATTTCATCCAGAAACACCCTCATAGATACATTCAGATTGATATTTCACCAAATGTCTGGGCACCTGTGACCCAGTCAAGTTGACACGTAAAATTGATCATCACAAGTCCACCTTTTGTTAACTTAGCACTGATATGCCTTAAACTATACTTAATCTCCAAATACAGACAATAACAAGATCACAATTCCATTGAATATGACAACTATTCTACAAATAACCACAAATAAAGTAACCTCTTCCCTAGAAGAGAAGGTAAAATCCTTGAGTGATATCTATTCCTTTCCTTGATATCCCATAACTTAAGTACTATGATGTAAATTAACAGTATTTAAATTCTGTGATATAAAGTCAATGCATATTATGTTACATAAATATATAAGAGAAGGAAGAAAGCAATATTTGCTTAGTCTGTATGTATATATATCACATATACACACAAAATATTCAAAACAAAATAAGAAGCAAATAGTCATGACAATTACAGTCTTTGTTTCTGTAACTAGTCAAATGGTCATAGGTGGTATTTATAACTACCTGTCCCCACTACCCATTCTGCATTCCCTTGGGCTTTATGAAGCACCTCAGCTGGTCTTGGCTCCTTACCTGGTGGGGTGACCTAAACCTCCATTCCTGAAGGGTATGGATCATTAGTAGTCATTTCTGGATTGGGTTGTTACAGTTTTCCATTGACCTTAGTCATAGGGCATGGAAATACTAAGAGATACCCTAAGATATCTCCTCTCTTCCAGGCATACTTTTTCTCACCTCCATCTTGGAGTAGTCATCCAATTTCCCCTGGGTGGTCTGGATCAGTTGCTTGAGCCAGTCTTTACTTGTTGACTCAGAGGCATGAGGAGTTTAAAGTTGATGGGCACCTTTCCTAACTTCCAGTTCAATGAAGTCATTGTTGTATCCCCTAGTAAAAGCATTCCTTCTCTGGAACTAGAACTCCTAGGCCAGTAGAGCATAAGGTGACAAGAATAGGAAGAAAAATTTTTCTCGTGGGTCACAGGCATGCCTCGGAGATATTAAGAATTTGGTTCCAGACCACCACAGTAAAGCCAATGTCACAATAAAGTGAATGTCACAATAGAGTGCGTTGGATAATTTTTTTGGTTTCTTAGAGCATGTAAAAGTTATTTTTACACTATACTGGAGTCTACTAAGTGTGCAATAGCATTTATGGAAATTGAAGTGGAGTATTATGAAAAAGAAAACATGAATACAAATGGAAAATTGAGACAAAATAAAAAGATTGCAAACCAGTCTTTTTGTTTAATTCCTCAATATTGAGTGAGAATCTTTAGGGAAAAATATAACAGAAGCCCTTCTCAGAAGATTTTAATGGACAATAAAGTCAAAATGAAGACTGACCTGGGTTTTCCGGAGCCGCCATCTTATTCCAGCTCTGGCACTCTCTTCAAACCAAGGAGCCCTTGGTCTCAGTTTCCTCTCATATGACAGGACACACCATTGTTAAGTGAAAAGAGCCAAAGTTAGGAATCAGCAATCCTTAAGTCTTTCTCTGTCACTTGACTTTGGAAAATTAAATCTTTCAAATCCTGGTTTTTTTTTTTTTTATCTTTTAAATGGAGATAATATGGAATTGCTACCCTATATATGATTTGTTTCACAGAAAACTCCATGGCATTTGAAAATGTTCTATAATGTAAGCTGTTTAAAGACAAGTTATTGAAGTAAGTCATCTTTAATGTCTCATTTGTTTCTAAATCCTGATTCTTTGAATGGATTCATTTATCATGTGAAATGTTAATAGCTGTGACTCTTTTATAAGTGTTTGCTAGAAGAATTTATTTCTGAATCACACAACTGATTGCATTCTTGGCTTAACCACTAGGGGACTAATGTAAAATAAATACAAACCTACAGCAAAACTGACTGTAAAAGTTTGTAAATCCTTGTAAAAGAATGGGCTATGGATGAAAAGCTTTGCCTAGTTTTCAAATGAAACTGAATTTGAGACAAAAAGTTAAACCAAACTACTACAGTGTAAAAGGAAAGCATGTAAGAGCTCTCTAACTCTTTCTCCCATTTTCTGTTTTGCAAAACAATAATAATTCTAATAAAGAATTAATTAGAAAGCTTCTTTGTATCCCAAGAAATTACGATTAAAGGGTAACTTTTCCAATGAACATCACTGAAGTTTATAGGAAGAAAAACAATACTTTTCCTAGAGAATATGATGGTATGTGGGTTGGGGTACTGGTGCGGAGAGGTGCAGTGTTGGAAGCTATCTTGGGCTCACAGGTTGAGATACCTCCCTGTGTGGAAAAGCAGTAAAAGCAAAGCTCCCGTCAGCCAAAATGGCACCCCAATACCACTGTTAGGAGCCATCTTGGGCTCACAGGTTGAGACACCTCTCTGTGTGGAAAGGCAGTCAGTCAAAGCAAAGCTCCTGCTGGCCCTAATGTCACCTCCTTCAAATAACCTTTCAGGCCTGGATTTCTTGAGCAGCCCTCATTGACCTCAAGGGAGGTAATGCTCTTTTGTTTTATGACATTCAAGTAAAAAAGGGAACTTGGAATGTGATGCATTGATGGATAACATCTGAAGGAGACTATGTAAATGTACTTATTCATAAGCGAAAGGACAAGCATGGAGTATTCCACCTTTGCCAGATGGGTTACACCTCCCCCATTGTAGTTATAAGTATAGGCCTCAAGGCAACACCCTGTTTTCTCCCCCTGCCCTAAATTTGTATGTTAACTAACCTGAAACCAATATACAGGATTGAGGAAGTTGCTGCCTTGCTGGTGAAAACACATTATTGTTAAAAATATCAAACTATGGAATGTCACTCATTGATCTAATGTCACTACTACCTTTTAAAATAAAGACACTGAGACCAGCAAGGCGGAGATGCCAGAATTGCCAGAACTGCCTGCTTGGTAATCAGACTATATTTCATGGCTCTCTCATTTCCTTTCACCTGACCGTCCATCTTTCGGGGACTCCTGGACTCACCAGAGCTGGACCCCAGCAATGCAGTCTGCAGTGAATGGCCTCAAAGCATCTCAGATGCTGCCAAAAGAATAGAAGAATTGCGGATGGAATAGAGACAAGATACACCATGTATTGAAGACCTACTAAGTGATTAAAACTGTGTCAGTAGCTTCACCTTGTATTCTCCCTTGACTCTTTCATCATTCCGCAAAGTAGTTCAACTCTTTCTAATTTAGCAGGAGGGAACCAAGATTACAAGAATTACAAGAACTGAGTAACTGTCCAGGATTCAACTGCAGATAGATAAGTTGTTATACTGTGATTAGGAAATGAGTTTGTCTGACTCTAAAACGTATACTGTTTCCCCTCTGCCAGGCTGAGAGGATGTTTCTCTTGGGAAGCCAGCTGCAAACCTATTACAGGCAGGCTGCTGTCATTTATCACCGCCACAGTACTTGCCATCCTCATAACTGGGATACAAGGTGCTTAGCTGACCATGCACGGCGAAGAGTATACATCTCTTCCTTGATCTCCTCAGTGGGTGCCAACGTGGGAAGCAGCAGTAGTGAAAACAGTCTAAGCAGGTACCAAGGATGCCCACAGATCGCTTTTTATCACAACTTCTTCTCAAGTTCTCTGCAGAGAGGGAAGAGGTTACTGCCAATAATAATGTTAAAAAGCAACTTGTCTGAAAGCAATATTTTTTTTTCTTTTTTTTTTGAAAGCAATATTTTTATCCTTCATTGAGAACTTCCATATATGTACATTTTTTAAAATGTTTTATTTACTTTTGAGAGACAGAGAGACAGTGTGTGAGCAGGGGAAGGGCAGAGAGAGAGAGGGAGACACAGAATCCAAAGCAGGCTCCAGGCTCTGAGCTGTCAGCACAGAGCCCGACGCAGGGCTCGAACCCACAGACTGTGAGATCATGACCTGAGCCGAAGTCAGCCGCTCAACCCACTGAGCCACCCAGGCGCCCCACATTTTATACACATATATTTTGCACACACACACAATTCCATTAATCCTCATGACCATAATTTGTGGTTGTGAGGAGAATACTAAAGCAGAGAGATCTAAAGTGCTAGCAAGTGCTGACACACAGACACAAACCGAGGTCTCCTAACCACTTTCTATTACAATCCCCAAACTCTCTAGAAGATAGATGTCTGTCTGTTTTAATATAATTTGCCAGTTTCACTGGGGAATTGCAAAGATTACTTCCTATTTGAAAGTAAGAGCTTTACTTCCTCAGAAGAAAGCTTCTATATACACAACATAATGGCATAGTAATGAGCTCCTTTGACTAAATCAACCATCTATGCATATCTTCAAATATTACCCTCCCTTGGCTTCCTATGGTGTCCACAGTAAAGATCAACAGGAACAGTAGGACACTGGGAGAGCATAGAAATTGGAAGTTCAAAAAGGTTGAATTACATATAAGAACAAGCCCTTATGAATAGGGAAAATCTTGGTTCAGAAAAACCACCTTTTTTGGAAGAGCCCCAGGGTGGAAAGAAATGACCCTGATACTTAGATACAGATCTGAAACTACGAGCAATCTCTCCCTTTTTAGTTTCTTGTCTTTCAAAATGTGTGATCCTGCTAAAACAGTCCTTGGCCAATTGAACATCTATGAAACAAAAACATAGATGGCATTTTGAGTAGGTAGAAGATTCTGAGAATATTTTTAGATGAAGCTTCTCTGTTTTCATGCTAATTGTATTTGATCACTGATATCTTGAGGGCAGTGTGAAGTATTCATGGGAGTTGGAACTAACATGTATCAACAGTTTGATGTAAGAAATAATTTCTATCCACCTTGTATTTGCTGACAACAGATGAGAAACACTGCTGTGCAAATATAATAGGAAAATCCCTTTGGAGACTCCTGATGAATCTTGTAGTAAAACATGGGATTTGGGTACAATGATTCATTCATTTTTATTTCATTATTGAAAAACATCAAGAGCTCAGAAAAGATGGAAGACCAACCACATTCATCACAGATATTCAAAATTATAGACACGGAGAAAAAACATCTATGGCAATGATTTTGAACTAATACAGAAAATGAAACATTACTTGATATCAGATTACTTCTTTTAAATCAGCTGGGGAAATGACATAACCATATTTAATTCCTCTGAGAAGAATTGTTCAGTTCCAACCATCTGCTAAATTAAGCAGCAGTGATTATAATGAACATTTACAACAGACCCGATTCAAAAGGGGATAATAACTTTATGTATAAAACAAAGTCCTGGGAGGCTACCGCAATCTTGAAGATGAAGATCAAAATTAGGAGAACAGATTTTTCAGTGTACTGGAACGCTAAGGGTGGTGAAGGTCAAAGTGCACCTCACATTTCCTTAAATTCTTTATTTCCTTTTAGGAAAATCAGCCACCAAGTTCTATCAAACTACCACTTGTCCAGATTCTTTCTTTTACTATGTTTCATCAGACTATGAGTTTTCTTTTTTCTTTTTCCAGGAAGTAATGTAGATTTTGTTTCTTAATTCTCTATTTTCTCTCTGTCTGTACAGGGGAAAGAATCTCCACCATAACTTTTGACAAATGTTAGGAAGACCGAGCAAATTAAAATAGCCAATCTTCTGAGTACCAATAACCCTGAGAAATGTATAATTAATTACTCTAACCGTTCTCTTCTTTGGCCCTTAAATCGATGTTCAATGTTTCTGCAGTTTTCTGCCAGTATTTACATATGTGCAGGTCCACACACATTTTCCATAGAACCAGTTGCCTTAGAATAGTATTACTTAGGTGAAATAATAATAATAATAATAATAATAATAATAATAATAATAATAAGGAGGAGGAGGAGGAGGAGGAGAAGTAGTTTGTTGGCCTTGCCTGCTCTGGAATGAGCCTATGTCCACTCTTCAATGAGGAAACCTATTTTCATAGCACAGGGTCACATTATTAAGTATTTACAGGGACTCCTCATCAAAAAAAAGGAAAAAAAAGTGTGTTCACATATAGCCTCAAATTCACAGAAAATAAAATGCCTTAGATTTTCATTTCCCCTTAAATGCCAACAAAGCTAACGTGGCAGTGGCACTAAGGCATCTGAGTGAGAACTAATTTATGTTTTAGATTTTCAAAGACACAGGTCTAATTATGTTGCTGCCCAAATGACAGAATAGGAAAGCCCGATAAAAGAGTGACCTCCCTCTGTTTCCTTACGCACACACCCACCACTGCGAAAGATATTGAGTCTTTACAATAGTCTCACTTATGAAACTCCTTAACCGCACTTTATGGTCTATGGAACAAAGAGGTCTGGAAATTGATTAAAAGCACTAATTATTGTAATTGTGTTTAGAGATGGGATTGGCAGGGCAGATCCCAGTAAAAACGCTAAGGGTTCTCCTTCTCTAGCAACATGTTTACATATTAATTTGGTAGAATTAAAAATTTTAGGACTACGTAATGCAAATAATATTCAGATTAGGAGTCCTAGTGAGTTTAATAAACACAGAGTTCCTAAATGTTTTTCCTTCCTTTTATATCATTAACTGTACTTAGTGGAGTCAAGGAAAGGTTTTTTTTTTTTCTTTTTTAATAGTTTATTTTCAAAATGGTTTACATATAACACCCAGTGTTCACCCAACACGTGCTCTCTTTAATGCCCGTCACCCTCTCCCCCCTCCCTCACCCCCCTTACCCTCAGTTAGTTCCTAGTCTTTGAGAGTCTCTTAGGTTTTATTTCCCTCCCTCTCTGTCTTTTTTTCCTTTCCCCTCTTCCTCTCCCCTATGGTTTTTGCTAAGTCTCTCAAAATCCACCTACACGTGGAAACAAAGGGAAGGTTTAACAAGACTTTCTTCGTCTTTCTGGGACTGACATCCTTAATGCCATATTGGGATGATTCATTTAAAATAATATTGAACTTAGTGAGACCCAAAGATCTATCAGAAAGTATCTATCTATTACCCATCCATCCATGCATCCATCCATCCATGCATCCATGCATGCATACATACATCCATCCATCCATATTAGTGAATGAATCACTACCATGTTCCAGGCACAAAGTGAGTAAGAAAGATAGTTTCTTCTTTCATGTGGCTTATATTCAAAATAGGAAAGACAGAATACTGAAAAGAATGATTGATTAGATACTTTCAACAGGCACTGTGTTAGGATCAACAATGAGGCAAGATTTTCACTTGAGTGCCCCTCCTAGTGATGTTGTAACCTGGGCAGATGAAATCCTAGTCTTTCTAAAGGTTCCCACACTATAGTAGTGACTCTGAGGCAGAAGCATCCAGACCCAGGAGACCACATTGCTGTTTTAGCGTATGTCTCTGTGGTAACCAGGGAGAATGAATGCCATAGCTTAAATGATGGGCAGGAGTCTCAAGACAAAGTAAGCAAGCGCTTACTGAAAAAGTTGAAAGTGTACTACAGCCACACAAATGACCATTGTTTTTGCTGAAAGACATGGTGTTCCTCACGTGACAAATGTTAAATTGAGTATCATTTTGCTTGTTTAAATGACAAGCAGTAGGGATTGCGGCTTTGACTTTCAGTAAATAAAAGTGAATGCACATCAGCGGGAGAGAAGGAAATAGATGAAATACTCATCTTGCATCTCCCTTTCCTGTCTAGAGCAACAGTCATCTGAGGTTTTGCTTCTTCCCTGGGGCACTGCCAGTAACTGCTTAGAGGGCCCACAAACTTTAATGCCCTCCCCAGTCTGAGGATTCTTTCCTTTCCCCTCCTGCTCTGTTGCTTCAGGCGCTACTCTGGCAGACAGCAATAAATTTGCAGGTAAACAGGAATTTACAATCTACTTCAATGTTTATATACTAAAAATTGTCTTTCTGCTTTAGCTTTCCCAATAGCTTGTCTATGCTGAACTAGCGCTTTAATTTCGAGGCAATATTTGCTCTGTCTTGAAGAGGAACCAGGTTCATAGCTGAGTGGATCTTCTGGAAATGAATGCATTCAATGAATTATTTATCGAAACTCTTGGGGATATAACCGCTGCCTTGACAATAACATAGCTTTGGAGTGAATTATGGGGTCTAGGATACGGGCCCCAAGGAATTTCTAAGGAGGGCAGGAAAGTAATATGTTTTATAACAGCACTAGGGTAAGAGCAAGAAAAGTGAGAGAGATGATAGTTTTAAAGAGCTCCTCTTTTTTTTTATTTAAATAATTTATTTTCAAATTGGTTTCCATGTAACACCAAGTGTTCATCCCAATAAGTGCCCTCTTCAATGCCTGTCACCCACTCTCCCCCCTCCCACACCCCTCACCCTCAGTTTGTTCTTAGTCTTTGAGAGTCTCTTATGTTTTGTCTCCCTCCCTTTCTGTGTCTTTTTTTCTTTTCCCCTCTTCCCCTTCCCCATGGTTTTTGCTAAGTCTCTCAAAATCTACCTATGCATGGAAACATATGGTATCTGTCTTTTTCTGACTGACTTATTTCACTTAACATAATACCCTCCAGTTCCATCCATGTTGCTACACATGGCCAGATTTCATTCTTTCTCATTGCCATGTAGTAGTCCATTGTATATATGTGCCACATCTTCTTTATCCATTTGTCAGTTGATGGGCACTTGGTCTGCTTCCATGATTTGGCTGTTGTTGAAAGTGCTGCTATGAACATTGGGGTACACGTGCCCCTATGCATCAACATTCCTGTGTCTCTTGGGTAGATTCCTAGCAGTGCTATTGCTGGGTCATAGGGTAGCTCTATTTTCATTTTTTTGAGGAACCTGCACAGTTTTCCAGAGCGGCTGCACTAGTTTGCATTCCCAACAACAGTGTAGGAGGGCGCCTGCTTCTCCACATCCCCGCCAGCATCTATAGTTTCCTGACTTATTCATTTTAGCCACTCTAACCGGTGTGAGGTGGTATCTCAGTGTGGTTTTGATTTGTATTTCCCTGATGATGAGTGACTTTGAGCATCGTTTAATGTGTCTATTGGCCATTGAATGTCCTCTTTGGAGAAGTGTCTATTCATATCTTCCACCCACTTCTTCACTGGATTATTCATTTTTTGGGTGTGGAGTTTGGTAAATTCTTTATAGATTTTGGATACTAGTCCTTTATCTGATATGTCATTTGCTATTATCCTTTCCCATTCCGTCGGTTGTCTATTGGTTTTGTTGGTGGTTTCCTTTGCTGTGCAGAAGCTTTTTATCTTGATGAGGTCCCACTAGTTCATTTTTGCTTTCAATTCCCTTGCCTTTAGAGATGTGTCGCATAGGAAATTGCTGCGGCTCAGGTCAAAGAGGTTTTTTCCTGCTTTCTCCTCTAGGATTTTGATGGTTTCCTGTCTCACATTCAAGTCCTTCATCCATTTAGAGTTTATTTTTGTGAGTGGTGTAAGGAAGTGGTCTAGTTTCATTCTTGTGCATGTTGCTGTCCAGTTCTCCCAGCACCATTTATTAAAGAGGCTGTCTTTTTTCTATTGGATACTCTTTCCTGCTTTGTCAAAGATTAGTTGGCCATATACTTGTGGGTCCATTTCTGAGTTTTCTATTCTATTCCATTGGTCTATGTATCTGTTTTTGTGCCAATACCATACAGTCTTGATGACTACCGCTTTGTAGTAGAGGTTAAAGTCTGGGATTGTGATGCCTCCCGCCTTGGTTTTATTCTTCAATATTACTTTGGCTATTCGGGGTCTTTTGTGGTTCCATACAAATTTTAGGATTGTTTGCTCTAGCTTTGAGAAGAATGTTGGTGCAATTTTGATTGGGATTGCATTGAATGTGTAGATTGTTTTGGGTAGTATTGCTCTTTTAACAATATATTTATTCTTCTAATCCATGAGCATGGGATGTTTTTCCATTTCCTTGTGTCTTTCTCAATTTCCTTCATAAGTTTCTTATAGTTTTCAGCGTAGAGATCTTTTACATCTTTGGTTAGGTTTATTCCTAGGTATTTGATGGTTTTTGGTGCAATTGTGAATGGGATTTGATTCATTATTTCTCTTTCTATTGCTTCATGGTTGGTGTAAAGGAATGCAACCGATTTCTGTACATTGATTTTGTATCCTGCAACTTTACCAAGTTCATGGATCAGTTCTAGTAGGCTTTCGGTGAATTCTGTTGGGTTTTCCATGTAAAGTATCATGTCGTCTGCAAAAAGTGAAAGTTTAACTTCATCCCTGCCTATCCTGATGCCTTTTATTTTGCTTTCTTGTCCGATTGCTGATGCTAGGACTTCCAACACTATGTTAAATAGCAGTGGTGAGAGTGGACATCCCTGTCGTGTTCCTGATCTCAGGGAGAAGGCTCTCAGTTTTTCCCCATTGAGGATGATATTAGCTGTATACTTCTCATAAATGGCTTTTATGATGCCTAAGTATGTTCTTTCTATCCCGACTTTCTCAAGAGTTTTTATTAAGAAGGGATGCTGTATTTTGTCAAATGCTTTCTGTGCATCAATCGACAGGATCATATGGTTCTTATCTTTTCTTTTGTTAATGTGATGTATCACGTTGATCGATTTGCGAATGTTGAACCATCCCTGCAACCCAGGGATGAATCCTACTTGATCGTGGTAGATAATTCTTTTTATATGCTGTTGGATTCTATTTGCTAATTCCTTGTTAAGAATTTTTGCATCCCTGTTCATCAAGGATATTGGCCTATAGTTCTCTTTTTTGCTGGGTCTCTGTCTGGTTTGGGAATCAATGTGAAGCTGGCTTCATAGAATGAGTCTGGGAGTTTTTCATAATATTATCTGATGATTGCTTGTATTTTTGAGGGATTGGTTTTAATCATTCCATTTTCGTTCGTGTTTTTATTGACTTGGGTTCTCTCTCTTTTCTTTTTGCGGAGCCTTGTTAGAGGTTTATTAATTTTGTTTATTTTTTTCAAAGAACCAGCTCTTGGTTTCATTGATCTGTTCCACTACTTTTTCTATTTCCATATGATTAATTTGTGCCCTAATCTTTGTTATTTCTATCTTTCTGCTGGGTTTGGTATGTCTAAGCTGTTTGCTTCTAGTTCCTTTAGGCATGCTGTTAGAATTTGTGTTAGGATTTTTCTTGTTTCTTGAGATGGGCCTGGATTGCAATATATTTCCCTCTCAGGACTGCCTTTGCCGCATCCCCAAGCGTTTGGATTGTCGTATTTTAATTTTCATTTGTTTCCATGTATTTTTTAATTTCTTCTAAGAGCTGCCTCTTTAGACTGCTTGTGTTTTCATGATCTATGCCATGTTTATATTCAAAAAGGATATTCTGACAGTGAAATAATTAACAGAATAAGTAGAACAACTAGCTAAAACTTGGGAGTTCAGTCAATTCAGGGACTTAGATCAGTTAGACAGAGTAAGTCATTTTATCGAAATCAAATTTTGGGGGATAGATAGTTCCAGATGTGTTTATTAGGCTCTGCACATTTACATAGCAGAAATAGTAACTTTTTTAAGATGTAGAACATTTGTAGCTACTGCTAAGGTATAGACAGAGTTGAACCCAGATGTTTTTATGGAAAGCCAAAGAATTGTTTACAAAGCTTGATCTCTCTTTGCCTTATTTGAAGATCCCTTATTTGCCTCTGTGCTTATGTGAAGATCGAACACCACTTGCATGTCTGCATTTTTGATGCATTTTAGATTAATAGCATGTCCCTATGATTTCCAGCTCTGCGACCTCACATGGAATTGTGACATTTTACTCATCAAGTCTTCATCTTGCGATCTAATGACAAAATACTCAAGTGTTTGCATGATAGGGTTTTTATGACTCTTCCCCTACCCACTCTGTGATAAATTAATACCTTCTCACAAGGCTTATAAACATAGAGCTCCTGACTAAGACATGACATTCTGCCTTTCTGGTCACTTCTCTGATCGTCCCAGTAATGTCTCCTGCCCCTCAAAAGTCTACTGTTGGATTTCAAATCTGGTTGGCCCTGCTTCTGGCTTAGACCATTGTGTGACCAGTCCCTGTTCCATTCTACACCAACTTGGACACCAGATGTATAAAGCTGACTTAATATCATCTCAGATCACATGTGATTCCATGGGTCACAAGGCCTTGCTGCTCTATGCCCTCAGTCTTTTCTAGATCTATGGTAATGGGACTCTCATTACATTATTTTTTAAATTTCCTTGCCTTTTGCCATAGATCGCCAATGGTCTATTGGGGGTCGGGAGCTGGACTGCAAGATCCAGCACCCCTTACCTAGCATTACTCACAATTGTTTCTCTGACCCTTTCATTCTCCAGTGACTATTCATTGCACATCTACATACAAGGCATTATACTAGGTGCTGGAAACAGAGTTTCAGACAAGACCGGTGTCATTTTTGCCCTAAGTGGGCTCAGGAATGATAGATACAAATAAATAAGACACTCAATAAATTTGTTTAAAAGTAGATGTTGAAGAAATAATCACAAATGTAATAGTTGTTTTAAAATGGGAAGTAGAGAATTCCATGAGAAGGTATAATGAGGGAAAACTAATCTCAGAAGGTCAAGGAAGGATTCCTGAGGAAGTAACATCTAGGCTAAGGTCTGAAAGATGAGATGAAATGAAATATGTAAGTGGTTCTGGGAGAAACTGGGAAAAAACAATGATTCCTCAAGTAGAAAGAAAGTGTGTGAGGATCCTACACTCCCAGAGCATGAACCCCATCTGAGAAGGTGAGACAAAAGTGGTATACTTTCTTCAGTGAGCCTGGAAAGGCCAACAAAAACCAGATAGAGGGGTCTTGTAAGTCACAGTGAAAGGCTTCGGCATCGTTCCAAGATAATGAGAAACCATTGAAAGCCTTATTAAAAATATTTCAAATGATGAAGTATTCTAGAGGCCCAAAATAATGTCAAAACAATACATTAGACGACTTTGTATTCACCGTCAAGCCTATTATTCTGCTTGTACTTCACATTTTTAAAAGAAATTAAATGTTTCATTTCAGCTAAAATCACAAATCCATATCCCTTCTCTTCCTTCCCTCCACTTCTTTCCAGATAACCACAATCCTAAAGTGGGAATATATCATTCCTATGCAATGATGAGGTATCTTGTGAAACTCAAGATGTATAATCCCCACGACCCTGCAATTTGTCTTCTTGCTATCTATTTTAGAGAAACTCTCACACATATACACAAGAGACATTTTCAAGAAACTTAATCACAGCAATGTTCACCACAATAAAAAAAAAAAAGTGGTACTAACATAACAGCCCTCAGTAGATGGATGAATAAAGAGACCGTGGTTTAGTCACACAATGGAACCCTATTCATCAGTTGAAAAAAATGCTTTAGAGCTTATGAATTGATGAGGATAATATTAAAACATGAAATGCTTTGTTAAGAAGGCAGGTTTCAGAAGAATAGACAGTATATATTTTATGTATGAAAAATTTAAAAACATAAATAAGATAGTATCTATTATATATGGAAACAGGCATATGTAGTAAAAATATGAAACCATTAAGGACCTCTAATCAGGGAGATAAATACACAGTAGAAATTGCATTATAAAAGTTCAATCTGGTTATAGTTTTGAGACTGCAATCAAAGGGGTAGACCAGTTAAGAAACTATTACATCTTAACTATAGAGAATAAACTGAGGGTTGCTGAAGGAAAAAGAAGAAAAAGGAAACTACTATAGTAGGATGGTTGAACAATGATTGTGATTATGGAGAAAAGTAGACCAATTCTAGAGCTATTTATTTATTTGTTTGTTTTTATTTTAGAAAAAGAATGTGTGAGAAGGGGAGAGGGACAGAGGGACAGAAAGAGAGAATCTTGAGGAGGCTCTATGCTTAGCATGGAGCCCATAGTGGGGCTTGATTCCGTGAACCTAGAATCATGGCCTGAGCTGAAATCAAGAGCTGAACACTCAACTGACTAAGCCACCCAGGTGCCCCTTCTAGGGCTATTTAAAAGGTAGAATTTTTAGGATATGGTTTTGGGCTATAACAGTGTGAGGGATAGGAAGGAATTGAGTGACTTTCAAGTTCCTGGTCACTCATTCTTCTATTTACTGATACAGAAGACAAGGACTGGGGCGACAGCTTTAGGAATGGCCAGAGATAATAATGAGTTTTTTGAAAAATAAGTTTGTGTTTCTTCCTCCAAGCAGAGATGTCAGGAATGTATGGAAAAATGGGTCTAATGGTCTATTGAGAATTTGGAAATGAAGATGGTTTGTGAGTCATTGGCATATACTGTGGGAGGTAATTAATTTTATAAGAGTAGCTGAAGTTGATTAAATAGAGTACACAGGGTGAGAAAAAATAAGGTCTATGACTAACCCCTGTGGACAATATAATGTCATGCTTTCCATGGAAGCTGGGAAGGAGAGGCCATAGACATAGGGGGAAAAGAAAGGGGAACTATGGAATCAGGAAAGCCAAGGGAACAAATTATTCCCAGAAAAAAGTTATAGCTGTCAGTTTTGAATGCTGATGATACTTCAAGCAAGAGAAGAAATGACAATTATCTGTTGGATTTTGCTATGGTATCATTAGTAATCCAAAATTGAGCATTTTCAATGTTAATTACACTTCAAATACATACATACATACATCATATATACATAAGTGAGCATTTTCAGAAGAATGTTCGGGTTAAAAGTCATGTAGGGTGTGTTGACAATTAAATGGCAGAGGGGAAATGGAGACAAACAACGTGTCCAGACATCTTGAGTAGTTTGAGAAGGAAAGGACAATAATAGGTAGGTGCTGGGGGCCTAGGAGGAAGTAGGGTGAAAAGCATAATTGTTTTGTTTTTATATATTTGTTTCTTTAAGATAAGACAAATTTGAACATGTTTAATTGCTGCTGTGAAGCATTCAGTGAAAAGGAAGAAGCTGAAACAAGGGAGAGGCTGAAGATGGACACAGAAGATAACCAGCGGGTGAATTTCCCCCAAAACTTTGGAAGATGAAATCCAAACCATTCAAAAATGATTTGTTGTTGAATTAATTGATAAACGAATTGGAAGAAGGATGTCATTTCTCCTGAAGTAGAGGGAGAGGGAAGAGAGATGTCTGTGGATGTCAATAGGCTTACTGATTTGGGTAGTGGGAAGGTGAGGGTTTTCATTTCTGATTGCTTCTTACATCTCTCTGAGGTGGGAGGGAAAACATCTGAAGAAAAGGAAAGGGGAGGGTTTTAGAGGTTTTAGGAGAGTAGAGTGTGCAATAGTTGTTGGGGAGAATTGGAATAAAGGATAGACAGGGAAACAACATAGAATTTCTGTCACTCTTTAGTTCCAAGCTGAGGTTGGAGACTTTCAATTTATGGTGGCGCTAATCTCCTTGGACCGCACTGTGCATCTACACTCAATTCCCTTTGGATTAATTCTTTCACAAGAGTCTTCCCATTGCCTCCTACAGACAGACTAACCCCTCCAGATGTGCCACACATGGCTGAACTTACAGTCCATATAAAGCATTGGTCAGATTCTGGGAACCCGCATTATTTTTTTAAACTATGTCCAGCATCATCGAAAAACCCTTTATCATGGCGATATTCTAACGCTTTGCTAACTCTTAAGTGTTTTGTGGGCATTCACGAGCTTCCAAATTTGTTGTGTTTTTAAGCCCCTGAAGAAAGAATTGGGTATTTCAAAGCTCTCTATAAATGACAATGGGAGACTAAAGAGTTCCAGTTTTTATGAACAATTATACAGTCTGCGACACAGGTTTCATCAACTCTGTGCTGGAAATAAGAGACCTGCAATGTGCCTCTAGAGTGTGGCAGTGTTTATGTTGTACACATTTTATTGTTATTGTCATTTAGGCATATTTTTAATATGGGAAAATGTAATAGGTATTCAGAAGTCTGAGAACACTGAAGAGTATTCTAGTATGGTTACTGTGGTCTGATTGACTCAGCAGCATTTTGTCACACATTTGCTTTTCCATATATTCAAAAGAACCAATGTTTTCTTTTTAAAAGTGACTTCATCTTCCATCATAAATGTCTCTACTCTAAGGGCTGGTGAGAGAATTCTTTGGAAACTAAAGAACATTTAGTCATTTAGTGTGTATGTGGGTGTTTTTCTCTTTAATTTATGAAGCCCTTTGAACGGGTAAATTAAAAAGTGGTATGTTAGTATTCCACATTTGAGAATTTGTTTCGTAAGCAAGTTTATAATTTACGGTGTTTGTGATCTTCTGTGAAACTTTTAGTTATGTCTATGCATTGCATACTACTTGAACCATTTTTTTCTGGATTTTGATCAGAAGGATATAGAATGATCTTCAGTTGTGGAGTAAGAAAACTTGAGTTCTAGTTTCAACTCTGATACTAACATCTATAACCTTGAGTAACTCTGAGCCCCAGTTTCCTGACCTGTGAAAAGAGGAGTTTTATTAGGTGACTTTTAAAATATTTTCCAGATCTTAATGTCTATTTTAGGAGCTGATACAACTTTTTGGCAGCATAAAAAAAAAAAAAAGCCTAACATTGTTAAGGTTATTAATTCTTATGTGGTACAATTAAAAATACGCATGCTCAAGGCTGGGGTTTAAGGTCACAGTATTCATTCATTCACATGTATTTTTATTCAATAGTGAGTATCAAAAATTTGGGGAGCAATCACGAACAAATAATCTGTCAGTCCTTAGGCAGTTCTCATAGTTGCTGGGAAGACAGACATGTCAGCCAATTATTGGAATAAGTACAGGTGATCCTGCAATAAATATTTATATCTCAACCTTCTCCTCTTAGTATATCCAACTTACTATGTGAAATCTTCATTTGGTTATCTTATAGTACTTCACACTTCACACAATTGACTGCTCTCAAAAACCTATTTCTCTGATTTTTTGAGGGGGCGGGGGGAATAACACCACCATTCACCTACTTGCTCAAGTAGAAATCTAGGAGTCTTGGCTGATTTCTTCCTCTTTATTATTTGCATCGAATCCATCAGCAAACTAATCAAATTATATTCTGAGCTTTCAATTCGCATGACTACCACCCTAGTCCACCATCATACCTTTCCTGGACCCCTATAAGGACCTCCTTGTTGATCTCCCTACTGCTCTTTTTGTGCTGTTTCCACCGATTCCCCAAATGGAAATTAGAGCGATGTGTTAAAAATAAGAATTCAGTCATGGTGCCTGTATTCTTGGAACCTCTGTTGACTTCCTATTGTATCTCACATGAAAGCCAAGTACTGGCATGATCTGCCCCTTCCTACATCTCTAATATCCTCATGACACTTTCCCGCTTGAACATAAAGCTTCTTCAGGTTTCAATTCTGATATCCTTTTCTCAGAGATGATTTATTTTACTCTCTAAATAGATTGTACTTCCTCACCTCTTTTTGTATTTCATTAGCACCTGCTCTTTATCCTTCAGATCAGTTACCATAACTTTGACCTTGAACATGTTTTCATTCCTTTATTTACTGTTTGACTTACCCATTAGAATGGCATCTCTGTTAGGGCAAGAGATTTGGTAGTTTCATTTACTTAGCTTCTGTCATGGTCCTTATTGTATAAATTATTAAATATCACTTGTAAAAAAAATCATCCCAGTTATTATGACATTATTCTATTTTGCAACCTGAAAATATTGAGGCAATGAAAGCAACAGGCATTTCTTGACATTTCTTATTAATAATGTCTTTAAGGCTGTTACCAATTATGCAAAGATTGGCATGATTAAAATAACAATTTGTAATTTGCTTATATCATATTCTTCGTTCTTTAAAACTATGCGTCTATGAAGAACTATAAAAAGAGAGATTATTAATTGTACCAAGTCCAATTCTATTTTAGTAGTTATTCATATAGCAAGTCGTGGAAGAGTTTTAATTGGTAATGTACTTAATGACTGTCTAACAAATTTTCACACCATTCAAGTTTTACTCCTGTACTCAAAAAGCAAAAAACAAAAAACGAAAAACAATGGCCTTCCTTCTGACTCACATTTTACTCACAAAAACCTAAGTCCTAATATGCTAGTGAATTGCCATCAGTTTTAGTGTGAAGCAACTTACTTAATTTTGGTCTTTTCTATTACATTGTGATCATATTTATTTTTACACAAAATTTAGCATCACATCATGATGATAAATCTTATATTTATAAATAATTATTAGAAAGAAGGAGGAGATATCAAGACAACAAATATATTTTCATTTATATAGCCATTTGGTGTTAATGAAAACTAGGGTGATGCAAAATACAAGTCTAAAGAAATATGATTATGGATAGCTCACATTTTATAATAAATATAGCATACTTTCAATAGTAGATATATAGAGGACTATTTAGACTCTGTTAATATAGAGCTCTCTCTCTATTGTGTTATCCTCATTTACTGGAATATTCATGCTCTCCTATAAAGATACACCACATCTCCAACATTCTTAGTATGTAAGAGTCTATCACACACTAGGTGCCTTAATACAATTTTGTTGGCCTGAAGTTAAATAGTTCTCCAAGTTTTTATTCAGTCTTGCAATGCTTATACTCTATGCATTGGAATTATCAAAATAGATCTGAATTATTATTATTATAATATTTTTATAAAAATAGGATAATCACTAACATCTTTAGGGATTTGTAGTTAGAATTATTTAGATTTGGGTGCACATCTTATGAAGTCAAAAGTACAGAACCGTATAGAGTGAGAGAGAAATTTTTATCTCACCTGTCTTCCCCAGCTGCTCAGTAACTCTCCAGAGATTTCTGGTATCACCAGTTTCTTTCATATCATTAGAGGTATTGTACAGAGTCAGATGAGTATACATGTTCTTTTTATTTATACAAGTTAGAGCTTTGGCTTTCAACATTTTTCAATATATGTTATATCTCTAATAATATAGAATTCCTTGTTCCTTATATGACTGCATAAGGTCCTACGGAAGGAGGCTGCAATATCGTATTAACTAATCCTGTATTGATAGATATTGTAGTGGTATTTTATTATAAAACTGCTTGTTTTCACCCCTTTGGGTGGCTATCACAAAATACCACAGAAGGGGGGCTTTTAAATGACAGAAATTTATTTCTCAGAGTTTAGGAGGTGGGAGGTCCAAAGTAGGATGCCAGCATGGTTGGGTGAGGGCCCTCTTCTGGGCTGTAGAATTTTCTATGTGTTCTCACATAGCAGAAGGGACAAGAGAGCTCTTCGAGATCTCTTTGTCTGGGGTCTCTTTCATTAGCGGGTACACAGACTATAGCACTGCTGTACTGAATATTCATGGATGTTTTTGTGTATGTATAATTTCACACATGCACATATATCTGTACCCAAAATATTTAGAAATCAAGTTGCTATGTCAAAAGCTATGTCCATTTTAAGTTGAACAGGTAATGCCACAAAGATTTAATGCCATTGATTTACACTTAGACTTGCAACATACAAGGATTTTCTTTTTCTCCACCCCATCAAGAAATTGTGGATCAAAATTTCGATATTTGTTAAATCAGTAGTGCTATTATTATTTTTTAGACATTGATCTAGGACTCTAGCCTAAGCAGTAAGATATGAATCAGAAACAAGAGGAAACAATTTTTACATTTCTTCTGAATTCCTCATATAATCTGTCATTACTGCTTAAGACATTGGTTGCTCCAAACTCTAAATCATTTTCCAGTGGTACGAATGATGCTGTACAAATCTATCATATATTTTTACCTAGTTCTTCTTGTGCCCAATGGCATATGTTTGTTAGTGTGTGAACTAAGCCTGTGGTCATGGAACAAAGAATGTCTAACTTATCTATAGAAGATTTTAATATATTTTTCCCTGATCCATGTATTTTTTTATGTTTATTTATTTTTGAGAGAGAGCGAGCACATTTTAGAATGTTATGCTTATCGAATAAAAGAAGGCAGCACATGTAGGTCTCTATTACCAGTTTAATATGAAAATCCATATCCTGAATGGTGCCAATCTCTTTAAAAATTGCAGTTCATTTCAAATGTTACTTTTTCTCTTCTTATTTATTTTGCTGCGTAATGTGTCACTGATAGAAAAGTTCAATGATAAGTTTCTGTCTAAACAGCCAAATGTTTAGAAGCTCAACATTTGAAGAAGTTCATTATCTGTGTACAATATTCAGCATTGAACTAATTTATGAATCTCATAAAAACCTTACAAAATATTTTAATTTCAATTAGCATATAATTTCTATTGTGCGTGCATCATTTACCCTTTTTCTAAACATGCCCTCTTGAGTTAACTTGCCCATCTCAGGCAAGCTCGAAGAATCCTTTACAATAGTACTTTATCAGATCTATACCACAAATGCTTGGTTATTTGTATGGTCATACTTACATTCATATATTCAATCACTTATTAACAACTACTCAGGATTTTCACTGAGCTGATTCCCGTGTGATTTAAATAAGATTATTAAACACATATTGCTTGTCTTTGGAGAGCTCATATTTTCAGATGTTGGAAAGGCATAGAAACCATGTCGGATGAACACTGGGTGTTATATGTAAACCAATTTGAAAATAAACTATTATAAAATTAAAAAAAAAAAAGAAACCATGTCAATACTTTTACTGGGAAATTTGTTTCTACCTCTGAATTTCCTTTTGGACCCGAGATTAGATGGATAGACAAATACATCTGTATCTGTATGCATATCCATATCCACATATATAAAAAGAAAGAAATAGTAAAGTAATAAACATCTTTGAAATGTTTTAAAATTACAGGAGTTTGTATCACTATGTAGATATCGAGTAGAGAAGACATAAAAAATAGAGAAAAACCTCATCCATTACACTTTTAGGGAAAGGCAACCACTACCAATATCTTGGCATACTCTATATCCTTTTGGTCTTTTTCTAGGTATGTTGTATTTTGTTAAGATCATACTAAAATATTAAGTTTTGTTGTTTTCACCCAATGAGTAATAAATATTATTTCAGTATTTTTTATTATTTTTATTCTTTTAATGTTTATTTATTTTGGCAGGGGAAGAAGAGAGAGAGAGCGGGAGAGAGAGAATTCCAAGCAGGTTCTACACTCAGCACAGGGCTCAATCTCACGAACCAGATCATGTGAGCTGAAATCCAGAGTCGGATGCTTAACTGAATGAGGCACCCAGGCGACCCCTACAGTGCTTTTTAAAAACTACAAAATATTCTGTCTATAATTATTATCATAATTTACTTACTATGACTCTATTTTTAAATACCTGGATTATTTCTACTCTATGTTAATATAGAACACACTGATCACTATCTTGCGGTATGCATCTTCATCTGCATTTTTTCTACTGGGTAAATTTATTGGACCTTATGATATTTGAATGCATTTGAGATGTGTTGTAGCATTCAGAAAGTTTAATAATTTTTAATAATAACTAAATTTACTATGAGTACTTCATGCGTATTTTCTAATGACTTCTTTTGAGTAGGCATTATTATTATCGATCCTTTAAAGCTCAAGGTATTAGAAAGCTTAAGTAACATGGCCAATTTTACAAACCTTGCTTTTGCTGGGACCAGTTTTCAAGCCTAGATTTCTCTGACCATAAGTGTATACTTAAATAATAGATATTTAATTGCTCACAGTTCTGGATGCTGGAAGGCCAGGATCAAGGTGTTGGCTTCTTCTGAGACCTCTGTCCTTGACTTGTGGATGGTTGGGTTTTTGCTGTGTCCTTACACAGTCTTTCCTCTCTGTGTACATGTTTGTGTTTTAATCTCTTCTTATAAGGATACCAGTCGTATTAGGTTAGACCTTATTTCACCTTAATTACTTCTTTAAAGACTTAATTATTATTATCTGTAGATGATATGACCATAGAGCTAGAACTGTACCCCAGCCTGAATTAGCTGAAAATTTCTTCAAATTTTGAGGTACTCTTTAGAGTACCTCATTTACATAGATTTGTTCCTTCTCCTTTCTCTTTGGGTATCTTTAATCTTTTATCACATAGAAATATTTGGCTTTAGGCTCAATTCACCACAAAACAGGGTTTTATATAACATAGTTTCAAAAATGTAGGTATTCATCCATTAGTGGACTTTGGGATCAATGTGGGGGGCAAGATGAGTGTTTTGCACAAAGTAGAATAGATCAGAAAATAAATAAGTTTTGTTTTGTAAAAGTTTTGCTACAATTGTGTGTGTGTTAAGTTCCAAAAGTGTATTTTCAGTTTTAGGTATGTACCATAAAATTTTTTTCCATCATATTTTCTTTAGTGAAAAAACCTTCTTAAACTTCCTTCAGCTGGGGTATACTATTTATTCTGACCAATGGCCCAACTACTCCCTGCCTTATCATTGAGACCTCCAAAAATTTTATTATATGGCATGGACTGACCTTGGGATTCAGGAAAATCCATTGGTATTTGAATTTCAATGGGACTGAGTGTAATAACTGCCCACATTAGCTCTTAGCTTCAGCTATCTCTTCCATAGGGATCAGATGGTATTTCTCCTAATTACTTTCTGACAATGAAGTCTGGGAGAACTTCCATCTCTCAAAGGTTGAGCAGTATTGGGTTACTTCTTAAAGTCTTTCCTGTCAGCCCTGTGATCTGGTTCTAGGTGAACAGTGCCTGGGTGATCGCTGTGATCTTGTTGAATCATACTTTATCACATTTAATGCAGATTTGAGGGCCCAGGCTGGCTCTGAGGAGCCCTTGGCTTGGGTTGGAAACTGATCCCCCATGTTGGAGACTTCAGTAGTCGAAAAGCCAACCTTCAGTCATCAAGGCAGGCGTATGTCAGCCCACTGTTCTGGTGCTTCCCATGATTTTCTTCTTCCTTCAGCGCAAACATCTTTTCCTCCCTCTTCTTTCTGATTTGGCTTCACTACTCTGTTAGAGCTATGTAGGCTCTGGGGAATCCTATGCTTTTTGCAGTCACTCCTGCCAATGTGCTCATATTTCATTTATTCTGACTTGTTCTAGTCATTTCCAATTCTTCAAACTGTACCCCACATAACCTTCCAAATCTTGATACAAAAATCTTTTGATTCTGTATAAATATTCAGAGCAAATTTCTTTCTAGTGTTTATATATGCTTATAAATATTTAAAAAACCACACATCTCTCCATCTTAAGCTCTTTTAAATGAAGTGCAATTTTTTTTCCATAGACATAGAGATCTGGGGCATTCAGATCCCATATAATTATAGTATTCAATCCTGTAAACTCCTAAGTCCTCTCCATTACCTGTCTACTTGTGAGGCTTGATATACCGATACAATACTCAGATTTATATTCTAATTATGACTCAGAAGACAACTTTCCATGTATGTGTATGTTTTCAGGTTTTAGTGTTTTAGGTGTATGACATACTAAATATAAATGTTACATACCAAAATAAATATTTTCCTATGCCCCAAGGTTTGTCATTAGTCTGAGCCAGCTCATAACACCTCCAGAAATTTCAATAATAAAGTTAGCTAAATCATTCTACTAAATAGATAAGAAACACCAAAGGGAACAATTTTGAGATGCCAAGGAGGCTGGTGGATCAGTGTTTTCTAAACTTACTTGATAATATACCTCACACCCTTAGATATTTCTTGCTCCAATGGATCATTTTCTGAGCAGGTAAACAGACAAGGCTCTGAACCAGTTCACACATTTCTGCTTCCTACCTAGTGGTGTGTGGGAGCCTGCACCTGTTGACTCAAGAGAGCCATTTGTGAGCAACTGTCCTAGCCTGGCCTTCAGTGACATCATGCTAGTGAAAGCATCAATGTTGAAACCAGCCATATTGGGAGTATTTACACCACAGAAATTGGCAAATGTAACAAATTAGTGCTTTTTGTTTTATTCATTTGCCTTTAAAAACCATTTACCATCACAAATCTGTTGATGACTGATCTTTTATTGATCTTCCTTTACTGGGAAATAACATAATTTATTAAGACACATCAGGTCTGGAGAGATTGGGTAAAAATGCAGTTTCTCATCTAGAATTCTGCACAGATTCTCTTGGATTATTTAATTAGAGCAACATTTTATAGCACTGTGTGTATCTGCCTTTTCAATAGAAATGGCCAGTCTTGAACTCTACCTTAACTCTGTCACCTATGAAAAATGAAAAAGTGATTGAGGGGGGTTTTCTGCAATCTTATTCTACCTTTGATGTGGTCTGTCATTACACTTCTTGTCAGCTCAGTGTCCACTGACTTGCCCCTCCCAGTCATTATAGGGATGCAATTTTGGCTCAGTTCTAAGTTGATAATTCAACTTGAGACTGCAGTTGCAGCTGGACCTGCATTTAGAGCACATATTCTAGACAGAAACTCTCCTGCGTTAATCTGAATATAGCTAGACCAGCTTGGAAACCTCTGCTCTTGCTTTCAGTTGCACTGAGACCAATCTGCACATTCTAGGAAACAAACAAATAAGAAAAATGTAAATTAAAACATCGCACGCATAATACCTACTGAATTCGAAAACACAGACAACTAACACAGACCTTTATCAAAAGTTTTGCAATTAGATCAGTGGTTCTCAAGTGAGGCTGGTTTTGCCCTCCAGGAGACAACTGGTGATGTCACAATTGGGGGAGGGGAGATGCTATTTCTAGGGGCTAACACCTGCTGCTAAACTCATCAAATGCATTGGGATGTCCCACAGTAAAGAGCTATCTAGTCTCCAGTGTCAGTATGCTCAGATTGAGAAACCCCAGCCTGGCTGGAAATAGGGCTTACAAGACCTATCGCCTTGTCGAACTTTCTTAAAATTCATCTTAATTAACTCTACTCTCTGTTTTTGGCAGCTGTCATGTCTGTTTCCACAACTCTAATCTTCGAGCTGCCCCACCCTTCCTCTCAGAAGCTACGCTTCCTTTTCTCCTTTGGAACAATCTAGCAATGGCTTATTTCTCTTCTTGACTCCCAACTCCCCTGCATTCTCCAAAATTATCTTAATTGCCACTCTACTCAGCAGGGCAAATGAGTTTCCTTGAGATCTATTTTCTTTGGGGAGTGACGGAAAAGGAGTAAGGAGCATTGTAAATAATAAAATGTGGTTCTCTTCTCATATACATGGGAGAATTAAGTGAATCTTACAATGCATGAGTAATATTTTTCTGAAATTTTTATTCTTTTTTTTTTTTCTATTCGAGTTTGTCATGCTTTCTACTTTGTTCTTTATTTGGGTAATTAAAAGGTAATAACTCAGCAGGTGGATTTCCCCCCAGCTGTCAGAATTCCTGCTAAAATATGATTTAGAACACCTTGACTCAAAAGGGACCTGACAATGAAGGTGTTTTTTTAAAGAATTGCACAATGAATGTTCTTCTTTGGAAAGTTTATTTTCTATCCATTACCATACTTTGAAGTAGAATTACTAATTGTTATTCAACTATATTTCATTACAGTTAATTGGCTTCTAACATTTGAAAATGATTTACTCCCACCACTTCAGGAGCTCTTAATAGCAGCCCCTACATCACAATCTTGACAGAACAGCTTCATGTTCTTTCCTGATTACATTGTCTTTGCAATTCCAAATTTAACAAGGTGATTGCATTCTTGAATTTTTGTGCTTTGTGAATTTTTTTAGGAAGAATAATATGGTCATGCTAAAAGAATGCTCTTTGTAAATTAGAATCTTAAGTCTTCTTCCTTCCTAAATGATATTTCCAAATTTTACCATTCAGAGAGCAACAGGCACAACTAGTCTCTTGGAGAATGTAGGAAGGCTTTTACAAGAGCATTTATACATGAGTGGGTAGAGAAGCACTTCCGAGATAACTTTGATTTCTCCTAGACAATGTCACCTGCAGCTCGTGGAAATCAAATGTGGAGCAACATACATCAAAACCACTGGAAACCTCTGGTATCTTCAAGAGGAAAACTAGGTAAGCAGATAATGGAGAATGGAGCAGTTACTATTCTTCATTAGTAAAAATCTAAACAATCAGATCCAATTATGCTTCTGCTACTGGGTAACTCATAGGCAAATCACTTTACTTTTTGAAGCTTCTGTAAAATGGGAACGGTAGTGCCTACCATGAATCCCTCGCAGTGCTGTGTACATGATTCAGTGAGTTCATATTATCTTAATCAATATTTACTGAAAACCATACATGTTGTAGACACAAGTAGATAAAACAGATGTAGGCGTGAACCAGGTAGGCAAGGTCTTTTCTGTTTGTAGCTTTATTATCTTGCTCTCTGCCATTCAAAGAGCAGTGCGTGCTCATAACATCCACACCCCCTGGGAGCTTGTTAAAAATCCAGAATCTCAGGCCCTTCTCAGACCTCCTGAATCAGAATCTGTATATTAACAAGATCCCCAGGTGATTCATATATACATTAAAGTTTGATAAGCACTGGTGAAGCAGGTATTATGAAAACTAATTCTGAACTTAGGAAAGTGCTACACAAATATTTTTAAAAGGTCAGTTACTTATAAAATAAGAAAAGGAAGATACAAATTATATTTAAAATTTCAAAGAAATATATGCATATGTTCTTACTTAAATTGGATAATTTGTTGAAATTATGGGAAAAAGTTAAATTGCAATTATTATTTATATTGCTATTAGACACTCATTTTAATACTCATTTTAGGAGTTAAGAAATGTGTCAGGAAAATATATGAGATTTCCAGGGGAAACTATCTATGGAAACCTCACATTAAAGAAGATAAGAGAGATGAAGTTACTTGGTTCAAATCAGTTTAGGTCATTCTTGGAAAATATTATCTTAAAGCACTTGCTTTTTGTGGAATTACAAACCAAAAAACATAAGAGGAAAACTTCTTTCCGTGTGTAGAAGAAAGTATAGTTAAGACAGAAAAGAGATGAGAAAGGAAATAACAGAGATCGCTTGAGACAAGAAAAGGGTCTGAAAGGGAACAAATAATTCAGAAAGTGTATACTCTGTGTCCTGTGGGTGCTCCAGACATCAAAAAAATAGACTATAATATATTTCAGGGCTTTATATTCCTGAACAGTCAGAACAGCCACAAACTACTGACAGTAATTTAGCAGAGACGCTGTGTCAAGGACAAAATCCACACCCACAACCTCATACTCAACCAAATTGCATGCAATTGCCTATGACAAGTCCTTGTTGGAATCCTCTTATCACAGCAAACATCCCTGGTATTCTAAACAGTGTCGTGAAGCGGCAAAAATAAAAATATCATGAACCCGGGGCATGAATTTTCTGTGGAAACAAGAAAAAATTTGAGCAGCTCTATAAGATACTGTCGTTCATATGCAAAGACAGTTGTAAATCTTATAGACACTCTACACGTAAAATACACACTCTCAAGCATTATTTCCTAAAAGTAAATAATAGACAAAAGTGGCTTTTGTCATTACAGAGTAGTCAGCTTCAGTTTCAGTACTGAGAAGATTCCAGAATTAACCCTCCTGTTACTGATTTTAAACTTGCTAGAAGAACAGAAGTACTGAAACACAGCCAAAGTATTGTGCCAACAGTGTAGGATTAAACACTCTAAATTCTGCTACTTGGGCAGCACACTATTATTCACTGAAGAAGTGCTTAATAAGAGAAGAGAACCCAATCTACTTCACTTGTCCTTGGGTGGTATTTATAGTGTGATACCAACAGAGCATCGATACTGCTATTTAACAAATATTCATTAGGCCATTAACATGTGCCAGTTGTAGTGAGACACACAAGTTTTCAACCAAATTAAAGATATGTAAACCATGGTAGGAACCAAATGAACATAAATCTTTTGTGTGGAAACCAGCCCCGTACTTATCATAGGTCCTGTAAGTGGCCTCTGTAACATCCCCATCAGTAATGTTATTGCCTAGATGTCACCAATAGTGAGAACCATTAATCGTAGGTCTATTATGTGTCTGGAGTGTTGTATATAACAGTGACATGGAGTGTGGAGGTGAAAGCAATCTCAAATCAGAGAGGCAATAGATGATTTAATAATGGTGAAGTGGTAAACAGGAGACAGATCTGAAGAAGTTAGAGAAATGCAACAGAGACATTTAATGGAGAGATATTCCACCCTAAAACTAACTGAAGTTTTAGCAGATGATCAGAGAGGCCATGGAAGGAGCTGTAATTAAAGGGATAAATGGATGAAATTTAACAATGAAAAATGATGAATGACACCTAATCCCAGGTTCAAGAAGGACTGTCCTACTGTAATATCTAGTAGGACAAATAAAAGAAATCCACATCTAGAACCAACATAGTGCAAATATCAAATACCAGAGACAAAGAACAGATCTCAGAAACAGGGGGGAGAGTGATTACTTATAAGCAGACTACAATTAGATGCACAAATAATTTCTCAATAACGATGAAGAATTTCTCAACATAATTGAGAAATCTGGACTAATTATCCAAATGTTACAACTGTCATTCTCGAATTATATTCTTAGTGAATTTTTTAAAGAAAAAAAGACGAAATGTAGGTGTTTTCAAAGAGTAGAATCTTTATTGATAAGAGATCTTTACTAGTGGAATATCTACCGCATGTATTTCAAGAGTAAGGAACGCATAAGGAGGAACATTGACATTCGTAGAGGAATGGTGAACAAAGAAATGAGAAGCATATAAGAAAACCGAAACAAACACTGTACAAAACAATAATTATGATACTTTATATTAAAGATTTTTTAAGTTTATTTATTTATTTCGAGAGAGAGAGTGTGTGTGTGAGCGAGTAGGGAAAGGACAGAGAGAGAGGGAGAAAGAATTCCAAGTAGGCATCATTCTGCGGAACCTAACACAGGGCTCCATCTCACAACTGTGAGATCATGACCAGAGCAGAAAACAAGAGTCTAACACTCCACCGACCAAGCCACCCAGGCACACATATATTAGAGATTCGTAACCAGAGAAACTTTCGAATATCTGTACTGAGAGACTGTTACAAAAATGCTCAGAATAACCTTTTGAATAATAAAGGTTGCATACTTATAACTGCTCTGAAAAAAACAAGTAGGAGGAAAAGGGTAGAGTAACCTGGGGGGATATTGCTATTGAGGGGAGAGCTGCTTTCTATTAGGAGAAAAAGGAAACTCCCTCTGAGACATGACACCTGAATGATCTAAAAAGTCCTGACTATTTAAATCTGAGAATCAAGGGCAGGACTCTGAGCTTGTGGTGATTTTCTGTAAGTATGAGCAACTGGCCAGTATTTCTCTTTCTCTAATAACTTAAGTAAGATAGCGGATAGCAGGGGATTAAAAAAAAAGACAGATTAGTCTAAATTGCAGATGTCGAAATTGGACTGATATTTGAGAATACTGCATTCTAGGCTGGACAAGATATGCAATTTTCTCTGCCTTTAATTTTATCGATTATAAAAGATAAAGTTGAATTAAATGATGTCTAATGTTCTTTCTCACTCTAAAACTATGCGATAAAATAAAGACCAATTGGGGGAAATTTTTCTTGAAGAAGTGATCAGAGTAAGTGAAATATGTATAAGTATGTGTAAAATGTTAAAAACTACCTTGTTGCCACTTAATTGTTAATACCATTAGTAATAGCAATATGCCTGTTCGGATATAAAGCAAGTTTTTCTTTAAAACCGTGGAATTTTCATTGAAATATTTTGTATATCCGTATCCCTGGTTCAGCTGTTTGGGTTTTCTTATGCATAAATGTCAAGGTCTATTAATTAAATGGATTTTCATATTCAGAGTGAAGTGGTCATTTGAAGCAGCCACATACTAATTTTCTGTTAATGCGGATCTTCTCATGGATAAAGGAAAGGTGGGTTATGTTTCTCTGAATTGGGCAGTAATTTCTCAGATTCTCGTGAACCCATGGTTTTAGTAACTGAATTTTGATAGGAGAGAAACATGGAAGACTATCTGTTTTTATTTGTAGTATGATTACAACTAAGGAACTGGGCTTTCTCCATAATTTCATAAGCTAGTTTATCTCATATAGTCAATAAAAGGAAGCCAAAGTTAAATTTCAGTTTACTACTGATAAGAATTATGCAGTATTCTTTGCTTCCTATCCTCTTTGAACATTTTAGTGGCATTAAACCTAACTTGTCAAATGCACTGCCTCTATTGATTCTCAATATGTCACAGTTTAGATAGAAAATGTACCAAAGCATCCGCAATACCAATTTTCCTTTCTCCCCTCTTACATTGACCAAAACGATGAAACCACTATTTTTTCTATTATCATTTCACTGTTCTGAAAAAAATTTTTTTTGAAGTTGGGTTTTTCAAAGGAAGTTACTTGAAACAAATATATTCTATCAAATCTGATTCAGATGTGGTGTTAGAGAAGGAGTTTCTGAGGGCCCCTGGATGGCTCAGTTGGTTGAGCGTCTGACTTGATTTTGGCTCAGGTCATGATCTCATAGTTGGCGAGATTGAGCCCTGCATCAGGCTCTCTGCTGACAGAACACAGCCTGCTTGGCATTCTCTCTTTCTCTCTCTCTCTGCTCCTCCCCTGCTGGTTCTCTCTCTGTCTCTCTAAATAAATAGAAAGAAAGAAAGAAAGAAAGAAAGAAAGAAAGAAAGAAAGAAAGAGAGAGAGAGAGAGAGAGAGAGAGAGAGAAGAAAGAAAGAAAGAAAGAAAGAAAGAAAGAAAGAAAGAAAGAGAAAGAAAGAAAGAGAAAGAAAGAAAGAAAGAAAGAAAGAAAGAAAGAAAGAAAGAAAGAAAGAAAGAAAGAAAGAAAGAAAAAGAATCTCTGTGGCAAGGAGCAGCTTCAAGGCTAAAAATCAACATACTACGTTGTATAATTTTAAATTTCAAAATTATTTTTATCTCTCATTTTAATATCTACTTACTGTTTATCTCTGTCTGAATTCAACACATACCTTGTTTAAATATAGGGGTGGAACTATGAGTACGACTTTAATTATGAGAGTTCAAAAGAATAGACTACATCTTGGCTACAAGTAATTAATACTCTTTGTATTTTTGAGAAATGAAAAATGATGAGCAGGTTGAAGGGTAATTTATGTATAAGACGAAAGGTGAGGAGCTAATCTATTAGCATATTAATTAAGTAGAGTAAGATTAATATTTCATATAATCATTTGTTTTAATAAATGTATTTAAGCCCATTCTATCTGTCAGCGAGAGATGATGTGTTTCAGGTTTCAAATTGTTGTGGGACTCTAAAGTATTCTCAAAGTGTGTTTCATTAGATATTTGTCCTTCTTATAAAATTCCACATTTGTCAGAAGAATGCAAAAAAATGTTTCAGCATAACTACTGGTACCATTTGTGCACTGCTTTTCATTTAAAATAACAAAAATATAATATATTTCACCTGAAACTACACTTAAAACCTGAAATAGTTAGTCGACTTTTTTTGAGCCTTTGTTGTTTATTGATGCTTATCTGCAGCTGTTTTGTATTCATTTTACATATTTGGACAAATACACACAGTGTAATTTTCAGATTAAATTTGTTTACAGTTTATTTTGGAAGAGATGGTTCTGCACAAGACACTTAAGCTTTCCTCCACTTCGGAGATTCTGTGATTAATTAAGCTGACACTGGAAGCTAGTCTGACTTTAAAGACTCACCATGAACAGATTAAGGGTAACTGGACTATACTGTGGAAAATATAACATTTACTCTTCAAATTATCCTAGAAGTAAATAGATGAAAATTGTAGCCATCTCTTATTAAGCATCTATTAAATACTAGGTACTATACTGGATTTATAAGTCATAATAGTTCTTTGAGTAAGTAACAATATTTACAAGAATAAATATTAATAAGAAATTTAGAGGGTGCCTGAATTAGTCAGTCAGTTACCTAACTGTCCCATTGTTGATTTTGGCTTAGGTCATGATCTCATGGTCCATGGGAAAGAGCCCTGTGTCGGGATTTTGGCTGATGGCACAGAGCCTGCTTGGGATTCTCTCTCTCCCTGTCTTTCTGCCCCTCCCCCACTCACATGAATATGCTTTCTCTCTCTCTCTCTCTCCCTCTCTCTCTCTCAAAATAATAAATATTAAAAAATAAGAAACTTAGGTTCAGGGAAATTAAGTAAATTGCTCAAAGTTATAGAATTATTAAGTAACAAAGCCAGGATTCAATCCCAGAAATTTTTGATTCCCAATCCTAGACTCTTCCCAATATACCACTTCCCATGTCAAACCAAATGTTTCAAGACATTAAACGTTACTTTAAGCAAAAACATAGGGGCTTAAATAATAAATATCTGTTTTATATATATATTCCTCTTTGTACTTCAGTCAGCATATTATATTGTTATGTAAAGAGTTAGTTATAAAATTTTTGAAGTGACAATTGTCATCTTTTAAAATATTTTCTGTAAAATGAAACATAGATTTCTATGATTGGAGGTTCCTTCCATGGCATTATACAACCTGGGCACAAAAAACTTGGTCACAGCAGCCAAGTAAAATCTACCTCATAAAAATATCTAGAGTGAAATTTATAACAAAAATGCTTGGGGTAATGATTTAGCTTTAGCTCAATGAAATTTAGAAACATTCCACCTAAGAATAAGAACATACCATAATTATAAATGATATCTAGAATGTGATATATTTACAAACATCATATTATGCTATACTGGGGAAATGAGGAGACCCTAGGTCACTGTGACTAAAAAACTAAGGTCCACACTATTTTCTCTCATGACTTCACTTCTTCTCTCTAATCAGTGACCCCCAAGTTTACAGCTCCCATCAATTTTTCCCTTTATGAATCTCCTTTATAAGTGTATTCATTTTGATATTAGTTACTTAGCGTTTCCCCTTGAATCTTTAAAAGGATTGTCATTCGACATATTCAACATTGCCAACACTCAAATAGCCACTCTTCCTTCTGGATTCCCTAACCTAGCATATAGTAATCTCTCAACTGCTCCAGTCAGAAACCTGGGTATCATGCCTGATTCCTCATTCTCCCCAATGCTCTACACCCAATCCATTTCCAATGCTTTTCTATCCTCTAAATAGCCTCAAGTCAGCCTATATCTCTCTATCCCTATTCCCACTTCCTGAGTCTAAGCTATTAAGTCCCTTTCATGGGGGACTTCAATGGCTTCCTAACTAGGCTCACTACATCTACTCCTGCCACCCACACAATCCTTTATTAGCATGGTAGCTAAGAGAAATTTTTTTCAAACAGATTTTTTTGGGGCGCCTGGGTGGCTCACTCGGTTAAGTGTCCAAACAGATTTTTTGATTTTTCAAATATTGATTATCTTATCCTTTCCCTCCTGTTCTTAAAACTCTTCAATGTCTTCACATTGCTCCTAGGATCATATCTATATTTTTAAACATGGCCTACAGGGCTTCGTATAAATGATACCTACCTCATCTTGAAACACTTTCCAGCCTCCTGCCTATTCTACACCAGTCATGTTAGTCTCCTTTCAGTTCTTAAAGTCATTTCTTATGAAGTTAGTTGGAATTAAGGTCTGCTGTGTGATGGAAAGCCCAATAACACTGGATTAAATAAGAGAGTTTATTTCTCTTTTACATAAAAATTTAGGGTTCTAGGGATATGTTGATTGAGACCCATGATTCTTCCATCTTGATGTTCCACCTTGTGTATCCTCAACCTCACTGTCCATAGTGGCATCTCTGATTTAGGAGCAGGATAGGAAAAAAAACAAAAAACAAAAACAAAGTGGAAGAGGTAAAGTGTTCATGTTCTTTCCTCCCCCTCCTCCTCCTCCTCCTCCTCCTCCTCCTCCTCCTTCTTCTCCTTCTTCTTCTTCTTCTTCTTCTTCTTCTTCTTCTTCTTCTTCTTCTTCTTCTTCTTCTTCTTCTTCTTCATATGTCCAATTGTTCTACCATTGTTGAAGACACTATCTCAGGCTCCATAGTATTGCCTTTGCTCATTTGTCAAAGATCAGTTGACTGTCTGTGGATCTATTTCTGGGATTTCTATTCTGCTCCATTGCTCTATTTATTTATTCTCTCAACAGTAGTAAACTGTATTTATTACTATAGATTTATAATAAACCTTGAAGTCAGGCAGTGTCAGTCCTCTGAGTTTATTCTTCTCTGTTCATATTGTGATGGCTATTCTTAGCCTTTTATTTCTCCACATAAACTTAGACTCAGCTTGTCACTATCTATAGAATAACCTGCTGGTATTTTTGACTGGGATTGTATTGAATGTGTAGATAAAATTGGGAAGAACTGACATCTTGACAATACTGACACTTTTATATATGGACATGAAGTATCTCTACAGTTTTTAGATTTTTTAAAAAAATTTCTTTTATCCGAGTTTTATAGTTTTCCTCATATGGTAGGTACATATTTTGTTAGATATGATGCTATTTTTTTCTTATTTATTTATTTATTTTACATATAATTTATGTCAAGTTGGCTAACACACAATGTATACAGTGTGCTCTTGGTTTTGAGGGTAGATTCCTGTCATTCATCACCTACATGCAACATCCAGTGCTCATCCCAACAAGTGCCCTCCTCAATGCCCATCACCCATTTTTCCCTCTCCCCTGCTCCCCCACCAACCCTGTATTTCATTGGTTCTCATTGCCAAGTAGTATTCCATTGTATGTATAAATCACATCTTCTTTATCCATTCATCAGTTGACGGACATTTAGGCTCTTTCCTTAATTTGGCTATTGTTGAAAGTACTGCGATCAGACAACAAAATGAAATAAAAGGCATCAGAATTGGCAAAGAAGAAGTCAAACTTTCATTTTTTGCAGATGACATGATACTCTACATGGAAAACCTGAATGACTCCCCCAAAAAGCTGCTAGAACTGATATATGAATTCAGCAAAGTCGTGGGATATAAAATCAATGTACAGAAATTGGTTGCATTTCTATACACCAATAATGAAGCAACAGAAAGAGAAATCAAGACAGTGATCCCATTTACAATTGCACCAAGAACCATTAAATACCTTGGGATAAACCTAACCAAAGATACAAAAGATCTGTATACTGAAAACTATAGAAAACTTATGAAGGAAATTGAAGAAGACACAAAGAAATGGAAAAACATTTGATGCTCATGGATTGGAAGAATATTGGTAAAATGTTAATACTACCCAAAGCAATTTACACACTCAGTGCAACCCCAATCGAAATTGCACCAGCATTCTTTTAAGAGGTAAAACAAAATCCCAAAGTTTTTATGGAATCACAAATGACCCTGAATAGCCAAAGTAATGTTGAAAAAGAAAACCAAAGCAGGAGGCATCACAATCCCAGAAATTAGTCTCTACTACAAAGTTGTAATCATCAAGACAGTATGGTATTGGCACAAAAGCAGACACATAGACCAATGGAACAGAATAGAGAACGCAGACTTGGACCCACAAATGTTTGGCTAACTAATCTTTGACAAAGCAGGAAAGAGTATCCAATGGAAAAAAGCAACTGGTGCTTGTCGAACTGGACATATAATACCATCTTAAAAAATTTACTTGGGGAGGGGTGCCTGGGTGGCTCAGTTGGTTAAGCATCTGACCTCAGCTAGGGTCATGATCTCATGGTTCATGTGTTCAAGCCCTGTGTTGGGCTCTGTGCTGACATCTCAGAGTTTGGAGCTTGGTAGGGATTCTGTGTCTCCCTCTCTCCCTGCCCCTCCCCTGCTCATGCTCTGTCTCTGTCTTTCTCAAAAATAAATAAGCATTAAGAAAGAAAATGTTTAGTCATTCGGGGGCACTTGGGTGGTTCCGTGGGTTAAATGTCTGACTTCAGCTCAGGTCATGATCTCGCGGTCTGTGGGTTTGAACCCTGTGTCTGGCTCTGTGCTGACAGCTCAGAACCTGGAGCCGGCTTCAGATTCTGTGACATCCTCTCTCTCTCTGACCCTCCCCCACTGGCACTCTGTCTCTCTCTCAAAAATAAACATTAAAATAAAAAAAAAATTAGTTCAATTATTTCCAAAATTTAAAAACCATCTACCTTTCCAGCTAGACTGCTAGTTACTTGAGATCTAAGCCAATGACTGCATTGTTTACTATTGTAGCTCTTTTGACACATAATGGACACCTAAGAAATATTTATTAAATAAATAAAAATAGTGAATGCTATATGTACTGAGCAATATCGTATAGAGAATGCTGGAGTTATCTTTCCAACATCTATCTATCCCAGATGGATGGTCCAGCCACATGTTACTAAATTACCCCTTGTCAGTGATTTGTCCCAAAAAAAAGCATAGCTATTCTGTCTTATGAAATGTTAGGACAAGTGCTGGAGAATTTGGAGGAAAATAATCTTTCTCTTAATAGAGCCACTGGAATAGGTGCCTTCATAGGCATGTTGCTGGATCTGGATCCAAAGCCTGGATCTTATGCAGCACTCCTACCACCAGCACCAGCATGAAGCCATCATGGGTGATGTGCAGAAAGATTGAGGAAAAATAAATCCCAAACCGATACTTGAATAATGTAATTTTGTTCCTGAATCAACCAATCTGGAGTCTGCTTTCCTCTGGATGGCATATTCTGTGAAATAACCAATGTCCTAGTTGTTTAAGCTAATCTTAGCCTCTGCATTATGGGAGCAGTTAGGTATTTTAAAATTCCTTAAACTCAAAAAGTTCCTGTTTGAGGTCTACCTAAACTAAATACAAATATCCCTAATTGGATAGAAGCATAAAGATCCTGATACTTCTTTGTTGACCCTGTTTGATAGCACCTTCTTCTCACACCCACTTCCAAGAGTACACTGCGTGCTTTAGTTCTGCCCTAGGTCATCTTTGAACATATATCTTAACTAGATTCTACCAGGTATTAAGTATTTGTATTTTTCTGAGTATTGTGTATATTTTCTTTAAAAAATCCAGGGTATAATGCTTATCACCACCTTAAGTTATTGGGATATAAAAATAGTGACCTCAAATTTGACCATCATAAAAAATATATTCTTATAGAAGAGTATTTTTAGGCGTGGTGCGCCTGGTTGGTTGAGACAGTTAAGCATCCAACTTTGGCTCAGGTCATGATCTCCTGGTTCATGCATGGGCTCTGCACTGAAAGTATGGAGCCTGCTTGGGATTCTCTCTCTCTCCCTCTCTCTGCCCCTCCCTGACCTGCAGTTTCTCTCTTTATCAAAATAAATAAATAAACTTAAAAAAAAAGAGTGTTTTAAAATCTCCTCCTATAGTCTTTGTCTTTTTAACTTTTTATTATCAAATTTATCTCTATATTTTTTTTAAGTTTACTATTTATTTGAAGAGGGGAGGGGCAGAGAGAGAGGAAGAGAGCATCTGAGCCTAACATGGGGCTAAATCTCTCCACCATGAGTTCATGAACTGAACTGAAACCAAGAGTTGGACCCTTAACCAACTGAGCCACCCAGGTGCCCCTAAAAATCCTCTATACTATACACACATATGCACACACATAGATGCACACACATCCCACCATACTTTCTCTCATGTTCTTTTAAACTTCAACAATTATCTTTGTGCTGCCTGTGTAACTTTGAAATGAAAGGAATTAGAATGTTAAGTGGATTAAAAGGTTAATTGCCAAATTTCAGTTTCTTTCCTGAAAGGACTATTTTGGCCTATTCAAATTTCCTGTCTGGAAGCTAGGAATCTTTTGAAATATAGTTAAATGAATTAGTCTTCATCTCTAAGGTTAACTACTTTTACATAATAGTTCTCATGTTAGTTTCTTGGTAACTGATATTTTTCTGTCTTCTTCTGCTATTTTGTTTGGAAAATTATGATAATTGTTGAAGTTTAAAGAAACTTTGTTTCTATAACAATTATATTGAAACAATATTTTTGAAAATGTCATAAATATTTGAATAAACCTATCATATTTCCTATTTTTTAAGATGCTTACAGTCTGGAAATAAATAAAAATATCTGCAAAATAAGTAACACTTCAGAAAATATTCCATTTTCTATTTTTAACTAAATACTTATGGTGACAAAGTGGCCCTTCAAAGATGTTAGAAAAATACTTAATTTGCAATATCTTGCAGAGCAAAAATCTTTGATATGTCCCAGTATAATTCTCTAAAGTACTGGTGAAAAATTGCAATTATTCTCAGCATACCATTAACATTTAAGCATCTCACATTCAGTAATGGGAACTTGAAATGTTTTATGTCTTAAATGTCCCCAAAGTATTATTTTCTTGAATTTTCAGACTTTGCTTACATGATAAAAATAAAACTAGTATTGATTTGATTGGGCTCACTTTCTTGAGTTTCATCCAGGCTGATCATACTTTCATATCTACACATTTAATATCTTTGATTTGAATTCAGAGATATTTAAGACATGCTGTTTCTATGGGATATTAAAGCACTACCCTGAAGAGGTGACATTTAAAAGCTTGACTATTGATTCCACTCTTGTATAATTTTTAGTAACTTATAAAAGTAGAGAAAAACCTGCAGTCAGGCTTTCAGAGTTAATATCCCCATTTCGTGAAGCTTTTTTTTTTTTTTTCTTTTTCTTTCACCAACTGAGAAGACAAGGTCCTTATATAAAGAATTTTAATTCTTCTTTTCTTTCTAAATAGTCTTTCTAAATGTTTGGACATTTCCATGAAGGAAAGGTAATGGAAAGAAAAGTACCCGATGTAATTGTCAGGAAAGAAAGAAAGAAGAAAGCCAAAGGGATAGAACCTGAAGGAGTAAATGCAGGAGAAAAGCAACAAGAAGAGAGAAAACAGAAATATAGAAAATAAACAGCGCAATGAAAAATGCCCATATTTCTGATGCAGGAAGTTTGCTGGGCCAGGGTGGAATTCATCTGCGGATGAGGTGGTAACTAAAGAGAAAGAGCAAATAGAGTTGACTGAGTTCAGCTGGGAACAGCATCACCTCATGAGAACATTTATATGACTTGTCTCGAAAGGCCAATAAACTAACACATGACCTGGCTGACATGAAGCACCGAGGAAAAATGGGTCAATACATCAGAGCAAGTCTGGTAGAGGATTGGTTCATTTCCTGTTTCTGTGGTCATTTACAAAATTATGAAAAATAAAATATGCACAAAAGAGTATATTAAGTTTGCAAAGTGATGTTTCTCAAACCTAGCTCTTACAAATATTGATACCAATCACCTCAGGATAATTAAATTGGTGCTGGTGCATCATTTTTGTTTTTAAAGCTCTTTAGAGAAGTGTAATGTGCAGCCCAGATTGAGAGCCACTAGTAAAAAGAATGGTAGTGCGATAATGTTCCTATCCCCATTACAAGCTCAAGAAATATAACATTCCCAGCTCCTTAGAAGCACTCTATGTTTCTCTGATGGAATTACCAGCCACTCCTCTCCCATCTCAAATATGCAAAGATATCCACAGTCCAGGATTTTATATTAATCATTCCTTGTTTTTCTATCATGTTTCTCTACATACTTTAATTTTTAGTTTTCTGCTCTTAGATCTCTCTATAAAGGATGTCAACACTGAATATAGTCTTCTGTAATATAACATTTCACTAAATTAACTTTTGGAGGTGAATCTATTTGATGCATATAGGTTTCCCGCCTCCTAGTTTTATTGAGACATGAAGGACATACAACACTGTATAAGTTTAAGGCCTACAACATAATAGTTCTCTGGACAAACAGGTCCAGTGATTTTGCTCTGCAAACTATTGGCCCTTCCTGCCCTTCTCTCAGCTCCAGCTCCTCTGGGCCACACAGATTCCACATGTAATTGCCAGCCCTTCTGGTCAGATGGGGCTGGGAGCCACAGTGGGAGGGTGGAGCTGTCTCAGCTCCCTTGCTTGGGTGGGAAGGGGAGTGGTCACTCCAGGCAACTCTCAAACAGACTCTTCAGTTAGAAGGAGTCAGGATCTACCCATAACCTTGGCTGTGAATTAATCAGCAGCCCGTGTGTAGCACAGAAACCCTCCATGCCTGGTCCTGGCTTTGCTCTGGGAGTAATCAGCTCTGCCTATCCGCATTGCGGTTTGGGCATTGCTCTGCTACATAGCTTCCAGGAATTCCTGCCAGCTCCTCTGGTCAGTTGTGTCTGGAAGGCACTCCCCACAGTGGGTGGGGTTGTGACTCAGCTTCTTGCCTGGGCGTGGGCAAAACAGGCTCTTGGGATGGCAAAACTCCTCATTACAGTATCTGAATCAAGCAGGCCTTCTCTCTGTGGAGTTCCCTGGTCAGAAGGCAGCACTAACTTGATTCTGCAGATGAGCAAAACCACTGGTTGGGATTTCTGCTTGGGCGTCGAAGGTATAAACCCTACCAAAGTTCGTGTGCTGGTTGCTGCTAACCTCTCCCCCGTTCTCTATCACAGTCAGTTTCCCAGTGATTGAGCCTGGCAGATTCCCCTGCAACCCTATGGGGCAAGGTTAGAGTAGTGACACCCACAGAGCCGGAGTGACACACAGTGCTGGGGACAGGGGTGCTGGTTGTCCCTACTGGGATCTGTTTTCCCACTGGAGGAGCTGAAGGCTCTGGGGAGTCCTCTTCTTCATGTGGTGTTGTGCTGGCCTGGGAGGGGGTGATATAGTCAACATCTCTTTCACATCAAATGGAGTCTGTCTCGGTATCTGTGGTGCAGGGCGTGCTTCAGCCTTTTCCCTACTTTCTAGGATTTGCTCAGTGGATTTGCTTGTTCTTGAATATTTGTTAGTTTTTCTTCTAATGAGAGGAAGTGAGATCAGAAATGACCTATGTTATCATCTTGGTGATGTCGCTTGCATATAGTTACTGTTCATTCATTTTTTATTGTTGAATAGTATTCTATTATACGAATATAAACATTACCGTGATATCTTGTAGTGCCTTCTGAAAACTAGGCTTCTGTATTTTTCCCATGGCCAATTGGCTATAAGGAAATCTTATAAGATTATAAGTATGCATTAAGGGAGAAGGGACAATGCAGCAGCATTATCTGAAGCATCTGCTAATTCCGCTTACTCGTGCCTTAAAGATTTACTTTAGACTGATATCTTTTATACCCTTTCCAATTAGTTGTGAATTGCTGCTCTGCCCCTTTAGAGCAAAAGGATTGTGGCACTAAGCACATGACTTGGGATCTGCTGGTTCTCTCACCTACCACTCCATGCAGAAACTGCTGGCCTGATAGAACAATGAAATGGATTTTTAAAAGTGCATCCAAAGTGCCTGCTTGGAGAGGATACCTGCAAGGAAAGGGCTCCATCCTCTAGAACACAGCATGTATCTTATTTAGAAACATGAAAATGTGCTCCGTCTCAAGTAGTTGGAATACAAAGAACCAGAAGCAAAGGCTGGAAATAGCAGTAGCTTCATTTACCATCTCTCTTGGTTATCCACTTGGAGATTTGATATTTCCTGAACCTGGGACTCTAAGTTTTCAGAGAGCCTAGTTCCCAGAGAAGGAATGCTTCCATCAGGGAACAGAGTCAGATTCTCGTGAAGTTTTATTCCGTGGTTGCCACCTGATCACTGGTGGTTCCTCATTCTAAGAGACTCGCCGGGAAGAAAAAGAGTCACTATACTGGCAAGGGTAGTTGACTCTTTTCCTTAGACTGAGAAGACTGAGCTTCTGTTACACAGTAAAGGTAGAGAAGCATGTGTTTAGAACCCAAATTATCCAGTTCTGTGTCCTTTGGCAATTCTTCGATCAATTTTGATGGTAAATTGATAAAAGGAGCAGCCATAGCCAAGGAAAGACTGGTGACCAGAGGCTCAGAAGAAGTACCAGTGTCACCCTGTCACAATACACCACCTAACTCAGCAGAGGAGCTAGCCAAGGGTGAATCTGGAATGGCAAGCAGAGAGAGACAATGAACATCAGAACTTTGTCCTTGTGAAGTTACATAGGAAAAGAGATAAGCCAGAATCCTGGAGGGTTTTTTTTCCCGGATGAGTGGACTTATGTAAAACAGGTGGATTCAAGCACACGAAGTGTGGGTTTTCGTGGAGGCTGCGGTGAACCAGCCTGTGGTGAACCCAGATGCCCCACTTCTTTCCCCAGCTGCTAGGAATGTTGACGGCTGACAACTCACAGCTGAGCTCCCGCTTGGTTTTCGGCCAGAGAGAGATGCTTTGCCCAAGTTGATGTTTCTTCCCAAAGGCAGCTGCATTCAATGACAGGTCAGCATGGAGGTAAAAATGCCCAGCTCTTTTGCCTCAATATGGGACATCTCTGAAGGCCAATCCCAACTCCGGGGCTCCTACAGGATTGACCAGGGCCTCTCTTGTAAGCATGTCAGTTCTATTCCCACTGCTCGGTCCTGCTTCCCTCCCTGGCAGTGACTTTCTGAGAGTTCCCACTAATAAATCTGACTGCAGATCGTTTCATCAAAGTCTGTTTTCCTGGATACACAAACAAAGACGATGTCCTATAGTCTTTTACATTTTTATATGAGTGTGCCTCCTCACTGTTTTTCTTTTTGTTTCAGTTTTTAAAAACCTATTTACTACTTCACTGAAAAGAACTAGAGCCTAGTTCTAGTTCACTGTCCTCAGTTGCACTCAATCTGCTGTTCGCTGCTCTTTTAATTTATTAATTTCAGATACTTTCTTTTTTATTGACAGATGCTCATGGGATTTTCTTTTACAGATTTTAATTCTCTCTCTCCGTTTGCCCTGTTTTGTCTCTCTTTTTCTCTACTGTTTTTAACATATTAACTATAGGTGTTTGAAAGTCCTTGTTTGTTACCTCCACTACCTGGGTCATCTCCCCTCTGCTTTTTTGTGACAGTTGGTCTTTTACCTCATCCCTGCATTTCTAGACATTTCTGAATGCACATTGGGCATTGTATCTAACTCTAGAGGCTTTAGATGATATCATCTTCCTTTGTTGGTAAATAGAAGGAAGGCTGGAGCACCTGAGTCCAATCAGACATTAATCAAGAGTGGGGCTGGGTTTCAGTTTTAGTAAAGTCCGTTCATTTCTGCTTGGCCCTTGCTCGTGTTTGCTGTGCTTCCCTTCTCCCCGCGTGGAGATTTGATTCTGTGTCAGTGGATCTATGTGTCAGGTTTGGGAGACTGCAGAAAACTAAACTTTGCGTTTCAGAGATCTCAGCCCAGCCCTCCATTCTCCGACTTACGTTGCTTCAAAATACGAAGACTTCCATGAAGGTGAGACAGTGTGTTTGAGGTAGGCCACTTCTAAAGACTTTCTGGCGATTTCGCTTCACCTTCTGGATTTTTTGGCTTAGTTTCCCAGCTCCCTCTAGAGCACCCAAGCTTAACAAATACTCAGTGAAGAAGAGCAGTTGTGCATTTCCCTCTGGTTTCCGGTTTGTCAGGTTAGTCCCACAGACCCACTGACTGTTTTTGCTAGGTTCTCTTTTCCAAAGCTAGAGCTCTGACTGATGGAGCCAGTTCTTCAGCCAGCACCCAGAATCAGAAAGTACCTGTAGGGGAAAGAAAGGTAAAAATCCTTGCTCACATAAAAGGGTATTTCTTTTTTTCTGGAGTTTTAGTGTGTTGCTTCTGAAGTTCTCTGATGCTTTAAAAATATATTTATAATTTTTCTGGCTCTGTACAGTTTCTAGCAACAGTACTTTCCTGTCCTGACCTATTCTGTTCTAGAGCAGAAGTTCCCTTGTCATTAGTTTTTAATTCCATCAATTATACATTGTTAATATTATTGTTTGGTAAAGTCAGACTTTCAATGATTTGTTATGTTTGTCATTTTCTGTCCTCACAAGTCATTTTTCATCTTAGCTTTTTAAAATTGATTTCTTAAAGTACATTCTCTAGAGGTTTCTTTAATGAGCATTTGTTGGTGGTAATACTCTTACTAAATGTTTGCAGAAAAGTGTCTTTAATTCATCCCAATTCCCGAAATATGGTTTAATTGGGTATACACTTGATGCTATTTTTTTCTCTCTGCCTTGAAGACTTAATCCAATCCTCTTTCCCTTCCATTTCTGAGAAAATACTGTTGGTCTAAATGTAAGCCCTTTCTAAATGTTCTGTCTGTTGGATTTTTAATATCCTCTTTTGTATTTGTTATTTCCTAAGTTTCTCTGGATGGGTTTGATTGTAGATTATTTGTCTATTTATTTGATTTATTATTATTCATTTTTATTGTGTTTGGGATGTATTCAGCTTCCAGAATCTAGAATAAGAGTCTTGTATCTTCTGGAAATCTCTATCATTATGTATGACATTATGTACATCTTTTTGTCCAGTTTTCTTTCTAGAAGTCCAATTAAATGTTTATTATATTGTTTCACTATATCTTTTAAATCTTTTACTCTTTCGTAAAAAGCTGCTGCTTTTTTTCTGCAAGTTTTATTCAGGATTGTTTCTTCTGATCTACCCACCAGCTTACTAGTTCTCTCTTTAGTTATATGTATTCTGTCGATTCCATTCAAAGAGTTTCAAATTTCAAGAATTTCTCTTTGATTCTATTTCTAATCACCAACTTTTATAAGTATACTTTGGAACACCTGAATCCAGCTTACAAATTTCTTGACTTTTACATTTCCCGTATTTTTTTTCTGTCTTTGCTACATTCTAAATATTATTTTCATTTCCTTCAGTTCATTTGTTTTTCAGAATTTACTTAGTGTCCTATCTGGAGTTTCTAAATTCAGTTGTTACGTCTTAATTTGTAGAAGTTATATTTGGTTCTTTCCAAATCTGCATGGGGAATTTAGAGATTATGTGAATGCTTAATTACAATTCAACTATAATGTTTTATTAATGTAAATGTTTATAATCTCTCTGTGGTAATTCTAATATTCGTAGCTTTTGTATTTCTCCTTCAGTTTACTGCTGCTGCTCTATCATGCATGTGGATTTTTTCCTTCTGTGGTTTGATATTTTTATTTGTAATATAATCCTAAAATTGTATCTTTAAGAAAATGTGATCTTAGATTTAAAATTTGTTTCCAGAGGGAAATTTTGCATTTCACCTGCAATGTACCTGGGGGTTCTAACAATCTGGGGACACTCTAAGTTTTTGCTTGAGCGTTTCTTCCCGCACCATACCTATTGGTCTTAATTCCAGCATTATAGCCTATTGAGGGCAGGTGTTCCTATATTTTTCTCTGTGAAGCAAGATTTTTTTAGGTTTCTTTTTTTTTTCCTTCCCGGTACAATGATTGTAATCATCAAAATTATTAGACTAAAGGTAGTTAAAAGTAAGCCCCCAAATTTCAGTGACTTGAGAAAATGATGGCTATGTTCCTCATGCCAAGTCTGATGTGGAGTGGGCTGTCCTCCCACATTTTCTAACTTTAGTTTGTGGAACACATGACCTCTCGAGAGGTCTGGAAATGGACTACACACGCTGCCACACAGCCCCAAACAAACTGCAGGAGAGGCTGGGAAAGAGAGTCTTCCTCTGTGCCCACGAAGAGGAAGTGTTGCGATGAGCATATAACATATTCTCAGTCACATGCACTCAGGTTGAAAGGCTTTCAGGTGTCCAGCATTATGTAGAGGTCTCCATTCTGATTTCCCAACTTTCAGGAGATTTAGACTTTTTTTTTAATGCTTTCCTAAATCAGGCTTGGAGTCAGTTAAATCAAAGACTTGTGGATGCCAGTTTGAGTACTTCAGGGCTTGCTGGATTTGTACTTTGTTGACAGTTCCAGCCTCTGAGAATTTCCCTTATTTGTTTTGCGAGCTTATCAATGAATTTTTTAGATTTTTTTTTAAATGCACATTTTGTGCACTATTCTTAGATATTCTGTACCAGCAAGATTTCTGAGGACAACGAATCTGACATATTGCATAAAAATAGAAGTCAACCTCAGCTTTTGAGAGATTATTCTGACTCTATTTGATAGCCCTACACTGTGATTCTTCATGTTGAGGAAGAAACTGGGTGATTCGCTCATTTCAAAAGAGTCTGTAATGTTAGGCCTACCAGAGAGCTGCTCCTGTTCCCTGGTAGTACATAGCTTGCTCAATTTTATATTTTATATGAGGAAGCCACTTTATTCCCAGACCAAGTTGTTTGAATTCAGTTTTCAGGGGCTGCTTTTATCCAGCTTTCAATTAGACCATGATCGAATTAGACCAGTATCACTTTTTCTGTATTCTTCCTTTTAAGAAGTTATAGGGGTGTTCAGTCTGAGAAGAACTGATTACATAACACAACATAAATTAATAATCACTTACATTCCAGTTAAAACGAGGTAATATAGGGGCCCCTGGGTGGCTCAGTCGGTTAAGTATCTGACCCTTGATCTTGGCTCAGGTCATGATCTCACATGCTATGTGAGTTCAGGCCCCACATCAGGCTCTGCGCTGATGGCATAGAGCCTGCTTGAGATTCTGTCTCTCCTCTCTGCTCTCCCTCTGCTTTTTTTTTTTTTTTTCTCTCTCTCTCTCAAATAAATTTTTAAAAAATATTTAAAATGAGGTAATAAAAAGGACATCAAATATTGAAATAGAGTATTAGTATTTCCTTATTTACAAAAAAAAATTGAGTAAAGCTCCCTTGTCAGTAAAAAAAATACTGAAGACTTAAGAATTAAGATAAGTGGGGCATCTGGGTGCCTCAGTCCATTAAGCATCCAATTCTCAGTTTTGGCTCATGTCATGATCTCACAATACATGAGTTTGAGTCTTGTGTCAGGCTCTGTGCTGACCTCTCAGAGCCTGCTTCAGATTTTGTTTCCATCTCTCCCTGCTCAAGCTCTGTCTCTCTCTTTCTCTAAATAAGTAAATAAATAAATAAATTTAAAAAAGAATTAAGATAAGTGGTCCAATTCAAGATTGTTCATTGTGAGTTGTCATAGAATGGTAATTCACAAACTAAGCTACACAAAATGTTTACTTACTTGTAAAAATTATTTTGTATTTTCCTCAGGAAAATGATTCATATGACATAGTTGATTTTGCTTAAGCTCAGTGGGTATTAACCAGGGCTATATATTCTCATATAGTGTTGAACGAATTTCTGTTGTAAAAACATGGATTAAAATTACTTTTGCCAATTTTTGCAAAACTTGGGGCAACATAAGATTGAGTTCCATTTAGAATTTTAAGTCTAAATTAGCTGTAATTAATTCAGCAATTGATAGTCTCTTGTGTTTTTGTTATAACATTTCTAAAAGAATCTCAATTTGGAAAAATCATTTTAGCCAAAAGATTCTATTTTCATGAACTGAATTCACAGACTTCATCATAACCAGTTTTTGTAGAGTGGAATCACTACCATATAAGGCAGACCTAAAATTGTGCCACTCTTTTTATTCTAATCTCATCTTTTATCCCTTCAAATGAACAGATTGATATTTCTCAATTGTTAAAAACAATTTTTCTATATTGCCTCCTTTAAATACTTTTCTTTCAGCTATCAAGAAAATTTGATGTTATAAGCTTTGTTGATTTAAGCTTCCCTTATTGTAGTCTCAAATTGTCAAATTCATGACATGTACCCCAATACATTTGCCAATTTGGTTCTAGAAGGTAATTATTGCTTTTTAAATATGACCATTCTCGAATCATTTTCCTGTCTCATAGGTTTGATAGATGATACTCCCTTGTTTCACTCATTTCTTTCCCTGACAGTTGCATAGATAAGACACAGCAGTTTATAAATAGTACCTGTAATTCCAATTAAAAAAGAACATGTATTAGTGTTTGTGTTAAAAAAGAAGTCATGTTCTGTGGCCATTGTGCTGGTTTTATCTTAAAGACTGTTTTTGTTTTATTCATAATTCCAGCATGGTTTCCATTCTCCACCTTATAAGTCACAGTTATGACAAAGGGAGAAGAATGTCTATTGAACAAAGATAAATTGGCGATAGTTATATACAGAGTGTAAGTACCAATGGCAGGCACAGACAGGAAGGCAGAGGATTTCAGAAAAGGATGACAATGCTTGCATTGGAGAGGTCAGGAAGGATCTATGAAGGTGGTAGGACTTGAAATAGTCTATTATAGTTACTCTACTTTTTTTTTTTCTTTTCCGTGTTAAGATCCAAGCTTCTAAACATTTAACAGACGATGTATTATTTTCTTTTTCTTAGGGTTATTTTACTACATTAAGTTGGCAAAAGAAACTTTTATTTATAGACTAAGTGCTTGGAAAAACACATTCTATAATTCAAGCTGGTAGATTTTTATATCTTAAGGCAAGTTTTATTGGTGGATCCCACTGAGATTCTTTCACTAGAGAAATTTTTCCGTAACCAAGATTTTGTAAAAAATCATTTGGATGTTTTTGGAATTTATGCATGGATCCCAGGTTAAGAAACTTTTCTTAATATATTATAATAACCTAATACCAACTGAATCAAGTTCGAGAGTCTTGAGAAAAAGTAGATTACCATGGGAGTGAATGATTCATTTGAGTAATTTCTGCCAACTTCACTGTGTCTTTCTGTAGCTTTATGTTGTTATTTTGATTAAAAGTATTTAAAAACTGAATGCCATGTATTCCAAGATGAAATAAAGTATTCAGGGAACTAGGTAAATTAATGAGTTCACTAAAAATAGTAAGCCTGGTCCAAGTTGGGGTAATTTATCAAAGGGAGAGGCGTGAAGAAAAGGAGGCCAAAGATGGTTTCCAGAGATCCAGAATAACTAACTTCTGATGAGAGTTGTGTATGTTAATCTGTTTGGGCTGCGATCACAAAGTTCAACAAATTAGAAAACAAACCTATTTTCTCACAGTTCTGGAGGCAAGAAATCCAACATCAAGGTTCCAGCTGATGTGGTCCATAGTGAGGACATTCTTTCTGGCTTGCAGACAGCTGCTTTCTTGTTATTTCTTAACATTGCCTTTTCTCAGTGCATACATGGAGAGAAGGCTCCCTTTCAAGTGTCTCTTCTTGTAAAAACATTAGTTCTATTGGAGCAGGACCCTACCCGTGTGACCGCATTTAACCTCAATGACTTTCTTAGAGGCCCCATTTTCAAACACGACACTGAGGGTTAGGACTTCAACATAAGATTATTATGGGGTGGGGTAGGGGAGGAGGACACAATTCCTTTCATAATACTGTGTGTCTCATAGTAAGCTTATAAGCCAATAAGGAGTAGTCAAGAGTATTTATCAAGTCTAGTTCCGAAGCCACCTCTATTAAGCTTATCTGACCAAATGAATGTTCAAGAGTTCCACTCATCTTTACTGAAACAGAATGTCTAGGATTTGGGCAAAAATTTCAATTTTAATAAGACCAGGTGATTGATTTGCACACTAAATATTGAAAATCAGTAACCTAAAATACTCAGTAAGAGTTGCTGCTAAAGACAAAACACTAGTTTCCATCAGAAAGACTATTTTTTTGAGCACTTACTAAACTCTTGTGTATTAACGCAAACTTCATACGTATTCTTGCTGATACTTTCGTTGCACTTAAACAGTGAAAACTGTATTCCTATCCTCTCATAGTTTGCTAAGAAGTTTAGCAGTGTAGATTAATTTGATCAAGGGCTTTGTCATTTGGGCCCATTTGAAAACAACAACAACAACAACAATGACAACAACAGGGGTGCCTGGGTGGCTCAGTAGGTTAAACATCTGACTTCAGCTCAGGTCATGATCTCGCAGTCTGTAGGTTTGAGCCCTGAGTTGGGCTATGTGCTGACAGCTCAGAGCCTGGAGGCTACTTTGGATTCTGGGTCTCCCTCTCTTTCTGCCTCTCTTTCTCTCTCAAAAATAAAGTGAGCATTTAAAAAATTTAAAAGAAAAAACAAAAGAACTTGTTCTTTGCTATTGCAGTTGGCATAAATTCCAAGGAGTGATTAGAATTTAGTGAAAAATTTTGAGAAAGGTAACAGATTTCTTATTGTGTAAGAGAAACCCAATGCATGATTAAGAAAAACAAAACTTTCCTTTGAATTTTAAATATTCCTCTCAAATTGCCAAATTTACATGTGGGGAAGATGAAGGGGAAGCCTGTCTTTTATTTTGTGGATTGAATATTGCTCTGTTGGACATCCAGGGGCAAAAATCAAGCGGGAGAAATAAGCTGCTCTTTGCAAAGTGTTAAAACAACAGCCAGATTGTTTCTTCTTCACTTACTGTGCACAGTATGGGCTGGCACCACTGTGGTAGCTTAGAAATCTCAAATGCTGTCAGGAAAAACAAACCAAACCCTCTAGATAGAATAAAAGGGTGAAAAAACAAGCAAAGAAGAGACCAAGAATTTATCTGCAGTTAACAAAAGAATGATATATTTGCTAACAGAGTGGTGAAAACTGCTGTGTGAAGAGGGCGCAATCTCAGGAAATGTGTTTCTTCCATTTCACTGTCTTTGTTCCTGAGCGCAGCATAAATGTTTAATTAGCAGTGAATTCTTTTAAGATGTAAAATTTTCTTTCACACCCCAAAGCCTGTAGAGCCTACAACATGGTGTAGAACCAGAGTTCATATATTTGTTAGATGTTTCTTGAAAGAAGTGGCTTATAAAGTTTTTTCAGTGAAAACTGAGTGAATGAAAAGAGAGAGAAAAGGGAAATTCTCTTTTGTTACACTAAACTAAAGCTATTTACCTGGAGTAAATACCAGGCAAATATTTCTTGTAATAAATTATCTCTCTACCACTATTTCTGTCTCTCTTCCCCCCTTAAAAAAATATATTCCTGGAAATTTCCTTGTGGCATAGTTGTGATATCAATTGCCCCTATTACATGGACAATTTCAGCATAAAACACAGGTTTAAGTTTTCAAAGATATTCTGGTGACGGTGATTGGAAAGGTACTCCTCCCCCCACCCTGCCCCGTGAGTCAATTAGCTAGTTTTACTGAAAATCTAAGTTGTTTGAAATGATCAAATAATCAATTTTATTTCTTCTATTGTTTGATTGGTTTTCTGCATTTCTTTGTTTTCTTTTTTTACCTAGTGTAGGGCAAATTTTATCCAGATCATTTTGATAACATTTTCAGGGAAGTAGCATGGTGGTAAAGATCTGTCTTTTCCTCTCAATTAAAAGTACTCCAAACGGGTTTTCACCTTCAGAGGTTCAGCACATCATGTGGTTTAATTTAAAAAGTAGAGATGAAAAAAGGGCTGGTACTGCTAAAACACATTAAGTGTGAATACTTCTATAGAAATTTCTTCATAATAGACATAACAAATTCATATGAAAAAACAAAATTCAAGTGAGTAAATTTCAAAGATCTTATTGGCTTTTTTCAAATGATTTATACATTAGGCAGCATCCTATCTAGCAGATAGAAAGGAGCTCCAAGTAGCTGTACGAAATGAAAAACTTTCATAGGCAGAAGGGAGTAGGGCCAAGGAGGCAGCAAGTAGATTGGTTCTGTCAAAGTCACTATCTTTAGGGGATGACAGGGTCTACCAGACATTACTTAACTAGTGCTCACCGTTATAATTAAGTTCTGGTTTGGTGATATGAGGCTTAGCATAAGTGACTCCATTTTGGGTCTATTGTCTTATTTTTAACACTCAGGAAATAGAAGGCATCAGTTAAAGAGCTTGAGCCAGTGGATGACTAACCAGGACTGTGGGGCAGTCATTTACATTTTTTATACCATCGAGACACTTAGAAAAACTTTCTCATGACTTTTAAAAGATGACAAAGGAAGAATAATGTGGAAATGGATTTAGAGTTAGTATACTGGTAACAATGCAAGTTCACATACCAATCCTGGATGTTACCATAAGCATAAAATTCTAATCTTAAAGACTTAGTAAAAGTTGTATAAGTGTATTTCTGTGAATAAATGCATGCACTTCAATCCTTTCAGCCGCTAAATCAATCAGCTAGCAATAAAGGGAGCTGGGTTGGAATAGGGAAGTAACTCAAATGATTTCATTATTTTACCATGAATGCATACTTGTTTTAGCACCATTGTTTCAAAACCTTAGGTTATCAAATGTTTTTGTGTGTTTGTGTTTGACAGATTTTCCTGGTTATGCTTTTGACTAGTAAGTAGATGCTCCAAAAATAGTTCTTGAAATAATGAGGGAACGAATAAAATGAAGACTTCTTAAACATCCTAAGAAGGAAAAACAAAACAAAACAAAACAAAAACGATGCAGTTGACCATTAAACAATGTGGGGATTAAGGGCATTGATCCCCATGCAGTTGAAAATCTTAGTATAGCTTTTTCACTCTTCCAAAACTTAACTGCTAGTAGCCTGCTGTTTGACCAGAAGACCTACTGATAATAAAATCAGTGGAAAGCACATATTTTGTATGTTTTATGTATTTATATACTGTAATCTTAAAGTAGCTAGAGAAAAGAAAATGTTATTAGGAAAATCTTAAGGAAGGGAAAATAAATTTACAATACTGTACTGTAAAAAATTTAAAAAAAATCTGTGGATAAAAGGAAATTTGTAGTTCAAACCTGTGTTATTCAAGGGTCAACTATATATATAACATTATATATGCCTAATATATATTACATTATGTATTATGTACCTGTGTTTGCTAGTATCTAGTGATTTGAATTGATTATTCTCTTTTTGTTTTTTAAAGTATAGTTAGTTTTTAGCAATCTCTACACTCAATGTAGGTCTCAAACTCATGACCCCAAGATCAAGAATCACATGCTCTACCAACTGAGCCATCCAGGCATCCACACGCTCTTCCCTTAAAAACTTTAATCCTCATTTTGTTCTGTGCTTTCCTTTTCCCCAAGATTCATTCTTCCATTGCTAACCTTTGGCTCAGCTCTTGTGATTGCTCCCATGAATGTTTTACTTCTTCATAGAATGTTTCTGACATAATTTCTCCTCCCTGACTTAATTTCCTTTGTATACTGGGGACACTTGGTCCATGAAGTCATTAAATTAAATTTTGCTTATTGTCATATAGGCCCACATTTTTTAGATTTACTATATTTTTACATCAATTAGGAATTCTTGAAGTATTTATTTGAGTGATTTTTAATGGGATTATTATTCTTCCATTTCTCAGTAAAACCCATTCATTAGGCTAGTAGAGTCCAGCTATGCTTTCTTACTTTTTGTGGCTCTCTTCTCATGTCATTACTCACTCATATTTAGCAAGAATGTTGCTTTTTGCCTTAATCTCTCTCTTCATCCCTCTCCTAAGTTTAATATCCTTGTTGCTGGCCTGCCTGATTGGTGCCTTTGTGTTAGAATTTGTTGCTCCATTCCAAAAGGTTCTACTCATTACATGGTCAGATCATAGATTTGTATATCATCTGGAACTCTGAAACATTGGAAATTCCAAACTTATTCAACCCTTTTCATAACTAAAACTTCCAAACACCTCATCAGATTCTTGCCTTAATCATCTTCTTGAAAATGCCTTCCGGTACTAGTACAGCCATTCTAACTCCTGAAACCTTCCTATATTTTTCCTTAAAATACTCATCACTGTTAACAAACTATATTATTGATTTGTTTGATTTATAAATTTTATTTCTCTCTCTAGAATGGGAACTCTTGAAGGATAAGAGTTTTTTCTTATTTACTAATAAATTCCTAAAGCTTACAACAGTTCACAGTGGAGAGTAGGGATTGTCTTTCAAAATGATGAGTGAATAAAGTATTTCCAGTAAATCAGTTTTTTTAAACTATTGTATATCAGGTTAACTATCTTTTAATTGTATGTACACCTGCTTTTGCTGAGTAGAACTGGATTCAGACTCAGTCTCCATGGTGGGAGTGATTTCATCATGTGACTAAAAGCTTGTTTCCCCAAGACTGTTTCAGAGGTGTGCACATTTAGGATGAATGTTCCTTTTAGAATATGTTTACAAATACAAACTATAGTAAATTTTGCACATTGTCTTTTATTATTGAATGACACTTTATAATCCTGTCCACTTATTGATCACCTTCAGTAGAAATACTGCAAGCATTAAAGAGCCAAAAGAACTGCACACTTACTTCTTTGTAGCCAGACGTATAACTTAGAAGATGATATATGTGTTACAGAAATTTTGGAACAGAGCCTAGATAAATGATACAGGAAACTTCTTTTGCATTTCACCCAGAAGCAAGAACATCCTCTAATGCATTTTCGTTTGGGTCATCTAAATAGGTTGCTTTATTTCCTTCCCTTTGCATGAGGATGTAACTCTACTAAAGAAATTAAATAAATAAATGTAAGATGAGAATTAAGTAATGATAGGAGCTTTCAACCAGCGTTGGTGTTATTTATTTATCAAATATTATGTAGTGTGTAATTGAGAGCCCTGTGACATCAGGAACAGCATTATATTCATCCTCTGGTCCCTCTGAAAGCAAAACACTGTGCCTAGCATTTGGCAGGCAACAGTGCCTGTAAAATGATCAGTCAGATTTTCACTCAAGATCTGGTATCTAATGTACATTTGTATTCATTTCCTCAAAATTAGTTTTTGCTTTTCTGATTGTCTTTTGCTGTTGTTAACTTGTTCTATAAAGAGCTATTTAATTATGTTAAAAAAATATATAGCTGTAAATACATAGTCTCATAGGAAGAATATCTTAGAACCAGAATTTTAGGACTAGATCGGTCATTAGAGAACAGTCAGTCCAAACATCTTATTTTACAGATGGGCAAAAATGTCCCAGAGAGGTAAGTTGACTTGCCTGGGGTTTTATAGCTTTTTAAATTGGACTGGAATCTGGGTCACTCATGGCTGGGCTATTTCCATTATATTAGATGATTGTGTACCATAAAGCACATTCAGAGAGTAATAAACCTATGTTATGCAATATTCTCTAAGGCAGGGACTCTGAAACTTTTTTGATGACACACCCTAAAGAGTAAACAACCTGAGAATACTCTCAACATATCTAAAATTGTCTATTAATAAATCACTAAGTGTTGTGTATAATTTTCATAATAGAAATTTAAAAGAATAATAGAGTAATAACACTTTAAAATAATTTTAGGGGACACCTGGGTGGCTCAGTTGGTTGAGCGGCCGACTTCGGCTCAGGTCATGATCTCGCGGTCTGTGAGTTCGAGCCCCACGTCGGACTCTGTGCTGACAGGTCGGATCCTGGGGCCTGCTTCAGATTCTGTGTCTCCCTCTCTCTGCCCCTCTCCTCCTCATACTCTGTCTCTTTGTCTCTCAAAAATAAATAAATGTTAAAAAAAATTTTAAAATAATTTTAGTGTACTAACATCCTTTTCTACTTTCACCAAAAAATAATTATTTATAAATTTCAAAGAATTTGAATTTGAATATGCATTTGAATGTGCTTTGTTATTTTTGAAAATCTTGCTTTAAATATGATTTGATAAAATGACTTAAAAGGCAGGTTCAGAGTTCATTTTATTTTGACTCTTCGTTTTAACGACTTTCCTAGTGGAAGAAATGTAGGGTATAAACTTCCAGTTATGAGTAAGTGCTGGGGATCTAGAGCACAACATGGTTAGTTGACAATTCTCTATTCTCCATTTAAAAGTTGCCAAGAGAGGGAATGCCTGGGTGGCTCAGTCAGCATCCACTTCTGCTCAGGTCATGATCTTGGCGGTTCGTGAGTTCGAGTTCTGTGTCAGGGTTCTACTGCTGACAGCATGGAGCCTGGAGCCTACTTCAGATTCTGTGTCTCCGTGTGTCTCCTTGTCTCTCTCTCTGCCCCTGCTCACTCTCTCTCTCTCTCTCTCTCTCTCTCAAAAATAAATAAACAGTAAAAAAATTAAAAAAAAAAAAAGTTGCTAAGAGAGTCGGTTTTAAATGTTCTCACCACACACACATATACAATATGGTGATTATGTGAGATTTTAGAAGCATTAACTGACCTTATGGTAATCATTTCACAATATATTCATGTATCAAATCATCACACTGTACTCCTTAAAATGATAGAGTGTTACATACCAGTTATATCCCAACAAATCCTCAAAAACTACATGTAAAATGGAAAAAAATATATTTCACTGACTGCAGCTAGTACAACATATTAACTTTTAAATTACATTCACCAATTATGCAAACATTTGTAGCTAGAATTCATCTTCTTCCTGTCTCCTCTGGGATTCAATAATTTATTCTTATAAACAAAATCTAGATGTCAAACAAATGTAACTATTGAAAAACTTTGCTTTGGATAAAAGTGCACGGACATACACTTCTATTTTCAAATATTGATATGCATAAATTTTAGTAACTGCATGCACAAATATTTCCTATTTTTTTTCCCTCTAGTATGCTTTCTCAGTAGCATAGTTTATTTGGAAACCAATTACTGTCTCACTTATTATTAAAATTATTCTCTATAAAAATGTTCATTATAACTAACAAAAATTCACATTTCAAAAGCGCTCTAGATAATTTTAAGTGTTTGAGAAACTTACTGTCAAATATGATAGGATTACCATTGTTCATCTTTCAGTATGGTTGATGGAGCCTGTATTTGAGAAAAGGGAAAGAATTTGTTCTGCAATTTTCATATTCAATTTCACCCCCTTCCCATATCGTCAACCCATAGTTTATACAGAAATATTCTGTAGTTATTTACCAATTTACTGAGAATTAGTCTACTTAAAACTGGACAATATAGTATATAAACCTCCTCCTTGGTTACCTGTCCTATGAAATACCCTCTATGTTGAAAGCAAATGCACGAGTGTGACCACTATGACACTCTACAGTGTCAAACCTTCCACTCTTCCTTTGGGATAGCAATCCTTCATGACATAAAACTATCTGAATTGTGTTTTTGGACATAGATTGAATGAGAACATCAGTGTAAAATCATATAGATAGTTAAGTGCCAGCAACTGTTGACTTTTATCATTCTTTTAATTAAGAATATAAGTAGAGATTTTAATATTTTTGTCACCCCAATAAATCATTTTGAATACATGAATGGGTGCCTTTACTCCCTTTACAGATTCTTTGTGATACTGCCTCACTTATCTGGTGTGTCTAATCTTAAAACCAGAATCAAGATTATTCTATTCTAGACAGATATTATTCAAACTATATACGTATCCAGATATGATTAAGATAATTATGTCTATCTTTGTTCAATCACGGCTTCCCTTTGGGAGTTATCTAAATTTTGCAGATGCTTTGAGTGTCTTACTTTGACTTAAACTGGGATACTGTTTTCTTGTATTAGGGATTTAAAAAAATCGATTTAACTTTGAGTTAGTTAACATACGCTCCAATATTGGTTTTAGGAGTAGAATTCAGTGATTTATCACTTATATACAACACCCAGTGTACAATGGGTTTTTAATTACTATTTGTGAAAAAACCCAATTTCGATCAGCTGTAATTATTCAGAGTTTAAGTGTCATTGATACTCGTGATGCACTTCACACAACATGGCTAACAAAATACCCAGTTTAGATTGTTTTATTTTGATTATTGTAGAGCTATTTTCAGTCTGCCGGGAATGCTCTGTAAACTCTTCAAGATTATGTGATTGGAAAGGTGATGAGTTCAGATTGGATGACATGCTAATGACATGACTCTCGGTGTAGCTGTACCATGTACATGTCATATATGACTGTCATTTAGAATTTTTTAATATTAAATAATAATTCTTGAAAAAATTGGGGTTCTACATATTTTTCATTTTCCTTTGTATAAAATTGAAAGCTATTATACTAGACCTTTGAAAGGAGGACCTTAAATGTCATGATATAAATATAATTTAGGTCTGTGCTTCAACTGTGTTATTATATACCACATTAATATTTCAGAAGGGAGATTCCTACCTTGCACCATAGCGACCAACTCAGAACAAATAATTAAGTTTAAGTGCTAAAATTATAAAACTTCTAGAAAAAAAAACATAGGTGTGAATCTTCATAACCTTGACTGGGTAATGTTTTTTAAATATGAAAGCTAAAGCAGAAGCAATTGAAAAAATAAACTAGACTTCATAAAATTAAAAAAAACCTTTTGTGCTTCAAAGGACCCCATCAAGAAAGTGAAAAGACAACCCACAGAGGAGAAGAAAATATTTTCAAATCATATATCTGATAAGGGTCTAGTATCCAGAAAATATGAAGAATTTTTACTACAAAACAGAACAAAAACCTTAACAAATGAGCAAAAGATCTGAAGACACATTTTTTCCAAAGAAGATATGCAAATAGCAAATAAGCACATAGAACGATGCTCTGCATCATCAGTCATCAGATATGACATGCATATCAGAACTACAAGGAAATATTTCATGCCCACTGAAATGATTATAATTTAAAAATATGAAAAGGAAAATAAGTGTTGGTGAAGATATGGACACATTGGGACTTTTGGAAAATAAGCAAATCCTCACAAAGGTAAACAAAACAGTATTTGACCCAGAAGTTCTACTCTTTGGTAGATCCTAGAGCACTACAAATGTTCACACAGGTACAAAGACAAACATATTCATATTAATATTATGATAGCCAAAAAGTAGGTACAACCCAAATGTTCCCCAACTGATTAATGAATAAACAAAATGTGTTATGTCCATATAATATTATTTGACAAGAAAAAGGAATGAAGTACTAATACTTTCTACAACATGGGTGTACCTTGAGAACTGATAAAAATTATTACTTCTCTCCCCAGAACAAAATAATTCTAAATATACAGTCACACAAATTTTGCCATAAATTTCTGGGCATTTACAAACCTCCTAAAAAATGATCATGAAATTCTAATTCTCATGACCCCAAATAAAAATAAAAATCCCTGGTTTAGGGGCACCTGGGTGGCCCAGTCGGTTAAGCTTTAGACCTCAGCTGAGGTCACAGTTTGTGGATTTGAGCCCTGTGACAGGCTCTTTGCTGATGGCTCAGAGTGTGAAGCCTGCTTCAGATTCTGTGTCTCCCTCTCTCTCACCTCCCTGCTCATGCTCTGTCTCTTTCTCTCTTTCTCAAAAATGAATAAATGTTAAAAATTAAAAAAATAAAACAAAACAAAAAACCCTGGTCTAGAAGATGCTGGATGAAATGATTTGATCATAAATAATTCTTTGGCACCTATCTTTATAATAGTTACAACTTTTGAGTGTTAATCACAGCCAACACAACCATAACAATAGCAACGACAAAATTACATTTACTGATAATTTATTCTAAACTGAGCACCATACTTTATAAACATTTTCTCATTTAATTTTATCTATATTACAAATGAATCAAAGCTCCAAACTTTCCTAAGTTTTTTTTTTGTCTTATCTGCAAAATGATGATAATAAAAACCACTCCACCTACCCCACAAGTTAACAGTGAAGCGTGTAGTGTGGACAAGATACTGGAGTAGAAGTGAGGAGTTCTTGATATTACTTCAAACTAATTCTGAAATTAGCTTATATGATTTTGAATAGTTATTTCAAGCTTCTGAATATTAGTTACTATATCTGTAAAATGAGAGTGTGGCTGGGGTAGATTATGCTTTTAATTTCCTTATAAGCTATTACAACATTATTTTAATTTAACTAATATTTGTGTTTGTGTATACTGTACACTCACATATGATATTTAAAGTAAGAGGTAATTATTAAAATACATTTAACAAATATATTTTCATATCTAATGCTTCTTTTCAGAGGATATTTTGGGGAGGGAGACTGAAAATATCCAATGTGTATGGGCTCCAGGGACAGGACCTTATGGGAATTAGAATGGTAGGAGTCCAAGATAAGAAATGAAGTGGTTGCTTTGGTGATCTAGTTAATTCTTCCCCAACAAATATTTTCCCCAAGGTGGAAAATAATTAGTGCTAACCATTTGCTTAAGCACCAGAGGGCCTCTGCAAAAGGATTAGCTTGAAAGTTTTAAAGGAACATTAAGTGACTTATGAATGTATTTATAGAATAAAAGCAAAGTTTAAGCTGGGATGTCCCCATGAAGTCTTTTTTTCTAGGTGAAAATTTGTCCTAGCAATGGCTGTGGTGTCTTCCTTCTGTCTGAAGATTTCCTAAGTCACATGTTGAGGCAGAGATAAAATATCCAACTGGAAAACTGGGTCCTCTCTATGAAACTTCTAGAGGAGTAAATGGCAGGTGGAATTAATGCCTAAAGAATAATTCTTTCCAAACTGAATTTATTTCTTCTGACAACTGGGCAAAAGTGCTCTGGAGATCAAGTTGTACCCAATCAGGCATTTTGCTACTGAGATATCAGTTACGTGGTTAGAAATGGAGAAAGATGTCTCTGGATAATTGAAGAGTAGTAGTCAATAAAGGGTCTAAAGAAAATAAGCAATTGAGGAAACGGGGAAGAATTTAAAGAGCAGAAGGAAAAAGTAGAAGAAAGGTCAGAGACATTAGTAGTTTTTACTTAGGGAGTAAACTGTATCTTACACAGAGATCGAGGGAATAGGCTAGCGTTACGGAAACATTTAAATAGAAGATATTATGAGCCTAACCTTTTTTCTCTTTTGTTTGCAGAAAAAAGAACTTTCCAGTTTTAATGTATCCTTGTTTGAAATAAGAAAGTTTAAGTGGAATGAATGCCTCTTGCCTATGTCTGACAAACTACCACTTCAAGTATTTCGAGACCCAATTTCAGATTCCCTTCCTTTCAACCTTTTTCTCCTCTTCTGGGGATTGGTCTCTGTTCCTTTATGCTTCTGTTATACTGTATATATTTCTATATCTGTGTATATGTCTGGTATACCACATGACGTTGAATTAGCAATCATTTGCTTACCTAAAGGTTTCCTGTAACACAATGTGAACCTCTTGAGAGAGGATGCTTTTTGTTTTACTACCACCAAACTAGGTCTTGGCACTTTGAATTCAGTCAATTTATGAAATGATTTGATGAAAATTTATAACCCATGGTCTTTAAATTTCAGGAATGACCATATTGATAGTGACTGTGATGTGATTTTTGTCATCTACTCAAAAGGATACTTTTATTTTGATTCTGAGGCTAATGATATTACGGGCCTTCTGGACATCAAGCCTCTAGAATTTCATCCTCTTTGAAGGTTGAGGTAGCCACTCTGCTCTTCTCAGACACTTATATAGTCCAGAGAACAAGATGAGAAAAGAAAAATATATTTCGGGATTTTACAAAAATATGATCCACACAAAGTAAACAGAGTTAATAAAGTCTCAGCAGGAGTAAGATGAACATAGGTTGTAGCGAAGAAAGGGTAACACACAGACCCTAACTTAGAAATAGCATAATGATACTCAACAAATGTGAGTATTAAAAAATGGGTCACTAACTGTCTTTGCTTTTCCACTGCCCTTTCCCTGCCTAATGTATCAAGGCAAGTGGAGATGGAAGACACCTCATGGACAATCAGAGAAAGATTGTTGTTGACCTAGGTCACAGCGGTTCTCATGGATCTGAAATAACAAAATCGAACCATAGAAGGATGGAGGAAAGAGCGAATCAAAAGAAAGAGAAAAGGCATTCCACTTGAAAACTTTAGTGAAAGGGAGAGAAATGTAAGTGAGCAGAACACTTGGGTCAAGAAAATGATTTTCCTACTCCGAACTGAGAAAATGCTTTTAAGTTTGAAAGTCTCATAAAAAAGACCCAAATGTTCAGTAAAAAGTGAACAGGAAGATGAATAACCAAACCACAAGTTACAAGCTACTTTGTGAAACTATCATGAAATTCAAGATAGAATAAAGGAAGAAATTTGGAAATTAATTTTTTCAGAAAAACATTTATCTTTCATGTAAGATTAAATATTCTTTTGTGGTAACTAAAACCTCCGTCACTGGTTATTGACCTTATCAGTGGTGAGTATGGCTTTCATTTCTCCAGTCCTTCACTGACCTTATATTTTTGAAAAAAATATTGCTAGCTCAATTACATTTATTAATAATAACACATTTCTCATTAAATATTATAATAAAAGACAACCGCCAGTTAGAATTTCTCATGAGCATGAAATAAGAAGTGACACCATACCAATTTATTAAGAATTCAACCAAATACAAAGATAATTTAAGTCCTGCTTAGTTTGTGCATTATGATCTTTGATAAGCACATATTTTATTAAGCTTCTACATGTTATTGAACCTAGCTTAAGATATCTCTTGCTTCCTTCTTACGTGGTTTCTCAATAGTGGTACCGTTGACATTTGTGGTCAGACAATTTGTTGCAGGGGACTCTCCTGCACATTGTAGGATGTTAAGCAGCATCCCTGGGTTTTCCCCACTAGATGCCAGTAGCACCTCCTACTCGAGATAATCAAAAGTAATTCCAGACTTTCCAAATATCCCCTAGGGAGCAAAACTAACTCCAGTTTTAATACAAAAAGATCTGGGGTCCTGATTTGAGAACCACTCACCTCAAGGGATCAAGCAGCTAGAGAAATAAATAATGCCTCAAACCAAATAATGCATCCAAAAGCAGGAATAGAGCAGATAGTAAGAGAGAACCGTTCACCTTTCTCAGGAAGCAAATGCTACTGTAAGAAGAATTACAAAGCTGGGCTGTCATTTTTGTAGCCTCTGACCAGGAGTGTGTTCTGCAGACCCTCAAATGACTTAAAGTCAAAGTAAGACCACACAAATTGAAAAGTAGGGCGGAAGCCTCTTTGAGATCCTTCAAACTGATTGTTTAATTCCGAGGGAAAGAAGCAATTATAAGAAAAAAGGAAGAGGCTATGGATTCATCAGTTCAGACTGTTTCTAATTCAGTGGGAATCTCTGCCAGTCACAGGTTTGCAAAGGCAGAGGACTGATAAGAATTTACAAGCTCTTCAGTCTTGTAAGGACAAACCTTAAATTACCCTATGTGCTGTCCAACTGTTAAAAATGCCCTCTGCAGTAATGTGTATTGGCCATTTTCTTTCTGTCACTTTCTGAATTTGGGGGTAGAATTCTAAGCAAAACCTTCCCTCCCACATGGTTCCTTTATACAGTGTATGTATTGTTTTCCAGTTTTCAAGACTTTAGTGGTTATTGAAGTGATTGGGTAGATTTAATAGCATTCATCAATGTTCTATTTTTATATTTTGCCACAGTTTTCTGCAGATTTAAAGATTAAGACATGGTCTAAGAGAAGCTAAGAATTAAAATTGAATTTGAAATTTTGTTCATCATCACTATAATTCTGTTAGCTGAAGAGTGAATCATTGGGGAGTGTGGCCCTACATCGGTTTGAACATATAGCAGGCCATATGTCAAGAGTAGAACTGGGTTGAGCATAGTACTTGGGGCAGAGTAACTAGAAGTGATACCAGACTCTGTGATCAAGTCACTAGTTTTAAGCTACACAGAGGGAATCTGATTATTGTCTAAGAAGAATGATCTCAAGGCTCTGACATAATCGTTTTCACATAGAGAAGTGAGGAAGAGCCAGAACATGGTCAGGTCAGCTCCACTGAGATCCCTTTTTACATAGTAAAGGGAAAGTGCATTCTAATGTTACTAGTTAAGTGGTTTACTGTTAATGCTGCAATTAATTACCATGATTTTCTCCGCTATTATCACTGCTAATCACAAAAATAGCCGTAGCTTTCATTAATTTAGGAGTGTCTAATGTATGCTGATTCTTGACATTTAAAATCATGATTTCAGATCCCCCTGACAGCCAGTGACTGGTACTAGCTGCAATCCAGAGAAGAGGAAATTGCATTTTGGAGAAATTACTTTCTGCAGGTCAAATTGTATTAAGTGGTAAAGCCTGACTTGAGCAGACTTGCCTATCTCCAAACCCCACACTTTTTGTTTTTGTTGTTTTCCTTTTTAATATAATGCACAGAATCCATAACAGTTTCCATGAAGAAGACAAAGAAGGAGGCAGGAAGAATGCCAAAGAGTTAGCCTGTGCACCCGTTATTTCACAGATAATCAAGCATATTCTTTTTTATTTTCAAGTTTTTATTTTATTTTTGAGAGAGAAAGAGACAAAGTGAGAGTGGAGGAGGGGTAGGGAGAGAGGGAGACACAGAACCCAAAGCAGGCTCCAGACTCTGAGCTGTCAGCACAGAGCCTGATGCGGGACTCAAACTCACTGACCATGGGATCATGAGATCATGAGATCATGACCTGAGCCGAAGTCGGCCGCTTAACCGGCTGAGCCACCCAGGTGCCCCAATCAAGAATATTCTAACTCTCCACTCTCCTGCTCAGCTGAATATCTGGGTAGAGAAGTCATTTTCTTTCCTTTACTTACTTCTACTTGTTGTTAACCTTTTGTTTGCCTGTTCACTCTTCGCAATGAGATTATATATATATTATAATCCAACTTTTGTGGTATATTTTAAAATGTAGTTTATGCTCCATTATGGCATGTTGAGGGAGTGTTCACTTTTGATAAGAATGAGAATCATGAATACCCTTTTACTAATAAATGTGTTCCTCTCTAGAGCAGAAAGATAATCTAAGTGACAAATCCAACCAGTACATAATTTTGGTGATATTAACCAAGAGTAAAATCTTCTGAGATAATTAGCAATAAGTCTTTATTCTTCTTGCTGCTTTGCATATTTATTTAAGATCCTTCTCTGATGATTTCAAAGCCAAGGTGAATGAATATTTGTTTAAGAATATTCAAGCTCATATTTTCTTATATCTACTTGTGTAATGTTCAACATTTCTTATTGTGATAAATGTATGACCCTGCATACACATATAAACCTTTCTATTCATTTTAATTGTTGATTTTTGTCTATGATAAACATAAAAGTCACCCTGTAAAGGTGGAAAGATGTGCCTGTAAAGTATCATCTATTTAACAATGTCTAGAAAGTGGCTACAATGTCCCTAGCTAGGTACCATTATTAGCAAATGTGACTAGGTTCCTGCCCTCGTTGGACACAGGTTGGGGGAGCAGTATCTATGCATATTTCTTTAGCATTGTTCCCCCTTATCCCACCTCTCCCGGTCTATTTATGCTTATGGAATACTGGGGGTAGATGACTCAGAGTCCCACTGAGTTGTATTAAATCTAGTTCTGAGCTCACTCTGAATCTCAGCTTTTCCATTTGTAAAATAGGACAATCATACATTCTCTACAGGATACGTGAGACATCAGGTTACATGAAATACTGTGTGTAAAGAGAGCGCCCTACTGCCTGATGAAGAGGCACTTAATATTAGCTTTTGTTACCACAATTTCTGTTTCTTTTTTTTTGTTTTTAATGTTTATTTATTTTTGTGAGAGAGAGAGAGAGAGAGAGAGGGAGAGAGAGAGGGAGGGAGGGAGGGAGGGAATGAGCAGGGGAGGGGCAGAGAGAGAAGGAGACATAGAATCTGAAGCAGGCTCCAGACTCTGAGCTGTCAGCACAGAGCCCGACACGGGGCTTCAACTCATGAACTGTGAGTTCATGACCTGAGCCGAAGTCAGATGCTCTAACCACTGAGCCACCCAGGTGCCCCCACAATTTCTGTTTCTTCATAGCATCTGCATCCCTGCCATCACATAGTATCCTCTGTGGAACTCTTGTTTATGAAGTCTTGAGGGATAAGTACCTATGGGTTCTTAATTCTGAGATACAAGTATATTGGATAAGGAAAATGAGACGCTTGAAGGCCAGAAACAGGGGTGTCAGGGGATCACATTTCTGAGGATCGAGGGTCCTCACGCTATGAGGCATTTCGTTTCACCACTTCATGAAGGTAGAGTTTTCCACTTATGTTTTAAAGATATTAGTAAATTGAAGTCCTCTTTAAGTAAAAGCATAGCTAAACAGTAAAAGAAGGAACCCGTTAATCAGGAGAACAGAAAAAAAAGCACGATGTGACCAAATACCTAGCTCTAGTAGAAACAAATGTGTTTTTTTCCTTCCCAAGTGGTTTTCTGGATATTGTAGCAAATATCAGAAAACCATATACATTTGGAACATAGCTTATGTTCAATATATATTTGCCAAACAAGCAAACAAAAATTAATAAAAAAACTCTTCCTTTAATTAAATAAGATTTTGAAAGACCCCCAGAAATAGTAATTTACAAGAGATAGGCAAATCAGTTAATAGTTTTGTATTTTATTGATGTCGGTGAGTATTAGAAATCTGTACTAATCCTATTTGAATTAAAACTTTGGATGATACATGTTGGTTTCAGAGCTGTCAACCCAAGAGTACATAGGCAGTTATTTTCTTTGTTATAATGAGCATTGGGTGTTATGTGTAAGTAATGAATTACTAAGGTCTACTTCTGAAACCAATATTACACTATATGTTAACTAACTAGAATTTAAATAACTAGAATTCGGAAGAAAAAAATAATGTCCTCATTAATATCTATCACCCATTTAGTCCATTCTCAATTTGTTCTCTATCATTAAAAGTCTCTGATGGCTTACTTCTCTCTCTCTTTTTCACCCTTCCCATGTGTTCTTTTATTTTGTTTTCTAAATTCCATATATGAATAGTGAAATTATATGGTATTTGTTTTTCTCTGACTGACTTATTTCGCTTAGCATAATACATTCGAGCTCCAACCATGTCACTGCAAATCGCAAGATTTCTTTCGTTTCTTTTTTAAGTTTTGCTAATGTTTATTTTTTTTAAGAGAGAGACAGAATGTAAGTGAGGGAGGGCCAGAAAGAGCGAGGGAGGGCCAGAAAGATCAAGGGAGACACAGAATCTGAAGCAGGCTCCAGGTTCTAAGCTGTCAAGCTCCAAGCACAGGCCCCGACATGCGGCTTGAACCCATGAACCGTGAAATCATGACCTGAGCCAAAGTCGGACACTTAACGAACTGAGCCACCCAGGCACCCCTCGATTTCATTATTTTTAATAGCTGAGTAATATTCCTTTGTGTTTATATACCACATCTTCTTATCCATTCATCAGTCGATTAGACACTTGGGCTCTTTCCATAATTTGGCTATTGTTGATAGTGCTGCTGTAAATATCAGGGTGCATGTACCTCTTCAAGTCTGCATTTTTGTGTCCTTTGGGTAAATATCTGGTAGTACAACTTCTGGATCATGGGGTAGTTCTATTTTTAACTTTTTGAGGAACTTCCATACTGTTTTCCAGATTGGCTGCTCCAGTTTGCATTCCCATCAACAGTGTAAGAGGGTTCCCCTTTGTCCTCATCCTCACCAACATCTGTTGTTTCCTGAGTTGTTAATTTGAGCCATTCTGACAAGTGTGAGGTGGTATCTCATCATGGTTTTGATTTGTATTTCCCTTATGATGAATGATGTTGAGCATTTTTTCATGTGTCAATTAGCCATCTGGATGTTTTATATGGAAGTGTCTGTTCATGTCTTCTGCCCATTTCTTAACTGGATTATTTGGATGGTCAGTATGATAAGTCCCTTATAGCTTTTGGATACTAACACTTTATCAGATATGTCCGTTGCATATGTCTTCTCCCCTACCATAAGCTGCCTTTTAGTTTTGTTGATTTTATCCTTTCCTGTGCAGAAGATTTTAATCTTGATGAAGCCCCAATAGTTCAGTTTTGTTTTTGTTTCCCTTGCCTCTGGTGACATGTCAAGTAAAAAGTTCCTTTGGTTGAGGTCAAAGAAATTACTGCTGTGTTCTCTTCTAGTATTTTGATGGTTCCTGTCTTAAATTTAGGTCTTACATACATTTTGAAATTATTTTTGTATATGGTGTTAGAAAGTGATCCAGTTTCATTCTTCTGCATGTTGCTGTTTAGTTTCCCCAACACCATTTGTTGAAAAGACTGTCTTTTTTCCTTTGGATATTCTTTCCTGCTTTGTCAAAGATTAATTGACCATACGGTTGTGGGTGCGTTTCAGGTTTTTCTTCTCTTATTTCTTTTTGTAATTTTTAAATTAAAAAAAAATTTTTTTAATCTTTATTTACTTTTGAGACAGAGACAGAACGTGAGTGGGGGAGAAGCAGAGAGAGAGGGAGACACAGAGTCCGAAGCAGGCTCCAGGCTCTGAGCTATTAGCACAGAGCCTGATGTGGGGCTCGAACTCACAGACTGCGAGATCATGACCTGAGCTGAAGTTGGACGCTCAACCAACTGAGCCATCCAGGCACCCCCATTTCTGGTTTTTCTATTTTCTTCCGTTGATCTACGTGTCTGTGTTTGTGCCAGTACCATACTGCCTTGATGACTACAGCTTCATAATATAGCTTGATATTTGGAAACATGATGCCTCCTGTTTGCTTTTTTTTTTTTTTTTTTTTTTCCAAAATTGTTTTGGCTATTTGGGGCCTTTTGTGGTTCTATACAAATTTTAGGATTTTGATTCTTTCTTGCTCTGTGAAAGACGCTGGTGGCATTTTGGTAGAGATTGCATTAAATGTGTAGATTGTTTTGGGTAGTATAGACATTTTAAAAATATTTGTTCTTGCAGTCCATGACCATGGACTGTTTTTCAACTTCTTTGTGTCTTCTTTAATTTCTTTCATAAATGTCCCATAGTTTTCAGAGTATAGATCTTTTACCTCTTTGGTTAGGTTTATTCCTAGGAATCTTCTGGTTTTGGTGCAGATGTGATCTGTAGATGTGATCAACTTAAGTTCTTTTTCTGTGGCTTCATTATTGATATATAGAAACGCAACAGATTTCTGTACGTTGCTTTTATATCCTGTGACTTTGCTGAATTCATGTATTAGTTCTGGCAATATTTTGGTGGAGTCCTTTCAGGTTATCTACATGGAGTATCATGTCATCTGCAAATAGTGAATATTTGACTTATTCCTTAACGATTTGGATGCCTTTTATTTCTTTTTGTTGTCTGATTGCCGAAGCTAAGATTTCCAGTACTATGATAAAAAGTAATCGTGAGAGTGGACATCCCTGGCTTGTTCCAAAAGTAAGTTTTCTATAGAGGGAAACTTAGCTATCTTGCTCAATTAAAATTCTTCAGAGATCTTCTATACCAAATTTAGTATTCTAATCCATAATGGCAATGTAATACCTGATTGAACTAACAGGATTTCATTCTATTATCATGAAGTCATTTTCCGGCAACATTAGTCAGAAAATTGTGTTACCTTATAAAAAGAAGCATTATCCATTGAGTTAGGAAGTTCTCCTAACATGATTAATTCATTCATAGCTTTTTAAATGTTATATTGAGTTGTCCTTCAGTTTGTGATTTAAAATTCTTATTGAATTTTATTCTGGTTAAAAGTTATTTTCTGGGGCACCTGGGTGGCTTAGTCAGTTAAGTGGCCGACTTCTGCTCAGGTCATGATCTCATGGTCTGTGAGTTTGAGCCCCGCGTCGGGCTCTGTGTTGATGGCTCAGAGCCTGGAGCCTGCTTCAGTTTCTGTGTCTCCCTCTCTGCCCCTCCCCCACTCATGCTCTGTCTCTCTCTCAAAAAGAAATGTTAAAAAAATTTTAAAAAGTTATTTTCTCATTAAAGATAAATGTGAAATGTTCAATGACTTCATGTTGCCTTATTCCATGATCTTATGACCATAGATTTCAGATAAAGTTTAATTTGGTTATTTAGAATATGCAAAGTGCTTAAGCAAAAACTATTAACATTATAGACCTCAATTATAGACGGACCTACCGAACGTCTAGTCCAAACCTGAATTTCAAGAATTAGAAAACTGAAGAATAGGAAAAATGAATGTTTAGTTCAAGGTTGTTCACCTTGATTGGCAAAACACTCTTTTTGTACCAAATCATAATGTGTTATCTTTAGTATGATTTCTCTTTCAGATATTATGTAATTTCACACATATTATTTTTAAAATTTTATTTATTTTTAGCTCTCTAATTTTTTTTTTAAGAGAGAAAGAGAAAGAGTGAGTGAATGTGAGCAGGGGAGGGGCAGGGGAGAGTAAGATAGAGAATTGCAAGCAGTCTCCACAGTTAGTGTGGAGCCAGACACAGGGCTCGATCTCATAACCATGAGATCATGACCTGAGCTGAAATCAAGAGTCAAACATTTAACTGACTAAGCCACCCAGGCATCCCAGTTTACACCTATTATTTTATTTTAGGTGTGTGTTCAGGAAAAGAACAGAGGGAGAGGGAGAGGAAGAGGGAGAGAGAGAGAGAGAGAGAGAGAGAAAGGGAGAGGGAGAGAAATTCTAAGCAGGCTCCACACTCAGCATGGAGCTTGATGGTGGGCTTGATTCCATGACCCTGGGTTCATGACCTGAGCTGAATCAAGGGTGAGACACTCAACCAACTCAGCCACCCTGGTACCCCTACAAATATTCTTAATCTTGACTTTGTTGTATTTGTTTTCTCCTTAGTATATTTACTTTCTATTAGTTAATTATTTAGTCTCTCTGTACTTCCATGACCTTCGAACATTCTAACATGAAATGTTTTAAAAAACAAATTGAAATAGTGATAGTTATTTAGAAGAGTTAACATCTGGTCTCCATTAGACTCTTGTTAGCAAGACTGCACTAAGCTTTGTTCCACGCCTAGTAACCATTCCTTAGATCTTCCTCTATTCTACCCTAAAATGTCAGACAACACTAATGCAGTGACAAAATAGCATTGCTTTTGTGTGAATTTATCCTTAAAATTCTCCCAATATTTCATCCATAACTGAGGTTTTTCTTTTTCCTTGATACTCATTAAATAGGAATATAAATACTTTTTATTGATGTATACAAATACAGGTGTCTGTATCATCTTTATATTTTATATGCAGCCCCTCTTAGAGAAACAACAGAACAAACACATGGTAGATGAAATGACTTATATGTTTGATAACCATAAAAATCAATCATGCAATGGGAAAATGGGTCATAAACACTAGTAGATCTCCCTTACTCAGATAAAATTGAGCTTATTTGCCTTTCTACAGTGCCTGTCGATACTGCTCTTAATGATAATTGACCAAAACTCAGTTTATTTTTGTTAAAGAAAAAGTCATTTCTCTAAGTAACGTAGTTTATGGAGAACTGTGGTAGAGAAATACAAAAACATAACAGAGGGACACTAAATTGTTACTTATATTTATGACAAACAAACTGCCATGATAACAATGTTTGTCTTGTTCCTTATCACTACATCTAGGGAGATCTTATTTTGGCATTTAAAAACTTATTAACTTAGGAGGTTTTGATATGTGTTCTTCCTTAAAAAAAAAAAAAAAAAAAGTGTAACATAGTACCTGCCATTTGAATGCTCTTGGCTTCAGTTTCCTCAACTGTAAAATTAATAACTTGATATTTAGATATTCCTAAGGTTACTTCCATTGTAAAAATCAGATTCTATTATTTAGTTATATCAAATGAAACTATTCCTCATATACATATATGTATGTGTTCAAAAGTCCTATCTATAGTACACCGAATTATTCATTCAAATTTTAGCAAGTGTTGGCTGCTTGACTGATGATTCCATGCATGGGTATAGATCAAGGATACACAAACCATGGTGCCCAGGCTAAATGTGACTTGCTGCCTATTTTTGTGAGTAAAGATTTTTAGAACCTCGCCATACAATTTTGGGTGCCTGTGTATGGCTGCTTTCACACTACAATGAAGAATTAGCTAGTTGTAAGAGAGCATATCACCCCCAAAACCTCAGGTATTTACTATCTGTTCTTTTACAGAAAAAAGGTTGCAAAACAAAAATGTACTTTTATGTTATGTACTCATTTTTATTGAATCTCTTACAGATTTTTATTGCTTGCACTACAATAAGAATTTTTGTTGTAAGTATTGTTCTTGGGTGTGTGTGTGTATAGGTGTATTTGGTCTTTTTGGCAGTAAATTGCACCTCTGTTTCATTCAGTTTTCAATCTACTTTTATGTTCTGCACTAATATTTCGATTGATTTTACATTATGTAAATAATTGGTAACTCGTCATTAAACTCAAAAGCCAGTAGTGTATGGATAACAGTTCTGCTGCTATTTAAAGATGACCGAATTGGCTTAAATAAAATTGGGACTTTTGTCCATGAAAACCCTCTCAATAGATTGAAGAGCTATTTCTAGTTCTCTATATCTCTATGTACTGGCACTAGAATATTTCCTTTTTGTTAAAATCAGAAGAGAATATACAAGTTTTAATTGATCATAGATGATTTTTACTTTGATCTTTATAATACTTCTGTAGACTGAAAAGTAAATCCTGTTTGATAGAATAGGGGATATTTAGGCTGCTCTTTTCTCTCAAAAATGGCTTTTTCATTTCAGGGCCATTGCCGATTTTCTCCTCGCTTTCATTCTTCCGTTTGGTGTGGTGGAGGGAGGGGAGCCTGGAGAAATAGGAGCGTGGCAGAAGCCGTCAGAGGCTGCACAAGGAAAGGGCTCTGCTTTAGTTAACATTTAGGTCTGAGAGTTGCTGAAACTCCACGGTTCCCCTCATCTCCTCAGGAAATTAGACTTAATACAATTTTTACAGTTGACTCTATTATATGAGAGGATGATTAATGAAGGTGACATTTACCCTGATTGTTGTGCTCTTTAAAGTGATGCTGTCCATGAAGAGCTTGCATTTCTAGGCTCCAGATGGGATGACGTTCTTTGGGGAAGAAATCAAGTTGAACTCCATTTCACCAACCACATTTCCAGGTACAGATTACGATCGTGGTGCTTCTAGTCAGGCTCATCAGAAGAGATGTGTGTTCTTTGAAGTACAACACTCATCAGTGTCTGAGCACTAAAATTATATGACCTCCCTCTCTCTCTCTCTCTTTTTTAAAGTTCACTGAAGACACTTGCATTCTGCCTTAAATTAAATTGAATTGTTTGAAAAATTCCAGGAAACTTTTGTTGGAGAAGCTTCAAAGTGTTCAACTTGGTCTTAAATTGGTGATTCAGGACATGAATATTTAAAAGCAAACAGGGTTTATATGCCACAAATGTACCTTTTGGGTCAGGTGAGCAGAAGGACTAACCAGCTGCTCTAGTCTTTAAGGGATTGTGATACCTTTGTCCCTTGGAAGGGGCATTCAGCTATTTTTGCTAATCACCATCAGAGATCAAAAACCTTAAATCTGTTTTGGAGTTGCTGGAAGCTAAGCAGGCCAGAAATCATGCTAATCTAATTGCAGTGTGGTTTTGTAGATATAGACATCAGTGTTGAATTTGTACCTGGGGACAAGGGAGCCTAGAAAAGGGAGAACTTGTCTGAATTTCCTTCCTGGACAAGAAGATACTCTGGTTGCTGGGCCCATGGAGGATTTATTTGTTAATTAGTTGTTTATTAACTGAGTTTTTCATACACATCAACCACTGTGTGTATTCTCATGGAACTCACAGTCTAAGTGGACCCTAGAGGGCTGGTCTGAGCTCCTGGGTATGTTAGGACAGATCTACAAGGCTGACTTGAGGACTCCAGATTATGACATCCAGTGAGATCTAAAAAATAGCTTTGAAGGGACAAATCTGAAAACGAAAATTGAGGCATATGGTACAAATGAGGCAACATTGAGGGGCAGAATTTAGGTATAGATCATAAGACTATACCAGGATTATTGGCAGATATGAAAGCCTTTGGGTTGGACAATAGGATAGAGAGATGGAACAGGAGCTGGGGCCAGTGGAGTGTGTGTGTGTATGGTGTGTGCGTGTGTGTAGAAATCTTTCAGAGCATTGAGCTGTCCAAGGAGAACTCACCTTTTTAATTTAATTTAATTTAATTTAATTTAATTTTATTGAGAGAGAAAGGGAGAGAGAGAGAGGAGAAGAATCATAAGCAGCTCCACACTCAGCAAGGAGACTGACGTGGTACTCTGTCCCCACTGGGATCATGACCTGAGCTGAAATCAAGAGTTGGATGCTCAACTTGGTGGATACCACCTAGGTGCCCCAGAACTCACCTTCTTATTAATGCACAGTAATCCAGGGGAAGAGCCTCTGAAATAAAATCCAGACTCAATCACAGAAAACTGTAAGGAAATGCTTTTGTTACTTTTAAGTCTTTGTTTCAGTATCTTAATTTAGGATATCAAGGTTATTACCCAATAGTGACCCCTTTTGAATACTCTTAAGAATACATGTCATGGGTTTGTAATTAGAGCATAGTATGTTTTCATATTCATTATTATATTTAATGTACTTTGAAATAGTTTTTGCCCACGCAGGAAAAATGTTTCCCTTGCAATGGTGTTTAGAGTATTGCTTAGTCAAACTCTTCCCTGTGGGTTGTGAAAAACATCAACTTTGTTTTAATGTTGTAAGTACACGATGACAAATCTCAAGTTACTAGAGTTCAAACTGAACTTTCCTTAGAAACATTTGTTTGTGATTATAAAATAGGAGAAAGAACATTTCTTTTCCATTCTATTTGTTGCTAGTTACCACCAGGACATTGTCTAATTGGAATGAAAAATTATGGATCAGAAAGAACTTATGTACCAAAATAAATTTAGGAAGATACTACGCAGTATTAGGATCTGCTGAGAATATAAAGAGATTCAAAGAGAATACATGTTTCCTTAAAATGATGAATGCATTTCCTCAAATATATTTTCATATTTCTATAACTTGGATGAATCTGATTACAAAAGAATTTCACCAGGCACAATTAAAATTTCTTTTATTCCTAAAGCTGTCATTTAATTGATGAGGTGCTTTGCAGTTGAGGGTGTTTGGAACCTAAGAAAACACGGCTCTTCAGATTCTTTGGCATTTTCATGTTTCAGAATTATCTGCTCTTTTGGATCTAGCTCATTTCAAACCATAAGTCGGCAAAGCTTTCTATTCTAACCCTGGTAAAGCAATCTGGTAAAATCCATTTTAAAAACACTTTTGCTTGGCTACTTTATCCCTATTCAGTTCCTTTTCCTGTTTCTGACGGGAACCATTACAATTTTTCTTATGTTCTTCAATATATCCTTAAACCTTCACTATCAAAAGATGACTTTTGGTTTTGTTGGAATAAAATGGTCTTGCTCAGATTTTCTCCCAGTATCCACCAAACCAAACTATGCCTTTTCCAATTATTACTTCTATTACTCCCCTGTAAAACAATGGTCTTTTCATCTATATCCATCTCTTTTGTGGCTTTGACCATTACTGACCCCCTCTTTCTATAACATCTTCCATTTCTCTGGATTGATTTCTTCTCTTAAAAGTAAATTTAAAAGAAGAAAAAAAGATACCCTTACCCTACACTTATTTGTTCACAGATTCCCTTGCCTTTTATTTATCATGAACCTCATAAAAAAGATTAAATTCACTATCACTGCTGCCCACCCCTGTCCCTTAGACATTTCTCACTGTGCAGAACTCTGAATTCACCTTTTTTTTTGAAATTGCTCTCAGTGGTCAAGAATACTGCCCCAGTTACAATGTCTAATGATCTTTTCTCAACATTTATACTTTTGACATTACAGAACTTATACTGGTGACCTCCCCAAGGTAACTGCTACTCCTGTTTCTCATAGTACTTTATTCTCCGCATCCTTAACACACTGTTTTAAATCATTTCTAGTTGTTGGTGTCTCTAAAGTTTCCATATCATTCTTTGTCTCTTTTAGCTTTAAAATTCCACTCACTTTATTATCTTCACTTAATCTCTGACATGTTAGCATGGCAAAAATATATCTGTCTCTGCATCGTGGATATTGTCACATAGATGGGTACTTCAAACTTAAACTGTCCCATCTTACTTTTAAAACACACCAGGGTACCTGGGTGGCTCAGTTGGTTGAGCGGCCGACTTTGGCTCAGGTCATGATCTCACAGTTCGTGAGTTTGAGTCCCATGTCGGGCTCTGTGCTGACACCTCAGAGCCTGTAGCTCGCTTCGGATTCTGTGACTCCATCTCTCTCTTCTATCCCTCTTGTGCTCTGTCTCTCTCTCAAAAATAAATAAACATTAAAAAAAAAAGTTTTAAAACACACCATACAAGAGACTGCTAGTCACCATAAATTCTTCCAATCCCATTACTAACTCAATACATTAAATCAACAGCAAGCCCTCATTCTACTTTAAAAATATCTTTTCCTGATCTCTCCTCTTTTTTCCATTCATATTATCAAATCATTACCTCAGTTTCTCATTCTCATTAAAAAAATTAATTTTCTTAGCCTGTCTCAAAGCCATTCAAATCCTATTTCTTTTCTTTTTTTTAAATTTTTTTAACTTTTATTTATTTTTGAGAGACAGAGCCGTGAGCACGGGAAGGGCAGAGAGAGAGAGGCAGACGCAAAATCCAAAGCATGCTCCGAGCCATCAGCACAGAGCCCGATGCGGGGCTCAAACTCACAGACTGTGAGATCATGACCTGGGCTGAAGTCAGCCGCTTAACCGACTGAGCCACCCAGATGCCCCTCAAATCCTATTTCTAAACTGAACCTTTCAGTGTATTCTCCTGACTCTTCTCCCCCATTCTTGCCACTGTGGGTCATCTATCATTTCCTGAATACTAATTTGAAGAATAAAATGTTAGACAGATTATTACTTTTATGCTTTTGATTATTATTTTTTTTTTCTGTTTGCAGTGCTTGTGTTTTCATGGCCTGGAAAAATTCTACCCCATTTATAAATTCCAATAAAAGTATCCTCTTCTTTGTAAAAACCTTTTTTTTGTGTGTGCTTAGGCAGAAATAACTCCTTTCTCTGTTTCTTGGCTGCGGCTCTTTTGTTTTTAAGTAATAGAAAATCAGTCACATTAAATTAAATTGAGAGAGACTCATGGGGAAAGAAAATGTGCTTTATGTACATTAACCATTTGTATTAACTGTGTATTGCTGCGTAACAAATTTGCCTGGAACTTAGTGGCTTAAAACAATACATATTTATTATGTCACACTTTATATGGGGCAGAAACCTGATCATGGGCTAGCTGGGTCTTCTACTTTACGGTCTCTCAAAAGACTGCAACAAAATGTCAGCCCAAGGTTTATACTTTATCTGAAGCCTTGAATAGAAAAGGATTGACTTCTGAACATTCTGAGTAAGAATACTATTGTTCATGACAACATCTATATGGTCTTTTAGGGTCTTTCATCAAAGTTCAGTGCTGTTGTCTTTGATACATACTTGTTTTATTGTGGCTTAATGCAAAGAGTTTGGTCTCATTCTGTGACATTGACAAGTGCTCAAAAGGAGAGATAGTAGTAATGGCCTTTCACACTGTTTCTCCATTTTGGAATACTGTCCCTTAGGCACCTTTATATTTGGAATATTTACATAGACTACAAACCTACCTCCTCCTTGAAGTTTGGAGTGATCATTCAACATACGTTTATAAAATATATGTTATATAAGAGTCAAAGGGATGGATATTAATGATACTATGAATATAATGGGATTCTGTCTACTGGGGAAGACCTCTTAGTAAACAGATATAAAACCATTGATAAATGTATTGGATATTTATAGAGAGAAAGAAAAGTAATCTCTCTTTCCTTGAAGGTCTACAGTGTTCATGTTATAGAAATACTTGCTTTAAATTACTTGTTTTAGTAGTTTCTGTATTTGCCTCATGTCTTATATCAGCATTAAATTCCTAAAGAGTATGTAACTGAATATTGTTTCCTTCAAATTTCAGTTTAAGGGTTTCTTTCTAGTAAACCTTCTCTCACTTCCACCTTCATATATCTCATGTTTCCAAAGCATATGACTCTATCTCCACCTGCTTCTCTAGACAATAAAATTCTTTGTTTTAATTGAGGTATAATTGACATATGACACTCTGTTAGTCTCAGGTATACAGCATAATGATTTGGTTTGTATATATTGCAATATGATCACCACAATGAGTCTAGTGAGCATCCGTCACCCTACATAGTTTCCATTTTTTTCTTGTGATGAGAACTTTTAAGATTTACTCTTCCAGGGGTGCCTGGGTGGCTCAGTCGGTTAAGCGCCTGACTTCGGCTCAGGTCACGATCTCGCGGTTCGTGAGTTTGAGCCCCGCGTCGGGGTTCTGTGCTGACGGCTCGGAGCCTGGAGCCTGCTTCAGATTCTGTGTCTCCCTATCTGTCAGCTCCCGCTCATGCTCTGTCTGTCTCTCTGCCTCTCTCTCTCTCTCTTAAAATTAAATAAACATTAAAAAACAAAAACAACAACTTATCTTTCTTAAAAAAAAAAAAAAGATTTACTCTTCCAGCAAGTTTAAAATATGCAATGCAATGTTATTAACTATAGTCATCCCATGACTTATTTATTTTATAAACGGAAGTGCCTTCTAACTTTTGACCTCCTTTAGCCATTTCACCCAGCCCCGCCCCTTCTCTGGCAACCTCCAATCTGGTTTTTGTTTGTTTGTTTTTTCAATCCATGAGCTTAGTTTTTTTAAACTTTATTCCATATAAAAGTGAGATCATACAGTTTTTGCCTTTCTTTGACTTATTTCACTTACTATAATGCCCTCAAGATCCATCCATGGTATGTAAATGGCAAGATTTCATTCTTTTTTATGGCTATATAATATTCCATTATATGTATACATTGTATTCTTTTTCCATTCATGCATTGGTGGACACTTAAATTGTTTTCCATTTTTTGGCTATTGTAAATAATGCTGCCTAGAACATCAGAGTGCATATACCTTTTTGAGTTAATGTTTTCTTTTCTTCAAATAAATACTCAGAAGTGGAATTACTAGATCATGTATTCCATATTTGATTTTTTGAGGAACCACCATAATGTTTTCCATAGTGCCTGCACAAATTTATATTTCCACCAATAGTGCACAAGGGTTCTGTTTTCTCCACATCCTTGCCAATACTTGGTATTACTTGTCATTTTGATAATAACTGTTTGACAAGTGTGAGGCGATACCTCATTGTAGTTTTGATTTGTATTTCCTTGATGATTAGTAAGGTTGAACATCTTTTTATGTTTCTGTGGGCCATCTGTATGTCTTTGGAAAAATATCTATTCAGGACCTCTCCCCATTTTTAAATCAGATTTTTTTTTCACTATTGAGTTGTATGAATTCTTTATATATTTAAATATTAACCCATTTTCAGATATATGACTTGCAAATATTTTCTCCCATAAAGCTGGTTGCCTTTTCATTATGCTTAGGGAGACTATAAATTTTTTATGGGAAAAAAATTACATTTCATATTTTAATCCTAAATTTTCTGGTACTGTACTAGGGCCTAGCTACTGAAAATAGGATTCTTGAACTGGCCATATTGGCATCACCTCTAGGTTTGTTATAAATGTAGGCTCTTAGGGCCCAAGGTAGAACTATGGAGTTATAATATGCATCTTTCCATATCTCCAGATGAGTATGTGCCTATGAAATTTAATTAACACATTGGTGGAGGATATAGAGTATCATAGCACAGGGTTTTTAAAATGTGTTGGAAGAGTCATTACTATCAGAATCTGAATCATTGCATCTTGGTTAGCGTGATGGTTTGGTGATGGACATGGTGGTGGCAGTGATGGTGGTTTATGAGTTTGTAGAAATTCATGACCCTTGACCTCACTTCAGAATCTCCTAACAAATGTAATATTCATGTTTCTGTTTAACATGTTCTGCAAGTTATTTTTGTTCTTGTAGAAGTTCGAGTAGCATCTAGATGAAGTGTTCAGCCTCTGGAGCCAGGTCCCTGTTTCCCCCCTTTTTAATATGAGATAATGATAGTACCCATCTCTTTGACTTATGGAACTCTTAGAATGATTACATGAGTTACTATACACATTTCTTGCTGCTTAGTAATCTTATGGTAATGTTAGTTGCTAATAGCTCTAACACATACTTGGTATTCATCAAATGTATGTCTGCCTTATAAAGTTACTGGCAGTGGTAGCTACTCAGTAAATATTATTTTTATTTCATTCATTTTCTTCTTGTTTACTTCTTTGCCCAAACTATATTTTGTAATTTTTTTCCTTTCCCTATTTCTTCCCTAAAACTTTCCTTTTCTTCGTACCTTTTGCAATATCCTTCACAGTGTTTAGAGTAAAGAAATTCCTTGATAAATTTGGTAACATGAAACTTTTGCTGATTTCAGTAATAAGAGATAAGAAGGAACAACAGAGCAAAAAAAGATAATACCATGACCCTTAGAGAAGAAGTGGGAGGAAGACAGTATATAGATAATAAAGAAGCATGGCTTTATACCTAGTTTGAGGAGATAGCCACAATTCAACAGGCCCTTAAAGTCAGTCATGTAAAATGAATTTTCACAGCTCCCTAGTCATGGCAACTAACAGTCTGTATAATTCTTAAAATCTTCTGATTTCAGTGTGCCTCCAAATCAATTTTTCCTAAATTATTTTTAAGGCCCAGGCATTTCCAATCCTCAAACTTTCATATTACTAAATGGTTAGTTGTTAAAAATCAGAATTTCCAAATGGAAATAGTTTGTGAGCCCAGAGAAAGGAAAATTCAAGGTATGTTTTGGTAGAGCTTGTAAAGCAGGTTTACTAGATCAGAGGTGGTTCAAATTTAAAAGAGTAGATTTATTTAAAATACATCAGTTTGTATCACTTCCTTCTTTAAAACATTTGAATAGAGGTGCCTGACTGGCTCTGTTGGTTAAGTATCTAACTCTTGATTTCAGCTCAGATCATGATCTCATGGTTTGTGGGATCAAGCCCCATGTTGGGTTCTGTGCTGGCAGCACAAAGCCTGCTTGGGATTCTCTCTCTCCCTCTCTCTGCCTCTCCCCCTTGCACATGTGAACATCTGTGCACGCTCTCTCTCAAAATAAATACACATTAAAAAAATCCATTTGAATAGGTTAGTGTTGCATTTGTAAGAAGCTATGAGCTCTCCTCTACAGCAACGAGGCTTTTTGGAAGTGCCTTTGCCTACATCTTTCATGTCTTAGCACAGACTACCTAGTTCACTACTCCAGTCCAGTCTCTACCATTTCTTGGACACTGTATGGAAGTTACTCAGTAAATACTTGTTAAATTGGATAGATGGATAAATGAATGAAAAATTGTTGAATGAATAGTGTGAAAACGAAATAATGTTTTGATTTTTTTTAATTTTGAGAGAGACTGTGCAAGCTGGGGAGACAGGCAGAGGGAGGGAGGGAGGGAGAGAGAGAGAGAGAGAGGGGGAAGAGAGAGAATCTCAAGCAGGCTCGATGCTCAATACAGAGTCTGATATGGGGCTTGATTGCATGACCCTGGGATTATGACCTGAGCCAAAATCAAGAGTCAGACGCTCAATTGACTGAGCCAGCCAGGCACCCTGATTTACTTTTTTCTTTACTGCTATGCCTATGGAATCAAATCTGAATAAAATAAAAACAAAAGTATTTGCTAGTATAAGCACCAAGCTTGATAGAGTTGGGTACCTTTGTTTATGGGACTATGTCATTTTTCCTATAGATTTAGGTTCCTTTTCTACGAAGCTGGGTTACAATTTCTCATTCTATTATATAAATCTACTTCACTTAATCATTTCCCTTCCAAAAGAAACATTTGTTTAAATAGGTTATTCCTCAATGTTTTAGATTGAAACTTTAGCTTAATTTTCAAGAGTGGCTAAATGTATACCCAAATGCATTTCAACTTTGGAGAAAAAAGGCAAAGATACTTTTTTATTAACTAAATTTATGAAAGTTTTGAATTGTTAACTAAAAAGTTATTTTAGTATTCTTTGGTTATTTTTTAAATTAACAACCTCTACACTGGCAACTTTAAGTATGTTTAAACACAGAGATTTAGGTTGTAAAAAAAAGTCTCAGTTTAGCTTTGGATGAATCCAGAAACACCATTGAAATATTTATTTCTACCACAAGTAGATCCTTTTTAATAGCCAATTTTATTTGACTATCTTTTCTTCTTAATTTATAGTTAATCCTTCTAGGAGAGACTTGGTTTAGAAACAAGATAAATAAAAATAGTATTTTTGCTTGTTGGACCAGCTATTTATAAACAGATGATTATATAAACACAACAGGGTCAACATTGCTGAAGTTCAAGGTAACTACGATGAACCTTTACAACTTCCCTAGCACCACAGGCAGCTGTCCATGGCAAGGAAGTGTTTATCCACAGAATACTATACCTACAGAAAATGTTCACATGTCACTGAACACTTTTTTTTGTGCTACTGTCCTATAGTTGGACACCACAGATACAAATTAGAGAGACTCTGTAAACCAGATGTTCTTACTCTGTGGTAACATTTATGTGGTCTGTGGGTGAATGTTTGAGGGTCCTAGAAACCTCTGAAATTGTATACTAAATTTTGGAATAATTAGAATGTGCATTTTCTTGGGAGTGAGTCTGTAATTATTATCAGATTCTCCAATATCTCCAATATCTCTATAATTGCTTCTGCGTCAAATGTGGTTTACTTGAAAATATTTCTCACTAGAGTTTAATCATGACCAAACATGAGACTTACTCACTATTGAAACCCTGGTGGCCAGCTCAGTACTTAATATAGAAAAGGCACTCAATGTTGATGAGTAAGTGAATAAATGCATGTATGATTGAAAGGATAAATGAACGGACTATATCATCTGTTGCTGGCATCAGGTGTCTTGTCATGATGGTATGGCCCTTCCATTCAACTTTTTCCTTGGCTTGAGGGGAGAGATCATCCCCCAGAATGTTTGCTCTAAGTGTTTCATGTTTTGAGTCCATTTAATGGAGTGTTTATACTCTTAAATTTTCTATAACAGATTTAAGAATAACTTTTAGCATATTGTAGAGTAAAACCATTGGAATTCTTATTCTCATGAGAATTAACAAAGCTCATAAAGTGTTCCAAAGATCTCTTCTCTCCAAAACTGTTCTTTCGTATTTTTACATTCTTCTTTTGTAAAAGAATCATGTTCTTTTACATTTTTACCATTTTAATCCATCATTAAATTGGGATTTGATTTAATGTAATAAACAAAACATGAAAGCATGTATAATATAATTATTGTAAAATATTCCCAATATTCATTATTTGATTAATAGCCCATGAATTAAATGAGGATTTGATGAGGGGACCAACTGGGAACCAAAGTGCTTTCTTACGGTTTTCTCTATATTGCAAGTCAATAAAAAATTGTAAAACATTTGATACTGAACTGTTTTGCAGGTTCCACAGAAACTTCGTGAGTCTGAAGAGAGAAGTGTGTGTGTATATAGGGTAAGGAAAGCTTTAGAGCAAATACTTCTGATTAGAACCAGCCTTATGTCCAGACTTGGAGGTATTTTGATGACACATTAATTTTTTCCTGGTGAAGTAGTAACACCAATATTTGGTTTGCCCCATTCTACTCAGCTAAGGAGCTGAACCAGAGTTTGTTCTATTCCTAGTATACAGACACTAAATGGGGAATTGGGTATACAAAATTTCTTAGCCTAACAATATACTAACATTCACAAACAAATTCACATCTTAGGGTTAAATTAACTATCATGTATCCTACAAGTGATGCACTTGGAGTAGGAAAAAAACCAGAAACACAGATATGCACCATTCACATAGAAAGGAACGGACCGAGTGCTGAAGGATTAGGTATTTTCTCTTAAGCTATTTTTGAATCAAACTGAATTATTATTTTCGGCTATAGAAGATACCTTTTTTTTTCTTTCAAAACCACTGGTATAAGACATTTTAGTAAAATAATTCAGTTGTGTTTTTGCTGATCTAAAATATCACAAAAAGGTATATCAACCAAGATTGTGAAAATATGTTAAAACATCTGTTGTGAGTAGATTATGCTATCTCCCCTACCTGTGTGTCTATTATCTATTTTATTAAAAGGCAATACAACTGAAGATCTAAATTTTTGTTTTTAGACAAAATGAATGCTTTGAATATAGAAACCCCTTCCTAAGATTTAGAGTACATTAGTGGATTTTAAAATCTGTTTTCAAAAGTAATTGCGGCAAGTCATGCTGGTTCTTTGTCATAATTTGTTGGTTTGAAATTTCAATGTGAATATAAAAACTAAGCAAAAAGGATAAGATGAGGAGACACACAAAAGCTCCTATGCTGGAGTACATAGAGTTAGAGAGTTGGCCCAGCACCCATGACAAAAGAATCCAAGTTAAAAGAAAATTATACTGAACTGGAATACACAATCAGCTTTGTGAGTATGAATCAGTACAGTTTTTAAATATTCATATGAGCAAGAACTTTTTTTCAGGGAGGAATTTTAGGCGTTAACTAGTTCTTCCCTTCAGTTTATGAAGGAGCAAAGTCAGATCGGGAAATGTATGGACAATATTATTTGTCCACCCAAGGTCATATACCTATTTCGTGTCTGAGCTAGAACTAGAATCCTGAATTCTTTACTCCACATCATTACCACAAGGCACTACTTTTCTGTAAAAGTTTATATCTGCTTAAATCTATATATTAATACCTATGGTAAAATACATGAAAGAAATCCTCCGAAAAGTCTTCCCTAACATTGTTGACTATCTAATGTGTGTAACATATCATCCCCAAATTTGGTTAAAACAACAACAACAAAAATATTTATTATCTCAAAGTTACTGTGGGTTAGAAATCTAGATACAACCCAGCTGGGTCTTCCTGCCCAGAAGAGACCATAAGGCCATGATGTAGGTGTGGGTCAAGCCTGTAGTCATCTCTAGGCTCAACTGGGGGAGGATCTGCTTCCAAGAACACTCACATGGTTTCTGCAGGATTCAGTCCCTCACAGTGAGCAACTGTTGCTGTCACTCAGAGGCTGCCCTCCATTCCTTGTCACAGGGCTGCTCATCACGTGGAGCTTGTCTCACCAAGGTGGGTAAGCAAGATGAGCCAGAGAAAGCACAAGAGAGAGAGAAGGCATAGTCTTTTAAGTTTCATTTTGCTGTATTCTTTTTATTAGATGTAAGTCATCCAGCTCACGCATCAGAGCATGAACACCAAACGGTAGGCATCACTATCGGCCATTTTAGCTGCTGCCTGCAACACTGACCAAACCCCATGCCTTAGGCTCTTATAGATCACTACAACTCCCTCTGCAGGATTTCCACGATGGCACTACTACATGAATGGAAAAGTAGATTGAGGAGAAGGCAATTGGCAGTGGTAAAGGCTACTGTCCTCATTTGCATGATTTTTCATTAGTGGCTGTTAGCTCCCTTGACTGCGGGTTCCATGAAGGCAGGTACTTTGTTCTGCTAATCCTTGTCACCGACCCCTTCCACTGACCCACACACTATTACATCTCCTTGAGCTTTGAGAGTTAACGGCACAAATAGGAATATAATAAATATTTTATAAATAAATGATTGGATTGTTCCCTGGGAATATTAGCCTTTCATACAGGTCTCTGTGGGGGGGAAGAAATCTGTGTATAAAATCAAAAGCCAAAAGAAACAAAGGCAGTTGCATAACCTTTAAGAATTCTTTGGTGCCTTATTTCTTCATATACCAGACATGCCAGATAGTATATATTCACATACTAAAATACTAAACATCATTATGAGCATGGAATTTATGAAAACATACAACCTCTTGGGAGCAAGGATAGAGCAATCGCCCCCTGATCGATCAGTGCAGAGATCTTGAAGACTTGTGTGTGTTTCAGGTTCAGTCAATCCTTTAGGACGTCTACAGTTAAATGTGCAAAATGTTCCCTGATATGAAAGAGTGAAAGAACTTATTACCTTATCAGTGTATTAAGAATAAATATGAAAAGGCAATGACTGTTGTATTTATATATTAAGTATGAAATGAATGGAAAGGACAAAAAGAGTTTAAAGAAGGAAGAGAATTTTCAATTGAACTGATGAAGGAAGGCTTTGCAGCATTTCTAATAGTTCATCTCTATCTTCAAAGATGGTAGGATTTAGGTGGCTAAGGAGGGCTGGGGTGCAAGAGCATTTTTTGATGAAAATACTGTGGACTTGGGCACCTGGTGGCTCAATCATTTGAGTCTCTGTCTCTTGATTTCGGCTCAGGTCATGCTCTCATGGTTTGTGGGATCGAGCCCTGTGTTGGGCTCTGCTCTGGCAGCACAGAACTTGCTTGGAATTCTCTCTTTCTCTCTCTCTCCCTCTCTCTCCCCCTCTCTCTCCCACTTCCCCTACTTGCACGCATGCTCTCTCTCTCAAAATAAATAAACTTAAAAAAAAATACTGTGGATAGCAAAGAGGCTGACATAGAGAAATTCAATACACTCTAGAGGAATAATGAGAAAAAAACAATGCTTAAGGGAGGTGTGGTAGCACTGAGGCTCTTATTGGTTTTATTTTGAAAGACAGAAATATAAGGGTCAGGACGACTTGTTTTTCTGAAGGCCTTTAACTCTGGCCTATCTGTAAAATGCAGAGGATACTAAGGCCAACCCTTGGTAAATTTTAGAAGAAGTGACTAGAATCCCTAGTATGTTTCTGAATTCCGATTACATGAAATTATCCTCTGAATCACCCCACTAATCTTTTGGTTCAGATTTTTTTCTTCCTCTTATTCATTAGATTTCAGTTGTTTGAGAAAGCAGATAAAACACATTTAGGCTGAGGAGCGAATGACTGATAATTCTGGAACTCTCTTGAGGTGTTTACATTTAAAAAATAAAAGCACTTTAGGAAGGGGTTAGTGCCATTTATTTCTTTGAGAAAATGAAAGCTTACCAAGTACCTGCAGGTTTGGGGAATCGTGTGCATCTATCTCTTTTAAACATTTAGTTTCCTCGTAGGGACCTCATAGCAGTTTCTATCTAGTCCACACATCATGTCATCTCCATTCAGTTGAAACCAACTGTTCTTTCTTCACCACACTTTTACAGGCCCCTACACTGTAGGGCACAGTGTACCGAGGGTGTATTAGCCTGCTTGGGCTGCCACAACAAAAATATCAGCGACTGGGTAGCTTTGAAAACCAAACTTTATCTTCTCACAGTTCTGGAGGCTACAAGTCCAAGATCGAGGTGTTGGCAGGTTTTCTCCTGAGAGGCTCTTATCTTTGGTTTGCAGATGGCTGCATTCTCACTCGTCCTTACATGACCTTTTCTCTGTGTGCATGTCCTTGATGTCTCTCATCTTCTCATAAGGACACCCATTAGATTGGACTAGAACTACATCTTTATGAACTCATTCTAACTTCATTCCCTCTCGAAGGTCCTATCTCCAAATACAGTCATATTAGGGGGTAGGGTTTCAACATGTGAATTTTGGGGAGACACAGGTCAGTCCGTAAGCAATGGTTACCTTTCATTAAGTGAAGAATCCTTAGGTTTTTCTGCGGAGTAGCCTTAAAATGTATGAAGTCAAGACCCAAAGTATTTCAGTATAATAAGCATTTATTGAGCCCTTGTTGGGGATCAAGAACTAGGTACTTAAACATTCCAAGGTGGCAAATTCAAACTTACACCCCTTGCTTCCTCAGTGTTGATAAAACAAAAGAGTAAATACAGAGTTACAAGGTGAGATGATTAATTTCACGTGTCAGTTTGGCTGAACCGCAGTGCTCAAATATTTGGTCAAAATGATTCTGGATGGTTTTGTGAAGATTTTATTGATGAGATTAACATTGAAATCCACGGACTTTGGTAAAGCAGATTGCTTTCCATAACGTGGGTAGGCCTCATCCGTTTAGATGCTGGTCTTAATAAAAGAGAAGATTGACCTCTCATGAGTGAGAGGGAATTCTGCCACTGACAGCCTTAGGACTTGAGCTAGAGCATCGGCTCCCGAACTGGTCTCCAGCCTGCTGGCTCACCTTGCACACTTTGACTCGAAGCCTTTACCAATGAAGTAAGACAATTTGTTGAAATAAATCTCTGTCTGTACATATACACATATCCTCCTGGTTCTCTTTCTCTGGAAATCCCTGACTAATATACTGGGTAAATTTTAATAACAGAGTGTACTCTGTTCCTTCAGTCAGCTGCCGCCCCTTCGATGGGCCTCACCTGTTCAGAGTATGTCTCCTTCAGGATGTAAGGACAGATGCAAGGAGCCAGAATGTCAGTTTAATTGAACGCTGTTCAAACCACTAACCAGAAACAGCGTAGGTGGTGAGTTTTCATACCATATGGTTTGATGTTCAGGTCAGCAATTTACAACTTAAAAAAATTAGATAGATGATTGAACATTTCTTTTTTTCTGATCTAATTGAGCTGGTTGTACTGCATGAACTTCTCAGAGAGTCTGATGAGAATTGTGCATGGACATCGTATGGCACCACTAGGAGGGGGCATACATGTGATACAGTATAAGGGTGGCTGGGAACATGCACTAGGTTCTGTGTAATTTTATTTCTACCAGAAGTATGAGGCTCTGTATCTCCAGAGCATATTTTTGATAGCTCACTAGATTATAGTCTTTTCTAGTTAGCCTTCTAACCCTGCCTGAAGGGGATCAGTGATAAGCATTATTAACTCCTTATTGGCATCTAGGGACTCTAAAATGCCAGGAAGAAGGTGACCTGCCATATATCATGTCCTGGGCCACGGAGGGGATACCACGGCACAGAGCTATCTTCTCACGTGCTCATTCTCTGAAGCCATTTCTGGGGTCTGAAAGGTCTTTCTTTTGTTCTGTGGGAAATCTAGTTGTTGTAACTTGTGGTATATAAATAGAGAAAATAAAAATTTCTAAGGAGTATATAAATGGATGTTATATTTTTCATTCGTGAAAAGACAAAGTGAACAGGTGGAGGACTACATTGACCTGAAATAAATTAAAAGAGACCTTTGGAGTTCAAAGCACATACACATTACTGTGGATTCCCCTCTGTTTGCATATAGGGCTCCTATATGCAGGCTCCAAGGGCACCGAAGAACTGAGAAGCTCTGCTTAGAGAGTGTCTACAGGAAACAAGACACAAAAACTCATATTCTTACTACTTTGTTTTAAAGATTTTAGGTGACTTCTACACTCAATGTGGAGTGTGAACTTATAACCCCAAGATCAAGAGTTACATGTTGTACCACCTGAGCCAGCCAGGTGTCCCTCTTTTTACTCCTTTAAACAAAATATATAATTCTTTCCCATCAAAATGTTTCATTTCACCTCACCAAAATCATGACAAACACATTGCTTTTTAGCATTTCAGCTTTTCACCACCTCCTCTGGCAGGGTTGCCTTTCAAGGACACTGGAAAATGTTTTGTTTTATTTTGTTTTCTTCTTCTATTCCAGAATCTTAGCTTTAGAGACAATTCTGCCAAATCCTCCTTTTGCTGATGAGAAAACAGACATTCGGAGGTGAAGTGACTTGCCATTTATTACACAGCTGTTTTATTTTATGTTGTATATGTGGGCATTTGTGACTAAGATGAGGCTGTTCATTTCCAGCACAGTGAGAAGATTCCAGATACAAAAGCACAATACTGTTTGCTACACTTTGTACTTTCACTCAAGCTTTGCCTGCTACAAATCTGGTGAATTAAATAAAAAGTAATTGGTAGGGCCTAGTGTTGGAGTTGACTACTGTTCTAACTGAACTGCTGGTGCAGTTGAATCAAAGCCAGTGGTTGAAATGGGCATTAGGGAATATAAAGACTGGAGTGTACTTTTCTTTAATAGAGTTCTTTCATTATTGAGGGAACAGGAACGGCTCCCGGTCCTCTATCCTGTCTTCTTAAACTATTGTACGAGGGATCAGAACAAGGATTTTGTTGTCAGACCTACATTTTAGAGCTTTCTCTCTCTCTCTCTTCTGCTTTCTATGTAACTCTGAGAAAGTATATTAACTTTTGATAGAAAGGCAACTGACTTACAGAATATTACAGAGACTAGTGTACTACAATGCCTATAAAGTTCTTCTAAAGGTAGCTTCTACTGTATTGTGATTATTATTGCTAATATTCATTATTATTGGTCTTTCTCTTTTGATCTTTCTTCATATAATTTTTCATCTTCTGTCTTTTTTGTCAAATCTCAAATGTATACGAGAGCAGGAACTGTTATGGTCAATGAAAAAGACAGGGTACGTGATGTGTGCCAGCATAGATGGAAGGCTCCAAATCCAAGTTCATGAAAAACAAAAGGTCCCTGACTACTTTTCTCCAGATGCATAAAAGCAATGGCAGCTACCAATTATTAAGCACTTATTCTGTGAAATATTTGTTAAGTATTTTGCATGTATTAGCTCATTTTGTCCTTATTATAAGTGCTGTAGAATTGCTACCACTTCAACTTTTTGGACAAGCGCATTGAGGGTCAGAGAATTAGGTAATATGTTTAACATGACTTAACTAATTTCAGAATTTATATTTAAACCCAGCTATGTCTGATTTTAGGCATAAATATCCTTAAAAATTATCCTTAAGCATTATCATGTAGAATTCTAGAACAGAAAGATGAGAGTGGAAGTTTATAAAGTTTAAATCATGACATGCTCAGCTATATGAAAACCCCCACTTTCTATGAGTCTTGGCCATACAGCTTCTACCATGGCTGTACTGTTGAGCTCAGGAAAAATTGCAATAATTTGTTAGCCAAAAAAAAAAAAATAAAAAAGATGGATATATCAAAAAGTGATGTGGGAACAATTGTTTGTTTATATGAGAAAAACTATTCCTCATTCTAAAACAAAGATAAAGTTAGATAGATTAAAAGCCTGAATTAGGGAAAAAAAGGTAGATGACTCTTTTTTTTTTTTTTTTGAAGAAATAGGAAGTCTTTACGATACTAGAAAGGGAGAGCGTCTTAATAAGATCAAATCCTAAAGGAAAGGACTAATGAATTTAACTGATTAAAATGATTATTGTATGAAAAGATACTCTAAGTAAAATGAAAATAAAAGGCAGAGGAGAAGAATTTTGTAACACATACAGGCAACAACGTTTTGTATGCAAAACATAAAAAACTATTACAAACAAATAAGAAAACAACCTGAAAAATAGACAACAATTATTATATCAGTTAGGATTACTTTTAGCTACAATGCCAGCGGGTCTCAAAATAGTAGACAGAAATTATTACTTTTTCCTTCACGTAAAGGAGTGACACTATAACCAAGCAAGGTCATCGGTAAGTAATTCAAAGTTTGGGAGTCGATGGTCCTTTTACTGGGTTGCTCTGTCATTCTCCACATGTGACTTCCTGGTGTCCAAGCTGGTGAGTACTGCTCCAGGTATCATGTCCACATTTAAGCCCCTGGCTTAAGAGAAGAAGAGAAGGGTATGTTCCCTTACCTTGTGGCATTTGCTATGTCATATACCATGTTTTTGCTTACATCTCATTGACCAGGAACTTGACACATGACTACACCAAATTTCTCTTCAGACTTGGAAAAAAAATCTTTATTTTGGGTAGCCAAGGCCTAACTACAAATAGCTCTATTGCTAGGGAAGTCAGGTATTGCCTGTCACCTAGTAGGCGCTGCTGGAGACATAAATAACTTCACCAAAGAGGAAATGCAAAAAGGTCATACATATTTAAAAAAAAATACTCAACCTCTTAAAGATCAGGAATTGTAAATGAAAGTAAGTTGACATATCATTTCACACATATTAGGTAGGAAAAAATCTTAGAAGCCTGAAGTAGTTATATACATATAGAGCAATACAAATTCTTATTACACTACTTATAGAGGTACCTAAATTGGTAAAAACCAACTGGCAACCAATTTGCAAATATTTATTGTAGCTAAAGATGTATGTACTTTTCAAACAAGCGTTTCCATTTTTATGTATATAACTTAAAGATATCCTGGTGTGTGCTCCGGAAAAAACATTCTTAAGAATGCCATTGCAACATGCAACCTATATATGGAGAATAGGGAAGGAGAGGGAGAGAGAGAGAGAAGACCCACTAGTACAGTCTTCTTATGTAGAGACTAAGTAGAAATAAGTAGAGATAATTTAATTTCATCATCAGGAGGATGAAGAGATCTGTTGTGGCATATCCAAAAAATAAAATACAGCAAAATTGAGAATAAATAAACTAAGGCTAAATATATCAATAAATTTATCTCTCAAACAACGTTGAGTGGGAAAAGGGGTTGTAAAAGGTTCCATATATTGTGATACAATTTATGTGAGGCTATTGGTTATAGATCCACACAGACATAATACGAGTTTTTAAAAATACATAAGAATGAAAATAAATCATGAGAATGACAAATGCCAAGGGTAATCAAGTGGTTAGCACCTTCAAAGCAGGAGGTATGCTTGAGAAAGAGGACAGAGTGTCTTCAGTTTTATCTGTGATGTTTTGTTTTCGAAGCTGAGTAGTGATTATGTGAGAATTCATTATATTTTCCTTATACTTTTGTGTGACTGAACTATCTCCTAGTAATAAAAAAATAAAAAAAGGAGGTAACTTCAGGCAATCATCAGGGAGGTAATAGATCTAGGAAGAAGAAGAGGAAAGGAATGCTCCAACTCTCTCACTCCCAGTTCATCTTCTCAAGTTAGAAGAAATCAGAGGGTTAGTGAAGGGGTGAGCTCAAGGAAAACATAAATCTCTCTCTTTTCCTGTTTGAGCACCACAGATCCTTGTTTCTGCTTGTCCTTAAAGCGTTCGGCCAAGTGGCAATTATTGCAACAGCTAACACCGTTTAAGAAGTTCCTAACACACTGTCTTCCTCAAGGCGGTGTCTAATAGTAAAACGAGTTGGTTGCTATCTGTGTTATTTGCTCTACCTTCTTGGGGAGAGGGGTTGTTTGTACATGTGTAGGATTGTCGTTTGCTTGTCTTTACCGAGAGGGGAGTGATACCATCGTGTAATGTGTACGGACCAAGAGAAGCTTGATGTAGTGCAGTTCAGTGGTGCACAAAATGCTGGAGAGTTCTTCTGCCAGTGGGGGCGGGGGAGGGGGAAGTGAAGATCCTGGTCAAACTATCCTTCAATAGTACGAGAAGTGTGTATGCGCGTGCGTGTGCGTGTCTGTGAATCATAATAAATTTATCACCTCAGAACTTTGTTTACTATCAGGATGGCAGGGATAAAAGAATAAGGAAAAAATACTTCATAAACTCAAGGAAATTATTCAATTCCCTCCTACACTAGAGACGTGTGACTACTCCAATTTATAGACTGATTTTGCCTCGTGTGCTCACCCCGCCTTCTTGTCCTGTCCCTGCAAGCTTACGGTTTCTAGAGACCTAGTCTGCACTCTTTCTTAGTCAAAAGAAAAGATAAAAACACACAAACAGAAATCCAGAAGAAATATTCAAATAAGCCACAGATTTATTGAAACCGTACAGATGTGATTTTATGTTTGCTAACCCCTCAATGGTCCCTTACATTTGCTGCCTGCCATTCTTGCTTTTTCTGTAACAAATGATCTCATGATATGAATATTTAGACCAAGTGTTTAAAAACCGCTCTTTGAGAGAAGCCTGAGATATTTGATTTGGAAACGTTGTTTCCTAAGCGTTCGCTGGAAGTGATCTGTACGGCCGAAAAGCCTATTATTGACGCCAGAGAACTTTAAATCTGCAGATGGGGCGATTTACATTCACTGTGGCTGCTACCACAGCGGCTGATTCTTAAATTATTTATGCAAAGAAGCGAACTGTTCTGTTCTTTATCTGAAATTATGCCAATTGCATGCTTAACAAGGCTAAACTTTTCCCTGAAAATTCAGCTTCTTTTTCAAGCTCATATTTTTTATCTTGTCACTAACTGTTCACACCAAGGAAGATGCATCATGATCACACAGTACAATGCTTTGCCAGACTCTTGAGAGGGTAATAAGTAGAAGCTGTGATAACAGATTCCATAAGTAAAACCTAACAGGTTTATACTTTCGTCGGTAGGCTATTAAAGCTTCTTGAAGTTATACTGCTGAATAAACAAGTTTGGGGGCATTATTATTTTTGTTCAGCAGAATATATTCTGAGTCAAAAATTGGGGGGTTATAAGACTGTCATCCAAAATCTGTTTGCTATAAAACTAATGAACTTCATGTGCCAAAGAAAACTCAGACATATCAGAGTTGAGATTTGGTTTACTAAGGAAATGGAAAGGAATACAGTCCAATTCACTTATAGGAAACATCAAATTTTAGAAAATCAGGATTACTTTGGACATTAATCACCATGCCTAAAGCAAACCAACACACTGAACATTCATACTGGCTAGGTACTGTGCTCAGTGCTTTTTACATAAGTTGTTTCATTTATTGTTAGCAACTCTCAGTAGCAGGCACGATTGTCCAGCCTCAGATGTTTAAAGTGGCTCAGTCATGGCCAATCATAATCGGTCACAAAACAGAACTAGATATCTAAGTGTATATTTTTTTGATACAATGGACTTCTGACACAAAAATTTGAGAATTTCTCATTTCCAAGGTTTCTGCAGTACAGGAAGGAAGTTTGATAGCTTTTTTTTTTTTTTCATTTCTTTTTATTAACAAGATATTAATTGGAACAGGTTTTCTTCTTTGGTTACTCAAACTGATAGTGTGGTTAGCTCTTTGCTATAAACTGCATGATTTTTCAACAACATAACTCCGTCTAAGTTCACATCAGGAGGCAAGATTCTCTGGAGAGAAAATAAACCAGAATTATGGGTATGACCGAGCAGGCCTATCTTCATTTTTTTTTAATCTTGTTCTCTTCCTCTGCCAGTACCAACTTCTTTTTACTAAGTGGAGTACTGTAAAAGCTACTTAATTTCATCCTTCCCTTTATTTTCTTTTTTTTCCTCCAGAATATCCTAGCCATTTTTGCTCAATTTATTTTCCTATGTTAAATCGAATATTTTTCTAGTTCTAAAAACAAGCGAGTAAACAAATACACCTTTGGTATTTGATATTGTTTAATAAAAGAAAAAAGGTATGCATGGTTAAAATGAGAAAACATGTTTGGAATTTTGGGGTAGTTTGGGATATTGTTCACAAAATATAGACATGGTGCATGTATGTCACATTTTCCATGTAGAAAGCCTTTTGATTTGTAATGATTAACTTCTTAAGATGTACAATGTATTTTGGGCAGTGAAAACTCATGTTTACCTGTGTAAAACTTAACATTGTAATACAGTATGGGCATTAGGCAGGATGTGCCTTTTCTTCCTGTAGGGACCCTCCCCACTTTGATGATGTCCCCGTCCTGTGGGAGGATACCCCAGCCCTATTGAACACAGGAGTGGTCATGTGATTTTCTCCAGCCAGAGAAATATGGGTGGAAATGACCTAAGTTCCAGGCAGAAGCTTTAAGGATCCGTGTGTGGTTTTCCACATTGTTGTTTTTTCTCTCTGCCAAAGATCATCAGTATTCCAGATAGAGAACTGTATCCCAGAAAAAGACAACATGCAGCTGAGCCTTAACAATGCTTGACAAATCCAAAGCTTAAGTGAAAATTAATCATTGTTGCCAAAATTCACGAAGATTTGGGGTCACTCGTTATCTAACTTACTCTAGCTGATTCTAATAGTTATAATTTTTTGATGTTATTGTTTTACATTAAAATGATTTTTATGTCGTTTCTCAAAATAATTTTGAGATAACTCTAATGTAGCGACCCAGTTTCTGAGTGTATTTGAGTTTTTGCTCAGACCATTAAACAGGTTTTAAACCCACAACCAGTACTGTCAAGATGATGAAATACCCTGAAGGGACATGTTTATATTGTTTTTCATTGCTGGTGTCTTATATTCTTATTTTGCCAAAGAAACTTCAGATTGATCTACTTCATTTTCACATTTGTTTCTAGTATGAGACGAAATTCAGAGTTGATAAAGTTTTCTATAAAAATATAAGTGCATTTACACATTTTGTTTTATTCTCTATCTCAATAACACAATTTGTCTCACTCTATTCCCAGAAGCAAGAAAATTTTGCTGAAGAGTAAACTAGAACCAGTGTGTTTAGATTTGAAATTTATGTAATTTCTGGGAAATTAGTAAATATTTGATTACCAGCTGTCTCTCCCTTGTTTACAGGGATCATTAACTATTTGATTGAATAAAATTTTGTTGCTATTATCTCTTGAGCAGCAATCAAGACTTCTCACATGAGAAAGATTTTGATAGCAAGTTATTCCCAATTTCAAATGTCTGCCCTTATAATCTTGACTTGATTCTCAAAATTGAAACTATCTTGTTTTCTCTTACTTAAAATGTGTGAAGGGTTTATTTTGATTGGTAGTTCTTATTTACTGCCTTTTATATACCTAAGTGCCCCGAAGAACGGTCTACCTTTTGGGGGTGCCTAATTTGACATCCCTAGAGAATTTTGTGTATGCTGTAAACAAATTACATTTCAGACATCGAAACTCCAATTTGGGTAAAAAATCTGCCTGAATTGGTTGTTGTTGTGGTGTAGTAAAAGAACACTCAAGACATAATTTTCATTTATTCATGATGTGAATATAGGTATCGGTAGATAGATTATAGAATAGATAGATAGGTAGGTAGGTAGATAGATAGATAGATAGATAGATAGGTGACATCTGATGTTCATTTCAAATGGAAATAAGGATTTATATTGCTTTGTTAAAAATATTCAGGATCATCAGGTTAGGACTACTTATGATATTTGTCTTGATTTATCCTCTAGGTTAGATAAGATGGTGATGAAAACTTGTAATTGATAAATGGAGTGGCAGAAACAGACCTTCAATCTGAGGATCATATTTTTATTAATGACACCGTACTTTTTACTAATACAGTCTCTATGCTGTCTATTCTTATTTTTACGTATTAGAAGTAAATAACACTTGTATTCTATAAGCAATTTCTTTTCATTTTGAACCATCAAAATATGTCAGAGCTAGAAGAGTTAGTGTTTATCTGGCTGAATCCCCTCTGAAGCTAAGACACTAAGCGACTTACTTGCCAAGTGTCTCATAGCTAATTAGGGGTCAAAGTAGGAGGCCTGGCTCTCAGTCCAGTGCTCTTTCTCCTCTGCTATTAACCTGTGCCCCTGTATTGGTTGAGAAATTTAAAAGTAATGAATTATTGTTTGCATTTGGGTGGGCGCCAAAGGAGTGTTTATGGAGGAAAACAGAATATATAGGGAAATTGGGTGGAAACTTGTTATTGCATGTGACTTTCAAGGAGACAAACAGCTTGGCAGTGAGATGTAAGAAATCTTATTACACGTATGCATTAAGACATGTAAGGGGTAGAAGAGTCAGGGTCAGGAAGGGACAGAGTAATCCCTTGGCCACAAAGCTGCAGTGACTCTTGGGGAGAAAACCTAAACTGGCAGCACATACTGGTGTTTAGGGATGCCTGTCTGAAAACATTAGGAGGTACACATTAAAAAGAAGCAATCCGGGCTAGATATGTCAATCTGGCCAGAAATAGAAAAACACTAGAATTTTAAAAAAGTAACTACAGACCCTTTAGGTAGAGGATATTTTAAAAATCCAGAATGCAAAATCATAGGAGTCCTTGCTTTTAGAATGAATCTAGATGTAACGTGAAGTGTTATTTCTCTTACCCGAACACTTGACTAAATGGCCCCATATAGAGAGTAATAAGGTAGTTTGTTTCCTAACCTTTAACACTGGAATAAAAATATACACTTTATGTACTTTCCTGGACCCTTGAGAGGTCAGGATGAGCTACTATCTGAGGTGGTTAGGAAAAAGGGAAAAACACACGTAAATTTTAAGTCTTCATTTTGTAAATAGCTGCGCATGGAGTAGTTTATTGCTTATAACTCACAGTAGCTCTGCCAGGAGTAGAAGGTGACACAGGCGGGTTGTTTATAATTATCTCAGTAAAGGAAATTTTTGTACACTTCATAGCCTTCGACAAGAAGGCAAAAGTTCCCTCTGACAAATACTATGAGTTTTGCATTAATATGTTGCATAAATTCATAAATATTTTAAAAATATATATATATTTCAATATGGTGAGACAGCAACCTAAAGTCCTGTTAGCTAAATTTAATAAAGAAACATTTCTTATGAATCTGTAGCCTCATTATTATCCTCTGTCAACAGAAAAGGAGGTGATCTAAAGTAGTGATTGGTGCCCATTTAAGGGAGGGGGTTGTGGGTAACATTTGTGGCTAGTTTTTATAAATTTATGGTGATTGTATTGCTGTTGGATGTGATCTCTTTGGGTTCAATATCTGCTTTAATAATTTGCCATTGGTTGTTTTTTCTTTGGTTATTAATAACCTCACTCATTTGGGAATGTATTTTATAATCCATTGTGTCAATACTATCGATAACATTAAATTAAGGAAGTGTTCAGATAAGATCCTATAAACTTTTATGCTTCTCTTTTGAGATACATTCATGAGAGAAAAACTATTTGATAGCAAGCCTATTGATTATATGAAATATATATGATTATATGAAATATAATCTGGTCGTCTTGCGGCTATAAAACAATCAACATGTTTTTCTATTTTGATGAGATACTAATTCATATGATTAGAAACTTCTATATATTCTGGTCATAGTATTTAAACAGGCATTTAAAATTAAAATTCATATTTTGTGTATAGGACAGTCACAAAGATGAGATATTTTCAGCTGTGAAAAACTTATTAAGTTGTGATAGTTTTCATATAGTAGATGAACATTTAATATAGATGAAGGGTATGTATGTCATTGTGCATACCATTTTATTAGGACATTTTCAGTAGATTCTGTAAATTTTTTTTTTGTTTAGAGCTGCCAATAAAATATGCATTATGTATATCCTCTCTTTCACCACACATACTAACGCATATATAATATTGTAAGAAAAAATTCTTTAATTTTTACTTGATTTTTAATTTTTAATTAATTTTTAATTCTTAATTCTTTAATTCTTTAGTTTTTTAATTTTGAGAGAGACAGAGTGAGCAGGGGAGGCACAGAAAGAGAGGGAGAGAGAGAATCCTAAGCAGATCCTGCACTGTCAGCTTAGAGCCTGATGCAGGACTTGAACCCACAAAACATGAGATCATGACCTGAGCTGAAACCAAGTGTCAGATGCTAAACCAACTGAGCCACTCGGGTGCACCTATTTCATTTTCTATTCAATTTCTTTTCATAGGTTTTCATTTGAAATTTGATGTTTGTCGTGAAAGCTTTTACGGACAAATTAGTCTGCTACCAAGGTCATTTACTGTAGTCAAGTTCCCTCTGCCATTTTTTGCAGGCCTGTTATATATTGCTCATTATGCTGTTAATGCTTCTTGAGTGGATTCTTCTTTCCATAAGCAGTAGATTCCAGACACATTCCCACTCTGAAAATAGTAGGCAGGGTTATTGAGATGGCTGTGAAAATATCCATGAAAAATTCAGCTTTTAAGCATTGTTGAGGTGTCTCAAATTTTCTAAGAGACAGGACAAGAAAGGACTGAGAATCGTGGAAGCTAAAAGATATGATTAATTGAAATTCTAGTAAGAGTCAGCAGGGCTGAATGTCATTCATCACACTGATTTGATATGAGGGATGTGTGACTTCAAGGTTAGGCAAGGTGAGCCGGGAATTTCATGGGAGCGATGGCTTTTCTTTATTCTCTACTGAATGGAGACTACTATCAACCCATAATAAAAGAAAAGAAAGCAAGTATTTAAAGAGGCTACCATCTGCGATACCAAATCCTGTGTTTAGTTCATATTCTAAATTCATTCTTATTACTTTATTTAAATGCTTTTGAACTTTTCAGCAAGAAAGAGTAGATTAGAAAAAGAAAATTACTTAAATATTTTAAAATCATGGCAGTTCAATATAAGGGTACATGCACATATTTTTTAATCAAACTGCCATATCATTTATCAAATTGAAAGGAAAATTGATGGTGTTTAGTATCTTCGTAGGTCAAGGCACAGCACAAGTTTCTCTGTGCTTGTATTGGAAGCCCCTAAGAAACAGACATAAGAATTGTTTCTGGAAATCAGATTTGGAAAAATATGGCTTTGCCTGTAGCAAAGAATGCCTGCTATTACTTCATATGTGAATTTAACCTACCTACAAAGTCATAGGCATTATTAAAAAGCCCCTGACCTCCCATCTGGGCACCGACTGTAAAATTTAGAGTAACAGAGGGCATAGATTATGTGCTTTTTGTAGAGAGTTGCCCCTCGCAAAGAGAAGGGAAAGATGGAGGATCGCATTGGACTCCTTTTTCCAAACTCACCAAGCAGACGGGTGATTTTTCCACCATGCAGAAAAGTGAGTAAAGGGTAAGGATAAAGGCCAGGAATTTTACTCCAGCAAAGTCTTTCCACATGGAAATCTGAGGAGTGAAGAATGCATGTATGCCTTTAATATTTTAAAGTCTTGGAGATCTGAAATGAATTCAAAGCCGTTAGCAATTAAATATTGTGTTATATTGTTAGGTAATTAGAGTCACAAGAAAGATTGTTAATTTAATTTCTGTCACAAGAGATCTAGAATTAACTTCCTTTGGTTAATATGAAAGGTACAGCAGAGCTTCAAAAATGTGGAATTTATGCACTGATTTTTTTCTTTGCTTTATTTTTCGGGGGGAGGATAATATACTTATTTTAACCGACTGAGCCACCCAGGTGCCCCTACTTGTTTTAATAACTCTTAATGAGCAGGGAAATTTTATCAAAAGAAAAAAATCCAAACATTTTAGATGCTATAATTCCACCAAAACCACTAGTCTCTTTAATTCTTACCCAAAAATTTGTACTGATTTTTCAAGTACATGTTTATTATGAGGACGTGCATAAGACTAAATGTTCAATGTATTCATTTTTTTAAAAAAATCAATCAATACCAGAAAAAGTCTCTGCCTTCAAGTAACTTGCATTTTAGTAGGAAGGGCACAAATAAACATAAATGTATGTATCAAGTAGTGACAAATATGAACAAAGTTAAGTAGTAACAAATGTCATGAGGAACAGAAGACAGTGGCGGGGGCTGTTACAGGTAGTTGGATGGTCAGGTCCTTCCCAAGGTAGAATGTTAGAGCAAAGACCTGGGCAAAGCCCAATGTGAATTACATTGTGAAGGAGCATTCTAGCTAAGAGAAGAGGAAGGACAAAGTCACTGAAAGGGTGTCAAATATGCTGGGTGTGCTCAAAAAGCAGCGAAAAGCTCATGTGGTTGGCATGGAAAAAGAAAAAGGAAAAGCAGAAGGTAATTATGTTAGTGGCCAAGGGCCAGAACATGTAGAGCATCATAAGGACTTTGGACCTTATTTCAACTGCAAGAAGTAATCAAAGGTTTTGAGCTCTAATGACCCGATTTAAATTTAGAGATATCATTGTGTTTGCCATACTGAGACTAGACTTTTGGAAGGTATGGGAGGAAGCAGGAAAAAATTCATTCAAAACATTTATTTAGTGTCTATTATATGCCTACTGTAGGGATGGAAGTAAATTCACCCTAGTGAATAAAGAGTCCCTGTTCTCCTGAAACTCATATAAAAATAAATATATGCTCTATTAAGCATCAGAATGTAGAAAACTAACATAGGGTTTAGGGATAGAAGTGGTGGTGGAGGTGCATGGGCATGTATGTATGACAGATAAAGGGTCAGGGAGAATATTCCAAATAAGGCAACATTAAAGCAAAGACCAGAAGGGAATGCAGATATTTTGGGAAAGAAGCTTGAGAAGGAAGAAGCAGCAGGTGCAAAGGCCCTGGTGGAGCATATCCCTGAGAGGGAGCTAGGTTGGAGTGAATGAAAGAGAAGTAGTTAAATGAAGTCAGAGAGAGAATGAGGGTAGAAGTGGCAAAGAGTTTTCTATGATTTTATGGATTTTATGTTGAGCGACATGAAAAACTATTGGAGGCTTCTGAACAGAGGAATGACATGCTCTGACTCATATTTTACTTTTTTAAACTTTTTAAAAATGTGGGGCATCTGGGTGGTTCAGTCTGTTGAGCATCCAACTCTTGATTTCGACTCAGGTCTCGATCTCACAGCTCATGAGTTCAAGACCCCCGTCAAGCTCTGCACTGAGAGTGTGGAGTCTGCTTGGGATTCTCTGTCTCTCCTCCTCTCTCTGCCCCACCTCAATAAAGAGAGAAAGAGAGAGAGAGAGAGAGAGAGAGAGAGAGAGGGCGCACACCCATGAGCAGGTGAGGGGCAGAGAGAGGAAGAGAGAGAGAATCCCAAGCAGGCTCCACACTGTCAGCACAGAGCCTGCACAGGGCTCAATCCTACCAACTGTGAGACCATGACCTTAGCTGAAATCAAGAGCTGGACGCTCAATGGATTGAGCCACTCAGATGCCCTTCTTACTCACATTTTGAAAGTAACACTCTGAATGCTCTGCATAGAATACATAGTGGAGGAGCAAGATTAGATGGTGAGAAGCTAGGATGTTCTTGAAGATGGAGATTTATGCCACTCCAGTCCCCTTCTAGAAGTTCATTGCCCAGTGAGGAAGAATGTGGTTACCTAACAACCTCAGATTGTTAGCTTCATGACAGGTTGCCTCAGTTTCTTAGAATGGCCTCAACCAATCACTGAGCAAGGTGATGGTACAGGGGCAGAGCCATTTCTACCCAATGTAGGATCCAAAGATTACCTAATGGGTAATCTGTCCTTGAGAGCCCTTTGTTGGGTTGGCAGACTCTGTCAGGTTGACATCACTGTCCACCAGCAATCTCTGCCCAGTCCTGCTTCCTTGATTTTCCTCTCACAGGTGTTCCCTGCCCCCCACTCCCACTACACTTTTTGCACTCCTAACTCCATCTCTGTGTCTACTTCCTGAAGAACCCAAACTTCAACGGATGGAAACAGATGAATTAAGAAGCAGTGGTGATAATTCAGGCAAAAGATGGTGGGGATTTTGGGTAGGTTAGTGGCAGTGGAGATCTTAAGAAAAATATTGTGGATATACTTTGCAGATGGAATGAACAGAAATTATGAGAAGGTTGAATATGGAATATGATAGAATTATTCAGTCAAGGTTGACTTCAAGTTTTTGGCTTGAAATATTGGAAGCATGTGGTTGCTTCTCTTTGCCAAAATAGATAAAATGGTTAAAAAAAACAGGGTAGGGAGCTTAGAGAAAATTAAGAGTTCAATTGTAGCATGTTAATTTTGCCATTTTAAGTTGGATTTACAAGTCTGGATTTTGGTTAATGACCAGTGAGGAAGATATGCATTTGGAAGTTATCTGTCTATTACAATATTTTAGCTACAAGGGTGAATGGGCACACCTAGAAAATGAGGGTAGAGAGAGAAGTCTGTTTTGTAGGGCACTACAAAGTTTATAGGTAAAAAATATAGGAAAATCCAGTTAAGAAGTCTGAGAAGATATAACCACTGAGTTAGTAAGAAGCAAGAGAGCATATACCAGGGGCTAACTGAAGAAAGTATTTCAGAAAAGAAGGAGAGATCATTTAATTCAAATTTTGCTAATAGTTATAGTCTAATGAAGACAGAAATCACTGCTGGATTTGGAAGCATGGAGGAGTTGATGGCCCTGATAAGGATGGTTTTGGTGAGGCGGTGAATACTAAAGCCTGAGGGAGGGGAGTTCAAGAGGAAACGCTGTGTGTGAAAGGGAGGACAATGCAAGCAGAGCACAGAGCTTTAAATAAACTGAGCAATAGCTGCAGCCGGTGTACTGCCAGCGGGATTCATTACATGATTACTATTATTTTAATAAAATCATTTATCAATTACGATGTGCCAGGCGCTTTCCTATATGCTTGGCAAACACCTAATTTAACACTCATAACAACTCTAGGTTGGAGACACAATTGTTACTTCTGTTGTAGTGGAAATTTCAGGACAGAGATATTAAGTATCTTGCCTAAGATCACACAGCTGGCAAGGTGTGCAGGTGGTGACTCAACTCAGGTCATCAGAATCAATAGCATTCTTCAGAATAAGTCCTTCCAAGCCTGTTGCTATCTGTAGTGCAGGATGTCTGTATGTTGGAGTTTATATACTGATGGGAATGTTAGTATGAAGAAAATCTGATGATATAAGAGGGAGAAGGATAATTATAGGAGCAAATCCCTAAAGTATGTAGGAAGGGATCTAAATGCAGTTCACAAACAGAGAGTTTGGCCTTAGATGATTAGAAGCAGGGATTATTCAGTCATTGCAATAAGGCAGAAGCCTAAAAGTTAGCGTGCAGGGGCACCTTGGTGGCTCAATCAGTTAAGTGTCCAACTTCGACTCAGGCCATGATCTCATGGTTTGTGGGTTTGAGCCCCGTGTCAGGCTCTGTGCTGGCAGCTCAGAGCCTGGAGCCTGCTTCGGATTCTGTGTCTCCCTCTTTCTCTCTCTGCCCCTCCTCCTCTCAAAAATGAACAAACATTAACAAATGTAATAAAAATTAAAAATAAATATTAGCATGCAAATACAGGTAAGATTTTTGCTTTGGTGCTAAGAGAGTGGGAAAGTTCTCTTCTGACTGCTTCTAGTTTCTTGTGACATCTGAGGCCTGGCCTTCATTTGAGAGTGAGAAAAGGAATAAAAGGATGCAGGGGTGAAGAGAAAACAGAAGATGCAAAATAGTGGGTTTGTTGTTGTTTTGTGGATCAAATGTAAATATTTAAAGAGTAATAACAGCTGTAATGATTATGTGGAATAGTATTAAGCACTCATTATGTGCAAGTACTGTAATAAGCCTTAAATGTATTAATTCATCTACTCCTCTCTGCAATAGTGTTACTACTATTATATCAGTTTTGCAGATAAGAAAATGAAGATATAGAAATCCATAGAACAATTTATTGGTCAGGACTCTGTAAGAAAGGGGACAAAAACCACACTTACTCAGAAGCTTACTGGCCCAGAGAATGGGAGAGTCCAGGGGTGTCTAGTAGCTGAGTTCAGGCACTTCCATGAGGTCATATAACCATTAATTTCTTTTCTTTGCTTCCCTGTGTGTCGGATTTATTCTCAGTGTAGTTCTTCCCTAACACTCCGAGTTCCCAAACATTTCCCATGGGGGGAGCTTCTGATAGTCTTAAATAAGTATCCTTAGAGCTTGTTAACCTCAGTGGAAAGAGACATTCTCTTTCCCAGCAGTTGCTATTCAAATCTTAGGACGACCTTTTCTATTCTATTCTATTGGTCTATGCATCTGTTTTTGTGCCAATACCATACAGTCTTGATGACCACCGCTTTGTAGTAGAGGTTAAAGTCTGGGATTGTGATGCCTCCCGCCTTGGTTTTATTCTTCAGTATTATTTTGGCTATTCGAGGTCTTTTGTGGTTCCATACAAATTTTAGGATTGTTTGCTCTAGCTTTGAGAAGAATGCTGGTGCAATTTTGATTGGGATTGCATTGAATGTGTAGATTGCTTTGGGTAGTATTGCCATTTTGACGATATTTATTCTTCCAATCCATGAGCATGGGATGTTTTTCCATTTCCTTGTGTCTTCCTCAATTTCCTTCATAAGTTTTTTATAGTTTTCAGTGTAGAGGTCTTTCACCTCTTTGGTTAGGTTTATTCCTAAGTATTTTATGGTTTTTGGTGCAATTGTGAAAGGGATTAGCTTCTTTATTTCTCTTTCTGCTGCTTCATTGTTGGTGTATAGAAATGCCACCGATTTCTGTACATTGATTTTGTATCCTGCAACTTTGCTGAAATCATGAATCAGTTCTAGTAGGCTTTTGGTGGATTCTGTCGGGTTTTCCATGTAAAGTATCATGTCATCTGCAAAAAGTGAAAGTTTGACTTCCTCCTTGCCAATCTTGATGCCTTTTATTTTGTTTTGTTGTCTGATTGCTGATGCTAAGACTTCCAACACTATGTTAAATAGCAGTGGCGAGAGTGGACACCCCTGTCGTGTTCCTGATCTCAGGGGGAAGGCTTTCAATTTTTCCCCATTGAGGATGATATTAGCTGTGGGCTTTTCATATATGGCTTTTATGATGTTTAAGTATGTTCCTTCTATCCCGACTTTCTCGAGAGTTTTTATTAAGAAAGGATGCTGTATTTTTCAAATGCTTTTTCTGCATCTATTGACAGGATCATATGGTTCTTATCTTTTCTTTTGTTGATGTGATGTATCACGTTGATTGATTTGCGAATATTGAACCAGCCCTGCAACCCAGGGATGAATCCTACTTGATCATGGTGGATAATTCTCTTTATATGCTGTTGGATTCGATTTGCTAGTATCTTGTTGAGAATTTTTGCATCCATATTCATCAGGGATATTGGCCTGTAATTTTCTTTCTTTGTTGGGTCTCTATCTGGTTTGGGAATCAAAGTGATGCTGGCTTCATAGAATGAGTCCGGGAGTTTTCCTTCCGTTTTGGACCCGCAAGTATATGGCCAACTAATCTTTGACAAAGCGGGAAAATGTATCCAATGGAAAAAAGACAGCCTTTTTAACAAATGGTACTGGGAGAATTGGACAGCAACATGCAAAAGAATGAAACTAGACCACTTTCTTACACCACTCACAAAAATAAATTCTAAATGGATAAAAGATCTGAATGTGAGACAGGAAACCGTCAAAATCCTAGAGGAGAAAACAGGAAAAAGCCTCTTTGACCTAAGATGCACAAATTTCTTACTCGACACGTCTCCAAAGGCAAGAGAATTAAAAGCAAAGATGAACTATTGGGACCTCATCAAGATAAAAAGCTTCTGCACGGCAAAAGAAACAACCAACAAAACGAATAGGCAACCAACGGAATGGGAAAAGATCATCGCAAATGACATATCGGATAAAGGACTAATATCTAAAATTTATAAAGAACTTACCAAACTCCAAACCCGAAAAACAAACAACCCAGTGAAGAAATGGGTGGAAGATATGAATAGACACTTCTCCAAAGGGGACATTCAGATGGCCAACAGACACATGAAACGATGCTCAATGTCACTCATCATCAGGGAAATACAAATCAAAACTACCCTGAGATACCACCTCACACCAGTCAGAGTGGCTAAAATGAACAAATCAGGAAACTATAGATGCTGGCGAGGATGTGGAGAAGTAGGCACCCTCCTACACTGTTGGTGGGAATGCAAACTGGTGCAGCCACTCTGGAAAACGGTGTGGAGGTTCCTCAAAAAAATGAAAATAGAGCTACCCTATGACCCAGCAATAGCCCTGCTAGGAATCTACCCAAGAGACACAGGAATGCTGATGCATAGGAGCACGTGTACCCCAATGTTCATAGCAGCACTTTTGACAATAGCCAAATCATGGAAAGAGACCAAGTGCCCATCAACTGACGAATGGATAAAGAAGTTATGGTACTTATATACAATGGACTACTACGTGGCAATGAGAAAAAATGAAATCTGGCCATGTGTAGCAACATGGATGGAACTGGAGGGTATTATGTTAAGTGAAATAAGTCAGTCAGAAAAAGACAGATACCATATGTTCCCACGAATAGGTGGACTTTGTGAAACTAAGCAAAAACCAGGGGGAGGGGAAGAGGGGAAAGGAAAAAAAGACACAGAGAGGGAGGGAGATAAAACATAAGAGACTCTCAAAGACTAAGAAAAAACTGAGGGTAAGGGGGATGAGGGAGGGGGGAGAGGGGGTGATGGGCATTAAAAAGGGCACATGTTGGGATGAACACTGGGTGTTATATGTAAACCAATTTGAAAATAAACTATTATAACAAAAAAAAAAAACGAAACAAAAAAAAAAACAAAAAAAAAAACAAATCTTAGGACGACCTGGGATAGATGTTGTCTTGAACCGATTGCTAGAACCAGTGGGGTGGAATTCACTGACTGGCCAAACCCCCTTCAAGGAGAGGGTAGTACTGGTCCCACCGGAACTTCATGGACTAAAAGTTGGGGAGGGATTGCGTCTTAAAGAAGATTTAAGATGTTATTACTAGAAGGGGAACTAGAGGCAAGGCAAGATGAAAATTAGTCTATTATTGTTACTAATTACCTTCAGTAATCTCACGAGATCATTTATAGGTTCTAAGGTCATCTAAACCGGCTTAATAAAAGATCATTGAAGGTTTTTCAAAACTAAAAGTCAGCAATATATATACATATACATATATATGTGTATTTGTGTATATATATGTGTGTGTGTGTGTATATATATACATTCTTGTAGCTTGAGCTTATAGGTGCTAGTTGAGCAAAATTATCAGAATTTTGACTTGTTCTTCCTAATACCTTTTAGTCATCTCCCGAACATGAGCCAAATTGCAAGATTTTTCTCAGATTGCTTTACTAAATTGTATTCCACTTCTGTTTTATTTAACTACAACTTGCACTTGTATAACCGAGCCACAGGAGGAAGAGTTATCGACGGTGTTTGGAATAAATAATAACTCTAATTTGATGCATGGAGAGACTGTTCCCACAGGTTACATAATTCATTTCAGGGGTTCACATGAGCTGCGATAAAATAGAAACTCTGTTTTGACTTACAATTTTGCTTGTTCTTCCCTATTCTTATTTTCCCTTCAGTGGTTAATTTTCCTCTAGGGAAAAGTTGAAAATCGATTTACTAATATGAATGACCAGGATGCCATTAGAAATCTAAAGAGGGATACAAAATACTCGTTCTGTTTGACTCTTTGCAAAGGTTTTAACGTTAACAAATATCTGAGAAACATTGTCTGTAATATGAAATTATTACTATCTCATTCCATAGTGGAATTACTTTTTTGGAAAATTTCATATACGCAAGTCCTGATTATTTTATAATGAACTCTGATTTATATATCACTCAGCTTCAAAAATTGTTAGCTTATGATCATTTCTTTCTTCTGTGTTATGATAGAGTTTGCACTTTGTAAAAGTGCAACATTTTTTTTAAGCGATAGTAACACTGGTAGAAACAATGTGAAATACAGTGAATCTGGTGTCAGAAAACTAGTTAGGTAGCTATTGTGCTAATCTAGGTGAGAACCTGAACTTAAGTAAATGAGGGATTGGGGTAAAAAATATATATGGAAAAGATACAATATCTACATAATCTAGCCGTTGGTTGAATAAGAAAATAGTCTGAAAAGGGAAATATTGGTGTAATTTTATTTTTCTCTTCTTCAGTTGAAACATTATCAATATGCTACCAAAGTATTTTGAGTGCTCACTAAAGCTATAATTCCTTTGTAGTTAGGACCTAAACCTTGATAATACATTTACGTAACTTTTTGATTAAAATTTATAATCAGATGAAAATTGGTTACAAAGTTTTTTGGAATGAGAAAATAAAAATAAGTTTTGTTTGATTTCCTGGTTTTTAAGAGAGGAAGCAGAACACATAGGAATGTACCTGACACAAAATAGAAGCTTAATAAATGTGTTTGTGGAAATAAGTAAATATATTGTCCAAAAAGTAGTTTAGAAACAATTCTTTAATTTTGGTTTTTAAAATCTCATTACTTTTAGAAATTTCTTGGGTACGTTTGTAGCAGGAAACCAATAGAATACTTTGTAATTATACCTCAATAATGCTTTAAAAAAAGAATAAAATAGACAATTGTAAAAGTCAAATTAAAGAAAGAAAACAGTAAAAATAGAAGGAAGCAAGTAGACAACCATCTGCCATGGTTGGATTAGTTCTGCACATGTTACAAGTTTGGGCTGGTCTGGTTCTATGACCCTGTGAGTAAGAGAAACTGTTTTTATTAAATGCATTTTACACACACACACACACACACACACACACACACACACACACACACACACACTACACACAGTCAGTATTCAGTGACTCAAGAGGTTAACTTACAGCATTACTTGGCTTAACACATAGAAATCAACAACGGAAAAGATAAACATGACTTTGATTTCTAAAATTTGCATTGGAGTTTATATTGGCATTTTAAGTAAAACAAACGATGAAAAGTGACTCTCCTCCTACTCGAACTTCACCACTTGTAACAACATCAGGGAGGAAGGCAGAAATCCTGGGCTTTGATCATCAAAATATAAGGTCTACATAAATTGAGCTCTTACAGGATGGCATTATGGGGGTTGATTCTTACAAAAACACGTTGGAATAGATAAAGTGCAACTTTATCTTTTCACCTTAGACATTTATAATTCCCACTGGAAGAAAAGCTTCCTCTACCCATCCCCTCTTGCCCCCGCCCCAACACTTCCAAGGAACTTATAGTACTTCCAGTAACATGTTTGGTCACCAAACTGCCAGAAATTGGAGTGCAACACTGTTTATGTACAAATCTGATTAGTATTCTTTGGAGAGTATCCACTTCATTGGTTCTACTCTGTCAGAGATGAGATGGAGCCCTAAAGTGAGACTATTCTTATTTTTCAAAACCATAACCTCTTCTGGAAGTGGTTCTCTTTTTAATGAAGTGAACTATCAGGATAGAAAAAAATCTTTTACTTGTCTTATGATTAATATACATGGATAATTGATTTCTTGATATGAAACACATGATTGACTTTTGAGATAATGTTTCTCTTTAAACTGGGCAATACATTATTTTAGACTTTAAAATATCTTTTTTTTATAGTTTATTTTCAAATTGGTTTACATATAACACCCAGTGTTCATCCCAACATGTGCCCTTTTTAATGCCCATCACCCCCTCTCCCCCCTCCCTCATCCCCCTTACCCTCAGTTTTTTCTTAGTCTTTGAGAGTCTCTTATGTTTTATCTCCCTCCCTCTCTGTGTCTTTTTTTCCTTTCCCCTCTTCCCCTCCCCCTGGTTTTTGCTTAGTTTCACAAAGTCCACCTATTCGTGGGAACATATGGTATCTGTCTTTTTCTGACTGACTTATTTCACTTAACATAATACCCTCCAGTTCCATCCATGTTGCTACACATGGCCAGATTTCATTTTTTCTCATTGCCACGTAGTAGTCCATTGTATATAAGTACCATAACTTCTTTATCCATTCGTCAGTTGATGGGCACTTGGTCTCTTTCCATGATTTGGCTATTGTCGAAAGTGCTGCTAGTTATTGTCTCCTTTTTTTAAGTTTATTTATTTATTTTGAGAGAAAGAGAGAGAGTGTATGCAAGGGGGCGGGGCAGAGAGGGAGAGAAAGAATCTCAAGCTGTCTACACACTGCTGTCAGTGCGGGGCTTGAACCCACGAACTGTCAGAGCATGACCTGAGCCGAAATCAAGGGTTGGATGCTTAACTGACTGAGCCACCAAGGTGCCCCTGTCTCCTTCTTAATTTACATTTCGTTATTATTTTATGAGTCCTTTAATTCTGGACACTTTGCTTCCTCCAGGTTGGTTATTTTGTGTGGTTTTTTGGCATCAAAAGAAAGGAATTTAAAAAATACATTAAAAAATAAAAAGAAAAAGGCAACTTGGGTAAATCATGGAAAGAATCTTTTAAAATTAGAGGCCCCATCCAGTGAAAAATCACTTTTAATTCCAAGTAAATTAGTAATACTTTGAGATTTTCTGTATTCTTAAAAATGTCTCAAAAGTCCAAGAAGAGTAACCACATAGCAATATGATTTCTCACTTATATGTGCAAATCTTAACAAAAATAGTCATATGATGACAGCTTTTCAATTTGGTCAAATATATTAGTCTAATTAAGAAATTAGAGTTCTTGGAGAGAGATAGCATCTTTTTGTTCATTCCTCCATTAGTTAATTCAATAAAACACAGCATCTATTTTTCACTCCTCCATTACTTAATTCAGTAAGTATTAGCAGGGCACCTGGGTGGCTTGGTTGGTTGAGAATCCAACTTTGGCTCAGGTCACGATTTCACAGTTCTTGAGTTCGGACCTGCGTTGGTCTCTGTGCTGACAGCTCAGAGCCTGGAGCCTGCTTCGGATTCTGTGTCTCCTTCCCTCTCTCTCTCTCCCACTCATGCTCTGTCTCTTTCTCTCAAAAAAAATGAAAGAATAAAAAATTAAGTATTATCAATAATCTGTTATGCTTTGTGTAAGATGCTGGAACTTAAAGTATGAATATGCTGCATCCATACTTTATGCTATACATATACCATTACTAAGTATAGAATATGCCTGTCATGATAACCAAGAATTTATTTTTGTGCTTAAAATAGCATCCCCCCCAAAATGGAGCCCAATTGCGTTAATGAAGCACTGCGTTAATAAGGTTTCTGCAATAGTTTGATAGAAGTGATGCTGTAAGCATGGTGGATCCAAAAAGACCCTGTGATAGATAGTACCATATTCAGCTGCCTTATCACAGTCTATTTCTGTATGTACTTTTTTTTTTTTTGCAACAGTTTCATTACCTAAAACCATGACTGACACTCAATAAATATTTGTTAGATGAATGAATGAAGCAGTAAATTACCATCGTCAATCATACTCATCAGAAAAATTTTCATTAAGCAGCATTTGTATTTTGGATAAATGGCCTCTCTTGCCCCAAATTGAAGAATCAAGTTGACAGGCAACCAATTAAACTCATAAATACACCTTTCTATTTTGAAATTCAAAATTGACGATATAGTGTCAGGAATATAACATGATCTATGACACTAAATGGTGTTATTAACTGAATTTTAATGGTTATGCAGTCTTTTCCATGCTTAATTTATGAGTTTGTTTTGGTTTTGCAGTTATATAAGAGTTAGCATAAAGCATTTATGAGTTGCAATGGTTGTTAGATATTGTTCTCCGCAAAGGAAGGAGAAAACTAACCTGTCTAGACTCACTCTTGGAGGCCACTGCAGGTTGTGTAGGGCAAAGAGTGACATTTATTGAGGGCATGAATGGACCGGCACAGCCTGTACAGGTGGGAATGAGAATGGAGAAGACTCAATGAGACATTTTGCTGTTTCCATGATCTACTTCTGCTGTAAAATACTGGAAAATTCTTTTTTTCTTTTTACTTTTTAGTTTTCAGAGGTTGCCTGGCCTGAGAGCAGCAGAACATTTTCCCTCATTGTTTGAGTCTAGTCAGAAATACCAATTTTGAAATGAAAACTGAAGCATTAAAAGTATAGCTGAAAGACAAAATACTCCCTGACACAGTATTTCAGTACTGTATGGTGCAATTCAGTAATCCAACGCGTAGTTTTGAGCCCCAAATATGAGCCTGCCACAATTGTAGGCACTTGGACCCAGCAGGGTAGAAAACAAAGCTCCTGAGCTTAGGAGTTGATTTTTTTTTCTATTTCAGGACATAGAGAAGAATGGAAAAAATTACTGGAATGGTAATTTGGATTGCAGTGCACACACAGATGCTATATAGCTTTTTGACATGGGTAGGTATTTCACCTTTGCAGCTTCCTTGTCCGCAAAATATGAAGTTGGAGACTTTTCTCTTGGAAATAATTTTAACCTTATAGAAAAGTTCTAAGAATAGTAGAGAAAACTCCCAAAATGTTTATTCATAAAGCAGTTTCACTACCTGTTACAATAACGTCTTACAGCAAAAGGATCCAACTTAGTTTCATATGTTGACTATGGTTGCCATGTCTCTTCAGTTCTCTTATATCTGGGATTGTTCCTCAGCCCTTCTTTGACCTACATGACCGTAAGTCATTTGAAATTACAGGTCAACTCTTTTAGAGGATATGGCATTGTCTGGTGTTTCCTTTGATTAGATTCAGGCTATTAATGTCATAGTAGGAATTCTGTGCCCTTTTCAATGTATTCCATCAAATGGCATTTGGGGTTGTTTTTGTCCCCTCGTTAGGTAGTGTTAACTATGATCACTTAAGTAAGGTGGTATCTTCCATATTTCTTCACTGTGAAGCTGTTCTTTTTTATAATTAATGTGTATTATGCAAGGGGATACTTTATACAACATATATTTTCCATTCTTCATTAAACTTTCACTCACTAGTGTTATTGATGTTTCTTGCCTGAATTAATTATTACGATTGCGGTTGACAAGTGGTAATTTTCAAATTCTATCATTTCTTCTACATTTATAAGTTGTCAGTTTTATTATATGGAACATTTTACCATTTGTTTTAATGCATATGTATAGATTCCCATTTTATTCAGTGGGGTATATCATTAAGTCTCTTGACACTAACTTGTTTCGGTTTTGGCCAGTGGGGACCACCATCAAGCAAACTTCTGTGTATGTCTAACATGGTTCCATCATTTTTTTTTTTTTGCATTTCCTTAATTTCTGGATTAACACCTTTCAGTATTATTCCAGAAATAACTTATTATTAAGGCTTATTCTGTGATGTTCTTGTCCTAGTGCTGGAACTAGCTTTAAATCCAAGGAGCCCTGGTAATCTCACTGATGCATTTACTGATTGCTACTAGGGTATCACTGTTTCCAGAGCTTCTCAGTGTCCAGAGCTAGTGCATAGGTATCTATATATTATCTAGGTTTTTGCCTATTCTATGTGTAACTTCTTTCTCTTTAATTGAAAATTCTATGTTTGTTTCTTTGTTCAATTTCCTGATCCCAGTGGCCTGTTATCCCACTTGGAAGCCTCCCTAACCTCAACCCCTGTCAGGCCTTTCTCCTTCCTTGATTGGGGCTGTCTAATGGCTCTTTAAATCATTAAGGAAGGAAGAAAAGAGTGAGGGAAGATAGGAGATTAATAATTTTGAATGAGTAAAATAGTAGCTATGCAGATTATTTTAAAATCAGGATGAATGCATGACAATTTATTAGGATATTATAGTGATTGGATTGGATTAATTATAATTATGTGATGTCTTATTAATAAAATAAAATACAGAATATATTTTTAGTTTCTATATCTGCTGTCTTGTCCCTTAAAATCTAACAGTCTTCTGGCATGGCAACAGTAGCGTCTTTGCACTCTCCATTTGCTGTTTACACTGTTTACAGCCTTCGCCGGGGAAAGGAATGAATCATGGATTTCTTGATTTCATCTAGCTAACTACTTAGAGATATACTGTCCAATTTTTTAAAAAAAGTATGAGCATTTTTAGTTGAAACAATATGAGCAAATTAAAAATAAACTCACTAAAGGAGAAAAAAAATCCAGAAACTCCCAATACTTTGTGAGCCTTGAAAGAAGTTAAAAATGGAAATGTCCTGACATTCTTCTTTTGAAAGGTTGAGCTTAAAAATAAAAGTGACCTGACAAACACAGACCTGGATTAGACATTGAACCATAACATTGCACAAACAAATAGGCCGAGAACAAAAAAGTCTGAAAAAGATAGAGCGCTGCTACGGGGCAGGCAGTATCTTCCGTGGAAAAAATAATGAACAATGGCTAAATGTATTTCTGCAGGAATTTATGATTAGATAATACTCCGGGGAGGTAGATGGCATATTTAGCGGGTGTTCTAACTAATGAAAGAACCAAAACTTGAAAAGCTTGCTTCTTTGATTGTCCCAGTTATTATTCATTCCTGTAATCTTTCTAACACCTGGAAACACACCACTTTTTACTTACAGGGGCATTTCATTTTCAGTTTTTCCACGGCATTTCTAAACCTTCAAATTCTGGTTCTTATTTTAAGAGAAGCTAGGTTTTAAATACATAATGAGTTTCTCTGGCTGTTTCCAGCATCTCTGCTCCGGATTTTCCCTCCTGTCACGATGAAGATGTTTCACAGACTTGTTCCTGCACTGGCTGGTGGGTATCAAGTTTCCTGAATGAGAAAATTTATTTAGTCACCAAAAAGCTGCTTTCAGAGCACCTACTATGTTCAGTGACCCCATTTGACCTCACTGCTCCCTAAAACATACTTGCAGTCACAGGGAAATGATTAGAAAATGCATAATAAGTATAGTGTTCCAGAATTCTCCTTGTTGATTCAGCTATTTTGATAAGATTCTTAGTTGTGAGTAACAGAAACTAATTCAGCTTCACTTAGAAAAGGAAGAACCATAGGCAAAATATTTAGAAGTTTCAAAAACCTGGCTGAAGAAATCAGAAAACAAATGTGGGGCGCCTGGGTAGCTCAGTAGGTTAGGTGTCTGACTTTGGCTCCGATCATGATGTCACAGTTCGTGAGTTCCAGCCCCACGTTGGAAACAGAGCCTGGAACCTGTTTCAGATTCTCTGTCTCCCTCTCTCTCTGCTCCTTCCCCCACTCATGGAAGAGAGACATTTCTTTTGAAAGACATTTCAAAAGAAATGTCTCTCTCTCTCTCAAAAATAAACACTAAAACAAAACAAAACAAAAACAAACAAAAAAAGACAACAAGTGTGGCTCAGCTGTAGGATACATAGCCAGGATTTCAATGGAGCTCATCTGGGTAATGGGTAGTTTCTACAGAAAAAAAATGGATTAAGTTAAGGAGGCAGTAGTTTGATTATAAGCATCTAGAGTACCAACAGTCCCAGTTTGCCTGGGATAATTGCGGTTTTTGCAGTGAAAGCCCTGTTTTAGGAAACCCTTTAGTCCCAGGGAAACTAGGATGGCTGGTCACCCTTCTGGTAACATTTGGCTGAAATTCTACCCTTGTACAAGAATGCAATTTCAGGGGCACCTGGGTGACTCAGTTAAGTGGCCGACTTCAGATCAGGTCATGATATCACGGTCTGTGAGTTCGAGCCCGGCGTTGGGCTCTGTGCTGACAGCTTAGAGCCTGTAGCCTGCTTCAGAGTCTGTATCTCCCTCTCTCTCTGCCTGTCCCTTGCTCACGCTCTGTCTCTATGTCTCTCAAAGATAAAATAAAAACGTTAAAAAATTTAAAAAAATGCAATTTCAATATTTCAGTTAAAATCATGGAAAATTTGCTTCATAGTCAATATATAAAACCCTGAAATTGAGAGGTAAATTCTGTTAAAATAGCAGTTTAGCGGGTGCTTTAACTTAATTGGTCACTCTAGTTAGCCTATTGATCCATAAATCTATGTAGACCTAGCCACAGTTAAATTTATATAAAATTTCTCCACATTGTGATCCATATTAAGCTTCCCATTCACCCAACAGTCATCACTGGAAACTTCCTTCTACTACAACTATTTTGTACCTCACAGTATAGACATTACACCGTCTTTAATTTGCTGGCTAATGCCTTTTGGTGGGTGCTTTGCTGATCCTACTTACATTATCTCATTTAATTCTTTCAATAGCTCTATACAATTAACTCTGAGAAATTTAGTCATGTGCTCTTAGTCACATATCTAGTAAGCAGTAGAGCCAAAACTTGAATGCATATTTCTTTTGATTCCAGAGTTCAAGCTTCAACAAATTCATCCGAACTGTTACTCAGTGTTAACTGACATTTTGTTTTTTTAATGTTTATTTTGAGAGAGAGAGAGAGAGCAGGCAAGTGGGAGTGTAGAGGGTGACAGTGGGGGACAGAGAGAGAGGGAGAGAGAAAATCCCAAACAGGTTCCATGCTGTCAGTACAGAACTTCACCCAGGGCTCACTCTGACCAACTGTGAGATCATGACCTGAGCCCAAATCAAGAGTTGGACACTTAACCAACTGAGCCACCAAGGTGCCCCAGCGACATTTTTTTCAAAACTGTATTTTCAGGGGCACCTGGGTGGCTCAGTTGGTGGAACGTCCGACTTCAGCTCAGGTCATGATCTCACGGTCTGTGGATTCGAGCCCCATGTCGGGCTCTGTGCTGACAGCTCAGAACCTGGAGCCTGCTTTGGATTCTGCATCTCCCTCTGTCTCTGCTCTCCCCCCCACCCCCCGCTCATGCTCTGTCTCTCTCTCTCTCTGTCTCTCAAAAATAAACATTAAAAAACCCTGTATTTTCAGAGAGATAACTCCCTTGAGGGCATGTCATATATGCTGCAAAAGCTGCCTATTGGATAGAGTACCAGTTCTCAAACCCAGCGAGCTTTTAAAAGTATTGGTAGCTAGAATTTCCCACAGAAATTCCGATTTAGCTGATTTGATGTGGGTTCTAACCATTTGACAGTTTTTAAGAAACCTTACCAGGTGGACTCTTATGTATAGCTAGACTTGAGAAACCACTGTTATAGTACATCAATTAATACCTCTCTAACCATGGAGGTATGAACAATTGAGAACAAGAAGCTAATCTGAGAGAAGCTGAGGTAGGGTTGAATGATAAGTAGGAATATTATAGAAGATTTAAATATTACTGAACAAACAGCAACTGATTATATCACTTACATGAAGGATGATAATCTTTCTTTTCATATCAACACTAGTGCTGTAATTACTGCAGCTATTTTATTACATTTACCACATCCAGCCTCTTGGTCATCTACTCTTAAACATGCATAGAAACAAATAAACTACTGAAAAAAACCCCAAACTTAATAGCAAGCCACCTTGTTGCTCCTTTAAATTAGATATTTCCCCTCAATGAAACTGTGTTGTATCTGATAAAGAGTGAGCAAGGTGCAAATCATATCCTTAACTTTGATTTCTAAAAATCCAATTCCAGTTTTGAACTCTTCCCAGGAAATAGAAAAGTGACTACCAACGAATAGAATAAGGAGAGGACTCTAAGTCTAGACAGCTGGGAACTGGGAGAGAAATCAAAATTCCAAGCAGATGCAAGTGACGTGTAGGTGCTGAGATGTAAAGCAAGATAAATAGCCATAAAGGCAGCAACAGTAACCTGAAGATTTTTCATATTACTAGTACCCTCTGTCCTAGGGCAATAATATTTCTGGAATCCTGTTAAAGCAGGACTTTATTTTTAGTTTGGCTAGTTTGATTGTCAGATTGAGTACTTAAGTGCTGTGGTCTGGGTGACAGTAGGAGAGTAGTGATTTTTGACAGCATAACGGATGACCTTAAATCTTTTTTTGCTTGAATTATGTCATAGTTAAAGATAGGATCATTAGATTCTCTTGAAACAATTAACCAACTTACACTAAATTATCGGCATGACTATTGACACATAGCAGTTTTTAGAAGTGAAAGAAGGCACACTGAATTCTTCGAATGTTTTCCTTCCAGATTTGCAGTGCCCACATTGAAATCTGAGTTGAAAATACTTTCAAGTATAAGACCATATATATCGCTTATAGAAAAAAACACACACTCCGTATGAAAGCAGATGGGGTACTTCAGAATAACACCAACAGGGTAATACAGTTGTTAAATTGGCCCCAAATACCAGCACATACGCTTTTTTAAAAATAGGTTGACAGGGAAAACATATCTCTAGGGAGCGTAGGCTAGATCATCTGTCAAAGGGAGAATTGAAACCATATTTCCATTAGAGGTGGTCATTGATCATTTGGTAAGATTTCTGTAGACAAATTGCATAGACTATGTCATTTTCCACTATCTTATCTTGCACATACAGACCTCAGACATTCTTCAAGGAAAGGCAATTTGGCACTCAGAATTCGGGCAGGATTGTTAAAAATGTGATTCCAGGAATAGCCATCAGTTGGAGAAAAAGTAGTTGGAGGAAACAGAGGCTGTGTGTTGGATCTGAGCACCAGTAAATCAGCAATCGTGTACTCTAAGGTTCAAGTCCAGAAGTATCTCTAGTTAAAAAAAATAATTTTAGATATGTATGTGGAAGATAAAGGGGGAAAAGAAAAAAAACTGTAAATGAATTAACTAGAATATTAAAGTAAGATCTCTTTTTTTAAATTTCATTTATGTTTTTATTGTTAAAATTTTAAGCTGTTTCTGTGTTACACTCTTTTTTTAATAGTTTATTTTCAAATTGATTTACATATAACACCCAGTGTTCATCCCAACACGTGCCCTCTTTAATGTCCTTCACCCCCTCTCCCCCCTCCCTCACCTCCCTCACCTCCCTCACCCTCAGATTGTTCTTAGTCTTTGAGAGTCTCTTATGTTTTATCTCCCTCCCTCTCTGTGTCTTTTTTTCCTTTCCCCTCCTCCTGGTTTTTGCTTAGTCTCACAAAGTCCACCTATTCGTGGAAACATATGGTATCTGTCTTTTTCTGACTGACTTATTTCACTTAACATAATACCCTCCAGTTCCATCCATGTTGCTACACATGGCCAGATTTCATTTTTCCTCATTGCCATGTAGTAGTCCATTGTATATATGTGCCACAACTTCTTTATCCATTCGTCAGTTGATGAGCACTTGGTCTGCTTCCATGATTTGGTTCAGCAATAGCACTTCTAGGAATCTACCCAAGAGACACAGGAATGCTGATGCATAGGGGCACGTGTACCCCAATGTTCATAGCAGCACTTTTGACAATAGATCTCTTATTTTTAAAATTTTTTTTTGTGGGGAGCTCTCAAGTAAATATTGGTACATTAATAAAAATACCTTCGGGACCCTGGGTGACTCAGTTAATCAACCAACTTTCGATCTCAGGTCAGATCTTGAGCTCAGTGTTGTGAGTCCAAGCCCAGGCTGGGCTCCACGCTGCATGTGAAGCCTACTTAAAAAACAAAACAAAACAAAACAATCCCCAAATCCAGAAATACTTCGAATCATCTAATGGCCTTTTCAGATATAAACATACATATAGGTAGTATATTAATAATTTTATTATCCTTGAACACATAGTAAGAGGCAGAAAAAGTATACGTCCCTTCTCAGAAAATGAAGTTACCTGCTAAATTTTATAATAAGTTTGGGACAATTATTTGGAACAAATGGCAAAGGTCCTCACATTTTTTATTTTGCATTTTAAATCTCCTGTGTGTATAACATTAACATCTGTCATAGTATCTACATATTAATGTTTCATGTTTGTAAACAGATAAGAAATAGTGTTTATATTCATCATTATTGACATATAATTACTATTTTACTTTCCTCATTGGTATATTTTGTTGTTTCCCTAAGAAGATGAAAACTTGCAGGAGTGGATTGCATCATCTACTTCCACGTACTCTCTGCTGCATTTAATATAGTGCTATGCCTCTAGTTGATACACACACTTATTCGCTAATAATCCATTATAGGCACATGATTAACATGCAGTAAATAGCTTAAAGGAACTTGGGGTGCCTGGATAGCACAGTCAGTTGAGCATCCAACTCTTGATTTCAGCTCAGGTCATGATCCCAGTGACGTGGGATGTGGCCCTGAGTTGGGCTTCTCAGTGAGCGTGAAGCCCCTTAAGATTCTTTTTTTCTCTTTCTCTCTCTCTCCCTCCCTCCCTCTCTCCATCCCTCTCTCCCACTCACTCTCTAAATCTCTCTCTAAAATAACAAAATTAAAAAAATTAGAAATTTTAAGTATTTAAGTAGTATAAAATACTAATGTAATTATTAGTTAATTCCATTAATTCACCTCCTCTGCTATAGCCAATGCCTGACTTATTAGTAAACTAAAGAGAATATGGTATCGTTTGAGAGTGGTACGCATTTTTTTTTCCTCACTACCAATGTTCAAAGATAACATAACGCACTTAATTGTTAAGATTTTGTCCTGACTAGTTATCCCAAAAAGAATATTTGCAAAGCATTTAATGCCTATATCTCATTGTCAGTGGACTTGAAGTATGATACATATGAAAAAAAGCAACTTTTTTTTTTTTTTACCTGAAAACAACACAACTTGCTATAACTTCTGATCCTCATGGAGAGTGGACACAAGTATGTCATTTTGTGGGTCTTCAGTCAGAGCAATTTACATTAGCCCACGTCTGCATGTAAAAGAGCAAATAGGGTTCCATGTATTGAATAAGGCAGGAGCTAGGGATGGGGGCAGGTGGGATGAAAAGAGGAACAGAACAGGATGAAAAGGGAACATTACAGCATCTTCCTGTGATTGCTGGAGAGGTGCCTTCTTCCTCTTTCTACGTCTCCGGGTTGTGACTGACAGGGTTTTAACTGTGTTACAAATGTTTTTAATCATGGCCATATTAAAGAATCTTGAAGATAAATGTTTCCTGGTTGGCTCTCAGGGATCAGTCTTGCTTGTGTATATTCATCATGTCTCCATGCCTTGGTAAGTCACAGTGTGTTAGCTTAGGAAAGAAGATAAGGAAAATACATTTGGGGTCAAATACAATGGTGATTTAGAAACACTTGCCTTATCATAGCTTTGACCTGGCGTGTCAGTGTACGAGGTTTCAAATTATTCACAGTCAAATATTTTAACTTGTGTGATTATTTTCACAAATCCTACAATATGGACTGTTTCCTCATTCTATTCTACATGAAAAACGAGTTTTCAAAATGTTCATATTTTTTGGTCTATGAAAGTCTGGACAGTCAGTGTTGAGTACTCTTACCACTGTCATTGCCTATTTAATTATCAAGTAGGACTTTTTTCTTCATATTGGAGCACTTAATAAATGGGCAAGATGATCTTAAAAATCGTTTAAAAAAAGATTCCAATGCGTATCTACCTTTCCTATATTACATTCAGCACAGACTTTAATGTTGAAAAACTTTTGACAATGTGATGATTTCCATTGTTCCAAAAAATTTAAATTAAGTGACTCATTGTAGTATTTTTAAAGTTCATTCTGATTATAAGATTATCTCTTTCTGTGAAATAAACTCAAGTATCATTAATATTCCTCCTGAAAGTACTTATTTTTTCCAACTTATTATGAATAAAGCATTTTGAATTATCTTTAAAAATTCATTTTAGCCCATTATCTCCTATTTCCTCTACCATTGGTTTTTATTTTATTTCAATTTAAAAATATTTTTATTTATTATTTTTCTTAATTTTTTTAATGTTTATTTATTTTTGAGAGACATAGAGACAGAGCATGAACAGGGGAAGGGCAGAGAGAGAGGGAGATACAGAATCTGAAGCAGGCTCCAGGCTCTGAGCCATAAGCACAGAGCCTGACGCAGGGCTCGAACTCATGAACCATGAGATCATGACCTGATCTGAAGTCGGCCGCTTAACCGACTGAGCCACCCAGGCACCCCTAAAAATATTTTTAATGTTTATTTTTGAGAGAAAGAGACAGAGTGCGAGCATGGGAGGGGCAGAGAGGGAAGGAGACACAGAATCGGAAGCAGGCTCCAGGCTCCCAGCTGTCAGCACAGAGTCCAACGTGGGGCTCAACTCATGAACCATGAGATCATGACCTGAGCTGAAGTTGGATGCGTAAGCAACTAAGCCAACCAGGTGCCCCATCCTCTACCATTGACTTTTAGTTACAGTCTTACTTCCTAAAGTCTAACATGTAATAATGCCAGAATATCATGTTTAATATCTGTGGTAAGCTCAAGGATATATTTTACACAGAAATGGATTTTTGTCTTTGTTGGGAATGACTTCTCTACAGTTTTAATCAAATCCGACTCAAAGAATAGAATCTCCCTGATGATTAGGTAATACAGTCATGAAGAGTGACAGTCCATCTGCAGGAAATGTAATATGAATTTCATTTACATCTTCATCCAGCCACTCAAACTGTGCAGAGTAATGGTAAGATAATTTAAAGAGCCAAGGATTTAAAGTTTTCAAAAATAAGTTAACTGAAGAGAGTCATTCACTTAGGTATTTAAAAACAAAATCATTACACTTAGATTTTAGAACCCTCCTGAATATTAGTTGTAAAGAAAAAGGCTTTAGGAAAACAAAGCATTATTATTATTATTTCCACTGTAAAAATGCCAAATCTAAAGATATATTCACATAATCCAAGCAGCATTTCACTGAATGAACAAAGACAATAGTGTCCTGGCATTTCTCTTTGGTAGAAGTCCTTTCCACTACTTGGGCAAATGTATCATATTTTGAAAGGCCAGATCCTGAGGAGAGAATAAAGCAATATAACATTACAAGGAAGAGACTTTTTCTCATGCTGTTATTAACATCCATCAAAAAAGTGTCTTTTTAAATACTACTTTGAAACTGACTCCTTCCCATCTAACAAAATTACTTATGACTTCATTCATGAAAACAGGCTTTTGGTTTCCCGTCAATACGTGGCAACCTGTTTTTGCCAACCCAACCAACAAGTCAGTCTATTTTACATCTGATATAAAACGCAGTTTCAGCCAGTGAAATCATTTATAGGAATAAAGCAAGAGAAGGAAGCTTAACGTGGACAGAGGCTAACTATGTTTAATCCATTCTGTATACTGGGCCATCCCAATGGAATCAGACACAAGTATTTCCCTAACTAATCCCTCCTTCACCATTTTGAATGGAGCTATGAAGTATGTTTATTATGAACTTTTGAACTGTCTGAACTGATTCTATCCACTGAAATATTGCCCTGAAAATGCTCTATTCAGCTAGTAATATGACAGTAAAAGCTGTGCTCTGTATCATTCAGCTGGAAGGTATTACTTTGAGAATTACCTTTACTGGCATTACACTGGGTTCCTTGAAAATAGGTAAGCTGCATGGTGAATAATTAATATTGGCAGAGTCATTATAAACCTCTGTAGATAGACTCTCACATACTCTACTGCGGTACATCCCAAGTACAAAGCAGCTTTGATTTTAATTCATTGTCCATCCCAGATTTGTTTTTCTTTTACTAGCCTGCCCTCTATGCAAGACATCATATAAATAAAATTACTGTTTCTGGCTTGAATCATCACTAGACTTGAGTTAGTGGTTTCATGAAAGGCTAATTTAAACAACAGCAGGGCCACTGCCTTATATAGAAGACGACCATCCTTGGCAGTAATGCTCTGTCCAATTAGAATGAATCATATTCACATTATATGTAAAATATATCATCCTAAGGTAAACTAAGAATTTGCTCTCATAGAGTCAAGAATGAAAGAGAGATTCAAAGGTCATTAGCCTGTCTTCTGGCTTTCTGAGGGCTACAATTAAAAAGTCCTCAAGAATTATCTGCCAAGTCCTTAAAATTATTCAGACAAGTAGGCACCACGGTCTCCTTCTGTAAGTCATTACCAGGTCTGCCAGCCTTTATAGTCAGTAAGGTCTGCTTGCTATTTAACCCAGCCCTGAAAATAGTCTCTGGCCCAAGTACAGTGGTTCCAGAAAAAGATAGGCAGTGAATCTAATTTTAAAAATGGGATGGGAATAAAACAATTTAATTTTTTCTCTCTCTGCTTTCCAGGACTTTTCCTTTTGGTTTTCTTAGTAATCGGCCTTTTTGAAAAGCCTTAGCCTTTTAAACTGGTGGGACAGACTCTAATATTACAAGGTGGAACTTTGGCTGGACCTAACCGTGTCCCAAATTAAAGTATATTCCCCGAAGAAAAGTTTATAGAGAAGAGTAGCCACAGCCTGTAACATAAACCCCTGTTCTATCTCCCAGATACAGCACAATAATAATAATTTACATTTACCGAGAGTTTACTATGTATTAAACGTCGATTTAAGACCCTCCAATGTATTCAATGCTCACAGCCCCCTATGAGATTATTCTTCCCGTTTGACAAGTGAAAGCATGAGGTTCTGAGGAGGTCAGCAACGAAGGTCAGTGGGTGCTTAAATCACCCAGTGTTCAGTAGCAGAACTTGGGTTTGAACTCAGGCATGGTGGAGTCAAAATCTGTATTTAACTCTAACAAAGTAAATACCATTTGATAATTAAGAAATTATATATTTCTAAGCTTTTGGGTGAAAAACTGAGATAAAAAGCATAGAGCAAAAGTGGAGAGCATTATAGTAAATATTAGGAATTTGTGAAGATAAATAATTGATTGTCTCCATATTTTTTTTTTTTTACTTTATTTTGATAGAGAGAAAGAGAAAGAGAGAGAGAGAGGAAACAAGGGAGAGGCAGAAATAGAGGAAGAGAGAGAATCTCAAGCAGGCTCTGTGCTGTCAGCATGAAGCCCAGCTTGGGGCTCAAGATCTCGAACTGTGAGATCATGACCTAAGCCAAAATCAAGAGTCAGACACTCAACCAACTGAGCCACTCAGGCGCCCCTGATTGTCTCCATATTTCTAGGAGAATTATGATCGATCTTTTGAGCTGGTGGGAGGCACTTGTCCTGTAGAGTCAGGAGAATTCTAAGGAATGGTTCTGGCAAACTGTAACTTGCCATTTACTTTAGAACAAATCCTGGGCTATATAAGTGATTGGAATGGTCTGTTTCGAGGTAAGATATTTAAACGTGATAATGAAACTTTTCGTGGTGCCAAGAAGGAATATTCCAACAGGGAAAGACTCATTCTCGAATTTAATAATCTGTCTACTCCCTAATCCCATCAATGGGTTACTTTACAATGTTTCCAAATATTTTTGCTTATCTATTTGTTTCTCAAGTCAGCAGTCTTTTCCTTAATTTAACAAGATATGATTTCAAACCTCCATCTTCCTGACACCTCTGACCCTCCATCTTCTCCTTGAATATTGGTGATAGCTAGCTATCGATCTCAACTTTAATGAGGACAGGATGATGTAAAATTGCATTCTTCTCTTCTCCACCACAGAAATGACAAACATGCTCAACTTTTCTGACTTTTACGCCTTTCCAAGACTTGTCCTTCCACTTGTCCTAGGAACCATGTTCTGTAGATTACTCCCTCTTTTTCTTTTCCTCCCTCTGCTTCTTTTTCCTCTGTGTTAATCTATATATATGACTGTCTCTCTTATCCTATAACTAAATAAACTAATAAAAATAACATTATCCTTTGATCTACTGTCTACCTCCAGTCACTTTTCTATTTCTCTCATTGCATGTAAATTTCACAAATGAGTTGTCTACCTACTTTCTTAGCTTGTTAACCTCCTAAAGCATTTCTCCTTTAATGCTCTCTGATTTCTGTCCCACTGTTTCATTAATGTTTCTATTGTCAAAGATACCACCTCTGCCGTACAAAATGCAGTGAATACTTCTCAGTCTCTTTGGCATTATTTACTACTGTTGAGTATGCCCTTCATGAAACACTCTACTCTCTGGACTGTCATGACACCACACTGGCTTGGTTTGCTTCTTTCTTTTCATCTCACCCGGTGTCCTTTCATGTTCTTCCACTTGAAATACAATTTATCTTCCATTCTCTTCTCTCTCGTTGGGGGGAGGTGTGCAGAATTCCCCCTGAAAAACTGCATCCAACTTCATGACTCTAATTCCCAACTGTATGCTAATGATTTCCAAATAAATAATTCCAACCAGATACTTCTCATTAGCATCAGATATACTCATATACTCATCCAACTTCCCAGAGGATACCATGTGCTATTCTGTCCAACTCCTAAAATTTAACGCACAACAAAACGGACTCACTTGTTTTTCTCTGCAATTCTCTTTTTGTTTTCTACCTCATCCAATAGCAAATCCTTTACTCAATTCCCAACCATAAACTCCGGTATTATTCTTGATTTCCCTCTTTTTCATCCCTCATAACCATTCAGTCTCCATGTCCTGGATGTTAGTCTCTTATGAATCTTTCAACCAGTCAGTTTTTCACCATAGCTGTGACTGACTCAAGCTACCAGCATCTCTCACCTGGATTCCTGCAACAGTATCCTCATTCGTTTCTCAACCTTTAATGTTGCCCCATAACATTTCCTGGATCATATCCTTCCAATAGGCATACCTGATCATATCATGCTTCTGCTTAACATTCTTCAATGACAACCATTGTTTTTACTAAGCCCCAAATTAACAGAATTTACAGACACCCTCGATCAAGCCTTTCCTCAGTTCTCTAGGCCTTGCCTTGTGACAAATTAAAGTGTTTTCAATTTCTCGAACACATCATATTTCTGTGAGCTCTGGGCTTTCCATTCATTGTTTTCTTGATAGCCAACATGCATTTCTCAAACATTCTTTGACTTTTTTTAAAGTTAATTTATTTTGAGAGCTCACACATGATAGCAGGGGTGGGGCAGAGAGAGAGAGAGGGAGAGAGAGAATCTCAAGCAGGCTCTATGTTGTCAGCCAGAGCCAGACTTGGGGCTTGATCCCACAAACTGAGATCATGACCTGAGCAGAAATCAAATGTCAGATGCTCAACCGACTGAGCCGCACAGGTGCCACTTTTTTGACTCTCTTTTACAAATTGTATAGATCAATTTTCCTTGTGATACTTTAAAACAATTTTTTTAATGTTTGGTTATTTTTGAGTGAGAGAGAGAGACAAAATGTGAGTGGGAGAGGGGCAGACAGAGAGGGAGACACAGAATCTGAAGCAGGCTCCAGCCTCTGAGCTGTCAGTACAGAGCTGGAAGTGGGGTCCGACTCCACCAACTGTGAGATCATGACCTGAGTCGAAGTCCAACACTTAACCCACTGAGCCACCCAGGCAACCCCCTTGTGATACTTTTCCTTAAATATTAAATCTGGGTTAGGCATTGTTGGTATGGGTTTTCAATAGCATTCAGGCCTTCCCTGTCAGAATTCCCCTCCCACTACACACACTATTTATAATCATGCCATTTTAAATTACAAGCTTAATGAAGACAAGACACATCTGGGTTCTTTGTAATAAGTATAGGGGCTTATACACTTTCAGGCAATCTGTACTTAAATCTACTTGTTGAATACAAAACTAGACAATAAAATCAACTTCATCCTTGGACAAAAAAATTTATTATAGGAAATATGTGTATGTATTGCTATGTATGTATATTTTAATTTAGTGATACTTTGCAATACAATATGTGGATTTGAACTATTGTAACTATTGTCATTGAAACGCTACATTTGTGCCATCATAATATTTCTCATCCTGTGATATTGAAGTTTAAATCTTCCCAAGGTTGAGGTGGGAATTTTTCAGGAATCATTTAATTTTGGATATTTGGGGTCTCTGCAATATGCGGCTAGGTCTCCGGAAGAGCAACAATAAGGTAGTTTGGGTGCTACCCATTCACTTCCTTTCTCCAGGGAACAAAAAAGAGTCAGATGATGTGGTCTGTTTGGTCTGCTGCCTCTCTGGATAAACAGATCAATGATATTTACTCAGAAGGGAATTTATATCTGAAATACCTTCTGCAGGATTTCTCAGGGCAAAGAATTACCTATAGGAAATTGAGTCCAGAATTCGGAAGACCTATATCCCTGGAGAATGTCGTGTAAGCCATGTAGTTCTTTGGAGGATAAAATGAAGATGTTTCCTAACTGAAACCTTAATGAAACACCCCTGGTTGTGTGAAGAGCCCAAGAATCTCATTTAGAAACCACATCTTTTCTGGGCCAAAAGAACACATCTGATGCAGGACAAAAGGGCCTGAGCAAGTGCTCTCAATGTCCTAAACCTCTCTCTGTGCTTCTGAGCATTTTTATATCATTCCATATGGAATAAGATCTCTTATTCTTGTAAGTCTGATAGGACCATCTGATCCTATGTGGTAGTTTGGATTCAATACTACTTTAGAATAACTTAGCAGTTTTCTGTTGATATTTATAATATAGTATATGACTTTGTCAAGGTCAAAGTTGGATTTATGATTCTCTCTCAATTTCCTGAGGTAGAAATTTTTAGTTTTTCCATTTGCTAATAAAATATTTGAAGGAAAATTCAAGCTCAGCTCTACAATTTGCTTGTAACCCCAACAATTATATTGCGCATTTTAAGCAGATTTAAATTGTATTAAGTTTTATATCAAAAAGCATACATATTCTTTCAGAGAACAGTGCTAAGGACAAAAGTGAGTAATTGTTGAACTGCGGATTACAGATGGATAATTTCATTAGATATTTTAATTGAATATCTGTGAATAAAGTCCATTACACATTGCACTTGGCCCTATAGTATCAAAAAACTAAGTATCCACTTATTACAAATGGGCTGTGGTGACATTAGCTGTTCTGGGAGTTCCTGGAAATATGGTTATTCTATCTACGTCTTAAAGGGAACAATTGATATTTATTGCCGCCGAGGCTCTGATGAGTGGTTAGAGGAAGGGATAAAAGAGGGGGAGCAGGAGCGAGTTATGAGAACAAGATGTATTGCCATGTTTGCAGCAAAGGCAGATTGAACACAATGAGTCTCAGAAGATAGCATATAAATCAGGATATTCTGACATAACAATATAGGAGAGATCTTTTAATGGAACTGATTTCATAGTCTTGGTGAGTCATAAAAAGTCTATTTGAAAAACTGCAATAATAATTAGACATCTGCCAAGTTTTCAGGATCAGCGTTTGCTGGAGGACTGAAAACTTTCCGGAAATGTGTTTTATAAAGACATTTTCTGAGCTAATCACAAAAGTTCTTTTTTTTTTTTTTTTTTTTTTCACTAGAGTGTCCTGTGTAAGCCCTTTAAACAAAAAATATTAACACTCCGAGAAGGAAGGGGAAATGTGGCATGGCTCCCTCTTGGAATTTGTGCTCAGTGAAGGAAGCCAGGAGAGATTTTAACGCTATTGAAATGAACAAAACGAATAGGCAACCAACGGAATGGGAAAAGATCATTGCAAATGACATATCGGATAAAGGACTAATATCCAAAATTTATAAAGAACTTACCAAACTCCAAACCCGAAAAACAAACAACCCAGTGAAGAAATGGGCGGAAGATATGAATAGACACTTCTCCAAAGGGGACATTCAGATGGCCAACAGACACATGAAACGATGCTCAATGTCACTCATCATCAGGGAAATACAAATCAAAACTACACTGAGATACCACCTCACACCAGTCAGAGTGGCTAAAATGAACAAATCAGGAAACTATAGATGCTGGCGAGGATGTGGAGAAGTAGGCACCCTCCTACACTGTTGGTGGGAATGCAAACTGGTGCAGCCACTCTGGAAAACGGTGTGGAGGTTCCTCAAAAAAATGAAAATAGAGCTACCCTATGACCCAGCAATAGCCCTGCTAGGAATCTACCCAAGAGACACAGGAATGCTGATGCATAGGAGCACGTGTACCCCAATGTTCATAGCAGCACTTTCGACAATAGCCAAATCATGGAAAGAGACCAAGTGCCCATCAACTGACGAATGGATAAAGAAGTTATGGTACTTATATACAATGGACTACTACGTGGCAATGAGAAAAAATGAAATCTGGCCATGTGTAGCAACATGGATGGAACTGGAGGGTATTATGTTAAGTGAAATAAGTCAGTCAGAAAAAGACAGATACCATATGTTTCCACGAATAGGTGGACTTTGTGAAACTAAACAAAAAACAGGGGGAGGGGAAGAGGGGAAAGAAAAAAAAGACACAGAGAGGGAGGGAGATAAAACATAAGAGACTCTCAAAGACTAAGAAAAAACTGAGGGTGAGGGGGATGAGGGAGGGGGGAGAGGGGGTGATGGGCATTAAAAAGGGCACATGTTGGGATGAACACTGGGTGTTATATGTAAACCAATTTGAAAATAAACTATTATAATAAAAAAAAAAAAAAATAAAATAGCCAAATTACTACAAGCACTTGAAAGTTCGTGTGCTACCTCCAAAATTGTGCTTTGTAACAACCAAATTGGAATTTGAATCTTGCAGAAATACCTTCTAAGAAATTAGCAAGCAAGGGTGGAAAGAAACATATTTGCTCAATTCAACACAACCCAGAAAAATTTATGTTAAATACATTAAATTTTGAGAAGTGTGAAAATTCCTTTTTTGACATCCCATCATAACTTTTTTATTCATTGTTTTCTAAAAAAATGAATAAATTGGACTTTTCTAAATCATACTTAAGGAACGATCTCATGAATTCGAGGCCTGTGAAGGAATTTTCTTTCCTTGCCCACTCACAAGCAATTACCATTTTATTTTAGTAGCATGTTTTGATTTGTTTGTATGTGTGTGTACAGCACATTCAGAGGTGGTAAAAGACAGGTCTTATAATAGTTTATGAAAATCCCATGAATTTAAGAACACTACCTCCAACCAAAATGCGAAACAAATGTGTAAACTGGTATGTTTGGGCTATAAATAAATTCTGAACTGCTTCTTGAGCACAGTATAGCTGTTGAGTTCATACTCTTTCTTCTGTAACCTCAGTCTGAAAGAGAAAGTCTGAAATGTGAGCCATTTTATCCTCTCAGAATGAGGTCCAGGCAAGTAACCGAAATGAGGGAAGGGGCCAGATGACAGGCGAAAGAAACAGCCCCAAATAATACCTAAATGATGCAGTCTCTACTCATCTCAGCTGATGGTGGGCATGCAGGTGGATACAGGCCCCAACAGGATAGAATCTTCCATTGCAAGAACATTTCTAAGTCACTACTGATAAGTGAAGGTTCTCAGTTTTAAACACTGACCGGATAAATCCTGAATGTAGATTATTTGTGGTGCAATAACTGCCAGTTTCCCCATAGTCAATTCTACATCCCTTGCAAACTGAAAACAACAACAACAAACCTGAAATGTATAAACCGAAGTTAATTAGATTATCTTCTTGAAGTAACATCTTCCCTGAACTCTATTTAATGTTGTATATTTAGGTCTCATTGAGAATTGATACATGAAACAACACTATAAAGAAATATACCTGAATATGCCATAAAACTTGTCAATAGACATGGTCTATTAGGTGCTAAATGTTACTCATATAAGGATTCATAAAACACACTTATTTTAGAATTCAATACCACTAAATTTTTTTAAGATAATGAAAATTACATAATATATAATATCCTTTAAGAAGAAGGAAACAGGGGCACTTGGGTGGCTCATTCGGTTAAGGGTCTGATTTCGGGTCAGATTTTGATCTCGTGGTTCTTGAGTTCGAGCTCCACATGGAACTCTGTGCTGACAGCTCAGAGCCTGGAGCCTGCTTCAGATTCTATGTCTCTCTTTCTCTGCCCCTTCCCCACTTGTGCTCTGTCTCCCTGTCTCTCAAAAATAAATAAACATTAAAAAAAACTAAAAAAAAAAAAAAGAATGAGGAAATAAGTAAGGAAGTGCACTTAAAATTCAGTCTCAATCATGGTAATTGTATGACTTCAAGAGAGGAATCTTTTGTATTCATCTTCTGTATAGAATTTCAGATTTCCTACTCTCTCTTAAAAGCTTTGTGTGTATAGTTATGCATGTGTATATATATATATATGTACATATATGTATGTATATACATACATAGTATACAGATGCAAGTGTGTATGTGTTTGTGAATTTTAAGTATTGTTTAAGCACCTTCATTTGAAAGGTGAGATACAATTTTAAATAAAAATTTCTAAGAAACACTTTGGAGATTTCTAAAAAGCAATTTGGAATTTTGATACTTTATCAAAATCTTAAAACATTTGGATAAGAACCTAAATGGTGATAAAATCGGAAAGTGGAAAATGTTCTTTAAGAACTCTTCCTTTTCTTAACTAATCTACTCTAGTTTATTGAGAGTTGATAATGGTTTAATATTCTTCCTCTGGAAAAGTCTTATATTTTAATAAGTATATTTACCTCAAAACCTGAAGAAATATGAAACAAAGGTAGTAGTATATACTATTACAGAAGATATATGAAATGCTTGCAGATGTATAAACATCGGCTTTACTCTGTGTTCTTACTATGTAGCTTCCTTTAGATAGATCAGCATATATTTAGGAAAATTATATTTATTATTGAAGATAATTAGGCAACTTTAGCCAGAAAATAAATATCTTAAGTAAATTTTGCAATTCTTTGATTGCATTTGTTTTAAAATGATATTTTTTGGAGGCACCTGGGTGGCTCAGTCAGTTAGGTGTCCAAGTCCTGATTTCAGGTCATGATCTCATGGTTGTGGGACTGAGCCCCACATCGGGCTCAAGTGTGGACTTTGCTTAAGATTCTCTTTCTCCTTCTTTCTCTGCCCCTCCCTTGCTCTCCTCTCTCTCTCTCTCTCTCTCCTGTCCCCCTCATTCCCCCCCCAAATAAAAATATAATGAGAGTTTTTTTCTTTACTTAAATTCGCTGGGTAAAACTTTTTCCCCAGGATTATATTTTTGGGGTGGGGTACAACTTTGTGTGTATTACAGGTACACTGAAACTTTGTGTTTGAGAACCGTTTCACCACCTTTTTAATCTTTGTATCCTTTGTACCCTAAGGACAATAACAGGGATTGTATGTTTTCTATAAAGGCTCATTGAACTTTGTTAAAGGTATACCATATTTAAATAATTTCAAAAACGACAGTGACATCCAAAATATTTTATGCATTACTGTATACTTATGAACCAATTCCAATATAATTTTACTGATAAAGCTTATTTCACAATAGAAACAAGGTTTCTAAATGATTATTGAGTAATTTCCCCCTTCCTATATTTTGATGACGATCAATGGAATTAGATAAATAAACATTGTATTACATTTTCACATTTAATAAGATGAATATTGGTTAACTACTGAGATGTCCATAAGCCTAATGAGAACGCTATAAACTGGTCTTGAAGACTATTAAAAACATGGACATTTCCAAGTTCGGGTCCAGGTATACATATTTAAGTACTTTCTATTTATGTTACAAATTATTGCATGTGCTTCTCCTGTGATCACTCTAATTGTCCGACTTCTCATTGACTCTAGAAGGAACATTTTCTTTCAGTGATTCTGAGAAAATGTTTTTCCTAGTAACACTAATCTAGCCCGTTAAGATAGGGCTTTTAACCACCCCCCCTCAAAAGAGGATTTATGTTCTCTATGTAAGGTTTTATCCCTGTCCTGAGTGAATAATGGATTAAAATATGGAATTGCCAGTCTGCCTTCCTTCTTCCCCTCCCCAGTTACTAATCTTCACAGGAGGAAGATATATACTCTAGGAAAGAAAAACTCAGTAGTCACAACTTTGCATTACTTCTCAGAAAGTGAAGGTAAATTATATTTTTAGATCTCCGAATGGCTGCAAATCGAGTATTCCTAGGAATTGGTAGAGTGCATACTAATTAATTTATCCCAAATGCTACTCGTAATTAAGGCCAGTTCAGAGGAAGACCCTCTCTTCATAAAAATTTTGCATTGTTCTTTCATCAGTTTGCCTTGCTGTACGCCCTTATCTTCACACATTATTTGTAAAGAACATTGCTCTTTCTGTTCTCCATTTAATTCTGTGTTTCTCTGCCAAGTCTCATCTAAGCATCTGACACGTAACAAGCAGCTACATAATTGTGAGGACTAATAGCTAATGAATAATTACTTTTTCTCTTCATTCGGTCTAAAGGACATTTCTGTGGTAAATATGTTACTCTTGTCAGAATGTAATAACATAGTGTGGGGGGAAGAGAACCAAGTCTACGAATTCATTAATATCTAGGGATTATTCGCCAGTCAGACCGAATTAAGAGCTGGATGAGGAGTTTTGAATTTGGTGTCTGTTTAGGATTCTTCACTGTACAGTTCTGCCAAACATATACAAAATGTTCACATTGCCATGTGCCGTGGTGAAAAAGTCCATTTGTTCACCAAAGATACGTATTTTATTTTCGTTTTAGCTTTGCTACTATTTGCATATTATCTTTGAGTCTTTGAAGAAGTCACTTGACCTCCGTAAGCTTTTGCTTCCTCAGTCATGGAGCCTTCTTTTGCATGGAATCCGCAGGAGATTCAAATACAATGATATATATAAAATTATGTTGTAACCAAAAAAAAAAAAATAACATATAAATGTCAGGGCTTTTTCCATTGTTGCTATTTATTGGATTCTCTGAACATTCTGTGAGATAATCAAGGCAGGTTCATTCATCTATTAAATAACTATTAGTCCCGGCAGTGTTGTTCTCAGTGCTGGTCATTCAGTGGTGATTAAATTAAGTAGGGGCTTCTGCCTCCCTAGAACCTCCATCCTACTATCAGAAATGGAGAATATTAGTTATACCTATCCTAAGTGATGGTCATTTCTATACACCGTATAGTCCCCTATACACCGATGATGAGAGTAAGACAGGGTGATGGGTTCATGACTGTTTAAGATGTGAATTCAGAATGTTCACTCTGAAGAGTAGACATGAACTGAGATTTGAGTAATGAACAGGAGCCAGTTACTTGAGGAACTGCAATAAGAATATTCCATATTCCATATTAAGGCTGAGTGATCAAGGAATAGGAAGAAGGCCTCAGGAGCTGAGCACAGTGAGTTGGGGTGAGGATGGCAGAAAATCTTCCTCTGTGGACTGTTCCTTGCAGCCCATCCTGGACTTTCTTGAGCAGCCCTGCTATGCATTCCCACCATGGCCCCTGTTTCCTTCATCGTATCACACTTGCACGTCAGTGTTTTTTTCTCATTCATGGAAGTTTTATTTTACCTTCATAAGAAATATTGTAATTGTTTAACTGTCTGGTACTTTCATTTGACTCTGAGCTGGGAGAAAAGCCAGGAATATTTTTTTTTCTTGCTCATCATTGTATCCCTAGCACCCAGAATAACTTAGTCCCTAGTGGATGCAGAAAATTATTTGACGAAATGGAAAAATTATGCAATTGCTGATGAAGTATTTTCCAGGTCAGCTAAATTCATTGTCTGTAGAATTTAGTTCAGTATTCTTTCCGCTATTTCTTACCACCTTCATTTGGCGGAAGTGATCTCTACCTTAAAGGTCTGGCAAAGATCTTCTATTTTCTAATTTAATATAGTTTGTGAGGATATACAATTATTAGTGAAATGCCTGAATTAAAGGAAAAGGTTAATTCCAATTAGGGGGGCATTGGAGGAGAACTTCTGTAGGATGAAATAAGAGAGATGTATAGGCTTTGTATGAATTAACATTTATTATTAACAGTGGATATTTCTACGTGTTATATAAGTTAAAGTATACCACATCCCTTCCTGGTAGGTATGCCCATTTTAAAACAAGGACCAGAGTGTTTGAATTACTCTTTCAAAATCATAAAGCTATAAGTTGCCCATGTAAGGTTTCATATCCAGGTTATTTTTACCCACTTGCTATGCTGTACTTTGTATTTGAATAATACTCTATGTTGCTACTGGACTGTTATCAAAAAGTCACATGTTTTTGTGTCTTTTTTTTTTAAAGATTAACAGATGTGTAGCTGTTGATTTATTCACTTCCACTCTCTTGCTAGGTTGTCTGTTTACCTTTTGAAATGCATGTGGCAAGATGAACATGTGTCCAGAGAACATTGGGGGGCTTCTAGCCATATATGTAAATAAACATCAGTGGAAATTGGCCCTATGATGTTAGATTTAGTAACATCAAGATGAATCTCTCATTAAAGAAAACATGACAGATTTAAAGTGCATATAAATGGAGATAAAAACTTGATTCTTGTAATTCTTGAAACAAATAAGAAAAGGTGCTGAGATTTTAGAAGAAATGCAGAAAGAAATCTCCTACTAATTTGTTTTCTGGTTGTTAGCAGGCCATCAGGTTAGTGCTAATCCTTTATAATATACCATAATGTAATTATCTAAATAATAATAATAATTCATTATTTTTAGCACTCGCCTTTTATTCCCTTTTTCAGGCATATTTATTATAACAAATTTGAATAAGTCAGAAAAAAAGCTTTTCTTGTTTCATGAACTCCAACTGTTTAATTAAAAATTGTTTCCACTTATGCAGTATCCTTACTTATAAAGAATTAATTCTCTGTGTAATAGTCCATGAGAAGAAGAAATTGATTTTAAGGCATAAGTCTTGATATTTGGAAAAACACAGATGTGAAGTTTAAAACTTTGATATATGATTAATATTATAGCTTATAGTAGGCTTTAGAAACTGTAAAGAAAAAGAGCAGATACAGTAGCTAACAATAACACTATGAAAACTTTTTAGCAAAACATTTAACATAACTGTTACCTTTCTTGATAATGTAATTTATTTAAGTATTATAGAATGATTACAATCTTGGTCTTTATAGTTTTTAGGCTAGTCATTTTATTAGAAAAGTTTAGTGGGATATTATGTATGAAATATAGTAACAATTCAGAATTATTGAAATTCTTTTGGAAAATAAAATTACTATAAATGACTAGAATTATGATTCAGTATAAAAAGTTCTTCTAAAAAGTTCTGCTAAAAATACTTTCAACCCAAAACTATGAATCACATATAATGAGGAAGGAGGAAAGATGAAAGTCTTAACCATCTTGCATTTGAGACAGAGAAATTATACAGTAAACATCAAAGAGATGGAAGCACACTTATTGAATGGGAATTTTCCAATTCATATCACTGATCATACTTCAAGAGAGAGCCACAAAGTATTTCCTCTAATTTAAATTATAGTCACAACTTATAAGCTATCTTCTTGATTTTGTTTAAAGTTAACTATAGGAGGAGGGGGAGAGGATGCCTGGAGAATTTTCATAACATCAAGAAAAAATTGTGCACTATAAGGCAGCAAAGAAGGTCTTTAACTTGCTTTGCAGCTAACTTCACAGACTTTCTGATTTTTCTATCATAAGGCCTGGATATTCTAAGTGATGTACCCTCTACCCAATAAACACATCTTTTTTTTCCTCATCTTCTCTGTGACAGTTTAGATGAGATAGAGTCATTACTTGAACTGAGAAAAGTCATCTTCCAAATTATTGAGCTTAGCTGTTTCAGGCTTTCTTGATTGGGTCCTGTTCTCAGACTTAACAATCTCACCAGCTCTTCTAGTCCATCTTGCCTCTTGTCTCTGTTTTGGTATCTTACCTGAAACCACAGTTAAAGGCCAGAGATATTCTCTCTGTCAGTATCAGACCTTCAGATCTTCACTGACTGACCAACTGCACCTGTGAGGATTAATTTTATATGTCACCTTGCCTCAGCTAAGGGATACCCAGATAGCTGGTCAGACATTATTTTTAGATGTCTTTGCAAGGGTATTTCCAAAAGAGATTAGCATTTGAATCAGTAGACTGGGTAAAGAAAATTGCCCTGCTTAACGCAGATGGACCTTATCCAAACTGTTCAGGGCCAGAATAGAACAAAAAATAGAAGAGTGAATTTGCTTTATTTGGTTAGGCTGGGACATCCAACTTCTCCTGCCGCTGGACATCAGTGCTCTTTGGACTTGGATTGGGATTTTTATCTTTGGTTTGCCTGGTTCTCAGGCCTTCAGACCTAGAGTGAGGTGCATCACTGGCTTTCTTGGTTTTCTTGCTTGCAGACATTATTTCCTGAGACTTCTTGGTTCTAGTATCATGTGAGGCAATTCTTATAATAAATCTAATATATATAACTACATCTATCTGTGTATATCCTATTGGTTCTGTTTCTCTAGAGAACCCTGATGGATTCAGCATCCATATACAATCATGCGTTCTTCCCCAAGAGAGAGGCCGGGCAAAGGAGACTGTTGTGTTACTGTGCAGTGGCAATTACATGCTGGCAAATGTTTAATAAATTGATATCTAAAATCCAAGTCTTGATTTCTAGTATTTTCCAGTTTCTATGGTGTAAATAGTCTCACCATAACTGATTTCAGACATTATTTAATGGAGAATTGTTAGAGATATGCAGGAGTCCTACATTATATTTTATTTCCTCTCTACAGACATAACAGCTGTAAATAAACTCAAGACTGTAAGAAATAGTAGAAGGTAGCAAAGTAGGAGGTCGTGAGGTATGGATACTTATTACATTTATTTTATTTTTTTTTTAAATTTTTTTTAGCGTTTTTATTTTATTTTTGAGGGACATAGAGACAGAGCATGAGCAAGAGAAGGGCAGAGAGAGAGGGAGATACAGAATCCGAAGCAGGCTCCAGGCTCTGAGCCGTCAGCACAGAGCCCGATGCAGGGCTCAAACTCACAGACCATGAGATCATGACCTGAGCTGAAGTAGGCCGCTTAACCGACCGAGCCACCCAGGTGCCTCTACATTTATTTTAAAAATAATTTATTTAGGGGAGCCTGGGTGGTTCAATTGGTTGAGTATATAACTCTTGGTTTTGACTCAGGTCACAATCTCATGTTTTGTGAGTTCTAGTTCCATATTGGGCTCTGTGCTACTAGTGTGGAACCTGCTTGGGATCCTCTTTCTCCATCTCTTTCTGCCCCTCCCCTACTCTCTCTCTCCAAAAATAAATAAAAAATATTTAAAAAATTTACTTAAGTTTATGTAAGTTTTCTTACAGCAAATCCTTGGTTTGCAAGTATATCAAAGTGAACTTCAAGAACCATTGGCTCAGTTGTGATCACGTGATATTTGGCATCACATATTACTTGTTTTGCAAGACATCACTTGTTTATCAGGTTAAATTTTTAAAGAAATATTTACTTGTCTTGCAGAATACTCACAGAACAAGTTACTCACAATCCAAGGTTTTAGTGATTTTTGATTTTTAATAATTGCTTTGTTAAAAACAGGTGGCACAACTCCTGAAAATTTAATAAACTGCTCTCATAAACTATTACCAACATGCTCCAGCACACAACTAGGGGAGGGGAGAATAGTAAGGTTGTTGTCTTAATCTGGACACAGAGCATTGAGAACATAAATCATAAGATTGACTAAAGAAAGGAAATGGGGGAAAGTTCAGGAGATGTTGCAAAGGAGGAGCAAGAAACCACTCCAGGGAATGGAGGTGTCTGAGAGAAAGTAGCATATTTTGAGAGATGGTAAAATATAATCAGTTTTTTTATATGTTTATTTAATTTTGAGAGAGAGAGAGAGAAAGAGATGGAACACAAGTTGGGGAGGGGCAGATAGAGGGAGACACAGAATCGGAAGCAGGCTCCAGGCTCTGAGCTGTCAGCACAGAGCCCAATGTGAGGCTCTAATCCATGAACCATGAGATTATGACCTGAGCTGAAATAGGATGCTTAACCGACTGAGTCACCCAGGTGACCCAATTTTTAAAAACAATGTTTTCTAAATGTTTATTTACTTTTGAGAGAGAAGAGATGGTAAAGTATAATCAAATGCAAAGAGGAGATTTGGGATTGGGAGTAAAGTTGGAAGCTCCATTTGGTTTGGATAAAAGTGCTGTTAAATTTCTAAGAGTTTTGGCAGATGAACATACAGTTGAAGATGGTGGTTTAAAGAGGGACTCGAAACTAAGCATTTAACCATATTGGAAGTCAAGATTCTGAGAAGGGAGTTAGTAAATATAGACCAGTCTTTCAGAACAATGCATGTGTTTAAATAGAGGAGAGGTGTGAATTTAAGAAAAAAAATAAAGCGTGTGTGTGGAGCAATAGACCAGTATAGGAAGTGATGTTAAGGTACTACTCTTGTAGAGTGGTGTGATTTACTGTATACTGAATCTAATTTTTCTCTTAAGAACTCAAGAGATAAAAATCAGTGCTAAAATGAGCTCTTTTGAATGTGATGTTGTACCATTTGAAAATGCAATAACTAATAGGAATTTCTTATTAAAAAGTACAAGATTAATGCCTAAGAGAGATTGGAAAAGCAGGCTCAATGAGCACAATTTTTTTTCTCTTCTTTTTCCTTTATACTTAAAAATATATATATATATATATCTCATTAGGCTCACCAGGTTAACGTGGGCTCAATGGAATTTACTGGCCGTTAATTCATATTCTGTTCAGTATTATAATATTTCTTTCTGAAGAGAGTCCTGATATTTTAGCTGGTTTTGAGATTTAAGAGAATTAAAAAAGAAGTCAGAGCTGCCGAGTCTTTTATTGGCCAGCACTTCAAAAGTAAAGTGCAATTTCTTTTGATACCCTATTGTTGAGGAGCCCTGGAGGCATGGTGTGTTGTGAGGTCATCTGTTTTTCTTCAAAGACTGATGCTCCCCATCTTCAAGTCTGAGCAAGAAAGTGATAGCAGGCTTGTTGTAAATTTACAGGTCAAAAGAAGCTCAGTGGCGTAAATTACATTACTTTGAAGCCTACATCTATTGCTGATCCCTTTGGAAATCTAATTTTACTCAATAAATCCCTTCCATCATACAAATATTATTTTCAAGAAAAAGATGACATGACTTTAGGAAACAGAAGTGTCCACAGTAGGATATAATGAAGAAAAAAGTTTAACTTTATTCTAACTCAGTGTTTAAGGGCATAAATCTCTGTTGGGATCACTAAATAATCCATACCCAAATGACTTAATAATTTTGTCCAACGTGAATACTGGAGTCCAGTACAGAGCAAGGGACTGTATATAGTTAGAGACTCCACATTAGAATGTGGAATAGAATTGGCTACTTAGCATTTAATATCAAGAAATTGTTGATTGAGATATTTGTATATACCCAGATCCTATTTTTTTCCTTTCTTTATACAATGATCATCATTTAAAAGTGGTGTGGTGCAGTTCTAACTGGTGTATATCTTAGTGGTGAGTGTGTTAAAAAAAAAAAAAAGAAGGGCAATTAACTTTGTTTTAATTTCTTATGTGGAGAGAGGTGGAAGAGTGTGTAGGCTACACTCTCAAAAGTCCCTCCTGGTAGTTCTTGCAAGCTGCAGGGAGGGACATAGCAGGAACGTCGAGAAGGTTAGGGAATATGGTAGGCAGCTTCTGAGAGGTGCTCCAGTGAGGCCCACCTTCTGATCTCCATGTCCATGTCAATCCCCTTGCCTTGACTGTGGGCTAGACCTGGTGATTTGCTTTTAATGAACATGATGTGGAAAAAATGATGTAACTTTAGAGACTAGATTCCAAAAGATTCTCCTTTCTGCCTTAGTATCCTCTTACTCCCTCATTTGCTTTCTATGACTGTTGCCAGCTGCTATATTCAAGCTGCCCTATTAAAAGGCTAATATGACAAGAAACTGAGGGCGGCCTCTGACTAACCTATGAGTGAGCTTGGAAGCATATCCTCTCCTAGTCAAGCCTTGAGATGACTGGAGCTTGGGTTGACATTAGTCTGTGAGAGACCCTGAGGCAAAAAAAATCCCATCTAAGTTACACCTAGATACCTTACCTAGAGAAATATTAAATAAACATCCTGAGAAACACTAAATGTTTTTTTTTAAGCAACTAAATTTGGTGCAATTTGTTACATACAATAGATAAGTAATATTGAGATGATTACTTTTTATTTGTTATGAATCTCATACTGGCACAAATAGATACCCACTAATTATATGTTAAACCAAATTAAGTCCACAGAATGACTGTATCATTCAGAGGCAAGGTGGGAAATAGATGGGACATCAAAGAGTTTACCTAAGAACACTTTAATGAAGGAACTATTTATAGTGGGGCGGGAATGATTATAACAAACAAAAGATAGTGAAACACTAAGAAACTGGCCTTAGTGGGAAGCTGTTAACACATATAGGTCTGAAGGGCCCAGGAAGGAGAATGGTGTTATTGGAGTCCAGAGATGGACTGAAGCTTTGGAAAACTGGCCTCCCTCTAGGAGCTTTTGGTTTGAATGAACCTCCCAGAGCAGCAACAAGATGGGAGAGGATGGGGGGAGAGAATCAATACATTGACCGCTTTCTTCCTGACTTTAGATCTTCTTTCTCCACCTCCCATTGGCCAGACTCAACCAGGCGCCATGGGGCAAGTAAGCCTGGAGGATATAGCCCTGAGGTCAGTCTGTCAGGGAAAAGAGACAGAAGAGAGAAGGTATGTTATAGATACAGCAGTGTGAAGAGAGATTGAACAGCATATGTGCTATTCACGATTGGAGATTCAGTGTAGACTAATAACAGGAAGATGGTGGTTGGTAAAGAGTTGGTAGAGCATATTTGAGGGAAATTGGATGCTACTTTTCAGGAAAACATATGGGCTCTTCATTCTGGGCACAAACTATGCTACTGTTGCTATCTTCTTTTACAGTTGGATATGCCATATTACAGAGTTCCGGCAGTGAAAAAAGAGTAAACTCAGATCGCTTCCAGATCTGAACCATATAAACCTTATCTGCTCTTATTTTATGCCCTTTTTACCTCTCGCTGTGTCCAATGGTGCTCCTTCAAGAATATTTTGCAATTTGACTGTTGAGGATGGTAGGCTGCTCTTAGAGGCACGGGTCCCTGAATGACTATAGGGAACTGAGCTAGCAACAGAAATCACGCAGCCACTCAAAATTGTTAAGAAAACATGAAATAGGTGATTATGTTTTAGACATTACATTTCTTGAGGGTTTTTTCCTCTTTTATCCTAGCTTATCTTTACTTACACAAGAGGATGGGCATAAAATGCTTGTTTTGTTTTGTTTTGTATTTATCAGGGCTCCCTATTATACACCAGAAGTCGCTGGCCACTTTGCCTCTGTTCCTGTGTTTGCTTAGTTTTCGCCAAGCTGGATTAAGATTCTGCAGATGCAGTAAAACCTTTCAGTTTATTTATTTATTTATTTTAAAAACATTTTTTTAATCTTTGTTTTTGAGAGAGAGATAGAGTGAAAGTGGGAGAGGAACAGAGACAGAGGGAGACACAGAATCTGAAGCAGGCCAAGAAAACTAATCAGCTGCAAAATCATAGAAAAGGAAGACAAAAGGAAGGAAGACTTGGAAGGCAAAGCCAAGAACCCAGAAACTGGAACTGGGAGCTTAGAGGGAAGAGGCAGTAGGACTTAGTTTAACTAAGAAATATGCTGGATTTTACAATAGTCATGGAGCAATGCTCGCTATGTTTCTCCTATTTTCACCTTTGAAATCACAGTATCATAGGAGTTATTTAGTAAACATCCCACTTTTGTTTGTGGGATGTTTGTAGGCAGATAACTTTATTAGCTTGAAGATTTTCCAATTGACAGAAATTGTACTGAAGGTGCTGTATCCAAGTTATCACATTTAAAAATTTTAGCCCCATCTGCACTGGACCTGATTTAGAGAATAAGATTCTTAATGTGAGGCTGATGCTATAATTGGATTAGATTTCGGGATTTTAGAGGGGATCAAGAATACATTTTCCATATGAATATATAAATTTTGGGGGCCAGAGGGCAGACAGTAGGAAATTGTATTTCTCAAAAATAATTGCAAACATATTTCCCTCTTCCATGTTCTTATGACATATCCCTAACACTCCCCCCATTGAGAAGTAGGGGAATTTACATGGTCTCCGATTTGAATTTGAGGTGTAACTGTGATGACAGCAGAAGTCAGATGCAGGTCCCTTCTGAGTCTAGATTATAAGAAGAACGAAAACTTGGTCTTCTTTGGACTAATGCTCATAAGACTCAAGCAAAACTGTCCTAGCCAAGATTGGAGCCTGCTGATTGCATTTCCTATCAGATAAATGAGTTAACAAGCTTTTAAGCCTTCATATGATTTCAGTTCACAGACATTTCATTACTTCCAACCTTTGACTTTTCCTAGCTAAAGTACCAGACATTGTGGGGACAAGGGGAAGAAAGGAAAGTTGTCCTGACTCGGCCCTCTCTGAATGCCTGACCAACAGAATCCGTGAGCATCACACAATGGTAGTTTACATCATTAAGTTTATGGAGTTTTGTTTTGCCACTATAGTTACTGCAATTCCCTGTTTCCATTCATAGCCCAATAGCTCAATTCTTTAATAGACTGACTTCTGAGATCTTTCTTCTCAAAAGTAAAGATCATAGAAATTAAAGCAACTTCACAATCCTTTGGTCATTCTTTAGCCACCTTTCAACTAATTCTCAATTACTGGGTGACTAATTACTGAGACTGTTTTCTTAATTACTTTACTCTTACCACTTCATCAATCAACTAATTTGATGTGACTATAACTATCACAAGCATGTTCACCTTGAATGTACAAAGTGTGTAGCATAGACATGATGAACTCCACATACCTAGGGTTTTAAAAATATCACCAATATACCCACAGCATTGAATTTTATGTATGTATGTATGTACCTACCTATTCATATATCTTGTATATATTTATGTATGTATTGTTTGTAACCTCAGTGAAACAATGAGGAGCATGTAAATGAACCCTTGTAGTAAAAATAATGGTGAGGAACTCAAAGACCTTCATTTACATTGTACCTCTGCCTTGAAAATATTCAAAGGTATGTGGAAATACTACAGAGTTAGTGTAAACATGAGATGGGAGTAGTAAACTAAATATCCCCATCTTTTTTTTTATTATATTCCCTATGCTGCACATTTCTTCTTCATGACTTATTCACTCAATAACTGGAAGACAGTATATTCCACTCCCCTTCACCCATTCCATCCATTCCCCTATACCCTTCTCCTTTGACAACCATCAATTTGTTCTCCCTACTTATGGGTCTGTTTCTTTTTTTTTTTTAATAAATTTTTTTAACGTTTATTTATTTTTGACAGACAGACAGCACATGAGCAGAGGAAGGGCAGAAAGAGAAGGAGACACAGAATCTGTAGCAGGCTTCAGGCTCTGAGCTGTCAGCACAGAACCCGACACGGGGCTCAAACCCACAGACCGTGAGATAATGACCTGAGCCAAAGTCAGCCGCTTAACCAACTGAGCCACCCAGGCGCCCCTTTATGGGTCTGTTTCTGATTTTTGCTTGTTTGTTTATTTGTTTTACATTTTAGATTCCAAACATAAGCAAAATCATAAGGTATTTATCTTTTTCTTCTGACTTATTTCACTTGGCATAATACCTTTACATTCTATCCATGTTGTAAATGGCAAGATCTCATTCTTTTTATGGCTAATAATGTTCCATTGTGTATATGTGTGTGTGTATACATATGCTATGCGCATGCATATATATTCTCTTGATGAACACTTGGGTTGTTTCCATGCCTTGACTGTTATAAATAATGCTGCAATAAACATTGGGGTTTATATATCTTTTCAAATTAGTGGGTTTTTTAAAATTTTCTTTGGGAAAATACTCACTAGTTGAATTATTAGATCATATAGTACTTCTATTTTTAATTTTTGGAGGAACCATCATACTGTTTTCCACAGTGGCTACACTAGTTTGCATTCCCACCAACAGTGTATAAGGTTCCTTTTTCTCCATATCCTTACCCAAACTTGTTATTTCTTGCCTTTTTGGCTCTAACCATCTGATAGGTGTAAGGCAATATCTCCTTGTAGTTTTGATATACATTTCCCTGATGATTAGTGATGTTGACCATTTTTCATGTGCCTGTTGGCCATCTGTATGTCTTCTTTGGAAAAGTGTTTATTCAGGTCCTTTGCCTATTTTTTAACCAGAATATTTATCTTTTTGGTGGTGATTTGTATAAGTTCTTTATGTTTAAATGTCCTTTTAATTAATATCTCAATCTTGAGGTTTGTCGTATATAATTCTGCTTTAAGAACTAAGATTCAGGGGCGCCTGGGTGGCTCAGTCGGTTGAGCGTCCGACTTAGCCTCAGGTCATGATCTCGGGGTCCGTGAGTTTGAGCCCCGTGTTGGGCTCTGTGCTGACAGCTCAGAGCGGAGCCTGCTTCAGATTCTGGGTCTCCCTTTTTCTCTGCCCCTCCCCCACTCATGCTCTGTCTCTCTCTGTCTCAAAAATAAATAAACATTAAAAAAAAAAGAACTAAGATTCACCCCAAACAAGAAATCAGTTTATAAAAATAATCCTGTGTCTTCTCTGACAGCTTCCAAATAGGCTTCTTCCTTATGAAATTCACTAAACCGATATAGATTCCATCAGAAATAATGATGAATGAGGGCAAGAAGAGCCAAGGACCCCACATGATGGGGATATTGCGTGTTGTCCCAAAGTGAAAGAGATTTTTGTAACTCTCAGAAATGTGACAGAAATGTGCATTAAATCAGTTATATAAATTACAAGTCATATCTCATTTTTTCTACTTGTTCTGTGACAGTGTAAACACCATAATTTTTTTTCTAGCTAGTAAATAAAAATAAAGAATGGAGAATGCCATTTAATGAAGAGACATTCACTATTGATATTTTCCCACATCCTGGATAATATTTTATTATTTGTATTTGCTTCTCTTTGTAGAATGAGAAACTTCTCTTCCCGTCTTAATTGTGTCCTGTTGCTTAGATCAACTCTGCATTCTATTGCCTTGCTTTGAATTCTGCATTTCAAGAAGATGGTGATATATTAGGGGTAAAGAATAGTCAGAAAATATTGTCTCAAGGACAAATATGAAGTTGGTAATTCAAAACCTGCACTCGAGTATGGATTACCTATTATGATTCTCTGGACCAAGGCATAGGCTGTAGTTTGTTCAGAGTTTAGGTAAGTAACCAATGTGAGAAGCTCAGTTTATCTATTGCACTGAGATACAAACTTCTTTTCCCTCAAAATTCTAGTCAGTGTGCAATGGCTGAAGATAATAAGCCATGCCTCATTTCATCTATTCTAGTGGGATATACTGCTTGAGTTGAAACTGATTTATAACATTTATAAGGCCTGTTGAAAATTTGTACATAAAAGATATATTTTCAGGGATGCTGAAGGAACCTCCCAGGAAAGTATTTCATGCTCAAGAGAGACAAAATCAAGGTAAGCTTGCTCAGGGCACAGAGAAAAATCAATATGGAGGATAATATCAGCTGTGACTCAGTCTTAAATATTAGAAACTTATTTCCACCTTCTAGTGGAATGACTAGTCTTTCGGTAGTTTTAAACAGTAGAATGAGATAATTAAATTTTTAAAAATCATCACCATGACTATTGTATTGGTAATAAATTAATTTGGAGAGGTAGTTCAAAGATGGAGGCAGGAAGGCAAGTTAGGAGTCTAGCTAGCCAGGGGTATTCTGGAAAATGTTTAATAACATGCTAGGAGAGGAGGAAAAGCTTATTTGTATTTTCACCAAGTTCTGTGGCATAAAACCACCTTCTATGGCCAATTTCAAGCTAGCAATTCTTTAGCAACCAGTCACCAAATTCCTAAAAATTTAACAATTAGCTCTTACATGCTGGCACTAGTTAGCTCCAGCACACAAGAGGGTTCAGATGAGAGATGAAGAATGCCAATTGGAAATGAGTTTCTGATATTTGGTACTGAAAGAGTCACAGGTGATACTATAGTCAACATTGGTAAGGATGTGGAGAATAGGGAACCTTCCTGAACTGTTGCTGGGAATAGAAACTGGTGCCGCCACTCTGGAAAACAGTATGGAGGTTCTTCAAAAGTTAAAAATAGAACTACCCTACAATCCAGCAATTACAGTACTCAGTATTTAAAGGAATAAAAAATAAATTAAAGAATTAAACAAAATACTAATTCAAAGAGACATAAGCACCCTGATGTTTATAGCAGTATTATTTATAAAAGCCAAGATATGGAAGCAGCCCAAGTGTCCATAGAGTGATGAATGGATAAATAATGGAGATCTATATCTATCAATCTATCTATCTATCATCTATCTATAATGGAATGTTATTCAGCAGCAAAAAAGAATGAAATCTTGCCTTTTGTGATGACATAGATTGAGCTAGAGAGTATTATACTAAGTGAAATAATTCAGTCAGATAAAAACAAATACCATATGATTTCATTCATATGTGGAATTTAAGAAAGAAAACAAATTAGCAAAGGGGAAAAGAATAAGAGAGAGATATAAGTTAATAAACAGATTCTTAACTATAGAGAACAAACTGATGGTTACCAGAAGGGAGGTGGGTCAGGGGCTGGATTAAATAGGTGATGGAAATTAAGGAGCGTACTTGTTGTGATGAGCACAAAGTGATGTATGGAAGTGTTGAATCACTATATTATACACCTGAAACTAATATTATGTTGTATGTTAACTAACAAGTTTAGATTAAAACTTAAAAAAAACAACAACAACTATCCAATGACTTTTCATTGTAATTTTGTAGTAGTTTTAAACTGTGTTAACTAACTTGGAATTGTGTATCTTAGAATTCCTTCCCATATATCATAGGATTCCTTTCCCTATATGGTTCTGGGCTTGCATTGGCCAAAAAAGAAATTTGTGTGATCCCTAGAAGTGGAAGAGAAGCAGCAGTTATACTTACGCTCAGAAGGTCAATGTACAGATGCTCTTGCCACAACTTGCTCAAGTGACTTACAGTTGTTCATCCTTGCTCATCCTTATCAGTTCCAGTTTTTCCTTTTTTCCTTCTTTTCTCTTTGCTTATCTTTTCTTCTCAAATCTCTGTTTTGATGACTTGAAGCTTGGAGCCAGACAAGGAAGCAACAACTAGATAAACTGTTTAACCAACTCCCACAATTGCATTGAGATTCCTTTCTTGAGGAACAATCATTGTGTAGTGGTGTGTTTCCTGGTCTTTCTCCTTCTCCTTATATATATCTGCTTGGACTTGAGGGCGGACTGAATCTGAGAAAGTGAATAATGGAACTGGTTAATAAAATCCTTGAGGAGAGACCTCCTAAAAAAAAAAAAAAGATTCCTTTTACTGTACCATTCCTAATGGTTCTATTTCTCGGATTGACTCTAACTGATACACTTTCAAATGAAAACCAAACTTTTCTAGCTATAAATTGTACTTATAGCCAAGCTAGTTATAAACTATCTTATCAACTGTACTTTAACATACTTCTGCATCCCTCTCTGACCTTGCGATGCAGCACTTTTTCCTGGGTTGCCCACTATCGCCACATTGGCTTCCTTTCTGTTCTCAAAACACATAATGATTTTACTACTCTAGGGCTTTGTGTTAGCTTCTCCCTCTGCCTGATCTGCCTAACTCCTCCTTTCCTTAAGCTTTCAGTTCAAAAGTCATCTAAGAGAGGTTTTGTCTGAGCGCCCAATTTACGGTCTGTTACAATTTTTTGCAAAGCCCTGGTCACTCTATGAATTTTTTAAATATTTATTCATTAATTACCTTCTTCTTTCAGCAAAATCTAAATACCTTAGAGGTACGAATCTTTCCAACTTGGCCAATAGTAGATGCCCCAAAAATATTGATTCAATGCATGGTAAATTCTGCATTGTTGTTTTTTCATTGTAAGGACAACAGAGAGAAGGTAGTTTCTGATGATCATAATTCTTAGGAAAGCACAATATTTCTTTGTAAAAACGGTTTGATGATTACTTGGGACTTAGGAGTCAAGAGAGAGTTAAGTGAGAGAAGTTGAGAAAAAAAGAATAAAGGAAAATAGTGTTATATTCTACACTGCATATCTGAGACTTCTACCCATGTCTTCATTAAAAATATTTTATCTCATTAAAATTGATGGAATCTATTTTTTTTTTTTTTTGCTTACTTGAGAATGAGCCCAGTTTTGCACCCATGTTAACAAAGAAGCAAAACAAAATTTAGGGGTATTAGAGTCCGTTATTAGAGGGACTCAAAAGAACCTAAGCCTCTGGGTATTAAAAATTATCTTCAACAGTTTCTAGTCTTACAGGGGTACAACACTGGAATATTGAAGGTACCTTAGTTCACTCTCCTGTGTCAGAGATACTCCAACTAATATGTACATCTCAGAAGTAAGGAGTTACTTTAGCTTAATACTTAAGAGAATTGTCTTTAGATCTAAATTTGGATCCACATTTTCTCTACCACTTACTGATTCTGTGACTATCATGTTTCTCATATCCTCTATGACATAGTTCTCACTTCTGGATTTTAGGGCTAATGCTAGTACCTACCTCATAAGTTTATTGTGATGATCAATTAAACAAAAACATTTAAAGCACTTAGAATAGTGCTTAATACATAATTGTCAACCACTGTATGTGATTTTGATTTTAATCTGTATTAACATGTATGTGTTTTTTCCAACCAGAATACATGTTTCTTGAAGTTGGATTTTATGTGTTATATGTCTGTGTTCTCCATGCCTAACACACTTCTGTTGCTACAATAATGAGACAAATGTTTATTCAATGATACGTTTAAAAATTGTACTCACTTTAATATGTAATCACTATACCATAGTTTATAATTAGTTATGTCCACAAACTTTTCACATATATCACAAAGAAATATTCTGTGCATTTGATAAAATTATATGCTAAAGATTTTGTAGCATAAAAATTCATTTTTCTGACATGATTAGACAATACTCTTATTTTTCCCCAAATTTTAACCATATTAACTATTATTAATTTTTAAAAAGATTGATAATATCTGTATGTGTAATAAAAGTCAGAAAATATAAAAGTTCTTACAGTGAAACATCAGATTTCCTCCCGTAGTTGTTCCTCATGTCTTAATTTCTTTCCTCTGACTATGCAACCATAGTTACCTTCTGGAAATAATCTGCACCACACAGGACTATACAGACAATGACCATAAAAACAAAGGCTGGATGCTTCCCTGACTTAAACAATGACCAACTGACTTTAGAGGTACAACCATATGTCCATGCATTACCCCAATGAGTCATTTAAAAAAAAATAATGTTTATTTATTTTTGAGAGAAAGAGAGAGAGCACAAGCTGGGGAGTGACAGAGAGAGAGGTAGACAGAGGATCCAAAAAAAGGTCCATGCTGTTAGCACAGAGACTGATTGATTCAGACTCAAACTCAGGAACCCATGAGATCATGACCTGAGCAGAAGTCAGATGCTTAACTGATGAATCACCCAGGCGCCCCATACCCTGATGAGTCTTAAAAGGAGGAACAGCTAGATAAAGACATTTGGGGTCTTGCTGTGTTTGTTCTAAGCACATGAAAATTTAAAAACCAAAAACATCAACAGAAAGCTACTCAACATTAAATCTATCTCCTTTCTATGTGAGCTTTGCCATTTAAATGATAGAGAATTTCTATAAGCTCTCAAAGAAGGAACTAAAAACCTAAAGGTTTCTCATCATCAATATCATTATCATTATCATTAATTGTTCCCATGCAGTATAAATTATTATGTATGAACTGGAAATATTATAAAGAGCAAATTAAAAAATATAAATTAATTATAATGTACTTAATCAAATTTTTCTGTGGGAACTTCTGTATTGTGGTAGGGTAACTTCATCATATCCTCTGAATGGCTTTCTGTATAAATTTTCATATTTCATGAATGTATATTTTTTTGAAAAATTGTTCATCTGAATAGGAATTTTTATTTTCCCTATTTTTTTCAATAGATGTGTAAATATATATACAAGAGGAATATACATGAGTGATAACTAAACATGTGCATATTCCCGTCACAAATTTTTAAAATTTTTTAAATGTTTATTTATTTTTGAGAGACATAGGGACAGAAAAAGTGCAGGGAGATGCAAAGAGAGAGGGAAAAAGGCTCGGAGCTGTCAGCACAGAGTCCGATGTGGGACTCAAACTCCTGAACCATGAGATCATGAGCTGAGCCGAAGTTAGACACTTAACCAACTGAGCCACCCAAGTGTCCCTTCTGTCACAAATTTTTCAAAACATGATTTGAATGACTACATCTGACATGTTGTTTCACTTGATTTTTAATAGCTTGACTTTTGGAGTCCAATACATCTTTGATTCATATTGTAGCTTCACAATTTATTAGCAGTATGATTTTGGACAAGTTTTCAAATTCCTGGAGATAATAATGGTTCACCTTTATTGAACGTTTGTTATTTGCCTCCCTGCTTCACATATATTAAGTCAATTTTCCTCTTTTGACACATGAAGAATCTGAGGCATGGAGAAATTTTAAGTGCTCGAAGATATAGGGTTAGAGAATGGTGAATCTAGAATCACATTTCAGACAGTGGGGCTCTACAGCCTGAGCTCTTTTACCAACTGTATTATATTGCCTCATAGTACAGAAATTACATACCTCTCAGAGTGAGTATAAGGTTTGCAAATGAGGTAATGCACAAAGGAAATACATATTAGATAATACTTAAAAGTTTGCTTCTTTTTAAAAAATTTGACTATGGCAAAATACACATAACATGAAATTTAACATCTTAATCGGTTTTAAGTATACAGTTTAGGGATACTGGGTACATTCACATTGTTGTGCAATCATTACCACCATCCAACTCCAACTAGCAAATTAAACTCTATGCCCATTTAACAATAACTTCCCATTGCCCTCTCCCCGCAGCTCCTGGCAACTGCTATTGTACTTTCTGTTTTATGAATTTGACTCTTCTAGGTATCTCATCTAAGTGGAACCATACAGTATTTTTTTATTATTATTACCGGCTTATTTCTTTTAACATAATGTCTTTAAGGGTCAATCACATTACAGTGTGTATCAGAATTCCTTCTTTTTAAAGGTTGAATGATATTCCACTTTATGTATATACTACTTATAAATCCATTCATTCATCAATGGATACATTGGTTGCTACTTCCTTTTGGCTATTGTGAATAATGCTGCTATAGATATGGTTCAGAAATATCGCTTTAATACCTTGGAATTGCTGAATCATGTGGTAATTTTATTTCTAATTTTTGAGAAGCCACCATACAATTTTCCATCATGGCTGCACAATTTTACAGTCCCACTAGCAATGTGCAAGCATTCCAATTCTCTATATCTAATTTTTTAGATAGTAGCCATTCTCATGGGTACGAAGTGCTGTCACATTGTCATTTTGATTTGCACTTCCATTAGTGATTAGTGATGTTGAGCATCTTTTCATGTGCTTATGGCCATTTGTATAACTTTGGAGAAATAGATATTCAAGTCCTTTCCCTATTTTTAAATTGGTTTATTTGATTTTTGATTGTGGAGTTGTAGGAATTTTTTATATGTTATGGAGATTAACCCTTTCATCTAGATGAAATATTTTCTCCCATTCTGTAGTTTACCTTTCATTCTGTTAATTCTGTTAATTGTTGTCTTAAAGCACAGAGTTTTAAACTTTGATGGAGTCCACTTTATTTCTTCTGTTGTTTCTTATGCTGGTGGTGTCATATCTAAGAAATTATTGCCAAGTTTAATGTCATGAACTTTTCCCTTTATGTTTTCTCCTAAGAGTGTTATAGTCTTAGCTCTTACATTTGTGTCTTTGATATATTTTGAGACAATTTTTGTATATGATTTAAGATAAGCATCCAACTTTATTATTTTTTTGGTATGTGGCATTCCAGTTTTTAAATATCATTTCTTAAAAAGATTTCCTCTCCTTATTGAATGATCTTGGCTCTCTTATTGAAAATCATTTGACCACATATGTAAGAGAGTATTTTTGGGCTCTCTATTTTGTTCCATTTGTCTATAGGTCTGTCTTTATGCCTGTATCACACTGTATTATTGATTGCAGCTTAGCAATACGTTTTGAAATCAGGAAGTGTGAGAACTGTAACTTTGTTCTTTTCCAAGATTGTTTGGCTACTTAAGGTCATTTTAGAATCCATATTAATTTTAAGATGGAGTTTTCTATTTCAGTGAAGCATGCTGCTGAGATTTGATATGAATCATGTTGAATATATAGATTATTTTGGGGAGTACTGATATTTAGAATTCTAAGTCTTCCAATCTATGAACATACATATATTTTCATTTATTTTCATCTTCTTTGAATTTGTTCAGCAAAATTTTATAGTTTTTGGTGTACAAGTCTTTCATTATTCTTTGGTTCATTTTATCTCTATTCTATGATTTTTGATGCTGTTGTAAATGCATTTTCTTTATTTACTTTATAGATGGTTCATTGTTAATGTATAGAAATGTAATTAATATTTATATGTTGATGATTATCCTTCAATTTCGCTGAATTTATTTAATAGTATACAACTTTTACTATTTTCATGGGCAACCAAAATTCATTTAATAATTTTTCTAATTTTTAAATAAATGTTCCTAAAATTGTTGTTATTGTGAATGTTGGAATAAATGTCACTGTAATGTGTTTCTCACTATATTCTTAGGACAAATTCCTAGAAGTGAAGTTATTTGAGTACATAGTCTAAAGATTTTTATTAGTGTTGGTAACTACTGCCAAATAGCCTTTCAGAAAGATTTGTTAAAAGATAATTTTCAGAAAAATGTAAAATCATGACTTTCACATAGGTATAAAATGGACACATGGTAAATGACTTATTTTATTTATAAGAAATGAGGGGACCAGTCAAACGTTATAAACATTTCAGAGGAAAAAAGAGTATGGATTTATATGGAATAGACCACTAGTTTTTCCACAGAGTAGGGCAAGCCAATTCAAATCACTAGCAGAAGGGATAGCATTTATGCATCTATATTTGTTACCTACAACTTACGAAGAGTTACAAAATAACACCAATAAGAATAAGACTGGAAAATGATAATCCAAAAAAATGTGTTACAGTGGATATAGATTTTCAGTGAAACAGACAAAAATTTTTTGTAAGTTTATGCCAATTTACACTTCTAATAGCATTCTAGATTAGGTCCTGACTCACCTTCCTCTCCTGGCATTAAATATTATCACTCTGAAAATCTAGTAACCTAATAGAAAAAAAAATATTATATAATTATTCATTTAGTTTACATTTTTTTGAAGACTGCTGTGACAGTGAATGAAGAGTTTTAGTGGAAAAGAACCTTAAAATAGAAATTAAATTTTAAAACTGTTCTTATATAGTTCTTGTATCTCACCTTCTAAAGAAAAGACAATAAGAGAAATAAATTTAGAACAGAATCATCCTGAACAGTAATAAATACGTGTTCATAGTTAACTGTCAGAAATTTTTAAAGGTAAAGTTAAATATTATAAATTATGAATTTCAAATAATCATTTGCAACCAGAGTTTTAAAAAGCAGTCCAATGCCAATTCGATTATTCTCAAGAGTCTCTCCTGATAATTAGAATCATTTCATTTTCAGATTCTACTTTTTTTCCTACAAAGTATGCTCACTGCAGAACAAGGAAAAGAATATTAAATGTTTAGTGAAAGAAAAGCTTTGTAATCCCATTTTTAAGACATGGCTGTGGACATGACCAAGAGAGCAACATAGGTTGTTCCTGACTTCACTCCCACTCACAACTATTCAAGGACAAGATACCACTGGGAGAATCCTAGAATGTGGAGAATCTAGAACCCCCCTACAGCACAGAGACTAAGAAAGACCACATTAGAAGAGTAAGAGAAGATGTATGTGTTGACTGCATGCTCCTTGCTCAGGTAAGTGCATATGGAGAGGTCTCCCCTGAGCCTTCAGCCCTTTTAGTTGCAGTGGGACAGTTGTCCCTAGGGAACAACCAACCTCCCACCAAGCATTGTGTGTTGCCTCTCCCCCCCCCATAAGACTATTGACAAATTTCTCAACAGAAACATTTCAGCCAGGAGAGAATATGACATATTCAAAATTTTGAAGGAAAATAACTACCAACCAAGAATTGTATCCTTGGTAAACCTGTCCTTTAGAAACGAAGGAAGGATAAAGACTTTCTCAAAGAAACAAAAGCTAAGTTGTTACTGCCAGAACCACCTTAAAGAAATGCTAAAGAAAGTCATTTGTCTGAAAGTAAAAGAACACTAAAAAACATCAGAAAAACATAAAAAGTTAATATAGATCTCACTGGTATTGGTATATATATATATATATATATGGTCATGGTTAGATTTTGTATTATGGAAATAGTGGTGTATAATTCACTTAAAACTCTACTTGAAAGTTAAAAAACAAAAAACAAAAAAACAAATGAATATAGTAAAAGTAACCATAACCACAATAATCTGTTATTACTTACACAGTATGAATGCAAGTAAATTGTAACAGTAATTATCCAAAATGTGAGGGAAAGAGAAATAAAAGTGTAAAGTTTATAAATTTTACTGAAGTTAAGTTGTTATCAGTTTAAAATAAGGTGTTGAAAATTAAAGTTATTTTATGTAAGCCCCGTTATAACCACAAAAGAAAAACTTACAGTAATTACACAAAAGCACATAAAACTAGAAAATTCACAAATACATGGAAATTAAACAGTACCCTTTTGAACAACCAATGGATCGGAGAAGAAATCAAAGGGGAAATAAAAACGTTTCTTAAGACAAGTGAAAATAGAAATACTGCATACCAGAACTTAAGAGGTACAGCAGAAATAGTTCTAAAAGGGAAGTTCACAACAATAAACACCTATATGAAAAAGCAAGCAAGATAACAATAAACAACTCTACACCTTAAGAAGTATAAAAGGAAGAACAAATTGAACCAAAAGTTAGAAGAAGATAGGAAATAATGAAGATTAGAGAAGAAATAAAAAAAAATAGAGAAAAAATAACAGTAGAAAAGATTAACAAACTAGAAGTTGGTTCTTTGAAAGATAAACAAAATTGACAAACTCTTAGCTAGACTAACCAAAGAAAAAAGAGAAAAGAAATAAATTAACAAATTATAAATGAAATAGAGACATTACGAGTGATGAGAAAGAAATGAAAATTAAATTAATACAAAGGATGAGAAGAGGCTACTATGAACAACTATATGCCAACACACTGCTCAACTTAAAGAAATGGAAAAACTTGTAGAAATATACAACTTACTAAGAATGAATCAGGAAGGAGTAGAAATTCAGACTAGACCAATTACTAGTAAGGAGGTTCAATCAATAATTGAAAATCTCCCAACAAAGAAAAGTCCAGCACCCGTGAACCTCATGGATGAATTTTATCAAAAATTTAAAGAAGAATTAACACCATTCCTTCTCAAATTCTTCCAAAAAAGCAAAGAGAATGGAATACTCCCAAACTCTTTTTATGAGGCCAGTATTATCCTGATACTGAAACCAAAAAAGGTCATTATTAGGGGAAAAAAACAGGAACAAAAACTATAGGACGTTATACCTGATGAATATAGATGGAAAAATTCTTAAATAATACTAACAAACTGAATTCAGAAGCACAATAAAAGAATCATAAACCGATCAAATGCGATTTATCCCTGGCATGCAAGGATGGTTCAACATATGCAAATCAAATGAAACATCCCATTAACAGAACAAAAGGAAAGAACCATGTGATCATCTCAGTAAATACAGAAAAAGCATTTTACAAAATTCAGCATTCATTAAAGATAAAAACTCTTAAAACAATAAGCGAAGAAGGAACATATCTCAACAAAGGTCATATAGACAAGTGTACAAGAAACATCATCATACTGAGTGGTGAAATGTTGAAAGCTTGTCTTCAAGGATCAAGAACAAGACAAGTGTGCCCATATTTGCCATTCCTCTTCAATACAGTACTAGAAGTCCTAGCTAGAGCAATCAACAAGAAAAACAAATGCAAGTTATCAGAATTGGAAAGGAAGATGTAAAATTGTCTCCATTTGCAGATGATATACTTTTCTATATAAAAGCTTCTCAACCAAAACACTTGTTAGAGTTAATAAATTAGATAAAGTTGCAGGATACAAAATAAACATATTAAAATTAGTAGCATTTCTATACACTAACAACACATTTTCAAAAAAATTTTTTTGATTCCATCTCCTATAGCATCTAAAACAATAAAATATTTAAAATAAGTTTAAGGAGGTGAAAGAGCTCTGAAAACTACAAGACATTGATGAAAGAAATAAAAAATCTACAAATGAAAGGTATCCTGTGTTCTAGATAGGAAGAATTGATATTGTTACAATGTCAGTACTACTGAAAGCCATCTATAGAATTAAGCAATCAGGATTCCAATGGCCTTACTTACAGAAGTAGGCAAAAATACTTCTACAGTTTATATGGAACCACAAAATATCCTGAAGAGCCAAAGAAATCTCAAGAAAGAAGAACAAAGCAGGAGGCATCACACTCCCTGATTAAAGTTATAATATAAAGCTATAATCATCAGAACATCATGGTTTTGGCTTAAAAACAAATAGACCAATGGACCAGAATCAAGAGCCTACAAACAAATCCGACCATATATGGTCAACTAACTTTTTGTAAGGAAGCCAAAAATAATCAAAGGAGAAAGACAATCTTCCAATAAATGGTGCTGGCATAATTAGATATTGACATATAGTAAAATGAAATTGGAACCATATTTTATACCACTTGTAAAAATTAACTCAAACTGGATTAAAGACTTAAATGTAACAGCTGAAACCATGAAGCTCCTAGAAGAAAATAGAGGCAAAGCTCCTTTACATGAGTCTTGGTAATGATTTTTTTGATATGATACCTAAAGTACAAGTAACAAAGTAAAACATAAACAAGCGGGACTATATCAAAATAAAAGAGATCTGCATAGCAAAGGAAACCACTAAAAAAGTGAAAATACAACCTATGGAATGGGAAAAACATTGCAAACCTTATATCTGATAAGGGATTAGTATCCAAAATAAATAAAGAACTCGTATAGTCAATAATTAAAAAAAAAAAAAGCAATCCAATGAAAAAATGAGCAAAAGACCTGAATAGACATTTCTCCAAAGAAGATATATATGAAAGACCATCATCAGGCTTAGTCCTCAGGGAAGTGCAAATTAAACAACAATGTGATATCACTTCAAACCTGTTAGAATGGTCATCATCAAAATGACAAAAGATAACAAATGTTAGCATGGATGCAGAGAAAAGAAAATCCCTGTGCACTCTTGATGGGATTATAAATTGGCATAGCCACTATGAAAAACAGTATAGCAGACCCTGATAAAATTTAAAAAAGAACTACCATGTGATCCAGCAATTCCACTTCTGGAATATATCCAAAGAAAATGAACACTAATTCAAAAAGATATCTACATGGCCATGTTCATGGTAGCCTTATGTACTATAATAGCCAAGACATGGAAACAAACTAATGTTCATTGATTAATGAATGGATAAAGAAGTTGTAGGTTTGTGTGTGTGTAAACACACACACACACATAGGGTGTAACACACACATATACATATACATATATATATATATATATATATATATATATATATATTACAATATTATTCAACCAAAGAAAACATAGAAAAAATCCTACCATTTGTGACAACAAAGATGGATCTTAAAGGCATTACGGTAACTGAAATAAGTCAGAGAGAGAAAAACAAACAGAGTAAAATCTCATGTATATGTGTAATCTGAATAAAACAAAAAAAAAAAAGCAAAACATAATAAAAAACCCAACTCCCAGAAAAAGCGATCAGTCTAGTGGTTACCAGAGATGAAGGTTGGAGGGGAAACTGGAGGAAGGTAGTCAAAAGGAACAAACTTCCAGTGATAAATAAATAAGGACTGGGAATGTAATGTACAACATGACGACTGTAGCTAACACTGCCGTATGCTGTCAAGGAAAGTTAAGGGAATAAATCCTATGAGTTCTCATCACAAGGAGAATTTTTTCCTTTTCTTTATTTTTATTTTACCTGTATGAGAAGATGGCTGTTAGCTGACCCTATTGTGGTAATAATTTCACAATATATGTAAACCAAACCGTGATGCTGCATGCCTTAAACTTATACAGTGACGTATGTCAATTATTTCTCAATAAAACTAGGAAAAAAAGAAGAGAAAGATGCCTGTTACACAATCCCACTTTTATTACTGTCTAGTCCCATTGTATATTCTAAGTTTCTTAAAAGAGAGTTTCTTTTCCAGGAATTTTAATCTTCCCACTGCTATTTTTAAGTTGTGTGATCTTTGGTTAAGTCATTTGATCTTTATTAGTACAAATGGTCGCTATGTCTCTTTGAAGGACTGTTTCAGAATCAAATTACTCAACATATTTGAAAACACATTCACGAGTGGTGATTAAAAGAGACAATGAGAAATATTTTAGTGTAATTTTGTTTTTTTAATTTCTTACTAACCTCTTCTTTCTACTCACAATAGGCTGTCTGGCCTGTTCTCCTTTCCCTCGTGCCATTCAAGCAGTATTGAGAGAATGATGGCTTTCTCTTCATGACCTGCAGATAGGGATACTAAGAGTCAACAAAGAATTAAGTTTTTGACTTTTGATCTTTAAGAAGATTATTGGAAAACTCTAGAAAAGGCTTTGCACCAAGAGCCATGGGGAATGCCCCATCTGGTGAGCAAAGATATACTTGTTAGCCTGGGACTAATTCGAAAATCTTTGTTTTAGACTTTCAGCATTAAATACTAGAGAATGCAGAGCTTAGAATATACTCCATAAACTACAGAATGAGGAAATTTTTGAGGATATATAAACCTTCTTTTCCCATTAAAAAATGATAAAAGAATCAGAGGAAAACTGGGAAATATTGTTGAGATGACAAGAATCCAGCATATCTGGGAGCAGCATATTAGAGTTCCATTCTATGTCTCATTGCCACTCCTAGGAGGGGTCTAGAAATGAGTAGGAAAGATGGATGCCTGGAAGGGAACTCACAATGTGCTTGTTTCTGACAACCGGAGCTTATGGGTGACAGCAAACATAAATATTTTTAGCTGGCGCAGATGATTTAGTCCAACATATAGAGCAACAAAGAGCAACTCAGCAGAAGCCAGAAATGGCAAAATACCATCCTGGGCTAAATGTAGAAATATTGAGTATACAAATGGACAACGGCCAGACCATACATAAAAACGGAACTCTGACCCATAATCTCTGCAGCAACCAGTCCAGGAAGCCAAACCACAACCTTTGTAGCAATCGGCCCCCAAAGGTTAACACTTGGTTTAATAGCTGCCAGTTTCTTTAGTTTTCATACTCTCCTCTGCCTCTAACTTAGGAAGAAGTCAAATTTGCTCCCCTGAGCAATCACGTAGGATGCCCCATTTCTAGTCTACCTACTCTGTCCTTCCCATGCTAACACCATCTCATCATAACTTAGCTGAAGCACCTCTTTTTTCCCACTATAGAGCTTTCCAATCCCCTGTCTGCATTTGAGTCTCTGCCAAATGTTAAGTGATGGTGGCTGACTCCCTCGCTATACAGCAAGCCCTGAATAAATAACTTTTGGTTGCTCTTGTGTGAGTGATCTTTATTGATTTTCACAATGTACATTTGCCTCCTCATGCATAAAATTATACATATAGGCTTATTCCAAATCTAGATGCCACACAGGGAAGAGGCCAGAAGAAGCAGTGGGAAAACACTAAACTGGCTAAGAATTAAATTAGAAAAACTGAGTTTTAAAACCAAAAGAGACTGAGTTTTTTGCATTTATAAAATTAAATATTCTAAAACCAGGGAGAACTGGGAGATTATGGACTAAGTTTAGATAAAAAAAATAGATTTGATATATTTTTTGGAACATACTAATAGTATAAAATGTAGTATATTGGGGGGAAATCTTAATTATATTGGACATTATTGCCTGTATGGTTTATTTATACTGAATAATGAAGATACAGCATTTATTCTTTATTCATTATTCATTAATCAAAATATTTTTAAAAGATTTTACTTTCTTCTGTATACCATAGACATGATGAAAAATAACATAGCTACCAGGTGGTCTGGCAGCTCTTGTAGGGACACTAACAAACATGTGATATTGGAGTAAATACAATGATAATACTATTGTTTATGTCAGAAGTTGCTTAATCCAGACATCATTGCTATTGGAGGATATGGGGACATCCCTCTGTCCAAGGAGATCACTACAGTTCTGCTCTTAAATTTCTAAGCAGCTCCAAAATTTAAAACTTTTACAAAACTAGTACTTTTCTCATGAAGCTGTCTTAATAGGTGCTAGGGCAACAGGATACCTGAATTTTTTAGTACAAATATCTTATCAAAATAACTGAGCGCTAAAGTTGTCCATCAGTTCAGCTCCCAGTCTTTTTGACATTGAAATTAAGATAAAAAGCAATTTAAGGAGTTACACTATTTTCCAAGCCTACTGTATTTAATCAAAGGTAGCAGTCTAAAATAATTAGGAAACAGATATGTAATTTACATAAAACCTGTTGAAGCAGATGTTTTTTAATGTGCAATTTATTTCCTATAGAGCAAGGAGAAATTTAAATGTAAGATTGGGAGATTATACTCCTTTTTATCCCTAACTCAAGCTTATATCACCAGGTGCTGTGGATTGCCTTTCTCTTAAAAGATTTTTATTTTCTCCTTGACCAGCCCTGTGCTTTTCCCCGTGATGTCATTCTTTAGAATGGAAAAATTATGAAGAGATGGGAAATGTTAGATTTCAACGTAAGTATCACATCCTATAGGGACTGAGAAATAGAAGTTAAAATAATATAAAATTTTGCATGTTTAAATGTGTTTCATTTATTTTTGAGCATCCACTATATGCCAGACACTGTGCCAAATCCTGGGTAAATACAAATATAAATGACTTAGCCCCTATTCCTAAGGAAATGTTAGATGTATAAGAGAGAAAAAAACAACCAAACAAACACTGCATTTGTTGTATTTATGTATTCTTTAATTTATTTTAAAATTTTGCACATATTTCATTAGATATTCTTAGGCAGGATGCTATGGTAAAAGTTATCATTTAAAAATTTAGTTTTTCTTTATTATTGGTATATATAAATAAAATTGATTGTGTATTGACCTTGTATACAAAGACCTTGTTAAATTTACTTATTAATTCTATAGACTCTTTTGAAATACAGGTTTCTATAGATTCTTTTGAATCATGTTATCTATGAATAATGACATTTTACTTATTCCTTTCTGATCCTATGCCTCTATGTCTTCTTATTGTCCTATTTCACTGGTTAGGAATTTTAGTATAATGTCAAATGGAATTGGTAGTGGTTGGCATCTTTACTTTCCCCAATTTCAGGGAAAGTTTGCAATATTTTACTATTAAGCATATGTTTCTTTTCGTAGGTATTATTTATCAGATTAAGAAAAACTTATTCTTTTCCAAAGCTTGGAACAATCTAAACATTTTAGGCAGAATGGACTATAATAATGTGCTTATAAAATACTGTGCTTAAGTAATACTGTATTTATAAAATTGTTGGAAGTACTAGAGGAGCTGGATTCAGTGGGCTAACAATGGAGGTGTTAATTTCAAGAATGCATGCATTGCAGTGTCTCTAATTCAGCTGTCAGGAAACTGATGCTGCCCCATCATGAACCACCTCTTAAAACTCATGTCTCTACTACCTTACTTTCCAGGAGGACCAATAGCGAAATATTGGTTTATGCTTCACTTCTGCATTCCAAATGTATCCTGAGTACTTCTAGCTGGCAGAAGCAAATTTACATGTAGATCCTGGGTTGTAAGTAGAGGTGAAAATGCCAGAATCTGCAGTATAGAAGACATGTGGAGGGAGAAGGGAAGTGTGCTAGCTAAACACCATTGACCAATGGACAGTATCTAGCAAAGTTTATTCCTTTGACTTCTCAGCATTCATTCTTATACACCTTTTTACCTATTCTAAATCTTCCAAACAGCAAAAGCAATAATCAGGTCCTCTTGATTAACATAATTTTCCCTTGTACAGAAGAAGATACATTTATTCTTTTTTCTACAGATCACATTAGTAATTGAATTTATCTCCAGGTGAGTAATGCTTATTATCTTTGAAGTTTATTTATTGTCTTGATATCTTTAATAATAAAGATTAAATTATAAAGTAAATTATCATAACTAATACAATGCTTATGTATATCGAGAGACATTTTCATATGAATTAAAATATAGATAGGTATTTCACACCTAATTTTTCTAGTCATGAGGCCATAGTTGGATTCTATAACATCCTTCTCCATGACTCATTCCATGACTATTTACCATTAGCTAATACCTTAGATAGTTTGTTTACTTTCCTGGTATGGGACACACATGTCTGTATTCATCAGGGATTAGAACAATTTTAGATCTATACTGCATTATTATAGTTTCCTGTTACCATTTAATACTGGCCTTTGGAAATTTAGGAGACAGCAGATATAAGCTGCCCTCCTTCCACCCATCATTTTGTGGCAGTAATATCATTTCTTTATGATTTCAGAATCAAACCCACAAGGCACTATAGTCATCTCATTTTGTTAGTTGTTTATTTTTTGCCATTTAGATTAAAAAATGACCAGGTGGCAGTCTCAAATTCTAGTTCAGTGGAATAATTGCTATGTTCCCAGGATGTGTTGGTATTTTAGGTTTTACCTAAAAATTAACCAGCACAGAGTCCTATGGAGAAGAAACAAAACTGTCAGCCTTATTGGGTTCAAGAGTGAGAGGTAGTATTGCTATTTCTACCTCTTAATTACAAGTTCCATATATTCTTGCTATGTCAATAACTTCATTCAGAGCAAATTGCAATCAGAGTGAATTGCAACATGTAGGAAAGCACCCAGACATTTTAGATGCTTTAACCAATTCATCAACGAGACCTTGAAGTCCAACTGCTTTGGGGTGCTGAGGTACATGCTATCAACATGAGTCTTCAAGGCATGAGTCTATTGATATACTTGTGTTGTTTAATAAGTCCTGTAGTCAGATATAATATGATACTAAACAGATGAATAAGAAATTCACAAAGTCCTTAGTTGTTGATGGTGGCAAAAATACGGCTGGCTGACTAGGAAAATCCAGACCTAGAATATTTGTATTTCAATGAGGACAAACACTACATTCTCTGTGAGACCCTCCGCACCCCGCCTAGTCTGGAATATTTCAGCTTTGCCATGATTTCTACGATACCGCTTTGATCATTAGCTCCAGTGAGCATGATATTATCAATATAGTTGGTCAGTAAGATGATAATGATCTCTGAGAACTGAAATATGAAATTCAAGAGAGTACATGTAGTCCTGAGATAAGAGAGTGGAAGTTACTTGTGGTTCTTGCCAGGCGAAAGTAAATTGATTTTTATATTCTACTCATGTTGAGCTGGGGATGGAGAAAGTTTGTTTGCTTGTTTGTTTTGCTTTTTTTCCTGATATATAGATATATACTAAGCTCCAGAGACTGTTTTGAGTAAAGAGACTATACCCCGAATAGCAGCAGCTGAAATTTTAATTGTTTGTGAAAATTGATTGTGATATTCAAAGATTCATCCTCTGACAGGACAAACGAGTGAGTTAAATAGGAATATGCTAGAAATCATCTGCATCTTTGAGATCATTATTGGGGATACTATATTTAACTTTATCAAGGACTCCATACTTTAAATGTGTATATATTTTAGTAGAAAGGAGTACTTCTATGGACTCGCATATGATTCCTCTAATTTTCAGTCAATGAAATGGCTCTCACTCTATGATTCAGAGTCAATATGGTAAACCTTCTGATTGCTGAGCTTGTCCACTCTATTCACAAACTGAGATATTGGGGAAAAATTATGGGGTGATTTTTCAGAATCTCTTATAAACTATTATGAAGACAAATTAGTTTTAAAACTGCAGTAATCGCCTGACCCACAGAAGTTGCTAATATGACCAGTGAATACTGCTTTATTTGTGGTAGAATTGCCAAATTCTTCCTTTGCTGTAGCCTGAATCCCTTTCATTCAGCACTTCTGTGTTGAATGTGTTAAAGCAAATGAGCATATTTCTGATATTTGTTCAATTGGCTGCATAAAACTGTGCAATAGCACAGAGCTAAGATTTGGATAAAAGGCTTTGATATTGCATTATGTAAAATCAATTGAGGACTTATTTTCCTAAACCTAGACTATTTCTCTATTCGTTTGTTTGTTCAGATCATCCAGGCCCCTCCCCCTCCTTTAAAAAATGTTTTCAATCTAATTCTGTTCTAATTTTCCATTATTGCATAGCAGATTCCCACAAGTTTAACCATTTCAAACAACACACATATATTATCTTACAGTTTTCTTGGATTAGTAATCTAGTCACGGTTCAGTTGGGTGTGATGCTCCAAGACTCAACCTCATTCAAATTGTTAGAAGAATTAATGTCCTTAATAATGTCCTTGAGGGCCCTGGAATTTGTTCTGACTATCAGCTGGACACTGCCCTTTTGTTCCTTTTGTTCCTAGAGGACCTCTACAGTGTCTTTAATTTTGTTTTAACATTTATTTATTTTTGAGAGAAAGAGACAGAGCATGACAGGAAAGTGGGCAGGAAAGGGCAGAGAAAGAGGGAGACCCAGATTCCAAAGTAGGATCCAGGCACTGACCTGTCACCACAGAGCCTGATGCGGGGCTCAAACTCATGAGCTATGAGATCATGACCTGAACTGAAGTCGGGCACTTAATCGACTAAGCCACCCAGGTGCCCCTACAATTTCTTGACTTATGGGCTTCCCCAACCTCACCATTTACTTCATCAAAGACACTACAGAGAATTTCTAGTCTCTCTTCTAATAAGATAGAATTTATATATATATAATAGAAGTGACTTCCCATAACTTTGATCTTATGATATATAGGTCAAATTCTATTTGGTTGGAAGCAAGTCACAGGCCCCAACTAAACTCAAAGGGAGTGATTACACAAAGGCATGAAAACCAGGAAATGGGAATCATTGGGGTCAGCCCACGTCTGTTCGACACTGATAACATGTTGAATTAGTCATCACCAAAGATCAGTTCAAATCATATTTATTTTGTAATTGCTCCATAAAGACAAAGATGGACACCTCTCCCAATTAATAGGTAGGATATTGAGTCTGGTGACTCTCTACGAATCATGTGAATTTGAGAGAAATTTTATTATTCACACAAGGGACTCCTAGTGAAGCATGGTGGGTACATCAGATCCAGATTGGTCAAGGGTTGTGTGATTTGAACTTCCTTTGGTACAAAAGGAGGGGTCCACACAGATTTTCTTATCAACTTACTCAGATGTTGGGTAGAACAGAAGGGAAAAGGTAAACTTAAAGCTCTCAGTGTCAACCATCAAAAAAAATGAAGTCATACTTTTTGTTACAGCACCATATAACAGAACTGCCTTGCTTTGTTGGGTTAGTAGCTGCTGTTATCATTTTGGGGATTCCATCACACCCATTAGAATCAGGGAGCTCATTTTCACTGACAGTATCTTGCCTCATGAAAGTCTATCCTATAGAGGACTGCAAATTCTGCAGAGTTTAAGAGCATTGGTGCTTCCCTCCCAACGTAGGTCTCAAAGTGTTGTGAATCATCTAGAGCATGAATGACTAGGTATTACACAGTAAATCCATGTCAACAATGCTATCTTCTTAAGTCTTTAAATTATTTTCTTTATACATTATCAAAGTAGTTTTAGAACTTCAAATATTGGGATGCCTGGGTGGATCAGTCGGTTGAGCTTCTGGCTCTTGATTTCAGCTGAGGTCATGATCTCAAGAGTCAGGAGATGAAGCCTCGCCTCAGGTCTGCACTGAGCACTGAGCACAGATCCTTCTGAGCCTTGGTGGCTCAGTTGGTTAAACGTCTGACTTTGGCTCAAGTCATGATCTCACAGTTCGTGAGTTCAAACCCCGTGTTGGGCTCTGTGCTGTCAGTACAGAGCCTGGAGCTTCCTTTGAATTCTGTGTCTGCCCCTCCCCTGCATGCTTTATCTCTCTCTCTCTCAAAAAACAAACAAAACAAAACAAAATACAAAATGAAACCTCAAATATTAAGCCTAGGCCATGGTTGGCTTCAAGTTTTAAACAGCCAATTGAACAAAATCAGAAATTTGCTCATTGCTTTAACACATTTAATCCAGAAATGCTGATGAGTATAACTGCATAGATAAATCTGGCCTCATCTAAGTTCTTCATTTTTTGGGCTAGCATCTTTTGAAGCAATTTACACATATTTTATCCAAGATTCTATTGATAAATATCAGTAAATAATTTATATACTTTGGTTTATAAATTTTAAGACAAAATTTGGCCCTAGGTTAAAGCAAAAACAAAGTTAGATTGCATAGTCAATATAATAATATATAAAGAGCAAGATATGTAGACTATACAGTAAAAGCATGTAATGGAAGAAGAGTGAGGACATGACACTGAACAAAATCAAGTAAGTGAAATTTTTGTTTTGCTAAAGTGCTTAGTAAATTTCTGAGAAGAGGATTATGTAATCACTGTTTTCCATGCTTTTCAAAGGGAGCTGTTTTTCCCTGAACAATCTATGAGGCTTAGAAAAAACAAATCAGTAAAAAGAGCAGAGCCCTAGGTATAAGTACACATACTTAGCCTTGTTCAGTCACTAAATCTTTAATTTTTAGACAAATTGCTTTACCTCAATGTGCTGCCTTTACATCTATAAACTAGAGAGGACTGAACACATGGATTCTAAAGTGTCAGCCCATTAGAATGTTATTGAATGAATGAATGTTACTGAAAATGTAATTCAAATGTTATTGAAAACAGTCATGAAATTATTTATGATACTTCTTGATTTCCATGGACTTGTTCAGTTAAATATTTTAATAACAATGTTGAAGAAGGGTAGAAAAATCTAATATTTTGAGAAGTTTTATAATATATACAAGGAACAGGAGAAACCTTTCCACATTTGAAGATAATTCAGTTATGGACAACTGAAGGTAAGCAAAAATCAAAATTATTTTTTCTCAAAGCTTTCCTAGCTTAGTATTTGACCTGGTTATACTCTTATACAAATCTAATCCATATGCTAGAATCGAACACTTACAATCAGTAAAATGATTTGTAAGAACTGTTTGAAGTCCTAAAGCTCCCTGAATTCTTTTTAATCAGCTTAAAGTTTCTCTCCCTTAGATACTGAAGAGTATATTTTTGTCAGAATTACATCAACATAACATATCCCCAGTCACTTGGCTTCGGAAATAAGACCCTGAAGTGATTCTGAGTAGCCTCTTATAAGTTTTTTTCAATTTTTTTGCCTGGTTTCCAGAATAGGCATTTCTTTTTATAAACTGCTTAGTGAAAGTAGTGGTAAAGCCCTTCTCTGATCAATCTGGAATGAGAGAATCTTCAGTGTGTTAAGGAATTTAGAGATTGCTGATGGTCATAGACTCCCATTAAGGTAAGGTCTACAGAAAATAAATGAGATTCCAAGTCATGCAGCTAGCTGGTGAAAAGGTTAAAACTAGAATCTAAGCCCCTTTACCATATCTATTTATGGAAATAATCCCCCGGCTATTAAAATATCCTGTATCTTCCTATAACCCCTTGTGTGTGTGTGTGTTTAATTGAAAACTAGAGATTTTACACGAAAGTTTCTTATTCTTAAATTTGTGAGTGTTTTAAAATAAGTGCCATTTTAATGTTTAATAGTCACTTTTACATTTTTTTACATTAAAGTCAAGTATTCCTAGATGTTAAAGGGCAAATTATGTTTCAGTAGTACCCTCCTTCCAAACACTGAATCTTTGCATTGCCTACATTATGACAAGAATGGTGTGGGTATGTTTATCCTGCCTGATGAAATCTTTAATTTTCACTATCACCTTCAGTTTTTATCTAGTATAATCTGAGGGAAAAGAAAAATCATTATGGATCTCCTGGGTTTTGGCAAAGCTTGACCTCCTCTGAGAAGCATGGCTGTGAAAAGAAAAGGAATGCTAAGAGGGAGTGTTTGTTTTTAACTCCCTTGATGTTTGTAAAACACCTATCTTAAATGCTAGGGTTTATTGAGTGAAATCAAAGGACTCTAACTGGTTTTCTAAGTTTAGATAAAAGAGTAGACTGAACGAATGAGCTTACCCTCCAATGGAGGAGGTTGGAGAGACCATTCTCATAAAACATTTCTTTCAGTAACTCCATATTTGGTTACTACTCATAATGGATTTTTTTATGGTAACATCTTTGAGAACGAACACATTAAACTGAGGAGGCACACAATGGTTTTCACTTGATCCAGTATTTTTAACAAACAGGCCATCTGAGAGAGAAATGAACATTTTAAGAGATAAGATTTCTGGTTTTACTGGGAGTCAGAGTTGGATGATCCAGAGAAAACATTACTCTGAAGATCTTTTCTTTGAAATTGTCTTTTCTGATCTAGTGAGAGAAGGTGTCTGCCCAGGCCAAATGTTATTTCGTTAGTATTAGGGCCAAGAACAGAGCACGAGTAGTCATACTTTTCATTTATCTTTGGGGCTGTATTCAGGCAGAAAAGAGTGTGACAGTGAGGTATCTAGTTGGGAATATGCACACCGGAAGTACACAACTGTATTCTTAAGTACTGTGTAATATTCTAAAGGGAGACAGAGTTAAATATCCTAATTTATAGTTTCAATAGTGTGATCCAAATATTACCTAAGATATTTGTTAGAATGCAGATTCCTGAGCTACATGACAGACCTATCTAATCAGGATTTGTGAAGTTCAGACCCTGGAATCTGCATATTTAAAAAAAGACTACTGGTTTTATTGTACGTTCCAAGGTTTGTGAACATTTGTCTAAAGGCCTATCTTGGAATGCTTTTAGGAAATTTTCAAAACCCATCTTCTTTAAGAAATTCCTATTTTTCTTAGTTCCTTTTTTTCTTCTGAACACGTTATGCTTTATACTGTGATCATCTTGATATCAGGGAAAATTCAGTCTAACTTCTCACCTTATGTGTTGAATAGTGATGATGCTATTGATGATTATTATGAACACTCTGTAAAATTTTACCTGAAATTTTTATTCTTTTTTTTCTTTCTGGTTTTTGTCAATAGGAGCTAGAAGTGAAATTAAAGAACAAGTATGACAATTTGACAAACAAATAGAGCTTTTGAAATATAGTTTAAAATAAAAACAAACATATTGATATAATCATCATGAGAAATGGTTTATAGGACAACACTTTTTTTTTAAACAATATTTAGAAGCAATTCATTTTTTAATAGCTCTTTTTTGTTTTTCCTCTAAACAAGGTGGACAAATTTCACAAACTTAAAACTTGAATCTAAAGTTAGCATAGCTCTGGGATGCTTGGATGACTTGGCCAGTTAAGCAGCTAACTGTTGATATTGGCTCAGGTCATAATCTCACAGTTTATGGGTTCAAGCCCCACATTGGGCCGTGTACTGACAGTGCAGAACCTACTTGGGATTCTCTCTCTCCCTCTCTCTCTGCCCTTCCCCCACACTCTCACGTGCTCTCTCTCTCAAAATAAATAAACATTTAAAGTTAGCATACATCTGTGAATGAGCATCTGTTGAAGAGAACCTGTATTTGAGAAAGCAAACATTGTATATGAATTTTGACAAATTAATGCAAATTCCTAATACTCTCAAGCTTAACTAAGGATAGCCCAGATTTTTCTGAGATTCAACTTTGCTTCTATTTATAGATTCTGAGGAATTTTTTTGAACCAAGAAACTCAGAAAAAGGGAGGGAGCCAGTGGGGAGAAACAAAGATGTATCTTCTGTGGCTTGAGTATATAATATGAAAGTGTTAATGAGAAGGTATTTGTCTCAGAACTGGTGGGTGACAATTCATCCTGTAGTAAATCTTGCAATTTTTGTTTCTTCACTTTTCATAACAGATATGATAGAAAAAGTAATCTTTTAATTTTATCATCATTGATTGTGGGACAAAAAGAAATGGAACTCCCTGACCTTTACCCATTGTTTCCCAAACTAGTTAATCCTGCATCTAGGGAGTATGATAAAAATGTAGATTCCCAGGGGCACCTGGATGGGTCAGTTGGTTAAGTATCTGACTCTTGATTTTAGCTTAAGTCATGATCTCACTATGAGTTCAAGCCCCATATCAGGCTCTGAGCTGACAGCATGAACCCTGCTTGGGGTTCTCTCTCTGCCTTGCTCTCTGCCCCTTCATCTCTTCCCCCTCTCAAAATAAATAAATAAACTTTTAAAATATATGTAAATTTCTAGTAGCTACCCCTCTGGTTCTGATTTGCTTGATCCATGACGAGCCTCTTGGGAATCTATCTTTTATTTATGTATGTTTAAAGTTCTGCCCTTCTAATGATCAGGTAACTTTGGAAATACTATTCTAGGCTTTTTTATTTGTCAAAATTGTCCTTTTTGTTTATGTATGTATGTATTTATTAAAGCTTATTTATTTATTTTGAAAGAGAGAGAGAATACACGTATGGATGTGAGTTGGGGAGGGACAGAGAGATCATGACCTGAATTGAGATCAAGAGTCAGACATTTGACTGACTGAGTCACCCAGGTATCCCAAAATTGCCCTTTTTACCTAGGATTATACTTCAAATTTGACTAATTCTTACAATTCTGTTTTTGACTTTCTACATCTTTAAGTTATTGAGCTAGTTTGCTATGAATGAAAATCAAGAGGTCTGGTTCTATTCCTGTTTCTGCCACTTAATATGAATTAAGGCAAATTGTATAGTTGGCTTTAATCTCTCATTTTATTGCTTGGGTGTTAATTTATTGTCTCTTGTGTGCTGGGTATTTATCAAAGGAAGGGATCAGGGTAGATGATCTTTTAGGTCTTTTTAAGTTTGGAGATTATATTTATAGAAAATACTTTTTTTCTATTCTTAGAGTCAGTTTTTAAGATATAATGGACTTTACCTTTTCTTGTAAATTGCCACAATATGCTATAACATACTCAGGGCTTTTGACCTGCAATTTATTTCCATGATTTTGAAGTCTAAATAGCCCAGTAACCTTGCATGGAAGAATTCGTGAATGTAGGTTATCTGTTGGACTGTAAGTTCTTTGTGTATTACAAAATCGCTGGCTGGATACAGTGGTTTTAAGATATCAATATTTTGGTACAGTGTTCTTTAGCAGCTAGAAGACTCTTCAGGTATAATTTACTCTCTGTCAGTGATAGAATAATAAAGGGTAGAACCTGGATTCATAGAATTTCACAGTCTAGCCTTAGTTGTACAATATTTTCATCATTTAAAATAAAAGTAGCTTGGTCTCAAGGTTTGGCCATCTTGGAAATAATAATAAAGATATAATCAATATCCTGCATTTTCAGAAGAGGTTTGGTTTGCTGGAAGAACCCTGTGCTATCTTTATAAACAAGAAATAAAATGCTTTTTGATTCTCAAACTTTATTTTTTGTTTTACAATTTTCTTAATTCAATGTACTACTGTCTTCTCTGTCACAAATGTGCTGGGGATATAAGAGAGTAAGACACAGATTTCCCCTACCCCCGGATCTCCATTCTTAAAGGCTATACATTCTGACAGGGAAAGGAGGCAATAAATTAAAAAAACAAGGAAACAATTGAGTTCATTAGAAGGTACACAGTCTATTAGAGAGGAATAAACAGAAGAGGAGGGTAGGGTGTGCTCAGAGGTAGTTAGGTGAGGTGCTAGTGGAAGTGTTGGTCTCACTGAGAAAATCTCTTCAACAAAGACATGAAGGAAGGGAGGTTTTGAGCTACAGTGTATCTGTGGCAAGAATGTTCCAGGCAGAGGAAAGAACCAGTGTGAAGTCCTATATTGGAGCACACTTGCAAGTACTTAGAACTTCTAAGGACTGCAGTGGGACTGGAGTAGGGAGTGTAAGGTCAAGGTATAGGGTACAAAGTCAAAAAGCTAATGGGGTCCGATCATGTAGGATATTGTAGGTCACTGTAAGGTTTTCGACATTTACTCTGAGAGATGTGAAAACCTACGGGAAGGTTTTGTGCAGCTTTGACTGAAGCATACTAGTCGATTAATAAGACTTCTTTGCCCAGTTTCTGTCCTACATGACTTGCTGTGCCTTTGGGTAAAATGTGAACCTGGATAATGACAAAACTTCCTAAGATAGTTTCACCCATGTCATAATGGTGAAGTCATATGACAGTGGTGGAACTGATGACATACATAAATCAAAGACATGCCCTTAGTATGAATAATCACCATTACATTATGCATATATATGTGTATTTATATGTATTTGAATTTATTTTTATTTTAATAAATATTAAGTTGCCACTAATAGTATCATATTTTTATACTTATATTTTGCTTGTATTTGGTTGGATTTGTGATTAAGAAATGAGAACATAAAATAAGTGAACATATATAAAGTTTATATTTTAAAAAACATTCACTTGTATTCTATAATATTATAATTTTTAAATATTTGAGTATTTTAGTGATGGTTAGTTTCACTTTAAACATTTTAAGCACAAGATATCAATGTTAGATATTTTAATTTAGAAAATTTTAAATCTTAATTGTTAGCAGAAATTTAAAGAAGATACTTCATTGCATTTATGATATCCAACGTAAGGTAAAACATTTAACATTAATTTAGAATTAAAGTTTTCTTTTTAGAAATATTATCACTAAAACTTTGTTAACTTCTTAGTAACAATGGCATATTAAATTTAACATAAGCTACTGAATATATTTTAAAACCTGTAGAATAATAAAACTTTAATACATTTTCCAACATGAAAAGTAAAATGTTATTTCTATATAAAGTTTAATAAAAAGGATTTTTAGATAGAACAGAATGGAATCATTTCATTACGAGTTTTTTTTCATTTTTACTAGAAAAATCTTTTATAGATTTGAATAATGACTCATTTAATTAGGAATAAAATTTTCTTTGTGAAACTGTGTCTTTATTAATGAACCGTTGTATATACTAAAACATACAATAAGGAGTATACTATTTTTAAATTAAAGCAAATATCCATGGAAACTTAAAAAGTTTATAGGATTCATTTCTATTGTTTAGTTTGACAGAATAATAGCTTTTCTTTCATCTTTTTTGTTTTCCTACTGACATTAACCCCTCTTGTTTCCAGCTTAAACTTTTCCATCCATTTGCATACCAAAACTATATATAGGGGATGGAAATTAGGAGAGCCTACCAGTAAGGTAAACTGATTAAACTATATATACATCGATAGAGTCATTTTCTAGGAATACATCTTGTTGCACAAATATCGTCTGAATTCACCATATGTTGTTTTAAATGCAAAGCACATTTTCCTGTCTGATATTTCCTAATCTTACTACAACAAAGTCAAATGCTTCCAATTTTTATAGACTTCAGAGAATGTTGTTCAGAAACACCCAGTAATTTATTTTTACATTATTTTGCAGTACAGCAAGATTACCTCACCATTGTTAACAGATGTTTTTTGTCTCCACCAGAGTTTGCTGTTATTTCATCAAACACAAAAATACAAAGAAATGTAATAAGAAATGTATATTCTTTTCTCTCATAACATTTATCACAATCAATACAGTATTGGAGCAATGCTAATATGGCTGTGGTCCTTTGAGGCTGGAAGGGTTTGTAGTGTAGCGGTGGTGCCAGGATACATTCATGGAAACACTTAACGGTAATACTGCTTCAGTAGAGGCAGTAATGGTATAAACAGGGCAAAGGAAATACCAGGATTGCAACAGATGCAATTGATTATATGCCTTGGGGAATATTCCGCTCATTTATTTTAAGTCCAGTCCATGTAAATCAAAAGACTGTAATGTTGTCAGTAAGACATATCACAGACATTGTAATATGCTGTGACAGGACTCCTGGTTTACTGACACAGTGGATCATGCCTTTGGACACAAGAAGCCGTCTGAAGCAGTGTTCTTGCACTGTCAAAACTCTAGAAAATAATCTGACTTAAGCATCTGAATCACTATGAACTGCGATGTGGCTTGTTTCAAAAATAAAAGGTGATAGGACTGCTTTAGGTAAAGTTAACTTACGTACTTGCACCGGTCTTAAATCTCTCATTAAAGAGACAATAATTTTCAGTAATATTCGTAGTTGTCAGTGTACACTAGAGTGGTCACTTTTAGGTATCGAGATGGGCAACTTTGGAATATAACTCAAAAATCAGGATTTCAAATGACGTGTTTTTCTGTAGTGATGCCTTCAGTAAGGAGAAGTTGCTTCATGAATACCAGGTGCCATTTCCTCACTTCTTTCAAGTCATCAAGTGGGCATTTTCCAAGTTAAAAATGTCCCTTCCTCTGTCAGTTATAGGTTGTACCAGTGTAGGAGAGCTATGCAACATTTCTCAAATAAGATGCGGGGATAGCAGAGAGACTAGGAAAAACAATTTACATTTCCTTTTATCTCTTGCTGATTGAAAAATCCAGCGTACCCAAGATTCACCTTGAAAGCATGAAATTAACCAAATGGTTCTTTGAAAGCTAAGGCTTAGAGGAAATTGCTAAGTATTTTAATAGATGAAGGAGTTGGAAGTCTTATAATTAATGCTAATGTATGGCCTTACTCCTATGAAATTACACATTACACGCACATTAATTACGATTAGCATCTCTTGAATGAATAGCAAAGGAAATCATAATGATTTGATACTTATTATACAATGCTATCATACAGTCTTTTCTAAAGAATGGGCTTAACTTGCTCACTAGATAATAAAGAGATGCTAAATTCCAGTTTATGACTCCTTTCACTAGATAGTTCATAAAATAAGCAAACAGCAAATGGTTTCACTTCCACACTGCTCCTTTAAAAAAATTACAGTGTGGCAATTTAACTTGTGGCTTTGAAAAGAAACCTATCATTTTCTTTAAAGTGGAAAATAGAACACAATCATATTTTTATTATTACTCTTATACTACATTTGATCTGGAGACACAACATAAGCTCTCATTCAATCTTGCAACAACTTGGGAATCACGGATGTACAAGTTTGGAACTTTTGTATGTGTTAATAATATATTTCCTTCTTTTATTAACCATATTGATATTTATATTACATTTTATAAACTACGAATCATGGTCCATAAATTCAGAAGGACAAGAAATGTCATAAATACACATATACATAGAATTAGATCAGACTTGGAGCTTAAAGCATTAAAATTCCAATCATTTGATTATTGGGGGCAACCCTCCTTCTTGGTGTTGTGGAGAAACCTGGCAAACTGAACACAGCCCTCTAGACTCAAGCCTGTCCATATAGCTGCTGACACATTCCTCGCGGAGGCTTGCACATTAATCATCCCTGTTGCCTTTATCCCAAACATGGATGTGGGAATCTTCCTTGAGTCCATAATTTCATATAGAGGGCCAGGCTTCCCAAATGCAGCCCACAGGCGAAAACCTGCCACATAATGGGGTGCTCCCAGGGACAGGAAATGGGATCCCACTCTTCTCAGGATCCAATAACTTCCATCGCCCTCGGTTGTAAGGACTCCCAGCATTTTCCCTCTTTTTTTCGCTCATCCCTATCCCTGTCAAAAATATGCTTCTTCCTCTTTACCCTATGATTGTTCTCTGATTCTTGAAATCTAGTTTTCAAAACACAAAAGTTGAGGAGATCTGTCATCAGTTAATGCTTTGAGCCTTGCAACCACAAACCTTTTCTGAGATAAAGGGGCAAAAAGATCTGGATACCTTACAGGAATGTGGGGATGGGAAAACAGTGAGAACAGAATACAAATTAATAGCTCAATAAATTACCTTGCCTCATTGCTTAAAATTTTGACCTGGAATTTTCAGTACCCACAGTTCAGTTTGAAATTATATATAATTATATATTCAGAAGAAGACATGGGGCACACACGAAGGGGAAACTGTACACTGGCTCAATCATTTCCAATCCAGAGGCTTTGTGTCTGATTCGTGGAGAAACCTCAGCAGACAAGTGAACCACACAGGAGGTGGAGGTTATACTGTTTTTAGTATGCGTATATTTCTAAATGAGCTGTAAATTTTTACAATCCAGATTTTATCAGTGAGTTCCGTGGCTACCAAACTGCATATGAATCTTATAGATGGTAGTCTGCTATCCAGCTCCTATTGTATTCAGACATCTGTTGAAAGAATTCTTCCTTTGAGACATATTTGGTCTTGCAGAGCATTTAAAACTGAGTTGCCAAAAGATACAGGAGTGCTGATGCACAGGGCACGTGTACCCTAGTTATAGCAGCACTTTTAACAATAGCCAAATCATGGAAAGAGACTAAGTGTCCTTCAACTGATGAATGGATAAAGAAGATGTGGTATATATACACAATGGCAATGAGAAAGAATTAAATCTGGCCATTTGTAGCAACGTGGATGGAAATGGAGGATATTATGCTAAGTGAAATAAGTCAGTCAGAGAAAGACAGACACCATATGTTTTCATGCATAGGTGGATTTTGAGAGACTTAGCAGAAAAACATGGGGGAGGGGAAGAGGGGAAAGAAAAAAAAAAAAAGCCACAAAGAGAGAGGGAGACAAAACATAAGAGACTTAAAAACTACGAACAAACCGAGGGGGGAGGGGAATATGGGAGGAGGAGAGGGGGTGATGGGCACAGAGAAGTTCAGTTGTTGGGATGAAGCACTGGGTGTTGTATGGAAACCAATTTGACAATAAATTGTTTAAAAATTTTAAAAAATTAAAAAAAAAAGAGGGGACTTGTTGGGAGAAGCACTGGGTATAGTATGTAAGTGATGAATCACGGGGTTCTACTCCTGAAACCAATACTACACTGTATGTTAACTAACTTGAGTTTAAATAATTTTTTTAAAAATTAAAAAAAAAACTGAGTTGCCAGTTTGATCTGAACTTATTTATGCTGCCATTTATAACCGTGGTGCAATGTTCATAACACATCTTCACTCCTTGACATAAAAATATTCAAAACACAAGATGGAGACTAGACACAGGGGATTGGAATAAATGACTGCCCGAGGGTTCTGTCAGTTCAGTAGAGTTGTGCTAGCAGTGAAGATAAGAGTTAACACTTATACAGTGCCTTCTCTGTCCCCTGATGGTTTTAAGGGCTTTATAGGTATTAACTGGTTAGTCCTTCCAACTCAACGAGTCTGTGTTTATTATTATCCCCATTTTATAGGTTAAGAGAACTGAGGTGGAGACTTTCAGTGATTGTCCAAGTTCTCATAGCTCATAGGAAGCTGATTGGGATTTGAGCCTACTAGTTTGACAACTGCATTGCTCTCTAATCATTCACTTGACACCATATTTTCCCACGATGGGAGGGGGATACCACCACCTTTATTCCCATCCTTCCCCAACCCGACTCATGTAAAATGTATACGTAAGCTTCCATTTCAGAAACAAATTGGTAAGTGTATACTTATTAGAGAAAAAAGTATGTCAAAACATTTAAAATTAAGGTTTCACATGATGCTTATATAAAACATATCTGATATTTAATATTTATTTGTATTATGTGAAATTAAGGTCATAAGGAAGTACAATGTAGAAGTCTAACTTTTCATCTAAACTTTATATCATGAGAATTTTTCACTTGAGTAGTTTTTAAAATATAAATTTATATTGTAAGTTGTACGAAGTTTTAGATAGTTCCCATCTTTTTACAGTTCTAGGTAAAGGTAGTGAAAAATATACTTGTACTCCTGTAATTGGTTTCTTAAAACACATTTTCCAAAGCAAATCTATGGGACAAATCTTACAAGTACATATATGGTTTGAAACTGTTTCCCAGACCGTCTCCTCAAAGTGGTCTTTCTTAATACTCCCATAAATAGTACACAGGTGCCCTTTGCTGTATGAGTTCAGCAACACTGGGTATTTTCTCCACATTTCTCTGTTACTAGCAAGGGCAACAATTTTTGTAATGTTATTGAGCTGTTTTAATTTCTTCTGCGAATGTCTATTTTCCTTGGCATGGGGGATAAACATGTTTTTCTTATTGTATTCCAAGTATCCTTTCTCTAGCAAGAAGAAGCAACCCTTGACTTTCCCGTAAGTTATAAATATTTTTCCTAGTTTTCTGTTTGTTTTTGTTCTGGCTAACATGGTTTCTAAATAAAAATTTTTAAATATAGTTTAAATGTATCAAAATTTGCCATGGTAGTTTCTTCCTTTATTTTCATGTTGAGAACAGCTACTCTCATTTTAATGTTGGAAAAGATAATCAGTGTCTTTTTAGGTTATTTTTAGCTTAATTTAAAATTTTTTCACAGTGTAATTGTTATGGAACATATTTTGGCAAAAACTGATACTAAATAATTTGCATATCTTAATTATATTGAATTTTTTAGTTTACAAAATGCTTTCTTTTGCTTCTCACCAAGTTTTCATAGTTTCCTTTGTATGAAGTCTACAATTTCTTTTCAATTTCATCTCAAAGTATTATGTATCTTTGATGCTGTTATGAAAAAGCTATATTGAGAAACCAAAATGACAATAAATTATTCAAAAAATAAAAAAGAAAGAAAAAAATAAAAAATAGAATGCAGCTTGGATGGATTTTCAGAAAAAAAAAGAAAAAGATATATTGGCTTTCCAACCTTTTATTTTATTCTAGACTACAAGCAAGATATGAATTACATATACACATGTTACATATTCATCTATCTATCTATATAATTAATCAGCTTCTTAAAATCCCTAATTTTAATTTTTTACAATTCTATTCTTACAAGTTTTACAACACCTGCAGGTTATACACAAAGATGGTTGGAACCATCTATAAAACAGATTTTATCTTCTTTTCTAATTGTTATATGTCATTGTTTTGTTTCATCACATATGTAGAACTTCTAGAATACTATTAATTGGTGATAAAAAGTATTATTTTCTTATTCCTTGTTTTACTTGTTCACTCATAAGCAGAATCTTGGCTGCTATTGACACAATTTACTAAAAAATCTTTAAGCTCCTAATTTATGCCAAGCACTCTAGTGATTCTAGAGAAAGAGCTAAAGAATAAACAAAGTAAATAAGTAGATATATTAACTTAGTCAATGCTAAATGTTAAGGGTTAAAAAACAAACGAAAAAACCAAACCAAAACAAAAAATCCTAGACAATGGAGTAAGGTATTTGAGTAGGTTGATTCTAGATCGAACAAGGAGATCCAGGGAACATCCTGAGAAGACAATTTTTGAATAAGGACCTTAAGAATGTGAAAGAGTTAGCCATGTTGATATCTGGACAAAGATTATTCCTGAAAGAGGAAGAGGCAAATGTGAATGCCTAGAGATAGGAGTTTGTCTAACATATTTGAATAACATGATCTTCAAAGATCTGAAAGTTAGTGAGGCACCAGACCATGTAGAATTAAAGGTTATAATAAACACTTTGGTTTTTACTCTGAGTGACGTTAAGAAAGGGCTCTTGAAGGAAACTTGATTAGGAGACTTTTTAGGAAGAAATATTGAATCGACTTTAACATGGAAGATTTTATTTATAGAATTTGTTTCAAAAGGTTCAAACATTTTCTGTATCTGTAAAACAAAAAACAAAAGTAAGAAAACAAAACACAAATAGAAGTAACTTTAAGTGGGTTATTGTGAAGTGAAATATCTTTCACTATAACAAAGGCATTGTACAGTGGGGAAAACAACAATACACTAGTCTTAAAAACTATTATGGAATTTAAATGAAACAATGTTTAAAATATTCAATTGACTTTTGGTAAATAAATAGTAAATATCCAAACATGGTAACATATTGTCATTAAAGTTATTTCAATATGTCATTACATAGCAAGAACATTGCCATAAGAATATATATATAATATTTGTAAGAAATGTAAATTTCACTTTTTAAAATGGAATTAAACTTTATCAATCTAGTCATACACCTTATTTCTTTAAATTTTCAGTCATGTAATTTTAGGATATATTCTCAACAGTTCACTTGAGCCTCATAGCCAATCTGTCTTTCTTGGGGGTAAACAGTAGGTCTTTTTTTTTTTTAATAGACTACTTTTTAGAGTAATTTTAGGTTCATAGTAAAATTGAGTGGAAGATACCGATATTTCTTCTATACCACTTGCCCCCACATGTGCACAGCCTGCTCCATTATCAATATCTTCACCGAAATGGTGCATTTGTTACAACTGATGAATCTACATTGACCTATTATTACCATTCAAAGCCCACAGTTTACATTAGGATTCAGTCTTGGTGTTGTATATTTTATGGGACTGGACAAAAGTCTAATGGCATATGTACATCAACGTAGTATCATAAAATCCTCCGTGCCCCACCTACTCATCGCTCACTCCCCAGGATCCCCTGACAGTCTTTGATCTTTTTACTATCTCCCTAGTTTTTCTTTTCCAGCATGTCGTATAGTTGAAATTAAACAATATGTAGCGTTTCTTGGCTTTCTTTCATTTCATAATACACATTTAAGTTTCTTCCACGTATTTTTATGACTTGATAGCTCATTTATTTTTTAGTACTGAATAATATTCCATGGTCTGGATGTATCGTAGTTTCTTCAGTTATTCATCTATTGAAGAACAATTTGTTTGCTTCCACGTTTTGGCAATTATGAGTAAGCTGATATAAGCATACAGGCTTTTGTGTAGACATAAGTTTTGTATGCCTTTGGGTATGCCTTTGGGTAAATAGCAAGGAGCACTACTGCCAGACTGTATGGTAAGAGTATTTTTGTAAGAACCCGATACACTATCTTCCAAAGTGTCTGTCCCATTTTATATTCTCATCAAATATGAATGAACATTTCTGTTGGTATTGTCAATGATTTGGATTTTGGTTATTCTCATAGTTGTCTAGTGATATGTCATTGTAATTTTTATTTGTGTTTCTCTAATGACTTATGATATGGAGCATCTTTTCATTTAACCGTCCATGTCCATATATCTTCTTAGGTGAGGTGTCTGTAAAGTGGGTCTGTGCCCAATTTTTAAGCAGGTTGTTTTTTGTACTGTTGAGTTTTAAGGGTTCCTTGTATATTTTGGGTAATTGTCTTTTATCACATATGACATTTGAAAATATGACCTCCCAGTCTGTGTCTTGCCTTCTTATTTTCTCAACATTGTCTTTTGCAAAGCAGAAATTTTAAATTTTAATGAAGTCCAGCTCAATTCTTTCTTTAAATGATTATACCTTTCTAAAAAGTCGTCACCAAAGCCAAGGTTATCTAGGCTGCCTCTTATGTAATCTTGTGTCTTACATTTAGATGCATGATCTATTCTGAGTTAATTTTTCTGAAGATCTCTCTCTCTATATCTGTCTGTCTATCTATCTATCTATCTATCTATCTAGATCTCTCTCTCTATATATATATGTATATATATAATATATATATTTATATTTTTATATATAAATATATTTATATTTATAATATATTTATATTTTAATATATTTATATTATATATATATAAAATTTATATATATATTTTTTTTTGCATTGGATATCCAGTAGTTCCACACATTATTTGTTGAAAAGACTATTTTTTCTTCATTGTGTTGCTTTTGCTTTTTTGTCAAAGATCAATTGATGATATTTGTAAGAAGTCTATTTCTGGGCTCTCTATTCTGTTGCATTGATTTGTCTATTCTTTTGTCAGTACCACTCATCTGGGTTCTGTAGCTTTAGAGTAAGCCTTTATAATTAGACAGATAGTGCCAGAACTCCAACTTTGTTCTTCTGTTTCAATATTGTGTTGGCTATTCTGGGTAATCTTAGGGAATTTTAAATATTAAAATGTGGGCAGGAAATCTAGTCTCTAGCACTAAAAATGATATGATAAACCAGGAATACATTATCTTATTGTCTTTATTTTTTTTTAATTTAAAATAGTTTATTTTCAAATTGGTTTACATAAAACACCCAGTGTTCATCCCAACATGTGTCTTTAAAATTTAAATTATAACATGTGGGTCCAAGACAGAGAATCTAACAATCTTTTCTATTTGGAATACATGGAATTATGTTAAATTTTCAGTGTTTCTTGGAGGTGGTAAGTGGGAAATGATAACAATTGTAAAGGTGTGTGTGTTAGTACATGAAGTTATTTTGGCATTAAACAATCTCTGCATTTATTGCCAATAATGCAGGGGCTGCACTGCAGACAATTTCACAAAGAAACATTTCAGGTTTAGTTGGCATCAAGGAGAGTCAGCAGACTCCCTTCTAGAATATCACATGAGCAGTTTTCTTGTACAGAATTCTAACACAGGGTACCCAAGTCATCCTGGATTTGTGGTTTGCAAGGGTGGCTGCTCACTTCCTGAAGGTGTGCTCTTGACCTGGATTTTTAGTGTTTCTCCTTTCAGGCATTCTGACTGAGTCACTTACTTCCCAGAAACAAATGAAGAGATAACTTTTTTTTCCTTAGCTTTCATGTGTTATAAAATATGATAAGGACTACCTGTGTTATCTGCTCCTTGATGTGGAAGCACATTTACTGACAGCTAGTTTAAGCTGAAAGTGACAAGAGGGCTGTATCTCTTGATCTCTTATCTCATACCAGATAAGAAATGTCTTTAGATATGCAGGTGTCCAGCAGTTTCTTGCAGTTTACCCACAAAGAGATCTGAGAAAGCAAACGATCTCTTGCTATAAGCCTAAAAAGAGTTTTGAAAAGTTATTTTTCCAGTCGCAAAAATACTAAAGAGAAAACAGATGAGATTATCAGAAACAAGAGAACATTTCACAAAATTACAGTTATCGATAGATTCAAGCATATCAAGTATTGGTTGTGTCTATTCTTGTTATTTCAAGATGACCAGCCCTATATAGGAAAGCTCTGTTCTTGTATCCACGGAACATGCTCACTGAGCAGTGCTTTAATATTAACAAAAGTTGGCATCTTGTGAAAATTTGTTGCTCTATTTGCTTTCTGCGTACTTTGAGGTTTTATTCCACGTGACCAGTTCAGATTGTGGACTTAAAATATTATGTAAGGCATTTTCTTTACAATTCAGTCCTATTAGCAACAACTGCAACAAAACTTTCTGAGATACGCAGCTTTGGACCTGAACATATTTTTCTCCTTTTACTTTGATTATCACTTACACACAAACATGAAGTTTAGGGTTTTTTTAATACCTATTATGGCTTATATATTAGAATTTTTTTTATTGTTGAGTCATGACTTTTCCTTCTAATAGTTTTTTGGTTTTGATTCTTTAATTTTACTTCTATTTTCTTGTGTGTCAGCTGTGCTTCATTTTTGTGCATAACAGCGGTGTATACATAGATGAATAAATGTTGCATACCTAAACTTTCTAACTTCTTTAGAAACTTTCAAAGGTTTACTACTCTTACCCAGTAAGTCTATCTCAGAAAATTACACACACTGGGATCGACTAATAATCAGTTAGAGTTCAGAACAAAAAGTTAAGCTATGGGAGGGGAGTAGGCCAAGTCAAATAAAATATATGAATACTTCAAAAGCAGCTGACAAAGAAGTTATAAGTTGATATTACCAGTCATTTAAAAGTTTTTTTTTAAGAATTATACTTTTCTAGGGGCGCCTGGGTGGCTCAGTTGGTTAAGCGGCCGACTTCAGCTCAGGTCATGATCTCACGGTCGGTCTGTGAGTTCGAGCCCCGCATTGGGCTCTGTGCTGATGGCTCAGAGCCTGGAGCCTGCTTCCCTCTCTCTCTCTGCCCTTCCTCTGCTCATGCTCTGTCTCTATGTCTCTCAAAAATAAATAAATGTTAAAAAAAAAAGAGAATTATACTTTTCTAGAAAACTAGTGCTTGATAAGATACGTAATAATGATTTACTATCGGCTGACTCTTCGAAATACACAACCTCTCATATATCCTTTGAAATTTTTACAGTAAAGGAATACCTTTGTAAGTGTTGTTCTTAGATTTTAAAAAATCATTATTATTTTAACATTCAAGTTTGTATATATTTTTAATAATTTCAAAAAATGGTAATTCTGCTCCCCCTATAAAAATCATTTCCCAAAATCTTTGAAAGAGAACCTTATTTAACTATTGTATTCAGCTTAAAATATACATTTCAGGAATTGAGAAAGAAGGCTAGAGACCATTTAGCGTGATTGGATGGGTGGGAAGATGTTTTGAAGCTAATAATCCAAAAAATGTTGGCATTATTTATTCTGAAAAGATAAGTCAGAAGGGTAAATTATTAATAACTCACTTTAAATACAAAGAATCTATTTTAGAAGGTAACATTCTCTTGCTCACCTGTTATTCTTCTTCCCAGGTTTGGACTGAAGGCAGAAACAGACTGTGTTTATTGTTAAGGCAGAAAATACATAAGGAAAATGTGATTTCCAGTATGATAGATCAAATACTGACATAAGTTGCCAAGGGTTGTTAGCTTGTTGTGAATTCTTGATCCCTAGGGAATCACTAAGCTTTGATAGACAACTATGTGATTTGAATCACAGTGGTGCTTGATAGTGGTGCTTGATACTAAATCTCTAGAAGAGATGAAAGTTGTGATTTTTTTTAAATTTATGGTTCAGTGATTTTATTGAAGCAGACATAACATATTCAAAGAGATATAGTTGCTTCTTCAAAAATTAAGCATACAGACAGATGGTAAGTTTCTATGATTGTATTTATTTAAACAGTTATCTAATATCTTTTTTTAAATTATAGTTGGCTCCAGTGGCTTGCTATACCATGCTGTACATGCATCTCTTGAGATATTCAATATGTTGCATTGGGTTATATATTTCTTTAATAGATAGTAACTTTTTTGACAGCTAAGTTCATGGTTAAAATTATTTGCATTCCTGGAACCTAGCACAGTGCTGCATATGATGTCTGCAATTAAGATGTAGATGAATGGAGAAAGAAAAAAAGAAAAAGGAAAGAAGGAATTTACTTTTTGGCTCATGTCTTAAAAAGCTGATCTTGTCATTTTGGCTTATAGCTGTAAGGTGCCACCACCAAGTAATTCACTCATTCACTCTTTCTTTTATTCAGTCATCTTCCAATTAGGAGTTTCCTTTTCTTTCCTTTGGAGTCAGGACCTTTCCAGAGTCTTGACGACTAGAAAAGACAGTAAATAATTTGACAACCATCTCACACAATACATATTTGTTGACTGAACAATGGAAGTCTTAGCCAGGTGAAAGTATACTGATGCCAAAGTGGAGCATTCTCTGACAAATTGTCTCTCACATTCCTGCCTTTTATTTTCCATATACACTTTTCATTCTCTCAGAGCCCTAACTTCAAGTTAATCTAAGGAAATCATTCCAATTTAGTTGAAAATATTCCTGCGCTTTCAATGTTCCTCTGCTCTAACAATTACCTAGATTTCCTTTTGGTAGGGAGGCAAAACAACCTATTGTTATGAAGATAGAGATCATTCATTGTGGCCCCACAAAGTATAACTTCATGTATATTACTTCTTTTTTCTCTTGCTTTTAATTTAGAATTAATATGTGCATTCACTTTTCTCCCCCCTCCTTTTTTTATGTTTATTTATAATTAAGAGAAAGAGAGAGAGAGCACGAGCAGTGGAGGGGCAGACAGAGAGGGAGACAGAAGATCCGAAGCAGGCTCCTGGATGACAGGAGAGAGCCTGATACAGGGCTCCAACCCAGGAACCATGAGATCTTGACCTGAGTGGAAGCAGGCTGCTTAACCACTACTGAGTTACCCAGGTGCCTATGTACATTCACTCTTTAAAGATGAGGAAACTGAGTTACCAAGCATTTAAAGAATCTGCTCAGTGTTACACATGAAGTTATGGGAAGAAGTGGGGATTCGAATTGTAGAGTTCTCATATGTTTGGACTCACTCATCAGAATGTATGCACTCATATAGGATTTTTTTAAACTTATGTTTGCATATGTCTCAGATTTCATTTCCATTTTAATTCACAGTCAATATTGAGATGACCTAGCTAAGAGAATATCTATTAGAGTTCTGATCACAATGAATTGTTGTTGCTCATTTACCTGTTTAATCAAAAAAAAAAAAAAAAAAGAAAAAAAGATTGCGTTCTCTAAGGCCAAAGTTGGGTCTTCTATCTTTGTAGTAATTCTTGCAGCAGCTATGTTAGTTATAAGCCTCACTTCCTTCTTTGAACCTCAGTTTTGTTTAGCTGTCAGAATGCTTTGTGTTTCAGAGGAGTATGAGACAGAGAGGGAATCAGTCAGGATAATTCAAGTCTCTTGTCCGTAGTTGAGTTAGGAGTATATATATGTGATTCCATGCAAAACGAGAGAGAGTATCAAGTTTACTGCAGGTTTTTCTTGCCTAAATTAAGGAAAGGGTTTCTGTTCTTCCATAATAGCATGTTTCACCGTAAGAATATGATTGTTGGAGCTGTTTCAACCATTTTAAAGATAAAAACCAAAATAAGGATAATGGCAGAGCAGAAAGATGGAAGAATATGCATATACTGTTTTCTAAACTACTAATAGGCTTTGAAATTTTCTAATCCATTTTATTGGCAGAAATGATTTAATTAGAGTAATTACCTGATCTGCCATTTGTTCACCTCAGTTTATAATAAATTTTTCTACACAATCAAATGTGGGCACAGTTGTGGCAGAAATTATTCCTTCCTCTAACTGCCAGATAACCAGAGGCTTCTATAGCATTGAGGGCAGAGCCAGATCTACTCATTTGGAGCAGATTCAGCTGCTCCATAAGGGTTCAGAACACTTAAAAAAAAAAACCTATTTACCCACCTATATAAGCCAAGACAATGACACAGCATCTTAGGTGTGCTGGTAAAAAGTTAGCAACTCGTTTCCCTAAAACAAAATAAAACAGTGAATATTTATAAACGTCTCATATAATTTACCAACATAAAGGATGTGTAGCACACAGTTTACAAATAATAGTAAAGTATGCAATAGTCTTTACTGTAGGTTTCGTATAGTCGATTGAGTCTCACATAAAGCTTTGTTTGGCTTTTGCCATATTTATGTATCTACAGAGGATCTGTAGTTGCAACTGATGGATGATTGTATTTCAACATTATTGGTGGTTAATGTTTCTATTTGTGTTAAGAATAAGACAAAATGAAACTATAAACACATATGGGAATTTCGCTCGATTGTCAATGACATGACCAACTTCTTTGCTGACTTGAATAACGGTTTTTAAATTCTAGAAGACTATTTCCTTAAATTTTGTGCTATTCACTATGTACAGCCATAATATACTTTGTTTGCTCTATGAAACTTTGATTTGTGATGTCTTCCAATTACTGTGGTATATTCTTTCATTGGCTAACTTCGGCAACTGACTTTACACCAGAAAACATAATGCTGAGAAGAGGTGTGTACTGGCACACTATAATATTTTTCCCATGTAGAAATGAGGAAGATAAATTGTAGCAAAAATAATGTAAGATATACTAAAATAATTAGGAAGTGATGAGGTTTGAGTATTTAATACAGGCAAAATGTACTGAATTATAAATTTATATAATTTAATTTTTAATAATAGCTATGTTTAACAATCAGCTTGAAGCATTCCTAAAAATTAAACAGCCAGAATTCAGAAGCAGGTATGAGCCACCTCAAGCTCACTACTATACTCTATGGTTCGTCACAGATATAAATAATTTGCTTGCTTTGTTCAGTTTATCTAGTTATGAGTAACGAATGATTTAGAAGCTCCTATTTCAATCAGATGTATTTTTTGTTGTTGTTAGGCAAATAATTCTACTGACAGATTGTTTTTTTCTTTCTGCTCTCAAGAGTAAATGCCAGTATTGACCTGATTTAGTAGTTGAGGACCCAAATCTAACTTTTTTAAGTTGCTCATGAATGCCATATCCCCAAATTTACATAATAGACTTATATTATAACTTCTGTTATGGGAAATAATTGAACTTTCCTTCAAAGAATAGATGTCAGTCACAGCCTGGGTATTGGGTATTTATTTTTTTGTTGAGTCAAAATTTGGCAAATTGTTTTTGTGTGATATTCAAATACACTAATCTTATTTCAATTATGCTTTTGTAAGCCTGAAACTTTATATAGTTTTTACTCAGCCCTTTTTGTTAAAGCTGATAAATATGTGAAGGTGATTTTCTTTCTACTCAGTCCATATTAATTTAGTGATTCAAGACTAATTTGGCCTTGACTTCCCAAGTCAAATAAAACAGGAAACAAAATTAAGGGGTTAAAAAGCAATATCAACAGTTTTACAATACTATCTTATCATTTGTCTTTTTCCAACTTATGTTCAGAAAGAACAGCTCATTATGTTTTTATTCCTGTAGAGAATTTCTGATATTTAGAAAACATTTCTCTTTAGAGATGTTTTCTCAATCATGATTGTATGAACCATTGCTTTGTCTTATTTTATAAGTAAATGGAAGGAAAAGAAAATACAGAAATAATCTTTCCCTTTTTAAATTTCACGTTAAATAAAAGATGAGTTGTATTTGAACTTGAGCAACCAGTTGGTGTAGAAGAAAGGATACATAAATTTGGTATTAGATCAAACAATATCTAATTCTGCTCCAAGTGCTTGAGAAACTCATGTGAATTAACTAAAATGTCATTGAAATTGAGATCTCTCTTATCTCAGTAGGGTCAGAAAACAGAGAAATAATTCTTTTTCCATAGCTCCAGCCTAGGATCTAGCTGAATTTTGCACATTCTGCTTTACTGACTTGTGTTTACAGGTTTACATTATAGATTAATGCATGAGTAATGCCCTATGTAAAATGTTACATAGGATAAAAAAATTTATTCCTATCACTTTAGACCTAATACTGTTAATCTTGGGCAATTTGGCACAAATGCCTAGATAATTCAGGAACAATCTTTTCTATTATCCAATCATACACATAATTGAGAAAAAACGGCTATAATGCTGACTTCTGCTTTTAAACCAATCTTTCGTCTTTTGGTATTTGCCAAGACTTTACTTAATGATTATCTTAATATTAATTTTGTACATGTTTTCTCCACTTATTGTCCTTATATATACATATATGAAGTAGATTTTTTCTATATCCTTTTCTATGGCTCTATACTAAAATATTATGAAATAGTTATATTCATAAGCATAATTTATCAATATTTAATTCAAGAGATTTTTAAATATTAAATTCAAAGATTCAAATGTTCTATGTTCATGTACTTCTTAATAATTATTAATGATAAGAAAGAAGGGCAATGCTTAAAATGTTGGTTATTTTAAAAGAAGTATATTTAAATTCTTTTCCCCCAAATAATTATTCCAGAGTATGTCTTGATTGAAAGAATATACATCCTGGATGTATTTTCACTGGTCAAGCCTATGCATGAATTCTTTGTAATTTCTAAGGCCTCTAACAAGACAAAATTTATTTACCAATACTGATTATTTGCCACATAATGAAACAATGAAATCTGCTGCTGTGGAGAATCATTCACACATCCAGAATAAAGAAGGAAGATATTTTCAGGAATAAATTATGTAAAGTTTTCTTACTGATAGCTCGATGCAAAATAAAACAAAAGCAGATCTGCTAGTTTCAGGAAACACTCCAAGACATTAGGAGTCAGGGAATGCCAAATTGCCTTTATTCTTTCCCTCTCATTAAAAAGTCAGAAGACTGTAAAATGGCTACGTTTTATTTAACATCTTGGTTGACAGATATTAATTAAATCTACTTAAGTGTACATCAGATTTCTAGAGCATACCTTTCCATTCGAATATATGCACATTAACTACACATAAATTGAAACAGGTGTTAAGTCTGAACTCGAGGAATGGGAATAATTTCCCTTAAAACTTTTATTTCAATCTGCATATATTAGTACAACTCTTTGGGGTTGCAAGGAAGAGACCCATTCTCATTTTATCTAAATATTTTTAAGTCCTACAGTAATACTGGTTTGTAGTAAGGATCTATTGGAAAGAGGCATGGACTGAACTCTTTACTCTAAACCAAATTCACGGGAATACTATTACACGGTCTGCATGGGACACAGAATGGAGACTTCATTTGGGATCTGGACTGGCATGTTGAATAAACGCAGGGGACACGTTGACACTGGTGTACTTGGTAGGTACATCATTTATGTTGTAGCCTGTGACAGCTCCCCCAATGCCTAGAGTTGTGCGAAGCATCATCCTATACAACATACATAGGTCTGTTTATTTTGAGAAAGAGAGAAACAGAGAGAGTGTGCCTGAGTGGGGCGGGGGCAGAGAGAGAATCCTAAGCAGGCTCCGCGCTGCCAATGTGAAACCCGACACAGGGCTTGATCCCACAAACTAAACCAGGAGATCATGACCTGAGCTGGAAGCAAGAAGCAGTCACTTAACCAATTAAGCCACCCAGTTGCCCCCTCACTGTTTTCGAAGAATAGAGGAGTTCTTAGAGCAGTTCTTAATTGTTTGTTAAGTATATAGAGCAATGCCTGGCACTTAGGAAGTCTTAAGTGTCAACTTGCTTACCACAGGCACTCTGCCACTCTTTGTCCAGCCCCTGTATCAGAACAGTGACTTGATGACTCTCTCATCATTATCAACAATCTTTTCCACTTTTTCTCTTTACATGTTTTTGGTTTTGTCTGTATTTTCTAAAACCTACCAGCCCTCTCTAGAAGTCATACATTCAAACTCTCTTAAAAGGTGAGTCTCATTGGTTCCATTGGTCAATATCAAGCTGTATAAGATTGCTAGCTTTTGAGTCAGTTTTGGAGTAATCTATACAGATGTCTAGCTTTTTAGTTTGATGCCCAACCCTGAGCCAATGATCTGTAGCAAGGATGGCAGAGTCATGAAACAGCTTTCCTTAAAATAGGAGCAAATTCATAATGTATTCTTTAGCATAAAGACATGTTGTGTGCTACATTTTTAACTATGCCTAAAATACACTTCTTTCATTATAAATATGCTTTATTCCTCAATTTAACTACTTGTATAGCTTGCCTGATATCTGGCCAAAGCATGCCCATCCAGGAACACTGTAATCTACGTCAACGTGTAATTTCTTCATTTTTGCAGATTGCTTTGGATGGACTATTTGCAAAAAAGCCAGCCTGATTTTATTTCAGATCAGATTCATAGTTTTATTTAATTGGATAATTTTATTTATTATTTGTATTAACTTAGGACATGCAGAAAGTATTTTTATACTGTCAAATATTTACTATTTATATGCATCGATTTTGTTACCTAAATTTACAAATACAACAGAGCCATGTCTAAGACAAAACTGTAATTTAGAGTTGAAAGTGAGTAATAAAATGGTAGGGCAAATTGTTCCCAGACTTTTATTTGGATGCATTGGTTTGAATCAGAGAAGGGAAACTAGAGTAGGTAAGCTTTTGTAAACACAGACTGGAGGAGGGCGAGTATTTTATGTTCCAGCTAAGAAGTGTGGGTATGAGGGTTTATTGAAACAAAGATTGTAGCTTTTCATAAAGCTGAAAAGTCTAAATTTTTTTAAAGTTTATGTATTTTTGAGAGAGAGAGAGAGAGAGAGAGAGAGCTGGGGAAGGGCAGAGAGAGAGAGAGAGAGAGAATCACCTCACTGTCAGCACAGAGACCCATGTGGGGCTCCATCTCAAGAATCATGAGATCCTGATCTGAGCTGAAATCAAGAGCTGGATGCTTAGCCGACAGAGCCACTGAGGCACCCCAAGTCTAATGTTTATAAAGGATTCTCCGAGGTAGAGACAAAAACTATATGGCCTTAGTGGTCGGATTATGAAAGATGATGCAGAGCTTTAAAAAGCTGAGTATTCTTCTCAGATCTGTAGAAGACAGAATAGCCTTAGCCCAGTATGATGAAAGTGCATTCAGTTCTACCTTTTGTCATCTCTTTCTTTGGAACTTCTGAGGAGAAATGAGAGACCTGAAGAGATAATCAAGGTTTTCAGAATAGATGAGTGGAAGGTGATGATAAGGGTCATCATATTCAAGGGCTAGACATTAATGAAGGGATTTATCTGGTACATGCAAGGTGTTCAAATATATGTGTGGAATGAATGATAGACTGAGGCAAAATCGAGTGTCAGTTAATGCCTCTGATCGCCCTAAGGATGTTAACCTAGGGATGAGACTAGAGATCTAGAACTAGACAGGAGGTAGCAAGGTACAACTAAAATTTGAATTATTACTATTTGTGTTACCTATTTTGAAGCCAACAGGTAGCCGAACTTGAGAAAATGTTAGTTACGTATTGATTTAACATAGGTTATTTCTTTTTTTTTCTTTTTTTTTAATGTTTATTTATATTTGAGAGACAGAGCGTGAGCAGGGGAAGGGCAGAGAGAGAGAGAGGCAGATGCAGAATCTGAAGCAGGCTCCAGGCTCTGAGCCATCAGCACAGAGCCCGACACGGGGCTTGAACTCACAGACCGTGAGATCATGACCTGAGCCGAAGTCGGCCACTTAACCGACTGAGCCACCCAGGTGCCCCTATTTCTTAATAACAATGAGAAAATTTATAATTCTACAAAAAGTGATTATAAGCTTAAAGAGGACATGCATGTAAACAATGAAAGAAATTCCGAGGCTGGGGAAATTATGAGGCAGCTATTTATTTTTTCCTACATTTATATACCCCTGTTTGATCTTTTCATCAGTAATGAGTGGATTTAAAAATAATACAATCAACTTTTTAAGTTTTTTCTATATTATTTTTTATAACACATGTAGAGTAAAAAAATTCATATATTTAACACTTAATAAGTATCTAAATATCTGGTTTAAAAAAGAGTTGGACTAAACTCTTATAAGGATTCTGATCACAACTCTTGCACATATGTTTCTAGATACCTTGTGATGTAGAATAAAAAAAGGCAATACTTGATGGTTTCTGGTATATTCCAAGGTTCATTCTCTTTGTTTCACCTAATCAGTTAAGATGTACAAGCCCCATCCTTATTCACCATACAGCTATGGCTTCTAGTGTTTTACATTAGTGTAGATTAAAACAGACCAGTTGGGTGGAGGAAACTTTGATGATGATGATGATAGGAATGATAAAGTGATGATGATGATGATGATGATGATTTGGCCACATTTTTATGATACTCTATAGAAGTTAAGCAAAGTTTCATGTAATTAAGTACCAAACTTTTTCCAGTCTCCTCTCAATTCTTCCTTCATCCTTAGTAACCAGTAGATTCACAGCAAAGGGTGAAGATAGAGTAAAAGAAAAATCTTACTTAGGAAATCGTTTCAAATGTTTTCTTGAATCTCAACAGGTTTTAGATACTTTCTTCTCAAATGGCCTTGCTCATTCTTTAATTATCCAAACAAAACATGGCATGGTATTCTATGCCATGCTTCTATAAAACAAAATGCATAAGGAAAAGCATTCTTTACTTCTTCCAATGACTTGATGGGCTTATTTTTACAATACAGTTGGTCACAGCTTGGAGATAAGGTAGCAGTTCTGGAAAGTTTCAAAAAGTTACAGTGTCGTAGGCACAAACCAGATCAATTCAAATCAGGATTTCTGGAGTTAGGACCTAGATATCAATAGTTTAAAAACTCCCTGGTGATTCCAAAGTGCAGCATGCAGCTATGGAAACATGATGGTCTAAGTAGTCCTTGAAGGTACCACTCTGCTTCTTGGTTTATCTATGATTCCATAGCCGTCCAACTCTGCTTCTGACTCAGGCAGACTGTGTTTAGATATGTTAACAAGACTTCCTGACTTGGAATGCATTCAGAATTCTTAAGGTGACTTTGTATATCTCAGTACTGATTTATTATGACTTGATTTATAGACTTATTCTAAGAAGAAAATCTTATTTTCTTTGGGGATAATTTTTAGCTGGGGAGAAAGGGTGCATTTATGTCACCAGTTGTAGAAAACTGTAGAAAGATAATAATAACAAATTGCAACATCATAGCCATTATTTTTAAGTAACTGATATTAAAACAATACCTAGAACATATTAAGCTCTCTTTAAATTTTAATCGCTTTACCTTCCAGAAATAGAAATGACTAAATAGATTTTAGGAAAACATTTTTTTCTTGGTAATTATCTCAATAGAACTCTTTATGTTACTATAAAAACACTTGATATTTGTAATTTTACAGAAGAATATTAGAGTTTTCTAGAACTTTCAAAATTTGGTGGTTTGTTCAAACAGAGAAGAAAATTTAGTTCAGATTATTTGTGAAATGTCCATTTTAAAAGATGTTGACCATGGAAACTGGTCTGCCACTTGGGCAGGTGGCTGTGCACTCCTCCTTTCCCACCACAGAAGAGAAACTGTGATCCATTTTCTCACTAATGAGGACCTGCATTCCCTTTCTTTGTTCTAGTAACTTTCAGGATCAATTTTCTCTGATTCTTTTAGATAATAGTCTCTAATAGGAATTTTTATTAATAAATTGGGCAGTTAGGTAGAAAAGAGTATAATATTGAATTCTTTGAAAATTCTTTGAAGTTATAGAACCCCCCCAACACACAAACAGTTTGTACAGTTTAAAAGCTATTTAAACTTGCATTCAATTTCCAAACCTTTTTACACAAGGGGCCTTTTAATTTTTCTATTTACTAGACTTTACAGCTTATCTTCAAAGTTGGCTTTGAGGCAATTTGTGCTGCTGCTTCAGAAGTATCCTTTTATACATGCTGACTTTGATGTTTAATTATTACAAAGCAATCATAAAACAATTAAATTGTGTTAATATTTTCTTGAATTGTTTATCTGCTACTTTCATTGCAGTTTATTTTAACTCAGTTATTATATATCAATATTTAGTTATAACATGTGCATTCTGTGACTGTCACTGCTCTGGGAGGTATATTTTATCACTTAATTGGAAAAGGTTCAGGGTGCTCCTTAATGACTTGAAATTCTTAATCTGAATTATTCAAATATGTGAGAAATGCAGGAGTTATGCTGTTTAAAATAATTAAAAGTCTTCTAAATTAAACAGAATGCTGCAGATTATCAGGGTGATTTTCAGAGGGGACATTGAGGTATGTGAACTACTCAAAAACAAAACTACTCAGTATCATGGTAGAATTCAGACCCAGTCTGTTGGAAGCTTAGAAATGGCTTAAGAGATACAGCTGAGTGAATGAAGCTGTTTACCTGAAAGATGTCAGCTCTAATCCTAGCTTTAACTCTGATTTCCACTGTGACTTGGGTAAACCAGACAGCCTCTCTGCACATACATTTTCTTATCTATAAAACGAAGATGCTAAAGCATCAGCCCTTCTCACCATAGCTTACAGAACTCTTCTGAATGAAATATGAGTGTTCCAAATGAGTTATTTGCTCATTCACTTCAATACAGCACTGAGATTTACAAGTACAAGATCTTTTTTCCCCAGTTTAAGTTCTACCTAAATTTGATATATTTAGATTAAATTTTTATATAGATGAAAAATTTCAACATCTCAATTGCTCGCTACTTTCAGTAATGTTTAGTAAATATTAATTATGTGTAAGTGTTTTTCAAATTCCTTATATTGGCTTATAGTCTCATGACGAGAGGAAAAAAAAAAGTCTAAGAGATAAAGATAATTCAAAGAAGCATCTTGGGTTTATGAGAGGGTTAGAAATAAGGAACCATAGGAAGGAAATTTTTTCTGGTTAGGACAATGAAGAAAGTCTTCTAAGTGGAAGCCACATTTCATGTGTGATTTGAAGGATAGGTAGAATTTTAAATATGGAGGTGATGAGTCAGAACTTTTACTTTAGAGGGAAAAACGGGAGCAAAATATAGATGGTCAAAATGTACAAGTACTGTGCACAACTAAACAGCCTTTTTAAAGAAAAAAAACCACATTTATTTATTTTTGAAAGACAGAGACAGAGCACAAGCAGTGGGGAGGGTGGTGGTGGCATAGAGAGCAAGGGAGATACAGAACCTAAGCAGGCTCCAGGCTCTGAGCTGTGAGCTCAGAGCCCAACATGGGACTCAAACTCAGGAACCATGAGATCTTGACCTGAGCGGAAGTCGATGCTTAACCAACTGAGCCCCCCAGGCACTCCTAAACAGCTCTTTTTGACTTCACTTGCATAGAAGGTGCGTATAAAAAAGTCCTAAAGGTTAATGTTACTAGGTTGGCTTGGAGTCAGACTCTGGAGAATGTTGAGGCTGAATGAAAGAGTTTCTATGCTACTTTGTTAGATGAGGAGAGTCGTTAGTAGTTCTGAGTGACATAGTTGAAAGGGGAGACGCAGAGTTAGGTGACTGGTTGAATAGTCCAGAAATGGTTTTTCTTATAAGCAGCTGCTCAGTAAAATAATGGAATGACTAGCCCTGAAAATAACTGCCAGCCTTAAGTAGCTGACATCACTTCGAATTATTTTCTCATTAAATATGTGTCTAATAGGTCCATTCCAACTCTCAAACTGATTTTTTTTCCTTTTGGGGAAACTAAATTTTTTGGAAGAAAATATTTTTTTTTCCGTTTCCTATGTCTTCCTTGCTTCTGCCCCAGAGTTGTTGTTGCTGCTGTTCAAATAATAGCTCTTGTTCTTTCGGGCAAAGATAATTTTTCTTTTCTTACTTTTTCCCCCCAATCAGGCAGTGCATTTATAATATTGTGTTTGTGATATCATGTCTGTTTCCATGGGAATGAATGTAATAGAGCATATTTAGCACTGTGGACTTGATCCAACTAAAAATTTTGGTAAAAGTCTGAACTGTGAGGCTGTATTTAGCCATGGGTTGGCTCTGCCTTGGTGTTGATATCTTCATTGAAAATGTCAGCTTTCTGTGAAACTCAGAAAGCAATTAAAATGGTACAGAAGGGGACAACCTTGAAAGAAGCAGCTTCTCAGCCACCTGAACTAGGTCGTTTGGTTCGTTCCTAAGGATGCTTAAGGAGGGTTTGTGTGTTACTAACTATCATCAAATAAAAAGATCCTTCAAGGTCCCTGATATAGAAGTATGATTTTAACTGCAGTAGAAAAAGAAGTGGGAATACTAGCATGGAGAAGTAGCATTCTCCTGTTAAGAAACTATTGTCTTTAAATTCTTGTTTAAGCACATGTAACTTTTACAGAGAGACTGGGTTGTCCTGTAGACTATGAATAACATTCACTAACATGAATGGCACTAGTTTAGGGGCCAAGCAAGCCCTCCAAAAAACAAGTATTTTTGGTACCAAGGGATGTTTACATGATATACTGAATTTCAGATAAGAATAGAATTTAACTACTTTGTATATTTAGTTCAAATGATTATCCTTAAAAATAGGTTTGGGATTTTTTTCTTAAATTTTTCAGCTTTATTGAGATATAATTGGCATATAACATAGTGTAAGTTTAAAGTGTACAATGTGATAATTTGATACTTATCTATTGAGAAACGATTACCACAGTAGGATTAGTTAACACCTCCATCACCTCATGTAATTGCAATCTCTTCTTTTCTGCCACGAACATTAAAAATCTACTCTCTAGGAGACATTCAAGTGTAGAATAGAGTATTATTAACTGTAGCTACTACACTATGCTGTACATTAGATCCCCAGAACATATTCACCTTAAAACTGAAAGTTTGTACCCTTTGACCACCATCTCGTGTACCCTAAACTGCAGCCCCTGGCAACCACTATTCTATCTTCTCTTTCTGAGTTTGACTTTTGTGGATTTCACATACAGGTGATATTGTACAGCATTCATCATTCTTTGTCTGATTTATTTCAGTTAGCATAATGTATTCAAGTTCCATCCATGTTGTTGCGAATGGCAGGATTGCTTTCTTTCTCATAGCTGAATTATATTTCATTGCTTATGTGTATATGTGTGTATAATATACATATGTGTGTATGCATATGTATGTATAATATTCACATCATCTTTATCCATTCATCTGTAGAGGACAATTAGGTTGTTTCTATGTCTGGGCTATTGTGAAAAATGCTGCAATGAACATGAGAGTGCAGAAATCTTTTCAAGAACTGATTTCAAATATTTTGGATAAATATCCAAAAGTGGGATTGCTTGGGTCATAGGGTAGTTCTAGTCTTAAATTTTTGAGAAATCTCCATACTGTTTTCCACAGTGGCTACACCAATTTACACTCCTACCAGCAGTGCACGGGGATTCCCAATTCTTGTTATTTCTTGTCTCTTGGATGATAACCATTGTAATAGGTGTGAGGTGATATCTCATTGTGGTTTTGATTTGCATTTCCCTCATGATTAGCAATGTCAAGCATCTTTCCACATACCTGTTGGCCATTTTTATGTCTGCTTTGGGAAAATGTCTATTGAGTTCTTCTCATTTTTTAATCAGATTGTTTTTGTTATTTTGCTATCGAGTTGTAAGAGTTCTGTAAATATTTTGAATATTAACTTCTTATCAGGTGCATAGTTTGCAAATATTCTTCCCATCCCATAGGTTGTGTTTTTATTTTGTTGATTGTTCCTTTTGGTATGTAGAAACTTTTTAGCTTGAGTAGTCCCATTTATTACCTTTTGTTTTGGTTGCTTATGATTTTGGTGTTGTATCCAAAAAATTGTTGCCCAAGACCAATATCAAAAAGCACCTGGTGGTTCAGTCCAGTTAAGTATCTGACTCTTAATTTCAGCTCAGGGTCATGATTTCCCAGTTCGTGACATCGATCCCCTATCTGGCTCTGCACTGACAGCACAGAACCTGCTTGGGATTCTCTCTCTTCTTCTCTCTTTCTCTCTCTGCCCCTCCCCTGCTCATGCATGTGCTCTCTCTCTCTTCCTGTCTCTCAAAATAAATAAATAAGCATTAAAAAAGTTTACTATCTGTATTTTCCTCTAGGAATTTTATATTTTCACATTCTATGCTTAAGTCTTTAATCCACTTTGAGTTAATTTTTGTGTATAGTATAATATAGGGGTCTAATTTCATACATCTACAAGTGATTATTCAGTTTCCCCAGCACCATTTATTGAGAAGATCATCCTCTCCTCTCTGTGTATTTTTGGCCCCCTTGTCATATGATGTGACCTTATATGGGAGGATTTATTCTGGGTTATCGATTCTGTTCCATTGGTCTCTGTGTCTATTTTTATGTCTCTAACATAGTTTTGATTCTATTGCTCTATAATATAATCTGAAATGAGAAAGCGTGATGCCTCCAGTTTTGTTCTTTCTCAGGATTGCTTAGCTATTGAGGTTTATTTTGTTTTTTCATAAAAAATTTAGGATTTTTTTTCTACTTCTGAGGAAATGACATTGAAATTTTAATAGAGATTGTATTGAATTTATAGATGGCTTTGGGCTATATGGACATTTTACCAATATTATTTTTCAAATACATGAACTCAGAATGTATTTCATTTATTTGTGTCTTCTTCAGTGTTTTTCATCAAAGTCTTATAGTTTTTAGTGTACGGATCTTTCCCTACTTGATTAAATCTATTCCTAAGTGTTTTGTTGTTTTTGATGTTATTAAAAATGAATTTATTTCTTTTGGTCCATTGATTGTTCAGGAATGTTTTTTGATTTTCACATATTTGTAAATTTTCCACTTTTCCTTTTATTATTGATTTCCAGTTTCATCCCAATGTGATTAGAAAAGCTACTTGGTATAATTTCAGTCTTCTTAAATTTGTTAAAATTTGTTTTGTGAACTATCATATGAGCTATCCTGGAGAATATTCCATGTGTGCTTAGAAGGATTGAATGTGCTGCTCTTGAACTGAATGTTCTCTCTCTATATATATATTCTAAGTCTATTTTGTATAAACATGGTTCAAGTCCAATGTTTCCTTCTTTATTTTCTGTCTGGATAATCTAGACATTGTTGAATGTTAGGTATTGATGTCCCCTACTATTACTATGCTGTTGTCTACTTGTTTCAGATCTGTTAGTATTTGTTTAATATATTTAGGTGCTCTGATATTTGGTGCATATATAATTGTTATATACTGTTGGTCAATGGCCCCTTTATCATTATATTTCTTTGTCTCTTGGTACAGTATTTGGCTTAAAGTCTATCTTGTCTGATATAAGTAAAGCAGATTCTGCTCTCTTTTGGCTTCCACTTGAGTGGAATAACTTTTTCCATCTCTTCACTTTGAGCCTATATATATTTAAAGCTGAAATGAGTCTCATGTAAGTAGAATATAGTGGGTCTTTTTTTTTTTCCCAACCAGCCATTTTATGACTTTTGATTAAAGAATCTCATCCAATTGCATTGTGAGTAATTTTTGTTAGTAAGGACTTGCTAATGTCATCTCATTGATTGTTGCATGGCTATTTTGTGGCTCCTATTTCTTTCATTTGTTCTTTTCATCTCTTGCTTCCTTCCTTTGTGAATTGATGATTTTCCACGGTAGTATGCTTTGACTTCCATGTCTTGTCTTCTGTGTATCTGTTGTAGCTGTTTGCTGTGTAATTACCAAGAGACTTACATAAAACATGTCATAGGTATGGGTATTTTACACTGATATCAATTTAATATTGATCACATACAGAAAGGTTACCCTTTCATTCCCCCCTCCCCAAAGCATTTTTAATGCTTTTGATATCACAATTTACTTATTTTAAATTATGTATTCATTAACAATTATTGTATCTATAGTTATTTTAATAAAGGACTTCTGTTTTTATGAAGGATTTTGTTCCTTCAGCCTTTATAGTAGAGTTATGTGTTTAATATATCACCATATTACAGTATTAGAGTACTCTAAATTTGACTTTGTACTTTTAGCAGTTATATCTTTTCATTTTTAAAAATTACTTAATGGCATCCTTTAATTTTAGCTTGAAGAACTCCTTTCAATATTTCTTATAAAGAGAGTCTAGTGGTGATGACCTTCATCAACTTTTATTCATCTGGAAGTCTTTATCCCTCCTTCATTTTTGAAGGACAACTTTGCTGGATAGAGTATTCTTGGTTGGTCATTTCTTTTTTCTTTTTTCTCTTGTACTATATCGTTCCATTCTCTCCTGGGCTATAAATATCTGCTTTGGAATTTTCTGATAGTCTTATGGAGTTTCTCTTGTTAGTTATAATCTTCCTTTTTCTTGCTGCTTTTAAGATACTTGTTTTTGTCTTTGTTATTCACAATTTTATTTATAATATGTCTCAGAGAAAATCTCTTTAAGTTGAGTTTGTTTGGTGAACTATGAACTTAATGAATGTGGATATCCAAATATCTCCCAGTTTGGGAAGTTATAAGCCACTATTTCTTTTAATAAACTTGCTGCCCCCTTCTCCTCTATGAGACTGCAATATTTAGAATATTGTTTCTTTCAATGGACTCTCATAGATCACATAGATTTTCTACATTCTTTTTCATGTTTTTGTTATAATTGTTCTCCTCAAACTAGATAATTTCAAAGAACCTGTCCTGTAAATCATAGATTCTCTCTTCTGCTTGACCGAGACTGCTGTTAATGCTTTATTGCATTTTAAAATTTCACTTATTGTATTCTTTAACTCTAGAATTTGTTTTGTTCTTTTTTGTAATTTCTATTTCCTTTGTTAAACATCTCATTTTTTTCATGTATTATTTTCCTGACTATATTGAATTGCCTTTCTGTGTTTTCTTGCAGTTTTCTTGCAGATTAATTAAATTCCTGTATTTTGAATTCGTTATCATGTCTACTGCAGACCTTCATGTTTTTGGGGTCAGTTCCTAGAAGATTATCTTGAACGTTTGGTAGTGTCGTGTTTCCTTGATTTTTTTATATTCCTTGAAGTCTTGCATTTTTGTTTTCACATTTGAAGTAGCAGTCATCTCTTCTAGCCTTTACTAATAGACTTTAGGAGAGAAATAAATTCAATCAGTTCTGCTAGGGATTTGGCAGCTTTCTCAGACCTGCTATTTATACGTCTGCCCCATGCTTCTTGCTCCCTCTTGTGGAAAAATTCTTAAGTATATATGCCTTTGTTAATTCTGTGTTGTACCAGGCTGGGTGCTGACAGCCTCTCTTTTGATTTCCCAAAAGCAGAGGTAAAAATCAAGGTTGACATCTCTCCCTGGTCCACATATCCTGGCTGACTTTCTGCATGTATTCATTAGCTGTCTGTCAGAGTTTGCTATTACTGCTGTTGAGAGCATGAACCAGGGAGTTGGCCACATGGTATGGAGTGTGTGGGGGTGAGGAATGCAGATGACTAGGGCTGCCATTGGCCAATTGAGAAAATTTGCATTCGATGCATCCCCAGCTGTTGTAATTCTGCTTCTTGATAGAATTGGCCTCCAAGAGTCCTATCAACTACTCTACCTCTTTCTGTGGGCCTCTTTCTGTCCCACTGTAATACAATTCATGAACTTAGCGTCCTGCATGAGGCAAGAGAGAAATGGGCCGTCTTGGTAGCATCCTGCACAGCTGGGAAATCCAGGTACTCACATACTTTTATTTTTTCCCACAGGAGACATCATGGGCTGGGATTTATCTGTGTACTGAGTTGTGCTACATTAGACGGGGGGGGGATGCAGGTAAGGTCTAATGGTCCTTCTTATCTTCTTTAATGTATCCAAACTTAAATATTTTTTTTCCTCCAGCAATGTTTTGAAGCTTCTCTGCTGGAAAGCCATACTTCTACAAGGCTCTTCAATCCATGGGTGATTGCCTAAGAGAATGTTGCCGAAGGACACCTGGACTGCAATTGAGAGGGGTTAGAACCAATTCATAGACTACTGCATGGTCCACAGCCAGGACCAAGTTGTGTATGCCTATTACTCAATGCAGAGGTGGGCAAGATTCTCTTTGGGTCTCTTGATACATGGCGCTGGATCCCACAGGTCTTACAATAGTAATTTTGTCTGTAAAATAGTCTTTGCCATGTGCATCCACAACCAAATATTTACCAGTGAGCCTGAGGTCAGGATAGCACTCAGGAAGGATAATTAAATTTAGAGCAGAAAAGAGAAAAATAAATTAGAGTGCACCCAACACTTCTCTGTTTACCATAATGGTGTATTATTTTAATATTCTTCGGAGACTAATGACCACCTTTTCCACTTCTGTCTGCAGATATCAAGCATAATCCTCTTCTGGACAACTCTCAGATGACACTCTAGAAGGAAAGAGATTATGGAAACAGTTGTTAATAAAGATGCACATGGCAAAGACTTCCCCAAAATCTTCCCTTCCGTGGTTAGATGTGCTTGATTTCTCAAATTCATCAGTGACTTCTCTGATTCTCAAAATTTTTTGTCAAGTCCTTCACTTTTTAAATTTCTTTCTACATTGGTATAATTTCAAATTCTTAACATAAATCCCTTATTCTATAAAACTTCCCCCTAGTGCCTTTGAATCCTAACTAATACACCTGTAGTCTGACAGGCAAAAAGATTACATTTAAGTGACTGTTTGGATGTGGCATAGAATTCCACTCTCTACATTCTACTGGCATTGACCAAAACAGGTCACATGGCCAAGGTGAACACCATTGGGATGAGGAAGAATCCTTGCATGTGGGCATATGTGAATATTTGCCAAAATAATATAATCTACCACCTCTCCTATTCTCTAAAGCAGTTGATAGGTTATATGTTTGGATTAAGCACTGAGAGCCCTCAGCAGTTTTGAGGATGGACACAGTTCCACAGAAATCACATGACTGACTAGATGAGGAGGATGTTTTCCTGAGCCAATTCAGGGATAGCTACAAGGAAACAAGGGTAGTCTATGTGGAGTAGTGATTCACAAGTGTCCACTGTGATTACTTGCTAGCTAATGCAATAATTGTTCATTTTGCTATGAAGTTTCAGCTGTTCTAAATAAATAAATAAAATAATAAATAAGTAAATAAATAAATAAATAAAAAGAAACATAATGTTCTGAAATCCCATTTCCCCTATCCATTACATATGAGTGTAACAAACCTATGATTAAATTGAATACATTGGATAAATCTCTGTATTTAAAAAATACTTCAACTAACCCTGTCCCATTAGGAAAGCAAGAATATCATTTTAGTGCATTTGCACATTTTGAAGTCTTTGTTCTTGGAGTCCTGATGACTACCTGGTGATAGCCATTTCCCAGATTTTTTTTTTCTTGTGAGTTTTTTTTGCGGAAGGTCAAGGATTTGATCTCAAGATATGGCATAAATAACTTTGAAATGTTAGGAGGAAGAATTTCCTTAACAACGAAAGGGCAGTTCTCATGCAGGAGTTTCTGAGCGTCTCTGCTCCTGACAAAAATGTTTGTAAGTATACTCTTTGAAGTACGAGTTTTCCCTGGCTAATTTTACTGGGGTCCCTAAAACAAACAATTAGATTAAAGCAGGAGGATACATTTTTTCATGTAAACCCTCATAATTTGGGTATATTTGGCAACTGGCCTTTCTTTTTCATATCACCAACTTTAATAAAGCTTGGATAGTTACAGGATGGGAAATTTTAAAAATAAATAAAAACTGCATCATACTAACCTAGAGTCTGGAATGATTTAAAATATTTCCTTTGATATTAGTCCCAAATTCTATATAAAAGTAAAGTAATAATGCAGAAATAAAACATGGTGTGGCATGTCTAGAACTTTTATAACTAGCGTGACTTTTAAACTTTATGAAATGAGTAAGATCAAAGCCTTAATGACTTCAGTTTTCCTCTCTTTTCTTTTGAAAAGTCTGGTGTTCTATAGAGAAACTAGAACAATCCATACTTCAAAACAAAATTATGTATTTGGTCAGTATATAATATTGGTTATCTTACAGTGAAGATTCATAGGTACTGTAAGATAGAATTTCATTTACTTTTATTTTTATCGTATTTGTCAACGTAGTTTAGAAACAGTTGACTAGGCCTGTGCTAAAAAAAGAAAATACTCAGGAGTTGAGTAATTCCGAGTATAATAATAATAATAAAGCATATTGTTAAATAAAATGGTATAAAAGTGATGAAGTTTTGGGGTAATGGTGGGTGGTCCGGAGCCGAGGGCCAGGAAAGCATTCTTGAAGACATCTTTGGTTCAAAAAGATTTTATTAAAGCACGGGGACAGGACACATGGAAAGGAAGAGCTGCACTGGGGTTGTAACAAGTCACTCATTTAATACCCTCAGTTTGGGAGGGGTTCAGGGACAGAGTAAGTCGCTAAGGAATTTTGGAAGCAAGGTTTCCTGGACTTTGAGGGGTTAGCTGTTGCTAGGGAAACACCATTTATTACCATTTAATAAAACCTCAGTCATGAGACCCTTCAGATGCATATCAGGGGTCCATAGCTTGGAGTATGATTGCTAGCATATATCTTGGGGCAATCGAGATACAGGAAGCAGACTTACAGGATCCTCAAGGTTGGGACAATGTTAAGCCAAGATTCTCTTTTGCCCCCAGCAAAGTGTCAGGGGCAGCTGAGCTCCTAGAGGGAGGTCACTCTGTCAGTTTCAAGGACTTGTCGATGGACTTTAGGCAGTAAGGGAATTTGATTTTTCACTTGCCTTAGTTTCCTACATCAGCATGGCAAGCACTTCAACCTCTTTCCTTTGTTCTTGGATAGCCTGGAGTGTCCAAGGAATATCACACAGATCCCCACCTGGGGTGTTGTTGGGGTGCTAGTTTGTGCTTTGCTGCTCAGCCTGCCTCATGCTCCCTCATCAAAAGCATATTCTTCAGCTAAATCTGTTGAATCTGTAGGAAAGCATTACTACATGTTATGATAGAAAGAAACATTATTAAATACCATTCTTTCCCTGGGTATAAGAGTTCTTTTATTTCACATAACGGATTGTATGTTTAAGAGCAGGATCTAGCAATGGGTTATCTCAAAGAAGGTGCAATAAAAAATCAAATTGATTTTGCTTTCTAAATATTCTTGATTTTCATTTCTGTAATAAGTTTATCGTCCTATATGTCTTTTCAGGGGGATCATTTCTAAGAAGATTGCATCATTTGGGCATGTGCAAACTGAAATACCTAATTACCCACAGGATGAGCAAATTATGATTCTTGAGTAGGCCTGTTTTCTCACGAAGACGCTTTCTCAGATCTTTTACCGAAATCAGTAACTTCTGTTACATCTGTAATGCTGGCTATGCCAGTGGCTCGCAAACCGAAGCACCTGGAGAGCTTGTGACAACACAGAAGGTGGGGGCCCTGCTGCAGGAATAACTGCTTTAGTAGATGAAAGGTCGAGCCAGGTGATTTGAATATCTCACAGTTTTCCCGTGATGCTGATAAAGTAGCTTTAAGGACCACTGCTTTATATACCTTGCGTGGCTTCTAGAATCTTGCTTTTTTTCTCTCTTTAGACCTGAAGTTGCCTACCTCTGAACCTAATGGTTTGAAGTTTCTTCCTATTTCAATCTTTAGGAGGAATGGAAATCTGAGCAGGAGGTGTATACCAATCCAGTCCTCAGGAAGTCAACAGTAAGTTCTCCACATTTCTAAATTTCACTGAATGGTTCCTATTTCAAAGATAACTTTAAAATTCTTAATTGCTCTCAGGGGTACCGGTCTTCTTCCTTTATAGTCGTCTTAGTGTCTTTTACTTTGTTTCAAGTCATAGTCTTCTAGTATACCTCCTCCCTTCAATCTCTTTTCTCATAGATTTTATAAGTTCTACCAAAATTTTCCAAAACACTGCTTTGCTTGGACCACTCTTTCCTGAGACATTAAGTGAAATGCCATATAAGGATGTTTAAAAAAACATTAATGTATCATTTGTTATTATGCTTACACTCTTGTGATTGTTCTCAATGTCTAGAATATTTCCCAATTATTGACCTATAAGCTAGGAAGGCAGCTTCTACACCCCTCCCACCCTCCCCCAGAGTGTGCCTGCTCTTTTACTCTGTCTTCAAATCTAGTAGTCATAGCTCAGATTCTCCACCACCCTCACATCCATGACAAAGAATTTCGTTTATTTGCTTGACAGCAGAGCTCAGGTTTGGGAATGTGGGTGGAGAACAAACCTCCAAATCCTAACTATGAAATTTAAGTCTCACTCCTTTTTGATTTTTGCCCCTCAAATTCTCTATTTTCTAGAGAGGCTGGGTTCTCTACCAAACACACTTCTAGATCATTGTATATCACATTTCTGCTGCGTTAAGTTTACTTTTGAATTTTCTTTAATTTACCTAAGTTCCACCCTTCCCTTAAAGTAGCAATTTTGTACAATCTTCTACCCTGTAGACACTGTGGAGTTTTTCTTGAGCCTCCCCAAACTCCTAAAATGTCTCCCACCACAGCTATGCTGTGATCAACTTGCATAATCCTTCAGGATTTAGCATTTTAAATGTTCCTTTCTATTCTTTCCACCCAGTAGAGTGAAACTATGAACCCTATACAAAGATAAAGCTTCTGTGAGTGCTATTGTAGTTCACATGTCTTTACAAATAATGTTTCATGATAATTTTGAAAAAAGGAACCTAGGAAAACAAAGCAGCAGTGATGCAACATGTTGTTGAAACACACAAACAAAATTTGGGGTTCTTGCATTTAAAGTTAGTGCTTAGTCGGTGCTGTGGTAATTTTGAAATGGAAAAAGTCTAAAAGAGAATGGACAGTGCCAATATCCTTTCATCATCTCAGGAGAATAAATTGATATTAATGTGATCTGACCATCTTGATGGCAAGCTGGTAATGTATGACATTTTGATTCTGCTATTCAGAGGCTATGTGAGGTTCAAATTCTCTGAACATTAGTTCTTTCAACCATTACTCATTAAGTTAATGCATAGAAACTGTCTACCACATTCCCTTTGCACACAGTTTACCTTTGTGACTTTATAAAATTATCATTTGCTAAGTAGGGCTCTGGGGTGTCAGTTAGTGGTTTAACAAAAGATCACAAGGAATTGAAATACATAAGTCTATTACTCACAGATCCGTGGTATGCCCTGAGGGGCCACATGAGGAGGTCAAGGCAGGGTACAGAGTATAGCAGGACCTGGGAAAAAGGTCTTCTTCATTAAGGTCTGTTAAGGTCTGTTGGTAGAGAGAATGCTTTGGGGTTCCTAGGCTAAGGCCAGATTAGTCAATTCATACCAAATAGAGTTGGGTTTTGGTAAGTTTCATGGGAATCCTATTTAAGGGGCATACACACGGAACCCTGGCAGGTGGAGGAAACTGTATCACACAGTTCACTGGAGAATACAAACCAGGAACTTCTATTTACTTTTGGCTCTGTAGGCTGTTATCTAGGTTACATGTCCTAGGGATGGGCTATTCCCCATTCAGAACTCCTGCGGGCCCCCAGTCATGCAAAATGCTATTGAGGCAGCAATATTATAGAATAGTTTAGCTAAATACTGGGTTTAAACACTATTCTGAATGATTTATTGTGTCAAAATGAAAATAAAGTGCATAATATTGGGACAAGCCTACTTTTAAAATAATAGTTTTCTTTTTTTTTATATTTACCTTGGAATCCAAGTATATGCTATGTGTCTTCTATATTACAAAAAACTATCTAGGTCCTGAAGTCAGTTCTACTAGATGCTGTGAACTTATACAAATTAGGAATTCCTCTGAGTGTTAGTTTCCTAATTTATAGGACTGAGATCTTTTAGAAAGAACATAAATGGGTTGTGCTGTTTATTTTCTACAATACTGAATAATTTATAATTATAAATGATCAATACTTGGTCATTATAGCCATTATAAGAATTTTTTATGAGATAAATATTTATTGAAGGTCTATTTTTAGCAAGACTGAACTTTTGGCTAGAAACTGTATATCTTGTACAAATACCAAATAAGATCTAGTCTTTATCCTCATTGAGATCAGTCTATCTAATATGGTGCATGTGTGTGTAGATAGCTACCATGTTGTGACAAGTGCTATACAGAGTAAAGGCAACTGAGAGTCTTAGTCAAGGTCCAATGAAAAGGATAATTGTGCTTGTTTTGAAGATGGTCAGGGAAGGCAGAGAGATGAACGTACTCTGAGTCCTGACATGTAAGTAAAGGTTTACCCTAATTGGGTATTTAGGAAAAGAACCATTTAATTTGGGGCAATCATATGTAGAAAGCCATGAAAAGAAAACCTATTGAAGTCCAGGAAAGAAAGAACTTTAGGTTGGCTACAGTATGGCAGTTGGGGGGATTTAGGAAGTGAGGCTAGAGGTAAGAGCTAAGGACAGCTTACAGAAAATTAAGAGATCCAAAGAGTTTTGATTTTATCCTGGGGCTGATGAGGTATATTGAAAAGCATTTATTTTTAAAGTTTGTTTATTTTTGAGAGAGTGAGCAAGCAGCGGAGGAGAGAGAGAGTGAGAGCACGCAAGTGAAAATCCCAAGCAGGCTCTACACTGTCAGTGCAGAGTCGCATCGTGGAGCTCAATCTCACGAACCATGATCATGACCTGATGTGAAATCAAGAGCCGGACACTTAAGTGAACGAGCCACCCAGGCACCCCAAAACATTTATTTTTTAACTGAATTTTACAATGTCGTCATTTTTAAAAGGAATTTTGGAATCATGTTGGAATTTTTCATGATAATCATAACAGCTGCAATTAGGTTCTTGGCATTCTACATAGTCAATCTGAAACTTTACGACATTTCTTATAAATAAACATTATTTTTCTCTCTGAAACTGAGGCTCAGCTAAATTAAATTTCCAGTGTAACACAAGTAAGTGAAAAAGTAAGGATCCATACGAAGATTGCTTCTTTTCAACTTGATATTTTCGTTGCTACGTGTTGTGCTTTTTCTGAGAATAGTCTGTTTTCAGTTTATAAGATAGAAAAGAGATGAGATGGGGGAAAATCAGTCCAGAGAGTGCTGTTGAGAAGATACTGCAATGTCATAAAAAAGGGAAGACTTCTCTCTTCTCATTTCCCCTTTCTTTTACTAGACTCTCCTTCTTTTGCTTTCTTCCTGGAAGTTAGTACAGCAACCAAAAGTATGGGGCAAGGAAGGACAATGGTAGAGACTTCTGAAGAATCTGTCCAAAGTTAAGGGTCCCCATTGAGGTACAAGATGGCAGATCTGTTAAAAAAAAAAAAAAGAAAAGAAAAGGATATGGGGCTGCAGAGGTAGTGACAGGAGGAGATGGTTTATGTGCTGGGAGATGGGTAACATCAGAAAAATAAGTAAATTAAGTAAATGAATAAATATATTGAGTCAAGTTTCTCAGCTAGAAGCAGCAGCAGTGTGAACTCAGATGCAATTATATAGATGGAATTAATCTGTTTCCTGGTCCTGAGAGGGCCTGGAAACAAGAACCTCTAGGAGCAATGAGGGCCTCAAGTGCCCAGAAGTTGTTTTCTAAATATCCTTCATTAAAAGAGAAAAGACTGATTCCAGGATGAGAGTAGGAAAAGTCCAGGATATCCCGTAAATGTCCAGTGCAAAAAAGTTGTCAAATAGTAAAGATGTGTCCAAAGGACAAAGTGTAACCAGTTTCTAGGGACTCCCAATGGACAGATAGTGACTTGGGTATCAAAATAATGATGGTAATAGGTTGCCACCCATTTAATAAAAAGCAAATACATTCTAATATACATTGATGAGTGAGCAAGTAAGTAAATAACAGAATTAGGAAAGTTATTCTTCACAGGAGAGTTTCAGTAAATGCTGAAAGTAGAGAATCACTATTTGATAGCCATCAAATGAGGCTGATTCAGTAGGAAATTGCCCACAAATGCTAAGGTTAGTAGGTAGAGTTTGAGGGACAGGATATTCCTATAATCTTGAAATCCCTCCCCACAAAATACTAATTAATAGCCAGAAGAAAGCTGTGAATTTAAGATGTTAGAAAGCTATTAGACACCACCAAAACTAGTGACCAGGTCATCCAAATTGATCTCACTTGATTTGGGACGGCTTGACATCATGTGGATCCCGAGGTGAGGCATCACAAAGAGCGTAACCTCCTTTCTGTGGTTTTCTTGCTAAAAATGCTTGATCAGAATCTCCTCATGAGAACTCGTTAGATTAATCCAGGCTAAACACCATCCTCCATAGTGTCAGGTCTCTTCTCTTCAAAGCTGTATGAATGTGAAGGAAAAACTCAAAAATTGTTCCAGATTGCAGGAGTCTGTAATATGTGATAACTCAAAGAAGCTTATTTCTAAAGTACTGAACTAGAATGAAAAATGAGACCTTGTGAGATATTTGACTACCTATTTCTGGGCAAAATGATACACTGTAACTTAGGGATACAAAGTAATAGACATTATATTATATCTCACGATTTTTTAGGTCAGGAATTTGGGCCAGACATACTTGAACAGTTGTTCTTTGCAGTGTGGTATTAAACATTGGCAGGTGGGCAGGTATGGAGAGCGCAGTAAGGCCTAACTCACATTATTAAAGACTTGGCAGGGATGGTCAGGAGTCTGGGCTCAGCTCGGACTGTGAAAGGGAATGCTTAACTGTGGCCAGTCCAGTTCAGTGGTCTTAGGGAATCAGACTTCTCATATTGCAACTCAGAGTTTCAGTAATCATTAGTAAGCAATCATTAGTGTCAACCCTGATTCAAGAGTAGAGGTGTTAGATACCACATCCCAATGGAGAAATAGTAAACTTACTATAACCATCTTTGATGAAGCACAGTGGGACAGCAAAAAAATTTGGAATGGGGTCTGAGAAGTTGGTGGTTGCATATCAGTGTCAAATACCTGATTTGGAGGCTTATAGTTATTATGCAGATGTATGTTGTAGTTTTAGAGAAATATACATTGGGATGTTAGGACTATTTGGAGACAATGAGGTATCATCTACAGCTTGCTCTCAAAAGGTTCTGAAAAAAGACTAATATATGTGTGCATATTTATATAGACATTGACATACTGTTCATGTGTATGCATGTGTATGTATATATTACATGGAGATACCGGGCAGGGACGCAATGGGGCAGATGTCGTAAAATGTTAATAATCAGTATTTTGATTGAAGGGGTTAGGGGAATTCTGGATACTCGTCTATGTGCTTGAAATTCAAAATATGAAACATTCAAATTTAAAAGAAAGGGGGAAATATGGGAATCTAAAGTAAAGCAGCTGCAGTGGGCATGAAAAGAAGAGGAAGAATTGATGATAAGACTTGGGTGTCTAAGTAGACATGAGAATGATAGAGATTCACTGTTTGGAACGCTGTCATGAGCACAGAAGCTCCTTTGGCTGCTCATTTCCAGAGAGAAGCAAACAAGCAAAACTTGCCAGTAATGCTGTAGCTCTAACATTCTGCTTTGTCCTTTAATGATCACCCCGGAAAACAAACAATCAGCCACGTTTAGTCTTAGAACGCATCCAGACTATTTAAACAGTCAGATTTACTCCAATGTATAATGGATTTCTTAGTTCAGAACAAAATCTGTGGCTCTTCTTTTTTTGATGGAGAATTATTCTACATAAGCATATTCCAAATGGATAAACAGACTAAGTGTGAGTAATGTGGTTTATTTTATTCATGGTACACTTGCACTACGGAAGAAATTGTCCCATAATAAAAGCATATCTTACTGAAATGGAAATAAGTATGTTTTAGGATTTAAAAAAATCTTATTTACTGTATCAAATGCAGTGTAAAATGAGTGTGGTGGACTCTATATGAACTACTCGAATGTCAAAAGGAAAAAGGTACAAAGCAATAAGTTTTAGAGCAAGGAAGCAAAGAACAGTGTTATAAAGAACTACAAACATATGAATAAATCAAGCCATTCTTAAGTGAACAATATATGTGGTATGAATGCTACCTCACAGTATTTTGAAACTTTAAAAATGGAAATAGCCCAATAATTTCCAGTATCTCGAAATAGCCCAATAATTTCCAGTATCTCTGCTTCGATTACAATGTTGACATCTATCTCCGTGGGAGGTGCTGACATTTTGCTGAAACCTTATAAGAAGAGAACTCCTGCTGTGGAGAGGAAATGCTATTTCATCCAAAATGAGAAATCAGGAGTCAAATACAATGTAAGCGAAGTTCTTATCAGCTTTATTAACCTGTAGTCACTTTGCCTAAATTTTTAAGATGACAGATATGTTATTTTATTTCATAGGTTAAAAATAGATGGAGTTGTGGCAGGAGTTATTTAGATTAATTTTCATGAGTCAGGGTGGTTATAGGAGACAATGAGATGCTATTTTATTTTCTGAACTTGAATTATAATGGGAAACCTCGCAAGGGTTTCATAAAGCACCTAACCTACATCCAACAGCACTAGCAAATCTGGATAGGATATAGCCTGTTTCTCAGTGTGTGTGCCCATCTGTGCACTTGTATCTGCAGTGGAGGAAGCATGAGTGAATGTGTAGACCAGATGGGAACAAACCGAACATGAAAAAGGGTGACTGTAACTGGGAATTGGAAAGCCTTATCAGAGTTCATCACTTTGAATTTTATTTTGTGTATATGTGTGTGTGTGTGTGTGTGTGTGTGTGTGTGTATTAAAAACCATAAAATTTCTGATATTGAGTCTTAAGCACTCTGTACTAGTCTTTTGTATCTTGACAATAGTTACTTACTGTGTAACTATTACATTGTAAGCACTTAAACAACTTAAAAATAGAATATTAGATAACCATGTCTGAAGTAATCTGTTACTGTATATCAAATTACCCCAAAACTTAGTGGCTTAACTCAACAAACATTTATTATCTCAGTCTCTGGGGTCAGAAATCTATGCACTTAGCTGTGTGCCTCTGACACAGAGCCTCACATGGCTGCAGCCAAGGGATGGGCCAGGGCTGCAAATATCCCAGTAGGATTATCTCCAGGCTTACTCACAGGGCTGTTGGCAGGTCTCAGGTTGGCTGTTTGTTGATGAGAGACCTCAGTTGTTTGCCAGGAAAGCCTGTGCACAGAGCTGCTCACAACACTGAAGCTCGTTTCCTCCAGTCAGGTAGGTGTGTGTGTGTGAGAGTGACACGGAGATAGGAACTGAAGTCAGTGTTTCATAATTTAATTTTGGCAATGACTTCCAATGACTTTTGTAGCATTATTTGTTAGAAACGAGTCACTAGATCTAGTATACACTCAAAGGGATGTCATTACAGAAGACTGTAAATACCAGGAGGTGAGGATCACTGGGAGCCATCTCAGAAGCCTACCACAATGATGTTAAAAGTTTATTGGTCACCCCTCTCATGAACTTCTCCCTGTGCAGCTTTGTAACAAGCTCTAGCCAATCACCAAGTTGTCATTGCCTCTTCCTGCTTTTCTTCTCTTTCTTCTTTCAGATTTGTCCTACTCCCAAAGTTTATCGTTTAAATTGGTGGTCATCAAACTGAAATTCCAAAGAGCTACATACACATTTTTACACCTTCAACTTCCTATATTTTCTTTCCTAAAATCACTGTGCCAGAGATCTTCCTGACCTCATAATGGCACTTTCCCTTGTAAAAAAGAAAGCTGACCCTCAGTTCTCTAACTCTCCCTTGTGTTCTGACACCAGTAAATGGGAAATACCTTTTAACGGGTAATTAAGATATCCTAAAGCCTGAGTGCTTCCTGATTTTTCCCTTTATGTCTTTCTTTTTAAAGTGAAGCATGATTTTTTTTATTGGGTATTTTGATCTTCACAGTCTGAATTCAGCTAAATGGTAATAAGTTTATGTTTTGGATATAATGACAACTTTCCTTTAGATAATTTGTCTCCTTACCCTTCTCTCCATCCCAATTCCCATCATTAAAAAAAATTATTTTTTTCTGGATGGAAGAGTTCTTGAAAGCAAAAATTACTAAAAGTGGTCTTAAGTACTTAACGTAAGCAAGTCTTCGCTATTCTAGACCCTTATTTCTGGGCTATGTAATTAGCTGGAAAGAAAAATAGCCATAAAAAGCCAAAGCAGAATAGATTAGTGACGCTAATTTTTTTCAAACTAAAGTGTTTTTCTGGGATTACAAAAATGATCCAGCTACACTGGATAAATCCCAAAGATAAAATTTGCATGTTATTTTTTCAAGATTTAATGTATATAATTTAAAAATAAGCACAAACTGATGAAATCATATCATGGAATAATTTCTAATTAAACTTCATCTTATTTCCTTCTATTAAATGCTTAATATTTTATGCTTTTTAAAAAATCTTTTAGCACATTTTTGGCTACTTAATATTTTCAGTACATTATAGTTTTTTCTTTGGTTAACATAGAAAACTAGAACATCCAGAAAGATCACTGGGAAACAGCAGACTTGAACAATAATATAAATACATGAGGCATAACAGATATATAGAGAGCATTTTACTGAACAGCAGTAGAATACACATTCTTAAATGTATATAGAACTCTCTCCAGGATAAATAACCTTAGGTCACAAAACAAAGCTTAACAAAGTTAATATTTAAGGAAGATTGAATTTAAGAAGATTAAAATTATGCCAAGTATATTTTCTGACTACAGTTGAGTGAAACTGAAAATCGGTAGTGAAAGGAAACTGGAAAATTGACAAATATGTGAAAATTAAACAACACACTCTTGAACAACCATTGGGTTAAAGATGAAATAAAAAAGGAAATTAGATAATACCTTAATGCAAAAAAACCCTGAAAAAAACATGCAAAAACATACAGGATACAGCAAAAGGTTACTGAGAGGACCATTTGTGGCAAATTCCTACATTAAAAAAAAAAGACCTCAAACGACGTAAAATTTCTATCTTAAGGAAATAGACAAAGAATAAACCAAGCCAAAAGTTATCAAAACGAAGGACATAAGAATAGAGCAGAAATAAATAGAAAATAGAAAAATAATAGAAAAAAAACAATGAATGAATTAGCTTTTTGAAGATAAACAAAACTGACAAACCATTAGGACACTGAAATCAGAAAAGAAAGATGATATTCTACAACCAATACCACAGAAATAAGCATTATAAGTGGCTACTATGAACAATTATATGCCAACAAATTAGATATCCTAGAAGAAATAAAAAAATTCCTAAAAATATACAATCTACCAAGGTTAGGCCATGAAGAAATAAAAAGTGTCAATAGACCTATACCTGTATGGAAATGGAATTGGTTATCAAAAGCCTCTCGGAAAAGCCTAGGACTAGATGGCTTCACTAGTGAATTCTGCCAATCCTTCTCAAACTTGTCAAAAAATTGAAGAAGAGGGAACCATTCCAAACTCGGTTTATGAGGCCAGCATTACCCTAATGCCAAAGCCAGACAAAGACACCACAAGAAAATTATCCCTGAAATGCATATATGCAAAAACTGATCACATGCCATGACCAAGTGGGATTTATTTCTGGAATACAAAATTGGTTCAACATATGAAAATTAACTGGGATACACCATCCTAACAGAAGAAGGAATAAAATTACATAATTATTTAAACAGATACAGAAAAGGTATTTGACAAAAATTCAACACGTTTTCATGATAAAAACTTTAAAACTAGGAATAGAAGGAAATTACTTCAACATAATAAAGGCAATGCGTGAAAATCCCAATGCTAACATCATAGTCAATGGTGAAAACCTGAAAGCTTTTCCGCTAGGATCAAGACCATGATATCCACTCTCTCCCCACTTCTATTCAACATAGGACTGGAATTCCTAGCGAGAGCCACTAGATAAGAAAAAGGAAAAAAAAAAAGAATCCAAATTGCAAAGTGCCATTGCCCTACTAGGTATTCACTCACCGAATACAAAAATTCTAATTCAAAGGGATATGTGCACCCCCAATATGTATAGCAGCATTATCTACAATAGCGAAATTATGTCAGCAACTCAAGTGCCCATCGACTGATGAATGGATAAAGTTGTGGTGTATATATATTAATATTAGAATGTTAATCAGCTATAAAAAAGAATGAAATCTTGCCATTTGCAATGACCTAGATGGAGCTAGGGAGTATTATGCTAAGTGATATAGGTATGTCTGGGAAAAGACAAATACCATGATTTCACTCATATGTGGAATTCAAGAAACAAAAGAGCAACGTGGGAAAAAAAAGAGGGAGGCAAACCAAGAAACAAACTCTAAACTATAAAGAACAAACATGGTTACCAGAGGACAGGTGGGTGGGGGGATGGGAGAAATAGGGATGGGGGTTAAGGAATGTGCTTATGATGAGCACTGGGTATTGTATGGAAGTGTTGAATCTTTATACTGTAAACCTGAAATTAATATTACACTATACACTAATGGAATTTTAAAATATTAAAAAGAAGTAAAATTGTCCCTCTTTGTAGATGGCATGTTCTTATACAAAGAGAAATCTAAAGATCCCATAAAAAAACCATCAGAACTATTAAGAAATCAAGTAAAGTTGCAGGATTCAAAATTAATGCACAAAAATTAGTTACATTTCTCTGTAGTAACAACAGACTCTGAAAAGGAAGGTAGGAAAACAACTTAAAAGAAGCACCAAGAGACTTAAATACTTAGGGATAAAGTTAAGGAGGTAAAAGACCCATATGCTGAAAATAACAAAACATGGATGGAAATTAAGACACAAATGGAAAGACGTCCTCTGCTCATGTATTTAAAGCCTTACTGTTGTTAAAATGTATACCATCCAAAGTGATCCATTCAATTCCTGTCAAGGTCCCAATGGCACTTTTTACAGAAAAATAATTCTGTAATTCACACTGAACCACAGAAAATCATAAATAGCCAAATCAACCTTAAGAACAAAGGTGGAGGCATCACACTCCCTAATTTCAAACTGTATTATAAGGCTATAGTAATCAAGGCAGTATGATACTGTTGTAAAGACAGCCATGTAAAACAATGGAACAGAAAAGAGCCCAGAAATGAACCCGGGCATGTAAGGTCAAGTGATATTGTACAAGGGTGCCAATAATACACAATGGGAAAAGAATAATCTCTCTCAATTGTGTTGGGAAAAACACATGCATAAAGGATGAAATTATACACAAATCAACACAAAATGGACTAAAGACTTAAATGTAAGACCTGAAACTATTAACACTTCTGAAGGAAAATGGCAAAACCTTCCAGGCTTTTAGTCTTGGCAATAATTTCATGATTGTAAACCCAAAAGCTCAGGCAACGGCAAAAGAGATAAACAAGTGGAACCGTATCAAACTAAAAAGCTTCTGCATGCCAAAGGAAATAAGAGTAAAAAGGCAACCTATGGAATGGAGAAAATAATTGTAGCTGTATATCAGGGGTTAAGGTCAAAAACACACAAGGAAATCTGACAACTTAATAGCAGCAAAACTGATAACCAGGTTAAAAATGGCCTATGGATCTGAATATACTTTTCTCCAAAGAAGATATACAAATGTCTAAAAAGTAGGTGAAAAAATTTTCAATGTCATTAGTCAACATGGAAATGCAAATTTAAACTACAATGAAATAATTGCCTCATGCCTGTCAGGATGACTGTTATTTAAAAACAAAAAACAAAACAAAACAAAAAAATACTTGTTGGGGCACCTGGATGGTTCAGTTGGTTTAGCATCAGACTCCTAATTTTGGCTTAGGTCATGATTTCAGGGTCTTGAGATCTAGCCTTGCATCAGGCTCCATGCTGAACGTGGAGTCTGATTAAGATTCTCTCCTTCTCCCTCCCTCTCCCTTCCCTCTCCCCCTCTCCCCCTCCCTTCCCTCCCTTCTACCTCTCCCTCTGTTCCTCTGCTCCTCTCTCCTGCTCATGTTCTTTCTCTCAAAAAACAAACAAAAACCCAAAATTTAAGTGTTGATGAGGATAAGTAATTGGAACCCATGTATACTGTTAGTGATAACTCAAAATGGTACAGCTGCAATAGAAAACAATATGGAGTTCATTCAAAAGATTAAAAATAGAACAGGCACATGGTCCAGCTCTCCTATTTCTCAGGATTTGAAAAGAATTGAAATTAGAATCCTGAAAAATATTAGTGCTCCCATGTTCACTGTAGCACTATTTCCAAACAGCCAAGAGACAGAAATAATCTCAATGTTCGAGGACAGACTAATGGATAAAGAAAATCTGGTATATACATATGATGAAATATCATTTGATCTTTAAAAGGAAGGAATTCTGACACATACCACAATATTGATGAACCTTGAGGACATTATGTTAAGTGAAATACACAAGTCATGGGAAGACAAATACTGCATGATTCTATCTATAGGAGATCTAGTCAAATTAAGGGAATGGAAAGGTGGAACAGTGGTTGCCAGGGGCTGGTGGAGGGGCAAATGGAGAGTTATAAATCAAGGGGCATAAAGTGTCAGTTAAGTAAGATGAATAAATTCTAGACATTTGCAGACAACATTGTATCTATAATCAACAAAAATATATTGTATACTTAAATATTTTAAAAGAGTATATCTCCTAAGTGTTCCTACTACAATAAAATAAAAAAAATATAAAAGTGCAATCATTTCATGAAATGAAATTGATAATTTTTGTTTTTCCTCTTTCGTCATTCATAAAAGCTGAACTCAAGAGTTTTGGGAAATAAAAGTATGTGCAAACAAATACATACTCCAAAGGAATGCCTCCTTTTGAAATAACTTTTAATATTAGCTACTCATTGTACCGGTTTATTATAAAACAATAAGAAACAACATACTGATATATTTTTATAAATTGCAAAAATAGATTATATTGTATCTGTGATACTTTTGATATAAAACTTTTAGTAATATATCTTATCTAGCTGACTACTCATAGTTATCTTGTGTGTTGTATGAAATTCATTAAATTGGAATTGAAAAATGAAGTTAGAATATTTTTTTCTGATATAAAGTAAGATTTGACTGATTTGGATGTACACTGGTTTTGGTAACTAGCTTATATGATAAATATTTATTTAAAATGAGCTAAATCTGCTGAGGCAGGGTTGTGATTAAAATATATTTAAGTTAATATTCAAAGTAAGAATTCATATGCAAGGCTTGTCTCCTCCATCAGTTGTTAAGTTTATCAGGGATAAGTTGTAATCAGTATATTGCTATTTTAAGGGCGTAGTATGTTATCTAGTGCATATTTAGTATTTAATAAATGTTTAATGATATAGATGAGGATACTTGAATATTGCCAAGTAGAAGAACATTTTCTTTCTAATTAGAGGCCAAATCAGGATTAAAAAACTTCTTATGTTAGATTCTTTTCATATTGCTTGTTGTATGGGGGTCCATGACCTGAATCAATTTTTTTAATTAACAAACTTCATTTTTTAGAACAGTTTTAGGTTTGTAGCAAAATTGAAAAGCACAGAACGTTCTCATATATCCCCTGTCTTCACACATACATAGCCTCCCTCACCATCGCTGTCCTTCACCTCAGCGATACCCCAGATTACTTGTTGACTACTTGAGCATCTGTGGAACGGCTAGATCGTGAATCGGTTTGACTGTACTCCGACACCTCTGTTCATTTCAGTCCTTTGCTACTAAACAGTAAGATCTATGGTAGTGAGGGGGAGAGGATCCCCCCACCATGGGGATCTAGTCTTGGTGAACCTCTCAGACCTCAACTCTCGTATTGCAAAGCAGCTGTGCTATAAATTGTAAAATCAGTTTCACCTATTTCCTAGTAAAAGTTACTCCATATTGTGATAACTTTGAATTTTGTGTATATCTCATGAATATACCTGTTATATTTTAAATAATTTGGTTATTGCTGGATGGTGTCCCTCAGAGAAAGAATGCTGTATTCTTTTATTTCTAGTGCAAAGCACAATTGAAAGTATTAACACATCAACTTGGATTTAATAAGTATCTTCAATGTGTGAGGCATTTAAATAAGTATTTAATGCATGCTAGTGTTTAGTCCTCATACCGACCGTAGGTAGACAGTATTCAGTCTTATTTTAGAAATGAAAGAACAGAAACAATTAACTTGTACAAGGTCACACAGTCACGCTAGTATAGCCAATAAACACTTTAAATACTGTTTTTGGAGCCACAGATTTTCAAAGTGTCTGAAAAAAATACCAAAAAATGTAAAACACTTCAAAAATTAAAATTAATATTTAAATGATCCCTAAATTTAATAGCCTCATTAAGTGTTACATTTAGTTCTCATAAAAGAATTCATTTAGAAAGAATTTGATAAGGTTTCTCACTTTATACAATGATTACTGAGAAATTATAGCCAATGATAGATTAAATGTTATTCACACTGAAGGGACAAAAAATAAATGTATTTAAAATTTCACAATGTTATAGCTAATATACTTAATAGGGCATATATTCACTTTTAAATATATTTGATATGATATGAAGGGGGTGTGTCTCAAATGTGAGAATGCTCAACACCTCCCAAGCGCTAAAATAGGGCACGGAAGCCCCTGGTAGATTGTCATTTATCTTTCTATTTTTCTACTCTGCCTTCTGTGATGACTATGTTAATTGGTTAAATTAATAGTGTTTTGGTAATTAAAACTGAGTGGTATTTATTATCAATATTCATTTTTTCTTAAATATTTACTAAGAACGTATATATTTATGGCATTGTCCCATTTAGAGCAAAACATTCTTGGTGGCTTGATGAAAATTCAGATACTTTTAATGAGAACATTATTTTACATTAATTTTTACTTCCTATGTTTTAACAGTTAACTTTCTATTTAAGATTCTCTTTAATTATTAAATGCTGTGATGAAAATGTCTTTCCATAAATTGAGTCAGTTTGTCTAATAAATAGAGCTTTTAATGACTATTAACCTTTATTTGCATTGTCTAGCAATACAGATTGCATTGTGATACTAATAATTTTCTTTTTTTACAGCTTTATTAAGACATATTTCATATGCTATAAAATTCACTCATTTAAAGTGTGCAGTTAGATGGATTTTATTGTTTTCAGAGTTTTGCAACCATCACCACAATAGAATTTTAGCCAAATAGAAACTGTACATATTATTAGTGACTCCCAAACTTATAGTCTCCCTACCCTCTAGCAACCACTAATTAACTTCCTGCCTCCATGGAGATCCCTTCCCTGGATATTTCATGTAAGTGGAATAATAGAATATCTGGTCTTTTGTGAATGGCTTCTTTCACTTAGTCTAACATTTTCAAGGATCGTTCATGTTGCAGTATGTATCACTACTTCATTCTCTTTCTTGCTGAATAATAATTCATTCCATGTATATACTACATTTTGTTTATTCTGTTTTTTAAGTTTATTTATTTATTTAGAGAGAGCATGAGCAGGAGAGGGACAGAGAGAGAAGGAGAGAGAGAGAGTCCCAAGCAGGCTCCATGCTGTCAGCACAGACGCTAATGCAGGCCTCAAACTCAGGAACCATGAGATCATGACCTGTGCCACAACCAAGGGTAGAATGCTTAGTCAACTGAGCCACCCAGGTGCCCCTTTGTTTACCTTTTCAATAGTCAATAAACATGTTTCTTATTTCTATTTTTTTTTGTTTTTTTTTAAATTTTTTTTAATGTTTATTTATTCTTAAGAGACATAGAGACAGAGCGTGAGCAGGAGAAGGGCAGAGAGAGAGGGAGACACAGAATCTGAAGCAGGCTCCAGGCTCTGATGAGCCGTCAGCACAGAGCTCGATGTGGGGCTCAAACCCACAGACCGCGAGATCATGACCTGAGTTGAAGTCGGCTGCTTAACCGACTGAGCCACCCAGGTGCCCCTTATATCTATTTTTTTTGACTACAGGGACTAATACTCTTTTGAACACTTGCATATAACTTTTTGGTGGAAATTCATTGGCCCTTCTGTTGAGTATATAGCTGGAATTGTTGGGTCATATTGTAACTCTATGTCTACATTTTTGAGGACCTGCCTAGTGGCTGCACTATTTTACATTACCAATAACAATGTATGCAGGTTCCAATTTCTCTACAACCTCACCAACACTTGTTATAATCTTGTCATTTTTATTTTAGACATCCCAGTGGTTGTCAAGTGGTATCTCACTGTGATTTTGACTTGGATTTTTCTAGTGACTAATGATATTGAACTTTTTTCCTGTAATTATTTGCTGTGTATAGATCTTCACAGAAATGTCTATGCAAACATTTTGCCCTTCTAAAATTTGGGTCACTTGTCTTTTTACTGCAAACTATTTTAAATATGTATGTTCTGGATAAAAGTCCCTTATTACATAGGATTTGCAAACATCTTCTCCATTTCATGTGTTTTCTTTTCATTCTCTTGATGGTGTCCTTAGCATAAAATTTTAATTATTGTGTCTAATTTGTCCAGTCTTTTCTTTCATTACTTATGCTTTTACAGTTCATATCATGGTATCATATCCACATGCAAAAGAATGAAGTCAGGAAACTACCTTACATTCTAAACATATACTAACTCAAAATGAATAATAGATTCAAATGTCAGAGATAAAATTATAAAACTCTTAGAAAACAGGAGTAAATTTGTGACTGGGGAATATGTCAACTCTTCTCTTACCTAATCCAAGGTCGCTGCCTAATCCAAGGCACTACTTCTGCTTATGAGGCTTGGTAATTGATGGTCATATGTATATGTGTGTGTGTATACACACACACACGAATATGTGTGTATATATATATAAATGTGTATGTATATATATACATACACATATGTGCATATGTGTGTGTGCATATATGTATGTGTATATGTATGTGTATATATGTATGTATATATGTACACATATATATATTTTTTTACATAGATTAAGTTCATAGGATTTTAACTCTGTTACTGGAGCAAGCAGACTCCTCGCTTGCCAGGTACTGTTCTTAGGGACTTGATACATATATAGAGAATAAAATTTATCCAAGAATATTATTTATCATATATTCAACACAGTGATTACCCCAGAATACAGAAATTACACACATATAAATTATAGTAAACATTATTAAAGATTTATTTCAGGAGTGCCTGGGGGGCTCAGTTGGTTAAGCGGCCGACTTCTGCTCAGGTCATGATCTCATGGTCTGTGAGTTCGAGCCCCGCATCGGGCTCTGTGCTGACAGCTCAGAGCCTGGAACCTGCTTCGAATTCTGTATCTCCCTCTCTCTGTGCCCTTCCCCTGTTCATACTCAGTCTCTATGGCTCTCAAAAATAAATAAACATTAAAAAATAAATAAATAAACACTAAAGAAAAAAATTAATAAAAAAAGATTTATTTCATTGAAAATTTATATTACTTTTTTTACGTGTATCTATTTTGAGAGGGAAATGTGCACAAGTGGGGGAGGGGCAGAGAGAGAGGAAGAGAGAAAAATCCCAAGACGGCTCCATGCCCTCAGCATGAAGCCTGACACGGGGCTCCATCTCACAGGTCATCAGTTGATGACCTGAACCAAAATCAGGTTTTGGAAGCATAACAGGCTGAGCTACCCAGGTGCCCCTACATTATTTAATTTTTAAATATTAAGTTACTTTAGTCTTCATCTAGCTCACAACCTGATAATCAGTAAGAGATAGGCAGGAAATGGGTAGAGTTGGTAGAAAATGTCGAGGCTTCAACTTACTTTTATTACTCTTAGGAAGGCTGAATTTAAGATCTATGAATTATTCACTATGCTTCAAAAATTCTAGATTTCTACAGTATTTCTCTAGAATAGAAGTTACAGTACTGCAGAGACTACGTCTATCTTTGGCATTAGTGCCTCCTATATAGTCTAGCAGAATTGGTGCTCAGCATATATTTTATTCAGTGAAAGAAGTATTAGAGCTGTCTGTCTGAAGCAGGCCCAGAAATTTTTTTTCTCATTTAAGAGCTGTAAAATACAATAGATCAGAATAATGCAGAAGACGACAGAAGGCTTCTTCCTTAGAATATTTGTCGCAACTTACTGTGAACATCTTCTTTCCCATCCTATATTTTGCAGTAACTATTAATCTTTATATATATACATATATATATATATATACATATATATATATGTATATATGTATGTATATAAAGACTACTTTGAGAATTCAATGAGTGATGTATGGAACCTTTCTCCAAAGTGGGAGAAGGAGGAATACATTTTTTTTTACCTATTCATTAACTTATTAGACTCTCGCAATCTTTTTTCTCCCTGTTTTTAAAGTTTTTATTTAAATTACCTTAAGCTAACCCAAGGTTTAATATTGGTTTCAGGTGTACAATCTAGTGATTCAATATTTCCATACAACACCCATGCTCATCACAAGTGCCTTCCTTAATCCCCATCAGCTATTTAACCCATCCCTCCTCTGTTCCCTCTGGTAACCATCAGTTCTTTATAGTTAAGAGTCTGTTTCTTGGTTTATCCCTCCTCCCCTCTTATCCCCTTTCTCATTTCATTTGTTTTGTTTCTTAAATTCCATATATGAGTGAAATCATATGGTATTTGTCTTTCTCTGACTTATTTTTACTTAGCATAATACTCTCTAGCTCCATCTCTGTCATTGAAAATGGCAAGATTTTATTTTATTTTTTTTCTTTTTATAAAGGATTTTGGGGGAAGGGCATTAATTCAGTAACCCATTAAGGCAGTATCAGTTTAAGGCTAATTTTGCCATAGTAATGGAAGTTGCAAAATCACTAAAGCAAGGCTTATCTTTTATTCACATTTATGTTCAGTGCTTATTAATTAGTCACAATTCTAGTCCTTGTGCCTAATCACTTTGGGGTTCAGTATGAAGAAGCTATCTCCTTCCATGACGTGCTCTTCATGTGGTGGAGGGAAATAGTATATGTTTGCAAATGGCACCAGTAACAGTCGCTCACCTGTTGTTGGCTAAAGCAAGTCACATGGATGAGCTTTATATTATTAATTGAGTGGGCAAGTATAATTCTCCTGTGGGAAGGGATCACCCTAGAAAGGCAGCCAACCCTGATTTTGACAGCCCTTCCAAAGGGAGGAGCAGCAGTAATCGAGGTTACTACAAAGCCTATCCATGACTGCAAAGTAAGAAATAATTTTATTATTTCCCCTGTGTGTATTAGGGCTCTCCAGAGAGATGGAATTAATGGAGTGGTGTGTGTGTGTGTGTGTGTGTGTGTGTGTGTGTGTGTGTGTGTGTGTGTTTTAAGGAGTTGTCACATGTGGTTATAGAGGCTGGCATGTCCAAAGTCTGCTATTCAGGTCCAAAGACCATCACAGTGAAGACAGGGAAGAGTCCTGTTGCAGATCAAGTTCAAAGGCCTCCTGCTGGCAGAATCCTCTCCTGCTTGGAAAAGTCACTCTTTTTGTTCTATTCTGATCTTCAACTGATTGGATGAGGCCCACTACATAGGGCAATATGTTTTATTCAAAGCCCACCAATTTAATTGTTAATCTCATCTAAAAATACCCTTATATTAACATCCAGAATAATATCTGGATACCATAGCTCAAACAAGTTGACACATAAAACTAACTATCACAGTATATATACGTATATACTGTGCATGTCATCTTTCCCATAAGATTTATTGAGCACATACCGATTATGACATTATGCTCAGCACTGGAAGAGGCTAAAGATATGAGATAGTCCTTTCTAATTCATACTGTCAGAATCCCTGGTATATTGTTTCTTGCTGCATTCCTAGTACCTCAAATAGTTCTTTGTGGCACAGCATATGCACATAAACATTTCGCTAATGGATAAAAAATTAAGAAAAATCACTGGGATATCCCAAGGAAAATGCCGGCAGCTGTAAAAACAAACAAACAAACACCCTGGGCAATATTAAGTGTCAAAATAAAAGGTCAACTGCATTCTGAGGAAAGTGAAAAAAATACAATTAGAGAGTCAGAGATGAGTAATATTTGAGATACCTTGTATGACATTTAGATAGAAATTTAATCAGGTAAAGAAGAGAAGGGAAGGAATATGAAGTGTCGTGTGCCTAGAAAAGCAGGTGCAGGGATATTCACTACAGTGTTGTTGATAAACAAGCTTTGAAATATCTCCATATCCACCCATATGTGAATGGATAAACTATGATATATTCATTCTGTGGATTATGATATAAGAGTCGAAAAGAAAGAGGTAGTGTGATAGATTAAGACATTGTAATTTTTTTAAACCTGCGTAAGAATATTACATATTTTCTTTGGGTGGATATATGGATGTAAGTGCACAGAAATACATGCCATAGAATACTTAAAAACTATGATAATATCTGAAGATATCATTGAAATTGACAAAAATATTAAGAGTACTTTAGCTTTTTCTGTAACACCTCAATCTTTATAAAAATTACATTCATATATGGTAAAATGAAAAGTTGAATTGTGCAGAAGGAAAACTGGTAACTGGAATAGTAAGAAAAATAATGTTAATCTAGTATGAGCCTCGTAAAACAGGAAAATAAACTATGAATTTAAAGCCTCAGGCAGTTATTAGAGACCGTCTTTGTTGTCACTTTGTATTGAGTGTTCGAAAAAAATGCCATGGGAGACGACAATGACGGAATCAAAATTAAATTTCAAAGAATGAGGAGAGTTGAAAAAAATAGTAAATTAGTGGCAAATGCAGAGTGAATTGCTGAGTTGTAATTGGGCAGAGTAATTGACTAGTGCAATTAGTTCTCATCCTGGTTGGAAAGAAAACTTATGTTTAGAGTATTCATGCTAAGTAAAAAACTACTACAAATGCCCTTTTGGGGGCACATATAATTGAAAAATAGCACAAAAAAGATTTAATTAAAAGGAGAAAAACAAACATTTGTTCTACTGTCAGTCAGGTTTTGTCTTAGAAAGAAATGCTATGATTCATGAAATAATTTCAACGTTCTTAAAACCATGCTAATGCTCTTTATATTTAAGACATTGCATTTATTCTTAAACACAGCCAATGGCAGAAACATTATGTCCAAAGTTACTGTATAAGAAAACACATGGAATAGAATTTAGTTTCCTAGGAAGGAGTTAAGTCTTTATAACATGATATATAAAATGTAACAAATTGAATACTATAGGTACCTCCCCCCCCTTTTTTTAATGAAGAGTGCGATATTATTGTGAGATAAGTAGGAGACTGTAGAGACAATAGGGGATAATTTAATACAATCACAAAATCTTAGCTGGATAAAGGTGACATGCATACAGTGTGACCACCATACATTGCTACTCCTTTGCCCTTCCTCTCCTTCCCACTCTTTCATCTTGGATGCTTTTTTTTTTTTTATTTTTTAACGTTTATTTATTTTTGAGAGACATAGAGACAGAGCGTGAGCAGGGGAAGGGCAGGGAGAGAGGGAGATACAGAATCTGAAGCAGGCTCCAGGCTCTGATGAACCATCAGCACAGAGCCCAACATGGGGCTCAAACTCACAGACCGTGAGATCGTGACCTGAGCTGAAGTTGGCCGCTTAACCGACTGAGCCACCCAGGCACCCTCCATCTTGGATGCTTTGAGTTCATCTGCACTACATGCTAACATAGCTCTAGCCTTGGGGAATTTATTCTCAGTAGCGATAGTTCTAGGATTGAATTCTGTCTTTGAATATGTGGCCATGAATGTTTCATTTATGTAGTTTCCTCATGCCTGAGGAAATTGGGGGGTAATTTTACTTTTCTTATAACATTTTTATAAGCTTTGTATAAATAACATATGAAGTAATGATATATAAACATAATTTCAAGACCCTAAAGAACACTTTAAATGTGTGATAAATTGTATCCAGTATAAAGTTCCAGAACCAATAATCTGGTAGAATCTATATGATAAAGGGTAAGAATGCTGAAAACATAAATAAATATGACCTTCTGATGGGAAGCAAACCCAGTTTTTGTGAAGGGAAATCATGCTTGACTCTTCTAGATCTTTGAGTGGGTAGCTAAAATAATTAAGGCTCGGGAATATATGTTATCTAGGATTCATTTAGATTTTGGCAAAGTTCCTCATCAAAGGCTATTATTCTAAGTATGTGAATTACTGTTAAATTAAGGTGGAGGCAGGGAGAGCTTGTTTAGTCCTGAGGAGGGAATTAGCTTAGTTATGGAAACCAAAGATGAACAGACACTTTCCTGCACAGATAAGAATAAATCATAGCAGAGTCTTCCTCAGATGGTAATGGACCCAGGTTTATTTACCCTTGTCTGGGAAAAGGATGATACCACAAAACCCCAATCTCCATATGTTCTGGAGTTCCTGCATAACAAAATGCCTTTTAATAGATATACGGCCACAGAAAAAGCTCCCAAGGCAGGGTATGTACAGAAAAGTTTCATATGGCTTTAAATGTTAGCAAGGTTAAGAAAAAAATAATCTAAACTATATATTTACAAGAAAGCAAGCCATAAACTAGCTTTATGATTTAGGGATGGGATTTGCATCCCCCCATGTAGAAACAAAGGCATGCTTCTGTAGTCAGTGTGCTAATCATGACTGTGGGTGTTGTCAGAAAGAGTAATGGAAACCCAACAGAGAAGAGGGGTCTACATTCATCTCTCACAAACCGTATATATCCTCCTTAAAAAATTGTGAGATGGTCACTTTCTTTACCTAAGGAAAGCAAAAGCAATCAGAGTTTAAGATTAATAATTTACTTGATCAGGAAAAGGGATGAGAGAAGATTAAGTGAGGATAAACTGACAGAAATAGGCAGCAGCGATAAACATTACATGGAAATCATAAACTTCTATAGTGGGCACCTGAACTTCTCTTGAGGCTTGAAAAACACGTTTAGGAAGGAATGAAAGGAAACAAAAATATTTAGGTAAGTTTATGAAACTCACTACTGTTTTTAGCACAGGTAAAAAGAGTGTATTGAGAAACTGTTTTATCTTAAATGTTGTAGATTCGATCATGCATGTTTTGGTTAATGTTACAAAGGAAAATCATGGCTTTTACTAAACTTCCTTGAGAGTAGTTGTTAGACATAGAGGGATGACTATTTTTAAAAAATTTACGTGGAAGCTAGTAAGAAAGGAGAAGTAGAAAGGCTGTATATTAAAACAAGGAGTTTTGGGGCACCTGCGTGGCTCAGTCAGTTGAGCATCAGACTTCACCTCACGTCATGATCTCTCGGTTCCTGAGTTCGAGCCCCGCGTCGGGCTCTGTGCTGACAGCTTGGAGCCTGGAGCCTGCTTCAGATTCTGTCTCCCTCTCTCTCTGCCCCACCCCAACTCACGCACATGTGTATGTGTGTGTGCGTACGTGCTCTCTCTCAAAACTAAACATTAAAAAAATAAAGTGTATAAAATCAATGGGGAGTTTTGCAATAGCCTTCATATGGAACAAATTACGAAATTTCCACATATGTTATCACCTGAATATAACATCAGACTTTCAGGGTAAAAAGATACTAGCTTCATTTCTAATATGGAAAAATTAATGCTGTTGTCTTAAAGTTTCTGCTGAGTGTTGTTACAGAAGATTCTAGGAATGATTTAATTTGTGGTGCCTATAGATAGGCACCACAGTCACAGAGTAGCTTAAAGGAAAGTTTATCCAAGGTGATGTACTGGATTGAAGGTGTTCCCCAAACCCCGCCTCATCCTGAGGATTCATTTCTTCCTCAGAATTTCAGAATGTGACCTTATTCGAAAATAGTTTTTGTAGATGTAGTTAAGATTGGCCACCTTAGAGTAAGGTGGGCCTTTTATCCAATGTGACTGATACCCTTATTAAAGAGGGGAAAAGACACAAAGACAATACAGAGGGAAGAATGCCAAGTGACAACACAGAGAAAGATTGGGGCGGTGAACCTCCAAACTACGGAACACCTTGCCAACCACTAGGAAGAGACAAGGAAGGATCCTTCCCCAGAACCTCTAGAGTAGAGCATGGCCTTGCTGACACCTGATTTCAGACAGTTTGCATCCAGAACTTTGAGAGAATAAATCTTGTTGTCTTAAGCTTGTGGTAGTTAGGGTTGCTGTAACAAATACAGGCAGGTAGTGGTGGCATCTAATTTCCTTCTGCATAATATGGTAGTGATACGGCCATTGTTGGTAGGGGTGTTCAGGTGTGCTTTCCTTTCCTCTCTAATTTAGACCTTGATTGTTGAGCCTCTGGAATCTGGAAAAAAGAAATGCTTTTCTTTATGAGATATGTGGTGTGTATATGAAAGAGAAAGAGAGAGACAAGGCAGGAGGAAGAGGGAGATAGGGTTCTGGAAAGAGACTAGTTTCAGATTTTACCAAAATCCATTCTTCTTCTGTCTCTTTTTTATTTTTTTTGCTGTAGACCAAATAATGGACTTTGAGAAACATACTACTTACTATGACCTACACAAGGCTTGGTGAGATAAGGGGACAAACACCAACTCAAACAGTATAAGTGATATAGTTTACTTAAAGGGCAGTAGATATGTGTCTGAAGATAAGAATGGATGAAGAGGAGTGAACAAGGTCAAATAAATGGGGTATATTCACAATACCATTCCCTTTCGAAGGGTTTAATACTTCCGACTGCCTTTCCTTTAATCAAAGCAACTACTGCATCAACTCTACCGTTTTTCCATTTACAAGACTGTGGAGATTTTGGGGCCAGCAGAAAGGTATCCTTCTCTGCACTAACCAATCAGAAGTAAATGTACTGTTACTGGTTCCAGTGGCCAGTAAACAAATGAAGACCCTAAGAGTAGACATGAATTATGTTTTCTATATATACTAGTCTTGGGTGACATTTTGAAAAGGAAGGGAAAAGCTGATATTGGAGTTAAACATGAGTCATTCTTTTATTTTTCAAATATTTATTGAAAATGAACAATTCTGCTAATCGCCGCATTTGTTCTAGGCCGAGGGGATGTAGTGAGAATGATACAGACAAGGTATCTTCCTTTAGCAACTTGAGCTATTTCAATAGCACTGTAACTTATTAAAATTTGCCAAAAGGATACTATCAAAATGTCTTTTCAGGGGGTGGTTTTAAGGGAGGGAACAGAAAAGTGTTGTAAAAATAATGTTTCACGTCAATCAGAATTTCCTTGCTTAACACAGGTTTGAACGTTGTGTTAGATTCTAGGGTCAGAAAGCAAGTCTCATTAGGAATATACTGACTAGTAGAAGGACAAGTGTACGTACACAATTAAATGCAATTAACTGGTTTATGTACCATGGTAGAGACATACCATGTCAACATGGTATGAGACATACCACTCATATGGTTGAGTTTACAGAACAAGCTGGAATTTCATGAACTTTTTCATAGATGGAATGATAGGAACTGAAAAATTGAACAAAGGGCAAAGGAAGCAGAGATGCTGAGTTAGCGAAGTGCTGAAGAGTGAAACAGATAACACATTCAGCTTCTCCTACATTGACGTCTGTACTATGGCCCTTCCGCATTTGTTCTGACAACAAATTTTCCACATTACAGCAAGAGCAAAGTTTTCCAAATGCAAATATAATTATATGGATGGTTTCCCTTAGCCTTCGGATAAAGCCCCAACTCTTTATAATGTTTCCACAGCACGATGAAGTTATGTGAAGTATGCAGTTTAAGATATTTGTGTATCTATGTTGTAGTTCTTTTTAATTACTCTCAACCCTTGAGTAAAGTTTTGCTCAGCCTTTGTGTAGAGAAATGCTAATTCATGAAACGAGATACGCAGTCATGTAAAGTGAAAATTCCAAATTTTTCCCTGAAATGCATAAATAATGGGGCTGAAAGATGTACATTTTTGAGCTTTAATTATCTAGATAATCACTTCCAGTCTCCATTTTGTTCTGGTAACTTTTATACACACGTTAGTTAGTTTGATTTAAAAAAATGGTCAATTTTTCTACTTGGCAGGTTTTTGCTTCCTAAATTATACTGGTCACTATCTGTTCCTCCCTTATTATCATTCAGAACTGGGCATTTAAGCTTTTCTTGGCCTGGTACTATTTATCCTATAGATATGGCTTTTGTTTTTAAGATTTTTAAGGCAGCTGATATTATTATGTACTTCTTGATAGGTTTTTTTAGACAAACATGAGATTTATTTTCTTAAGGCAATTCTCTGGTATGTTTTGCTTTTATAAGATCAATAACCTTTCTGTATATTTTTGCATACATTTTGATATTTTTCTTGCTGTTTACATTTAGTCCATGCTTGGAAACTTTTGACCTTTGACTCTGTTACCATTGTGGAAAGAATTGTTCAAATCCCCCAACTACCAGGGCAGACAATCCAAGAAAAAGAAAACATATACAAACTGTAAGAAAAATAAATTTCCAATCAACGTTTTTTGCCACAGTTACTAAAATGTCTAAGAGGCTATATTTATGTGAACTCTACTAGAGAAAAATATTTCGTATAAAAATATGTCTTTATTTGGGACTTTGTGTGTGGGTTGACTTGATTAAAATCCATTCAAAACTGGAAAGGATTTCATTTTACATTTTAAAATCAGTGTTTAAATATGTATACAGTTTAGTAAACATGAGAGAAAACAACACATTCGAAATGTATCCATAAATATATACTTTTTTGTGGTTTTTTAGAGAGAAAATTTAGACCTTAGTTCTGCAAACACAATTCCCTTTGTAATTACTGAGAGTTTCAACTACACATCATAGGATAGAGTATCTCATTAAATTTAGATTATTTAGAAGCCAAGAATTGCATTTATATTAAAGTTTGTTTGTTTGTTGGTTGGTTTTTATCTAAACTAAACTATTCTCACATCTATCTTTGGTGTGATACACACTTGCTTTGTCCTCTCCAGTCACTCTTTTTTTTTTTTTTTTTAAATGTCTGTTAAGTACCTTTTTGGTAGAAAACACTAAGACTTTATGTTTTGGGTTTTTTCTTTTTTCAATCTTTTTTTTAAATGTTTTTTTTTATTTATTTTTGAGACAGACAGAGACAGAGCATGAGCAGGGAGGGACAGAGAGAGAGGGAGAGACAGAATCCGAAGCAGGCTCCAGGCTCTGAGCTGTCAGCACAAAGCCCGACGCAGGGCTCGAACTCACAGACCGCGAGATCATGACCTGAGCCAAAGTCGGACGCTCAACCGACTGAGCCACCCAGGCGCCCCTATGTTTTGGGTTTTAAATTATGTGGAAAATAGTGTTGATTTTCATTTTATGCCAAGAATTAGCATAGCAACTTTGGGTTTTATAATTTTGACAGAAAAATAGAATTTGTCTTTGGTATTTTCTTTTTTTTCCCCCTGATATTTATAGCCCCTTTTCATATACTAAAAACTTAAAAATATTTAGTTTCTTTACACCAATAGGTTTCAAGCACTCATGTAATTAATATTGTTTTTAATCTTAAAATATAGAGAAGTCACAAAATTTTGCATGGATATTAGAATTCAAGTCTGTTTTATCTGTATTAGCTTTGTATGCTACGTAACAAATTACCACAAATGTGTGGCTTTAAATGACACACATTTCTTATCTCAGTCTCTAGACTGAGAAAGCCCAGGCATGGCTTATCTTGTTCTCATCTGCAGCTTTTACTGAGAAAGGATCAGATTCCAAGCTCCTTCAAATTGTTGGCAAAACTCATACCCTTCTGACTCTAGGATTCATTTTAGCTTGCCTTTTTAAAACCAAGGACAAAGAGGGAGCATCTGAGACTCTAGAGCAAGTTGGCTAGCAAGACTGAGTCTTCAAGGATGCTGTCATGGAAGTGACATTTGACCATTTCCCCATATAGTTTAATCATGGGGATGACATCTCATTACATTTACCATATTCCATTGGTTGTAAACAAGCCATACTCAAAGGAATGAACACCAAAGATGGGACCTTGGAGGCCTCCCTAAAGTCTGTCCACCACACCACATCAGTTATATTGACTACATTAAGAAAAATAAAAATACTTTGTCTTGATGCGCAGACCTGTTTCCTCAGTGTCTGTTTCAATGTGCATCATAGTCCTAACTATATGATATATACACCATTAATTTCTAAGCAAAGAAATAAATAGTAAATGGCATTAGATATTATTTCCTCTTTTGGAGTAGAAGAGTGATTCACCTTGAATGAAGCTAGAAAAAAAATAATAGTACTTTTATATTATGCTCCTTATGTTTTTATTTTTTGCACAATTATTATAAATATAAGTACATGTTCATGTACAGTATTCAAAAGAAACAGATGACTATAAAAGTGTGCCATTAAATGAGAAATCATGAAAGTAACCACTGTTCACTACTCCAGAAATTTTCTATACATATACAAGTCCATGCAAATGTGTGTATACATATGCTTTTAGATTTTTAAGTGGCTATATTTTTTTCTAGAACTTTCTTATATCTGAATATCTATTTATAGAAATATCAATAGCAGACATCTAGGTGGCTCAGTTGACTATCTGACTCTTGATTTTGGTTCAGGTCATGATCCTAACGGTGTGGGATTGAACCCTGCATGAGCACCACACTGAGTGTGGAACCTGTTTGAGAATCTCTCTCCTCCCCCTCCTCTCTCTCTCTGCCTCTCTCTCTCTCTCTCTCTCTGCCTCTCTCTCTCTCTCTGCCTCTCTCTCTCTCTCTCTGCCTCTCTCTCTCTCTCCCTGCCTCTCTCTCTGCCTCTCTGCCTCTCTCTCTCCCTGCCTCTCTCTCTGCCTCTCTGCCTCTCTCTCTCCCTGACTCTCTCTCTCTCTCTCCCCCTCTCCTTCTCCCTCCCTCCCTTCTCCCCTACATTTTCTCTCTCAAAAAAATCTCAATAGCTCTTTTATTCTCTTCAATAGCTTTTTAGTGTTTCTTTTAAGTATAAGTCATAATTTGCCATGATTAAAATTCTCTACAGAGATGACTTTTTTTGTGTGTGCTAAAATACCATCTTTCTATTAGCTGGGCTTCTTCTGGTTTTTACAATGTCATAAAATCCAATTAAAATAAGCTTAAACAGAAAAGGAAATTTGTCACCACAGTTCAAAAAATTAGGAGTACAACTGATTTCCAGTGTGATTGGTTCCATGCTCTCAACTACTGTCATCTGTAACTGGTTTCTCCACATCTTCAGGCTTGGTTTTACTCTGGCTCATTTCTCATTAGGCTGGCTTTCCTTTCAAAATGTCAGAATGGCTGCCAGCAGTACCAGACTTCCAGTCTTGTCCCAGGAAACCAGCAGAAAGAAAGTGATCCTCTTTTCTGTTTCCTTAAACAAAAGTGATAGGAGCAGTGCTCACTGGGTCTGGTTGCTTTAAAACTCTTTACCAATTGTTGAGGTCATGGGAGGTGATATTCTAAGTGTTCAAGTTTGGTTCATATGCTCAGACGCCACTTTGGGAGCATGGGGTATCAGTCCTACTGAAATAATGTGAACTAAGAATGGAGAGATGGGAAATGGAACAGAAAAAAAGTGCTATTTCCTTGTGAGTATATTTGTATGCTTTAAATGTTGTTTTCTAGGTAAATTATTAGAAGTGTAAAAGCTAGGTTAAATTATATATGCATTTTAACTTTTCCTGGATATTTCCAAATTTGCTTCCACAATAAGTACGTCAATTTATAGTTCAGCCGGTAATGTCCACTCTAGGCTGAATCAAACATATTATTTTCTAATCAAAAATGTGCAAAATGCAATCCCACTGTTGTTCAATAGTTCTTTCTTTCATAATGACTACCGATGAACATCTTTTTATTTTTCTATTTGCTTTGTGTATTTTCTGTGACCTCTCTATAGGTAGGGTTTTCTAATTGTGCCAGAACTAAGAATATAATAGAAGTGCTAAAAATAAGTGTAAATATGTCTCAATTTTATTTAACTTGAAGATAATTTTACCTTTGCAAGGATGAGATTTATGACTTGGTAACGTGGATGAGGCAAAGAGGAGTTATAGACATGGAAACAAGTTATTTCTAGGGCCACTTTTAAAAAAATATTACATACAACTCCTAATGTATTATTTCACCAAATAAGGAAAACTAAAGAATAGAATGGAGCGATATAATGTTACAATCTGAGCAGACCTGGTGAATCACTAAGAGGCTCAGAGTAGGTTTTTCAGGGCACGGCAGAGAGCGAGGGTAGCCAATGTTTTCATGCAGCCTGGAGGAAGATAGATCATGCGATGGACATTAAACTAAGAGTTCAGTGTTTTGAAGACTGGGAACCTTCAGACCTGTCTTAGGATAGGAACTGGCCAAAGACAAACTTCAAAGTAAATATAGAAGAAAACACAGAGTAAAAAAATCCCTGTGATCTAATGCCTAAAACATTGTTTTTGCAGAGCTCAAGTATGCAGAGGTCAAGAGAAAGTGTTACAATTTCAACAGCAACAACAGTAACACAAAATTTTTTCCTGATAAGTTTGGCAGGCTTTTAAACTCTGATATTGGTGTCTCTGAAAGTTCAGATGTCATATGAAAGCCTACAATAAAAGCCTGTGGTGCTGTTGACAATGTAAAGCCCCATGTTAAAAGATAAGTTTTCTTGAAGAAAACAGTAGAGAATAAAGAGACAATGATGAATCAGGCAATTCATGGCTAAAGTGTTTATTAAGAGTGAAGTTAGGATTAAAACCAAGAGCCTAGTTATATAACAAATTATAATTTTTCACGTGTATATGGATATTATCAGTGAATGATGGAAACATATGGTCAAAGCAATGAATTACATTTTCCCTTATAGCCTAAGGGAAAACAGCAACCTGACATATGTTTCTACAGGTGTTTTTAAATCCATTCAAAAGTAATTTCTTGATTTAATAATTTATTGCACATCTATGTCCCGGACATTGTATTTGTTACTGAATGTACAATGATATAAAAAGCAAACAAATATAAATCTGCCTTGCTTAATAAAATTCTTAGTCCTCTAGGAGACACTACAAAAAACAAAACAAACAAACAAAAAAAACAAAAAAAAATCAAGCAAACTGGTAAATGATTAAATGTACATTGTGGAGTACTCTAAAGAAAATTATTAACATTTATTGAGCATTGACAGAGCCATGCCAGGACAAGTTCTGTGTGTTTACTAATTAATTCTTTGAGGTAGATACTATTATTTTTTGTGCTTTAAAAAAGGGGAAACAGGCACACACAAGTCAAATGAGTTGTCCAGTGTTCTGTGGTGGAGAGAGGTAAAGCTGGGATATGAGTGCAGATAGTTTATACTCTTAATGCTTAAGCTTATGTGACCAGAGCATGGTGATAGAGATGCTCTTATTGATGAAATGACATTTAAATTGAGACTCGAAGAGTCTGGCAGAGGCAACCATCTTCAGAGCCTAGAGAAAAACAGCATCTCAGGTGACATAAAAAAAATACTTTATGTCCCTAAATTGGGAAGAAAGCTGGCATACTGTAGTAAGTGAAATGATGTTAATAGTAATTAAGAGGATGTAGAAGATTGGAGACACAATGAAGAGTGTTACATTGCAAGGACTTGTAGAACAACCTTGGGAGATTTCTATAAGGGGGAAATGTTAGAGGATTTTACAAAGAGGCTTGACTTGATGTGGTTCATGTTTAATTGGGGTCTGTGCAGCAGACCCTTCCTGTGGAAGACCACAGGAAAAGCAAGGAAAACAGAGGACTCTTTTAGTAGCCTGGAAATGGTTTGGACAAAGGTAGTGGGAGATGAGATGTCGAGGAGTAGACATACTCAAGACATATATTTGAGGCAGAAATCATAGGTTACACCGACAAATAGAATGTGAGTAGCGAGGTAGAGGAAGGAAGTGTGAATTACTCCCAGTTTTCTAGTATTATCACCTCCATGGTATTGCCTTCAGCAATTTGGGTATGTGATGGTATCCTATACACTGAGAAAAGGCCGGGAGGTGAATTCGGTTTGGGACTTACTTAATTTGAGATGTCTATGAAAGATGAAGTTAAATATACTAAATAGGAAACTGGATATAAGTGCCTGGGATACAACTAGATGTCTGTGTAGGAGATACAGCTTTGGAGTTGCCAGCATAGAGAGAATATTTAAAACTTCTGGGGAAAAGTACAACATCCTAGTCAATACCAGGATACCAAACATGGAGAAACTCAGCAATGGGAGATGGTAGAGAAAAGAATTGCCACTAAAGGAGGAACAAATAAAAACAAAACAGCAGAGAAAATATAATACAGAAGCAAGATAAAAGTGTTACTTCACAGAGTTGAGGTTGGTCATTAGAGTCAAACAGTTTCGAGCCATCATATAGGCTGAGAACACAGTAGTCGACATATTCTCAATATAAGTGGCAATTATATATTTTTCGATCGTTTTGGGTCATAAATTATAAACCAACAGGCAGCAAATTAGGGCATGCCCTTGTATTCATGCACTCCAATTTGTTTAATAGTCAGCTGGTTATCTGCTATATTTTATTTCTTTGTCCTGTAATTCACTGCAAGTTTTTCTCTCAAAAAACCCAAACAAAAACACAAAAACTATGAAACATTTGTGGTCAAGGTAAAGCTAATGCTATCAAAACATCTGTCTCTGAATTTGTCCAAGAGCACAAACCTTTAGAATCCCTTTGAGAAGTGGCCAACGGATTGGCTTGGAGACTTAGGATTCACATTCAAGAATGATCCTGTTGAAGAAAACAAGAAGGGGCCAGCACTTTCTGAGCTAATTGTTTAAAACTAGATTTTTGCTCCAACTGCCATAAATTGGAAAATGGATGATGAGAGAATTTGTAATTTAAAACTTCATGAACCATGAAACTTTCTGGAGACTTCGGTCAGTCAGTTGATTTACTAGAAATGATGAGACCACCATTATCCATAAACTTTCTATTTTCCCACCACCATGGCAATGAAAGAGAGGAGAAAAACATGCAAATTGCTCATTTATGGTTTTTTTTCTTTTATTTTGCTTTCCTAAAAGACTTCTAAGCTCACTGAGTCAGATTTCTGTAACATCTTTAATTATGATGAAGTCTTGGCTTTAAAAAAGAAAAGTTGTTTAGTTAGAACTTCATAATTGGCAATGAAACATTTAACCAAAGTGCCAGCTCTCAAATTTGTTATGTTGTTTTTATTTGGAGTATGGGAACAGCATTACGGAGGCTTGCAGAATTTGATATTGGAAACTTAAAATGTTAGTAAGGAGATTTGTAAAATAATTCCGAACAAAACCAAGCATTATGCATAACTTGAAACATTATAAAACATGGAGACAATTTTGAATGTATTTGGATAATACAACAAATCATAAAATCGGAGAACGGATTATACAGGTTCTGCTATCTTTTAATGGGAGAGACAATGTGATCTATGATGGAAAATCAACTATTTGTGAAGCATTAGATGTTAATAATTTTCAAGTCTGTAAAGCGAGAGGAGTCTAAGGGGATTTCTTCTCAGAAACTGAATTAACTAGCACATGGTATATGTGGCCTTAAAACATTTTCAATTCTGAATTCTTCTAACAGTAGTCTTAACAATATTAATGAGAAATTAGCATTCCCTACAATGCTCTCATAGCTAATTTTGATATAACTGATCATTTCTTTAAAAAACACATTTCTATTAAAAAATGAATTTAGATTCTAGGTAAAATCTGATGAGGAGTCCCATTGTTTCAATAGGGGCTGTAGTAAAATTAAAATAACTGTTTCAGATTTCTTGTCCAAAGTTTGCCCTGCAAAGATTTACCAAAACCAAGGATTCAAATGTCGTGGGTGAAAATTACACTTTGATCTCTTCTTGTTCAATCTTTTTGTGATTAAAGATGCTGTAATTTCCTTATAACTCTTGTTATTTAAGCAGAATGTTTTTCCCCACTCCAAGATGATACACACCATCCTGATTTCTGAAATTTTAATCTTTCTCCCTAAGAGAGTCGTGCTAATTTCCTGATGACTTGGTCTTTGCTACAAAGGATTAGGGACCAGTTCGACATTCAGAGTAACTCGTGACACTTTTATCCTCCTCCCTCCTTCATTTTTTCCCCTCCCTCCCTTACCCCCCAACCCGTTCCTTCTTACTGTTTTAAACAGAAAACAGAACCCATAAGCTGACATCTGAATCAGTATATGAGGAGACACGTCACTGTTTCTAATTACATATTGATGATAAATGCAGAGTAGATTCTTTTAAAAAAGTTATTAAGACACGCATTAATTGTCTTAGAATACTGGCATCATTGTATTGTATTTATTTTTGTTATAAATAAGGGGTGATGAGATTAATATACTTTGTCTAAAAATAATTAGTTTATTTTACTCTTGGTCTTTTTTTTATGTTTGTTTATTTTGAGAGAGAGAGACAGCAAGCAGGGAATGGGCAAAAAGAGAGAATCACAAGCAGTCTCTGCTCTGACAGCACAGAGTCCAAAGCAGGGCTTGAACTCACAAACTGGGAGATCATGACTTGAGTCCAAATCAAGAGTCTGACACTCAACCAAGTGAGCCACCTAGGCGCCCCAACTTCTGGTCTTTCTTAAAGTACATTTCTTCTGCACATATTGTCATACTGTCAAGTTGCTGATATAGGAGACCTTCCACAAGAGGTGACATCTTTGGTCTTATATTTATCAAGGTACAGAATTTTAGGCAGATCTTCTTGGCCCCTTTATGAAAGGACTATGGTTCAAAACCTAAGGGCAGTTCTGGAAGTAATCTGATTGTAAAGGTAAATCCAAATATAGTCAAGGATAACAGTATTTCAAAATTTACACTTCATAAGGGTTTGTAATCTTAGTTTTGTTTTTTTTAGAAAACCCAGGTTTTATTTTTTTGAAAATCATTCATGTTTAACAGTTAAGAGTTAGTGGTTATTTTCTTCTCCCTTTGTCTCTTATATGAAGGTTCAGTGTAATGCTCAGAGTTTGTAGATAAGCGATAGATCTTCAATATGTTTAATTCCTTCACTGCACACTGACTTTTTAAATCTTTTTTTGTTATTATGCTCTCTTAATGGTTCGTTGGTAGTTCCTGAATTTATTTACTTATTCTTTTAATCAATGTGACCTCTTATATAATGAGAAAATAAAACTTTCTTGTCATTTACTTGGACTTTAAAATTTTTATAAAGATTAAAATAATAACAGATCTTACATGTACAATAGATATGTGTAAAACCCGATATTGTGAATTATAACAGATTATCATAATTATATCATAAAGGAAATTGATGACTTTTTAAAATATGTCATTTTATGTCATACCCTTATGTAGAAAAGACAGAAAATTATTCCTAGCTGTTTATAATTGAAAACCAGTAATTAAGAATCATTAAAAACATGTCTCATCTTGAAAAAGTCATGAAAGTTGAGTGTGATAAATTACTTTATTTTGAATTACAATGAGTTTTTGCCGTCATGGATTTAATAGTTATAAGTGCACATTTCTTATAATCTAAAACCATTGGCATTAAAAGATAATTTTATAATAAAACAAAAAATCATTACAAAGGAAAAAATCAGATTTTTATTTATTCTCAGAGATTTATTGCTTGACAGTCTGCACAAATACAGGTCTATATTTTGGTAAAATACAATCATATATTAGATACTCTAATGCTGACTTTTAAAGTAGATTCTGATGCGTCGACCTTGATAAATAAATAGATATATTCACACATAGATAGATGGATAGATAGATAAGTAAACAGATATACAAATAAATATTATAATTTTTAAAATAATGATTAATAGCTTGGAATGAGGTCAATTACAAATAATAGTACAGGTATTAAATCATGTAAAACCATCTTTGAAAAGACCCATGACCAAAACAAGCTATTTGTTCATCAGTTATGAAAGAAATGAGAAACCTTAGGAATGAGAAGAAAAACATAATTCCCAAAAGAATTAGAAGAGTTTACCTCAGAGAAATCCATTTCGTATGGTAGAAGTAGTGGATGGTTGCCCAGCAAAGTAAAAGACTGCCAGAACTAGCTGAGATGTGGAACACAGCAGTCAATAATTCAATGAAGAAGATAATGGGTAGGGGATTCACGATCAGTAAAAAAAAAAAAAAAAAAGTAAAAAAGAAAAAAGGCAGATTCCTTGCTGAGTTTACCTAACTTTAAATAACTGAGGAAGTTATGTACGTGCTTACACATAAACCATGTGTATTTTTTGCCTTCATGTTGTGTATGGTCATTCCAACAATTGAACCACGAATGAATCACACCAGTAATGTCTTTGGAGAGGGATTATGTGACAGTAAGGAAAGAAGAAAAATAAAAACATATCAAAGATCAAGGGAATTTTAGATGGTAACAAAATAGGTGCCAAGCAAGAACCAAAGAGAGAGGAAAAGGTAACACAACATTTAAAAATAATGTGGCTTTTAATGGCGTGTGCTTATTTAAAGTAATTTTCATGTGAGATGTCTGGGAACAAATGGAAGAGGAAAGAAGAAAAGCAGGAAGGGAGGAAAGAAAGGAGTAAACAAACACATGACTGGAGCAGCGTGTTTTTTCCCAAGTTACAGCCCTTTTTTCCCAGTTCTCTTTTATAGTGGCAAGGGAGCATCGTAAGTTTTGTAAAGTGATCTCCAAATGTAAAAAGCATGAGATTCCCTTGTATGTTTGAGCTGGTTACATACTCCCTTTGAGCAGGGCTACCCTCAGTTGTAGAAAAGAGTATTGGAGGTCAACTAAGTCCTCTTTTAACATTTCCTGATTTTCTCTCTTGTCTCCCATTTCACCACAGTGGGAAGGAAAATGTATGATTGGTGCATGTCACCATAATTTGAACCTTGTAGCACTAGTGACATGGCCCCTTATCTGACCTTCTGGCTTTCATCCTTTTAAAATTTTGATCTGTTTAAATCTTCACTGACAGTCATGGGCAATCTCATAAAAAGACCAATGACCATTCAAAAACTAAAATAATGTCTCAAATCAGCCTTCAGAGTTTCTTAAATTGCAGCATACCTTTAAACCCATGTTGTAGTATAGATTATAACTTGTGACAGACAAGTCACTTATAAAACAAATTTCATTATCTTATATCAGAAGATAGAAAAAGATATTTCTGACACGTGGGAATCCCTGGAGAAGAAAAATGTCTGGCATAAAGATTTGGAATTATACAAATATCATACTAATGCATTTTGATTTGAGCATACAAAAATTTCATTTCATTTTAGAGAAAATACTGATGATAAATTAACTATAGCAAAAGAAAACTAAGAAAAATGTAACTTATTAATTATTTTTATTTAAAATTAAGAGTTTAAAATGAATGGTTGTTCAATTCTGTCTCCTGAGAGCTAATAGTTTTATAAAAAAATTAAACACAACGAACTTTTCCCAGAATCTTGTACACTGTGTCTCCCTTTACTACTGATCTTTCAATTGAGAAAGTTAGTCCAATTGCCACTTGATTGAGGTCAAAGTTTTGGATAACCGACCGACTTTAATGTTAATACTAGCAATACTTTTATGTCCTCATTTCTGTGAAGTTTAATATAATAATTTTACTTCTTAATATGTAAGGCATTAGAATACATAATGTTAAAAGTGGGAGTCTGAAAAAGAGACAGAAAGTCAAGAGCTGCTTCTAGATCATATTTAAGAAGTCTGTTAGGATCAGAAAAATTTCCTAAAATCATCAACATCAACAGATAAATTTAGATCTCAATTTGTTAAATATTTGAATACAGCATATTTAACAAAACCATTTTTAGGTTGAGTGGCTGAATAAAGTAAGACTTTCACACATTTTTAACCAGATCTTTTTTTTCCTTCTAAAGATTTTCAATATCTCTCACTTTATCGGCAACAGATAATTTCATGGATGAATTCTAGTAGATCACAATTAATCATGAATAAAACTTATCAGTACTGTCATTCTGCATTTATAAAGCACATTTTCCTCAAGTGTATGCATATATATGACAGGCATGTCATAATGTAGCGGCAATGCCGAAAGCAAAAATAAATTAGCTATGGCTTTCAATAGAGTCTTCATTAAAAAAGATTTAATCCAACAGAATTCCTATTAAGGACAGAATATCATTTAAGAAAAAACTGAGGTACTCGTGTGATGTGGCAGCTATAGCAACATTTGATTTGAAGTTTCCTGTGACAGTCCTGAGAGAAGGGCTAAGGTAATAGAAGAGAAATAAAGAGTCAGAGAATGTGCAACGTTTTTGAAGGCAAAGAGGACAGTACAAACAGCCCTCCTCCCCGGTGGAATTGGCCAGTGTCATTTGGAACAGGGATGGCCATCATTAAGTTTGAAGTAGTTGCAATACTCTTCTTCATGTTTCTTCATGTTTCTCTCCTGCAGATACCAGTGTATGACAATTACGTGTAACTGTTGGGGGGAGGATGTTGAGAGTGCACTGGGTAGGAGATAAAAGCAGTCAGAGGACAGACATAAGTGAGATTAAAATTTAGCAGATGCAGTAAATTAGGACAAACCAACTTGAAAAAACAAACTTAATGGTTCTCGGGAAAGGACATGAAGAAAAGGAAGGGTTCTCCCCTTACAGACTGGACATAGGGATCTTTTTATGAAAGAATATGTGTTCTGTTTACACTGGAGGGGAAGAATGACTGTGTAGGACTAATGAACTTGGAAACAACTGGGTGAATTATCCATTATCACTTTCTCTTTATTTACAATTTTATATTTGATGAAAATATCACACCCAAACTAACCAATTTGATCAAGTTCAGTTTGAACTGATCATTTGTATGCTTTCTAGGCTTAAAATCAGATTGTTATTTCTAAGTACTTATATTGACAATTAGAATTTAAGTGTGAGACCAATGATCTGGCCTCTGTCCCCTCTCTGAACTCACCTAGTACCCTTCTCCCCACTGACCATTTTTTTTCCAAACTGGTTCTCAGGACAATTCAAAACAATTCCTATCCCCACGGATACATTCTTTTTGTTTGTTTGTTTGTTTTGTTTTGTTTTCATTTAAATTCCAGTTAACATACAGTGTAATATTAATTTCAGGTGTACAATATAGTGACTCACCCTTTCCATACATCACCCAGTACTACTCACAAGTGCCCTCCTTAATACCCATCATCCATTTAACCCATCCCCCAAACGCCTCCTTCTGGTAACCATCAGTTTGTTCTCTATAGTTAAGAGTCTGTTTCATGGTTTGCCTCTCTCTCTCTCTCTCTTCTCTCTCTTTCTCTCCCTCTTTACTCTTTTGTTCTAAATGTCCACATATGATTGAAATCATATACCGGTTTTCTTTATCTGATAAACTTATTTAGCATAATACTCTCTACCTCCATCTGCGTCATTGCAAATGGCAAGATTCCATTCCTTTTACAGGTAAGTAGTATTCCATCGTATATATTTACACACCGCATCTTCTTTATCTGTGCATCAGTCAACGGACACTTAATGGAGCAGCAGAAAGAAATTAAGGAATCAGTCCCATTTACAATTGCACCAAAACCAAACCATAAGATACCTCCTAGGAATAAACCTAACCAAAGAGGTGAAAGACCTGTACTCTGAAAACTATAAAACATTGTGAAAGAGATTGAAGATGACACAAAGAAATGGAAAGATATTCCGTGCTCATGGGTTGGAAGAACAAGTATTGTTGAAATGTCTATACTACTCAAAGCAATCTATACATTTAACACAATCCCTATTAAAATAGCAACAGCATTTTTCACAGAGCTATAACAAATATCCCAAAATTTGTATGGGACCAAAAAAGATCTTGCATAGCCAAAGCAACCTTGAAAAAGAAAAGCAAAGGTGGAAGCATCACAATCCTAGATCGCATTCTTCTGGTGAACCTTTTTCCTGGAAAGCCCAAATACCACCTTCTCAGAGAGACCTTCCCCTGATAAGCCAAACTAAAATGGAGCAACCTTCTGGCTTAGACTTTATTCCATGACTGTTTTACCACCACTTGAAATTACCTTGATATCCCATGTGTTAACTTGCTTGTTGCCCTGGCCCAGGACCCTAAACCTAAACAGTTTGGTACTGTATCCTCAGCACCTGAAATTGTGAAGACCTAAATGTGAAATGCATAGATTGAAGAGGGTATATGCTAATAGAGAAAAATAAATTTAAAATATATGTATACAAAGTAATTTATATATAGACGCAAATACAAATTGTGTGTATAATCATTACAGTTATGTTTAAACTATGACGTGTTTCAAAGTTTCTTCAGAACAATTAAAAGTAAGCGATAGTTAGGTCATGTATATTTGTCATATTTTCCCAATTAGGGAAGCCAGGAGTAGTCATATTTAATATCTGTGGTGGCAGAATAACTCCCTGAAATGTCCATGCCCTAATCGTTGCAACCTATGAATATGTTATGTTTCATAACAGAACAGACTTTGCCAATACAATTAAGGTTACATACCTTAAAGTAGGGAGATTATTCTAGATTATCTGGTTGGGTCCAACTTAATCATATGAGCCTTGAAAAGAGATGATATTCTCTGGATGGAGTCAGAGATGTGGTGGAAGAGAAGGCAGGGAAGATGTTGCAGGAGGCAGATTCCGAGTTAGGAGGTTGATGCACCATTGCTAGTTTTGAGACACAGGAGGCCAACCGCAAGGACCAGAGAGAGAACTCAAGGAGTGAAAGACAACACATAGGTAGTAGTCAGCAAGAAAACAGAGACCTTTTTCCTACAAGTGCAGAGATCTAAATTCTGCTAACAGTCTAAATGAACTTTGAAGTGCCTCTAAGATGTGCCTGTAGAGAGGAATACAGTCCTGCCAACATTTGAATTTGGTTCTCCAGACCTGGCCCATCGGGAGAAGCTGAGCCACACTATGCCCATACTTCAGACCCATGGAAACCATGAGATAATAAATGAATATTATGCAGGCTGTTGAGTCTGTGATAATTTGTTATGGCAACAGAAAACTAACATATCTAATAAAAACTTTAAGAATTACAAGTAAGATGGAAATTGCTGTATATTAGGAACTTTGGTAAGGATTTTGTGAGCATTTCACTTAATTTTTATTCATGAAGTAATGTACTTGGCCCATTTTGAGAAGTTATTTAACCCAAACCACTTGTCTTTGAGAACCACGCCTCCTTACTCACACATAGGAGTGGGCCTTTGGCAAAGATGTTAGTTTTTTGTGATCCTATTCCTTTCGCCTAAGAGGATCAAAGGTGAACACTTGACTTAAAATGACTTAAATAGATTATAGCCTCTTGATTTGAAATTGCAATTGAGACATTTTACTTTCTTGAACAAAGGGGTGTGTAAAATCAGTAATTGTGGGGTGGCTTTTACAAGGAAAGGAAAGATAGAATAATGAAAATGTACAGAAAAAAATAGTTACCAGAGATTATGGGCCCAGAGGGGTATGTGTGTAGGAGGGAGAAAGAGAGAGTGAGAGAGAGAGAGAGAGATTTAAAAATTGGCTTCTTAGGTCTAGGTGGCTTTCGTGTTTGTCTCGGTTGCCTCTTGAGGCCCAGCTGTATTTCTGGACTGCTGCTTCATTACGGAAAATTTCTCCATTTAGCTTAGACTAGCTTGAGTGGAATTTTGCTACTCCCAACCAAGAGAATTAAGTTAATTAAGGCAGGAAGTATTATTAAACTTTCATTTAAAGAGACCTTGTATTCATTAAGGTAGGTTAAAATGATGTAAGGAACAGGCTGGCTGAAATTCAGAGAGTACACCTAAGTAAAAGTCAGAGATAGTTTCTGTCAGCAGGAGGCTCTAGTGGGGATTCAAGGAACCACTGGGCTTCTTTCAGTTTGTTGTTCCACCATCCCTTAGAGTCTTGTTATTTGCATCCAGTTTGTATTTCAGGAATGGAATGGAAGGAGATATATTGGCTTCTTAAAATACTTAGTCCCAAAAGCATCTGTTGCTTTTCTGTTCACGTCCCATTGGCAAGAACCGGTTATACGGCCACGACTTACTGCAAAAAAAGTTGAGAGATCATAGTCTAGCCAGGAACCTAAGAGAAGTAAAAGTAGTTATGATAAGCACTAGTGGCCTCTGGCAACAGATGTTTAGTAACTTTTTCAGTATTACGCAACTGTTACTTGGCAGAAGTAGGGATTGAAACAGATCTCTGAACTGGGAAATGTAACCATTTTTCTCTAGTCCAGTTTGGCTTTACCAGATGCCTTCCATCTGTTTAATTAGATGATTTAAAGTTCCACTAAGCCTGTTAGCTGGCAAGTTCACATGTCTATCCTTGTCAATATACTTTTAATTGAGATAATATCACAAAGAAAAAATTCAGTACTTGGCATATTAGGAGAGAGTCAGTAACAAATTACACAAGAACAGGTAAGACCTCAGTTAGATTACTCATCACAAACCAACTGGACTATTTAATGACATGGTATCTACACATGAAAAAATTATTGAAACCCTTTAACCTCTTTCCTATGAGTTTCTGATAGTTTAATGTCATGAAATCATTTGTTTCACTCTATTAGTATGAAACAAGTAATAGTAGGTAATCAACTCAAATTCAATTGGCCTAAAATTTGAAAAGACTGAATGTATTTTTGCATTCTTGATTTTGTCCTGTTATTTTCTAAGGTTTTTTGGTGATGTATAGGTGGTATAAACATAATCAGGGCTATGGCACTGATCCTACAGATACAGGGCTTGGGATGAGTGTGTGATGAGACTAGGCGTGGCAATGAGGATGGTCCAAGTTTACTTACACAGACATTCTGTTGGAGTAGGGTGGATTGCACAGTCTACAAGTTAGTCATATTTATATTTGAGGCAAAATAATTGGCAAAACGGTTCCAGGATGAAGAAATGGAGTAGGAAGAGAAGAATCATGGGAAACTGACATAAGTATGCTGGAGCTGTTTCTAACTGCTCATGCCAGCGGACAGTGTGTGTCTCTTCCACCTCTGCACTCAGTAATGATACACTGGCAGCTTGAACATGGCCACAATAGGAATATTTACAGAAATTTGTATAAACTACAATTCATGGTGCTCTTCCTCCACCCCTGGTGAAGCTGATTGTTGGACATTTCCTTGCTATAATTAGGGTTCTCCAGAGAAACAGATCCAATATGAGGTAGAGATGGAGACTGGCTTGCATAAATCTCATGATCTGCTGTCTGCAAGCTGGAGGCCTGGAAAAGTCTGATATAATTCTAGTCCAATCTCAAAGGCTTAGGAACCCAGAGTGCCAATGTCTAAGGACAAGAGAAGATAATGTCCCAGATCAAGCAGAGAGCAATTTGTCCTTCCTCTGCCTTTTTGTTCTATTCAGGATCTCCATGGCTTGGATAATGCCCATCCAAATTAGTGAGAGTAATCCTCTTTGCTCATTCAACCGACTCAAATGTTAATCTCTTCTGGAAACATCCTCACAGGCACAACTAGAAATAATGTTTTACCAGCTATGTGGGCATCCCTGAGCACCAACTGACACATAAAATTAACCACCACAACTGCACATACCTGGTAATACCTATAATCAAGGTAGACTACTAGCATGATTATCTAAGAAGGCTTTTTTCCCCCCTAGGTAGTAGTTACTATCTGGGCCAGGGTTTAGAGGCAGACTTGCTGATACTAGCATAGGAGCCTGAAAAAAGCAAGTAAATCTCAGTTAATGGGCTACTAAAATGAAATAGATGTCAATTAAATGGAAGTGGAGAGATGGGCCTTTTATTTCTAGGACCAGAAAGATCACAGGTACTACTTCAGCACTGAGCTGTCAGCGAGAGAAGACTTCCAACCACCAATGGCCGCTGCAGAGTCAGTCTTGTCATCTTCTTTCAATTCTAATCGACATACAGTTTGTAAATCAAAACTTATCCAATGATCTGAACAAAGTAAGCTTCACGGTCGTGGTATGTTTTGGTGAGATTGGAAAGTATCAACACTCCTGTACAAAACTGGATTGAACAGAATCTGATAGAGGTAGATGCTCTATGAGCAAAGGCAGCCGTGTGTATATATAGTTACTGGTACATCCTCCTTATCACAAACAATTGTTTTCAAACAAACAAATAATCCTATTCCAAAATTCTCTCCCAAGGTTCAGTTTTATATAGGCACTTCTAGCATTAATTTTCTTAGTGTTGGTCCTCTGGAAAATGGAGACTAAGGTAAGGTACTGATTGGTATTTGGGAAGTGCAAGTCCAGAGTACTGACAGTAAGGAAAAAGGACAGAAAAGTCAGTAAAGGGAAGATGGTATGCAATAATGCCTGCTACTGTTTAACAACAAGCTGGGGAGAGAGGCAGCAGGGCACCCATTGTGCATATTTGCCTGGCTTTCAGAACTTCTCCTGAAGTAAGGAGAAACTGAAACTTGAAACAATCATCAGGAGACTGAATCCTCTATCCTTTCCTGTGGTCAATATCTTCTCTTTCCTCCTCCCAGAGAGAAAGTCCCTGCCCTTCCCAGTTAAATCAGAAAGCCAGATGCTATAACCCATTGTGTGATGTTTCATCCAAGTCCAGTGTGGTCCTTATGAGAGGAAGAAAGAGGAAGTTGAGGGAATCTGAGAGTGTAAGTAGCATTTGTGTCCCAACACAGGGCCATAAACAAATCAATTATCTGAATGCCTCTAGATTCCAGGGACACTTGACAACTTTGCATCTACTTGTTCTAGGCTGTTTTTTCACTGGCCCAGGAATCAGTTGTAATGGCTTCTGCCGAGAGAAGATCAATTGTTTCTTAGAAAGAGTAAAAAGATTTGATGCTTACACATCAATTTAAGCATCAGTATATATCTGTGACAAAGATAAGCAGTATACTTCAAGCTCGTGTTTCAATATTCAGTTTTTTTACATGAAGGAAACAGAAAGGCAGTACAGTGAAGTGTGGAAGGGCAAGAGAAGTGGGATCACACAGATTTGAGTTTACATATTGGCATAACTATCTTTGCCTTTTATGCCTCCATTTCTTCAGATGTATAATGATGAAACTGTGCCTAGATCAGAGAGTTTCTGAGAGATTAGCATAGTGCATAGCTTATATAAATGTCACTTAGTTTTAAAGAAGGATTCTAATCCCACTCTGACCAAAGGTCCTCTTAGTCATTTCCAGTCTCAATTCTTTAAAATTCTGATACTTAGTAACTCCCAAACTTACAGTTGTCCTGTCAGGAGCCAAATTGTATCTTGTGATGAGCATCGATTATTGTATTTGCCAATGTTTAAAGTTGAATTTGCACTCTCTTTTGTTTTCTATGAAAAGACTTTCTTCTCTCCAATGCATTTTGTAAAATACTGACTTCCTGATCTTTATGTGTTAACCACAGAGATGAATTCTCTCTGCTGACTCCACTCTCTGTCACACAGGCAAAAGGAAAGCTTTTATTTTTGCTCTTTTTCTCAAAGAAGAGAGATTTCTTTGGAGCCCCAAAGCAGAAAACATGTCTCCAATGGAGCCACATCAGGACACTTTAAAATGTTCCTCAGGAATGTTACTGTTGGAGTATATTAAGCTTGCTATTGTGTGCTCTACCCTAAGAAGACCCCATAAAACCAAACTTTTAATCAATGAATATTCTAATAACTGTCAGTAGCAAGGGTTCAAAGTAAAATGCCCCAGAACCAAGACAAAGAGCATTTAAGTGAATGAAGCTGGAAAAAGTTCTTTTTCTAATTTCAGAAAAATAGCATCATGACTACGATGGTAGATGGCAACTTGTAGGCAGTGAAAGAAGTCCAGTGTTCAGTGTAGAACTGGCCAGTGTGAGCTTCTTAGTGGGAAGAGTGAAAAAGGTGTTTCCCTGAGGGAAAATGTGCCTAGCATTGCTAGATGTTCATATTTTTAAAAACAGGGCAAGCAAACAAACAAACAAAAAACCAGCCAGGAGTCTATCTTTTTATGTGAAATCTTCCTTTTTTATGTGAAATAGCTAGTTGTAGAGAAACTAGTGGTAATAATTAGTAATGTAGTAAAGAAAAACTGATGGTCCTATGACTGTATGGATCATTTACGGTCAGCAGTTGATATGTTTATAAGTAGTAGAGAGGATTAATAGTTGAGATAGTTCTCACTTTCTCTACAAAGCCTTCATTAACCATGACTAATTGTACTTTAAAAAAATCTTTGTTGTTTAATTTGTTGGAGTTAATTTGCCATGATTTAGGTCCTTTATTTTAACAGATTTGTCAAGGTGTAATTGACATACAACAAACTGCACACATTTCAAGCATATAATTTGAGAAATCTGACATGCACACAGCTATAAAATCATCACCACAATCAAGATAATGCTCCCATCACCCCTAAAAGTTTCTTCATTTACCTTTGTGATCCTTTCCTTCTGTACCTCCTCTCCCCAATATCTCTATCCTCTGGCAACTGTTGGTCTGCTTTGCTTTCTGCCCTCATGTTAAATTAATAGGCCCCATTATCTTTTTAATGTCTATATTATGTGTAGTTATGTCACCTCTTTTTTTCCTGATATTGGTAAATTGAGTCTTTTGATTTCCTTGTTAGTCTAGTAAGAGATTGATCATTTTTACTGATATTTTCAATGACCAGATTCTAGTTTCACTGATTTTCTCTTTTTTCATTTTCAATTACATTGACTTATTCTCTTTATTATTTCTTTTTTCTCTGCTGACTTTGGGTTTGATTATTTTATTTTTGTTTTTTTTAGTAATTTAAGGTAAAAACTAGGATAATTGATTTGAAATATCCTTTTTTTACATAGATATTTAATGCTAGGAATTTCCCGCTAAATAGTACTTAGCAACATCCCACAAATTAATGTTGTGTTTTTATTTTCATCCAGCTCAAAATAGCTTCTAATTTCCATTGTGATTTCTTCCTTGCCGCATGAGTTACAAATGTGTTATTTACTCTCCAAATAATTAGGAGTTTTTCGGATGTCTTTATATTACTGATTTCAATTTTAATTACACTGTAGTCAAAAAACACATTTTGTCAAAATGGATCATTTTACATTTTGAGACTTTTATGGTGCATAATGTGGTCTGTCTATAATGTTAAATGTCTATATGCACTTGAAAAGAGTGTGCTTACTGTTTTTTTGTGGGGGGAGCATTCTACAAGTATCAATGAGATCCAGTTGATTGATAATGTTGTTGAAATCTTGTATGGTCTTAAAGGTTTTTTGCCCACTTGTTCTATCATTTATTGAGAGAGGGGTATTGAAGTCTCCAACTGTAATTCCAGATTTTTTGTTTTTCTCCTTGCAGTTCTCGTTTTTGCTTCCTCTATTTCAAAACCCTGTTGCTGGTTGCAAAAATATTTAGTGTTCTTATGTTCTTTCGATGAAAAGACCCCTTTATCCTTATCAAATGACTTTTTTGTATCCCCGATAATATCTTAGCTTTGATCCACTGAGCTGATACAAACATTGAGATTCTATTGGCTTATTTTTATCTTGTTATAACTTTACACATTCTTATACCTTACCTGATATGCGTCTTTATATTTAAAGAGGATTCTTATAGTTGGATCTTTCTCTTTTATCTGATCTGACAATCTCTGCCTTTTATTTGGAGATGTTTAGACCAGTTACTTTAATGTGATAATGATATGGTAATAGGGTTTTTTTTTCCATTTCATAACATTTTTAATCCATAAAATTAAAAATAGTATCAGTTTAAAATATAATCCACATTAGAATCATGGATAAGGTATATATCATTTTCTTCATAAGGGCCTTCAAAATCCAGTGGCTATTTCACAGCTGCAAAACATGCAATTAGTAAGTTACATTTGATCAGATACTATATATATATATATATATATCTAAATTGCTAAAGCTTTACAGCTCTAAGAAAAGATCTAATCAAGTTGCCTGAAAATACTTTAAAACTTTTCCAATAACTTAAGAGTAAATAACTTATTTATTTTATATATGGATATATAGGGGAATAATTACTACAATCAGGGTAATTAACCTGTTCTCCTCACATAGTTATTGTGTGTTTCTGACGAAAGCACCCGAAATCTACTCTTGCCAGATTCCTGGTGTTCAGTATGATTAGCTATTGTTACCATGGTGTATGCTAGATGTCTAAACTTATTCATCCTACATAACTGTAACTTTGTGCTCTGTGACCAATATGTCTTGATTTCCCCCTTCTCACTATCCCTTGTCACCACCATTCCACTCTCTGATTCTATGTATTCAACTTTTTATTATTTCATATATGAGATCATGCAGCTTTTTTTCATTCTCTTTCTGACTTATTTTACTTAGTGTAATATTTTCCAGGTCCATTCATGTTGTTGCAAATGGCAGGATCTCCTTATTTTTTAAGGCTGAATGCTATTTTATTTATATATAAATACAATTTATTTATATATAAATTTATATATATAATATCATGTTTAAATATAAATTTATATATATATATATATATGTACACACATACATACATTTCTACACATATACATACAAACATATAATCACACACACACATACCCACTTTCTTTATCCATTCGTACATGAGTAGACGCTGTGGTTGTTTCTTTATCTCTGCTATTGTGACTTTGCTTTGTAATATTGCAACAAACATGGGAATGCAGATTCTTCTTTGAGGTACCACCTTTATTTCCTTTGGGCGTATTCCCAGAAGAGAGATTGCTGGATCATATAGCAGCTCTAATTTTGGTTTGTTAAAACTCTATACTGTTTTACATAGTGCCTATACCAGTTTATATTCCCATAACGGTGCAGGAGGATTCCTTATTCTACACATCCTAACACTACTTGATTTTATTTATTTATTTATTTTTAAATAATAATAGCCATTCTGACAGACATGAGGCAATGTCATCTCACTGGGGTTTTGATTTGCATTTCCCTGATGACCAGCGATACCAATTTGCAGCATTTTCTTGATGACTAATGACACTGAGCATTCTCCATATACCTGTTGGCCATTCGTATATCTTCTTGGGGAAATATCTGTTTAGATCCTTTTCATTTTATTTTTATTTATTTTTTTAATGTTTATTCAATTTTGAGAGACATAGAGATAGAGACAGAGCATGAGCAGGGGAAAGGCAGAGAGAGAGGGAGACACAGAATCCGAAGCAGGCTCCAGGCTCTGAGCCGCCAGCACAGAGCCCGACGCAGGGCTCGAACTCACAGACCGTGAGATCATGACCTGAGCCGAAGTCAGCTGCTTAACCGACTGAGCCACCCGGGCGCCCTCCTTTTCATTTTTTAAATCGAGTTGTTTTTTGGTATCAAACTATATATGTTCTTTGTATAGTTTCAAAATTAACCCATTTTCATACATTTTATTTGCACATATTTTCTCCTATTTGATAGGTTGCCTTTCACTCTGTTGATCATTTCTTTTGCTGTGGAGAAGATTTTCAGTTTGATGTAATCCTATTTGTTTATTTTTGCTTTTTTAATCGTTCTTCTGTATCTATCTAAAAAACCATTATCAAGGCCAATGTCAAGGATTTTTTTCTCTGTATTCTTTTAGGAGTTTTATGGCTTCAGGTCTTATGTATAAGTCTTTAACCCATTTTGAGGTGACTTTTGTGGATGGCATAAGATAAGGGTCTAATTTCATTGTTTTGCGTGTGGTTATCCAGTTTTTCTGGCACTGCTTATGGAAGACAGTATCCTTTCCACATCATGTGCTTTTGTCAGAAATTAGTTTACCACATGTGCTCTGGCTTATTTCTGGGCTCTCTATTCTGCTCCATTCATCTATGTGTCTATTTTTATACCAGCGCCATATTGTTTTGATTACTATAGCTTTGTAATATAATTTGTAATCAATAAGTGTGATGCCTTTACTTCTGTTCTTTTTCAAGTTTCCTTTGACTATTTGGGGTCTTGTGTGGTTCCATACAAGTTTTAGAATTGTTTTTCTATTCAAAATACCTTTGAAGTTTTGGATGGAAGTGTACTGAATCTGTATTATTACTTTAAGTAGAACAGACATTTTAGCAGTATTCTTTCAATCCATGAGCATCCATTTCCAAGTATTTTATTCTTTTCGATACTGTCACAAATGGGATTGTTTTCTTGGTTTCCTTTTTGGGTAAATCATTATTGATGTAAAAAAATGCAAGTGATTTTTGTATGTTCATTTTATATCTTGCAATTTTTCTGAATTTATTCTAAAAGATTTTTCATAAGGAGTTTATGGTTTTCTATAAATTGAATCATTTTATCTACAAACAAATAATTTTACTTCTCCTTTCTGATTGAGGTATATATTTTTTTCTTGTATGATTGCTCCTTTAGGACTTGAAGCACTATTTAAGTAGAAGTGGCCAAAGTAGGAATCCTTGCCTTGTACAAGACCTTACAGGGAAAGCTTTCAGTTTTTCTCCACTGATTATGCTATTCATGGTGAACTTTTGATAAAAGCCTTTACTGTTCTCATTTTGTTCTGTCTCTATTATTTGAAAATATGTTTTACCATAAATGGATGTTGAATTTTGTCAGATGCTTTTTCTGGCATCTGTTGAGATTATCAGATGGATTTTATCTTTCATTCTGTTAATGCAATGTATTACATTGATTTTGCATAGTAAACCAATCTTGTGTCCTATGGGTAAATATCACCTGGCTATTGTGTATAATCTCTTCAACATGTTGTTCATTAGGTTTACTAGTAGTTTGTTAAACATTTTTGCACCTATGTTCATCAGAGATACTGGCCTATAGTTTTCTCGTCTTTGGCTTTGGTATCAGAGTGATACTGATCTCATAAAATGAGTTAGGAGATATTTTCTCTACTTCTCATTTCTGTGTCCTTACTTTCAAGTTTTTTCTTTGTCTTTAGTTTTTATAAGTTTGATTGTGATGTGTCTAAGTTTGGATTTCTTTTGGTTTATTTTGGGTTTTGAGACTTGCTATGCATCTTGAAAATGGAGGCTTACATCTTTTGCTAAGTTTGTGGCGTTTTGTCATTATTTATTTGAATACTCCTCTAATCCTTCCCTTTTTGTCTCTATTACTATAGTAACACAGTTATTAGATCTTTCACTGTAGTGCCACAATCCCTAAAGTAGCTGTATATATATTTTTTCAGTCCATTTTCTTTTCGTTTATATTAGATAATTTCTAACCTGTTTTCAATATCGCTGATTTTTATCACCTTAAATTGTTGAGCCCATGAATTGAGCTTTTGCTCTTGTATTTCTTGGTTCTACAATTATTTGCTCCTTTCTTATATCTTCTTTTTTATTTATTTTTTTGCTTATACTTTTCATATCATTATTGACAATTTATTTTTTTTTATTTGTTTTTAAGCATGCTTTCGTTTGGCCACTAAAGCATTTTTGTGATGTCTGCTTTAAGTCTTTGAAAGAAAATTCAGAATTATTTCTTATATCGTTCTTGGCATCTTTTGATTTGACTTTTTTCTTTTAAATTCAAGTTAAAGTTCTCCTGGTTCTTGGTATGATAAGTGATTTTAAATTGAAATCAGGATTGTTTTAATGTTACGAGTATCTGCATCTTGTTCAAAACTTCCATTTTGACTGGCTTTCTCTGACATCACTTCAGCAGGCAAGGGCGCAGGTGTGGCATCACACTGTCACCGCATGGTGAGACTGAAAGTGAAGTCTCCCTACACAGCCTCTATTGACACAGTAGAGAATGTCTCCTCATTATTGCTTGGTGAGAGTGGGAGTTCTAGCTCCCCATTGGAACAATACTGATATCACCCTAGCTGAGGAAGCAGAAGTCTCTTGTTTCTGCTCCCTTGATGATTTTCATTTATACCACATAATGTATAAATCGTTCCCACCTAAAAGGGATAAAATCCTGGCCTCCTCCTTGGGATTCTCTGATCACACCCTGGCAGTTGAGGAGGGGAGCTGGGATGACTCACTGCGTGCTGACTAGGTTGGAAGTCTAAACTCTGCACTCAGCCTTTCTCACAGTCAACGGATATGTGGCTGCAGTTTTGTTTTTGTTTTTGTTTTTCCTGTGTTGTTTGGCTGGCTGAAATAGATCAGTTGCTCCCTAAAGCTTTTCTGTCTTGCTAGGATGCCCCTTTCTCTGTCCTGTCATTAGAGAACACAGGCTTTCTTTGGGATTGTGTGTATTTGTTTATGCACCTAAGCATCTCTGTCACACTCTTTCCTATATTTTGCTTATATTTCATGTAGCCTTAGGGGACGAAATCCAGTACCTGATACTCCAAATTTGCCAGAGACCTAAATTCCTAAAATTTTTTTTTTCAAAAATAACAACTTTCTACATAAATATTCTTCGTGTAGGTCGCCAGCTTCTCTGGCATTGTGTTGGTAATATAAGGCTAAACAAAAACCCAGGGAAATCACTACCATGTTATTCCTTTAATCTCTATTTCCCTAGCAAATCTGACTTTTCCTCTCTACTTTTGAAAATCTTTTTATATTTGTTTTATATAAATGTTCAGAGTTTTTAGTTGTATTTAGCAAGAGAATAGGAAAAGTTACTTCTACTTCATCTTTCTGGGAGCGAAAGTTCCCCCCCACCTTTTATTTAAAGTAAATTTACATAATGGGAAAAATGTAGTTACCAACATAGTGTTTCTGGTGCTTTTCAATATATTGTTTAGGTACAGATGCTGTGAATTTTATCATGTTGGGTGCTGGTATTTTTTTTTATATATATATCTGTAAGTATCCTTGAGCATTGTTCTGAGATGTTCTTGAATTACTTGAAAAATGGATACTTTTTTAGATTTTGCTTCTAAGCTTTATTAGGTAGGACCAAAGCCATATGCAATAAATGACTAATCATTTATTCCTCACTCCTGAGGCAAAATTTTCTGAGTACTTTCTCCGATGCCCTATGAATTAGAGGTCATTCTGGCTAAGTGACACACATTATTCCTGTCTTTGATTGTGTATGGTCTGAGTAGTTTCCCCTAATTCTTTTGAGTGGCTCATTTCTGGCTTTGGATAATTTCCTCATACACGTGTGCTTCTCAGTACTCTGCTGAATATTGGAGGAGGGGCCACTGCAGACCTCTGGGGTTCTTACTCTCTGCAACTCTTTCCTTATTGGAACTCTGCCCTGTGAATTCTGGCCACTTTGATTTCCCTGGCTCTCAGCTTCACTTCCTCAATTCAGGGAGGCTGGGAGATTTCACCGAGATTGCCCTTTTTGTGTCATGGCTTGGAAAGTCTCTGAAGACAGTATGTGACTGCAGTCTCAGGCCTTACCTTATTTATTGCTTGTGACTCAGAGATAACTGTCTTTTGTCACTTGATAATCAAAGTTTTTACAACTGTTTTCTATATTTTTTCTTGTGTGTTTGTTATTTAAAATGTGTCTTTAGGCAAGAGAGTAAATATGATCCCTGATACTCTAAATTGCTCAGAACTATAAATCCCATTAAAATATATATATACATATATATATATATATATACACACACACACATACACCTAAATCTTTCTACATAAAGGTTCTTTCTTTTCAATCTGACTCTATATAATTTGTGAGGCAGTGACTATTTCTTATAAATTATCTTGTATGTAGTATACATCAAAAGATATTCTTGAACCTGAGTATTAGAGAATATTGACCATTTAAAGAAATGACATTTAAATAATGCTATACCAAAATGTTAAAATTTACTTTTCTATTGGTTGTTTTATTGTTAACCTTCCCCCTAGCTAAGACAATTTTATATTATTTGACGGCAAACATGTTTTGAGAGTTTATTATGTTCAAGGCATAACTTATGATGCAAAATTTCAAGTGTAATGAAGGAATTGTACTAATTGAGCCTCAGGGGAGTTCTATATCTGTCATCGTTTATAAATCTTTGATTTATAAAGCTGGATGACTTAAGATAGTCAGCCCTTTTTCAAGTGCATTTTTAGTTTTTATGTAAAAATACAATGTGGTCTTATATAAACTCTTATCATTCAATGATTAGGACTTAGTTTAAGATTTATCCCTATTATTTTTCTAGGTATGATAGTTCTTTATTTCTCTCTTATTTCCACTTTCCTTCCTGCCTCCTTTCCCCTCCCACTACTTCTCCACTACATGTCTTTTTAGGGTCTCTTCCAATACTTATATTCTGTAATTCTCAGAAAGCTGAGAAACTTGTTATAAAACTAACAGTTGATTTATAATTCCTGAAAAATGACTTAAAATTGGTTAACTTCCAGAAAAATAATACTAGAAAAATACTCTTTTCTTCCTAGATTAAACTAGCTTCAGTTCGTAACGTAAATCAAAGAATACATTTTAATTATTTTACAGTTTTAAAAGTTTTATGACATATTCTTACCACTCCCTTATGAGATGGATTGTTTACTCTTTCTCTTTTACAGTGAGGAAACCAGTGGTGGGGTCAGGCAAGTTTGCCTCCAACAAAAAAGCTCATCTTCAACTTCCTGTTAAAAAATATATATTTTTTTCTGTTACAGGCAAGTGGTTATAAAGTCAAGGGCACATCTGGTCTTTCCTTGAAAGATAAATAAGGGAGGGATGGACAAAATTAAATAATTGGTTGAGAGAAAAGATAACGAAGAAGGAAGGGATGAGGGAAGTTTAAAGCACTATTGACCTACTTTCCTCCTTTTGATTGAGAAGAATTTCTGAAAGGAGGTATAAGTTCATGAGAGAGATATATTTATGAAGAGATATATATTCATGGAAAAGATATCCCTTGACTGACCCATGTTATTATTGAAACTTGAACACTTTTGGTAGTGAAAGGGAACATGATTAATATTTATTCTGGTACAATACACATAAATTATGACTCTCAGTTAATTAGAGATGTATAGTAACCATTGATAACAACCAGCAAGAGATTGGTCTAAGTGACTGAAAGGAGTAGACTTTGCTGTCATGATGCAGAATCCTCATAATCCTTCAAAGACGATTCCTTAGTTGGTAAGAGATTTACATGCAAATAATGTTGGGAAGCCAGGTCAGGAGTGTTCTCTCTTCCTCTCTTCTTTCCATTCCCTCCAACTCCCACTCTCCCTTTTCATTCTTTCCTCCCTCCCTCCCTGGCTCTTGCTTTCTCCTGTCCTCCCTCCCTCCCTCCCTCCCTCCCTCCCTCCCTCCCTCCCTCCTTTCCTTCCTTCCTTCCATAAATAAAAAAAGTATGGAGCACTTGTTGGAAAGTCAGTGGAAAAGATATGGGGTAATAATTGATTGCTACCATGTGCTGCCTTCATAGGAGAACCAAAGAGTGATCAAGGATTTTGAAAATGATGAGTACATTGGTGACATGCTAGAGACTGATCAAATTATTTTGTAAATCATGAGGAAGCTATGTTTGGCTCCTGATTTTTATTGCTTGACTTTATGTGTCAATCACATTAATCGGAAATTTGTCAGATTTTTTTTTTTCTTTCACTTTTCACTTTATACACGATCTCTTTTAGGGAAGAGGAAAATATACTTTCTGTGAATGTCACAAAAGATGATAAGATATAAGAGTTATTGTCAAAAGAATTAATTGGAAAGTCAATATTGTGTCCTAAGAATAGACAGCAGATATAAGCATTACTTTCTCTTTCTTAGAAGGTAACTAATGGGTTAAAATCACCAATGTTCAAATATATGTTATCTAGTATTCTCTAGTGTCTTCCAGTCCTAAATCATTTATAAAGAATTTTTAACTCCATTTTAGATGTTTATTTTTAAATTGAATTTATATAACATCACCTTATTGTGGTACCTTTACACAATAAAGAGCAAAATGAAGGCAATTTCCTTATATATTTAAAAAAAAAAACAAAATTGCTGATCCTAGACCAAGTAAAATATATAATTGCTTCAATACTCCATTTTTATATGGATATAGGTATCCTTAAAGGTATTATTCTTTATCAAACACCCGAATCATGTTTGCAAAAGAGAGTGAATTAGAAAGCTGGATGACTTAAGACAGTCAGCCCATCTGAAAAGTTTTAAACCTCAAACCTCTACTTTTTCTTAATAGTAGGGTTTGGGAATTATTAGCCAGACAGTTGTCTCAACTCTCCATTTAATTTAGACCCATTCATGCAGAGTCTCAGTGTTTGAAGAATCTGTATATTTCACTTAAAAGTAGAATACATTGAACAATGTGTTAATCCAATAATCAAGGATCATGGACACCATTATACTAATTGTTGCCATATGAACAGAGGGAACATTGAAAATGTTTCCACTAAGGATATTCAGTGGAGGTTGCCAAAATCACACACACACACACACACAGACTCACACACACACACTCACACAGACACACTCACACATACACGCACACACACACAGCTTGAGAGACTCTATGAAAAATATTGGAAGATTTTTTGTTAACCCCTACCAAGAGGTATTGTGTAAATAAAACTAGCTCTTGGTTTCAGAAAATTTCAAAAGAGCAAAAGTTTAGGGGAAAAAAAGTAGAAGTAAAGTTGAAAAAAAAAAAACAACACTTCGTGTGAATTATATTTAAAGTAGCATTGTATTTTTTTCATTATCTAGAATCTTATTTTCTTTGTGTTTCAAGTTCTACAACTTTTAGGTACCCAAAACTATCACAAAACTGCATAAGATTTCCATAACAGTTATCTAGTTCTATGTAAAAATCTACCCCAAACATAATGGTTTCATACAACAGTGATTTGTTATTTCTCTCTACTAAGATGGGGTTAATGAGAGTTTCCTTTGTTGGTTCCTTTGAGCTTAATATGAGCCTATATTCAACTGAGGGTCAGTTGGGCTGTAATGTATAGAGTGGCCAGACTCATAGGTGTCTCCGTGGGTGCTACTTGTAGGTTAGGACACCTCAGTGTTTTCTTGAGTTACTACTTTGTGCTTTCTATATACCATACATATATTCACTTATGGCTTTATATGCTGATATTCTACAAATGCCTATGCCAATATGATATCAAAATAATTACCAGCATTATTATTAATAAAAATAATAGTCCAGAAGCACATAGTTTTAAAAATTATATTTAAGCAGGATTTAACAAAATTCTTTTAAAGTGAATACAGATGGTATACTTTTAAAATTTGAACAATAGCATCACATGAATCATAATTTTCATGTCAAGTTAAGGCCTCATCAGTTTGAAGGGTATTTTGTATTTTAATTGCAGTCTGATCATTTTAGAAGAAAACAATAACTATGAATCCCAGTTTATGGGTAAAAAAAGAAAACTTCAAGAAAAGAAATAACTTGTATAGATTCACATCTTGTATGAGCATTTATACATAACACTGTATTTTAATTTGTTCATAGTCTTACATTTTTATTGCTAATGGTTAATGTACATAATGTTGGATACTTCTGCAGTAACTGCATTGTTTCCATTGCTAGAACCTCCCCCTCTTTGGGGCAGAGTCACTTCATCTTAACTTTGGCTTATAGTTCAAATTGGAACTGACATATTTTCCATGGCATTTTGCTCCCTGGCCACAGTCGTGGTTTGAGAGTTGGTCACTAACTCATACCCAGGCAGGCATACGTACCCCTTTCCTAGGAGATTTCATACTTCTGGTGGAGGGAGCGCTTTTTCAGCTCTGTCACTAAGGTGTGAAAATTTAAACCCAGTAGTTATTGATGCCTGCTGTGACTAGCAGAAGGTATCTTTTAGCAGTAACAGAGAGTTAAGTCAGCCTGCAAAGAAAAGTAGAGATGAGAACAGAAGAGTCAGTCTTGATGGTTTCAAGGGTCTGAGGCCTGCAAAATTGCCTTAGGCTTCTGCCTTGCCAAGAATCCAATATTGCTGACAACACAACCAAATCATTACATACTCCATATAATTTTATTTTGATATACGTCATTATGTAAAGATTTAAAATATATATATTTCAAATTCTCGGTAAATTCTTTTAGCATCAAGGAATGATCTTTCTCCTCATGAACAATAATTTGTCGTATCTATTTATGCATTCAGTTCATACATATAGTTCAGACTTTCTATTCAGATGCCAAAGTGGACATTTTAACCTACTTTATAGCAAAATGGAACACAAACTATAAACGATTATCCCACGGCACAGACTGAATTGCATCATTCTCCTCCACTAGAAAATGATTGTAGCGGAAATGTCCCCTATACAAGATGTATAAGAATATTAAAATGCTAATTTGGAAGGAAATCTCAGGATTAAGTAATGGGTATTTGAGGAAGTCAGGATTGGAAATAAATTGAAGTTGATATATTATGTGTAGATCTCAGACTTTGAAAATTGGAGCAAAACACACCTCATCCCTGTATTTTTTCAAGCCTTGGATTTTACTGTTTTTCAAAAACAGTCTACTTATGTTTTTTTCTTTGACAGAAGAATGGAGTGGTTTACTGTTGATGATTGATGCACTTGTCTCTTTCTTTTGAATTTTTGCAGAGTTAAAATCCAAAATCTAAAAAATTTCCCTATCAGTATTTTTATGAACATTTTGTAATCTTGGATCATTTTACAATAGCACTGGTGACTATAAGAATAAGTAACACCTTTGCATCACGTCGTACAATATCTTTTATTGCATGATTTTCTACTTAATTCAAACCTCTTTATGACTCCTATAATTACCTCCTGTTCAGTTTTCCTATTTTAAAAGTGAGTATAGTGATTAGCTAAGACCCTTAGAGGGATTAAAAGAAAACATGCCTTCAAAAGAAATTGAGAATTCTGACCTATCCCATGTATGTTCTACAAACAAATGTGTTTGGTACTATTTAGTACTATTGGTACTATTGATAGAGGCTAGTAATGAAACCCATGATTAAAAACAACTGTGCGAGTATGGTAGTATCTTGATTGATTTAGATATCAAGAACCGAGTGGTAAATTACACATCACAAATAATTACTGTGTAGTATAATGTTCTGTTCTCCAATATCCCAAAGTCTATGTTGTTTTAACAGTATGTTAAAGGCATAAATGTGTTATACATAGATGCCTTGTTTTTTTCTCCTGGTGAATTTTACAGTTTCAAAGAGGTTAGAATCTAAAATCCTGACCTCTAAAGATCTCTAATTTACACATCTGTTCATTTATTCATTAATACTTTCATTATTCTTTTATTCAAAATATATTTATTTACTCCCTTTATGTGTTGATTACTGGACTGGGCTCTGAATGGAAGTGTTAGATTTCACATCTGAAAAAAATAGGTTTTTTTTTTCTGCATAGTGTTCAGGGACATTTAAAATACTTATTCTAGAATTTTTAAATTGTCCTAAACTTATTAGCATTTGAATGAAAAACGTCTCATGTAAAATCCATTTTCTTTGTTCCTTAGGATAACAGGAAACTCTTTTTCCCCTTAAAAATATAAATATCTCATAAATTGTTTCAGCATGCTAACATTTTTGAGAAATCTATGATTAAGGGGAGGGAGAAAAATCTCTAGGAAGATATGGTTTAATTCAATTTAAAATGGAATCTATAATTTATAATTAATTTTTCTTGTCAATAAATGTCTTTAGCAAGATAGTATTTTGTGATCTTTTAGATATGATAAATACAAAAGATTCTGCACCAGAATAGGTGGAAAATTGCAATTAAGAGTACTTCATTCCACAGGGTTACTTATGTTGGCCCAATACAAGTTGAAGTTGACCAGTAATTCTGAGGATTCAGACAAAATTATAATCACACAGACTTGGTTGGTACCAGATGTCTAGGTATTCAAAGAGTCCTAATTCAAAAAAAAAAAAATATATATATATATATATATATATATATAATGAGATGATTTTTAGCACACGTACATCAAAGACCATTCTTAGTTAATGTTTTTAAGCTAACCCTCTCTGGGTGACCAAATGCTGTGGGAAATCATGTTAACAGTGAAGTGAAGCAATTTTACCTACATTATGATAAATCAACATTTTAACAATTGTTCTTGATTTTTATCGTAAACCATAGTAATAGTTTCTAAACGGAGCCATTTACTTGTCTAAATGACAAAGTCCTTCAAACCAGCACAGAAGGATCATAGCTTCCTGGGGTATTTAGCTTTCAGAGTTCAACTATTATATCAATACAAAAATTGAATCTGTTGACAAGTTAAAAAGAATGATGGCTTTGGGGAATGTCAGATTTGTTTTCGTGTAGGAATACCCCTGTGATTTTCTTTGCCTTCGAGGGCTTTAGTGAACAAGAATAAAAATCATAAGACCTGAAATAGGCAGCCAAATTTACTAAAATAAAAACCCAATAAATGCTTTGATGTATGTTGAGAAAAAGCTGATATCTTTTCATATTAAGTTGATAATGAAAAACTGAAAATATAGTTTATGTTTCTTAAAAATGTTTTAGGCAAAACGTGAATTTATCTATATATGTTTGTTTCCTTTATTAAGAAATATCTTAGTAAATCTCTTACCTTGCTTAAAATATAACTCAAATGTTTACATGGCTAAAGAATTACTTTAATAAATATTTCCTCATAGCTTATTACATGTACAGTCCAGTGTTATATTCTGTGGGGGATATATAAGTCTGCAAATCTTGGAACTAGCCCTAAGGAGAGATTTTTCTTTGGTGAATTAACCAATATCACTTCATCTCTTTGAAAATATGCTGATTTATGTCTGGGATGTGCTAATTGCCCATGATGACTCTTAAATATCCATGTACTTTTGCTCTCACTAATTGAGTTGTATGCTTACTAAAAATCAGTTATGTGTATTCCAAAATGTGCTTTAGTAACATGGAATTTTAGTTTAGAGTCTTGTTTTGTTTTGAGTTGCCAAGAATGCTCCCAAGTTGAGTGTTTCTCTGGAAGGACTCAGTATAGTTGTAATCGTATTTAGTTGTAATCACAACTAAGATTTATTATAGTGAAAGGATACAAAGCAAAGTCAGCAAATGGAAAAGGTATGCAGAGTGCAAAGTTAGGTAGAGGCCTGGCACAAATTTCCAAGAGTCCTCTCCCAATAGAATCACACAGGATATACTCAACTCCTCTGACAACTAGTTATGACAACCCATATAAAGTGTTGTCTGCCAGAGAAGTTCATGTGAGAGTGAGGGGACTTGGTTTTTGAGAGTCAATCACATCCGCATTTCTACTAGTACATACCAACATTCCAGACCCTCAGAAAGAGAGCAGGTATTCATTATAAAGTATAGTGTTTGCAGTGAGCCACTTTCACCATTTAGAGACAACTTCATACCCGTCTTAGAGAACTGTTTACCTGTCAAGTTCTCTAACACCAGCCAAGGGGCAACTTTGCAAATACAACTTTTTAAGGAGAGTGGTTTCAGGCTGCTAGGATATCTTTTCTGCATGTATATACACCAATGAAACATAAAATGGGTCAGAAAAAATATCAAGTGAGAAAATTGTTTCTGTGAAAATAGAGTTCAATATTTTGAAGAAATGTAATAAGGGCAATTTTAAAAAGTATGAATTTGTTATGTGTTAGATCATTATTTATCCAATTTTTATGTTTATAAGAATCACTTGGAGATGTTTTTAAAGTGTGAACTTACATGGAATTAATCCTGGTATAGAGCCTGAAACCGTGTTTCTAATGAGTTCCAAGGTATACTGATGAAGATTCTGGTTGATGAAGTGTATTGTAAGCAGCAAGATACTAGAGGAAACTAATGGACTACAAAATAATTTAAAAATTGAGAATTTTTACCTTGACATTTATCACTGCACACGTTTCTGTAAGTTGCTGCTCAATATTAGCTAATCTTGAGATCAGTAGGCAAAGCATCAGGAAATGGTTTAGGAGAGACAATTATACAGAACTCTAATCAATAGATCCACACTTAAAAGATCTTGGCTCTGCACTGAAATATTTATGAATCTGTATTTACATATTTTAATCTAATATAAAATATTCATGATGTGAGTGTCTCAATGTTGATGGCTCTCTAGTTTTATATATATTTTCAAGTATTTGATTACTGGGCAGTTGTGTTGAATAGCAGGGCATCTAGTAAATAACATAGAAATAATGGCTCAAGGAGGGAACAAAAGGGTATAGAGATTGAGGCTGGAGAAATTACTCCAATCAGAAATGTCCTTTTGTAAAGGAGGTGGCATTTGAACTTTGGAGGCCTTGAAAGACGAGATTTGATAAGCATTGACAGAAGTAATGGGAAATAATGACAGGATCTTTTCCTAGAGAATTAGGATTTATGGAAGAATGTAGTTGAGATAAGTCTGGAAGGTAGATTGATTGGTTCCAGATTGTAGAGCTTTGGTGGACAGAGAAAAAACATTAATAACAAAAATAATGGGCTCCCTATTCTCTTAGACCCCTATTCAAAACCTCCATGGCTTTCCCTAATGCTTAGGATGAAACCCCAAATCTTGACAAGGACCCTAATGGATACCCTACTTGATCTGGATGCAGACTACTTTTCTGCTAGCCATACTGGTCTTCTTATATTCTTAAATAGGTTAAACATAATATCCCTGCGAGGTTTTGTATCTGCTGTTATCTTTGTCTGGTAGAGTCTTTCCCCAGATATTTTCTTGGGTTTCTCTCTTGCTGTTTAATTTTTACTTTGCTCAGGTATCGCCTCATCAAAGACACCATCCTTAATAGCCCTATCTAAAATAGCAGCTACCCATCACATTCTGTTCTTTCAGTGTGTTTTAGCTATTCTGCATAGACTTTTATACCAGGACCCTGGTGTTATTTTTTTACATTTATGTGTATATTTTTTTTTCTGTAACTACTACTCAAATGTAAGTGGAGTTCACTGAAGTATCTCTAGAGTCTAGAATACTGAATGAAACATAATAGGCAGTCAGTAAATATTAGATGAATAAACAGGTATCATAATTTTTTCATTGAATTTTTTGTGTCAGAGCTGATTTAATGTGATATGATCAAAAGTCCTATGAAATGGATGTGATAGAAGGTTTCTCCCCAGAGCTAAGACAATCCATGATGTACAGTAAGTGCTCAATAAATATTAGATGAATGAATAGGTATCCTCATTTATTATGCATTGATTTTTTTCCATTTCCATGCCATAGCTAATTGTATGCAGTGAAATGTGACCACGTGTTCAAAGGAGTTGTATATCTCTCCAGTGATATTCTCGGGTTTCATATCTCAGATTATTGAACTGTGGAGTACTGAATATCAGAAAATGGGGTCCAACCAGAAGAGGTGAAGACACTGTCTGTACTTAAAAGTAAGAAGTTGGAATCAGAGCACAAAGAGGGAGGTTATAGTAAAGCTTCCAACATTTCAGCTTACTAATGTGAGAGCAAATATGTACGTTCTCAGTTCCATGTGTATATGCCTAGAATATTTGCAGCTCAGTCCCTTTAACATACATTTTATTTAGATCACTGTTAAACATGAGCATATGTACCAGACATTCCCTTGGGCAGCCTTTAAATTCTCTAGGTCTTAGGGGGACCTGGGTAGCTCAGTTGATTGAGCACATGACTCTTGATTTCAGTTCAGATCATGATCTCATGGTTTGTGAGTTCAAGCCCCACATCAGGCTCTGTACTGGCAGCACGGAGCCTTTTTGGGATTCTCTCTCTCTTTCTCTCTCTCCACCCCTCCCCCACTTGCTCTATGTCTCTCTCGAAATAAATAAACTTAAATAATAAATTCTCTAGGTCTTTGCTTGAAGTAGCATTCTGAAAGCCCACAATTGCTATTGAATGATGGAACTCCTAGTTGAAGATGGAAATTAAAAATGAAAAATTCCTGCAGTTGATGCATCTGCGGGCTGTAGGATGGGCTAATATGCTTCCTTCAGCCTTTAGCTTTCGGGGGTAAGATAAGCAGGCAGGATCTTCTGATGTGGAGATTAATGTCCTCCCACCTGAATTCTGGGCTCAAGTATGTGATTTGCTTTGGTCAAAAGCATGAGGCAGAAGCAAATCGCTCAGTTCCAAGCCCTGGCTTTAAGAAGCCATTGATGTTTTTACTTGCCCTCTTGTACCCTTGCCTTGCCATTGCCATTGCCATAAAGAGAACGTTCTGGGTGTACCTACTGATCCCAGGAGGAGACTGAGAGACACATGGGGCAAATCCACCCACAGATGCATGAGTGAATAAGCAATGATCAGTCAATTTCTGCATAGATTAACTCGATGCCATGGATAGGAGAAATGCATGCTTACTGTTTCAAGTCATTTAGCTCTGGGGTGATCCGTTATGCAGCAAAAGCCAACTGATACAGACATTACACCGCTGAGTATCCTTTTTGTGTTGAAACCTCTTCTTCCCTTCACATTCATAGTACTTCTCTCTCTCTACTTCTTCAGCAGTTATTTACACAACTTCTTTTTCAAGTTCTATTTTCCATTCATGTAATTATCACCTTAGATTTAGGTATTTTCTAAATTTTATGCCTTAATTTTCCCTTCTACCTCTCTCATGCAGTTTTATACGATGCTGATAAGAATATAGTAATAAAGTGTTTTTTAATAAAAGACAAAAATATTTGGCTTAAAACCAAATTAAATGATATTCTTCACTGGTTTTCCAAAAGATTTTAATATGCTATTATGGGTTGAATTGTGTCGCCTAAAAATTTGATGTCCTAAGCCCCAGGACCTCAGAATGACCTTATTTAGAAATAGATCATTGCAGATATAACTAATTTTGTTGAATATGGTTATCATCGAGGAGGAAGGATCCCTAATCTGACTGGTGACCTTATAAAAGGGAAATTTGGACATAGATGCACATAGGGATAACAACATGTGAGGGCTGGAGGTATGCTGCCACTAGCCACAAAACTCCCAAAAGCTGGAGGGAGGCAGACCACTGCTTCTGAACACCTCCAGAGCAATCAGAGCCTTAACCACGCCTTAATTTCAGACGTCTGGGCTTTAGAATTGTGAGACAATACATTTCTATTGTACTAAGACGACCAGGTTGGTTACTCTGTTACAGCAGATCTAACAAAGTAACACATTTGCTAATATACATTTAATTCGTAGGAAAGAAGTGTGAAATTCTCAAGCTTATTTCATCAGCTACTGTTTCCCTTACAATGTTCTCTTATTAGTGTCTTCAGGAGAAGTATTTAGTAGACTTCCAAGTTCAACAAAGATGGCCTAGAAACATAGATCTCTTTTCCAAGATTTCCTATCAAATATTTGCTTGATGGCGTATATAACTCCTTGTGATAATTCTCAAGTGGTATTTGGCAAAAACCATGATTCTAAGACCAAGATTAAAGAGTAGTTAAGAGTGAAGCATTCTTCCAAAACTCATTTTAATACCAAATGTGTCATGCTACAACTTTTTAAATAAAAACATAACACTATTCATATTCAATGATTTTAAAATACTAATCACAAAGTGCAAAGTCTCACAGCACTCTCGGAAAAATTATCTTTTATTTGAGCAAAATTTCCCACCATCATTTCCCATTGATGCCTTGGTGCACACAGCCTATTAGGAAAGAGAAAATAGATGTGACTCTTGGCCTTTCCGTAAAGGGAAATTTTTATTAGCTTTACCGCTGTTTGGCTGAAAATGAATTTTAGAGAGAGGGATAAAGTCTCCTGCAGTGTGTTTTATATAACTTTTTTTCATCATCAAACATGAAGCCTTTGCTGATAGATCACCTAGAATTTGTATTACCCTTTGTGTTAAATAGGATTTAGCCTCAGTATGACCAGTAACTCACTATCGTTTTAAGTTATTATTCAACAGAAATTGTTTGTATAACACTAATATATTTTTGAGCAGCCTGTGTTTGGAGACAATCATAAATTTCAGTACTTGATATTCAATTGTCCATGAGACTCTGATTCTCAAGGGCTTAGGTGGCTTTTTACACATTCTCATATTTCCTGTGGCCCCACTACAGAGAAGGCATCCAAAAACATCTTTCAAAGCTTGTTTCATAGTCTTGCATATTTTTATTTTAAAGATTTCACATGTGTTATTTAGGAAAAGTAATGTCTGGAGGCAAAGGTAAAAGAATTTTAAAAGCATTAAAAGTAATTTGGCAGCATTGTCTTGTGGAAAGATAAATGGATTGCAAGTTAGGAATGCCTGTGCTCCAATTCTGACACTGGAGTAAACTTAGAACATCTCAACCTCTGACAAGAGAAAGATGATTGGGCAAGATAATTTCTAATTGTAAAATGTTACCATTTGAGCCTAAGTGGAGCCTGTAGTTAAGTCTGAGGCGTGTCTAAATATATCTAATGGAGAGGTAACACAGGCCTATTCAGAAAATATCTCCTGATCTCATTAAAAGGGATGGGGCAGGGTCTCTATGGAAAATGCTTGAATACAGGACCTTAGGGGAAAGGCAGTCGGTGGACAGTGTGATCTTATTCTCAGTTCAATTGAATAAACTGTTTTCAATGCTTCATGACAGATACACTAGGCAGAACTTAAAGGTATTGTCTTCAGAGGTATTGAAATATCTCTTTCATCTTAAGTCATTCTTCATTACATGTACTGTCAATAACAAACTTTCAGAGAAAACAGTGTAAAATGATGAACTACAGTGTATTAGTGTAATATACATCTTGATTTCAGAAGCCTTACAATATGAAGGGATCGTGTGACTCAGATTGGAAGAAATAAACATTGGAGATAGGAAACATAGGCAATTCTGTATTACTATTATCATCATAGATTTGTCAAATAGTTATCATCTCTCCTATCACTTATATATAAATGCTATAAGAGATAGCTCTGCTATCTTGGTCATTATTTTAACTTCGCTATTTCATTCACTGTTTGATCTCCAGTGTCTTGAAAGTGCTTAGCACATAGAAGACATTCAACACACATTTGTTTGTTGAATAAATGAATTGATGATGACAATGTCCGTATTCGGAGAGAACATAGTTCCCACTTTTACATGGAAAACGGTGTAGCAAATGAACAGTATTGACTGAAGGGAACCCAGTACTGCTTTGGTAGCTTAAATGGTAGCTTTGGGTAATTAATGGCCTCAGCAAGATGACTGTCATTGTGAATGGTACCCAGAGCACGCCAGTGTGTGGCTTCCATCTCAAATAGTTTTACAGTGAAGGCAACAACAGTACTGTTGATGAGCCCACATAAGTCCCCACCCTTTATAACCAGGCTTCACAATAGAAAGCTGGAATTCCTGCAGTATGCAAGTAGATAGAGCAAGCCAGTGGCTTTTGAGTTATGACTGTGACAGCAACCTACCTGGGAAAAGTTAGATTAAAATTCTACCATTTTATTTCCCAACAAATCTTTGCTGATTGCTTATTATGTAAAATAATTTGTTAAATATTGAGAATACAAGTTGAAAAAGAAATAATATCTGTTCATTGTGCTCTACCTGCCCCTGTCAAATTTCACAGTTTTCTTTGAGGGAGGACAAATTATTTTTTTAAAAAATAGTATTTAAAATAAATATATTATACACCATGTTTTATAGAACCACAGGAAAAAAAGAAAGAAAGAAAATGGGCTTTATCCTATCGGGGGAAAAGGCAAAGAAAAGCCTGCCATCTTGCTTCCCAAAGAATATGTATGTATATTCAATTTTCTTCTAAAAGTTAAGCTTCAGTGGATTATCTATAGGAAAACAGACTAGTAAAACGGACAATCTCTAGGGAAGGCAAACTATTGCTATTACATGTAACTACAAACAAAGCCAATATTTTCTTTTTTTTACTGAAAAGAGAAATACATTGGCATGACTTTAAAAAGAAACTGCAACTTTAGAGGCAAACACTCTTCAACAGAGCCGTCTGTGCTACAGCTTCTATGTAATCCTCAAGAGCAAGGAGGCGCATCCTAAAACAACACAATATTTGAAGGATACAAAGCGTATCCTCCAGTAGTGTACAATTAGGAGAACCAACTTGATAGGTTTGGCAAAAAGGAAGAGAGATTTAAGAGGACAACCTAACTGGGACAAATATTAACAGTTACACTAATAATTACCTTATTTTTATATAAAAAATGGATCCTTCAAGGAGCTACTAAATTTGAAAAGAGAAAAAATTGTTTGTTTCTAGATGTAATAGAAATGAGAGTGCTCTGTGAATACAGAATATAATCAATTCCTTAGTTGACATGAACTAAAGTTTGTCCCAGGTTCTAAAAGCATTAATTTCCATCTGCACTGTGTAAAAGAGGTGTCAAAACACATAAATCAAGAGTAGCTTAAATGTTGAGCAATGGAGATGGAATGAATGAAGGACGACATAATCGACTAAACTCTGGGAAACTTCTGTATGATTAGAGCACCTGTAGAAAGCTACTGCCTGGTACCACAAGCAGTCTCGTATGAGTAGGCTTAACTGGAAAACCCGAAATAGGTTTGCCAACAGTCCTATGGAAGGAATGAAATACACCTAATGATCTGCTGTTTTGTGTAATCCACCTGCCCCATCATTGTGTTTCTCTTATGTAGTACAGTTGACTCTTGAACAACATGGGGGTTAAGGAAGCTGACCCCTACATAGTCAAAAATCCACAAATAACTTTTGACTCCCCAAAAACATCACTAATAGTCAACTGTCAACTGAAAACCTTCCTAATAACAGTTAACACATATTTTGCATTCTTACATTAAAGCAAGCTTGAGAAAAAGATGAAGAAACTTACAAGAGAAAATTTGTTTATAGTACTGTACCATATTTATCAAAAAATTTGCATATAAGCGAACTCATATAGCTCAAACCCATGTATTTAAGAGTCAGCTGCATAATGCTAGTTAGCAGATTTCTTTACAAAGGTTGGATTTCCAGTAATCATTTCTTTTTAAAAATTTTTTCCCTTAATTTTTGAGAGTATGAGCAGGGGAGGGGCAGAGAAGGGAGACATAAAATCTGAAGCAGGCTCCCGGCTCTGAGCAAACTGTCAGCACAGATCCCTACACAGGGCTGAAACTCACGAGCTGTCAGATCATGACCTGAGCTGAAGTCGGACACTCAACCTACTGAGCCACCCAGGCACCCCTTAAAATTTTTTTAACAATTTATTATTTTTTTTTTTTTTGAGAGAGAGACAGTATGAGTGGGGAGGGACAGACGGAGAGGGAGATACAGAATCCAAAGCCGACTCCAGGTTCTGAGCTGTCAGCACAGAGCCCAACGTGGGGCTCAAACTCACAAACTGCAAGATCATGACTTGAGCCCAAGTCAGAAACTTAACCTACTGAGCCACCCAGGCACCCCATGACATAATCATTTCTAAAAATTGTCATAAATTATAATAAAGTATCAAATAATCAAATAGTGGGAAATATCAAATAATAAGTGGGAGGAGGGGAGATAGGGTACAGCTTTCTTGTCTCTAAAGTGGAAACTTGAGGCATATATATTGTGTTGTGAGTAAACATATTTTGTGCATCCTACCTTCCTATGTCCAAATATATAAGAAAGCAGGGTTTATCCCAAAGGTAAGTCTTGCCATACTGTTTTCCATTTCTTCTCTTACACATATAATTAAATATACTCAACCCTCTGTCTTTGGAAACTGGTTGAAGAGTTGGCTTCCTAATTTGTAGAGGCCAGTGCAAAATTAAAATGCAGGACCCTATGTTCAAAAAGCAGGAAAAAATATTATTAAAGATTACAAAATGGAAAGCTTTTCCCTTCTTTCACGGTCTCTCAACTTGCCATTGTGTTTTCTGTTTGTTACTTAATGTCATTATAAGAAAAAATGTAATTATTAGCATAATTTTACTATTCATATTTACAGTAAGGCACATCAGTTTATAATGCAAATATAGGAACATTTCACTCATATGCATAACCACCAAAATTAAACAATTTATATCTCATACATATGGAAATTCTGTACAAAACTAACTCAGCCGTTTGTAGTTCACTTCTTGATATACACGCATTCTACCAACGCACTATCTTCAGCGCTCATGTGAGTAAGGAAATGAAAAAGAACGAAAGGCCGCTCTTTGTTTTCCTTTCCTTCCGCATTGTCATGTTCAGTGAAGTGCTCAGCTAATAGAGGAAAGTAACACAGATACGAAGGCATATAGTCGGACTCTGGTTGTTCATGTTTCTTAGAATGTCATTACCTTCTGTCTGCATCTGAAGCAAGTTCCGCTTCTGGTAGAAAATGTGAACCCTCATAGCTAGCATGCTCTGCTTACTTTGTCATGGATGGAATGCTTTTACCTTCTGCTCACCTTGAGCCTGGGGCAACCGCCACGCATTGTGTGCCTTCCAGAATTCTGTGCCCACAATGTACCGCAAACACTGCACGCGAGTGGAGTGACAGGAAACGGTGACTGACGAGCACGTTGTGCCTATCTTTTCTGCTAACGTGCGTGCTCCCCTGTTCCATCAGTCATCATTAGCAAAATATAAGTTCAAAAATGAAATTTTTAAGAATTTGAAGAAGGCATCAACAGAGCATTAAACCCACCTGAGGTCCTGAAGAGCATGGGATTCTGTGTGACGGCCCAGATCACACACTATGTAGCTAGCCCTGACAGGTTGTATATATTATTTTTACTTACGGAAAATGTGAGGCTCTGTTGTACCTTAGCCCACATCAGTCATACCTTGTTTGAATTGTCATTATAACATGTAATTTTCATATTGTATTATGTATATTTTAAGGAAGAGGCGTGGCTATCTAGGTATTCTTCCCTGAACCAGGTACTGTATAATAAGATCCAAGCTTATACCATTAATAACTTCCAGTTCAGAAATAATTTTAGTGACCCAAATAATTTGTTCCCTAAGACATAAACACCAGACTCACCAGGAACCATAGCCGATCTGAGAAATGTGCCAGCATATGCCAAAGCTTTCTAACAGGTGAATTAGAAAACATAGAGGCCGCGTTTATCTTGTTGCTGCTATGTGTGTCTATCTCTCCCTGTTTTATAATAATAATGAAATTCTTTTGCCAGTTATCTTGGCTCTATCTGTTGCTATGTTTTGTTGTTGTTGTTTTGTTTTGTTTTGTAGGTTTTGTTTTCTGTGCTCTCTTTGCATGTTTCAAGTGACCCTCCAGAGAAGCATGATGAGAAATTGATTGAAGTGTATGGCTATGGTAGACAGGCTGAAAAAATAAAGAGTAGTTGAGGAGGTTAGACATAAATAGAGGGATGAGGGATCTTGGTGAGGAACAGCTGCTGTAACACTGAAGAATTGGTAAAGGAGAAAGATAAGAATTTGTGGTTGAAAGGGGAACATGAGTTGGAGGTTACAGGAGTTGACAGTGAGGACGAGATAGGAGATGTGACAACGTGGGTGTATCGGCTGACCTGGACTGAAAGGCGGAAAGTGAGTAGGACCAAAAACTTATATTGTGTCTGATTATTAGAGAATAGAGAATGCTTGTCAGAGGTTTTAATAATCACTGCGGGTTCTTCAAATCTTGAAATGTTTTTCTTCAAGTACTCAAAGGTAATTTCATGCTTAAAAGCTGCCCCATTAAGGGAGCTATTATTTTACCTTCTCAATGCCCTAATCATCCACAAATTGAATTAAATGCACTGGTTGCCAGATTTTCTTTTGAATTAATCATAATTACCCAGCAAATTGTTTTCAAAAATAATCATGTTGCAAAAATATATTTGGTTGTGGCGTTTGCTTTAAATCTCATCTGCATTTATCAGTTAGTCATGTCCCCTGCTGACCCTTTTTGTATTTTAGAGCAAGCTAATGTAATTAGACTTACAGAGCAAGAACATCATGCTGTACTCATGGTTTTGTGATAACTATTTAGAAAATATTTTTTTAAAAATTCAGCTCCTGTTTAAGATTTCAAATAATCAATTTTCTTGATTATTCTAATCAATCAATTCTTTTACTTATGATTTTCCCTGGAAATAATTTTCTGCAAAGACTAGTCAGACAGCAAGTATTATAAATGGAATGTTTTGTCTTACTGGGTTGGTCTGGCATTATTTCACTGTTAACCTTTCAGTTTCTTGTTGGAACTTAATATTTTTCCCCCAGAAGGATCAATTGAGGAAAACTAAGGTGTTTGCCAGACACATTTTAAAAGCTCACATAGAATTTTCTTTTAGTGAATCCCACAGATAATGCAAGAATGTAATGGAAGAATTTACAGGATAGATTCATTATATATTGAATAGAGGAATGCCAGTTTTGAAAAGTAGCAGTATATATGAGCCACTAACTTTTTTTTTTTTTTATTTGAGAGAAGAGAGAAAGAGGGAACGTGAAAGGGGAGAGAGGGGCAGAGGAAGAAAGAGAATCTTAGGCAGGTGCCACGCCCAGCATGAAGCCTAATATGGGGCTCGATCCCACAGCTCTGAAATCATGAACTGAGCTGAAATCAAGACTCAGTCCATGCTCAATGGACTGAGTCACCCAGGTATCCTAAGCCACCGACATTTTTAATATCTGGGCCTATTTGAGAAGTAATATTAGAGATATTTTCTAATTTTGAATCTTTTAATTTTTTTAACACTTTAAAATAAAAAATAATCTGTTTACTTAAAGTATTTCATTTCGACTTTGTAATAACCCTAAAATGTAGATACTATTTTCAATCTTAGGTGAATAAATGGTTTACAGTAGTGAAATACCTTCACTTATAATTGTTTAAAACAGACTTAAAATGGTCGATTTCATTGAATGAATTTGTCAGGAAGGGATGCAGAGCTGTAGATACAAAATTAGGAGTGAGGAGGATATAGGTGATATAAAATCCTGAGACAAGAGGATCCCAGAAAGACACCCAAGGGAATTCCAAAATTTAGAGTTTGAAAAGTAAGGGGAATCCCCCAGAGTAAACACTTCAGGACTTTTCGTGAACTAGGAGTTGAACCATGAGGAGATGACATCCCAGAGGCTAAGTGACTCTTAAGAGGAGACTGCGACTGACTGCATCAAACGCTGCTGCTAAGACAAATAGGAAGATGACTGGGGGGAAAAAAAAACAAACGGCCAGAGAATTCAGTGCTGAGGAAGATAACTGCCAAATTGTCAACTATCGTTTCATTGAAATCGTGAAGACGAAAGCCTGACTGACTGAATTCAAGGATGAGAAAAATGTAATAAATCTTTTTTTTGCTAAAAGAGGAGTGCAGGTCCTAGATGCAACCCTAAAGCTCATGTGAACACCACAAAAGGATTTTTGTTTTGTTTTGAGATGGGAGATATTTTTTTTTCTTTTTTCTTTTTATAATAGTTTATTTTCAAATTGGTTTACATATAACACCCAGTGTTCATCCCAACATGTGCCCTTTTTAATGCCCATCACCCCCTCTCCCCCCTCCCTCATCCCCCTTACCCTCAGTTTTTTCTAAGTCTTTGAGAGTCTCTTATGTTTTATCTCCCTCCCTCTCTGTGTCTTTTTTTCCTTTCCCCTCTTCCCCTCCCCCTGGTTTTTGCTTAGTTTCACAAAGTCCACCTATTCGTGGAAACATATGGTATCTGTCTTTTTCTAACTGACTTATTTCACTTAACATAATACCCTCCAGTTCCATCCATGTTGCTACGCATGGCCAGATTTCATTTTTTCTCATTGCCACGTAGTAGTCCATTGTATATATGTACCACATCTTCTTTATCCACTCGTCAGTTGATGGGCACTTGGTCTCTTTCCATGATTTGGCTATTGTCGAAAGTGCTGCTATGAACATTGGGGTACACGTGCTCCTATGCATCAGCATTCCTGTGTCTCTTGGGTAGATTCCTAGCAGATGGGAGATATTTTAGACTGCTTGTCTGATGGGATGATCCCGGGCAGAGGAAGCATTTATGAATAAGAAAAGAGGGAGTCACTGACTGATGAATGGATAAAGAAGATGTGCTGTGCTCTGTGTGTGTGTGTGTGTGTGTGTGTGTGTGTGTGTGACATAATAGAATATTACTCACAGACCAAGAAGATTGAAATCTTGCCACTTGCAACAACGTGGATGGAACTAGAGTGTATTATGCTAAGTGAAATAAGTCAGTCAGAGAAAGACAAATATCATATGATTTCACTTATATGTGGAATTTAAGAAACAAAACAGATTAACATAGGGGAAGAGAAGGAAAAATAAGATAAAAACAGAGAGGGAGGCAAACAATAAGAGACTCTCAAATACAGAGAACGAACTGAGGGTTGCTACAGGAGAGATGCATGGGGGGATGGGCTAAATGGGAGATGGGCATTAAGTAGGACACTTGTTGGGATGCGCACTGGGGGTTACACATAAGAGATGAATCACTGGGTTCTACTCTGGAAACCAATACTACACTGTATGTTAACTAACTTGGATTTACATGAATTTTCAAAAAGAGAAAGGAAGGATGCATAGAATGCAGGAAGCCGTAGAAGTAATATACAGCATAACGATGTGGTGTAGGTACTCCAGTGTTTGTAGAATCTTATGGTCCGCTTGGTGGACAGATGGCTGAGGTGATGGGGAAGTACGGTTTGGCAAGCAAGAACAACACAATTCCATGTAGACTACAGCAGTGTTTTCACTAGATCACAATCATATCCTGGAATAATATTTTGCTGCAGATGAACTCAAGGAAGCAGCACTAGCAGATACACTGTCATCCGTATCTGTAGTACTCTTCCCCCTGGACCTTCCTGGGTGACACTGGAGCTCAGGACCCTTTATGTGGAGGCCTTGTGCTCTAGGCCAGATCATTGTGTGCAAATTTAGTTAGCTCTAAGTTGATGTAAGATGCTTTGATCAGAGGATTTTCCTAAAATCTTATTCTCTATTTTGGGGAATATACATTTTCCTGGTTACTTTCATTGCCTGACCACACATGAGATGGGTAAGAGAAATGTCTGAAGAATGTGACCTTTCTGTGGTTCCTATGAAGCTGCCAGTGTGATTTTCATTTCAGGTTTTTTAGCTTGCTGAAGTCTGAGTACTTGATCACAGAAGCCTGTGTTACCCTGAATTAATGCTCCAGGTCCTTAAGACGACCTTGATGGCGAGAGGTTCTGTGTCTAGATGTGTGATTTCATAGCCAGTTGAGACAATATCATGGACAAGTAATTTCCAAGACAGAGATTATTTGGCGTATGGTTCTGGGTCAGTGGGATTGTGGTATTGGAAGCAGTGGTGTCACATGGTGCTGCGGAATTTGGCTAGCTTTCCCTACAGTTTGCACAAGCAGGGTGGGAATGGGAGAAGAAAGAGAAATCCAAGCTGTTGAAATAACACAAATCCTCAGTCGCTGATAAGAACAAGTCTGCGTACTACTGGCAACCCTCCTCCTTGAATGAAGTCTTTTCCTGGGATGCGTTTGCTCGATATAGCTCTCTAAGTTAAATATATGAGGATTCCTCCCCTAGAATCTTGCTGATTTTCAGAAGTCACTTTAGGGATTACAGTTTCTCAAAAGGCTTTGTAGAAAGGCTTGAACAAGGAGTGAACTCAGATAGGGTCAGATCAGGCTCACGACATGGCACCGCGTGTCCCCTGTTGGGCAGTCATGAAAAGATCTGTGAGGAAGGGGCCAATTTCCTTTCTCCATGAGGACCACACCATCTACCTAACCTGAATATAACTGGCAGTCGTGTCTCACCCAAGAAAAGCAGAACTACCCGCTGCTAAGAACTCTGCTGCAATGTGCTTTCTAGCACTGTGTTCATTCTGAGGGGCCTTCTCTGAGTCAGTGCTGCCACATTTAGGGTTTTCTTCCATGACAGGCACACACACCTTCCAGGCAATCTCTCTTAGATTCCTTCCCATTGTTCCCATATATTTGGAATGCTATGTAGTAACCATCCTGGTAGGTCCTCCTAACTCGAATAATCCCCAAGATCCTTTTTATCCCTCTACAAAGAATCCTAGCCTCAATCTTTTATTTTATTACAGATCCGAATAAACCAGTAATCCAGAGCCCAAACTATTAGCAATCAAAAAACGAGTTTCTTTTTCCTTGAGGGCAAAGAGGCAAATCTTGAAATGTTCAAATATTTGCTGGAGGCGAGGTAGAGTATTTTCGTGTCATTCTAAGATAAGTGATGTAGGGCCTGAATATTCACCTTATCCTTTTAGAATGGGTGTAGCCCTTCTAAGCCCATCAAGCAAAACACAAACAGTTACATTCCATTTATCTAACCCAGCTGCGTGTTTATAACTTGGTCTATTTTTGTCATCCATCTAGAACAGGAGATTCCAGATGTTGTTCTGGGCGACTGACAGAGGATCGCTCAAGCCACATGCACCTTGATGCAACCAAACATATTTAAGATGGTCTGAAAAAGCATCCATCCACTCCGGTCTAACAAACAGAAGAGGAAGCAGGTAGAAGAGGAGTGTTGGAAAAGAGGGAGAAAAGAGAAGAAGGCAGACAGGAGAGAAAGGAAAGGAAAACAGACAAAAGTCACAAAACCTTTTGTACTCCAAGGACCTTGTAGTAAGGAATCAAGGGGCAAGCTCACAGCGTGAGACTTTAAAAACCTGTGGCAATGGAGAAACTCTCTTATTTGTTCAAGTTTTCTGCTTTACAATGCACACCAGGGCTTCCGCGGGGGAAGGTCTGGTGAACCCCTGATGAAAGGTACTGACAGAGGTTAAATGCCATGGGTTGGAGAGTAATCTTGTTCATAAGGAATGGGACTCCCCTTACCAGACAGGTTAGGTAGTAATTCTAGGCTTCCCCATCTGCAAACACTCTGGGGTGGATAGCCTATTAGCCTGCGATTTCATGCAGCTGGGGTGTCACATTGGCATAGGCTTGGCAGCAGGAGGGGAGGGACAGGTTGTATTTATAGCAGAAACCAGGTGTATAGGAGAGTCCTTTTTGTTTTGTTTTTGTTTATGATGAGAGTAGAACATTTGTCTGCAACCCAGAAAGGTAAAACACTAGGAAATAGAGGGAGAGACGTTAAGAAGGAAGAGGCAACAGGCTCACTGACAGAATAAAGATGAATAAGAAAGGAGAAGGAAGAATAAAATATAGTGATGCCGACAAAGCACGGATCATCATAGTAATAATGATATCGGCCCACATAACAAATGCTTACTGGACATAGGTTATGTATATTATTGAGTTCTTTACAAAAATCTGAGTGAGGATGATATTATGATCCCTACTGCATGGAGAGGAGAACTGAGGCTGGGAGAGGTTAACTTGTTTGCTCTGGTCAAACTGCGAGTGATAGAGGTGAGCCTCAGGTGGTTGTCTTATTCCAAACCTGTGGTCTCAATGGCTGCTTTCAACTGTGGAAGCCAGGAAAATTGTGACGCCACTGAAAGAAACAGAAAAATGAATAACTAGTCTGTGTGGGGAGGCTAGATGGATAAGAGGGGTCTAGATGGACGAATTTTGCTATTACCATAGTGATGCATATACCTTTTACAGACCATCACTGCCTTCGTGTTAAAAATAAGATTTGGGTATGTGTTTGCAAGTATTCTTTATATATACAGAATAGCCAGCGATCCTTCCAAGGCTTAAACATCAAATCGAAAAATTCTTCGGCTAAAACCATCCATTCTTATTTATTTCTCTGAACATAAATTAGTGGCCTGCTACAGCTGACATCTGTAGAAAATCACTATGAAGAAATGTCTCTTCCTCAGTGTGATTTGGTCGTATTTGTTACTTTTCATAACACGTTGGGGAAATATGTTTTTCCACATGGCATATTTTTATTTCTTTCTTTGATGCTTATTTTTACAGTAGATTGTTTTGCTCTATACCTAACCCATTGTTCTTTTCCTTCAGTGTTTTTTTCCAAATAAACAATGTTGCTTTTCTGAAGTAGTTATTTTCAAATCTAAAAATAACCTCCCATGTGTCTTCAGGATACCCTTTTAAAAATATGTCTCCTTTGAGATATTTTCAGTAGATGCTTATTTGGTCGTCTAGTTCTTTATTTATCCTCTGACTCTATTGCTAAAATGGACAAGAAGACCTGTGCTGACCATAGTCCTATGTTTAGGTGATTTAAGAAAAAAAAAAAAAATAGGCATCTGGAAAAGTTGAGATGGCGATTAGGATAACAGCCTGGGTGAACTATTGTGAAATCAAGGCCTATATTTCATTAGTAAAACTTACTCTGGGCCATCTCATGGAATGAAAAGTAAAATATTTATTTTGAACTTTTGCTTTGAAATATAGCAGAGCCATTTTGATTAAAACATAATGCCAAAGTAGACTTGAAATCACTCATGTGGCCCCATATAAACAATACATTTTTATCAGTACCATGTTATTTTTTGATTGTCATCGTAAGCGCATACCGAATCTGTTGCAGTGACATTTTTAAAAAATTATTTTTATTTAAGAGAGAGAGTGTGTGTGAGTCGGGGAGAGGGGCAGAGGGAGAGAGAGAAAGAATGCCAAGCAGACTCCACACTCGGCACGGAACAGGATGCAAGGCTTGATCCCACAACCCTGGGATCATAACCTGACTTGAAATCAAGAGACAGATGCTCATCCGACTGAACCACCCAGGCTCCTCTGCAGTGACCACAGTTCTAATTCTCTTCAAAAATGATGAGCAATCTTTTACCCTCCCTCATGCCTCCATACAGCGACACATTACTGCTTGAAGTACTCTTATGCTATCTACCATTTTGTGACATGTGTCATGCTTGTTTTTAATTGTTCATTACTTCCTGAAAGCAGTGAACATTTGTGTCTAGTTCACCATTGTTGATCTACTATTGGTTAGAACAATGTCTGAAATGTAAGTATTCAGAATATGTGTAGACTGTATTAATGAATGTGAGATGTTATTCAGGAAGGTTATATACATAAACACAGTGACTTTGAGTACAGTTAAGTAGAAGATAAAAATCCTCTAAGTCACTCAAGCTGTGGGTTTGAAATATATGGTTATGCTTCTCATAGAAGTTTAGTGCTTAACAGGAAATGAAGTTTCCATTCTGAATTACATTGTGTTTATTTTGATATAAAGCCTTACTAACTCTTCTAAAAGATATTTTTAAAAAGTTGATTCATGACCAATACTTTACGACAATTTCATATTGAAGATAGTTTATGGATTTGAGTTTATGATTTGTAATTATCTTTACCTTCCAACCTCTAATAATCACAATTTTCTTTTTTTATAACTTTAATGCAACATTTCTGGGAGTTACTCCTTCATTTATGAAAATTGAACTGTGTGTCCTTCTGGTTCTTTCTGCACAGGGAAATACTACTTAGAACAAATATCAAATTTTATCTACATATTCATGTGATTGGTCCATGGTAGAGTTGTTATAATTCACTTTATTTCTTTTTAATACATATAAACCAGTATGCTTAATAAACACAACTCATGATGTAATCAAGACATCATATAATGAATTTTTTCTACCTTCCGCCATCCTGGTTAACTTTTCCCAGTGCATTAATTTTCCTTTCTGCTGGATAAAAATTCCATTAAATCTGAGTTTTCTGTTCAGACCTCTGACCCTCTATGTTGCATATAATCTCAAATTAGAAGTTAGAATGTTTGATGCTTGTAATTAAAATCCGAATTTGCATGCATTAAATCTTTTCTTGGTCTACCATTACCTTATCTCAACTTGCAGAGATCTGTTCCAGACTGGAAATTACCAGAAAAAATGAAGAGGGATGGAAAGTGAGATTAGCTTCTCCTTTTCCTTTCCCCTCACAATTGCTGCTTTGACCTCAATAAGGGGAAGGAAGTTTTGGTCAGGCGCTGGGACAAGATAAACCTTCATTTGCTGTGGTCTCATGATAAGCTCTGTCCTGCCCTGTGCCCTGGAAAATGGGACACTCTTCCGGGCTCTTTTCAGGTTTGTTTCTGGTCCCACCCTTCTTGGGAGGAGGCATCTCTATTGAGAAAGGTCTTTGGTCCCTCTAAGCAGCCTTAAAGCAGATGACTTGAGATGGCTCCTTGCCCTTTCTCTCTCTCTGGTGTGCCATTCAGTAGTCTACTGGAAGCACTTTTTTTTGATCCTATGGCCTACTAAACTCTAAAATGCAAGCTGATTCTTCTTGGATTTTTCATGTAAGTAAAGACTGAACCCGTCTCTCATAGGCAGGAACTAGATCCCATTCATGGTTTAGATTTCTCAGGTCTGAGCCAAGTATCAGTCCTCTGTTTCTAACAATATCAGCAAACAATTCTATTCATTCATTCATTCATTCATTCATTCATTCATTCATTTATTTGTTATTCATTCATCCAGTGAGCACAAGCAGTAGAGGAAGAAAGAGAAGATTCTTAACCAGGCTCCATGCCCAGCATGAAGCCCAAAGTGGGGCTCAGTCTCACAAATCGTGAGATCATGACCTGAGCTGAAATCAAGAGTCCAAGGACTTAACAAACTGTGTCAACCAGGCACCCCAGCAAACAATTTTAAAAACTGTCTTTCTAGTTAGGGGTCTTCCCCTGTCTCCTCCTCCTGTGCTAGGAGTTAGAGGTAGGATTTTGTGACTATAACAATATCTTTTCAGCAGTCCTCCCTTCTCTCCTCTATGTTCTCTAGTATTATCTTTGATCTGGATCAGAGGCTCAAGGACCACGGGACAGGTTCTCTTGCCTTCCCATTCTAAATTCCGTTTGGGTAGAAGTTATAGGGAGTCTGACCCATTCTCATTATTGGAGCCCTACTTGAAACTGATATACAACTAGGCACAGTCTAATATCCTGTTGCACCAATAATTAAAAGTATGAGGAATGAGAACCAACTAGATTGCACCATAGAAAAGTGCTGGTACTGGACCTTCTGTTTTACACAAATAGTAATCTCACCAGGATAGAGTTATACCACTTTAAATACACAATTGTATAATTGTATGAAATGGCAAGGGCCCACCATTATCTGAAATCTTTGGGTTCAGATAGATTTCACAATTCATAAGATTTTTAGATTTGTGATTTACATTTTTTAATATAATTGAGAAGATATTTTATAATATTTGTGACTCTGGATTATAAAGTTCTCTGATTTATGTACTGGTAATGTGTTTCGTTATGAAAAAAAATCTGTCTTATTTGTAATGATTACTGTGAATTCTAGCTTAGAATTTGCATTTTCCTAGAGAAATTTCTGTCATCTGGTGGAACTTCGAGGTCATATGTGAACTATAGATAGAGAATACACCATATTCTGTCCAAGATGTCTTTATAACTCAGCAGGGTGATAATATCATCATAAGACCTCCATTATAAATTCATTTCACTTCACACTGCATTACCGATTAATTCCACCCTCCAGTCTCTGAACATACTAACTTCTAAAATCATCAAAAATTATGTTAAATTTTAGAGGGTTAATATTAAAATGAGCAGGGATATTTTGTAGTTTTAAATTTGCTCTTCATTCATTTGTTACTAGGAATTTTGATCATTAAAATCAAAAGTATTTGAATTTATTAGCTGCTACATCTAGATTTCCCAATAGTTTCTTCTTTTCTTGTGCTATCTTAGACTTTCTCAAATTCGACTGTATAGAAGCATTACACTAGGGGAGATGTGAGTGCACACAGACAATATGTATATTGTTAAGTCCTGCTGATATTAAAAAAATTCCGGGGTAATTTTTACCTACATGTGGTTTTCACTTAAGGCTTTGATTTTAGAAAATGACCCCTGTCCATACCTGAGAGTTGGCATGACAGTGACAGGGCTCCTAAATGCAATACAACACAACCAAAGATTGATTAGTGAGGGCTTGGGTGGCAATTCCTCTTTGTTAAGTGTGTATAAGCAGCTGCTTCCTACTGGCTTCTGACTTGTCTTCTAGGTGTGCTCCGCACAGGACCATCCATTTAGCTGTATCTCATTCTACTTGGCACTGTAGGACCTCACTTAACCTGATTTCTTTTTTATACTTTCTGTAAACAGAAATTATATGAACTTTGGGAATTGTTTAATATGAGAGCAGGTGCAGTATGGACAGAATACTGCTGTCAGGCATTCAAGAAGCCCCTTCCATATGTCTGTTAGCGGTGTGATCCCCAGCAAATCTTTTAACGTCGCGGTGCCTTTTTTCCTGAAAATGGAGCTACCTAAAAGCAATAGTAATGGTTTAGATTTGTATGGTGTTCTGCTTCTAAGAATTACACTCATAATACCCCTATGAGATAATAGCTCAGACAGAATTATCCGTTTTTGATAAGTAAAGCTTATAGTGAAATATGGGAGATATCTTGCCCAAAGCCACAGAGCCTGTTTGCATAGTCCACACAGTATATTCTGGATTTGCATCTAGAATCTAGATTTTAAACTCTAAATACAGTTGTTTTCCCTACTCCCTTACCCCGACTATCTCACTTTTTATTAAACTTCAAATGGCATCATCACAAATTACCTTATTTTTTAGTTTGCATCTCTTTTTAATTTTTTGATGTTTTTTAAAGTTTTATTTATTTTTGAGAGAGAGAGAGAGCAAGAGCGAGCACATGAGCAGGGGAGGGCCAGAGAGAGAGGGAGGGAGACGCAGAATCTGAAGCAGGCTCCAGGCTCTGAGCTGTCAGTACAGACAGAGCCTGATGCGAGGCTAGAAACCACAAACTGTGAGATCATCGCCTGAGCCAAAGTTGGATGCTCAACCGACTGAGCCACCCAAGAGCTCCTCTTTTTAATTTTTTTTTTAACATTTGATTATTCTTTTGAGAGACAGAGGCAGAGCGTGAGTGGGGGAGGGCAGAGAGAAAGGGGAAGACGCAGAATCCAAAGCCAGCTCTGAGCTGTCTGCACAGAGCCAGAGGCAGTCTGTGTTTCAAATGTTCTATTATATCCTAAATATATTTTAGTTGATTCCCTGTTAACCTAATTTTATATAAAGTAAAATTATATTGTTACTGAAAATGGATAATCAGTAACATTTACCATAAATGGGAGGAGGTGTCCATATAACACATGCACAGAAAGAAAACCCAAACTAAATCATGTCATTAAATACCAACAAGAATATCTAGCTAAGGGTTTGATCCTGAGGTTTGCTCTTTCTTGTTTAAAAAAGGAGATTAGCAAGCCATAGAAAGAGGTTGAAGATATACTGGCATCAAACTGAGACTTTTCTTAATGAAATCAAAAGCTTCGAAACAGGACAATTTTCACACTGTGTGGTTCAATGTTTTTTAAGGCCATGCCTGTAGGCCACCTGGAATCACTCTGTATGCCATCAGTGAGGATTTGTCCCACATTGTGAAGAACACTGTGAACACTCTTACCTGCCATGACCTCCTCTTAAGGTTATGGTGCATTTGAGATGATACATGTGAAAGCACTTTAACATTAGCTAATTCTGGAGAGTGTGAGTGTAAACACAATGCCATTTATATGATTCACATTTAATATTACATGAAACTAAAAACTTATGCTTTCATTTTGTTTCTTGGTCACTTCTGCATTAGGAGGGCTATGTGGATTCCTCTAATCCTAATTTTGTTTTATAATTTATGCCACCATTTATCCTTAATGTAATGTTTCATGTTGATATGCAGTGAAACTTGCCCAGAAAAGTGCTCAAAGCCATAAAGACACACAGGCAGATAGATTTTTACTAACTGAACACAGTCATTTAGCAGATCAAGAAACAGACAACTGGTTGATTAGTAGCATCCTAGGAACTCCCTCCTGTCCCTTGCTGGTCCCTACCTTCCTGAGAGTAACTCAGAGGTTGACTTCTAACAATACAAGTAAGTTTTACCTGTTTTCAATTTGATAATAGATTCATGCATTAGGTATTCTTTACTATCTTACTTCTTTCCCTCAACAGGTTACTTTTGAGATTCATCTGTGTTATTTCATGCAGTGTTTACTCATTTTACTTTTAATGGATATTTAGGTAATTTCCAGTATTTCCTACCATAAAAAATATTGCTCTGAATATTCCACACATATCTTTTAGGAACATATATGTAGTTTTTTGGGTGAATATCTAGGAGTAGTATTGTTGGGTCAAGGTAATGGATATATATAGAGTTTAGAGGAAAAACTGTTTTTTTTTTTGTTTGTTTGTTTGTTTTTTTTCACTGTTCTCATCTTCTGCCAACCAATAGTAACTTGTAATGGAGCTTGATTTCCTTTCGGGGAAAGATTCAACATCAATATATAGCAATTTTAATGTAATATGTCAAGTTTTTCTCTAGAAGCATAAGAAGAGTCCTTGGAGGCCTCTTTTACTAGAAATTTACTAGAATTCTCCTTTCTCTAGCAAGAATATAGAGGCCTAAAATCTAAGCTTATTCAGTCAGATTCTCTCTCTCCCTCTCTCTCTTTCCCTCTTTTTCCTGAGTGGGAGAGAGATTTGAAACTTGAGTAGAATGATCCAAACAGAGCAAATAATTAGCATTCAATCTTGGTAGCAGCAGTGGTGACTTGGAAAGTCTGGTAAGATTCGTGTTGCCTGTTTCTTATCAGTTTTAAGCCTGGTCATTTGCCTTCCCTTGATCCTGTAAGCTCCTGTATCTCCTTCCAACACATTCCTTTTTTGATTAAAATATCCATGCTGGCCTTGGTTGCTAACAACCAAACCTGTGTCACAGATAAGCTCATATACCACACACATCAGTAACAACTTCTCTCTTGCTATGTTACAGTGTTCCATTTAACTATCTTCTGTTGAATGTGATAAACTTCTAAATAACCTTAGCATCTACATATAGATGAGAAAGTATCTAAAAAGTATGCATTCATGATTTCCGAACGAAATAGAAATGCTTCTTAAAATGAGGTGTAGTCAAAAATGGTGAAGATGATGCCTCCCGCCTTATCCTCATGAGAGAGGAAAATATTTGAAGAGAGTGGAGTTGGTGGTACAGAAAATTTTGTCTCCTATAGCTGACATTTGCTGGCTCTAATCATAATTATATATTATTTATGAATGTCATATTGCATTTCAGAATAAGGGCCTTAAATGGTAGTGTTCACAGGATCCGTTTTTATCAGGAGTGATGACAAGAGGTAAATAAGTGAAATTAACAGCTTGCGAAAAATTTCTATCAACTGTAGTATTTCATACGACCAAATTATGTTAAGTTTGCTTAAGGGTTTAACATTGTATGTTTTACTTATTAAATTTTAAACCTGAATACTCAGATTTGGAGTTGACTGTACACAAACGAGCATCATGAGGCTCTACCCTTGTTTTACAGTTGTTTGTAATCGCAAGCTTCTTTCGATCGTACACTTATGGAGTTGGGTAAAGTTTGTGTCAGTTCACGTGTTGAATTTCAGGTGTCGGTCCTAAACTGAAGGGGAACTTCAGATCTCACTTCACAGGATTGATTCTAAGAACAGAGATGATGGCTACTTGAGTCAACCTAGTTTAAACCCTTCTCGGTTGACTGACCATGCCCTCCAGTGTTAGTATTCTCCAACTCTGCTTTCCTCAATTTGACCTCGATTTGCAAAGAAAAGGACTTATTTGAAAAAATCCTACAGATATTTTTTTGGAGATTCGCATCCTAGGGCTGTGGGTGTTAGCCCTGGAGTTCCAGGCCATGCAGGAGAAGTCAGAGTCAAGCTGTTGAAAGCATCGTAAGCAATGGCTAAACACATATGTGCTAGGGGGAGATTACTGGGGTCCAATTCTGCTACCATTTGTCTGCTTTGTCTCCTTAGACAAGTGATTCAGCCCATTAAGATTCAGTTCCTGATAAGTAAAAGGGGGACTAGAATAGTGTCTACTTGACTGTGATGATTAAATCTGCAAAGTACCTGGTCTAAGTTACATTAGATATTAACCATTATTCCAGGTTCCTCCACTGTAGGCCTGGAATGCTTCAGAGAATCTGGATTTCTGATGACAAAATGTGCACTGTCAAAACTCAGACAATTCCTTCCTGGTGTACTCTGTCAAAGCCTCTTGTGCCTGTTCTTCAATGCCCCTACCAGTGTTTATACTTAAAATGTTGTGAGGGTTGTTTGTTTGTTTCATGTCTGTTACCCTGAGATTTAAATTTCATTAGAGCAGGGATTATGTTTCTTTTGATAATGAATTTATTTGTGATACATATGCAAATACCTGGTAAATATTAAGTGCCAAATAAATATTTGTAGAATGAAAGAATGGATGAGCTGATAGATGAATTGAAAATAGTCATCCAGGGGACCTATAGAGAGACTAAGAGACTGTTGAAACTGAAGAGGATTAACTTATTTATAGACTCTAATTTTGCTCACATTATATCCTCAGTGCCTATAACTGATCCTCAAACACAGAAGTGACTGAATAAATATTAAGTTGAACAATATGAAACTGCCAATATCCAATTACTTCTGCCCTACAGAAACGGCAATTTTATGTAGATCAATGTGATATTTGTTGAACAGATTAGTAAATAAATGTTTGAATCCTATAGCAATTCCCCATTGTGGCTTTAGTTTTAACTATATGCTTATGCGTATTTGTGTGTTTTTATTTTGCAGCACAAACAATTGGAAGCTGTATAATGCACATTGAAGAGCTCTAACTGTATGTAAAACCTCAAGATTCTAGTACTAAATCCTAAAACTTGGTATTTTAAGTAAAGAATTCTAAGAAAAACTCTTCAGATATTTACCATATATGGGAACTGAAAATCTTAGATTTTTCATTTGTGGAGCAAAGGATCAAAACAAAACTAAGCCTCCTTAACATGATCTCCTTAGAGTATATTGGTGTATTGTCTTTTTTTTTTCTTTTTTTTCCATGTCAGACTGTATTTAGGAACAGATAATCTAGCTGATGGAATTTATATAGCAATGCTTGAAGAGCATATATATATTTTTTTATTTTCAAACTTAGAGTTTATTAAAGATGCCAAAACGATTTATGCAATGACTGAACCCATTAAGAAATGAACAATATGCCTGTTTTCTACTCTGTCAAAATGATGACTACTATGCATCTACGGATTGGATTTTTGATAGTAACTTGCAGTTTCCTCTCACATGGAAAGTACTTATAACTATTAACCTTGGAGCTAAGGGACTGGTTCCTCTTCTGGTGTGACTGAAATTATTCTTCTAAATTTTACTTTTTCCTCCTCTGAGTCTCAACAACTATGATATTCTGGACTGAGGTATCTGCTTTTGAATTTGGTCCATTATTAATAACCATGTTTAAATTTTTTATAATTCTTATATATTTGATAAAAGCATATTCATAAAAAATGAGACATTCTTTGTGATTTATATAGAAGACTTTGTGTCCCTTCCATCAATACACTTGTCGCAAAGACTAAGAGATTGTTATATTCATGTTTAAATTTGTATTTATTTTTAGTTAGCGGTAATGGTTGTAGTTTCTTGGGTGTGTGTGTGTGTCCTTACTATTTCTTCTCACTAACAAATAACCTATTTCTCGATGCTGTAGCTGCATAGAGTGAGAGGAAAGACTAGGCCAGCTAGAATGCAGAATCAGGTTCTCTGATTCTAAATTCCAAGTTTTTGGTTTTTTTTGAATTCCAAAACATATTCTAAGCTCATTAAAACCAGTCAACTACAATTTAAAGTAGATATCAGTCAAAGGAATTTTTATTAAGTGCCAAGTGAAGTGTCTGGTTTTTACCTTTTTTTTAAGTTTATTTATTTTGAGAGAAAGTGTTCATGTGTGTGCCTGCGCTCGAGCAGAGGAAGGCAGAGAAAGGAGAGGGAGTGTCCTAAGCATGCTCTGCATGGTCAGGGCAGAATCCAAAGCAGGGCTTAGTCCCACTAACCATGAGATCGTGACCTGAGCTGAAATCAAAAGTCAGTTGCTCAACTGACTGAGCCACCCAGGCATCCCTGGTTTGTCTTTTAATAATTATGTTTGGAAGATAACCTTAAAACGAACATCTTAGAATTTTGGAAAGAACTCTGTTCCAGCCGTATCATCAGTGAAGACCTAGTCTGTGTTAAAACCTCTCTAAACAGGGCGCCTGGGTGGCTTAGTCGGTTGAGCGGCTGACTTCGGCTCAGGTCATGATCTCGCGGTCTGTGAGTTCGAGCCCCGCGTTGGGCTCTGTGCTGACAGCTCAGAGCCTGGAGCCTGCTTCGGATTCTGTGTCTCCCTCTCTCTCTGCCTTTCCCCTGCTCACACTCTGTCTCTATGTCTCTCAGAGATAAATAAACGTTAAAAAAAAACACCTCTCTAAACAAATGACTCCACAACTTTCCTAAAGTCAATCTAGTATTTACCTGCTTTTATTGTCAAAATATTTCACTATATGATTAAGCATCCTGTGCTGCTCCTTAATCTTCTATCCCGTTCAATCTGCAATGCACTTTGGGAAAAATTATTCATGATGTTCTGATATATTAAGTCTTTTGGGTACCTCAAACTCTTATTCTAGATCTTTCCTCTGAGTCCTTCCTAACTCGTGTGTGTCTTTCTTTACTTAGGTAATTTAAAAAGCTTCACTCTCCATCTAGGCTGTGATTCTATTATAAACGTGCCTCAGTAACTCATTAGCTTTAAAAGCAGAATCGCATCACTGGTTTATATTTATTTAACATGTTAATCAGCATGACCTTCAGGACTGCAATTTCACCTAGGGAGACTTACAGCACAGTGTTCCCCTTAATTATTTGCTTGAATATTGTATTTTTATTCTTTCAGTTTCATTTCTGTTGTCTATTGTTCATTAATCCAGTTAAAGTACAAAATGCCTGCATTTTCACGCTATAAATTAACACCATTAAGGTGTACAATTTAGCATAAAATATATAACTAATTTTGTTCCTTTCACTCTTAAAGCTTATTTTACCTTTTTGACCTTCCAACTTATAAACATGTAAACAAGTTTAAAATTTAGAGATAGGCACCAGTGGGCAGTTTACACATTAAAGTGGATATGCTAAAATCAAGGTTTTTTAAAATTTCCAGGAAATATACTCAAACATAAAAAAAACAACTGAGCAAATACTTATAATCTTGTTCTAACTGAATGTTTTTAAATCAATCCAATAGGGAGGATTCGTCAACAGTGGAAAAGAAGGGAGACCTGAAGTCCCTCATCCCTCAAACACAACAGTACTGAGGCCAGAAGACTTGGAATTCTAGGAATTTGGGCTACGGGATGACAGAAACATCTCCAGGGACCCAAAGGACAGCTTGGAGGGCCATAGGTGCGTGATTGCAAATTGGGAGAGATAAAATGGGTGGCGCGGGCACAGCGGGGAGGGATCCCCTTCTGTGGAGAGACAAAAGGAAGAGAAAGAGAGGCTGTGGAAGTGTAGGTTTGTGTCTGGATAAGAGAAAAACCTCTCCAGACCACAGACCGAGGAACGGAAAAAAAACAAAGAATCAATTTCTAACACAATCCAGGGTTGTGGATCTCCAGACTGGGCCCACCTGCCCTGTGTGCCGTGCCTGGGGAGGAGGGGGAGCCAGCCCTGGGTCAGTAGCTGCTTCAGAGGCAGTCAGAGAGAGGAGTCCCTTCCCTTGAGTGCTGGGGGAAGAAGCTATATAGCCATTTCAAGGACAAAAGACCCTGCAGGCGCTAGCCAGCCACAGGCCCTTTGTAGGCTGGCTGACTGGAGTGGCACTACCCTATAACCAGGGCCTGCAGAGCAGGATCCTTTAAGATATCAGAGTTTGAATTCCAGCTGAGGTGTGGTAGACCTGTGGAGCAGTTCAAACCGGCTCTCTCACGCCCATATGACACTGTAAGGACATACTGAACAGAGTGGTCTGGGATACCTTGGCCGGGGAGGAGAGACTGGGTTGTCACCATTTTTCTCCCCATCGCCAACAAGGTGGGGCTTCAGGGAATGGATAGCAGACCCACAGCGAAGGTGTAGGTGTGCACAGCAAAGGGAATGATCAACAAAACTAAAAGGAAACCAATGAAATGGAAGAAGATATTTACAAATGGAATATAAGATAAAGGGTTAGTATCCAATATCTGTAAACCAAACTTACCAAACTCAACACCTGAAAAACAAATAATCCAGGGAAGAAATGGGCAGAAGACACGAATAGACACATTTCCAAAGAAGACATCCAGATGGCCAACAGGCACATGAAATGATGCTCAACCTCACTCATCATTAGGGAAATACAAATCACCACCTCACACCAGTTAGAGTGGCTAAAATTAACAACTCAGGAAACAATAGATATTGGCAAGGATGTGGAGAAATGGGAACCCTCTTGCACTGTTGGCAGGAATGAAAACTGGTGCAGCTGCTCTGGAAAACAGTGTGGAGGTTCCTCAAAAAATTAAAAATAGAACTACCCTACAACCTAGCAATAGCACTACCAGGAATTTATCCAAAGTATACAGGAGTGATGATTCATAGGGGCACATGTACCCCAATATTTATAGAAGCACTGTCAACAATAGCCAAATTATGAAAGAGCCCGAATGTTCATCAACTGATGAATGGAATACTACATGGCAATGAGAAAGAATGAAATCCTGCCTTTTGTAATGATGTGGATAGAATTGAAGGGTATTATGCTAAGTGAAATAAGTCAGTTGGAGAGAGACAGACATCCTATGTTTTCACTCATATGTGGAATTTGAGAAACTTAAAAGAAGACCAGGGGGGAAGGAAGGGGAAACATAGTTACCAACAGAGAGGGAAGCAAAACCATAAGAGACTCTTAAATACAGAGAACACACTGAGGGTTCATGGGGGGCTGGGAGAAAGGAGAAAATGGGTGATGGGTACTGAGGAGGGCACTTGTTGGGATGAGCACTGGGTGTTGAATGTAAGTGATGAATCATGGGAATCTATTCCCGAAGCCAAGAGCGCACTATATACACTTGAAGTTGGCTAACTTGACAATAAATTACATTTAAAAATAAATAAATAAATCAGCCCAATAAGATAGAGTTATTGAACTTTAAGGGTAGCAATAAAAACATATGTTGGAACATTGGATTTTTATTTAGCAAATGATCTATAACTGTTTTATTTCTTTTAATTCTTATAGTTTAAATCAAGCAGGATAATAGAATATAACACTTTTTACTAGATTTTAGGAGGAATTGGTTAGTTCCTGAGAATAATGGCCCTCTCATAAAATAGTTCAGAAATGCCAGTTAAAACTCATTACAATTTTTTAAATGTTTATTTATTTTTGAGAGACAGAGTGTGAGTGTGGGAGGGTCAGAGAGAGAGGGAGACACCAAATATAAAGTAGGCTCCAGGCTCTGAGCTGTCAACACAGAGCCCAACATGGGGCTTGAATCAAATAAAATTCATTTTAATAGAAAGATGGTTTTGAATCAATCATGTAGACTATTCATTGTATTCAATAAACATCATTAATTTCAGAGACACTTAGAGAAATAACATATATGTAAAGAAGAAAAGAATTCTCTGAAAAATAGATAAAACTAACAGCATAGATGCAGATGAGTTAAAATTCTGTTATTTTATCTCTGACTAAATCCCACAAGGAACATAAAATTTTAAAAAATATGCTAAGAAGTATAGCATATTAACCTATCAGAATACATGTGTAAACTCATAATAAAACAGTCAGAAATGGTTCAGGATATGACAATAGCAACCAGAAATATAATTTACAAAGTTTGTGGCAGAAAGATAAAGGTATCAGATTTAAGACATGCAAAGATCTAGCAAGTGCTACTTGACTATCCGATAGGTAGTCAGGAGATGAGAGTAGGCAAGTTGTGGGAAGGAAGCTAAATAGAGACTGGCAGGTCTTTGAAGTCTAGTACAATTCAGAATCTGAGGGTCAGATATTCAAGAGTAATATTATGACCAAGTAGGGCTTGTAAGTTCTTATCTTAAAACTCCTGATTAAAAAAAAAAAAAAAAAACGATCGCCTTGGTGTCTCAGTCAGTTGAGGTTTGACTCTTGCCTTTGGCTCAGGTCATGATCTCAGGGTCATATGACAAAGCCCTGTGCCAGGCTCCACGCTGAGCATGAAGCCTGCTTAAGATTCATTCTCTTTCTTCTCTCTCTCTCTCTCTCTCTCTCTCTCTCTCTCTCTCACCCCCCCATCCCAGTCCCCCACTCTGCTCTCTCTCGACAGTAAACAAAACAAAAACAAAAAACCACCAAGTTTGTACTTTATGAAGTTCATAGAATAACTGACCATTTTTAAGTGTAAGTTAGGAACCAGGTACTTACATGCAAGTGTCTTATATGTGTTATTTCTCTTAATCCTTAATTTGTATTATGAGGATTTTCTCCATTATGCTCATGCAAAAACAGAGGAACAGAGAGAGAAAATCATTTGCTGAAGGTCACACTAGTAATGTGTGAAGTCTGGATTGGGATTCAGGTAGTTACACTCCAGAACTACCCATACACTATTTTAGAACAATGTCAGGCAAGAGTCTAAGGTGAACATGATCGTATTTGAGTGTAATTCATCTTTGGACATCATGATGAAGTAGTGTGGACTAAAATAACTAGAATTCCTATATTTGAAATTTATAGTTAAGAAAAAAATATACTAAGGAATATTCTACTTGACTTAAGTCAAGCCACAAGAGACCTACTATTCACAACACAAGAGAATAGGTGACAGAATCTTCAATAGAATAAGAAAGTTGCATTGTTGAATTTTTTCTTGAATTCATATAAAATAACTTCTCATATTCATTCATTCTTTAAAATTATTCTCCTTTGTTTGGCAGATACTGTATTAGGGACAGAAGATTTAGCATGACAGAAAGCCTGTCCTAATGAAATTACAGTTTATTGGTGGAGATGGTCCATAAATAAATACATAAATATGGGTGTTACAATATTTATTTGAAATAGGCTATGGGGAAAAATTAAGCAGACTAAAGGTAGTGAAAGAAGAGGTTTCTTTTAAAGGTTTTTCATAGGAGGATTCTCTAAGGAAGTAAGTTTGAGAAAAGATTTAAAATGAATGAACATGGCTTCCAAATATGTAGAGGAACATAATTTAAGAAAAAAAAAATAAGTGTAAGTACACCGAGTTCAGAAAACAAAGAGAGGAGTATTGGAAGCTGAGGTTTGAGAGACAGTTGGCAGCGAGATCACCGAGAGACCGACTAGATCACAGCATAATATTCCCACGGTGAACCAGACAGGAAGCCATGGGGGGTGTTTTACTGAGACGTGTCATATTCAGATTTTTAAAAAATTAAAATCACTCCAGCCGCTGTGGCGGGAACTTGCGCCTCAAACTAAGGTGCTAGCAGTGAGGGTAAAGACAAGTAGTCAGATTTTGATATATTCTAAAGGCAGAGCATAATATAATTGCTCATGATTTAAGATTTGAAGTTTGGATGTTAAGAGAAAAAAATATATTTCAAAGATTTTAGCCTGACCAATAGGATGAATGGTGGTATCAGTTTTGAGGGGATAGAAATAATTACATTTCCATTTTAGAAACATTAAATATTAACTGTATATTAAGGATCCAAGTGAAGATAGAGATTTGGCAATCCAATGAACAGTCAAGAGATAGTGGGGATGTTCTAAGGCAAGCATACACATTTATGTAGATGGTTTTCAAAGTCTTAAGACTGGATGGCATTGCCTAGGAGGTTAGGGTGGATAGAGAATGCAGAGGCAATGATTGAGGTATGGGCCATTCTAATACTTAATAATCAAGAAGAAGAAGAAAGTACAGAAAGTGAAAGGTAGTAGTAAAATAATATAAAACTCAGGAATAGGTAGTGTCTTAGATTTAAAGAGAAGAAAATGTTTCCAGAAGTAGGAAATGTCTGTCAAATGTAGCTCAGAAGTTGAGTAAATTAGAAGTAAATATAGACTGTATAACCATAGAATTTACCAACCTGGAAATTGTCATTATCCTTGAGTAAAACAATTTCAAAGGAATGGCTGTGATCAAAGCGCTCAGAAACCAAATAAAGGCAGCAAACATAAACAAACCCTTTGAGGAATTTTGCCAAAATGCAAATAGAGACATTGGGCAGTAACTAAATAAGCACAGAAGGTATAGATTTCTTTTTTCTTTACTGAAAGTTGTTATAGAATGTTTATATGGAAATAGAAATGATCCAATAATAAAAAAAAATGAAATTTACATTTGAAAAAGAAAATGGATGGAACAAAATTCTTGAGAAAGAGAGGAGGATGAAATACAAATAAAGAATGGGTCTACCTTAGGAAGAAATAGGGACTTTTCATTTGCTGTCACAGAAAGGAAACTCTGAATATATAGGTACAGATGCAAGCACAATGGCAGATGTTGTGAGAAGAGAAGTTCAGTTTTGGTTCCCCCAGTTTGCTCAGTGAACTAAGAATGCGGTTATCACTAAGAGCGAGGTGAGGAGGTGGGTGTTGGAAATTTGAGGGAATCTAAGACGGTGTGAAACAATCTTCCTTGTGACTGGGAAAGTAAATTCTCTGTGATATGAACTAAAATCACAGAGTGCTGCTGAGTCCCACGTGAGACAAATGGTCCAAAGTGTAAAGTGAGACTAGCCAGCATGGTCGTGTATAGTTTCCAGTCATGTTGAGCAGCGTGGGTGCAGGCATGGTGTGATAAGATATTTGGGTTTAATGAGGATTGAAGTTTCTTCGTTTTGTTTTGTTTGCTCAAGTAAGTAGAATAGATGACGGTTGTAGACCAGGAATCTAAACTGGATATATATATATTTTATTTTTAATGATAAATGAAGGGGCTGACTGCCAATATGAAAGTGGCAGCTCAATGGATTAGTGGTCTCAATGGGTTGAAGAGTTATTGGTGCAGAACTAAAGATTTGAGTAAGTGAGCTGGAAAGACAGGAACTGGTGTTCAGACGTCTGGACCTGTCTGAGATCTTTAAAGTAAAAGGAGAATGTTAGCTATTTACAGGCTACTGAAGTCACCAGCAGCTGGACCTGCTACTGCAGCTGCCTGAACTGAACAGCAACGTTTTTCTTTCTCACGTGAATAATTTAGAAAGATGGAAGTGCAATCCGCGTGTTGCATGGCCTGCGATTCACGTGTCGTATGGAAAAATTGAGCCTTGTTTTTGAGATGGCATTTGTATACTCCAAAAATAATAATAAAGGTAAAATTAATATCCCTGTGTTAGTTATCAGGGAAATGCAAATCAAAACCACAATGAGATACCATCTTACACCTGTCAGAATGGCTAGCATCAAAAAGACAAGAAATAAGTATTGGCAAGGATGTGGAGGAAATGGGACCCCTTGGGCACTGTTGGGGGGAATGTTAACTGGTGCGGCCCCTGTGGAAAATAATCTGCAGGTTCCTCAGAATATTAAATCTAGAATTACTATATGATCTAGCAATTTCACTACAGGATATTTACCCAAAGAAAATGAAAACTAACTCAAAAAATATATACTCCTCTATGTTTGTTACAGCATTATTTACAATAGCCAAGATATGGAAGCAGCCCAAGTGTCCATCCATAGATGAATGCATGAAGAATATGTAATATATATCTATAGACATGGTATCCATATACGTATATAAAGAAGAATGAGATGCTGTCATTTGCAGCAAAATGCATGGACATAGAGGGTATAATGCTAAGTGAAGTGAAAGACAAATACCACATTATTTCACTCATATGTGGAATTTAAGAAAAACAAAAAGATAAACAAAAAATACCAGACTCTTAAATAAAAGCTGATGGTTACCAGAGGGGCTAAGTGAAATAAAGGAGATTAAGACTACTACATCTTAAATTAGGATGGATTTCTGTTTGTTCTGTTCATTACTGTAACCCAGGCACTTAAAGCGACCTTTCATTGTGAAATGAGTAATGAAGGAATGGATGGAATGATCTATCAATTGTTTTTTGTTATTTTTTAAAATATTTTCAATTTGGCTTGTCAGAAATGATAAAATTTTTTAAAAGTACACTTACCTTGATGAGCACTGAGTGTGTAGAATTGTTGAATCATTATACTGTACACCCGAAATTCATATAATACTATATTAATTACACTTCAATTCAAAAATGATTTCTCATGTGAATGACTATTGTGATATTCTGTATTAATGTGATTTTTTAAAAATATCTAATCTGGTGGTGCCTGGGTGACTCAGTTGGTTAAGAGTCCAGCTCTTGGTTTTGACTCAGGTCATGATCTTTGTGGTTTTGTGAATTTGGGCCCCGTGGGCTCTCTGCTCCCAGAACAGAGCCTGCTTAGAGTTCTCTCTCCCCCCTCTCTCTGCCCCTCCCCTGCTAACACTGTCTCGGTCTCTCTCAGAATAAAGAAACTTAAAAAAAAAAATAACAAAGCACATCTAGTCTATATCTCAGTTCTGAAATATTTTTACTAAAGTTCTAAAGTTTGGATGATTGTCTTTATATACACGGCCCCACAAAACGCTGATGCAGACCTGAGTCAATAGAGTGAGAGATGATTCAAGTATCTATAATCTTGAAACAACGGTTTAGTCAGTATCTTCTCATTACAAAATTATTCTTGGAATTTGATTTCTTCTATTTTATTTTATCTTAGTGATCTTCTTAAATTACCCTTTTGCATTAGGTATAATTTATACGTTTGTAAGCTTTGAAAGCAGTACATTAAAAAATATTTTGTGGGGCACCTGGATGGCTCAGTTGCTTAAGCTTCCAACTCAGGTCATGATCTCATAGTTCATGAGTTCAAGCCCGGTATTGGGCTCTGTGTTGACAGCTCAGAGCCTGGAGCCTGCTTCGGATTCCGTGTCTCCCTCTTCTCTGACCCTCCCCTGCTCATTCTCTGTCTCTTTCTTCCTCAAACATAAATAAACATAAAGAAAAATTATAAAAATTTTTTAAAATATATATTTTCCATAACTCTTGAGTTTTTCTCTAGCATACATTCTTAGTACATGAAAATACTAAATCATTAATGAAATGTAAAGTTATAGGAGTTTGATAAAAATGTTATAGTGTTATCACTTATTTTACTTACATGTGTACAAATATATAAAAATAGAGTGGTACTTTTTGCAGAAACTAAATGGCAAATTCATTGAACTTAGTTATTTTGGAAAAGACTCTGTATACAACTCTTCTTGATGCTAAACAAAATAGTTTAGATTTATTTCAGAGATTTAGAAACAAAACATTTACTATAAGTACACATTTATTATAATTTCCAAAAAGGCATGTACTTTCATCAAAATGATTTTAAATATTTGGGAATCATAACAAGCTCTTGGCACTAGTTTGTCATTGTGATTTAAAACATGTTTATTTTTTTTATACAAATGACATATCCAATGTTTTTATGTGATTGCTTCCCCAGCAATCATATGGTTGGATATATTTTATGAAATAAGCAAATCTTAATATTACCAACTAGTACCTTGTAAATGCCTTTGAATTTAATGGAATTTAAGATGGCTTCCAGAGTATATATACATTTGATATAAATATACACACATATACAAATTAAAGCTTTATTTCTGAGATTCTACATGATAGTCACACTTACATGAAAATTCAATGTCCTAAAGCAAAATCTGGGAAATTTAGTACAAAAGTATTGATAAAGAAGCTTAAATTCTTCTTCCATGGGGGTTTTGGGATTCTTTTTAATCCTAATGTGTTTATGTAATCTACTATTGCTGCTTCTGTGTGCTTCTAATTATTACGAATTTTGTGTTTGAATCATAGAATCATTTTATTATTTTTTTTAATGTTTATTTTCAAGAGAGGTGAGAGGCAGAGGGGCAGAGAGAGGAGACACAGAATCTGAAGCAGGCTCTAGGCTCTGAGCTGTCAGCACAGAGTCCTACACAGGCCTGAACTCACAAGCCGCGAGATCATGAACCGAGCTAAAGTCAGAGGCTTAATGGACTGAGCTACCCAGGTGCCCCTGTGTCACAATTCTGTGAAGGTTGAAGGGCGAGACTTTTAGAATTCTGTTTACTATCTGGGGGAAACTAGTCCAGATAGATTGAAGTTTGCCCAAGGGCCACATTGCTAGCAAAAGGCAAATTCCGAACTCAAGTTTTCTGACTTTAGATCTTGTTCCCTTTTTGGGTCAGCTGGAGCAGGTCTTGAAGGATTTGAAGGGCATATTGAAGGAGCCTGATCCAGAGGAAATTATTCTGGGAGAAGAAAGCAAGGGCTTTATGATGTTCTGCTAGGGAAAAGGCAAAATACAATGCAGTGTAACTTGAAGGTTGGAGGGGAAAAAGAATGAATAAAATATGGATGGCTTTAAAAGAACATCATATAAGTCTGCTAGTACACCAATCCAGTGTTTATTTTGAGCAGTTGGTGACATTTAGAAAGAAGTGAGACTTCCAGACATTTTCAGTAGGTGGTCAGTTTGACATTTCTATATAATGCCTCTCTGGGCTAATAAAACTTGTCTATTCCTGCTGGTTCCATTTTGATTTTATTCTTTCTGTTCATTTAAAGCAACAATTTAGTAAATCACAGTAAATAGGCAAATGCTGAAAGTCAAGTGTTTATGCGTGCTAACATTTTTTAAGCCTGGACTTTTTTTCTTTTTCTTTTTTTTTTCATAACAGATGGGAGAAATGTGAGTGATTTCACTGGAATCCTGTAGCCTTATTTAAAAAAATCATTTAGTGGCATTTAAATAATCAGTTTATGTCTAATAAAACAAATCATATTTTTAAATAAGCCCCACAATTATTATCAAAACAGATTCATGTGGCTTGGCAACTAGCAAACAACATGGACATCTGTTACTGGGAAAAGAAGTTAAGCCAAAATAAATTGAACCATAGTGAATGTTGCTATAATTTAGTAATTATTATTTTAAACTACTATTATTTATCCTAACATCAGCTGGACTTTTGCAATGATGTCCTCTTGACAGCATGTCATGTCCCCCACAAATATATTTCAAAAAGTGTCCAAATTTCTCAAACCCCAGATCATAGAACCTCTACTGTACCCAGTACCATCTTCTCATAAATTGTTTAGTCACCTATACTTAGGTGAATATTGTTATTGATTTTCCAAATCAGGAAATATTCCTGCTTCCTCACATGAGACTGGGCTTATATCTTTGCTCTTGATTATATTGTGCCTCCTAAGATCTTTTCAAAGCAGCTGTCTTCATTTTAAAAGGTGTAATTGAAATAGGAGCCATGGGGACTCCCAAACTGGCTCTGTTTATCCCCATCCAAGTCCAGATGCTTATGAGGCTTTATCCTTCTCTTTATCTTCAGGTCTCTTGTGATCCAGGACTTTACCCTCTTTGGAGAACAGATGATATCTTAGAACATTAAAGAAGGGATTCCCGGATGGAAGTAGTTGTGGGCGGAATTTATCCTGCTAAAGACTGGCCAGTATCACACAGGTATCTATTGAGTCTACTTTCCCCGTATTACTGCTTGCAGTAAGAGGAAACTGCTTAAGTAGCAGCTCAGCACAAGTAGTGTGTCCCTTCTACAGGGGCTGGTGTAGACAAGATTTGCTCTTGGCAGAAGTGAGGTAATCTTATTGATGTTTCCAGCCGCTAACTAGAATGATCCACTCAGGTTTGGGAGGCTCTCCCGTTTCTGCCTTGTGGGTTTTCCTTACCTTTTCAGCGAGAATTAACACTATCAAAGAATAATTTAAAATACTGTTGTTTATATACCTCTAAAAGTGAATAGATCTAAGGCTGTACTCCTTCAGAGCTTTGATTTCTGAGGCTTAATCCTCCTCCTGCCTTAGTTTCTGGACAGTGCCTGTTCTTGCAAATTAAAAGACTTTGCTTTCACCTGGCTGTCAATGAAATGGGCCTCACAAGCCAATTTGGAAGACAAATCTGTTCATTAACTCCTTGCTTTTTCAGCAATGGTAGTCTTAATTCCCTCTAATTTACCTGCAGTTGAATAGGGGAAAATTCTGCATAAATATTTGCACATAAGAAAAGCAAATTATTCTATTTAAACTATCATACATCTGAAATTGCCCCTATATTCTTTGGATTGGATCCTTCAACTTTTCACGTTCCAAACTTTCCCTTTGAAATGCTCCTACAGCAACAATGATGACAAACGACAAAGACAAGCCCTTGGACCTCTTAACCAATAAAGTCATCAAACTATTTCTTTCCTGTTCACAATCTCATTCTCCATGCCGAATATCTTGAAAAGTGAAATCTATTCATTGGCTACAGTCTTCAGTGCTTATCATTTTCTCCCCACTCCTAGAAAACATTGATTTCTTACTGGAAATATACTGGTTTAAATATATACAATAATATGTGTGACTTTTCCCTGAATTGTTCTATCGCCATTTTTGCAAGGAAACATCCATTTTCAAATCCATCCATGCTGAGATGTTCCCGATGCAGGTGAATTGTTTCTCCTTCTAGTCAAGGTTAATTTCTGCACTTATTCTCTGGCTTCCGCTACCAACACCATTTCCTCTCCATCTCCAAGCCATTCCAGAATCAATTCTTTGCTTTTTTCTCTGCATCTTCAAACACCCTGGCCCTCTTTGCTGGTCCACTAGCTTTGTTTCCTTTTCTGTGTTGGATCCCTAAGTAGCAGTATTCCCCAAATTTCTCCTCTTGCCGCTTTTCTCACCTTGCACTTTCAGTCTTTCTAGGGGTTTATATTTGCATTCAAGGCTTCAGTAACCCATACTCTTAGTTGGTTACTCCCAAATCTAAATCTAAAGCAATAATACTGCATTGGTAATATTTTAGCATTACTTCAGTAGCTATATTAACATGGCTAAAAATCCTGAGATGATAGAGAAAGCACACACAAACCTATATATTACCCAAATTTTATTTTCTCCCTTGGAGCCAAACAATTTGTTAACCGAGGCACTCAGTAACACAATGTTTTAAAACATTTTGCATTTGTTTTTGTATTCTCTAGTTTGAAAACAAAGCACCTGTGAATGCTGGATTTCAATAGGACTTGTAGTAATATTTGGTAAAAAATACTTTTTGAGCTGTTTCTGAGCACAGCATAGAAGTTTGTTATTGACTTTTTGCTCACTATGATTGAGACAGCCCCTTCTAAATTATTAAAGGACAAGTGATTTCTTCAAGGTATTATTTTAGGATATTTCTTGACTTGAGGCTATTTTTTTTAACCTCATTCTTTTCACACAAAGTTAAATAACTTGTTAGTTTCTAGTTTTCTCACTTGTGGAATTGTCTTGAGGAATCTTATTAGTATTTGAACATGAATAGAATATGAACAAATGAGTTTCATATCTTTACACATATAGGAGAAACGAATGTCACTTCTGTTACTGCTGAATAAGTGTTAAGTATTTTCCAAGCACTGAATGAAGCAAACATATTTCTGATTTCTATAATGTTATCCAAGGTCTAACTTAATTATGATGTTAATAGTATCAAAACTATTTAGTTACTCTTTACATTAGGTGAAAATATTGAAATCATTGGAGGTAAACAGATATGAAATGACACACCTTAATTTTAATGGAATTTGTAGACCTCAATTCTTGCATATGCTAGGAACATGGGTAAGAATTTAAGGTGAGAGAATAGATGTAAACTTCTCTTGATGAGAGAATATGAATTAACTTTAAAAAGCCTCCCAACTTGCCCAATGTTAAATATTAAAATTTCTCCGTTTATTTCTCTTATATTTGACAACTATTTCAAGAAGGAATAATTAGTAAGCAATATGAAGTAGTAAGATATTATGGAATACCTTGTGTTTACACTAGATTAAGTTTGCTTAATTTTCTCCAGGAGAAAGAATAGTTACTCAAAGTTCTATCTATAGATATGTAAGGAGTTAATCAATGTCAAGAATTTTACCACACAAAAACACTTTAATCAATGGGATGCACATTATATTACCACACAAAAACACTTTAATCAATGGGATACACATTATATTACCACACAAAAACACTTTAATCAATGGGATACACATTATACTATATGCTCTTAAAAATACAAATGATGGTAAGAATTAAGGTATTTCAGAGTACATGTTTTTGTCTTCTAAATTTCTAGCAATGCTTAGTTTTAAAATATAGCTTTTTTAAAATTAAAAAAAATATTTTAATGTTTATTTTCGAGAGAGAAAGAGACAGTGTGAGCAGGGGAGGGGCAGCAAGAGAGGAAGATGCAGAATCTGAGGCAGGTTCCAGGCTCTGAGCTGTCAGCACAGAGCCGGACGCAGGGCTCAAACTCACAAACCCCAAGATCATGACCTGATCCAGACTCAGATGCTTACCTGACTTAGCCACCAGGTGCCCCATTTTTAAAGATTTTTTTTTAAGTTTATTTATTTATTTTGAGAGAGAGAGAGAGAACAAGCGCATGCTCATGTCAGCAGGGAAGGGGCAGAGAGAGAGAAACAGGGAAAAAAGAAAACCCTACACAGGCTCCATGCTATCAGCACAGGGCTTAACATGGGGCTCGTGAACTGTGAGATCATGATCTGAGCCAAAATCAAGAACCAGATGGTTGGGGCACCTGGATGGCTCAGTCGGGTAAGCATACAGCTTCGGCTGAGGTCATGATCTCAGACTTCTTGAGTTTGAGCCCCACGTTGGGCACGGTGTTGACAACTCAAACCTGGACCGTGCTCAGGTTCTGTGTCTCCCTATCTCTCTGCCTCTCCCCTGCTTATGCTGTCTTGCTACCTCTCTGTCTCTCAAAAAGAAATAGTAAAAACAGATTTAAAAAAAGAGCCAGATGCTTAACTGACTGAGCCACCCAGGTGCCCCCAAAATCTATTATTTTTAACTTTGTTGTTTTCATGTATTATTCCTAGAATAAATGAATTCAATCATAAATTTAATAAAAATCATAAAACTTTGATTTGGGGGGAAGTGGGGAGTTAAAATGATGAAATAATTTTCACATGAAAACTGGTGCTGCTAGAAGAGACAGCATTCATTTCTTAACAAAGAAAAGGACACTTAGCAGGACTCGAAGAGCAGGAACCTTGAGACAGAGCTGGTAAATCAAGAGTTTGAATGTTCGGAAGTGAGCATTTCAAACATTAGTAATTTTCAAAATAAAAAAATAATTTTTAACATATTGAAACAAAACAAAAAAGGATTTTAAAAGTAAAATCAGGCTATTGTTTCATAGCCTAGAAATAAATTTTTTCAATTAATGGGGAAATCTCAAATCTCTGTAAAAATAGGAAATGACATATTCTGAATCCCACAGACTAAGTGAGGAACCTGTTGCTGACACCAAGAGTTGCGCAGAAATTAAGCCATGTTATTTGGTGCTTGACACATTGGCATCAGTGAAGGATCCTCGTAGATCTATGTGGGCGATGTCTCAGGAATTGGTTTCTAGAAGATCATATTTTTGCTTAAGTCATAGGTTCTGATTCAGTAGCCATAATGTACACACAAAAATTTCTCAGGAAGAAACTAATCCCCAGGTGATAGTTTTCAACAGGGACAGTGATCACACACACACACACACACACACCCACCCATGTGTTTATGTGTGTGTGTGTGTGTGTGTGTGTGTGTAAATTTACTATGAAAAAAATTTGCTATGAATTTAGGTTATAGGATTTGAATATATAGTTTACTTTTCAGTATAAATTCATTTAGCGATGGACAAGTGGGTTTGCTATGTTTTAGGTGGTTTACTAAGTAGTAAGCAGACCATAAGAAGTTTTAGTATAGGAGGAATTGGACAGGGAAAATACATCTATGAACATAACACAGTAGATTTTGTTCAACTCTTTTTCATTATTGACTAAAACAATGCCTATCACACAGTAGTACTCTATATATTTGTCAGATGAATATATATGATAAATATCATAAGAGAATAAAAGTATTCCTAGTGTTCAGCATGGATATTGCAGAGTGCTTCCTGAGTCACATTCCTGGATATTGCTCAATGCTGTGTTCAGTGATGTTGGACATGAAACCTTATGATGCATAGTAAGCAGATATGAGGCATTACGTTTCTTTCTCTCCCCCTTTCATTTGTTCATTCATCATTCAATAGTTTACTGAACACGTCTCAATGATAAGACCAGAACACAGATGTAAAAGAGATATGCCATTAATGAGGTCACCATGTATGGGAGGAGGCAGGAAAATAAATAAGCAGATAAAATTGATCATGATAAATGCTATGATAGGTTCTATGGGAGAGAAGGGGGAGAGAGAGAGAGGATATGCAATGTGTTGGGTTTGGTGCATCTGATTTTGACTCCTGCCTTCAAAACTCAATTAGGATGAATAGGAATTAATCTGCTTAAATTTATCTCTCAGAGTAACATTAACCCTGAGTTTAGTTCCAACTCCCCTCTTACCCTCTCAAATTACACTGTTAACGTAACTATTATACATTTCATGTTGAATGGATACAATTGTCCACAATACACTTCACATTTTGATTTCTCCTTGGCTGCAACATAATTAATATTCCATTCCATCCTCTCCTGTAATTTCTCACCTTATTACCTGTCTATCCTAGTAACAAATATGGAACTTGTATTGCTAATCAACCCTGTGTATCTTTTTAAGTCACATTATAAATGCATGCTTGCTTTGGACTTTTGCTTTGATACACAGTGGGAAATTGATTCAGTTTTCATTTTGTTTGTCATTTCTTTCAGTTGTTCCCTTTTCACTTGTGAAGCCCACTTTAGGGTTTTCCTTTACGTATTGTGTTAGCTGCCTTGAAATTATGTGGCAAATTCCCACACTGGCCTCAAAGACCCAACGAAGCAGTTGTCCACAATCTTCAACATCTATACTCGTGCACATTATTTGAAAAAAAAATTGACATTTTCTTAAACTAGCGTAAATGACTATGCCATATGTTTAGCTTTGAGAATAATCTAAGAAGATGAAATACACAGGGATTCCTAACATGCCATGTAGGTTCAGACTGCTTGTGGTCAGATCACGTTTGCTATTTACTTTCTGTGTAAATTAAGTCCATTGACCTCTGTGGGCCTCACTTCCCTCATCTGAGAGATAGTGATGATGATAATACACAGTAAGGTTCATGCAAAGCTTAAATGTGTTAATATCTGTAAAATGCTTGGAATGGCATTTACAAATATTTGTTACTTATCTGCATGTTCTCACCAGATCACTACCCTCTGCGGAAATTATGGAGATGCTACTGACAACAACAGTGGCTAATATTCAGAGGTAGATGTACAGAATATAATAAAGCTTAATCTTTAGGATCCCTGACTTGGATAGGTCCCATATTGGTCATGTATTTTTGGTAAAACCTCCAAAAGTAGAGTGGTAACAGCAATCAGTTGAGACCTGTGTCTCTTCCCTTTATGACTTTCCCCCTAGTATAATATAATGCCTGTGGGTTGGCCACAGGCATTATTGGGATACAGTTAAGGGAAAGTTGAGCTGGGAATATATGTACTTTGAGTTTTGTAGTCTGTAATTGACTAGTTTATGACACCTTTGCTTAATAGGTAAATAGCTCTGTCAGTTATGAAGAGCCTTCAGGAATACTACCGTCCATGATGCAAACCCAACATGGCATCCTAAGAGTGCTAGAGGTTGTAATGAAATGTGAACTCATCCTATGAATCTCAACACCAAAGATATATGCAGTAGAGGAGATAGAATATGAAATGTGTGAAGCCATAAGCGAGTTTGTAGAAAACTTCCTATCATAGAATATATAAAATTGTGGGGGGAATATTGTGTCTAATCCCTATCTTGTTAAAACCATCAATAACAACAACATATTGAAATATATTTCAATAGTCTTCTATTCTTTACAGAAAAACTACAACGTAAATTTAATGTGAAAGGACAATTAAAGAGTTTTCAGCCACATATAGAAGAATATTTGTGTTAAGAAATTAATGTTCTCATTTTTTTTTAGATTTTGTGATGTGAATATTTTTTAGCATTTTAACTTTGTAGTTCTTTGTGTTTGTCTTCACATTCTATATAAATGAACAAAAACAAAATGTATTTAACTTTGAATTTGTATGATTATTTTATTTTTCAGTATAGTCCTCCAAGTTATAAAAATTTTAGTACTCCCAAAATCTTAGTTCACCCCGGCTAACACATAATGGGTGATTTTATGTGCCAGGTTTTTTTTCCCCCTTCAGTTTTATTGACATATAATTAACCTACAGCATTGTATAAGTTTATAGTCTACTGCATAGTGATTTCACTTACCTATATATTGTAAATTTAATTAGCATCCATCATCTCATATAGATACAAAAAAAGTTTTATTCATTGTGATAAAAACTTTGAGGATCTATTCTCTTAGCAACTTTCAAATATACTGTATATCAATGTTAACAACAATCATCATCTGGTACAGTCCATGCCCAGTATTTCTCTTACAACTGGAAGTTTGTGTCTCTTGACTCTCTTCATCCAGTTCCTGTACCCTCCACCATCTCTGGCAACCACAAATCTGATCTTTTTCTGTGAGTTTGTTTGTTTTAAGGTTCCACATATTAGTGAAATCACATACTATTTGTCTTTCTCTGTTGGACTCATTTCCCTTAGCATAATGCCCACCAGGTCCATCTGTGTTGTTGTTCACAGTAAATTTCCTTGTTTTTTTTTTTTTTTTTTTTTATGGCTGAATAATATTGCATTATATAAACCACAGCTTCTCTGTTCAGTCATGGATGAACACTCAGGTTGTTTGCGGTTCTCGCCTGTTGTAAACTGTGTTGCAGTGAACAAGGGGGTGCAGATAATCTTTTAGACATAGTGTCTTAACACTAAGAATTTTAACCCTCTGACTCTCTTCTCCTTCTCTGCCACCCACCCTTCAATCCATCTTATTCTCTCCTCTAGTATAAAGATAGATTTCCAGATCTCTACGGGGCATTTTTTTCCCTGTTACATTTTGTTTCTTCAAATTTCTGGTACTTTGAGAAATTATTTATAATTTGATCACTTAAACCTCTGATCCTTGTTTCTTCTTAATTGAAATATAGTTGACACACAATGTTACATTACATTGTGCCATGACATAGTTGCAGGTTTGCAACATGGTGATTCAGTAACTCCATATGTTCTGCTATGTACATCCCACCATGTGTCATTGTATGATACCATAATACCATTGACTATATTCCCAGCCCTGCGCCGTGTGTCCCCATGATTCATTACTCCATAACTGGAAGTCTGTGTCTCCCACTCCTGCTTACCCACTTTGCATATTGCCCTATCCTCCCTCCTCTATGGAAACCATCAATTTGTCCTACTTATGGGTCTGTTTCTGCTTTTTATTTGCTTCTTTTATTCATTTGTGTACTACATTCCACATATATGTGAATTCATATGACTTCCAACTTATTTCACTTAGCATCCATTCATGTTGTCAAAAATGACAAGATCTCATTCCTTTCTATGGCCAAGTACTATTCTGGTGTGTGTGTGTGTGTGTGTGTGTACATATACATGTATACACACACAACTCACATCTTCTTTATTCATCTGTAAAATGGACTCTTGAGTTGTTTCCATATCTTGGCTATTGTAAATAATTCTGCAATAAACATGGGGTACATATTTCTTTTTGAAATAGTGATTTAATTTTCTTTGGATGAATAGTGGAATTACTAGATATAGAATATTTCTTTCCTTAACTTTTGAGGAAGCTCCATACTGTTTTCCACAGTAGTTGTATCAATTGACATTCCCACCAACAGTGCTTGAGAGTTCTTTTTTCTCTATATCCTTGCCAACACTTGTTACTTCTTGTCTTTTTGACTCCAGCCATTTTGACAACTGTAAGTAATGCACAGTGTGGTTTTGATTTGCATTCTATGATAATTAGTGATTTTGAGCCCCTTTGCATGTATTTGTTGGCTAATTTCTATGTCTTCTTTGGAAAAAAAAGTATATTCAGGTCCTCTCCCCATTTTTAATTAGATTATTTTTATGTTTGTTTTTTTTAGGTGTTGTATGAGTTCTTTCCGTATTTTTGATATTAACCCCTTATGAAATGTATCGTTTGAAAATATCTTCTCCCATTCAGTACGCTGCTTTTTTGTTTTGTTGATAGTTTCTTTCTCTGAGCTTTTTATTGTGGTGTTGTACCAGTAATTTATTTTTGCTTTCCTTTCACTTGCCTCAGGAGCCATACCTAGAAAAATGTTGCTAAGGCTGATGTCCAGGAGATTATTGCCTGTGTCTCCTCCTAGGAGTTTTATGATTTCATGTCTCACATACAGGTCTTTAATCTATTTTGAGTTTATTTTCTTGGATACTTCCAGAAATAGGTCCAGTTTAATTCTTTTGCATGTAGTTGTGCAGTTTTATCAGCAGCATTTATTGAGGAGAGTAACTTTTCACCATTGCATATTCTTGCCTCTTTTGTCATGGATTAATTGACCATATAAATGTAGGTTCCTTTCTGGGCCTTCTAGACTCTTCCTTCTAGTCTCTGTCCCTTTTTTTTTTTTTTTTTTTTTGTCTTCTCTCTTCTTATGGTTTATGCCTTTTTATTTTAATAAAATAAGGGTCAAAATTTTTTTTTTGCACGTGAATATCCAATTGTTTCCCAGCACTATATTTTTAAAAGACTGTTCTTTCCCTCACTGAATTATCTTGGCATAATTCAATTTATCAAATATTTGGACTTTCAGTTCTATGTCATTGACCTATATATCCTTATGATACTACCACCCTGTCCTGATCATTGTAGCTGTGTACTAACATTTTTTTTACTTTTTTTTAAACATTTGTTTATTTTTGAGAGACAGAGAGAGACAGAATGCAAGCAGGGGAGGAGCAGAGAGAGAAGGAGACACAATATCCAAAGCAGGCTCTGGGCTCCGAGCTGTCCCCACAAAGCCCAATGCAGGACTTGAACCCACAATTGTGAGATCAATGACCTGAGCCAGAGTTGAATGCTTAACCAACCAAGCCACCCAGGTACCACAGCTTTGTACTAACTTTTGAAATAAAAAAGCATGAATCCTTTAATTTTGTTCATTTTCAAAATTGTTTTGGCTGTTATGGGTACCTCGCATGTCCATATGAATTTAGGGATGAGATTGTCAATTTCTCCAAAAACCCCAGCTGGTCGTTTAGATGAGAATCGCGTTGAATCTGTCCATCGGTTGGCCCAATTAATGCCCTACTAATTCCTTCTTAATAATCTTTTGATTAATGAACATGGGATTTCATTCCATTTATTTAGGTTTTAAATTTCCACACCATTTCATAGTTTTCAGTATATAAATCTTGTATTTTGTTATATTTATTTCTCTGTATATTGTTCTTTTTATGCTATTTTAAGTGGAATTATATGCTTTTTAAAAATGTTAATTCTTGTTAGCATACAAGTGTTTCCTTTATTAGTTATTAGTTTCAGCTGTACCTATAGTGATTCAACAATTCCATGAGATACTCAGCACTCATCAAGAGAAGTGTACTCTTAATCCCAATCACCTATTTCACTCATCCCTGCACTTTCCTCTCCTCTCTTCCTCTCTTCCTCTCCTCTCCTCTCCCCTCCCCTCCTCTCCTCCTCTCCTCTCCTCTCCTCTCCTCCTGTCCTCTTTTTCTCTCCTTTCCTCCTCTCCTCTCCTCTCCTTTCCTCTCCTCCCCTTTCCTCTCCTCCACCATCAATTTGTTCTCTCTAGTAAAGAGTCTGTTTTTTGGTTGTCCTGTTTTTTCACTTTGTTTTGGTTCTTAAACTCCAAATATGAATAAAATTATATGATATTTGTCTTTCTCTAGGACCATTTTATTTAGCACTATAACCTCTAGATGTATCCATGTTCTTGCAATTGGCAAAATTTCATTCTTTTTTTATGGCTATTATTCCATTGTATGTATATATACCACTTCTTCTTTGTTATACATCTGTCGATGGACATTTGGGCTGCTTCCATTATTTGGCTGTTGTAAGTAATGCTGCTAGAAACATAGGGGTGCATATATCCTTTTGAAATAGTGTTCTCATATTTTTGGAGAAATCTCCAGTAGTAAGATTTCTGGATCTTATGGTAATCAAATTTTAACTCTTTGAGGAACCTCCATATTGTCTTCCACAGTGACTGCATCAGGATGTATTCTCGCCAATGTTGCATGAAATTTGCTTTTTCTCCACATCCTTGCTAACCCTTGTTATTCTTGGTTTTTTATTCCAGCCATTTGGACAGGTGTGAGGTGATATCTCACTATAAATCCATTTGCATTTCCCTGATGATGAGTGATGTTGAGCATCTTTGCATGTCTGTTGGCCATCTGTATGTCCGCTTTGGGGAAATGTCAGTTCATGTCTTCTGCCCATTTTTAAATAAGAATATTTAGTTTTGTTTTATTTTGTTTTGTTATTTTGGTTTAGATATTTTATATTTTGGATGTTAACCTTTTATCAGATATGTTATCTGCAAATATCTTCTCCTATTCAGTAGGTTGTCTTTTAGTTCTGTTGATTGTTTCCTTTGCTGTGCAGAAGCTTTGCATTTTGATGGAGTCCCAGTAGTTTATTTTTGCTTTTGTTTCCCTTGCCTCAGGAAACATATCTAGAAAAATATCTCCCATGTCAGAAAAACTACTGCCAGTGTTCTCCTCAGGATTTCAATGGTTTTAGGTTGCACATTTAGGCCCTTAATCCATTTTGAGTTTACTTTTGTGTATGGTGTGAGAAAGTGTTCCTGTTTCATTCTTTTGCACGCAGCTGTCCAGTTTTCTCAAAACCATTTGTTGAAGACATGGTCATTTTCCCATTGCATATTTTTGCCTCCTTTGTTGAAGATTAACTGACTGTATAATCATGAGCTTATTTCTGGGCTCTCTATTCTGTTCCATTGCTCTATGAGTTTCCGTCTGTGCCAATACCATACTGTTTTGATTATCACAGCTTTGTAGCATATCTTAAGGTCTGGAACTGTGGTAACTCTAGCTTTGTTTTTCTTTCTCAAGATTGCTTTAGGTATTTAGGGTCTTTTGTGATTCCATACAAATTTTAGGATTGTTTATTCTTGTCCTGTGAAAAATGCTATTGGTATTTTGATAGGGATTGCTTTAAATCTAGATTGCTTTGGATAGTATAAACATTTTAATAATATTTGTTCTTTTAATCCATGAGCATGGAATATATTTCCATTTCTTTGTATTATCTTCAATTTCTTTCATCAAAGATTTATAAATTTCAGAGCACAGGTCTCTGACCCCCTTGTTTATTTCTTGGTATTTTATTTTTTTGAGTGCAATTGTAAATGAGATTGCTTTCTTAATTTCTTTTTCTGCTTTATTATGAATGTACAGAAATGAAACAGATGTCTGAATATTGGTTTTGTATCCTGCGACCTTACTGAATTCATTTATCAGTTCTAGTAGTTTTTTGGTGGAGTCTTTCGTGTTTTCTACATATCGCATCACACTATCTGCAAAGAGTGGAAGTTTTACTTTTCCTTACCAATTTGGATGCCTTTTATTTTTATTTATTTTATGATTGCTGTAGTTAGGACTTCCAGTGCTGTGTTGAATAAAAGTGGTGAGAGTGGACATTCTTATCTTGTTTCTGACTTTAGGGAGTTTTTCACCATTAAGGGTGACGTTAGCTATGGGTTTGTCATATATGACCCTTTTATGTTGAAGTCTGTTCCCTCTATACCTACTTGGTTGAGGGATTTTATCATGAGTGATTATTGTAATTTATCAAATGCTTTTACTGCATCTATTGAAATGATCATAGGACTTTCAATCTTTTCTTTTATTGATGTGATGTATCACATTGGTCGATTTGTGAATATTAAACCGCTCTTATATCCCAGGAATATATCTCACTTGGTTGTGGTGAATGATTTTTTAGTGTATTGTTGGACTCGGGTTGCTAATATATTGTTGAGGAGTTTTGCACCTACGTTCATCAAAGATTTTGGCCTGTAGTTCTCTTTTGTAGTGTGCTTATCTAGTTTTGGTATCAGGGTAATGTTGGCCTCACAGAATGAAGTGGAGGTTTTCCTTGCTTTTCTATTATTTGGAATAGTTTGAGAATAATAGGTATTAACTCCTTTTTAAATATTTGGTAAATCTCACATGTGAAGTCATCTGGCCCTGGACTTTTGTTTGTTGGGAGTTTTTAAATGACAGATTCAGTTTTATTGCTGGTAATTGGTCTGTTCAAATTTTCTATTTTTTCCTAATTCAGTTTTGGGAGATTATATGTTTCTAAGTTATCCAAAATGTTGGCATATCATTTTTCATAATAAAATCCTTGGTATTTCTGTGGTGTCAGTTGTTGTTTTTCCTCTTTCACTTCTGATTTTATGTGAGTCCCTCCTCCCCATCCCTCTCCCTGCCCCCTCTCTCATGAGTCTTGCTAAGGTTTTATCAATTTTATTGATATTTTTAAAGAGCCACCTCCTGGTTTCACGGGTCTATTGTGTTTTAAGTCTTCTGATTCATAATTTTTGTGCTAATCTTTATTATTTCCTTTTATTTACTAGTTTTGGATTTTATTCTCCTTTAGCTCCTTTAGGTGTAATGTTAGGTTATTTATTTCAGATTTTTTTCTTGCTGATTGAGGTAGGCCTGTATTACTATACACTTCCTTCTTAGAACAGCTTTTTTTTTTATATCCCAAGTATTTTGGACCATTATGTTTACATTTTAATTTGTCTCCATATAATTTTTTATTCCCTCTTCGAGTTCTTGGTTGGCATTCATTTTTTAGTAGCATCTTATTTAATCTCCATGTATTTGTGTTCCTTCAAGATTTTTTTCTTGTCATTGATTTCTAGTTTCATAGCATTATGGTTGGAAAAGTTGTATGATAGACTTCAATCTTCTTTGAGTTTGTTGAGGCTTTTTTTTTTTTTTGGCCTAATATTTGATCTATTCTGGGGAGTGTTCCATGTGTACTTGAAAAAGATGTATATTTTGCTGTTTAGGATAGAATGCTCTGAATATATCTTTTAAATCCATCTGTCCAATGTGTCATTCACTGTTGTTTATTTGATTTTCTGTTTAATGATCTATCCCTTGATTTAAGTGGAGTGTTAAAATCCCATACTGTTATTTTATTACCTTTGATTACTTCCTTTATGTTTGCTATTAGCTGTTTTATGTATTTGGGTCCTCTCAAGTTGGGTGCATAAATATTTGCAATTGTTTTAACTGCTGGTTAGATAGTCCCCCTTTATTATTTACAGTCTTTGTTTTAAAGACTACTTTTTACTATGTAAGTATTGCTAACCCTGCTTTCTTTTCACTTCCATTTGCAGGATAAATGCTTCTTCATCCTTTCTCTTTCAATCTGGATGTGTTTGGTATGAAGTGAGTCTATTGTAGGCAACATATAGATGGGTTTTGTTTTGTGTATGTGTGTGTATGTGTGTTGTGTGTGTTGTGTGTGTGTGTTTATTCTGTCACCCTATGTTTTTTTGTTGGAGTATTTAGTCCATTTACAGTCAAAGTAATGAATGATCATCAGGTGTGTATTTATTGCCATTTTGTTACCTGTTTTATGTTTGTATTTGTAGTTCTCTGTTCCTTTCTTCCCTTGCTCTCCTCTCTCACAATAAGCTGACTTTCTTTAGTGATATATTTGGACTCTTTTCTTGTTACTTTTTGCATATCTATTACTGTTTTTTTTTTATTTTGATTCGTGGTTACCATTTGGTTTGTATATAACTGTCTCTGTTTAGCAGTCTATATTTAGTTGATGGTTGTTTAAGTTTGAACCCATTCTTTATTCCTTTCTCTCCATATTTTAGGTATATGGTGTCATACCTTAAATCCTTTTATTTTCTGAGCCCCTTGACTGAATTTTATACGTATACTTATTTTTTACTGCTTTTTTGCTTCCTACTTTTCTTACTCTTACTTCCGGTGTTTGCTTTCCACTCAAAGTGTCCTCTTTAACATTTTTTTATAAGGCTGGTTTAGTGGTCACAAATTCCTTTAACTTTTCTTTGGGAACCTCTTCATCTCCGCTTCTATTCTGAGCCATATCCTTGCTAGACAGAGTATTCTTGGCTGCAGAATTTTTTTTTTCCTTTCTGCACTTTGAATATATCATGCAACTTCCTTTTCTGACCTGCAAAGTTTCTGCTGAGAAATCTGCTGATGGCTCTATGGAGTTCCCCTCGTATGTAACTGTCTTCTCTTGCTACTTTTAAAATTCTGTTTATCACTGTTTTTGGCTGTTTTAATTATTATGTGTCTTGGTGTGGACTTCCTTGGGTTGATTTTGTTGGGGGTTCCCTGTGCCTCTGGATCTGTATTTCTATTTTCTTGCCTAGATTTGGGAAGTATTCAGTTATTATTTCTTCAAATAAATTTTCTGCCATGTTTTCTCCATGTTCCTTCTGGGATCCATATAATATGAATGTTATGATATTTGATGATGTTGCCAAGTTCTCTAAGTCTCTTTTGCATTTTGTAAAACTTTTTTTTTTTTTTTTTGTACCTGTTCAGCTGATTACTTTCCATTACTCTGTTCTCCAGGTCACTGCTTCATTCTACTGCTTCTTCTAGCCTACTATTTATTCCATCAAGCATGTTTTTAATTTCTTTCATTGTGTTCTTTATCTCTGATTGGTTCTTTTGTTTTTCCCTTCATTAAGAGTATCACTGATGTCCTCCCCCTTTCTTAAGTCCAGGAGTGTCTTCATAATCATTACATCAAATTCTCTATCTGCTTAGGTCTCTTGCTGTGATTTTGTCCTGTTCTGTTCATTTGGGGTATATTCCTTTTTGTCCTCATTTTGTCAAACTCTATGCTTGTTTCTCTGTATTAGAAAAGTCAGCTTTGTCTCCTGCTCTTGAAAGTAGTGGCCTTAGGAAGAAGAAGTCCTGTTGTGCCCTGTCATGCAGTGTTCCTTTTTTATTGATCAAGGTTTGAGGTTAGCAGTTACCATAAGGTTCATAAATCACATCCTAAGTATACCTAAGTATACAGCAGTCTAAACCATTTTTATGGCCACATAAGTCAAGCAGATTGTATAAGAATTTCTTTTTTAATACCCCCCCATGTTTTACATATATGCTATCATATTTTTCATCTTTGTATTCATAATTCTGTTACTTCTAATTGTGGCCTTTTTTTTCTCCCTTAAAGAAGCCCCATGGACATTTCTTAAAAATCTAGTTTAGTAGTGATGAACTCCTTTAACTTTTGTTTGTCTGGGAAACTTTTTTATCTCCCCTATTGTGAATGGTAACCTTGCTAAGTAGAGTATTCTTGGTTTTAGCTTTTTTATTCCTTTCAGCTCTTTGAATATATCATCCCATTGGTTTGCGGCCTGCAAAATTTCTCCTCAGAATTCATTGAATGGTCTTATGGGGTTTCCCTTGTACCTAAATTTTGCATCTTTCTTGATGATTTTAAAATTCTCTTACTTTAACTTTTAACATTTTAATTATTTTTGTGTCATGCATGTATTTTCTTGGACTCGTCTTATTTGGAATTCTCTGTACTTGCTGAATCTGGATGTCTGTTTTCTTTCCCAGGTTAGGAAAGTTTTCAGCTATTATTTAATCAAATAAGTTTTCTGTCCCTTTCTCTGTTTCTTCTCTGTTTCAGGTTCCTATAATGTGAATGTTCATTCACTTGGTGCTTTTTTTTCTTTTTTACTTTTCAGCTTGGGTGCCATCATTATCCTGTTTCTGAATCACTGAGCTATTATCCTGTATCTGCTAATCTACTATTGATGTCCTCTAGTGTATTTGTCATTTCAGTTATTGTTATCTTCAACTCTGATTGGCTATATTTTTTTTTTGGTATTTTCTGCCTCTTTGTTGAAATTCTTACTGAGTTCTTTCACTCTTTTTCTTGTCCAGTGAGCATATTTACAATCATTACCTTAAACTCTTTATCAAGCATATTGTTTATCTCTATTTCATTTAGTTCTTTGAGATTTCATCTTGTTTTTTTTTTTTTTTCGTTTGTAGCATATTCCTCTGTCTCTCCATTTTGCTTTATTTTATGAGTTTGTTTCTATAAATTAGGTGGAACACCTACTTCTAAATTTAAACAAATAGTCCTATATATGGTCATCTCATTTGTAGACTGTATGTGCCTGGTTACTTTGGCTAGCTAGCTGGAGCCAGGACTCTGTGATAGGCTTCCCTGGTGGGAAAGCTGGAGCTAGAGTATGGGACAGGGTGGTCTCAGGGCTTTCCATGTGAAGGGCACCCTGGCAGGATAGCTGAAGCTGAGGTAGGTACAAGCTAGGGTATCCTGGGGCTCTCCACACAGAAAATGCATTGGTGGGGTGATTGGAACCAAGGCAGAATACAGGCCAGGAGACCCAGGGTGCTCTGTGCAGGGGGCACCTTGATAGTATAACTGTAGCTGAAGTGGGCATGATCTGGGTTGGTCCCAGAGCTCTCTACACAGACAGCACCCTGGAAGGATAGCTCAAGCTGAAGTGGGTGTAAACTACATCTTGGGGCTCTCTACCTAGCACACACCTTGGTAGGACAGCTGAAGCTGGTGCTGGCTGGAATGTCACAGGGTGCCCAGTGAAGGAATTCCCTGGCCGAGTAACTAAAGCTGAAGCAGGTGCAGGCCAAGAGTTCCTGGGATACTTCAACCAGGGGGATCCTGGTAGAGCAGCTAGAGCTAAAGCAGGTATAATCTAGGAGGTTCTGGAATACTCCCCTCGAGCGTGCCCTAACAAGCCATCTGGAGTCAAAATGATGTGGACCTAGAATGTTCTGAGGGTGGTTTTCACGTGGTCACCATGTCACAATGGATAGAGCTGTAGTGAGCATTGACCAGTGGTATCCCAGTGTGCATTTGGCTGGGATTACTACCTTGGTGAGATGGCCAAGGCTGGTATGGACTAGGGGCCTGGTGCTCACTGAGGCAGTAGGCCAGTTAGGGTGTCTGGACCCTGCTCCTATCTATGATATCCAGGTAAAGGAAGAATGTAAACCATGGTGCTTGTCAGCCCATCTGATCTAGAGAGTGTTTCAGCAGCAGCCCTACTATTTGGCAGGAGCTAGGGCTAGATCTTCTATATTCTAGTTATTCTTTTAAACTGTGGGTTTTTATTTCTGACCCCAGGGTGTCCAGGGCTGGTATGGGCTAGGGGCCCATGGCTCAGTCAAGTGGCTGCCCTGCTGTGGAACCTGGACCTTTTTTCCCTTCTGTACTATCATTGTGAATGAGGAACAGAAACCATAGTGCTTGCCAGCCCTTCTGATCTGGAGGGAGTTCCAGCAACTCCCCTTCCTTTTGTGGCATTCTAGGACTGGATCTTTTGTGTGCTAGTTGTTATTTTAAACCAAGGATTTTTTTTCTTTCTTTCTTTTTTTTTTTTTTTCCTGTGCTCTAGGGCAGACAAATCTGCTTATGGTCTTTCAGTACTATCTCTCCCCATTGCCATTCACAACATCAGTAACCCCTTTGTTACTGTGTCTCTGTCTTCTTAGTCTCTATGTGGTCTCTCTATCTTTTGTAGTACGGAAGCTGTTTTAAGTCTTCATTCTTCTTCGGTAGGAATTGCTTCATAAATAGGAATAGATTTGGTGTGTTGGTGAAAGAGGTGAGTTCAGAGTCTTCCTACGTTGCTATTTTGGACTAGAACTCTCTGATCCTTGTTTCAAGCACTACGCTGCCCAAGCAATCTATTATATCTTACTTTTATTGATTGTAAACCTTCACAATGCATTAAATGCATAGGAATCTTTAAAAAATTCCAATACCCAGACAATATCCCAGACTTATTAAATCAGAATTTCTGGTGGTAGGAAAAAGGTATGAGTATATTTTGGGTGAATTCAATGTGTAGGCAGATTTGAGAACCAATGGTTTGGTTGAAGAATCTCTTTTTGATTTGGGGTAAAAATAAGGCCTGGTTCTCTGAGAGGGAAGAAAGGACTGAGGAATTTAAAAAATGTGCAAAGTAGAGAATCTAGGGATTTCCAAAAAGGGAACTCTGTTTTGTAATAGTGGATTGAAAAATGGTAGAAATGTGGATTCTGAACCTGTTCCTCTACTAGTGTGAGCTTAGAGAAGCTTATTAAATTCTGTGCAGTCTCAAGATCTTTATTTCTAATAGGATTTAAATATATACTCCCTGTAATTTGTTATCAAGATAGACATAACAAATGTAAGGTAACTGTTAAATTAACAGTTAACATAATATTGTTAATTACACAGGCTTATATTAGTGGTTGCTTCAAGGCCACTGTAACTCTTAATTGCATACAGTTATATAATACTCTCTAATTGTGGAATTCTCTAAGGGACAGGCCTCTTTTGTCCACTGCTAGAATCGTAGCCCTCCAAAAATGGCCTGATACAGACTATCACTTAAAAATATTAAGTGGGTGAGGTGCCTGGGTGGCGCATCTGACTCTTGATTTTGGCTCATGTCATGATCCCAAGGTCAAGGTCAAGCCTTGCATTGGGCTCTGCTTTCAGCCTGGACCCTGCTTGAGATTCTCTCTTTCCTTCTGCCCATCTCCCCCACTCACATGCATACTCTCTCTAATAAAAAAACAAATAGGTGAATAAATAAAAGTGTCGTATAGTTTAATCTCCTTGATATATAACAGAAGGATGATAGCAGGTTATATGTTTCTTTTGTGCTCTCTTATAATCTCTTTTCCTCTTACTTGATAACAATATAATAATAATACCCTTCTATGAGTCAGGTACTGTTCTAAGAACTTTAAAAGATTAGCACTTGCAATCCTATGAATTAGGTATCACATTATTTTACAGATGGGAGAGGTGAAGAATAGAGAGGTTAAGTCATTTGTCCGTGTCATACAGATAGAAGGCTGTTGCTCTGGGATTTGAATTTAAGAGAATAGACTTGAGAATAAATATTATCACTTCACCTGTGCAAAAGCAGCCAATGCCATTTCTATGAACTCCTTGAAGTCCTTGAATCAGTTGTTAATCTCTTAAAGTTCCAAACAATTTTCACCCTCTAGGTTTCTTGAGAACTAGTCAAAACACAGGGGGAAAAAAGTTGTGTAAAGAGATATAATCATTATATTTGCCTGAAAAATAGTTTTTGCTTTATGATGTTATTAATTTTTATTTGGCTTGGACAAAAACACATGGACTTAAATCAATACAGTTATTATTTCTGTTCTATTTGGATATTCTACTGCTGGAAGCAATGATATATTTAGACTTTTCCTCTTTAATATTATGTCACAGTTCATTAAAGATTTAACAGTCATATTTAAGAGTCTTTACATTGGAACATTAGGTTTTACTTATTTAAAAAATGCTCATTACTTGTAAGGTATTCACTAAATAAGAGCTCAGAGTTTGATTTTCTCCTAAAAAGTAGTGATAGGAAGATGTATGAAAAGGATTAGGTAATTTGATTTTCCTGAAAACTCTTTAAAAGATAGAAATCATATCAAGATAAAATTTCTCTGGACAACACAGAACTCAAGAAAATACAAGATATATTTCTAACCTTTAATTTATAATGAAAAAAATATCCTCCAAGTCTGAAGTTATATTCAGATGGATAAGTAAAAAGGTTGATTGCCTTTTAAATTGTAGGGTTTTTTTTCCATTACTTTATTTATGATAACTTTTAACTGAGTTGTAAGTCTGTCTCAGCTTTATTAATTTTAGGTTGTATGGATATAGGCAAATAAAAAGATTATAGAATTACAAAAATATTTTCATGTATCTCCACCAAACACAATTGGAATTCCAGGCAATGTTGAGGAAATTGTTGCCATTCCCAATAATATAAATATGTTTGTCCAAGATGGATGGTACATAGTTTTGATGATAAGCCAATGGCCTATGTAAGATTTGGAGAAATAAAATGGCCAATCTCTCTCATTCTGACAGCAGATGTTTCTTTGCTAATATTGAAACAAACATTTCCCTTGGAAACATCTGTCAGGATAACAGGTCTATAATTGTAATGAACATTGAGGATATTAGAATGTGCCAATTTAAAAAAACACTCATTTGCTGGAAAAAAATTAAAAATAAAAGATTTTGAGGTACATTTAAATGTATAAATCTAAACTATAGATCGCGGTTAACAATATACATCATGAAATGTGGAGAGTATTTCCACAACATTATATACCAGCAGCTGGTTTTATGTGATATTTAACTTGAAATACCGAATATATCTATTTATGGTTTCTGTTTGTGCACCTTGCCAAACAATGTGGCTAATCTTTTAATTTGCATAGTTTTGATTTAATCTAACAAAAATTAAAACATTATCTATGAAGAAAGTGTAAAAGAGATGTTTAATATTGTGGAAAGTAGGATTTAAAATGAATAGTCCTTTCATGCAGGTATAACATGGGGCTATATCTCTACAGAGGCCCCTAATGAATTTAATTTCAAAAAAAGCAAAATAAAACACTGAATGTTTCCTTAGAAGTTGAATTCAATGGTGGATAAAATTAAAGAACTTGGATCTCTTCGACCAGTTCAATGTATTCATCTCTTTTATCCCATTGGCAAAAATATTTAGTTAAGGTATTTTGTACTTACAAAGATTAATTTAATATTGATATACTTGAAAAAAATTACATCTACTCATTCTCCATAAATACCACTGTATTTTAAGATGCAATTTTTAAAAATGTTTTTATTTTTGAGAGAGAGAGTGTGTGTGTGCATGTCTGCAACAACAAGTTGGGGAGGGGCAAAGAGAGAGGGAGACAGAGGTTCCCAACCTCTGCTGACAGCAGAGAGCCCAATGCAGGACTCAGATTCACAAACTCTGAGATAATGACCTGAGCTGAAGTCGAATGCTCAACCAACTGAGCCCCCCAGGAACCCCAAGATGCAATTTTAAACTTTGACTTTTTCATGTAGACTCACATCATCAAGTTTTTGTAGTCACCTCTGTGCTTCTGCCCAGATTTACACTGCAATGCCTCACCTCTCAATCAAGCAAAATGTGACACAGAATCTGTGTGTGTTTACCTTTTACTCTTAGGCACACAAGGAGACTATATTTTCCCTTCTTACAGTTTTACATGGAATGTGGACAAGGGTGGCTAATAAATGTGACTTCAAGGCTCAGCTTCCAAAAATCTTCCATATGTAATACTTGACTCTCTTAATCTTTATTCCATGAATGAATGGAGATACTGGATAAGGTCTGAGCAACAAGATATAAAGAGCCTGCTGTTTGAATAATCACCTGAAGTGCTTGCCAACAGGAATATCTGCCTTGGAGCAAGGAATCCACTTATTATATGCTGCTACTAAGATTTTCTGACTTGTTATTACAGCAGCTAGCATTATTTACTCTAAGGCACACCAATAAATTGCAAATTATCACCTCCATATTTATATGCAGAATATAGTGTCATTTTAAATTCTAAAGTCTCAGAAGAGAATTTTAATATTTGCTTCCAGTCAGTTATCCTTTGCGACATTCTGGTTTTTCTGTTAATGTTATCATCATGCTAGAAGTTAGTTGTCAAAAAAAAAAAAAAAAGAAAGAAAAGAAAAAAGAAAAATATGATGCAACCTCTCTAGTTTGGTTTTAACAAGACTGAGAACAAGGACATTTCAAAATCTGAGCGTGGAAGAATTAACTCCTCTATAGATATTTGATACGTTCAGTTGTTACATTTTAGGGAATATGATTTGGCAGCAAATGAAATTCTTTATCATGATATTTATACTATAGTATAACAATTTAGAACTTGGAAACACAGCTAGCTAAGGCTATAACAAACTACTTGATATTCTAGTACAACATAATTTAAAATCTTTGAGATTATTTTAGTAGTTCATGCTCATCAGAATTCATTAGAATAGTGTATTAGTATCATCATGAAAACTACCCAGATACTCAGTTCTTGATTTCATGGCAGTGATCACTCATATGAATATCATTGAGGAGTAAGATAATGTAAGAAAAACCTCCAATCACATGAGTCATGCCACTTCTCTGCATGTAGACAATGTGTGTAATTCTTTTTTTTTCCCCTCTCTGTCTTGCTCTTGAAAATAATCAAAGGAATAGATCCAGACATGTGTATTACAAAGGACTGGTAAGTTTCTACCACTGTGGCAAGGCTGGCAGCTGGGCTACAGTTGTTAGAATGCCAAATCCCAGACGTGGTGTGATTAAATCCAGTATCTAATCATTTTGTTATAGTAAATTCACAAAGCAGTCTGATTACAGCATGCCCTGCCTTCATGGTGGTACACATGTTATACATTTGCTATAAAATTGCTAGTGTGAATTTGTAACCAAAACCTATTGTTTAAAACATATTGTTTAAAAAAGAATTGTTTCCTTTACTTTTTTTAAAAACTGAACTACATATGATAGTCCTGTTGGTAAAAGCCATGTTAATTACATTTCTCACTATTTTACTATTAGTTTTTTGCTTTTGTGTTTAACTATAAGTTCATTTTTTCTGGGGTTTTCTTTATTGTTACAATAAAATTTTTCTGAGATGCAGAAGTCAACTATTTAAAATTATAATCTTCAGGGACGCCTGGGTGGCTCAGTTGGTTAAGCAGCTGACTTCAGCTCAGGTCATGATCTCACGGTCTGTGAGTTCGAGCCCCGCGTTGGGCTCTGTGCTGATGGCTCAGAACCAGGAGCCTGCTTCGGATTCTGTGTCTCGCTTCTCTCTCTGCCCTTCCCCTGCTCACACTCTGTCTATATGTCTCTCAAAAATAAATAAATGTTAAAAATAAAAAAAAATTAAAATAAAATTTAAAATTATAATCTTCAAATAACACTTGGAAGAAATATATATTAACTTATTTTCTGAAATACAAATATTAGAGTTGTTTAATATGTACATATTAACAAGTTTACAAAAATAGATTCTGTAGCTTTAGGATATAATAGAAGAAATAGAGTTACAAGTTACTTTAATAACTTGGCCAAGAAAATATAGAAACATTTTAAGAAAATACATCACATCATTTTATTTGTTTCTGCATACCACATTAATGGGCTATAGAACACGTTTATCAACTCTCTTGACAATGTGTAATACGTTAAATGAATCATTAAAATTTGGCTGCGAATCTGTTTTTATAGTGCTCTTTGTTATGAATAATAGTGTATTTGCTATAAATATTATTTTAGCCCTTTTCTAAAGAAAAACATATCTAAAATTTGACTTCTATTTTTCCTTTGAGGCAGTTTCCTTCCTTATTTTGTCTTTGTGTTTAAATGTTGTCAGCCCTGATTAATTGGTAGAAAATCTGTGAATTTTTGAGTTGACTGAGAGACGGTCATGGAATGAAAATTTGGGGTCCTATTAGTTTATCAAATCAGCCAGAAACATGTTTGTGAACAGAGTCTCCTGTGCATTGTGCTGTCTTCAGAACTATTCTGTCTCTTAAGTCATGGAATCCTCCTGATTTTTCTCACCAGCTTGCCTTTCCTTTCCACCCCCGCCTGAACCATCCAACTCTGTATTCATACCTGGATATGCAGATTAACATGCCAAAATTGACCTCAGTGTCCCCTTCCAAGCCTACTGCTGCCACACTGATCCTCATTTCAATAAAAGGCATTATCAGGTCTTCACTTTTTCAGCCTGCAATCTAAAAGTCATCCTTGTATCTTTATTCTGTCAAACTTCCCATCTATTCCATCCGTTAACTGTTAGTTGTAACTTTAAACATGTCCATAATCTGGCATGCCTTTTTATCTCTTCTGCGGTCACTCTCATCCAAATTACCACCTACTCTTTTTATGAACTCTATCCTAAACTCTTAAATGGGCTTACCTTTTTCTACTGTTGCCCCACAGATAGTCTTTTCATACAGTAGCTGAGCAAATCATGTCAATCTCCATGCGGAAAAATTTTCAATGAGCTCGTATAATATTTGGAATAAAATCTGACATCCTGGAGATGTCTTCAAGGTCCTACATCATTTGGCCATTGTTTCTGCTTTATCTCCTACACTTATCTTTTTTTTTTGCTAAGCGCGCTGCAGCCACTCTGCCCTTCTTGCTGTTCTTTGAAATGTTCGAGCTTGGTCCACCCCAAGGAATTTGCATGTATATGTTCTCTCTGCCAGAATGTTATCTTCAAATTAATTAAAGACTTCTTCCTAAACTTCATTCATTTTTCTGTTTAAATATTCCCCTTCCCTGGGACACCTGGGTGGCTCAGTCAGTTAAGCATCCAATTTCCGCCCAGGTTATGATCTCACGATTCGCGAGTTTAAGCCCCACTTTTAGCTCTTTGCTGACATCTCAGAGCCTGGAGCCTGTTTCAGATTCTTCTCTCTCTGCCCTCCCCTGCTTGCACTGTGTGTGCAAAAATAAATAAACATAAATAAAATTCCACTTTCCTGCTCATCTCATTCTCCAAACCCAGTCATTACCTAACCCCTTACACATACATTTTGGCTTTTACCAGTACCTAGAATTATACAGTGTTTAATTTTTATTGTCTGTCTTCTTTGTGAAGGCATTCAGAACAAGTCACCCTAAAATATGCCACTTTCTCACATATTGTTTTGAGTTAAAGTTACTGGACAAAAAGCAAGTGTAAGAAAGGCCCCCTGACCCTCCTTTTTCTTCCTGAAAGTATGAGATAATACCTCTTCGCTATATCACAAGGAAGGAAGACATTCTCGTCATCAGAGATGGGGAATGAAGTCTAAGAAATCTGTACAAACTGACCTGATGAAGTTAACCTTTACCTTCCTGTTCGGTTCTCAACAATTAACTGCCTCTAACCCAGTCCCTTTGGGGCCTTTACCAATTTATCGTTTATTTATAAATTCTTTATAAATTTATAAATTCTTAATTATTTATAAACCGTTCAACAATTTATTGTTTATTTGTCTAAGGTATAAAAGCTTTCTGCTTGAGTCACTTCTTCAGGTCTGTATTCTCCAGGGAAGGCTCCCATTTATATGTGAATATTTACTAAGACTTGTATGCTTTTCTCCTGTTTCTCTGTCTTATGCCAGTTTAATTCTTAGGCTCAGCTGGAACCTCTTCAACTGAAGAGGTTGGAGGAGATATTTTCCTCCCTTTCATCCATTAGAATTTAACTCGATGAAGTAGAGTCTCTGTCTTGTTGACTGTAGTATTTTCATTGCCCTCAAAAGTTTTAACAAATGTTGGTTGAATAAGTAAATGACTAAATCAAACCATAAAATAAAACTCATATATTTTTATCATAGCTATTTGATAATGACCCTTTTAGTTATTCTGATTAAAGTACAATTTATTCTTCTATTTCTGAGCCACTTAAACACCAGGAAAGGACCTATAGTACACAGCTCTAGTTTTTATATGGTTTCTCTCTCTTTGTTTTTAATCTTTATTTATTTTTGAGAGACAGAGACAGAGCACGAGCAGGGGAGAGGCAGAGATAGAGGGAGACACAGAATCTGAAGCAGACTCCCTGCTCTGAGCAGACTCCCTGCTCTGTCAACACAGAGCCCAACGTGGGGCTTGAACACATGGACTCAGGATCATGACCTGAGCCGAAGTTGGATGGTCAGTTGGATGCCTGAGCCACCTAGTCACCCCCATGGTTTCTCTCTTAATTAAGGAAGAAGAGGTTAAAATTAAAAAGGTAGATATAAGAACAAAGAGATAGAAGGACAGAAAGGAGGGGAAAAAAGAAGTAGGAAAGGATTTTGAACAACTGAGATTCTGACATACGTAGGGATTCTGAAAATATAGAGAATGCCTGAAATGCCTGAAATAACTAGTTGAAACTAATTTGGAGAAAGTGGTGTTTCCAGTAAATGTTCCTATGGTATTTATGGATTCAGATTTAGAGAGAATTGTATGGGGGCATGAAAAAGAGAATAAAGAAACTAACGCAAAGCATCATGTTTAGAGACTTTAATACAAGTGGTGGATTCTTACAACTTAAATTGGTTATTAGATTCCTAGGGTTGTCTTAATAAAGTACCATAAACTTGGAGGCTAAAAGAACAGAAATTTGTTCTATCACAGTTCTGCAGGCTCAAAGTCCAAAATCAAGGTGTCAGTGAGGCCATGCTTTCTCTGTAGACTCTAGGGGAGAATGTTTTGTTTTTCTTAGCTCTGAGTGGTGGCCCACAGGCCTTGGCGTTTCCTGGCTTGTGTCTGCCTTATTCCAATCTCTACTTCTATGGTCACATGGCGTTCTTCTCATGCTATCCATTTTTCATATTGTTTCTGTGTCTTCTATTGGTGTTTTCATGAAAATTAAAGGCAAAACTATTTTGAAAAAAATATTTTAAGCAAAGAAGGATTTGAGCCTTCCTTTCCTTTTGGGTGTGATTCCCCCCAATACTTACTTTTTGAAAATAATCATTTGTGATATATTTGTTACTATCCTCATGTTGTCTCATCTGTCTTCTCTGTGTTCTCTATTCCCTGATTAATCTAAAATGGAAAGTTTCTAATTCTTTGTCACAAATCTTCAGTCAGGTATAAAGTCTCAACTATCAAAACCATTAAACTAGTGAATTTTGATGGGAATATGCAAATCATCACATCCCAGGGATTAATAATAATACCCAAAAGTTTACATATATGTAATGATTGCTAGGTGTTTGTTACAGTTCTGGATGTTTTATACATTAACAGGCTGATTTGATTTTTTTTATGTTTTTGAAATAAAAACAAAAATTCCCCCCACCTCAGGTTTATTACTGTAATTCCAGTGCAGTTTTAATAGCTATAGTGAAGGATGAGAAAGTAAATTTGTCAATAAATGGAATGGGCAAAATCAATGCTGTATCTGATAGGTGTTTTAGTATTTTTCAAACAGCACTGTGGAGGTGTTTATCTACTCTATTGCCTACCTTTTAAAATCACTTTTATTTCTACCCTCCTATGCAATCTAATTCATATAAAATAAGTATATAATTATTTTGGTACAATATGACTTGATTTTCCAAACTTTGCTGTATTTGTTTGTATGTGTTTAAAGAAAGGCATATCTGTCTGTGGAAATTCCTGGGCTTAATGAAATCATTTATATTGAGCAAAAAGTCATTTTATAATTTAGACTTTTATCATTATGGCAATAAAATCAATGTAATATATTTTGAATGGCTCCTAGTTTCTACAAAATCTTACTTTTTTTTTTTTACTTGCTGAAAATGTTTTAAATTTTGCTGAAGTTTTTCCAAGCGGAGCCATTTGAGTTCTACAGCATGCCCCTCATATGTCAAAGCTTCTTTATAGCTATATATAGTAATAACAGGTTTATTGGAGATTCTCAGCTGTATGAAGTACACACTTGAAAAGAATTTATTTTCTCTAATCAATGCCCCCAACTGTGCAATGTCAATTTTCCTTCCCTGCTGGGTAACAGATCTCTTAATGACGCCTTGAGTATTATATATGTTATATATAACATCTCTTTACTTTATTAAAAAATCTAGTTTGCAACTCCAATCTTATATCCTCTCTTTATAACAAGGCAAGCTTGGTTTGGGGCCTTGAAACTTGGAAAGAAGTGTGATCTGCTCTCTCATTTCCTCACTATCAACAAGAGTCAAATGGAAGGTCATAGTATGTCTGTCTGGGACATATCCCTCACTTCTGTCTTCTGCTCATATGTTTCTTGTTGGTATGGGAACAGATACAGAGTAAAGGGACAAGAATCTCTTTGTTTTATTTGACCCCAAAAAAACAGTATTGTTTCTTTTAATGTCAACTATCTTATTCTGGACAATGCTGATAGGCCATCATAGTCCTGGGTGACAGACCCCTAACTTGGAAGTCCTGTGGGAATATCTGCAGTGTAAATTTCCCTTATTTATTATTACATATATTCATTTAACACACTTACATAACTCTTACTCTGTACTATAACATGCTCTGCATAGTTTACAAATATTTATTAATTTAATTGTCTAAAAGTCATATGAAGTAGGTACGGCTATTCTTTTTTTTTCTTTTTCTTTTTCTTTTTTCTTTAATGTTAGAGAGAGAGTAAGCAAGGGAGAGAGGCAGAGGGAGAGAAGAGTATCTTAAGTAGGTTCCATGCTCAGCCCAGAGCCTGATGTGGGGCTAGAGCCCACAACCCTGGGTTCATGATCTGAGCCGACATCAAGAGTCCAGTCAGTACTCAAATGACTGAGCCGCCCAGGCACAACAAGTACCGCTATTATTTTGATAGGAAAACAGAGCAAATTGTTCAAGATTGGGTATCTAGTAATTAACTGACTTTGGATTTGAACCCAGTTAGTCTGGCTCCAATGCTCTTAAATAGTATATTAGGTATAGTATATTAGGATGCCTTCGTGTGATTGTCTCTGGCTCGAGATAACAGTTTAATAGAAAATTTGTAATAATGGTCTGGAGCCAAAAGTTTTCTAGACTAAAGATAAAATTTTATAGATTTTGGAGTCATCCATATATATATATATATATATGTATATATATATACATATATATATATATATGATTTTTGAATTATAAGAATAAGTGAGATCTCTGAAGGGGAGAACCCAAATGAGGAAGACAGTACTATTTAACAAACATGAAGGACACCAGAGAAGGAGATTTTAAAGGACCAGAGAGATCAGAAGATTTATGCAGAAGATCTACAGCATACAGAGACTGGACATCTCCAGACAAGCCAATAGCTGGGTGTCCATTCCAACCTCACTATAAGTGGGGTTCATTTATTCAAAGAAGCGGTTAAGCAATTTTATGGAGGGTATTTTGGAAAAAGACATTGCCTCAGTTTGCATAAACTTCAGCAAAAGGAGAATTAGACTTGATAAAACCTACGTCCATAAAACATTGTTGTAATTGGAGGGTGAGTCAAAGTAGAGTTTCCCTCAGGCTCAAGCAGTTTCATCAATGATATACCCGGGAATAGTCCTAGAAATTCATTTTTCTTCACATATTCGGTGACATTTTAGTGTTCTTTATATATTGGCATCCTGAACAAGTAACTGTCTGGCCTAAGTCTTCGTTGAACCCTGAAATCCCTGGAGCCAAAGACTGAAGATTTCAAGTGGAAATGAACAGCTGCAAAATGTTCAAATATGTCCAGTGGATCAAGAATTGGGAAATTAGATTCTGTAATTAACAGGTCATTCTGGTTTTGCAAGAGAAAATTAGGGCCATTCATTTCCCAGCTGCACTGTACGCAATTGTTAACATTTGATATCTCAATATTTGATTTATTTTGGATTTTTTCTAGTGTATGATATGACAAACAGTTCCAAATTTATTTTCATATTGACGGTTACATTTTATAGAATGGGATTTTTTCTTTTTCTAACTTGAGAACCAAACATTTTTATAAAGTGTATGTATGTGTATATGTATCTGTGTGTATACATATTACATATCTTTGTAATGTTTTATTCTCCAGTAGTCTATTAATATCCTACCTTGTTTCAATTATGAAACTTTAGAGTGTATTTTAATAGTAGGGGGCTAGTTATCCTCATTGCCCTTCCTTTAAACATTTTTCCTGGCTATTCAGGTTTGTTTATTTTTCCATATGATCTTTAGAGTAGCCTGTTTAGTTAAAAAAATTGTGTTTTTTTAAATCGACCTCACATTACCTTATAAATTGTTTGAGTCTTCTTCCTTCATGAGTATTTTAAAGTTTCTAAAGATTTTGTTCATTTCCGGTTAAGCTTATTTGTAGACATTAGATCTTTTTTTTCATCTTATAATAGGTTATTTTCTTTTATTACAGTTTTATTATCTCTTTTTGCTGGTTGCTGTTGATGGTTGTTAATTGAATTGCTCATTCTTTATGGATTTTGACACACAAAAAAATCCTTAAATATGGTTCAAACTATTTTATTTAAAACCTAATTGTGTGTACATATTAATATTTTTTCCTGTATTTGGTTATTTTTTTTTAAATTTTTAATGTTTATTTTTAAGAGAGAGAGAGAGGGTGTGAATGGGGAAGGGGCAGAGAGAGAGAGAAAGAGAGAGAGAGATAGGGAGAATCTGAAGCAGGCTCCAGGCTCTGGGCTGTCTGCACAGAGCCTGAAATGGGCTCGAACCCACCAGCCATGAGATCATAACCTGAGCTGAAGTCAAACACTTAACCTACTGAGTCACCAGGAGCCCCTCTGTTATTTTCTTATATAATAATTTTAGTTTATTCTCATGTGTTTTACAGTTATGTAGTCATGTCATCTGGAAATAGTAAGGCAGCCATTTGCAAACTTTATCTCTTCTTTTTTGTATCAAAGTATTTTGGCTAGTAACTTAAGTATAGCTTTTAAAAAATATTTTTTAATATTCATTTTTGAGAGAGACTGAAAGAGAGAGAGAGCATCAGTGGGGGAGAGGCAGAGAGAGAGGGAGACACAGAATCCGAAGCAGGCTCCAGGCTCTGAGCTGTTAGCACAGAGTCCGAAGTGGGGCTTGAACTCACAAAGAGATCATGACCTGAGCCAAAGTCGGATGCTTAACCGACTGAGCCACCCAGGTGCCCCCTAAGTATAGTTTTAAATACTAATGTCATAGAGAACACTTTTATCTTCTTCCATACTTTGGTAGAGGAAATTTTTAGTTGTTCTACATTACGTTTTTTGAGCTGAGATAAATATATTTTGTCATGTTAAGAAAATGTCTATCAATTCCTATATGTTGAGTATTTTTATATTTAATTAATATCTATAGAAAGTATATTTCTCCTGAGACTTATTAATATGACAAATTAATAGCTTATTTAATTTTGAACAGTCATTATAACTGGAACAAAAATCTCATGAAAATTATATACTATTTCTGCAATGATCCACCAAATTTTGTTTGCAAATATTTAATAATTGATATTTCATTATAATTTATAATTGATCTGGGTCTCTAGTATTTTTACTTAGTGCTTGACAGGTTTGGGAACCTATGTTATGCTGGCTTTTAAAAATAAATTTAATAATTTTTTAATCTATAGTCTATAAAAGTTTAAATAGCTTCGAAATGCTCTAGTAGTTAAGGATTTTATGTTTCCAATTTAAAAACATCTAGGCCTACCACTTCAGGGGGAGATTTCATTTTACCAACATTATTTCTCACAGGGGAACTGCTATGTTTAGGGTTCTATTGCAAATACCATCAATGTCCATTTTTCTAGAAATCTCTTTTCATTTGACTTTAAGTCTATTTTATTAATACAGATTTTTTGTGGTTTTTATAATTTTCTAATTTTTTATTTTTATTCCATATTTTAAAACTATATATATTTGTTCTATATTCTTTTTTTTCATTACTAAATTGACTAGTAGTTTGTTCAGTGTATGGTTATTTTGGAAACTAGCTTGTAGTTTTATTGGATATACTTTATATAAATAATTTATATATTATATATAATATATATTTTGTACTATATATTATAAATATAATATAAATAACTTCTGCTTTTATCATTAATAATCATTCTCTATTTTTTTTCCTTTGACCAAATTGACTAGTAGTTTGTTCACTGTATGGTTATTTTGGAAACTAGCTTGTAGTTTTATTGGATATACTTTATATATGTAAATAATTTATATATATTTTATATAATGTATGTATTTTGTAATATATTATAAATAATTTATAAATAACCTCTGCTTATTAGTAATCTGCTCATTAACAATCGTTCTCTATTTTTTTCCTTTGGCTTAATTAGTGGGTTTTTTTAAACATTTATTTTAATTAATGCTTTTATTGACATAAAATTTATAGCTATGAATTATCTTTTTAATACAGCTTTAGCTGTATTCTATAGATTTCAATATAGAATGTCTTTATTCAAAGTTTTCTAGATTTTATAACATTTTTGTTTGATTTGCTTTTTTACTAGAGAATTTTTTAAGGAAGAATTTATTAATTTTAATTTGGTAGGGTCTTTTGGTTTTCAGATTTTGATGTTAATAATTTCTAGTTTTCCTTTTCTTTAATCAGATAATAGTATCTGGGCAATATATTTTGGGATTTATGCAGTTTTTTGTTTTTTGTTTTGTAGTGGAGTTTCTGGTCATGTTTATTGTTTATGAGAATGTAAAAGGTATCTTTTTACATGTGGATTTCAAGGAGATATAGACACAACACATTCATTATGTTTGTTAGCTCTGTCTTTACATTTGATTATTATTTTTATTGGCATTATTTATCTATTGAACTTTCTGGGCTAACAAAATGAATTGTTTTCTCACACTAGAGGTTTACTAATTTTCCTTTACTTCTATAGTTTTGCTTTATAATACTGACTTTGTTATTCTTAGTATATAAATATTCCAAACTGTTAAAACTTCACCATTAACAGCCTTCTTTAACATTATAAATTGCTTTTCCAATCTCTTGAAATGGTTTTGACATAAATTCAACTTTTTTCTCTAAATTTATTAAGGAATAATTGACAAATATAATTATATATTTAAAGTGTACAATGTGATGATTTGATATACATTATGAAATGATTACCAAGGTTAAAGTAATTAACACATTCATAATCTCACTTTTTCTTCTGTGATGTGAACGCTTAAGACTTATTCTCAGCAACTGGGGTGCCTCGGAGGCTCAGTTGGTTAAGTGTCCATCTTTGGTTCAGGTCATGATCTCACATGGACTTGTGAGCTTGAGCCCCACATCAGGCTCTGTGCTGATAGCTCAGAGCCTAGAGCCTGCATTGTATGCTGCGACTCCATCTCTCTCTGCCCCTCCCATGCTTGGACTCTGTTTCTCTAAAAGTAAATAAACATTAAAAAAAAAAAAAGATTTATTCTCAGCAACTTTCAAGTATACTGTATTATTAACTCTAGTCACCATGCTATACAGGTTATTCTTTTTCTGATTGACGATACCTTTGACTCATATCTCCCCCTTTTTCCTCAAACCACCATTCTATTCTGTTTCTATGAACTTGGCTTTTTCTTTCTTTCTTTCTTTTTTTTAGATTTAAGTATAAGTGATATCATACAGTATTTGCTTTCTCTTTGTGGCTTATTTCCCTTAGCGTGATGTAGTACAGGTTTACCCATGTTGTTGCAAATGGTATGATTTTCTTTTTTTATGATTGATTAATATCTAATTGTATAAATACCCAAATTTCCTTATTCATTTATCTGTTGAAGGTCATTAATGTTGTTTACATATCTTGGCTATTGTGAATGATGTTGCAATGAACATGGGAATGAAGATATTTCTGAAATAGTTATTTCATTTCCTTTGGATATATTCATAGGAATGGAATTATTAGAGACAAAAATAGTTTTATTATCAATATTTTGAGGAACTTCTATACTGTTTTCATAATGGCTGTATCAATTTACATGACTACCAAACATATATAAAGATTGCATTCCTCCATATTCTTGGCTTGTCATCTAAGAGTAGCTATCTTAACAGGTGTAAAGTGACATCTAACTGTTTTGATCTGCATTTTCCTGATATAAATTATGTTGAGCACTTTTTCATATACCTGTAGGCAATCTGTATGTTTCCTTTGGAAAAAATGCCTATTCAGGTCCTTTGGCCATTATTTAATTTGATAAGTTGCTTTCTTGCTATTGAGTTGTATGAGTTCTTTATATAATTTGGATATTAACTACCATATCAGATATGACTTGCAAATATTTTTCCTATTCCATATGTTGCCTTTTCATTTTATTGATTGTGTCTTTCATTGTGCTGAGTTTGATGTACTCTGACTTAATTATTTGAGCTGTTGTTGCTTTATCCCATAAATTCTTTACAAGAACAATGTCAGGGATCATTTTCCCATGATTTCTTTTAAGAATTTTATGGTTTTAGGTCTCATGTTCAAGCCTTTCATCTTTTGAGTTAATTTTTGTCAGTGTTGTAAGATAAGAGTCCAATTTCATTCTTTTACATATGAATAACCAGTTTTCCCGACACCATTTATTGAGAGCGTATCATTTGTGCATTCTTGGTAACTCTTTCAAAAATTCGTTAACCATATACATATGGGTTTATTTATGACATCTCTATTTTGTTCCTCTTCTCCATGTGCCTGTTTTCATGCCAGAACCATAGTGTTTTGATTTCTATACTTCATAATATAGACATGTGAACAAAGTCTCCAGCTTTGTTCTTAAGATTGCTTTGATTATTCAGTATTTTTTGGTTGCATACAAATTTTGGATAGTTTTTTTTCCATTTCTGTGAAAACTAAATTGGAATTTTGAAAAGGACTGCAGTAAATCTGTAGATCACTTTGGGTAGTATAGATAGATATTTTAACAGAAATCCTCTAATCAAAGAACACAGTGTATCTTTATATTGTGCCTTCTTCAATTTCTTCATCAATGTCTTATAGTTTTCAGTGTACAGATTTTTAATCTCATTGATTAATTTATTTCTAAATATGTTATTGGTTTTGGTGTGACTGTAAATGAGATTGCTTTCTAATTTCTCTTTTAGGTAGTTGTCAGTGTATAGTAATGCAAATTATTTTTGTATGTTGATTTTGTATCCTGCGACTTTACTGAATTCATTTATTCTAACAGGTTTTTTTTATGGAATGTTTTTGATTTTCCATATACATATGTGTGTGTGTATATATACATTTACTATATATATACACATATAATATAATGTCATATGCAACAAAGATAATTTTATTTTTACCTTCTGGTTTGGATGCTTTTTATTTTTCTTGCCTAGTTGCTGAAACTAGATTTTCAATACTACTTTTAAAAGCTTTTTGTAAAATGTTTATTTATTTTGAGAGGCAGAGAGAGAGAGAAAAACACGAGTGGGGGAGGGGCAGAGAGAAAGGGAGAGAGCGAGAGAGAATCCCAGGCAGACTCTACACTGTCAGTTTTTGCTTGTTTGGAAACTTATTATTTCTCTGTTATTGTGACTGACAACATTTCCTGGTAGAATATTCTTGTTTGGCATTTTTTCTTTAAGCACTTTGAGTACATTGTGCCACTCTTTTCTGGTCTGCAAATTTCTGCTAAAAATTCTGTTCATAGTCTTATTAGGCGTTGCTTGTTCTTAACAATGTTTTTTTTTTTTTTTTCTCTTGCTGATATTAAGATTCTCTCCTTGTATTTAACTTGACATTTTTTTTTTTAACATTTATTTTTGAGAGAAAGTGCGCGCAGGAGAGGGCCAGAAAGAGGGAGACAGAGGATCCAAAGCAGGCTCTTCACTGTCAGCACAGAGCCCTATGCAAGGCTTGAACTCACAACTGCAAGATCATGACCTGAACTGAAGTTGGACACTTAACCAACGGAGTCACCCAAGTGCCCTTTAACTTCTGATATTTTAATTATAATGTATCTTGGTCTGGGTCTTTGGATTTATCTTATTTGGAACACCATGGTCTTCCTGGATCTGATACCTGTTTTCTTCCCCATGTTAGGAAAATTTTTAGCCATTATTTCTTCAAATAAGCTTTATGACCCTTTTCTCTCTCTCTCCTTCTTGGATCCCTGTAATGTGACTATTGGTCCACCTAATGTTGTGATCTCCTTTAAGTTCTGTAAGTTATCCTCACTCATTTTCATCCCCCCCACCTCAACTTTTTTGTTTTGCTTCTCTAATTGGATGATTCCACTGCTCTGTATTCAAGTTCACTGAATACTAGTCTACTTTTGAAACAGTCTATTGAATTCTTCAGATCAATTATTGCATCCTTCATCTCTGATTTCTGTTTGATGTTTCTTGTATTTTCTATCTCTTTGTTGAAATTCTCACTCTGTCTATGCATTGTTCCCCTGACCTTGGTGAGCAACTTTTATGACCATTAAAGTTTTTTGTTTGTTTGTTTTTCAGGAAATCACTTATCTTCATTTCATCAGTATTTTTTCCTCTAGGGTTTTATCTAATTTTTTCATTTGGAACATAGTTCTCTGTTTCTTCATTTTTATTGACTCTATGCATTAGATAAAACATTCACCTCTCCCAGTCTTAAATTAGTATCCCTGTATAGATGAACCTTATTGTTGAATCCTGCCCTCGCTCTTGGTTATCTTTCAAACGTGATTTTTGTCTTAGTGGTTTCCATAGTTGAGTGTGTGCCAAAACCTCTCTATGCAGCAAGGGTGAGCATCTCGGCACTCAGATGCAGGCTGATTTTAAGCTAGCAGCAGCTTTTGAAGGACACAAATATACCTCTGTCAGGGGATGACCAGGATTGGCTTTTCTGTCTGCTCCACGTGCACTGGGCCTTGGTGGGGATACAGGACAAGTGGAGCCAGCTAAAGACTGTTTCTTGTTTTGCTGATACTCATTGAACACATAAACATGAGTCCTGTTGGACACAAAACCTGGATTGATAGACATGTGAACAAATTCCTTTCATGCATGGAGACATGTGCAACCTGGGGTGGGGCAGAGGGAGAGAACAAAGTTGGCACCAGGTGGCCTTCCCAGTTTCTGGAGAGGATTAGTCAGTGCCTAGATATGTGTTAAAAGGGAGGGGCGCCTGGGTGGCTCAGTCGGTTAAGCGGCCGACTTCAGCTCAGGTCATGATCTCACAGTCTGTGAGTTCGAGCCCCACGTCGGGCTCTGTGCTGATGGCTTGGAGCCTGCTTCAGATTCTGCGTCTGCCTCTCTCTCTGCCCTTCCCCTGCTCACGCTGTCTCTTGAAAATAAATAAATGTTTTAAAAAAAAAATTAAAAAAAAAAGGGAAGCCTATCTCGGAGTCTGAAACTTTTAAGATTTGCAAATAGGCGTCTTCCATGAAAAATCTTAGAGTTTCATTGTGCTGCCTCTGTGCTGTACACTGAAATGATAACCAGTTAAGAACTGTTTCTGTTTGATACACTCCTGTGGAATCCATGAATACATCTTTATGGACCACCAGAGCCAGGTGATCAAGTGATACATCCCCTGATGGAACCTATAAAAGCTAGGACACCAGACATGTGTATAAGATTCTCTCTAGGACATAATGGCAACCTGGAGTGTAGCAGAGTGAAACTATAAAGTTGGTGCATGTTGGCCTCCACTCTCTCTGCAAGGTGCATTTTAAATTAGAAGCTTGCCCCTCAGGCTACAGCTTTTAAGAGCAGCAAATAGGTTTCCTTCAGTGAAAGACTGATATTTGCTGCCTCTCACTGAGCCCTGGGTAGAAGCCATGATGAGTCCTTGTGAGCCTTTTAAAATGTGTTGCTTTTCTTTTCGATTCTAGTATAATTAACATACAGCATTATATTAGTTTCAGGTGTACAATATAGTAATTCAACAATTTTATACATTACTCTGTGCTCATCAAGATAAATGTACCTTAATCTCCCTAAACTATTTTACCTGTCTCCCCACCAAATACCCTTCTGGCAACCATCGGTTTGCTCTCTGTATTTAAAAGTCTGGTTTCTTGCTTGTCTTTTTTTTTCATTGTTCATTTGTTTATCAAATTCCACATATGAGTGAAATGATATAGTATTTGTCTTTATGAGACTTTCCTCAGCAGTATACCCTCTAGATCAATCCATTTTATTGAAAATGGCAAGATTTTATTTATTTTTTATGGCTGAATAATATTCCAGTGTGTGTGTGTGTGTGTGTGTGTGTGTACATAATACACACACACACACACACACACACACCACTTCTTTATCTATTCATCAGTCAATGGCACTTGGGCTGTTTCCATATCTTGGCTACCATAAACAATGCTGCTATATACATAGGGGTGCATGTATCTCTTCAAATTAGTATTTTTGTATTTTTGGGGTAAATACTCAGTAGTGGAATTGCTGCATTGTAGTATAGTTCTATTTTTAACTTTTCGAAGAAACTCCATACTGTTTTCCACAGTGGCTCTAGCAGTTTGCATTCCCATCAACAATACTTGAGGGTTCCTTTCCTCCACATATTCACCAACACCTATTATTTCTTGTGTTTTTTATTTTAGCCTTTCCAATTCTGAGGTGTGAGGTGTGAGGTGATATCTCATTGTCAGGTTTCTTTTTTATGTTTTTGTTTTTGTCTTTGTTTTTTTTTTGAGAGAGTGAGCAACAGAGGGACAAAGGAAAAGGGAGAGAGGATCCCAAGAAGGTTCCTTACCCAGCATGAAGCCCAAAGTGGGGCTCGGTCTCATGACTGCGAGATCATAACCCAAGCTTAAATCAAGAGTTGGATGTTTAACCTACTGAGCCACCGAGGTGCCCCTCATTATAGTTTTGATTTGGATTTCCCTGATGATGAGTATCTTTTCCTGTGTCCATCGGCCATCTGGATGTCTTCTTTGGAGAAATGTCTGTGTTCATGCCTTCTGCTTATTTTTAATTGGATTATTTTTGGGTGAGATGTTGAGTTTTGTTAAGTTCTTTATGTAGGGTAAGGACACTAACCCTTTATCAGGTCATTTTCAAATATTTACTCACATTCTGTAGGTTGCTTTTTAGTTTCGTTGATTGTTTCCTTTACTTTGCAGAAGCTTTATATTTTGATGTAGTCCCACTAGTTTATTTTTGCTTTTGTTTCCCTTGGCTCAGGGAAACTATCTAGAAAAAAAGTTGCCACAGCCAATGTTAGAAAAATTACTGCCTGTGCTCTTTTCTAGGATTTTAATGGTTTCATGTCTCACAATTAGGTCTTTAATCCATTTTGAATTTATTTTTTTGTATGGTGTAGAAAGTGGTCCAGTTTCATTCTTTTACATGTTCCTGTTCAGTGTTCCCAAAATCATTTGTGGAAGAGACTCTCTTTTTCCCATTGGATATTCTTTGCTGCTTTGTTGAAGATTAATTGGCCATACAATTGTGGGTTTACCTATGGGTTTTCTATTCTGTTCTATTTATCTATTTGTCTATTTTTGTGCCAGTACCATACTCTTTTGATTACTACAGTTTTATAATATAACTTGAAGTCTGGAATTGTGATGCCTCCAGTTTAGCTTTTCTTTTTCAAAATTGCTTTGGCTATTTGGGGTCTTTTGTGGTTCCATACAAATTTTAAGATTATTGTTTCTAGCTCTATGAAAAATGCTGTTGTTATTTTGATAGGGATTGCATTAAATCTGTAGACTGCTTCAGTTGTATTGACATTTTAACAATATTTGTCCTTCTAATACCTGAGCAGGGAATGCCTTTCCATTTCTTTGTGTTATCTTCAGTCTTTTTCATCAGTGCTTTATAGTTTTCAGAGTACAGATATTTTACCTCCTTAGTTACTTGGTATAGATCTTTTACCTTTTGGTTATTCCTTGGTTACTCCTAAGTATTTTATTATTTTTGGTGCACTAGTTAATGGGATTGTCTTCTTAATTTCTCTTTCTGCTACTTCATTATTAAGGTATAGAAGTGCAATAGATTTCTATATATTGATTTTGTATCCTGCAAACATAGTGAATTCATTTATTAGTTCTATAGTTTTTTGGTGGTGTTTTTAGGGTTTTCTACATATAGTATCATGTCATCTGCAAAGAGTGAAGGTTTTACTTCTTCCTTACCAATTTGGATGCCATGTATTTCTTTTTATCTTCTGATTGCTGTGGCTAGGACTTCCAGTACTATATTGAATAAAAATGGTGATACTGAACATCCTTGTCTTGTCTTGATCTTAGGGTAAATGCTCTCAGTTTTTCACTAAGTTTATTAGCTGGGATTTTTCAATATATGGCTTCCATTCTGTTGAAGTATGTTCCCTCTAAACCTACTTTGTTGAGGATTTTTATCATGAATGCATACTGTATTTGTAAGGTGTTTTTTCTTCATCTATGAGTGATCATATAGTTTTTATCCTCTCTCTGGCTGATGTGATATATTGATTTACAAACGTTGAACCACCTGCATCCCAGGAATTAATCCTGCTACAGTGTTGTGAATGATTTTTTAATGTATTTTTGGGTTCAGTTTGCTAGTATATTATTGAGGATTTTTGCATCTATGTTTATCAGAAATATTGACTTGTAGTTCTCTTTTTTTTGAAGTGCCTTTACCTGGTTTTGGTATCAGATTTATACTGGCCTCAAATAATGAATTTGGAAACTTTCCTTCCTTTTATATTTACTGGAATAGCTAGAGTAAAATAGGTATTAATTCTTTAAATGTTTAGTAGAGTTTACCTGTGAAGACCTCTGATCCCAGACTTTTTCATTTGTTAGTTTTTTGATTACTGATTCAATATCATTGCTGTTAAGTGGTCTGTTCAGATTCCTTATTTTGTGCTGATGCAGTTTTGTGATGTTATATGTTTCTAGGAATTTATCCATTTCTTCTTTGTTCAGTTTCTTAGAATATAATTTTTATAATATTCTCTTAAAATACTCTGTATTTATGTGGTGTTCATTGTTATCTCTTTGGTTTCATTTCTGATGTTGTTTGATTCCCTGTTTTCTTGCATGAGTTCAGGCTAAAGGATTATCAATTCTGTTGATCATTTTAAAGTACTACTCTCTATTTTTACTGATTTTTGCTATTGTGTTTTTAGTCTGTATTTCATTTATTTCTGCTCTAACTTTTATTTCCTTCCCTACTGGTTTGGGGTTTTGTTTTTCTTTTTCTCTTGCCTTTAGGTGTAAGGTTAGGTTGTTCCTCTGAGATTTTTCTTGCTTATTGAGGTAGGCCTGTATTGCTGTAAACTTCCCTTTTATTTATTTTATTTTATTTTATTAACGTTTATTTATTTTTGAGAGACATAGAGACAGGGCATGAGCAGGGGAAGGGCAGACAGAGAGAGAGACACAGAATCCGAAGCAGGCTCCAGGCTCTGAGCCATCAGCACAGAGCCCGACACAGGGCTCGAACCCACAGACTGTGAGATCATGACCTGAGCTGAAGTCGGCCGCTTAACCAACTGAGGCACCCAGGTGCCCCTAAACTTCCCTTTTAGAGCAGCCTTGCTGCAACCTAAATTTTGGAACATTGTGTTTTCATTTTCATTTGTCTCTATGCATTTTTTAAATTTCCTCTTTGAGCTCTTGGTTGACCCATTCCTTGTTTAGTAAAATTTTATTTAACCTCCATGTATTTCTGTTCCTTCCAGATTTTTTCTTCTGGTTCATTTCTAGTTTCATAGCATTGTTGTTGGAAAAGATGCATGATATGATTTCAATCTGTTTGAACTCATTGAGACTTGTTTTGTGGCCTAGAATGTGATCTATTTTGGAGAAAGTCCTGTGTGCCCTTGAAAAGAATGTATTCTGCCATTCTAGGATAAATGTTCTGATTATGTTATTAGATCCATTTGGTCCAATATGTCTTTCAAAGCCTCAGTTTCCTCATTGATTTCTGTCTAGATGGTCTATCCATTGATGCAATGGGTGTCAAAGTCCCCTACTTTTATCATATTACTCTCAATTACTTTCTTTATGTTTGTTAATAACTACTTTATGTATTTGGGTGCTTTTATATTGGGTGTATAAATATTTAAAATTGTTACATGTTCTTGTTGGATTGTTTATGATTATGTAGTGTACTTCTTTGTCTCTAGTTACATCAGATAAATGCTTTTCCATCCCTTCACTTTCAATCTGCATGTGTCTTTAGGTCTGAAATAAGTCTCGTATAGGCAGTATATATATTGGTCTTGATTTTTTTACCCATTCTGTCATGCTATTCATTTTGATTGGACTGTTTAGTCTATTCACATTCAAAGTAATAAATATGTACTTATTGCCATTCTGTTATTTGTTTTATGGTTGTTTTCATAGTTCTCTGTTAATTCTCTTGCTCTCTTCTCTCATGGTTTGCTTGCTTTCTTTAGGATATACTGAGATTCCTTTATGTTTGTTTTTTTGCATATCTATTGCCAATTTTTGATTTGTAGTTATCATTATATCTATATATAACATTTTCTGCATATAACTGTCTATATTATGTTGATGGCCACTTAAGTTTGAACCCACTCTTTACTCCTCTCCCACCCATGTTTTAGGTGCAGAGTGTCATAATTTACAGCTTTTTATTTTATGAATTCCTTGTCTGATTTTTATAGATATATTTAATTTTACTGCTTCTAACATCTACTTACAGTCTTTCAATTCAACTCACAATGTCTCCTTTAACATTTTGTGTATAGCTGTTTTAGTAGTCATGAATTCCTTCAACTTTTGTTTGAGAGACTCTTCATCTCTTCTTCTATTCTGAATCATAGACTTGTTGGATAAAATATTCTTGGCTGTGATTTTTTTTTTCTTTCAGTACTTTGAAAATATCGTGCCACTCTCTTCTGGCCGGCAAAGTTTCTGCTGAAAAATCTGGTAGCCTATGGCATTCCCCTTGTGTGTAAATGTTTTCTCCTGCTTTTAAAATCCTCTCTTTATCACTACTTTCTTTTTGGTCATTTTAATTACTATGTGTCTTGTTGTGGGGTTGATTTTGTTGCGGGCTTCTGTGCTCCCTGGATCTGGATTTCTGTTCCTTTCCCAAATTTCAGGAAGTTTTCATCTATTATGTATTCAATACATTTCCTGCCTCCTTTTCTCTCTCTTATCCTGTTGGGATCCCTATAATGCAAATGTCATTCCACTTGATCGTGTCACTGAATTCCATAAGTATATTTTCATTTCTACCATTTTTTTTCACTCTCGTTCAGATTGATTGCTTTCTATCACTCTATCTTTCAGGTCACTGATCCTTTCTTCTGCTTCCTCTAGTCTACTATTTATTCCACCTAATGTATTATTAATTTAAGTTATTAAGTTCTTCATCTTCAATTGGTTCTTATTTATGCTTCCTTTCTCTTTGTCGAAGGTCTCACTGAGGTCTTCCACTCTTTTCTCAGGTACAGGGAGTGTCTTTATGACCATATGTTTAAACTCTCTAGCAAGCATATTGCTTATCTTAGCTTTCTTGTTGTGATTTTGTCCTGTTCTTGCATTTGGGATATATTCCTCTCTTTTTGTCTAACTCTCTTTGTTTGTTTCCATGTGTTAGGAAAGTCAACTACATCTCTTGCTTTTGAAAGTTTCGCCTTATGAATATAAGTTCCTGTAATGCCCTGCGGTACAATGTTCCTGGTTCATGAGAACACGGAACTTCAGGGCTGTCCCGTATGTGTGTAACACATGCACATACTGTTGTGGCTGAGGTGTGTTTGCCTTCAGTCCAATCATCTGCAGTGATTCTCTGTCTGTTGTGGACAAAGTTAAGTCCCTGTGTTGTTAGTGGTCCAGTCTGGGGCCACGATGGGCTTGAGTTGAGTGAGACCAAGCATTTGCCAGAAATGCAGTAGCACCAAACTATAGAACACTTTTCTTGTATTGTTTCCTGAGAAGCATTCATTGGTGGGAGAGCCTGTTGTTAGACCCAATGTCTGCTTCCAGCTTGCATTTAGTTTCATGTATGTGATTATTTTCTCCCTTTCCTAGGTTAGGAGTCATGTTAGAGTGCTGCTGGCCCTTGTCATGGTTGCTTGAACACTGCCAAGGTTGTGAAACTGCTTTGGATGGGCTCTGGCCAAGGCCTGTTGGAAGAGCTAGTTCCACAGGAGAAACCAGGGGTGCCCAGTATTAACAGGGTTGTACAGGTCTGCTGTGAGTGGGGACCTGGATCTGCTTTAGAAAATTCTATTGAGGGGCTGGATGAGATGAACTTGTAGGACAATAAGGGTGGTGCCAGCAGAGTCTATTTTGGGAGGTGACCTGGAGCCACCCCAAACTCCTGATAGGCCCACCAGTTTGAGGGGCCAGTTAGCAGAAGCATGCAGGGGTAGGGCAGGGTGTTAGCAAGCTAGGTTAAGAGTGTTGGTACTGAACTGGTTTCCACAGCTATCCGTGTATCTAGGGTTATGAGTGGGAACAGGAAATGACACTAGCCAGTTCCTTTGTTCCTGGAGAAATCTCCCAACAATCCCCTCCAGCACATGTTCTGACTGTATATCCCAGTCATTTTTTACACCACGGCTTCTATGATTTACTCTTCAGGGCTGTTTATTGTGCTGTCTCTTCAAGGGCAGGGACTCAGTATCCCTTGTCCTCCTGGCTCTCCTAGAGTTGAGCCTGCTAATTTCTAAGTTCCAGGTATTAAGCCCTACTGATTGTAAGAACTCACAAAATTGGGTCCCTCTGGTTTGCCAAGCCAAATGTTACAGGGATTTGTCTTCCTTGTGTGGGTTCCCCATGCCTCGGTTGCCTGGGGTGAGTCTGTTTCTCTCCACCCTCTGTGCCCATGGCCTCCCTCCCTCCAACAGACAGTCCTGTGGGTCCCTTTAGCTTCTGACAACATCTCTCTCCTTCCCACTCTCTTTGATGTAGACTCTACTGTACATTTATCTGCGCAGAACCTGTTTTACTAGTCTTTAGCTAATTTTCTATATTATTTACACTGATATGGGTGTATTTAAGTGTATCCATGGGACGAGGTGATCTTAGGATCCTTCTACTCCACCATCTTCCTAAAAGGTGTTTCTTAGTTCACTATAGCATTAAGATTTCATAGACGAAACCCATATTTGCTTTTATAGCTAGATGTTTTGAGGTCCATCTTCCTCCCAAAGAAAAAAAAATGAGGACATGAGGACATGAGGACATTCTCAGGTTTAAGCTTCAAAAACAGCTGATGCTTGTTTTTAGTCCAAAGTTTTCCAGAGCTATTTTCATCAGATTGTGCTTGATTATTTATTGTATTTGTGGGAAAGATATATGTTGGGACCTCTTAGCCCTCTATCTGCTCGAATTTGACTCTGTTTTATAAATCTCTGACCCCTTTTTTTGTTTTAAATAGAATTATAAAATATTGTATTTTTCTTTTTAATCTCTGAACTACTTAGTTTGATAGGTTTTTGTTTTGTAGATTTAGATTTTGCTTTTTTAATTTCCAAGGTGAAAGTTCAATATCTCACAGTCTTTCTCTCCCCATCTCCCTCCCCTACCTCTCTTTGACTTTAGTCTGTTTACATTCAAAGTAATAAATATGTACTTATTGCCATTCTGTTATTTGTTTTATGGTTGTTTTCATAGTTCAACTGAGCTAATTTACAGTTTTAAGACAAATATATTTGTATTACTTCTGAAATATTTCTTAACAAATATAAAATTTCTCTATTTTAAGATTTTTATAACATAAAAATGTTAAATGCTTTTTTTTTCCCTCAAAGGTTAGAGAAAAGATTGGTTGCCTAAGAGAAAGATAGTCATTCCTTTATCTAGTGAATATTTACTGAATATAAACTATATGATCAGTACTCTCTACTGAACAAATGCAAAAGGATCCCTCTATTTTAGAGGAGCTCACTTTTTCTTAGTAGGATGGATAACATTAGACCTATTGAATATTTAAACTATGTAGTTAGCTTGTGGACAATATATGGTATGAAACACAAATAGAGTATAATAAGAGAAAATCATGAAAAGTTTTGAATGAATGAGTTACAGATTTCAATTTTAGACGGTGGTGAAGGTAGACCTCATTGAAAAGAGGATATTTCAACAAAGATGTGATTAAGATGAGAATTTAGCTGTATAGACACTAGGGGAAGGACATTCTAGTGCCGCCAATTACTCTTCTAAAGAAAGCAAATGAAGATGCGTATAAATATAAATGCAATTTTGAGGTGGATTGCGCATCCCTAGTTTTATTAGAAAAAATAAGAATATGAACTCATCATTTGAGGATGGGTTGAAGATATATGGGGGTTGACAAAACATGGAAGAGTCATTGTGGGAAAGGAAAATGGCATAAACTAGCGATGAGTAAGAGTCGTGTTCATGAACCACTTGGGCTGACAAGGGAATGGATGTTACTCATTTCCAGTAGAGCCATTCAGCACAAGTAGGCTATTTTCTGTGAAATGCTATTTGGACTAGATGTGGCTAAGAAAGGGGGCTGTTGTTTGTTCATTATATACTATATGCTGATCTTTCATAGGCTGCTTTGAAAGTTCTCACTACTACTGCATGAATGATTAATTTTACATATGAGGTAACAGACTCAAATAGAAAAAGCTATATGATGTTAAAATGTTAGTAAACATCCAAGCCATCATTAGAACATAGACCGTATTGCTTAGGAAAAGAAATAAACAATAGCAGCAACAACAACAGAAACATATACTTGCTGATTTTTAGGCGATGGTTTTATTTTATAAGATAAAATTTCCAAAGAGCCATGCTGATGAAAAGAGAGAATTTCTACACACAAGGGACAGAGACAAGTGTGCCCACAGGTACTAGAGACCCAGAAGTAGGGGACAGAGAAGGTATGGAAGAAGGTCACTTCTTCACGAAACAGAAGATTTCAGTTGTTTTTATCATGGGGGTTTCACATTTTTAATGGTTATTAACAGTATATATATTTTTGTGAATAGAATGCTTAGAACTTTTAGTCACTTATTGTTTTTGTATTGCAGTATGAAAAAAATTTGTTATAAAGTATATTTATGTGTAATTCCTCCTTTTTCACTCTTTGCTAATATATTTTCTCACAAAGGTACAGCATTAATGTGAAAATCCAAGACACTTTATTTGTGGATTTTTTAAGGCTTATATTACACTTGCAGATGAAAATGCTCTCAAAGTCATTTATATCATACATTATCCTTGTGCTGCTCTCTCGTGCACTGCTATGTTGTAAAGGCCATTATGGATATCTTGCAGTAGCTATAAAGCATTTTGAATGGCATCTTAAAAGTAATACCAAATATAACTGATAACATTGGATAGAATTTAATATTGTGGGAGTTTACTATTTTGTAGTGGGAATGTGATAATATTTTAATCATTCACTGTTTTTTTGAAAGCAATTCTGATTGAGATAACAAATCATATATCATTTGGTCTGCAATATTAATACTTACCCTTGAATTTTTATATCATTATCAATAACCACACATATCATTTATGTGGTGCAATGCTGCTTCAGTTTTCACTACTAGGTTTTTAATATTTTTAAGTCGATATAGTGGCATATTTCATAGAGATGCTTCAACAACTATCTAGATATACTGTAAGGTTGATAAATAGGAATTATCTTAAATTCATTTGCAATGAAATTGAACAGCTGACCCAAGGGCTTAGGTTAAGAGAAGCAAGTGAATGTATTGTACAACATCATTTTTTATTTCTTTTGGGTTTGATTTTTCTCTGTGATTTGTAATGAAATAGATTAATGGCCCCAATTCTATTACTGATTAAATGGATTTGACTTGGACCTTTAGCAGGAAAGTCACAATAGCAGTTAGCTTTAGATCAAAAGCTTTAAAATAAAAATGAAGAACTGTTTCAGGGAGAAAAAGAACTAGGCAATAATATAGGGGGAAGCTGATTGAAATTCAAGTGGAACATTTGATTAAATGCAAGAATCACATATGTTGTTGATTAACTGGCATGTATAAATTAGGTACTGTTAAATTATGAAAATATGTGTAGGCCAATTTCTTCTATTTTTCAAATATATTTTGTATAGTTACTATGGAACAAGCATTATTAACTGATGCTATAAGTTGATTTATGTCCTCACCCCAAAAAGATATGTTGAAGCCCAAACTCATCTTTCTTATGGAGTGTAGCCTTCTTTAGAAATAGGGTATTTGCAGATATAGTCAAGTTGAGGTCAGTAGGATAGGCTCTGATTCAATATGACTGTTGTCCTTGTAAGAAGTGAGAAATTTAGTTTTTCGAACATGGCGGAGGAGTAGGGGGCTCCAGTATTTCGCTTGCCCTTTAAAGGGGGACGACTGAAACCATTGTCTCTCTCTCAACTACAAAAATCGGGGGGAAAAGGTGCTAGAGCTGACAAGAAACTAAGGCGAACACAGACACGGCCCAACTGAACTCCCTTTTTCTGGAATAACCAGGCCGTATAAGTTCATCTAGACGACATCGATCTTTATTCCTTTTCCCTCGCACCTGTCCTTATTCTGATTTCTATCAGTCTGGATTAAACCCTTTAGTCGCTCTACCTGGGCATAGTCCATTTCCTTCTTCTCCCTGCACCAGTCATTATTCTGTCTATATATGCTCTGCCACCAGCACACTACATACCTTGTCCTTAACGTGTAGCTGTTACTTCAGGACATTGCCCTCAGAGAGTCACTTGTTATTTTTTTCTGTTGTGAACTGCTTGTCTGGACCATTTGTCGGTACGTTTGAGTATTTCTGTGTTCTGTGTGTCTGTCAGTTTTCCTTTCCAGGGCAACTTCAAGAAACAACCCATAACACATCCAGCCAAAATGACGAGACGGAAGAATTCTCCTCAAAAGAGTCTACAAGAAGCAGTGACAGCTCAAGAATTAATGAAAAGAGATATAAGCAACATAACAGAACTTGAATATAGAATGTTAATCATAAAACTAATTGCTGGCCTTGAAAAAAGCTTAGATGAATGCAAGGGGTCCTACGAGGCAAAGTTCAAAGACCTTAAAAACGGTCAGGAAGAATTAAAGAAGACATTGGAAGAAATACAGGGGAAACTGGAAGCAACCACAGCACGGATTGAAGAGGTAGAGGAAAGAGTTAGTGCATTAGAAGACAAAATCATTGAAAAAGAGGAAGCAGATAAAAAGAGAGAGAAGCTGATCCAGGAACAGGAAAGGAGAATTCGAGAGCTGAGCGATGCAGTCAAAAGAAACAATATCCGTATCATAGGAGTTCCAGAGGAAGAAGAGAGAGAGAAAGGAGTCGAAGGGGTTCTGGATCAAATCATTGCTGAGAACTTCCTCAACATGAGAAAGGAAACGGGCATGGAAATCCAAGAGGCACAGAGAACTCCCCTCAGACGTAACTTGAATAGACCTTCTGCACGGCACATCATAGTGAAGCTGGCAAAATACAAAGATAGGGAGAGAATCCTGAAAGCAGCTAGGGACAAAAGAACCCTAACATACAAAGGGAGACCTATAAGGGTAGTAGCAGACTTATCTACGGAAACTTGGCAAGCCAGAAAGGAATGGCAGGACATCTTCAATGTGATGAGCAAGAAGGACATGCAACCAAGAATTCTGTATCCGGCTAGCCTGTCATTCAGAATAGAAGGAGAGATCAAGGTTTTTCCCAACAAACAAAAACTGAAAGAATTTATCACAAATAAGCCAGCACTGCAAGAGATCCTGAGGGGCATTCTATGAAAACAAGGAGGCAAAGAATACAAACTACCAGACACAGCCTTACAAACATGAAACTTACAGATAATACAGTGACTGTAAGCCCATATTTTTCAATATTAACACTGAATGTAAATGGACTAAATGCGCCAATCAAAAGACAAAGGATAACAGAATGGATTAAAAAACAAGACCCATCTATTTGCTGTCTTCAAGAAACTCATCTTAAACCTGAAGACACCTTCAGATTGAAAGTGAGGGGATGGAGAACTATCTACCATGCTACTGGAAGTCAGAAGAAAGCCGGAGTAGCCACACTTATATCAGACAAATTAGACTTTAAAATGAACGATGTAATAAGAGATGAGGAAGGACATTATATAATAGTCTCAGGGACCATCCAGCAGGAAGAGCTAACAATTGTAAATATCTACGCACCGAATTCAGGGGCACCCAAATTTGTAAAACAACTAATTACAAACATTAGCAACCTCATCGATAAAAATGTCCTAATAGTAGGGGATCTCAACACTCCACTCTCAGCATTGGATAGATCAACAAAACAGAAAATCTCCGCAGAAACAATAGCCCTGAATGACACATTAGGACAGATGGGCCTCACAGACATCTTTAGGGTCCTTCATCCAGAAGCAAAGGAATTTACATTCTTCTCATCTGCACACGGTACATTTTCCAAGATAGACCACATTCTGGGGCACAGGGAAGCTCTGAATAAATATAAAAGAATTGAGATCATACCGTGTACAGTGTCAGACCACAATGCTTTGAAACTTGAAATCAACCACAGGAGAAAGCCTGGAAAATATCCAAGAACATGGCGGCTAAGAAATAACCTACTAAAAGATGACTGGGTCAACCAAGCCATCAGAGAAGAAATTAAAAAATACATGGAAACAAATGAAAATGAAAATACAACAATCCAAACGCTCTGGGATGCAGCAAAGGCAGTCCTGAGAGGGAAATATATTGCAATCCAGGCCCATCTCAAGAAACAAGAAAAATCAATAACACAAATTCTAACAGCACGCCTAAAGGAACTAGAAGCAGATCAACTAAAACAACCCAAGCCCAGCAGAAAGAGAGAAATAACAAAGATCAGAGCTCAAATTAACCATATGGAGACAGAAAAGGTAGTGGAACAGATCAATGAAACCAAAAGCTGGTTCTTTGAAAAAATAAACAAAATAGACAAACCTCTAGCCAGGCTTCTCAAAAAGAAAAGAGAGAGAACTCAAATAAATAAAATCGTGAATGAAAAGGGAGAAATTACAACCAATCCCTCAGAGATACAAGCAATCATCAGAGAATACTATGAAAAATTATATGCCACCAAACTTGGCAATCTGGAAGAAATGGACAGCTTCCTAAATAGCCACACGCTACCAAAACTCAAACGGGAAGAAATAGAAAATTTGAACAGACCCATAACTAGTGAAGAAATAGAATCAGTTATTAAAAACCTCCCAGCAAATAAAAGCCCTGGACCAGATGGCTTTCCTGCGGAATTTTACCAGACATTTAAAACAGAGTTAATTCCTATCCTCCTCAAGCTGTTCCAAAAAATTGAAACGGAAGGAAAACTCCCGGACTCATTCTATGAAGCCAGCATCACTTTGATTCCCAAACCAGATAGAGACCCAGCAAAGAAAGAAAATTACAGGCCAATATCCCTGATGAATATGGATGCAAAAATTCTCAACAAGATACTAGCAAATCGAATCCAACAGCATATAAAGAGAATTATCCACCATGATCAAGTAGGATTCATCCCTGGGTTGCAGGGCTGGTTCAATATTCGCAAATCAATCAACGTGATACATCACATCAACAAAAGAAAAGATAAGAACCATATGATCCTGTCAATAGATGCAGAAAAAGCATTTGACAAAATACAGCATCCTTTCTTAATAAAAACTCTCGAGAAAGTCGGGATAGAAGGAACATACTTAAACATCATAAAAGCCATATATGAAAAACCCACAGCTAATATCATCCTCAATGGGGAAAAATTGAAAGCCTTCCCCCTGAGATCAGGAACACGACAGGGGTGCCCACTCTCGCCACTGCTATTTAACATAGTGCTGGAAGTCTTAGCATCAGCAATCAGACAACAAAACAAAATAAAAGGCATCAAGATTGGCAAGGAGGAAGTCAAACTTTCACTTTTTGCAGATGACATGATACTTTACATGGAAAACCCGACAGAATCCACCAAAAGCCTACTAGAACTGATTCATGATTTCAGCAAAGTTGCAGGATACAAAATCAATGTACAGAAATCGGTGGCATTTCTATACACCAACAATGAAGCAGCAGAAAGAGAAATAAAGAAGCTAATCCCTTTCACAATTGCACCAAAAACCATAAAATACTTAGGAATAAACCTAACCAAAGATGTGAAAGACCTCTACACTGAAAACTATAAAAAACTTATGAAGGAAATTGAGGAAGACACAAGGAAATGGAAAAACATCCCATGCTCATGGATTGGAAGAATAAATATCGTCAAAATGGCAATACTACCCAAAGCAATCTACACATTCAATGCAATCCCAATCAAAATTGCACCAGCATTCTTCTCAAAGCTAGAGCAAACAATCCTAAAATTTGTATGGAACCACAAAAGACCTCGAATAGCCAAAATAATACTGAAGAATAAAACCAAGGCGGGAGGCATCACAATCCCAGACTTTAACCTCTACTACAAAGCGGTGGTCATCAAGACTGTATGGTATTGGCACAAAAACAGACGCATAGACCAATGGAATAGAATAGAAAACTCAGAAATGGACCCGCAAGTATATGGCCAACTAATCTTTGACAAAGCGGGAAAATGTATCCAATGGAAAAAAGACAGCCTTTTTAACAAATGGTGCTGGGAGAATTGGACAGCAACATGCAAAAGAATGAAACTAGACCACTTTCTTACACCACTCACAAAAATAAATTCTAAATGGATAAAAGATCTGAATGTGAGGCAGGAAACCGTCAAAATCCTAGAGGAGCAAACAGGAAAAAGCCTCTTTGACCTAAGACGCACCAATTTCTTACTCGACACGTCTCCAAAGGCAAGAGAATTAAAAGCAAAGATGAACTATTGGGACCTCATCAAGATAAAAAGCTTCTGCACGGCAAAAGAAACAACCAACAAAACGAATAGGCAACCAACGGAATGGGAAAAGATCATCGCAAATGACATATCGGATAAAGGACTAATATCTAAAATTTATAAAGAACTTACCAAACTCCAAACCCGAAAAACAAACAACCCAGTGAAGAAATGGGCGGAAGATATGAATAGACACTTCTCCAAAGGGGACATTCAGATGGCCAACAGACACATGAAACGATGCTCAATGTCACTCAGCATCAGGGAAATACAAATCAAAACTACACTGAGATACCACCTCACACCAGTCAGAGTGGCTAAAATGAACAAATCAGGAAACTATAGATGCTGGCGAGGATGTGGAGAAGTAGGCACCCTCCTACACTGTTGGTGGGAATGCAAACTGGTGCAGCCACTCTGGAAAACGGTGTGGAGGTTCCTCAAAAAAATGAAAATAGAGCTACCCTATGACCCAGCAATAGCCCTGCTAGGAATCTACCCAAGAGACACAGGAATGCTGATGCATAGGAGCACGTGTACCCCAATGTTCATAGCAGCACTTTCGACAATAGCCAAATCATGGAAAGAGACCAAGTGCCCATCAACTGACGAATGGATAAAGAAGTTATGGTACTTATATACAATGGACTACTACGTGGCAATGAGAAAAAATGAAATCTGGCCATGTGTAGCAAGATGGATGGAACTGGAGGGTATTATGTTAAGTGAAATAAGTCAGTCAGAAAAAGACAGATACCATATGTTTCCACGAATAGGTGGACTTTGTGAAACTAAGCAAAAACCAGGGGGAGGGGAAGAGGGGAAAGAAAAAAAAGACACAGAGAGGGAGGGAGATAAAACATAAGAGACTCTCAAAGACTAAGAAAAAACTGAGGGTAAGGGGGATGAGGGAGGGGGGAGAGGGGGTGATGGGCATTAAAAAGGGCACATGTTGGGATGAACACTGGGTGTTATATGTAAACCAATTTGAAAATAAACTATTATAACAAAAAAAAAAAAAAAAAAAAAAAAAAAAAAAAAAAAAAGAAGTGAGAAATTTGGACACAGATAGACACTGAGAGGAGAATGGCCCATGTGAAGACAGAAAAGACTGGGATAAAGCCATAAGAAAATAGAGGCAGATATTGGAGTAATGCGGTTGCAAACCAACACGTCTAAGGATTGATGGCAACCACCAGATGCTAGGAAAAAGGAAGCATTTTCCCCTTAAATGTTTCAGAGGAAGCATGGCCCTACTGACACCTTGATTTTGGAATTCTTGTTTCCAGAACTGTGAGAGAATAAACTTATGTTCTTTTAAGCCATCCAGTTTGTGAGACTTAGGTATAACAGCCCTAGAAAACTAATACAGAATTATGTATTCTATTATTGAAATATAGGTTATATATTCTAATAGGCTCTGGAAAAAGCTAAATGATTTGATCCATTTGTGAAGTAAACTGATGCAGTATCTTATTCAGATATAATCATAAATATTAAATATATAAGTATGTATATATAAATATTACTAAAACAAGACACTTTATTAACCACTAGTAATATAAGACTCAGACACAGTAAAGACATTTAAGGAACTTAAAATATTATTAAGAAAGGAAGACATATACCACCACTACCACCACCACCACCCAAAAAAGGTCCAATATAAAAGAACTTTCTATTTTGTGACACTGGTACAGATATGATGCCCTAATAATTTCTAGTGAAGAAGAGGTTGAAGAGGTTATATTTGATTGGAAATTCTTCAGGGAAGAGGCATGAGCTTAGGATAGTTTGGATTTGATAGCTTGATATACAAACTTAGAAGGAAAGACTTGAATAGGAAACTATGCAGACAGAGCCACAGAGGCAGAATGCACATGAGAGTGGATATTAAACACCCCTGCTCTCATCTATGCTAAAATTCCTCAGCAGTGACAAGTGCACTGGGCAAAGTTCTGACATTGAAATTGTATTTTTCCCCTCCTTTCTAATGAACTCAGCCTCTGAAGCAACAGGGAGGGGTTTCTACAAAGTGTATCCTCAGAACAGACAAGAGCAAAACAAAAGGAAAAAAAAAAAAAGAGGCAAGAAGTACAATTCTTCACCCTGAATATCTGTAAACCTATGAACTTTTGATTGCAAGAAACTCATACTTGAGACATAAAAGTGTATTTATTTTCCTTTCACTGCCGGAAGCCTTCGTTCAAATATGAAGGGTCAGAGCCTGTTGGAATTTGAGCCAAGAGTTGGTATTTTAAAGTAGGAAACTGAGGTTTAGACTGATTAGCATATGGGAAGTGAGATCACAAAGGAATGTGACTAGACCTTAGAAACAATTGTTCTTTGGGAAGTGCCCATCCCCTGTTATTTGGACTAACCCCAAAGAGGAGATGAAGTAAATGCCTGGATATGAGAAGCCTAATTGTTTGGCTTTCCACAGTATGATATAAAAGTGGTAAGCCTTATGGGAAAGCCTCTTGTCCAAAATGGCATCCAGGAGATTCTTAGTCCAGATGAATATGAGGTCAACCATACAAAAGTTATGAATTTCTAGATTAATGTGGGAAGATAACCAATGTTCCTGAGTACCCAACCCTGAAAAAAGATTCAGAATTATTGGGAGCATCTCTGTGCCAGAAAAAGAATTATAGTTGGGACCAATAGGAGGTAGATTGTAGAATTCTGACCATTAAAACCTACTATAAGGCCACGAACTAGGTCACTAAGGCCATGAAAATAGTGTGGGCCACATGGAGGTGAATTACCTTTTGATGCAGACCAGATAGCCAAAGAGTGGCATGAGAACTGGGTGTCTCCCTTCTAAGGGATCATATATAACTTCACCCTAGGATTTAGTTGACTCAGAGAATTTAAGGAAAATTATATCTGTGTATATTTGAGTGTACCTGGTGATCGTATGTATGGGAGGTAGAATTCTAAGAGACTGATTTTAAAACAGAAGTAATTTAATTACCATCAGTTGGTAGAGTTGAGCATTTTTGACATTCATAGAATGTCACAGTAATTGCAGTAACAAAGTTATATTTTACACATCTGATTTTGTGGACTGTTTTCACTATATAGTTGATATCTACTGAAAGAAATTGAGGCATGGGGGTACAATAAATAATTTGCTCAACATCCTTTATTTAGCCAAGGATGAGTGCTGATAGAGAGTCACATTTGTGAAATGCCATTTTTCTGCCAGATTTAGGCTAAATAATTTCATATTAATCTTTTATACTATTTTTAATTTTTTTTACTGAAGTATGGTTGACACACGATGTGATATTAGTTTCAGGCATAGTATATAGTGATTCAAGTCTATATATTATGCTATGCTCACAAGTATAGCTACCATCTGTCACCATATGATGCCATTCCAATACCACTGATAGTATTCCCTATGCTGTACCTTTTATTTCCATGAACTATTCATTCCATAACTATAAGCCTATGTATTCCATTCCCCTTCACCCATTTTGTCGACTCTTCATGCCCTTCCCTTCTGGCAACCATTAGTTCTCTGTATCGATGGGTCTGTTTCTGGTTTTTGTTTGGTTTTTTAGATCCTATATGTAAATTAATGGTATTTGTCTTTCTTGGACTTATTTCATTTACCGTAAAGCATAATATCTTCTGCATCTAGCCATGTTGTCACAAAAGGGAAGATCTCATTTTTTATGGCTGAGTAATATTCCTGTGTGCATGTATACACCACCTTTTCTTCATTCATCCATCAGTGGACTCATGGGTTGCTTAGATACCTTGGCTATTGTAAATAATGCTGCCATTAGCATAGAGGTACATATAACTTTTCGAAGTAGTGTTTTTATTTTCTTTGTGTAAAAACCCAGTAGTGGAATTACTGGATTGTATAGTATTTCTATTTTTAATTTGAAGAATTTCCATACTGTTATCCACAGTGACTGTACCAATTTCCATTCTCACCAATAGTGCACAAGTGTTCCCTTTTCTCCCCGTCTTTACCAATACTTGTTATTTCTTGTTTTTTGATTCTAGCCATTTTGACAAGTATGAGGTGATATCTCACTGTGGTTTTGATTTGCATTTCCCTGGTTATTAGTGACACTGAACATCTTTTAATGTGTCTATAAGCCATCCACAGGTTTTCTTTGGAAAAATGTCTATTAGGTTTTCTGCCCATTTTTGAATCAGATTTTTTTTGGGGGGGTAGGTACTGAGTTGTATAAGTTCTTTCTATATCTTGGATATTAACACTTTATTGGATTCATTTGCAAATAACCCTCTCCCTTCAGTAAGTTGCCTTTTTGTGTTATTGGTGGGTTTCCTTTGCTCTGCAAAAGCTTTTTAGAATAGTCCCAATAATTTATTTTTGCTTTTGTTTCCATTGCATCAGGAGATATACGTTGCTAAGTCTGATGTCCAAGAGCTTACTGCTTCTGTTTTCTTTTAGGATTTTTATGGTTTCAGGACTCACATTTAGGTCTTTAATCTATTTTCAGTTTACTTTTATATATGGTGTGAGAAAGTGGTCCACTTTATATATTCTCATCTCCTCTGTTATAAATTAATTGGCCATATAAGTGTGGGTTTATTTGTATGCTCTTTATCATGTTTCATTAATCTATGTGTCTATTTTTGTGCCAGTACCACACTGTTTTTATTACTATAGCTTTGTAGTTTATCTTGAAATCTGGGACTGTGATACCTCCAGGTTTTTTCTTCTTTCTCAAGATTCCTTTGGCCAGCCAAAAGGTTTTGATGATTCTGTCAAAGTCACTGTTGATTTTGAGTTAGACACAATAAGCATGCTTAATATTACAGTTATGTGATTGGCTCAAACTAAATCTATTAGTAATTACAAAGATGGCTAAAATATAACATTCCCTAAACGTTTCTCATCAACCATTTTGACTATAGACCCAGTTATGTGTCCATAGCATATTTAGAATTTTTTCCAAGTTCAATCAATGCTTGAGTAAAGTTCAAAATATTATAAAATACTGTAGGTTTTCCTTGGGAGAAAACTACCAGTTAGACTTATAGTTTATGTTTTTATTGCTTATAAAATAATGAAGCGATTGATATTTAGAAAATGGATTCGGGATTGGCTTTCTCAACGTTATATATAATACTTGTGATAAAATATGGATAGTTTTATATTTTACAGAATTATTTATATTGCAGATATCTATGCTTTTACTTTAAACTGCTTCTGTTTCTGCTTAGTACAAAATTCATATTTTACATTAAGAAAATTCTGAAATGACTTATGTGATTACTTATTTCTATTTAGGAATATAAAACATTGGGTGGTAATAATACAAAATAATTTTAAAAAGTACCCATAAGAGGAGGTAGGTCTAGCTTGCTCTGCTCAGCATAGCTGAAACATTGATTTGAATGCTCTTTTTGAAACTTTTTTGTACCTAATTTTTCAATTGTAATATATTTTGTCCAAGTTCTACATTAATGAATACATATGTGGAATACCTTATTCATATTTATATAGTCTTAGATCATATCTAATAGAATATATCTCAAGTTTTAAGCTCCCACAGTTACTTTTTAAAACATGCATTTTGTTGCTTGGGGTAAATATCTAACTTTGCTTTTAAGTATTAATGCTTAAATCAGTATGTTCAAAATCTGGGAGAAGAGTAATTTAATACACATACCTAATGTCTAGAAATGTACTCCTATTAAACTATGCCCTGTCTTTAAAAATTGTCTCATCTGTATTCATCAGGCTGGAATGAGGGGCCACAGCAGGCATAATTCAAGGGAGCAGAGTGAGTAAAATTTGAAAAAAAAAAAAAATAAGGTCAGTACTAGAGGAGTAATGTTTAAGGTCAGATCTGGAAGGTGAGTATAGGACAATCAATAATACATGCAGTAAGTGATAGGGAATTAGGTTGATCAGAAGTTTCAGGAGGTCAAAAGAAAAGTAAGAAAAAGCATCAAGCCATTCTGTTTTGAAGGGTCCATGTCAACTAGGTTATACTAAGTTTTCATATATGAAAAAGAATCTTCAAAAGGCTATATATAGTCTTAGATATTAGTAGGTGATGATGATTTTAAAATGTTCATGTTACTATTTTGGCTTTGTGGTTCATGCTTCTGTTTTCTCCAATTAAAAACTTTAATCCCGCCTTTTCCTTTGCAAAATTGTCTAGAATGACAAAAGAAGACTATAACATGGAAGTGGGAGCATTTAGTGTGTTTCATATAGGCAAGTAGTAGTGTGTTGACCTGATTATTCTGTGCCATCTATTTGAACTGAGTCAGAAAGTAACTTTATGGCTGCTAATTAGTTTGTTTCATTTGGGCAGAGCAGAATCTTCTAAGATGTTCAATTATAAGATTCCCAAGAATTAGATTACTGGAGACAATTAGAAAACATGCTCTGAAATGCTGAGCCCAATTCAGATTACACAAAATAAGTAATGACACCGAAGCAATGTATTTTTTGTTAAAATTTTCATTTTCATTTTTCATTCCTTCTTTATTCAGTAAACCCACTGCTATTTTTAGTAGACCACAGTGTGTCACTAATTACACACTTTGGGCTATTCATAGTATGTTTAATGCCCAAGTATTTCATGTAAACACAGCTAGAAAATTTAATAGGTCTATTTTAAAATGAAAACTAGATTTTTTTAAAAAAAATGTTTATTTATTTTGAGAGAGAGTATACATCCCAAGCTGGCCCCATGCTGTCAGTGCAGATCCTGACACAGGGCTCCATCCACAACTGTGAATGAGATCACAACTTGAGATGAAATCAAGAGTTGGACACTCTACCAACTGAGTTACTCAGGTGCCACTAGATTTTTTAATTGAAGATATAATTCTAATTTATATGACTAGCCAATGCTTTGTGATTATTTACCCATTTAATAGAAGTAAATATTTGGTTAATATATATTCATACTCCCATAAAATGTAATTTATATCCTTTCAAAGAATGCTCACTACTGGTATTTACAATAAAGTTTATTTCTTCAGCAAACAGTAAATAATGAGATGTAAGCATATAGCAACCCAGAAAGATAGTTTTCATTACTTTTTAATACACAAGAAGATATTTTTCTCAGTACCCAAACTACTCCTTGTATCATATTGGTGCTTTCAGGTCTCAAATGCAATGTGGTAAAATTTATTGTTTAGTACATCCATTTGTTTCATTATTCATTGTTTATTGAGCAGCAGTAAGCATCAGAGAAATTACAACATATTGATGCTACAAAAACAAATAACAGAAGACTTTTGGTTCCCAGGAGCTTATAGTATAGTGGAGTGGGTTATCATGATAATTGTGTCAACAGCTACTACAGAGTGTTAAATATTTTACAGGTATTAACTTGTTTATTTCTTATAACAATTCAAACCAGTGACCCTCTTAAATGTGATTTTCCTATTACAGAGGGGGGAAAAGTGAGTCACAGAAACAAAGTAATTAGCTTTAAGGCCCACACCGAATCAATATCCAAGCCAATATTTGAAACCAGGTGGACTAGCTCCAATGTCTGGGCTTTAACCCACTACACAAGAACAATGCATAGGATGCTGTTGGAGCATAGAGAAAATCCTCATCAATCAGGTGCAAGAAAATATTTACAATAGAGCTTTATTTTTGATGAAGGAATAGGAAGAACTCCCCTAATAGTAGGGACTGTCTGTGTGATAGTGTAAGGAATAAAGTCTCTGTGTTCATGTGGAGAAAAAAGAAAACAAATAGAGCTAGGATTTTAAGGCAAACATAGGGACACAATGGATCTTGAATAATAATCTGAGAAATTTGAACTTTATTCTGGAAGCTAGGGGTAAGGATTAAAATATTTTAAAGGCAGTAAGCAAAGCAGCAATATGATAATAATTGCCTTTTAGAAAGTTCATCCTGGTAAACATGAGGAAGATGAAGGGGCCAATTGAAGTAAACCATGAAAAAGTTGGTGAAAACCCAAGCATAAGTATCGACAGTAGAAGAAAAAGGAGACAAAGATATGTATTTTGAGTATTTTAAATGGCTGTCATTTAATCATTTCTTGTGTGCTAGGCATTTTATTTGCCACTTTATATATGTGTAATCTCTCTAATTCCTAAGCAGTGGTTCTATGAGGCAGATTTTATTAGTGACGTTTTATATTGAGATAATAAGGGCTTAGAGAGTTTAAGTAGCTTACTCAAGGTTTATAGCTAGTAAGTGATAGATTTGGGATTCAAATCCATGGCTTACATTCGTTCTAGTCTATGATGCTGGTACCATCAATCTTCAAGGACGAAACCGCAGATTCAAACCAAAGTGGTAGTAAAGTGGTAAATTAGAAGTGTAAATCTAAAATAACATTCATGTTTCTAGTATTTCTGTGAATTTGGACATCATTTCACCAAAATCTGAAAAAAAGGAAATTCTAATGTAGTTTTCTCAAAAGATATGTGTTTAATAGTTGCATTCATTTACTATCTCTTACTCCTCAAACTCTGACTTGGCAGCAGGCACATCATCTGATAGAAGATCAGCAATACTGTCTCTAAATCCAAAGAATGTTTTTAATTCTTTTACTAGCCTGCTTCTCAGTAACATCTATCTCTATTTTCCAACTTGCATTGAAACAGTCTCACAATTTGTATTTCTTACGACAATGAGTTTTGATTTTCTTCTTATCTCACTGTATCTTTGTCAAGCTCATCGCTGTGGGCCATTAAATAAAGGAGAGGGTTAAGCTTAGTGTTAGTATCTCTTCTAATCTCTTATGTTTTCTTTCACTTCTATGACTTCAATTATTAATACATATTCAGAGATAGTATGCACTTTCTTGGGTCCCTTTTTTGATATACCTTCCTGGCAATCCTAAAGTACTCAAGTATAAGAATCAATCAAATAAACAATCATGATATTTCCCTCAATTATGTTTTTCCCCCACTTTCCTAATCTCTATAAATAGCACTACAATGCATTTATTTTTATAAGCAAATAATTTAGCTGTCATCTTGGATACAGCAATTCCTCCTCACCTTTCGTATCTAAAGAATCACCAAGTCCTGTCAATTGCATTTCTTAGGTATTTCTTAGATCTTTTATTTTTCATATTCATGGAAGCACACAATATTCCCTGGTGTCCTTGCTGCTATCATGAGGTTCTTAATAGCCTACAAACAACTCTCCCCATCTTTCTCTAAGTTTTCCTTTAATACTTTCTCCATAAAATATTGGAAGGTAATCTGTTAAAGTACATGTCTGGTCACATTCCTCTTAAGATAAAGGCTAGAATTCTCACTATGGCCCTCAGGACCATACATCATGTAACCTCTAGTTCCTGTTCTCACTTCATGTTGTACCCATCTTCCTCTACTTTCTCTCATCCAATCTCACTATCAACCAATATTGTCATACTCACTATTTGCATATATTGTTCCTTTGGAGCACTTTTTCCCCCCTCTTAACTATCATTATGAAGTTCACATAGTACTTCCTTTAGAAATTTTTCTCTACCCTCTTTCTGTCAAAACCCTCTACTAAGGACCTTAGAGTTCTTTATCATTTGCAATTTTAGTTGTCCAACTGCAAATTAATATAAAATGTCAGTGGATTACATGTACAGATCATTGTATTGAGCATAATATTTTTTAAAGCTAAGTAACCTGTTGATTTTCTAGAAAGTCTGTCTGCTCTTTTAGGATGGAATTTTGCACCGAATTTACCAGCACACAGTTGTGTGTGGGGTAGTTTGCATGTATAATTATGTGTGCATATTTATGCTTAATGCACTCAGATTTTGTTATATCATCTTATGGGTCAAATCAGTGGCAGAAAAAATATGAGAAAGACATTTTCTCTCATATTTAGGGAAGGCTGTGTTTGTGTATTACAGATTTGGGAAATACCAAATTGGGCAACTGAGGAGGAAAAAGACACGAAGAAAAATGAGGTGGTTGACATACAAAAAAGACAATAATCCCAATCCCAGTCAATTTGAAATTAAATATTGTAAGCCTGTTGGACTAGAGATATGATTTACTACAATTATATTTAGGCTTGATTTAGTGGAGGGAGCCCTTCCTAAGTAGTGATTCTTTGATGCCCTGCCTTGTGACTTTGAAGTGCCTAGCTATCTTCATAGAAATGGTCTAGACTTCATTTTTCCTATTTATTAATTTAAATTTTCTCCTCTGATTTTTATAAGATGCTTTTCCTTGGCTTGCCAAAAATTTTAGAAACAATAAACACAACTAGACCTCTTTCAGAAAACTCAGCCAGAAATCAAATAAATTCTTTTTAGCTGAGAACGTTTTTTTAGGAGTGTAAAAGAGGGTATAAGACAAGTATGTTGAACTTTCAACACCACATAGAAACAGATAAAAATAATGCAGATAAATTTTCATTCAAACTTCAACTCAGTTTTTATAATTCATGTTATCTAAATGGCATGGATAATTTTCAGAGAAAACTTTGTTTGCTTCCCAATGAAAATACAATACAGGTCATACTCAGATGACAACAATGGACTCAAGCCTCCTATCAGATAAGCACATTTGAATTGTAATCAAACTCTAACAGCTTTAACTTTGCAAGACTACTGAATGCTACGCCAACTGAGTTTGCTTTGAACTATGGAAAATACAACTTGGATTAGGAGGGAACATGCGAGGAAACACTAAAGTGAAGCATCAGAATACATTTTGCTGGAGGTATCTGCTTACTTTTTGAAAATAACGTTGTATACTTATAAAAACATAGATGTGTTATGAAATAAAATGACAGTCCACATGCATTTTAAGAGCATACATCAATTTAAATAAGTTTGACACTTGTGGTAGGACCTGAGTTTACCTTCCCACTCTCCTTTGATGTCTTAGTGTTTTGTTTCACTTTCCTTTGATGTCTCAGTGTTTTGATGGAAGAGTTTAAGAAACCATAAATAGGCAATCTCCCAGGTCTCTTTAAAGTTTAGTTACATAATTTGTTTAAATACTTTTAACACAACATAAAATGTACATATGGCCGTGGTAATTCACAAACAATTCATGACTCCTCCCTAATACAGTCAACTGAATGGTATTCTGATTGAAGAGGGATATGGCACAGGGAAAGAACATGGATTGAGAGCAGAGAGATCTGGCTCCAAATCTTCATTCCATTACTTAACATCTTGGATACTTATTTAACTTTCAGGTCTCTTTCTTTGTCCATTAAATGGGGATGGAAATACTCTTTTTAATATATTGATCAAAGAGACAAAATATTGTAAAGGAAATGGCTGTTGCTACACATAAGGTAGCCATCACCCTAAATATGTGTTCTCCCTTTACTGAGTGAATTGAAATTGATAATAATTGACTGTGCCTTATTTATCTAGGTGTCCTTAAGATATGAAATATTTACAAATTGTGTTCAGCACAGTCTTTGAGTTAGTTTCTGAGTACACCATTTGTTTTATCCCACCTTGAAGATTTTTTTGAATGATAAATATATACCTTTGATTTGACATGATTTTCATGAAAAGAAAAGTTATGCCTTATTTTTGTGTCCTTTCACTTAGTTCTGTTATGAGCACCTTGGGTACTTGATCAATAATTGTTGAATATCTCATTTAAACAGTCCCATATCCACTTTTCCCATATGGGTTAATGAGGGTTTTATTACAAATAAATCATTAATCCAAATGGGAAAACTAAATTAAGAGCTGTTTGAAGAGAGATTTAACAAGTATTCATTGCATAAACCAGATTGACCAAAACAGGATGCTAGTGGCAAGGGCAATAAATATCAATACAACTAATATGTTAATACAATTATAATTAATTATAATAAAATTAAAATAACTAAGGCATAACTTATTCCTCATTCTTATTTTATTCAAAATCAAATCCCAATTCAAGCTGTAACTTTTTTCTCACCTCCTTTTTATTTGCTCCCCCCTTCCTCCAGTTGCTTACTGCCCAAGAATAACAATTTTGTAATTATTTTTAATTTATTTTACCTCAGTACTCTTTTCTCATTATACTCTTTTGCATTTTACTCACATATCAGTCTTTCGGTGCCTTCTGGAGCAAGACTTTCTCTTAGTTCCTATTTTACTCATCATTCCTGGGTCTCTGGATATATGTCTGCTGTACGGAGTCAAAATTTCCTGTGACTATTTTAAGATAGATGAGGGTTTTACAAAGAGCCAGTTAACCCATAGAAAGCTTCATGTTATTTATATTCTTCAACAAATTTGTGTGAAGAAGAAAATATGTTGACTTTTTTCATATTGCTCTTTTTCATTGGTTCTGAAAAGGGGTATTTGTTATCTCCAACATTTGGTGCATTCACTATAGCATTTGCAAAGGAGAAGAAATAAAATTTGGAGACCAGATAATGCTGAGAGATAAATTCTTTGTTTAGAACTACAGAAGGTAAATATACAAAAATGAGTGTATTCGGATATATTGTTTTGTATTTACTCTTCTTTTCTATTTACTAATTGAGAGTTTGTTATAAAAGGGTTTTTTTTTTTTTTTTTTTTTTTTTTAGGGATAAAGGAAATACATAGGATGAAGCCTGGACCATGAGCACAAGAGCTTCTGTCCCTGTAGAACTTGGGGATGCCACCCTCCTGGCACATGGACATGCTTTTTTGTTTTGTGGTAAGATGCACTTAACATAAGATTTGCCATCTTAACCCTTTTAAAGTACATGGTTCAGTGTGTTAAATATATTTTCATTGTACAATCATTACCATCATTCATCTTGTAAAACTGAAACACTGTACTCGTTAAGCAATAACTTTCCACTTTTCCTTCCTTTCCCCTAGACCCTGACAACTACCATTGTGCTTTGCCTTTATAATTTTGACAACTCTAATTACCTCATATAAGTAGAATAATAGAATATTAGTCTTTTCTTGAATGACTTAATTCATTTAGCGTAGTATTCACAAGGTTCATCCATGTTGTAACATACTTCAAAATTTGCTTTTAAGGCTAAATAATATTCTATTGTAAGTATATACCACATTTTGCTTATCCAATTATCTGTGAATGGAAACTCAGAATACTTCCATGTTTTAGCAATTATGAATAATACTGCTGTGAACATGACTGTGCAATATCTCTTTATGACCCTACTCTCAATTCTTTTGGGAATACACACAGAAATGGAATTGATAGATTGTATAATTCTATTATTAATATTTTTAAGTAACTACCATATGGTTTTCCACAGTAGCTATACTATTTTTCATTTCCATCCACAGTGCACAAGGGTTCCAATTCTCCCACATCTTCACTACTTCCTTTTTTTTGTTTTTAATGTTTTTCATAGTAGTTATCCTAATAGGTGTGAGGTGGTAACTCATTGTACTTTGTTTTTAAATGCTTTTATGGTTTTACTGAGAAATAATTCATATACATTACTATGTAGGTTGAAGGCATAGAGCATAATGGTTTGATTTATAGATGTTGTGAAACAATTACCACAATAGGTTTAGTTAATATCTAACATCTGATGTAGATACAGATTTTTTAAAAAGGTAGTTTAGATTTGCGTATCTCTAATGATTAGTGATGCTGAGCATCTTTCGTAGGCTTATTGGAAATTTGTACATCTTCTTTAGAAGATTGTCTGTTCAAGTTCTTTGCCCATTTTTGAAGTGACTTTTGTTGCAGTTTTAGGAGATCTCTATATTACATATCTACATATAAATCTTTTATCATATATAGGAGTTGCAAATATTTTCTCTTATTCTGTGGGTTGCTTTTTACTCTTGCATGTTTTTTACACACATTTACTTTTTTTTCATGAAGTCCAATTTGTTTTATATTCAAGAAATCATTGACAAATACAATATTGTAAAAAATTTTTCCTAGTTTTCTTCTAAGAGATGTATAGTTTTTGGTCTTAAATTCAGGTCCTTGAACCTTTTTTTAGTTAAATTTTATAGACAGTATTAGGTAAGGGTTCAATGTTATTCTTTTGCCTCAATAAAGACAGTCTTCTCCCCACTGAATGATTGAGGACCCTTGTTAAAATTTATTTGACTGTATATGTGAAGGTTAACTTCCAGTCTCTCTTCTATTCCAATGCTCTATATGCCTTTCTTTAAGCCAATACCAAACAGTTTTGATTACCATACTATTGTACTAGGTTTTGAATTCAGGAATTGTGAGTCTTCTGGTTTTGTTCTTTTTTATCAAGATTATTTTGGCAATTTGAGATCCCTTAAGATTTCTTATGAATTTTGAGATGGGTTTTTCTATATCTGCAAAATAATGTCTTGGGATTTTGATAAAAAATATTAAGTCTCCTAACCCAATAACATGGACTGTGTTTTGATTTTTCACATCTTTGAGTAAATTTATTCCTAAATATTTCATTCTTTTTGATGACATTGTTTTTGTAATTTCCTTTTCAGATTGTTCATTGTTTGTGTCTAGAAATGTAACTGATTTTTGCATTTTGACTTTGTATCCTGCTATTTTCAGAATTAATTTATTCTACAGGTTTGGTTTTTTTTTTTTAATCTTTGGGGTTTTCTACATATGAGATCATATAACTTGCAGTTTACCTTTTCCTTCATTGCCCAGGCTAGGATTACCAGTACTATGTTAAATAGAAGTGGTAAAAGTAGGCATCTCACTTTGTTCCCAAACTTAATGGTGAAAGGAAAGTGTTTCCTTTAAGTATGGTGTTGACTGTAAATTTTACATAGGATTTTTGTTATATTGAGGTTGTCTCCTTCTGTTCCTAGTTTATTGGGGGTTTTGTCATGAAACGTGTTGGTTTGTCATTTTTAAGCAGCAAGTGAGATTTTTTTTTCATTCTGTTGATGTGGCATTGGTTCATTTTCATATGTTGAAGTATACTTGTATTCCAGGAATAAATTTCATTTGGTCATGGTGTTTAATCCTTTTAATATGCTGTAGAATTCTGCTTGTCAGTATTTTTGTGTCAATGCTTATAAAGGATATGTGTCTGTAGTGTTTTTTTTTTTTTTCTTGTATATTTGTCTGGATTTTGCATCAAGGTAATTTTGATCTTATAGAATGTGTTCGCTTTTGTTTTCTGGAAAAGTTTGAGAAGGATTGGTATTATTAGTTCATCTTAAGATGTTTGGTAGAATTCACTAGTGAAGGTATCAGGTCCAGGGCTTTTCTTTGTTGGGAGACTTTTAATTATGGATTCAGTGTCTTTTCTAGTTATAAGTCTATTCAGATATTCTATTTATGATATAATCTTAGAAGGATTCGTGTTTTGTTCCATAATATTCATAATACTGTCATAATCCCTTTTATTTTTGTATTATGGTTTTGATAATTTAAGTCTTTGTTTTATCTAGCAAAAGGGTTGTCAAAGAAAAAAACTTTTGGTTTCACTGATTTTCTGCCTACATTCTATTTCATTTATTTCTGCTCTACTCTTTATTTCCTTCCTTCTGCTACTTATCAAGTCATCTTTTGCTGTTAGGATGTTGTGTTTTTGTAAGTAATTTCCCTTGTGATAATTTAATTAATCCATTGATTTTTTAATGTATTATTTTCCACCATATTATGAATTTTCTAGTTTCCTTTTTTTTATTTCTACCTTCATCCCTTTGTGGTCAGAGAAGACACTTTTAATCACATATATATCTTTTTAAATCTACCATGACAATCTGTGGCTTAATGTAAGGTCTATCCTGGAAAAGGTGTATTCTGTGTTGGATTTTTCTCTATATATGTTACATCTATTTGATTTATTGTGTTTTTTAAGTCCTCTCTTGCCTTATTTATCTTCTGGTTGTTCTATTCATGATTTTGAGGGAGGTATTAAAGTGTCCGACTAGTAGTGTAGAAATGTCTTTTTCTCCCTTCAATTCTGTCACTTTAATTTTGTTTACTTATTTTGAGACAGAGTGATCCACACATGATCTGAAGTGATCTCGAGGCTCCAAGCTGTCAGTGCAGAGCCCAATGCAGGGCTCAAACTCACAAGTAGGAGATCATGTCCTGAGCCAAAGTTGGATGCTTAACTGACTGAGCCACTCAGGGGCCCCTGTTTCATACACTTCAATGATCTGTTATTAGGTACATAAATGTTTATAAATGTTATATCTTCTTGTTGCAGTAGAACTTTAATATACAATAGCTTTCTTTATATCTTGAAAAGAGATTTTGTCTGGGGGTGTCTGGGTCGCTCACTTGGTTGAGTTGGACTTTTGGTCTTGGCTCAAGTCAGGATTTCACAGTTTGTGTGCTTGAGTCCTACCTCACTCTCTGCTGACAGCATGGATCCTGCTTGGGATTCTTTCTCTCCCTCTCTGCCCGCTCCTGCTAGTGCTCTCTGTTGCAAAATAAATAAAACTTAAGTCTATTTTGTCTGATAGTAAAAAGGAAATAAATGGAGTAGGGATTGTTAAACTACTATTTTATGAATATCTCTTTTCATCCTTTCACTTTTAACCTATTTGTGTCTTATGATCTAACAATATGCTATCTGCTTGAGATCTAGTTTTTTTGTAATCCATTCTGCCAGTCTCTGTCTTCAGATTGGAGAGTTTCATCCATCAACATTTAAAGTAATTACTGGTAAAAAAAAGGACTACATCTGTCATTATGCAATTTGGTTTCTATACACCTTGCTACATTTCTCTTCCTAATTTCCTGCATTACTGTCTTTTGTTATGTTCGATCGTTTTGTAGTAAAATGTTTTAATTCCTCTCTCATTTCCTTTGTGTGTATTTTTTATAGCTATTTTCCTTTGTGGTTACCTTGGAGATTATATTTAACAGCCTACAGTTGTTCTAATTTGAATTTATATTAGCTTACTTCCGTAATATATAAACACTACTCTTTTACAGCTTTGTTTTCACTCCTGGTTGTTAATGTCACAAAATTATATCTTTATATATTGTGTGCCCCAAAACAAACTAATATTTCTTTTAAATGCATTAGTCTCATAAATTATGTAAACATTAAGATTTAGAGTTACTAGCTTTTACATGAATAATTTTATGTTTAAATGTATTAACCTCAAATCATGTAGAAAACAAAAAACAGTTACAAGGCATTGTTATAATACTAGCATTTATAATTTTCCATGTAGTTATTGAAATCTTTATTTCTCATACATCGTAAAGTTTTGACTAGTATCCTTTTATTTTACTCTTTAGGATTCCTTTGAATGTTTCTGGAAGGGCAGGTCTAGTCGTCACAGAATTACCCAGCTCTTGTTTATCTGGGAATGTCTTCATTCTGCCCTCCTTCATAATAGACGGTTTTGCTGGATATAAGATTCTCAGTTGATATTTTTTTTTCTTTTAGCACTTTGAATATGTTGGCCCATTGTCTTCTGGATTCTATAGATTTGAGGAGAAATCTTTTTATCTTACTGTGATAATTTTCTTTGCCTTTTGAGAGTTTGATTATGTGTCTCAGTGTGGGTCTCCTTGAGTCCATCTTATGGAAGTCCTTTGAGCTTCTTGGATGATTATATTCATGTCTTTAATCACATTTGAGGAGTTTCTAGCTGGTATATCTTTAAATGTTCTCTCTGCCCTGTCAGGACTCTTATGATGCATAGATAGTATATTAATCTCTTTTCTCTTTCCTAGTTCTTGGTTGTCTCTCAAACCTTTGTAATTGTCCCAGGAGAGTATTTTTATTGGCTTCCTGTAGATGAGGGTATGCTATGACCTGCCAGGGTGCTAAAAGGGAGGATTTTAGTTAGTACCAACATTTAGGTTGTTTAGAAGTCAGACCTTCAAACAGCATCTCCTGATACCAACCAAACAAGTGTCCATAAGAAAGGAGAATTACAGACCAATATCCCTGATGAAAACAGATGCAACATGATTTATTCCAGAAACGCAAGGATGTTTCAACATCTACAAATCAATCGACACGATACACCATAGTAACAAAGCATAGAATAAGAAAATATATGATCATCTCAATAGGTACAAAAAAAGCATTTGATAACATTTAACATTTAACATCTATTAATGATACAAACTCATGAAGAGGAATATACCTCAAGATAATAAATGCCATATGTGACAAGCCCACAGCATCTTATTCAGTGGTGAAAAGCTGAAAATGTTTCCTTTAAGATTAAGAACAAACCAAAAATGCCCACTCTTGACTCTTTTATTCAACACAAGCAAGCAAAAGAAATAAAAGCATCCAAATCATAAAGAATTGTCACTATTTGCAAATGACATGAAATTGTATACAGAAAATCCTGAAAACTCTATTAAAAAAATAGTACTGGAAGTAAAAAGAATTCATTAAAATGGCAGGATACAAAATCAGTATAAAAATTTGTTGTATTTCTATTTACTAATAACTATCAAAAAATTGTAATCCCTTTTGCAACTGCACAAAAATAATACCTAGGAATAAATTTAACAAAAGAAGTGGAATGTCTGTACGCTGAAAACTATAAGATATTAAGATAAAAAAAAATTGAAGACACAAATGGGAAGATATTGGAGTTCTTGGGTTGGAGGAATTAATATTGTTAAAAATAATCTAAAGAGTCCAAATACTCTCTGTCAAAATTACAAAGTAGCATTTTTCACATAAATAGAGCAATCTTAAAATGTGTATAGAACTGCAAAAACAATGAAGAGCTAAAAGCAATCTTGAGAAAGAAGAACACAAGTAGAAGCATCATTACTGTATTATGAAGTTATAGCTATTAAAACAGCATGGTATTAGCACAAAACCTGACACATAGGTCAATTAAACAGAATAGAAAGACTAGAAATAAACCAACATTTATATGGTCAATTTATGACAAAAACAAAGAATATAAAATGGAAAAGGAGAGTCTATTCAATAAATAGTGTTGGGAAGCTGAATAGCTACATGCAAAAGAGTGAAACTGTACTATTATCTTACACAGAAAGTAATTCAAATGGATTAAAGACTTGAATGTAGGACCTGAAACCACAGAACTCCTAAAAGAAAACATAGGCAGTAAAATTTCCTAGATGGGTCTTAGTGATGAATTTTTGGATTTGACACCTTAAAAACAAAGGAAGCAAATGCAAAAATCAACAAATGAGACTACATCAGTTTAAAAAGCTTTTGCACAGCAAATGAAAACATCCATAAAGTGAAAACGCAACCAATGGAATGGGAGAAAATATTTGTAAAAGAACTCATAGTTTAATAGTAAAAATCTAGCAATCTAGTTTTAAAAATGGGATCTGAATAGACATTTTTCCAAAGACATACAAATGTCTAACAAGTACATGAACATATGTTAAATGTCACCAATCATTAGGGAAATGCAAATCAAAACTACAGTGAGATATCACCAGTCTGAATGGCTAATATCAAGAGGTAAGAAATAACAAGTGTTGGCAAGGATGCAGAGAAAAAGAAACACTTATAGATATAGATTGTCAGTGGGAATGTAAATTGTTACAGCCCCAGTGGAAACAGTGTGAAGTTCCACAAAAAATTTTAAAAAATAGAACTACCCTATGATCCAGGAATTCTACTTCTTAGTGTTTTCGTTTTCTTCGGATAAATACTAACTCAGAAAGATCTATGCAGAGACATGTTCATTGCAGTATTCATATGGAAGCAATCTAAATATCCACCGGTGGATGAATGGCTAAAGAAAACATATATATATATGTGTACACACATAGGCACAGTCATATACAAAATGGACTATATTTAGCCAAATCTTGCCATTTGTGACAAGGATGGACCTTGAGGACATTATACTAAGTAAAATAATTCAAAGAAAGCCCTCCACTCATATGTGGAATCTTAACAACAAACAGCTTATAGGTACAGAAAATGGAATTGTGGGATTGGAGGATGTAGAAGCCAGAGTATAAACTTCCAGCTATAAAATAAATGTTGTGGCACGCTGTGTAGTTAATATTAACTGCTGCATACCCGAGAGTTCTCATCACAAGAAAAAACAACTATGGTGGTAATGGATGTTAACTGGACTTAGTGTGATCACTTGCAAAATGTACAAATACAAACCATTATGTTGTACACCTAAAATTAACATGTTTTATGTCAATTATATCTCATTAAAATATAAAACTGATTATTTTTAAATTGGTGTTTTTCCATGGATGGGTTTTTGTATTGGTATTTAACCAGGACCCTGTTTCAATGTAGGGGATGGTTTTATTTATGGCAATATTTGACATTCTACAACAAAATCCCAAATATACTTTCAATCATTGTAACAATAAAAAAACCCTCCTACATTTTCAGTCACCTGTCTAGTTTTTGTTCTACTCCTTTTCATTAAAGAAGATAGTTACAAGGATAATAAGCAACAAAAAATCTTCTGTTCTGAAAAAAGAATTTATTTTGGAAGAATTGAGGAATATAGGAAAAAAGAGATGAACTTCATAGGAAACTGCATATTTTAAAGCCAATGAATCCTTTTTTAAAAAAAATAACAAAAGGTACATGTCTTAAAATATATATATACTTTGGGGCACCTCTGACTTTGGCTTAGGTCATGATCTCATAGTTCATGAGTTCGAGCCCCAGATTGGGCTCTCTACTGACAGTGCAGAGCCTGCTTTGGATCCTCTGTCCTCCTCTTTCTCTGCTTCTCCCCAACTCATGCTCTCTCTCAAAAATAAATAAAACATTAAACACACACACACATACATGTACTTAGATGTAATTTCTTTAAAAAAAAAAAAAAAAGAATCCTGGAAGGAACTAGGTTTTAATGATTACAGGGTTAGAAAAGTCACAGGTAACTCAAAAAGATCCAACAGAAAATGGAGAGATCCCATGGGAAGCCTGAAATAAATAAACCAGAGAACGAAGTTAAAAAAAAAAAAAAAGTCATTTACTCTGTTAAGTCACACATAGAAGATAAACAAGAAAGCCAATTGGGAAACCACTGTTTAAAGATCAAGACTATAGAATAAGGTTACATACAATTCGGACAGCCTAAGTACTGAAATGATTATTGAGTAAATTTCAAGGTGAGTCAGTTATTAAAATGCAGATATTGCTTGTGCCCTGGGGAAACTACTTAAGAAATTTATGGATTAGGAATCTAAAAGAAGTTAAAGGAATATGATGTAAAACTAAAGGGAAACAGGCAAGGCCACAATTGGTAGAAACAAACCGCAGGCTAGATATTAGAATGAGGGAATTTCCTCTAGATGGAATAACCCTACTGAGGAGAGGTAAGATCTTTTGAAGATTAAGTGGTAATTCAGCTGGCCAAGCCAGCTATAAGTATGACAAATGCGTAGGAAATAAAACAAAGAAGCTGTAAGTGAGATGATAAAAGAACACTTAAATACTGAAATGGCCTGCCATCCAGTCTATTGGTAAAGGTAGTGATTTTTGTTGTTATTTGTATTTCTGATCTGTTTATTCAGAGCAGATGGCATTTATCATTGAACTTTAAGCACATATCTACAAAGTAAAGATAACTTAAATCTGAGCTGTCAATCTTCTAACTTTGCCCAAAATGAATGCTCTCAGCTAATACACAACTCAAATATTTTAAATCCTTTACTTTTGCCAATTCTATATGGTTGAATTTGGAGATATATACCGGAATGCTAAGAGTACTATCATGTTTAAGTTTCTAAATAGAAAGGAGAATATAAATAAAACGAACCCAGAAGGCAAACATTCTTTCCAAGGAGGAGAAACAGGTAGAATAAATCTCAACCAATTCAGGGCCTTGGGAAACAGAAGATAGCCATGAATGATTGAATGGGTCAGAACACTGTTGAGAGGGAATAAATGACTGGGATTATTCACATTATAAAGCTGTGCATGTTGCCAATAGAATTATCTGCTATAAATGCAAATTATTTTCAGGAGAAGTCAGAGGCTTTAGAACTAGTTAAGACTCTAATTGTATAACAGATAAAACTGATTCAAGAGAGAGCAGACCAGGCCTATGGTTTTGGTACTTTGCTTGGTACAAGAGTATCTATCTCATATCCATGGGCTGGGGAACAAGTAGAGTCCATGGGACTTCACTCTTGATACTGACGTTTTATTGTCTATGGTTAGAAGCATCCTTCCTTTCTAAGACTGAAAAATCTGAGAGGTGGTGAATTGTGGGGCTACCAGTTCAAAGAAGCCAATTTAAATCTGAATAGGGAGTAAGTAGGTTTGTGAGATCCCGTTAACCTAATAAAATGCTAGGAGTCTGAATTAAGAATTATCAAAGATTTGAGCAACAGACAAATTGATAGAAGTTGGATCATGTCCTACCCATCTCTTGTACTTCCACAATTATTAAATATCTGAGAAGGTAGGAGAGATTTCAGATGAATATTTTAGGTAGTTCTGTATCCCCATCGTGGATAATTCAGATTATTTCTGTATGACTATAAATCTAGGCATGTTTTACTTTTAGAAGGATCCCTTTGGAAAACAGATCATACAATTATCACACAAGTATAGAGGCTGTAAAGCAAATCTCAGACTCAATCGATCCCATAGTAGCCAGAGAGTTTTTATACAGGAAGTTCACAGAAATGGTAAATTTTTATAAATGGGAAAAGTATTCAGATTTAGAAAATAAGTTTGGTGTGTGCCCCTGAAAGAGATATGGCAGTACAAAATTGCATTTCAGGGCAAGTTATACAGTGATATAGTTCTTATTCTCCACATTTTCTTATGTATGTCAGGAAATTTCAATAGGTGTAGGAGAAGACCATCAAGTATAAAATTATTAATGTCCACATCAAAGGATAACAATACAAAATAACTATATTAAGAACTTAAAAGATGGTTCTTTGGAAGTAAATGGGAAAGAGGCAAGTAATGGCAGAGAATTAACTATCCCAGAGGAAAGGGATGCCGGGTGTCTTAGGCATTGGAGCCTCGACTTCAGCTCAGGTCATTATCTCTCAGATCCTTAGTTTGAGCATGGAGCTTGCTGCTGTCAGCATGGAGTCACTTCAGATCCTCTGTCTCCCCCTCAAAAATTAAACATTAAAACAAACAAACACTATCACTAAACAGACAAAATGGAAGAAAAAAAGATAAATCAGGACACAGCCAAGTTAATTAGGTCACTGCTTAGGCCAGCAGTCAAATATCTATCACTGTTTCTGTTTTTGCTAGATTCTTCCAGGGCTTTAAACACAACTTAATGAAACAACTCTACTAAAGACCCAGGTTATATACGATACTAAGATTGGACAGTCCATTGAAGAATAATAGAAGGCAGCTTTCTTGGGCAAGTGTATATGCTTTTCAGAACCAAATTATCTCCCAACAGAGATAGACACCCCAATGTTTATTTCTTTAGATGCAGGGGATGTTACAGAACAGGCCTTTAGACAGACTTTAAAGACTAAGCTATCCTCTCTCAGTTTTGTTATTAACAAAATTGATATTCTAGTCTCTTTCTACATCTTTATCTGACTTAGATTTCACTTTAGAAGGGGGAAATTGGGGGGCGCCTGGGTGGCTCAGTTGGTTAAGCGGCCGACTTCGGCTCAGGTCATGATCTCGCAGTCTGTGAGTTCGAGCCCCGTGTTGGGCTCTGTGCTGATGGCTCGGAGCCTGGAGCCTGCTTCGGATTCTGTGTCTCCCTCTCTCTCTGCCCTTCCCCTGCTCACACTCTGTCTCTATGTCTCTCAAAAATAAATAAATGTTAAAAAAAAAAAAAAGAAGGGGGAAATTGGCATACTTATTCTATCCTCTCAAAATAAACATTAGCCCACGTATTTTTAAATCCTGGTCTCTAGAATACTTGCCATTGCAGCTGCAGTGCCTAGTACAAGACATGGAATACAGTAATGTTTATTGGAATAATGCATTTATTTTAGTACATTTTAATTGTTTTAATCCTTATAATAGTTTTCTAGACGAGGTATGAAAACCCTGTTTTAATAAAACGGCAAACTGTGGTTTCAAAGGTTAAATGACTTGGAATTAAATCCATATCTCTTACCAATTTTTACCCCCCTTCCTTATGCCAGACTTTGTCTCCACAGAGAAAGGAAGCAAGGTCATCATTTTGCTAAATAACCCAGTGATTGCATTGTAATTGGAGATAAACTAAACAGGTTGAGAAACATTTTGGAAAGTCTTTTTTTGTTTAAGTTTTCATTTTAATTCCATTTAGTTAACACACAGTATTATATTAGTTTCAGGTGTATATTTTGGAAAGCCTTAACACTAGATTAAGAAGTCTGAAATGATGTTGATTAGTTATTGAGAGTCATCGGATACATTCTGGGGTGAATCACATGATTATGTAACTGAGAAAGTGGTAGACTGAAGTATAGAGACCATTTGGAAGGCTGATGCATACTGTTCTGGTCATGATGTTATAGAAGCCTGAATTAGGTTGGTGACAGTAGAAATGGAAAATGAGAGTTTTAAGATATTTTTTAATTAAGAAATATTAAAAAATATTGTTGGTGTATTATTAATTTTAGCTTGGATTTTCATTCTTTGTTACCAAAGAAGTCCATCCAAGTAATTATGCAGTCCCAGATTACCCATAAAACACCTAACAGATGCCAGTAAGTGATACATTTACTCACTATAAATCTTTGAGTGGAACCATGGAGTAATGTCATTTCTTAAAGGCAAACTCAGTGCTCCCACTTGTAAAGTGGTGCCAAGATTACGGTTTAACAGCAGTTTAAAATTAACACGAACCATTAATCTTCTCTCTCCTTAAGGCACCACTTTGATTTTGCTACTCCTCTGCTAGAAAGCCATCCAAGGTCCCCATTATCTTCCAAAACCCATAATTCATTTATCAAAATGTGAGCCCAACTGGATTTTTATCCCTATTAATTTTACTTCCTTTTACAAAATTGATAGAAATTTTTTTTTAAAAAACAAGAATCAACATATTGTATTCTATATCCAACTTCCAACTTTTATCTTCATATCTTTGCTAATAGGAAGCCCATTTTTAGTTCTGGACCTGAAGCAAACCTGCCCAGGTTTGAATCTCTGAGAACTTGAGCAAGTTCTAGGATTTCTTTGTGCTTTGATTTTTTTTCTTTCTTTCATTGTTTTTCATTTGTAAGTATTAAATAGGTATTATATAGTGAGGTATGATAAAGTCTGAGTTCAGATATTATATATTATTAATATTGTTGTTTTGACCAGTAGGTCTGATCCACTCCAAAGAAGTAATATTACTTGGAGTGCCTGGGTGGCTCAGTTGGTTAAGTGTCTGACTTTGGCTGATATCATGATTTCACAGTCTGTGGGTTCAAGCCCTGCATGGGGCTCTGTGCTATTGCTCAGAGCCAGGCCCCTGCTTCAGATTCTGTGTTTCCCGCTCTTCCTCTCTCTGCCCCTCCTCCTCTTGTGCTCTCTCTCTCTCTCTCTCTCAAAAATAATAAACATTAAAAAATAAATATTTCTTGAAGTACAGAAACTATATTTTTCCTTTGAATATTTGCTATTGACTTAACTAAATTATTATTGATATTATAACTATTATTGTGAGGTATTTGGAACAAGAGAAGGACATGGCTAATTTATTTAGTTTTTGAGCAGCTGAAGATATCAGATCTGTTTTCACAACTAGTCAGTGTGTCAGAGGGAATTCCATTACAATAGCTATTTAAGATATATGAAGAGAGATGAATGCTAACTCCTGAGGTCTTTATCCTCGTTGTCTAAGAAAGCATAAAGGTACATCCTAAGTGACATAAATTTACTCCTACTGACTTGACAATTTTACTTCAGAAATGAAACTCAGTAGCTCACTCTAATTAATACCTAAAACACTAAAGATATTCTATGAGTAATCCCTCAAGTATAGTAACTAAACCAATAAATAGGTAAGGATTTTTATTATCAGACTATCTAAAGAATAGTCTATTGAAGATAACTGATATATCTTGAGCAGGGGAGATTGCTAACTGGGCAATGGGATCTTTTATAAATTACATACTTGGTGTAACCTTCTAATTTCAGGTAAAAAAAAGCTTGTTGGTTTGATTCTTAACTATTGAGAACAAACTGATGTTTGTAGATGGGAAGGTAGATGGAGGGAAGAGTGAAGTAGATGATGAAAATTAAGAAGTACATTTGTCATGAGGAGCACTGGGTGATGTATGGAATTGTTGAATCATATATACAACTGAAACTAATATACCATTGTACATTAAATATACTGGAATTAAAATACAAAAATACAAAAAAATGTTAAAAAGTTTGCTGTTTCATGATGTTAATGTTGGTGTTTGCATTCTTATTATACAACATTAGATCTATTGAATGCTTTCTAGTATGACCTAATTCATACTTTTTGTCAATTTTGTGCCATAGACAAAATTGTCAAGAGTAAGGTGCTATGCAGTAATTCATAAGAGACCTGCATTTTAGTCAATAAATGAATTCTACATAAACACATATTTGCATTCTGAGATTAAGTCAGCAGAAAATGCATGTGAACAATTTAGAATTGTAACAAAAGATGATGATTGTTTACTTTGGTGTACTGGAAGAATATTTTTAAAAGAATGAATAGTTTTGAAAAAAAATATTTGTTCATAATAAGTATTTTGAAAATATGGAAAGATAATCTAGGTGCTGAGCTCCTTCCTCATGTCACACTTTCAACTATAGAAAGGCAATAAAATACAGTAAGTTGCCTAATAATTACAAAGGTTTAAGAGACGACCAAGAGCTATGAAGTTCATCTCCTCATAAGGCCACTCTTTGAAGACTGGGAGATGTGACTTTTTTTTCTAATATGTAGAAATTAACATATAGTCAACAAAAGTGAAAGAACAGAGGAATACATTTCAGATGAAAAAACAAGACAAAACCTCAGAAAAAGGAACTTAATGAAATGAAGATAAGTGTTCAAAACAATGGTCATACAGATGATCATTGAGCTTGGGAAAATAATGGAAGAATAAGTATAAACTTCAACAAAGAGAAAATAAAGTATGAAATAGTAGTCACAAGAGTTTAGGGCGCCTCGGTGTGTCAGTTGACTCAGCTGACTGGCCTCAGCTCAGGTCACGATCTCACAGTTCATGGGGTTGAGTCCCATATTGGGCTTTGCACTGACAGCATGGAGCCTACTCTGGATTATGTGTCTCCCTCTCTCAAAAATAAGTAAATATTAAAATCCACAAGAGTTAAAGATTACGACTGGACTAAAAAATTCGGTCTGTTCAATAGACTGAATGAAGCAAAAGAAAAAATCAATGAACTCAAAGACAGGAGAGTGGAACTACCCAATAAGAGCTGCAAAAAGAAAAAGGAATAAAGAAGGGAAGATAGCATAAGGGACTTATGAGACAACATCAAGCTAACCCTTATTTACATTATCGGGGCCCAATATGGAGAAAAGAGAAATGGGGCAGAAAATTTACTTGAAGATATAATGTTTGAAAACTTACTTAACCTGAGGAAGGAAATAGAAATGCAGATCCAGGAAGCCAAGAGATTTTCAAGTGATACGAGCCCAAAGGGACACATTACACTTAAAGACAAGGAGGGATGCTTAATAAGTTTTCTCTCTTGTTACTTTTATAAACAAGGGACCCCCTCCATATGACTAACAAATTGTCCAGCAGAAACTATGCAGACCAAAAGAGAGTGACACAATGTATTGAAATGATGGGAAAACAAAAAACTCTGTCAAACAAAATATACTAACCAGCAAAATTATTCATCAGAATTTAAGAAGAGCTAAAGAGTTGTCTAGAAGCAAAAGCTCAAATTGTTCATTGCCACTAGACTGGCTTTGCCAGAAATGTTAAAGGGAATACACAGAATCCAGAGTAGGCTCCGTGCTGTCAGTGCAAAGCCCAATATGGGGCTCAACCCCATGAACTGTGAGATCATTACCTGAGCTCAAATCAGTCAGCTGAGTCAATGGAGACACCCAGACGCCCTTCTCTGAGATGAAGTCCAGGGAAAACATATGAAAGTATAAGTAACAGGAAACCATATGAAAGTATAAGTCTCACTGGTAAAGGAAAATACAGAATAAAATTCAGAATAATCTAATATTGTAAACATGGTACATTAATCACTTATAAAGCTAATATGAAGAATAAAAAAATTAGTGAAGATAATTATAACTATAATAATTACTTAAGGGATATACAAGTTAAAAAAATTGTGACATCAAAAACTTAAATATGAGGGAGGAATAAAAATGTAGAGCTTTAGCATATAATCAATCTTAAGTAGTTAGAAACAAAACATAGACTGTATTAAATTGTTTTATGTAAACCTCATGGTGAGCACAAAGCAAAAATTTATACTAGATACACAAAAGATAGAGGAATCTAAGCATACCACTAAACAATATCATCAGCACAAAGGAAGAGAGCAACAGCAGAAGAAAGGAACAGAGGAACTACACACAGGCCAGAAAACAATTAACAAAAGGCAGTAAGTCCTTGCCTACCAATAATTACTTTAAATGGATTAAATTCTCCAATCAAAAGACAGAGTGGCTGAATGGATTAAAAAACACAACCCGGGGCGCCTGGGTGGCTCAGTTGTTGAGCGTACGACTTCGACTCAGGTCATGATCTCACAGTCTGTGAGTTCAAGCCCCGCATCAGGCTCTGAGCTGACAGTTCAGAGCCTGGAGCCTGCTTCAGATTCTGTGTGTGTCTCTCTCTCTGCCCCTCCCCCACTCATGCTTTGTCTCTCACTGTCTCAAAAATAAATAAACATTTAAAAAAAAAAACAAAACACAACCCATCTATATACTGCCTGAAAACGACTCACTTCAGATATAAAGTTACACACAGAATGAAAGTGAAGGGATAGACAATGATATTCCATGTAAATAGAAATCAAGACAGATGGACTGACTATACTAATATCAGACAAAATAGACTTTAACACAAAGACTGTAATAAGAGGCATTAAAGAACATTATTTAATAAGGGGCCAATATAAAAGAGATATAATATTTGTAAGTATTTATGCACCCAACAAAGAAGCACCTATATATATACAGAAAATACTAACGGATCTGAACAGAGAAATAGACAGAAAGACAATAATAGTAAGAGACTTCAGTAGCCTCATTTAATCAATGGATGGAATATTCAGACAGAAAATCAATGAAGAAATATGGTCTTAAATGACATGTTAGATCAGATAAACTAAACAGCCATATCTATTCACAATTAACAGAATACACATTTTTATCAAGCAATGTAATGTTGCAAACATGGAACATTCTTCAGAATAAAGCATATGTTAAGACCACAAGACAAGTTGAAACCAAAGACATTACAAGAAAAAAAAAAAAGAAAAAACAAACTATAGGCAAGTATCTCTGATGACTATAGACACAAAAATCTTCAAAAAAATGTTGGCTAACCTAATTCAACAATACAAACAATATATCAAAAGGATCATACGCCATGATCAAGTGAAATTATTCCAGGTTTGACATCTACATATCAATGTGATACACATTAATAAAGGATTAGGATTCTGATCATCTCAATAGATGCAGGACATGCATTTGACAAAATTCAACATCTATTCATGATAAAAAACTCTCAAGATAGATAGAAGAAATGTATCTCAATATTAAAAACCATAAATGACAAGCCCATAGCTAACATCATATTTGACAGTGAAAAGCTAAAAGCATTTCCTCTAAGAACAGAAACAAGACAAGTATGCCTACTTCTGCCACCTTTATTCAACTTAGTATTGGAAGTGAAAGACAGAGCAATTAGTCAAGAAAAAGAAATAAAAGTTATCTAAATTGGAAAGGATGTAGTAAAACTGTCATTGTTTGCAGATGACATATAATATACAGAAAACTCCATGGTAAAAACTCATGGAAAAAAAATCTTAGAAATAATAAAAATTCAATAAAGTTGTAGGATACAAAGTCAATGTAAAAATAGCTGTTGCATTTCTATACACTACTAATGAACTATCAGAAATAGATTTTTTTTTAAATTCTCATTTACATTTGCATCAAAAAGAATAAAATGTCTAGGCATAAATTTAGTCAAAGAAGCTGAAAACTATCAGACATTGAAAAAAGTAATTAAAGAAGACATCAGGAAATGGAGAGTTATTCCATTCTCATGGATTGGAAGAATACTGTTAAAATGTCTACTACGTAAGGTAATCTACACATTCAATGCAAACTCTACCAAAATTCCAGTGGTAATTTTCACATCACTATAACAAGCAATCCTAAGATTAGTATGGAACCACATAAGAATCTGAACAGCCAAAGCAATCTTGAGAAAAAATAACAAGGATACCACAATCCCAGATATCAAGATATAATACAAAGCTATAGTAATCAAAATAGTGTGGTATTGACATAAGAACAGAAACAGGAGCCCAGAAATAAACCATATGTATATAGCCAATTAATTTATGACTAAGGTATAAATAATATGAAATGGTATAGTCTCTCTTCAATAAATGGTGTTGGGAAAACTGGACAGTTATATACAAATGAATAAAATTGTAGTACTGTGTTATACCATATGGAAAAACTAATTCAAAATGGATTAAAATCTTGAATATAAAACCTGAAACCATAAAACTCGGAAGAAAACATAGGTGGTATTGGTCTTGGAGATGATTTTTTGTATCTGACTTCAAAAATAATGAACATAAAAGCAAAAATAAACAATTGGGATTACATCAAACTAAAATGCTTCTACACAGGAAAGAAGATCATCAACAAAATGAAAAGACAGGCTACCAACTGGGAGAAAATATTTGTAAATCATATGTCTGAAAAAAAGGTTAATATACAAAATTTATAAAGAACTTATACAATAGCAATACAAATAAAATAGCAAGACAAAAACACAGCCAACAAACTGATTTTAAAAAAATGTATATTTTCCGCCCAAGATAAATAGATAGCAAACAGATACATGCTAAATGCCCATTCCTAATCATTAAGGGAGTGCAAATCAAAACCACAATGAGATATTACTTAGTAGCTCCTAGAATATCTAATATCAAAAAGAAAAGAGATGACAAGAGATGGACATGGTGAAGAAAAAAGAGAATTTTTGTGTACTGTCGATAGGAATGTAAATTAGTGTCGCCACATTGGAACACAGTATGGAGGTTCCTCAAAAAGTTAAAACTACAACTACCATATGATCTAGCGATTCCACTTCTGTTCATTTATCCAAAGGAAACAAAACACTCAAAAAGTTATATGCATCCCCAGTTTACTACATTGTTTACGATAGAAATATATAGAAACAACCTAAGTGTCCATGGAGGGATGAATGAATAAAGAAATGTGTTATATGTCCATAAGCATTGGAATACTATGCAGCCATAATAGAGAAAGAAATCTTACCATTTGTGACAACATGAATGGTGCTTGAGGGCATTATGTTAACTGAAGTAAGAGAAAGCCAAATATCTATGATTTCATTTATACTGGAATCTAAAAACAGAACATTCAAGCTCACAGATACAGAAAAGAGATTAGTGGGTGACAGAGGTTGGAGTTGGGTGCAATGGATGACGAAGGTCAAAAGATAAAGATTTCCAATTATAAGTCATGGAGACATACACAATGGTGACTGCAATAATACCGTATCACATATATGAAAGTTGCTATATAGATCTTAAAAGTTTATATCTCAAGGGGAGCCTGGTGGCTGACTCAGTTGAGCATTTGCCTCTAGATTTTGGCTCTGGTCAGGATCTCATGATTTGTAGGTTCAAGCCCCTTATCAGGCTCCACAATGACAGTGCGAATCCTGCTTGGGACTCTCTCTCTCCCTCTCTCTCTGCCCCTCCCCTCTCAATAAATAAATAAATATTTTTTAAAAACTTAAAAAAATGTTTGTATCCCAAGGAAAAAAAATTTTTTTTGTAACTATGTTTGGGGACAAATGTTAACTAGACTTACTGTGTTGAGTGGGGATCATTTTGCAATATATACAAACATCAAACCATTATGTTGTACACCTGAAATTAATATGCTATATATTATACCTTAATGAAAATTAAAATTAGAAAAACATGTTTTAAAGAATTTGCAAACCAGTTATTAAACTCCTAGTAGCTTGATACTGGCCATGGTGGGAGGAGGTGTACCACAGAAATCAGCAAACATTATAAATTAGGATTTTTTTTTCTGCCTAACAACTGGGTTACCAGTATACCACTTGCCATTCTTTTTCTTTGCCTCTTTGTTGAACAACCAGGTGGGCACTAACTGGGAAGGCCTCTGTGCCCCTTATTAGGGGTGAAAATAAGAGCCTAGTTTAACAAACGCTACTTGAGGCCGCCTGGGTGGCTCAGTCTGTTAAGGGTCAGACTTTTAATTTCAGCTCAGGTCATGATCCCAGGGTGGTGAGATTGAGTCTTACATCTGGCTCTGCATGCTGCTAAAGCCTGCTGGGACTCTTTCTTTCCCTCCCTCTAAACAAAACAAAACAAAACAAAAACAACCCTATCTATATATCCAATAAGAATAGCCATTGAAAGATGTGATCATTCTTCTATCCACAGAGACTGTTACTCTGGTAAATTGCCATAGGTCCCTTTGGAGAAACTCTAGTACTGTCTAGACTTGCTGGGTATTGCAGGGGCCTTCCTCAAGAGGACCTAGCCACCTTTGTAATTGGCTGACTCTTGGAGAATTGAGACAACTAAAAAGACCAGGGGAGGGTTGGATTATTTTCCACTGTAATGATATGCCGGAGTCCAGCTCCGGTGTCCAGGAATTTTCCAAAGGAGGAAAGGTGTTGGCACAGATGACCGACTCAGGAGAACTGCATGGTTTCTGGAACCAGGCAGGCCCACATGTGTGTCTCTTTCTGCCCTACTGGTCCCAGTATTTTATTTAAAGTAGTAAGTGACATTACAGCAATGAGTGACATCCCATGAGTAAGCACAGTTTGATATCTTTCACAACGTGTTTTTGTCAGCAAAGCAGTGATTTCCTCAATCTTGCAAGTTGTCTTACATCATTCTTTTTTTAGACCATAAAGAAAACAATTCTTATCTTAGCTATTTTGTGATTCTGCTCCTGAGTTAATGAACATATGCTGTCTTTGATGTAGGATTAAGTAAATTTGTAGCAGCGGGAGAAAACAGGATGTTTATGAAGCAAGTGGGGTTGTTATGGTTATTACCTTAAGTCTCAGTAAACAGAGGGCGCATACATTATCATCTTAATACCTATGTTAACTGTCTATAGAAAGGCTAAGAGTCATTGTCTGGCTTCCTAAACTACAATGAGGGAGGTGTAACTCTCCTGGTAAAGATGGAATTCCTAAGGCTTATCTAAGTTCCTTTGCTCATGAATGAGTGAATTTACATAACAGGGGTCAAATGTTTACACAGGTCACACCAATATCTAGCCACTTCATAACTGCTATGAATCTGTGCAACCCATCCCCAAGATGCAACTTTAAGATTACTTCTGGCCAGGCTACTCTCATTCAGATGTAATACATCAAAGCATCATGCTCCAGGTCCTTCCTTTTTATTTAAATGCCATAAAACAAAAGAATATTACGTTCCTTGGGGCCAACGAGAAGAGCAGCTCAAGAAATCCAAGCCTGAGAAGTTATTTAGAAGGAGGTAAGACTGGGTGCCATTTGATTGGCAGGAGCCTTGCAATAATCTGCCTTTCCACACAGAGAGGTGTCTCAACCTGTGAGCCCAAGATGGCTCCCAACATGATGTCATCCCTCTGCTCCTCCATTTTTGTGTTTTGTCGGGTTTTTGGACTTTTAGAAAAAGTTGCAAGGATAGAATGAGGCTCTCCTGTTTACACTGTGCAAATTCGCCAATTGTTTATATTTTGCCCTTCCTGCTTTCCCACTTTCTCTCTCCACGTATGTGTACATTTTTAAAAAATCATTTGATAGTAAGTTGGAGATAACATGCCCCCTTTAGCCCTAAATATTTTAGTTTTATTTCTTATTAAGATATCTTTATAAAGTTTATTTATTTATTTTGAGAGAGAGAACAAGTAGGGGAGGGATGGAGACAGAGAATCCCATGCGGGCTCCACACTGTCAGTGCAGAACCTGACCTGGAGCTCAAACTCAGGAACTTGGAGATCATGACCTGAGCCAAAATCAAGAGTCTGTCACTTAAATAACTGAGCCACCCAGGTGCCCCAAGAAGACATTCTCTTAATAATCATAACTGGGACATCTGGATGGCTCGGTTGGTTAAGCATCTGACTTCTGCCCAGGTCATGATCTCACAGTTCATGAGTCTGAGTTCTGCATTGGGTTCTCTGCTGTCAGCACAGAGTCCGCTTGGAATCTGGCCTTTCCCTCACTCTCTGCTTTTCCCTCACTTATGTGTGCCATGTGCATGCACTCTTTCTCTCCAAATATTAAAAAAAAAAAAAAAAAGAAACCATAGCACAACTATCCAAATAAAAATTGATAGGAATATAATCCTGTTATTTAATTCAAAGCCCATATTCAGATTTCACCAGTGGTCTCAGTAATGTTTTTCGAGGCTGTCATATTTTCCAGTTCAGGTTTTAATCTAAAAGTACACACTGCATTTAGGTATTCTGTCTCATTAGCCTCCATTACTCTGAAAGAGTTCCACAGATTTCATTTTTTTCTTTTTAATTTGGGTTTTATAAAGAAGAGAGGGCAATTATTTTATAGAATGTCCCTCAATTGAAATTTTTCTGATATTTCCTTGTGATTAGCCTTAGATTATGCATTTGGGGGAGCAGGAATATGACAGATGAGAGGTGAGATACTTTTTCTGGCATTATATCAGAAAATGCAAGGTATCTATTTGCCCTGATTATTGGTAATGCTAGCTTTTATTACATAGTTACAGTGGTGGTGTCAGCCTGTAGAAGTTTCTCCATTATTAAATTCCACTTCCCTTTGTGCTTAAATAATGTATAGGGAGATAAGGACTTTGGTTTTATGCAATTATCCTGCTCATTTAATTGTCACCCTCTTGTTTTAATATTTACTATTGATTTTCTAGCAAGGTTGATTTTCTTTTATTTTTTTACAGTTGGCATTTAGTTTCAATAAAACCATACACCATGCATGTATGTAAATCACTATGGATTTATACATGGAACATTGTTTCTTAAATGAGTTAAAATTCATTGCTCTCAATATTTATTTTGATGGTCCTAGAATGACCATGTGAGTCCCTCGGGATGATGATTCCTGTGTCTTTTTCACATGTCCCATAATTCTTAGATCATTTTTCTTGCTAGCATAATAAAATGCTCCAGCCTTCTGTACTTTCTCTTCCTCAGCTCTAAAATCAGTCTTTTCTCTAAGGAGCCTACGTTCCTATTAGTGGAAAATGGTACTGAGGAACAAATTATTTGACCTCTAGTTGTTTGCATTGTTCTTGGTACTCCATCACTTAAAGAACTTTGCAACAGACTGAACAAGAGAAGGAAAAAAAAACCCATTCTTTCTGTAAACATGGCATTTTTTAAGGAAGCCATGCTGAGCCTTGCCCCCTGTTATTGCTGCTAGAAATGAGGAGGAGGCGCACCTGGGTGGCTCAGTAGGTTAACCGTTCGACTTTGGCTCAGGTCATGATTTCAGCAAGTTCCTGGGTCCAATCCCTGGATTGGGCTCTGTGCTGACAGTTCAGAGCCTGGAGTCTGCTTCAGATTCTGTGTCTCCCTCTTTCTCTTTCCACCTCCCAGCCCCCCACTCATGCTCTGTCTCTCTCTCTGTCAAAAATAAATATACTTAAAAAAATTTTTTTAAGTTGTGGTTGTGAGAATGGCAAGCATCATCTTTCAAGTACTTGTCTTATTTGGGGACTTTGCGTGTGATTCTTCATTTTGGACAAATCAGTTTCTTTGTTGCAATAGGCTAAAGGAAAAATAGCCATGGTTCATAGTGACAGAAAGGGTTTAAAATGAATTACTTTTCTTTCTGGAGTAAGGGCTCTAAAAGATATTTTTCTCTAAGTATTTAGAATCAGAATGTAAACTGTTACGAATTACAAAATGACCATGAAAATGGTCTTATAAGTAACTGTATTTATTGAGACACAAAAAGTTATTCATCTATGGTGTTGGAATTACATACAGTAGAATCCAAAGTAGAATATTTCACTTGGTTTAATGGTTATTGGTTTAACATATACATTTTGCATGGCAGCCATTATATATTTTATATTGGATGACTGACTATTCAGAGAAAGATCGTATTGTTCATATGTAGGACAAACATCACCTTTCTGCTCCATAATATTAAGCATTTGATTGTAAAGTCACATATCCTAATTCTGTGTGGAATTTGATGTCTGTATAACAGACATTATCCAGTTACCAAGGGAAAATGAAGTTGACAAGTGTGTTGCTGGTCCACGGCTATGTAAATATAAACATTGTAAAAGGGGCAAAGTTTTATTTGGGGGTCATTTTTATCTCCTACATGTTTGCGTCTTTCAATCTGCTCTCATTTTAATGTCATCAGGCAATTTTCTGCCTTCTCTCTGGAAAAATTGATGGCAATATATTTGTAGTGAAACCTCAGAAGCCAATTTTATTTTTCACACCCACGTATTCTCTTCCCTGTTACTTTATAAATCTTTGTTTTCCCTGTTTATCTAGAGCTCTCTGACACCACTCTTCAGTGAATTCTAGTTTTCTCCCTACCTGGCAGTAGTTTTTGCTAGTGGCTCTCCAAGGACCATGAGAATATCTGGGAAATGTAACTTGTCTGTGGAGTAGCACAAAGTTGGCTCTTTATCCATCTGAATAAAAATTTCTTACAGCAAAGTTAATTGGCTCAGAGATATCAGACTGGGGTTGTATATTTTCAGAATAAAGCCTAAGTATATATTTATTTATATAACTTAGATTGTGAAAAAAAATTTAGTTACAAGCATAACAATTTGATTATTCACAGAGAGTAATGATATTTGGGTTAGGTTCACTATATATAGTGAGTTCAAGCTTGTAAAGATTTGGTATTTTACCTACGCTGTGTAAGGATGTAACAACTTCATCCAGACTTTGAATATTAGAGATACAAGCTAATATCTCAGAATGATAAATGAAGTATTTCCTGTTCTTAATAGAGTATCCAGGCCTCAGATGAAAACAGAGGTGTTCTAAAGATAACAAACAATTGTAGGCATAAATTTTTCAGGATTTGTTAGAAGGCTGTACAGTAAGCCCTGCCACATTCAACTATTATCAAAGACCATCCCCTTTCTCAGTCTGATCATATCTAGTTGGTTGCAGAGAAAAGGAAGAATAAAAGTATAGATCATCTTTTTGCTCCTTCAAATTCCTTAAGCCATGGGTCTTGCCTAAGAAGGAAGAGAATATATTGTGTCTACTTGTATGTGTGTCTAAATTGGAAACATGCTCTTTTATCACTAAACCCTTCAGTTTGTATGCCTTAAAAACAAAACATTATCTTACATAATGATTACATAATTATCAAAATCAGAATATTTAACGTTGGTACATTACCTAATCTAGAATCCATATTAAAAATTTGTATATGACCAATTGGGTGGCTCAGTCACTTAAGCATCTGACTCTTGAATTACAGCTCAGGTCATGATCTCACAGTTCATGAGTTTGAGCCCAATGTTGAGCTACACGCTATCAGTGCAAATCCTACTTGGGAGTCTCTGTCTCCCTCTTTCTGCCGCTTCCCCACCATCTCTCCTTCTCAAATATAAACATTTAAAAAAATGTTGCATCAATTGTGCCACTAAAAGTTTTTCTCTTTATATCTTTACCATGGTATACCATGTAAATGATATACATATATACATATATAGGGTAAAAAATATATATTATAATATAGGTCTACTATCTTACAAAATATCTCTTAATAGGATTTGTCTAATGTTTATTCATGATTAGTTTCAGCTATTACATTTTTGGCAGAAATATGGGACAGAAACAAGGATATCATGTCCTGTTCAAGGCATCATATAAGAGACACATGATGTCAGTTTATCATAATATTGTTGATATTAATTTGATCACGTGTTAAATGTTATCTGTAGAGTTTATCCATTGTGATATCAGTGTATTTACCTTCATATTAATAAAAAACTTGCGGGGAGATACTTTGAAGCTATGTAAATATTATGTTGCTTATCACACTTATGCTCTCCATCAGTCTAGAATTTTATTGATTTTCTAATTCTATCATATCTTCTATATTTATTGGTTGACATTGTACTGCAAGGATTAGCCCTTCCTACCTCCCTCCTGTCTACAGTACTTCATAGATTCCTATTTTATTCAAGGGACTTTAGTTCCTTATCGTTATGGTTTATTTTTGATGCTTAAAATATCCTAGATGGTCCAGTTTCAGTGCCTTCAAGATAGAATCTTTTTATGTGTTCCCACCATTTTTAAACCATTTCTTCATTTATGGCATAACAAGAGTTCCAGGAATGATTCACTTTTCTCGTATTTAGATTCAGCATCCCCCCCCTCAAGAGTCCAGTTTCTCATTCACAGAAAATGGTCTTTAGAAACCAATATCTGGTCTCTAAACATGCTCATTGTTACTGGTATGTCATTGCTTTTATGATTTCTTGGTAGACAAAGCTGAGGAATATTATTCAACAATGTTATCCCTAACTCCTCTTATTTTTAATTAATTTACTTGTTCAAACCTAAATAATATGCAAAATATTTAAAAACTGATAATCTATGCCATTGTCAATATCAAACTTAATAATTAACAATTGTTTGGGGGCGCCTGGGTGGCTCAATCGGTTGAGCATCCAACTTCGGCTCAGGTCATGATCTCACAGTCTGTGAGTTCGAGCCCACGTCGGGCTCTGTGCTGATGGCTCAGAGCCTGAGCCTGCTTCATATTCTGAGTCTCCCTCTCTCTCTGCCCCTCCCCCACACTCATGCTCTGTCTCTCTCTGTCTCAAAAATAAACATTTAAAAAAATTTTTTAAAAACCAATTGTAGTAAAATTTACATATAGTAAAATGTTCAAATTTTAAAGACACTTTTGATTTTTAACAAATGCATATTCATATATAACCCACATCTTATCAAGACATAACCATTTCCCACAATCCAGAAACTCCCTCTACCTCACTTCCTGTCAGAAGAGCTAAATCAGAAATGAGACTAACATTTTAAAGTATACTAAACTGCATTTTAATAACTAACATGACTGATAAATTATGAAAATTTTCCAACATTTAGCCTAGAGAAAAGAAAACATTTTTTGTTCATTTATTTGCTAACTCGTGATAAAAGTAAGTGATTGGAAAATATAAAAGTATTTTGTGTATTGCATTACTGAGCAACATGCCATTACACAAGTTTTGACTCGATAAATCCAATTCTTTTTTTTACAACTAAGACTACTGAAGCTGAGAGGATCTAGAATTATCTCAGTTTACAAAGTGGCTTTTATACTCTCAATAGGATTAAACGTTTTGGATTTCTGCATACAGCTTGAAAAATTTTTTCATACCCTTTCTTAAACAGAGGTCTAGTTTAACTCCATTAAAAAAAACACACACACACCTATTCAGGTTATCAGTTCAACCTCATGACTGTCTAGCAAGCTCCAACAAAATCTCAATTTCTCATTAACATATCACTGGGCACACAGTAAAAGATAAAAAAATTGCAGCACAAAAGCCCAGACTGACAGATAGCTTAATGAGAGAATCTAGAAGGAATGGACATAAAGTATAAAGCAGATTGAATTTATTAACAATTAAATCTGCTTATGCTTCAACACAGAATGAACCTTGGGTTCACTTCATGAAACAGAGTATAATAGATGTTGCCAATTTATTATCAAATCTTCACTTCCTTTCTATAATAGAATTAATTGATGGAATCTCCTATTTGACTTTACCATAGAGACCTCTCACTAAAATGGGCAGAGTATATTTTGCTGTCCCCTTTATTTTGACTTTGTGTAACTTCCTTTGGCCAATAGATTGTGGACAGATGTGACGGTGCACCACTTCCAAGCAAAGATTTTAATTATACTGTTTCCATTTGTCCCTCTTGTATCACCAGTTCCCATAAGGAAGGAGGAAGACACTTAAGGCAGATCTGAAAAGCTACTCATATGACCAACAGATCAAGATACAGGCCAAATAAATGTTACTTTAAGCCACTGAGATATTGGGGTGGATATTTGTGCTATTGTTTCATAGCAGAAAGAGGTGAATACACAGATATTACCTGGAAATAATAGACAATGTTCAGAACCAATTTCTGACTCAGGGACACCAAGTATATCTTCCTACCCCTCAACTTCTGTTTGGAGAAGAAGTATATTTTTTTTATTATTTTCAGCTCACGTTGCAATGTTTGCTGCATACAGGCAGAGAATTCAAATTAAAAAAAAAAACATAAAAAAGACTTCTTCATTTGAATGAGCAATTGTTAAATGGTACAATAGACCATTGAGTAGTTCAAGATATTGTACAAAATACAAGTACCAGATGAACATAACTTTAGATAAGTGCTGGCCCATGAAGTCATTGCTAGCAGAGTGTGCTAGGAATAGTAGTTTACCATACACTGTATCTGTCTAAAAGAGTAGAAAATAATAGGACAAGTGTAAAATGCCACCTGAATAGAACAGAAACAAAGCTGATGAAATCTCAAAAAATTAAGTGGTTTGAGGACATCAATGTACATTCCAGTTATAGATCTGGAAAAAGACCTCTACATAAATGAAGAGAGATTGAGATAAAAAAAAATATTTATTCTTCCTATTGGTATACACTGAGTCTTGACTGATGATGAGTAACAGGAGATGCTGTTTATTTTTTGACTAATGATAGGTAAAGAGAAAAGTAATGCAAAAAAACATCAGGCTCATGTACAAATAGTGTTGTGTGTATGAGGAAAGGTATTGGAAAAAGCAGTCAGTAAACAAAAAGAAAAAAAGCCTCTGAGCAGAATTCACTGCTAACTATAAAATATTTTCTATGAAACCATTTGAAACCCAATGGTATAAAATACAGAAAGAAAATAGGAAAAGAGAAGAAATTCACAAAAAGGAAGAGTTATTTATAAATAAAACTAAAGAATTGAAAAAGGTAACAATATTATATACATATATTTATATATACACCCACACACATACATTCACACATATACACACATATTTGGCAATATAAAGATTAGGAAAAGTGACATTTAATGCTTTGATAATATCTTCTGGAAGTGTGTGTCACAATTTAAAGTATTCCTATTTTTGAATATTTAGGTGGTTTCCAATTTTTGAAATTTAAAGTTTTTCTTTTGAAGATATTAACATTTTTATTTTACATGACAATTTTCTTTATATATGGAATTTAAAAATATTTTGGATGTTTTTAGATGTCTATACTCTTTTATATATATGACCCTGGACAACAGTAATTTCACCCTTAAAGGCCTCACCTCTAATGATAAATAAGGGTTTATTTTTTAGTATATAAAATATTTCTATTCTGATTATTTCCTCAGACTATATTGCATAAATTAGACACCATATGACTTCAAAAAGTTTACTCGTGTTCCACGAAATATACTATTTCCCTCTTAAATATTGATAAATTGCTCTTTTATTGGTTCTACTAATTTATATACTCCTATAAACAATGTCATTTGTCAGGCTTGGCCAACAGTGAGATTTTAAAATTTTTAAATTTATTTCCTTTGAGATAAAGAGAGATAGCCTGAACAGGGCATGGGCAGAGAGGGAGAGAGAGCGAGAACCCCAAGTAGTCTCTGAGCTGTCGGCACAGAGTCCCATGCAGGGCTTGATCTGACAAACCATGAGATCACAACCTGAGCCAAAATCAAGAGTCGGGTGTTTAACCCACTGAGCCACCCAGACACCCCATCACTAAGTATCTAAATTATTTAAGTCTTAGGAATTTGATAACATTATAGTAGCACAGGGACCTTTTCTGAATTCCTAAGAAAGAGAAGCTCTCTTTCTTATAGTGTGGATTAGGAAACTATAAGTCTGTTATGGTCAGTACCCCATGGGAGACAAAATTAAAGCTAACACAGAACACACACACACACACACACACACACACACACACACACACACACACAGGGACATACATTTGGTAATTCTGATGACATCACCTGAATCCTAGTATTTTGTATTACTTCAAGCAATATCCCAGATTATTTTATTTATATGTAAGTGAATTCTTTGTCTTAAGGAAAAAGAGTTTGAGCTGGAATTCTGTAATTTACAACAGAATGGAGCATCCTAACACAGAGGTAAATTGTTATCATTTTCATATATGTAACTTGAATACTGTGATTACTACTTGTGTTAGCATTGTCAGTGATGCTAAATATGTTCAAATGTACATTTGCAGTCTAAGTTTTTCAGAGTTTTGATCTCAGCCATTTAAAAGCTCTCCAATGAACTTGAATTTGCTTTCTGTTTCCAACATCGGTTTAACTCTGATACCCACATATTGGGAGTTTAAAAATAGATTTTCTTGTTTTGTTCTTGTCGACCATGCATACAGTGCATGAATGTCTAGCAATGAAGTATGTGTGAATTTTACTTTGTTATTTCTGTTTTTTACATGCAGAAAAATAGATTATAAACTTAGTCTTTGAAGAGAGCAAAAATAGATGTTCCACTTCCTTAAACAGCAAGCTTATTTTGTCATTTTTCATTCAATTCCTTTTTTGTTGTAAACAATCCTATCATTTATTTTAGGGAAAATGTATTCTATCTGAAACAGGATTCACTATTTTCAAAAGGGCACTGCAGCTTAAGAAAAATCTCAGATACATCATTGCAATTGTGAAATGCTGTGTCTTTAATTTAGCTATTTCTAGTTTTTAAACAAAAAAATTATTGTATGATTGATGTTTCAGAGTTCATCAATTCATTTTGACCTCAGATACACTTGCCCATTTCAGTTTTTAATTTATACTCTATTTTTACACAGTAATCCTTTCAAATAAAACACCAATATAAATGTGTCTTCACCTAGGACGCTTAGAGTTTTTGTGTATAATTATCCATTAAAAAAGGAAGAACTCATAATTAGAGCCAACTGGGCTGAAAGCAAACACAGCTTAGCCACAACAGCAGCGTACATGCCGCCCACACAGGTAATAGCCCTGGAGTGCCTGTTTCTGATGACCAGGGGGCATGGTGTTATAGGGCAACATAGTACCTCTTCTACGCAAGGTCACTACTTTCAGGACCAGGAGACATAAAGGACCTACCTAATACACATAAACACAAAGACTTAGACAAAATGAGGAGACAGTGTAATGTATCCCAAATTAAAGAATAGATAAAAATAATGAGCCAAATGAAATAGAGATAAGCAACATACCTGATAAAGAATTTAAAGTAATGGTTACAAAGATACTCACTGGACTTGAGAAAAGAGTGGATAATTTCAGTGACTTCAAACACAACAACAACAAAATATGCAAAAGAGTCAGCCAGAAATGAAAAATTCAATAACTAAAATTAAAAATATATTAGAAGTCAACAGCAGATTAGAGGATCTAGAATAGATTAGCAATCTGGAAGACAGTATAGTTGGGAAACTCAGCGACAAGACCCAGAATAATAATATTTGCATTCCAACCAACCAGAAGGAGAAAAGAAAAGAGGGCAGAAAACTTATTTGAAGAAATTATAGCTGAACACTTCCCCTAATCTAATGAAGATAGCAATACATCCAGATTCAGGAAGGACAGAAAACTCCTAACAAGAAGAACCTAAAGAGGTCTACACCAAAACAGATAACAGGTTAAGTGGCAAAATACAATAATAAGAAGAGAATTTTAAAAGCAGCAAGAGAAAATAATTACATACAAGGAAAACCCTATAAGGCTATCAGATGGGTTTTTAGCAGAAACTCTGCAGGCCAGAGGGAGTGGCATGATGTATTCAAAGTGCTAAAAGGAAAAAGGAAAAAAAAACAAACAAACCTGCAAACAAGGATACCCTATCTCACAGTTATCATTCAGAATAGAGGGAGAGATAAAGAGTTTTCTAGAAAAACAAAAGTTAAAAGTGTTCATCACCACTAAATCAGCTTTACAAGAATGTCAAAGGAACTCTTGAATACAAAGGCCATAAAAGTAAAAAAAAAAAAAATATATATATATATATATATATATGAAAGGAAAAATTTCCAGAGATAAATGCAAACATATAATAAGGGTAGTAAGTTAATTACTAACAAAGCCAGTATGGGTACTAAAACACAAAAGTAGGGCCACCTGGGTGGTTCAGTAGGTTAAGCCTCCAACTTTATCTCAGGTCATGATCTCACAGTTTGTGAATTTGAGCCCTGCATTGGGCTCTGTGCTGACAGCTCAGAGCCTGGAGCCTGCTTTGGATTCTGTGTCTCCCTCTCTCTCTGCCCTACCCCTGCTTGCACTCTGTGTATCTCTCAAAGATAAATAAACATTAATTTTTTTTAATAAATAAAACAAAAGTAGCGAAATCACTTATATCTACAAAAAGCAGTCAAGACATACACAAACAAATGTAAATATGACATCCTATACCTAAAATATGGAGAGAGAAAAGTAAAATTTAGTGCTTTGGAATGTGTTCAAACTTAAGAGACCTTTAACTTAATATAGAGTGCTATGCACATATGATATATGAAACTAATGGTAACCACAAATCAGAAAACTATAATAGATACAAAAAATTAAGAAAAAAGAAACCAAGCATAACACTAAAGAAAGATGTAAAACCACAACGAAAGAGACCAAGAAGAGGAGAAAGGAATGGAGAAGAACTACACAAAACAAGTAACAAAATGCCAATAAGTATATACCTATCAATAATTACTTTAAATGTAAATGTACAAATTCTCCAATCAAAAGACATTGGTGACCCTAAAGGTATCAAAAACAAGACTCATCTACATGGTGACCACCAAAAACTCACTTCAGACCTAAAGATATATCCAGACTGAAAGTGAAAGGCTATAAAAAAGAATACACCATGCAAATGGAAGTAAAAGAAATTTGGGGTGCCAATACTTATACCAGACAAAATTGACTTTAAAACAAAGACTGTAACAAAAGACAAAGAAGTTCACTACATAATAAAAAGGAACAAAGCGACAAGTAGATAAAACAATTGTAAATATCTACACATCGAACAAATCAGCACTAAAATACATAAAACAACTATTAACAGACATCAGAAGAAAATGAGGGTAAACAATAGTAGCAGGAGACTTTAAGATCACACATCAACAGATAATGACAAAAACCAAGAAAACAGATGCTTTAAACACATTAGACCAGATGGACAGATCTCAAAACAGCAGAAAACACACTATTTTCAAGAGCAAATGGAATATTCTCCAGGACATATTACACGGTAGGCTATAAAACAAGACATAATAAATTTAAAAAGGCTGAAATCATATCAAGATATTTTCGGACCAAAAAAGAATAAAACTAGAAATCAATTACAAGAAAGAATCTGAAAAATACATGGAGACAAATGAAAATAAAACACAGCATTCAAAAAGTTTGGGATGCAGAAAATAGAGTTCTAAGAGGGAAGCATATAGCAATACAGGCCTGCTCAAGAAATGATAAAATATCGAATAAACTAACCTTACCTGAAAGAGCTAGAAAAAGAACAAGAGAAGCTAATAGAAGGAAAGAAATATAAAAATTAGAGCAGAAGCAAATGAAATAGAGATGTGAAAAAAACAAAAAATAGAACAAAGCAAAGAAACCAGGAGCTAATTCTTTGACAAGATTAATAAATAAGCCAGAGAAACAAGAAAAAACAAACAAAAAAAGGACTCAAATAAAGGAAATAAGAAATGAAGGATGAGAAGTAACAACCACCACCACAGAAATACAAAGGATAAGAAAATATAAAAATCATATTTCAACAAATTGTGCAACCAAGAAGTGGATTCATTTCGAGAAACATACAATATCCTAAATGGAATCAAGATGTTATAGAAAATTTGAACAGATTACTACTAATGAAATTAAATCAGCAATCCAAAAATTCCCAACAAACAAAAGTTCAGGAACAAACAAATTTACCATTGAATTCTACCAAGCATTTAAAGAAGAGTTAATACATATTTTCCTTAAACCATTTCAGAAATTGAAGAAGATAAAATTGAAAAATTCATTCTACGAGGCCAGCTTTTCTCTGATACCAAAACCGAAGGACATTACAAACAAACAAACAAACAAAAACCACTACAGGCCAATATCTCTAATGAACATAGATGAAAAAATTCACAACAGAATATTAGCAAACAAACTCAAAAATACATTTAAAAAATCATTCACCATGACCAAGTAGGATTTTTCGAGGGATATGTGGTCATTAAATATTCACAAACCAATGTGATGCAACAAGAGGAAGGGGAAAAATACATATTTCAATAGATGCAGAAAAAAATATTTTATAAAATCCAACATTGTTCATAATATTTACAGGGAACATACCTCAACATAATAAAGTCCATATATGAAAAACTCACAGCTAACATCATACTCAGTGGAAACAACCTACAAACATTTCCTCTAAGATCAGGAATAAGACAAAGATGTTCACTTTCATCTCTTTTATTCAAAATAGTATTGGAAGTCCTAGCTGCAGCAATCAGATGATAAAAATAAAAACATCCAGATTGCTACCGGAAAGTTAAACTGTTACTATTTACAGATGGCATACTATATATAGAAAGCCCTGAAGAGGTCATCAAAAATCTATTAAAACCGATAAATGAATTTTGTGCAGTTGCAAGATAAAAATTTAAAACACAGAAATTGTGTAAATTAAAGTTGCAGAAAAGGATATTAAGAAAACAAACCCGTTCACAATTATATACCTAGGAAAAAAAATTAACCAAGGAGGTAAAAGATCTGTATACATAAACTATAAACACGGATGAAAGATATTAAAGACTAACAAATGGAAAGATAGTCTATGCTCATGAATTGGAAGAATTAATATGGTTAAATTGTCCATATTATCCAAAGCAATTTACAGATTCAATGTAATGTCTATCGAAATTCTAATAGAATTGGGGGTCCTGGGTGGCTCAGTTGATTGAGCATCTGGCTCTTCAGCTCAGGTCATGATCCTGAGATTGAGCCCCACATTGGACTCTGTGCTGAGTGTGGAGCTTGATTGGGATTCTCTTTTTCTTCCTCTTTCTCTGCCTCCTGCCCCCACAAATAAATTAACATTTAAAAAATTCCAATGGTATTTATCACCAAAGTACAACCAATAGTCAAAATTTGTATGGAACCACAAAGGACTCAAAAGAGCCAAAGCAATCCCCAGAAAGATTAACTACAAAGCTATAGTAATCAAAACAGTATGGTACTAGTACAAAAATTGACATGTAGGTCAGTGAGACACTACATAGAGAGCCCAGAAATAAACCCATGCTTATGTGATCAATTAATCTATAGCAAAGGAAGCAAAAATATACAATAGAGAAAAGACAGTCTCTTCAAAACATGATGCTAGGAAAACTAGACAGCTAAATGCAAAAGAATGAATCTGAGCCACTTTCTTATAAAGAAAAATAAACTCAGAATAGAATAAAAACCTAAATGTGAGACATGAAACTATAAAATTCTTAGGGAAAAAAAACATAAGCAGTAATCTCTTTGAAATCAGCCATTTCTAGACATGTCTCCTCAGGCAAAGGAAACAAAACCAAAATATCAGGACCACACAAAATTAAAAGCTTTTGCACAGCAAAGGAAACCATCAACAAAATGAAAAGGTAACCTACTGAATGGGCAAAGATATTTGCAAATGATATATCTGATGAGACGTTAATATTCAAAATACAGAAAGAACTTCTATGACTCACCGTAAATTTTTTTTTAAAAAGGAGTAGAGGACCTGGGCATTTTTCTAAAGAAGACATGCAGATAGCCAATACACACATGAAAAGATGCTCAACAACATTAATAATCAGAGAAATGCAAATCAAAGGTGCAATGAGATATTACCTTACACCAATCAGACTGGGTAGATTAAAAAAAAAAAAGAAAGAAATAACAAGTGTCATCAAGGACATGGAGAAAATGGAACCCTCGTGTACTGTTGGTGGGAATGTAAACTGGTGCAGGCACTGTGGAAAACAATATGGAAATTCCTCTAAAAATTAAAAATAGAAATACAACATGATCCATTAATTCCACTGAGCTGAAATCAAGAATTGGATGCTTAATCAACTGATCTATTCAGGCAACCCTAAGACCAGCTCTGTTTACAGAAATACTAAGATATCGTTTTTTAAAATTTCATTTTCTTTGTATAAGAGTTTTTGAGAGACGATGTGATATAGGATATTGCAAGAGACTGCAGAAGCAGAGAGGAGTGTCCATTCAATTTTCTATTAAACTGAATATTCAATAGATTTGTGAGAATGTAAAAGGATGTGGTCAGAAAAATATGTTTGATACAATGTTAATCTTCTTAAATACCTGTTTTGTGGTCTAACAATATGTATTGTTGAGAATATTCCAACAATATTCTTGAATATTTTTTTCTTTGAATAGTTTTTATCTTGAATTAACAACTTTGAGACATTTCAATTTTCTAAACTCTGGTTGCTTTATTTATAAAATAAGCAATGTGCTATGCTTTTAGAATTCCCAACACCTCCATGATTCTAAGTGGGGTTCCTTCTCCTGGCAGTCGTATCAGAATTTTTCTTCTGCACCTCATTCTTGCAGAGCCTTTTAAGTGAGAGCTTCAGCAAATTAATGCATTTCCTCTTCTAGTTACATTTGCATTTCAAATGAGGACTACTGTAGAGATTTATGTTTGGTAATCCTTCCCCAACACCCATACTATCCAGAAATATAGAAAAGGGTGGCCAAATAAGTGAGGGACATATTCTGGACATATTTAATATTTATGGCAGGTGTTCTGCTAGTTACTGGGGTTATCTACAAAGGAGATAGCAAGCAGCTAAACAAAGAGATAGCAGAAGTATAGCAGAGAAGAAAAAGGTGCTTAGCAGAACAGGCTAAGATAAATGTTACCGGAAGCATATACAGAAACAAGTAAAGCTTATTACCAGGGGTTTGTGGGGGTTTCTCAGACCAAATTACTAAAGGACATGCCCTGATTTCTAGTAATAATATTTTATCCTCAGGAAGAGAAATATTGAAATTCTTTTCCCAATATCTATCTTCTCCAAATAGAACTCTTTATATATATCTCTAATATTCCAACCAAGTATCTATAGCTTGGTGATTCATTCATTCTACAAGCATATGAAATATCCAAAGAATATCAAGAAAAGTAGAGCAAAACATATCTTTATCTTCAAAAATATCTCAATTATCTATTTTTCACAGTCATGTTACTCTTATAGATCTAACATTTCTTCTAGTGAGTAAATGTGCCTGACATTTTGTTTCCTCAACTTAATTTTCTCCCTGGCTCACTTTGTTAGAACTGACATCAAAGTGTTTTTCCAAACTCCCATAAACTGCTGCTCATTTTTAAATATCACCCTCTCCTATCTTATATATTTTCTCTAGGTGTGTTTTAAAGAATGGAGAGCCAAGTTCAAAGTCCAGATTTGTCAGCTGCATGCTACGGAAACATGGGCAATCTGCTCAATTATTATGAACATGCGATACTTTATAAATTTAGGGACTGTAGGTAAATTTTCAGCACAAAACATGATACATAGTAGACATAATAACTAGATCATTCTCTACGTAATGAGAAAGTTGCCTGTGCTCTCATACCAATGCAAGGTAGAGAATACACTGCCTCTACACCTCTCAGTCATTGGTAATCTAATGTAGTGTTGAGGTAAATTCCTGCCAGGTTTTCACTGCCCCAAACTGAAAGATAGGGGGAAAATATGCAGCCTTATTCTGCCTAATCATGTGTTCTTTTAACATTTTTTAAATTATTATTACAGCTGGAACTCAACTTTTGCAATTAAAAGTCATAAATGTATTGCCATTGTCAAATACTCAGGTTTTCCCATTAAAAAAAATGGCTGTGAAGAAAATAGCCTCTTGTGTCTCACACAGGAATTGAAGAAGACTAGAGGACATCAGATAAATATTCACAATACATCTCCTCCTCAAAAAGTCATTTCCTCTCTTGAACCTTTCTTTGACCTAGATTCCTACCATTCTCCTCCTGTATTAAACATAAGTCCAATTTCATAGTAATCCTCAGAGTTATTTTCAGTACCTTCTTACCTCCTAGAAGAAAAGGAAACTACAGAATTTGTGAGTGACACACACTGGCATTTTGGCAATTTATTTAAATACCAATTTGATTTGTGGAACTTATTCTTTTTTTCAGGAACCATACAGTTCAGCAAGTAAAAGTCAGAATTGTTTTCAGTATTTCATGGATTAGACCACGTAAGATGAAAATAAAAGAGGCAAATGTGTTCATTAATTAATGGGGCTCAGGATGGTGCATGCCTCCCTTGGCCCGAAATGAGATCATGCATTTCCCTTGAGATATGATCAAGTGACTTTCTGAATAAGGATAAAAGTGTTATTTTTCTATCAGCTCTATTTTATAATTCTAGTAAAAGACTATCAGATTTTACTCATGATATTTTATACCTATTTAATAGTCCCAGTACTATTCTATGTTAATGACATAGTTTTACTAGGAATTGAAGTTGGGCTCAAAGGAGCATAATTTCCAGGGGCATATTTCATAGTACTTCATAAGTTATTTTATTCATTCGGTCTCACTTTATTGGCCTCTTTATTTAATATATTGGCTGTATTATAGTACAAGGCTCACAGTAGATCCTAAGTCTTCTCACAAAGACCCTGTGTTTATATTTACTATGCTTTAATTCAAGGGGCCTAAAACAGTTTAAGGGTCCTGGTGGTTGAAATGACAATGTGAAAATTCCAAGGTTATTTGAGAAGGCAATTGATGTTACTATAGGGAAGAATAGCAGTTGTAAATATACATCATTATATGTTTATTTAAATACCATTTTAGACAAGGTCCACAGTGAATTATCCACATTTCCAAGTCCATAAAGCTCTAAAATTTAAAGGGCTTGCTTTTACTTTTCATTTTTTTTGTTTGATGCCAAAATTCATTTAGCAGCTAAATATGACACAAATAAAAGAGAAGCTATTATGAAATTTTTATCCCACTTAGTATGAATGTTCATACATTTTCCTATAGATATATTAATGTAGTTAAAGAATATTGTCCAAGACTTTTCTGAGTATTACATAGTAAGTGGTATATATGTCATAATAAATTTAAAAAATAGTGTAGGATAGTATGCATAAAGAATAATATACACATGTATTAGTTTGCTAGAGCTGTCATAACAAAATATCGTAGACTGGGTGACTTAAACAGCAACAGCTTATTTTCTTACAATTCTGGATGCTAGAAGACTTAGTTCAAGGTGCTGGCAGATTTGGTTTCTTTTGAGACCTGTCTCCTTGGCTTGCAGGTGACTGCCCTCTCACTATACCTTCACATGGTATTTTTACTGGGAATGTTTGCCCTATTTTCTGTATGGCCCAACCTCCTCTTCTTATAAGGATGTCAGTCGGATTGGATTAGGGCTCAATTTTAATTTAATCACCTTAGAAACAGTTTTAACTTAATCACTTTAGGGACCTGATTTTAATTTAATCACTTTAGAAACAATCTCCCAACATGTTAACATTCTTAGGTGTTAGGGCTTCAACATATAAATTTTAAGGGGACACAATTCAGCCCATAGCAACATGTACAGTTTAGTAAAAGTTTCACACACACCATTGCTGGCACCACAGAAGCCTCCCTGTATTTCCTTCTGGTCACCATTCATGCACCACCAAAGGGAATCTATGCTGATTTATATTTGCATAGATTAAATATTTTTCTCTTATATTTTATATTAATGGAATCATATATACTCTTGGGTTTAGCTTCTTTCAATTAGCTTCACCCATGACTTGTATAGCTGTAGATGGTTTATTCAAATCATCTATAATAATTGAATTTACTGGTAAATCAATTTGTTTATATTACCACTAATGAACATTTGGACAGCTTCCAGTTTGGAGCTATTGCAAATAACACTGCTATGAACTTTCTTTAACATATCTTTTAATGAGTGTTGCCAAGGAGCAGAATTGTTGGGCATAGGGTACCCGTATGTTCAGCTTCAGTAAATCTGCTACACTGTGTTTCAAAGTTGTCAGATCAATTGAAACTACCATTGAACAATATCCTCCATGTGGTGTCTGTTTCATAATGAAAGATACTGTAATTCAGACCACAGGAAATCAAAGATGTCATACTGAGAGAGAAAATGGGAACTTCCAGAGTATTAATTGATGATTTTAAGATGTGACACATACATTAGATAAGAATGCATAGTACTATTATCCTAACACTAAGTCAAGGATAAAAATGAACATGGTTGTCTTTTATAACACTTTCCTTAATGAATAAGAACAATAGCTATTGGTTTTAAATGATCAGAGATCAGAAATAAAAGAAAGAAATTTCTGACTCAAGGAGCAATGATTAGACCATATTATAACTGATTACCAAATAAAGATTTAAGGCAATCTTTCTTCCAGGAACAAAATGATTTTAAAATTTATAAAATTTTAAGGGTACCACCCAGTGGCTCAGTTGGTTAACCATCCAATTTCAGCTCAGGTCATGATCTCACCACTCCCACATTCGAACCCCACATCAGGCTCTGTGCTGACAGCTCAGAGCCTGGAGCCTGTTTCAGATTCTGTGTCTCTGTCACTCTTTCTGCCCCTCCCCTGCTTGGACTCTGTCTCTCTCAAATAAGCAAACATTAAAAAAAATAAAATTTTAAAATGTTGTGATGATTGCTTAAGAATCCAAATACATTACTACCCTCGAAACTTTGAAGAGTGGTCATGATGATGAGTGCACTTGTCACTTCTCCATTTGCTCTCAATTCATTCCCTGAACTTCTCCCAACCTAATTTCTCTCAACCCTGATGGGTACTGAATCCCTTAAATGATCTTTCCAAAGATCGTTTACCAAGACAGTTCTAGTTGAATTTAGCCAATAGAAACACAATAAGGAGTTTGGAGAACTCAAAGAAAGGAAATAATTAGCACTCTGTTTCTACTCCATTTTTCCAGTTCCCACAAGGCAACTTCCACCATAGTTCCAATTTCCACTGGTTGGGCCTGACTCTGGTCATACTGTTAGGTAGAAGCTAGACACGAGAAGTCAAAGGACTATCCCAAAGCAGAGTCCAAGTCTTTGAAGGAGCATAATAGAGGCATGAGCTTTGAAGGGGAATAGTAGAGGCAAGGACAGTGATAAAACAAACAACCATTACACATTATAAGCTGAAGTGCTCAACACCCTGACCTTGTGGCTTCCAGGACCTTGAGCCTGATAAATCAAGAGCCACAGGTGCAGAACATGTATTCTCCTCTTCCACCTCTGCCCCAGGCTAACCCCTAGACTAATTATAATGCATTCGCTTTGTTGGAATGGACCCAAGTGACGGAGGACGGCTGATATGATGGTTCCAGTACAAACCCTGTAGGGCCAACACTCACCCCCCACTGTGGGAATAGTTTCCCAGAAGAATGGAAGCAGCCTCCATTAGAGACCACCATACTGTAGGTCACCACTCCTCCAACCCAGAAACACCCAATAATGTCCAAATCCAAACAACCTAGAGGCCAGTTCCAACTCAGGAATCTACACCTTGATTATGTACTTTTGCTTTAGTAAGCTACTTGGTGTTTCCTACTTTCCTTTTGGCTGTCTTTATTCTGAGCATGGATCTTTACATATATCTTCTTGTGAGAGATCTAAGGACCCAGACCTCCATTCATACAATACGGACTGTCTCACATGTAACGATACCATCACCCACCCACCCCCGCCCCCAATCCGAATGTGATCATGGTCATCTGCTGTTAGTAATTTTTGGTTGCCTCATCATGTTTTATTTGACTTCCTAAGTCAATTTCCTTGTAATTAATTCACTCTATTGAACTACCTAGGATGAGCTGTTTTGCTAGTTAAATCCTTATCTTTACAGTCTTAGTACTAGGAGGGTTCCACAAAAGAGACACTGATTGTGGAGTTGTGGGTTGTATTGGTCTTCTTGTGGAGCTTGATCATGTAACAGCTTTTTCTTTTTTCCCTAAAGGAAAATGTAATGCTAGTAATCTATGACATGCAATGCATCAGGATTTTTATATTATCACACATCGCTTTTGAGATAAAATGTCAAGTTAGGGAAAAGCTTTGAAATCTCAAGTATTTGCTGGCTGCTTCTAACAATTGTGAAGAACTTTAAAAAAGACAAAGACAGGCTCAGAGTTTTTAACTGTCATCTCAAGAAATCAGAGAACGATAGAAGTCCCATTGTGCCTTAAATATGTATCTTATTTTGTAATAGTTATAAGGCAGGCATGGCTAAAAGTCTGACCCAAAATCTAACTAGGTTGATTATAGAATTAAAATATAAATCAAATGCATAACATTGCCATGTTTTTTTATGTTAGGATTTGGGCATTGCTTTGGAAGAGTGGAATTGGAGATCAGAAAAACTGGGAAGACAAATAACTCTGAAGAGAGTTAAGCCTTCAAATTTTGCTCAATGTTACTCACCAGAAGTACCCTTTCTTCACTATCCAAGGAGACTAGCCTTTCTTTTCTTAAAACTTTGCAATGAGCTAATCTGAGATATTTGTTTAGAAGAAAATACTGATTGTGCTCAATTTTATACCATTTGTTGCTTCAAGATTGGCAGTTAGAGGAACGTTGGGAGAAATTTTGATGAAAATTTGAAGAAATTTTGATGACTCTTACAACTCTTCTTGGATTAGATATCAAAATGTATTTATTTGGTTCAGATCTGTGGACTTGATAAATGGAAATTATAGTGAGGCATCAATCATAGGTTTGCAGAAGGTATATGCTAAAAATCAAAAGGTACCAGCTAGTGTCTTACTTATGACAGAAGATAGTCATCTAAAAATCTGACTTTTTTAAAAGCTAATTAAGCACTTGTTTAAAAATAAACTGGTATTTTATTTTATATTTTGCAAAACAAAGTTTTTTTGAGTACATATTTTTATGAAAGTTAAAATAATTATTCTATAGTCATTTGACATATTAACTATAATTTTAACTTCTACTAAGGAGATTGGGAATAGAGAGGTTGAAGGATTTTACGATGGCACATGTGATCGATGATCTTTGAGGTCTCATTTTTCTGTAGAGTTCTACTGTTTATCCTCTGGCAGGGTCTGTTTCTGTATAACTATATTGTGATGAACATGCATGCGGTTCACCTATGAATCCTGTTCCAAAAGAATCAACTTATTTCTCTAAGACTCATGAGATTAGGAATGATGTTGGTGTTTATATCTTCCATTTTATTCAGCATTCATTTTTACATAACAGTAGCAATTTGTAGTGGTCATTCTGTTTTCTGCTATTTCCAGTTTTCCTCCATCATGCCACAGAGTAGGAGTAAACTTCTTTACCCCGTGAAGTTAGGCATGACTGTGATTTGCTTAGATGACAAAAAGTCATCTGAAGAGTCATCAGAAGCACCCAACGGTATCATCCTGGGCCATCGAAACCTTTTCCCTGTCAGAGTGAGCAGAGGTGCTGTACATGGTCTCTGAATGGGGACAAAATGAAGTACAGTCCTTTGTTGAATATATAGCATTGTTTTAAGCCCCTGACATTGTGGAGTTGTCTGTTAAAAAAACAAAACTTGGGGCATCTGGGTGGCTCAGTTAGTTAAGCATCCAGCTTCGCTCATGTCGTAATCTCTTGGTCTAGGAGTTAATGCCCCGCGTCAGGCTCTGTGCTGACAGCTCAGAGCCTGGAGCCTGCTTCAGATTCTGTGTCTCCCTCTCTCTCTGCCCTTCCCCTCCTCATCCTCTCTCTCTCTCTCTCTCAAAATAAATAAATGCCAAAAAAAAAAAAAAACCCAAAAAACAAAAACAAACTTGTCTTTTACTTGATGATGGGGATTTTAAAAAAACTGCCCATTAACCAGTCTAGTACTTTTCAATCCTGTTTTAACCATGGCATCCTTTCTTCAATTAAAGATATGCCAGATGGTAACACTTGAAATTGGGCTATTCTGGTGAATGGGCTGAAGGGCTTGATTGTTCAGGGTCCACTGGTTCATCCAATCCCATGAGCTGAGCTGTCTAGGGGCATCTCTGTGACTCCACCAAAACTCAGTTGAGAACAGTTTAAAAACTGAGTCAGAAATCAGGAGACTTTGGCTTAATCACATCTAATAATTGATAATTCACATACTTTATTAAATATTTTATTCTTTCAAAAATATCTCAAATTTATTTTCTTACAAGATATATGTACTTCAGGAGTAATTCTTAAATCCTATCTCATATTGGTTGTAGAATAAGATCTGAAATGAGGGGTGAAAAATATTTGGTTTGGCGTTATGCTTTTGTGGGTGTATATGTGTGTTTTAAGAAATCCAGCAAAAATATATAATGAGATGGTACCTTTATGGTTTCTGATCAAATGAATTTTCTGAATCATAAAGCACTATAAGAATATAAAGTTATTATTTTAATTAAGATAATGCATTTAGAGAAAACAAATTTAAAACCATTTTTTAAGATGATGTGCTCTGAGCTCTTAGCTCTGATCTTGTTAAAGGAAACTGAATGATTTGGCTTTTTTCCCCTTAATGTGCACGAAAAGACTAAAACGGCTGGGCAGCATTAGAAAGGGTAGGAAACTAACACAAAACATAAGCTTATCCTACTGTGAAATTATTGCGAGGCCCCATCTGCAATATTCTATAGTGTGATTGCTAGAGAAATGAAAGATATGATGTAGATAGGAAAAGCTTAGGAAGAGGCAGTTTAAATGGCCAAGATGATGGAATGCCTCCATGAAAAACCAGAAAATTAGGGCTCTTTAGTTTGAGAGAATGAATGTGAGGACAGTAATGATTCAAGAGAAGAAGCTAATCTCTGAGGCTCATTCCAGCAAAAGGAAATCTTGAAGGAAATAGCTAAATAGTAATGATAGCTAACTTAATTGAATACTAACACTTTACCAGATTCTGTACTGAAGGATTTATGCATGCTCATGCAATCCTCAAAATAATTGTATGAACAGAAACTATTATTTTCCTTACTCTGTAGATGAGGAAACTGTAGGCAACCTAATTAACTTTCATAATACCATATTAAAAACCTGGGCTAGTACCTGAATTCTTAAGGTAAAAATAAGGGAATGGTTTTCAACTATAAGATTCTTCTAGATTGTTTATTAAAAATATGAATTCCTGGTCCAATCTAAACTACTTAAACTTAGTGTATCTGGAGTGAAGCCCCGAAGTATATACCTTAAAAATACTACAGGTACTAGGGCACTTGAATGGCTCACTTGGTTGAGCATCCCATTTAGGCTCAGGTCATTATCTCAAAGTTTGTGAGTTGGAGACCCACGTAGGGCTCTCTGTTGTTACCAGAGAGCCTGCTTTGAATCCTCTGTCCCCCATTCTCTCTGCACTTCCCCAACTTGTGCCCTGTCTCTCTCAAAATAAATAAACTTAAAAAAATAAAAATAAAAACACCACAGGTACTAATATAAGTGTGTTCATGACCCACATTTGGAAAAATGTAAGTTTGGCAGATAATTACTTTCTGGAAATCCATTTAATGGATGTATGATCTTTACCAAATAATTTAATTTCTTTAAAACTTCACTTTCCTAATCCATAAAACATAATAATACTAAAATCATTACCTTTTACCAAGCAATCTTTTTTTTTTTTTTAAGGTTATTTATTTTTGAGAGAGAGAGAGAGAGAGAGAGAGCAGGGGAAGGGGCAGAGAGAGAGACAGGGAGACACAGATTCTGAAACAGGTTCCAGGTTCTGAGCTGTCAGCCCACAGCCCAACACAGGGCATGAACTCAGGAACGAGGAGATCGTGACCTAGGCCAAAGCCTAACACTCAACCCACTGAGCCACCAGGTGCCACAAATACCATTACCACTTAAAGGACTAAATAAATTACCCATTATAAGTGTCCTCATGGAACAATACATATTAGTTCTTATTTGTAAGCAAAGTTATCTGTGACTGTAGTACATCCATAATTATTCTACTAAGTAAAATTGCTGCTGCTTCTTACATAAATTTTGAATCAACACAAATATTTTACCTTTCCATATAAGTCTGCTAAATTTATTACATGGCCCCATTCTCTAATTTTTTAAGTACTTTCTTTTTTTTTTTGGTAGTTTTGATCTGTTTTGATTTTTTTTCAATTTACCTTTTTCTCTTATGTAAAACTTCCCTTGACTATTCCAATCTACAATAATCACTAGCTAGGTCCATTTATAGAATCTCTGCTACTTGTCAGGCACTATGCTAGTCAGTCTGTAGGCCTATACATTCCACAAGGTAAGTATTACTATCTAAGCTTTATAGGAGAGTCAAACAATGTGCTTAAAGAAGAGGAATAAAATTCAGGACCCAGAAACATAATGAAATTCTACTCATGAAGTTAAAGTTCAGTTCACTGCACTATCTCTTTGACTCACTCAAAGCCCTTTACACTTCCTACAACTCACTGGGTTTTACAATTCTCTGGTGATATTATTGAATAATTTTCATATGTACTTATCAATTTTAAAAATTGTTACATCTTAGAGATAACTGAAGAAACACCTACACTTCACATAAATTATTTTTAATCCTTAGAACTATTATAGAAGTTGGGTGCATTTATTCCCCAGAGCCCTGAAGTCATAAAGGTAGTTGCTGGAGGATATGATGATTTGAACCAGGTGTCATCTGGTGTCAAAGTCTACTTTTTTCTTTTGTAATCACTCAATCATTCATTTATTTCAAAGTTATTTGAGTGTTTACAATAAACCAGGCTTTAACAACAGCTTGGAATACACTCATGTACAGAGTAGAAAATCTCCTGTCTTTATACAGCTAACATTCTTTTGGAATGTATCTCTCATTCTTTGTCTTCATTGTGAAGTCTGCGTGAACAGCAGCTAAGGATACCCAACAGAGCCAGGTGCAAGCTTTCTCAAGCAGAGCTGCCTACAGCATACTTTTTAATTGAGTAAGCTCGTAGTAGCTTAACTCAAAGGATAAGAACACATTATTTATTAGGGAAAGTTAGTAGTTAGCTTTACCCTATCCCAGGGTTTGAGAATAATCTCTTCTTCCAGATTCCCCCAATGCAAGGCAGAGTGAATAGTGAACTTCTGCTAGTTATTCCAACAACTACGCAAAGTACTTATCTCACTGCATTAAAATCAGTTTTTTTTTTTTTTTCAATCATGCTTTGAGCTTTTTGAGGACTAGCTTCAATTTTTTAAAATTTATATCCATAGTAATACCTAGCTAATAACACATAGGAAACAAATTAGTGTTGAAATAAGGAGGCAAATATCTCACCTAATAATCTTATAAGTGCATGGCATTCTCGAAAAAAAAAAAAAGAAATAAAGAAATCTGCAAAACACATACACGAATCCTTATAAATTGAACAACTCACACAACTAGAACAACAATCTAAGACATGAGTAGTCAGAGGGCTTAAGCTTAAAGTTTCAACCTGGCCACTTTCTATTTGATCTGAGATAAATTTAACCTCTCCAAGCCAAAATGTGTTATGTATAGAACTCATAAGATTAGATAGTTTTAAAACTAAAATGAGACAATATGTGTATAATTACAGATATGTCATTGTATGTGAAAGTAGCAATATATAATAATGCCTTCTCTTGGGTTATCTATATACTCATATAAAAAGTAGTATACTTCAGTGATTTAGAAACTAAGCTCTCAAACTCAACGACTGAAATTAAAATCCAACTCTACCCCTTTATAGAAGTGTAGTCTTAGACATTTCTTGAAATCCTTAAATTTCAGTTTCCACAATTTGAAAAGAAATATAACTTGTAATTATGTATAATGTTGCTATGATAATTACATGACAAAAATGTACATAAAGTTATTAGTATAGTGGTTTGAAATTAGGAAGCCATAAATAGTCCAATATCTAATTTTTACAAATGTGTACAATTAAATTTTACACATTCCACATTCATGGTCAAAGGACTCTAAAAAATATCCCCTGAATTTCTTGTACTCAAAGTTTTATTATTTGTGTGGATGTTAATGACTGTGAAAATGTCCATTTTTTAAAATGTTTCTTTATTTTTGGAAGGGGGAGAGGCAGAGTATGAGCATGAGAGAGGCAGAGAGAGAGTGAGACCCAGAATCTGAAGCAGTCTGAAGCAGTGCTTAACTGTCAGCACAGAGCCCAATGTGGAGCTCGAACTCACAAACTGTGAGATCATGACCTGAGCCAAAGTCGGACACTTAACTGACTGAACCACCCAGGCGCCCCAGAGAATGTCCATTTCTAATCTCTAATATGCAATTGTTATACAGCTGTTGCTCCAGAGGAACTATATTCACATTTTCTGTTTGATTTGAATATTACCAGATTCCTAAATATAGTCAACTAACCTAATTCAAACATTTAATTGAATGATTATTTTTCCTGCAGCATGAAAATGATAGATAACAAAATATATTGCTTTACTATTTATTCATATTCAGAATTTGAACAAAAGTGAGAGCAAGGCTTTGAATCCAATGCTTTTCTCACTCCTTCTAAGTAGGCTAGGCCATGTAAAAATCTGCACTTGGTTCCTCTTACACATCTTGAATGTATTTCTTGTATTTTAAAAAATGTTTTCTTATGATCTATTTTCTCACCAATCTCCACATGCCTGATGGAAGATGTAAAAAAACTATTCCATATGCTTTGTGTAAAATATGTTGGAGAAAATTGGACACAAAATGGTCTACTTAGAAAAAAAAAGTAGAACAATTGCATGATTTTTCCATCAGAAGAAGCAAATTATATTTAATTGGTCCTTTCAGTTTTAAATTTCCAGATTCAAAATTCAGGTGATTTAAAATTTAGTAAACAATTATATAATTGGTCTTTTACTATTGGCTTATAAAGATAAGCATGAGTTACCAGAGACACAATTTCTAAGGTAATTTACATCACGGTTAGGACAAATTAAGAATTATGCAAAAAACAGGTGCGAGATTTTATCTAATTCATTAGTAATGTATGCACCAAATAGCTCCCATAAAGAATTGAAGCAGCTTAAAGAAATATATTGAATAAGCTTTAATAAGCATATATTATGAAGCAAACCATATACCAAAGACATTGGTAATGGAATTCCATGGACTCTGGATGAAATTTAGGTCCTAATTGTTCTGTGTTGTAAAACTTAAATAAATGAAAAATTGAAATAATATTTCCCATATAGTTTTAATGTTGCTCACAGTTCTCTAGACTTTATAATAAGGGGTTCAATTATATCTTAGCTGATAATCCTCCTAACCCAAGAGAACTATTAATTATTATCCTTTTACAGGTGAGGAAAAGCCATGCAAGTTTTTACAAAAGTAAGTAGCCAAAATTATGATTTAAATTCTGATCTAATTCAAATGTAAAACCCTTTCCACTATTTATCAATGTTCTTCTAGGATCTCCACTGGGACACATCACTCACAAGTCATTAAGTCTTCTAAGTGATACCACATCTACACAGAGAGAAGCAAGTCTAATGATACATAAAATATAATAAATTAGGTCTTTAGTGGAATATCTATTATATTTTCAAATAGAAATAAAAGAACTTTATCCAGGAAAACTTATTACAGGATATTGGCCTAATAAGTTACCAAAAATTAAGTGATTTATGGTTGATAGTTACCCTTACTCTACAAAAATGAATCAATTAGTACTCCTTCATCTCCTAACTCATGGTAATAATATAATATTACACAACCGAAATGGTCTGTCTCTTAGATACCATTCTCTCATTTTGTTAAAATCAACACAAATATATTAGTCAGAAATTAATAATAAGATCCACACCAATTCACTCTGGTTAATGTCTGAATGATGGGAATATGGACCAGGATAGTCACAATAGAAAAGTGAATGGATGAAAGAAATACAGAAGACACATTTGATGAGGCTTGATAAAGGGCTGAAAGCAGAGAGGGAAGAAGAGGAAGTTGTAAGTGGGGACCCCTCACTTTCTGACAAGTGAAACTGGGGAATAGTAGGGACCCTTAGAAGAAAACTGAAAGAGGACAAAGTGTGAGATGACTGAATAAGGGGTGACTATAGCCATCCATGCTGAGAAGAAAGATTAGGGCTAGAAATATAAAATGAACGTCCTCAGCTAAAGAAGTTTGTGAGGAATAAATGCGTATGGCTAAGAAATGTAATGCAAAGTGAGGAGGAAGATGACTTACCACCAAACCTTTAAAAAAAACTCCAACACTGAATAACACGATAGACAATGAGCCTACAAAGTAGATGACCTAGGAAATACTAGAGATGAAGGAGGAAAGCCTATATAATCCTAACATAGGTGGAAGGGGATCCAAAATGGGTGAGAACATTCACTAAGTCACATGCTGCTAAAAATAAAATGAATTAAACCCTGAAGTGCCCATTTTATTATATGGAAGCTTCCATATTTATCTTTCCAATTTAACCTGTTAATGTATTTTTTTTTTTGGTTATTATTTTCATGGAGAAATGTTCTGTTGAGGAATTAGTTGATAGATTCCATCAGCTCTTCAGCTTGCAAGCATTAATAAATTTAATTCAATGAGAAAAATATATGTAGAATTAAGGATACAGGTTCTTCAAGTCTTAATAATTTCAAAACAAGTGCTCTATGTAGATCTAGATTTGTCTTTGAAAAATATTTGCAAATTAGTATAACAGCTTAGTATAATGTTATCTCTTGAACCCTAAGAATTGGTAAGATTAAGTTAAATACATAAATTTATTTAATTAAAACATTTGCCAAGAATGAAGATCACATTGAGGGATCAATATTCTTTTTGAAATCCTTCTTAAGTATATTCTGAGTTATTTTTATCTTATCTTCTTGACCTAAGTACCATCTAAATACACAGAGTATTTGCTCTGAAAGTATCTCAAACATATCACACGCAAAAGTAAAGTTACCCCTAAATCATATAAAACTGAGGTCCATGGAAATGTAGTTTCAATCAGAAGAGAAAGTTATAATTTATTGTCCAACTGAGAGTTGCCTCAATATGGAAAATAAAATTTCACAGAAAGCTTTTTGTGGATTCCTAAGTGTGTGGATATGTATGCGTATACACACACACACACACACACATATAGATTTTAGTATTTCCATATGTGGATAAGGTACAAATATAAAAAATTTATCATACTATTGTAAATAAAAATTAAAACAAATCTGTGTCGTTTTGTTAGGGTTTTTAAGGTTGGATGAATAACACTTCTTCCTTCTTTTCTTTTTTTTCTTTTTTAAACGTTTATTCATTTTTTGAGAGACACAGAATCCAAACCAGGCTGTCAGCACAGAGCCCGAAGTGGGGCTTGAACTTGTGAACCACAAGATCATGGCCTGAGCCAAAGTCAGAAGCTTACTTGACTCAGCCACCCAGGGACCCCTTTCTTCCTTTCTAGAGTTGGAAATTAATTGAGACATAAGGCATAAGGGACAAAGACAATGAGTTGAAAGTAACAACTTTATGAGAGAAAGGCTGTTTAGAGAATTTGCTTTAAATTTCTGCACAGAGGGCTTACTAATAATATTTCAAACTAGAATTAAATATACATAAATAGAGCTAAAAATTCAATGCTTCCTCTGGCAAGCTTCAGACTGAAGGCACAAAAAATTGTGATTGCTGAGGTTGGCACCAAAAAAGAGGGGAAAAAGGAAATTGAACTGAATGTATATCCTGAATGTAATCCTCCTACAAAATTTAACAAGTAATTCAGTTCTTTGTTTATGGAGATGGAGATGAGCATGTGAATTAACGAGGAAAGAGGACAAGTATTGCTTGAAGCCACGAAGTCCTTTTGCTTGGAAATCTGAGCAAAGGAGAAAGGTGGTTCCCACACTCGATACTCTTAAATTAATTTGATAAAATACACTTAAATTAATTTGAATAAAAATTTGTATGTAGATCTATCAAGTATACCTTAGCATTTCTATTTCATTAGTTCCTTACATTTTAATTTTTAAAAGGATGAGACTCTTCCGTTCTAGGGGAAAACAAGAATTTAACTAGTAACAAAGACTAATACGCAAGTAAAGACTTTTATTGATACAATGAACTTAAATTTCAGCAAATTCATGTGGCCCATTAGAAAAAGAGTGGCTAAAAAAAAAATACATTTGCAGCATGAGAATGATTATATGAGAAAAATAGAACTGATTTGCAAATACTTTATGTTTTAATACATCCGTTTCACAGATATCAAAAAAGTATGTGTTTATATATCAAGAAGACAATATATATATATATATATATATATATATATATATATATACACACACACATATCTGGATACATATATTTGATTTTATTTTTGTTAAATATTGTTTTATTGTTTATTTGTATTGTTTCATCTATAAAATAACTTCATATGTATGATCTTGACATACATACACATATCATTAGTAGATATCAAAAAAATATCACCATCTGATCAGATAGATCACCATCTGTCATGTTGATATTTACTAACTTTAATGTTAATGTTGATACGGTCAATAATAATGTTAATATGGGATATGAATTGCATCCCAATCTAAATAACCCAATATCCAGCAAATTCTCCTAATGTAAAGACACCCTTAATGGCAAAAATAATTTCCATCTTAACTGGTTTTTAGTTGTTTACTATGACATCTGCTATAAAAAGAAGCCACTCAAGAGTTCTTTCCTTTTCTTTACACTTTGACCTCTCTTTTTCCCTCCAATGTGATTTCAGGCCTCTCAGTACTTTATTGATGTTCTATGGGGAATCTATGGGCCGGTTTCAGTCCAGCCAGGAATTGTTACACTTTTGCATGGAAAATAATCTAAATTTGAACTTCTAACTCATTATGATAGATTCTAAATATAAGAAACTAGAAAAAAATGAGGCTAGAAACATAGAGACAGAAATAAATGCTAGTAAAAGTCTGAAGACTACATCACCAATATTAACAGCCCAATCTGGAGAGAATTTTGGCTTCCTTGCCAACTTAGAGGCACCTCTTCTCATCTCAGGCAGTCTCTGACATTATCCCTGCCACACCTTCACTCTATCACCCACTGGGGCTACTTGTTTCTTTTATGGCAACAGAAAAATGGCATGGAACACTGTGCAGAAATTCGGCAGTTTCCAAGATCTTTCTTTGCATCTATCTCTCTCAGTGTAACAAATACAGGAACAACCTCAAAGCCAGTGAAATTCTAGAATAGCCTGGTTGACTTTTGCCACCCAAGAATAGGTTGGTGTGTTGTGTAGATTCACAGAAGAGAGTACACGTTCTATGAGAAAAGGGAACTTGTCTTGCTTACTACTACATTCTGATTTTCTAGACACATAGGGGATGCCAAGATAACATTTGTGAGATAGGAAGAGAGGGAAGAAAACACAGGTTTAAATTTGTGGTAAAATATATAAGAAGGGAGAATTAAAAGACAGAGCTTAATTATAGAAACTAAGAGAAAAACTGGGAATTTTCATTACGTGAATCTCCAAGCAGGTCTTATGTGTATGGAGAATATAACCAGAGGTTGTTTTCATGGTAAGAAAGTTACATCAAGAGTCACTGATTGTTGGCTGCCATTTTCTATGTAGTCTTTGAAAAATTAGCTAATTACAGTTCAGAAGAGATCCATGTTAGCCTGTTCAAAAGTGGATCAATAGGTAGGAAATTTTACATGAAGCATTTCCCCCCAACTTCTCTACTGCACTACTCAGTCCTTTCTCCTCCTTTCAGCTACTTAGCCACATGGAAACCTAGAGATGCTTTTCTTAAGCACAGGCTCTCAGACTTTTAGTACAAGACCCTCTGCCTCAACCTGCTTCTTCTCTCCAGGCATTAGGTGATCAGGTCTGTAAGTCCTTCAATCAAAAACTTAATGGGAAATCTCCCACCCTTATTCACCTCTATCCAGGAGATAGACTTATTCAATCTCACACTCTGAGTGAAGAAATAGAATATAGTATTTTATCAGCAGCCAGTTCATCTAAAGTTAATTTGCTCACTTCCTACTTGGTAGGAACACCAAAATTTGCTTAAATTTTAACGAGATGTCTGCTATTGCACGTATCCACCACGTATGAGCCTTCTCATCCTCCTGCCATCAAGCCTTTCTTCATTCATTCACAAGTATTTTGGTTCAATGCCAAGCACAATGTTAAGTACTAGGATGGCAACTGTGAATTTGACTGATTTTTTTACCCTCTCCATAGAGCCTCTCTGGTGGAGGAGGTAAATTTAAAATTCTTAAGCAATAAATATTTCAGAATTCTAGTAAATGCTATAAAGGAAACAAAAAAAGTAGGCTAAAATAGAGGATAACTGAAGCCACAGAGGACCCACTTTAGATAGAATAGTCCCAACTATTTCCTTGGGAGGTAATAGTTAGTCTGAGAAGTGAAAGAATGAAGTTGCTGACTAAGAGCGGAACTGGGAACAGAGCATTTTAGCATGCACCCTGATGTAGTCATGGGAAAGCACTGTGCTCCATAAAGAGCCAAGAGCCCTACATGAAGAACTTTTTGATGGATTTCTGACTACAAGAGCCAAGTAAGTTTTTTTCATACTGCAGACCATTTACACTGGGAGTCTTTCGATGTCTCTTGCATTTCCCATCTGACTCTGAAGCTAAAGCCTATTCCCACAAAGCCTCGTTTTCAGCCAGCCGTCAATCCACCAATAGTTTCAAACAATTCTTGCTAAGAAACTAGATAGCAATGACCTAACACTCTGGGGTATTTCTGTTTTCAAAGTGGACTCAAGAAGACAATAAATCCATTCAAATGCAAAGGAGTTAATCCCTAATGGATCACCTGGCAGAAGAGCGAGTTGAGTAGGTAATACCCGCCCACTGTTCGAGAAGCTAATTTCATAAATCTTTTCCCATTAGCGTTTATATAAATTGAGACTTAGACACTGAAGGAAGTAGAGATCTGATTATTTATATTAAAAATGTGTTTGGTTCTAATTTAAGTAAATTACATACACCTTCCCCCTCCCCGCCTGTGCGTGCGCGCGGCGCGCACACACACACACACACACACACACACACACACACACACACACACACTGATCAATGTTTTACTGTGACCTGGTCACATTCCAAATTGTTTCCTTTACCCTTTAGTCAATTCAAGCTATTAAGTCATTTCAATGCATATTAACTCATTAAGTTTGAGAACAAGTTTGTTTTCTGAAATAATTATCTATGATATTTATCTAGAAAACAATAATTCTATGGCTATGCTGTTCTATGGCTATTAGCTTCAGCAGAGAACACTTTGTTTAGCTCTGTCAATCCCTGACCGCTGCTAAATTATCATACAATTTACATTAATGCTCTGAATAGGTTGACACATTGCTCCATAATCACTTAATTTGTACCAATACAATACGGGTTATGATTCAATAAGTAAACACAGATTTTTAAGGAATGTGTATACTCAGTAGCATTTTGATTCAATAAAATGTTTTAAAACTATTTTTTCAAACATTTGAGGTTTGGCAAAACATGAAATGCCTTGGCCAAATACTCTTCTCCCAACTTTTAAGCCCAGTGCCTTTCAAGGGAAATTTAATTCATATGTTTCTAGTATATTTACACTTAGTTTATTTAAATGGTGTTTTTGTAAGAGCTCTGTGAGGTCCAAGAAGTCAATAACCAGTTTATAAAGTGTTTTAAATTTCCTGTACATTGAACCAGGTGAGCAAATTTTGTTTAAAATAATAAAAATTCATGAATTTATTTTAAAACATAATATTATATAATAGTAATATTCAAAGTGTAAAAGGTACATGGTATTCCCAAATAGGTCTCAATAATATGGCATTAGCTGCCACCCAAGTATACCTTGTGTAGGGCTGGGCTGGAGTGGAGTTGAGGGAGCCCATTAAGATCAATCCAGGATGTGAAAGAGCTGGTCTGTGGGTTGATGAGAACACTAGTTATGGCAAGGAAACTTCTCCAACTGTTTCGGAAGTGTCTGGCTCTACTAGCTATCTCCTAGTTTTCCCATTTAACTAACTATAACTTTGGACAAGCCACTTAACTTCTCCCGGCCACTCTCATTTTCTTTTAATCTAAAAAAGGTGATAATATAGAATTAATTTCAGAGGGCTAGAGTGAGTAAGAAGTGAACAAAATAAGGGTAAGGTTATAGGCCTTTATGAAATGGGGTGGCGTACAGTGTGTGTTCAATAATATAAATGATAGTTATGTGCATTTCACTTAAGATTACCTACAGTACCTACTTAAGCTAAACTGCCTTTAGTTAGATGCCCATTCGTTGAAATCAATTAAAAAAATTATTAAGGTGATTCTGGCTTACTAGAATCAGAGAAAAATGAGAGTTTTCTAGATTTGTCCATAGGCTGTTTAGTGAAAGCTAAGGAAAGAAGGCAAGAGTCCAATGCCCCACACTGCTATTAGCTGTATGACTGCAGGTAAGCTACATAAGGGTGCCGGCCTCCAGCTTTAGCTGCAAATGGAGTGGCTAGACTAGGTGACCCCAGGATTCTCCCAACTTTCAAATAGAGGAATTCTATTGTTTCCCTCACCATTAAAATAGTCTCAAAATTTGTCATGAAAGTTAACTAATGATAGTCACTTTTTCTAAATATGTCAGATCAGAGACACTATAAGTTAAGCTTTAGAAATATTCCTATTGCAAAACGTATTATTCTTCTTCACTTTCTAAAAAATTTATAGATATGAAGTAAAAAAAAAAAGTGCATCTAATCTGATCCATGTATGCAAATATGCATCACATTTATATTTTCAAAAATTGGAAAGGTAGAAAGGTAATAAATAAAAATATAAATATAACTCCAAGTATCTGACAAGGAGTAGCTGGGAGGAATTTGTATCATATCAGTCCATTTTGCTTTTTCTAACCTTGACTTCAGAAAAAGTTTGAAAGGAAAGAATATATTTTTGTTATCTAAGGAGTAAAAGCATTTTCAAAACATACTTTTATCATCGGTTTATTATCTTTTGTCATATAATATAATCACTTCTCCCAGACACAGTTTGGTCACTTTGCAGAGGGAGAAAGGGAGCACTTTCAGAGTTAGTTTAATATTAAGCAGAAAGTTCAGGCCACAGTCAAAATAAGAGGTCTAAAGCACCATTAGTCTATCAACTACTTTCCCCAATCCACGCCACAGCTAATCAAAATTAAAATTAAGAATGAATTATAAAGTCAAAAAAAAAATCTTACGTGAGAAGAGAAAGCACATTGTTAAGGATCTAAGAACAATAAGTGCAGAGCTAAATTTGTGACTAAATCATCTCTCTCTTAGTCTGGAAATATTTTCACTTCTATCTCAACATCTGTCTTTTAGGGTCTTTCTTTTTCTCACACTACTGCCAAGATAAATTCAGGAAGAGCAGATATTCTTAGCCAGATTGAGCCAGGCATATAATTATTTTAGATTAAGGCACAAATTCTTCGTTCTCTTTGAAAACACCTTCTTACACTCACTTCTTTGAACTTTCTCCTCAGGTTAATAAAACAATCAGAACCCATTGCATATGGAATGGTTTTGTCACTGTATCACTTCTGTGAAAATAAATAATCTTTTTGTTGTCACCTTAAAATATACCTATAATTTTATATGTTACATAACTTTTGTCTCTCCTTTTCTTAAATATTAAAGAACATAAAAGTTTAAGAAATTAATCTGCTTTCCAGATGCTAACATTCTTGTTGAGTGGAGAATATTAGCATATATGATCTACTGAAAAGCACACTTCTGACCATACATGCAATCAGGACTTGAAACAGATTTCTATGGATTAGAGTACTCTAATCTACTTTTGGAAGCACCAGTGGATGCCACACATGAACCTAGAAAACTCTCTGATGCCTATTGTCACAAATGAGATTTGCCCTGATGTGGTTAATCATTTTTCTCTAGTCTCACTTATTCATATCTGCTCCAGGCACATCAGGAGAATTGTGACATCTAGACTATGCTGTTTGCATCAGCTGTCCCCCAAATTTTTATTCTTCGAGGTACCGCAATAGTGCTGATATGCATGCAAAAGTAGAGTGGGGATGGTCTCCTCTGTGTTCATGGTCACCATGGGCCCCAAGCTGCTCTGTGCCTAGATCTAACAAAGTTTTTGAATGCTCCATTAAGCAATGCCTCTAAACATACCTACTGCCCATTTCCCCTGTTCAAAAACCAGCATAAGAAACCTCGTGGTAGGAAAGTACACTATTATACAAACGTGGCCCTCTTAGCTGACTGTATCAATCTTTCTCTTGATAATACCTCCTCTAAATTCAAATAAGAATCACACAAATAAAAAAGGACTGGGAAACAGTGAAGGCAGGGGAGGAAATAGTATTGACACAATCAGCAGTTCACCAAAAGTCATGAGATAAACTTACGTAATTTCAACCTTCAATTCTGCAAAAATATGTAAGTGATATCCTGAAAATGAAATGTTAGCTAAGGATAAAACAAAGTTTAAAGCCAAGTCTTGTTATGGTCAATACTTTCCTCAATTAAATTAAAAAGAATTCTTACAAAATGACGAGTGCTAATCTAGTAATGCCTGATAGGATTATCTGAGATTTAAATAAACATTTAAAAAAAATTTAATGTTTATTTGTAGAGAGAGAGAGAGCGTGCGCACATGTGGGAGAGGGGCAGAGAGAGATGGAGTCACAGAATCCGAAGTAAGCTCCAGGCCTCGAACTGTCAACACAGCGCCTGATGCGGGGCTCAAACCCAAGAGCCTTCAGATCATGACCTGAGCCAAAGTCGGATGCTTAACCGACTGAGCCACCAAGTCTCCCCCAAATCAACATTTTGAAGCCAACTTAACTCATTGGACACACCAAAGACAGAACCAAATTGCTCAGAATCCATGCAATATTATTTATTCTGCTATACCGATAGGAGTTATTTATTTTGTATTCATTCAATTTTCAAATTATATGTGTTTTGTTATTTTAGAACAATTTTTGTTTCAGAAAATAACATCCACTAGTATTTGCATGTATAGGCAGAAAATTTAAATATTCTTAAAATACATTAATTTATATGGGATTTTTTTTCTCTTTCTGAGCCTTTCTTTAGTATAAAGGGATTGTTTTAGATGACCTCTAAGAACTTTTTTATATTTAGTACCTAATAATTTATAAAATTTATCTTTAAACAAGTGTACATATATTTACACACACAAGAACATAAAGTGAATATGTTACTTATTTCTCATAAATATTTTGCAAAGCACATTTTGAAAGCAAAAGAAAATTGCTGCCAGAAAAATAAAATACTTTGGAGAGAAAAATATACTAAACTTTTCCAGATCACTTTGAATCCCAAAGGCACAAATCTACTTATCCATTACAACGATACAATTAGAATTCTGAAAATAAAATTTGATGGTTTAATTAATAAGATAAGGGCAGCTGGATGGCTCAGTATGTTAAGTGTGCCACTGTTGGTTTCAGTTCAGGTCATGATCTTGTGGTTTTGTTAGTTCAAGCCCATGTCTGGTTCTGTGCTGGCACTGTGAAGCCTGCTTGGGATTCTCTCTCTCTCTCTCTCTCTCTCTGCCCCTCGCCTAATCATGCTGTCTCTGTCTCTTTCAAAATAAATAAATACACTTAAAAAATAAAAATAATAAGATAAAAAAGACACATACTAATTTCTTTAACCTTAGAATCACTGGTATGGAATGGAACAATATAATTCAATTTTTTTAACTGCAAAATTCACTATTAATGCTATGAGTTGCCTTTTGATAGATCCATTAATTTTTTAGGACATTAGGAAAACATTGGCTTTAGCTATAGTGTTAAATGTTCCTAAAATATGCCTTTCTCCAAAAAAAAAATCATTGCAAACATACAGATTTCTTCAATAGGCAAAGTTCAAAGCATTGCTTTAAGTACTATATTTCTTTTAAGCCTCATGTTTGCAGAACAAAATGTTACATTCCGCATCTGAAAGGAGAAACAGAACAAAGAACTGAACTTCATGATGGGTTATTACCTTGCTTTTATACTTAGGAATTTTAAATGTATCCACACTAAGGTTTCTCACTTCGATTTCTTTAAATAGTATCAGTGACTATTCTTTCTTCCTACCTTTATTACATTTCACACATGAAAAAAATTAACACAAATGTACCATGCCACTCTGTATGTTAGCTACTTTTGTATGTTTCTACTTTTGATGCCTTTATTCAAAAAATCAAAAACAGTTTAAAATACATGGTTTGGAGAAATCCAGGTGAGAAATTCTAGGCTGTCAGTGGACTTCTGCCCAGAAATAGAAATCTCTGTGACTCATTTCGAAAAGCAATTTTCACAGCCTCCTAAATATCTGGTTATAAAGGACAATCTGGATACCGTCGTTAAACCCATTTTCAGTGTTCAAAGAGACACTTTTTTATAATTTCTGGAAGTTTTTGTTTGCTAATTTTTCAATCAAATTATTCTCTGTACAAATTAAATTCAACTCAATAATCACTCCAGTAAGTGATACATCTCAAGTATAAATATAAATTATGATCTCAAAGCATTCAAAATTAAGCACAGGAAACAGAATAGAAGTGAATAATAATTTTTTTTTCTCATCCTTCCCATGGTTTTTCTTTTCTATATAATAAAATGCAGCACTACAGCCACTCTTTTTGTAACATTCTATGTCCTGGTCTTGCAAGACTCAAGACTCTATACTTTCTAACTTGGATGACTCTATTTCCTTCACTCCTAAACACAGGCTTCTGAATGATGTTACAGAACTTCATTACAATCCTGGAGATTGGAGGCACCCCAACCATAAATTCTCTGATATTTGCTAAACCCAAGCACCTCTCAAGCACTTGATTTCAAGTATCATTAACTAGTGGGCAGTAAGCTTTCAAAAACTCATTTTAACACATACATTTTATGTCTCTAGATAACAATTTTCTTATCCCTACAGATTCTCTGTAGTGCTTCACCTCTTACAACTGGTTACCTACATCACTGAAACAACCATGGCTGTCAATTGCACTTAAACTGCTGTCCTCCACGACTGTACCTACATCTGTTCCTGCCCTCACTGCCTTTTTTCCAACCTTGGAAGACGAGGTGCATCTTCTGTTATTGAAGGATGTTAATTTCACATCTACTTTTTTGTGACCTACTCCCCTGATTCTTTTCAATTCTCTTTTTCAGTAACAAGCTGGGGTGAGAACTATGTTTGAGTCATGGTCAGTGTTCAAAACTAAATCTTCACTAATATTAATGGCTGATTTATGTGTTTGGCACTAATTATCTATGGAATGTCAAAACATGGTATATTTCAGAAATTGTATTTCTTTTCAAGATTGTACACTGAATTAATACTTAATCTGCAATAATTCGCTCCAGACACATAGTAATAAGGAATAAAAATGGAAAGCCAATAAGACATAGCTGGGCTTAAAAACAAGATTGTTATTTTCTCCCCGACTTAAAACACACACACACACACAAAGAAAAGAGCAAGGCAGCTGCCACAGCCCTGCTGGGCTCAAGTTCTGGAAGTATGCAGTGGTTACCAGAAATAAGAACTTTCCTATGACGAAGGGACAGAAACGACATCTAGTCAGACAGGACCTCAAGCCAGATGCAATCATTAAAGCTGGATTTGATCCTAACTCTGATCAATGAAAGAAATCAATCAATCAATCATCTTCAGTGACAAAGACTGGGGTTATGTCAGGAAAAAGGGCAGTAATAAAAACCATCTGTCCATTGCACATAGACTAGGTCTGCAAAGTCCTTAACATTTAGATACTATTAGATATTATAATATTTATATATTAATTACAAATAAAAAATTACAAAGTAGTATATTAAAAACTGTATCTAAAGAAACCCATGAGTTTGGAAGACTAAAACATATGTTACTAACTAATGGGTTAAAGAGAAAAAGTAAAAATTCAAAATATTTAGAAGACTATTAATATACAAACTTTTAGGATTCAAGGGGAAAGGCTTTTATTTTTTTAGTGTTACAATTAATTTTTTAAAAATTTTAATTCCAGTGTACTTAACATACAGGGTTACATTAGTTTCCGGTGTATAATACAATGATTCAACTATTCCATATATTTCTGCTCATCATAAGTGTACTCTTAATTCCCTTCACCATTTTTAATTAATATTTTTATTTAATTCCAGTATAGTTAACACACAGTGTTACAGTAGTTGAGGAAAACACTTAGTGATCAGAAATGTATACTTTTAAAAGCACAAAATAATTATTATGTGCTCCACAGAAAATCTATAAAAAGAATCAAGGAACATTTTAAAAATTAGAAGAGGGTCACCTGGGTTACTCAGGAAGCTGAGAGTCCAACTTTGGCTCAGGTTATGATCTCACAGTTCCTGAGTTCAAGCCCCACATTGGGCTCTCTGCTGTCAGCACAGAGCCCACTTCAGATCCTTTGACCCCCTCTATCTGCCCCTCCCTGACTTGCACTCTCTCAAAAATAAATATTTTTTAATTAAAAATTTATAAAAACAATACAAATTAGAAGACACAGTAAAGATCAAATGAGAAACAAAATAACCTAGAAATCAAACAATGGACACTACTAACACAAGTTGCTTATTCAGGGAAAAAAATTAAAGCCAGTGAGAGAGGCAAACTCACAGCAACGGCAGTAACAACATCTTATAAAGCACTAGGAAAAGGAGAAATGGCTTGAAAAAGCTGCACTAGAAATGGAAAGGGATTTCTATTCTACAGAATAAGTAGATATTAAACAATTTTAAGTGAAATATGCACATTTTATGTCTCTAGGTAAAAGTATGTAATTTTTTAAAGATTATTTATTTATTTTGAGAGAGAATGAGTGCAGGAAGAGCGAGGAAGGGAGAGAGAGAGAACCTGAAACAGGCTCCACACCATCGACATAGAGTCAACGCAGGGCTCAAACTAACAAATTGTGAGATCATGATCTGTGCTGAAATCAAGAGTCTGACGCTTAACCAACTGAGCCACCTAAACACTCCAGTAAAATACATAATTTTCTAAATATTGATAACCAAAATTGATTCAAAATGACACTGAAAATATATTGATCCAGAAAATCTAAATAGAGCAATAAGTATTAAATATATCACATCTATTTTCTAGTATACCCTATGGCCTTTACTCCCTAAAATAGACCTAGGCCACTCTGAGTTTTCTATACCATCAATAAGCAGAAGATTCATGTTATATATATTTTGTTATTCCAACAAATAGAAAAAGAAAAGTGCTTCAACTAATTTTAGAAATTAAACCTTGCTAACAATGAAGAACAAATCAAAGAGAAAAATATTCAGAGAGCAATTCCAATTATAAAACTATATAAAAAAAAACTTTTAAGTAACTTAATCCAATAGAAATTTAAAAAATAGGCTATAGTAAAGAAATGTTAGCAGCAAGCAACATTAGAAAATTTAATAAAAATGAGCATATTCACAAAGGGATAAACCACATATCCAAAAATACCAAAAAACCCCACACATTTGACAAAATCAAATCTTATTTTTATTTAAAACCGGTTCTTTGCAAACTAGGAATACAAGGTTATATCTATAATTTGATATATTTATTGTTCCCGAATATACAGGAATCATCATACTTAATGATAAATTTTAGAAGCCAGCTATTTAAATTAAGGATAAAGTACTACTTTCATTTAACTTTGTAATAGAAGTTCTAGCCAAGTTGATAAAGAAGAAAACAAAATTATAAAAATTGGAAAGGAAAAGAAATAGCTATCCTTATTTGGAATAATGTGCATACGCATAAAACAAGAGAATCTCAGAAAAACAGAATGAAAATTTTAGTCAGCAAGACTGTTGAATACGACAGGAAGAAAGATATCCTAGACAGTAAAAATTAAGCATTAGATCTCATTTATAACAGAAGTCAAACACAAATATCTATGTATACGCATGTGCTCACACCCACAAACTCGAAATACCCAAATGATTTAACAGTTCGTACATAAGGCCTAAAATTCTATTGTATATTGAAAAACGTCCAACCTCACTTTTAATCAAATAAACCAATTAAAATAATGTGATAGTACAAAATAATCAATACTGTAAAAAATATTAAGAGTCTATTTATAAAAAAAAACTCATTTGTTTAGATTGTGACAAAAATGAACTCTAATGAGTAGCAAAAACAAAGCAAATCAACTAAATTCAATTTTTAATGGAAATTTAAAAAATGTTCAACAATGTGTAAAAGGATTAAACAATTGCTACTTATTCACACAATGGAATGCCATATAGCAGCTAAAATGAGTGAAACTAGAACTACGCATAATAATAAGAAAAAATGTTTTAGGATAAAAACAATTTGTAGAATATTAAAATACAATATTTCTATAAAGATAAAACATTCCATATCTCTACTTTTCATGCTTAAATACTTACTACTATGCATGAAATGGTGAAACACTGGGGCCCCTGGGTGGCTCAGTCAGTAAAGCATCCAGTACTTGATTTTGACTCATGTCATGATCTCACAGTTCATGGGTTTGAGGCCCATGTCAGGCTCTGGGCTGATGGTACGAAGCCTGCCTAGGACTGTCATTCTACCCCTCGCCACACATCGGCACATGTTCTCTCTCAAATAAATAAATAAGTTTTTAAAAAAAGTGAACATTTAAAGACAATGATTAATTAACTGGAAAAAAAGAGATGACAATGGAATGAATAGTAAAGATTTAAACAACCTCAACTGTGTCAGGAATGCTTGATTTATTAGAAAATAATTTCTATGGCAGATGGAAATATATTGTTTTCCTAAAACCAGTGGATAGTATATTATTTTTTATTTAAATTCAAGTTAGTTAACATATAGTGTAATAATGATTTCAAGAGAATTTAGTGATTTATCAGTTACATACAATACCCAGTGCTCATCTCAACAAGTTCCCTCCTTAATGCCCATCACCCATTTAGCCCATCCTCCCATACCAACATCCTTCTAGCAATCCTCTGTTTGTTCTCTGTATTTAAGAGTCTCTTATGGTTTGATTCCCCGTTTTTATCTTATTTTTCCTTCCTTTTCCCCTATGTTCATCTGTTTCTTAAATTACACATATAAGTGAAATCACATATTTGTCTTTCTCTGACTGACATATTTCACTTAGCGTATTACACTCTAGCTCCAACCACATTGTGGCAAATGGCAAGATTTCATTCTTTTTGATTACCAAGTAATATTCTATTGTATGTACATATACCACGTCTTCTTTATCCATTCATCATTCGATAAATGTTTGGGCTCTTTCCATAATTTGGTCATTGTCTATATTGCTGCTATAAACATTGGCATTCATGTGCCCCTTTGAATCAATATTTTTGTATCCTTTGAATAAATACCTAGTAGTGCAATTGCTGGGTCATAGGGTAGTTCTATTTTTAATTTTTAATATATATTTATTTTTATGTATATTTAATGTATTTTTAATTTTTTAATGTATATTATTTTGTGTATCCCCCAGAGCAGGAGCAGGGGAGGGGCTGAGAGAGAGAGATACACAGAATCTGAAGCAGGTTTCAGGCTCTGAGCTCTCAGCACAGAGCCCAACACAGGGCTTGAACCCAGAAACCATGAGATCATTACCTGAGCTGCAAGTCGAGGTTAACCGACAGAGCCGCCCAGGCGCCCCTATTTTTAATTTTTTGAAGAACTTCCATATGGTTTTCCAGAGTGGCTACACCAATTTGTCTTCCTACCAGCAGTGCAAAAGAGGTCCCCTTTTCACCCTTGCTAACATCTGTTGTTTCCTGTGTTGTTAATTTTAGGCATTCTGACCGGTGTGAGATGATATCTCATTGTAGTTTTGATTTGTATTTCCCTGATGATGAGTGATCTTGGACGTCTTTCCATGTGTCTGATAACCATCTGGATGTCATCTTTGGAAAACTGTCTATTCATGTATTTTGCCCATTTCTTCACTGGATTATTTATTTTTTGGGTATTGAGTTTGATGAGTTCGTTATAGATTTTTGGATACTAACCCTTTATCCATATGTCATAGAAAGTATATTGTTAATGTTATTTTCTATTTTATTTATGTTAGAAATATTCAATAATTAAAAACCAAACAATAACCAAAGTACCCTTCAGGTAGATTTTATTGTTTGCCAATCTTCACTCATCTATTTTTCATAGAAAAATATGCTTTCAACCTAATGATGTGCCACTTAGATTTTAACTTTGCTTTCGCCAGTGGAATAAGAACAGAAGTGTGACAAAATGTGTATTTTGAATAAAACTTTTGAGAGGCATAGCAAGTTTCTGTTCCCCTTTTGTGTTCCTGTACTTTCCCATGAAAACATTCACATCATGCTGGTCTTGGAATGAGAGGACACATTGGAGCAGACCTACATCTGACATTGTACTTGGACAAGAGTCAGCATCTAACCCACAGGCACTAACATAAAATGTGAGTGAGAAATAAATCCATAATTACGTAAACCACTGAAAGTCACAAGTTATTTGTTATAGAGCCTTTTTATAGCAAAAGCTGTCAAACAGAGTCCAATATTATTATAGTATAGAATATCAATGTAAAACATTATAAAATTACATATTAGTATATAAAACTGCCTCATGTATTCAATATCAGAGGCATGTTCATAAAATATACCAACGGACCTTGATTTTATGTTGGTTCAGATTCACTACCCCAAGCCAATAGACAACATGAACACATGCACCATACAAACTTCTACAATTAATGATCAGCAAAAATTAATCCTATAGTTAACATGTATAATTCATTCAAAGGAAGAACTGAATGTTGTTTAAATATTATAAACTATAATGTACATTTAAAATCTAAAACCAGAAAATAAAAGAATATAATTTTGAATTTAGTCCTGTAAAACTTATCTCATTTTGGGTACAAGCTTGTGAGGTTAATTTTCAATAGCCAAATACCACCCATAGTCTTTCACCTAAGTTTATTTTTAGAGAAAATAGTTTTTGAAGCATAGGAATTATTACAGTAAGTGATTATGGGAGGTTTCTAAGCTATCAAGCAAGAGTGTCAACATATAGTTTTTGTTTGTTATACCTAGAACAAAAGAAGAAATTCTGAATTGTCTCTAATGAGCTAAGAGCAGGGAAGAAGAAGCAAAGGTTTGGATTCTACCCAATCGCTGAGACACACAATTGTAGAGTTGGAGACCTATATTCTACTCCCAGATATTGACAATGTGAAAGACTGTCACCCCATCCTCGGTAATCATCAGATTTCCTATTCAGAGTAACCCTCCCTCTGAAAGCAATTAAAATATATTTAAAAAATTAATTTGAGGGCACCTGGTGACCTTGATTTCAGCTCGGGTCATGATCCCCAGGTTGTGGGATGGAGTCCCACTTCAGGCTCCATGCTAAGTGTGGATCCTGCTTAAGATGTTCTCTCTTCCCCTTTGCACGTCTCCCCCACTCACATTCACTCTCTTAAATTAAAAAAAAAAAAATATATATATATATATATATATACACATACATATAAATATATGTAAATTTATACATACATATAAATATATATAAAATATATGTATTTTTTACAAACTTCAAAGAATTAAGTTAAAAGGAATCAAAGGACCTAAATTTTAGTATGGCATTATGCAGAAAGTCAAGGAGAGCTCATAAACTCACTTTTTCCAAAAAGACAATTGCCGATGATGACAATGCTGTACTGATGTTTTTCTGATATTATGAAGCATAGAAACAGAACCAAAGCTCTGGGCCGTTCCATGATAGGGAGACCATGTATATCCATCTATCAAGAAAGCCAGGACTCCAAAAGCTGCCCTCGGTGTAACAGTGGGTCAGGAGAAAACCATCTTCCACTCTCCATTCCCAAGAGACTTTAAGAAAAGTGATTTAGCAATAGCAGAGTTGCAAGTATGTAGTGTGTGTAATAAAGCTGTCTCAGATGTGACTACAATATTCTATCAATACAAACACAAAAGTGCTGACTACCACCAGGGAAAGACATCACATCTAATCAACATCACCCTACCATGGTTGCCTAATTTGCATATACATAAAACTGGAGGCAGATGGCTGGGGTACCAGAGCCAGATGTATATAAATCACATGAAGGATCAACACTTTAGAGTTGTCTGATTTAAATACAGGTGAATCTCAGAGCCAGCTGGGTAAGAAAAATAAACATGTACACTTATCATAGTTAGGACCACCTTATTATGGTTCACTAAGTATATAAACCCCAAACTTTCACAGCCCTGTGATACTTGTTCCCATTGCAAAGATTTCTTCACTTTCCCAGAGTGGAGGTTCACATTTTTGATAATAAGAGAACTTCCCTCTGAGAAGAGAACTTGTTAAGAAGCCCATAGTACAGTGATGCGTTTGGGGCAAGGATTTGGAGTGGGGGAGACAGATTTAAAGAGAGTATTAAGGGAGTTAGAGAAAGAGTTGGGAAAGAGAGTATAGTATTAGCATGCAAGTGAAAGCAAGGAAGAATTTACATCTGCTAGTTGACTAATGGACCTATCTGGATAAGGTATTTTACCCCTACCCCCAATCAAATGTATATATATGAATGAATAGGAAATCTTTATTAAATAAATGATATATGTTTATATTGTATAATCTCTTATCCTGTAGAATAATTTCATAATAAGTATAAATAACTTGAAAAACTAACTCTGGTTGGTTACACATTATTTTGTTAAAGATACAAGAGTGAACATAGTACAGTTTATTGCATATCTTATACCCTCTGCTCCTTTGCTATCACTATAGCTTTAACAAGTTGTGACAAAAACCATCCCTCAGAAACTGAAACCACATTTAACCCTTCTCAAATTCGCATTACCTAAGTAGTCAAAAGAAATTAAGTTATGAGTTTCAATTGCCCATAATAACTTAACAAAAGCAAAAGATAAATTTTCTCTGAAAGTTTTTAACTTCATCTGAGTCACAGAGAACTCCCACCATTTTCCAAGCAAAGAAACAACTGCTAATCAAAATAAAGTGACCATAAACAGAAACTGACCAGCATACTCAAGAACCAACTTACACAACAGAATGCAGAAAATGACTTACAATGAATTGAAATTTTCAATTCCAGATTTTCAATTGACAATGATATTAAAATGCTTAAAGAAATTAAAAAACAAGATCGACAATTATCTATAGGGACTGGAACTCTACAAAAACAAGTATTTAAATCTAGAAAAACAAATAAAAATTTCTGAAAGTATAATAAATTTAAAAACTCAATGGATTAGATACAGATGAAGAAAATAGCAAAAACTAGTCAATATGTAGAGAGACAAGTAAATAGAAGATGAAATCAAACAAAACAGAGCTCCAGGAGGAGAGGAGAAAGAGAATGGGTTAGATGGATATATAAAGATATAAAGTCTGAGAACATACTAAACCAAAAAGTATACCAAGTCCAATCCAATGTAGGATAAACACAAAATATTTTCACACCTAGACATGTCATTGTGAAATTGTGAAACCCGATGGCAAACAGAGGAAAAAAAGAGAGGAAAAATATATACTTTAAAATAGTGGGAGTTTGATGGACAGCTCCTTTCTCAATAGCAATAGAAGCCCGAAAGTATCAGAATGATAACTTTAATAGATGGAAAGGAAGTAAAGGATAGCCTTCGAAATTCTATGAAGATAAAACTTATTTCAAGAATAAAGGCAAAATAAAGATACTTTCAGACAAAACTATGAGAATTTATCACAGGCAAAATTGCACCAAATTCTACAGGATATACTCTATGCAAAAAAAGAAGTCCCAGACAAATGGGTTGGAAATAAAGAACGCACAGAAAGTGATAAATATATGGTTAAATTTAAACAAATACTGAAACAGAGAATATAATGTTTAATGGGGTTAAATAGATGGAATTATAATTCAGCACAGGAAGAACTTGTCAAGAGAAGGGTAAATTATTCTGTGGTCTTACATTGTCTTGAAAGAAAGATATGATACAGATTAAATTTAGAATATTGAAAGTATACATATTATAATTTCCATGGTAACCTCTATGGCATTAAAAACATATTTCACAACTATAGCAGGAAAAATACATCATACGATAAAATTACATCATAAGTCAAAATTACAAAATAAGATGAATTAATTGCATTAAAAAAGGCCAATAAGGAAAAGAATACTAGAATCAGCATGAAAACAATATGAAAAAATAAATATATCAGAAATCACTATAAATATAACCAGCCTAAATTCTCTAGCTAAAGACCAAATATTTTTCAGACTCAATTTAAAAGTCAATATAGAAAAAAGGGATGGAGATGAGCCAAGAAAATACTAATCTAAAAGAATTAGAGTTATTATACAATTTACTGAGAAAATAAGATGTAAGTAAATGCATTAGCAAAAATAAAGGATTTTGCTTTATAATAAATAAAAATTCGATTTTTGAGTAAATATTGATTGTGGTATGAATTTTCTATGAATCTTTCATATATAATTTTGAACAAATTAAATCATTGAAATAAACCTACACTATAATTCCAGTTATAAATTAAAAAAAAAAACAGGCAAAACTAAGTGACTTTTTTCAGGAATAAATATATATGCAGTGGAAAAAAGAAAATCAGAAAGTTAAGTAATACAAAATTCATAGTAGTGCTTTTGCTGGGAGAAAAGAGAAGGAGACGCAATAAAAGAAGATCCTCTCAGGGAGTCCTATGTGGATGGTAACATTTTCATGGTTAAGTAGTGGTAACAGAGGTGCTTACTTTATCATGTTTTCTTTAAAGTATGTATTTGTATTTTTATATTTCCATCTGTATATATTTCACAATTTTAGAAGATCTGAAACTTAAGATGAGAAAAAGATAAATGACATAATTAAGGCAACACACCTAGTAGTGATAACTATACTCTCTGGTTAATGAGTTAAGCAACCCAGGTAAATAGTCGTTACCTTCTTTCTCTCTTGTTTCCCAAAAGAATAAAAACATCACAGTTAAAAAAAAATAATTGATAAGTTTTTTTGTGGGTTGTTTTTGTGGGTGGGGGTAGGGGCTGGTCTTAGCCAAATGCTGTAAGTGATAGAACACTTGACACTGATGGATTTGGAAGGTTCATCCTCCATCAGAGCAGGCAGCTGCTACAGACTTTTGCCTTTCAAGCACACGGGCCCAGTACAGATCTATTGTCTAATTTTTCAAGGGAAGATGCATTTTTAAAATCAGTTTTGAAAAAATCCCCAATTTTTAAATGTGGCAATTAAATCAGGTTTGTTTTAAAGACTGTGCGTGCCAGACAAAACACGTCTTCAGATAAGATTCATGTCTGGAGCCAGCAGTTTGGAACGTTTCCCTCATGGTAATTACCGCAGTATGATATTTTTTGTCCTTCTCAGTGTGATCTTTTAGATAGTTTTTATCATTCTCTGCCTCTGTCCCCACCACCCGCATGCACATAAAAACATTGCTTCTACCCGCCTTTAATTCAGCTTGACCGTGTGTACTTGGTAGTTAGAAAAACTCTAACTTGGTTACTGAAGCTAAATAGGAAAAACTGTAAGGTAAGTTTTTTCATGCTATAAGGAAAAGATTCATGGTTTACATCAGTTAATGACTATTAATTGCTAGTCCCTTTGATAAAATTAAGAAAAAAATAACGTAATGGTCAGGAAGTATTTTTAAACAGTAAAGATGTGTTGCTAAATGTAGAGAAAACACCTTAAAAGATAATCTAAGTAAAAAGTATTAATTATATTATGTGGTTAGGCTTATTTCAGAAAAAAATGCATACGCGTACATCATACTTTTTGAAATAAGAAAACATTGCATTAAATTAAAATTAAGTTTTATTTAGTTCACAAAGAGAATTGTTCTGTTGAGAAAGACAGATTAAAGTACCAACAGCATAAGGATATACTGATATTCTGTTGGATATTTTTCCTTCTTAATATCCTAAAACAGAAAGGAAGACTAGGAGAGAGTTTGGAAACAGTTTTTCTCAGGATAAAAATGCATGAGTTTATTTGGTTAAAGAACATTAATAATGGATAAAAGGAATGCATGTGCCTGTTATTCAAAGAATATTTTGGCAAAAGCACATTCTTCTCTTTTTCTCAATAGCATGAAAGTAAAGATTATAATTAAAATAAATATATGTAAATACATTTAATATTGTCCCATTAGGAGTGAAAGCAAAGGACATTATCATTACAGAATTTGTAAATTGACTTGGATAGCTAGGCATAACTCATCAGCAGAAAAAAATTGAGTCCATTATGAGGGCCATAATAAGGAGCAGCCAAATATACCAAGAAGTTAGGATTCATGGAATCTGAAACACTGTTTAGGATGCAACCAGCCTGGAGAGTCACAGTAATAATCTTTTTGTGAAGGTGGTAAGATCATACCTCTACAGATATAGTCCATAAATAATTTTTATCAGTGAGCTACTGCTACATTACAAACCACCTCAAAACTTGGTAGTTTAAAAGGATGTCTTGAAGCCTTATTGCTTCCAAGTCAACACCATGGCTGGCAGCTCTTCTGGTCTTATCTGGGCTTCCTCATGCATCTGCAGTTAGCTATAGGACAGATATGGAACTGTGCTAATTTTGTCTGGATTAATTCACATATTTGGAATTAGCCTTCCACTAACTGTGTCACATCAGCTCCCCTGCTTGTGCTCTCTCATCTCTCATCCTCCAGCAGTCTACTTCATTTCAATCTTATAGCAAACGCATAAGAGCAAAAGAGAAACATGTGCAAAGATTCTTAAGTCTTAGTCCCTGAACTAGTGTGTAGTCATGTCTGCCACAATCTGCTGGCCAAAACAAGTCACAGCCCAGATTTGAGGATAAGGGAAATAAACTCCAGCCTATATTGGAAGGAATCACAAACTCTTATGGAAAAATGTATAGCTACAGGGAGGGTTGAAAAATTTGTACCATTGTTGTATGCAGTCCATCTAATGCATCCAGCAGAGATAAAGGACATGGAAGCCCTTTAAATTTTGTTAAAAAGAGGAAATCCAATTGATAAGCACCTTACATAGGTCCACTGTGCACACATGCAAACAATGCACACACTCTCTCCTTCTCTTATTCCTCTTAAAATTGGTGTCTTTTTCTCTAGCTCCAAAAGTCAAATGAGAAATGCTTTAGCTAAGAGCTATTTTTTTTATTGCAACATCAAAGAGAAAGTAGAGAGCAGTGGTGGATTAACTATGAAAGCTGCTTCCTGTGTGCTAAAGCTGTAAAGGTAGAACATTGCCTATGGCAAACAGCATCCATGGCAAAGAGAGTACCATGACATTGCCTTAGGAAGACTAACAACTTCTTAAAAAACAAACAAAAGAAATTATTTTGAGAGAGAGCAAGTGTGTGAGCAGGGGAAGGACAGAGAGAGAGAGGGAGAGAGAGAATCCCAAGCAGGATCTATGCTCTTAGCATAAACCCGATGTGCAGCTTGATCACACGAATTGCGAAATCATGGAGCCAAAATCACAAGTCAGACACTTAATCAACTGAGCCACGTAAGTGCCCCAAAAGTAACAGCTTCTTCCAAGTAACAGAAATCCAAGATTCCATTGTAACAAAATTGGCTTCAAATACAGAAAGTAATTTGTACTTTTGGGAGCACATACGGATTTTTATTAGACAGTATTAACTGATAGATACTCAGGGAAATACCAGGTTTCAGAGATGCATATTCCACATCAAGCTTTGCTTAATTAGACAATGTCAAATGTTCAATTTTGAGAGACTCTTTTTGAATGTTAACTTGTATTTCATTGACTATACTATCTCTGAATAATTGAGTCAAGCATCTTCCTAATATTTCAGGGTATCACTTACTTACTAAGACAGTTACAGAATTTTTTTACATTGGTTTTTAAAGTGTTCTGAAATTTACTTAAAACTTACCTAAAAGAATACTATCATATACCCATTATCCCTACTCTCAAACTTGTCACCATTTTTATTTCCCTCAACCCTAATTCCCATCTGTCACTCTCATAGAATCAATCTTTATACCCTGTATACTTAATTTTGCTCTAATCCATCCTATTACTGCCAATGTCCCAACCCTCAACACAATCATTTTATTTCTCAGAATATTGCCTAAAACAGAAATTATATTTAATCCTTTCCAATTTATCTGCATAATTTTATCCACATGAATATTCTAAAACACAAATGTCTACAGGATCATTTCACTCTTTTGCATCCTTCCAATACTCCCAGAATGCACTGGAAAAAGTAATGACATTATTAAGATGTCAAAAGTTTCCATGGCATATTTTAGTGTACCTCTATATTCAGTCCTTCCCCTTGCTCTCTATTCTATACCAAAATTTAAATCTTTTAAAAAAATTTTTAATGTTTATTTTTTGAGACAGACAGAGGACAGAGCATGAGCAGGAGAGGGGCAGAAACAGAGGGAGACAGAATCTGAAGTAGGCTTCAGGCTCTGAACTGTCAGCAAAGAGCCTGATGCAAGACTTGAACACACAAACTGTAAGATCATGACCTGAGCCAAAGTTAGATGCTTAACTGACTGAGCCACCCAGGCGCCCCATCAGGATTTAAATTCTTACATATCTATAAATTTGCATCCACCATTCCCTATGCTGTGAATAGTCTGTGCTCTTTTTTCTGATTATAATACATCCTCCTTGTTTCATCTTCAGAGTCACTTCTCCAAAGAACCTTCTGCTGACTCCATCTCATGAGGATTGGTCTTCTGCCTGTATGTCTGTCATAACACTTACTATTCTATATGGCTGTCCCAGTCACAAAATGTTTCTTGTTGTGGCTGTGTGTGTGTGTGTGTGTGTGTGTGGTTTTAATAAATATGTATACAATAGTTGTTATTTACCCAACAGAAGCCAGAGACAGATCCAAGATTCTTCTTATCCCATATTTTACTCTCAAAAAATGAATCTTAAATATCTCAAATGTTATTCTAAGAGTATTCAGCATCCAAAGTATAGAAACTAAAAAATGGCTCTAAGGGAAGACAATGTAATTCTGAGTTTAGTAAAGTGACAGAGAATCAAAAAAGTTGGAGGAAACACAAATTCAACTAGTAAAATACCATCTACTGCAATAACATCCCTCATAATGTCTACATGTCTATTCTGAGTGTGTTCCCAGTTGTGTTTTATAAAGAATCATTTAGAGAGTGTTCAATATGTCTGTCTTTACTAGAAAATTATCCTTATACTGTGTAAGCAATGAGTATTATTTTTTAGGGCTTCCTTGAAGTTAATATTTTTTACCTTCACTATAAACAAAACTAAAACCAAATGGTCTTGAACAAGCTTATGCTGTCTATTTAACAGATTGCAAAATGTCTTCAAAATGAACTTTATTAATAGCAAAGGCATGATTAGCCATTTGAATGTGATGGAAATAAAATGAAACCATAAAAGAAGTAAAATAGCTTCTTTTATTATATATTTGACATTATAAAAACTCGTTTCTGTTTACTACTTGATGTTAGAATATTATGAATTGAATCATAGCCTTAATCCATATAACACTGCAATGATTTCCAGAGTAATTCAATCATGGACTAAGGGCAAATGATAGCCACTCAACTTTTAATCACTTTAGAAAGCTATAAACACAGATGGTACTGAAATATAAAATAGTAGGACCTATAAAATAATAACAGCTTTTTCTATCATTAAAGTAACTTCCATTCACAGATTTAGGAGATATTTTAAAAGAAGTTAATGTATTGTGATTAGCACAACAAACAGTAAATCTGAGCTTGGAATTTTATTTTTTCCCAGTGCAGACTTTGTAATTCCTGGCAATTTTTTTATTTTTAGAAAATGTTAACTATTTAAGATATATATGGACATATTTTTTTGTTGTTCACATACTTACTCTTCCTCTCATCTCTCAACTATATTCCCGACTCTGTCATAGCACACTGTGTCTTGTCATATAATCTCCCCCTTGTATTTCCATTTTCTTAAGAGATGACGGGAAATGCTACATGGGGAATTGGTATAGTCTCCAAATAAAGAAGTTGTCAAAATACAGAATGGTCCACATTCTCCCAAGTAACTGCACATGATGAGAAAGCATTTTTGTTGGGGATTTTGCAGCATAGACTATGTAGTAGATGTATATAGTCCATATAAAAAGCAAGATCATATTGTTTTGTGACAAGGATTGCAGAATATGTGTACTCAGAAGAGTTGCAAAGATGAAGTATAGGCACCCCTCTATAATCTTTGAGCAATTAGTAACATGGAATGGTTTGTGGTTAATATATCTGTGAAACAATCTCAGGACACTGTTGGTTTGTGGCTACATTTGCTGGTAACAGAAAATTCCACCTAAAATTTGCTTAAGTAATAAGGAAATATATAAACTTAAATATAAAAGAGATGACCATCGATGGCACTCTAGGCAGGGTCTTTTGTGCACTGTTACCACTTCTCAGCACTCCTCCCAGTCTTATACTTTGCATGTTGCCATTTTAGTTGGTTGGGAGTGAGATGGTCACAGAAATTCCAAGGTTGATATTTTTATTTATCAGTGTTGATCTGAGAAAAATGCATGTATTTTTTTTCACCTCTACATTTCAGAAGTATGTAAACCCTTCTCAGAAGCTCCTAGTAGATTTCTCCTCATTAGTCAGGGTTGTATCATGTGTCCAACTTCGTTGGGTCATGTGTCAATCATTCCTAATAAAGTAGTCATGACAGCATCAGTCATTGTGGATAAAATGGACATTAGGAAATTTAGCAAGAACATGGTATATCGAAATACATTTAGTAATTCTGTGAGGAGAATGAACTTCAAAAGCAAGGAATTGCCTTTGTTGCTTATAATTCTTTAAAATTTTTATCCCAGTTAACATGCAAAGCTCTATTAGTTTCAGGTGTAAAATATAAAATTGTTGTAAAAATTCAACACTTCCATATATCACCTTGTATTCATCAGAACAAGTGCACTCTTTAATCCCCATCACCTATTTAATCCATCCCCTGACCTACCTCCCCTCTGAGGACCATCAATTTATTCTTTTAGTTAAGAGTCTGTTTCCTGGTTTGCCTCTCATTTTTCCCCTTTGTTCATTTGTTTTGTTTCTTAAATTCCACATATTAGTTAAATCATAGGTATTTGTCTTCTCTGACTCATTTTGCTTACTATAATATGCTCTAGCTCTATCCATGTCATTGCAAATGGCAAATTTCATTATTTTTATGGCTGAATAATATTCCATTGTGTGTATGTGTGTGTGTATGTATGCGTATACATACACTGTATCTTCTTTATCCATTCATTAATAAAGGGATACTTAGGCTGCTTCTATATCTTAGCTATTACAAATAATGCTGCTATATGTTGCTTATCATTGAATTTATATCATGAGGACCTATGTATTATTTTCCTCCTTGACTAAGCGAATTGATATTACAGAATAATTTAATTTTTCTTCAACATCTGTAAGTATACAACCCATGTGGTAGGGAAGAAAGTAGTTTTTCATATTCAGTATTTGAGATTTATCCTTTCAGATATTTCCCAAAACAGTGATATTTTAGGGCAAGTGCAGATCTCTCTTTGTAGAGATAAAATGACTAAATGAAGGAGTACATCTAAAATTATGAGTACATTTTATATTCCTGTTTAATGAGGTTAGATAGGGTTGACCTCAAAGTCATGAAAGTGAGAGAACAAAATGACCAAAGCTGGACTGGATACTCTTATCAATGATGTCCACACCCCTTCTAAAATTTGTTCAAGTGCCAATTTTGGACTATTCCTTTTTTAAATTACAAATGTCTGTTGGTAAGCTCCAGTACTTTCAAGTGCATAATGGATTCTTGATTATATTCCATTTATCCTACTAGGAAAGGAGCCTATATTTAAGCCCTACTTGATTTTCTGAGGCTTGCTGTCCTTGCTCCTGAAAGTTGAATTATTTCCTCAGTCACTGAAAGCTTTTCTGAAATGACACTGATACAATTACACCATGGTCATAGCACTGCTAACCATTCCTCTTATGTATATACTTTCCCCATGCTTCCAGGCACACTGACTCTAACTCACTATATTTATCTCAAGTACCAATGGTAATGATTATAAAGATTGTGAAGTTAGTTTGTTATTTTCTACAGCTCTAAAGAGTTTACAAAGGGAAAAATAACTAAAATCTACAATTTTAAAGTAAGAACATTATTTGTAGAAACATAGAGGCTATATGAAATCTTTGAAGGACTATCCTATTTCCAGTAATAGAAGAGTAAATATGGCTGAAGATGTTTAGGTTGGATTGTAGGAGTGGCAGACTTTCAACACCACTATGGAACCGTGCTTAGGGTCTCTACTGAAAAAGCAAACCAATCTTGAGATATGGGCTAGAGATCTTTGAGCGTACATGGAGGAGCCTAACAGCTTTGAACTTCCAAATTCCCTTGATCTCCTCTTGGACAAGGCAGCCCTTTCTTCCCTAGAAACCATCTGTCCTTTGTGTAAAAGCCATTCCATAGTTTACTCAGAGAAAGTTACGTCATAAGTTAATGCCGATTCTCCTCAGGATAATCTCTTTCTAGAATATTGTCTTGAGGTCTATACATAGACTCAGATTCTTAGTTAGTTCAAACAGATACCGACTGACCTGAAAAAAGACAGATCATTCATCAAAATGTTCTAAGATCTAAGCATTGTAGACACAATACATTGTAGGAAATTGGAGAGTGTTGTGCAGTATGAAAGAGTCAGACTATCAGGGAGAAGAGATACATGACTTGATCATATATCATCATCATTCATTATGCATGACTTGGTCAGCCTGACCTGACCAAGTGGCAAATACTTAAACGGATTGGGTTCCCTTATCTCAAGAGAAGATGAAGGGTAGAAAATCAGACAGTATCATCCAGTTCGCAGAGAAAAGATGGGTGCATGTGCACTATAAATCACATGAGAGATAAAATCGAGATCTAGTGGTTTCCAAACTTTGTTGGATATTAGAATCACCTGAAGAGTTAGAAAAAAAAATTCTAAAGCCCAGATCAACTCCATACAAATTAAATTACATACATGCAGTGAGCACTGTAATAAGTATTTTTAAAAGAATCCCCAGGTAATTAGAATGTGAAACAGATTTTAGAAAACAATTGGTTAGTCTGTTTCTTTTCTTTTACCCATAGTATCTGTGGCAAGGATCTATTGATAAGTTTCTCTGGAATATAAAAGTAAACACGGACAGCCTACAAAATATTACTTTATATAAATTAGAAGAAAAATTTTGAGCTTTCTGGGCTGAAAGCTACTGTTATTACCATAGTGAGAATTCACATATTGTAAATCAGAAAGTGACCTAATAAGGTGCAGGAAATGAAGGAAAACACCAAACATGATGGGAAGATGTAGGACTGAAAATAACAATCGAGTTAGAAATCCTTTGTTCAAAGAGATTATCACAGTGAAGTCCAGTCATTCTTCATTAAACACCTTTGCCTATAGTTTTTTGCTTTTTGTTTTTTAACTTCGAAAACCTTATGTCATAATTAGAAATACAAGTATATATTGATTTGTATGTATTAGGATGAAGAATACCATCTAAAGGTCAAAGTACTCAATAACCAATGCTACAATAAACCTCAGAAGCTGGAGAGACTATAAGGGACCCAAAAAAAGAGTCTAAGGAACTCCCTGGAAGTGGTGATACACAAGCGTAAAGGTCCATATAGCCAGTATGAGCATGCCTGCTTGCTTCTCTCTGCTAACCATCACACAAATACTATATTCTGTCTTCCATTTATTCTGGAGATGGCATAAGGGTTAAAAAATCGGGCCTCAAATTTTAAGATAAATTCCCAAGACAGTGGACTGATGGGAAAGTTTTCTCTCGGGTAATTTCTGTTTTCAACCTTAGGATTTCCTTTAAAAACAAAACCCCAAACCAAAAATTCCCTCCTATTGATTTATACAGCAGCTCTCCTCTTTCCCTCCTTAAAATAGTCACTCTTTTAGACTGAGTGAAGACATCTACTGTATTTCATTATTCTTCTCAATCTGCAGATCTAACTCCAATCTCCCATAAATTACCTTCCTGAAATCACCCCGGAACTTTGTCAAGTCCAATAGTCTTCCAGTACTCATTATTTTACTGTCATCTATAAAGTGATGCCATTGCCTGAATCTATCTACTTTTCCTTCTGTCTTCTCACCTGGTTATCTTCCTCTTGTTTTTCTAACCGTGGACATTCCTTTGATGTACTCTCAAACATGAATGTTCCCTATTTACTCCTATTCTTTTATCCTGAGAGAGCTTCTCAGCTCAAAGCTCCAATCTTACAAGTGACTTTTGAACAGTTAAATTCACCTGTTACTTACTCGGAATTGCAGCAAAGAACCTTGTATTATGCTCCATATAGCCACCACGATTTTGAGCTGGGGATGTTGCCTCAGCTTTTAATTTCCAGTTCAAAATCCATGTAATATGTGTTTTTCCTCTCTGATCGGAGTAACTTGATTATGTGACTTTGTTATGGAAAAGGTTTCTCTTAATCTGTCTCTTTCTGTCCATTCCCTATGACACTTGCTTTCATCTTGTTGGGATTTAATACAGTAACCTCTTTATAGATCTACATGTCTTCAGTCTCCTCTTACTCCACTTTTGTAACATATGGCCACTTGATTAATCTTAAAGTATGCCTCTCCACAATCATACCTTTAGCATAAAATTTGATCTCTTAAGTTAGGCTTTTAAAATCTTTCCTCATCTAACCCCACTCCTCCCACCAACTTTATTTAATCACTGTTGCATACAAATATTCTATTATTTTATTGTCCTTTAGGTTTTAGTATCTTTGTTCAGTTGTTGTGATACTTCTTTCATAACTGCTGTATATACTATAATATCACTGCCTACTATCCAATAATTTTAAATTATACTTTCTCAAGATTAAGAAATAAATTATGATAGATACAAAGTTTACTTCTATGAAGATAAATGGATAATTTAATAAGGAAGTGTTCATAATTCATTGGTAATTTTTAAATTATAAAATGTAAATTATACACGTATACAGATATCATTATACATATATGCTATACTGATAAAGTATTTAGGTATATAAATGTATTTTTTTATTTTTAATATTGGGATAATGAGTGACTAGTTTCATTCTTCATCCTTTTATATAATTTTGAAGTTTTCTGCAAAAATTCTAGAGTTTTATATAATGATAATAGGTGCAGGATTGATAAAAACATTAAAATGTACATGTCATGCTTTAGATATATTAGAATATTTCTGGCATGACATTTTTTTGAAAGTTTATATAGTATTATTCATTACATATATTTTACATTCTCTCAATATACATGTCATTAATGAGTCCTAGCTCTGCGGTTTCCATCCTGAGGTTTGATCCTGGGGTTATAATCAAAATCTGGTTTCAAGGTAGGTATTACGTGGAATATTAGAAATGGTTTTCTGCCCTCTGCTAGAAACACTCCAGGCTATTATATTGACATTTCTGAGGAAGCGCAGTTTAAAACTCTTCTGCAAATGGTTTCTGGGTCTCTTATTACTAACCCTTGAATTGATCATCAAATGTCTACTTAAAAAAGGAATCAAAGCTGATTTTTTTCCTTCAGTGGTTACTTTGATACTTGGAATGAAAAAGTCTGTTGTTACACCTTCATTAGATCTTCAGAAAATCTACGTTTTGTGTAATAAAAAGAGCAACTGGAAAAGTAGCCCTAAAAGACTGTATGATTTAGTCATATAAGAAAATTTTCATTATTCACAGAGTCTAGTGTATGATTTAGCTCAAAGGGAGGTAGCGAGGAAACGGAAAACAAGGTGCAGCCTCTGAATCCAATCGACTAAAAATGATTATCAAATACATATTATATATTCAGCATGAGATATTTTCCTCTACTTACTCTGATAGGGGCATTTCATGCTATTTAGTTTCTCTGAAAGTATTGTTGAACCAATTTATAATTCTACAATAATATGTAACAGTGCCAATCTTTTCCTAAGTAATGTTGTTTTCCAAGGTATGTTCTTGATGATTGCAAATTTATATTTTTATCCCCTTTCCTTTCAAAATTACAGCCATATTTCAAAGTACATGGACATCCCAAAGCCCCTCAGATTTAGTTAAAACTAAACTTAACTCTTTACTTTCCCCCCAAATTTGTGCTTTTTCCTGTTTTCTATATCCACAAATGATGTCAGAAAGGCCTACTTCTCTAAGGTTATGGCTTCAAACTCAACCTCAAACATGATCTCTCCCATTTTTCCCAATCATCAGTTGAGTCCTACTATGTTTTCATGATAATTGTCTTTCAAAAATTTTTTCCAGCTAATGCTATTGTTTTATATCTACTTTTTCATAAACTCCCACATCCCAAATGATTCCTTTCTACCCCCAACAATCTTTCTTACAGTCACAAAAATTATCTTCATAAAAAATTAAATTATTGACAATTTTTTAATTTTAAAATGTTTATTCATTTTGAGAGAGACAGACACAGAGCATAAGCAGGGGACGGGCAAAGAGAGAGGGAGACACAGAATCTGAAGCAGGCTCCAGGCTCTGAGCTGTCAGCACAAAGCCTGACTTGGGGCTCGACTCATGAACCATGAGATTGTGATCTAAGCCGATTTAGACATGTAACTGACTGAGCCACCCAGGTGCCCCTAAATGATAGACGTTTTAGAAGAATTCCTCTTGCTTAGTATAGTTTATCAATCTCCAATAATTTTATCCCTCTCCATGTTCAAATTCTTGAACATGACAAACTCTCTACAATCTAATTTTTCAAATCAGATTTCTCATCTACCTATCTTACTCTTACTATCAAGTCAAAACTCTCTCAAAGAGCCACTATCTGAATCTTTAGCCAAAAGCCAGCACCAATTGTAACTTACATGAGTAAGTAATTTTGAATATCCCTGCCCAGGTCAGGCGACAAGATGAAGCAGTCCAGGTGGTACCACATGGAGCAAACAAGACTAGTCCAGCTAAGCCCAGTCAACCCCAGGGAATTGTGACAAAAATAAGTTGTTATGTGACACACCAATAAACAGATTACTGAAATAGTTTTTCTAAAAAAGGTTTTATGAATTTATGTTCAATCCAAGCAGGCTTCTAATTCAGGAGTAATTTTCACTCCACTCAAATTTCTACCCTAAACATGTTTATTTTCCATTTTCTATCTCCAAAGACCTGTTTATTTCACATTTAGAAGGGAAATAATATTTTATACTCTCTTAGCCCTGAACTCTCAAACTCTAGACTTTAAACTTGTATCATACAGTAGAATTAATATTGGTTCTATTAAAAAGAAACAGGTTTTCCATGTATTTGCTTGTATTTATTGTCTTTATTTTTTATTTTTAAAAAAGACTAACAGTAACATAAGAAAATAAAAATAGCAAATATTAACCCTAAATCCAAGGAATATACATTCTATACAAGGTTGCAAATAAGTGAACAAATGATTATGGTAGTATAAATCCTATCGAGCTATATGTAGGTTGTAAAGTAGGTAAGTACTAAAGTCTTAAAACAAAGAGGTAGTAATAGGAACAATTTCCTATCAGGAGGAAACTATTTTAGTCTAAAGTTCAAGAAAGAAATAGCCGGCAGGACAAGCAAGAATAGGTGTATTTCCTGACAGAGCAATTAACATATGAAACTTAATGATCTAATCTATGAAAAATTTAAATATACTTGAATATATGCATGGCAAATATTTGGCCATGACAAGGGTCAGAAATGTATACAGAAGGAAAGTTGGCAAGATATGTGTGTCCTCAGGAAGAGTTTCAACTGTGTCTTGCAGACTATGAGGATAGGAAAATTTTTATATTAATTATTGGTGTTATCAGATTTCTATTTTACAAAGATCTCGCCAGAAATGAATTAGGAAATTGGTATAATGGTAGTAAAGATGGAGATTAGTATAATAGCTAAGTAAATATTAACGCAGTAAAGCAGATTAAAATACACATATGTATATACATAAACAGTGATATTGGACATTGAAATAAAGGAACATACATATGACCAGTTTGGGAGGTAGAATATAAAGGGCTTGGTTACTGGAATTTTGAGTGTAAGAAGTTTAAAATAGCTCCTAAGTTTTCCAGGCATTTTCAAGAAATCAAACCTAAGAGCAACCACAGTATAAACAGAAATTGAGTGTGAAGTGCCTTTGGGATATCTGGTAGAGATTTTAAATAAAATAAATAAGATTTGTATTCTATCACTTTGATTTTTCAACAATTTTTTAATTTCATTATCAATAAAGTAGATATTACTATGTACTACATATCACACAAAGTGTTCTGTTTGGGTTTAAAATATTATATAATTATTTTTGCACTACAGGAATTGTGTCCCTACATCCATAGTTTAATATTTTTAGAAGAAGTTTAAATTGTCATAAATTGTGCTAGGCTTTTCCTTTCAGAGTGATTTATTAATAAAATAAATATAACCAATTGCCTAAAATTGCATGTACCAAGTCTGGGCCAGGGTGTAGAGACTGGAATTCATATATTTCTGGTGCAAATATACATTTATACAAACCCAATGGAAAATGGTTTAATCTCTCCACTAATTTTCAATTTATGTATATTCTATGACCCAGAAATCCTATTCCTATTTGTATTCAACAAAATGTGTACCTATGTGCACATAAGGTATTTACAAGAATGTTCATAAAGCTGTTATTCATCCCTGCTCTCACCTTGAAGCAATCAACTTCCATCAATAGCCAAATGGATAAACTGAGGTATATTTTATATAATTGAATTTACATATAATGAAAAGGAATGAACCACATTGTACAACATGGATTAATCTCAAATACAATTGGGATAAAAGAAGTCAGGCACTCAAAAGATACTTACTGTTTAATAATGTTTATATAAATTTCAAAAACGAAATTCATTTATGGACTTCTGGGGAGAAGACAGAGGAGGATCCTAAGCTCACCTCATCCCATGGATACAACTAGATAACATCTACCTCAGTGTAAATAATCTGAAATGACCCAAAGACTGGCATAAGAGACTGTCCACAGCTAAACGTATAGAAAAGGCCACAAAGAAGATAGGAAGAGAGATGAGTTTGGGAGCCAAACAGACCCATGGGGCTATCTGTGAGAGGGAGGGATATGGTGGTATGGAGAGCGGAGAGGATAAAAGATCAGAGACTCCAGGCATGGGAAATTCACATAAGGAAGATGAATTCCTATAAGATTTGGCTTTGAAAAACAGAGGGGACTATCAGTGGGACTTAACACCTAGAACTTTAAGTAAAACAAGAAGCTTGGCTCTGAGAGAGCCTGAGCCCTTCTACAATGCATCACAGAGGCAGCTGTTTGAAAAACACCTGGAGTATAGGGCAAGGAGATTTATTTACTAATCTCAGAACCTGGGGGTTGGGGGGCAAGTATCTTTGGGAGACTTCTCTAAGAACAAAAGAGCTGGATGATAACATTTCTCTCCTCCATCCCCCAGCCTAGATAGATGGATACCTACTGAACCAGTACAGCACCAACAATCTCCACCTACTTTGTTAACAGCTTGCCTTGCCCTGCATGCTTCTGTGAATCTGCCCCTCTCAGACCCAGTGGGCCTGAGCAAGACTATCATTATGAATAGGAGAGATAAAGAGCTTCCCAAACAAAAGTTTGAATGGGTCAATCAAGAAATCAAAGAGACAGGAGAGACAGGAAATCAAATACATGGAGACAGGAGCACCTGGGTGGCTTAGTCAGTTAAGCAGCCAACTTTGGCTCAGGTTATGCTCTCACGATTCCTGAGTTCAAGCCCTACCATTGGGGTCTCTGCTGTCAGCACAGAGCCCACTTCAGATCCTTAGTCTCCCCCTCTATCAGCATCTCCCCTGCTAGCGCTTGCTCTCTCTCAAAAATAAACACTAAAATAAAAAAAGTCCATGGAGACAAATGAAAATAAAGATTTTTGGATTGCAGCAAAAGTGGTTCTAAGAGGGAAATTTATAGCAATACAGGCCTACCCCCAAAAGCAAGAAAAATCTCAAATATACAACCTAAACTTAGACTTGAATGAGCTAGAACAAGAAGAATAAAACCCAAAACAAGCAGCAGGAAAGAAATAATAAGAGCAGAAATGAATGAAAAAGATACTTTAAAATCTATAGGAAAAAAAAATCATTGAAACCAAGAGCTGGTTTTTTGAGATCGACAAAATTGATAAGCCATTAGCCAGACACATCCTAGAGAGAAAGGACTCAAACAATCAGAAATGATAGAGGAGAAATAACAACGAATACCACAGAAATACAAAGGGTTATATTATGAGTGATTACATGCCAAAAATTGACAATGTAGAAGAAATGGAAAAATTGCTAAAAACATGTAAGATATGAAAACTAAATCAGGAATATAAAATTTGAACAGATTGATTATCAGCAATGATATTGAATCAAAAACTCCCAACAACAAAAAAAAATCTAAAACCAGACACTTCATGGGTGAATTCTAAAAAAACACTTAAGGAAGAGTTAATACCTGTTCTTCTCAAGCTACTCAATAAAATAGAAGAAGGAAAGCTTCTAAATTCATTCTATGAGGCCAGCATTAACCTGATACCAAGACCTGATCAAGACACTACAAAAAAGGAGAACTACAGGCCACTACCTCTGATGAACATAGATGCAGAAGTTCTCAACAAAATAGTAGCAAACTGAATTCAACAATACATGAAAAAAAAATCTTCACCACGATCAAGTGGGATTTAATCCTGGGAGGCAAGGGTGGTTCAGTATTTGTGATCAATAAATGTGATACATCACATCAATAGGATAGAAACCATACAATTGTCAATTGGATGCAGAAAAAACATTTGACGAAGTACAATATCCATTCATGATAAAAACCCTCAACAAAGTTGACTTCAGCCAAACACATCACTTTGTAAAGAAAGTCATATATAAAAAAAACCTCACAAGTAACAATATACTCAATGGTGAAAAACTGAGAGCTTTTCCCCTAAGGTCAGGAACAGGAGAGGATGTCCACTGTCATGATTTTTATTCAATATAGTATGGGAAGAACTATTTCTTGTGATCAGAAAAGAAAAAAAATATATATATATAAAAGGCATCCCAATTCGTGTGGAAAAAGTAAAACTTTCAGTCTTTGCAGATGACATTACATGTAGAAAACCCTAAAGACTCCACCAAAAAAACTACTATAACTAATAATCAATTCAGTACATTCACAGGATAAAAATCAATATACAGAAATCTATTGCATTTCTATATACTAATAATGAAATAGCAGAAAAAAGAATTAACTAAAAATCTAATTAACTATACTGGAATAAAAATAATAAAACAAACCCACAAAATACTCCCATTTACAATTGCACCAAAAATAATAAAATACTTAGGAATAAATTTAACCAAAGAGGTGAAAGACCTGTGCTCTGAAAACTGTAAAACACTAATGAAATTCAAGATGACACAAACAAATGGAGAGATATTCCATATCCATGGATTGGAAGAAAAAAATAGTACTAAAGTACCCATACTACCCAAAACAATCTACAGATTTATGCAATCCCTGTCAAAATATCAACAGGATTTTTCACAGACCTAGACCAAATAATCATAAAGTTTGTATGGAACTACAAAAGACGCTGAGTAGCCAAAGCAACCTTGAAAAAGAAGAAAATTGATGGTATCACAATCCCAGCTTTCAAGATATACAACAAAGCTATTAAACACAACAGGATGGTATTGGCACAAAAAAATTGACATATATGTCAATGGAACAGAGGAGAGAGCCCCAAAATAAACCCACAATACAGTCAATTAATCTTTGACGAAGAGGCAAAAAATATGCAATGGGAAAAATACAGTTTCTTCAAGAAATGATGCTGGGAAATCTAGACAGTTCCATGCAAAAGAAAAACAAACCAACAAAACAAACGAAACAACTAGACCACTTTCTTACACCATACATAACAATAAACTCAAAATGGATTAAGGACCTAAATGTGAGACCTGAAACCATAAAAATCCTAGAGGAGAGCTATAGGAACATTTTTCTAGATATGTTCTTTGGCCAGGGAAATAAAAGCAAAAATAAACTATTAGAACTACACCAAAATAAGAAGCTTTTGCACAGCAAAGGAAACCATCAACAACAGGACAACCTACTAAATGGGAGATGTTTGCAAAAGATATACCTAACAAGGGGATGACATTCAAAATAGATAAAGGACTTATAGAATTTGACGCCAAAATTTCCAATTAAAAAAATGGGCAGAAGGCATGAACAGATATTTCTCCAAACAAGACATACACTGGTCAACAGACATGAAAAGATCCTCGACATCACTAATCATTACAAAAATGCAAATAAAAAGTGCAAGGATACCTGTCAAAATGTTAAAACTGAAAACACAGAAACAAGCGTTGGCAAAGATGTGCACTGTTGGTGGGAATGTAGCCACTGTGGGAAAGAGTATGGCGGATCCACAAAAAGTTAAAAGTGGAATTGCTGGATCATATGGTAATTCTATTACTGGGCATTAACCCAAAGAAAATAAAAACACTAATTCAAAAAGATATAAGCACCCCTATGTTTATTGCAGCATTATTTACAATAGCCAAGATATGGAAGTAGCCCCAGTGTTCATCAGCAGGCGTTTAAAGAAGAGGCACAATACACAATGGAATAACACTCAGCCATAAAGAGAATGAAATTTTGCCATTTTCAACAAAATGGATGGATCTAGGGGGTATAATGCTAAGTGAAATAAGACAGAAAAGACAAATACCATATGATTTCACTCATATATGGAATCTAAAATACAAAACAAATGAATGATTAAAAAAAATACAAACAAAAAGCCAGACTGCTAAATATAGAGAACTGATGGCTGCCAGAGGGGTGAAAGTATGGGATAAGTGAAATTAGGGTAGGTAGGTAGCTAAAGAAGACTCAGAATACATTTATCATGATGAGCACTGAGTAATGCACAGGACTACTGAATCCCTATGTTGTACACTACAAATAGAACAATGTATACTATTTATACCGAAATTAAAATTTAAAAATTTATGATTTCAGAAGATAGACTGTGATTTTTCAGAAGGAAGTAAGGTTCACTGATTGGGCATAAGAGGAATTCTTCATTGCTGATTATATTCTACCTCTACTTGGGTGAAGATATGAACATATTAAAGTTTGTGATAATGTATTAAGTTGTATAATAATAGTTTTACAGAAGTTTTACATAACTTTTCTAAACATTCCTGAACATTTATTGGATAATAAATGAAAATAAAAAATATTTTTAAAAAGAGGTGATTATGGTCAACCAAACACTGTGCCTTCTGCGAAGCAAGATAAATCATCAAGAGTCATTGGATTTAGCAGTGAAGTAATCGTAATGCTAATGATGTCCATGACAAGAACTGTTCTGTAGTATGATGGAAAGAAAACTCCAGAGCATTTGAGAAAAAAGAGAATGTGAATTTAGGAAGGAGAAATATTATATATAGTTTTTTTTTTCCAAAAGTTTTACCATGAAAGGGGAAGATTTGAAAAATAGAGGTCAAGAAAGTTCTACGGCATGTTCATAAACAGATGGGAATATACTTTGGAGAAGGAAAAATCCATAAAGCGAGGAGAGAACAGAGTTGTAGGGACAATAAAATGTGAGAGAAGAGCAGCAGAGCCTTGGGGAATAGTACTTCGATAGCAGCAGAGGGGGGTTAGCAAGGAGTTTCAGCACAGATGCTGGTATGATAGGTTTAGTATCATGAAGACCAAGGAGCTTATGTCTGCTTGCTTTACCTGTGAATTAAGAGGAAAGAGTAAAAGAAGCATCAGGAGAGAAGAGAGGGTTGGATATGGTTATTTTGGAAAGAGGAGAAGGGATAGTAGCAGTGATACCCAGTAATATGGTTTTCTTTACAATACTGTGTAAATTCAAACAACATTAGGTAATTTTTAGAGATTTAAGAGAAGACATGGTCCTTGTTTATAAAAAAATTAACTTGGAAGTGTTTAATTCGTAATATTAGCATCTAATTAGGCACTAGAGAGGCCCTTAGTGCCAATCCTCAAATTGAACTAAACAAATATTTAAAAGACAGTCTAGCAGTGCTATTATCTAAGTATAAGACCATTTTTATATATATATAAAAAAACACAAACACACACACACAACATGTTCTAAGATTAAATGGTTTTGGTATCACTTCAATTATATATAAAATCTATTTATTGATGATCTTAAGTCAAATAATAGGATAGGATTGGTGATTTTAAAAGATATAATTAGGAAAGAAGGGAAAAAAAACATTTTATCTTTAGGATTTTTTCTGTCAAGCAGGGGAGATGTACTTGGAAAAAAAGTTATAACAATCATTGGGAAAAATATCACAAAATAAATAGATACGAAGCACAGCACTTGGTGATAGTAGTTGTAACAAAGTAATTAACTATTGAGGTAAAGAGTATTTCAGAGACTAAACACAAAGGCAAGCACCTTGCCTTTCTAAGTAAATTTCTGACTATTTCATTCATTCAACAAATACTTGTTAAGCACCAATTACATACTAGGTACTATTTTTCTATGCTATGGATACAGTAGCCTATGAGATAGATATTGGGGTGCCTGCGTGGCTCAGTTGGTTAAGGGTCCGACTTTGGCTTTTGTCATGATCTCACAGTTCCTGGGTTTGAGCACTACATCGGGCTCTGTGCTAACAGCTCAGAGCTTGGAGCCTGGTTCAGATTCTGTGTCCCCCTCTCTCTCTGCCACTCCCCAACACATGCTCTGTCTCTCTCAAAAATGAATAAACATTAAAAGTTTTTTGAAAAATGAGATATCATCTATTTCGTGTGAAAAGGGAATTTTATTCTGAAGGCTTTGTGAAATTACTGAAGCATATCAAGCAAGGGAGTGCCTTAGACTTATTTTAAAATGATTGCTTGGACAGTGGTATAGTGTTTGAGTTCAAGCAGAGACTAAAATTAAGATAGCATTTTGGTGGGAAAGAAGAGAAAAAAGAGGGGGGGGGAAACAGCAGCAGATGGAAGGGAGAGAAAGAAAGGCAGAAGGGCAAAAAGGAGGAACTTTTTTAAAAATTCAGAGGGAAAAGAAAATAAGTATTTTTGTGAAGGAAATAGATGGTGAATTCAAGAGATGAGTATGGCATGATTATTTAATCGTAGACCCTACATCCAGGTTCCCTGCCTCCTAATCCTCTCTAACTCCTGTGTGACCTTACTTACCCTGTGTGACCTTGGGGATTATTTTCATCTCAAATTATTTGTAAAATAAGGGTGATAATAAAATGTAACTCATATGATTGCCATTAGTAGTGGATTAATCCATGTATTTTGCTTTGAATAGTACCTGGCACATAAGTGATCCATAAATATTAGGAAAGAAAATTAAAAAGCAGAATATGTTTGTCTGGGGGATATAAAAACAAAAATGCATTCAAGAGGACCCTCAGATTTTTCATTCCATTAATTGTACTGATGATAGCAGCAGCAATTTGGAGAGGGATTAAAAGGGGAGGCAGATTTGAAAGATAATAAGTTCAATGTTTAACATGTTGATTTTGAATTACCTAAGGGGCATCTTATTAAGTTTGCTAATTAAGCAATTGCATTTTTAATCAGGACTTCAATGAAGAATTCTGTACCAAAGATAAATATTTGTGGATCATGTAGAAGCAGATGAAGTCATTCATTGCAGATGCTATTATCTAGGGAAACTATGCAGATTTACCAAAGAAAGATTCACCTAATATCCACAGAATGAACAAAAAAGAAAAGTGAGAAGGCATAGTCAAGTTTGAAGAAATATAAAACACGTAAAGATATTAGGGGGATAAGGATTTCCAAGAGTGCTCAACATTACGAAATGCTGATACAGCAAACAGGACGGGAATATAAAATCGCCTCACTTCCGAGTCATCACTAGGAGAGTCATTCATATCGACCCTTCTCCTAATGGTTTGCTGAAGGCAATGTAGGCTTTTTCTATCGTGCTCCTCAAAGTTTAAGAAACAACTGCTCAATCCAAAAGTCATGTTCACAGTTTTAGGTATTTGTTACAGCAGCTCCTCTCTTTCTTAATCCAAGATTTATGTTAGTTTCCTATTGCTATAATAATTCCTCACAGATACAGTCACTTAAAACACAAATTTATTGGGGCACCTGGGTAGCTCAGTCAGTTAGGAGTCAGAGTGGATTTCAATTCAAGTCATAATCTCACTGCTCATGAGTTTGAGCCCTGTGTTGGGCTCCACACTAACAGTGGGAAACCTGGTTGGAATTCTCTCTCTCCCTCTCTCTCTGTCCCTGCCTTGCACACATGCTCACTCATTCTCTCTCTCTATCTCAAAACAAATAAAGTTATACATATATATTTATTATTTATTTTCTTACACTTCTGGAAGTGAGAAGTCCAAAATTAGTTTCAGTGGACTACAATTAAGGTGTCGATGAAGCTGGAATCTTTCTGAAAGTTACATTGGAAATTTTATTTTCTTGCCTTTAGCCAACTTCCAGAGATTGACAGCATTTTTGCTTATGGCTTCCCCTTTCATCTTTAAAATATGAATGGCTACTCAAGTTAGCACATGATGCCATATCTCTGGTCTTAATCCTTTTCTACTCTTTCCCTTTAAGGTGTCTTATGATTACATTGGCCCCACCCAAGAATAATCTATTTTCACGTCACCTGATTAGCAACCTTAACTTCATCTGCAAATTTAATTCCTTCTTGCCACATAACATATTGACAAGTTCTAAGGGTTAGGATGTGGACATCTTTGAGGGCCATTGCCCTCCCTACCACATCCTTCATGGCATAATTGAATGTAGTTCTAGGAATCTGATAGTGTCATGAAGCAGATTACATTGTGTTGAGAATGAATGGATGTTTAAAGGAAGGGAAGACAACTTTCCTTATGAGAAATATAGTTAATAGAAAATGAAAACATTAATATGGCAAAAACTAAAGAAGTAACCTCTTTTTTGTGGCTTGCCATTAAGATGAGTGGTACTTTAACACGTTCATAGGGTGGCAGGTAGTGGTTTCTGGAAGTCTTGTAAATATGAATGACATCCGACTTTCAACAAAGAGATTGATTTTTTTTGACAATGATAACAAGAATTAATATATCTACCATATAGCACATCAGCCAGTTTCCTTGCCATTGTTCTAATCAGGCTTCTTTGCTTCTGTGGATTAGAAGTGAAAGTATTAAAGATTTAGGTCCTGATACATGTTTAACATGAGACAATAATTATCATAGTATAGCAGTTAAGAAAACAGGCTCTTCAATAAGATTCTTTGTAAAGTGATATCACAACATTCACCAGAAAGAATATTTAAAGCAACCTGATATTATCAAGTGTTGTGTGAATATGGAGCCATTGAAACTCTCATATGCTACTGATGGAAGAGCAAATAAATGCAACCATATTTGATAATAAGTTGGAACTCGTTCGTATAATTCAAAAAAATCAATTCTGCCAAACAAATATAGCACTTATGAAGAACTCCACTCCTAGATATATAATTGGCATAAATGCAAAAAAAATGTATGCATATGTATGAGATATATATATATAACCAAACAAATGAGCAATAGTTTTATCAATCTCATTTTTAACAGCACAGTCTGGAATAAATCAAAATGTACACTGAAAGAAGATAAGGTGTTTTAAATTCATAACATGGATTATATACAAAATTCATTACTATACACAGAAGTGAATTTCACAAATACAGTATTGAGTGAAAGTAGCTGGATTCAAAATAATGCCTATTTTAAAATTTCATTTATTTAGAGCTCAAAAAAAAAAAGATTAAGTCTGGATAGTGGAAAGCACTGAAATGAGAGAAATAGTGACTGTAGAGACTGGGATGCAGTTCAAGAGGGCTTCCATGAAGCAGCTCAAGTTTTGTTTTTTTTTTTTAATGTTTATTTATTTTGAGAGAGAATGAGCACAAATGGGGAGGGGGCAGAGAAAGGGAGGGAGAGAGAATCGCAAATATGGATTCTCTTCACTGTCAGTGCAGAGTCCAATGTGCGGCTCGATCTAACCAACGGTGAGATCATGACCTGAGCCGAAATCAAGAGTCAGATACTTAACAGACAGCCACCGAGGTGCTCCAACTTTCCTTTCTATATATGAGTGATAATGACATGAGTGTATTCACATGAAACTTGTCAAGGATTACATTTATGATTTGTGAACTTTATATGTTTGCTACATAAATAAAAAAGTGACATGAAGTAGGATAAAAATAAATTCTGAAGTAGTAAGGAGATAAGAGATGTTTCTGTACCAGTTGATGTGAAAATATTCAAGGTATTTGGTAATATGGGTGCAGAAGTTCATTCATTTTTTTTAAATCCCAATTCAAGGTTAAAAAGAATTGGCAACATCCAAAAGTTCAAAATCGAAATGCAGTTGATGGCTCATATATGTTATTAAAACTGGAGAATATAAATGAGACCATGTGCTTGGAAAATAAATGTTATTTTAGCCTATAAGCTAAGAAAATTTTCAAAATGGCCATTAGAATTCTAAAGGAGTTTTGATGCAACTAAATACAAGTTGTCATGTGCGCAGATGTTACTACAGTTTACCCTATATTAAGTATAATTTTAGCTTGCAATATTTCTTCTCTTTCACGCAAAGGCTATGATCCCAAATGAAATGCCAGATGGCAAAAAGATTGTAGCATACACTCAGGGAATAAACCCCCAAAAAGTGAGGGCTGTCAATAAGCCATTGTTATATTTGTCCTAGATTATTTAAATATTAAGCAGGATGTAAAGCCCAGAAAGAACTTCTTAAAAAAATATTATGACTTTTATATTTAATAAATTTCTATAAGTGCAATCATTTCTTTTTCTAATTCCCCATGTAGTTTTCTTTTTAATTTACTGTGATTACTATATAACCACTCATTTCATCTCTTTCCCCAAACAAATACTGAAATGTTGGGTTAACTTCTGGATTATTTTATATCTACCTTTTTACTTCAAGTGGGTCTAGAAAGTGTTTTAAGTATATTTTGTTAAGGAATTTGGCAACTGAAGATTATCAAAGTTTTCTGGGATCTGTATGTAAAGCCAATTGTTAGTTCTGCTAAATAAAAATGAGGATTCATTTTGAAATTTAAGTATACAACTTAAAATCCTTCTACTTCCTAGCAGGAAGGAACTATGATTTATAAAGACTTTGATACCTGCTAACAAATAAAATGGAATATGTTCAATACGAGACTAGAGAGCTTATTTTTACTGAAGGTATATCACAGATACCCATCCCAAACAACTGTTTATGCTGTGAATTCAAAACAAAGAAACTCAAGTAAAGTGTTTTGCTTACAAAAAGATTCTCTAAAAGTAAACATGGAAAGTAGTAAAACTGGCACTAACGAATGACTGGTTCATGATTTCTCAAAGTATTTTATTTGGGAAAGACTATCATCAGAAAATTTAGTTCTTTATCCTAAGCTTATCACTAATTAACTCTGTGACCTTGAATAAGACAGCGAAAATTTTGGGCTTTCCTTTTCCTTCTATTGTAGGCATTTGCACTTGATATTAATTATCTCCATGATCATATTTATCTCTAAAAGTTCATAAATTAACATGAAAATTTAAGAAAATTATGCTTTTCTGCTTGATTTTAACACTTATCTTTTATGCTATTTAGACATAATAATAACCAAATCATTAGTTTTCAAATTTTTAGCATCAGATAGTATCTTTGAAACGAAATCCTAGAATATACCAAAGAAATGAAAGAGATAAAAGCTGAACTGCTGTTATTAAAGGTGTTAAGAAACTGCCGGTCTCAATCTCTGGTTGAGCTTTCTCTTCTGACTCCCCAAAAGGACTTTCCAGAATCTCCAATAATTTTTGCAATATAGTTCAAAGACCACTACAGGAGATAGCCTCTAATATAGGCTTTGGATTCTAGGATTGTAGTATAGAATGTGATATGCTGTTACCTATTTTCCACTGTCTGTTTTCCCAAGAATAAGACATGCCTTTCTTGTCCTTATCACCAACCACAATAATTAGCCATCACATACTGAGTAACCTTCTCTAATAATTTCACAAATGAGATGCCTAAATTTGATTTTGGTTTAATTAACTTCAACAAATTACATTTTCAAATGTGCTATTTTTATTTCTTCAAATATGTAAGACCATAGACTGCTAGAACTAAGATATATATTATCAACACTGATAAAATAAAATCTAACTTATTGTGTAAACACATGAGAGACAAGTATTTTGGTACTAGTTTAACATGCAAAGCCCTCATTTCTGCCTCAATACTATTACCCTTTACACAAAATTTCAGTAATTAACCATCATTAAATAATGCCTACTAAGGATATTTAGAACAGTGATAAAGACAATAAAAACAGGAATCGAGCAATACAACAGGTTTTGGAATATATTACAGCTCACCTTGTAATAGGATCTATGCTTAATTTTGAAAGTAAAAATTAGTTACATAAGTAGAGAGAAAATTCATGAAACAGAATTTTGAAAATAATGTGGCAGGGAATTTACAATTTTGTGTATTCTGCGTTCAATATATTATTCAATGTCTCACATAAAATTAAAAATATAATTAAGTTGTATTAAAAGTAAAATTATCGTAAAACACAGAGGTACAATAATGAATTTAATATTAGAGTTATTCAATTTAAGAGATGGGAAACAAATCACAGAGACCCTTAATGACAGAAAAAAAACAGGGTTGATGGAGGGAGGTGGCTGGGAGATGGGCTAGATGAGAGATGGGTATGTAGGAGGGCACTTGGCATGAGCACTGGGTGTTAGATGTTAAAGGACGAATCACTGAATTCTACTCCTGAAACCAATATTGCACTGTATGTTAATTAAAATTTAAGTAAAAATAAGTAAATATTAAATTTAAAAAAGAGAAAGCAATGATTACATAGGCCCCAAAATAAAGTCTAAATTTCTATAAAGTGGAAAAAAAAAAAACACACAACATTTAAGCACCTGTCATGTAACAGAACTTCATTAAAAAAAAATATATATATATATATTTATTTCTTGAGAGAGAGAGTGCGTGCAAACAGGGAAGGGCAGAGAGGGAGAGAGAATCCCAAACAGGCTCTGCACCATTGGCACAGAGCTCAATCCCACCAACTGTGAGATCACCACCTGAGCCCAAATCAAGAGTTGATGCTTAACTGACTGAGTCATCCAGGTGCCCTCAGGATTTCAAATTTTCAAGGTCGTAAATAATATATTCTTTTATTTAGGATTCTATATCTTAAACGAGGTAATGATTTATCCAATGACTGATGAAATGCCAGGCATAGTGAGGATTTATGTCATTTATCCTCACAACAAAGTACTGTTTTATGCAGTGAAGTGAGAAATCCGGTGGAAGATTCTCCAGTAACAGGGTAGTGTTAGTTTGCTAGGGCTGCTCTAACAAAGTACCACAGATGGATTGCTTAAGATACAAAAATTTAATCTCTCACAGTTCTAGAAGATGAAGTTTGAGATCAAATTATCAAAAGGGTTTCTTCTGAGAGCCGTGAGGGAGAAACCTCCAATATCTTTTTTTCCTAGGTTTTGGTGGTTTGCTCTCAGTCTTTGGGGGTTGTTTGTTTTTGCTTTTGTTTTGGCTTCTGATGCATCACCCTGATCTGTGCCTGCAACTTTACATGGTATTTTCTCTGTGTATATCTCTGTCCAAATTTCTTTTTGTTCCTGAGGACACTGGTCATGTTGGATTAGGGACTCCTATTAGTCCTATGTGATCTTTTATTGGGTTATATCCACAATGAACCTGTTTCCAAATAAGGTTACATTTTAAGGTACTGAGGGTTAAAATTTTAACATAATTTTCTTTTGGAGAAAGAGGTCATAATTCATCACACTGGCAGAACTTCAGTCAGATATAACAGTGATAGAATTATGATAGAAGAAAGAAAAATGAGTGAGTTTTAGAAAAATATTTCATAAACTCTTAATGTTCCTGGTTATCATCTTCCTGCTTGAAATTACAAATCACAAGGATGATGTACTTGGAGAAAATACAGTGTAGTGAGACAATGATCAGAAAAGAAAAAAGTTAAAAGTGGGGCTCAGAGAGGAGTGTCTAGCCCAGAGTCTAAAAGAGTTGAGCAAATGCGAATGCAAGTATTCCCACCATCTGTTATGGCCAGTGAAAGGGAACTGGACAACGCAACCATATTGTTTAATAAACACACACCAGAAGGGTGTGACTGTGAAATTCCTAACTCTTGTTCATGGGACCACATTGGCACTCTACAGAAGACTCCGTAAACCAAGATTTAACCATTTAGGAAGGCAAATTGTTAAGGAAAAGTTTATGCTTGACCAGAGATGTCTAAACAACCCACAAAATGAAACCAGAGAAAACTTACTATAAAGTATTCAATAAAGATATGTAATGACTAAGAAAACAATTCAGATGAAATAGAAAATCTTTCATAGCAAAGACCAAAAAATATGGTACTTTAATATCTGGACTCTGAAAAAATATAAAGAAAATATGAATGTACCATACAAATCTAGAAAAGTAAAAGTGCATGGTACCCGGGTGGCTCAGTCAGTTGAGCGTCTCATTTTGACTGATGTCATAATCTCAAGGTTTGTGGGTTCGAGCCCCGTGTTGGGCCTGTGGTGACAGCTCAGAGCCTGGAGACTACTTCAGATTCTGTCTCCCTCTCTCTCTCTGTCCTTCCCCAACTCATGCATGTTATCTTTCTCTCTCAAAAATAATAAACATGAAAAAGAATTTGTATTAGGAAAAAGAAAGAAAATTGCAAAATAATGTATAGTCTAATCAGAACAGAGATTTAATAGCTATAAAAAACTGGGAACTCATTTATATAATTTATAATGAGCTCACGGAAAGATCTGTACGGTTTAATATTTGAAATTTTATATTGAGTTCAGCTTGTAGTAATCGGTTATATATATTTTAGATTTCTCATCATTTACTATTCATTTACTATTCATTAGTGTATTTCGTTTTTCAATATGGAGAGTTGATTATATGTCAGTTACTGTAATAAATACTCACATACAAAGATGAGTAAGACCGAGTTCCTTCCTCTGAGTGTTCACAGTCTAGTGCTGAGACAGAGCAATGAACAAAGGTTTTCAAAAATCCTAGGAAAATGTAGTTAAAAAAATTAATCTCACTGAGTTTCCCTGAGGAACATGAAAATTTTTCAAGCCAAAGTCAGTAGAAAAGATTCCTTCAGTTGCTAGAGACCTAGCATCTTATAGATGATGTTCCTGTACCTGCTGGTGAGAAAGATTGCAAAAGCTAAGATACCTGTGTACATACGTTCTGTTGCTAAGTCTGACAGTTTATGGATCATTTAAATAATTTACTTAACCAAGTGGCCAAAGAGGCACCTAGCCCTAATTAGGAATAGCAATTGACAAAGCACTTAAAATTTACACAGGGTACATCTTTCCCTGATGATATATGACCAATTTCTTATATATCACTTATATAGCAGAAGCAATTTCTTTGGGCAAATTCATCAAGATAACATTTGCCTTAATCCAGTAATTCTTTAGATAAGCCAAAGAACTGTCCTCTACAGACCGAAGACGAGAACATGTAGCATTGCCAATTAGATAAACTAAATGTGCTATGATGTATTCCTTAGAAGTCTATGTTTGTTTTTCCATAATGAAAATTTAAGTGACTATTTCCTTCTTATTATCAGTAGGTGGAAATGTCTGGGAAGGCTATTAAAGCTAATGCTATTGTGATAGCTTCTAGTCCAAATATTCATATACAGGCTAATTCTCAGCCTAAAAACACTCCTATTTCTGCATTTGTCTCTAAACTGGGAATGATAATATAATGTGACACAAAACATTACTATGAAAATTAAATGATATAGCATATAGAAAACTTTTAGAATACTGCCTGGCACCAAAGAAGCATGTAGAAGTATTAACATTTATTACTATTCTTGAAATTCCTAAGTAAATGATATTCTATAATGAAGGACAAAGATCAAAGTCTGATTTCTTAACATATTTTCCTTTAAGCCATCAGCATTAAGTTTCCTTATCTGACACAGAAAAATAATCTTTACTTACAGTAGCATCCCACAATTAATACAAGTTAATTAATATATCAAATATGAACCACAACCAAGGAGGGGAGTTGATAATGCATTGTTAAGAGTATGAATTCTAATGTCAAAAAGCTTTGGTTAAAATTTTTTCCTCTCCCTTTTGTCAGTCTTTTAACTTTAAATTATTTAACTTCTTTGAAATCTAGTTTTTGCAACAACAAAAATGCTGGAAGTAAGGGAAATAACAGTACCTTGCTTATGAGATTGTTGTGGGAGCTGAGAGAATTCAAAATTGTCACTAAGATTACTTTTGTTTACTGTTACGAAAAGGTTAAAAGAATAAATGACGAATAATTACCATACTCATGGAGCTTATAAAAGCATTATAAAAGATGTATTTTTTTCAATCTCTTGATAAAATAGTTAAACCTGTGTAATTTAGGCAAAGATACAAATTTTAGGATTCAGATTGAAAAAAAATTTAAAAAATTTTTGATGCTTATTTTATTTTTGAGATAGAGAGCATACGAGTGAGCGTGGGTGGGGAAGGGGCAGAGAGAGTGGGAGACACTGAATCCAAAGCAGGCTCCAGTCTCTGAGCTGTTAGCACAGAGGCCGACACAGGGCTTGAACCCATGAACCCTGAGATCATGACCTAAACCAAAGTTGCACGCTTAACCGACTGAGCCATCCAGTTGTCCCCAGATTCATAATTTTTATCAGAGTTATGAGCTATACAATGAACACATATATGTAATATACACACTTCAAAGTATGCCATTATCAATCTGTCCTTTACAACATTTTGAAACATTTTTGGCTCTGGTGCAGTTTGAAAAAAAAAAAAAAAGAAATTAATATTAGAAATATAAAACATAATTATCTCCATGGGAAATTTTCTCGTATACTGAAATTAATGTTCTTTTTTTATAAAAACATGGAGTTATTTTATTACCATAGGTCTTCCGTACCTTTTTTTTACATTTCATCTGAAATACATAAGACAGGATTAATTTCTTCCTTTGCCAAATACGAATGTAATCAAACTTTTAAATCTTTGATCTCCAAGAATATTCAAACAAAAAGTTTTTTTTAAATATGTAATTGTATGCACAGTATACGATTATAATAGCTGTTTACCACACCTATCATTTTTTATTAAGAATGAAATTTTACTGCATGAGTATTAGTGCAGCATAGTAACTTCACTAAACAACGTATCTGGAAAATTCACACATCTCTCTAGATTTTGGAAAAAAAAAATTCTAGTGCATCAAGAACATTACACAATGCAGGGCTGTTATGTGTTACTTTCCTCCCAACTCTCCTTCCTGTGAACAGAGGGAACAACATGGAAGAGCACTTGCTTCAGCTTATATGATTGCTTTAACTTAATGAACACCATCTGGAGAAAGAGAAACTGCACATTTCCATACATCTGGGCACAAATAACATGTTGCTACAAAACTGATTAATAATTGTATTTAGGAGGTCACGGCTATATTTATATTTATATCTTGGTAGCAATGGGGCAGTAGAAAATGAATATTTACATTCTTCCCTTACCTTAATTTGAAAAGGCTGTAAACCAATGTTATAACCCATGTATTTCTGAAAAGGTTAATGTAAAAATGGATGCTTCTTTTCATTTTCTGCACCACAAGGTAAACAAGCACACCAGATGATTAAAAATGGGTCTTAAATCCTGTTTTTATTTGTGTAATTTTTAAATTTTATTTATTTTGAGAGAGAGAGTGCACACACAAGTGATGGAGGAGCAGAGAGAAAGAGGGAAAGAAAGAATCCCAAGCAGTCTCTGTGCTGTTAGCACTGAACTGACATGGGGCTCGATCCCATGAACCATGTGATCATGGCGGGAGATGAAACCAAGAGTTGGACACTTAGCTGACTGAGCCACGCAGACGCCCTTGTATATACATATTTTTAAATGTTTATTTTTAGAGAGCAAGCTTGCACATGCACACACACGCAAGTGGGGAAGGGGCAGAGAGAACAGGAGAGAGAGAATCCCAACGAAGCAGGCTCCATTCACAATGCAAAGCCTGATACAGGCTTGATCTCACATGACCTGAGCTGAAATCAAGAGTCAGACATTTAACCAACTGAGCCATCCAGGCACCCCTATTTGTAAATTTTCAATTAAAAACTTAATGTTCGATGGTGAAAAGAGTCAATGTGTTTCCCATTAAGATCTAAATAGCCTTGAGACTATTTTCAATCTTAAGTAAACTTTTAGGAAAACAATTGTATGTGTTTTTTATTTTGTTTGGTAATTCTATTCAAGTCTAAACAAAGTATGGATACCTTGTCTTAAATAATTCATCCATACCTGAGTCCTTGGGAGAAAACTTGATTTTACACTAACAAAATAGAGAAATGATAAGAGGATTCTCTTTCAAGTTATATAGGTGGAATCTCAAAGGGCAATTTAAAAGTCTTATTCACTAACGCTTTTTCCAAAGAGAACAATTAGAATAAAAACAATTCTTTTTCTCTACCAACTATGAAATCTCAAATATTTTCTCTTTCCTTACCTCTTTTCCTCCTTCCCCTTTCTCTTCTTCCCTTTTACATGCACATACAAGACCAAAACCTTAAGCTTTATACTGTAATGGAAATAATGGTACCATAAACTTTTGCCTAATGATGCTTATACCTTAGTAGGAAAACAAACAATTAATGAGTAGATTATAAAATGTCAGGTAATGATCAGCACTAAGAAGAAAAAAAAATAAAGCTACAAGGCTAAAAGACAATGGAAGAGAAGATACTGTTTTAAACAGGGTAGTCAGGGAAGGCTCTTGTGAAAGGTATTGGAACAGAAGCCTGAGTGAAGTGAGAGAGGAAACAAGATACACAACTCAAGAAAAAGCATTCTGTGTTTGGTGATGCAAGCGGAAGAAACAAACACAAGAAAGAGCTTTGTTTCTGAAGATCAAGGTAGTCAGCGTGGCTGGAAGCAGTGAAAGAGAAGGAGGAAATAGGTGACATAGATGACTGAAATAAACATTTAGTGAAGGAGTTTCATTCAATTGAGAAGTAATATGAACTACACTAATTATAAAAAACTTCCAGTATGATGTTGAAAAGGAATAGTTAGGGGAGACATCTTTGTACTGTATGTGATCTTAGTAGCTTGGAGTTTATCCCCACATTAAGTATGATGTTAGCTGTAGGGTTTTTTTGTAGATAGTCTTATCAAGCTGAGTGGGTCCCCTCTTTTCCTAATTTTATGCAAACTTTTATCATGAGTGTATTTTGGATTTTATCAAATTATTTTTTCAGCATCTATTATTATAATTCTGTAGCTGTTTTCTAGTCTCTTCATATGATGGATGACACTGATTTTCAAATGTTGAACTAGTCATGTGTACCTGTGGTAAATCCCACTTGGTCTTGGTCATATAATTATTTCATAAATTATTGGATTTGATTTGATAATGTTTTATTGAGGATTTTTTGCATTTATAGTCATGAGAAATACTGGTCTGTAATTTTCTGGTTGTGTCTTCACCTGGTTTTGGTGTTTACAGTAATGCTAGCCTTATAGAATGAGGTATTCTCTCTGCTTTTGCTTTCTGAATGAGATTATGGAGAATAGGTATAATTTCTTTATGTTTGGTTGAATTCACTAGTGAACCCATTTGGGCTTGGTGTTTTCTGGCTTGGAAGGTTATTAATAACTTATTCTATTTCTTTGATATAGGTCTATTAAGATCATCTATTTCTTTTGAGTTTTAGCAACTTGTGTCTTTCAAGGCATTAAATCTATTTGATCTAGGTTATCAAATTTGTGGTCACAGAATTATTCATAATATTTATTATTTTGATTTCCATAGGATCTATAGTGATTCCTCTATTTCTGACTTTTTATGTCTTTTATTTTTTTTAATTTTAACTTAGCTAGAGGCTCATTGATTTTATTGATTTAAAATAACAAAGAGTTTTGCTTCATTTTCTGTATTTCCTATCTTTAATTTCATTGATTTCTGTACTAATTTCATCTGTTTACTTTGGATTTAGTTTACTTTCTTTCACTACTTTCCTAAGGTGAGAACTTAGATGATTGATTTTACATTTTTCCTTCTTTCCTAACATAAGCATTCAATGCTGCAAATTTCTGAGCATTGCTTTCACTACACCCCATAAACTGAAAATTTTTTGAAATAAATTAAAATTAAAACACAGTTAAATTTCTCTGGAGATTTCTAGAAGCCTAAGGGTATTTTTATCTTATATTATGGGAATCTGGTTGAGCTCTTGGAGGAAAATCTCACGATACTGTGGACCTTTTATGACTGGATCCCCATGCAGTTTTTAACTCTCACTGTTGTCTCATCTGAGCCTCTCACAATTCGTCAACACTAGCCCTGGTTGATTCCCTGGGCCATTTCCGGTCATGAGTCTCTGCTCTGGTAAGCCAGATTCCCTGTACAAGCCTGTGGGTTGGTTTGCCCTATGACTCATTTCTCTTATGGATCTAAGGAGAGTTGATTTTTCAACTTATTCAGAGAGAATGACAATTTCCAAGATCTTTATGTAGACAACCCTAAATCAGAAGTTATCATCATTCTTCCAAGTAGTTATCTTGTTTGAAAATTCAACCTAAGGGAAGCAGACATAATGCAAGCTCAATTCAAGAAATAACTGCAGTCAAATGCTCTCCCATTGAGATATACCTGCTAACTGAGAGAGCTTAGATTTTACTCTCAACCCATGGGACTATTAAAAGGTCATCTCACTGATTTAGGCCTCCATTTCCCCATCTGTAACATGAGGATAATGCTAATATTACCTCAGTAGGTAGCTATGAGTCTTATTAATGAAGACAAAAATAACAAAAGAAAGGTTATGTGAAAAGTTGCCAAGAGAACAGATCATAAAAGTTCTCATCATACACACACAAAGTACAATATTAAGGGAGTATATATTTTTTTAAAGTACAATATGAAGGGAGTATATATTTTTTTAAAGTATACATTTGTAAAGATCATGAGCTGAAATATATTTTAAAATAAAAAATCAGCAGCTCAAAGGTATCGTCAAGGATGAGATTTTTTTCTCTTTCCCTGTTCCACCATTCTCAGTATGAGCTTCAAAGTCTGGCTCCCCATGGTGTTAGGATGGCTGCCCATGGCAAGCAGGGCTATATGCTGTCCTATACACATCCAGTAGTCGGGGGTTGGAGAAAGTGGGGGAAAGGGGAAGAAAGGGAGAGAGACATAGTTGAAAAGGACTGCAAATAGAGCTATAAGGCAGGCAGGCTACTCTGTATAAGTAATGCTTTATCTCCAGTATTTGTCAAGCAAAAATTACTGTCAGTGATCCCACAGAAGATATATCCGACATGTGGGAGAAGTGAAGACATGGCATTCGGACAGAATGACCAAATAACTTATCATTCACATTGGGAAAAGTGAAGACGGGTAAATGGGAGCAGAATAATAATTATGACGGTCAATGATTGTAACTCTGGACTGCCTCAAGCAAAAAAAGGATGTACAGTCACCCACACAAGTCCTTCTTAGGATGTGGAAATTAAGACATGGCATACAGAGCAACATTATTTTCAGAATGTTTTAGTTAGCTTTTATGAAGACTAGATAAAACATGTATTTTTTTTCCTCTAATGGATAGACAAATCATGGCTTTGGCAGCAAAAATTCAAGTTCAAAGGTCAAGTCAGATAAAATAAATCTAAAGACCAACTTGGACCTGTCTTTGATGTCATTGCATAAGACTGAAAAGCCGATACTGGAAAATAACATAATTAAATTTGAAATACAGCAATGTTGGGATGCCCGGGTGGCTCAGTTGTTTAAGTGTATGACTTTGGCTCAGGTCGCCATCTTGTGGTTCATGAGTTTGAGTCCTGCGACTGACTCTATGCTGAGAGCTCAGAGCCTGGAGTCTGCTTTGGATTCTGTATCTCCCTTTCTCTCTGCCCATTTGTACTCTGTCTTTCTCTCAAAAATAAATAAAACATTTAAAAAAACTAAATAGAAATATAGCAATATTGAAAAAGTTAAAACCTAGCTCAAATGGCATATTAAAAAAATTGCAAAGCATATCCAGAATTAAAGGATAATATTAGCATAGTTATAGATAATCCTTCTAAATATGTAGGGGAGAAAAATCAAATCTTGGGAACAAAGAACAAGTATGTAAGAGTGCCAACAACGGACTTCTTCGGCACTCCATCTTGTTCGTGCTACAGTGACCTGCTTTGGCTATGTGTTCCAGGCCCCTTGGAGATTAAGACATGCTCTTACCGGAACGAGGAAAGCTAGTTCTGATCTTCCCTAAAATGGTTTACAGAGGGTGCCACTTCAGATATCTAGTAGAGATGATTGGTACACAGATGATACCACTTTAGAGAACTACACTATCATTACCACAGTGCCCCTTTACTCTAGCAAAGCTGTGGGCTAAGCCCTGGATGGGAGCTGAGAATAGCTGTGTCATGCCTAGATCATTTGTCTCCCCAACTGCAGCCATCAGTAAGTTTCCCTAAACAAAATCCTCTAAATGGTATGCAGTGGCTTCCTTTGTTTTCCAGTTTCAAAGGACCTTATCAGTATAAAGGATTTTTGACTGTCTGTCCTCCACCTTCTAACACAAGTATAATTTATATACAGTAGACAACAGAGGAACTAAGAAAGCAAACAAACAAAAATGCTAAGAATCAGGAGGTTCTAATTGCTTAAGATTAATTTTTACTTTGTGCTGTCAGCTAGAAAGAGCTACAGGCTACCTAATTTCTTCTTAATTAGCCTCAGAAAGTAATCCTACTTATTGTTCTCATTATTTGTTAAGAAGATGTAGGGTGTGAAGCAGAGATTCCTTTAGTCCTAGAACAGTGCTAAATTCAAGGAAACACATAGCAGGAACGCATACCCTATTGAAGCTATTCTAAAATACTTAAGGGCAGAGCAGAGGCAATGGAAATATATCAAAAAGAAGAATATATTAAAAACTCTTTTATATAGCTATCCTTTTCATTTTAATCATAAAATGGTAGGATCAAAAATCAAGGCCTTTTTTTCTAGTATTTTCATCCTGAGTAGCAGCCAAAGGGTTTAACCTTTTCTTTCTTAGATGTTCTAAATTTAAATCATTTAAAAATCTTCCACTTCTTTGAAAAATGTTTATTTGCTTCTGTGTAAAATGTGGTAGTATATGTGAGAACAGTACCAATTATAAAATTATATATTATAAAATATTATAAAATAGTTAAAATAATGAGTTCTTTTAAAATTATAGGATCTGAAACACATATTTATTGCAAGCATTTGCAACAACCTAGAGGTTATACAAAACACCAGTAATGTTCTAAAGTAATTTCCATTCTCATATTCTGCACAGACTCGAACTCAGTAGGTTAATTGAAAAAAAAAAGGCTGATATCAAGCAAATAATCAGTCTCTCTCACTTCTGTTTACTTTTATAAGCAAAGGGGAGTTCTCTACCCCTAACTTCTTATTCAATAAATTCTAGTCATTTTTCATAAACTCGCCAATTTCAACTTACATGTCTGACATTTCTCCTGGCTGCTTGATTTTCTTACATCTTAAATGAAGCTGAGAACATTAGGCTTTTGCTTATAAGGTCAACTGCAAATTCTCACTACATCTTCTCTGGAGCAATGATCACAGATTGCACTAGTGAAACATCTTTACCTACATAGTAACTGATATCATCATCATGACATTACTCCCTTCTCAGTGCCTTCACTAACCTAATGCCAGTCATTTGAACTTTGTGTTTTGGAGATGGGAGAACTACTAATCAATATTTCTGTTAAGACAAAAGAATAAAATTGGCAGGTGCATGTAGGAATCTCTGCAGCTCTAATTCCTACATCATAATGTTGAAAACACCGATTCTCAGAATGCAATGTTTTTAAAGTCTTTATTCCATCTTGCCAAATAACGACCTCAACATTAGAAGTGGATCTGTACAAAACTAGTAGAGGTAGTTATTTGCTCCCTTAAATGGCAGCCTCTTCATGAAGAGTATTACTCTTTACCAAGTATATCGAGGCCTCCATTCGTTCACTCATTCATTCAAGCATTAATTTAACACACATTATGCACAGGCATAATAAAAATATGCAACAGACATTAGACCAGGACCTGAGAGGAGGCCACTGTACTACCTCTTTGAAGATTACAATTCAGTGAGATATAGGATATTAAATGATTATATAAGTAGTTACCTTATTATAATCTGCCTAAATGAAAAACAAAGGGTGATTATATAAAAAGTACCCCGAAGAAGTGACTTTTAAAGTGCAATGTGGAGGATCAGGTGTTACAAACCGAATGGAGAGAGTAGAATGTAGAGAAGCCTAGCAAAGATTCCAAGATATGACACAGACAGTGAAGTAGAGAAACATACCAAACATCAGGGTGGCAATTTGTAGGTTTATGTCGGTACTCACATACCCCTATTGCTTCTATTATGTTTTTACAAGTTACAGGTTTTTTTAAAAACATTTTTTAGTGTTTATTTATTTTTGAGAGACACAGAGAGACAGAGACAGAGAGAGACAGAGACAGAGAGAGACAGAGACAGGGAGAGACAGAGAGAGAGAGACAGAGAGAGAGAGAGAGAGAGAGAGAGAGAGACAGACAGAGAGACAGAGACAGAGAGAGAGTACAAGCATGCAAGCAAGTGGGGGAGAGAAGAAAGAGAGGTAAACAGAATCCAAAGCAAGCTCCAGGCTCTGAGCTGTCAGCCCAGAGCGCAACCTGGGGCTCAAACACATGAACTGGGAGATCATGACCTGAGCCAAAGTCAGACGCTTAACCAACTGAGCCACCCAGGTGCCCCTACAAATTACAGGTTTTTAAGGGAAAATTTTTATGTTTTGGTACCTTTAACTGCACATATTTTCCCTGTTTTGAACAAGATGCCCATATTGTCAACTTGCACCTCTCTGCGATTTATGTAACCAGCCCTGACTCCTGAGTTATGAAGAGAATGAATTAGATGAGTACAGGATGTTGCATCTTTCCATTAGAAAGGTAGAATCTTTAATTTCCCCCCCGACTCGGACTGCTTCCTTCCAGAGAATATGTATGTTAAGAACTTTAGACAAGGTTCTTCTAATTCTAAAACACTAGATTACATATGCATCCATATTTCAGCTGGTGTGGTCCTTTATTTGCATAATACTCAATTATTATCAAAAGAATTCTCAAACATTTCAGTGACTCCTATTTCTTATAAACATGTTACATGTTACTCAAATTGAATATAGCTGAATTTTAAGATTAAGAAGAGAAAGCAGATTTTCAAGAGATTATGGGGAAAAAGCAGATTTTCAAGAGATTATGGAAAGAATTTATAATATGGAAATAAATACCACATGTCAACAATCCACGTGGAAGTTTCATAAAACATATGAAGGAGCTAGAGCGGAGGGTGAAAAATGAAACATGATAGTGCTTTAATTCATGACTATATTTGCAAGGATTTCAATAATGTTTCAAGGTGAATATCTGAATACCAGATCTATTTGGCAGATATATTTCTGTAAATCTCATTACTTTCCAGAAGATAAGGATAAGAAAGGTGTTTCTAGGATTTAAAAGCCAGATATTTTGGGATTTCTTATAAATTAATGTTTGATATCTTTCATAAATTTAAATTACTTTTGAACCCCTAACGTAAGATAAAAATGTTTAATTAAACATGCATTTCCTTTACTCCAAATCACCTCAAAGTTTATACATATTCAGAGTTACTTTATAGAATGCCTTTCCCTCCCCTCAACAAGCATGTTTCCCCCTCAACAAGCATGTTTTTAATAACAATTGCTTCCGAGATTATGGACCACAAAGAAAGGCATAAATATGTAGGATGTTTTATAATTTTTGTTCACAGAAAACATCCTTTTCCTATTCTTATTTCACAAAAAGCACAATCTCTATTTTATTCCTCTTCAGAGCAGAACAAGGTAGAGTGACTATTGTGTGATCGAAATTTTAAAAAGGAATATTAATAAGATGATATGTAGTAAAAAAGGAATCAGTAGACGAAATGTCAGAAGAAAGGATAAAAAGAAAAAATATATATATCAGGATTTCTAATTATTTTTGCTTATTCAACAGTCATTTGGTGCCTACATTGATTTTCTTTGGAAGATGCACTTATGAAATAATCACAAATAAAATATCAATCTTACCCTCAAAGCTTCCTGCCTGGTCAGAAGATTGTGTGACAGATCTTTGTAGCACAATTTGAACACTAACACACCGCCTGCAGAGTGCAAATCTCTCAGCTGTCAATCCATCCCAACAAACATTTCTCCATAGAAGAGGCAAAAAATCAGTATGATATCAAAGGAATTTACAATTCAGAATTAAGTAAATGCATTTATATAAAACTGGCATCCTCTAAATTATCAATATTAAAAGGTATGATCCTTACTCACTTAAAAGGGCTTTACAAATATAAATATCAAAATTTCAAATGGAAATCTCAATAAATAAATCTCTATCTCCCTGACTTACTGGAGTGACTAACCCTCTCCTTGCACTCTGAGACACACTGATGTACCTGCCGACTTTGAGCAGACACATGGAAGTGGTCCACCAGCCTATCCACAGATTCTGCTGCCTCTACTTGACTTCAGTGTGATCAAGAGACTGTTGTGTGTTTCCCAAACTCTTATACTAGATGAGCTTGTTATTTTAATTACATCATGTAATCGAATGCTACTTAAGCTGAAAATAAAAATGTGTTATTTCTCTGGTAATTGAAGTGAATGTTTTGGAAAGGTTTAGTAATGAAAAAAAGAGCTAATGTAAAATTTCTATCTAATTAGGTTTGAGTGAGGTGTGGGTGAGTAAAAGTTTGAAAAAAAAATAAAATGTTTAAATATAATTCCATGTGCTCTCTCCAGCAGCACATAGATTAAAACCGAAACAATACAAAGATTAACATGGCCCCTGTACAAGGGTAACACATGAATTTATAAAGTGTCCCATTAAAAAAACGTAACTGTGTGCAAGTTGTTTTATATTATGTTTTAAGTGCCTGGGCCCACTGTGAAGAAATCAAAGAAGTATTCATAGTGGGTGCAGTTTACATACCAAAGATGACAATATTTTGATGACAAGGATGACACACTCCTATTAAAATAAACAAAACATGCAGCCACTCTGGAAAACAGTATGGAGGATCCTTAAAAAATTAAAAATAGAACTATCCTATGACTCGGCAATTGCACTACTAGGTATTTATCCAAGATACAGGCATGCTGTTTCAGAGGGGCACATGCACCCCAATGCTTATAGCAGCACTATCAACAACAGTCAAAGCATGGAAAGTGCACAAATATCCATCGATGAATGAATGGATAAAGAAGATGTGTGTGTGTATATATATATATACACATATACATAATACAATGAAGTATTACTTGGCAATCAAAAAGAATGATATCTTGCCATTTGCAACTACATGGATGGAACTAGAGAGTATTATGCTAAGGAAATTAGTCAGAGAAAGACAAATATCATATGACTTCACTCATATGAGGACTTTAATATACAAAACAGATAAACATAAGGGAAGGGAAGCAAAAATAATATAAAAACAGGAAGGGGGATAAACCATAAAAGATTCTTACATACAGAGAACAAATAGAGGGTTGCTGGAGGGGTTGTGGGATTGGGAATGGGTTAAATGGGTACGGGGCATTAAGGAATCTACTCCTGAAGTTATTGTTGCACTATATGCTAACTGACTTGGATATAAATTTAAAAAGAAAGTAAAAATAAATAAATAAATAAATGAATGAATGAATAAATAAATAAATAAATCAAGCAAGCTTTGACCTTTAAGAAGTACTTTATCAATAAAACGTACATTTTTATATTTAAATGTTAACAAATTTGATCATGAATCCTTTATCCCCTTTTTTATTCTTTTCTCGATTAATTGATAATTTTTGATTCTAATAGCATCAGAGTAGAGTATATTTTAATAGAAATAATGATTTTGTTCGAGACTTCTACACAAAGAGATGGAATATTAAAAGAATGCACTGCATTTTAAAACTGTCTTGGGGCACCTGGTTCGCTTAGTCAGTTAAGTGATCAACTCTTGTATTTGGCTTGCTCATGATCTCACGGTTTGTGAGTTCAAGCCCCATGTCGGGTTCTGCACTGGCAACATGGAACCTGCTTGGGATTCTCTCTCTCTCCCTCTTTCTCTGCCCTACTCTGCTCACATGGTCTCTCTCTCAAAATAAATAAACTTTTAAAATAAATAAAAAAGCCATCTTGTCTAAAATACATATATCATTAAAGTCTTTAAATAATTTTAAAGCACAGTTAAAACTCAGTGCCTATTATTTTTTGCACAAGGCAGGAAGATGTGGATCTTAAAATATTGAAGAAAACTTAAAATACTTTTCAAAAGATGTTTCTACCTTGTTGTTGTAGACAAGAATGGATAGAAGGAGGGAGAGTAGTTTGGAAAAATGGATTCCTGATCTCACTTTTTCCCACAGATGCATCAAAATAACAGCTCCATCTATGCAACTAACTTTGAACATGACCTAAAGACTAGTAGAACCAATCTTCCACAATCTTAGAAAGGAGGTCACATTGAAAAGGATAGGAGAGGCAGAGAAACAGCTGGGAACTAAACTCCCAGTGAGACTAACTACAAACAGGAGGGACATCATAATCATGGAAGTAAGAGAATCAGATGCCACATCGGGCGCCCCTGGCACTGAAGACCTGTCTCGCAAACATGAGGCCCCATAATGTCTGGCTTTGAAAGCCAATAGGGCTTAACTCCAGGAGAGCCAGAGGGCAATAAGAAATTGAGTCCCTGCCCTTAAAAAACCAGAACAAAAAGTAACTCAGCCCCAGACAATATAGCAATAAGTAACTCAACCCTAGACACAACACAAGTATAAACAACTCTGGTGGATGCATGGAGGGGTTTTATTGGTTAACTCTAGAATGTGTGTTGGAGGCACAGGGATCTGCAGATCTATCCTGAACAAAAATGCTGAGGGTACACTTCTTTCCCTTCTCTAGCACAGAGAGCTGGGCACTTGTGAGTGGCAGAACTACCACTCTTCATGTATCTTGATACCACCACATACCCCACCCAGCATTCCCCTGTGAAACAGCCCCATCTAAACTGCCTGCCTGGTCAGGCATCCCTCCGAGGCACCTCCTGCCTGTCACAATTTGCAGGCAGGTCCGGCAGGGACAGTATCACTCCAAAGTGAATCACGTTCCACAGAAGGGGGAAGATAACCCCTCACATCAGGATGCCTACAGTTCTAGCAGCCTAGCCTCTCAGTTGGCCATGCAGAAAGCTGTGCCCTCTGGCACCACAACCATGGCAGAAAGGTTAACTGCAGGCAGCTAGGTGGACTGCTGGCCCTGTCCATCAACTAGCCAAAGGTGTCCTCAAATCGGCCACTCAACAGCTGAGGGGCCAAACTGCCCATTGTGCCCACAGCAGACAAACAGTAATCGAACAGTAAGGTATGTGCAGCACACACAGGAGACATTGCTAGAGTATCGGATTCTGGTGACCAGGTGACACTGTGCTTTTAAAGGGCACCATAGGACACCTTCCATACAAAGGCACTATTTTCAAGACCATGGGACATGGCTGCCTTACCTAAATACACAGAAACTGTTAGACAAAATGAGGAGTCCGAGAAATACATGAAAGAGCAGGATAAAAGTCTGGGCTAAACGAAACAGAGATAAACAATATACTTGATAAAGAATTCAAAAGTAACTGTACTAAAGGTACCCACTGGACTTGAGAAAAGGGCAAATAAACTCAGTGAGAACTTCAAAGAAAAAAAAGAAGATTTATATAAAAGAACCAGTTAGAGATTAAGTATTCAGCAATTCAGTAACTGAAATAAAAATATACTAGAGAGAATCAGCAGAAGCATACAGGATTCAAAAGGATGGTCAGCAATCTAGATGATAAGGTAGTGGAAAATAACCAAGCTGAACAAAAATGTTAATTCAAAAATGAATTCAGTTACACCATCAAGCATAAGGACACTTGCATTATAGGGATGGAAGAGAGAGAGAGAAGGCAGCAGAAAACTTACTCAAGAAATAGCTGAAGACTTCCCTAACCTGAGGAAGGTAACATATCCAACACGGGAAGCACAGAAAGCCCCTAACAAGATGAACCCAAGGAGGTCCACCCAAGACATGTAATAATTCCAATGGGAAAAAGTCATGATAAACAGAATATTAAAAGCATAAGAGAAAAGAACAGTTACATACAAGAGAAATTTCATAAGGCAGTCAGTGGATTTTTCAGTTGAAACTTTGTAGGCCATGAGGGAAGTACAGAAAGGAAAAACAAAAAACATACAAGGAAGAATACTCTACCAGAAAGTTTATCACTCAGAATAGGAAATACAGAGTTCCCCAGACAAACAAAAGTTAAAGGAATTTATTATCACTACACCAGCCTTACAAGAAATGTTGGGAGGGGGCAGCCGGGTGGCTCAGTTGGTTAAGCAGCCGACTTGTGCTCAGGTCATGATCTCATGGTTTGTGAGTTCGAGCCCCACGTCAGGCTCTGTGCTGACAGCTCAGAGCCCGGAGCCTGCTTCAGATTCCGTATCTCCCTCTCTTTGTGCCCTTCCCCTGCTCATACTCTGTCTCTATGTCTCTCAAAAATAAATAAACGTTAAAAAAAAAAAAAAGAAATGTTAAAGGGAATTATTTGCATAGAAAGAAAAGGCCGTACCTGAAACTATACAAAGAAATTTGATAGATAAAAGAAAACACAGTAGAGGTAGTAGTTTAAATCACTTTTAAGCCAGTATGGAGATAAACACCCAGAAGTAGAAAAATCAATTATATCTACAAAAATCAGTCAAGGCACACTCAAAAAAAACAGATGTAGAATATGACATTATATACGTAAGATGTGGAGGAGGAATAAAAATTTAGAGTTTTTAAAATTTTTGCAACCATCAACTTAATACAGACTGCTATACATATGATATATAATGGAACCCAATAGTAACTACAAATCAAAAAACCTATATAGGTACACAAAAAATAAAGAGAAAGGAATCCAAGAATAACATTAAAAAAGCCATCAAGGGAAGAGAGCAAGGGAAAAATAAAGGCAGAGAGGATAACTATAAAAACGAGTAACAAGATGGCAATAAGCACCTAGCTATCAATAAGTACTCTAAATGCAAGTAGAATAATGCCCCAATCAAAGGCCATAAGGTGACTGAAGGGATTAAAACACAGGCCTGCACACACACACACACCGCGCGCGCGTGCGCACACACACACACACATCTTTATGCTTCCAACAAGAGACTCACTTCAGACCTAAAGACACATGCCCACTGGAAGTCAAAAGGTGGAAAAACATGCCACACAAATGGAAGAAGAAAAGTTGGACATTTAATACTTCTATCATACACAATAGACTAGAATGACTGTAGCAAGAGACAAAGAAAGGCACTATATAGTGATAAAGGGATCAATCCAATAAGAACACATAATTTAAATATCCATGCACTTGACACAGGAGCACCTAAACACATATAGTATTAACAGACTTAAAGGGAAAAAATTAATAGTAATACAATAATAGCAGTGCACTTTAACACCCCAACAGAAAAATCAATGAGGAAACAGTGAATTTGAATGACACATTACACCTGAAAAACCTAACATATAGAACATTCCATCCGAATGCAGCAGAATGCACGCTCTAAGTGCACAGGTAACATTCTCCAGGGTAGATCAGAGAGGCCACAACAAGTCTCAACACAATTGAAATCATAACAAGTATCTTTTCCAATCACAATGGAATGGAATTAGAATTATGAGAAAAAAATCTGTAAAAAATGCAAACACACAGAGACCAAACAACGTGCGACTGAATGAATGGATCAACTAAAATTAAAGAGGAAATCAAAAAATACATGGACACAAGTGAAATGAAAATTGGTCCAAAATTCTTGGACATAGCAAAACCATTTCTAAGAGCAAAGTTTATAGCAATATAGGCTTACCTCAAGAAGAAAATTCTCAAACAACTAAACTTCACACCTAAAGGAGCTAGAAAAACAACAAAGCCCAGAGCCAGTAGAAGGAAGGGAGTAATAAAGATTAGACCAGAAATAAGTAACAGACAAAATAAAACCAACAAAAAACCCAAAAGAGCAATAAAACCAAGTTGGTCTTTTGAAAAGATAAAAGTTGATAAATATTTAGATTGTACAAGAAGAAGAATCAAATAAAATTGGCAATAAAAGAGGAGAAATAGCCACCAATACCACAAAAATACAAATAAGAGATTATAAAAAAATATATGCCAACAAATAGGAATGGATAAATTCTGAGAAACTTATCATCTTCTAAAACTGAATAAGAAATGTAAAATTTGAACAGACCAATTACTAGCGATAAAATTGAGTCTGACATAAAACTCTTCAAACTCCAGGACCAGGTGGACTTTGGAATTCTACCAAATATTCGAAGAGTTAACTACTCTCAAATTATTTCAAAAAATAGAAAAAGAAGGAAAACTTCCACATTCATTCTACAAGGCCAGTAATACTATGAAACCAAAACCAAAGACATTTCAAAAAAATAAAACCAAAGGTTAATATCTCTCATGACTATAAATTCAAAAATCCTCAACAAAGTACTAGCAAATCAAATTCAACAATACATTTAAAAATATCATCCACCACAATCAAATGAGATTTATCCCAGGGATATAAGAGTGATTCAATATTTGCAAATCAATCAGTAAGATAGATCATGTTAACAAAGATTAACACTACATGACCACCTCAGGTGATGCAGAAAAAGCATTTGACAAAATACAACATTTATTTGTGATAAAAACTCTCAAAGTGAGTTGAGAGGGAACATACCTCACCATAACAGAGGCCACAATGAATAAACCCACAACTAATATCATATTTCAAGGTGAAAACTGAGAACTTTTCCTCTAGGATCAGGAGTAAGACAGACATGCCCATTATTATACTTTATTAAACATACTACTGGAAGTTCTAGCCACTGCGACCAGGCAAGAAAGTAAATAAAAGGCATCCAAATTGGTAGGAAGAAGTATAAGTACTACTATTTGCAGATAACATTATACTATGTATAGAAAATCCTGGGGGTACCTGGGTGGCTCAGTTGGTTAAGCCACCAACTCTTGATCTCAGCTTGGGTCTTGATCACAGGTCATGAATTCAAGCCCCAGGTTCGGCTCCATGCTGGATGTGGAGCCTACGTATAAAAAAAAAAAGAAAGAAAATCCTGAAGACTCCACCAAAATCTATTAGAATTGATAAATGAATCCAGTAAAGTTGCAGGATACAAAATTAATATAAAGAAAATCTTTGTGTTTCTATACTCAACTAATGAAGTAGAAGCAAGAGAAATAAGAAAACAATCCCATTTACAATTGTTCCAAAATGAGTAATACACTAGGAATAGATTTAACTAAGGAGGTATAAGACCTGGACTCTGAAAACTATAAAACACTGATGAAAGAAGTTGAAGACAAAACAAATGGAAATCTATGCGATGCTTATGGACTGGAATATTATTAAAGTGTCCATACTACTCAAAGGAATATACAGAATCAATGCAATCCCTGTCAATAACAACAGCATTTTTCACAGAACTAGAATAATTTGTATGGAACCACATAAGACCTTAAAGAGCCAAAGCAGTCTTGAGAAAGAAGTACAAAGCTGGAGGTATGACAATCCCAGCTTTCAAGATATCCTACAAAACTGCAGTAATTAAAACAGTATGATACTTGCACAAAAATAGACACACAGATCAGTGGAACAGGATAGAGCGCCCAGAAGTAAACCCATGCTTCAATGGTCAATTAATCTGTTACAAAAAAGGGAAAAATATACAGTAAGATAGTATTTCAATAATGGTTCTGGGAAAACTTGACAGCTACACGCAGAAGAAACTGGGCCACTTTCTTACACTATAAACAAACAAACAAACAAAAAAATCAGTATGGTTCAGACTTAAATTTGAGACCGGAAACCATAAAACTCCTAGAAGAAAACTGACATAGGCCTTAACAACTTTTCTAGATAGGTATCCTCAGGCAAGAAAAACAAAAACAAAGGTAAACTATTGGGACTGCACCAAATTAAAAAGCTTTGCACATCAAAGGAAACCATTACCAAAACAAAATGGCAAAGTAGTGAATAGATGAAGATATTTATAAATGTTATGTCTGATAAGGAGTTAACATTTCAAATACCTAAGAACTTCTGTAACTCAGCACTGAAAGAACAATCTGATTAAAAAGTGGGCAGAGAATTTGAATAGCCATTTTTTTTTTCAAAAAAAGACATACATTTGGCATATGAAAAGGTGTTTGACGTTAATAATTATCAAGGAAACACAAATCAAAACTAAACGAGATATCACCTCGCATCAGTCAAAATACCTAATATCAAAAACTTAAAAAGTAAGCGTTGGGAGTATGTGTGAGGCGAACGTGAAAACCACTACACTACGGAAACCAACAACGTTGGGAGTATGTGAAAGAAAGGGAACCCTCATACACTGTTGATGGGAATGCAAATTGGTGCAGCCATTTTGGAAAACAGTATGGAGACTCCTCAAAAAATTAAAAATAGAAATACAATATGATCCAGTAATTCCATTACTGGATATTTACCCAAAGAAAACAACAACAACAAAAACACTAATTAAAAAAATATATATGCACCTCTATGGTTATTACAGCATTATTTACAATGTATTATTAATGTATAATGTACTATTTACATTATCTATATATGGAATATATATATATAGATACATATCTACATACAGATATCTGTATTGATATATACACAATGGGATCTGAGTTATAAAAAAGGTTGAAGTCTTGCCATTTGACACAACATGGATGGACTTAAAGGGTATAATGCTAAGTGAAATAAGTCAGAGAAAGACAACTATCATAGGATTTCACTTATATCTTAAAAAAATAAAACAAAACAGACTCCTAAATGCAGAGAACTGGTAGTAGCCAGAGGGAAGCTCAGTAAGGGGATGTGTGAAATAGGTGAAGGGTATGAAGAAGTACAAACTTCCGGTTATAAAATAAATAAGTTACAGAGATAAAAAGTACAGCATAGGAAATACAGTAAATAACATTGATACAACGTTATGTGTGACAGATGGTGACTATACTTACTTGTGGCAAGCACTGAGTAATACACAGAATGGAATTACTATGTTGCATGCCAAAACTAATAGAACATGTTAATTATACTTCAATTAAATAGAAAAAAATGATAGACATATGAAACAGCTTACTGATAAAAATCATCTAATGCTATTTCCCATCACTGTAGTATATACAGTGTAAGATAATTATTAGCATTGATATCCACAATTTCAGATTTAAAAGTACAGCCCAAGTAGAAGTTAGTATCACCCTCTTAAAATTTATATAAGTGTTACAAAGATTTAAATCTACTACATAGTAGGATACACTCTATCCTTTTCACAAACCAGAAAATTCTTATTTTACTTATGTGTATCCTGATCAATTTAACACTAAATTCCTACTCAGAATTCTTTATCTCCACAGCACTTCCTTTCCTATAACTTTTGCCTTCACTCTGCTCCACATAAACCTATATGTTTAATAACACAATGGCTCTCGCACTTTAGCTGGTATGAGAATCACCTGAAGTACCTTTGAAATACAGACGGTAAGCTCTACCAAGAGCTTCTGAAAAATGGGGTCTGACTAGAGCCTAATTTTTATTTCTAACAAGTTTCCAGGTGATGCTGATGTTGCTGTTTCAGGCACACATGTTGACAATCACTGAAATATAAACGCTTTTCTTTGGTTTCCCCTAAATCATCAACACAAAATTTTGTTTGACATGCTCCATTAGAAATGGGAACAAAAGGAGTTTACAATGCATTAGAATGGATAACTTAATACTGAGTATTAAGCTATAGAATTCTCAGAGATCTGTTGGCCACATTACAATGAACTTCTCACTAGCCTCTCTTCTCCATGAACTTCAGTTTTCTTGACCCTATCTTGCTAGCCTTTCCTTTTCCTTCTTCCCTCGTGTTGTTGAAGCCAACACTGAAACTCTTAACTTTTTATAAAGAGTGCCTTAACATTGTCTAGCAATCTATAAACCAAAAGGATGCAGATTCAAACTGCCATTCAAAATGGTCTTTCCAGCTATTTGGAGGGACAAGGGAAAGCCTCATAAAAATATTGATCCCAGCTATTTTAATATTTTTCACTTTTCTATACATAGATGATGGGATCAAGTTTGCTCATCTTCAGCTGAAATGATGCTCTTATAATTAATGGTTAAGACAGTAGAATATGAATACCCTCCTCTTCCTTCCCTGGTTACACAACTCCCAGGCGAAAGGGATAAATGCATTTTTTTTGACAGTTACTACAGTGGTGGCACAAGCAGGTAGCAGACTCGATTCGACTGGGTCACTATGGGATTCATTAGCACCGACATATTCATAAAAAGGGGACAGAAATAAAATGCGCAACGTCAATTCTGAATATGAATGAGCCAAGGGAAGAGTAACCTACAAAATAAGATGAAGAATTCACCACTAAACTGAAGGCTGGGTAGCGAAGGTTACATGTACAAATACAGTAGGATGTTGGAGGAGACGCATGCGCCCTCAGACTGACTGCATTACACTTGCAAGATATGAGAAAAGGTCACAGTTAAAAATTTGATAGAAACAAACCATAATTTCGTTTCCCATGTAAAACAGCATTTTTATTCTAATTCATGAATATGTAGGTGCATTTGGAGGTTGATTTCAGTTATGTTTACAGCAATTTCACTTTCCTACTGCAAATATTTTAAATAATCTTATAGAGAATTTAAGTGTTTTAAGTCATGTTATAGTTCTCTGACCTCATGCCTCTTAACTCTTTCCTCCAAGGTTCCTAAAGGGGAAGACAGAATGGACTCTTATAGTAGGAGTTCTGACAGTAGCAGCAAGCAGGATATTCCTTTAAATGCCATATTTAGGGAATATAATCCCTACATTTTCACAGTAAATTATCATTCTGCCTAATATATGTATTATATGTATAGATGCATGTATATATATTGCTGAATATCACAGGAAAAATAGACAAGTTTGCTCTTACCTAGAACATCCATCTTGAAACCAAGCTGCATCCAAAGATGTGCCTTCCTTTCAGTCAATAAAATGGAGAAACAAGTATTTATTGATCTCCCTCAGAGAAGGCCAAATAATATCTTCGGCACGTCACATAAACACACTTGCTAAACCAAGTTCTCTCTTACTTTCCGTAGTTGTCCCCAGAATCCTCTTCTCTCCCCGCCAAAGCATATATTCAATGATGTTAATTATGCAATGACATTCACCTGGTTTACAGCTCCTGGAGGAGATCAAGCAATGCCTGGCTGATCTTTCCTGTAAATAATCCACTTTGCAAGGCTAATTACAGGGACAATATAATTTTGAGGCTAAACTTGTATCTTATTTATTATTTTTATTTTCTTGCAAATGCAATGAATATATTTGGATTCAAAACTCCTTAATTTTAATCCAGGATGTCCCTCTTATTAGGTGTCTAATTTTTAATTTTTTAACATTTAGTCATTCTTGAGAGACAGAGAGACAGAACATGAGTGGGAGAGGGGCAGAGAGAGAGGGAGACACAGAATCTGAAGCAGGCTCCAGGCTCTGAGCACAGAGCCTGATGTGGGGCTCGAACCAGGACGTGAGATCATGATCTGAACCGAAGTCGGACGCTTAACCAACTGAGCCACCCAGGTGCCCCTAATTTTTGATAAATACCATAATTTCTTGAAACTTTCTGTTTACTTTTATGTAAAGACAGAGCTAATGTAACAGGACTCTCAAAGTAGCTAATAAATATGAAAATGTGTGTAAGGTAAAATACTAAAATAAATATGTGATTATTTCTGAATATTATATAGCAATGCAAGAGCAATCACATAAAAGTGAAAGTATGGAGACATAGATTATCAATGTATTTTCTAAGATATAATAGCACTTAATGGAATTTTAAGAGTACTATTTACTATATGTAAACAGAAAAAAAGGAACTCTTGACATAATACATGAATGAGAATAAAATCACATTTGAGTAGTGATGTCTATTCTAACCTGAAAAGAATACATAGCATTTCACCATCTGCAAGACTTCATAATTTAAAAATTATCTTATAATTAATCCTTATAATCCTTATAGAATTAAATATGATTAATTGAATATCATAATAACTCAGGCTAGGATATTTAAAAAACATACATTGGGATTATCGTTTTTAAATCAATATAATTCCAGCAAATTTCTTCTGTTAATGACTGCTGATTCTACTTTACTCACCAGCTTGTTGATGAAGAGCGATTTTTTTCTTAAGCTTTATCATGAGAATCATCTGGAATCATCTGACGTGATTGTTGAGCCCCAGATCTCCGGGCCCTACTGGGCATTTCTGATTCAATGCATCTGCGCTGAATTTTTAACAAGTTCCCTGGTGCTACACCTGCTTCTCCTGGTTTGGGAACAGCACTTTGAGGACCACTGATATGCAGGCTTAGGGATCTACAATGATGGAGGCAAAGCACAAAGGAATGGCTATCGACTGCTATGAAAAATTTCAGATCAAAGCTCAGCATATATGCACTGTGCTTTTAGACATAGATATAGTGTGCGCTGCTTATCCCTCTCAACAGCATTACATATACATATACATATACATATATGTGTATATATTTACATATAAATATGTAATTGTTTTCAGGAAGTATGGTTTACTTTATAGATATAGGTATCAATAATTATTTTCGAGAAGCACAGTTTCCTTTCACTATACAACATTCCTTGTGAAATAGGAACCAATTTACAAGCTGCTGAAAAGATTTCTGGGGGAAAAAGAAGCAAATGATGGTTTTGCTTTTGCATTTCTCTTTTAAAGAATCTTGGTTTCTCTATGTATCAGTTTTAGACATGAGTACCTTAGTGCTCAAGAACACTATTATTCTATTTTATTCTAAGCTTACACTTTGGTGTGTTATGTGTTGGGATGTAGACACAACTACACAACTATTGTAAGAAAGAGGCCCCCATTTACAATGGTGGAAATAGAGTGTGTGTCTCCCTCGCTTTAGAAGCTAAATATAGGCAGGCAGGCTCTGGCTTCTGGGCTAGACAGCTATGCACAAAAAATTACTTTAGTTTCTGTGTCAAGGTTCAATCTGCATTTGTGGTTCTCAAGCCAGAAGACTAAAAAGTGGCATCAGAATACACAGTTTGTCTTTAAGTTGAAAATGACCAAGACTTTTACAAATAACTTCTGTTTTATATCCTGTTGTCAAACAATTGGGGGTAGAGGAAAGGGAGAGTTCGCTCCTAAAAGAAAAAGGTAAGAATGTATCCTGCCCTGCAGTTTAACAGTATCTATTACAGGTGGGAGTATACCAGGTGAAATAAAGCTGTTCCAAATTTAGTGGAAATAAAAGGCCTTGAGTAGACTTCATAGATTCTTTAAAGAATTTCAGAAGGAGGATACTTGCCTAAGAGGATTGTAGTATTTTCAATTTAACATTCCAGAGATGAATTAATGGGCCAACTTATTTTTAAAGTAAACAACTTAAGAAAGGACAGAGTAAGGGTGCCTGTGTGGCTCAGTTGGTTGAGCATCCAACTCTCGATTTCAGCCAAGGTTATGACCTTGCAGTTGGTGAGTTCAAGCCCTGCAGCAGGCTGCATGCTGACAGTACAGAGCCTGCTTGGGATTTTCTCTCTGTCCCTCTCTCTCTGTCCCTCCCCTGCTCTCTCTCTCCCAAAATAAATAAACTTAAAAAAAAAAAAAAAAGAAATGACAGAGTAAGCTTTTCTTTCCCTGGGTGATGTGTTTTTGTGTATGGGTTTGTGTTTAGGAGGTGAAAGGAAAGAATAGTGTTACTATTGTGTAGTATTTTCCATTTCATTTATGACATAATATAATTTATATATTTACTAATAAAGATAAAAATTTTATTTTTTTAATGTTTATTTATTTCTGAGAGAGAAAGAGAGAGAGAGACATAGCATGAGAGTGGGGAGGCGCAGCAAGAAAGGAAGACATAGAATCTGGAGCAGGCTCCAGGCTCTGAGGTGTCAGCACAGAGCCCGATGGGGGGCTTGGACCCACAAGCTGTGAGATTATGACCTGAGCCGAAGTCGGACACTCAACCAACTGAACCACCCAGGTATCCCTATTGTTCTTTTATTTCATTTTTGATAATTAGAAATTGAGATTGCAGCAGAATTTTAAATACCCCTCTTTTTTCTTACTGATTTCATGTTTCAGCAGGTGCTAGGAGGCTTAGATGAAAGCAAGCCTCTTTGCAGGTCTAGTTCCTCCACATAAGCAACCTAATCACCTTTATTTTTGCTTAAACAAATGTTCTGCTCAGTTATTTTTATTACTCTCTCTACTATTTGTTTCTTCAGTGTTTTTTTTTTTTAATTTTTTTAACGTTTATTTATTTTTGAGAGACAAAGAGACAGAGTATGAGCCGGAGAAGGGCAGAGAGAGAGAGATACAGAATCTGAAGCAGGCTCCAGGCTGTCAGCACAGAGCCCGACGCGGGGCTCGAACTCACAGACCGTGCGATCAGACCTGAGCTGAAGTCGGCCGCTCAACCAACTGAGCCACCCAGGTGCCCCTCTTCAGTGTTCTTACTCTTAGTTTTCATTCTTGTTCTTCTGAAAAGATTAAAACTGGAAGTACAGTAAAGAAAACTGTTGCCAATATGTTTTGCCAAAGCAAGGTAAGGTAGTATTTACAGGTGTGGTGGCCTCTTTCCCACTGAGAAAACAAGGAATTATATTAATGGAGCAAATGCCTAATATATACAGTCTGTTCTAGAGGGCACTTGGTTATAAGAGTAGTCATGATTATCTGAGCATGTGATTTCTTCTGAAAAAGTCATAGGACATTTATATATCAAAATAATAAACACTTGTCTCAACTGAACTTTTATGACTTTGTGTAACTGTAGGACGTAGATCAGCTCTTTCCAGGTGTATAAACTTCCTACTGTGAAATCTGACACTTTATATAGTGCTTTAACACCTATAAACTGCAGAGGTAGTGACAGTTTTCTGTACTTACGTACAATATCCATTGGCAAGATCTTGCTCCATGTATGTGAAAAGCTGAAACGAAAGTTGGAACACCGAAGCAAGATTGGATTCACATTATACTCTGGGTTGTGTGACAGATTGGAAGCAGTGTTGTGATATATATTTTATCACATAAAATGCTGGAGAGCTGACTATACCAACTATAATGGCATTGCCCTGCTCTCCATCACTGGCAAAATTCTGGCTGAACGCCTTCTGCAGAAACTCAGAAAGCATTGCCAACCATTCCCTTTCAAATCATGGTAAAAAAAAAAAAAAATTAAATTCCAACCCAGCTCTCCGGACATTACCTTCGCAGTGGATTCTGTGCTCACTTGGGGGAGAAACTCAAGTAGGTAAGTGTTACCCTTAGAAAACGTAGCCGGCAAAAAATTTATTTTAGAATCTAGATATAGAAGTAGGATGGAGAATGGGACAGCCAGCCACTCAGAATAAGAAAAAGTGCTGTTTTGGTAATTGGCAAAACATAAGTTACACAGAATGAATTACAGCTTACATTCAAACATATAGCATATCTATAACAATGATCACTTCTAATTAAGTACCAAACCAAGGAAGACTGCATTTATCTAATTAATCAACAAACCTCAAGGACATGGTGGGGTGAAGGAAATTTACCTAAGAAAGATGATGTGTGAGCAGAGAAGAACAATGTTGCAGGCTAAAGAAACCTTTAACTGTCTCTGCCCTTAAAATCTTGTCATGTTATAGGGATACAACATAAAAAAAATCAGGATTTATCCTAGTTGATTGTTTGTGTTCCTTTTCATACCATAAAAAAATAAACCTCACAAAAATAAATCTCTCTTAAGAAGGTTATCCATATATTTATATTAGCTTAGCTAAATACCCCAATGGTTACTTTTCAGTTCTGACCTTATTAAAACATTATAATTTCTGTTTTATCTAATTCACGTGAGCTTTTTCTCCCATATTTGGATCTTTGCTCTCCAATCTTTGACTCTTTTTTTATTTGTCTAGATTGCATAACTGAACTCTACTCCTCTTTTCCTGTTAATAAGCCTCCTGGCCTATGAAATCATTAGCATTAATATGTCTGGCATTTACATTTAATATTCACAAAATAGCATTTATCTAGACAACGAGGGTATTTTGCCAAGTAAAATTACACTTGGAGAGAACTGATTATTCATTTACATCAAACTTTGAAGTTAATTAATATATTAGAAGACAATTTTAAATGGAAAACATGGTATGGGGAAAAGAGAATGATAATGGCTATAATACGACTGTAGGAGTATAAGGGAAAGAGCAAAGATAATAAAACCAAGGTCAGCAAAGAAGAGAACTTCAATGGTCTGTGATGTAGCAAAGACTGAAACTAATGTCAAAGGATCACATAAAGTCGGTATATCACCTCTGCACACAATCTAAACTATAAATATTTGCTAATTTACCAGTTCATTGAATTCTTCAGGTCCTCAATAAAACCTAATGTGAACTCAAGGCGAGTTATAAAAACATGGAGAACAATGAAGAGAGAACAATAACAGAAGAAGTGATAAAAATGATTATATCTGTTTGTATTTGGGCGTGACTGGAGAGGAGGGGTGAGAGATGGGTCTCTGACAAACTCTCAAGTGATGCTCATGTTGCTGGGTGGTGGACCACATTCTGCGAGGGAAGCAATAATGCATACTTCCATTCCCGTGATGGCATCACCACGGTGTAATGACGTCCACTGCTCGATTGTGTACTCTGGGTAGACACGAACAGATGTTTGACCAGTATCATTCTGTCTTTAGGGTCAGAGTGCAACAAAGAGGGCACAGAGCGAGGAAGAAGAAGACCGCAAACAGCATTGCTGCCACTGACTCCGTCTGCTTACATGAAAGAACATGTACAAGTACATGATCAAAGTACAAGATCAAAGCTCAGATACTATTGAGTGTCTTTCCACATTTTCAATAGTTGGTAATATCTTAACTTTTGAACTGAATGAAATCACAGGCCAATTCCTTGTCTGTCCTGTAGGAGATAGCCATCCAATCTTATTTATCATTCGAGTCCAATTTAGATTACGCCCTTGTGGCTCAGACTGATCTTCTCCCTTCTCAGATTTTCTAGAGTGCATTGTATGTATCACATATGTAGGTGCCAGATGTTATATGACCTATTATTATCTTTCCCTTGCTTCCGTCACCTCTACTCTATAGGTGGATTATGAACTCAGTAAGGAACAAGTCACAGTCTTTTTGTTCTGACAGCTATTGTGCTAACAGTATTCTAACAGTAATACTATGCTTGTAGGACCTCCCACTAGATTAGAGAGGCGTCAACACCATCTGGTAACGGAGAAACTTGAGTAAGAAACTTCTGGGTTTCTTACTCAAATATTTTAATGTGAGCCTTTAAAAATGTATTTTTAACACTTTCACGGGATAAAAATGGTTACGTTTTCCTACTTGGATTTAAAAGCCCATAAACAGGGATATCTAGGAAAAGGATATTTTCATAACAGTTTATTTTCTCAGGCAGAAAGGGTTAAGCTTATTTCAATTATGTAATTCCGATTTAATCCATTTCCGTCTTGCTAAATGCGAACCAAATATATGTGTTTGATATGTTATTTTAAAATAATTGGTACATGTCTCTGTTCAACTTTTGAAGTTATACTTGACATAATAATATTGAAAAAGGAAGAACTGATATTTTAACAGCAGAAGGAAAGATGGTCAAACTCTTTACCAAATTAACTTGATTTTTAAATTTTTATTTCATCTTCATGAAGTCTCAATATTTTATTTAAGGAACTCATTCTTTAAGACATTTTTATGAACACAATGAATAATTTGTCAAAAATGCTGATCCTAAGTGTTTTTCACCTACATGTCAAGTATGATTACAAACGTTAGGTTTTCCTTTAAAATTGCTGTATAGCTAAAACAAAGAAAAAAACTGATTATTGGTCAACTTGCTAAATGATCGCCAGTTCTGCCTTACTATAATAAAAAGAAAATAAAGCAATCATTTTTTCAAGCAAGTATTGTATTCCATTTCCTATAGGCATGCAATTCCTAAAGGAATACCAAAAATAGCTCGCATTATCACTGCATTTAGGACGAAAGAGATACTAGTCAGCTCCAACGTTCACCTCCTAATAGCTTGCACACTACTTTAAAGTACTTGCATACATGCCGAAAAGCAGAGCGTAATAGTTCCTGGTTTACATCTCAGGCAGGTTAATAGGTCTTCAGACTTCATTTAGCACCACATTTTCAGACCATCATAAGTTTTAAACTCACTTCCATGCTGACAGTTTAATGTTCGAATAAGCAAGGAGTTAACTCACTTTTAACTTCTAAACCCTAGGACCTCTCTCTTAGAGCTATAAAATTGACATTTCAGCATGAATATTTTTTTTCATGATGTGTCTTTCAAACTTGCACATGTTACAATGTCTAAAACAGCTGTCCCTGTTTACATTAAAAGGCTTTCAAAATATTTTTTTTTTCCTTTGGCATGCCATTTGTGCAGAAAGGAAAATAAGCAAATGGATTGTTTTTTTTTTTTCCCCATCCTTCCTTCCCTCTCTCTTTCCTTCCTTCCTTTCTTTTCTTTCTTTCCTTGTGATTTCTCTTTCTTTCCTTTTTCTTGTCTTCTCTTTTTTCTTACTTGCTTTCTCCTCTAAAGGACTTCAAAGTAACTTTAGCAATTACTCAAGCAGAGTGAAGAATGCCAGGAGATTAAATCTGCACTCTGCCTTTAATTCTTGTCAGGATTTCACATGCATATATCAGAAGTGAAATGTTCTACTATATATCATGCCTAACCAACTAGAGGTCAAAGAACTAAATCATTGTATTCATGAAAGTAAAATGTTGTGCTTTCCAATTGCCTTCACTTTGGGAGGCTCTCACTTCCAATTACCAAAGTGACCTTCAAATTTGATATTGACCTACTTTATAGTAAAATTTATTACAATTGTGACATTACAATACAAAATATGAAAGACATAGGGTAAAACAGCATTAAAGATGGTAGTAACTTTTTTTTTAGACTCTAGTCATTTTATATTTGATTTTCTGCTTGGTTTTCTTTTTCCTAATTCTTTTTATTGTCTTTGTCAATACACTGTTTACATACCGTTTAAGATTATATCGCTATTTAAATGTATAAACTTCTTAGGTTCTTTATATAGAGTCATGGATATCGAAGGATTCTCATGTCTTATAAAAAGATGTTCTGTATAACATTAATATTTTACATTTTATTAATGTGGGGAACGGGCACACTTGTAAATTCAGCTTAGATAATAAAATGTTTTATTTTATTAAAATTTTTTAATGTTTATTTATTTTTGAAAGGGAGAGAGAAACACAGAGTGTGTGCAGGAGAGGGACAGAGAGAGGGAGACACAGAATCTGAAGTAAGTTCCAGTCTCTGAGCTGTCAGCACAGAGCCCAACACGGGGTTCAAACTCTTGAGTGCTGAGATCATGACCTGAGGCAAAGTCAGATGCTCAACAGGCTGAGCCAACCCAGGTTCCCCAACAATAAAATATTACATCAATGCTCCATAGCATTAATTTGGAAATTTCTTATAATACAATTCCAAGATATTAGTAAGAAATAAAAACTAATAATTATTGCATGCATACTATCTGCTAGAAAGATGAAAAGATATAGTAATTGACTGTGTAGAACAGAACTTAGGTTTTTCCCAAGTGCTTTAATGTTTACCCCTCAGAATATAAAGAGAAACACATCCCAGAGAAAGCAGGTAACTGTGTCAAAATCACACAGCTAGGATGGGGCAGAATTTCTAAGTCGTACTTGACTACTTGTCTTTAAAATATTTCCACTGTTATGTTTTTATGATGGGTAGGGTGCTTGAAATCAACCAACTCTTGTCTACCACTCTTACTTGCAAATGAGGACCTCGAGGCCCACAGATATGCCAGGACTTGACAAAGCTCAAAAACAAACAAACAAACAAACAGCCTATATCATTTTGTGATCTTTTTACTATTCTAGTCTTTTTTCCTATATTGCATTTTTATTATGAGATCGTCATTTACTTAACAAAAACGAGGCTTCATGCAAAGGTCAGGCCAGGGCAGTTCTGAAGACTCCGTATCAGAACTCAAGGAAGTAATTTTGCACAGAAAACACTCATTGCTATGCTGAGAAACAAACTCTATATAATTTTTCTATGGATGTTTTTGCTATATAAATTATATTTATGCTATTAAGCCTGAGAGTAAGTGGATAAATGGGGAAAAGCTGAACTGAGAGTCTAAAGTATTAAAGGGAAAAAAAGCTACTTATTTTTATATGTGTATTTAGAATTATCTTTTAGCAGAATTACTGCAGTTCTGGTTTCAGAAAGGCAGTAGAAAATATATGCCCATTTTGCAAAAAAAAAAAAAAAAAAAAAATCACACCAAACATACAGAGTAAAATTTGAAGTTCCTCTTTACCTTTCAACCCAGTCCTGTTCCCCTGTATAACCACTGTTTCCAATTTTGTATGCTTATAAAACATTTGCTTTGTATTTAGGTCAATAGATAGATATTAGGGAAAAAAAAAAAAGAATAGAAAAAAAATGTTTCCAAGAGACCAAAAGAAATACAAAATAAGATGGCAGACTTAAATCTAAATGTAACAGTAATTAGATTAAATGTGGACAGCCTAAATGCTTTGTTATTAAAGAAAAGGCTTATCAGACTCTGCTAAAAACCAAATTCAATTATATGCTGTTCAGAAGAAGTATATGCAACACAAAGGGCACAGAAAATTTGAGTATTACAATATGGACAGAAAAGTTAAAGATGGATAGAGAATATATCTGTTTGTAGATATTTTGAAGATGACTTAGAATTTAAGGTGGGGGAAAAAATCAGAGACCCAGCAGGTCATCTTGCAATTAAATAGTCAATAGAAATATGTTTTTATGGGCACCAAAAGCCACGTATTACAATGTCCATAGCAGCATTTTTCATGATACCCCAAACTGGGAACAACTTAAATGTCCATCAACAGGAAAACAGATAAATAAACTTCACAAGTATAATGACAAACAAAAGAAGCCAAATACCAAAGTGAGTATATAAAATTTTAAAAATAAAAATAGCAAAACCAATCTAAGATGTGGTGATAATTACTTTTTTGGAAGAGGGTATAAAAAGTTTGGGAATCTGAGGAGGGGCTTCTGCACTCCGGTAATGCTCTACTACCAGAACTGGGTGGTAGCTATAGGGATGGGTTCACTTTGCGACGTTAAATCAAGCTGTATATGAAGAACTTACTTATTTTTCTACATGTGTATGTGCTTCAGGTTTTGTTAAAGCAATTATCATAAAAAGAAAAAAGAAAATAGAGGTAAAGAGAAACATATTATAATGAAGAAATGTTTAACTTTCCAAAAAGATAAAACAAATTTAAATTTGCATGCACCTTGGGGCGCCTGGGTGGCTCAGTCGGTTGAGCGTCCGACTTCCGCTCGGGTCATGATCTCACAGTCTGTGAGTTCGAGCCCCGCGTCGGGCTCTGTGCTGACAGCTCAGAGCCTGGAGCCTGCTTCGGATTCTGTGTCTGCCTCTCTCTCTGCCCTTCCCCTGCTCACACTGTCTCTCTGTCTCTCAAAAATAAATAAAAAACGTTAAAAAAATTAAATTTGCATGCACCTAATAGCATAATCTCTTAAAAATACATAAAGGAATAGGAGATATAGGCAAATCCAAAATCAAGTGGTAATCTTGCTCAATAATAGAAAAAAAGCCTCATTATAGCAGGAAAAAAAATTAAGAAAGATATAAAAGGTTTGATGAACTTGACTGAGACAAGACCTAGGGATTATATTCAGAATTCTACCTCCAGCAATTGCAAAATTATATAGTTTTCCAAGCACATATAAAACACACTTATACAAATTAATCACATGCTAGAATATTAAAATAAAGTTTCAACAACTTTCAAAGGATCAAACTTTTGTGAAAGTGTACAGAAAATGTTTACAAATCGCAATGCAATTAAGGTAAATTATGGAATAAAATATAATTCTGAACATCACTCTAGTTTGAAGATTTATACATCTAAGTAATCCCTAGGTCAAAGAAAAAAAAGCATAAAATAAATTAGAAAATACTTTAAATGGAATTTTAATGAAAATGCAATGTATCTCGTGGGTTGAAACTAAAACTGTATTTAGGAAGTAAGTTATGCCTTTAAAAGTAACACTGGAAGAGAAAGAAGCTGAAAAGTAATGAGCAAATTGACCACTTTAAAAAGTTTGAAAGAAAGCTTAAGTAAATTAAAATAAATGAATGAGTAGAAGGATAGAAATAAGAACCTAATTGTGAAAATTAACGAAATAGAAAAATAAATAAAATAGGATAAATAAAAAGTAAAAATTGTTACTTTAAAGAATAGCAATTTGTTATGATGCTGGCAAATTTAAGAATAAGAAATAAATACCAGGAGTGAAAAAGTGATTGTAATTATATTTGATGTAGGCATTAAACATCTAATTAAATAATAAAAGCCCTTGCTCGAATTCATTTCAAAATTATGGTACTTAAGAGAATGGGATATTAGTGCTGGGATTAAAAATAAATCAATTTAATATAGCGGGAAGAAACAAATTGTCCTACACATTTGTCATTGCGTGATTTATAACAGAGACTGCAAAGCAGTGCAGAAAAGATAGAATTTTCTATTAATTACACTGATATAATAATGTGTAGTTACTAAAAATAATGAAAACAATATTTTTTATAATATGAAAGCCCTCTGGGTTATATTATTAGATTAAAAAAAAAACATCAGTTGCAGAACAGTAGGTAAAGTATGCTACATTTTATGTGAAAGTAGCTGGAGAAAAGACTCTGTCTTATATTTGCTTCTATATATGTTAAAAGTTTATATAAAAGAATCTAGAAGAAACTGGTTATTATTGGAGTATGAGGAAAAAGGTAGGTAGTTCAAAAATTATATACATTAAGAGTTGAATATTGGCACTAGCATAAGAGGATATCCATATGTGCGGCGGACCAGCCGTAGCTGAATCGAACGGTTCCTGATGGGGGGGGAGGCGAGGATGAACTGATACACAAGGCACAGTTGTTAAGGGAGGGCTGGCGCTCCCAAGGGTCACCAGCCCCGAGTTTATTTTCACTCGGGTATTTATCCACAATCTGAGGGTGGTGTACGTGCGAGGCACATCTCCTCTCACAAGTTCTCAGCAGGCAAAATGTATTTTGCTATATCAAACTTTACAAAGGCATTCTGAACCTCCCCACACGACCTGGCTGCGGTCCGACTCAAGGACAAAGGCTGCACTCAAAGCCTTCGGTTCCCAAAACACCGCTCAAGGCCACTGGCTCTCAACAATATGGGGGAAAGTTTTCAGAGATTAGTCTGAATTTTTTGATAAAACATTTTTCAATTAGTTCTAATTTATAATTTGAATGTTTAAGGGGAAATTCTTGTTTAGTGTTACCAGGTACATGAGAAGTAGAATGAGAAAAAATAGTGACAAAATGTAGAGAGAGATTGAAAGTTTTGAGAATGCCAAATAAAAACAAAGATCAGTAGAAGTGTTAACTTCAAATGAATATTTAAAGTGTATTACAAAGAAATCACTTTTTCAAAAGACTATTTCTATCACCTGTTTATAGTCTGCCTTATGTTTAAAAATAAAGTTGCATTAAATACCATTGTATCTTAGCCTCTCTTAAGTTGTTTTGCCCTAAGAAAGATGAAACAAAACAAAAATGTCATTTTTGTTTGTCACCATGAGAGTCCCATTAATCAAAGAATAAGTACCTAAGGGAAAATAATAAACTTTGCTTCTGTAACTATTCACTGGATTTGTCCAGTGACAAACTGGATTAAATTGTATTTGATCCAATACAACATATAACGATTAGCTTAATTTTTAAAACAAGTTCAGAATACTGACTAAATTCACTGATGTTTTATAACACTGATGTTTCATTCACTGAAACAAAGCTATGATCTAATAAACTAAGGTAGTACAAAAGCATAATCCTTGAGTCAGATAGATTTTAGTGAAATAGATTCAAGTTTATTCTCTACCACTTACTGGTTGTTTGATCCTAGAAAATTGATTCAATCTTTCTCAATCTCCTGTCTGCAAAAAGGGAAATTGAAATGTACATTGTAGTTGCTCTGAGAATTGCATATGAAAACATGACGTGATCAGTGTGTGACCGGTCTATGGGGGAATTTCTATTAGTTTTCCTCTTTTTTCCCTTAAATATTAAATATGTTTTGTTATGTATTTAATGTCATACATTTTCACAATTCAAAATTCAAAAGGACAAAAGAAAGAAAGTAAGGTGTCTCCTTTGTCCCGTTCCTTGGTGGGAACTGTTGTGACCAGTTTCTCATGTAAACTCTGGAGAATTTTTATGCAGGAACAAGCAAGCACACCAGTGTTCTGTATTCTTTTTATTCATAAAATCGTGGTAAATAATATACACAGTTCTGTCCTTTATTTTTACCTTTATGGATATATTGAAGAATGTTTCAAGATTACTAACTAAAGAATATCCACGTTCTTGTTTATGAGAGCAGAGAGAGCAACAATGTTTCTTATGTGCAGATATTTACCGAGCTCCTGCCTGATGAGGCTGCATCTGGTGTTAGTGGAGATAAGATGGACAGGAGTTTGAATCTAGCTCTGCCACTTAACTGGAGGAAACCTCAGTGTGCTCCTCTGTATTAAAAAGGGTACGAAACCAGTGCCCGCCTTGTGTTGTCACCAGGAGTAAATAAGATAATGCACATCAAAATCTTAGCTCTCTCCCTGGCATAAAATAGGTGTTCAGTAAACATTGTCTGCTATAACAAGTAATATTAATTATTGGTTGTGCCAAAGGATGAATATTGCTAAAGGTGGTAATACACATATCCTGTGGAAACTGGCACCATCTATATAGAAATAGGTGCACGAATTACTTCCTTCTTACAGACTGGTAAATGGTGGCCATTCTACCAAATCCTTAAGCATATTTTAATCAGTACTTTGGAAAAGTTTTCCTGAATAACTCCAAAGTGTTTCCTTTTAAGCATTCTATACTGTTACTCAAGGTCATAAAAGCAAAAAGAAGAGCCTGCTCCTATCCTTATCCTTTTATTAAAGTGAATTTAAAATTACTATGATGTTCAAAAAGTAACAGCCTGTGGAAGGCATTCTGCAGCAGGAGAGCCTCTAATTCGAGATGCATAAGCATTTGATCACCTAGAAACTGTCCTTCAATTGAATTTTAAACCTTTATTTTTTCTTGAACACTGACTTTGCTTAGATTGAAATAAGCTCAGCATAGAAAGAGAATTATTTCATATCTCGATAGACTATGAAGGGATACTTTACAGTTCAGTTTTAATCTTAAAAGGATTAAACAACATTCTACTTAATGTTCAGAAAAATTCATGATTGATAATTATCTTTATAATTTATTAATTATAATTTATTATAGAATATCTAACCTAAATTTGATAGTAATTTGAAATAGTTTTCCTTCTGAAAATGGTATTTTTTGATCATATATAGCAATACAATCACCACATAGAATTTGAGGTTCAGTGATGTAAATCATGAATTGTATTTTTATATTTCAACCTTACTGAGATGTGTTATTATATAACTTCAAAAACATATGTTAATGCTTTTTAATAGACAAAAGATGTACCTTTTATGGCAGTTTGTATTTTAGGGTCTTAAAACAGACACAGAAAGCACATTAGAATATAGTTTAAAGGATGTTGGATACACTAATTCCCTGGAGATTGAGGCTACCGGTGAAGATAAGAAGACACAGAAAAAAGTTTCAACCATATTCAGATCCAAACTTTCTAGAAAATTTGATTATTGTGTCTCAGTGACTTTACCTTAAAATGAAATACTTATTACTAGAATACCTGGTTCCAAAGGAAAAAATGTATATGTGAGTGCTTAAAAAAATTAACTAAAGAAAGTAAAAAGAAAAATTAAAATGAAATACTTATTACTAGAATACCTGGTTCCAAAGGAAAAAATGTATATGTGAGTGCTTAAAAAAATTAACTAAAGAAAGAAAAAAGAAAAGAAAGGAAAAGAAAAGAAAGAAAAGAAAAAAAGGCTCTAAATATGTTTTCACTGGAGCTTAAGTTTGGAAATGAGGAGTCAAAGATAGTTTTTTAGATGCAGAGTTATGCCATCCTATTTAGATTGTTTTGTCAATTTTTTAAAGAGTTTCATTTGAATATCTTCACTTTCTTCTTTTTCCTCAAAATACTTGGACTTGACGATATAAAAGGCTGTTTACTATTCACATTCTAGACCTAGGCTCCCTGGGTTCAAAACCATGCACTGCTGCTTCTTGTAAATTTGAGAGTGACTTAATATCTTTAAGTATCTTTTTCCTCTTGTCCAATGATCACGATGATAACAATAGTACCTACCTCCCTAGCATCATGGCGATGAGTAAATGAACCAAAATTCATAAAGCACTGCAGGGAATAAAACGGTTTATCTCTACCTTCATAGGACTTTTTGGCTGGGCTTGAGAATTAAACTGACATAAGACAGATTAACAGGAGAAAAGGACACACGTTTATATGCTTTATGTCACATAGGGGCCCTCATAAGGAAATGAAGACTCATAAAGGGGCAAAACCTGCATACTTTTGTATGGGATTGGACAAAGGTAGGCAGTCGTGGAAAAGTAACTAAGATATATACACGGAGGCTAAACGAAAATTCAAATTATTCTCCAAAGGTCTGTTTGTATACAATTCTCCTGGCTTTGACTGGCCACTCAAAAATATTTATTTTCTCTTGGTGCAAAAAGGATATCTTGCACATGGAAGTTTTTAATCCCCTGTTTGCAGAAGAAAATGGAAGATTAGAATGCCTTTCACCTGCTGTGTAATTAAGTGGCTTTAGGTCAAAAGGATCCTCGTGCTAAAGTGACATAATTTGAGGTGGCATATTCTTCTACCTTTCAGCACTCAGAACAGCAGCCAGCCTGTTACACACGCTCTATGAGGGTATTTAGTATTTATCTGGGATATGTTAAGAAAACTTTTGTTATTTTTCACTTTTGTTATGAAATTGGGAAAAATAAAATAAGACTTCACATTGGAAAACTCTTGCAAGGAAGGTCCTAAGTCACATTCTTTTGGGAGAGCTCAATATTAGTAACATAAGGACAACAACAAACATAAGAACAACCAAAGATAATATAATTTTTAACTGCCAGGCATTGTACAAAATGTTATACACACACTTTATTTTTCTTTAAACTTCGCACTTACCTTGAGAGATAGATTTTCTATTTTATGTGGTAAAAAAGGAAAACTTAATTGTGTTTAAAAATGTCCAAGAGTCACAGTTAGAAAGAAGCACAGCCAAAACTGATTCCTAGATCACTGTTTTTGTGTGTGTGTGTGTGTGTGTGTGTGTGTGTGTGTGTGTTTTAATGTTTTATTTATTTTTGAAAGAGAGAGAGACAGATTGTGAGTGGAGAAGGGGCAGAGAGAGAGGGAGACACAGAATCTGAAGCAGGCTCCAGGCTCTGAGCTGTCAGCACAGAGCCCAATGCGGGGCCTGAACTCATGAATCAAACTGTGAGATCATGACCCAAGCTGAAGTCAGATGCTTAACCAACTGAGCCACTCAGGTGCCCCTAGATCACTGTTTTTGAAATTCATACATAACAACTATGATAGGGTTTCCCAAATAGCAACCATCATCATACTTTTTGCCATTTTGTGGTATAAGAAAAATAAAATGACACTATTTAAAATAGAGAAAATATAAATCCTGGATTGGTTACTTATATGAGGGAGGAGCTGAGAAGGTAAACAGGAGGCGAGAGTCTATACAGAGATTAGGAACAGTAGTAAGCCAATGTGGAAGGGCAAGTGAGAAGGTCTCACTCCTTCTCACTCAAGTTACCAGGCTCAAGGGACAGTGTGAGTATGATCTAAAAAAGCTTACAGTCAAGACAAGTGTGACCTGTAGGAGCCACAAGAGGCACACAACCAATGCCAGAAATACTCTCTGAGAAATGAAATAAATTCTCGGTCATATCCCTTTCTTACTCCCCTCAGTCTCCCATTGAGAGCTCTCATTAATCAAAATATCCAGACTCCCACTCACATGGGAACCTGGGACCCAGAGGTGTAGAGGTTCAGCCCACGTGATACAAAGAACACGGGAACAGATGGCAACAGACACAATGGGAACCACGCCTCGATCAACCTGCTCTTATAGATGTAGTTTACTGGATATCTTTCTTCCAATTGGCTAAAAATTCTAATTAAATAAAGATTTGTGGTAAGGAAATATCCTATCATTACCTGAATAGGAATCAGAATCACAGTCATAAATAGAAAGTAGTCAAAAACTTAAACAACAACAACTAAATTTAGCGGTGAAGTCAGAGAGACCCAGTTTCTAGTCAATTCTCTATGACTTACTAGTTGCTCAGTCCTGGACAATTAATTCAGTTGTTTCCATATTTCTGTTATCTATAAAAAGAGAAACTAAAAGCTACCTGAGGCCGACAAGCATTAAAGACATTAACAGCATCAAACTGAAATTTGTTCCATTATATAATAAAAGAGAAATTAACTTTCCCAATCTGTATGAGTCATTATTTACAGCCGTGTGTAGGTAGCCTCAAATCATCCTCTGAACCATGGCTCAGAAATACTTATCAAGTTATTCTACCTCTCTCTAAATATATAAACATAAATTTGTTATCACTTTCAGGTTTGTTAATTTAGGATAAACTGATGCTACAAAATGATATAGATTCCAGTTCTCCTGATATATAATAAGCGTATACAATGTTTATATGTGTTTATATAATGTGTTGTGCTGAATTATTGCAGGAAGGAAAGATTAAGATTCTATAAAAATTATTCATATTTACAGGCAAAATATTATTAGGGCATACTTAATTTTAGTGGTCAATAAATGATTATAAAATGATTCTATACAAATATCTGAAGTGGAGGGATCCAGTTGTCTTGGAGTCATTTGGATGAAATAATAACACCTGCATGCAAATAGAACCTTCCTCTTCCAGATGGGCAGATATAACATGGTATACTGTAGCAAGAGATGGAGAAGCAGAGTAGTTGCTACCCCCAAAGAAATAGAAACACATGCTCCCATTGAGAATTCAAAATTTAACTACTTCAAAAATTTCCATTTCCTTTCTCCTTAGTCTTTAAAGATATTTTAAAAAAGCTTTCAGCAAAAGAATTTTGTTGGGTTCTTTATTACACTATTCCAAAATAGCATTTTTCCATGATATCCTTTGAATAATTTTCACAAATAAACAAGCCCAGACTTCTGTAGTTTTGATCTAAAATAAGTTTATTATTTTTAACATTTTGAGGAACCTCCACACTGTTTAGCAGAGTGGCTGCACCAGTTTGCATTCCCATCAGTAGTGCAAGAAGTTCCCCTATCTCTGCATCCTGGACAATGGCTGCTGTTTCCTGTATTGTTAATTTTAGCCATTCTGACTGGTACGAGGTGATACCTCATTGTAGTTTTGATTTGCATTTCCCTGATGATGAGTGATGTTGAGCATCTTTTCATGTATTTGTTAGCCATCTGAATATCTTCTTTTGAAGAATATCTATTCATGTATTCTGCCCATTTATTCACTAGATTATTTATTTTTTTGGGTGTTGAGTTTTATAAGTTCTTTATATATTTTGGATACTAACCCTTTATAAGATATGACATTTGCAAATATCTTTTCCCATTCCATAGGTTGCTTTTAGTTTTGTTGATTGTTTCCTTCACTGTGTAGATGCTTTATATTTTGATGAAGTCCTAATAGTTTATTTTTGCATTTATTTCCCTTGCCTCAAGGAGACATATCTAGTAAGAAATTGCTATGGATAAGGTCAAAGCAGTTACTGTCTGTGTTCTTCTCTATGATTTTGATGGTTTCCTGTTCCTGTTTCTCTTTCATCCATTTTGAATTTAATCTATTTTTGTGTATGGTGTAAGAAAGTGGTCCAGTTTCATTCTTTTACATGTTGCTGTCCAGTTTTCTGAACACCGTTTGTGGAAGAGACACTCTTTTTTCCATTGGATATTCTCTCTTACTTTGTCGAAAATTAATTGACCATATAGTTGTGGGTTCATTTCTGGGTTTTCTGTTCTGTTCCCTAACCTATGTGTCTGTTTTTGTGGCAGTACACATACTGGTTTGATCGCTACAGTTTTGTAGTGTGAAATGAAGTGTCAAATACTATGACTTGAAGTCTGGAATTGTGATACCTCCAGCTTTGCTTTTCTTTTTCAGGACTGCTTTGGCTATTCAGGGTCTTTTATGGTTCCATACAAATTTTAGGATTTTTTGTTCTAGCTCTGTGAAAAGTGCTCGCGGCATTTTGATAGGTATTACATTAAATATATAGATTGATTTGGGAATGAAAGACATTTTAACAATATTTTTTTCTTTCAATCCATGAGCATGGAATGATTTTCCATTTCTTTGTGTCATCTTCAATTTCTTTCATCAGTGTTTTATAGTTTACAGAGTACAGACATTTCACCTCTTTGGATAGGCTTATTCCTTGGTATCTTATGATTTTGGGTGCAATTGTAAACGGGATTGATTCCTTGATTTCTCTTTCTGCTGCTTCATTATTGGTGTATAGAAATGCCAGACTCTGTACATTAATTTTGTATCCTGCAACTTACTGAATTTGTATATTGGTTCTAGTAAATTTTTGGTGATCTTTTAGGTTTTCTGTAGAGTATCATGTCATCTACAGTGAAAGTTTGTCTTCTTCCTTGCCTATTTGGATACTTTTTATTACTTTTTGTTGTCTGATTGCTGAGGGTGGGACTTCCAGCACAATGTTAAATGGCAGTGGTGAGAGTGAACATCTCATCTTTCCTGACCATAGAGGAAAATCTCTCAGTTTTTCCCTTTTAAAGACATTAGCTGTAGGTTTTTCATATATAGCATTTATTATGTTAAGATATGTTCCCTCTACCTCTATGTTGTTTTTATCACGTATAGATATTGTACTTGGTCTAATGGTTTTTCAGCATCTAATGAGAGGATCAGATGATTCTTATCCTTTCTTTTATTAATGTGGTGTATCATGTTGATTGATTTGCAAATATTGAAACACTCTTGCAGCACAGGAATAAATCCCATGTGCTCGTTGTGAATGATTCTTTTAATATATTGCTGTATTTGATTTAGTAGTATTTTATTGACAATTTTTGCATCCATGTTCATCAGGGATATTGGCCTGTACTTCTATTTTATTAGTTGAATCTCTGTCTGGTTTTGATATCGGGGTAATGCTGCCTCATATAACGAATTTAGAAGTTTTCCTTCTGTTTCTATTTTTTGGAATAGTTTGAGAAGAATAGATATTAGCTCTCTTTTTAAATGTTTGGTAGAATTCAAATGTGAAGTCATCTGGTCATTTGTTTGTTGGGACATTTTTGATTACTTATTCAATTTCTTTGCTGGTTATTAGTCAGTTCAAGTGTTCTATTTCTTACTGTTTCAGTTTTGGTTGTTTGTATGTTTCTCAGAGTCTGCCCATTTCTTCAAGGTTCTCCAATTTGTTGGCGCATAATTTTTCATAATGTTCTCCTATAATTGTTTGTATTTCCATGGTGTTAATTGCTATTTCTTGTCTCTCATTTGTGATTTTATTTATTTGAGTTCTTTCACATTTTTTTGGATAAATCTGGCTAAGGGGTTATCAATGTTATTAATTTTTTTTTGAAGAACCAGCTCTTGGTTTCATTGATCTGTTCTAGTGTTTTTTAGTTTCTCTATAATTTATTTCTGTTCTTATCTCATTATTTCCTTTCTTCTGCTGCATTAGCCTTCATTAGTTCTTCTTTTTCTAGCTCCTTTAGGTGTAAGGTTAGGTATTTATTTGATATTATTTTTGCTTCTTGAGGTAGAACTGTATTTCCTAATACTTCCCTCTTATGACTACTTTTCCTAGATCTCAAAGGTTTCATTTTCATTTATTTCTTTGTATTTTTTAATTTTTTCTTTGATTTCCTGGTTGAACCATTCATGCTTTAGTAGCATGTTGTTTAACCTCCATGTATTTGTGATCTTTTGACATTTTATCTTGTGGTTGACTTCAAGTTTCATAGCAGTGTGGTCAGAAAAGATACATAATATGATTTCAACATTTTCGTACTTGTTGAGGCCTAATTTGTGACCTATTATGTGATCTATTCTGGAGAATGTCCCATGCACACTTGAAAAGAATGTGTATTCCACTGCTTTAGGATAAGATGTTCTCAATATATTTGTTAAGTCAATCTGGTCTAGTGTGTCCAGATGATCCATCCATTGCTGTAAGTCCCCTACTACTAAAGTCTCCTACTATTGTATTATTATCAATTAGTTCCTTTATGTTTGTTATTAATTGTTTTATATATTTGACTGTCACATGTTGGGGGCATAAATATTTACAATTGTCAGATCTTCTTGTTGGATATTCCACTTTATTATGATATAGTGCTTGTTTTCATCTCTTGATACCCTTTTTGGCTTAAAATTTAATTTGAGTGATACTCTAGCTTTCTTTCGATGTCTATTTGCATGATAAATGTTTCTCCATCCCCTTACATTGAATCTGAAAGTGTCTTTAGATCTAAAATGAGTCTCTTGTAGGCAGCATATAGATGGCTCTTGACTTTTTATCCATTCTGACACCCTATGCCTTTGATTGAAGTATTTAGTCCATTTATATTCAGAGTAATTATCGATAGATATGTATTTAGTCTCCTTTTATTACTCGCTTTTTTATTGTTTCTGGAGAATTTCTCTGCTCAATTCTAGTCTTTGTCACTTGTGGTCTTTCCTTTCTGCTCAGAGTCCCTTTTAATATTTCTTGGAGGGCTGGTTTAGTGGTCATGAACTCCTTTAGTTTTTGTTTGCCTGCAAGGGAATAATGCTCAGCCATAAAAAAGATAAAACCTTGCCATTTGCAATGACATGGATAGAGCTAGAGTGTATTATGCTAAGCAATAAGTCAATAAGAGAAAGATAAATATATGTTTCACCATTATGTAGAATTCGAGAAATAAAACAAATGAACAAAGTGGGGGAAAAGACAGGCACACCAAAAAACAGACTCCTAACTGCAGAGAACAAACTGATGGTTACTGGAGGGAAGGTCTGCAATGGAGATGCATTAAATAAGTGATTGATGAGTATTACGGAGGGAACTTGTGAAAAGCATCAGGTGTTGTATGTGAAGTAATAAATCACTAAATTCTACACCTGAAACTAATATTACACTACATGAACTAACTAGGACTTAAATAAAAACTCAGAAAAAAAAAAAAGAAGTTTATTACATTCCTCATCACATTTGAAAATACTACTCTTTTTTTTGTTTCCATCTCTTTTTACTACTATCAACAAACAAAACTGTGTGTTGAATGTGCTACTATATACTGACATGAAATGTGAGAAATTTACAAAACTGATCTTTATGACTTTTATTCAAGAGGTTTTTAAATATTTAAAATTTGTGAACATAGCAAACCACAAAGAATTATTTTTTAATTTGTCTTTGTGGTATCTAGATGAAAAGAGTATGTACCGAGTATAGTATAAGACCACCACTAAACATATATCTAGGTGATGACTGGACAAAACAATCTTTTGATGTTTATTATTTGGCTCTAAAAACTTACTACTTCAGGCTTATTTCATAATTCATGCCATCCCACCATGGGCCTTAGGCACCTGATACCCTGAATATTCCTCCATTCACATCTACCTTCCCTTGTCTGGAATGCAATAGTTCCCTTAGTTAATTTCACTCAAACTTCATCTACTTGTGTCACCTTCTTTAATTTCTGTAGGTAGAATGATTTGTATATATTACTGTAATGCATTTCAGAGCCTGACATCCATTAGAGTTGATGGTGAACTGCTAGAGGCTTGGAGTGTATTTTCAGGTACTTTATTTACATAGTAAGACTCATAAAGTATGCAATATATTTAATGAATAAAACAAGTGAAATGACTATATTAAGAAGTCAGAATAATTAATATTATAAGAGATAGAGAGGGACATTATGTTGTGATAATGAAATCAATTCACCGAGAAGGCCTAATGATCTTAAATGAATATGTCCCTAATAATAGGGCTTCGAAATTCATGAAGTGAAAACTAGTTGCCTGAAGGGAGAAATAGACAAAACTACAATTACAGCTGGAGACTTAAACATGTCTTTATTAGAAAACACTAGAAGTAGACAGAAAAACAATCATAATAAGTATATATATATATATATATTATATATAATAATACTATATAATAAGATAATAAAGTTATATAAGACTAACAACATTATCAACTTGGCATTGACATTTATAGAAAACTGTACTTAAGAAAAGCAGAATACACATTTAATCCAAGTACACCCAAATGGACTAATGGTAGATAGACCACACTCTGTGTCATAAAAAATAAACCCAACAATGTTAAAATAGTTGAAATTATACAAATCATTTTCTCTGATCACCACTGAATTAAACTATGAATCAATAACAAGAAGACATCTTAAAATGTCCAAATATTTGGAAACTAAACAACACATTTATAAATATCCCATAATCAAGGAGAAAATCAAAGTTAATTTGTAAATATTTTGAATTAAATGAAAATAAAAACATGTGAAAATATACAGGGCACCGATAGAGCAACACTTAGAGGGAAATCAATGAAACTGAGAACAGAATGACAATAGTGAAAACAAAATCAATACTATCAAAAGCTTATACATTAAAAATATCAACAATTACCTTGAAATGGATATAGACTTAAATGAAAAAAACTAAAAGTTATAAAAGAAACACAAAAGAGCATTTGCGTGATCCTGAAACAGGCAAACATTTCTTAGATAGGAGACAAGTCATGAAATTCTAAAAAACATTTGGTAGTTAGCTTACTTAAAATAAAGTTAAACTTTCCATATGATCAGCAACTCCATTCTTAGCTATTTACCCAAGATAAATGAAAACATGTCTACAGATAGCCTGTAGAAGAAGGTTTGTAGCAGCTTTTTCATAATTTCCCCAAACTGGAAACAATCAAAATGTCCATCCACTGGCCAGTGAATAAAGCACTATGGTACAAGGAAATTCTAGTCAGGAGCACAGTTATGGATTACTGAAACATGAAATGAATTGAAAAGGCCTTATTTGAAGTGAAGGAAGCTGGACATAAAGACCATAGACTCTACGATTCCATTTACATAAAATGTCCAGAAGAGGCACATCCATACAGACAAAAAATAGATTAGTGTTTTCCAGGGCCTTGGGTGGGAAAAAACAACTGATTATAAGAGTGCATGAGGGAACTTGCTCACAGGGTAATAGGATTCTTCTATATTTTGATTGTAGCGCTGATTTCAAAACTTTATACATTTGTCAACATTTGTAGATCTGTGTACTGCAAAAGGGTGAAGTTTACTGTATGTAAATTAAACCATGATGAACCTGCTTTTAAAAATAGTAAATAAGGAATATAGAATACCATTTAGTAGGTTTAATATCTAAATGTTAGTAATCTTTCAATAAGAGCTTAAAAATATGGAGGGGAGAAAATTATCAAAGATAGATAAAAACGTTCCCACAACAAAAAGAAATAAACTTCCAGATTAAAAAGGACTGCGCATGCACACACACACAAGCACACACACACACATACAGCAGAGATGCAAACGCGAGATTCATACCATGGTCAGGAAAACTCAAATCAAAAAGAATAAAGAGAAGAATGACAATAGTCTTCATTTGGGGAAAAATAAAAGACCCTACAGGGAAAGTCAAAAATCAGAAAGGCATCAGTCATCGACAAAGGTGGAAACTGGTAGACGACAGAGCTATGCTTTCAGAAATCTGAGTGAAACTACTGCAATTGAGATTTAGCCTTAACCAAATATTAAGTGTTCTGTATTTTGAAACACACATGTTACCAATAATTTGCCATATATGAATCCTTTCTTAAGAGGTTCTTGTAAGATATGTTCCGCCATTATAAGGGAGTACATGAAAAAGTAGACATAGGCTCCAGGAATCAGGAGATCTAGCACCTAAACGGTGAAAGAAATTCCAGTCTACTGGTCTGTTCTTGAATTTCTTTAGATATTTTCTATCACACCATCTAAATAAACTATTAAATTTTAAAATATCAAACAACATTTTGTACTTTGTGCCTTCCAGAAATGTTTTATAAATAATAGACTCAATATGCTCTTAAAATAAGTTTTATATATTATTTCTCCTATCATCAGTGTACATATTCCTCAATATATATGATATGCATTCAATTTTAGTTATTAGTGTTTAAGCTCTTTAAAACAATTTAATAATGTATAATTATTTTATGTATCCACTTAGAAATCTACAAGCTCATCTAAATACTCTATTTTGCTCTGAAATGATTACAAAGTCAAGAAACAGAATATTTAACAGCTGAGCAATACTTTCTTTGCTATTTTGAAGATGAGTTGCTTCGGACAATATTAAAAACAACCCAATTCATCAATGACTTGTCAGTTTTTAATATGTGATGACAGCCTGTCAATTTCAAGACTGTAGGAAAGCATTTTCATTACTAAGTTGACATTATAACTTGATGAATCCTGTGTTTCAATGACAGTCATTCTTTGCCTTTCAACCAGCATGTTCTATTTAGAATTCAGTACAAGACATATTATGAAAAAGGTCATTGGTTTAAAAGCTATGCCCTTTCTTGTCTTTTCACTTTTAAATGGAAAACACCAAGCACAATTTCTCACATTTAGAAACTTATGTTTTTAGAATATTTGATTGGTTGACTCACATAATTGCGAATACTTTAAAGATATGAAAAATCAAGATCCTACTCTCCAAACTACATGTTGCAGAAATCTTTACTTTGTGATGCACCATCACAATGATTAGCAAACAAAATTTAAAAACTAATAAATAAAAGCAATTTACCATTGTGAGAAAGATAACAGTTGTAGAAAACTCTAGATTTATCTTAACAAATAAAGTAGGTGTGATTTCAAATCATCTTAACACATTAATTTTAAATGTAAAATCATGTTATTACCATGAATAGCATATAAGATATTCATACTAATTTTAAAGTAGATTGTATTTCAGGCCCCAAATTACACAGAATCTCATCACTATCATCAATATCCAGTGCTCCTGGGCTTTGATTGACTAGTTTGTGCCTGGAATTGCTTTGATGGAAGCTCCCAGTAATCCCATCTTTATTAATATCATGTGAGGTTGTTCTCATAGATTCCTTCATCAGAGAATGGAGAGCAAATCCAAAAAGTCGAGAGGCAACTCCTAAAGTGACCCTATGGCTTTGCAATAAAAATTTTGACTTTATAAAACTGTGAAGATGAGGGCAATTATATGCTACAGGGACTGAGATGCTGAAGTAATGCCTGTTAAAATATCTTGGGAATGAAAATTCTGTATTGGTTCCAAGTTTTATTTAAACATCGGCTAAAAGCAAAATCCTCCAGTAGCAGCTGGTACTGAATTGTAGAAATAGGTTAGAGAGTAACCCTCACACATAGATATATATATTCGAGTAATAAGGCAAGTTTTTTGTGGCTAATTTCATGTTTAAGGGCACATGGTTTGGACATAAAAAGACCTGAGATTGAAAATCTGCCACTTATTAAAGTGCATAAACTTGGGCATATAATTTTTCTGTACTGAACAGCTATTTCTTGATCTGTGCATAACTATATTTCTGTAGTAGTTTTTCTCTGGGTAATTACCCGTGCTCATACACTACAGAATGTCTATTCCCTTTTCAAAAGCTTCCCCAGTTTTTTTTGTGGAGGCCATGGGAATGTCTCAAATGTGGTTAGGAACAGAATTCTTATGTTCATTGCTCCCCAGTCTTCTCATGATTTGATATCATCGCAAATCCAACTTTGGCAAGATTCCTGCTGGTGCCCTCTGTAAGATCCTTGTCCTTGTCCTCTTCCATTGCTCCTCATTTAGCCTCTTCTCCTTACAGGCCTCTAACCCTATGAAAAACCAATTCATGTGGATTGAGATTCAGTGGCATCAAATGCAAATGTCCACTGGGGCACCTGGGTGGCTCAGTCGGTTGAGCGGCCGACTTCAGCTCAGGTCATGATCTCACCGTCTGTGAGTTCGAGCCTCGTGTCGGGCTCTGTGCTGATGGCTTGGAGCCTGGAGCCTGCTTCGGATTCTGTGTCTCCCTCTCTCTCTGCCTTTCCCTTGCTCACACTCTGTCTCTATGTCTCTCAAAAAATAAAAATAAAAATGCTAAAAAAATTTTAAAAAAATGCAAATGTCCATTGGGGTCTTCAATAAGACCAGACTTTTTGTCCCAGTTGAGACTCCATTTCCGTGCTGCATACAAAACTAGAATAAGAATTTATACATGCAGGTTTGTGTAAAGGTAATTTATGGATAGTTATTACATTCTTCTGTGTTCCTACCACTGTAACAAGTGCTAAAATGAATGAACCCATTTAAAACCTATATAGTACAGACTATTCAAATTACTATTTTGCCCATTTCATAGATGAAGCAACTGAAATGTAATTTGTCCAAATGGAAACAGTCAGTATATAACTGAACTGGATTTTGAAACTTGTCTGCTATCATCTAAAGCTGAATCAATACAGAAAGCATGTTTCTCTGTTTCTGTCATTATTTATCTCTAATTATCTGCTTCAATATTCCTAACAATACAAATGATATGCAAACTTGTGGTAGTGTCATTTTTATTTTTGTTTTAACTATTACTATGAAACTAATAATCCCCCAAATCAAATATAACATTTGGGAATCACAAATTTATGTTGATTATTTTAAAAAAGAAATACAAGAAAAGTTATATTTTTAACACTGTTCTGGAAGAGAATTTGTAAAAGGTATAAATGTCTATCCATGGGGGAAAATTCAAATATGTTGTGGGGAATCCAAATAATTGTATAAATAATAACCATTCCTATATCAGGGGAGAAGTTCTCAACGTGTGGTCTGCAGACCTTTAGGGTCTCCAAAATCCTTTCAAGGTTTTCCTTGTGAAAATGATTTTCTTACTAATAACGATACTTGTAATTTTCATCATGCTGACATTTGTGCTGATGACCCTACAGCAATGGTGAATGTGTTAGCTGCCATGTGACAAGTCATCCCAAAGCTTAGTGGCTTAACACAACACACAACAAATATTGTACTTCTTACAGTTCAGTGGGTCAGGAATTCAGTGGTAGTTTGCTTGTGTGGCTATGGCCAGTTTCTCCTGAAACTAGATCAGATGTTGGGCAGGGGTAAGTGCGATAAAGTGTTGACTAGGACTGACTGGAGGATACTCTTGAAAAAATGTGTCATTCACGTGGTTAGCAAATGTTGCAGGCTATTGGTGGGAGACCTTACTTCCTCCCTGCTTAGGCCTCTCCACAGGGTTGTTTGTCCTCACAGCATGTGCCAGCTTAATGCCTTTTATGATCTAGCCTCTGGATAGCATGCCATCACTTTCACAATATCCACAATATCCTATTAATCACACACTTTAGCCCTATTCAACATGAAACGGAACTACTCAAGAATATAAACAGCAGACAGTGAGAAGCATGGAGGGTCATTTTGGAGGCTGGTTATCACAGAGAGTCAATCTGCCGGCCCTTTAAGCCTAAATCTAAACACTGACATCAAATTGTACTTTATCATATTCTTCAACATGTATGTATATGTTCTTAAAATATATATTCTAAATTTGGCTGCTTCGATTATTAAATGGAACATTGCATACATTCTTTTGTTTCTTGTTTCTGTCAATTACCATCATAGTTGTATTATCATGTACTTATTTCCACTATCTTAAAAGCCAGAAAAGATGGTTTGAGTCATACTCAGTCACATGTCTTTGACCCACTCATCTGTCTTCTACTTATATGGGTACATGTGATCAGATTGCATGCCCTTAGTTAATCCAGTATAATATCCTATCTCAAAATCCTTAAACTTTACCACATCTGTAAGGCCCCTTTGGGCATGTAACATAACACATTCACTAGATTTCAGGAGTAAGGACAAAGACATCTTGGGAGGCCATTATTCTATTTACCAAATAGGTCCAGACAGGCTTTTAGAACTCTGTGGAACTTCCAAGGAATAAAACATTAAAACAAAAACAAGAAGTTATGTAGTTTTCTAACTTATCTTAAATCCAGTACTAAAATCAGAGAATAGGACACACACAGACATGTTAAGTAACTCTCATCTTTGCAACTACCCTTAATAGGTATATAATATTAGCAAACCAAAGAAGCAGTAAACTAAGGGAATAATAAATCCTAATCATACTGAATTTATTTCAGATATGGGAAGATATTTCAACATTACAAAATCTATAAATCATTTCATCAATTTGTCTATCAATACCTCAAAGGAGAAATATATTCACATTAATCTGTGTGTATATGTATATACATAAATGTGTGTACATATGTATGTAAATATATATGTGTGTGTGTGTATATATATATATATATATATATCCATCTGCATAAATATAGGGTAAAATGTAATGAAAGTGAACTTGAATCATGATTAAATAAGAAGGATTTGAGTCAACTAAAAATAGAAATGCATTTTATCTACTACGAATGTGCACATACTTAACAATTTGTTAAGAAGGTAGATTTCATGTTATGTGGCATTTTATTTAAATTTCAGTATAGTTAACATACAGTGTTATGATAGTTTCAGTACCTGTCATGATGAATTTACTCTTAAACCCCTTCACCTGTTTAATGCCATCTCCTACTCACCTCCCTTCTGGTAACCAACACTATGTTCTCTACAGGCAGATTCTTCTTTTTTGGTTTATCTTTTTGTTTTCTTTGTTCATTTGTTTTGTTCCCTGAATATCACACATGAGTGAAATATATGGTATTTGTCTTCCTCCGATTTACTTCACTTCGCATTGCACATTCTAGATCCACCATATTGTTGCAAATGGTAAGATTTCATTCTTTTCTATGGCGGAGTAAGATTCCATCGTATATATGTACCACTTCTTTAATCTTTAATCATCTATCGATGCACACTTGAGCAGCTTCCATAATTTGGCTATTGTACATAATGCTTCTATAAACATAGAGATGTATGTATTGTTTCAAATTAGTCTTTTCATATCGTTTGGGTAAATATCCAGTAGTAGATACAAGAAGCCTGAATGTATAGAGAGAAATGTCATGGTCATGGACAAGACTACTCAACATTTAAAGATGAAAATTTTCTTATAATTGGTTGATAAACTCAGCCATCACAAATAAAAATTCAAGTCTTAAATTGGAAATGCACATAAAATTTAACTTTCATTTTCCCTGCAATTTATTTCTCTGACATTTGTGTTTACTTCATCCCTTGCTTAGTTAGGGCTTTTCTACTGTAATATGTTAGTGTTCATGGTGAAGCTGTGATTATTGACCAGAAATGAATGATAGCTAAATGGATGCTCAGAAATGTGGATAAAAAGTTTTATGGATCAGGATATAGAGATGAAGAGGAAGAGATAGAAAAATAAAATATATTGAAAGCTTGTAATTGTGCAGATCATTTTTTAAATACACCATTTAATGCTTACAACTCTGTAGATTAGGACTTGTTTTTCCTTTTTACATAAGAAACCTAAGGCTTGGAGATGTTAGGCAAATTATACTAGATCACATACTTTGTAAGCTGTAGCTTAAAGATTTAAATTCTTATTTTTTTCTAATTCCAAAGCATACCTTCTAATATAAGCAACTATGAGAATAAATTTAACACATGATGTATGCATAAAGGAGTTACATTATCCAAAAACATAATTCACGGGGCACCCTGGGTGGCTCAGTTGGTTGAGCGGCCGTCTTCAGCTCAGGTCATGATCTCGCAGTCTGTGAGTTCGAGCCCTGTGTCAGGCTTATAGCTCAGAGCCTAGAGCCTGCTTCAGATTCTGTGTCTACCTCTCTCTCTGCCCTTCCCCTGCTCATACTCTGTCTCCATGTCTCTCAAAAATAAATAAACGTTAAAAAAAACAACATAATTCATAAGTAAATATTGTAGGAGAAAACAAAAGCAAAGCCAGAAGGTATGCATTAAAACACCTCTCTTCCCAGAACAATGTGGTTTAAACGTACTCATAGTAACTTACCAATGTTACCATAGTAAGGACATATTAAACCTTAAGTGTCAAAGCAGAAGAAAATTTGTGAATAAATCATGGTTAAAGGTAAATATATTACCACAGACTGCATGGTAGCATAGACAATGGATTTTTATTTATTAAACTGAAACAATCCCTATATTTGATGTACATAGAACATTAATTATTTTTAACATGTAATAGTTCTTGGTTCTTGAGGAAATATTAACATTCAAAATTCCACAAAATTACTTAGAATTTCCTTCAAATTCTACAACATTACAGAAAACACAAAGTTTCATTTCTTTGTGCCATGAAAGTTTGACCAACGGTAGGTCCTGGGGAGACCTAATTTAGAAATTTATGTTTCCTGAAAGAATGCAGGGAGGTGAAGACCTGCAGAAAATGGCTGAAGTGTTACACCTGGAGATCATTAAGAATAATCATGATTCCCCATTTTATAGTCTTGTCTTCTTTGGCATAGATTAATTGAATATTAAGTGTGGGTTTATTTCCCTATTCTGTTCTGTTGATATGTCTACTTTTGTGCCAGTATGACTTTTTTGATTACTACAGCATTGTAGTATGTCTTGAAATCTAGGATTGTGATATCTCCCCATTTCCGGTTCTGCACTGTTGGTAGAAATGTAAATTGGTATAGCCAGTGTGGAAATGGTGTGAAGGTTACTCAAAAAATTAAAAATATAAATACCATATGATCCAATAATTCCAATACTGGGAGTTTAACCAAAGAAAACAAAAACATTAATCCAAAAATATATATGCATCCCCATGCTTATTGCAGCATTACTTATAATAGAAAGATATAGAAGTAATGTAAATGCCCATTAAGAGATAGATGGCTAAGGAAGATGTGATTATGTACAATGGAATATCATGCAGTCATAAAAAAGGATGAGATCTTGCTATTTGTGACAAAATGGATGTACCTATAGGGTATTATGCTGAATGAAACAGGTCAGACTGAGAAAGAGAAATACCGTATGGTCTCAGTCAAATGTAGACTCTAACGAACAAAACAAATCCATAAGCAAAAGTCAGTATCAAATCTATGAATTAAAAGAAAAAAGAACTTTTGTAAGGGAATGGAATAATTTATCTAGGGCATTATTTTCAAATGGTCATTCAAAAGAGAAAGATGAGGAGACAATGCTATTGGTACCTGGTTGAAAGGTAATTTAGAGAGAGAGAAAAAAAAACCCACAAACTTTTTCTAGGTAAAAGAACTAGGTATATGAACTGTCAATGAAACTGCCCGATAATTGTTAATTAATATAATTTGATCATAAATACTTTGTTCTTTCTCAGATGAACTCATCATTCTACCCTGCCACGTTTTTATGGGTATAAGTGGATAAATAGCATTTTTGTTTAGTTTATAATTCTTTCAACCAAGTAACTTATTTTTATTTCATGTTTAAAATGGAATGGTTTTAATGCTGGATAAATGCGATTTTTCTGTGCACAAAACCTGTTTGCTTAAGAACGGGAAGATGAAATATTTATGCTCTCTAGCCATTCCGGTATTCTGACTACTTACAGGTTCTGCTAGTCATACTGCATTGTGCATTTCAGCATAGCTTTAGGAGTAAGCAGAAAATAAATTCTTTATTTAGTTAAGTATAGTATGTTAATGTAGTGAATGACCTAATATCATTTATTTAAAAATAATTATTATTTTATAAATGATCCTTCACTAGTGAATTTTCATCATGTTTGCTTTTTATGGAATTCAAAACATTTTGCTTCCCTTGTGAATTATCTATAAATGTTCTATGTTTTCGATGACTGAGTAATCACCCATGTCTCCTTTGAGACATAAGTTATTTGAGGGTAGGGAAGTCATCAAGAGTACGGCTAAGGAATTAGATATCCTGGATTCAAATACTGGTTCTTGGGGCGCCTGGGTGGCTCAGTCGGTTGGGCGGCCGACTTCAGCTCAGGTCATGTTCTCGCGGTCTGTGAGTTCGAGCCCCGCGTCGGGCTCTGTGCTGACGGCTCGGAGCCTGGAGCCTGCTTTCGATTCTGTGTCTCCTTCTCTCTCTGCCCTTCCCCTGTTCATGCTGTGCCTCTATGTCTCTCAGAAATAAATAAACATAAAAAAAAATTTCAAATACTGGTTCCATCATAAACTGTAAGAATATCACTTCCAAAACCTCACTAAGCTCCATTTTCCTCAGCTATAAACTAAGAGTACGTCCCTCACAGTTTCCTTGTGGGGTATAGATCCGCTTGGAGCACCTATTTTGTGAAGTGGCATAATAAAGGGGATATAAGTGCTGACTGCTGTTACTATAATTATGGCACAATGTCTGTAACCCAGCATATTCGATGAATGAATAAATGAGCATATGGAAAGAAGAAGAAACACATTCTTATCGCAAAAAAAAAAAAAAAAAAAATCTTTGTTATATTTGAAAGAAAACACTCTACTAAAAGATTTTGTTTGATCTTCTGTTTTCCAAGGGAAATGAATAGACGGAAGTGGTATTTTTCATGATGGAAAATACCCTTGCTATGACTTCATCAATTATCCTCAAAAAAACCCCATCACTACACATACTGCTTTTAGTGAGTTCCTGGTGCATGTTTGTTGGTACTTCCTTCACACATTGGAACATTTGAGTCAACCCAGACGAACTCTGCCCACATAAAATATCAACATAAACTGTATTAAAAGTACATTTTAGTTCCTGAATTGGGCATGTAAAGTATACCCTTGTATCCCACATAAAAGTTCTGAAAATGTTGACCATCTTCTTTGATGGCAAAAAGCCTCCTGTCGCTCACCCATACCACATCTTGAACCTCATTTGCAGTGTGGAAAATAAGCTTCAATTGTGCCATATTCCAAATTTCCTATCCTTTGAGGGCCCTGGCAAAAGAGATTTTATCCTTTGCTGTTCATGTGATAATACTTCCATGATTTCATTGAAGTTACCTCATAAAATATAATGATAAACAGAAGGGTTACCCTTTTTTTCTAGTGGGAACCCTTTATATAAAGAAGTATAATTTCCCTTGTGGTTTGAAGTACCATATGGCTTTTCCCACTTGCTTTAAACATTTTTTTAAGACAATAAAGATTAGATTTATCCTTTAAGGTTTAAAAGACCCCAAAAGTTATCACAGCTCTCATCATCGAGCTATAACACATAGCTTGTACAATATACACTCTGAGGGAAGCTAAGATAAAATGGCAATGTTAACAGGTTCTAAGAGCTGTCACCAGCATTAAATCAGGATGTGTGTTGTTCAACATCAGGTTTGTTGTAGTTGTCGTTGTTTTTTTCTTTAAATAGATTTTTTTTTGGCTGTGCTAGATTCAATTATTTATACGTTTGTAAACGAACAATTTTTGACTCTATTTTCAAAAGCCGCAAAATGCCACATCAAAGCCATCCCAATTTGGTTGTCAACATAAGTGAAACATAATGGCTTTCCTGGTGTATTCTTATTCAAACTCAGAAGAAATATTTTTCTAATTGATTTAAAAATAAAGCTTAGCAGGAGCATCTCACACCCTTACAAGGCCAAAGAGCTAAATAAACTTTGTAACATATCTGCCTGGTTTGGTGACCACACACTACCTCAACCACATTTATCTATTTATAAATTTCAATGAATTGTTAACACTAAAACCTGAGTTAGCTAAGCCAGGAGGCTTTCAAACATTCAGTCTCAATGTAGCAAGATGGTAGGGAACCCATGGTTCTGTCTTAGACTCTAGTGTTCTAGTTACTTCCTTGATCTGCTTTCCATTTTGTCACAGTAAAAACCTTACTGTTTTTCAGTAACATTTGTTATTAGCAGACTGTTTTCTCAGGGATTTCTTGAAAATTTAATTTTCTCTGAATTAAATAGTACGCCAGTGGCCTAAGAGCTGATATTCTGTTTTCTTTAGAATCTAGCATACATAAGTCTTGAAGGAACTAAGGAATAAAACCAATGAAAATTAAAGCTGTTTTCTGAAAGAAGAATTTCTTTTTTTCTTTTGCTGACCTCATGACTTCATCTTGGTAGCATAATAAGGTACTGAGTCTAAAGGACTTTGTTGACATGTAAATATGAAAGTATGAAAGGTTGATCAATCATTTATATTTTTTCCATTTTCATTCCCTATTAAAGATAAATATATTGGTAGAATTTGTATATATACATTATACATTTATTATATATCTCGTATATGTATTTGCATGCAATGAAGCGCATACGAAGTATTTTGCTTCCTTGTTCTATGAATTAGTCAACCTTTTTACTGGTAAGATAAATGTTACTATATTGAATTAAAAGCTTAAGAAAACACATTAAGTTTTTGCTATGTGGGTTGTACAGCTAGACATTGTTAATGAAGTAACAAAGTATGAGGTGGGTTCCTGCCTTAGAAGCCATTATTAATCTGTTGGGAAGACAAACTACAAATATGAAAAGATATAAATAATTCTAAGAAACAATATGTGATAAATAGCAACTGAATGGTACAAACTATGAATTCTATATTAGCTTGCTAGGGTTGCCATAACAAAATACCACAGACTGGGTGGCTTAAGTAACAAAAAGTGATTTTTCTCACAATTCTGGAGATTGGAAGTCCAAGATCAAGGCCCGGGCAAACTCAGTGTCTGGTGAAGGCTGTTTCCTTGTTAGTAATGAATGCTGAATATGAAAAAATTCCCTTCTCATTTGCAGAATGATGGCAAACACAATCATGTGGATATTCTACAGATAGGAGAGAAAGCAGTGCTGTCACCGTACATTCCTTAGACATGACAAAGGGCCAATGTAAAGGGTACATTGAGAGCAATGTGCATGATCGTTCTGAGCAAAAGTTTGACCAGTAGCATTGCAATGGCCTGAGGCCCAAGAGGACTATTTGGGAGTTAGGAAGTCATTTCGCAGGGAGTAATATGATTGAAATGGTTGTCTATTATCTTACCATTGGAGGAAAGTGACAGAAAAGTCACCATTGAAAGCATCCTTTCAGCCTCTCACATGTAAAAGAACCCTCACAAAAACTGTTAGGATGAAAAGATCTAGTGTACAGAAGTACAAAGTGAAGAGATTTCAGTGACACAGAGAGCCAAATGAGCAGAAACAGTACACAGAGATTTTATCCAGAGAGGGTGAAGCACATGTTAATTCTTTAATCCTGTGAGCATGGGTTGAGTACCTTGAGTACCTTTGAAGGTATCAGATGCAATGCAGGGTATGGGAAATATTGGATTCAATTAGACATGGTCCTCAGATTCAAAGATCTTATAGTCTAGTGGGGTAACATTGAGCATATTATAAATAAAAAGTGCTCTAGTTGCTACAATTGAAGGGTGTAAAGCATATATTAGGTTCACCAAAGAAAGAGTGACCAAGTTTAGCTACCTATAAAAACTCTCTCAACGTGTACGGTATCATGTAAAATGACAACATACACTGTTAAAAATTGGAGGATGAGAAAATGAAGTAAAATTCTCAGAGTCCTACATGCCAGTAAAAAATATGGTATCACCAGGAAGGGCAGTGTGCAAAACAGCTTTTTTGGTAAAGATTAAACAATATGATATGTGTGTAGTTACTTAAGAGTGATTGGTTAATCAGAGTCTGTTCTTCTCAAAGAGAAGAGTCACTCTTGGACACAGAGGAAACTAAGAAAACTGGATAAATATTCCACTCTTTCTAGTGAGGCAATTTTATGCAAGTGTTGGGTAATATGGAACGAAAAAGTGCCTGATTATCTTTTTATTAAAACCAAACTGCATAAGATTTAAATATAATGCAAAATTCTTGGGATAGTTGCCCATTCTCCTTAGCTTGAAGTATTTCTTTTTTTGGAAAAGATAAAGAAACACAGCACTAACTAACTACGTTCTGGAAAGATCCCCATTCTTAGTATAAAGAAACTTGCAGTCAAATAGGATCAGGTCTGTATAAATATTTAGTTAATATTTACTATATATCTGCAGGATATCTGTATAAAATTTCCCCATAGTGTTGTTTGGGATTTTGGATTATTTTCTGGAGTCTCAAGTTAATGAATTCATTGGATATTTCAAACCAAAATGAACCAAATTTAACATGAGCAAATGGAGGAAATGTTTCCTGTTGTCTGGGAAATTTCCTTTGGGCTCTAAAACTGATAACAATAATTACGGAATAACTCCATAGAGTGGACAGGAACTGCCAGAATGTTTTATCTAGGGTTCTTGAAAAGCAGTCAGTTGAGGTCCTCAGCATCACCCTATCAATTATCTATCTTCAGTCTATATAAAGAAGAGACAAGGGAAGATAGCCTCCAAATAAAAGCAACCAGAGTGTTATATTAAACTAGTGTTTTTATGCACTGGCAGCAAAAAGCTCTAAAGCCACAGTCCACCCCTCCAATTGTCCAGGGCTGATTGCAACGCATTGTCAGGATTCTGCAGGGAGTTTGGTATCAGCCTCAAATGGGACCACACCACTGCAACAAGAGCAGACACTGGGATGACTTTAGACAAGGAAAGGCACTGAGAGAATGGATTATAGAGAAAAAGGCAGGGTCAGAATCAGAGGATATCAATGTCAATGCTCCATCTGTGGCTCCATAAAGAGCTGCCACGACGTGAAATAGACAAATACAATTTTCACAATAGAGAAAGTTCTCAAGTGTTTCTGTAATTCCTCTCTGGGTACCATGGATTGCAGTTTATTTTATTTAATCTCACAGAAAAATTTACTTAGGTGAAATCTCACATCCAACAATAGACTAGATTGTTTGAGACCAAGACTCACGCTGAGAATAATTCAATAAACTGAACAAAAGTTAAAAAAAAATCTCTCTCGCAGCCTCAGGAAATTACTAATACAGTGAGAACATGTTGTGCAAAGAAAAGAAGAAAAGATGATAGAGGTTAACTCAATCCTTGAGGCCACTTTTTTTTTTTTTTTTTTTTGCCTTAAGCAATTGCTGATTCTGAAAGTGACATCAGTGACAAAAAAGATAATAAACTGAGTGGAGTTTTTAGAGGTCTCATAAGGCTCAAGAGAAAAGTCAGAAGTCTGAGGAGAAAGGCCTCTGGTAAAAAAAAAACTATGGGCTCCTGGTGGGAGCACACAAGGAATGAAGGTGAACCAGAAATAGTCTAACTGTCAGAAGGAATAAAGCCACCATGTAACTATCTCAGTCCGTTTTCCGAATGGGGCTAATTTGCCTCCAGAAGTGTTTCAGGCCATAAATAAAAGTTACTCTTCTCTAAGGGAAAATAATATCATTGATTGAGCTTGCCAGGAAGTTATAAATTTTATTAGTCCATCTTTCCTTTTATGTGTTTGATTTTGTTCATTGAGAGATGGCTCTTTTCTTTTTTTCTTTCTTCCTTCCTTCCTTCCTTCCTTCCTTCCTTCCTTCCTTCCTTCCTTTCTTTCTTTCTTTCATCTTCCTTCCTTCCTTCCTTCCTTTCTTTCTTTCTTTCTTTCTTTCTTTCTTTCTTTCTTTCTTTCTTTTCTTTCTTTCTCTTTCTTTCTCTTTCTTTCTTCCTTTCTTTCTCTCCCTTCTCTCTCTCTCTTTCTTTCTTTCTAAATTTAACTTGTGGTATTTTTTTCCCCTTAACTTCATGAGATGGATGCTTAGATCACTGAATTTGATGCCTTTTTTCTTTTCACATATATTCATGTAAGGTTAAATAAACTCTTGAATAATAGTTGAAGCTTAAATTTTCTGAAAGAAAGTTACAAGAATTCACTATTTATATATATATATATATATATATATATATATATAATAAGTCATCATTATTAATTACATAAATCTAAGTCTTTATGGTCTATCTTATTTGATACCCACTTGATCTGGCCAACTGTTGAGAGGAATATACTAACAATTTTTCAAAAAGTACCTCTTGATTTCTTTTATATGTTCTATAATTTTTGCTTTAATATTTTGCTGTGGAATTACTTTTGCCAAAACTTTCTTTGCAGCTGTGCTGCCATTATTCATTTTGTTCTTGGTCATGATACAGTGACCTTCCCACTTCATTGACTGCTTTGTGCCTTGTCGACAAAAATGTTTTAATACTAATATCACAATAGTGATTTTCTAATATCAAAGCATTTGTTTGAGATATTGGTCAAGACTCTTGCATTTGCAAGTCCCCAAAAACAAAAGTCTAACTGGTTTAAGGAAAAAAGGAAATTTGTTTGCGCAAAGGACTAGTGTAACTCAAGGGCTGAGGAAGAGCCATAACAACATGGCCTTGGTGGGCACACAGAGTCAAGTCAGCTGCTACTTCCTTATATCCAACTTCAGCCACTCCTTAGACTTTCTCAGCTTTATTTCCCCTCATGTTAGCAGGTCTTCCACACATGGAAAGTGATACAACGGACTCAGAATTATATCTCTCTAGAATGGATCCAGAGACAAAGCCTCAAAATCTAGACTGATAATGAAAGGCAAGAGCACTCCTGAAGCTGCCTGACAGGAAACACACCTCCATCCTCCCCATTCCCACCCTAGGCCAGAGCGGTTGGCACTGAGGGTGGAGAGGAGGAGACGGAAAAGCTTGCTCAGCAGTTAAAGATAATAAACACAGCTGTACCCAACAGCTATTATACATTTCATCATATTTGCCAAGCAACACCTTGATTGCTTGGTTTTAGCTGTGTCTCTTAAGGATAGCATACGCTCGGTTTTGTTTATATAATCCAAGCAGAAGTCTGTTTATTTATTTCTTTTTTACCTTGAAGAGGTGACTTTACTGTGTGTGTGTGTGTGTGTGTGTGTGTGTGTTTTATTTTTTTTCCCAAGTTTTTATTTAAATTCCAGTTAGTTAACATACCGTTAACATTAGATTCAGGTGTAGAATTTAGTGATGCATCACTTACATACAACACCCAGTGCTCATCCCAAGTGGAGCTGATGACTTTACCTCATTCAACCTTCCAGTTTTAGAGGGTATGTTCACAAATGATTCTATCTTTATCTTTGTGTAATTTGTATGCAATATTTTCAAGCTTTAGCGTTTTTGCTTCTTTTCTTTTGTTTTTTCCATATTTTCTTTTCTACTTTTCCTTTTTTGTTTCTTCTATGAAGAAACAGACAGTAGGCTCCCTTTTTAGCTTTTATGGTGGATATGTTTATATCTTAAGTAAATACTGTTCCTTAATCCATCAATTTCAGAAATAAACCAGAGTTTTTTGCTGTGGAGTATAAAAAATGAAGAAATTATCATACTAATTCTAGTTTCTTTTTCATCCCCATATTTGTTTATTTTTGAATCCATTCTCTTATTCCACTAAAACATAAATGTTATAACAGCAGAGAATATTCAAAGCGGAACCCTCACTTCCCAAAATATTTCCTGGAAGTGAATAAATGTTTAACACATATGTCATAAACTCGTCATGTCAGGAAAGATATGCATCATTACTGATAACAATCCTTTCCCTTGGGAGATGCCTGGTAGGTAGGGCAGTGAACAAATAGGAATTTGGTTTGCAAGTTTAATTTTTATAATGTGGCTAGTTAAAATTAATTAAAAAAACCTAACTTTAGAAAACCTTAAACTGTATAGAATTTACAACACTATATAGTACCCTCACTTAGAGCGTGAGACCTCCCTGACATTTTTATATGTGTAAATGATCTGTTTTATACCATCTAAACGTTTATAGCAGGCTTTTTTGTTTTAGTGTTCGGTAATGTCATCAGGATGTTGTGTTGTTTGTGGTTGACTGTTTCATTTTTTTTTCTTCATTTCTGATATACCAAGAGCCCTATAAATCTACTGGAACACCATTTCTCTCTAATTGCTAGAAAATAATCTTTCATTATATATTTTTATATCCATTTCTTGTTTATATTTTATTTTTAATTTTTAAAATATATGCATTATATGTATTCAAAGTTTATATCATTTTCTTCATAATGCTGATCTATTGTTATTTTAGGGAGGCAGTTCTTATGCTATTGTTCTATGACTGTTCACCTTAAGAAAGGAAATCAGTGCAGGTCTAATGACTCTAAACTTTGTAGACTCTAAACTTTGTAAAATATTGTATAATGAAGAAATAGGTATTATGACACTGGGAAAGTTTAAAATACATGAACAATCAATCAGTATGCCAATTCTATGACTAGACCCCAAGTGGTCCAGTACCTTCTGTTTTCTTTCTTGGAATCTTCCCTATGGCATGAAAACAAACCCAGGATATCATCTTAGAGGATGAGACGAATCGATTAGAGATGATCATTGAAACTGATGTCCTCACTGTCTGCAGATGTGTGAGGAAGGCCAAACCATGTTTGGTGATTCAGCCAAAACCAGCAGAACCACACAGCCAACATGTAAGATCATGAAGAGTAACATGTTTCTTTTTCCTTTTCTTTTCTTTCCTTTTTTGTTGTTTTTCTCATTTTTTATTTTATGTTTTTCTTTTTGTTCTTTTTTGTTGGGAGCCATTTTGGACTCACAGGTTGAGAAACCTCTCTGTGAGGAAAAGGGGGTTGAGGCCAGCCAAGAAATAATGCCCCAATACCACTGTTGGGAGCCATCTTGGGCTCACAGGTTGAGACACCTCCCTATGTGGAAAAGGCAGTTCCTGCCTGCCAAAAAGCGCCCCAATACCACCTCCTTCAAATAACATTTCAGGCCTGGATTTCTTGAGCAGCCCTCATTGACCTCAAGGGAGGAAATGCTCTTTTATTTTATGACATTCCAGTAAAAAAGGGAACTTGGGATGTGATGCATTGATGGATAACATCTAAAAGAGAATTTGTAAATGTACTCATGGAGAGTTCCACCCTTGCCAGATGGGTTGCACCTCCCCCATTGTAGTTGGAAGTATAGCCCTTGAAGCAGTGCCCTGATTTCTCCTGTTTATAAATAATTAACATTAAGGCCTTAAGGAAACACCCTATTCTCTCCCCCGCCCAGCCCTAAATTTATATGTTAATTAACCTGAAACCAACATACAGGATTGAGAAAGTTGCCACCTTGCTGGTAAAAACAAATTATTGTTAAAGAGATTAAACTATGGAATGTCACTCACTGATGTAATGTCACTTACTACCTTTAAAAATAAAGACGCTGAGACCAGCAGGGCGGAGATGCCAGAATTGCCAGAACTGCCTGCTTGGTCATCAGACTACATCTCGTGGCTCTCTCATTTCCTTTGCCTGACCGTCCATCCTTCGGCAACCCCTAGATTCGCTGGAACTGGACCCCGGAACTTTTTCATTTATTTTTATTGTTATTTATTTAATCTATCTATAAATCTTACTTATTTTACTTAGTTTCTTTTAATTTTTTTTAGCCATGAAATGTTGGGTAACATATTATATAGCAATAACTAACTTACATAATTAGAGTACCAAAACCATCTCTGTGTCTAGTAAATGAACACTTTTAAAAATTGTAAATCAAAGAAACTAGCTAGAGGCAGGTTTTAATTGAGGAATACTTAAAGAGAATTGAAGAGTAATTATCAATGTATCATTCCAAGAATAAATCTCCAATCAGTCTACGGTATAGCAATTTCACATACCATCAGTCCTCATCTGCCCTTTCTAGAGATGGTTCAGTTGGTTTTACTAGTCTTGGTAATACACCGTGTGAGTTAAACAACATATGTGAGTATGTTGATGAAGAGCTCAGTTGAAATATTTGGATTTAAGATACAAATTCTGAAGTGGCAAGCACATAATTAAGTCCATGGGGACAAGAACAGGAGACGCTATTCCCTTTAAAAGACTAAGGGTTTTCATATGTTTCTTTGCATGGTGGAACAATCTGACAAGATTGGAACTCTGCTCTTTACACTTTCTTGCCATGAGGTTTACTGCAAGGTACTAAACTGTGAGAAAGAGTATGAGAAATGGAAGGGGAGAGATCTAAGGACAAGTTCTAATTCTTCAACAAGCTATCTATCAGTGAGACCTACCATGTCACATTATGTAATCTAAGCCTGAGGTTTTCCCATCACATTAAAATTTTCAATCGTATCCTTTATAATTTAGGATGGCTTTGTATGTAAGTAACAAAAAACCCAACCCAAACCGGCTTTCAAATGAGAAATTTTATTGTTTCATATAAAGTGAAGTCCAGAGGGATAGAAGATTTCAGATTCTGACTCTTATTTCCTATGATTCTGTTGACTTTGCTTTCCTCTGTGTATTGGCTTCATCCTCATGTGGGTGATAAAAAACAAAAACAACAAAAAACAGTTATTTTGAGTCCCACCTTCATGTATAACACCTTCGGAAGAAGGCAAAAGAGAAAATATGTTTCCATTTCAGCATTCCAATCAAGCATCCCTAACTTACTAGGTTGCTTTGGCTACATGCCACTACTGAAGCTGTGAATTCAGCTAACGGAACACAATGGCTGATTAGCTGACTCCGAGGTTTACCCTTGGGATTGACTTCTGAGTCGAATGGATTTTGCATAAGAAGAATAGAAATCCAGATAAAATCAAGGTTCTTTTAGGATGGAGGAAAGGCAGATGAGAGTTTGGTTAGTGAGCATAATTTTCACTATATGGTTTATATAAATAAAACTCCATTTTTGCTTTAATACATCTTGATTGACTGTATTATGAAATATTATGAAGATATCCTTCTTACTTTGAAGACTGAGTCATTTTTTAAAAGATTTCTTAAATAATGAAGGATATAATCCTTTAATCGTCATTAATTGTTATTGGGTTTATGGGGGATAATGAAAGTGGTTGCCCTTTCAACCTCTGACCAATTCTCCTATTGGATTTTTCCATTCTTTCATTTCTATAAATGGTTTTGAAGAATAAGTATAAAGAAGACATATAGAGAAGAAAGAATAAAAATTAGAAAAAAAGGAAAGTGATGCAGAACACACCCTATAATGGATAGCATATGTTTAAAGTGGGAACCAATTTGAAAAGTAACAGAATAATGATAGTAATTCTCCTATGCTCCTACCTCTCGTCACCCTGAAATAATTTAACATTTGAAGTAGGCATGATTTTATTCATTTATAGGTGATAAATTTGGGACACAGAGAGGTTAAATTTTTTTCCATTGACCCATAATTCTGGGAAATGTCACAGGCATAAGATATACCATCCTTACTCTTTGCACTCTTCACATCAACGCATTTACAAGCAAATATAGACTCTGGTAAAACTTTATAAGTTTTTACCCAAATGTATACAATATCAAGAATTTTCCTTCTTTTAGGCAATTATAAGATTTCTATATTATTAGAGAAGCTTGTAGGATTTTCAAAACATTCTATTGAGGTGAAATGTTGAGCAAAACATGTAATATTGATTTTGTAGATAAAAAAAAAACCGCTTGTTACAATGCAACAGATACAGAAGTGTATTCATTAGGCCATTGAAATTGTTAGGTTCAAAATCAAATTTCCTAAATACTTAGTATGTAGAAAAAAATACCTCAGACTCTGAAAGCTATGTTAGAAGGTGTGGGAAATGTGAATATTTTATAAGATGAAAATAATTTCAGTGGATACTTCAGGATGTGTATGTGTGTGTCCGTGTGTGTGTGTGTGTGTGTGTGTGTGTGTGTGTGTGTGTGAAGATAGTCATATTGCAATAATACCAACCATAATATCAACATAATACCAATGTCTTTCCATTATCCTTGTGACATATCTAAAGAAGAAAATCTAGAGTGATCTTTCAGGTTTAATGGTTAATATTCTCCTAGAAGTTATTTCTAATATGTAACAATGATAGGATCTTCTGGTAATAAATATATCATATGACAAAGAAAGGCAATAGGTAACAGCAAATGGAGGGTTATACAGTAATGAATTTTGAGTTTCTCTAGGAAAAACAAAAGGAATAATAGAGATGGCAATTTATCAAAGCAATGGACTTGATATCATACAATGTATTTGTTCTCACCTCTACCTTTAGGTAGCATTAGGATGAGATAGCCTATGTAAAACCTCGAATGAAAGATAGATTCAGGAAATCTATGTAACTGCTTCCTTACCAGGAACATAATATTGAAAAATTTTCCTCATGCTTTCTCATTCAACGATTAACATCATTTCTGTCATCAACAAACACAATATAGTACATTGTGTTACTAGAGATGGTTAAACAAATGTCCTTGATTGTACTGTTTCACCAATAAAAAACAGGGACTATGTTTGTGCAAGTCAAATAGCACATTACAGGATCTTATATACTTGTTCACAGGATGTAATATTTTTAACTTTGTCATTTATTTGCCTCAAATCTAAATGGTTTATCCCCCATCACACCACAAATGCATTTATTTTTAAATTTTAAACACACGGTATTACTGGGCAAATAATGATTCTGCAGGCTATAACAATAATCTACAATTATTGTTTATAACAATCCTTTGTAACATCCTTCATATATATCCTTTCCTTTCAATTATTTCTTCTACTATTGCAGTTAAAACTGCAATTTCTTCGCCTCTATAGCTCTTGAAATATTATTTATAGCTCAGCCCCTTTCTAAAATTCTACTTTGTACTCATAGCATGTAGCTCATTCTTCATTTGATCATTTATCTAACAAATATATTTGATTGCTAAAAAACAAAATATAAAATACGATAGCTTACAGGAGAAGGAAGACTTAGCATAAGAAATAACATTTGAGTTGAGATTTGAAGAAGGAATAAGAAATAAGTACAGGAGTAACAGAATTAGAAAAGACCAACTCTAGAAACAATACCTGAAAAGTTAGTGTGGTTGACGCACATACTGCAAAAGAGTGACGTGTGAGGGAGTTGCCAAGGAAGAAAGGAAGGGATTTCTGTTTCAGGTTTCCCCATTGCTTTCCAGATAATGGCCCAGTTTCTTAAAGCAACATGAAGAGATCCTGTATGTTTTTTGTTTCATTTTTCACTCCGGCCCTTCTATTCGAACTGAGATAACATGGCATAGTGATAAAACAAATGAATGGGTCTGATGGGCCTGGGCTTGAATTACAATTTCAATACTTGCTACAAATTTGGGGCAAATTAATTTAGGTCTTTGATAACTAGCAAGTTACTTTATAATGTGATCCTTAACTGTAAAGTGGCATGCCTAATACCTGGCAAAGGAGCTGTGTATGGGTAGGAAATAATTTAGCATATGTAAGGTGTCTTACTGTTATTATTATTAACTAAGATAAAACATAAAATTAACAAAATTTCTGAAATAATAAAGTTCATTACAGGTAATATTATTTTTACTCTCTTCATATTCAGTGTCAGAACTCCAGAAAGCAATTTTAAAATTACTCCATGGTGTTACAGTTGTACTGAACCACAAAGAAATTAGATACTGACATTAGACTGTACTTGTGATCTTAGAAATTTAACTGAAGAAATTAAAACCATCTTTAAGGGAACGTAAGCACATACCTTAGCGGCTTTTGAAAAGGAATTAACAGTATTCTCAATGACTTCTATAGTTTACCTTGACACATGTTCTAAAGGAAGCAATTTTATAATACTTAGTATTATAATCAGATATAAAATGGCAGTAGAGGGCTAATGAGTTTATTAAAATGTTTTTTCACAGCAGAGCTTTTCACAACACTGTCATAAGCTTATCATTTAAAATTTTCTGAACAAATGGAATAACTAGTTACAAGTCAAGAATTTAGAACATTTTCATTTTTGTCATCTTAACAATTTTTCTGAATATCAGTTGACTAAAATTAATGACTAGAGCTACTAATACAATTCTCTTTAAATTTAGGAAAGTGTCCAACATGAAGCCTACTTCATAAACTATTTATTTAAAATATTATTCAATAGCATGTGGTAAAAGTTTGAATAGTGTAATTAATGTTGTGGTTTGAAGTCCATAATGGAGGAAAGCTGTGTTATTAAGAAAGCCCTTCCATCTGGCCAGGTTGTGTTTCACAGGGTGACACGACCTTGATGAGACACTAAGCGCAAATTTTGTTCTCACCAAATGAGGCCTAGAAAAATAGATTAACGCAGATAAAACCCACAAACAACTGCCACAAACCAACCAAGTGAATAAATACAAAACGAAAACTGAATCTCGCCCTTTACATATCCGGTGTTTCTCCCCTGTGTCTAAGTTATCTACAACTGCTTTTCCAAGCGTGCGTTCCAGGAATAACACATCTGTAAAGGCAAAGGTAGCTGACAGCTAGAATCAGATGGATGAAAATAGTTTAAAAATATAAATTAATAAAAGTTAATGAGAGTAATGACAGGTGTAATTGCCATGTTCCCTGCTCTGAATTAAAGATATACATGTGCTAGAGATTGATCAGGAGTTCATCTGAACAACACTAATAAACACTAAACAATATCATCTCTAATCTATAAGTGTCACAAGAACAGGGCTTCTGTCTTAATCATCTTTTGCCCCTGACACTAACACACTTCTGACAGTTTTACTGAAAGTACACATTTTTAAAATTATTTTCTATTTTTTACCATTTCCACAATGACAGATTTCCCTTTACGGAAGTCATATTTGTTTTGTTTTTTAACTTTCATAATGCTAGCAATTTGGCCATTTCTACTTAGGGGTAACACTACTGTAATGGATAAACCTCCACATCTCGGTGGTGAAGCAAGATAAAAAGTCCTTACTCACTCATAAAAGTCCAGTGTGGCTTGTCCAGGTGGATCAGCTCTCCTCCAAGTAGTGATTTAAGGAACTTGCTTTATTCTCCCCTGAGGTTGGTTATCTTGAACATATAACTCCCAAGCTGTCCCTTGGATTCCAAAGAACCTGAAAAAAGAAGAGTAAGATGAATCCAAATGAGAGTTTATTGGAAAGGCTTTGGAAGCAGGATTTCTGCTTTAGTTCCATTGTCCACTATCTAGTCATATGGCCATACTTACCCGGTTGCAATGACGTTAGATAAATATACTGTGTGCAAATGGGCATCCAACCAATTTTCACATAATATACAATTAATTTTTCTCATTATTAGTTCTACTTGTGTTGCATTACTTTTCTCATAAAGATTGTGGTGATTATATACATACTAAAGTTCTAAGGAATGATTTACTCTTGTCATATTTTTATGTCCACCTGCCTTCAGTTTGTCAGTATTTCCACAGATACAGAGCTTGCTCCATACCATTCATGCTTCCAGAAACATGGTAGCTCCTTGGTGCTCTATAGATTTTCTAAACTAAGATCAAAACATTACCCATCTCCATAATTTTCTATGACCTTATCAAATTTATTTTTTTTGGTGATGCTGTTTTATTATTTTTAAAATTAAGTTATTGAAAAGTTGACTAACATACAGTGTATACAGTGTGCCATTGGTTTTGGGGGTAGATTCCCATGATTCATAGCTTACAGACAAAACCCAATGCTCATCCCAACAAGTACCCTCCTCCATGCCCATCACCCCTTTTCTCCTCTTCTCTGTCCCCTCATCAACCCTCTAATTTAATTTGTAACCACAGAATTCTTCATTAAATGAATTCTATAATTTAATTATTTGCACATTAATTTTCTTTTATTTTTTGTGTCTTTCACAGCATGAGGATATAATTTGTTGGTCTTCTGATTTGTGAATATCTCTACATCCTAGAATAGTACATTTTTTTCTTGTACTTCCTAAGTATTTTAATTAACTAGTATTTTCCTTCTTGCAGGTAAAGCTTAATGGAATAACTGTGATATAAATTGCTTTTTTAAAAAGAAGCTTCATAGATATGATTAACATTTTGAAAATACTAAATATAAAAGGCATAAAAACAAAAGTGATGATAAAATATTTTCTATATAGTGATGATTCAAAAACTAATGTGTTCAAAGTTTTTGATTTTTCAAAATTATTGATTTGAGATACATAATAACATATCATAGAATCACATTACTGAAAGTCTCTGGTATCACTAGCCCTCTCCATTTAGGTATAGCCATATTTTAATCACATTGACAAATAAAGTAAAAATAGTCTCCCAAGAAAATCTCTTAAATGACTTTTGGAAACAGGTGAAGACAGTGATGATCTACACTTTCCAAGAAAATATTTTTTAAAACCCTACCATTTTAACTTCATATTATACTCTTTAGTCACAGATTTACCAGACATATCTGAAAAACAGCTAATCTCATCCTCTTTGCCTTATTTTAATGTGTGTTTTAATCTTACAAAATTGTTTTTCTGATGTAAATCGTTATTGGGCTGGATAATTCCTCTGGTATTCACTGCCCCCTCTTTTAGCAGTGCCTTTCATCTTAAGAAAAAAAAAATTATTTACAAATAGTGGGGAAAGAAGAGCCATCAGTTTAATTTCTGGTCTACAACTTACTACATGTGTGAACTTGTACAAATGATACCCTTGATATCTCTTGGGTACCGTTTTTCCTCCTTAGTACTCAATGTAGTAATTTTTTGTGGAGTTTGGATAAAATAATATAAAAAAAGTAAGATATACTCACCATATCCTCAATAAAAGCCAAGACTTCCCAATTTTCCCTCACATTCTTGACAACAGCCATGAAAGATTCCAATCATGCAACAGATGCCCCTTTTCATTTTCCTCAATTTACTTCCCCTTTCTTTTTTACTATTTTCCTTTGTGTAGTTTTGAAATGCACTACAGTATTTTTTTAATGTGATGCAAAAATGGAATAGTAGCTATAAGAAGAGATTTTCTATTTTGCTCCCAAACTGCAAAGTCCTTACCACATCAATATATTATTAAATATTTTTTTAATTTTCAATTTTAGATGTCCATTTTAATAATGCAACTGAGGCTTTTCACAGGCCTACTTTTCAAATCTATTTATCTTCAGAGAAAGAAATGAGATAAGGATTTAATTTGCTTCCTACAGGGCAGATTACATTGGTTCACTTTATTTCTTATTCATTATTGACACTTTTTGTTGAAAAGAAGCATTAATTTTGACATAAATCCAAGATGTGGGAAATATTTTGTTGGATTTACACTGATCTTCCTTAATAATTAATAATTATAGCCCTTTCCTTAAGATTTTAATTACTTCTCTAGAATTGGTGTAGTATTGTCCTTTGCCAAAATTTTGAATTCTAAAAAATATTCTGGTAAATATCTTTTTGAGTTTAACCACCACAATTTCTCCTCAAATGCAAATTTCTCCTCACCTAATAGCTTCAGCAGTTAAGCCAACATGCAGCAATAAATTGTGAGACGGTAAAGATGACATCAAGCCTTGAATGTGTTCCACTACACCTATACAGAAAGAGGCAGAGATAAGAATGTGGTTTAGAAGTTATGTTTTGAGTTGGGACAAGAATTGAGAAAACACTGTCCTGTGATTTCTCTGTGAGGGTGTGCTTAAGAGTGAATATCAGATGAAAGCATTCTTGAAAATTTAAATGAAATGTTAATAGTCCCAGAAGAAGATAGCTATGAATCACTAAGGTAAAGACATACATACCAGGAAATTTACCCAATGCTTTCTGTACCTGGGTGTCTAAAGTTAAAGGGGCCATAAATGCATAAATTTATTTATATTTATTTATATAATTTATCTGATTCACATGCATTAATTGACTCTTAACATTTTTGAAAACTAATCAACCAACACAATATTTAAAAAGACAGATAATCTAATTTGGCTAATCTCATTAATTTCTAAAAGTAGTATAACTACTAATTATTCACTTTCCTAATTGCTTCAGCACAGAGCATCTGGGGGAAGAAAGATTTCTAAGACCTCTGAAAAGACGGCATTGGAATAGAAATGAGGGACACATGGGTGGCTCAGTTGGTAGAGCAGCCGACTTCAGCTCAGGTCCTGATCTCACGGTCTGTGAGTTCGAGCCCCACATTGGGGTCTGTGCTGACAGCTCAGTGCCTGGAGCCTGCTTGGGATTCTGTGTCTCCCTCTCTCTCTGCCCTTCCCCTGCTCACACTCTGTCTCTATGTCTCTCAAAAATAAATGAAAACATTAAAAATATATTTTTGGAAAAAAAAAAAAGAATAGAGATGAGACATACAGAGCAATCATGATATAAACTATAAAATAAGTGCCATAAAATGTAAAAAAAAAAAAATAGTGCTTTACAGGTTTAGTAGGGGCTGCAATTTCATGCTGTGATTAGATAGGCGTGAATCTGTGAAGTGGAATGACAAGTCCTGGGAGACATATATAAGATTTGATTGTCAGAGATGAAGAAAGAATAGTCAAGTTTAGGAACTCTACACACAACATGTTCTTGAAACTGTCTGAAAGCCAAATTATAAAAGTTGGAAAAATAGACTTCTATGTCATAAAAATGAACTGTTACTAGAATCCTAATATACATTTATAGTATTCGCCATATTATTTAAAAAATAGTTTCATCTCTGCAATTTTGAAAATGCTCTGGCCAAGCTTAAGCAACAAGGGCAGTGCTAAGAAAGCATCCCCACTGGCTGGTTTCTTAGGAAGTACCTGTTAACCACTCTGGGAATAGAACAATCTATCCAATAGGACACCCACATTGCTCAGACACCCTGAGGATCCCTTTCCCTTAGTGAGGTTGCTTCTATTTCCCTCTCCCCCTCCCTGCCTCTAGAAATGGGAAACGTCTCTCTGCACGTAGACAGAGTTCAGCTTGGGACTCCTGGAATATGAGAGAGGGACAGAAGATCACAGAATACATATAGGATAAAGAAGAAAAAAAAGGAAGAAGAAGGGAAAATGAGACTATGGGAACTTATATCACTTCTGATTCTGATTCAATGTTTGTCATTATTGTAAGGTCAAAATTTCTTCACTTAAATATCCAATAATTGCAGGTAAATCTACGAGTATATGTGCATGTGTGTTTGTGGTAGTGTAGCTTCTATATCTGCAAATGGACAAGGGTCACAAACTCATTGGATTCTGGAAGAATTTGGTTTGTAGAGAAGTCTGGATTGGCAAGAAAAAAATTTACGGATGCATAGAAAAATAGACAGATAGATAGATGATAGATAATAAATAGAGATGGATGGGCAGACAGATAGATAGAAACAGAGATACTGAGACACAGAGATATTAACTTAGATGAAGGCTGAACTCTCCAATATGCCTTTGTTGCTAACATTCCTTCTTATATTCACACTGCTATTGCATTCCATTATGTTACTCTCCTTACCCTTATAAATACTTGTGTTTGGGATCATTGATCTAAACAGTTTATTATTCCTAAGTTTTGAATCTATTTAAACAGTTTGTTGATCTGAATTTCTGAACTACTCTATGAGACTCCTCAAGGCATGATTTTGTTTGTTTGTTTTTTTATTATATTTTAATTTCCTTTAGTAAAGGAAATTTCACAGAGAATCCTAACATTCAAGCTACATAAATATGCTCCTATATATTCAAGACATTGGAGTAGGGTGTGAGTAAGAGGAAAATGTTCATTTTACTGTGCTCTTGAAAATATTTTGAAGATTCTGTTTAAAAGATTTTGTAAAATTTTTAAAAAGGAAAAAAAAAACCTGAAAAAAAACAGGCATTCTAACCTATAGGAACTGACTGACACATAGTCTCTTTTAAATAATCAAAATCATTACTGGTCAGTTGACTTATAAAAAAGACTGGTTTTAACTTGAGAAAGATCTAAAAACCTTTTCACTTTTAAGGATTGTACAAAATATAGGAAAATCAAGCACTACTAACCAACCAATTTAAAGTATTACTTTTGAATGGGGCATTGCAGGAAATCAAGCTGAAAGAATGAGTGGGTGCAGGTTCAGAGAGGCCTTGATCATCAGGCTAAGCCATTTTCAGTAAGCCATGAAATATAGAGGAAAGGCAGAAACTAGCACTGATTCAATGCTTTCTATATGACAACCACTTCCCTACCTCTTATCTAAACCTCAAAAGGAAAATATGAAATTGGTGTTATTATCCTATTTTGCAATTACAAAATTAGAGGCAAAAAAAAAAAAAACCTTACAGAAGTTAGGCAACTTATCTAAAGAGGCACAAGTGGCTGAAGCAAATTTTGCCTTCGAATCCTAGAATTCTTCCTACATTGGTGAAACAAGACTCATATGACCCAGTTCTTGCCACCACACCACAGTGTTGTGGATTAGTGTTGATGCATATGCATTGCCTCAAATTTAATTGATCCACACATTTCCTCCTTCCTTTGACTCTAACTTGACTTATTGGAAACTATTATATCCAATTAATGAATTTACTTGTTTCTTTGCCTGATACCAATAAGTGATCCATAATCTTCAGCTATAACTGAGAAGCAGATTTCATATTTTATACCAAGTAATCTTAAATCATGAACTTCAGACTCACGCGCATCATCTCTGTAATGTTGAATTTCCTCTACATTTAAAGTTACGTTATTGCTTCCAATTTTTTTCTATTATTCATTAGTGTACTGCATATTTTGAGTTAATAGACTCAATATTGATTGTACTTGTGGGGTTTAGGGCTGTTCCTAAAAAAATATGAATCAATATCTTCCGCTCCATTTTCCCCTCCAGTGTGATTTGGCTATATGCACTTTAGTATAAACAGCCACGGGCTGGTTATAAATCATTCTACCTATCTTCCTACTGACAGTCAGCAACCAGGTTGGTAGATTTCCTCAAGGGAACAGAAAGCAGGGCAACTCTAGGTCAAGATCTGCATTCCAACTGCAAGTGGTTACAGCTGGAATGTGTCTGCCTTTTAAGGAACAGAAGGCAACGTCCACAGAGAGCTGTTTTAAAAGATGCAATTCAATGTTAAATGTATCCATGCATTTCTGTTTAGGGACTTTAAATTAAATTACCATTTAAAGTTAACATAGATATCTTATTAATGGTATTGAGACCATCAGCATTTGAGTGTTTACAGATCAGGCCAAGAATGTTTAAACAAAGAAACAGTGTGTATAATTTGTAATAGTGTGCAAATATGATTATATATGCCTATCACATCTCACTTTGTACAAGTATATATTTTATCAACTCTCCATAAAAGCAAAGTGTAATGATGATTAAAAACCTGTTCTATAAATTACAAGTGTTAATAAACATTGTACTAACCGAACATGCCATCCTTCAAACGTGATATACCTTGAAATTGTATACTGCATTTATTGTTCTGTAAGTACTTTCACATCACTGTGACAAGTACTCTGGGTGTCTTAAAGGCAAAGCGCATGTTTGTCATCCATACCTGGTCCTACCTATGATACACACTTATTAGATATACAATCTCTCCTTGAAAAATATTTTTTTCTGGAGAAGCTTACGAGGCAAGTAAAGATCAAATTTACAATCTTAATCTCAATATAACTGTGTCTGCATAATCTAACCTCACTATATAATTTATTGGAATAGAAATATACTGTATACCTGCAACACTAATTAAATAATCAACATACGCTAAGACATTCTGGAACATGAACTTCCAAGAGAAAATGGAGAAAACTGTAGTACACAGAGAGGAGAAGCTTAGGGTGAACTGATTTTGACTACCTGGTTTTAGGTATTCAGGTATCTTGCTCTGATCTAAAGTAAACTTGAGGGAATTTTTTATCTTCTAAGTATTAGTTTCCTTATTTCTAAAATAAAGGCAAAAAGTGTACCTAAGTGTGTGGCTGTGAAGGTTAAACGTGGAAATGTAAAGCACTTAGTATTGGCACGTAGTTAGTGCTCAATAAATGCTCTACCATCAATGAATTTTCATGTTTCATTTGCAGATAATTAAAATAAAAAATAAATCTGGCCTTTTTTTGTTTGTTTAGTTTATATAGGATATCTTTTGGTCTTTTATTTAATGAGTGCTTTGACTGTCAGAGGCTATCATGTGAATGTTTAGTATCAAAGTTCCCCAGACTGTTGTCTTTCTCAAAGGCAGATGGTAAATCTGTCAGCAGTAGCATTCGGAACAACAGCAACCCAGATGCTTTTAAGCACTGCGTGTGAAGCCGCTCCTCCCGTGAAGAGTACCATTGGGCTAGATGCCAAAGGAAGGTCCCCAAGGCAATTAGCTACTTCTGAATCCAACTCTAGCTGTCTGGAAAGTCAAATGAATGCAGCTTGCTTAGCCATACACCATTTAATGCAAAGAGCATGCTCCTTATTTATAATCAAGCCTGTTTTCCATACTTCAACCTAGCTACATTCAAGCAAGAAATCTGTATGATCTTTATTGTTCACAGAAGAAGGTTCTGCATAACCCTATAGATACTATTGTCCTTTGGAGATAAAGTAGACCTATTAGACTAAGTGATCACTTACCTATAATTATTTTGTACATGAGCAATTATCTTTAGTGATTCATAATAAACTCAATGTTTATGAGTTGCTAGGTATAATTTAAATTATGATGACTACAGTGAGCATAGGAGACCTACTCATAAGTCCTGGGTAAAGTCATCGGTCTTACTATTCTATAAAATGATAAAAGGAGTAGAAAATAATGTCACCTAATAGAAGTAAATGTCACCTAAATATTCATATTTATGAAAATATTCCTATCTTTAAAGAATATATACTTCTAAACATATAGATTTGTCAACTATTACTTAGAGTTTTTGACAAAATTCAATAAAACCAAAATATTCATTGCATATTCACTGTGTATCAAGCACAGCTGTAGGCACTGTGGATTCATTTTCTATGAACTTCAAAAAAAAACTTCAAACAGCTTACGATTCCCTTTGTATAGGAAAGGGACTTGACCATGGGGCCATGAGCTTAGTAGATGCTAGAGGGGATCATTGAATCCTAGAAGGTTTTTGTTCCCAAGACAGTGACTTTTTGATTACAGCATTCAAAGAAGAAATAGATATTTTAACTTCTGCAATGACAAGTTTCTCATATTTGAAGGCATAGTTCATTTTTTATTAAACATCAAAACAACTAGGCTCATGGTGTGGATGTGGGAGAAAGTCTCGAGGTGTTAGGGATAGATAGCACTGGTTTTAATTATGGCTCTATGGCAACTCTAAAGTAGTCTATCCTACTCTATGAAGAGATGAAGATACATATCTTAAAGAGGTGTGGCAAGGACTGGAGAAGACAATGAAGAGTTGCACGGTAGTAGGACTACACAGATTATAAAGTAAGGCTCAGAGAATTTAACTAACACAATTAAGGTTACAAGAATTTGTGGCAGAGCTGCGTCCAAACCCATACCTTCCATACGCATTCAAATTGAGAAATCATGAGGGTAATAGATTATAAAATTTGAATACATTGTAAATTAGGTATTATTCTCTGCCCTAAGAATGTCGACATTGTTAGAAATAATAAAATAATAAAAAGAAACAGGATCCTCCAGAATACTTAAAAACAGTATTTATTGTATGATATCATTTATGTTGACTGTGTGCTGTTATGTATCTACTAGACATATCATAGAAAAAGAAGAAGAAAATAAGACTGGAAAGATATACCAAATTATAACTGATTTTTATCTCTTTCATTTTTTTATCTGTAGTTTGCATCCATATATTTTCCATAATGAAAACATATTGCTTGGATTCTTACTCAAGGAACATGATCTGAAGTAATTATATTCTGAGTCTCTATTTCATTTTTCTAAATATGCCTTTTCATTATATCCTGCTCATTTTATCTTGAAAACTGAAATGTTCTTAAACTTCTAATTTGCATTGAAAGTTGATTTTTTTTTCTGCTTTTGGTTGTGGCTTACTAAAAGGATATTAAGGCAATAGCTAGTAATAGCTCTTGCCATGCCTGTAGGAGGAAACCGAGCCCAGGAGTTAGCTACAGAAATAAATGTTGCCTTCTACTATCCATGGCATTAATTCTTAACTGACTTTACTATATATAAGACTCTTGTAAGATATCAGTGAAAATTCAGAGTCAATGGCCTACTCTCAGACATTCTGATCTGGTAGATACAGAGTGGATTCCAGACTCTAAATCTTTCGAAAACTCTCAAATGATCTGGAAAAGGGTCCTCAGGTCACTCACTTAAGTTTTGTTCCATAAGAATTGACCTTCCAACTATTGTGGCATATCAATGAATACAATGTTGCAGTCATAGATCTGGGCATAGATTGTCTTTCAAATAAGAAACAAAGGTAACTGAAGAAAAAAACACACAAAAATATATTTTTCAAGAAGAGATTCTTCTTATATTAGTTAGGATGGTCTTAGTTAATCTGCTGTAATAAAAAATCCCAATAAGGCAGTAGTAACACATTTTTTTCTCATTCATGGTATACACATAATACAGACCAGCACTGAGTTATGCTTGCTGTAGTCACTCAAAGATACACTGATGGAAATTTTCAAAAATCACCTCGGCAGTGGTAAGAAATGTGACATATCACAAAGTGTCATTCAAAACTTCTATCAGAAAGGGCATTATTGCTCTACTTATATATTATGTTATAAAATCACATAGTCATGCTAAAATAAAACGGGGTGGGGAAAATTCCCTTGGATTATATGTCCACCAGGAAGATGACCAAAATGGTGGATATTTTAATGACTCTATCACATGCCAAACTCAAGCAGTTACAACATAATGTAGTAGTTACAAACCTCACATGGGGAGTCTTAAAGCTTAGAAAGTAAATCCTAGCGGTACCACTTAGAGCTCTCTGAATCTGATAGGTCATTTACCCTCCATAATCCCCAGCTTTGACCCCTTGAATCTTCCAGCTCTGTCAGAAACCAATGCATGCATATATAAGAAGAATGTTGCACAGTATCTAACATGTAGTATGAACTCATGACTATTAGTCTTATTCATAACTATGAGCTATAATAGATGTGCCCAAGGGCACCTGGGTGGCTCAGTTGGTTAAGTGCATGACTTCACCTCAGGTCATGATCTCATGAGTTTGTGAGTTTGAGTCCTGTGTGGGGTTCTGTGCTGACAGCTCAGAGCCAGTAGCCTGCTTTATATTCTGTGTCTCCCACTCTCTTTGCTCCTCCCCCACTCGTGTTCTGCCTCTCTCTCAAAAAAATAAACATTAAAAAAAGATAGATGCACCAAGATATTCATATTCTAAATTAAGTTATCATGAAAAGGTAAAAGATACTCATTATCACTAATACCATACATATTTATTTAGTTCTGAGTATTCACAGGGCCCTAGACTAGAAAAAAATGAAGGACACAAAAATAAATGAAACATGGTCTCTGATATGAAGATTACTGCAATCTATTTGAGGAATCAAGAAATTAGGATATAAACACTAGGCAGTCTATTATAATAATATGAAAGAGAGATGGAGAGCTATGAAGAAGATGAAATCAGACTTAAGAAAATGGTAAGTATTGTTTGGAAGAAATGCATTTCTGTTAGTATTGTGAAACAAAAATATTTTATTTAAAAAAAATTTTACTGTTTATTTTTGAGAGAGAGAGAGAGAGAGAGAGAGAGAGAGCAGGAGAGCGGCAGAGAGAGAGAGGAGACACAGAATCTGAAGTAGGTTCCAGGCTCTGAGCTGTCAGCGCAGAGTCCAATGCGGGGCTTGAACCCACAAACCATGAGATTATGACCTGAGCTGAAGTTGGACGCTTAACCGACTGAACCACCCACGTGCTCCTATATTATTTCCTTTTTATTTCTTTATTTTGACCGAGATAGAATGCAGTCACGGGCGGGACAGAGAGAAGAGGGAGAGAGAGAATCTCCACGCCATTAGCATAGAGCCAGATGCAGGGATCGAAACCACAAAAATGTGAGATCATGATCTGAGCCAAAATCAAGTCAGACCCTCAACTGACTGAACCACCGAGGATCCCAAAAGAAAACTTTGAATATAAATAAATAGCCAGTAAAGAAAAATGGAGAAACACTCAAAAACAAGAGCTGCTTTTAGGGGAGACAGATGAAGGCAAACAGATGACTGAAAGAGAAGATACAGATATAAATACATAGATCAATAGATGGAAGGATGGATACATTGGTGGATATAGGGCATCGCCTGCAGATACTCTTCTTCGAGAGATTAGTCAGCTTAATTGCCAGCATGTCATTGAAAGGATTCCCCTTACATTGGCTAGAATCACTCATTAACTCAGTAAAAACTGTATTTCCATATATAGATTTGAGTGTAAGTAGATAACTGTTGCAAGCACATTGTCCTCACTTTGGTAATTGGGTTATTCTATTTTATGAATTCAGTTTGCATGTTGAGGAGTGTTTTGTGCAGTCAGATCACATTCTCCAAATTACTATTGCACCCTCAGCACTTGAGTTTGAGGCAAGAAGTCCAGCAAAAGGATGGAAGTTACAGAACAGTGTCTCAGGGATTCAGGCATGCAACAATTTCCACAGATGCCTAGCATGGCAATTTGCCACAGGGAGAAACAAGGTCATTCATGCACCATTATCAGGATTGTGGTGCAAAGATTGTGAGCAGACAACTTAATGCTTCTCTGATTCAACCAGTCATTCTTCTTGTCTTCCAAGTGCTTTATATTCAGTCATTGTTGAACTCTATAAAGTCCTTTGAATACACAAAAACTATTAAGATATACTATCTCTTTTATTAAATTGAAAGATTGAAATCATTCAGAATTCTACTCATAAATGTCTGCCAGACAGGGAGCTCTTTAGCTTGATATATAACTTAAATGGGCCTAGATACCATCAGATATGAGATTGAGGCCTCAAGCTTATCTAATGCAAGAAGAGAAATTCCCCTTTCTCACTAAGTGAGCTATCAAATATAAAAACCTTTATATTCAATAATGGCACTTTAACTCCTGATTGACCCATTTCTATCCCTGCCTAGGAAGAAGGTCAACCTTGCCTATAGCATAAATTAATCAATTATATTTCATTTAGATGCTTTTTATTTCATAAGTCTCAGGATTCCTTAACAAGGCATTTACATTATACACTCAAATATTCAAAGAGTAGACATTAAAAAATAAGACAAAGTGAACATTTTTATTTAGAAAATGAAATAAAATGGAGGAAAGGAATTGCAAAAGTGTATCACAGAAGACGTAATAATTGAAATAAGCATTTATAACTAAATAGCAACCATTTTTCTCTGTACCTTCAATTTTTCTGTAAATGTAAAGCTACTCCCAGAAAATAAAGTCTATTAACTTAAAAATCATGCAACTATCAATTGCCTACAATATATATCTAAGAGTATCAGATCTAGAAAGTTAGCTCACAGGAAAAGAAAAGGAAAAAAAATAAAAAAATAGCTACTCTTAATACTTCCATAAAGTAGGATTCCTTGTGCATACACACTTACCAATGTTTCACATGTTCATGGTACCAGAAAAACAATGGAAGCACATGGTGAGTTGAATTGGAAAACCATTAACAAAATGTTATCCTCCCTCATTATACATTTTAAGTAACTTGAGGATTTCCAAAGCATTAGGAAAGTTTAGGCCAATTACCTTCTCTAAAACTCAGATTTGACCATTGGTGGCATTTGCATATTTTGTTAAAATAAAGTGATTTGATTGAACAAATGAAATATCTACATGGTATTCCATAATGTATTTGTAAATATTTTCCAATACCTTCCTTTTGAAAGGTTCTGTGGGGGAAACAAAGATGAAAATGACATCTTAATCATATTAGAAGTTTATAATCTAGGAGTTTAGAAGAAAAATGAACATCTATGACTAAACAGGAATCTGTATAGGGAAGCGTTAGTGGTCTAGAGTTATGACCAGGAAATTCATAAACACTGCTCAAGAGCGAGCACGGAACATGTTTGCTTCTCTCGATTCTGAGGACAATAAATCATTGCTTTAGCTCAAATTCCAGACAGTTTATATTGAAATGAGCAATATACAGGGATGATTATGAAACAGAGAAAAACAATGCATTTTTCAAGCCATGATTCTTAATGGTAAAAGACTCAGTACTGCCAGGAAATAAGAAACCTCAAGAGACTTGAAGTATGTTCATCGTTTAAGTTGGAGGATATGGACATATGGCAATCAAATTCCTGATCAAAATGTTTGGAGGCACTTTCATGCCAAAAATACTCTTTGAGCGTCATCTATTTAGACACTCATATGCCTCCAGAACATGTTGGCCAATGAAGCATATTTCCATTTATGTCCTGCCAAGTCTCACTCATTAGCTAAAAATTCTCATTTTGCAGCTTTTATAAAAAGGACTCACAGTACCATGTTTCAAAGTTAAGATTTTTATGATTTGTTTTGTTTCTTTCTAACTTGCAATGTTACCAAAAGTACTGCAACTTAATTTTTAAACTTTAACTTCATCCTTGCCTTTCACTAAATCCTTGATCATAGATGCTAATAAATTTTGAAAGATATTCATTGGGAATGTTCTCTGGCATTGCTCACTCTCTGCTCATAAGCAATGATATAATCAAGAAATCAGGAAGAAAAAACTAGTACACAAGGGTATGAAACAAAAGGAACTAAATAATCCACTGATAGGTAAAACATGATAGAATTTAAGTGTTTGAAAAAATGTAAATAAATTACTTAGTTATTTGCCCTAGTTTTATCATACCATGAATTTTTTTTGAACTTTATTTTGAGAGAGAGAGACAGAAAGCTCAAGCAGAGGAGGGGCAGAGAGAGAGAGAGAGAGAGAGAGAGAGAGAGAGAGAATCCCAAGCAGGCTCCATACAACCAGTGCAGAGCACAATGTGTGGCTCCAACCCACAGTGAGATTATGACCTGAGTCAAAATCAAGACTCCAATGCTTAAGTGACTGAGCCCTCCAGGTGCCCACAGTTCCATTTTTATTTACTTTCAGAGCCAGAGAGAGAAAGAGCATGAGTGAGGGAGGGGCAGAGAGAGGGAGAAAGAGGATCCGGATTTAAGCAGGCTTCACACTACCATCTCAGAGCGCTACATGGGACTCAAACCCATGAACAATGATATAATGACCTGAGGTAAAGTCAAGAGTCAGAGGCTTAACCAGCTGAGCCACCCAGATACCCTTCTGGTACCAAATATTTTTACCCCAGTTTTTTGACAAGTTGATTAAATTCAAGTTCTTCCATTTTTCCTTTGTAAAGGGAGTGTTTGACCCAATAGAAGTTGAAACCCCTTTTCAAATTTCTAGGGTGTTGCGTACTTCTAAGCAGGATAGACCTAGGCCTTGTATTCTCTACTTTTTTACATATAAATAAATGCTTAAGAGTGAACATAGAACGGGGGACTGACAGGGATAATGATTCCTTAAAATGTCAAATTGCGTTGAGTTTCTGTTATACTTTAGAAATGGGCATTATTAGAGAAAAGACACCACAAGTAACAAGTTACCACAAACCTAGATGACATAAAAAATAAGTTATCCCAAACAGTGGCTTAAACCAACATTCATTCATTATCATATATTTTCTGTAGATCAGAAGTCCAGGCATGTAACTAGGTTCTCTTTTTAGTGTTTCACAAGGCTGAAGTCAAGGTTCCATCTAGCTACATTTTTATCTGGAACTCAAGCTCAATTTCCGAGTTCATTGGTTGTTGGCAGAATTTAGTTCCTGGTGATTGTAAGACTGATCTCTGCTTTCCTGCTGGATGATGTCTAAGGCTGTTTTTGTTTCAAGAAGCTCCTGCCACATAGTTCTCTCTATCAATGTGGCAGTTTTCCCCTTTAAGGTCAAGAGGAGAATCTCACGTCAGTGTTTCGATCATGTCTAAGAGTTAAGCTGAGTAGGTCAGGCTATCCATAGTGACCTCCCTTTTGATAAACTTAAAGTCAACAGATTAGGGACCCTAGTTACATCTGTAAAATCCTGTCTGCCATATGAGCTAACATAATAATGAGAGTGATTTGTCACCCTGTCCAAACTGAAGAAAAGGTGACTTATACGAGTGGTCAAGAAACTTAGGTCATCTCAGAATTCTGGCCACCACAGACAACAACAAAAAAAAAATGTGTGATAATATGTTAAAATTTTGCTAAAGTAGAAGGGAAAATATGCAAATTGAGAATAATTTTAGGTGGAAAAAGAAAGGAAAACTTTTGTCACTATGAAAATAAATTAGTTCTTGTGATTTATTTTTTCTTCTCGGGTGAATAAAGAATTTAGAAGACCTAGTCAAGCTTAGTATTATCATAGCAATCTCATTTTATTTTACAGAGTTTGATGGTAAATCCTACTATTTGATGAAGATCATGTAGTTCTCATAACAATGAGTAAAGAGAAAAAGTATCAGATATCAGAAGTCACTTTATCCTCTGACTCAGTGTTTGTTTTTTAGCCACAGAGATAAATAATTTTGAACTCCTCATATTTCATTTGTGGCTAACAAAATAGATTCTTTCTGAGATATCCATCTGTGATATACAGTTATATTATTCAACAAATATATTTGTTTGGGAAGCATAGCATTTAATTTACCTTAATATCTCTGGAGTCTTAGTGTAGTAGGTAGGGTCAATTCTCTAGTTACTCTCGATATAGAAAAAATCGAATACCAGTGTTCACATTCAAGAATAGATTGGCCTCAGTTTGCCAATGACCATACAGCAGAACTGTCAGATAATCACTGTGCCTGAAATTATAACTTTTCCTTGTGATTGAATGGGTGGCCAGCATGTTTTATCTTTTATTTCATAATATTATTTTTGGAGCTATTACACAATGGTTGTAACACATAATATAGAATAACAACCTTAGGTGAACTAATTACTAAGATTTATAAGACGATATACCTTTTAACTCCAAGGCTTGTATAAAATTGTCCTTAGTTGAAAAGGCTTATAAGGAATAATAAACTTAATGAGCAAAATGTAAACAAAATCAGGAGTTTACAGCAAAAATAAAATTTCAATCAGGCATTATCAAAGAGATGACCAAAGCTAACTTAATATGAAAGATGAAAGTTTCATAAGTTATATCTACAGCTACATAGGGTCAATGGGGTGGTAAATGCCACACAGCTCATAAGACTTAATTCTCAAAATATGCAAAATAAAAGTAATGTTTGCAAAGAGTCTGGAATTCTTTAACTAAACATGCTATTTAAGAACCCAAATTGGGTCCTGACTCAGTCCAAGCTCATTATAGAGTATGCTGTGTTTACAGTTTTTTAAAGCAATGATAATATGCCTATTTTAGAATATGGGAATCATATTATACTCATAAACTTGATGTTACTAATTTAGAGACCAAGAGTGAAATATAAATGTCTTGGTCTGAAACCAAGTTACATGAAGGGGTAAGGTTCTATCTGTAATCCTAAATTCAAATTCATGCCAATCCAAAATAGGAGATAAAAGTTTTTACTGCATATATTATACAAGTTTGTGTAATATCAATATTAGGTGTAAGTAAAAATGGTAATAATAACCATAAACTGTGTATATGTATGTGTATATATATATATATCTGGTATTATATATACATAAATATACATAAATACTATACATACATATACATATACAGTACTATATAATTTTTGTAGTTCTTTCACAGTGTCTCCTTTTATGTGATGCCTAAATGTTAATATTATTCTCATACATTTATCTATTCGACAAATAATTAGTGAGATTCTAATATATGCCAGGATTTCTGGTGGTTAAGTGGACATGCAGTTGCTGTAGGGGAGAAGAAAATTTACCTCTACTCTGTTAGTTTCTATAAATGGGGCCTGTAACTCATACTGATAAAAGACAAATTAATGAAAGAATGCCAGTTTTATCTAATGTTAATGTCTTTATGTTCATAGGGGCTTCATAGAAGTGAAAAACTCAAAGAAGTAGATGGACTTGAGGGCTTATATGCAATTTAACAAGGGGTGATAAATTGTGGAGTGATTAGCAAAGAAAAGGTGGTTTGGGCTTCTTGGTTGATCATTGGTGTAAAGGTAAATATATGGGGAAACTAATAACAGGTAAAGAATATTTCGCATGATTTATATATGCAGCCCTATCTCAGTGCTGTCTCACTCTGTGGTGATAAAGGCTACTTTCCTCTTACTGGCATGGGAGAGGGGAGAATGTTTCCACAGGGGAATGTACTCCCTGCTTTTAGGCAGATGGTGGGGGCTGGCATAGAGCTTTTCCTATGTCTGCTTCTTCTCAATTGTCTTCAATTCAAAATGACCCATATGCCGAAGTGGCACATTTTGGGGTGACCTGATCTCCTTAAAAGAGCAGACGAAATCTGTAGAATGGGAGGGCAAGTACATGTGCTTTCAGCAAAGACTCTGGGGTCTTTGCATTTGCTTCCCCCCCTCCACAGACCACGCTTCATCGTTCTCATCCCAACATTTGCATTTTTATCTTTTCATGTTTCATTTTACATATCACCATTAAGAGAATTTTCTGATCAATGTGAGTAAATTAGTTTCCTTGGGTTATTTTTTTAATCATAATCTGTACTTAAATTTTAGAAGCCACATCAGGAAGTTGTCATTTTGTTCTAAGGTTTTTAAACAGCGGAGGAAGATGATCTTCAAATTGCAAATGAAGAAACAGAATCTCAGAGAATAAAGTGACACACTAAAAGTCAAAGCTAGTAAACAGTACAGTTGGGATTTAAATTCTGTCATACGGACTAAACATTTTTGTTTTTTAATATGCTATCGTGTATTCCTTAGAGCAGTCTTTTTTAACTGGGAGTGGTCTTGCTCCCCAGGGGCCATTTGCCAATGTCCAGAAACACTTCTGCTTCTTACCACATTTGGGGGGTGTGTGTGTGTGTGTGTGTGTGTGTGTGTGTGTGTTGGAGAGAGCATTAGTCCCACTGACATCTAGTGAATTCAGTGCCAGGATGCTGCTGATAAACACCCTACAATCCACGGGACAGCTCCCAGAACACAATATTACTTAGCCCCTAAAGTCAACTCTACCACTATTGAAAAATAATACTTTAGAATAATTTGAAGAATAAAAGCAATACTTAATTATGTCATGTATTTTTGACATACAAAGAGTATAAAAATAACACCAAAGTTCTATTACTCCAAAGACTTACCCAGTTCAATGTGAAGTAATGTCAACTAAATAAAGTACAAAGTTACATAAAATTCTCTGGAATTGAATTCATGGTTTGATTTGACAAATGTATATTGAGTATCTATTATATGTCAAAACCCAAGGAAGGTATGTGGGCATTTTGCAGCACTTTTAAAGGATTGCTTTGTATCTCTCTAGCATCCTTTGAGTGATTTTAACCTATGCTCCTAACAGACCTTTTACAGGGAAGCATATGTTAATTTGAAGATCAATTTCTAATTTCGCCATACAGAAGACTTGAAAATGAAATTGTCAGTCTTCATATCCATGAAGGTGTAAGTGAGAACTGTATTTTAAAAGCAACCATCTGTTATAAACTATCAGATAAAAGTCACAAACATTTCAAGCCTATGAAGTAGCCCAGAAAAAAATTGCGTTTCTTCCTACCATTCATGACTGCGAATAAGTGACCAAGTCACGTGGGAAATGGATAAAAAAGTTCACTCAGAGAAACAGGTCAGTTGGGGTGGGATTGGTCACTTCTGAAAGGTGTGGCAGCCCACGTACAAGCAAAGCCTCCTGCATACAGACTGCCTGCAGACACTATGTGCAGATTAGACAGCCCTGCAAGCACCATCAGAGCAGAGTGGCCTGAGCCTCAGATAAAGTTTTGGGACCAGAAATTTGGTGGAGAATGGCTGGCAGCTGCAGACTTTCTACCTAGCATTGTTCACCAGTCAAGCATAATTCTTTTGTTTGTAGCTAGGAAAGACTGGTTTGAACATTAACCTTTGCATTCTTTCTCTAATTATAAGTTTCCCCGGCAACCTCTCAAAATCAGCCATCGGAGATGAAGAAATTAGCTAAAAGGGTTATTTAAATTAATGGCAACCTAAAAATATATATATTCAATAAGCACAGATCATTTTTTTTCTGGATTAAGCCAAATCTATTTGCACATAAATCCACTGCTATAGAAATCTATTATTAATACTTCAATCTAATTGTTTTTCACTAGAGAAATGATCGCTTCATGATATTCTTGGCTTTAAAATTGTTTGTTGTCTATCTCCTTTAACTTTAGCCCTGCCAATACCTTGATTAAAAGCATGGAGCTTGTTTGACTTGTTCAAAACTGTATGCCTTGAACCCAGAAGAGTACTCAAGAACCTGCCACATATAAGTACTTGATAAATATATGTTAAATGGATGCATGGAATGGAAGAAGATATATCTGCAGTTTTATTACCAATGTGTATGTATCAGGATTCATGAAATCTGTATTAGTCTGCTACAGCTGTATAACAAAGCACCACAGTCTGGTGGCTTAGCAACAGAAATTTATCTTCTCATAATCATGGGAGCTAGAAACCCTATATCAAGATGCTGGCAAAGTTTTTGTTTTGTTTTGTTTTGCTTTTTCCTGAGGCCTGTAGCCTACATTTACAAATGGGTGTCTTCTCTCTGTGTTTTTACATGGTCTTCCTTTTGTATGTGTGTATACTTTCCAATCTCATCTTTATTATGAACACCAATAATATTAGATTATGCCCTACCCTAATGACCTCATTTAACTTGATTTCCTCTTTCAAGGTCCTATTTTCAACTACAGTCACATTTGAGGTACGGTGCCCCTTGAATGTACGGATATTAACTGAAATAAAATAAAAATAGAATACTGGCTTTGCCTGAAATTATAATGGGAAATTATTTTGAGAAGCACTAAATAGAGATAACTTAAAAATTAGTCATGAAAATACATTCACGGTAAGAAGCATTTATAAATATATTTCCAAGAACAAAAGTGAGACAAAGCAATACATTTTACGTATCACTCACAAAATACAGAAACATTTAGTCATGGTTTAAATGGAATTAATGCACATATTGTTTACAATTTTGCAAGTACTTTCTGTTCCAGAAAGCATTCATTGCAACGTTCATCATTCATACAAACGTTAGGAGCATCGTTTTTAAATGCGCTGAAGATTTTCAGTTGAAGCTTTCAGTTGTGGCCTAGGTTTAGATACCTTTAATTCATGGTTTTATAAGGCAAGAAAAGGAATAATTGAGGACTTTTTTGGGCTGAACTGTATCCTACAAAATTCATATCTTGAAGTCCTAACCTCTAGTACTTCAGAATATGACTGTATTTGAAGATATGGGTGGGCCTTAATCCAATACGACTAGTATCCTTAAAGGTGACGGTATGATACATATATACACAAAATGAGTGAAGACAATGTAAGGACATGAGAAAACAGACATCTCTACATTAAAGTGAGAGGCCTCAGAAGATACCAAACCTGCTGACATTTTATCTGGGACTACTAGCCTATGAGAAAATGAATTTCTGTTGTATAAGGCATTGGGTCTGTGGCATTTTGTTTTGGCCACCTTAGCAAGGACCTTGAAACTGAACTACATAATAAAAATACACATATTTAAGTAATAATCATGGATGCATGATTATTTATAAATAAGGTAATAATAAACCATGTTGTTCTGATACTAAATTCTAATTCTTCCTTTCCAACGAGTTGTGGCAATCTTTATCCAGGTTAACATCGCCACATATCAGCCTTTGTTCTCAATAAGATTTTCTATGTTGCCATCTATTTTGACATCATGCAGACTTCTGTCCACATTGCTCACATATCACTCTAGCCTACATCAAAATGATTCTTTAAAAAGAACACTTATAATATGAGTACACTTACATCAAATTCTAGAAAATGCAAACTATTATCTTAGTGACAGAGATATCAGTGGTTGCCTATGTGTAGGAGGGGCAGGAGAAATTTGAGCGTGACTTCTAGTATCAGTTGCAAATTATTCTTTTTCATTATCAAATAAGTCATTCAATTTTGGTTTTCAAATAGAGCCTTAATTGACTATTTCTCTATCTGTAACTACTCATGTGTTCATATAACATTGGAATATAAGCTTTTCTGTTTCAATAGCTATGAAAATGCCGGGTGTGTCTGCTTAATCACACACACGCACACACACACACACACACACATGCACAATGGGTTTTTAAAATCTGAATTAAAGCTCCCTACTCCACACCATTATCTTTCCTTATGCCCAGTTCTGTATCTGTGAATGCACCTTTGGGAAAATAAAGTTTTATAGCACTTGATTTTTGTTTTCAAAGGAAAAGAAAAAAAAATTTGCAAATTGAGAACAACTGGCAATTGTTCGGCTAATACTTGGAAATTCATGACATTGCACAGAAGTCTTTGAATTCTTTGACACATTTTTGTCCCTAAAATTCAAACACTTCGTCAGAATGGAATTTATTGGATTCGTGTTTAAAGTTACTTTCTTATGGGCTGTGCTATCATTGCCATTGTAGAATTTATTCATACACTAACTCTGTGAAGTGAAATTGGCTATGTGCGTTTTGCATTTTTCTGTAAAATCTTCCAAAGATTGTGACTTGCAGTAGCTTGTGTGGAAATTATGGGCATTGGAGAACTTCTGTTCTTTCCAATATACTTTTTTCACTTTCTTCTTCCATCCAGTTTTTAGTATCTACTACCCTTAAAGAATATTTTGGTCTCCTTCTCAGTAATCTATGGTTAATGTCATTAATATATGCAGACAAAAGATTGAAAGGTCCATTCAGATGTAGTTTTTAAAATTATTTACCACCAAAAATTCATAATTGAGACGATGATTATTCTGCCCCTGAATATAGACATTTTTACTCTTTATCTATTTGGTTTGGGATTTTGTTTCCTAAAGAACAGAGTTTATCATTGAACAATACTCCTAATTCCATAACTTGTATTGTGACTTAATAAATTTTGTAATTCTATTAAGAAATATTCTATAAAAATCTGTAATTCTCCAAAACAACCTGCATTGACTTCATAAAATTAACAATTATAATGTGAACATTTTCACTATAATCCAAAATTTTGAAGAGAAATCAATATTTTCTTCATTCCTAAGAGAAAGACTTAAAGACTTAATTTTTCTTTTTGTATTCTCAATAAAATGCTTTCTTACTCTGAATAACAGACCTAGATAAGTCACCTTCTAGGCAGAGCCTTATTTCATTTCTAGTTTAAAATTACATTTCTCGTATCAATTCATACTTTTCAAAGTACTTCTAAGGGCTGTGTTCTGGGGGAAAAAAAAGTCAAGGGCAAAATGGACTTTTAATTATTAACTAGGCCTTATATATAGTTCATAGTTGACCTGGCCTATCAAGGATTAGAAAATCACAAGTTCCTCCCACTAAGAATATACCTTCCTAATTGTAATTTCATGAACTTTACTTTGAAACACTGCAAACATCCTTATGAGTTAAACTGCCGTTAGCATCATGTTATATAAATGTATCTTCTATCATAACCCAGAAGAGATTTGTGATTTGTGATTTAAAATATCTTTCCTTTGCCTCTCCATAGCCACAGAGTCCTTCATATCTGATCTGAAATTAGCACCATTTTTTCCCTCTTTGGTTAAACAAAATCTAAGTCACAGTATTTTAAAAGAGTCATTTAAAAATATGCCTATCATAAGGCGAATGATGGCTCTTGCGTGGCCATCATTAGAAGAGATGTTTCAGATGTGTGAGTCAAACTGTGAAAGGCACAGAGGAAATGGCTGTGTACCTATGAAGAGGTGACTCAAAACACTAACTCTCGGTTTCCCCATCTTCAAGTTGGAAGTGGCACTAACCAGCTTACAAGGTGATATGATGAGGTGAGATGATTTGCACATACCCAATGGCACTTGGGGCATACTGTTGTTGAATCTTGAACCTAGTATGGGCACCCTGATACTGAAGCATTGGAGGCAGGAGATATGAATGCAAACCCACCTAGTGTTTATTCATGCAAACTCTTTTCTTTTTTTAACGTTTATTTATTTTTGAGAGACATAGAGACAGAGTATGAGCAGGGGAAGGGCACAGAGAGAGGGAGACACAGAATCTGAAGCAGGCTCCAGGCTCTGAGCCATCAGCACAGAGCCCGATGCGGGGCTCGAATTCACAGACCGTGAGATCATGACCTGAGCCGAAGTTGGCCGCTTAATCAACTGAGCCACCCAGGCGCCCCTCATGCAAACTCTTGACATGAGCTGGGCAACATAATACCTGGGACAAAGTAGAGACATCCTGAGTGGACAGAGTGACATGGGAGAAAGCAGAAAAAGACTAGTAACCAAAAAATGGAGACATGGACCAGAAGTCATCACAAAGACACATTTTATCCAAGTACAGTTTTTTATTTCTTAGTAAGTTTCTCTAAATATTGTTAAAGCTTGACAGTCTGAAGTATACAATATTAAAATTATATTATAGGAGTGACTGCACACACAGTCAGTTAAGGTCTGACTTTGGCTCAGGTCATGATCTTGGGGTTCATGAGTTCAAGCCCTGTAACCAGTTCTGTGCTGACAGCTCAGAGCTTGGAGCCTGCTTCAGATTCTGTGTTTCCCTCCCTCCCTGCCCCTCCCCTGATAACGGTCTGTCTCTTTCTCTCTCAAAAAGAAATAAACACTAAAAAAATATCTTAATAAAAAAATAAAATCATATTATAATGCATTTATTTTTTATTGTTGCTCAATGGAAGCAACAAAAATATTGAAATCTGAATAATAATGCTATAGTCATGGAGAACTCCATATTAGAAACCGTCTATATGGTTTGATTTAATGTCACTCTTTCTAATGTTAATAGTCAAGGTATAGTATCGAGGTGATAAATTTAGGTTTAATGTGTAGCCTGACATTCAATTTTGTAGACTGGAGCTTTAATGGTTCAGGCACCAAGAAAAAATATTCAGTGTAGAAACTAGTAAGTAAATAGTTATTTACTAGTTATTACTAGGAAACTGTGAGCTATAATTAAAACTGCAACTATTAGGGCAAAGAGGATTCATTGTTGTCATGGAAGCATGGCTTTATTAATTCCTGTCTTTCAACAGATAAAATCAACTAACTCTCTGTGATTGCCAACATAGGAATGTAGATTTTTTAACATAGTTTAATATTTTTAACAATATTAGCATGCTAATATTAATTAGCATAAAATTGTTAATCGTTTTATATTTATACTATATATAATACAGTGTTAATTGTTATATATTTATACTATATACAATATAGTATAAACTATAGTTTACATTACAGATTACTATATATTAAATACTCTTATTATATATTAATATATTATATTAACATACAGTATGAACTATTTTACAAAATACAATACCTCAAAGTCAATAATTAAGTTTCAGATATGAAAATGAGGTAATTTTCTGATATGCATGTATCATTCAATAGCCTACTATAACATACTACACTGCATATATATTATGAAAATTGAAGAATATTAAGCAGCTAAGATGAGGCAGCAACAAACCATAAATGGACCAAAGAATTATGAGGTAAGGTAAAGCACCCCACCATTTTCCCTTGAGATGGAAAGAAACAAGTCTAACATAAGTGCCATGCAAGGAAAATCTGTATTTCCAATATCTCATTGTCCTATAACTACTTCTCTGCTTAGTAAGTTATGTGCCAATATTTGTTTGGAACACATGGACATTGTGTATCCATGACACTATCATGCTGATTTAATTATTTTCAAAGCTATATCTTATATTGTACAATAAAATACTGTGTGTATTCCCTTTATATTTCTAATAGTAGAGTCCTCAAATTCTCACACTGGCCTGTACATCATTGGTTCTCAAAGCCTACTGGGTGATATTTGGCAATACCTGTAGACATTTTTTTATTGTCACACTGTGTGGGACTGTCATCTATTGAGTAAAGACCAGGAATGAAGCTGAACATCCTCCATGCATAAGACTGTCTGCCACAATAATTATTTGGCTCCACATATAAATAGCTCCAAGCTTATGAAATACTGCTGCAGAACAAACAAGTAAAAATGAAACAAAACATCATCAACAACAGTAACAAAAGAAATCTTTTTTTTTTTTTTTTGGCATGGAGAAAAACATGAACAGGCCAAATTTTGGTTAAACAATTATGTTGCCTTATTTTTTTCAGAGATAGGGATGAGTTCTCTTCTTTACTCTCAGGGTTTAAGATTGAAGAGGAAAAGCTTCACCATCAAAAGGAATAAATAGAAATAAGGAAATGAAAAAGGACCAGGCTGGTGTTACACATGGAAATGTGTGGCATCAAAAGAAACTGTAATGCACTTTACTCTTTGAAAAGTGTATGAAACTATGGCATTATTTTTCAAGTTTCATTTGGGTTTAATTTTCTCTACATTTACAAGTTGACATCTTGAGATTGTCAAAGCTTCACAAGTCTATGAAAGTTAGTTTGGTCCTTTATTTTACCCTCTATAGCTGCAAAACTCACTCTTCTCTATCAGGAGTAGTTCTTAGAGATTTTACCATATTTATACAATGTTTAGATTTGGTAGCTGATGTAAATGATTACATTTTCCCTTACAACCGCACTGACATTTATTTAGCATTGGATTCAGCATTTCAAATTTATATAATCATATATGCTAACAACTCACAAAGCTATAAAACCTCTTATACAAATCTCAAAGCAGGATACATTAAACATAAATATTATTTTTAGAATCATACCACCATTGCAAATATGCTCAAGTGAAGAACTGGCTGGGAATTTGCTTTCATGTATTTTGAGAATCTCAAGATATATTTTTAGAAACTATAAAAAGCCACAGAAAGATTGTTGCCAGACACACCAAAAGAAAAAGAAAAAAAAAAAGGACAAAATTACTACTTTGAAAAGTTGCCATTGATAGTCACATATATACAAGCTCAAAATTGGGACCTACCTCTAAAATTATTCTCAGTTCAAAAATGTTACAAATCAATTTTCTCTGGCCTCTGATGTAAGTGTGAGCATTTTCTAGCATCTGCCTGTATGTTATTACAGTAGTTTCATGTGCCTTTACATATGTTCACCAAATCTAAGCTTTAATATATCAGAAAGACAAAACTGCCTTTATAGCATTTTAGATCCCTTGAGCAATACATTGTCTCAAAGACATGATATTCCCACATCTGTGAATAACAATATGAGCCTATTAAAATAGGTATTGAGAAAATAATCCCCAACACACTAGCATAAGAAAGGCCAAATGAATAACACATTTAAATGAAATTATATCAAATAAGAAGCAAAGCTTAGTCTAAACATATTCAAAATGCTTCAACTCTGGGCTACACATTGCACTACAGAGAAATGAAAAAAAAAGAAGTAAAGAAGAAAATATCATGCATAATTTTAGACAATGTCAAGTGCTCCTTACATATCAGAATTTCTCTAAAAATAAATTGAGGCTAAACTGTCTTAGAGATGAAATAGTTAGGGTGCTTGCTTTTTGCTAGTTTGCATGAATTATGGCATAATCCATGCACTTAACTTGGCTCTCTAATTGCAAAGGTTATTATATTTCATTATCATATCATATTGAACAATGGAATGATATCCAGAGGCAATTTTATTGTATAAAACAAGAAGACAGGAAGGAGCAGTTATCTGCAAATAGGAGAGAAAAAATAATCTATGTAATTCCCATGTGCTTATTGTGAAAGCCCTAAAATTAGGGCCTCTAGAAAAGTGTTGTGAGTTGTTAACATATACAATTATGCACATGTAAGAAGCTGCAGCCAGTGCTAAATCAATGCTAAACACTACTGTTACAAGGCCAGAGGGTCTCCTATAATTTCTATTGCTGGACTCAAAAATCTGTGCAATCCTCTGACACCTTTATTGACTCTTACAGCTCAAAAATATTGAGTCCTCACTATTACTGTTGCAGAACCAGATAGTTTTCTCTTATCTTAAGCTCACAATAAAATTGTTCACTGGAGGAACTGTCAATAGAATGTTCAAGAAGGCAATGCTTCAAACTTTATTCTCTTCCAAGGTGCTCAATGATCTGTTTTCCTGTTAAGTCACTTAGGAGCTTCTGTGAACCAACCTCGACTTTTGCATGTTTTATCTCACTTTAAAAAAAAATTGAAACCACTAGTCTGAGTCAAAATGGGACTAAGCCAACACTCAGACAATTTTCAGGAAAAAAATTTCCCTACTGTCACAAATTTTGTATAAGTCAGAAAAATTCTTCCAACAATTGAATACTTTCCAGAAAAAATGGAGAGCAGTTTTGATGATGGTGAACATCTTAGAAAAAATTACTAATTGTTTTCTCCATATTTATTAAGGATAGCTTTATCAAATGATTGATGTATTCAAAGTCTAGATAAATTTATTATTGTAAAACCCCGAGTTTCTTGGCTTATACTAATTGGCATAGTCGCTTCTTCCAAAGAGTTGACTTTTCTCGAGATGCTTATCACTTGAAATGCTCTTGGAACTTGAAGAGTAGCAGACATCATTCAGATCATCAGTGTACTGCCCACATATTAAACTGAACCAAGAGGGAGAATGACATCCCTACCCAACTCTGTTTGGGTGAGCAACCCACTTATATGTCATTTACTTCAAATTAGCTCTTTTCTGTCCTCCATTAGTTCCACTATAGCAGATGGTATCCTGTAAGTGTTACTATTTGCTCTTGGCATATTACATTCCCTTCTGATGACCAGATGTGTGTTTTGGGCTTCAGTTCTCACAGGTCTGCATATTATTATTCCTTTTTTCCAGGATACTGACTGGGTTAGTAGGTCAAAACCACAGGATTAGCAAGAGAATTGTCCTGGAGTATTTATTACATTGTAAAAAGAGAGAGAGAAAGAGAGACAGGGAGAGAGAGAGAGAGAGAGAGAGATATCTTTATTTTTTCACATCAATTGAAAAAAAAAATCACCATATAGAGTAAATATCCAGAGAGCTGAACTGAGATATTTTTTGATCTGTTGATATATACCTAGAAAAGTATTTGACATTTTACTATCATTATCTCTTACCCTCTGAAAATTGCCCCCTAACCTTAAAAAAAAAGTCCTATTTGGCCAGGGAAAGCTACAAAATGTGAGAATGAAAATGTTAAGACCCCCACCTCCAAGAAAAAAATTAAGACCCACATTAACCAAATAATTTAAAAATTTCAACTAGGGACGCTTGGGTGGCTCAGATGGTTGAGCATCCGACTTTGGCTCAGGTCATGATCTCACTCATGGGTTCGGGCCCCACGTCAGGCTCTGTACTGACAGCTCAGAGCCTGGAGCCTGCTTCAGATTCTGTGTCTCCCTCTCTCTCTGCCCTTCCCCTGCTCACGCTCTCTCTCTCTCTCTCTCTCTCTCTCAATCTCTCTTTCTCAAAATAAAAAAATGTCAAAAAAAATCAAGTAGAATTTACTTGCTATGGACAAAATAATGAAAAAGACTTTCTTTTAGATATCAGATGTCACTTACTTTGTATCATGCTCATATCTTTCCATAAATAAATTTTAAGAAGGCAAAAAAATGTATATTTTGTAGAAAAATGAGCCTTTTCCTTTCAATAGTCACTTAAATAAAAAAAATGATGTGGACTATGGCATTAAAAGGAATTTATCAGACATAAAAAGCAGGGAAATAGCTGGCCCTGGGTTGAAAACTGGATTATAAAATCCATTCAAAATTTTGTTTTGTTTTGTTTGTCTGCTTTGTTCTCTAAACAGGAACCAATAAGAAACAAGTGCTGCTAATTTCAGAAGAATGTGAGGTCAAAGAAAGCTATTTGTGAAATAAAAGAAATAAATAGTTCATATGCTTATAGAAATAATTCAGTGGAAAGGAAGTAGATGATTAGAGTGGGATTAGGGAAAATTGCTGAAAAGATGTTCTTGATTAAGCAGAGGAATTCTGGTGCACATGTGAAAAACTGAGTCTCTGGGGAAAAGAGAGATCACCCATTCTATATCAAGAGGAGGGAAGATGAAGGTATGAACTTTAAGGAAAGAGATCAGTAGATGCGGTAGCAGAAAGAACTTCTATGTTTCCAAGAAAGAGAAAGTACACTTGGGAAAGTACGTCACTTGAGAGCATGGATCGAAGGAAATATTGGATGTTGGAAGACAAAGAGATGCAGTTATTTGGGAGAGTGGCAGAGTAAATGTACCAAGGCAATGTTATAGGACTCATGTGCAGCTTGAAGAACTGACTTGAGGTTAATGAGCCTAAATTTAGAATGATTCTTGTCAGCATGGCTGGATAGTTTTCAACAACCACTATAAAAAAATATGTGATGGATTACAATTTAGGTCAGAAACTATGCAGAACTCAAATAGGCAGATCCATGCTCAGAAAGATAGCCTTTGCCTTACCTCAAAGTAGTGGTGGGTAAAGATAAGCACATTATTTCTAAGATTTCTTGTTTTAACTAACAATGAATGAACATATATCATTAAGAAATGTTTTGAATAAACAAGCTTCAGGAAAATTCAAGGGATATAAATTTAAGTTATATGAAGTAATGAATAGTCAGATACGAAAAATCTTATACTGCCAACAGACCAAAGCAAGCCATATTCTAAACTATTATTTAGATTACTAATACAAATGTAAATGAGATCAGAAAAGCTTAATAAGAGACATATAGGGAAAATACTTAAATATTCAGTAACAAAAGTAAAGTAAATTTTAATGTCAAGTGAGATAAATTTTCTATAGTGTGCAAACTAAATTTTACAAATTAACAACCCTTTTTCTCAAATTAATTTTTTCATGAAATTTTATTGAAATTTCCAATTGTGTCTTTTATTAGCTTTTAAAAATTATTGTGGGAAAATCTATGTAACAAAAAATGTACTTCTGTAACCATTTTTAAGTGTAAATTTCTAGGGTATTAAGTCCATTCACATTGTTCTGTTACTATCGCCACCACTCATCTCCTGAACCTTTAAAATTTCCTCAAATGAAACTCTCATTAAATAGTGCCTGTCCATTCTCCCTTTCCCCGAGTCCCTAGAAACTATCATTCTATTTTCTGTCTCTGATTTTGACTACTCTGGGAACTTCCTATAAATGAAATCATTCAACATTTGTCCTTTTGTGAGTAGCTTATTCCACTTATCATAACGGTTCAAAGTCCATCCATATGCCAGTATTTCCTTCCTTTTTACAGCTGAATAACATTTCATTGTATGTGTATATCCCATTTCTTTATATATTAATCTGTTGATGAGCACTTGGGTGGGTTTCCATCTAGTGGCTATTGTGAATAATATTGCTACAAACATGGATATACAATTCAAGGTATAGAAGTTGAGTTTTTGCTTTCATTTCTTTTGTATAAATATTCCAAAATAGTATTGGCAATTGTGTTTTTGAAACATAAGGAATAGTTCTATTCTTAATCTGGAATAATTAAGAAACAAGAATCTTTACACAAAAAAGTTTTGAAAAATAAAGTTATGCTGAAAACCGGAAATAATGTTAAAACATATTATAGAACCATAATTAATAAAAAATATATACATTTAAAAATAGCAGAATCAATATCCTAGGAATAGAACATAAGCTTTAAAAATAACTTTATTTTCCAGTAGGAAAATGCAAATCAAAACCAAACCACTTCATGACCAGTAGGATGATGATGATGAATGATGATGATGATGATGATGATGATGATGATGATAAAAATAATAATAATAACAGGTATTGGCTTAAATGCAGAGAAATTAGAAACTACATACAGTATTTGTGGAAAGGTAAAATGGTGCAACCCCTTTGAAAAACTGTCCAATGCATCTCTAAAATGTTAAAAACAGAGTTACTAACCATATGATCCTTTAATTCTACCTATAGGTATGTTTTAAGAAAAATAAAAACATGTTTCCTCCCTTAAAGTTGTACAGGAATGTCCATAGAAGCATTATACTAGTAGCCAAAAACGTAAAAATGGCTGACTGTTCATCAACTGATGAATAGATAAATTGTGTTATATTCAAACAATGAAGTAAGATAATAAAAAGTAATGACATACTGATACATACTACAACACAGATGACCCTTCAAAATATTCTGCTAAGTTAAAGAAGCCAATCAAAAAGACAATACAGTATATGAATCCTTTTATATGAAATATACAGAATAGTGACAGAAATAGGTTAGTGGTTACCAAGGGCTAGTTGAGGTTTGGGGGAAATAAAAAGTGACTGCTGGACAGTATGTGGCTTCTTGTTGGGGTAGTGAAATGTTTATTAATTGCGGTGTTGGTTGTTCAACACTATAAATATACTTAAACCATTGAACTGTTGTTTCATGTTAAACAAGTGAATGTATGGTATGTGAGTTATGTTACAATAAAGCAGTTATTAAAAATAACTTAAATATTTAAAAAAATGAAATACTTAGTCAAAAGGAAAAGGTTAGCTTATATAAATATTCCCTGAGTAATTGATTTTTTTTTAATTTTATAATAGTTTATTTTCAAATTGGTTTACATATAACACCCAGTGTTCATCCCAACATGTGCCCTTTTTAATGCCCATCACCCCCTCTCCCCCCTCCCTCATCCCCCTTACCCTCAGTTTGTTCTTAGTCTTTGAGAGTCTCTTATGTTTTATCTCCCTCCCTCTCTGTGTCTTTTTTTCCTTTCCCCTCTTCCCCTCCCCCTGGTTTTTGCTTAGTCTCACAAAGTCCACCTATTCGTGGAAACATATGATATCTGTCTTTTTCTGACTGACTTATTTCACTTAACATAATACCCTCCAGTTCCATCCATCTGGCTACACATGGCCAGATTTCATTTTTTCTCATTGCCACGTAGTAGTCCATTGTATATAAGTACCATAACTTCTTTATCCATTCGTCAGTTGATGGGCACTTGGTCTCTTTCCATGATTTGGCTATTGTCGAAAGTGCTGCTATGAACATTGGGGTACACGTGCTCTATGCATCAGCATTTCTGTGTCTCTTGGGTAGATTCCTAGCAGGGCTATTGCTGGATCATAGGGTAGCTCTATTTTCATTTTTTTGAGGAACCTCCACACCGTTTTCCAGAGTGGCTGCACCAGTTTGCATTCCCACCAACAGTGTAGGAGGGTGCCTACTTCTCCGCAGCCCTGCCAGCATCTATGGTTTCCTGATTTGTTCATTTTAGCCACTCTGACTGGTGTGAGGTGGTATCTCAGTGTGGTTTTGATTTGTATTTCCCTGATGACGAGTGACATTGAGCATCGTTTCATGTGTCTGTTGGCCATCTGAATGTCCTCTTTGGAGAAGTGTCTATTCATATCTTCCGCCCATTTCTTCACTGGATTGTTTGTTTTTTGGGTTTGGAGTTTGGTAAGTTCTTTATAAATTTTAGATATTAGTCCTTTATCCGATATGTCATTTGCGATGATCTTTTCCCATTCCGTTGGTTGCCTATTCGTTTTGTTGGTTGTTTCTTTTGCTGTGCAGAAGCTTTTTATCTTGATGAGGTCCCAGTAGTTCATCTTTGCTTTTAATTCTCTTGCCTTTGGAGACGTGTCAAGTAAGAAATTGGTGCGTCTTAGGTCAAAGAGGCTTTTTCCTGTTTTCTCCTCTAGGATTTTGACGGTTCCTGTCTCACATTCAGATCTTTTATCCATTTAGAATTTATTTTTGTGAGTGGTGTAAGAAAGTGGTCTAGTTTCATTCTTTTGCATGTTGCTGTCCAATTCTCCCAGCACCATTTATTAAAGAGGCTGTCTTTTTTCCATTGGATACATTTTCCTGCTTTGTCAAAGATTAATTGGCCATATACTTGCGGGTCCATTTCTGAGTTTTCTATTCTATTCCATTGGTCTATGTGTCTGTTTTTGTGCCAATACCATACAGTCTTGATGACCACCGCTTTGTAGTAGAGGTTAAAGTCTGGGATTGTGATGCCTCCCGCCTTGGTTTTATTCTTCAGTATTATTTTGGCTATTCGCGGTCTTTTGTGGTTCCATACAAATTTTAGGATTGTTTGCTCTAGCTTTGAGAAGAATGCTGGTGCAATTTTGATTGGGATTGCATTGAATGTGTAGATTGCTTTGGGTAGTATTGCCATTTTGACGATATTTATTCTTCCAATCCATGAGCATGGGATGTTTTTCCATTTCCTTGTGTCTTCCTCAATTTCCTTCATAAGTTTTTTATAGTTTTCAGTGTAGAGGTCTTTCACCTCTTTGGTTAGGTTTATTCCTAAGTATTTTATGGTTTTAGGTGCAATTGTGAAAGGGATTAGCTTCTTTATTTCTCTTTCTGCTGCTTCATTGTTGGTGTATAGAAATGCCACCGATTTCTGTACATTGATTTTTACTTCAAATAAGCATTATTTTGAATTTTTTCCATTCACAAACACAAATAGTTGCCCCTGAATTATTAGATCCCAGCTGAGGTGAAGCAAAATCTATGTGATTGGGAAAAATTCTCCAAATTAATGTCTAAGGAAAATAACAAAGAAAATTATCAATAATTTGACTTTTATGCATTTTATAAAAGTCTTCTTTGAAGCTTTATGGTAACATATATCAAGAACCTCAAAATCATTTATATTATATTGTCCCAATAATTCTACTTCAATTTATAAATTCTAATACAAAAATAGGAACTATTTTTGTATTGCAAAATTATTGCAAAATCTATTGCAAAATTATATGCAAACTATTTTTCATTATATTTTTAAATATAATGATCAAATAGTGAAAAAATGAGTTACTTAAGTAAAATACAGATGTTTCTTACACAGATTATTATACAGCTATCAGAATTCATACTTAAGTTTAAGAAATGGGATAAAACTGACTTTTTAATAAGTGGAAAAATACATTATTGTATATAAATTGGTACCCCAGTATATTGAAAAGATGGAAAATCAGGGAAAACGAGAAAACAATAGTGATTGACTTTGATTAATAGGGTTTAGCTCAATTTCCCTACTTTATTCTATTTTCTGTTGTTTCCGAGATTTTACAATAAACATATTGAAATAAATGATTAGAACAATTTTCATCATTCAATGTAATTTTTTAATTGTTTTAACTAAAGTCATGCAAGTACATAGTAAATGTATATGGTTCTAATGAAATTTTGGTTGGAAAAATTTTATTTTTAGGCAGCAGTATATAAGGAAAGATGAGAAAGAAGATCATCAGGGCATCCTCAAAAGGTTTAAGAATATTTTACATAATTTTTGAAAATTAGAAATAATTTTTTAAAAGTTTTAAACTAAATAACTATAAATTTTCATATTTTTACCATAAATTAAGTAGAATAAATGCTTAGTTGAGGTAGGAAATAAAAAAAAATGGATGAATGATTTATTTTTTTTCTCTCTGTTTTCCATCGTTGCCTAGAAAGACCTCACTTCCAAAGTATATGTTGCCTGGGTTTTTTTGTTTTTGTTTTTGTTTTTTTTTTTTTTTTAACGTTTATTTATTTTTGAGAGACATAGAGACAGAGCATGAGCAGGGGATGGGCAGAGAGAGAGGGAGATACAGAATCTGAAGCAGGGTCCAGGCTCTGAGCCATCAGCACAGAGCCTGACACGGGTCTCGAACTCACAGACCGTGAGATCATGCCCCAAGCTGCAGTAGGCCACTTACGCGACTGAGCCACCCAGGTGCCCCTGTTGCCTGGGTTTCTAAGATGTGAATGATTTTATCTAATTATTTGCTCTAGAAAGAGTTCTGTGACCTAGGAATAAGATTGTCACATGGCAAAGTACAGATAGAGGTATAAGGGACAGAAATAGCAAGGAAATTGAGGTAGAAAAAACATATCAGAGTCTACATGCAATAAGGCCAAATGGTTAATCAAAGGAAGATATGTGAGTGCCCAAGACTAACCTTATCTGCTTCACAGTTTCACCTTGATTTATTTCATTTAATACAGACTTGTTATACAAAGATTGTTATTATAATACCTGTTAATCATTATAATGAATGGGAGCATAAAATATTTGGAATATCAGTTAGTAAGAGAAAATGACCATAACCTAAAATTAGCATATATTTGGCATAGACAATACTTAATATTCATAACATTACATATACACCATATATAAACACAGTTGAAGTATAAGTAACATACAGCGTTTTGTCAGTGTATTACATAATTTTCAGTATTTTCCAGTGTATGACATAATGATTAAATAATTCTGTACATTATTCAGCACTCACCATGATAGTATAATCACCATCTGCCTTCAAATATTATAATATTTTTGACTATATTCCCTATGCTGTACTTTTCATCTCTGTGGGTTATTTATTTTATAAGTGGCAGTGTGTATCTGTTAATACACTTTAACTATATCACCCATCCATGCCTACCAACCTCTCATCTGGCAATCACCAGTTTATTTTCTGTATTTAAGATTTGGGTTTTTTTTTATTTGTTTTATTTATTTATTTTAGATTCACCTAAAAGTGAAATCATATGGTATTTGCCTTACTCTGACTTATTTCACCTAGCATAATGCTCTTTAGCTCCATCCATGTCATTGCAAATGGCAAGATCACATTATGTTTTAGGGCAGGGTCATATTCCATTATACATATATTTTTGTTCATGGGGGGTAAATAGTAGTGGAATTAAAGGGATCATATGACATTTCTATTTTTAATTTTTTGAGGAATCTCCATACAGTTTTCCACGTGGCTTAACCAATTTATATTTCCTCAGTAGTACAATTTATATTCCCACTACATTTGTCAATACTTGTTATTTCTTGTCTTTTTGATTCCAGCCATTCTGACAGATATAAAGTGATATCTCATTGAGGTATTGATGTGCATTTCCTGATGACTAGTGAAATTGAGTCTCTTTTCATGTGTTTGTTGGCCATCTGTATTCTATTCGGGCACTCTATTTTTTAACTGGGTATTTTTTTTTTTTTTTTTTTTAGTGTTGAATTGTATTAGTTTGGTTTATTAGTTGTATTAGTTGGACAGTAACTGCTGGGAGGATATATCATTTGCAAATATCTTCTCCCATTCAGTGGATTGCCTTGTCATTTTGTTTATTTACTTCACTGGGCAAAGGACTTTTATTTTGGTATAGTCCTGTTACTTTGTTTTTGCTTTTGTTTTCCTTGCCTCGGGAGACATAGCTAAAAAAATATTGGTATGGCTGATTTTCATGGTTTCATGACTCACATTTATATCTTTAAACCATTTCGAGTTTATTTTGTGTGCATGGTGTTAGAAAGTGCTCCGGTTTCATTATTTTACATGTATGTCCAGTTTTTCAATGCCATTTGTTGAAGAGACTGCCTTTTTCTCATTGCATATTCTTGCCTCCTTAGTCATAGATTAATTGACCATATAAGCATGAGTTTATTTCTGGGTTGTCTATTCTGTTCTATTGATCTATATGTATATTTTTGTGCCAGTACTAACTATATTGATTACTACGGTTTACTAGTGTTACCTTGAAATCTGTTATCTTAAAAATAAAACCTCCAGCTCTGGTCTTTTTTTCCTCAGGTTGTTTTAGCTATTAAGGGTCTTTTGTGGTACCACACAAATTTTAGGATTATTTGTTCTAGTTCTGTGGAAAATGCTGTTGGTGCTTTGATAGAGATTGAATTGATTCTGTAGATCACTTTGGGTAGAATGGAAATATTAACAACGTTAATTCTTCCAACTTATGAGCACGGAATATCTTTTCATTTTTTGTTACCCTCAATTTCTTTTATCAATATTTTATAGTTTTCTGAGTATAAGTCTTTCAACTCCTTGGTTAACTTTATTCCTAGGTATTTTATTGTTTTTGTTGCAGTTGGAAATGGGGTTGTTTTCTTAAATTCTCTTTCTGCTATTTCATTACTAGAATACAAAAATGCAACAGATTTCTGTTTATTAGTTTTGTATCCTGCAACCTTACTGAATTCATTTATCAGTTCTAATAGGTATTTGGTGGAGACTTAAGGGTCTTCTATATATAGTATCGTGCCATCTGTAAATAGTAAAAGTTTTACTTCTTCACTACTGATTTGAATGCATTTTCTTTTTCTTTTTTTTTCTGACTGCTGTAGCTAGGACTTCTAGTGCTATGTTGAATATAAGTTATGAGAATGGCATCCTTATCTTGTTTCTGATCTTAGAGGAAGAGCTCTCAGTTTTTTGCCACTAAATTGGATATTAGATGAGGGTTTTTCATATATGGCCTTTTTATGTTGAGGTATATTCCCTCTAAACCCATTTTGTTGAGAGTTTTTATTATGAATGGATTTGTACTTTTTCAAATGTTTTTCCTTCATCTATTGAGATGATCCTGTGGTTTTTATCCTTTCTTTTGTAGATAGGACTTCTCATGTTGATTAACTTGTGAATTCGACTCTTGCATTCCTGGAATAAATCATATTTGATTATGGTAAATAATTTCTTTTAATATATTGTTGAATTCAGTTTGCTAATATTCTGTTGAGGATTTTTGTATCTATGTATTACAGAGATACTGGCCTATAGTTCTCTTTTTTAGTGGAACCTCTATCTGGTTCTGATATCAAGGTAATGCTGGCCTCATAGAATGAATCTGAAAGTTTTCCTTCCTTTTCCACTTTTTGTAATAGTTTGAGAAGAATAGGTATTAACTCTTCTTTAAATGTTTGGCAGAATTCACTTTTGAAGCCCTCTGGTCCTGGGCTTTTGTTTGTTGGCAGTTTTTTGATTACTGATTCAATTTCATTGCCTGTAACTGATCTGTTCAAATTTCTACTTCTTTCTGCTTTAGTCTGGATATAGGTTATATGTTTCTAGGAATTATCCATTTTTGTAGGCTGTCCAATTTGTTGGCATATAATTTTTCATAATATTCTCTTACAATTCCTTTGTATTTCTGTGGTATTCGGTATTATTTTTCCTCCTTCCTTTCTGATTTTGAATCCTATCTCTTTTGTTGATGTTTCTGGCTAAAGGTTTATCAGTTTTGATTATCTTTTCAAAGAACCAGCTCCTGGTTAGTCTCTTTATTACTTATTTCTATTTTAATCTTTATTATTTCCCTTCTACTAATTTTTGGCTTTGTTTGCTCCTTCTTTTTTTTAGCACCTTAATGTGTAATATTAGGTTGTGTATTTAAGATTATTTTCTTGTTTCTTCATGTAGGCCTGTATTGCTATAAACTCCCATCTTAGAACTTTTTTTTCTGCACTTCAATGATTTTAGACCATTGTATTTTCATTTTCATTTGTCTCCACATATTTCTTAATTTCCTCTTCTTTATTTAAAAAAACTTTTTAAAAAAATTTTTTAATCTTTATTTATTTTTGAGAGAGAAAGACAGACAGAGCGTGAACAGGGAGGGGCAGAGAGAGAGGGAGACACTAAGCCCAAAGCAGGCAACGGGCTGTGAGCTGACAGCCCGATGTGGGGCTCGAACCCACAAATTGTGAGATCATGACCTGAGCCGAAGTCAGATGTTCAACTGACTGAGCCTTGCAGGCAGCCCTTAATTTCCTCTTTGATTTCTTGATTGACTGATTCTTTGTTTAATAGCATGTTGTTTAGTGTCCATGTATATGTTTTCTTTCTAGATTTTTTTTCTCTTATCATTGATTTTTCTAGTTTCATACCATTATGGGCAGGAAAGAGGCCCATAATCACTATTTTAATTAAGTGGGTGCATTATATCCTCTAGTTTTATGTTTCCTTAAGGGATTCTCCCAAGGTTCCTTGGAACAGTATAATAAACAACAGAGGTCTTCTTTCAGTCTTGATTTTAGAAAACTTAGTTTACCAATTCTTAACTTGAATGGCTTACCACACGGGCAAAGAATGGACAAATGGACATATTGGATGGGTGCATTTTTATGTATTTTACAGCCTACAGTCCATGTGTATATAGATGGAGTTTGATTGGATGTAGACAATAATTATGTTTCTTTTTTTAAAAAAATTAACATTTGTTATTTTAAGAGAGAGAGAGAGAGAGCATGTGTGCATGCATGTGCACACAAGTCGGAGAGGAGCAGAGAGAGGGAGACAGTATCCAAAGCAGGCTCTGCACTGTGAGCACAGAGCCCAATGTGGGGCTTGAACTCACTAACGGTGAGATCATGACACAAGCCGAAATCAAGAGTTCCTGCTTAACCTATTGAGCCACCTAGGTGCTCCAACAATAATTATGTTTCTCAATATACTTCAAAGCATGAGTGCCAAAACAAGAAGACAGTTTAACAACTTGCTAATCTATGTCAAAATAACTATGAAGAATACTATGATTTTGATGTAATACAGTATCTCAGGAAGAAAGGTAGAATAAAGGAATATATGTTTCCATCCCTAAGGAGCTCTCAAACATCCAATTACACTATCTCCTGCTAGGATGATAAAGATATAAAACAAAACAAAACAATGTCTGGTCTATGTAATTTACAATCAAATGTTAACAAACGTTCGATAGCCAGAAAAAAAATCAGATAAAATATGAACACAACATAATACCATATGGCAAATGTACTTTACTGCACAGATGGCTCAGAGAAACTTACTGAAGTTGGTTTGGAGATTTGCTATACTCACATAAGTTAGGGTATATAAATTGCAGCAATACAAAAGAAGAGATTAAACAAACGAATGAACAAAAAAGGTGTATAAATACATGCCACCATAAAGCAGATGGGAGTAGATGTGAATCAGAAGAACAATATAATGATTTGAAAACATTTTATTTTAAATTAATGGCAACTGACGTCACATGACTTAAAGATGAGAACACTGAAGCCATATTATAGATGATAGCAAATGAAGATTTATGAGCAATTAATCAATTCAGATTATGAAACTGATAAAGTGCTACGACATGGTAATAGTTTAAGGATAGTTTAAGGGTGATACAGATCTATTTTAATAACATTGGATACATTGCTCCAAATATGTGACAGAAATTTTATTGTCTTAAACACAGTTGTCTTTTTTAATTAATTAACTGTCTTGAGAAATGAAGAAATACATCCTATTTAAGATGATAAAGCAGTACAAAAAGTCCCTAATGAAGACCACAGGTAATATTCTAGTGATAATGAGGCAGTTAGGCACATAGGCATCCTATTTAAAGTCCTATGATGAAAAGTAACTATACAGTCTCTCTTTTTTTTTAATCTACTGAAACTGATGTGGTGCATTCCATCTACTTCGCAATTGCGTTGTCAATTTAAAATCATATTCAATATGTATTCAAGCAGTCCTATTTAACAGTCCTTTCGCTAACAAATGTCTCTAAAACATAATGTTACTGTTTTTGTACAAAGCAAAATTGAAATCAATTCATTATGTAGTCAATGCACATAAAACCAGATTTTTAAGGATCCTAACTTTGCAGTAAAGGTGGATATATAATTGTTATATTTTATTGGATTAAAATAGATAATTTATTTAATAGAAATATATGCTTATAAGATATTAAACGAAACAGTAGTGTATTAAGGGAAAAGCAATAATCACTCTCTGGACTCACCTTTCTCACCCGCCTCACCACTTACACTATCATAGGTAACAACTGCTAACCCTATTTTATGTATACTTTGAGAACTTTTCTATTCACAAGAAAATTCGGTGTGTGCATGTGTGTGTGTACATCTGGGTACATACAAATATATACACATTTGCCTTGAAAAAACATATATTCATATATAAATGTACATATGTATACTGAAGACTACAAAAATCATATATATAAAATTATTTTCAATTTCTGTGTCTTGTACCCTATAGTTATGCCATAATTGGTTTTACATAATTGGACTTAGACTCAATTTTGCAGAATTATAAATAATGATGCAATGAACATCTTGGTATAAATATCTGTGGTAATTGTGTTACTCCATCTGTAAAGTGATTAAAATGGAATTTATTCATCAAATTTTATGCACTTACAAACATTTTATATACACTGCCAAGGTGCCTTCAAACATGACTGACCCAATTTACATTATTATCATTTTTGAACACCGTTACAGTTTTCTCTGCTTCCATTCTCCAATTTTCCATATGACACAGTGATCACTTTAACATGTAAATCTGTCACTTCTCTGCTTAAAATGTCCCAATACCTTTCTATTGTGTTGCTGGGGCTACTCAAAGAATACCACAGATTGGGTGGCTTAAAAAATACAAATCTATTTTCTCATAGTTCTGGAGGCTGGAAATCCAAGATCAAGGTTCTGGCAGTGCTGGTTCCTGGTGACACCTTTCTTCCTGCCTTGTGGAAGGCCACCTTTTCACTGTGTCCTTATGGACTTCCTTCAGTGTGTGCATGAGAGCTCTTTGGTGTCCTTTCCTCTTCTTAAAAAAAAGTAATCTTATCAGATTAGAGCCCATCCTTATTATCTCACTGAAATTTAAAGACCTTCTTACCTACAGTTATAAAATAAGTCATGAGGATTTAATATGCAGCATGGTGACTATAATTAAAAATACTCTATTGTACACTTGAAAGTTGCTAAGAGAGTAGATCTTAAAAGTTCTCATTAAAAGAAAAAAACTTAGCTATGTGTGGTGATGGATGTTAACTAAACCTATGGTGGCAATCATTTCACAATATCGATATATAAAATCATCATATTGTATAACTAAAACTAATACAATATTACAACAATTATATCTCAATAGAAAAATTAACTAGAACAAATAAAATCCCACTATCCTGAGGCTGCCATACTGTGAAAAAGCCTAAGGCACAAGAAAGGACCGCATGTAGTCATTTCAGTTAATAGTTCCAGCTCGGTCTAGCCTTCAAGTATCCCCAGATCAGACATCAGACAAGTGAGTGAAGAAAACTACAGATGATTATGGGCCACACTCATTAAAATTTCCCCCTTGCTGTTGGAGACATGCCAGCTGAGACCAGACATTAGAATCAGAGACAAGTAATCTATGTTGCATCCTGTCCAAATTCCTGACCCAGAGGATCCATAATGATATTAAAATAGTTATCATTTTATGGCACAAAATTTTAGGATGGTTTGTTACACACTAATAGATAATTAGAATGCTTTGAATATAGTTGTATTTTATTTTTTAACCTAAATTATTTTATATAATTGAAAATTATTATTAGTTACACTAGTGATAGAAAATACAAAAAGTTTAAGAGAAAAAAGTAGAAAGAGAGACTTCCAGTTATGTTGGTATGAGAAAATCGGCAATCCTTCTCTGTAATAAAACAAGTATATATTTCCACTTCAAGGAAAATGGAGTAGATATGTTTTCCATATTCCTGTCACAAGCAGTAAGTACAACTAAGAACTCTGGACATATCCATATCTATATCTATATCTATATCTATATCTTTCATCTATCTATCTATACACATACATACATATAGGCCTAAAAGTTAGATGACTTGTAGGCCAATATGTATGTTGCCACCACTCCTTGGGCATTTGACTTTGCATATTTAAATATCAGGGCTATAGCTATATGATCTAAGGGTTTCTAGTCCTATTTTGATGAATGAGTTACCAAAATATAAGTACAGGTTTTACTACTGCATTTCATTAGGATTTTATGTTTTGATTTTGATTTTATGATTTCTTACTGTTTTTATCAAAGTGTGGATTCCTCAAAGGAAATGGCAGAGGAATACCATTAATTGAAATACACTGGCCAGCAAATATTCAAAAGGTGATAAAGGGGGAAAAATATAAAAGTCATCAAAATGAAAGTAAGATAAGGTTTTGATGTTAAATTGACATTTTTCATATCTTTGATGTGTTATAATGAATCGCTTTTTTCTCTCTTCTCTCTCTCTTCACTTTCCTCCTTCTCCGCTAACCCCTTTCCTCCTCTTCTCCTTCTTCCCCCTTCCCATTCTCTTTCTTTGTTGTTGTATGTATTATTTAATGTAGTCTATTTCAGATGAATTTCATATTTCCATTTGGTAAAGACTCCTCTACACTGGAATTGACATATGCTATCTTATTTAATTTAGCCTTATAACACATTAAGTTTGTAACTTAAAAATTACTAAGGAGAGAGAGAAAGAGAGAGAGAGAGAGTATGTTTGCACATTAAGACCTTGACACTGTGTCATATGCTCTGTAGCCGCTATTTCATTTAGTTTTTGTAGGAATCCCATGAAGTAGGTACTCTCTTCATCTATTTTGGAGGAAACTAAGCCCATCAATGGATGAGTAAACTGTCTAAACATGACCCCTGCAGTGAATTACACAACTGGGATGCAGTTTTAGTTTGTTTTCACTATTCTAGCTCTTAATTACTGCAATTCTCTCCTTCATTTCACTAAAGGAAAGCTTAGCATTGTTGTTATCCTTATTTCAAAGAAGTCACACAGTAAGTAGCTGACAGAGCTAGCTAGAACTTCTGATTAATAATGAAAATTAGTTCTTCAAAACATGTTATATCCATTCCTTGACTACCAAAAAATCACCATAAAATTGAAAAGCGTGATGTATACTTTGTAGCATATAAGATATATAGTCTGATTGTGAAGACTGGCAGATACAAGTAATTTCACAGATTGTAGGAGTGAATTCCTAAGAGATTGCATTTTAATCATCCCTGTCATGGACTTTTAATTATAACTTGTGATTACCTTTATTGACGCAGTGTGTGGCTGATAAGGTCTTGTAGAGCATTCTTGGTATAACACCAGGAGGAGGTCCTTCTTGGTCCTATCTATTATTCACTCATTTCTATACCTTATTATATTTATAGAAATGACTTATTTGAGGAATTGAAAGAACTATAAAGATAAATTATAAGATAAAAACAGAGAAGGAGGCAAACTTTAAGAGACTCTTAAATACAGAGAACAAACTGAGGGTTGCTAGAAGGAAAGTGGGTAGGGTGATGGGTTCAATGAGTGATGGGCATTAAGGAGAACACTTGTTGGGATGAACACTAGGTGTCATATGTAGGAGATGAATCACTGGGTTCTACTCCTAAAGCCAAGATTACACTGTATGTTAACTAAGTTGAATTTAAATAAAAAAGTAAGTTCAAAATTATGTGTAAACTATACTCAGGGGAAGATTAAGACTGAAGTAAAGGGTGAATAATCCAGTAATTATAATTTTTGAATTGCACACCTATTCCATCTTGGTCTTGAGTAATCGAACTTCCCTTGGACTCACTAATTATTTCAAAAAAAAGTATTTATTAAGTTCTTGTTGAGATACACCAGTGAACAAAAAAGGTAAATCAGTGAATAAAAGAACAAAGAAGGCAGACTCCTGACCTCGTGGACTTCTTATTCTAGAAAGTTTGACAAGTAATAGTCAATAAGTAGAACAAATATAATCAGTGCGTTAGAAATGAGAAGTATAAATGAGAAGATTAAACAATAAGTGGTGCACAATGGGGTGGAAGTCCAAGTAAACACTACAATAGGAAAATAACTACAATTTTTAAAACATAACTTTTCATGGATCACACTGAAGCAAGTTCTTACAACAGAGCCTTTGGAAACTGGGGAATTCTTTGAGTTTGGGTCAATATCAAACATGATTGCTATTCACTGATAAAGGGAACCCTAGATTTTGACTAAAGACTAGAAAGATTAGAAAGAAGAGGGACTATAAGAATAAACCTGAATAATAATAAAAGATGACTTCTGGTGGGTGCTCATTAACCAGCATTGTGCAAAGTTCTGTGAGTTATTTTGAAGAAATATTTGAAACAATCCTAATGACATGGGCAAATGTTATGCCCGTTTTCAGAGGAATAAAAGGGGACCAAGGGCATTAATGGGTTATTCAAGGCCAGAAATGCAATAGGTAGAAGAGGAATGTTTTCTCAGTCATAATTGCCAAGACCAAGTTTTTAACTACTATTACCGCTCATCTAGACGGGTATGTATCTTTATACCCCAGAATCTCTAAGAGACTCAAGTAAAAGAAAAATTATTCAGATCTCCATCCAATTATATCAACATGAAGCAAATGTGGTCATAGGTATTCTAGCAGAAAAAGTGTGGAGGTAAAATTTGTAGGGCCCTTTGTCTTGAATCTTCCTTCCATAACATGGCAGTAGGAAGTTATTAAAGCAGTAATGGAACCGGCATTGCAGTGGACAAGTTGCAAAACGTCTTTTCTCTCTCTGAGTACTTGTTTAGGTTTGTTTGTTTGATTGATTGATTTATCATTGAGGAATAGTTCTTTTCTTTTTAATGGAATAGTTTGTGTCTCTGCCCATGTGGATGTTTAATTATATAGCTTATATATGCTGAAGGTGAGTTGCTTACTGTTTCTTTTTCTCTATAGTTCTTCTTGATAAACTTCTTTAATGTAATAATACTCAAATTTATATATAGTAGGAGGTTGACTTAGCAGTCAGGCTGAAAATAGAAATTCAAAGTTGCTTACATAGGAAAGAAAATGATAATTTACATGAAACACAAAGATTTATTTGTTGGAAGATACGGTCTCTCCCTGATGTATGCATTTTCTTAGATTAGAATGTGCATGCATGTAAAAAAGCTTCTCAAAAAATTTACAGGTTAAAATTTGGAATACCTGAAAGTTTGATGGTATATTCAAGGTGTTTATGGAAACATCTTGTACAGACAAAGCATCTCACTTTGTTGTTCAATAAAACTCCATTTGTAAAAGAAAAAATAGCTATTATCTTTAGACAGAATTTCTCAAAATAAGATTATTAGGGTAAGAAAATATTTAATAATGAAGGAAATGCTCTCATAAGTCAAAACTGCCCCCATTCCACTTTTTCTTCAGCCTTGGAGACCGTACGATAGTGCAATTAAATCGAAGGATTAATCTCTATGCCTTAAAACATTTTAAAGATGCATTTATTCACTATCACACCTTAGTTTTTATAATCAGGAGTGTGACAGTATAACATTTCTAAAACATATCAGCTCATTTTTATTATTTTAATTGTAGTTATTCTTTGTTTTAAAAATTTGTTTATGAATTTAACTTTTGCTAGCTTAAATGATTTTTTAAAATATTTCATACTTACACTCTTAAGAAGAATTACATCAGGATGTATAATGGAGTGAGAAGAATCTTTTTATTTTTTTGTTCACTCTGCCTGAATTTATATTTAAGAATATGTATTTACTATAAAATGTGAACCCTTCACCAAAAGTAAAAGGCTTTCTGAATGGAAAACATAACTTTGACATGCATTTGAATTTTATTCTATGAAGAAGATTATCACTACCATGGCTGCTAAGAGTTCCTTAACAAGCAGAATATATTTAAGATGTTTATTATTTGCAACATTTCTGCTGCTGAAAATTCTCCTGGTTGAGAATGTAAAGCTTCTCAGCACCTTTGACAATGACATAAGCATGCTGTTCTTCGTGCTCGTGGCCCTCCATGGCTAGAACATATGCTTTGACATGTGTTTCTATAAATATGCTGAGCTGTGCTGTTATCTACATTGGTGTCTTTAAAAAAAAACTCACATTATATAAAAAGAATTTAATCTGAGTTCGAGAATTTTTTTTGGGGGGGTTAAGCATCAAAATCTCCAACCCACATCGTCTATCTTTCTAGTTCACTCTCTTTACAAATTTGAACAATCCTTCAAATCCATCAAGAATTAAAATCCATTAATCCTAGCATACTTTAACTTCTTTTCAAGAACACTTCTCTTCTTTTCAGAATAAATCTTATGCATTTATTTTATGCATCAAATACATATTCCTGCAGTCACCTTCAACTCCTTTACCTCTTACTTGCAAAGCCAGTTCAGTTTAAATATCTGTTTTGTACCTCCTTGTTCTGGGCCAGCTGGATATAGCTGAAGAGTACTATATAATCATACTGACTTTCTTACATTAAATTTGCATATGACAAGTCAACTCTTCCTGTTTGTGCATTCACATTGTATTTTCATAGAGGGTACTTCTGACCTTGACTTTTTATGCAACCCTCCAACTCTAAGACTGTTGTCCCAGGAATAAGTGGTGTACGCTAAAAATATTTGTTGATAAATGAAGAATATGGTGGCCATATTGAATTTGTTTTTATTTTTCACATCTTTTCACATTGAATTATCCGAAGAGAAAAAATAATGTTTTGAAGTTATGTTCTTTACTTCCTCTTTTTTTCTTTCTTTTCTTTTCTTTTTTTTTTTTTTTTTTTAGTATTTTTTGATGAGGACCATAATGCAAGCTGAAGGCCAAATACAAGCTAGCATACCCTCCATCCCCACCCCACCCCACCCCTTGTCTCTGCCCCATGCAGTATATGTGTGATATTCCTCAGGCACTCCTGCCTACCCAAGAACAAGGAAAGGACAGAAAACAAATGGTTAAACTGATACAGTCTCCATGGTTTACAAATATCTTAGTAATATTATAAGAAAAAGGCAATCTTATCAATAGTCTAATCTCCAGGAACTCCCTACTGTCTTAAGGATAATACTTTGCTAGAGGGAAAAAAATTTTAGTTTGACAATAGCTAAACCTCAGTAATCTGTGATTCTTCCTTAGCATGTGGAAATCCCTCTAAGAAACTTCCTCTTGACTTTATCTCTCCCAACTCCACAGTATATAACCAGTCACACTTCACAACCCCAGTGCAGTTCTCTCTGCCCACAGGTCCTGTCCTTGCCCTTTAATAAAATCACCTTTTTGGATCAAGACGTCTTCAAGAATTCTTTCTTGACTGTTGGCTCAGAACTCTACCATCACTCCAAAACCTCATAAAATTTTAACTGTTTTTTTCCCCCTTTTATTTAAACTTACAAATTATCTTCTTAGGATTTAATTCAGTCTGGTTTATCTTCTTATTCTATTGTCTTGTTTTTGTTTTGTGTTTGTTGCTTAGCCAATAGTTGTAATTATGCTTTCTTACTTTTCTTAAGGATAAAACAATACTATTTCAGTGTAAACTGCAAAATAGTCCCCAGTAAAATAATATGTACTATTCAGACGTAGACAAAATTTTCTTTTATCTTTGTGCTTAATATGCCATAATGATGAGGAAGAGTGGGGAAAGCTGAGGGCAAGCAACAACCTCCCCACCAGGTGGGATATGTGTGATATTCCTCAGACACTCCTGGCTACCCAGGAGTAGGATTTAAGGAAAGAGATTTAAGTACTTGCCATGGTAATGTAGGAAACCAAGGCAAATGAAAAATTAAATTCCCTTACTGCCTACAGCCCACTTACAAGACCTTGAAACCAGCAGAGTGACCTCCCTCCAGGAGCTCAGCTGCCTGGATGATGACACTTTGCTAGGGGCAAAGGGAATCTTAGCTTAACATTAATTACCCTAACCTTGAGGATCCTGTAAGTCTACTTTAACATATAAAAATTTACTTGGAAACTTCCTGTATCTCAACTGCCCCAACATATATGCTGGCAATCATACTCCAAGCTTATGCCCCCTGATATACTTCTGAAAGAGTCTCATGACTGAGGTTTTACTAAATAGTAATAAATGGTGTTTTCCTAACAACACCTAAACTCTCAAGATCCTGGAAACCTCGCTTCCAAAATTCCTTAGAGACTTACCCTTCCCAACCTGAGGATATATAATCAGTTACCCATCAGGACCCCAGTGCAGCTCTTCCTGCCCCTGGATCCTGTTGCCATGCTTTAATAAAATCACCCTTTTGCACCAAAGACTTCTTCAAGAACTCTTTCCTGGCTGTCAACTCCAGATCACCAAACCATCACTCCAAAACCCCATCAATAATGTGCTACAAAGTTCGAAAATGCTTCTATAATCTCCTGTTTATAGACGTAGTTTGCCTTAAGAAAATTGCTATATTTCATATATTTTATGTTCTATTTGTAGTTTATGTTTTTTCTAAATGGAAATTGATAAAAGCAGTAATTTTCATATTATATTATTTTCTTTGTTGAAAATTATACTTATCAGGTGCTGCTAACCTGTTTTTAAGTTCAAGAGACCACTATAATAAAAGGAAGTAAATTACACAATCAAATATACTTTATATAACATACCTTCAAAGCATCATGGTATATTTTAAAGTAAAGGTAACAATTTTTAAAAGGAACTGAATCAAACACAATATATAAAATAAGAGAAAGTGAAAATGAAACTGTCACTTTATTCATGTCATTTTTACTCAGCACTGAGATGTCTTGGTTACAGGCATGGTGGCTGTAAGTCAGGGGGCAATGGTACTCAATCTTAGAGGAGTAAGAACTCAGTCACCTAATGTTATTTTCAGACGTTGAAAGGAATTTTGGAAAGGAAATTTGATAAAATACTATCTTACATCACATGTGAAGAGACAAAAGCATAAGTGATATTGAAGCTTTTCAGTTCAGATCTGAGTTCAACAATGTTGATTTAACAGCTGTCCTTCAGATACATGAATATCATCTACCATAAACTTGCTAATTGGCTATTGCTTTGACTTCCCCTGATAGGAACCTCCTTTTTTTCCCATTATAGTTTTCCTTCCCCTTGCTGATTGCTCTTGAATAGATCTTCTAGAGTTTGACTACACCCACCACACACATTTCAAATGTGGCCTAATTGAATTAAAATGGATCTTTTCCCCATTAGGTTGGAGACGCATGTCTATTAAAGCAGTCAGAAACAGTCTAAGCACACATTAACTTTTTTTTTTTTGGCAGAAACCAAATAATTTATCAGGGGTTATGTGGCCACATCAAAAAATATCCTTATTATCCAAACAGTCATAAGGATATTAAGTAAAAGCAAATTTCTCCATCTTTCTTGCTTTTTTCCCTACTACCTTCTTCTCCTCTATTTTATTTCATATATTTATATATAGATAAACACAGATGTAGATTTACATATAAATATAATGTATACGTGGATATAAATTATATAATGTATAAATTAAAGTATAAAGATATAAAAATTCTTTGGAGTAGCTGCTAGAGTCATGATGCATGCTTTTCTGGAATCACCCTGAAACTAAATAATGGGGTCTCAATGCCCACGACTGTATGGCTTGACAACACCTCCTTGTACACAATTAATGATCAGTGAGTGGGCAAACACCTGATTTAGTTGAGATTTTCAGAATTCTTGACCAGTACTTTTTAGGAAAGTACAGGATTTAGAAAAAGAAGACTGGCCTTTCTCTGGTGTATCTGCCATGGGAGAGAGAATTGTTGGCAGCCATGACATGAACTAATAGTAGCAGGTAATCTAAAGAGAATTCAGAGGTGGAAGACTGAAATTGTTATGCAGATAGAAGCAGATAAAAGAGAGAAAAAAAGGGGTAGAGAAATAGAGAAAGAAGATAGAGAGGGAGAGAATGCTGAAAGTCTGTTTCTACAAGTCCATAACATGTAGACTCATGCCTTGCTTTTGGTTTTTTATTACATGAGAAAATCAAATATGCTTTCAATAAATTCCCTTATTTTATTTAAGAAAGCTCAAATCAGCCTTCTGACATTTAGAATCAAATGAGAAAGATCTAATATAAGGTACATTTGTGTGTCTGCTCTGTTTTTTTTTTTTTTTTTTTTAATTATTATTAAGAAGGTTCTACGCCCAGCCTGTAGTCCAACATGGGGCCTGAACTCATGACCCTGAGGTCAAGAACTGAGCTGAGATCAAGAGTCGGATGCTTAACCAACTGGGCCACTCAGGCACCCCATTTCTATTCATTTTATACAAAAATATTCATACTAGGGGCACCTAGGTGGCTAGTTGGTTAAGCATCTGACTCTGGCTCAGGTCATGATTTCACGGTTCATGAGTTTGAGCCCTGCATTGGGCTTTGTTCTGAGAGCTCAGAACGTGGAGCTTGCTTCTGATTCTGTGTCTCCTTCTCTCTGCCCCTCCCCTGGTCACACACACACACTCTCTCTCAAAAATAAACAAACATTAAAATAAAAAAAATATATTCTTACTATATATATTGTTCTATTTCCTTTTTTTTTTTCAAATTTAACAATGTGTCATGGACATTATTCTATGTAGTTAAATTTTTGGCATTTATTATCAATAATCTTATATCAGCAATCAGGCATTGCACACTTGGAGCCTGCCCCTTTTGTCTGTCATGATCAACTTCTTCCCTAACTCTATCATCCAGTTAGTTATTACAATGCTGTTCCTAAGTTTTAAAAAATGTAATGTATTTTATTGTTTTGAGTGTATATCATCAAAGGTGAGTCCTTTTTAAACCCCAAACCATAGACTACTCTGTGTGATTTATAAAGCTGATAATTTAAGTACAATACAAGACAAAAAGTAGTGAGTCAAGTGTAAGACAAATATAAACGAGAATAATGCCAACTACCATTTATTTACAATATGCTAAAGGTGTTACTAACATGCCTTAGCATATTTTGATTTTCACCCAAAACTTCTAAGTTAGACGTTATTTTTCTCATTTTACAGTTGAAAAACAAGCTCTAAAGAGATGACATTTCTTGTCCAGGGTCTGAGAGATTAAGGCATTAAATATAGTTCAAACTAATGTTTTTTGACTACAAATGTGTATTGAAAGAATGTACGGTGAATTAAGATATGGGGCATCACACATCTATGAAAAAAATTATAGGTGATAATTTAAAATATAAGTTTTGGAGTAAATCCAATTTAGGGCAACACAGGGAATTAAAATAATAAAGAAGAAATGATCAGACTATTTGCCCCAAAGTAGGTTTAGAATTAAACTTAGTTCTTAAACTCAGTTGGCATCCTTATCATTTCCATGGATTTCAGATCTCCATGAGGAACATTTTATTGTTTTTTATAATTGGAAAGTATGATCATAGGGATATCTGAATTCTCAAAAAACACACCAAAGCTTTAAAGTTAAAATAATGCCTTAGGGTAGCTGGGTGGCTCAGTTGGTTAAGCATTGGACTTAGGTTTAGATCATGATCTCTCCTGGGTTTGAGCCTTGGGTCACGCTCTGTGGTGACAGCTCAGAGCCTGGAGCCTGCTTCAGATTCTGTCTCCTCTCTCTCTGCACCCCACCCCCCACTCATGCTCTGTTTCTCTCTCCTTCAACATTAAAAAATTAAAATTAAAATAATGCCTAAGAGAATATTTGTTTTTTTAAAAAAATTTTTTTAACGTTTATTTATTTTTGAGACATAGAGACAGAGCGTGAACAGGAGAAGGGCAGAGAGAGAAAGAGGGAGACACAGAATCTGAAGCAGGTTCTAGGCTCTGAGCTGTCAGCACAGAGCCTGTCGCAGGGCTCAAACTCACAGACCACGAGATCATGACCTGAGCCAAAGTCGGCCACTTAACTGACTGAGCCACCCAGGCCTCCCATAAGAGAATATTTAGAATGGAGGAAGTACATTGTGAAAATAAAAGACAATGTAAGAAGACTAAGTGAATATTGCAAATTTTCCTGATTTATTAGACTACTGCTTGACAAAGTAAGGCATGATAACAAAAAGGACTGAATATGAACAAGGCATAAACTGAGAGATACACTGTAGGAAAATCCCCATTTGGAAAGAATTATTTACTTTATCTCCTCCCATCCACTGCCCCCCCTACATCAAGCTCCATTTTTTTAATGATTTATTTATTTTTGAGAGAGAGAAAGCACAGAAGAAGTAAGACTGAAAAGGTATATGAAAAGTAAACTAGCAGTAATTTGCCATCAAATGGAACATAATAATAAAGACGTTTTTAGATATGAAAACTATACTTGAAATAAAAATAAAATATAAATATAAATTTTACACAATAAAATAAACTGGACAATGAAAACTAAAGTCAAATATGTGAATTACCAGCTTAAAGAAGTTATATGAAACAAACTGAAAAAGACAGTAGCAAGGAATCTGATTAAAGAAATGATGACAGATAAGGAGAAAAAAGGAAACTCATAAGCATAATTGCAAACTCTTTAAATCTAGAAAGTAGCAAATATGCTAAAAATTATTCTGATATAAAAGGAGAAAACTTTCGTAAAATAAGAGAATATACCAGAAGCAAATTTTGAGATGAAGAATGTATGAGAAGGATAATGAGTTTTTCCAAGATAAAACCAATAGGGGAGTGGAGAAATGGAAATAGAAATGGAAAGAAGCCAAACAGTGGTATGATACCTAGTAAAATACCACAAGAGAGACACAGAAGTACAATCCCACAGGGCAGCTCTGGAGACAGTACGGCTCCTAACTGAGAGCTCTTCCACCCAGAGGCAAGGGAACTATATCATTTATATCCTGCATGCATCAGTCATTGCTTAACAGCTACTCCCAGTCCAGGTGGGGATATAAATCCTTAGGAACACCAGTGTTTCAAGAGCATGCAAAATGCATCTCATAACCTGAGGACAGCTGCTCACAGAGAGACTTAGGTGCTCATTGTTTTGAGTAAGAGAACACTGGGAGTTGGTGCTCATGAGGATGATAAAGGTAATTGAAATGATAGAGGCAGGACACAGCATTTACTACAAATTGTATCTTTTGTCTGAGAGGACACATCAAGCTTCAAGAAGCCTTAGCACATGATAATCAACATGATCTACCGTTTTATTTTTTTTTCATTTCTTTTTTTTTAAAGCTTACTTATTTATTTTGAGAGAGAAGAAGTGAGCAGGGGAGGGGCAGAGAGAGAGGGAGAGAGAGAATCGCAAGCAGGCTCCTCACTGTCAGCACAGAGCCTGACACAGGGCTGGATCCCACGAAATGCAAGATCATGATCTGAGCTGGAATCGAGTTAAACACTTAACTGACTGAGATGCCCAGATGCCTCAATGTTTTTGTTTTTCATTTTAAAGACAAAATTTTGCAGTCCACAAAATAAAAGGTCGATTACTTATTAGTGAAAAATAAACATAAAAAATCAATTTGACTTCACAGCTTATTGTATAGCGTTTATTTGTCAATACTAGAAGATAACATTTGTCAGGTCTACGAAAGTTTAAGACTTAAGATATGACTGAATTATTTTGTTCCCAGACAAGTTATTCGCAATTTCAAATGTAAATCAATAAAACCTTGTGGTTGAAATTAGCCAACTAGAGATGTATCAAAATAATAAAATGATGATAATAATAATAATAATAATAATAATAATACCTACCTCAGTTTTAGAGAAACTGTGATAAAGGAATGACAGTAAGAATGAAAAGCATTTAAAAGAAAACTATAACAATATACTTCTGGGGATTTAATGTATAGTGCAGAATGTCAATGTCTTAAATCTTGACAACATAAAAATAATACACGAGGATATCTGGAAAAAGATGGTACAAGAGAAATGACAGATCATGTACATGTGCTAAAGTCCTTATATTTCATAGAATAATCAATAAAACCTGTCTAAAATTGGAAAGTTATAAAAAGAGTCTTCTGTACATTTTTATATAGAAATATCTCTAAACTATATTAAATGAAAGTGTCAGTTACAGAAAATGTGAAGAAGAAAACTAATTTTTTTTTTAATTCTCTTGTTGAGAGCAGCTATTTTTTTTTTTTTTTTTTTTTTTTTAGCAATAGAGGGAGTTGAGGTCATGGAGAAAGACAGATAGGCATTTAATTATCATTTTATCCTCTGTACTAAGTAGATTTTGACATATCCATGCATTACTTTAAAAAGAAAAAACACTCTAAATACATTTATTTATTTATTGTAAGTAATGTAGGAGTGCCTGGGTGGCTCAGACAGTTGAGCATCTGGCTCTTGGTTTTGACTTAGGTCATGATCTCATGGTTTGTGGGTTCGAATCCCATGTTGGTCTCTGCACTGACAGGGTAGAGCCTGCTTGGAATTCTCTCTCCCTCTCTCTCTGCCCCTGTGCAGCTCATGTGCTAGTTCTCTCTTCAAAATAAATAAATAAACTTAAAAAGAAATAAAAGTAATCTATATTTTCAGATAACAACAACAACAACGTCATCCAAATTGGTAAAGAAGAAATAAAGCTTTCACTATTTACAGATGACATGATACTGTATGCAGAAAACCCTAAAGATTCCATCAAAAACTACTAGAATTGAAAAATGAATTCAGTAAAGTTGCGGGACACAACATAAATGTACGGAAATCTGTTGCATTTCTATACATTAATGATGATGCGGCAGAAAGAACAATTAAGACAACAAACCCATTTACAGTTGCACCCAAAATAATAAGTACCTAAGGAATTACCTAGCCACAGAGGTGAAAGACCTGTACTGTGGAAACTATAATACCCTGATGAAAAAAACTGAAGATGACACAAAGAAATGAAAAGATGTTCCATGCTTATGGACTGGAAGGACAAATATTGTTAAATGTCTATACTAATCAAAGCAAGCTAAACATTTAATACAATCTCTATCAAAATACCAGAAGTATTTTTCACAGAGCTAGAACAAAAACCTCTACATATTTCCACAGCCTCTCCCATGAAGGGGTGAGGTCTTTTTTCCCATTCCTTGAATCTGGTCTTGCCCAAATGACTTACATTAACTAAAAGAATATGACGTAAGTGACTTCAAGCATTTTTGAGCCTAGACTTAAGAGTCTTGCAGCTTCTGCTCTCTCTTGCAATACTGCCAAGATGGGAAATCAGTGCAAACTTGATGCAATGACCACATAGAGAAGAAACTGGACAACAGACTGTCAAATATCAGACGTGAATGAGGCCATCCTAGACCATCCAGTACCAATAGATCTATCAGCTGACTGCAGGTGCCTTAATAGGACCAACCCAGACCATAAATAAAAACATTTCAGCTGATCCCAGTCCAAATTGCTCACTCACAGAATTAGGAACCAAACCAAAAAAAAAATTGTTTATTTGAACCATTAATTCTGGGGCATATTGTTAGATTATACAGGTTAACTAATTAAGTTCCCATTAAGAAAAGGAGAAGTAAATGGATTATGGCAAACAGCTAGCATTTTTGTGTTACTCACTGGAGAAAAAAGATCTAAAATTGTCTAGAATTTCACTACTTTCCAAGCTTCTTAGTGGTAAAAATTAGAAGCTTGTTATTATTTTCAGGGTCTATTAAATACCTAGAGGAAATAATATTAGAGAAAGATAGTGGTGGTGAATTTAGAATATTCACAAGTCTATACTGTGTAACATAAAGAATGTTGAAAGCTGACCCATAACTTTCACTTGCTATTCGTAGAATCTCTTTCTTCCTTATGGTTTTTAACTTTAGTAAGAATTAGATTCAATGGCTAGATTTAACTGTAATAGATTTTATAGACTAAGTGTTTTTAATTGAAGAAAATATAGTCAGAATACGTACACATGGAAAATACATATACATTTAGAAAATCACAAAGGATAATCTATTGAAGAAGGAATAAGGGTAAAAAGAGAAAGTGGGATGTAAAGGAAAAGCTAGTTGTCACATGGTGATACATGAATATTTCTAAATATTTGCCACTACCCAAATATTTTGGCACTATATAGTGGCAACGTTTCCAAACCAAATATCAGATATACAAATGTATGGGTAAAGACTATTTGCCAGAATATTAGAATGAGAAAAGTCCAAGATAGAGGCTTGCAGACTGAAACAAATGGATTGATTCTATATAATATATAGTGTATATTCATATGTTTGTTTTGATATCTTATAGTAAAATTTCCAACGAATCTGTAACAAAGCCTCAATTTTAGGCAACAAAATAGTTTCTTACACAGCTTCTAGACTAAAAATAAGACATATTTCTTAAATATGTTAAATTACATATGTTCTAAGTAACTCTCAAAACAGATACAAATTTAAGATAAAATTTCCTTGTTTTAGTAAATTATTAGGTTTTACAAATGATTCATGTTGCAATAAAATAAAACCTGTACTATAATAAATTCAGTTTTGGCAAACATAAACAATTGTAATTTTATAAGAGAATGTGTATTCATTTAATGTATGCCCTAAGTTTACCTTAAAAACGTTATATATATATATTCCATTATTTGTCTATTATATATATACATATATATGTGAATATATAGTCAAATATATATAACTTTATAAAAATATAATATATAGAATTTTATACACACACACACATATATATATGCATATATATACAAAATTTTCTATTATATCTGTGTCTCTGAAGAACCCTAATACTGATAAGCTTTATGTTTAATGAAAAAATAATTCATTAGATGAGGTGACAGATAGTGGACTCTTGGTATAATCTATTAAAATTGCCTTTCTTTTTTAAAGTATTGTGTGAAATAGTAATTTCCTCTTAGCACATAGGTCTGGCACCATATTCCAATCAGAGAACTTGCTATGTATCTCAGAAACTTTAGGGAAGTTTTTTTCGTAGTGGAAACCTGCCTAAATCTTCCTACTAGGAGGTAGTAGCTGTTTAGATCTGCTCTAGCTGTTGGTTGGTATTGTGGGGTAGAAGAGTAATGTCTACAAATGAGATACTAGTTTTATTTCACATCTTTACAAACATGAGACAGGTAGATACTATTATTTATTATGATGCTTGCTATGATTGTTATTGCTAATAATATTCATATTATCTCCATTTTAATGATGAAGAATTTGGAATTTATGGATATTAAGTACCTTGCCTATTTATAGCAAAAAAATTGCCCATGTTAGAATTTAACCCAGATTTCTGTGGTTACTGAGGTGGTATTCCTAACTGTACCAAAATAATAAAAACAAAAAAGTCACCAAATATCTGTATTTCACCAAGAAATCAAATTCCCTCATTTTGAATCTGCTTCTCATTTAACAAAAGGAATGAAATATTTAAGTAAAATTACAAGAAAATATAAGTCATTTTAAAAGTTGTCCTGATTTGCTCTGTAAGGAGGAAATAAAGTTTTATAGTCTTGTAAAGGTCTTTGGAATCATGAAGATAAAGTGGAATGAAACTTTAAAATTTATATCCAGGTTTTAATATTAACTGTTTATTATCTAAACTTTTTATTACTTAAAATATTATGAGATTAAAAAAATACCTTTGAGGACTATTATGTGAATTTAATTATTCTGAAAAATGGCATATTTCATTTTGTTATGGAAATATTCATTACAATGGAATTTTTATTATCACAGAAGAATGCCTATAGTATTAGAGTTGTAATACATTTTCATGTAGATATTAAATATTTAAAGCTTTTAAAAATATTATTTCATTAACTTGACTTCAAAAGAAAAATAAAATATTCAAGCATATATGTATACACAAAAGGAAGTGGTATAACTAACTCATTTATTGTACTTAGTTTTTCATTGGCATTTCACACTACCTTTTGAAAAATCTGGTATATTTTTGTTACTGTGATTTTTCCAATCAGACTTTTAGCAATACAATCAATATTTTGTTTTTGTTTTTCTATAATGTATCTTCCTGAGCTCGAAATATTATAGTATGCAGTATTTCTTCAATTGTCCCTCTAGATTTTTCACCTTTGCCTACCTTGCTCTCTAACCAAGATGTCGGTATTCATAAATTACATCACTGCCACCTGGACTCTGCCTTCAGTTTGAGTTGTGCCAATGGGACACTAATCAGGACACTTGGGAAAGAGGAAAGAGAAGTCAGGTATTTATATCCTGGTTCTTTGAAATCATCAGGACTCAGTTTCCTGAAAGGGAAGATCACTGTTACTTTCAGGGAGGTTGACTATACATGGATTTCCTTCCTTCCACTAGTTTCCAATAACAGCTCTCCCCTCGTCCCTTGGGCCTAGCAGTGATGACAGCCCATTGCTCTAGCTGAGTTTCTGCACTATCCCTTTTACTCCCTCCATACATTACACTGGTGTAATTAATCCCTTATCCATAAACCATCTTCTAACTATTGTAATGTGAGAATACATCTGTTTCCAGTTGGTTTCCTTACAGACTAGCAAAAACAAAGCAATTAAATTAAACTAAGATGTATTTTAGAATTTAAATGCTTTTCCTCCAGAATATTGTGAAAACAGAAATGCCAATTTTTATTCTATATCACCACATCCAAAAAGTTTAAAACTATTAATTATAGTATAGTTTATTAATAGTAAGTATAGGTATAGTTACAAAGGCAATGTATGTTCGGTGAAAAAATTGCTTATTATTCACCCATATTTTGTAGACAGAAGAGAATGGAACAATAAATGTTGAAATTATTAAGAGTATTCTGACAGTACCAGGATTTTGGCCTCTCATTTGGCTTGGCTAGAAACCATGAGCTCACATTTTACCTGAACCCTGTCTGAACTAACAAAAGCAAAACTTAAAGGTTTTGGTTCAGAGAGATTGAGCTGAAACTTTTTTGTTTTTGTTTTTGGAATTTTTTATTGAATTCATTTGCCATCTATTAGTTTCACTTAGAGATTTTGGGTTTGCTCTCAAAATAATATTCAGAAATAACTTTTAAAACCTTATGAACTTTAATCATTTATCAATAGTACAAGAAAAACTGAGCATATTACTCTATGAAAGACAATACAGATTTTTGCTTCTTTTTTTTTTTTTAATGTTTATTTATGTTTGAGACAGAGAGAGACAGAGCATGAGTGGGGGAGGAGCAGAGAGAGAGGGAGACACAGAATCAGAAGCAGGCTCCAGGCTCTGAGCCATCAGTACAGAGCCCGACGCCTCGAACTCACAGACCGCGAGATCATGACCTGAGCCGAAGTCGGCGCTCAACCGACTGAGCCACCCAGGCGCCCCAGATTTTTGCTTTTTAAAATGTTTTATAAATTTATTAGGAAACTTTTCCATTGATTTTAAAATTACTAAATTGATTATCTTTTTTACCATGAATTTTGTGAGCATAGCAGGGTCATCTAGGTTACTTCAATTCTACTTCTTGAGTTTTTAAACACAGTTAGATGTGTTTATTCAGTTACCCAGAGGCTAAGCATTTTATTTGATAATGATTCCCTTTTGTATCCTGTATGTTTAGAAACTGCCCAGAGCCAAGGTTTAGGTAGGTATGGCCTCTCTCTTTTGGGCAGGCTCCTTTTGATGTACACACTAAAGTTATTCCTCTCCACAGATGTTGACTTTTTTTTAATGTTTATTTATTTATTTAGAGAGAGAGAGAGAGGAAAGAGAGAGAGAGAGAGAGAGAGAGAGAGAGAGAATTCCAAGCAGGCTTCACACTATTAAGCACAGAACCTGACATGGGGCTGAATCTCACAAACCGTGAGATCATGACCTGAGTTCAAATAAAGAGGTGGATCCTTAACCCACTGAGCCACACAGGAGTCCCAGATTTTGACTTTTTGTGACTGACTATATTGGAAACTCCACCCAGTTATGCTGGTCCCCTCACCCTCCTCTGCCAGGATGCGGCCCTATACTAGGTTCATTTGATTAATCTAAGGCATATTTTAGTACTCCACAGATGGGTAGGTAAACCCAGATTGACTATGTCTCTAAAGCTTTCCTCCTATGGATTTGTACTTTCTTGTCATTTTTGACCTCAGTAAATATTCCTTAATACCTCCACAAAGCTAGAGATGAGAAAATATGCTTAAAACTATATTTTAAAATTAAAGGATATTGTAAAACAAAAAACTCTATATTTTGAAATTGTATTTTAAAAACACAGCTATATTTAAAACCATACTTTATCCAATGCTTATAGCTGTGTTTAACACTTCCTCTGAACGTCTGCCTGACAGTATTGTTGGAAATACAAATCTAAACATACATACTTCTAGAACATACTAAAAATATTTTTCCTGAATCTATATATTTGTACATAGAATATTCTTAGCAATAGATTATGAAAAATATGTTCATGAATTCATTCTCAAATATGTATCTTAATACAAATAATTTACATTATAAATATAAAATTGTGTATTTATATGAAATGCTTTTAAAGGAAATAGTTAAACAAAAACAAGTTAGTTAGCCCATTAATCATTCCACAAATTGGCTACTTAGCATATTAGCCAGCTGGCACAATTAATTCATTTTCTATGAATTGAGTGTTGTGGAATTGCCATGCAGTGAACTGAAAAGGTGAATTGCCATTCTGGTAATGTTCTTTTGTAGAATAAGCCTATATCCATCTGATATGCCCCTCCAGAGAAGAATCTTCCTTTTGTCTGTGGAATGCAGGTAGACAAGATGACAGTTTTCCTTGTTGCAAGGGCTAATGGAAAAGATCTGAGATCCTTAACTGCTCTTACACAAACTTTCAATCTTTTTTTGGTTCCATTTTCTCTCCATCCTCCAAAGGTATCTGTTGAGTCAATTATTCATCCTTGCTGGAGTGTGGTGTCATAAATGTACTGTATTCTTACTAAGTTCACCCTAAAATAGGCACTTAGGTTCCAGCTTCTTATTCTAAGTCAACAGTAACTACTCCATATTCATTTATCTTTCTAAATTTTGTTGACATCCTTCATCTGCTATTACGTTTCTACCATTTGTTTGTTAACGTGGATTATTTATTATAGGAATTCCTTCAACACTGCCTTAATGGAGCTATGAGAAGGATTAGAAGTAAGAGTTTATGTAATCCTTCAGGTTTAACTTGATGTCTTTCCCCACTAGAAAACTAACTTTAAAATATGTAACAAATAATGCAATGAACTTACATATTTTGTGCACAATAACTTTTAAAGATGTTGACATTCTAAGTATTAACTTAAGCACTTGTACTAAATGTGTTTTTAAAAAAGCATTTAGATAATTACTGTGTATATTTTATTTTCATATGTACATTTAATTTTATTAGAATAATAACTAGTTCCAAGTGGGTTCAAGACCTCTTGGAAATTTGAGTAACATGATATATGTTTTCAATATTTTACATGCTTATTCATTTTCTAAGAATAGATTCTTTCATTAGATTCTCAATCTCAAGGGATTCCATAACAGACAAAAATTGATATATTGGATAAGTAGATTGGGGATTAAAATTCTCAAGTTCTTATCTACTAAGCCTTGAAACCATTCAAGAACAATTACTGTGCATAAGGAAATTCCAGGAATTATTACAACTTGAATTATATATGTGTTTAAATTTTCATGGGTTTCACTAAAAAAAAATACTGTCAAGATTCTCTGTTTTCAACTGCTACCCACTATAATCTATGTTTGGATAAATATTTTATAAAATGTGGGGTTGGTTAGCAGTAATAAATTGTTGTAGAATATGAAAAACATCCCCTGGATTATTTGTAGCATGTACTTCATTTGTATAGCTTATCATTGAAATACTTTCCTTTCATCATACTGATGTGAAGTCCTTTAAAATGTATCTCCATCCAAATCTACTCATTTTTGAAATGAACTGAGAAAAATATTGATTGGTGTTTTCAACATGGTTTGATGATTTACTGGTTGCAATTATTCATTTATAATTTTATTTTTTTCCATTTGTTAGCATGTGGTTAAATACTTTTAAAAATTTATTTCTATATATAGTACATAGAATATCTTCTTCATTTATACCTATGACTTAAGATTTGTCATTTTATTTTACCATCATGATAAAATTTCATTAACAGGTTTAGTTATGGGGTAAACATTTTGTTCAGAATATATAATAAACCTTGAGAGTGAAATTAAAAACAGTGATAGATTTGAAAATCTTTGTTACAAAATAAGAAGCTTTAAATTTTTTTAACGTTTATTCATTTTTGAGAGACAGAGAAAAACAGAGTGTGAGTGGGAGGGGCGGAGAGAGAGGGAGACACAGAATCTGAAGCAGGGTCCAGGCTCTCAGCTGTCAGCATAGAGACCAATGCAGGGCTTGAACTCACTGACTGTGAGATCATGACTCGAGCTGAAGTAGGACGCTTAACCAACTGAGCCACCCAGGTGTCCCCAAAAGAAGAAGCTTTTAATTAAAAAAAAGTCTATAGTAATATAAAAACTTGTAGATAATACTGCTTAATTATATCAATCATTCATAATTTAAGTAAAACAAATGTTCAAGGTTGGTAAGTCCATTTTTATAGTTTTAAATGTACCATTTTTAGGAGGGATTATATGCAATTTTTAACACGATGATTTTCATAGCTTCTTATTTAATAAAATAATATTGCTAAATAGATATAACCATTTTATATGATAATAAAGGCAAACTGGTATACTCCTTCATTTGTTCATTCTATTACCCATTTCTATTTGTATAGTGGTGACATCTTTAAGGCTATTTTTCCTTTTTCATAATAACTTCTGTCAAATGAAAGAAACCAATGTTTTTTTCACTTAGTAAAGTGAAATGTACCACCAAAGAAAAATAGCACAGAAAAGAGAAAGAAAATCCCCAAATCTTCAAATAATAAAACAAAAAATTACTGTAATTAGCACATTTTCATCCAATTTGTCTCTGTATTTACTTTACATAATTGAGAGTATGCTGCATGCATAATTTTATGTTGTGCTTTTTTCCTTTTTTGTTTTTTTTATGTTTTGTTTGTTTAAAAACCATATATCCTACACATGTTCTCATGAAATTACTATTTACTTAAAATATTCTTTCAGTGTCTTTTTTTACGTGTGGGGTTGTATTTTATCATCTCGTATGGATATATTATAATTTGTTTAACAAATTTTTTTAAATAATTTTCATTAATAAATAAGGATGTAGTGAGTAGATTCAATATAAATGGCTCCTACTTACTAAGAGCTCATTCTCCTTGGTCACCCTATGGCATGACTACATTTATTCCCATTGTGTAGGTGAAATTGAAGATTTTGTAAGTGGTGGATCTGATATTAAAATGGTGACAAATCTGAAATTAAGACCTGAAATAGAAGTTCAGGAGAGTCTGTCCTTATGGCAGAATTGTTCTTTATAACAGATTCCTTATTAAGTTACTAGGTATGGATATTTTTTATGTCTTTTAGAAACTGCTAAAATACTTTCTCAGAATAATTGTACCAATTTAATTTCTATGATCTATTTACAGGCATGGCTTTGAGTATTCTCACTAAGGGGGAGATGTTCATTTCATAAGAAAATGACAAACAGTTGCCATTTTGGCTAACAATGCTTTAATTTTCTTATCTTGCAGTAACAGTGCTGTAGTTCCTTTTACAGAACTGGATATACTGCAATTGTCTTCACTTATCTGTGACTATTAAGCAAGGTGACTTATTTTCTCCCAAGCAAAGTGCATGACCCAATTTAGAACAATTAGAGGCTTTTGCTCTTGATTTTGAATTTTGTTTTTGTTTTATTTTTTAACTGCTCAATAAAGGTAGCTTTTATTCATTTGTTTATTTTTCATTCGTTTACCCTGTGTTTAATTTTCACTTCTTTTTATAGTTTCCTAAGGTAGAAGCTGAGATAATGATTTGAGATCTTTCTTCTTTTCTAATGCAAACATCGAATGCTATAAACTTCTCTCTAAGCACTGCTTTGGCTGCCTTCCATAAAGTTTGACATTTTGTATGTTTATTTTCATTCAGGTCAAAATTTTCCTAATATGTTTTGTGATTTCCTCTTTGATCCATGAGTCAATTTCCAAATATTTGGAGGGTTTTGCAGATATATTTCTGTTATTAAATTCTAGTTTAATTCTCTTATGGTCAGAGAACATACCTTATGTAATATTAATCCCCCTGAATTTATTGAGAGTTGTTTTATATGGCTCATAATAAAGTCTATTTTACTTAGTGCTCTGGGTGCCCTTGATAAGAACACGTATTCTTTGTTACTTGTTATTGGATGGAGTATCCTATAAACATTAATATGGTCAAGTTAGTTGATAGTGTTGTTCCAGTCTTCTATAACCTAACTGATTTACTGTCTACTTTTGCTATTAATTACAGAAAAAGAAATGTCAACATTCCCAACTATAATTGTTACCATAAGATGTCAGGCATTAATATAACCACTCCAGCTTTCCTTTCATTAGGGTTTGTGTGGTATGTCTTTGCTGTCCTCTTATTTTTGATTATTAAAATCTATTTATTAAGTGGTATCTTTTCAGGCAGCATATGGTTGGCTATTGCCTTTTAATCGGATCTATCATTTAATTCTATTGTCTGGACTTTTACATTTAATGTTGTTAATATCACCGGTTTAAATCTTCCATAGTATTTGTTTTCTGTATACATTCTCTTTTTTTTTCCTTATTGAAGTTTATTTACTTATTTTGAGAGAGAGAGAGAGAGAGAGAGAGAGAGAGAGAGAGAGAGAGAGAGAGGAAAGAAGGCAAGCGGGGGGGAATCCCAAGCATGCTCTATGCTGTCAGTGCAGAACCAACACAGGGCTTGATCTACAAATCATGAGATCATGACCTGAGCTGAAATCAAAAGTCAGACAATTAACTGACTGAGCCACCCAGGTGCCCCTGCTTCCTCTTTTTAAAATTCATTTCTCTATTTTTTTTTAAATTTGGTATTAGATATTTCTATTATTCTTTTTTATTTTTACCATTGGCTTATTAGCTAACACTTTTTAAAATTTTATTGGCTACTCTAGAGTTTATAGTATACATTTTGCTCTATGTTCAAATTGATTGATATTCTCTTTTACATTATTTATTCTGCTGTAATTCCCTCTAGCACATTTTATATATAAGACTATATTTTATTCTTTAGAAGTTTCATTGGTTATTTTTCATATCTTCTTTTTTTCTCTTTATCATGCCTGTTTTTGCCTCTACCTCATTGAACTTATGGAGGATATTTATAATAGATGGATTTTGAATTATGAATAGAAAATACAAACATTAAAAAATGTAGAAGCTACTCAAACTGTCAGGAGCACCCTGAAGTGACTGTCATTATATTCATATTTCAAATGAAGAATTCTCCTGGATTTATCTTTCTTAGACCTGATTCTTCACTTTAAAAAAATTTTTTTTCTGTTAACTTATATTTGTTAAATAAATTTCTTTCTTTATTTATTTTGTGTGTAAGTTAATGGTAGTAACTTTCTGGAGCACATGTTAAAGTTGCCATTGAAAATTTCTAATTAAAGTTCTTTTTTGTTAAATAACCCTTCTTCCCCAAAATTCTTTACCAGTAATTTGTGCTACCATTTTTATAATATTTTAAATCCTTCTGATTAAAGTATGCTTTTTTATTGATTTCTTTGTATAGTCCTCTCTAATAGGGATTATACTTATTGAGATTATATAATTTAATGAGAATATATAATTAATATTAATGTATGATTGAAATTGTTTCTTCAGACTATTATTTATTGATTTTTAAAAAGAATTCATTTACTTCCTTTAGATGAGTACTTCTCCATATACCACAATACTAAAATTATTCTTTCAATTTTGTAAAAATTCTATATTTAGAATCCCTGATTCTTTTAATTTCTTAGCTATTCTTCTAAAAGTCTTTAAAGCTATATTATAATTTTAATAAGAATTGTATTTGAGTTTATACAGAGTTTTATGGTAAAGTATCTCGTTATTAAAGTCCTGTTTAAGTTGGGAAAGTTTTTCAAAAAGATCCTACCTATGCTTTCTTATGTTTATTTCTATTGGCATTTTTGTAGGTGTGACTGTTCTGATGAAGAATTTATCATACAAAAACTTGGATTACTTATGGTATGAAAAAAACACAAATATCCCAAAAACATACACATCTGCATATACATAATCACACACAAATCATATACATATAAAAAATACATATACATGGTCTAGGCTACCTTATTTCCAGCAGCTGTCTTGCTCAATATTATGCCTACCCTGGTTACAATTCTGATTTAGTGATTGATCAAAGCAGGCAGACCACAGATCCTGGTTCTCTTGTCAACATTTTGCCATTGTAGCTTCAGAGCTTCCGAGGCATCAGGTAATGCCTTGCTTTCCTATTTTCTTTACCTACAGCATTCCCAAGAGTACTCCCCTATAAATCTGCAAAGAAAAAAATCTTCTCTGAGTCTATTTCCTGGAGAACCTGACTAAAAACATAGAATTTACATATTGAGCCAAAGGTGAACTTTTGGCTTCGATGGTATAACAGGAAAAGGAGTTAAGCCTTCGGGCCTCTCTAAGGTGGGGAGACCAATAGGAGAACTTCGTCACTTTAGGCTTGGACCTAACATCCACAAAGCAAACCTGAAAACAAAGTCAAAATGCTCTTCTCGGCCCCTCAAATGTATACACATACACAGAAATTACAAAAAGGTTGTTTCGATGCAAAAGATAGCCAAGGGGAAAAGATTTCTATCCCTATGTTATTGTATGGACAAACAAAGTGAGATTTTCCAGAGCAGGGACTGTATTTCTGATATACTTATATCCCTAACACAGTGTCAAAAAACATTAAATATTTGCCAAGTGAACACTTAGAAGACAAATATGTTTTGTACCAAGGCCTGAAACCAAACAAATATATTTAAGGTAGGAAAGAACGTTTCAGGCTTCCATAAAAGCTTTTGTTTAAATGATGGTGTGAGTTTTCTTGTTAGCATGGTAATAACAAATCTAATTTTTTCGAGACACTGCCCTAAGCTTCTATTTAAATAACTAAAGTTAATGAGACAACATGAACACGGTAAATTTTCTTGTTGTCTGAGAAAAAAAAATTTGTAGTGATTTGAGTAGTGAACTAAAGATGGCCTAGTTAAATTAGCATAACATCTGGTCATTATACTAACTTAATGCTATACTTTAGATGAGGAACAGAAGGTAAAATCCTTTTTCAAAGGAAAAACAAAGCAATAGCACTCCTTCCTAGAATATCATTAGAAATTCTCTTAAAACATACACTAGAAGCACATATGTCTCAATAAAGCAATGAAATATCTACAAAAGAAAAAAGACTTATTATGGTCACTAAAAGTTTGAGTACATACTGTGCACGTGTGTGTGTGCATATGCATTCATGTGTATAATAAAATTTCATTTTCCCATTCCATGAATACTAACTAAATTCAATTCTCTAGAGAGAAACTGAAGAAACTCTATCATTGTTCAGGAAGCAGGAACTGGCTTTTGATAAAAGGCTTCCCTTTCTCTCCTACAATGCATCTGGGACCTTCACAGTTGATTACTGTAATATTTATATAATGTAGGTTTGACGCACAAGTGAGGACTATAACACATTTAATACTGGAAAAAGTTGGCTAGCATCAGAAATTTTTAATGAATTGGAAGAGAGCCTATTTTATTTCGTCTGATATCAAGAAAGAGTGCCAGGTTGGTCACTAAACACTACTCAATTTCTTTTAAAAAGAATGTTTAGGATGTTTTGGGGGGCAGGGGGGTTAGTTTCCAAAACTCCTTCATCATTATACCATAAAACACAAATGAAAATGGGGCCTTCTAACAGACCCAGTTAACTGGAGTATCAGATTGATGGCTTTGTTCTTATGAACACAAAAATAATTACAGTGTTTTTTTTTTTTTTTAGATCACTTTTTTTTTTGTATGGATATAGAAAGAAACTTTATTACACTGATTTGGAAAGCTTAAACTGGACGAGAATCCTTTTGTTTTGCCATGCCTCAATTTATTTGTAATAAACACTATTCTTTCTGAATAAGAACTATTCAGATGGGTATTAAAATAAGAAAATTAAAAAGGGTAAGCAAATTCACAAAATTAGAAACCTATTTAGTATTAAGGCCTATAAACTAGGTTAAGTAATTACTTAATTACTGCATCATCTCCAAATTTCCATTTATTGTCCTTTGCTTTTACTGAGTATATAACTTGCACATGTTTCTTACAGTAATATACAAGAAACATACTAAAAAAATATGTTTTAAAATCCAACAGTCTCTAAGTTTCATTGGTATCACTCACCCCCCAATATGATGTATTGAGTAGGGCATATCACCCTTTTGATATTCTTGCCAAAAATGCACCACATCAATTCAGTTATGAGAAAACATCAGACAAACCAAACAGAGGGATTTTCTGAAAAAAAGCTGACCAGTACTTCTCAAAGTTGTGAATGTCTGAAAGATAAGGAAAGACTAAGAGATATTACAAATTACAGGAGATTGAAGGGACATGTGATGCATGCAATCAATGTATGATCCTGATTGAGTCTTGGAAAGGAGAAAGGACATTAATGAAAAAAAAGGAACAAAAATACTTGAATACAAATAAAACTTATTGTTTAGTTAATTGTATTGTTTTCATTTTCTATGCCCACATTTACACATGTCTTTGTAGGAGATTACTTGTACTGTTTTTTGTTTTTTTTTTTTAATTTTTTTAATGTTTATTTACTTTTGAAAGAGAGAGATAAACAGAGCATGAGCGGTGGCGGGGCAGAGAGAAAAAGGGACACAGAATCAGAAGGAGGTTCCAGGCTCTGAGCTGCCAGCACAGAGCTTGACACAGGGCTCGAACTCACAAATTGTGAGATCATGAGCTGAGCTGAGGTTGGATGCTCAACCACCCGGCGCCCCTGTACTATTTTTTACAATGGATACCTTTTCAAAGAGCCACTTCTGTTTGATTTCTTAGCCTAATCCATCACCAACCAAAGGAAACTAAAGTTAACAAATAAGTGGGTTTCCTCTAGCACCTTTTCCCATATAACCATACACAAAAACTGTCTCTCTCTCTGTTTTTTTTTTTGTTGTTGTTGTTGTTTGTTTGGTTTTTTTAATTTGAAAGAGAGAGCACAAGCAGGGGAGAGGGACAGAAGGAAAGACATAGAATCCCAACCAGGCTCCACACTCAGTGCAGAACCTGAAATCAAGTCAGATGCTCACCTGACTGAGCCACCCAGGTGCCCCAAAGACTGTCTCTTTCACACACACACACACACACACACACACACACACACACCCACAGGATTTAGTGTGACTGTTTCACAATGGCAATACATTATATATTGTTCAAGTAACATTCTGCCTAACTTTTTAAAAATACCTCATGGAAATCTATTCAAGTCAATGGCATAGATATAAGTAATTACATAGGGAAATATTCCATGTTACTCAAAAACAAACCACTATTTTTCCAACCCTTCCCCTATTGATGGACATTCGTTTTGCTTCTAATTTTTTGTTTCCAACATGCAATTCTACAACAACCTACATTTCACATTTCTGTGCATATTGGTCCTTTTATTTTTATGAGTTAGATGCTCATGAATGGAAGCGTTCGAATAAAGAAGATATTTATTTTACTTCTAACTGACTACAATGGATATCACCAAACTGTTTCACTTAAGAATGAAAATTTCTACAAGTAATATACAATAGTTCAGCTTCTAATAGTAAGTGCTGTAATAAGTATTACAATCTATTGCCATTTTGTGTATGTAATAAATGACATCTCATTATTTAATTTTGTCTTAACTCAGTTTTATCCTCGGCTTACAGTGAGATTGAACATCATTTGGTATACTTATAGTTTATTGAAAGTAACTCTTCTTCAAATTGTTCATTTGTCCAATTTTCTCTAAGAATATTTACTTTATGGTTTTAAATGTACAGATGACATTGAAAAACATAGGTGTTAATGCATTATTTGGCATCTGTACTACAAACTATCTTATTTATTTTCTTTTGATTTAGTAGTTTTTACTGTATAACTTAAACTTTGTTTATATATTCAAATAAAGTTGTCTTTTTTAAACATTTTTATTTTTTATTATTTTACTTTTTATTTTTTAATGTTTATTTTTGAGAGGGAGAGAGATCAAACAAGCAGGGGAGGGGCAGAGAGAAAGGACAGAGAGAGCATCTGAAGCAGGATCCCTGCTGTGAGCACAGAGCTTGACATAGGGGTGGATCTCATTAATCATAAGATCATGACCTGATCCAAAATCGAGAGTTAAATGCTTAACTGACTGAGTCACCCAGGTGCCTAAGGATGTCTTTTCTTTTATAGCTTCTAGGATTTCATTCTTAACATTATCTTCCCAGGTACTACATATATATACTCTTAAATTTTTTCTAATTTTTTTTTAACTTTAAGCACTTTATGCAATTATGACTGGTTAGGTAATGCACCCATTGTTGTTGTTTGCTGCCTTCCCTTGCTGACTTAACCTCCAAATTCTCAACAGATATTTCTTCTACCTCCCAAATTGCTTGCATTCAAACCTTTGTCTTATAATCTGGTTCTGGAGGAACCTAAACTAAGAGAGATTTTACAATTTATATATATAAATAATACTAATTTAAATAATTAGTATTATAAATAATAATTATATATATATATAATCTAAAGTTTTTGAGTAATTTTTTTAAATTTTCAGATATATAATTCCTCAGATGTTATGGTAAGTCATCAATTCCCAGAATTTAAAATTAAATATTTATATTTGCATTCAAAATCAGTCTAATAGCAGCAGACTGATAGTGGATTTAATGAAATCAATCATTTAAGCTTGAGCAAAAATCTTACTATGATTTTCTAACCAGAAGAATCCTAAATATGAATAGGAATACATTTGACCAACTAATATTAAGGAATTTAAATTAAAAAAGAAAGTTTAGTTAATTGGACAATGAAAGTGACTAAGTTTGACAATACAAATTTTATTAAAAATTCAAGCTAATTTCATCCGAATTCTAAAAATGGTATACTAATTTCAGTTTACATGGCAAAATTGATTTTTATACTTTATATGCACATGTTTTAACTAAAATACTTATATTTTGTAAGTTATTATAAAATAATTGTTATATTATATTGTTATAACTTTTATTTTTATAGTCCAGACCCTATAATGCTGCTTTGAGTCTACTAGATTCTCAATGTAATGACTAAGCTTAGTGACAATGCATGCTGAAAGCTGAGACAGGGTGAAAACAAGTCTTCTAGTGCTGGTTAGCTGAGTCATGAATGCAAAGAGAAAGTTCTTGAAGGAAATTAAAAGTACTACTTTCATGAACATATGAATGATAAGAAAAGGAAACAGCATGATATGAAGAAAGGTTGAGTGGTCTCGATAGATCAAACCAGCCACAACATTCCCTCAGACCAAGGCCTAATCCAGGGCCATGTCCCAACTCTACTCAGTTCTATGAAGGCTAAGAGGGTGAGGAAGCTGTAGAAGAAAAGTTTAAAGCTAGTAGAAGTTGGTTCATGAGGTTTAAGGAAAGAAGCCATCTCCATAACCTACAAGAGTAAAATGAAGCAGCTTGTGCTGATGTAGAAGCTGCAGCAAGTTATCCAGAAAATCTAGCTATGATAATTAATGAAAATCACTACAGTAAACAACAAATTTTTGTGGAGATGAAAATTTCTATTGGAAGAAGATGCCATTTAGGACATACAGAGATTGAAAGGAGAAGTCAATGCCTGGCTTTAAAGTTTCAAAGGATAGGCTGATTTCCTTGTTATGGGCTAAGGCAGCTGGTGACTTGCAGTTGAGTCTAATGCTAATCTACTATTCTGCAAACCATAGGGCCCTTAAGAATTATATAAAATCTATGTTGTGGTCTATAAATGGAACAACAAAACCAGGATGACAGCATATCTGTTTAGAACATGGGTTTATGAATATTTTAAGTCCACTGTTGAGACCAACTACTCAGAAAAAAATTCCTTCAAAATATTACTGCTTATTAACATACACCTGGTCACCCAAGAGCTCTGATGGAGATGCACAACAAGATTAGTGTTTTTTGATGCCTGGTAACACAACATCCATTCTGTAGCCCATGAGTTAAGGAGTAATTTTGACTTTCAAATCTTATTTAAGAAATATATTTTATAAGGTTATAGTTGCCATATATAGTTATTCCTCTGATGTATCTGGGCCAAGTAAATTGAAAACCTGGAGAGGATTCACCATTATGGATGCCATTAAGAACATTCATTATTCATGGGCAGAGGTCTAAATATTAACATTAATAAGAGTTTAGAAGAAGTTGATTCCACATGGAGGAGTAACTGCAGATGTGGTGGACATAGCAGGAGAACTAGAATAGAAGTGGAGCCTGAAGATGTAACTGAATTGCTGTAATCTCATGATAAAACTTTAATGGATGAGGGGTTGCTTCTTATGGGTGAGCAAAGAAAGTGGTTTGAGATGGAATCAATTCTTGATGAAGGTTATTGAAATGACAACAAAGGATTTAGAATACTACATAAACCATTTATTATTATTTTTTAAAGTAGCTCTACACCCAATGTGGGGGCTAGAAGTCGTGACCCCAAGATCAAGAGTTGGATGCTCTACTGACTGAGGTAGCCAGGTGTCCCTGACATAAATTATTATTTAATATTTTTTTAACATTTATAATCTTTTGAGAGGCACAGTGAGTGGGGGAGGGACAGAGAGAGAGAGGGAGATGCAGAATCCGAAGCAGGCTCCAGGCTCTGGGCTGTCAGCACAGAGCCTGATGCGGTCCTGGAACACATGAAGTGTGAGATCATGATCTGAGCTGAAGTCGGACACCCAACCGACCGAGCACCCAGGTGCCCAGGCAATAAATTATATAATAAATCAGCAGCAGGGGTTGAGAGGATTAATTCCAATTTTGAAAGAAGTTTTATTGTGGCTATAATGCTATCAGACAGCACCTTGTGCTACACAGAAATCATCCCTGAGAGGAAGAATCAACTGATGGATCAAACTTCACTGTTGTCTTATGTTAAGAGGCACCCCCACCTTCAGCAACCACCATCCTGATCAGTTAGCAGTCATGACCATGGAGGCAAGACCCTCCATCAGCAAAAAAAAATAAAAAATAAAAAAATGGAATAAAAAAAAATTTATGACTTACTAAAAGTTCAAATGATGGTTAGCTTTTTTTAGTAATCACATATTTTTAATTGAGGTATGTGCATTGTTTTTTAGATATAATGTTATTTCACACTTAATGGACTGCAGTATAATGGAAGCATAAATTTTATATACACTAGGAAGCAAAAAAAATCAATTTCACTTTCTTTATTGCATTACTTGCTTTACTGCAGTGGTCTGGAACTGAATCCTCAATATATCTGAGGTAAACCTGTACTGCTCTGCTCGTCCCATGTGCTACATTTAACACTAGAGTCATTCTTTTTATCTCAACATAGATGTTACTTTCTCAGTGTTGCATCCCTTCAAACTTTCCAGGATAGACCAGTGGCAGTGTGCTTGTTTACATCCTGAACTTCCCCATTATGCAAACTTGCACACACAACTTCAAAAGATATGAGGAGGTCCCTGAGTGGCTCAGTTGGTTAAGCATCTCACTCTTAGTTTCAGCTCAGGTTGCGATCTCACTGTTCATGAGATTGAGACCCGTGTCTGGCTGCACTGACAGCGTGGAGCCTGCTTGGGATTCTCTTTCCCTTCTCTCTGTTTCCCCTCCACTCGTGCTCTGTCTCTCAAAATAAGTGAGTATATTAAAAAAAAAAGATATGAGGAAGAAATCAAACAATCAGTACTATATGAGTATTGATTAAATATAGGATCCAGGGGAGAGGTAAGTCTTTATGTGGCCCAACGTCCCAAAGTTAATCAAAGATATTATTCATCATTAGTTTCTCAACACTGGTGCTTACGTGCATTACACGGTATATGCTCAGATAAGTATTTTGATATGAAGATCATTGTGTCAACCTTGTAATCATAGTTAGTTAATTCATTAGGAATTTATCAAAACTCACTAGGAGTAGGGCTCTGTGCTAAGTTTATCAGAAATAAACTAAGTATGAGACATAGTCCTAGACTTCAAAAAACCAGCATCAAGTAGGAATGCTATAACTGTTTTCTTGCATGGTATAATAATTGCTTTTCCATACTAAGAAGTTGGTAAGGCTTGGATTCAGTTATGTGGGATCTGGATAATTACATAACATTACCAAATTATAAGTAGTTAGTCTGAGCTGAATAAGAAAGAGTTAAATCTCTGAGGCAGCCACTATTTTTCCATTTTATTGCCAAGACATTGATTTAAATAAATACAATAGGACAAATGAATCAAAGAGCCACTGAATTAGAATTGAGACTTGGCACTATTCATTTCTTAATTAAATTTTTACAGATCATTGCCTTTAGAGTAGCAAGTATAATTTATGATTAATTATGAAAACAATTTCCTAAGATCCCTGTCTCTTTTGAGAAGTATATTGGGAGATCATTGAATATGAAACCCCAGGAAGCAAAGTCCATGAATGTTAACAATTTAGAAGTTGAGGAATTATTATTGTTTTAAACTAAATTGACATTCCTCTCTTGTCTAAATTAGCATTTACTAATTTCTTTCTTTTGTTTCCTTTCTTAAGTGGCAATAATAGCTCATGTTTTAGGAAATGGGTTCTTTTAAAAAAATTACACCAACTTTTGTAAAATTTGTAGTAGATGATAAAATTAAAACAATATTAAATCAAAGTTATGTCTCAGGTGACCAACATCTGTGTAACTAAACTCATATGAACATGAAGCTTGACCTAATTGAAACTGTGTGTATCATTTCTAATTTCAATAAAGGAATAAGAAACCGAATTGATATAACTTAAATGCTTCCTGATTTACAGTATTTTTTTTGTAAAAATCCCAAATTATAGATCATTGCTAATGCTGATTTTTACTTTGTTTAATTCCAGACTTAAAAAAAAAGGTAGAAAAATGATAAATAAACTCTCATATACCCTTATTCAGATTCATCAGTTATTTACATTTGACTGTTATTCTTCTCTCTCCTTCTCACTCTACACAATTATAGATAAATAGATAGATACATGATAGAGCGATGACAGATACATAGACAGGTAGATATCCAACATCTGTATGGCTAGATATATAAAGAGAAAACAATAAAGATATATGTAGTGTATCTATCATTTATATACAGAAATAGGTGAAATATTTTTAAATATTTGAATATTTATATATATATTATATTTATAAATATGTATATATATTTATAATCAAAGTGATTATAAATCACTTTCAAATATTTAAAAATTTGAAACTATCATATGCCTTTACCCCTAAATACTTCAGAGGTACTTCCAAAACAAAGCCTTTCTCTTGCATAAATATTTTAACATGTTTAACCACCTTATCTGGAAACTTAACTATGGTACAATATTTACAACCTACAATCCATTTTCAAATTTTGTCAAATATTTTAGGACATTTTTTTTTCCACCAGGTTTTAGATCATATCCAGGATCATGCATATTATTTAGTTTTATGATCTTTTAGTCTCCTTTAATTTAGAAAACTGCAGGTTTTTTTTGGTCTTCCTTACCTTTAATATTTTTATAGTATAAGCCCACTATAAGAACAGTATAGACTGTCCTTAATTTGGGTTCTCTGTTAGGAGTAGAGCTTAAGTAATGGATCTATCTTAGGTCGATTTATTAGAAGGCACGCGATCAATATTTGTCCCAAAACAGAGAACGGTCAGTTTTGATCATCTCTTTAAGGTAAGGTCTACCAAATTTCTTCTCTGAGGAGATACTTTGTGTTCCTTAGGAATTAATAACTAATTTATTGGGATACATTTTAGGACTATATAAATATCTTGCTTCTCACCAAATGTTCATCAATTACTGTTAACATCTAAAAATGATTATTTAACTGCATTGCCCTTCTATATATATTAGGAAACATTCTATTCTAAGAAAGCGCTTTCCAGTTTCTTCCATGTATTTATTTACACATCTTTGGTCAGAGAGAGTTCCTCCAATTTGACTCCATTAATATTCTCTCTCACTCTCTCTCTCTCTCTACATATATATAATTTATATATAACATAAAATATAGAATTATACATACTATATAATGTACAATTATATATAAAATTATAATTATATATAAATAAAACATAATTAGAGTATATATAACTTGTAACATATATAAATATTATATACTTATATAATATAATATTCAAATATTAAAAAAAAGTTCACAGGTTGGAACAGATGAAAGAATTCTCAAGAGTCAACAGGGCATATTTACATAAAGCTTTAATAAATGTAAAGTACATATAATTCAAGGAAGAAAGTACAGGCAAGTACTCAGATTCAAGGAACTTTCATTTTTACTCCCCTGGTCACAAAGTGAGCACTTTGCATCTGGATTATCAACATTCAAGATATGTGTCAGGAATTTTTGTTTCAAGAGAATTTAGGCAAATATTTCAAGTAGAGTCTTTGGTGCCCCACTGGTAGGGTTGCCTGGATTAGCAAACAAAATATAAGATCCCTGTAAAATTCCACTTCTAGAAAAACAATGACTTTTTAAAAATATAAGGTAGTGCCAAATAACTTATAGGTATCCTATATTTTATCTGACAAATCTACTTACTGGTCAAGTAGCCAAGCCAATCAGCAAACCAATTAAAATAACTTATAAGACATCAATCAACATTACTTTAAACAATGTAAACAAACTTGCCATGGGTGTCACCAGGGGGATTTTGAAGTTTAAACAGCATATTATAGATAATTTGGAGCCTGTCTCGGCCTTATCTTAATCCAAAAGTCAGTACCACACTCCCCAGTGTCCCCAAAGATAAGCATAGTGCTATTCTAGTCAAAACTGAAAGATAAATTTATCATATGCAGAATTCCTACAACTTAATAATACACTTTTAAATAGTCCAGGGGTCAAAAAAAAATCAAAGGATCATTAAAAAGTATTTTGAACTGAATGGATTTATTTTTTTTTTTATTTATTTTTTTTTTATAAAAATTTTTTTTAATTTTTATTTATTTTTGAGAGACATAGAGACACAGCATGAACAGCGGAAGGGCAGAGAGAGAAGGAGACACAGAATCGGAAACAGGCTCCAGGCTCTGAGCCGTCAGCACAGAGCCGGACGCGGGGCTCGAACTCACAGACCCCGAGATCATGACCTGAGCTGAAGTCGGCCGCCCAACCGACTGAGCCACCCAGGCGCCCCTGAACTGAGTGGATTTTAAAACACAAGTATCTTGCCCATGTTTGTTGGTTGGTTTGTTTTTATATTATTGAGCCATATATACTTGGGGTTTAAATTACTCCTATTAGTAGCTTCTAAGGTAGAAGTTTAGATCACTGACTTAAATCCTTTTTTCTTTAACAATATAAGCATTTAAGTCTATAACTTTTCCTCTACACACAGCTTTATTAGTAGTACACAGATATCGATATTTCCATTTTTACATCTTGGAATATCTTCTAATTTCCCTTCCCTTGTGATATTTTCAACTCATGGGCTATTTATGAATGTATTTTTACAACAACTAAATATTTATTTCTAAATACAATATTATCGTCAACTTTTTTTTTAATTTTAACATTTTATTTTATTTTATTGAGAGACAGAGAGAGAGAGAGAGCAAGGGAGAGGCAGAGAGAGAGGGAGACACAGAAATCAAGGCAATCTCCAGGCTCTGAGGTGTCAGTACAAAGCCAGATGCTGGGCTCGAACTCACAAATGCAAGATCATGACCTGAGCCGAATCCGATGCTCAACCAACTGAGCCACCCGGGTGCCTCTACTGTCATCATTTAAAAAAATTTTTTTTAAATGTTTATTTATTTTTGAAAGAGAGAGAGACAGAGGGCAAGCAGGGGAGGGGCAGAAAGAGAGGGAGACACAGAAACCGAAGCAGCACAGAGCCCAATGTGGGGCTTGAACTCACTGACTGGGAGATCATAACCTGAGCTGAAGATGGATGCTTAACTGACTGAGCCACCCAGGTACCCCTCATCAATTTTTATTTTCATTGTATTTATAGAACAGATGCTGTAAGATTTTTAGTTCCCATTATTCACTATTTGAAATTTAAAAAGTTTAATTGGTCTATAATCAAATCAAAAGCATCAACAAACTTTCTAGACATAACTGCAGTCTAGCAAAACGTCTGTATAAACATAAAAACCATGAAAATAGATATTAAATGTGTAGTATATTGCTTCCTGATCATCAAACACTTAATATGCTTTCAACAAATTGAGCCATTAAAGCAATGAAAAAGAGCAAACTGAGAAAAAACAATTAAAGACAATTAGAAATCAGAATGATTATACATAGAACATACAATAATTATTAGACCATGCTGGGAGATGAACATTCTGTAATCTCATGGGAGATTTCCCAGAATCCTTTGTAAAATAAAAATAAGGATAAGGAATATGGTCTGATGAACATATACTATTAAGACATTCTAAAAGCTATTGTAATTAAAGGAATGTAACTCTGAAATCAAACTGACAATAAAAAAGTGGAACAAAAGAATTGAGCAGATACATCTCTTAGCAATTTATCCTGAGGTAATAATTAAAGATGAATGCAAGTCTATCAATGCTAAAATTATTTAAAACAATGATAAAATAAATGTAATTCAAATTCTGTATAAGAGCATGTCAGAGTTTAATAAATTGTCTTTAACGAGTTGATAAATTATTATGTATGCTTTATGAATGTTTTCAAAGTATACTTAATGACAGAATTATTAAGATATAATATTAGAGAAAATTCCAGTAGCAAAAGTTATCATATTTTCATAGAGTATTGTGCTAACACCTGTACATATATAATATTAATGTACATTAATATTATGTTATATAATTAATATTATGTTATATAATATAATATAATATATTATATTAATGCACATTAATGTTATATAATATAATATATATTATTAACAATAATTATCATTATAATTATAATTAACATTAATTAATATTATGTTATATAATATAATATAATATATATTATATTAATGTACATTAATATTATATATGTAATACATATATTACATTTTATCCACACAATATTACAAGCAAGAAGACAGAGACTTTGCAAGGTTAAGTAACTTGCATAAGGCTTCACAGCTCCCAAACTGCAGCCATGTCACAACCCCTGTACCCCATCTATATGATCCATCTACCTCCTTTCCCACCACTCCAGTACCACCAAAAGCAGAATAAAAAAGTTTTCCTATCACTTTAATCCCACAATATAATATTGTACCAAGAAAAATACCTGAAGAAAATACATTAAAATATTAATCATCTTTCCAGAGTGTGGGTATCACAAATATTTTTCTCTTTTTTCTTAATTTTCCAAAAAGAATAAAAAAAGATAAAGATGAAATTTAAAAAATGTAAAAAGTTTCCACTAACAAATGGCTAATAAAGAAAAAAAGATTTACTGAAGAGTACATTTGAGGACTAGAGCTAGTAATTGATTTTATGATATGAATATATACAGATGTACTTATATGTAATATTTAAAAATGTGGGGTGTCTGGGTGGCTCAGTTGATAGTGCATCCAAATCTTGATTTCGGTTTGGGTCATGATCTCACAGTTCATGGGATCGAGACCCACACCAGCACAGATCCTAATTGTGATTTTCTCTCCCTCTATCTCTCTGTCTGCTTCTCCCCTGTTCATGCTCAACCTCTCTCAAAATAAATAAACATTAACAAACAAACAAACATGTTTACAAGTATCTGTGGAACTATCAAGGAAAAACAGAGTCAGCTGAGTGATAAGCAGATGAACTTGCTCTCTGAAGTAGATGCTTTTGCTAAGTAAGTAAGGGCTTTTATATAAGATAAACCTCATTGTAGACAAGCTATGGATATCGATAAATAAATTCATAATTTAGTAAAGTATATAGCTAATTCTTTTTTTTTAAATGTTTTTACATTTATTTATTTATTGTTGAGAGACAAAGAGAGACAGAGCACAAGCGGGGAGGGACAGAGGAAGAGCGACAAAGAATCCAAAGCAGGCTTGTCTCTGGGGTGTCAGCACAGAGCCCAATGCAGAGCTGAACTCACAAACCCTGAGATCATGACCTGAACAGAGGTCAGATGCTTAACCGACTCAGCCATTCAGGCACTCCTATAGGTAATTCTTAGTGGTTGTAGCACTTTAGACATAATGGAATTCAAGCCAGTATGCAAGGATGCCAATTCACATGAACTTTGGATGTCTTCAAGACAGTAGGTTACCTCTGGAATTCCCATGTATAAACCTTTCTGCTTTCCACTTTCTTCTTTACCAAATGCTTTCTCAAGTAGAATGTGACATAATGTAATACAGACTCATATGCTGGTTTCCAGCTTTCAGTACAACTTCAATATATGTCAGTGTTTTACTTTTATTACTTTTCATGGTATTTTTGTTGTTGTTGTTGTTTTGTATTGTAAAAGGATATAGGTGAATTTGAATAAAAACATTTCACTTTTCATAAAGTCTGAATAAAACGTAGCACATTTTAAGTAACAGGGACATATGAAAAAGGAAGATGCATTGAAACAAATGATCAGTTTCAAAATTAATCTGAATATTTTTTTATCGCTGAATGATTTCAGAATCATTCTCAAATGTTTCATTCAAGGAAACATTTGAACTTAAAATGTTGAGTCTATAATATCCAATGGGAAACAGTCAATTTATATTTTCCTAGGTTTCATTCATGGGACACTTGAATATCCAGAGCCATTCAAAGAAGCTGCATTTGAGGACACTGTAATTTTCTTCTAAGAGGAGAAACACATGATTACATTACACAGATAATAGATGTAAATTACACAGACTTAGACAGAATCGGGAGGCACTGGGCACCCATTGACAACAGAAACATTTCTACATGTGTTTTTGAAATAATTTATATGACCCCAGGAGACCTCTGCATATGGCCACAAATAAGGGAAATCACAGATTAATGAGTTCCTACTAGATAAGAATGTCACAACATCAACTGAATCAGAAAGAAAAATATAGGAAAAGAATAAAACGACAGTAACTTTAAAGCATACAGTTCTCTACAAAAGTCTTTCACATGCCCCAGGGGATTTTCTTATGCTGACAATTAGTAAGTAAATTACAAACAATTTTTTAAACAATGACAAATAATTATGCATGTATAAAGGCTCTGTAACTTTTTTCAAATAAGATAATTTTATCATAAAGAGTTTATATAGATATTTTTTAACAATCATTAAAATCAGGTATGAAAGAAGAAAAAAGGATTCTTAGGCTCTATTATATTTTGTATTTGCCTTTTACCTGTAAGTTTAAAAGCCAATTTTTAAAGTCCTGAATCTTACTTTGTTTTCTAACTAAAAGGCTGCCATGTGCATATATCTTGAAATGCTTAAGTTGACTCTATGTGATCATTTATACCGCTAACAGTTTTTCCTGCTGTGACTTCTAAAATTGTAAGTGTCCTTGCATCATGCCAAGAGACTTTTTACACTATCTTATCATTGCTGGAAACTCATTGTTTTTTGAAAGTTTACATGCCTTATGCTTTAATCTCTTCAATTTCAATTATCTGTCTCTCTTATACATAAAACACCCTTTCCCCCTCCCTCTCAATCTCTCAATTTCCCCAACAGATAGTATCAGATTTGAGTTTTGCTTCAATATAATGATTTCACACACTACTTCGTGCTTAGAATTGTTTTCAGTGTTCCAATTTGTCATGAATTGATGATAACTGCTCACTTATTCATTGGATATCATAAGCTCTGAAAACTCCAAATTGGTCATTTAAGGGAATGGAATATTGCAAATCCTTATTACTGTGTTTTATTGAATATACTCCATATTAGTGCTTGCTTCTGTCCTTCCTTCCTTCCTTCCTTCCTTCCTTCCTTCCTTCCTTCCGTCCGTCCGTCTGTCCATCCGTCATTTCTTTCTTTATTATTCTTTCATTGAGTATCTACCATGTAGCAGGTTCTCTGCTAAACAAGGAGTTTAAAGATTAACAAATTAATTGACTATAACAAGCTTATGATAATGAAGAGGAATCACTGTTTACAAGGCAGAAAAAATCATGTTATGTATATGTGTGCTGAGGGGAGTGGAGGAAATGTGATTCTAGGGAGAAGGCCTAGCATGAACTGGAGCCATATTCAGAAGCACAGGGAGTTTGATGCGGCTGGGGTATAGGGTACAACTTGTTTTGACGAAAACTGAATATCGTCTATAGTCTCTGTCTGCCAGGAAAGGATGAATATAAAAATGCATGTCTTGCACATATATTTTATAAATACATTGCATGGTCTAGTTCAGAGAACCCAAAGAGCAATCTGCATCTATGATAAATGCATTTCCAAATTATGTGACTAATGAGGTGTTCATCTTAGTAAATTACTGTGTCTCTTCTTAAATTTCAGATCATTTCTTCAGCTACTTTGTCAGTGACATACCTAACGTTCAACTTGTTAATTGCATAAGAGCATTTGGCAGAATTTACAAAATATATTTGAAATTATAGAAAATCCCTATTTAACACCAATCTTTTTCAACTACAGTCCATCTTTCTGATGGTAGATCTCCCTAGCAGAAGTATTTAAGAAACAAAAACAAAAACAAACAAGCTTCTAATGAGATCTTAGTGGTTTGTCTCATGTACATAAAACAGAGGAGCCCAAGTTTGAGGCATGGGTGACACTGATTACAACTGATGTTGGCCTTTACACAGGGTATACGCCAAGTTCTCTTGGGGGATCTCAATGTCTACTATATTTTATTTTTTGTTTAGAATTACAGGCGGAACTGAACAGAGGCTGGACTTGCCACATCATCACCTGTCGTGAAGCATAGGCCTTCACTGAGAAAAACCAACAAATAGTACGCTATACTGCATAGTGGAAAGAGTAATGATTTATAATTCCAGGAATATTTATATTAAAGCATGAAATTCCAACCACACACACACATTTAATATTTTATTTTTTTTACTCTTTTTGAAGGATGAAAAAGACATAGAGTCCTGGATGGAAAGGAGGTGTCCCTTTAACTAAATATTATTTTCAGGTTTTTTTTTTTTCCTGAATGTTACTGCATTAGGAAACAGTCCTTGATTTTCTCTGAAGGAAATAGGTTTTATCTTAGCAATCTTTTTACTTTCATAACTTAGAGTGAAATCTGGCATATGAGAGGAATTCAGGTATTTTTTTACTGGGCGAGGAAATCCAAGTTCTGACTTTCCCCCTAGCATCTACCTACAGTCTAAATTTCCAATGAAGTTAAAAATTTTGAAACCTCATCAGACAACAAAAAAGAAATAAAAGGCAGCCAAATCAGTAAGGAAGAAGTAAAACTTTCACTATTTGCAGATGATAGGATACTATATATAGAAAATCTGAGTCACCAAAAAACAGCTAGAAATGATAAATTCAGTAAAGTCACAAGATACAAAATAAATGCACAGAAGTCTGTTGCACTTCTATACACTAATAATGAAGCACATTATATACGAACATAAAGAAATTGGGGAAAAATGAAAGACATTAAGGAAATAATACCACTTACAATTACATAAAAAATTACTAAGACATCTAGGATAAAGCTAAGCAAATAGGTGAAAAACCTCTGAAAACTATAAAACACTGATGAAAGAAAGTAAAGCCAACACAAAGAAATGGAGAAACATTCCAAGTTCATGGGCTGGAAGAAAAAATTATTGTTAAAATGCCTGTAGTACCTAAAGCAATTACCATATTTAATGCAATCCCTGTCAAAATATCAATAGCACTTTCACACAGTGAAATTGAACAGTCCTTAAATTTGTATAGAATTACAATAGACACCAATTAGCCAAAGCAAATTAAAAAGGAAAAGCAAAGCTGAAGGCATCATAAATCCAGACTTCAAGTTATACTACAAAACTTTAGTAATCAAAATGATACAGTACTGCTGCAAAAATAGACACATAGACCAATGGAAAAGAATAGAAAACCAAGAAATAAACCTGCAATTATATGGTCATTCAATCTTTGACAAAGGAGGAAAGAATATCCAATGGGAAAAAGACAACGTCTTCAACAAATGATGTTGGGGAACCTGAGCAGCAACGTGCAAAAGAGAGACTGGACCACTTTCTTATGCCATACACGAAAATAAATTCAAAATGGAATAAAGACCAAAATGTGGAACCTGAAACCATAAAAATCCTGGAAGAGAGCACAGTAATTTCTCTGACATGCGCTGTAGCAATTTTTTTCTAGTTAGGTTCCCTGATGTAAGGGAAATAAAAGCAAAATTAAACTATTGGGACTATATCCAAAGAAAAAGCTTCTACACAGTGACAGACACAATCAACAAACTAAAAGGCAAACTATTGAATGGGAGAAGCTATTTGCAAATGACATATCTGATAAAGAGTTAGTATCTAAAATATATAAAGAACTGATACAACTCAATACCCCCAAAAAAATAATCCAATTAAAAGATGGGCAGAAAACATGAACAGATATTTCTCCAAAGAAGACATACAGATGGCCAGTAGACACATCACTCATTATCAGGGAAATACATATCAGAAGTACAATGAGAGTCTCTTATGTTTTATCTCCCTCCCTCTCTGTGTCTTTTTTTCCTTTCCCCTCTTCCCCTCCCCCTGGTTTTTGCTTAGTCTCACAAAGTCCACCTATTCGTGGAAACATATGGTATCTGTCTTTTTCTGACTGACTTATTTCACTTAACATAATGCCCTCCAGTTCCATCCATGTTGCTACACATGGCCAGATTTCATTTTTTCTCATTGCCACGTAGTAGTCCATTGTATATAAGTACCATAACTTCTTTATCCATTTGTCAGTTGATGGGCACTTGGTCTCTTTCCATGATTTGGCTATTGTCGAAAGTGCTGCTATGAACATTGGGGTACACGTGCTCCTATGCATCAGCATTCCTGTGTCTCTTGGGTAGATTCCTAGCAGGGCAATTGCTGGATCATAGGGTAGCTCTATTTTCATTTTTTTGAGGAAACTCCACACCGTTTTCCAGAGTGGTTGCACCAGTTTGCATTCCCACCAACAGTGTAGGAGGGTGCCTACTTCTCCACATCCTCGCCAGCATCTATAGTTTCCTGATTTGTTCATTTTAGCCACTCTGACTGGTGTGAGGTGGTATCTCAGTGTGGTTTTGATTTGTATTTCCCTGATGATGAGAGACATTAAGAAAAAACTGCGGGTGAGGGGGATGAGGGAGGGGGGAGAGGGGGTGATGGGCATTAAAAAGGGCACATGTTGGGATGAACACTGGGTGTTATATGTAAACCAATTTGAAAAAAAACTATTATAAAATTTAAAAAAAGGCCAAAAAAATAAAAAAATAAAAAAAGTCATATTGAAAAGAAAAAAAAAAGAAGTACAATGAGATATCACATCACACTAGTCAGAATGGCTAAAATCAAAAACATATGAAAAATTGGTGTTAGCGAGGATATAGAGAAAAAGGAATCCTTGTGTACTGTTGGTGGGAATGCAAACTGGCACAGCCACTGTGGAAAAGAGTATAGAGCCTTCTCAATAAGTTAAAACTAGAACTACTCTATAATCCAGCAATTGCACTACTGGGTATTTACTCAAAGAATACAAAAATACTAATCCAAAGTAATTCATGCACCCTTGTGTTTACTGCATCATTATTTACAATAGCCAAAATATGGAAGCAGTCTGTGCCCATCAACTGATGAATAGATAAAGATGTGATATATATAATATATATTATAATATGTATATACATAATATATACATAATATACATAATATAATATACATGCAGATGGTCAATAGACACATGAAAAGATGCTCATATATAACATATATACATATGTATATACATAATATAATACATATAATGGAATATTATTCAGCCATAAAAAACAATCAAACCTTGTCAATTGCAACAGCATGGATGCAGCTAGAGAGTATAATTCTAAATAAAATAAGTCAGTCAGAGAAAGAGAAATACCATATGATTTCACTAGTGTGTGGAATATAAGAAACAAAACAAACAAGCAAAGTGAAAAAAAAAAGAAAGAGACAAATGAAAAACCAGCCTTTTAACTATAGAGAACAAACTCATGGTTACCAGAGGGGAGGAGGCGGGAGGAAGTGAAATAAGTGATGGAGATTAAGGAGTGCACTTGTGAGGAGCATTGGGTGATTAAAATAAAAACTTAAAAAAAAAGAAAAAAAATCTAGAACCTAACCCTCATTCCCTATATCTTTGAAAAGGCCATCAGAACACTACTGCTTGAACTATGGTGGGCTGAAAGTCAGTTTAGGGCAGGGCTAGCAGCCTCATCCTAGGTAAAGTCAAATGGATAATAAACTTTATCCTTCAGTGTAATGCAGCTAAGTAGAACAAACAGCAAGTTTGCTCTTGGAGTGTCAGTAGGTTCAGAGCTTTGCATGTAAGGCTCATATATGTGTTTGTTATGAAATTAACAATAGCAGAAATTAAATACTAATGTAAATAGTAAGACCCCAGAGACCAAGCTAGAGACAATGTAGGGTGTTTACCTAGAGTTAATAGAACCTATTTTACCAGTAGGGCAACTGTGGTAGTAAGATATATATCACACATTTTTGTGTGAGAATCCTAAATCAAATGATTTATTTGAAATTAAATTGTAAATTATATAAATAAATATGCTGTACTTTCTTTTTTATCACATATTTTTGGGAAGCCAATTTTCTCTTTTTATTTTTTAAATAAGAGATCCATTCTTTGACTTTAACGTGATGACAATCTTGCTCCTATCATGGAAACGACATTCTTTGTGAATGTTGATAGTTTAAACCGAAACTAGTTTAAGCGGTGGTAGACTTGGGTGAGTTAAAACAATGACAGTTTCAAAAAAAATATACTATGAGAAATTCTATAATTCCATTCATCCATTTTTATCAACAGAAATTTTAGTAACTGGAAAATGAAAGAATCATAAAGGATTAAAATGCTGAAATAGGAGACGGCTCTGTGAAATCATTTACAAATCTCTTGCTATCCACAGCTTTTCATTCGTCTTTTGGTTTGTTTCAAATTCTATTGAAGGAGAGTATAAGACATAAAAGTGTGCAAATTAGAAATGTACACATCAATCTTTATAAAGTGAACTCAGCTGTTTAATCAGTACTCATGTCATAAAACGAAACATTTATAAAACCCCTCATTGGTCTCTTCTTATCTTTATTCCACTTCTCTCCCAAGGTGAAATCTACCAAGTTTGAATTTTATAAGGCAGGGAAAGATGAAAAAGAAGGCTTTGGTTTAGAATGTGATTAGGGCAGGGGCAGGTAGTTGAAGTAGGGACCCCATCTAAAGGACTATTGCTCAATGAATGATAAACTTTAGGACCACCACGACACCATGAAATCCAAATCCACAAAGGGAACCTATGATTCTTAGTCTTGAATTGGGAATGAGAGTCCCCTAAAAGTTTGAAATCAAAAGTGTTCCTCATGAGGGTTCAGACCTCATATCCATGTTACCTGAATCTCTAAAATAAACTACAGCCAAGAAATTTTCTGAAAAGTGAACAGGTGGTTTGCATCCTATAGCAGATTGTAATTCCTAAATTTGGCCTCACCAATATATATCCTATTTCACAGCCTTTTCTAACAAAGCCCTCTCTTCCTAAACTGAATATATTTCTTAAACTTCATGTCACAGAACATTACAGAAATGACACTATGTGACTTCTGAGAGAGGTCATAAAATGTAATACAGATTCCATCCCGCTGTCTCTCTTACGACAAGTACCTTTGGATTTCTAAGGTACAATATAAGAAATATAAGTAGCCTAAAGATTGCTCTCTCTGCTGGAGAGAATACATACATATGTAGAGAGCTAACTGAGGAAGTCCAGCTGTTCCAGTCCCCAACTCTTTGAGTTTTGCCATGCAGGTACCATACACGTGAATGAGCCTGCAGATAAGTCCAGCTATTGAGCTACCCAGGCAGCTGGCTAAAGTAACACACAATGTTCTGAATGAATATTACATCAAACAAGATGTAATGGTATTTCCATGAAACTTTACATTCACAAAATCCAACACATCTTAAGCAAAACCAATTGTACAGAAACTATATTGCATCAAAGTCAAGAAGACAATCTTAATAACATACAGAAAAAGAAATACTGCTTAGGAAAGAACATCAGTTAGACTGATAGTTGACTTCTCAGCAACAACATAGCAGAAAAAACAATAATGTCTTTCAAGTGCTAAAGAAAAATATAATACCTACTATATATATGTATATGTATATACTGAAATTATGTATATTAGACAAATAATATCAAATTTTATTGGCTAAAACAAAAAGATCTTCATAGGAACCCTTATAGCACTTAATACACACATTTAAAAGAAAAAAACTCTATAAATAATAACCTGGGATCCTGATTTAGATGTTACAAACAAAATAGAATAAATTATGCAAAAAGTTATGAAATAAAATGGTGAAGAGAAAGAATTAATGAATTGAAATCAACAACCAGAGAAAATAGACTAGAAGTTTCATCTTTGAAAAGTTGGATAAAATTTAGCAAACTCTCATAAGAGTCATCAGGAAAAATAAAAACTCAGAAAAGAAACACAAAAAAATTATTAAAAATGGAGGGAAGAAACAACTACAAAAATAGTAGCAAACATGAAGAAAAATATGCACTACAAGAGTATGTATTATATGGTTTAAATAGATTGAAATCCACAACAGGCCAGATTTATAATGTATTATTTATTTGAAATGATCAAGATAAGAAATGAATGATAAACAATAATTTTTAGAGAGTGAGAAAGAAAGGAATGGATATGGGAGCCTGGGTGGCTGTCGATTAAGCGTCCAACTTCAGTTCAGGTCATGATCTCACAGTTAGAGAGTTTGAGTCCAACGTCCCACTCTGTGCTGATAGCTCAGAGTCTGGAGCCTGCTTCAGGTTTTGTCTGTCTGTCTGTCTGTCTCTCTCTCTCTCTGCCCTCCCCCACTCATGCTCTGTCTCTCTCGCTCTCTCTCTCTCAAAAATAAATAAAACATTAAGAGAAAAAAAAGAATGTATATAACGATATTCAAATACTGTGTAATATTCTATAGGTAAACGATTTTTTATATTCTATATTCTATATATAGATATTTTATATTCTATATTATATTTATTCTGCTTTATATATGAAATATTACATGGTGAAATGTTAAAGAAATGATTTTCTTAGAGTGTAATAGCAGATTCACTTAGTGGATCTAATTATATGAAAATGTTTTATGTCAATTTAGAATACGTAATAGTTACACATCTTTCAACCTTGGAAGCAGAAGAAAATGTGGCTGTGGACACAGGTATGATCACTTACATTGCAGAAAATGACTTGTGCTTTGAATATCTGACCTAAGACTATTCTATTATATAATTCTCTTCATGACAAAAGAGAAGATTTAATTATTTAAAGCAAAAACTTCTTCCTGGCTAAAAAAAAATATATAATCATGTTTTCATTGGGATGGTTCATGTAGCACATATTCCACAACTAGAATTTTAATATAAAATAATTGTAATATTTAATACTAATATTATTTAATATTTCTCCACTCTGTTTGCTCAGGCAATTTCCTGTGAGGTTTCAGTGGGCATTTTTCATCGTTCTTGCCTTGTCTTAATGATCCAGAAATTTAAAAGGGGTTATGACATATTCAATAAATTTGTTCAGACCTTGAAATATTCAAATAATGGAAAATATGCCTTTGTAAAGCACAGGCATGTTAGTCTTTGATTCTTTTATGGGTTAGACTACTTTACGACTTTCTCTCAATAAAAACCATAAAATTAAAATGACCATGCAAGGGTTTATGAAGCGCCTCTGACCCAACATGGTGAAGCTAATGGTAGCAAAATTATTTCCTAAACTGCTAAAATATCTGGAGGGAGCTATTTTACAATACAAGGGCAGACAAGAGGTCTGGAAAATTCATTTTTTGGGATAACTCTCACCTGGCAGCTGCACATAGAAAGTGTCAGTGCCCACAAATTATATATTAAATATTGCAAAATGTATGCCAAACAACACCTTAGTTATCATACTGTGGAAACAAACGACAAAGACATTGACAGAAGTGAAAGTACAATTATTATGGAAATCATGAACATTAATAAGTACTATATCATTTTTCAAGGTCCATCTCTCACTGAATTTTTTTCTAATTGTAAAGATAAAAAGTGAGTTATAAAAACATTGGATAATTGGATTAAATTCCTCTCACCATTATTTCTTTCCTAAAAATAAAAATCACATCATTGAAGTATATGAAGTTAGGAGAGTGTAATCTATGTTCAAATCACATTACAGTGTTTATCTAAGCATCCAAATAGTTTAACACTCTGCAGTACATATTTTTATATAAGGGGATTGAAACTGACATATCTTGCTCAATATATTAAAGTAAACACTTGTGACCATAGAAGTCTTACAGTCACTGGCTCTGTATTGTTCTTTGAGGGAAGCAGAGATCAGAGGATTGAGACAAGAAGGCAACATAATACAACAATGAATCGGTTTAGTCACTGCATTTGAGTGTTATCTAGCTCTGGCTTTCAAATATTTTATTACATTACGATTATCTTGGTCATTATGCTATTTATTATCTTGATCACTATCAAGGAAACTCTGGTTATCAATGGCTTAAACAAATTAGGTTATTTTTTTCTCATTTTTATTAAGTGACAAGTAGAACTGATGATGGTAATAGCTACAGCAACTCAATAATCTTGCAGTCTTCTGTATCTGTAATTCTCAAGGCCTCTCCCCAAGAACCTAAGATGACCACCATGGCTCCAGTAAAAATAACCTTAAACAGCAGAAACAGAAGGAAAGAGTAGTTCGAGCTATAACCATCCAATCATTCCTTTTATAAGGAAGCAAAAGTTTTCTCATGAGTACCCTTTAAAGACTTTCAAATACATCGTATTGTCGAAAACTGTCATGTGACCCAGCCCACCCCCACCCAGGGCGATGAGGCAGGGATAGTGATACATAACTATTGTAGCTTCCAACCTTGGCAGATGGGGGAGGCAGAACATCCTTGAGGATGGTAATTAATTAGCCAACCACCGGGATCTGCCAAAGTAATCAAAAAGTTACTTATTCATTCAATATATATTTGTTGAATGTCGAATATTATTCTTGGTCTATTTAAGCAACATATACACATATGTTAAATTGATGATTTGATATTTACAAAATCTATTTCATAATTAAAAATAATTTTAAAAACTTTCAAAAACATATGCCATTTCAAAAAATTATAATAGTTTGCAATGTACAATTTTTTAAAATGTGCTTTCAAAAGCTATACCTGAGCATTCTGAAAAATGTTATGAAAACAGGCATTCTACTACACTAGAAAACAGTATTTATAGAAAACTTACAAATCTTGGGGCACGTGGGTGGTTCAGTTGGTTAAGCAATTGACTCTTGGTTTTGGCTCAGGTCAGGATTCACAGTGAGTTTGAGCCTCTCACAGGATTCTGTGCTGTGGCAGTGTGTGAAGCCTGCTTGGGATTCTCTCTCTCTCTCTGTCCCTCCCCCCCACACACTGTCTCTGTCTCTCAAAAAATAAATATTTTTTTAAAAGAAAATTTATAAATCTAAAGATGTTTCTATAAGAACATAAAGGGAATAATGCACCCATAATACATATGACAGACAGCTTAACAATGTGCTACCAGGCATTCTAACTTTTATGTATTTGTTGATTCTTTGCTACTGTTATTAAATTTGTTTTTCTCACCGAGGCAATAGAACAGACTTAGGGTACATGATAATAGTCCTTTTATTTATTTTTTTGTATGAAAATATTGGAGAATAAAGAAAAAAAACTTAACAGGGATAATTTAATGGTGAAATTATATAGATGATCCTGAAAGAGATAAAGAAATAATAGAAAGAGTATCATCTGATAATAGTAAAAGTATTTATTTGGCACATTTAAAACAAATGTTTATCATTATGTTTATGCTATGCAATTTTTCAGTTCTGATCTCATCCATTATAATTTTAAAAGTTGAGACAAATTCTTTTCTTTTTTCGAATATGAAAAAAGCTTTTAGAAGTTTTGAAATGAAAAAAGTGTTATAAATGTTTTACTATATTGTTTTTTAAAAATATGTATTTTGAAGACTACAACTATGTATAATGTAACACTTCATTATTAATTTTATCTCTCAGATATATCCATGGAGCCAGAATAAAATAAACCATTTTCTTAGCTGGATATGAATTAATTTCATAAAGGAGCTTCTAACTGCTAAACTACCTAGGTCAAAACTTCATCCCAATTCTTTTTTTTTTTTTAATTTTATTTTTGAGAGAGAGAGAGAGAGAGAGACAGAGAGAGAGAGAGAGAGAGAGAATGAGCGGGGGAGGGGCAGAGAGAGAGGGAGACACAGAATTGGAAGCAGGCTCTAGGCTCTGAGGTGTCAGCATAGAGCCTGACATAGGGCTTGAATTCACAAACTGTGAGATCATGACCTGAGCTGAAGTCGGACACCCAACTGACTGTGCTACCTAGGTACTCCAAAACTTCATCCCAATTCTGCTGAATTATACCCAATATCAGTTGTAGAGACAAACATGACCAGAATCAAATCTGTGTAGTTGATAATTCTCACCTATGGCTTCCCTTGAAATAAAGTTCTGCACTTTCACTATCAAAAGAACTTTCTATTCACCATTTAGTCTTTCAGTGGTCCCTTATTATTCCAAGAATTAGTACTTTCCTATATTAACAATTATTATATAATGCTGAGTAGTGAGCACTAAAAATAAAAGTAAAAATAAAGAGGTGAGATTAATTTTCATGCATTTAACCCTGTATCTCAAAGTATTATAATTCCAATATATATTCAGTGTACATGTATTAATTAGATTTTTATTTTCTTGTACTTAATTTTTAAAATCCGCCTTTCTAAAAAATGTTTATTCACTTTGTGAGAGACAGAGAGAGAGAGAGAGAGAGAGAGAGCGAGCGCATGAGGAGGGGAGGGGTGGAGAGAGGGAGACAGAGAATCGCAAGCAGGCTCCACATCATCAGCCACCGGAATCCTACCCAGGGCTCAGTTCCATGAACTGCAAGATCATGACCTGAGGCAAAATCAAGAGTTGGACACTCAACCATCTAAGTCACCCAGGCGCCATTTCAAACTCGAGCTTTTACAGAATATCTCAATTCGGACTAGCTACATTTCACGTGCTTAATAGCCAACAGTGAGTAGTGGCTACTGTATTGGACAGTCTAGCTCCAGAGTATCTAGGATGTTGCTCATCTGCTTCCAGTTGATTAAGGTAGCATGTCTACCTTAACAATCAAGCTAGGTGCTGGGTTAAGATTGTTTTATATACACTGAGGTATATAACAAAGCCATGTGCCTAAATAAAATACAAAACTATCTGTACTAGGAGATAAATCAAGCTTGAAGCTTGTACCTTAACCCAAAACCTAAACCACATGTAAGAAAGTATTTAGATAATCATCACGAATCTGCTTTTAATTTTAAAATATCTGAAACACAACATTCCATTTATTTATTTATTTAGAGAGGGTGAGTGAGTTGGGGAGGGACAGAGAAGAGAGAGAGTGAATCCCAAGTAAGCTCCATGCTGTCAGTGTAGAACCCAATGTAAGGCTTGAACTCATGAACTACACGATCATTACCTGGGCTGAAATCAAGAATTAGACACTTATATGACTGAGTCACCCAGGTGTCCCTATCCATGATATATTTTAAGTAAAATGAGTTATAAGACATTATGTTTGGTACGACTTCATTTGGGTAAATGAAGTCATTCATTTATGTCATTTATCATTATTTGAACATACACGTGTAGCAAAAATAAAAAATAAAAAAGCTGTAGAAGAAACTCTTTAAAACATAATATGTAAATATTTGATTTATGACCACATTGTAATTTTTTCCATATATATCTAAATTTTTTGAAAAATACTATATTTGTTCATAACAAAAACTATGGGATAGCAATATGAACAAATAATCTGAAAAATTATTCTTTTATAAACAACTGGATATGCAAGACAAATTATATCAAGCATTTTTGTACGTATGTAACCGAGGTCATACATAGGAAGGTACAATTCTTTATTTTCCATAAAGAAGAAAGAGTTCAAAACAATCTCAATAAGGATCTGATGCTGAAGTTGGTGTTGTCACCTCCCTAAGTCAGTGGATATGTGAATACAGATGGGGAGCTCTTCTATAACCTAGAGGTTGAATTTCACTATCTATCTAGGAATAGAAACTATGTATTGGGACGCAGAAGGGCCAATGTTTGAAAATGAAATCCCCACTGTAAAAATAATCCTCAATGTAAACATTGGCTAAAATATCCACCAACAAACACAGGATAATGACAAGAATATTCATGTCCCCCCCCCAACTTCGGGCTGCAGCTGGGATGTCTTCTAAGAATTTGCTACTGCATGTGTACCATCCAGTAAGTGTGGTTTCAGTGTACACCACAGCTTCACATAGGGAAGGTCTAGCTGATAAAGAAATATAAAACTACATCCTAAACTAACTGAATTTCTATGTCAAGACAAACTCTAAATCCAGGCTACATGAGAGTTTCAGGATAAAGTACTACAAATTTCTGGCTTAAAAGAGAAATACAAATTTACAAAGCCTATAGGTTTATTATTGCTGCAAAACAATTTCTCATAAAACTGGCTGAAAACAACATTTCTATATATTCATGGGTTCTTTGGACTTGGAATTTAGAAAGAGCATAGCAGTAGTATTTTATTTGTTGCATGATGACTAGGGCATAGACTTGTGGAGACTTGATGGGTACGGGTGACTCCGTGGTTGGTGGCTGGGATCAGCAGGAAGAGTCTTCACATGCTTATGAGGCAATTTTGGCTGTTTTCTAGGAGCTCACCTAGAGTTCACCGGAGCACTAACATGTGGCTTCTCCATAAGACTTGGCCTTCTCCTAAATGATAGCCCTATGGTTCCAAAAGGAAGCATCCTGGTGAGCAAGTCAGAATCAACATTGCCTTTTATGAGGTGGCTTCAGAAGCCCTGCAGCATCACATCCACTATAGTCTATTTGTTAAAAGTGAGTTATTTATATCAGCTGTGATTCAAAGGAAGGGGACATAGAAACTATCCTCAGTGAGAACAGTGTTAAAGGATTTGTGGGATGTGTTCTAAAACTACAACAATCTGCATTTTGGCTACAAAGTATGCATGTTCTTCCCACTTAGAAAATGTTCATATTGTATCCTAAGACCCTGCAAATAGAGTTTTATTACAGCATTAGGTTCAGATCAAGGCCTAGGATCTTAACCTAAATCAAATCCAGGTCAGAGGAAGTTATCTATGTACAGGCATTCTGGATATGAAGATCTGTGAAGCAAAGGGATACCTTTTCTGTCCTCTCTGCCTATGCTCCTCTCTAAACAGATGGGAATACAAGCACTGGATAATTTGTATTGATGTAACAACTTAAAAAGGTGGCCAAAGGAGGAAGGGAAAGAAAAGAAAAAGAAAATGCTATGTAATAGTGATTGGCCTAACAGCTTTGGAAAGTACACCCAGGTACATGTTAAAATGTACAGTATTTCCATAAAACATGACAAATTATGAGCTAAAAATATAAAATAACAAACCCCATTAGGAAACAATCTCACTTGATTGAATGTAAAGGATATCAATTCAAAAGGATATCAATTAAAAGTAGGTTCAGAATATCAAGAATTTATAAAAGCATTGATAGTAAAATATTAAATGATTAAGACATAATCTCAAAATCTTAAAAATAAGATACCGTGAGGCAGTGAATGTAGGTTTAAAAAATAGAATTTTAGAAATAAAAGTATTAAATATTAAAACACATTACAAGGGTAAAAATAGATGCTTAGATAACACTGAAGATAGAATTAGTTAACTGGAAGAAAAGACAAAGCAGAAGGCAAATCAAAATGAAAACGGATAAAAAAATTTTTTGAGGCTTAAGAGACTTGTGAGACAAAATTATGCAGTCTAACAAAATTTAATGGAGTTTCTTTGGAAACAGTAAAGAGACAATACATGAGGTGAAGTGAAAATATTCCAAAATTATCTTAAATAACTAGATCTTAGAAGTATAGTCAGTCCTAAATGAAGATAAATAACAATAAATATATAACTAGAAATATTCTAGAAAAAAACTTCAAAATCAGAGAGCTCTTATAAACAGCCTGAGGAAAAAGATAGGGTAACTACAAAAAAACAATAAGCTTGATATTAAACTTGGTATCAGTAAAATGAAGAACACAATGTTACATATTCATTCACGGTGCTCAGAAAAAAATGATTATTAGTCTAGAATAATCATTAATTCAATAATTATTAGTCTAAAATTTCAACCATTAAGAATAGGCATAAAATAAATACTTACCTAAGAAAAATAAAGTGAATTTCTGCTTGTTATAAAAAAAGAGTAGGCAAAAAATAGACAATTTTATAAAGAAAAAATGGAGAAGCTATCACTCACAGACATTCATAAAAAGAAGAAAAACTTGCTAAGGATGTCATTTAGGAAGAAGTAATTTCTATACTGTAGAAAGGAGTAGGATACTGGATACAACAGCAATCAAAGAATCTGTTAGACATATGGGAAACCTAATTAAGGCTTAAAGTTTTATTGAAGTTTACTTATTTATTTTGAGACAGAGAGAAAGCAAGTGGGAGAAGGGAAAGAGAATGAGGGGGAGAGAATCCTAAGGATGCTCTGCACTGTCAGCACAGAACCTGATGCAGGGCTTGAACCCATGAACTGTGAGATCATGACCTGAGCCAAAACCAAGAGTTGGGTGCTTAACCAACGGAGCCACCTAGGCACACCTCCATCATATTTTTTATATTTTAAAAATTTAGGTGGGGCACTTTGGTGGCTCAGTTGGCTAAGCATCTGACCCTTGGTTTCAGCTCAGGTCATGACTCATGCTTGGTGGGATTGAGTCCCAAGTCGAACTCTGTACTGACAGCATGGAAGCCTGCTTGGGATTCTCTCTCTCCTTCTCTCTCTCCACCCCTCCCCTGCTCTCTCTCTCTCTTAAAATAAATAAATAAACTTAAAAAAAATAAAAATAAAAAATAAAAAAACAAAAAAAAAGTTAAAAAAAAAAAAAAAAAGGGGGCGCCTGGGTGGCTCAGTCGGTTAAGCGGCCGACTTCAGCTCAGGTCATGATCTCACGGTCTGTGAGTTCGAGCCCCGCGTCGGGCTCTGTGCTGACAGCTCAGAGCCTGGAGCCTGCTTCAGATTCTGCATCTCCCTCTCTCTCTGCCCTTCCCTTGCTCACGCTCTGCCTCTATGTCTGTCAAAAATAAAACAAAATAAAAAAAAAAACATTAAAAAAAAAAAAAGATGCAGGGTAGGTGGATGGGGTTGGGCTAAATGGATGATGGGTATTAAGGAGGGCACTTATTGTGATGAGCCCTGGGTGTTATATCTAAGTGACGAATCACTAAATTCTACTCCTGAAACTAATATTACATTACATGTTAACTAACTAGAAAATGAAAAAAATATTTGAAACAGATAAAACATAATTATGGACAGGAAAATTGTGTAAGGCAGGAGGCAGTGGAGTAATTGGCAGTAACAGCTAATAAACATCTTATATATCTTGGGAGAATACCAATTACATCAATTAACTTAAAACATTGTTAAATAAATCATGATAATTAAAATTGTTAAAATATCATTAAAGTAAGGGAAAGAAGATAAAAGGGGAAAACTGTTTCAGAAAAATAGAAGACAAGGTACTTTGAAAATTCTCTTGTAACAAAACACTTACAATGTTGAACAGAATATAGCAAACATCACTGCAAATATATACTGAACATTCTAGGATTCTAAGTATAACATCTTGGGTCCAAAACAAAGAATAGAGAGTAAGAACTGACGTAGCAGCTGTGCTGGGCTAAGGCAGGTGTTTATAACAGTACCAAAAGTTTTACTGATAATGATCCAAAAGACAAAGTCTAAGTTCAAAACTAGGGCAGAAAGTGAGTTCTAATGCTTCAGTTGTGCTCGTGATGGCATTTGTTAATTAGTGGTCATCGAAGGGCTTGATTACTAATGTTGGTGTAGGTACAGCGTTAAGATGGAATGTGAGAATTTGCGAAATAGAATCTGGCATGAAGTCTGGACTTTCAAAGGGTCTCTAACTTCTGTGTAAATGTAAACAAAAAAAATGCTGACCTTCAACAGGAAATAAAAATAATATTGACTGTTCAAGGTTTGGCTATTGATTGGGTTGAAGAAAAATTTCCTCTGACATTTTGTGACCTCATGCTTCCTGTCACATAGATTTTGTATTAATATTTATACTACTTTACTTGCAAGGTCTGGGAATCCCCTCAGAGGGATTTCTGAGATGAAGTCCTACCAAATATAAGCTTTTAATCTAAAATAATAAAATACAAGAGGAAGCATGCTACTATAATGTCAGCAGCAGACAGAAACACACAGTATGATTAATCTGTCAAGAAAAGTAGAAGAGAATTATTGGATGAGACTACGAGGCATAGCTGTCTACCCGTCCTTCCTCTTGGATTCAAAGGTGGAGTGATTATATTTCCAAGTTTCCCTTGTGGTCGGCTGTGGCCATGTAACCAAGTTCTGGCCTATGGAATGTGTCTAAAACTGATGCATGTCGCTTCTAGGCTTAGTTGATAAAAGCTTCCAACATATAAGCCTTCATTCTCTTTTTTCTTGTCCTTGCATAATGGAGAGAACAGTATGGGTTTAGACGAGGGAGACTCAAGATATTAAAGGAAATCACATACTCAAACGGGCTCTCTAGCAAGATCACTCAGCCAAAAACACCTGAGCGAATTGATTTACATTTAGAAGGAATATATGGCACAGAGATTGGTTGTGTGTTTGGAGCAACAGTCAGCATTAAACACATTAATAAACTATAAAAATGTGTAAGTGATTAAATAAAAGGATTTAAAGAAGAAAATATCAGTAAAGATCGGACAGATACGGAAAAGAACCAAAGTGACCCTATAAATATTTAATTCAAAATTAAATACAAGTTTAATAGTTTAACTTCAGATTAGTTGGAATTAAAAGAGGGAATTAAAAGAGAAGCAATCAACTGAAAGAATTACCCAGAATAGAAATTATGCAGGGGGTGCCTGGGTGGCTCCATCTGTTAAGCAACCAACTCTTGACTTCAGCTCTGGTTATGAACTCATGGTCTGTGGCTCTGTGCTTGACAGTGTGGATTGGGATTCTCTGTGTCTTCTCTCTGTGCCCCTCCTCCAACTTGTGCATGCTCTCTCTCTCTCTCTTTCAAAAATAAATTAAAAAAAAGAAATTATGCAGATTGCAACACAGAGGTAAAGTAGTAAAAAAGTGATAAATTAGAAGGCACCGAGTAAGGCCAAAATACTTTTACTAGGAGTCCTTACAGGAGGAGAGGAACAGTTTGATAACCTAAAGAATAACAATGTTTCAGACTGGATGAGAGACCATATTAAGGAACAACAACATGTCCCAAACAGGAAATAAGAAAATTAAAGTTAGACACTTATGAAACTGAAGATTACAAAGTTAAAAGATGATCTTAAAACAATGTAAGAAAAGACATTAATTCTCAGCTGTGACCACAACATTTATAAAAGTGTGGAAAATTGCACTAGATTACTAAAAAATATTATGTGTCAAAATAGCTAACCTATTATTCATATTGAAAGTGATTATTTTACTTTTATTTTTACAAACTACAGATGTTTACCATTAATTAGTCTTCATCAATGGAAATTCCAGGATGAGGAAAACAACAACTAAAGGAAGAACTGGGTTGAAAGAATTATTGTTTAGGAAGAAAAAAATTAGGTTATTCCATAAATATATGTACTGAACCTCTATTGCATACAAAGCACTGAAATAGAACCTGAGAACAGAAGAGAATAAAAGGAGACAAATGCCTAGCTTCAGATAACTGAAACTCTAGAGGGAAGTAACTAAAACATTTTAATGCAGTTCTAAGTGCAATGGTAAAAGTTAAATCAGAGATAGACACAGATGATGTTCCGAAGGGGCTTCAATTTTTAAAAATGTGGTCAGGAAAGTTAAGCATATTTTTCCTCCTTGTTGGCTGGCTAAAGGCAATGGCCTAAATAGTATCTTAGCATCTAACAGTATATAATGCCAAGTGATCAAGACTAGAATGTATATATATAGAAATGCTTGTATTATTCTGTTTAAAGTGGATGAAATTTAAAATGAGAGACAGAGAAATAAAAATAACTTGTCTGCAATGAAGAAATAGCTGGAATAAGTAAAACTAAAATATAAGAGTAAGATTGAGAAGGCAAATAAAGTGATCTAGGTAAATAGAAACACAATTTTAAATAAAGAGGGTGCTTAAATAAAGAGGGGTGGCTCAGTTGGTTGAGCATCTGACTCTTGATTTCAGCTCAAGTTATGATCCCAAGGTTGTGGAATCGAGCCCTGGGTCAGGCTCCACATGTGGAGGCTCTTTGGGATTCTCTCTCTCTCCCTCTAAAATAAAATACACACATACAAACATACAGAACTAGAAAGCCAATTAAGAGGTTAAAAAAGTATTAATGGAAGTTAGGGTAAAATGAAGTTAATCTTATTAAGTAATTAATAACCTAGAGTAACTATTGGGGAAAAAAGGGGAAAAAAGAATCAAAAGAAAATAAACATAAAAGTTCCTAAGAAAGTCCTTGGGATGGCTCAGCATTCTTAGAAAGTAGCTTCTGTTGAGGTTGTGGCTTATTCCTGCTTCAGTTTCCATCACTACATGCCCTCCTCATCCTCTTCCATTGTCTTCTGTGGGTCCTTTCTGCCTTATCCCCATGTAGACCTTCATCTACCTATCACTCTAGATATTCACAGATTCATAAATTTGAAGACACAAACAATAGCTAAGAAACATTTTGAGGAGAATTTTCCTCTCCTCAAGGAATGCAGAAGATGTTCCCTTATTCTTTTCCACTAATTTCTCCTTAATTATTAGCCATTTTCCCCCCAGATCACATATTGATCCTTCCAGATTAACATTTTCCATTTTAATTATAAGATGTAAATTTCAATAAGAGAGGGGAGTTACTCAAAGACTTTGGTTTGCAAATTTAGTTAGAATGACTTGGAAGGCTTGTTAAAACATAGATTGCTGGGTTGCAACTAGAGTTTCACCACTAAGCATTTACCCAAAGGATACAAAAATACTGATTTGAAGGGGCACATGCACTCCAATGTTTGTAGCAACACTATTCACAATAATCATAATATGGAAAAAAGTACAATATCCATCAACTGATGAATGGATAGAGAAGATGTAGTACATACACACAACACACACACACACACACACACACACACACACACACACACACACACACTGGAATATTATTCAACCATGGAAAAGAATGAAATCTTGCCATTTGCAAGGACGTGGATAGAACTTAAGCATATTATGCTAAGTAGAGTAAGTGAGTCAGAGAAAGACAAACCATATGATCTCACCCATATGTGGAATTTAAGAAACAAAACAGATGAACATAGAGGAAAAGAAGGAAAAATAAGATAAAAACAGAGAGGGAGGCAAACCATAAGAGAATAATAACTATCAGGAACAAAATGAGTGTTGCTAGAGGGGAGGTAGGTGAAGGGATGGGGTAAATGGGTGATGGACATTAAGAAGGGCACTTGTAATGGACATTGGGAGTTACATGCAAGTGATGAATCACTAAATTCAACCCCTGATTCTAATGCTACAGTGTATTTTAAGTAACTTGAATTTAAATAAAATTTTGAAGAAAAAAAGAGGCGAGTGATACGAATTTTATCTGAAACCCATTTTCCTAAATGAAATGACATATGTTACATCACTTTTACTTAGCATCACTTTGAAATTCTTGTTTATGTCGACATTTGCTGAGTGCTCAAAACTTTTCTTCTGATACATAGAAAGGCAGAGGAATTAATGTTAACTGTTTTTCTCAGTCTTTCTTGAATGAAGTAAATGAGTTATATTCTCTGCTAATGCAGTTGAAACAATTTAGTCAGTTAGATGGAAGGCAGCAAAAAGGGAACAAATGCACAACCATTAAAAAGAATCCTTAAAAACATGTGCATAGTGGTGATTTGTGAGAATATACTGATGGGAGACACGCCCAAACTCTGCTGATATGTAAAATAAATAGCCCTATCTACTGTACTATGAGTTCCTGCCAGTTCTCAGTGTGGGTCAGAGCTCTGTTTTGACTATTAAATAGCAAACAGTAACATCTGGAAATGTGAAGGTCAAAGGTCATTTTACTCATAAAACTGCACCAGTGTGATTCATAATAACCTGTATCTGAACTTTGCATGAATTGAGGACTGCTGCTGATATTGCTGTTTAAATAAATAAAAAACCCATTCTTTCATTCTGTTGTGATTTTATTTTGGTGGCTTGTGTTACTTAAACAACTAGTATAGAATTCAAAAGACCCAAATGTTGCATCCTTATGCTTAATTTGAAAAGTATCTATTTTTGCTGAAATTCATTCCATCTTACATATGTTATAATAACATTTGGCAGACAAGGTTTATTAAAATAAAAACTGTTTCCATATTCAAAGCTTGCATGTTATTCTCCACTTCTTGTGTTGCTAATTGAATGAATCATATTTACATTTGAAAGTACAGCTTTAAATAATACTTAAAACAGAGCTCCTGAATTTTCTTTTTTTCCCTCTCATTATTTCTCTTCTATCTCACAACATACTTCTTATCGACTAAATGTTTGCATGCCTCCGAAATTCATATGTTGAAGTCCTTATCTCCAATGTGGCTGTATTTGGAGATGGGGCCTTTAAGGAAGTAATTAAGGTTAAAAGAGCTCATAAGGAGGGACTCTGATCTTATAGGATTAGTTTCCTTATAAGAAGAGAAACCATATACCTAGCTCACTCTCTCTGTGTGTGCATGAAGAGGTCTTGTGAGCACACAAGGAGAGGCAATCACCTACAAGTCAAGAGACCTCATCAGAAACCAGCTATATTGGTACCCTGATCTTGAACTTCCAGCTTTCAGCATTATGAGAAAATAAATTCCTGTTTAAGCCACTCCGTTGTATGTTGTTATGGCAGCCTGAGCTAAATAATGCAATACTTTATTTGTTTTGTTTCTAGAAGATGGTATGGGCAGGACCCCCCTCCCAAAGCAATATATTTCTGAGGTTAGGACATGAGGTTGGGATGCATGCTGTTCACGGATACTTAATAATACTAAGGGAAAATGGGACACTTTCAAAGAAAGTTACTTAAGATGTTTGGGGTGGTCATCTCTATATTTGTTGATCTTACAATGGACCACTAACCACTAACAGAACTCTTAACTTTTAGCTGGCCAACGTCTAAAGATTAGCTATAACTGAATAAAATGCCATCTTTTTAAAAGCATCAATTTGCCTTACTAAAGCCATCTTATTAAAGGCATGGAAATATTTTCAGAGTACCACATTTAGGAATATTTTTGTATACAATTAGTGCAGCATTAATTTATTCTCCTTCCCCCCAATACTTTCTGGATAAAATTTGCCCATATCTGTCTCCATTCAGATTGCTGCATAAGTTTAAATATCCTCTGACTGCTCTCTTCTTGCACCAGTGATCCACAAAAAACAATCTGAAGATTTTTGGCAGAAGTTGTGGGGTCACTTGGAAAAGCAGAATTTCCAGAGAGCAGATGTTCCATAAGTGTGTAAATCAGATGTCATTGGCAAATCAGTGTTCTACTTCCGTTTTAAGCTCCTTTCTTTTCCTAGTACAAATGCTCTTTATTAGATCAAGCTACTATTCATTATTTAACTTTAGACTGACTTTTAAAAACTATGGTTTTATCTCAGTTGCATTGTTTTTTATAAGAAGGAAGTTTAAGTATTCAATGATAGCGATCTCTATATAAACATGTGATTAATTTGTTACTAGATTGAGTTGCGTAGACAGTGGTTGGTTGCAGTGGGATTGCTGAAGATTGTCACCCTAACTGGTGAACTAAAGATAGCAAATGTTACTGGTGGAATTACTGATGAAGATGTTATTCCTTGGCGGGGGGGGGGATGAGGGGAAGGGGAAGAGGATAAACCATTAAATTTTGTTTTTAGAAAAATCAGTGGTTTGTTTGATTATCTTTCCATTACAATAAGTATTTTCCATAAATTTGAAAAGTGCTTTAATGAGTTTCTTTGTATTGAGTTTTATTACTGAAAAAAGGTATATGATCTATGATTACTTGTAGATCTTGCTTAATAAGTACCAGGTGCTTGTCTGTTAACATTTGTCAATTTCCTATCGGTATCTGTGAACAAATGTTCCTAGTTAAATAAAATAAGAGAACTGGGGACTATGAAAGGGTCAGCCTATACCTGGGTCATAGCTGGCTTCATTTGATATGTTAAAGCTGATGTCTGGTTTCTTTAAATAACATATTAAAGCCAAAGGAAAAATAACAGGTTTTGACCTTAGAGGCATTAGCAGAAGAATTTAAAAGATTGCTTCTGTAAAGTGAAAAAAACTGGTTTGACAAAAGACAATTAAAAAAATAAAACCTGTAATACAATTACATTTAGGTCAGCATATTTTTGGTAACAAGTATGTTTTTTATATCACTTTGAATTTTTGTGTGCTATATAGAATACTACAAGTTACTTAAGTGGAGCTAAAAGTACTGATCAAATAGCCAAGGCAGAAAAGAAATATACAATGTAAACACAACTATATGAATAGCTCCTAGAAATTTAAATTTCTTTAAATTGAGATTGTCAGGATTTTAGAACTTGATAGATGACAGAGGGTGTGTGTGTGTGTGTGTCTGTTATGATAGCAGATTTTCAACATTCAGCTAGTAAAGACTAAGAAAACTAGTGAGAATTTATTACCAGGTAGAAGTGCTAAGGTCTAGAATCATTGCATGAAGTTTTAGATTTTTCTCTAGTACCTAACTCAATTTGAAAAAGAGGCTTACCATCTGGATCTTATTTTTTTCCTTTTTACAACTTTCTGTTGTTGCTTTTTTCCTCACCTTTAGAATTTCTAAGTTCTGTTTCATAAATTAATCACTCACTCTTTTGCTTTAATACAATTAATTTATTTAAGAACCTAGTGTTTTGGAAATACTATCATCATTAGGCCAGACTTCTTAGAAGAAATAATTCTGTTGATCCCCCCTGCTTTTTTTTATTATTTTCAATTCCTAACCAATACTTTAAACACACAATTCAGGGGCACCTGGGTGGCTCAGTTGGTTAAGCGGCCGACTTCAGCTCAGGTCATGATCTCATGGTCTGTGCGTTTGAGCTCCTTGTCGGGCTCTGTGCTGATGGCTCATCAGAGCCTAGAGCCTGGAGCCTGCTTTGGTTTCTGTGTCTCCCTCTCTCTCTGCCCTTCCCCTGCTCATGTTCTGTCTCTGTCTCTCAAAAATAAATAAACGTTGAAAAAAATTAAAAAAAATAAACACACAATTCAAATACTTGCTTGATAACCTTATCCAATTTACTTCCAGAGTAAAACCATACTTATCTTCCTTTAAAAGTTTTACTCATTTTATATAGACAATTGCTATTATTTTGTGCTTCATAAATTTAATATTACCCTAAGTGTAATAGAGATCTTCTCATTAAGTTAACACGAGAAGTTCTGACTCTCGTTTCAGAACTCTGACTCTCATGTCATGGCTCTCATATCATGTGGAGAACGGATTAGAGGGAATGGAGAATGGAGAATGTTGCAACAATTGAGGAACGAGGTAAATTGCTACAGATAAAGATGGAAAGAAGGAGGACATTTCAGTTAACTTTGGAATTAGAATAAACAGTTCTTCAAGGGGTGAGATTAAGAGTTAATAATATCATCTAGATAATTGGTGTTGGGCAGCTGGGAGACGGGGATAGACAGCATTTATCAAGATGGAGAAGAATTAAGGCAGAAAGAGTTTGGGGCACATTATTTTCTCTAGCTTTAGTGGCCAAGCATGCACTTTGGCAGACGTGAAATTTTTGCATGTGTTATGGTGCTTTTCTATGGATCATTTACCTTGTTGCCGCTGTAAGTGCTATAATCATTGAAGTTTTCTGTGATTCCTGCGACTGCCTGACACCTTGAGAAGAAGTGGCAACTGGAGGGTCAGTGGATACTGACCTTTTGTATCTTTATTTACTCATAACTCAATGATTTTATAAGTATCCTATAACCCCTATTAAACATACCACTGTTGGGGTGCCTGGGTGCCTCAGCTGGTTGAGCCTCTGACTACGGCTCAACTCATGATCTCAAGATTTGTGAGTTCCAGCCCCATATCAGGCTTGCTGCTGTCAGCGCAGAGCCTGCTTCAGATCATCTGTTCTCCTCTCTCTGCCCCTCCCCCACTTGTACTCTCTCAAATGTAAAAAAAAAAAAAAAAAATCCTGTTTTAAATAGCTGTAATGATTTCTGTTTTAGTGACCGTCTCAATTCTTTAAAACAGAAAGGCACTAAAATATGCTGAAAGAAAATAGTTCAAAAGATTTCAACTATCTCTCTTTGAATAGGGGTGTGGAATGGTGATTCTTGACAATATTTTTCTGCCAAATACTGTATATTCTGAAATATATACATATATAAGCAGTTATAATTCAATAATCAGAAAAAAGAAATGTATATATTCTAGACCTTACTTATTACAATAGCAATTAAATTTATTAACTAATATTAGTACCTCTTACCAACCTGGCACTGTTCTAGGCCCTGAGACTATAACTCTGTAAAAAAGAGTACTTCCACTCATTTAGCTCACAACTATGTATCAAGCAGTGACAGGAAAAGAAAGAGGACAGCAAGGGAATAGGAGGTAGATGACTTTTGAGCAGAGGCCTAAATAACTGAAATACTGAGTCAGGTTTTATATTTAGGCAATAATTAGCCAAATCAAAAGTGGCTAGTGCAAAGGTCACGGGGTAAAAATTTGCTTGACTTGTTCAAATAGCATCAAGGAGATGAAGGTAGATGGCTTGCAATGAATAAGTAGAAGGGGAACCGCATCTTAGTAAAGACTTTCAATGTCACTTTAAATGCAGTGAGGAAGCACTGGAGTGTGTGAATAGTTAGTTGTGAGATCAAACGGGTAACATGATGGAACTTACACGGCAACTTCGCAGGAAGCCCAGCCTAAAGATGCTGGAAGCTTGACTTGAGATGTATCATAGAAATGATGGAAAATGGTAAAGTTAAGAATGTATTTTGAAGGTAGATCCCAAAAGATTACTCCTGGGGAAAATAAATAGAAAAATAAATGATGAAACTTGATTTGGACTTGAATAACAAGTTCAGGAATTGAATGTTGCTATATTATAGCTCTGGGAAGTGTCTACATGTGTCATCTCATTATATTCCCACAACAACTCTGTGAGGAACATTCTATGCGCTCTACTTTTTTCCCCCACTTTGAATAAGAAACTGAGATACAGATTTAAAACCAAAACAAAACAACTAAAACAAGGTCATACAACTACAAAGTAGTGAAGAAGGAAGAAAACTCTCCCAGAGAGCAGGTGGTTTTAAAATGGTAACAAGGAGGGGTGCCTGGGTGGCTCAGTTAGCTGACTTTTGATTTCGACTCAGGTCATGATATCCTGGTGCATGGGGTTAAGTCCCACATTGGGCTCTGTGTGGTGCCTGCTTGGGATTCTCTTTCTCCCGCTCTCTTTGGCCCTTTCCTGCTCATGCTCTCTTTCTCTCTCTCTCAAAATAAATAAATAAACTTAAAAAATATATTAAAAATATGATAAAATGGTAAAAAGGAATGTATCATTTTGTTATAATATATTGATCATGTAAAATATTTCTGCCTTCCTGTTTCTTACCATATTGCTTAAAAACATCAATGACTTATATTACTTTAATCATGAAGGATATTATAGATTTATTGATATAATATAGTTGATCGAAGAGAAATATTATGTTTTTGACCTGTTCTAAAATGTCTTCATAATCAGCTAGAGAATCCTCTGCAAAGATGCATTAACCGTGGTAGTACAGATTCTATAATTTAAAATGCAACAGGGAAATTTTATTCAGGGGTGATTATTGGTTCATCATCATAAAAAATTACTTGCAAAAATTTACAGGCTTTAAGACCCATAAACACATACATTTGTACATATTAATAATAGATAATGCTTATTGTGGACTGTTTGCTAGCCACAGTTCTAAGTGCTACCTGTGTATCGATTCACTTAATACTCAAAACAGTCCTAAGAGGGGCATTACTATTGTAAGTCATTAAAATAATTTTCATTTTATAAATGAGAAAACTAAGTTTCAGAGAGATTAGAAGATTTTTAAAAGGTCATACAAAGAGTAAGTGGGAGAGTTATATCTGAAGACACTGCTGTGACTAAGGGTACATAATCTTAAGCACTACACGAAGCTTATCTCTTGCTTTCCTGCTGCCTATCAAAGTGAAAGTAGATTGTTATTACAGAATGTATAATTGTCACAATAACTACAGTAATATTTTATTTTAGCAACTGCAACAGAATATCAATGAATATATCTAATTTTGCCTTGGAATTCCTAAAGGCATGCACAGGTACTTATACTCCGACAAATTAGCATATTTTTTTTTTTTTTTGTATTCCTTAGGAAATTATTGGAAACTGTGGAGAAAAGGATAAGCATGTGAGATACAGGGTATACAGTAGGATGCCTTATTTTGTTTAAAAACAAACAACAGTAACAATACCATAATTTTATAAAGTTATTTTGCATACCTCAGTTTTACTCCCCAGTTTCAGAAGAATCTAGTTTGTCATATGTAGTTGCGAATAAACCCTAAGTTACCTTTGACATTTCCTTGTTTCATTTTTTATTCAAGTGTAGAAATTGTGAAAAGCTTATATTACTTGACCTTAAAATTGTATAACTCCTTGATTATATTTTTCTTGAGCATTCATTCCCATTTTTAAGATGGTGTGTGTTTGCTTCATAGCATAGAACTCATAAACACTGAAGTCAAAATATAATGCACAAAATGTCAAGAATATGAAAATAAATGGTCTGTGATCTCCCAAGCTAAGGAGCGGATATTCACATGTATTTTAACACACACATAAAATAAGCTTAAATATCACAGCATAATAACATATGATGCAATCATTATTTATTATTTTTAGATAGATTAATGAAATTGAGAAAAAGAAATAGGCTATCTTTGAAGGTTAAGGAAATCCTTGCCAACCTTGTTTTCATTGGATATTTTTCAATTTTGAATTTATATTTCAAGAACCACCTATATTTTTAAGCATTTCGTAAAAAAATCCAAGAAATTCATAAAATGATCATTTTGCCATAACAATAATAAGCGTATTTTGAACAGTAACAGAAACGTGGGTTTAAATATATGCGAGCAAAAAAATACATACACAAGCACTATTCTGTTTTTATTGTGTTCATTATATTTCCAGAGCAAATCTGTTGGGTAAATGCTATTGTTATTTACAGAGAGACTAAGTAACTTGCCCTGGACGCAGAAACTGAACTAACTGAGACTAACCACAGTCTCTTAAAGTACGACAATTGACCATTTAAAGATAGTAATTTATTTTGCTTTTCTCTATTTCCTTCCAATAACCAAAATGAATAATTGTATTTAACAGTTACTGAGTGCTAGTCATGTGCTAAGCACATGAATGATCACACATAATCCTCTCCACAAGCAGAAGAAAACATGATAATTAATTGTAACTTACAGATGAGAAAACTTAACTTTAGAGAATTAGGGGGGAGAGCCCTTCAGAGTCATAAAATATTGCCATATTTCTATTAATATCCAGATAATTGGATCACTGAGCCCATATTTAAAGATTTTCTTCGGCTGCTTCTCAATAATTTATATGCTGATAATTTTATATGGCTGTAATCGTAATATTATGTACTACACAGCATCTATTATTTTATTATTCTATTTTCACATTTAGTCTAGTATTATAAATATTTTCTGTGATTCAATTATGATCTATGTCATTGATATGCTACAACTTTATTTTATTTTATTTTTTTGGTGGTCATTGATGTGGATAATTGGATGGTGAATTAAAAAAAAAAGTCCTTCAGTAATTTTTTTAAATAGGTTTCTTTAACCCATTTCACTTTTTTCAAAGCATCTGAGACCATTGAGCCATAGGGTTCTACTCTTAGGCACTTCTGTGACTCATTCTCTGCTTCACCAACTGATTTCATCCTTTTTATCAGCTCCTGCTTCTACCAGTGATATGAGATTGTTGAAATCCCTTTTCCTAGCTCTGGTCTTGCTCCTAAATCCCAGAACCAAGTATTTCAAAATGCTACCTAGACATCTTCATTTCATTGTTTCACAGACACAAATCAAGATTTTCAAAGTAATTTTTACAATCCACACACATGGTTTATTTCTTGTAGGCATTATCTCAGGCATAATATTTTTCTTCTCCCAGAAAGTTTGCATAATATTTTAGTCTCACTGAGTTTTCCCTATCGCATATGTAATTGTTTAAAATAAACTGTGGCATTTCTTTCCCTTGTGCACTTCTAGGCTTTATCCCTTTTGCTCCGAACTGATTGCTTTTGCTTTATTCGTAATCTTACTCTATTACCATTGCCTCCTGACAAGTCTGTGTCCAGTCTGTCTGTCTTCCAAACACTGCCAGTTATCTTTTAAAGGACACACCACGTGATATTGTATCTTAAAAATGTCAAGATGATCTCCATTTCTCATAGATCAAATCCTATATTTGATGATATGAAAAAGGATGATTATACTTTTCACTGGGAAATAAAAACACTTTGGTATAATGCCTTCGGTCATAAAAGGCACACACAGGTAAGAAGGCTGAGACAAACATAAAAAATAGTGCCCTGATATAATGGTTTTGTTATGTGAGTTTATCTCCTTAGAAGCTGGGTTAACAAGGTTTGGGGATCCTGGAACTGAAGAAAAATACAATAATCAGAGAGAATAGAATTGAGTTGTCAGTGACAGGCGCTTGAATAAAGAAGTAAAATTTTTAGAAAGGAAAGAATAGGGAAAAGTATCCAATGATGAGGATATCAATATAACCTTACTTGTGATTCTTTTTATAATCTCTCTACTGTATATTTTTAGCACATGTTAATTTCTAAAACATTTAATGAATATCAGGGATTTTTCTAGGTACTTATAATGGGGTAATCAACAAAGCTGGCAAAAAAACAATACCCTCAGGAAGCTCACATTCAAACAGATTATAAATAAAGAGAATATGTTATGATGTCTAAAATACAACTTCCAACATCTCAGTTTCTATACTTACTTATAAATAATTAAGACCAATAGGAAAGCTAAATATTTCAATTATTGTCTTTTCAAAGAAATGCATATATTCCTTTGATTTCCCAGAACAAGCTGCTAGTACATGAAGATTTGAGCAAAGTCATTACTCTTTGTCAACGCACACCTATGAATTCTCACACACACACAAACACACACACACACACACACACCATACACACACACACCAAACACACAAAGACACCTGAAAAGAATATCGTTACCCACATACATACATCTGCCCTATTTTTCTGTTTGATGAATGTCTGAATCCAAAAACATCTGGGTGATAATAGAGGTATTGTGGGAGAATAAGTTGGTGAAGGAAGAATATGGGATTTAAAGTGAGAGACTAACTTCGGTTACTGTGTATCATTGAACAAGTTACTTAGCTGTTCTAATACAACAGTTCTCAAACTGCTTGGTCTCAAGATTCTTTTATACTTTAAAAATTATCAAGAGCTCCAAAGAATTATTCTTCATGTGTGGTACATATGGTGATGGTTATCATATGAAAATTAAAACTGAGAAATGTATAACATAGTTATATAGTAATCATTTTAAATGATAATAAACCTATTACCTTTTATAAGTACCTTTTATGAACCGTAATTATCTTTTCTAAACCCACAAATATTTAACGAAAAAAGTGTAATTGATTTTTTAAAATTTTTACCAAATCTCTTTTATATCTTATTTATTGTCATATCTTCTTTGGTATGTATTTGGTGGAAAGTCTTTTTATTTTCCCTTGAACTATAGGGAATAAATCCAGATTCTCTCTCTCTCACACACACACACACACATACACACACACACACACACACACACAGTTATCAAATCATTGTAGATATTCTTCTTAAGTCAGTATGTAGTGTTTCTGATTGCTTAGTTGCATTGTCGAAGCTTAAACTATCAGGGAACTTTTCTTAGTTTGTTGTATTAAAATTCATTGGTCTAGCTTGCACTTCGAATGGATTCTTTGTCCATGTACGAATTGGGAAAATACTGAATTATGAGCATCTTCCAAGCATTACCCAATTTCATTATGAAATTTCAAAAAAAATCACATTAATAACACTATTGATATAATCAGAAAAGTCTTTAAGTATTAGAAAGATGTCGATAATGATGGTAGATATAAATTTTCCAAATGTCCAATTTTCCTCCTACATCCCCGTCCTCAGTTTTGGATACTATGCTTCTAGTTCTATTTCAGATCCCTGTGGACTCCAGAGGATTCCCTGTGCTTTCTTTCAAAGTTGTAAATTTAATTACTTTTATCTTTAAATTTATACATGTATACATATATATGTATATGTACATATATATGTAATTTACTGGTGGGTTATTTAAATATCTATATAATTTATTGGTAGATTTCGATGTCCTAGAAATTAGAATTCTTTCAATAATTTTTTAGTATTTGAAAAAAGAAAAAAAATCTGTACTTCTCATAGGCTACAGACTGTACTCTATCATTGTCCTTGTGGATTTAAATATCATTTAATTCTTATGCACAACATTTTAGTGGGTTTTGAGAGGCAACGTTTTCTAAAGTTCTAATATATATCTCTTACATAAATCTATACATCATTTTTCTAGTTCACTCTCAGAATGTTTAGCATGAGAATTAAAATTTTATTACAGTTACACAAATATTTTAAACTTTGTGTTTAAGAATGTAAACTAAATAGAATCATGCAGAATGTAGGTGAAATGATAGAAGTAAGTGAATAAATACACATCCTAGAATATTTCTTTTTGTCTTGAATAAAGGTAGTGATATTTCATAGTATTTTAATAACATCTGGTAATGACATACATTTTCACTTTTTTTACAATAACATGTTTATATTACTTGTATATCTGTCTGTAACAATAAAATAGTTGAGTCTTTTCTTACCATTTTCTCTAGGACAATGTTGGAAATCTACAGGATAATCATGACTTTTGAAACCAACATTTAAAATGTTAAGAGATTGGATATGGATAAAGAAACCACTGCTAATTCATGAGGGTTATATAAGAACTTTGCATTTAAATAAATCATTATTAAATCCTTCTGCTAAAAATGCTTCTAACTGTAAAGACAAAATGTAGAATTCATGGTGAGTCAGGACTGCTTTCCATCCACATTTCAGGTAGAACCAAAGAAAGCAGGGTGAGTGCATGGTAGATGAGTTGTTGAGAATATTGACAGTGAGCAGATGTTCAAACCTGTTGAGAAAGTCATTGCTTTTAACCTTGAGTTCTTTATGATCTGGAGTCTCAGGAAGTGCATCCAGATTTTCCTGACTGTATTAATGGAAAATTCAGATACAGATGTTTGTTTTGTAAAGCAGATCACCTTGAAATTTCCGTATTTATCAGTTTGTCAATAATCCTGAGGAAAAGTTTTATTCAAATGAAAGTGGCACAAAGAAAAACTGGATTTGGGGATTTTTTTTTTTAATGTTAGTTACCTTTTCCATCTTTGTACCTGCTCAATTTAATCCAATAATTGGGAAAAGGAGGACAATTGTTTTTTGTCTGCATTGACTTAGGAGACCTGATCTCTTCTGAGACATGGTACTGATTAAGAAAGGTTTTGAACCATTTGGAATGCATTACTAAGTGATGTTATGACATATCTTTTCTTCAGAGCTCTAGGAACATGGCAGAAAACTATTTTTCTTTGTATATCAGACAGGGGAATGAACAAAATCAAAGATCCTAAACCCTTTGAAACTGTATAAGGAAGTTTGTGGGTAGGGGCTTTAGTATATTATTCTGAGAGGGTACAGAGCTGTCATCAAATTTTTCAAAAGGGTAAGAAAACCTCACAAAAAACAACAGACACTCAAGGAATACAAAGTCTCTGCAGTCCTATAATTGCATAACTATGCTTATATACTCAGGTTAACCAAAATATAAGTAAACTAGTAAATAGGAAGGCACAGCTTGAGTACATGAGACTTTCCAAGAAAGTAAATATTTAGAATAAAGACATGTTTCCTTAGAGCACTTGACATTGTGGCAGATTTTTATAATTTAGAGAGGAATGTTATTTACTTCATTTAAGGCAAAGGAAACATATAGAAGTATATACTTGCCATTAACAATTTATTATGTTTTTCAAATCTTACAAAAAGATCTTCATTTTCATTGGTGACTGATGGTGGTGTAATACTGCAATACTCTGACAGAGAGGACGCCGACAAAACTACAGATGGGCTTGTTTGCCTTTTGTATTCTTTTGAGAAACTACGTGCCGTTGTATGGGAACCATTTTCTATCGAACACAATGCGGGAGGGGGTCAATTAAATAACTTATATTAATAAGGTGACCTATTTCACACTATTCACACTGACCCAAAGAGCAAAGTTTCATGAACCTTCAGGAAATAAAATACTATACAGTGAAGTTTAAGTAGTTGAAATCCACACTTAGAAACTTCTCTACATGTCAATTATTTTTACAAGACTAGAAAAAAAATGCTATTACTCTCCTCTTAAATTTGTCCACATTTATGAAATGTATTTCACATATTCCCTCTCATAAATATAACTCTGTTAGCTTGACTTAACTTTGCAGTAGAACCTTTCAAATACTAATTTAATATTCTTTCAAGGAATAGTAGCATTTTATATCATCATATCCTAGGGCCTGTGACAAGGAAACTGAATAGTAGAGGCAACAAGATTCTGTAAAGTTTCTTTCCCACATCATTGATTTACCTCATCCCTGAAATGCAAGCAAGTCCTTGGAATTCAATAGCCCAGTCTCCTTGTACTTCTTCAGATTTGATATATTGCATTGGTGGTATTGACTACCCTGAGTTTCCTTTAATTAATTAACTTTAAAGAAGTTGCAATTTGCAATAGGTTTCCATTTGGATTTGCTAACTTTATTAGAATTGTTTTAATGTCTAAAATAGGTATGATAATGCAATTTGATGAGATAAAGTCCAATACTCCAGTAAATCTAACATGTCCTTAGATACTAATTTACAAGTATGATCTATAAGAACTTCAACTAAACCATAAGCAAAAATTAAAAAAAAAATTCAAGAAAACTCTTTACTGAAAAACTACTTACTAAAAAGTTATAAATCATACCAATTAATCCAACAGAATTCACTTCAGATTAATTTTATCAGGATACTTAACATGTCCAAAAATGATAACTAATATCTGATAAAGATATCAAATTAGGCATTTCAAGGACACAAAAATGAATGATATGGTCTCGACCTCAAGGAGATTATCTGCTACATAATATAAAACACTTCATGAATAACATGTTGTAAAGATAAACTCCATAATTGAATTGCAAAGTGATGGAAGGGCTCAAGATATAGGGAGATACTATATCAACAAATAATTATGAAATTTCATTTTGATGGTATTGGAGAATGGTTTTAAGTCATGTGATATCTACCCATATTTTTCGACCCTACTGAGCACATTTTATAAGATGTGGGACTTGCCTGCCTCTTTGAATTTATTTTCTATTACTTTCCCCCCATATTGCAGCTATATATTTGTATTCTGCTTTAAACTCAAATAGGCCAATTTAATTCCCAGGTCATGGCCTTTGCTACTGCTATAAACTCTCCCTGGAATGTATCTCACCTTTACTGCCACCACCAGATTTACCATGGCAGACTCCTTTTCTTCATTAATGCCTGATTCAAATACGATCTCTTTAACAAGAATGCATTGACCACCCTGACTATTAAATCACTTGCTTGGTTTGTATTGTATCTTAGTTTTTTTTCAGTCATATTCCCCTCATATTGTTACCCATTACCCCCTTTTATTTTTTCATATTACTTTTTACTAGTCAAAATTATTGTATATTTTATTATACTTATTGATTCATTTATTGACTGTATCTTCCCCAATTAGAATATAAGCACCATGGTGGCACACTCATGTCAGTCTTCTTCATTGTTCTAGCTGCATTGCTTAAAGCAGTGCTCAGTATATAATAAGCATTCAACAGTATTGATGAATTTTACTTAGATATGGTTGTGGAGTAACTGAGCAGAAGAAAGTTTTATTTGCCATATTTCATATTTTAAAACTAAACACAGTATTTTCTTATTTAAATGTCCATAATAATTTTTTTTTAATGAAGGACCTTAGTCCCATCTCCCTCACTAAACCTCAATGAGAGTTTTGCAAACAGTACTTAACAATATATATAGGTCTTGAAGGTATTAAAAGGATTCGAAAGGCTAGAGAATTAAAGACAAGCAGAGAAGAAAACTCTATCTTGGCATAGCTAACAGAAAAGGAAGATAAGAGAGAAAGTGAGAAACAGCAAGAAGTTAGATTAGGCAGTATCACAGGATGTATGGAGTAGAATAATGACAGGTAAAACTGAATAGGGAAGAGAAGATAAAATGGATTAAATTATTTTAGACTAGCATATTAACACTTTACAGAGATGATATTTGTTTTTAGGAATAAAAATGAACAGAAATTAGGAAAAAGGGTAATTTCATGTATAAGAAGTTTCTGAGCCTAGAACAGAAGTAGAAACACATTATGTCCTACGATTAACTCAATCTCAACTCAAATATCAAAGGAACATACCTTTCACTCCTAGCATCATAGTTGCATCCATTCTTATCAAACTCCATTGTTAAACCTGTTCCATTCTCTAAACCCTATAATAATTTCTCTCTTCATCTTCCTTGGGTCTCATCTTTGTTTTCTATGGGATTCCTATTTTACAACACAATCTATTTTGTTTAATTTTTGAAAAGGTCTTTCCTGTTTAGAATAAAAATATCTATGTAGATACAGACTTTACCTTTTTATTATTTTTTTCAGATGACTATAATTATTCATTGTATCTTATAGTTACATAAAGTCCTCATCCTCACCAACTTGTCTCCCTAGCCCTGCCCCTGACCACACACATACTTTCCACCATGCTCTACTCTGATCTTGCCATGGACCTCTGTCCATGATTGTAAGAATGGTGTCCTTAACATTATTGCTCTGGAATGAAGTTCTTGGAAAAGCATTTTTAAAATTTGTTTGATGATTTCATTTTTAAAGTTTATGCTGCAATTCCTAGTATAAGTTTTCTCTCCTTCCACATGCTAATTACATTAAACCTAATGCTTTCCTAAATATAATTCTGTTCATGAGATTTTATCTCCCTTAGGATTTTTTTTTTTTTTAAGTAAAACACAGGGAAACCATTCTAAGATTCCCAACAGGACAATCTGACCTTCATAGACACCTCATCTTCACTGGTATATTTTCCTAGAGATACTTGACTGACCTTAGCTCAAATGCCTACTGTTAGTTGGTTTCCATACTAGTATTTCATAGTTTATAGCCAGTATGGATTAGAATGACACTTGGCATCTTAATATTCTTTACTTTTTGTCTTGATCTCATCAGAAATAATTTATTCTTAAAAAAAAAAAAACAGTAGACTAGGTTCCTTTAATGGAATAAAACATTGAGACAAGGCTGTAACTAACACACACAATCTCACAAAAGAAACCTACTAGACAATATAAAAGATGGTTAAAATTAAGGTATTTGGGGTTTTGTAAAGGCTTAGCATCTGTATGGAACATACAATTCAATGAATTTTTAAATGATGATGTAATATCTTATAAAATATGGGTCATTTTCATAGATTTTAAATTTAAAATATATACTTGAGCAAAATAAAACTATAATTGGCCCTAAATTTTGAAGTACCATCTACATGTGCTTGAAAAACAAGACAAAACATGAGCTCCCTTTACTGTGTTAAACATAAAAATAAAATTAGAAAAAAATACAAACAATGAAAAATTAGTGGAAAATTGAAAAGTAAATTTTGGAAATTCACTTCATGATGGAGTAAAAGAGGTCAATAAATTCTTTCCCTCAAAAGCAACTATAAAGTTGGACAAACAGTCAAACCATCCATGTCGATTCTCTGGAAATTAACCAATGACACTGAGCAAAATGAGAAGTGTTTATTAATGAAAACTACAGAATAACTGTGTTACTATGTATTGCAAATCTCTAAAGAGTGTGCAGTATGTCTGTAATTTAATTTATAATGAAAACTGTTTATCATTAACACAAAGAATAAAGATTTTTTTTCAAAACCTTATATGTAAGAAATACTGCTCTTCCGTATTGCTCCAAATCAGAAAACTTTTTGCTGAACCCTCTTGTACCATTCGAGTGAAAAATTCAACCTCAGTTATTATTGGGATTCTCTTTCTTACCCAAGGGATCTTGTAAGGACCCTCACAAAGATTTAAAACAGAGACAGTTTTCTCAACTTCCTGTCCATATTTAGAGTAACAAAGTTGGCTCAGGGGCATTATTAAATTGCTTTGAGTAGCACTTTTTTTGTGGTGTGTAGTCACATATGCATTAAGTTATTTAGAATTGTGTAGGAATACAACTACCGCCCACTATGATGACTTACTCTGCAAACTGTGACTTGAAAGTGTCATAAAATGTAAGTCAGGCAGCCCATATTCTACTTTTCCCCATTGGAGCAAAGTCTTCCATATAATACCTCGTGTTTTTTACTATTTCAGTACTTTTCAATATTTTCTTTTAGAATTTGGCTCTTATGTGGAATATTTTAAATACAGAGCAACTGATATTTTCTTTAACATTTAAGTGCAATAAGATACTCATTATAAAGCTGTCTAAGCCTTGTAAGGAGAGTACAATCTTTTGACAACTAAAATATATGTTTGCTAAATCAGTGAAGAAACCCATTCCCAAATGAGATGCAAAATATGTATATATGAAAAGTTAATAAAACTTGACTCTTCTATTTTAACTAGAATAACATTTGGAACAATTTCAATAAACTATGTTATAAGTTGCAGATACTTAATTTGAAAGAAAGATGTTGTAGCAGGTGGGTAGTATGGAGACTCCCAAATCTCACACTCCTCTGTTTCTGTTTCCTGTGCAATGTGACTGGCAATATCTGCCAAGTCAGTCCTTTAAAACTGGACTAGACTCATGAGATGCTTTGGTCAGAATGAATAAAAATGCTAGTGTGCCAGATCTGACCCTGAGCTTTAAGAAGCTTTGTGTGTTTCTGGAATCTATTTTACATCTGTCATTGACATGAGCACACATGCCTGAGGACAAGAAACTACACGGAGGGGATATGCATCATTCCCTTTAGAGGACATTCCAGATCAGCCAGCACACAGCTGACCTACCTGCTAAACGTGGACAACTGATGAGCCCAGCAGAGATCAGTAGAAGAGATCCCAGATCATCACGACCAACCAGCTAAACCAGAGACTCTCAGGAAATAGTAAATGATTTTTTTGAAATCCAAGCTACATTTTGAAGTGGGTTTATTATTCACACTACTGTGTCTGATGTGGAGAGATGCTCTCTTTGTTTTTGTTTTTATTAATTGAAAGAACTAAAGAGAAAATATAGATAAGAATTCATAAAATATGGGAAATATAATAAAATGAGCAATAATCTTAATAGAAAGTATTCTTTTTTAAAATATTTATTTTTGAGACAGAGAAACAGAGTGTGAGCAGGCGAGAAGCAGAGAGAGAGAGGGAGACACAGAATCCCAAGCAGGCTCCAGGCTCTGAGCTGTCAGCACAGAGCCCAACGAGGGGCTCGAACTCACGAACCAGGAGATCATGACCTGAGCTGAAGTCCGACGCTCAACCTACAGAGCCACCCAGGCGCCTCAATAGAAAGTATTCTAATACTGCTGTGGGCTCCACAGTGGCCTACAAAAAATAGATCTACATTCTAATCCCTAAAACTTTCGAGCATTATTTATTTGGAAAAGGGTCTTGGCAGATGTAATTACATTGAGGATTTTGAGATAAGTAGATCATCCTGTATGATCCAGGACCCTAAATCCAGTGGTGAGTGTTTTTATATGAGACATAAATGACAGGACAGAGGGAGATTGCAGTGTTGTGGCAACAAGTTAACAAAGCTGTCGGGGGCGCCTGAGTGGCTCAGTTGGTTAAACGGCTGACTTCGGCTCAGGTCACGATCTCCGGGTCTGTGAGTTTGAGCCTCGCATTGGGCTCTGTGCTGATGGCTCAGAGCCTGCAGCCTGCTTCTTATTCTGTGTCTTCTTCTCTCTCTGCCCCTCCCCCACTCATGCTCTGTCTCTATGTCTTTCAAAAATGAATAAAAACGTTAAAAAAAAAAAAAAAGGCTGTCAACCAGCAGACGCCAGAATAAGCATGAAATGAATTACCCTTTAAAGTCTCTCTAAGGATTATGGTTCTGCTGAAACTTGATTTTATACTTTAGAATTGTTAAGAGAATAAATTTAGGTTGTCTTAAGCCACCAAGTTGGTAGCGATTTGTTATATTAGCCCTAGGAAATTAATACAGACGGCAAGAAGTAAGTTGTGATAAAAATATTTTATATTACATGGTAAATAAATTAAGAGAAATTACTTGAAATTGAAGGAAAACCTTAAGTCATAGGTTGTTTGATAATCTGATTAATATTAAGAAATGAACCACATGAACATATTAAAAATATAAATTCTTACTGATTTGATATGAAATACTGACATTCTTAAAACTTAGAAAATGCCACTATAAAATAGATATCTATGAGAAACAGGTTAATAAGTGCTATGAATTTAAGACTATTTAGAATTAGTCACTGCTACAATGAACTTGAAATATAGGAGTATCATAACATCTTGATAGAGATTTCCCAAATTTGACAGTAATCATGATATTACTAGTAGTTTTGAAGAACTTTTTAAAATTACCAATGGCAAAAATTAAATTTTGATAAATAATCCTGGAGATAGATTAACTTTTCTTTCTTTTCAATATACAGTAAATCACATTACAATATAGTTTTCATATGAGGAGAACATTACAGAATATATAGCCAAAACTGAAGACCAAAAATACATTAGAGATATGGCAGGATAGTTTTTAAAAAATGCTATTTTATTATTTTGAATATTTATCATACTTGTCAGCTATTTAAAATTTTATAATTTGTTGATATTTGCTTTCTTTAAGTAAAGATGTACTTTAGTACTATTTTCATAACTTTCTATTTTTTCTCGAGGCATTTCCCTCTTGTATCTGTATAAGCTTCATGACCTACAAAATCTCCATCTGTCTCTACCCTTAATGACATTCCAAAGTCTGTGATGCTTTTTGTACCAGCATCAAAACATAATTACTTTATGATTTCCTAAGTCCTGGTCTCTGCCACTAGAGTCAAGCCCTGAGGTTTCCATATTCCTTCCTAAGAGCTCCTATTTCCCATAGTTTAGAACCCTTAGCTAGTATGGTGCATTCTTTTTGGCATAGACCAGTTATTTGCTTCTCTCATCATAGTTTTGGAAGAAGAAAAAAAAAAAAAAACTCTTTTAACTCTCCACTTGGTGCGAAGTAACCCTATTCCTTTCTCATTTAAAGCTGAGCTTTCCTTCTTGCAAGAAAAAAAGGGAAATTGACCTCTTCTTCCTTCTATTGTGTCTCATATTGCTGAGGAAAGTCAGACAACGTTAAAACTTTTACGGAGAAATGCTGAACACAGGGTATTGAATTAAGCAAATTTAAAATGGCCTAATTGGAACGTCAGAATATTTTCTCTCACCACCTTCTCATCTCTTTGTGCCACTCTCTCTAATCTTAGTAACCCTTGATTTGAGTCCTTGGATATAGGAAATATTTTGGTGGTTATAATAATAATACTCTTTTATTTTTAAACCCATGTCATCTGAAATTAGTAAGATTTTGAGTCTCAAATTTATGTTCCCGCCTCTGTAAGAAACAAAACAAAACAAAACAAAACAAAACAAAACAAAAAGCCTACATTTTAACCTGACAGCAATTAAATGAACTGAAGTCCTTAGCATTCATCTATATACATTCGCCTCTAGGCTTTCGCCAGCTGTTACAAGTTCTGCCTCATGGCTCACGCTTGACATTGCTGTTGGCATGTAGCCCTCCTTTCACTGTCACAGAGGTATTGCTCCTCCTGTCACTGCCAATCTTCCATTGCAGTCCTCTTGGCATCGTGGAGACGGCTTTCACAGAAGTGACTGAGGCACTCCTCCATGTAGGAGACTTTACTGCTCTCTTATATCTTCCTATGTCAGGAGACTCATTTCAAGCCCTTGTCAGGAGATATCTGTGTGTCACCCAATATAAAGCACTAGAAAATATTCTTCTCATGTTCTTTTAATCATTAGTGAGCATTGGTTTCTATTGTCATTTCAAGTATGTTTTCTCACTCCTCTTCCACAAGCATTATCTAATAGGGTGGCCACCAGCGCTCTTGCCCCAGTCCTAACAATTAGTCAAAAGAGATTTTACCTCAAATCTTAATCTTGTATCTTCCCATGTATTTTTTTTTCTTATGAGAAGCTTGTCTGGTATACATGGATCACCTAGAAATCATGACGGCCACCCACGCATGCCAGTGGAAATGTAGAATGGTTTCTTCCCTGGGGCCAGAAAAATAAATTGTACATCTTTTGAAGGTAGAATGTACTTTAAAATTTTTTCATCTCCACAGAAAGCAATATTTTGTCTTATATATAATATCTATGTATATACCAAACATATATATATATATACACAATATGAATCAATTTTATATATAAATCAATTATATATGTGTATACATGAGATATATAACTAAGTAGAAAATCTCACAAGACTGCCTCAATAACTTCTCACATTATTTAAGCCTCTCACTAATCCACAATTAAAATTTTGTCACCTCCTATATAAGAAATATTATTGATGTTTTGAAACATTCCATGGTTGATTTCTCTAAGTCGTTGTGAGATAAATTGCATCAAAATTACATGAGACACACTAAAATATTTGAAATTAATCATTTTTATAGAAATAAAAGTTTAGAGTTTAGTTTTTAAAGTATTAATAATAGCATTCCTTTTAGATTTTTGTAGATTAAAGACGTTAATTGAAGAAACTTAGGGATATATGGAAAAGTACCAAGAAAACATGATCAACATCTAAAATTCCATTTCATAGAAATAATTAATAATAATTTCCTCTTCTATGTAGATTTATATCTATACCTACAAATATGCACACAACTGGAATCATACTGAACCTACTTATTTATACACTTAGTGTAACCATTCTTTTCCATTTAGATATTGTGATATTTTCTCTCATTAAAATTCTTCCACATCATGCCTTTTAAAGAACAATGCTATGGATTTTTTAATTCGTAAAGCAAGAAGTTATAAAGGCCATAGCCATACCTAATTAAAAATAACAGATAAAATTAAAAAGCAAATGCTTTAACTAAATCTACAGACAAATCTCCTATTCCTAAGTTGTAACTAAATCTCTAGCTAAATGCAGGCAATCTTCATATTCCAAGAACACATTGGGTAGTGATTAAAAGATATTCAGTTTGCCAAGCCATAGGTGTTCAGGCTTAGCTTGTCTGAAAAGCAACATCTTTGAAACTAAGCTAAAAAGTGTAAGTCTTCCACCTTATTTAAGGGAGGATTTTATCAAGGTTTTCCAGAGAAACAATATCAATACTACATATATATGGAGATGTATAGAAATTGGCTCACATCGTTATGCCGAGAAGTCCCACAATCTGCTATCTGTGAGCTGGAAAACCAGGGAAGCTGGTAGTATTCTTCAGTCTGGATCTGAAGTTCTGAGAATGAGGGGAGCTGGTAATATAAGTGTTGGAGTCCAAAGACTCTAGGGCTATAGGCTCTGTTGTCAAGAAAGGATGGATGCCCCAACTCAAGCAAAGAGGAAAGAAAACTTGCCCTTCCTTTGTCTTGTTGTTTTATTTAGGCTTTTAATGGGTCACATAAGGCCATCCACATTGGTGGAGGGTTTTTTTCTTAACTTGGTCTGCTGCAACTGCTAGACTCTTCTAGAAACACCTTCATAGACACCCTCAGAAATGATGTTTTACCAGCTTTTTGGGCATCTTTTAGTCCAGTCAAATTGACACATAAAATTAACCATCCCAAGGATTAAGCTGAACATTTGAAAAAAGCTTAGACAACACCTACACTACTCACTTCATCCAAGGCAGATTCCTTCTGTTCCCCTCTCTGGTCAACTATAGTGCTTTGGGGTATTCTGGTGTGTAAATTTAAAAAATGTGACCCATATCAATATTGAAGAAGCCCATTTCTGATTATATTATTCCTTTATATAAACCTAACTTTTTAATTATGAGAAAATAACAGGGAAAATTAATTTTCCACTGAAGGAAAAAAGAATCTGATTTGTGGAAAACAGACACGAGTAAAGGCAAGACTGGAGTGGGGAACACTATTTAGGAAGCTGTTTTTAGCCAATTTAAAAGAAGAGAGTAATTTAGATTAGAGTGGTGGCTGTGGAGATCAAGGTGAATGCCAGTCATATTTTAGAAACAGAATTGGTAGGTATTTTTTGATGGCTGGTTATGGAGAAGAAGGTGTCAACAAAATAGAATAGGAAGTTCGGGAAGATAATAAATTTCCCATTATCAGGGAAAATGGTTCTCACTGAAGCAGAAGTAACTCTGGAAGTAAGCTAGTACTTTGAAAATCATATAAGTAGTATCCTAAGTGAGATGTAGGAACACAATATATTCATAAAATAAGAATATTCAGCTGCAAAGATAAAATAATTACATTTTAAAATTAACAAAAAAGTCTTTGACATTTATAGAGAAATCTGCTAATAGAGTTTGTAGATAAGGCATATATTAATTTAGAAGTGAAGGAATGAGTTAGGGAAGGGAAACCAAAAATAGAACTGGGAAATAGCAAAGTGAAGGACCAGTTAAATAACAGCCAAGGAAAAGATATACTGAAAATGGAAACTACTGTCTTGCTTAAAATATCATTAAAAAAAAAAAAGCCAATTTGGTGGGTAAGAGCAATTATTGCCAGAAGAATCCAAAGAGGAAGCCTGGTGTTAGACTTAGTGTCTTGCAGCAACATAAAAGAGTTTGAATCTGCTTGCAGTTGTAATGGTACATCACTGAAGGAAAAAGGAAAGGATCTGATTTGTGGAAAACAAACATGGGGAGGGGCAAGACTGGAGTGGGGAACGCTACTTAGGAAACTATTTTTTAGCCAATTTAAAAGAAGAGAGTAATTTAGATTAGCGGGATGGCAGTGGAGATCAAGGTGAATGCCAGTCATACTTTAGAAATAGAATTGGTAGGAATTTTTGATTGCTTGGTTATGGAGAAGTAGGTGTCAACAAAACAGAATAGGAAGTTCCGGAAGATATTCTGCTATTTAGAAGAATTTGGTACATTATAAAGATGACAATTCAGATCCTTGGGGATATGTAAATTAGCCTTTCAATGGATTGGAACAATTGACTCACCATTTAGAAAAATAAATTATATATGTATCTGACATTACTTATAGATCTCAGATGTATGAATTAAAGGTTTAAAATAAAGCAAAAGGTTTAAAATAAAGGTTTAAATGGCAGAAAAACAGAAAATAATATTTTTATAAAATTTGAAAAGAAAAACCTTGAATTTTATTTTTAATTTTATTTGAGAGAGAGAGAGAAAGAATGGGCATGCAAGTTAGGAAGGGAGAGAGAGGGAGAGAGAGGGAGAGGGAGAGAGAGAGAGAGAGAGAGAGAGAGAGAGAGAGAGAGAGAGAATCCTAAGCAGGCTCCACATTCAGCATGCTTGATCCCATGACCCTGGAATCATGGCCTAAACCGAAATCAAGAGTTGGATGCTCAACTGACTAAGCAACTCAGGCACCCCAAGGAAAATCTTTCTACTTGTGACAAAAACCCAGAAGCCATATAGGAAAACTTATAGAACATAAAACATAAAAACATCTCTATAGCAATAAACACCCTAAGGTTGAAAGAATGTAAATATTTCAACATATATGGCAGAGGCTCTCCTGTTATAATATATGCTGAATCTAATCAAATATATGAAAATAAAAATGATATAAAAACACTCAACTGTATGCCTATTATGTGTGATAAACATGTCATATACATTATTTCATATATTCCTCACAAAATATCTATGATGTAGGAAATATTTTGAATCCTCACTCTATAGAAAAGGAAACGGAGGCTCAATATGGTTAAATGATCTCAGAATTACTCAACCATGATATTCTGCATTTTGTGCTTATACATCATCTGTGACCATGCTTTTACTATGCTCTGTTCTGGCATACTATACTATACTACATTGTTAAATCTCCTCCTATCCTTTCCTATCTAATCATACTCTATATAACATTCAATTCTATTATGCTGTACTAAATACTCTATAGTAGACTATTTCATATCAAGCCACCTACCTTCAATATGGTTAAAAGCAGAGATACTTCATTTTATAACATAGACATTATAACATCTCTCCTCCCTATTGGCAAAAAATTTATTTTCTATGTCTACTCTATCTTCTGTGTCTGCATCACACACACACACACACACACACACACACACATATACATATTGCCTAAAATTTGTCAGCAGCATTACAGAGATTATTGAATGAATAATAGATTTTTATGAAATTGTGCTGGGCACTATTTATTATGATTATGTATTTCCAACATGAATTCACTGTTATATATCAGAACAACAAATGATACGCACTGATATTCTGAAGGCAGTCAGTCCAAGAAAAAAATTATTCTATCTTGAGATGTCTTACCGACTTGATGAACTAAAAAAATTAATACACTCCTCAATAATAAATACATTGCTCCCCTGAAGTGACATTTTCTTACTATAAAATTATTAATTTACTGGCTTTGTAATGATTTTGAAATCATTTATACACTACAGTGCTGCATAAGCATTTAAACATTACTAATTATTTTATGATCAGATTAAAGTGCATAGTTTTTATTACTTGAATGTACTCCAGAATTTATCACTGAACACTTAAAATATTCAACCTACAATCTACAGAAATACTTACTTATATATAAATATTCTCTAGAGGAAACACACATAAGCTAAATGATATTTCAGAATCAACGAAAAAAGAAATGAACATGGAACTTAATAGTCTTTCTCTTGCATTTCCTTTTCACAAAGGGACAATCTAGCTGGGTGACTTGGCTATCATGTGCTGCGAGACTGGTCACCTCACTAGGTAATTTATTAGGTTCTTATCAGCACAATCTATCACTGCTACACCCAAAACATTGGATTTGGCAGAAACAATGGATTCAAAGTCTGGCATTTATGGGTTTATTAGAGATATACTTTTTTAACTTAAGAGGAATATGCTTAGGTTGATAGCTCTAGGTTGGTCTATAAAAAGAGCTGGGGGATAACTGTTCATAGCATTTCCTAAGTTCATATATTTGTGGAGTTAAATAAGCACCCCTAAAGATCCTGTTTATAACTGTCACCAAGTATTTAATATTTATGATAAAAACGCAGTATTCTTTTGAAGTAGAGTCCCTCCTGTTTTATGGCATCGGTTTCTGGCATAAGGCCAACAAATTGCAGTTTGAATATAAATAAACTTCTTCCAAGAGCTAAAATGGATTGTGGAAGTAGATTCTTTTTTTTTTTTTTTTTTTTTTTTGGTGGTCTAGCAAATGCTCATAATAAGCCTGATGCTATAAGACGGTATAATATTATTCTAACCTTGGAATGGGAGATGAGTGAAATGAATCTAAAAAAGATCATTGGATATCCTTCAGTGGCCAAATGAATTATAATAACATAAAATACATAATTCCTTGGGCAGGGCATCCTATTTAATTTCTTTAATGGCATGTTATTTTTCTAGGGACTGATATAGTTCTGATGGATAGAATTTAGAAAAACCTAAATTCTGCACAATACATATCTGATTGGTTGCTTGAAGATATCAAACACTGTGCATGTATTGTTAAAGTTCAGGGCACGGCATTGAGCTTGAGTGTATAATGGACGATCAAAGAAAATTAAGGATGTCCTTTTATCACAAATGAGAATAATTCATGTAGCTATGTTGAAAGTTAAAATATCAATGTTTGATTTAAACTGGGAAATCTTTCTTTTTGTAGATGAAGGGATATATAATTTAATGTGTGAACATAAGCCAAAGTAAGATTTCTACAAGGCTAATAATATTGTCTTTTTTTTTTTTCTAACTCACATGTTATTATAAGCAAAGGACCTAAAGTTTCCCTTCTCTGATTCTACATCAAAAAAGTTTTGTTTTATTTTAAAGTTATATATTTGGATTGCCTCCTATAATCGGTTGGTCTGGCTTTCTTCTTTTTCCTCAATCATTTCTAGTCTCTCGAGAGGAGAAATAAAGAAAGAGCAAAAACAACCCTCAAGCCTTTGTTTATCTTGTTAGTAGGTACTTATTGATTGTACGCTGTGTGTAAAGCATTGTTCTAGTAGCTGTACTTTTAATTAGAGTGCTGCACATTTGGATCTCAGTATAAATTGGGACAATTTTTCCCAATTATTGAGGAAGTCGCTTTTTCCTTATATATGGAAATGTCTTAGAGACCAACTTGAGCTAAAGGAGAAATATATATAATCTAAACAATGATCGTTGTCTCAAAGTTTGAATTCAGGAAAAATATTTATATGAATACAATACAAAGGATGTCACGCCTTAGCAGTAAGAAAAAGGAGTTACAGGATGATTTGATGGAATTTTGTTGAAGAGAATTTCAGACCAGTGTTTCTTATATATACTCCCTTGCGACTACAAAGTAGAATCAGGATATAATTCAATGTTAGTATGTCTATCACTACTGCCTTAGAGTAGATTTATAATTCTAAAACATGGGCTCCGATTACTTACAAAATAAAACTCAAATTTCTTTGCAAATTATCCAAGATTAATTAATACCTGCCTTAGATCTAGGCATTTTCCCTGGAACTATATGCAATTTTGACAAACTGTACTATCTGCTATTTCCTGTTGATGGTCCAGACTCTTGCTGCACTATTTCTTGGTCAATATTCTCCCATTTAAGAGGAATGCTCTTTCTCTAATCACTCCCTTCAAAATCTAGTAAATTATTTAGCATTCAGATCAAATATGTCCCCTATAATACCTTTTTGGATCCTTCCTATTGGAAATAATTTTCTCTCTGAAATCCAGTAGCACTTGTTACAATATATCCTTGTTACAATTATACCAGTAATGTCAGGCAAAGGTTTGTGCAGGGAATGGCAAAGCTGGCCATATCATCTGGTTAGGAATGGTCCATTTGGAGAATTCTCAATACGTAGGGAAAAAAGTGGCTTCTCTGTATACATAAAATATACATTAAAAAAAAAGCTTTACACTATTAAAATGTTTTTTTGTTTTGTTTTGTTTTGTTTTAGCTCACTGGCCATACGTATACGTTATATACCTGAGAATTCTTTAGTCAGAATGTTTGTGTCCATGTGGATATTTTGTACATGTGCATACATTTTGTTTTTTTAGTTCAGGCCTCACAAATGATTCTCATGACCCTTTTTTATTCTCTGTATGGAATCCTCAGAAAGTGGAAAGGTGGGTACTGTAGATACTTTCAGAACTCTTGGAAAGTGAAAAGAAGAAAAACAAAACAAAACAAAATTTCCTTTGGTCCAATCCCTGAGAGAACTGTAGGCTTTTACTGGAAAAAAAATACAGCCAGGAAACTCCCTAAATAATTATGAACTTGAGTTCTGAGCACCACAGAAAAATCAGACTTACATGGTTAAAGATAAGTGAAACAAAATAAAGGTCAAACAAACCAAACAAACCTAAACTTCATAATCATATAGATACCAATAGTTTATTTTGATCTGGTAATTAAAAAATGAATCAACATTTGGTCTATTATATTTCTTTTGTTAAACTAAAGCTATGTGTATTTATTCTGATCTCTTAAATTGCAAATGTTGATTCTTATGTCCTTTACTTTGCTTAATAAGATTCTGAGTAAAGAGTAACAGTGGAATAAATATATATTATTTGCATGCTATTAAAGTCTATGTTTGAAGTACATGACTTTAGTTCAAAGCATTCTCTCCTGTTCCACCTGCAGAAGTAGTGTAAGGCAGTAAGTGAAACAACAAAGACATTAGCTTTATGTTTACAAAACGAGCACCTCATTTGACAAAGAATACATGCCTAAAGATAAAATTCTGGGCAAAGAATGAAGTCAGAATGAGATAACTAGAGACTTTCATGGACTCAAGTATTTAAATAATTACCTTAATTATGATGCAAATGAGTGATTATCATAAATGAATTCATGATAGTATTAAATCCCCCCAAATGTACCTCAGATATGCACCTAAGAATGCAGCTTTATACTTGATAACTTTTGTTGTATAGCCTTTAGAATCAGCCTCCAAACAAATTAGATTTTAGTTGCTTTAAAGAGTGGATTTTACTTCAAAATCATACAAATTTCATGGAAAAGAGATTAACTGCCTATATTCCTGAAACTGCAGGAAGAATAAAAAATCTGTTATTTATTTTATTAATGAGCCCTATCCTCATGACATTCAGTTACCCTGTTCATCTAATTCTTGTTTCTAGTTCTGCTAAATACATTTTATAACTAGCACTAATTTTAGCTTAACACTAACATATTTAACTGTTATATCTTTGTATGTATGTATGTGTGTGTATTCACATACATACATTATGACATATTTAACTGTTATATCTGTGTATGTATGTGTATATATACACACACACATACTATATGACTATATATAACTTATTTAATGTAACTCAGTAGGAATTAGAAATGAACTCTTTTCATTTTTTTCTTTTCTTTGTCTAATGTTAGTAAGAGCAATTTGAATAAAAAATGTTAGTCAATTAACTTGAATAAGTATTGAAATATGGAATATATCCCATATCAACAGACTGTTTAGAGGAAATAATTCCAGACGATCCTACTAGTGATGATTCAAAATTTCATACATTGATTACACCATGAATAAATAAATGAGTATTATATTCACTACCCAAAGGTAGTTTATTAATGAATATATTTTCAAATATTTTAATAAAAATGCCTTATTTATGCTTCTACATTCAGCTAGCTGATGAGAATGTGCTTAGTTTTTAGGCTTAATGTAATGAGCTCTATTTCGCATTTCCAAGGATATCAATCAGACCCAGAGAGAGAAAGAAGTCATTTAGATACCCTAGGAGAAATTTTCTATGTAGATATAACCATAAAATTGTCATTAAGTATAGATATTAAGAATGTCTGATACTCTCAAAGCAGGTAGATAAAAGAATTGAGTTCCAATGGAAAATAGAATGCATGAGACATTTTAAGAACATCTGAAACATTACAGTAACTACAACTCATACTAAAGTACATTTTTCAACTCATTTATTTTTTTCCTATGTTGTGCTGTGCTTATTGTGCAAAAGAGTCTGAGGCAAGTTGTATTCAAATATAAAGACGTAAAGTTTTAAAGGGAAATAACAATAAAAGAAAACATGAAAAAAGAGAGATAAGCTATTTATTCCCTGACTTAAAAGATCCTTATAAAACCCAAACTTTCGGATGGGATGTAACTCTAAACTTAATGTCTCCACTGCCTCATTGCATGTTTATTCCTATACCTGTTATAATCTGCACTCACTTTCTACTACTACATTGAACTTGTCCTACCTGGGGTTACCAACACCCTGCTTGTTGATAAATCTGAGAGCATTCTTCAGTATTTACATACCTAACTTTCATTTAGCTTCCCATCTGCCTCAGCAGTAAGTATTTTGATTTTCAAAATATTCTCTTTCCTTGCTGGTATTTCCTTTCTCTTTAATAACAATACACTGCATTGGGCAAGGATGGCATGTTTTTTCCTGGTCCGGAAGCTAAGCACATGATTTTTTTCATAAAGGGCATGGGAAGGGTTATACTAATATAGCTCTATAAATATGCTGCCTAGCTTGTTGGATAATATAGGTACTATATATGAAGCAAGTAAAAGTTCACTTTTATGGCTGAATTACATTGTGTGGGTACCTATAACTACAGTGAGATTGGCTGAAAAGTTGAGGTATGGTAATCGGGTTCAACTCAGAGATAAGGGAAGAAAGAACCGACTACTTAATAAAAGAATGTTAGGTCATGCACAGTTTCAGGGGATGTCCGTGCTTATGGCCAGGAAGGGGAAATTCTAAAATCATATTGCTACCAAGTAGCTTGAGAAACAAGTATACAGTAATGCAGCCGCATCACTAAAGTTATGCACAGAAGGCCCCAGTGTCATTGGCTGTTTAAACACATGTAATGTAATAATGGCAGAAACCCTAAATTAGTGGAAAGACATTTTGAAGATTAAATCTCTCCTGCCTGACTTGGAATAGGCTGCTCCTATCCTGGGTTCTCCAAGTTTCAGATATGCACTTAAGAAAGAAGCATTATACTTGATAACTTGATAACAATGTATAGGAGAGTAAACAGGCTTTTGCCGTTTCAAGGTATAGGTTACCTTTACTCTTGGGAGAGAGAGGAGCTTTTCTTCAGGGCAAGAACGATGTTAATTAACATTTGAGCCCTTTCCTGGAGTTCGAGGGGTTAAAAACCAAAATGATTAGATGCATGGGGGTGATCCCTTGGATTATAAAGGGCTACCTTGACCTCTGAATCTGCTCTGGCAGAGTACTACGGGGATGGGGTAAAATTGAGGAATCTCAGAGGCCAATGCCTATATGAATAACTGCTTTCAATGTAATCAAGAGTCTAGTAGAGTGGATAAAACAAGACTTAAATATATGTCGTTTATAAGAAATCCACCTCAATATAAAGATAGATTACAGGTAAGATAAGGAAAAACATATACCATGATAATATAGTCAGAAGAAAGCAAGAATAACTATGTTAATTTCAGAGAAAACCAAACTTCAGAACAAGAGAAATTACTAGGGTTAAGGACAGTCATTTCCTTATGGTTCATCCGTGTCCTAGGTCAACAATCATAAATCATGTCATAAAATACATACTTTCGATACAATGTGATTAAAAATGTCACTGTAACTTTGTGATTCTCCTTCCCAAAACACATAACTTTGATCTAATCATTAGGTAAACATCAGACAAATTTCAAGAGGGGCTCTACAATATATTTGAACAGTGCTCCCCCAAATTATCAAGATCACCAAAGGAAAGGCTGAGAATCTGTCACAGCCTAGAGAAGACATGATTCTTAAACATAATGGGGTATTATACTTGGGATCCTAGAGCAGACAAAGGGCATTTGGTAAAAATTAAGGAAATGTTAATGAAATATGGACTTTACTTTGATAATATTGGATCAAAATTGATTCACCAATGTAACAAATATATCATACTAATGTAAGATGTTAATACAGGACACTAGGTGCAGGAGGTATATGCGAACCTGAAGTATCTGTTCAATTTTTCTGTGCATTGAAAACTATTCTAGGAGAGCCTGGGAGGCTCAGTCGGTTGAACATCTGACTTTTGATTTAGGCTCAGGTCATGATCTCATGGTTGGTGAGATCAAGCCTAGTGGCTCTGCGCTGTCAGCTTGGGATTCTCTCTCTCTCTCTCTCTCTCTCTCTCTTTGCCACCTGCCTGATTACATTCTCTTTCTCTCTTTAAATAAATAAAGAAAGAAAGAAAACTATTCTAAAGTGGGCAGTTTGTTAATGAATACATTAAGAGTCAATAAAAAATGTCCTTAAAGTGTGCTCATTTGGTTACAGTATTAGTGATCGTTTACAAATTACTTTTGATTCAGTTATCATGAATAACTGAGAATAAACTCAAGATTCTTATAAACAATTGTGGCCAGATCTTTTAAAATCAATATGAACAAGAGAAGGCAGGCTCCCTTTTGAACATGTGCATTTAAGAAAATCTAAGCAAGACATTTTCTAATAGGGAAGAAGTTTAAATATTTAAATTGTTGTTAAGAGAAGTTGTGAAATCCCCTCTTCTGCAGGTGTTTATAAATAGAATTATTTTAGATGTAATCTAATCAGAAGACAGATTGATGAATGAGGTGACTTCTTAGATTTGCCTCTTCTGATAAATTTAATACTACAGTAGCAAGTTGCCATCCTGAGGAAAATAATTGAACACTGGAAAATGATGAATAGTAGGAAGGGAAGACATAGATGAAATGGAGGCTTCCACTGTACTTGAAACTATTAACATGATGAAAAGCCTGCATTTTGGTACTGGATGGATATTTGTGTCTATTTCACAATGTCAAAAACCCATTTATTCAATGATGCCTTTGTTCAACAAATAGTGTCTATAATTAATACACTTTGATAGTTGAGAGTTGAGAGGTGCTAGTAAATTAAAAATAATGCTTTTTAATGAAGCAGATAATTTAGAATTAAAAAAAAACAGTGTTCCTGATTTTTTAAATAAAACCCAGTATTTCTAGAGTTATAATTCATTCACGGAATTTTGTTTTGGTTAAAGCATAAGAACACAGAGAAGTTTAATGTATATTGTGGATGCTTTCCTTATAAACTGCTACTTTCTCAATTTCAGCTGATGCAGTAACATGGCTAAATAAACCTTCACTTTAGATTATTTTTTCCCCTGGTTCTTAATATTTTTTTCTCTTAGTCTTGTCTTAATTTTTATGAAGTATAAGCCGTTTCCTCAAGACTGCCAACAATATGAAACCTCTTACTTTTAACAGATAACTAGGATTTCCACTGAAATCTTAGAAATTGAGGCTACTAGGCATACGAACAGCCTTAACTTCCTAGCCACATTCCTCATCCATACATATTTATTTGGAACTTGATCTAAAATTGTTCCTATCCTATAGTTTCATGGTCTGAAATCACTTTCCACTTAGTCGATAAGGAATTAAAAAGTGTTTGCTCTGTGACAAACATTATGAGGAACACTATTTGAAGTCACGCTACCATTATATACTCTTGACTCCTTCTTCCCATAGTCTTCTTCAGCATTAATTATTCCTTTCTTTTTTGGCTCATTTATTCATACGAGCCCGTAAATAAGTCTATCGATTGTGAACTAAAATAACAAAAAAAGTGAATTTTCATCATTATCCCTAAATTACTGGACTCTTTTTGTCTCTTACAATTTTCATAAAGTCACAAGCATTGTCTACTTCATTCTTAATACTTTTCAAAATAGTTCCCACTACAACATATATACAGACACACATACACACACACACAGAAAGAGAAACTGCTCTTATGAGTAACACAATAATCATTGCCAAAATAGACAAACATGCTTTTAATAAAAAAATTATTTATTTTGAGAAAGAGAGAGAGACTGAGCAGGAGAGGGGCAGAGAGAGAGGGAGAAAGAGAGAGAGAGAGAGCAGGGTAGGGGCAAAGAGACAACCTTGGGGCTCCACATGACACCTGATGCAGGGCTTGATCTCATGACCATGAGATCATTACCTGAGCCAAAATCAAGGGTTGGACGATTAACCGAGTCACCCAGGCTCCCCAACAAGCATGCCGAACGTCTAAACTACTTTTGTAACTATAACAGGTATTGCCTTGAGGGATGTCTCTACCCCCATAAGACAGAGACGTTATCTTCATGGTTCTCAGTAACACTTGCTCTCCTTTTCACTCCAAGATCCGAGTTCTGTTCCCCTTACGTGTGGTTCACTGTCTTTTTTTTTTTTTTTTTTTAGATTTTTGAGCCCGTCAAAACTGTAACCTCTCTTTTGAGCTTCACATTTTATATTACAGTTTATTACAGCAGTATAGGGAGAATGATTAATAATTAATACTGAAAATTTACCTATAGAACAATTTTATTCTCCCTGTATAACCCTTACTTTCATTTCTATATTTAACACCCTTATTATCTATATCTTGTGATACTGTAGTAATTTTGTACTGGCTCACTTTGCCTTTCCTATTGTCCCCTTTCGATTTATTCTTACCTAACTTTATCTAACTGGTTAATTCCATCTAAAAGCAATCTGGAGCCTGCTTCACATTCTAGGTCTCCCTCTCTCTCTGCCCCTCCCCCGCTCATGCTCTGTCTCTCTCTGTCTCAAAATTAAATAAACATAAAAAAATAAATAAAAGCAATCTGGCCTATTCTAATCTTTTACAAAATATTTCAGTGATTCAGCTTTATTTTTAGAAAAACATATATATGATCTTTATGACAGAATCCAAGGACTTTCAAATTCTAGTCTCTATTTCTTTGTACTCATATCTTGAAATAGCTTTTTTTTTTTTAATAAATTATGCCAAGTCATGATTTTTCATGTAAGTACTCTTTTGGTTGTATTGTTTTTTTTTTTTTTTTTTTTTTTTTACACTTTATTTGTCAGGCGTATTTTGTTCATATTTGAAGACTCAATTCAGACATTGTGTCCTATAAGAAATTTTCCCTAAACTTCTAACTTTAGCTAAGTAGCCTTCCACTGAATTCTCCTTGGCAAGGATACATATCTATTTCTTCCAACTTATATCATTTAGAAATAATCTGTCTAGGTTTGTTCCTTCTCTAGCAAAAAGTAATTTCTTTGAAGTTTAAACTTTCTTTGCCTACCACAGTACAGGGCACAGTGCAGAGTAACATTAAATGATAAATTTGTGACACTGACTTCCAGGAAGATGCATTATATATACTTCCTCCTATTTATCCTACTACGTACAAGTAAAAAATGAGAACATCATATATATATCAACATAAGACTGAAAGGTGGAGAGAAGGCTGATGGAGTAATGATACAGGAATTTTGGGGGAGCTTTATTTTGCCTCATATATCTTAGACTTGGGGTAAAGTAAGCTAGCAACCCCCAAACATCAATAAGTACAGACAAAAAATTAAAAATTGCCTAAACAAAACCCTGTAAATCCATTGTCTCTAGTCAAAGGATCAGACAGAGAAGGAGCTTAGCAAGACAGAAAATTTTATTTTATTATTTTATTTTATTTATTATTTATCTTTTTATTTTGATGAAGGCGGGGGAGCAGGGGAGGGGCAGAGAGAGAGGGAGAGAGGGAATCACAAGCAGGCTCTGCACTGTCAGCGTAGAGTCTGACGTGGGCTCGATCACACAAACCGTTGGATCATAACCTGAGCCAAAATCAAGAATCCAACACTCAACATACTGATCCATCAAGGTGTCCCAATACAGAAATCTTTTAGATAATAACTTCTCTATTCCTGTTAAACACTACAGAAAAACTGCCCTCCCTAACTTTGCCAGCAAAGACCAAGTAGACAGTGTAGTTACCCATCCTTACCAGGTTGTAGTGAGGTGGTCCAATCCCCCCTCTCCACACAGAAGTATTAGAGAAGGATTACTAGGGGAGCAGGGATTTTCACCCAATTGGGCAGTAAGATCTTCCTTCTCAACCCTACATGGTGTTTCAGTAGAGATCATGAAGAGACTGAGCTTTCACTTCCACCAATTCCTATCAAATCCCAGTAAGATCTTTTATAGTTATAAACGAGTGTTTTCTAAAATTTGTTTGCAAAAGGCAAGAGAACGATTTTGAAAAACAATTTTAGGGGCGCCTGGGTGGCTCAGTCGGTTAAGCACTGACTTCGGCTCAGGTCATGATCTCATAGTTTGTGAGTTTGAGCCCTGCATCGGGCTCTGTGCTGACAGCTCAGAGCCTGGAGCCTGCTTCAGTTTCTGTGTCTCTCTCTTTCTCTGCTCCTCCCCTGCTCATACTCTCTCTGTCAAAAGTAAATAAACATTAAAAAAAAAAAAGAAAAACAATTTTAAAGATAAAAAAGAATCGGTGTGAATCACTCTGATTTTAGGACATATGATATAGCTTCAGTAATCAAGACTGTGTGTTATTGGTAGAAGGATATATACAGACATCAAAAGAACAGAATACAGAAACCAGAAGTACCCCCATAAAATTATGGCCAAATGATTTTGACAAAGATGCAAATGTAATTCAACAGATAAAGGATAGACTTTGAAGTAAATGGTGCTGGCACAATAGGAAATCTATAGGCAAATAAATGAACCTCATCCTAAACTTTATCAATTTTATATAAATTAACTCAAAATGGACCATGGACTTTAATGAAATACATCAAACTTTAAAACCTTAGGAAAAAACAGGAGAAATTCTTCAGGACCCAGCTATAGACAAAAAGTTCTTAGACCTGACACAAACATGATCCATAAAAGTTATATATATAAAAGTTATATATATATAACTTGGAGTTCATAAAAATTAAAATTTCTGTACTGTGAAAGGCCTTATAAAAATAATAAGAAATTAGGCTACAGATTGGGGGAAAACATTTGCAAATTACATTATCTGATAAAGAAATATCTAGAATAAAGAAGTCTAAAAACTCACTAGTTAAAAACAAGCCAATTACAAAGGAGACACAACATATGAAGAAACATTTCACTGAAGAAGACATAAAGATGGCAGTTAGCACAAGAAAAGGTGTAACTCGGCATAACTAGCCAAGGGAAATGCAAAATATAACTATAATGAGATATCACTAGTTATCTTTAGAACGGTTAATTTTTTCTTTTTTTTTAATCTGACAATATCAGTTGCTAGCGAAGATGGAGAAACTGGATTGCCTATATACTGTCGATGTGAATGTAAAATGTTATAGCCACTCTGGGAAATAATTTGGCAATTTATTAAAAAAATCCCACAAACATATATATACTAGATGACCCAGAAACTGTACTTCTGGACATTATCCCAGAGAAATAAAAACTTAAAACCACACAAAACCCTGTAAATGAATGTTCATAGGAGCAAGTTACCAAAATCTGAAAACTAATATATCCCTTCATAGAAGGTAAATGGTTGAACTAACTATAGTACTATAGTACTACATGAAATACTACTCAGTAACAGGAAGGAACGAACTGGGTGCTGGGGTGCCTCAGTCCCATAAGTGACACACTCTTGATTTCAGCTCAGGTCATGATGTCACAGTTTGTGAGTCTGAGGCCTGCATCCAGCTCCATGCTTACTGCAGACAGCCGGCTTGTTATTCTCCCTCCCCCTCTCTCTTGTCCTCTCCCCTGCTCATGCTCTCACTCTGAAAATAAACTTAAAAAAAAAAAATCTTAAAAAAAAAAAGTAATGAATTACTGATAAACAACTTGGATGGCTCTCCCCTGCATTATGTTGAGGAAAAAAAACAAAAAAAAAACAACTTAACTATTGCGTACGTTCTATTTCAATTTGCGTAAGTTTTGAAATGACAAAATTATAGAGATGGAGAATGGTTTAGTGATTGCCATGGGCTAAGGAGGGTGGGGGAGAGCAATGCAGTGACTATAAAGCCTAGCTTGAGGAGGATCCTTGTGGTGTTGAAATAGCTCTGTGTTCTCACTGAATTGCTGATTACACAAACTTACACGAGTCAAATGGCAACCATACACACACTATTCCAATGCCAAATTCCTGCATTTGATTTCGCACTATAATTCTGCGAGACGCAACCTTACAGGAAACAGCGAAGGGCACCTGAGGCTTCTTGGCAATACTCTTGTAACATCCTGTGACTCCATGTGAAGCGTAAGCACCTGACAGTTGGCTTTTTGCATTGTAAGGCAGGTGCCTGACAGCTCTTCAAAGACGACTCTCTGGAAGGAACCCAGTGCCAGCTACGTGACTAGATAAACGCCAGGCCGTCCCATTCCTGAAGTTTCTTTTGTTCGGAGGTCTCTGGTTTGACTGCTCCTTTTTCCTACTGGCTTTTCCTCATTTCTTTCTCCCTTCTAGCGCTTTAACGCTGGCGCTTTAATTTTCGCGCTTCTGTTTTAAAGTCACCAATACACTTTACGCCCGCGAAACGCCAGCCACAGACGCCCATCCCCCACCCCAATAAAAGCAGAACGCGCGGCACATGGTCTCCTGCCCTACCTGTGACCTCGGGCAGTGCTCAGACTCCTCCAGGACAGGTGAGTAACAAACCTCGTTTTCTTTTTAGAAGTTTCTTGAAGGTTGTTGCCGCGGTGGGTCTCGCAGTCATAGCAAGAAACACCACAGAGGTCAGCCACAAGTCGGCCTCCCAGAGGGGAAATGTTAAGGCGGTGTTGTCCGCTTGGGCCTGTGCGAGCGTCCTCAGGCCTTTCTAGCCGATTCTCGATTATCCAGAGGCTGAGAGGGGCCCAAAACGCTATGACTATTTCATTGTAAAAACCTGAACCACACGAATTAAAAACTTGAAGTGAAGTAATTGGAAATGCCTCGAGGCCATGTTCATGTATATTTTCCTTGTTTGAAAGCTACGTAGATCTTAATGGTAGATTTGGTGGAAATTTGATTATTTGTGCACGTAGACTCAAGGCTGAGATGGGGAGGTGAAAAGCAAAGGTAGATACCGAGAGGTCCCGCGGACGCTGAATTACGCAGTGGGAACGACCTGGAGGTGGGTAAATCTACAACTCCGAGCTATCTAGTCTCTGCCAGCTGCTGTTGAAAAGCAGTCCTTCAGTAAGCATTAGGCCATCTGCGCAGATGCCTGGCACCGGTCTACAAGAACGGGAAGCCATCACTGGAATATATTTAAAATGGGAAGCCAGTTAATAGAGTTTCTCAAAGGCACGTATTAACATAACTGGCAGAAAGTAAGTTCTTTCTGCTCTAATTAAAGTAGCAATTTAGAGCTTGGTGAGGACCAATATATCTCTAAGTATTTTGAGGATCAGCATCTCCACCTTGCGTGTTATAATTAAAGGCCACATTACTAACTCAGAAATAAGCCTGATTGTAGTATGATCCTGGCAGTCACAGCCAGCCAGAATTCTGGAATTGAGTTTACAATTCATGGTGTAATATTATCTATGGTGAATGGATGACTTATTTTATAAAATCTAAATTTTATACACATTAATATTCCTCTAAACATATTGCCAAGTTCAGAAAGCTAAATTTGAAAAAGAGAAGGAACTACCCAAGAGTAAAAAATATTTTGTCAGATTGGAAATCTGAAAAATATGTTTAAACATATTTAATCCCAACATAAACCATAGCTCAAGTAGTTATGCTTCTGAATTGCTTTCTATTTTCTGCAAATAGCCTAAAAGGAAGTGGAACACTAATTGAATATGTTACATTTTTGCTTCTTTCTCTAACTGAGTATCAAAGAGGAAAGAATGTAATTCATAAATAACAGCGTCTTAAAAATTTTTAAGAGGTGCTCTTAATTATTAATAATATTAGGGAACTTGTTTTTTATTCTTTCCTACGTTTACCAAATGCTCATTGTTTACACATATGTACACTTATATTTACAAACATGGATTTTTATTCTTTGTTTTTATTTATAGTTACATTTTATAAATGAATCTACCACTTCCTTGACAGTGTATCAATAAAAAAATATAATGGATTTGCTTAAAAGTTAATTGCTAGAAATCCTTCCCCAGAGTATCTTAGTAAGTATGATAAATGCTACCCAGGTAGCAGTAACAGGCATAAAAGTCGAAAAGTAAATTTAATTTTATCTTCTCTTATACCTACTTTTGTCATGCATATATTCACCCATCTTGTTTTGCGTGTGAGCATATGGACATAGACACATACACTCTAAATGACTCAAAATTGGAGAAAAAGAATGTAATCTTGGTGCTTAATAAATATTCTTGAAATTGAATAACACAAAAGAGAAAATATTATTATAGACCAAATTTAAACAAATCCAACAAATCCCAGGATTTAGTGTGGGATTAGATTGTAAGGGAGGGGATAACATGTTGCAAATGTCCCATCTGTTGGTAGAAGGAAAGGGAATTAGGACCTTAAAATACTGGGTTTCTTGGAGGTTTTTGTTGGTATGTATTTTTCGTTTTTGTTTTTTAAAAATGAGGGAAGCTATGGAGCAACTTGCAGAGAAAAACAACTGGTATTTTGTTTCTCTATAAGTTGGAGACATAAATGCATAAATGTGAGAAGCAGAAAGAGGATTTTACCGTTAACAAAATGGAAATGTGGAGTCGGATGCCACACTGCCAGAGGTACAGGATTGGAAGCACAGACCACTTCATCATTAGAGTCTCAGGTTTAGAAAGGCTTTCCGGGAGAACAGATGATTCTTCAAGTTTAGCAAAATCAGCTTACCTACGGCAGTATAGCAAACAAAACAAAAAACTGTCTTCATCCACTAAAGTGTAAGCCACGTGGAGTCAGTGTGTGTGTGTGTGTGTGTGTGTGTGTACTTATGAATCACAGTACCTGGAACATGCTGTTGCCTAGTAGGTAACCAAATATACTTTAAAAACAAAATTTCTTTTTCTTTTAGTTTATTTAATTTACTGTCTTTTAATTTTTCTTTTCTCTCAGAGCTGACCCCCAGTAAATTTGATTGCATCTGTTTTTGTTCTTGAAAGTATCTTAAGTACATTTCATAAGTCTTTGTTTTGCTGCCCAGAATAAACACTCTATTTCCTAGGTACTCTCTTCACTGTAAATGACAATGTACTAAATTATCACCGATGAGATGTAAAGGGATACATAGCAGCCCAAGAGTTTCTGTCTTAAGAAGTTGAAATCACTGGCCCAGAGCCAATAATCCCTACTTCATTTACGTGACAGAGAAACTCTGTCTTGAGATATATTTCAAATTTCGTTTTCTGAGATTTTAGGATGAGTCTACTAAACCTAATCTGAACAAATGTGCTGCTCCTTCCCCAGAGTATCTTAGTATGTATGAAAAATGCTACCCAGGTAGCAGTAACAGACATAGAAGTCGAAAAGTAATTCCAAAAAATTAAAATATTATATCGTGTTTATTTTTTGTAATATACTACATCTTTTAAATATCACATTTACTATATATATTAATAGATAAATATTTTGTTTCCATTACTACTCAACACATGTGAATAACAGTGCAAGCATATAGTTTAGAAACATACCAAGGGACAGTCTCACAGTGTGCCTTTATGTTTTTGTTTGACATGCACATTTTTATTCTGAAGTGAGGAGGTAGTTGGCAATAACCTATCCCCATGATATGACTGTAAAGTAACTCTGCGTTTTGAGTGAAGGGGGATGTGAACCATGCCAGGATGTGTTGCTTCTGCTCAGAGCAGATATATAGTACATACATATTGACACAAAGGCACTGTAGGGCAATGAAAACCCTGGATCAGACCCTAAGGACACATCTTCCTCCCCTCCCCCTACTTAGTACCACTATATCAAGAAAATGGATACAGCATTTCCAAGAGACAAATCAGCAACAATTGGAAAATTTGGATTTCATAGAATATCTGAAACTGACTTATATAAAAACAGATCCTTCATGCAGACCAAAGGCCAGACCTTCTTTACCATGATTAACTGAAAGCTAATTATCATCTTCATTGGTCCTTGATAGATTCTATATTAGGCATAGTATGATTCTCATATACCAGAGAAGCTGAGAAAAATGATGTACATTCGATTTTGCCTGTATTTAAGACCCCTATGTCCTACTTACACAACTACTAATTTAAAGGAAAATATTGCATTGAGATGTGACCTAAAAACTGGTCCAGATTAAACATTATAGGATTTTCCTTACCTTGGACTGATAAAACTCTAGCCAGCTGTTGGGAATGTGTTCCCCTTTGCAAGGTAATATATTTACAGCCACGTTAAAAATAAACAAAAAGCTGCTTGGTCTTCAAAGATTTCCAAATGCTGATACTAAAGAGCTTAGGGTAGGTAAAGATGTGATGCTCATTGGTATAGTTCACAGGTAGCCACGATCGGATATCACAAAATCATTAATATGTTTTATGTCCTAATTATTGTATCCCATAGTTGTTAATGTGCAGAAATAATAACAATATATTATGGACCAAGTAAGGCAGAATGTTTTGATAGCATTCAGTTTGTGCCAAAGTACCTTAAATCAAGTCGTTCTGAATCAAATACCAAAAGAAATTCCATGGTATTCAACCTGTATATATGTCATGGACTTTTTATAAAAATGTTACTTTTTAATTATTTCACTATTGAATACAAACTGAAATCAAGTGATAAAAAGTGGCATGAAATTTTCTAGATATTTTTCTGTGTCAAAAATGCCAATATTAGAATTAGCTCAATCTATTAAAGAAAAATAACTAGTAAATAATAATTTTTTATTATAGTAGGGATAAACTTCAAACTGCTATTAGAGATTCTGAAAGGACTAGTTATATATTCAAATTAGAAATAACCGGGGTTATTGTGATCATTTTGCAATATTTACAAATATCAAATCATTATGCTGTATACCTGAAACTAATAGAATGTTGTAAATCGATTATACATAAATAAAAAAATGTATACATTTAATTAGATTTTCTAAGATTTTTACATATTTAAAATTTTTGTCAATAATCACAGATAAATGGAGTTTCTAAGAAATAAGTTCGTGCTGACACCTGAGCTTGAATAAATATCAAAGCGGTTTTGGTAGTTCATATATAGGTGTATGTATACCTATACAGGTGTATGTATAGGTATATGTGCGTGCGCACATGGACTACCTGTGTGCTTTCCTCATGGTACTACTGTTCTTTTGAAAAGTGAAATGTTGGATCACTTGGAAGACTCAGAGTAAGAGTGAAATGAGTACAAATCTACTATCTTTAGTAGAAGTATAATATTGCATGTCCTATTTGAGCTTTTGTTTGTCTTTTAAAGGTTATATTTAACCATCATTTATTTTGTTAAATTCTATTGTGTAACACAGATAAATAAATATAGTTTTAAAAGATGACCATATGATTAATGTCAAACACACAAATCTAACAGAAGAGACTCTAAGCTAATTTTCTATTAATGTATCAGAAAATGGTATGTGCTTTGGGCTATGTTTTTATGCACGTCTTCTGAAAATGCACATCTGAATAAACTCACATTGTATTCTAAGCTTCCCCCCCATCACAAAAATAAAATTCTATGTGTTCTGTGGGAAGTAAGAAAAAGTATGGCAACAGTATCTACAGTCTATCTCCAAATTACTATCGCCCCCAAAGTGTTGATAGGTTGAACTTTTATGACTTGGAACATGTAAATAATGCTATTCATGGTGGTTTGGTTTCTGTCCAGTCTTCAAATCCAGTTAACCCGAAATGTAATTTAAAAATTGATTCTAGTCTCCATATGTAATTACATTTTTATGGGAAAATAAATCAATATGGCTTTCTCACTGAAGCACTAATGTCATACTGGTTACTATTTTACTTCTTTAGACTTTTAACTTTTGAAAAGGGTTTGTAAACACTCCACTAGTGTAGTAGATTATTTTTTCAGCAAATACTACTTAGCCCTCAGCACTGCCCCCTCTATGGGAAGAGTATACTTCCTTACCTCTTGACTTTGAGCTTGGCATTGTGACTTGCTTTGGTCAGTGGATGCATTCTATGCAGAACCTTTAAATGTGCTTGGGATTTTGGCCTTGCTCTCCTGGGTGTTTGCCATTGTCTTAGGGAGACCATGCTTTGAGAAGCCCCTGCCGCCCTATCCTTGGCCCCAGAATGAAACATGGGGGGCAGAGTCTCCACAGGCAACGCTTAGGTGCGGAGGTGAAAAATACGTTATCATTTCCCACTGGTATTTTGTGGCAATTTATATGTGTTAACCATTGTTTCAGTAATTCTTCATAACAACCACCTACAAATCCCTGTACAGTATCTCAAAGGGAGTCAAAGTTTTAAAAAAAATGCTACAAGATTTGTGTCAAAGATAAGAGTATAAAATTTTGCATATGAAGGTGATGACACTCTATATTTGGTCACTTAAAATTATCCTGATTTAAAAAAATAGCAATATGTTTAAAAACTGAAGCAAGAATGCATTTTTGGAAAATACCTCTTTTATTCATACTTGTATTACTGGTTCTACTTTGAATAACCCTGGTGAAGAAGAATAATGGTAGAAATTTAATGATGGACATTTAAAAACATTGACCAATGATAATAACATCAATGAAGGACGTAACATTAGTAAAATCATACTGGAAAAATAAAGAAATAGAGGATCTGAAAACTGTGAAAAAATTAAAAGTCTTGTTAGATAGTCAAAGGATAAAATAATTTTTGGGAATATGAAGTCTGAACAGGTGTCAGGCAAGAGGAATTAGGCACATATTATAAAATTACAGAGGCAAATACATTACTAATGCTTACTGAAATAAGGAAAACATTATAACTTAGTATTAGGCAGGAGACCCTGAGATAGATCTATAGCTTGATAAGTAAGCTTAAAAATGGTTCACCATCACCTGAGGTGAACATCCTTAGTCAAATCACATAGGATTTTTTAATGATAAGAATTAAAACAGAGAGAAGGTGTATTGGGGTATTCTTGATATCATGTAAGGAATGCCCAGAGAAACAGGGTGTCTAGCTGTTGGCCTGCTTATTTCTGTCCTAATATTTCTATTTTAGTGGTTCTTCTCCAAGCCACACTGTGATAACTGAGACAGAATTGCAGTTGCTTTCATGAGCAAGTGACCCATATCCTTGATTGCTAATAATCACCAACATTCCATATGTTTAGCACCGACGGGGTCAGTATGCTTATTTTAAGGTTTGATGTGGCTATTTATTCAGGTGTTAAACAACTGAAAGTCAAAGGAGTATGAAACAGAACATCCCTAAGAAATTTGTGGGAAAAGGTGATTACCTACAGTTTTGTTAATTTAAAAAAATTAATATTTTTTATTTACTTTTGAGAGGGAGAGAGACAGAGTGACAGGGCACAAGTAGGGGAGGGCCAGAGAGAGGGAGACACAGAATAAGAAGTAGGCTCCAGGCTTTGAGCTGTCAGCACAGAGCCTGACATGGGGCTTGAACTCTTGCACCATGAGATCATGACCTGAGCCGAAGTCGGATGCTTAACCAACTGAGCCACTCAGGTGCCCCCAGTTTTGTTAATTTCGACAACATGCATCTCAAATAGCCTTAGGTAATTTGCCTAAGTCTTTGTTTTTGCCTAGAGATAATACGTGGATTCCTATTTATCAGTCAGTATTTTCTCAGGAGGAATCCTACTAAAAGACAAATTCCATCTAACGTGGCTTTTTAAAACTAAAATCTGCTTTAATAAAAATTCATACCTCAGGCATTCTTTAGCTGTTCCCTAAATTTATATTTCTAGACTAATATTGACAAAACAAGAAAAAAAAATCTTAACTTGCAGAGATGAATGTGCAGAAAAGTTGTAAAATGTGATTTTAAATGTCCACAACTTAGATTCCACTTACAAGTGAGATCAAGAGTATTTGTCTTTCTCTGACTTATTTCACTTTTTAAAATACCCTCAACTTCCATCCGTGTTGTTGCAACTGACAAGGTTTCACTTTTTTTATGAATGAATAATAGTCTATTGTGTGTATCACATTTTCTTTACCTACTTATCTGTCAGCGGACACTTAGATTGGTTCTGTATATCAGCTATTGTAAATAATGCTGCAATGAACATGAGGTTGCAGATATCTTTTTGAGTTAGTGTTTTTGTCTTCCTAGGATAAGTATCCAGAAGTGGAATTTCTGAATCATAGGGTAGCTCTGTTTTTCATGTTTTGAGGAACGTCCATACTCTTGTCCAGAGTGGCTGTACCAGTTTACATTCTCACAAACAGTTCTCAAGGGGTCTCTTGTCTCCATATCCTCTTTAGCATTTATGTATTATCTTTTTGATAATAGCAATTCTAACAGGTGTGAGGTGATACCCCACTGTGGTTTGATATGCATTTTTCTGATGATTAATGATGTTGAACAACTTTTCATAGCCATCTATGTCTTTGGAGAAATGACTACTCAAATCCTCTGTTTATTTTTTAATTAGATTTAATTTTTTTTTTTAGTTTGCTATTGTGTTTTGTGTGTTCTTATATATTTCTGATATTAACCCCTTATCAGACATGAGATTTGTAAGTATTTTCTCCTATTAAGTAGATTGCCTTTTCATTTTGTGGATGATTTCCTTTGCTGTATAGAATTTTTGTTCGATGTAATTCCACTTGTTAATTTTTGCTTTTGTTGCCGTTGGTTAGGTGTCAAATCCAAAAATCATTTCTAAGACTAATGTCAAGGAGCTTATGACCTATGTTTTCTTCTAGTGTTTTTATGGTTTCAGGTCTTACATCTAGTTCTTCACTTGATCTTAGCCAAAAGGTCGAGAAGTGATTACATCCAAATTCTTAATCCATTTGAGTTAATTTTTGTGCACGGTGTAAGATAGTGGTCAAGTTTCATTCTTTTCCATGTGACTGTCCAGTTTAACTAAAACAATTTATAAGAGACTGTCCTTAACCCATTGTATATTCTTGGCTCTTTTGTCTTAATTGACCATCTATGTGTGCGTTTATATCTGGCTCTTTATTCCATTCCATTGATCTGTATGTCTGTTTTTATGCCAGTACCATACTGTTTTGTTTACTATAATTTGTATATAGTTTGAAATTCCCTGAGTGATGAGAGTGAGCATCTTTGTCTTGTTCCTGATCTTAGAGGAAATGCTTTCAGCTTTTAACTGTTGAGGATGATGTTAGATACAGGCACTACTATCATTTTTAATCTTCAGTGCAAACCTGCAAAATATATATTATTTCCCCCGGTTCTACAGTTGAGGAACCTTATCCTCATTGAGATTAAAAAACTTTCAAAAATTTATTATTTATTTTTCATAAATATGTAGTATATGGTGCTCAGATAGAAGCCAAGGGTATCTGTTTCAAAGCTTTTTTTTTTTCCTTTCTAATGGTGATATTATCATTTCTATCAACTATTATGAATTCTAAGCGCTTTTTTTGGGGGGGTTTAAACATTGGCTGAGTCATAAACATGCAAAGCTTGTATCTTTTTCAGCTCTATTGAGATGTAATTGACATAAAGCATTGTGCAAGTTTAAGATGTCAGGATGTTAATTTGATACACTTACATATATAATGCAATATGAAGGGTAAAAAATTCCAGTTAGAAGAAGTTTTGCAGATCTAATGTACAGAATTGTAATTATAATCAACAATTGTAGTATATTGTATACTTTAAAATTGCTAAGAGAACAGGTATGAAATTTTCTCACCACAATAAAGAAATGATAATTACACGATATGATGGAGGTTTTAGCCAATTTTGTATTTTGTATTTTATTAAACACTTTTCTTTTCATGCCATGTTACCTTATTGGAACATTCAAAGCTGTATTAATAATGGTGCCAACAAACATCTTTCTTTCTCTTTTAAAGATATCAGTGGATTATGTCACTCTTGTGCTTGCGACCATAAAGACTTTTCTCCTCTTTTACAACAAAATCTAAATGCCTTACTTTGGACTCTTAGGCCCTCCATCAAGAAATTGCACTACATTCATACAATGGACTGCATTAAGTAACAGGAAGGACAAACTATGAATTCATGGTACATGTCTGAATTTTATATGTTTTATTCTACATGAAGCCATATCCCTACATACGTGAGCTCTCTCATCTCGCTCATCCTCCCCCTTATTTACTCTGCTGAACACCCATTGACTTTTAAGTTGCTTATACACAACATACTCTTTCATGTCACTTTGGGTTTTACAGTTTTTACATCCTCAAAAATCTTATTCATTTTTCTGTACAGGCCTAATTTCCTCTTTATTTTTTTCTTCCTTTTTTTTTTTTTTTTTGCAATCGTAATGTTACATCATTAGAGAAGTCTTCCCTGACCACACCAGCCCAGATATTTTACCATATTACCCTCTATTATAATCTATCTGCATTGTATTTTTCTTCTACCATTTTTCAATAATAAAGATTAAAGTGAAGACTATAAAGATACTAGATAGTCACACATTCAAAAATATCTTAAGATATTTTTTCTTCTAAATTAAGGGCTGATTTAATTTGTTTCTTCTGTTCAATGCAGGTTCCCAAGACAAATTTCAAAAATCAGAATAATAGTTTTACTAAGCATTGCAACAGACATAATGCTATATACACTATTCATTTTGAAAATTATGAATCTAAGCCTCTAACATAAGACTTTCATGAGCATGGTAAAAGAAATTATATAAAGTAGTGATTTTCAAACATTAGCATGCATCAGTACCACCATCGAAAATACTGATTGTTGAGCTCAACTCTCAGAGATTCTGATTTGGGGAGTCTGATGTGGGGCCTGAATTTTTGCTTTTGTAACAAGTACCCAGTTAATCCTGATGTTGCTGGTCTATGGACCACACATTGGGAACCACTGTAATACAGGAAATACTGGAGGGAAGAGAGGGGTAAGGAGAAGTACTGGATTCTGACTTCAGGTACAAGGGGGAGGAAGCCAGTTATTGGCAACTGAGGAGGCCACAGGGGCAGAGGAACTGAAGTTCCAAGATTAATTTTGACTTAGTTTTTATTTATAAAAAATTTAAAACAATGAATAAATGAAATAATAACATTGCTACTCATGAAAATATATTATTTGAGATACCGTCGAGGAACTATAGTGTACTTGACTGCAAAATGTGTAACAAAATACTTCCTGACCAATATTAGATTTAATCAATTTACAACACATTTCAAAGAATTACATAATCATTCACATCTGTCTTCATGTGTGGAATGCTCTTAAGAACCCTATCAAAATTTAATTTGAATCCAGTGCTTGAGCAAATCTGGTTTAAATAATTTTTCTGTGGATAAGGGACAGCTTCCTTTCCACTTTTGTGTGTGTGGTTATTTAAAAAGCCCTACCTCTATCCCTGAAAAGGTAGAATGGAAAGTGCATGAAATTGGAGTAGAAATGCATGACCTCTCTTTTCTCACAGAAATTTTTTTTGTAGGTTAACAAGATTTTCACTTATTGCATGTTTGATATCTTTTGATGAAAGAAACTATATAAATATCAAATATTATTCTAGGCAAAGGGTTCATTAGTGCTTTATTTTCCATTAATTTTGCCAAAACCAAACTGGCATTGAGTGCAGTTCTACAGAATGTTTGGCAACCATTTGTTTTCTCTCAAAGTCATGTCAATATACAGATGGATTCCATTTTCACAGGAACTTAAATAAAGTGATATTCAAGATTAAAATTTGGGATGAAATAACTATTAATGTGTGAAATGCCTTAAGGAATTTATGCAGTAATGCAGACTGTGATGAAATGCAATAAAAGCTAACTGAATTATGAAACTACTCAGGAAAATAGATGGAGTTGGATATGTTATTATGATAACCATTGGCAGTCTCATGTAATCATACTATACCAATAGCAAAGGGAATATTTTTAAATTTAAAATTACACAATGAGTAAATCTGGCCAGAAATAACTCCTAATGTTGATATAAAGAAATTACATTTCTCTTGGGAAAAGTGGTGTTTGTTACTGTCTGAGCACATCATAAAACTCTAATGCTAGATTGTGAAAGCTTTGTGTGTGTGTGTGTGTGTGTGTGTGTGTGTGTGTGTGTGTGTGTGTGTGTGTTTGTGTGTGTAAGTTTGTACAAGGGGGAAACTATTGAGAGTCATGAAAGAGATCCTGTGAAGGTAGACTAACTTAGCTATATGGGGCATGGACAACTTGATATTTCAAAGGGGTGTTAGTCAATCTTTTATGCTTTAAAATTTTATGAGATTGATGATTTAATCATATCTAACAAGAGGAACTTAACTAGGGAATCTTTAGAAAGAGACACAAACTGTCCTTACATCATTTTTTCAATGACCGTTTATTGATAGTAAATTGTATAAACAGTACAGTCTTAAGCTCTAGAGCGATAACAACAAGGAAACGATATATGTGTTCCTATGGACCTCAGTGGAACTTAGTTTATATTCTATTAGGGAAAGCACAAAATTTATAAAGACTTATATGATATGTAGAATGCATGTTAAATATATAATGTATTGACAAGGCCCTGATTTCATAGAAAAGTTGGAACAGTTTAGATAATAGAGTTTGAGAAGTTGCCATTTTAAGAGAGATATCAAGGCAAGTGTTTCCAAGGGAGTAATATTTGAACAGAGATCCGAAAGTGGGCGACAGCCTGTGGGAAAAGATTTCCAGTTTGAAAAATTAGGGGGACATAAGTGGAAACATACTTGTCATTTTTAAGGAACATCAATTAAGCTAGAATAAACAGATGAGTCCATGGAGGGAAACCACGGCCTGGGCCCCATCATGAAGACATGGAGCAGATCGTGTTGGTCATATACAAATTTATATTTTAATCTGTATTGAATATAAATCACTAGAAGGTTTTAAGCAGAAAAGCGATATAGTCTGACTTATTTGTAAGTGAGGAATAAATTCTATCTGAATGTGGATGATTGCAGACTTAAGTAACTTTGGAATATAGGCACATACTTTTGAGCCTACAACGCTGCTACTAGCCTGATGAAATATTAATTCAAGATAATATTTAAATAAATTTTACCTAGAGGGATTGATAACTTACTATATGCCAGGAATGTTCCCTAAATGCTTTGTTTTCCTGTGAAACACATTTATTACACATATGCATGGTTTTAAAGGTAATGATAAAATGAACATATGTAGTCTCTATCAGGCTTACGTTAGAGTCTTAATGCCCCCTTTTAGAGGCCTTTTATGATTTTTATTAATTATATTTCTTTTTTTAAGTTTATTTATTTATTGTGAGAGTGAGAGAGTATATGCACAGCGGGGCAGGGGTAAAGAGAGAGACAGAGAGAGAGAGAGAGAGAGAGACAGACAGAGAGAATTCCATTCTCAGTGCAGAGCCCGATGTGGAGATCAAACTCAAGAACCGTGATATCATGACCTGAGCTGAAATCAAGAGTCAGATGCTTAACCCACTGAGCCACCCACAGGCACCCCTTATTAAATATATTTCTAAGAATTTTTTGTGCCCCACAGTGTTAGTAGTAAAATTTAAAAAATACAATGTTCAGTATTGTAATGCTAGCATATGAAAATTATTTAGAAGTTAAACTACTATCCTGACATCTTGCTAAATTATTTTATTCTAGTCATTTTTGTAGTTTACTTAGGACTATGTATATGAAGAATCTTATTTTCTGAAAATATAATTTAATTTTTGCCTTTCTTTATTTTATTTTTATTTTTTTTAATTTAAGAGGCAGTGTGGGCAAGCGGGGTAGAGGGGCAGAAGGAGAGAGAGAGAATCTTAAGCAGGCTCCATGCTCATTGCAGAGCTCAGCCTGGGGCTCCTTCCCACCACCCTGGGATTGTGATCGAAGCTGAAATCAAGCTTAACTGAATGAGCCAACTAGGTGCCCTGGAAATTTCACAATTTCCTTGAGGATGGTAAAAATATTTTGAAACTAGATGGACCTCATGGTTGCACAATGTTATAAATGAACCACATACCACTGAATTGTACACTCGTACAATTGTTCAGAAAATCATAATTTTATGTTAGGTGAATTCACCTTAAAAATTACAGTTATTATTTTTTACATATTGAAAAAAAACCCTCGATTTACAGCATGGTCCGTTTGGAAGACTTGTGGGGAAACAGGTGCCTTCATATTCTGTTTATGGGAATGCCAAATAGCACAAACCCCATTGAGGGGAATTTAGCAATAGCTAGCAAGATTACATACGTATTTACTCTTTGACTCAGCAACCCACTTCTAAGAATAGATTCCGTATATGCACTGGTAAAAAAACACAAATGACGTTATGTGCAAGGCTATTCAGTGGAGCTCTTGGTAATAGACATTTATTCTATTTCTACGCTTTAGCTATCAGTAGGGACTGGCTGAATTAGCCAGGGTTCATTCATACAATGGAGGGCTCCGTCTCTGTAAGAAGAACTGAGGAAGATGGATACACTGCCGTGAATAGGTTGCTGGGGTGAGTTCTTCCATGAAAAAAGCAAGATGAATGTACAGAATATGCAAACCTATAGAGACAAATCAATAGAGATTAGTGTTGGCCTACATCTGGGAGGAGAGGACATAGGAGATGGGAAGGTTAGGAGATTCTTTTTCAGTAATAAAACTATTCTAAGATTATGTGGTGATGAGTGCACAACTCTGAAAATAACTCCAGCCACTGAACTGTATATTTAAATGGGTGAACTTTATAGTATATGAATTCTATCTCAATAAAGTTGTTACAGAAAAAGAGAAGTGATAGATTTGGCACGTGGATGCTGAAATCTATGAGACTGCATAGTCCTTAAGCTACAGTAAATTAATAGTCCAGAGGAAATGGTTCCAGTTAATGGCAACTTTCAGAAAAGATAGCTATTTGGAGAGACATTCAAAATGGGGGACAGGGGTATGCAGGAAGTGACTTCAAGTCTAGGTTAAATTAACACAAAGTTCAGGGAAATAATTTTTGAGATAAAGCAGGGAGTGCTTCCTCATTTAGAAGACCAAGAACTAAACTATTAGGAGCAAAGTGAAATGGGCCTCCAGAGTTATTCTAGAGTTCTTTCTTACCTGAAGAAAAAAAATATTTCAAACTGGCTCATGAAGTGACAGAAAAGCAAATGGAAAAATAGCAGCCAAAACTATAAGTAAGCTGATCTGGTATCTAATCTTGCCAGGACTGGTTATAGATGATTTAGAAGGAAAAGTCTAGAAGAATTCCACAAGAGACCATTAAAAATAGAATGAGGGAAGGAGTCTAGGAAAGAAGTAGACTCATTGGCCAGCTTCTCTTTGTTTATGGACATCTGATTGTTTCATATTAGCTGGGAATTCATGGGCATTCATGCACTTTCACCGTCAGTGTTGGAGGAGAAGGAGAAAACTGAGGAGAAAGCCAGTGGCACAGAAAGTGTTGGTAAAAGAAGCGAGCAGGCTAAATTTGGGGGGGCTGCAAGATGTCAGGTGACAAGATAAGTAGACAAAAAGTAGTCGATTATAAATGAGCCAACCAGAATAATTTTGCAGTGATTTAAAAGCAATTAAAGAGTCACATCATCACGTTAAAATCCCTTCAATGTTCAGCTTATCTGTCACCTGTCAAAACAAATTAAAAAAATAGCTTTTATGTAAAATATTCCATAGTAAACTTAAGAACATTCAATCTTGATTATATTTTTATAAGTGAAAGGCACATGAATAAAATGAGTCCTACAGATAATCTGATCTTTTTTTGTAGTATATACCAAAGATTGAATATTTGTGGAGTTAACGTTATGATTAAAATTTACTTATGCACCTTAATATTCCAGAGACTGGGGAATAAATACACAGAGAAATGACTCGCCTGTAATCGGGCAAATTAGATTGCTTGATTTTAAGAGATTTACTTAATGGACTTGAAAATTGTGATTTTAAAAGACACCTGGAGTGCCTGGGTGGCTCAGTTGATTAAACATCCCACTCCTGATTTTGGCTCATGTCGTGATCTCATGGTTCCTGGGTTCAAGCCCTGTGTCAGGCAGTGAGCTGACAGCGGAGCCTGATTGAGATTCTCTGTCTCCCTCTCTCTCTGCCCCTCCCCACCTAAAAAATAAATAAATAAACATTGAAAGACACCTAATACTGATAAGGTAAGCTGGTATAGAAAAAATTACTAGTGTTTTTCTTTTTTTTTTTCCCCTGACCAATATGCAATCAGTGTATTTAAACAAAAACAAAGGGGGGAACTTGCTTGAATGATAAACATAAGAGACTTTGTGATTGATAATCACAGAAAAGTTTTCTTATTTCCTCAACTACTTTCTCCTCAGAACATTTTTGACGCTCCCCAAGTGTTCATAAACTTAAATTCAACAATAGATTATTATATTTCTTTGTCGATTTTAAATCTAAAATGTGGATTCAGGATTAAACTCTATTACTATTTTAGTTTCTTTTGGCATGTTATCTTTTCAGATGTTATTCAAATGGAACAAAAATGTTCTCTAACAATTCATAAGAGGAAACTAAGCAGAAAAATCATTTTTGATGGTTAAATTTTTAAAATTTTGTTCTCATTTTTACTCTTAGAGAGACAACCTAAAAGCTGTATTTTAAATCTAAGGAAAGAAATCCCACATGCCAGAGACAAGGAGATTTAGTTATTGAATTTGCAGTGTTTGAAAATTATAATGTGCAGGTCATGATTATACATTTGGAATTCTGGATGCAATTACTTTTTAAAAACAAAATATTAGTCTGTTGTTGTTTTATATTATCTTAGTTCAAGAAAGTTATCTCAGTAATTTGGATTTTTAAGTAAAATATTGTCACCTTGGTAGATTTCATTATGCCACGAGCTTCCTAATGTTTATATTTCACCTGATATTCTTTCTGAAGAGCCTTCACAGAATTAGTCTATTTTAATACTGATCAGCATTATGCAATTTATACCTGAAATCTTAAATCTGATTATGTCGCAGTTGTTTTCTTTCCATGAGAAATGTATTTCTCAGTGACTTAATTTTTCAACATAGATTTTTAAATCTAAACTACATTAAGATACATTTCTATTAGGGCTTTGAGGGCTGGCAATTCTTCTGTTTTTTTTTTTTTTTCCTAAATATTTTTTGTGTGTCAGTTACTACTGTTATTATATGCAGTTACTACTCTAAGCATTGAAAATGAATGGTAAGTCACTCAACTAAATTTTACCACCATCTCCAGGTCTCACTGAAAAGTCCTTTTCCTGTGAAAACTATCCAAGTATTCTAGTCCATATTGATTTTTTCCCATATGAGTTTATGTTGTTAGTCATTTGGATTCATCAACTGATTGCACAGATATTTGTTGAGTGCTGACAATATGCTAGGAACATAATGTAGGTATAGTATTTGATTATGCATTCTTTTGTATTTCTCACTTATTATATGTGTATGTACTTATTGCCAAGAAAATCTTGAGGATTATATCATTTTGTTTTCTCACAGAATTGGGCACAAAATAGGAATGCAATAAATACATTTTGAATTGACTAAATTATATATATGATAAACTTAACTAGGATAAACAGTTCTTAACTTGTCACTTGTTAACTTTTCATATTAAGATCTCTAACCATATTAATTGGTGATGGGTCTTTTTAGTAACAAACACTTTTCATCATGCCTGGCCTTGAAAGGAAGGGAGTGAGGGAGGGAGGAAGGAAGAAAGGGAGGAAGGTAGGAAGGAAGGAAAAAAATGCATGGTAAACCAAAAGAAAGTCACCTTAGTAACTACCCCCTGTCCCTAGTAATTAAAGATTCTGTTATGTAATAAATTATAGAAACATAATTTCAAGTAAGGAAACAGAGTGTAAGCTTTTAAAAAGGAAACTGATCCATCATGGATGTAATGTCATGGATAAAGTTTCTGAATATGTAAAGTGTTAGTTAACATCTAATAGAGTCGGAGTTAATGGAGTGAATAAATGAAGGGATTTCACATTTTAGAAATATGGGAAGTTTGAAGGGAAAGTAGGAGAAGAATGGCTACAAATAACTGACAAGACGTCAGTATTGTCCCCGTTTTGAGCTAAGGCTTAAAGTAACATATTATCTGAGAGTATCCTACAGTGGCTGCATCAGTCTCTCACGGCTGACCAGATAGAAGTATGCAGATTCAAACTAGGTCTATCCGATGTTAATCTCCCAATGATATACTTAAATCCCAAATCTTAATCACCGTATGGAAGAATTGTCCTGATCTGGCCCTAGCTTTCCTTCCAATCTAATTTTCCATTCCATCTCATCTTGCAGACTATTTTTAAGACAAACGATATGGTAAAATCTTAGAAGTCACAAAGCAAATCTTATTTACGTTACTGTTCCCCTCAGGACCTGGCAACACATCTTGCTCTAGTAGAAACTTCAATAAATATTTATTGAATTTTCATTAACATTTCCATTGCCGTGAAAGTGTATTTTGAGCTGTAAAAAAAAAAAAAAAAAAGACCCAAAATGGATAGTGCTTATCAAATAAAAAAGCAGAAATTTTTGGGTTTGTTATTTGTTTTGAGAATAAAAAAACAACAAAACAACTTAGCCAAAATAGCATGATAAATAGTCTGTGACAACTATTGAAAAACAGAGGAGTTAGTTCTCAGTAAAATTTTAATTAATCCCTTAGCCAAAGAAGTACGGTATCAAATATATACAGTTTTTTGAAATATTTCAAGTGTCTGTTTTCACAAGCATTTATAATTTACATCACTTTGCTCAGTTTTACATAGTTTATAAGAAGGATTAAGTGTTAGGTATTTTTAGAGCATGATGGACTATGAATAAATAATATTTTTTTCATCTAAGGAAATCAACTCCTTATTATCTGAAATTCTATTATTGGTTTTGTATAGTCAAATTATAATGGAGAATTCTATAAATTAATAAGCTTTCACTTTTTAATTTTACACACAAAGTTATGTTACTAAATACAAAATAGATATCCTAAGTATAAAATACAGTTGAGTTCTTACTTAAGATACATACTCTGGGAAAGTTTCTAATGAAATTCTAAAGCCATATGGTTGATATTTTTATCAGTATGAGTTGACTTACATTCCGGGTGTTTTGTGGTTTTATTATTTTCTATGTTGTGGCCCCAAAGCATTTATGCCTTTTAACCAGTTATCTAACTCTAAGCCCAGTCTGTTTAGGGAGAAATATGTGGCAAAGCTTAAGACAATAACTTTGACTTTATGTTTCAGCATGATGAGGAAAGAATTTTTATTACTCCTCTGTTGGTGGAGGGAGTAAGGTGGAGGCTCCTCAGTGGTGGTGTGCTAAGTGCATTTAAACCCGCAACAATCTTTTGAAGAATGAATTCTTCCTATTCTTGTTTTTTATGAAGAAAGCAGTCACACAGCAGTAGAGGTACTGGACTGTTTTTCTCCTGTAATTTTCTGGTGCTTGTAGTTGGAATCTTCTGAGTCAGCCATTAAGCTCTGCAGCCTCAAAGGGAGGTAGACCCATTGATTGCAATTTTAGTTTGAGAGAGTTGAAAGGAGCTCCTACGCTTCCATTTTCTAACTGTGTAAACTTGGGAAATTTACATAATCTTCATGAGTGTCAGTTTCATTCTCTGTAAAATGAGAATAATAGCACTTCTCTTTTGAGGTTATTGGGATAAATAAATGACATAAAGTATGTAAACCATATTGCCCAGTGCCTGGGACTGAATCACTTTTGCTATTATTATTCCTAATGACAGAGACACTGAAAGTAGCTAACCTAACCATAAATTGAGACTTTTTCTGGAAGGCTATGTTTAGGTGAGGGGTCTCTAATTGAGTCATCTGTATAACTGAAATAAACTTACTATCTGTAAGGATTTTTATAAAGATTAAAGCTGATAATGTATATAGTGCTCACAGCATAGTGTCTGATATATTGTGAGATCTTAACGTATATTTATAACTTAGTCTTCTCTGTGTGAATTACCTTAGCTACAGTTTTAATGTGTAAGGAAATGGGACCATTGAAAGATGTAGGGACCACCAACCGAGTTTGAAAATCTTTATGTTTTTAAATCTCTATGAAACACTATTTGGGTAAGAGTGTTTGGATTGGGAAAGATACTCTAAGGCGCCAAGTTGCAAGTGTACAAGTTATGTGGTTTTTCAGATTAATATGTTATAAAGGAACTTGGCTACTCACATGGTATTCTGCTTTTAAAAGTTTAACAGCATTACATAGTGAAATCAGAGCCTCTGTTTTCAGTGTCTAATTTTACAACCTTTTAAAATACAGCTTTTTAAATTAATTTTAGCCAGAACAAATACCTTAAAATATATGGACTTATTTAAGTAACTCTTTAACATATTAAACAACTATCTACTACGCTAGCCTCAATGAAACCTTAGTTATATTAAACAACTTTAATATTGAATATGAAATTTGTGTTTCTGTCCTATCATTTATGAAGAGAATTCTATGAGAATACTACATATAAGTAAACATTAATGTGATGTGCCATAATGCAATCCATTTTGGTGGTCAACTGTAAGAATTTGGTGATAAAAATAATCAAACATTATATGGTTTTATAGAAAGATTTTTAAATCATTACTTCCACAAAATGGATTACTAAATTTTTCTATAATTTGAGGACATGCTTATTTAGCATAAATTTGCATTTTACTATTTTAACTTTGCTAAATTTTATTTTTTAATTCTTTTTTCGGTCTATCAGCCAACTTTTTATTATTTATTTATTGTTTTATTTTTGTTTCAAGCTTTTATTTAAATTCTAGTTAACATATGGTGTAATATTGGTTTCAGGAGTAGAATTTAGTGATTCGTCACTTACATACAACACATGAAGCTCATCAAAAATGCCTTCCTTAATACCCATCGCCCATTTAGCGCATCCAATGACAGCCTCCCTCCATCAACCCTCAGTTTTCTATAGTTGAGTCTCTTATGGTTTGCCTGTCTCTGTTTTTCTTTCCCCTTCCCCTATGTTCATATGTTTTGTTTCTCAAATTCCACATATGAGTGAAATCATATGGTATTTATTTTTTTCTGACTGACTTAATTCACTTAGCATAATATACCCTAGCTCCATTGATGTTGTTGCAAATGGCAAGATTTCATTTTTTTATTTTTATTTTTAAATTTTTAAAGTTTGTTTATTTATTTATTTTGTAGAGAGTAAGCAAGGGGAAGGCAGAGAGAAAGGGAGAGGAAGGATCCCAAGCAGGCTTTACACTGTCAGCACAGAGTCAGATATGAGGCTCAAACTTATGAACCATGAGATCATGACCCAAGCTGAAACCAAGAGCTGGAAACTTAACTGACTGAGCCGCCGAGGTCCCCTCATTCTTTTTTTAAAAAGATTATTTATCTATTTTGAGAGAGAGAGAGAAAAATAGAGAGGGGATGGGGTAGAGAGAAAGGCAGAAAGAGAGAATCCCAAGAAGGTTCTGTACTGTCAGTGCAGAGCCAGGCATGGGGTCAAACTCACAAACAGTGAGATCATGACCTGAGCCAAAACCAAGAGTCAGACATTTAACCAACCGAGCTACACAAATTACCCAAGATTTCATTCTTTTTGATGGCTGAGTATATTGTATATATGAATACTAACATTGTGTATATGCCACATCTTCTTTATCCATTCAACAGTCAATGGACATTTAGGTTCTTTCCATAATTTGGCTATTGTTGATAATGCTGCTATAAACATTGGGGTGCATGTGCTCCTTCAAATCAGTAATTTTGTATTCTTTGGGTAAATACCTCATAGTGCAATTGCTGAGTCATAGGGTAGTTCCAGTTTTAACTTTTGGAGGAACCTCCATACTGTTTTCCAGAGTGGCTGCACCAGTTTGCATTTCTACCAGTAGTGCAAGAGAGTTCTCCTTCCTCCACATCCTCTTCAACACCCGTTGTTTCTTATGGTGTTGATTTTAGCCTTAACTTTACTAAGTTTTATGTCATCCCCTTGAATCATACATATCCAGAGATCTGAACCATTTATAAAAATTTCTAGGAAATAATCCAAATATTCTAGATTATGAATATCTTATTTCTGAACGGTGGAATTCAACATATGTTCCTTTAACTGTATTCAACTATCTATAATCACTTGCTTATATATATATTTAAATTCCTAAAATTTATACATGCATTCTGCTAAATACTACCAGTTAGCTTACATATTTATATAAAATATCACTCCAGTTAGATTTTTTTTAATTCTTTAAGGGTAACTTATAAAATTGTGGAAGGAGTTTTGACCATATGTGCCATGCATATTCATTTTTGAACTAACTTGCAAGTAGAATGAGGTACCTCTGGATTTGAATTCAACATTTATGTAAAACAACATAATATTTGATCAACATTTACTCAGTGTCCTATACTGGAGAAAAACAAGTTTTTCAGTGATACAAGAAAGAGTAAAAAGTATGTATTTTAAAGATGTGATTTTTTTTCTATTATTATAGTTTTGGTTTTAAGAGTACCAAATCAGAAGACTTTTAGGCATTTCTAAATTAATAGCAAGCTGATTTACCATGAAAACCTTCTCATTGATAGAGTCAACTATTTGTAAATTAGAATACTGTGAATTAGAAGCAGCTAAAATGTTCATGAACACATTTAAAAAAAATATAAAATTATAAATAAGATTTAAATTATGCTCCCATCACTGTTCAAAATGTTTCTATTGAGTAGAAATAATTCAGTCAATCATCACAAAAGTGTAGTGTATATGCCAATATTTTCTAGGCATTGGATTTACGACAGTGAACAAAACAGAAAAAAAAAATCATTGCTCATAGGAGCTTTCATTTAATAGAAAAATCAGGCAAAAAAAACAAAGTAAATAATTAATGGTATGGGAAACGGTGATATTTCATAAAGAAAAAAAATAGGAGAGATTTTGGAAGGAGGATGGGGAGTTGCACAGAAGGTAGTAATGGTTTTGCAAACTTAAATAGAATAGTCAGAAAAGATTTTATTGAGAAAGTGACATTTTATTAAAGACCTGAAGGTGAAAAGGAAGTAAGTCACGCAATTTTATGAGGAAAGAACAATTTAGGTACAGGAAACAGAAGTGCAAATTGCCTAATGTATAGAACAGTTAAGAGGTCAGTGTGAAAAACAAGACAAGTCCAAAATGGAGTTGCTTATGCTAAACCCTGTGTCACCATACTGCACTAGTCCTTAGCCTGGTTAGTCTATAGTTCTGGTCTAAGGACTTAAAAACACAATTTGTAGCCTAAAGTCCTACTATAAATTAGTGAGTTTTACATTTGCGTAGCTCATGGGTAAATTTTTAAAAGCTGTAAGATTTCTGTGTATCTATAGGTCTATGTATGATTGTGTGTATGTTTAGTAAAGTTATTTTTTCCCTACCTCTGGATGGTATTGCTAAAATTAATTTTTAAAAGCTCTATTTAACTGGCTTAAAGACATTTATATAAATCAAGTATACACTTAGAAAATATAGTAACTAACCCAAATGTTTTTCAAGTTCACAATATCTTGGATTATATTTGGTAAATACAAGCTGGTTAAAGTTTATTGTTTTAGTTAAGACAGGCATGTCTTTAGAGTTATCAGGATTAAATATAATACTTTTATTTTACTTAGGTTTATTATAAGTCAAATAAGCTCATGTTATCTCTGTTAAGGAATTCGTCAGCAAGAAAGAGAATTTTAGATTATGGTTAAGCTATTTAATGCTTCATGAAATTTTCATAGTAATCTAAACATAATTGTTAAGAATACATAAATAGAAGAAAGTAAAAGTTTATAAATGAACTCTCAATAGTAAGTATGCTTTAGTGTATACCTACTTAAAAATAGTTTCTAAATCTTTTGGTAACTTACAACATTAAAGTTATATTGACATAAGTTCAATGTGAATGTATTCATTGAATATCTACATTATTTCCAAATAAGATGAAATATTGAAATGTTAATTACTGAATATAGGCTTATCCACTTTTGGCTTGCATTTACAGAGGGCTAATGATATTTGGATCTATTAGTAAACATGTTCTTTGCCACATTGAAAAATTTACTCAGGAAGAATATGCTTCTAGAATTTATAAAATATGTTTTTAAAGTTGCCAATCCACAAAATGCTAGTGTAATAGCCCACAATTATTTATCTCTAATTTTCACTAGGAATACAGCATTCTCATCGATATGTGTACTTAAAACTACTTAGAACTAATAAGCATGAGAGGAAACAACTGTGTATGAAAAGTAGGTAAAGACACAATAGTTGTTTCAGAATGAAAAAAAGGAAAATGAAAAAAAAAAAAGGCAAAGACAAGAAAAAAGGAAAAAAAAAAAGACAAAATCTGAATACATGTAAAAAGTTGTAGGGGCACCTGGGTGGCTCAGTTGTGTGTCCAACTCTTGATTTTGGCTCAGGTCATGATCTCACAGTGAGTGAGTGAGATTGAGCCCTGTGTTGGGCTCTATATTGACAGCATTGTGCCTATTTGGGACTCTCCCTCTCTCTCTCTGCCCCTTCCATATTCATGTATTCCTTCTCCCTCTCTCTGAATAAATAGACAACGACAAAAAATAGGTTGTAGAAGGAACAGGAATTTTATGTGTGCTCAAGCTGGCAAAGAGAAGAATGAATTTATTACATTTTTTAAAAGAATGAATTTTTAATATCAAAAGTTACTGGTGCAAAATTAGAATTTGATTTGATTAAAAGTTTTCTTGGAGTTTTGGTCTGCTCTTGATTAAAGATTATAAAAGGTTTTTGTTTGTTTGTTTAACCTTTTGAGTAATCTACCTGGAAAGCAAAGATTTTTTTGGTTTAGTAAATAACCTATTGTACCTCACACTGTTCTGAGTTTTTCAACCTGAGCAACTTGAAAATAAAATTGTCTTTATCAGAGATGGAGAAAGATTTACAAAGTGTGTATATATTGCAGGTGATGGGGGGTGATCATGAGCTCAGTTTTTGTATGTTGATTTGATAATCTTATTAGACATTCAAGGGGACATGCCAAGTAGCTGTTAGTTACATAAGCTAGAGGAGCAGAGAACTATGGGCTCAAGCAGAGCAGAGAGTTCTCAAGCAGTGAACTATGGGCTCAAGGTACCAATCTTGGAGTTACCAGAATATTTAAAGCCATTTATGAGTTCACCAAAGGTTTGATAGACATTAGAATGTAGATAAAAAAGAAATTTAAAGAGATAAACTTTAGGAGATTCAACTTTTAGAGTTTTGGGGTAAACAGAAGATTGAGAAGGAGCCTTTAGAAATATAGGAGAAAAACAATGAGACTTCAGATTATAGAAAACTAGATGGAGATAGGAGGTAGAAAGGGATAATCAAATCAGACTTATTGGGCAGGTAGAAGGGAATAGAAAACTGATTTTGATCTAAACCTTTAGTTTAGAATTGTCAAATTCAAAAGAATCTATGTCATTCAACCCAGTAAAGTAACTTTACAAATTAGAAAGTAAGGACAATAGGTAATTGTATTTTCTAGTACTGATTAGATAGTTACAGAAGGCTGGGACCATGCCCAGGAATACCAAATAACTAATTCACAGTCTACTAATATAGACATGAAATTTTCTTCTGTCTATATTGCTCTTGAAGAAAGAGAACATTGTTCCTGGACCTTTTAGGATAGGTCTGAGACAGAAATATTCACTTTCGGGTAGATTTGTGTTACTCTTACCTTGTACTGTACTTATTACTTCATCTGCTTTTGTGCTATTGATTTTTCTCTTCTGGTATTTTCCCTGCTTGACTTTTGACATTTGCAGTTAAACTCAGAAGTGTGGTGGCTGGTGGCATATTGAAAAATTCCTCTTTGCCCTCTTAATTAAATATGAAGTTCACCAGTCTTTTTTCTGTCATTTGTCCTTTATTTCTTGGTTCAGTTCTACTGAGCCTGTCTTTTTTTTTTTTTTTTTTTTTTTTTCTGAGAGAGAAAAAGCACAAGCAGGCAGGGGACAGAAGGAGAGAGAATTAATTGTTTATTTTTATTTTGTTTTATATTTGAGGGGACGCCTGGGTGGCTCTGTCGGTTAATCATCATTGGCTCAGGTCATGATTTTGCAGCTTATGGGTTTGTGCCCTGCATTGGGCTCTGTGCTGACAGCTCAGCCTGGAGCTTGCTTCAGATTCTGTGTTTCCCTCTCTCTCTACCCCTGCCCTACTCACGCTGTCTCTCTCAAAAAAAGTAAACATTAAACAATTTTTAATTTTTTTTTTTTATTTGAGAAAAAGCACGAGAGCTTGGAGGAGACAGACAGAAGAAGAGAGAGAGAATCTTAAGTGGGGTCCATGCTCAGCACATAGCCTGATGTGGGGCTCCATCCCAAAACTCTGGGATCATGACCTGAGCCACTCAACTGAACCACCCAGGTGCCCTGAGCCCATCATTTTGATAGATGTAACTAGTATTCTTATGATATGATGGAATCTCTAGCCAATTGGCATTTAAATCTTAGACTGCTAGGCACAATCCTTAACTTTCTAATCTTTAACATGCTTTTGTGAAAGAAGGGAAAATCTTTTTTTCCACATCATGGTTTTCTCATTGTTTATTCTCATCACGTGACTAGTTTTGACTAATGAGTTGTTAGAGGAAGTGCAACACATCCAGGCCAAATGATTTAATTGCTGGTACAAGGTTGTCTCTAACTCCTTGTTCTTGTACATTAATGGAACTTTGAGATGGCGGTTGCACCATCAGTCTGGGTTCCTGAGAAACTGTGATGAGCAGAGTGCTTTCTCCCTTAGTTTGAGATAGTGCTTTTTGTCTTTTGGTCCTTTAAAGCACAGTATGACACAGTGACTCTGGCTGAAACAGTCTGTAGGCAGTCTGCTTCCAAAATCTTGCTTCCAAAAGTTTATATACAAAAGAATCTATAAATCAGTGGTCAGTTGCCAAGCCATGGTGGGGTTGCCTTTTGTCATTTAGAGCAATTGTTAAGTGTATTTTCACATTTCTAATTTTTATTATAAAATGCAGGTTTATTTATAAAAATATCTAAAAAATAAAAAACTATGAAGTTAAGAAATTTTAAATAAAATCATCACTGATAATCTCAATGCACAGTTAACATATAGTAATTATTTCAATTGGTTTATTATTTCAAATCATTATTATTACTTAACAGTTGTAATAAAATATTCATAATGGCTCATCTTTTTTGAGCATTAATTACTTCCTAAGCAGTGTTCAAAGACCCTACAATGCATTCATTATGTTCACAATAATCTATAAGGCAGTTAGACTCTTTGCTTAAGGGCTGAAAAAAAAGAGTCACAGACTAACTTGCCCAAGATCACACTTTAGTGGTCCGTGGGAGAAACTTTGTGAAAGCACTTGATAGGAGAACCCAGAAAGTTCAGTAAGACCTGTGCTCAACCACTAGACTAGATTCCTGTGTGATTAAATATGTCTTTTTCACATCATTTTAAATATTTCATGATGTGCTTGACATTTGGCTGATATTGGACATTTATATTCTTTCCAATATTTTGTATGAATAATTTTGGGACAAATATTGGGCAAACTTTCCTCCTTGTATGCCAGAGTATTTCTGTAACCTACGTGCCTAGAAGTGTCTATTTTGGCTTAAGGAACATAAGCAATTTTTGGGATCTTGCATAAAAATCCCATATTGATATTATTTCAAATTTAGTAAACAACTGTGAGCAAGATATAAAAAGAGCATTGAATGGGCATGGATATAAATCCAGCCCAGAATCATGGGTAAATATAGAATAGCATGGACTAGGGCTCTCAACTTTGACATGAGAAGTATGTGAAGGACACACTATCGGCGTACACAATTTCTTTATTCTGCCTCTCTCACAGCTTTTTCCAAAGCTACAATCTATGCACCTACCTATAAAGTGTTCATATTTTGGTTTCTCATTGACTGGATCAAATGTTAAATAACAGTGTCCAGTAACAGTGTTACTTGATTAGAAAATAAGTAAGATAACTGAAAAACCCTGTGCAACACTGCATCAGAACTAAAGAGGATGTCACACTGTTCAATTTTAAATTAAGAGGACAAAATAAACTCATAATATGGTAGATAAGTGCAAAAGCATGAAGAAAATGTTTACCAGATTGAAATAACAAAGGAGAACAAATGAACCTAATCCAGGAATGAATAGCAGAATTTCTATGCTTCTTTTGTTAAGCATTAATTTTTCATAGGCTTTAAAAGGATTTGACTTACTGCTTGTAGTTATAGAATGTATAAAATCCATTACCAATGACACTCATTATTATGCACAGTGAACCTGGTGTGTTAGCAATGAAGTGAAACAAGTTTAAATATAAAGCATAATGCTGAGAGAATTCTCTGCACCCTTTTCATTTGCATTGTAAGTTGATTCTGAGAGGTAATCAGAGGTTTACCAGAAGAAAGGATATTCTACTTTTTCCAACTGTACTAGAAGCATCCTTGCCTTCAAGGTTAATTGATTAGCTGACTTCCTTCTTATGACTCTACTGTTAACAGTGGACAAGGAGAAAAAAAATAATTCGAAGATTTTAAGATTGTTTTGCAACTTTTATTTCTTAGAGAACAGTGTATTTCAGCCAGTGTCTATAATTAAGTCTTGGCTGTTTGTGGCAAATCACTTAAATTTTCTGATTGTAGGTTATATATAAAACACGTGGTAGTAGTAGTAACTGTTCTCTTGAAAGGGTTGTTGTGAGGTTGTGAGCTTTGAATGAGCAAGTGTATGTGATGGGTAACCATAGTGATTATGTTGGATACAAAAAATGTGAAGTGCTATAAGAAATCCAATATTTGGTAGATGTTTATTAAACCTCTTCCCCATAGTAATCTGCTGTACAATTAGATTTTAAAAATCCCATTCATACCTTGATCTAAAGAACTTTCTGTTATCTTTTAGGCCACATTGCTTTTGTTAATCTCTGTGACTTTGGGGGTCACTCTGTATACATCCCTAGTAGATAGTTGAAGTAAATAGACTGGCATTCAAGATACTCACAATTGGAATTCAGTTATATTCTGTCTTCAATTATAATAATTATTTGATTTAGCCATCTAATACCTCTTACCCATTTCTGCTTCTGTGTCTATCCTAACTCAATTTATAATTATGAATGAAAATAAACTTTTAATATAACTCACCTTTAGTACACTTCTAAACTGCTCCTGTAAATGAAACCAATGGTATTACACTACCAAATGGGAGGTATTATTCTTATTTCTGAACATTTTTAGCATGAAATGTATGTTTTGGAATTTGATATTAACTACTATGTTCAGTTGTCTACTGACTCGGATACTCAGTTGCAAGTTCTTTGGTGCAGCAATTACACCTTACATGTGATTTCCCTTTGTAGCACCTATAATAATACTAATACCATAAAAATAATATATGACATACAATTATTTTATATCAGTTATATTAAATATTATTTTCTGAGCCCCATATTATCAACAATTCTCATCTCTTTTCCTTCCTTATAACTCTTTGTAGTATATAACACATACTTTTAAATATAATATGATGTAACGAATGTCTCTTCATAAATAGAAGAGCTATACACAGTTTTTCCTCTGAGACATTTACAGAGAACTTTAGAGAGCATTCTTTGGAACTCCGAAATTAGGCAGCCTGAATATATTGTAGATATTGAAGCTGATCTCCAGGTAATTCCACCATCATCTAATTTGAGAAATGGATCAGGGTGGGAATAGAGTAATCAGCAGGATAATTAAGAGGACTGTCATAGGATTTATGTATAATCTTGTTGAGGAGCTTAGCATATTATTTTTTAGAATTCCTTTGAAATTGAAAGGGACTACTGGTGTCGTTGACAAGGAGAGAAAAATAGATATTTGCTAGTTGAGATTAAAAATGCCTTTATATCAACCAATTCTATAAATGGATAGAAATATACCTTTTCTTTCTAAATGAAATTTTCATAATACTTGTATGTATGGTACATGCCTATTTACTTCTATTATAAAATATAACATTTAATATATCATTAAGTAGTTTCACTACATTTAGAAGATATTTGGACCCAGATTTGATCCTCCATATCTATTTTAAATATAACTATCTAAGAATATATGGATCGGGGATCCCAAATCCCAAAAGTGCTCTGGGAGTAGAGTTAAGAATGATAACCTAGTGCTTGTCTACTGACTCTCAGGCCACTTAGCATTAGCATTTAGTAGTTATTTCTTCCATAAGAAGGAAGGGCTTGTTATTTATTATTATGATTATTTTTAATTTTTCATTTTTTAAAAATTCCAGTTAACATACAATGTAATATTAGATTCAAGTGTACAATATAGTAATTTAACATTTCCATGCATCACCCCATGCTCATCACAAGTGTCCTCCTTAATCCCCATCACCTATTTAACCCTCCAGAACCCCTCAGTTTATTCTCTATAGTTAAGAGTCTCTTATGGTTTGCTTCTCTCTTTTCCCCTTCTATGTTCATTTGTTTTCTTTCTTAGATTCCACATATGAGTGAAATCATATAATATTTGTCTTTCTCTGTCTTGTTTAACATAATGCCCTCTATCTCCATCCATATCATTACAAATGTCAAGATTTAATTTTTTGATTGCTAAGTGTGTATGTGTATATATACCACCTCTTCTTTATTCATTCATTAGTCGATGAACATTTGAGCTCTTTCCATAATTTGGTTATTGTTGATAATGGTGCTATAAACATTGCATGTGTCCCTTTGGATCAGTATTTTTGTATCCTTTCAGTAAAAAACTAGTTGTATGATTGCTGGATTGTAGGGTAGTTCTATTTGTAACTTCTTGAGGAAACTCCATATTGTTTTTCAGAGTGGCTGCACCAGTTTGCATTCCTATCAACAGTGCAAGAAGGTTCCCTGTTCTCCACATCTGTGCCAACACCCGTTTTTTCTTGTGTTGTTTATTTTAGTCATTCTGAAAGGTGTGTGGTGATATCTCCTTGTAGTTTTGGTTCTATTTCTCTGATGATGAATAATGTTGAGCATCTTTTCATGTGTCTTTAGGCCTTTTGTTATATATTGGCATTTCTTTTTTTAAAAATTTTTAATTAAAATTTTTGTTTAACATTTATTTATTTTTGAGAGACAGAGCAAGACAGACCATGAGTGGAGTAGAGGCAGAGAGAGAAAGGAAGACACAGTATCAGAAGTAAGCTCCAGGCTCTGAGCTGTCAGCACAGAGCCTGACGCGGGGCTTGAACTCACAAACCGTGAGATTATGACCTGAGTTGAAGTCGGATGCTCAACTGACTGAGCCACCCAGGCATGCCTGGCATTTCTTTTGATGTTTACATAATTTATATTTCAAAAACCAAAGTACTGTTTTATAGCACAGAAAGTACAATTTAGATTTTGATGTCTTTTCAAGAGTGGATACAGAACATTAGAATTTTGTTTTACTCTTTCATTCTGATATCCATTTGATATTCATTCAAACTGTATCTTTTTGGGGAGTCTAAAAATAGGAAGATTTTCATGTCTCTATTCATATCTTTGAGGCCTTGAATGAGAAGAATGGGAATTTTCCTTCATCAATCATAATGTGATGTGATGTCTAGATTGGAACATCGAGTCTTACATTTTAATAGTTGATTGAGTGGAATGGGAACTTTGATTTCTAGTTAGATTCCATTACCTTCAAGTAGAAAGATGGTTAGAATTGAATTCTATTTTCCTTTTCCAGTTTCACAGATGTCTGCTTAAAATTTTAGTGTAATTTTTATAATATTCCCCTTAATATACAGTTTGAGGATAAAAGTAAAGTAAAATTTGATATTCTGCTTAGTATTTACTATAGATGAATACACTAGTCTAGCTGTTAAGTATATAAAAAATGTTGCAGGTGTCTGTAATATACAGATTGTCGAGCAAATAATGAGATCCTGAATTTTACCAGAAGATAATTCAAACTAACAGGGTACCATTTAAAACACACATACACCTGGGCCCCCAAATTTTATCTGTCTGTTTCTCCAAAAATCAAACTTGAAACTTGTTCACAGGAACCCATAAATTGGACCATGTTCTTATAAAAATGCAGCATAAAAATTAGGCATCTGGGTATCTGGAACTCAAGCTGTCTTTAAACATTAAAATCAATGCTTAAATTGCTTCTAAAAGTGAATAGGAAATGAGTCCTGGCTGTGAGTTTTATGTGGCCAGGAACCTTCTGCAGGTGGGCTGTTGAATTATCCAGCCACTTGGTGTGAAACTGGACGTACTCAAGATACATCTCAAATAGATGTCATTAAAATAATATGACCTGGGTCTTCAGTTTGATGTTTTACTTGACCATTTTCTAAAGAGGGGAATTTAAATTGTCATATTTATTATTCATACATTGGTTATTGTAAATACATTTATGTTTGTCTCTGACTTTTTGTGTCTAAATAATGGCAAACTAAAATTGGAAAGAACAAGGTTAATTTAAATTGATGAAACCCATATGTTTCTTTGTTTATTTGTTTTTAATAAATGAAGTTTCAGACTTGACCGAATTCTAAAAGATTTTTACTCAGATAGATGAATACGGAACCATAAGAGATCATTCAAAAGAATATCCTTTGTACTTAGTAGTCTGCATTTATTTATACATAGGGAGTCTGTGAGTATATATTTTTGTGGCCATAGTTATTTAACTTTTTATTCTATTTTAGGAATGCATTAAAATTTAAAGATGCAGAGCACTAGTCTAATGGAAAAATAAGTAGAAGGAGCAACTTGTTTTACTGACCAGTCACTATGTTCATAATGTGTTAAAATGAAGAAACCCCTCCTCTTTGTTATTTGTAAGACCGAGGCTCCTTTCCATTGCCCTCAAAATGTGAGAGAAAATAATTCTGAAGTCACACTGCAAATATCACTATTCTGACATGGAACCATTTCCTCCTCCTACTGAGGAGAAGAGGGACTATGAGTGATGAGATTTCACACCAAATGTCGAGGCCCAAAGTTCAGGTTTAGAACTCTTTCCAGAAGCCAGGGAGAAGGTTTAAGGAGGGGAAGTTAAAATTATCAGAAGAACTATTACCAGAACTAGTAAATCAAAATAAATAGAAAGTCATGAAAACCAAACCTTAAGAGATTCACCCTAAAGTCATGGATGAGTTGAAAAAAAAAATAAATGTAAGAACGTGATTCCGTCTTACTCCCTGTCAGGTAAAAGATCACGTTGGAGATAAGCTGGTCAGGGCTTCTTTATCTTAATTAAAGGGTCCAGAAAGACCAGGTACTACCTGAGAAATATATTAGGGAAAAGAAGATGAGTGATGCTTTTACTGTTTTTTCTTATCAATTATAGTATCAATAAAATGGTTGAGAGTGGGCTACTACGGGACAGAAAGGTAACCTTCCCTGCGTTCGTTCTTCATTTCAATTATTTTGGCTCATGAAACTGTGTTGTTCATATGTATTGTAAAAGTGACTATGTGTTTTGATCATTCACCTTTATACTTTATTTTCTGTATACGTTAATACTATAATCATACTCCATCTATGTACACCCAAAATATCTTGTGGATAACTATCACTGGCAGCTCTTGGTCACAGGCTTTTGGTTGTGGGGGAATGTAATGGTAGTAGTAGTAATAGACTGGGGAAAAAATGCCTCAGCAGGGAATTAAACTTGAAAACATATATTGAAAACAACAGTGAAAATATAGAAACCAAGAATTCTTATATGGATTTCAGAATGAAAAGTATGGATGAAATTAAAAATCAGGAAACATTCAAGTACTGAAGATTAAGGAAAAATAATCAGAGGACAGAATGGCATAGCTGAATGGGTATAGGCATAAGCCATAGAGATAAGAGATCAAAACTTAGCTCAACTTCTTACTAGCTATAGTAAGCTAGGCATAGAGTTTATAGTGTATAAATCTGTTTAATCACCTGGAAAAATATATTTATAATATTTAATTTACTGGTTTAAGGTAAATATTAAGTATAACAGCATATATAAAGTATATAACAAAATATTTTAGAAAATGGAGCAGTTGCCTGGCAAGCAGCCACTGAGATGACCATCTCAGTACGAGATTGAGCCATTAGAAAAGAAATATTTTCAAATAAGTGAGATGCAAACTTCAGGGAGTAGGTATGTGGGTGAGTAGTTTGAGCAGTAACAAGCAAGCTTTGAAATGTATTTGTCCTTAATTTCAGTATTTCTGCAGTGTTCTGTAGTCTGAGGTACTTGGCCTAAAATAAAGTGGATGGTTAATCAACTAACAAGGTCCTCAGTTCCAGCTCCAGGTTAGTCTCTAGCCTGGCCTCCAGCAGGTGATCTGAAACTCTGAAGGCAGTATGGTCAACTGGATGCAAAATCTTTGGAAATGTAGCAGATTTAATTTTTCTAAGTCATAAACAAAATCCGTTTTTAATTTTAGCCTTTTTTCCCCCTTAACCGTGAACATATTCCCCCAAATAGCTATGGCTTAGGGCCAAGTGCCAATATTGGCAGTAAGTCCCCAAGGCATCATTAGATGTGCTATTTAAATAAAATAAATAAAATAAAATTACTAATATATGTAAAACATTTTAAAAGTGACAAAATTATAACCAAAAGATGTGGGATCTTAAAGCAAATAAAAATGAAATTAATGTTGCCTGCACCATATTTTGTTCCTTCTAAAAAGGAACCTTGACAATGGGTAAGACAGTCACTGAGAGAGATTATTTTTCTGTTTTAAACAAAACAGCATTAATTATCACTGTCTGCATAATTAGCCACTGTTTGACTGAAAACAAATGATAATCCATCTGGCAGTATTTTAAACCTTGTCCATTTCATGTTGTGATTGGTGAGCTTGGTCATGTTAAGAAAGGTTCACCATGGTTACAAAAGAATTACTAAATAGGTACTTAAAAACATCAAGCCATGGTCATAGCCTCATATAACTTGATTTTTTTTGTTATTCTTTTATTCAACAAAATATTATTGAGTGCCTGTTATGTTTCAAGCTGTATTTCAGATGCAAGTGAGAACAAGGCAGGCATGGCCCCTGAAGGCTTCATTTCAGAAAATGATTCAAGCAGGCAAACATTAAATACATAAATAAATACTAACAAATTCCAAATAATGATGAGTACATGCCAGTGATGATGTAACTGGGATAACTGACTAGTTACTTAGATTTACTTATCAAGTAAAGAGTAGGTAACAGAATAAGTAGAAGAATACAAGCAGTGATAGCTAGTAAAGGCTTTGCAGGAAGCAAAGGCTGCGGGAAGGTGGTGGTTTGGAATTAGAGGTAGGTCAGTAAAAGTGGAGAGAATAGAAATTTGGTGATATGTTTGGGGATAGGATTGGCAGGGTGTGCTCTTACGTTCAGTGAGGGAACTGAAAAAACAGGGAATCTGAGATCAACCCTAGATATTTGTCTTGAGCTTCTGGGTCTATAGTTTTAATTACAGAGCTGGGGGAAACTGAGGGAAATGAATGAATGAATGAATGAGTTTACTCAATTTTATTTACTTATTTTAAGAGAGAGAGCAAGAGCCCTTGAACAGGAGAGGGGGAGAGAAGAGAGGAGAGAGAGAATCCCAAGCAAGCTCAGCACTGTTAGTGCAGGGCCCTATGCAGGGCTCAATCCCACAAACTGTGAGATCATGACCTGAGCGGAAGTCAAGAGTCACTCACTTAACTGGCTGAGCCACCCAGGTGCCCTAGAGGGAGATGAATTTAAAGGAGAAAAATAAGAGTTTTCTTGGGGAGGTTGCATTAAAGTTTGAGAATCCTCATATATCCAAAAGAGAGGTCCAGGGGACAGTCGGAGTTCTAAAGAAAGTTCAGAACTGGTGATAGAGGTTTTGGAGTAGCCCGTGTTTGTACAGCCTTGTGTTGACCTTCCAGGTTTTGCACTCCTCCTCCTGGTTTTGGCTTTAGCAACCTCGAACATCATTGACTTCATATTTTTAAATTATGTATTCCAGAAACTTTCCATCCCTTTCATTGGCTCTGTATTATGAATCTCAGGAAAACTTACGGAACCTTTCCAATACTTAGACTGTAGTGTAAAAAATGGTTTCATGCATGAATTAAACTGAAGACCATTTTTTCCTGAGTCATGGGGCTCTCTCCACTCCGGAATTTTGGTTCTTTATCTGTAAAGAATAAAACTTAGAACTGTTTTAAATTAAAAAAAAATTAAACTCTGGGTGGAAAAAAAATGTCTCAAGTGGAAGCACAGGAAATAGAAGAAATAAAACAGAGATGTCCTGTTCAGCCTTTCAAGCCAACATTCTGTACCCTTCATTGGTACCAAGAGCTGTCCACTTAGGGCTCTGTTTATATGCCATAGGATTAGATTGTATCTAAGGCCCCCACAGGGACTACCTTATGATTTTTATTAAGCTATTGCCTCAGGATGGAAATATCTCCGATGGATTCTGCTGGGTTTGAATTAGCTTTAGACTGCTGCCAATTCCAGAATTTGCAGGTGGTAACCTACACATGTGGGAACACCTGGATAGTCAGAGGTTAGAGATGGAGACAGCATCTGACAGTCAGAAATGTTCTGTGTAGCGCAGAGCAGTTGCTCTGTGATTTGAAACACATGGTACAGAATCCGCAGACTGGAAAAACTATATACTGATAATTGAGATTTCACAGTGTGACATTGTGCATCTCTTATTTAGAATTACAGGCTAAGGTGCTAATCTGCATTAGTATTTTCTAAATATTAACTGAGAAATTAAGCATTTATACTTTTACCAAACTGTTTTTAATTATACAAAATGAATGCAATGAATACCTGCATTATCTTCCCCAGAATTTTTAAGAGTACACATGGAATGTATTTTAGCAGCACTTCCTTTAAGAATCTTAAGTCATCACTATAAACAATCATGTTCATGTGGAGCTGTAGATAAAGAAGAAATTCTGTAGATGTTAATGAGGTTTCAGAAGACTGGTTAATTTAGTACATCATTGTTGTACCAACTGTATCAATTTCTACTCACACACAGTTTTGAATTGTTTTTCTCTGCTTTGGTTAGCAGATGCCCATAGGAATTATTTCAGATGCATGTATTAATTTTTACCCTTACCTTCAATATTCTCCTGAAGTAAAAGCCTGTCGTTTCAAAGGCTATTGCAGTCAAAGTGGTGATTGTTACCTTCTCCTAATTCATTCTTAAAATGTATTGAGTACCTACTGTATGCCAGGATTTGTTCAAGGCACATGGGACACATCAATGAAGAAAACATAGATCTTCGCCTTCTGTTTTAGCAGTGAAGAGACACAGAAAACAGGCAAAAAATATAAAAAAAAGTCAAAATATCGAAGATGTTAGAACTTGTAATGTGCTAATTAAAAAAGAGGAAAAGTAGTGGAGGATAATAGAGATTCAGAGCATTGGGTGTGAGGGGCGATGGAGGAAGCGAGCAGGTTACAATTCAAGATGGACCTTATTAACAAGGTGACCTGGAGCAAATATTTAAAGGAAGTGAGGGAATTAGTCATGCAGACATCTGGGAGAAGAGCCTTCCAGGCAGCAGGGAAATAGCAAACACCTTATTTTGGGAGCATTCCTGGAACAGCACAGAGGCCAGTGTGACTGGAATGAGTAATGTTGGGGGAATAACAGAAAAATGAGGTCAGAGAGAGGACAGAGGACAGATGATACAAAATTTCACAAGCCATTTTAAGAACTTGTAAGTTTTTACTCAGCTTGAGATTCTCCTATTGAGGCTTGGCATAAATTCCAGACAGCTCTTTATCCCACCAGAGGTGCCTCTAGTGGCATAAATCTTGCCAAGCCATATGACTCAAGTGTCAGGATTACTTGTACCATGTCCTGGGCTCTTTCATGCTATAGAACACTCTTCAAGGATGACAGCTTTTCTTGTTATTCAGTGAATGGTTGGACAACTATCACCAAGTATGAATATGATGCTTTCAAAACCCAAAGAAACCTATTAGGTGTTGTACTTCTACCTTAAGGGCTAGCAGGTTTAAGTTGGAGGTAATGTCCCAGCATCATGAAGATTATTAAATTCCCTAATATTCTGCATATATGGTGTGCCCCTGAATCTTAATAGTGTTTATCTCCCATCTTTCGGAGTACATGTGTGTTGGTAGGCTTCAATTTATTTGCCATTCCTTGCTCATTGGATCCTATCAACATTCTATTATTGATAAAATAGTCAATGTGATATTCTATAGAACGTCCAGGTGGTTTAGGTACCTTTGGACTATTTATGACAAGGAGCAGAAGGGTTAACATAGGCTGAGACAACATTGTAAATGTCTCGTATATTTTCCATCCCAGGTGGTTACAAACTACTTCTGATTCTTCTTGAGGGGTAAAAAAAAAGTATTTGCCAGATCAGTGAACCCATACTGTGTGCCTGAGTCTTTGTTCATTTTTTTTTTTTTCTAGCAAAGACTCCACATCTGTCAAAGTAGCTTTCAGTTGAGTTACTGTATGTTTAAATTTGTCATAGCCCATTGGTGTCTGCTGTTACTCATTTTTTATAGAAGGAGGACTGGTGAATAAAAAGAGATATTTCATTGACTTTTTTTAAAAATGTTACATTTATTTATATTTGAGAGAGAGAGAGAGAGAGAGCACGAGCAAGGGAGGGGCAGAGAGGGAGAGACACACAATCAGAAGCAGGGTCCAGGCTCTGAGCTGTCAGCACAGAGCCCGATGTGGGGCTCGAACTCACAAGCCACGAGATCATGACTTGAGTTGAAGTCGGACACTTAACCGACTGAACCACCCAGGTGCCCTTCCATTGACTTTTTATTGGGACAACTTCTTTTAAAATTAAAATTATTTATACATAACTTTTTTGTTTTATTGCTGTAGTGATATACTTGGCTCCCCATCTGTCTTGACCTATGTTCTACTATCTCCATGGTTCTCTGAAGTCAGGCCTGCCTGCTTCCATCAAACATATCCATTCTTTATCATCAATGCATCTGTCGTCTGTCATGCTTCAAAGTCTAAGTATTACCAGTTGGTCTCTATCAGTTCAAAATCCTACCATGGTCTTGCTATTGGTGAGCCCAGTTCAGTAAATCTCTCTGAAGGAGATACTGTTGTCTATAGGGGAGAGCCTTATTGCTTTGGAAAATAGTATAGTTGACCCTTGAACAACACACAAGTTTGATCTGCATGGTTCTACTTCTGCATGGAATTTTTTTCAATAAATTCAATGCAGTACTGTAACTCTATTTTCTTTTCCATATGACTTAATAACATTTTCTTTTCTCTAGCTTAATTTATTATAAGAATACAGTATTTATAATACATATACAAAATATGTGTTAATTTGACTTTATATTATTGGTAAGGCTTCCACTCAATAGCAGGCTATTATTAGTGAAGTTTGTGGGGAGTCAAATGTTATAAATGAATATTTGGCTGCAGGGGTTTGATACTTATAACCCCCACATTGTTCAAAAGTCAACTGTATGTCTATTGTATGGCCTCCCACAGAGGATAATAGGCTGACATTTTCTGGAGTTACAAAGTACGTACTCTCAAGCATGCATACTTTTCTGAGGCTTTTGATCCTTTTCTCTACCATCTGTCACTGCTGTTCAGCATTTCTACATCATTTAAGGTGGGACATCACTTTCAGCGTGGTTCCAGCTTCCAAGCTCCAAGCTAGCAGAAGCATATTAGCCTCATTGTTTTCTGAGGTCCTTGGCACAGAGTGAAACAATGCATCATGAAAGAATGCTCCCGTATTGATAAACTTTCCTTTGTCCAACTTTATGTCCCTTTTCCCTAGGTCCATCATTTGTAGAATCCATTTCCACAAATATGCAGACAGCTTCTGTTTTCCATAGATATCCGCTGGGGGTTCCACTGCTATACCCCTTCTGGATATAACACTTTCAACATTGAAATCACAGCACTCCCAGAATATGCTGTCATTTAACCATAGTTATTGGTCTAGTGACAAAGAAGGAAGGAAGGGGTAAATCCTCAGGGGTGTGTGTTTCATCTTGCATGGAAGAGACCTCTGCATTATCTTTAAACAAGGGATGAAAATTGGGTCACATCTGCAGATTTTCAAGTCCAATGAGCTGGATGTATACATCCCAACTCTTGGATTCCCTTCCTCCCTACCTCCTCAGTTAGGGCTTAGATGGAGAATTAAACCTTCCTTCTGCCCTTATAATTACATCCTGTGCCTTATCCTGAATTTCATCTGTCATTCCAGAAGAGTATCTCTTTACATAGGCCAAGAAAGCCTTCTCGTTTTCCCACTTCACCTCAAATTACTGATTAATTATCCCTATTTGTTAATTGTTTTCCTCCAGTGTGTATATTATTCTGTATAATTAGTATTTTCTCTACCTTCTCAAATGCTTGATGTATATAGGACTATATTCTCTTTTACAAAGAGTATTCTACATCTGTGAAATGTATAGCCACAGCACCACTAGAGTTTGCCCGGGGCTGTCAATATGCTGTCTGCCACCATGATAGCATTTTCATGTGGGTCATTCAGTTGGTGGTTCAGCTCCAAATCCCATGTTAGAGTCTGCTTCCTCAGACCACACTTAGGATAAACTCTCTTCTGTCCGAATCTCCAATAGACAGAATCTGAAATGGATATTTCATTCAGGTCGCTTATTATGGGATACAGACTACTGTAAAGAATAAAGGAAGCAGGATGGACCAGATATAGAATTTGAAATAGGATTTAGTTGTGACAGAGGACTTAGCTGATGTTACTAGGATCTCTAGAAATAAGATGGACTCTTTGAGTTGTCCCAAGTTGAGGCAAGAAAGTTTGGCCTCTGTACCCCTGCACTGAATATTCATTGGATGCAAATTGTCACTGGAGATCTGGCTTAACCTTGGCAAATCAGCTCCTATGTATTCAGATCAGGAAATTTTGGGATAATGACTCAGCTGTGATCTCTAAGCAGCCAACACCCCTGGCATCTGGGGGAATGAGCGCCTAGTGCCCATAAGGGATCTTGGCAGCAAATAAAGGATTCAGTACATCAGAGATATAAAAACATTGTTGGTAAGGCAGTTTTTAGAATATAAAACTTAGTTTTAGATGTATCCACTAGGAAAGGTCTATTTGTCATTTAAATGGAAATTTGATTAGGCGGTTTGATATAAGTCTGGGGTTTGGTAGAAAAGTTGGGCTTAAAGGAAATTATTTCTGTGATTTCTGCGCATATGCTTCTAAGAGCTTCAGGGCCAATATTAATGGCTGCTTGAGTTCTCAAACTGCATATTATTGTGCTCATGTTATCTAATGTCAGTCTTTCACATTAGAATATAAACTCCACAAATTTTTCGTTCATTATCCTATTCTTACTGTCTATCACAGAGTAGAAATCCAATATAATTTAACTGAATCTCTGCCCAGTTGGAGTATACCTTTACTTTTGTTCAGACATATAATTAAAATATATATGGACATAATCTTTTTATTGTTTTCTTTACATTTTCATTGCATAAAGAGGGGCTGCTTTTTAAAATCTATGTTAGAATTCAGAGCTCTTGGATAAATATAGGGGTTTTAGCTTGCACTTAACCAAGAATTTGATAATAGCTCAATATATCTTTACACCATTTTTGAAATGATCTGGTATTTTCTACATTATAAAGTTTTGGGAAAAATTATAATACATGAATGTGTGCATATTAAGCATCCTGAAAGAAGTTGTAATAATCCTTACCTACTAGGAAAGGCTATTGATAAAAAAATAATATGAAATATATTATTTTTAGCAATCATTTATTAGCAAACATAAGGTTTTTTCATCTACCGCTTACCTATTTTTGCAGAACGGTTTTATCAAATTTGATGACTTGATATAAGCACTTTATAAGAGTTAGGCTGTCTTACTGTTCTTTCTAAAAATTAAATGTCTTTATTTTGATTAATATAAATTAAAGAAACTGCATTCTTCTCCAAGATAGGTAATATATTGGTTTCTTCAAAAGTTACTAATTGCCCATTTATGAAGACTCCTTCCAAATTTTAGTTCATATAATAAAGATGCCATATTTTGAGATCGATGGTTGGACAGGAGAATAAACTATTTAAAAAATGCAATCTGAATGTGTTTTCACAGTGTTAATTATTAGCGTAAAAATTTGAGGAGTTATGAAATTTGTGGGATATGACTATTTACTAGGCTGCAAAGATATGGTAGATATAATATAGTTAACAGTAAAAACTCTATATTGAATCATTTATATAAAAAGTAGCATATACAAGGTTTTAAATACAGAGCAAAGTAATGAATCATATAAAATAGATTAGCACAAGATATGTAAAAGGTGAAGGGTTTTTGTTATAAAACCATTCTGCCAGCTGAATCTGCTAAGAATTGTATAAACAATATCTTAAAAAAGTATTATTCACTAATTATTGAGAACTTTATTTTTTTTCCTGTGGACTGAAATTTGAAGGAATGATATATTTAGACATAGGTGGGTGTATGTATTTGATGAGTTACAGATGATCAGATTTCTTACATAGACTTATATTGTCATTACATATAAGCACTGCTTTGTGATCAGCTATTTAAGGAATATTTCTAAGACAATGACACAATGATCTCTGTTCTTATAATTGTCTTTAGAAAGGGTTATGCTGAAAAATGACATACAAATATGGGAAAATAATGAAAGCTTTTCTTATAAGTTAGAATCATTCTATAAATAACTATGAAATTAGATAAAAAGTGCATTTTATTTCAACAAGTATCTTTTGAGTATTTACATTTTAATAATTTCTGGATTAGTGGATCCTAATGTGTAATATCAAAAAGCATACAGACAGGAGGAGGAGACAGATCCTACATAAGTAACCATTGAACCATAATAAGTGCAAGTAGGTTGTAAGGCAATTGATGATGAAATACTAAATAGTAAGTGTATTTATAAAGATTCGTTCTAGTTGTGGACATCACTAATGGCTTCTTAAAGGAAGATAGTGATTTGAACTAGTCTTCAAAGGATTAAAATGAAACAACAACAACAACATTGGCTCGGAGAAATTCTTGGTAGGACTTTTTGAAGATTCACTGACAACCCACCAGATGGAAGGGAGACATCAGAATCTGTTTCTTCCTGATAGAAGGTCTAGAGATCTTTAGAAAGAAGAACAGAGAGGTTCATTCAGCCATATTTGGGCTCCAGTGAAGTCAAAGTGAAAGACCATTATTTCTGTTTGAATACAATTTCTACTTATTCACTGCCCAATACCCTGGATGAGTACATTTGTAAGAGAAGACTATGGAGTCTGTTTTGAGTGTGGTGGAATTTAGATATTCACTGTTCATTGCAAATACTGCTACTAATAATAGCTACCATGAGTCAAATGCTAATTTCATACCGGGGCTCGAATGCTGTTCTTTATGTATTGATTTATTATTAATTGTACAATTAACTCATACAGTTAGTTTAGGAAATTAAAGCTTAGAGAAGAAATGAAAGGAAAAATTAAACTTGTCTTATATATTTGAAAGTTTTCCAAAGAGATGATAGTGGAGTTTGTGTACATGAATATAATCACTAAGGAAGAGTGTATATGGTAAGAAGAGAGGGCTGATTATTAAACCTGACTGAACCTTTATTGTGTAGGGATGAGATGGCAAAACCTAGAACTATAAATGGAATTGCAAGTGGTTGGACAAGAAAGAAAGAGCGTTTTTTTTTTTTTTTAAGGTTTATTTTTTGAGAAAGAAAGAGAGAGAGTACAAGCAAGGGAGGGGCAGAGAGAGAGAGAGAGGGAGAGGAAGAGAATTCCAAACAGGCTCTGCTCTGTCAGTGCAGAGGCCAACACTGGCTTGAACCCACAAACTGTGAGATCATGACCTGAGCCAAAACCAAGAGCCAGACACTCAACTAACTGAGCCACCCAGGCATCCCAAAAGTTTCTTTTCTTAAGCAGAGAAATGTTTATGTGTGGCCAAAAGTAATAACCCCATACAGAAGTTTGAGCCAGAAATATTAGAGCCAGGTGAATATTAGAGCACTGAGATGAATGTAAATGGGGATCAAAATGGGAAGATAAGGTAGTTTCTTCCTACCATTGACCCATTCCTATCTATGTCAAGATGCTTGGGTGACTATAAGCCATTTATTGGTCCAGAGACACAGTAAAGAGAAGTGAGAATTTGTTTATCTTTCAGGGGGAGACACCAAAAAGAAACAACCCAAAAACATGACTGAAAGTGAAAATTCACAGATACATGAAGAGTGTTTTCTCTGGCAGTGCTCTCAGAGGAAACAGATGGCATGCTTTACATAATCTGAGAAGAGTTTAATAAGTGTTTATAGAAACTATAAGAGATACTCCAGGATTAGTGATAGCTGAAATCTACTCATACCCCTAACTCAAAATAAGAGGATATTTCTCCAAGAATTCAGAGTGAACAAAGTATATGAAGAAGAGTAACAGATAAAAAGTATGTTATTTGGTCAAGGGATGCTGCCAACCTTTGAAAACGCCATTGGAGGCAAGGCAGTAGAATACAGAATTGAGCATTACTTTCCTCTTTTCCTTGATCTTCTCTCAAGGATATGTTAACTAACCTGATTGTGGTGATCGTTTCACAATGTATATGTATGTCAACATGTAAAACTGTACACCTTGAATGTATACAATTTACATTTGTCAATTATATCTCAATAAAGCTGAAAGAATTAGCCAAAGAAGTGCAGAGAAGTCAGAGTCCAAGAAAGATACCAAACACAGAACGTCCCTTATCATCTCCTTGTTAAGTCATGGGTGCCCTACTTTCCTGTTATGTGTGATAAAGCACAGGGTATTGTCAAACAGGGAAGTTCACCCAAGTCTTAGTTCCCAGAGTTTTTACTGGGGCTTGATCATATTCTGCCTATCTTCAGCCCCTATAGAGGTTTGGCTGATAGATTTAGTCTCTGGTGCCTTTGGAGAAAGAACTGATATGCACAAATCAAAGCTCATGTTGTCAGATTGTCTGGTAGCAAAAACACCCAGGACGCCTGGGTGGCTTAGTCGATTAAGCATCCGACTTAGGCTCAGGTCATGATCTCTCGGTTCGTGAGTTCTAGCCCCGCGTCGAGCTCTGTGCTGACAGCTCAGAGCCTGGAGCCTGCTTCAGCTTCTGTGTCTCCCTCTCTCTCTGCCCCTCCCCTGCTCGTGCTCTCTCACTTTCTCTCTCAAAAATAATAAACATTAAAACATTAAAAAAAAAATCCCCCATGCAAACAAAGATATTCCTAACAGGTGTGACATTCCAAGGGCCCAGGCATCATTTCTCAGTAGTGGAGGGCAAAAACTAGAGTTTAGTTCTTCACTACACAAATGCAAAAAGAATCAACTACTGGTACATATTACAACTTGATTATACCTGAGACATTTTATTGAGTGAGAATAACCAGAGAGAAAAGAGTAGATATTGTATGATTCCATTTATGTGAAGTTCAAAATATGGCAAATCTAATCTATGGTGGCTGAACTCAAAAAGTGTTAATTGATGCATCTTGAGTTTGACTGAAAGGCACATGAACACTTTCAGGGTGATGGCAATTATCTGCACCTCGGTAGGGAGAGTTGTTACACATATATAGTTACGTACCTATTGTTATATACCTTGAGTTACGTACCTATGGTCTGTATGGAATTTTTCCTCAGTGAAAAAAATAAGCTGGATATATAATATTATTGCTAAGTCTGTATGTTGTGACTACACTGAATATGGAAGAACATATTTAAAAGGTCTGATTCCTAGAAACAATCCTAAGGAAATTTGTAAAATTGATCCGATGCTTTGGGACTTATTAAAACATGCAGTTATGAAACATAGTGAAGACTTGATCTCATTCATTTTGACCACTTTAATAAAGACAAGATATTTTTCCTTTCCTAGAAATTTAGTGAGGCAAAAGTAATAGTTCCATTTTTCAACAATTCTACTCCAAAGCATTATTAAATTGGTTTATTAACATGGCATATGCATACTGATTCTAAAAATTTCCCATCATGAAAAACTATTTCTTGTACAACAAAATCCCAGCTCTTTTATTAACATAAGTTAAAAAAAATTCTAAAACTCTGATCATTGTAAAGTGAGAATACCAAAGGTAATATTAATTATCTTGAGAATAACTTTTATATAATAGAAAGCATACACATTGGTCCTGTTTTACTTTATATATTTAAAATGTCTTAATATATGATTGTTTGCATATGTTTTGTTTAAATTAGGTCTAGTATTTAGAAAATCGATTTCTTAATAAGAATCCTTTTTATACTGCTAAGTTTAATTGCTAAGTTTAATTATCGTTTGCATAAATTTATTTTGAATCAATAGGAATGAACTCAGAGATCCTGTAATACTCCACATATAATAATTATAGCAATATCTTCCGGGACTTTTCACTAAAGTGATCATTCTGTCAATCCCCTGATATACATATATTCATAAAAGTTATAAAGACTTGGGCGACATAGGTGGTTAACTCAGTAGGTCTAGTGTCTGACTCTTGATTTTTGGCTCAGGTCATAGTCTCATGGTCATGGGATCAAGCCCCACATTGGGCTCCATGTTGGGCAGGGAGCCTGCTTAAGATTCTTTCTCTCTTCCTCTCCCACTTGCTTGTGTGTGCTCTGTCTCTCAAATTAATATATATATATATATATATATATATATATATATATATATATATATATATACATATATATATATATAAAGGTTTAATTTCTAAATTATTCCTATGTTAAAAAGATTCTGATAAATATTTATTTTGATAAATAGGAAAAATTGGTTTGCTAAGTTCATAATAAACATTATAAATCAGAACTTTGGATGATAATAGAGGTTTGCAGACATCACATAAAGAAATGAGAATGATAATAATATGGAGGTATTGCCAAGTATTGACAGGGTATATAAAAAGGAAGTTTTCCTATCTGTTGTAACCTCCAAGCAGAAGGAGGAATATAGCAGAGTCCCCAAAGTAAGGGATAATATCTACTATATGAAATCATTTTACATTAATACTTGCTAAAATGTGGAAAACGAGAAAATAAAAGGAACTGTTTAAAATAAACATACTGGTCATGCATGAGCCCTTAAAAAAAGTTCCTACCTTAATTTTAAAATAATCAGCTTTAACTTTTCTATGAGCTTTTGTTTTCATACCTCAAATATATCTCAACTATGAGTAACTGCCAGCTTATGAATATTTATAGAACACTTCCTAGTTTCTCATGCAAGATAAACTCTGAAGAATTTCATGGACAGAGAGTTTGATTTTACATGAGTCCCAGTTGCATATTTCCTAAAAGTGAAGAAATGTTAAATTGAAATCACAACACTACTTGGGTCCAAAGTGAATTTCTATTATATGCCATTGCAAAAGGATTGATTGAGGGTGGAAGTATGCTCTTATATCCTTATATTTCTGTGAAACACTTCACAGTTTTTCTCTGTGAATCTTAAAATATATATGTATATATATATATATACATACATATATATATATATATATATTTCTAATCTGATGAAATTTTTATTAGTAAGAATTTGAGGGAATGGGGAGGAGAATCATAATCATGAGCCATTGAAGTATGGTTTGAGTAGATGTCCCCTGACCCACTTAGATATATCTAGAAACAGTCTGGGGTTTCATGCAGGCAGACAGACATGGGTAGACTTTTATTATTATTTTTTCCTAAATTCAGAATTAGCGCTCTGTATATCCATTAGGCCCTATTTCTGTTCATGAAACATTACATTTTTAATATTTTTCCTTAATTTAAAATTGAAATGAATTTTTAAGTGATTATTCTAACTTAAAAGTGAAAGGATACAGCAAAACCATATCTCATCTGATATCTGATATCTTAGGCAACCCTTTTAAATAGAATAGCTAAATATACTTTGGTCGATGATATAACAAAAACACGGTGGTATCTCCTCTGCTTCATTGTTGCAAATCATATAGTAAGCACATAGAGAGTTTGAACATTAGGAAGGAGGATGAATAGTTCACCTCTGGTAATCAGGTAGAAAAGCAAAGTGGGGGGATAGATATGAGTATGGTAATCTGCTGAAGTTTAACTTCAGTTGCTTCTTTTTCCTCTGTAAAGTAGGTGGAAGGTCATAAACTGAGCATTTGTTTTAAGAAGCAGTGATTGGAGATTTGAGTGAAGAGGAGACATTAAATAGTCACATCTGATAAGAGAGAGTGAGAAAGCGTGGTTGCTGGATATCAATAAGGATCCACATGACCTCGGTTGGTTCCTATGACTTTAAAGAGAAACTAGTAAAAGTTAGACCTATTGGATGGCACCTGGTGGCTCAGTCAGTTGAGCGTCTGACTTTAGTTCAAGTGATGATCTCATTGTTCATGAATTTGAGCCCTGCATAGGGCTCACTGCTGTCAGCGTAGAGCCTTCTTCAGGTCCTCGGTCATCCCCCTCTGTCTCTGCTCCTACCCATTCATACTTTCTCTCTCAAAAGTGAATAAACATAAAAAAATAGAGCTGTCAAAGCCATTGTGTTTTGCTCTATTCAGTGCAGACCTAAAAGAGGTAGCTCTAACCAGGGTGTAGTATGAACAGAATAACTGGGATCAAGAGAAATACAAGGAGAAATAGATACATGCAAAAGTGGACTATGAAATATAATTGGTTAAGAAGAAGAGAAAGTAATAAAACGTTGAGACAAAGTAAGAATATTCACACCACCCATGTGATGCTATGTGTAAGAACTATGTACACCATGTTGTCCTATAAATTGTGATTAAGAAGCAAGTTGTGGGAACAGAGCTCCAAGGAACAATTGGATTGGATAGAGACAATCTGTTGAGGACCTACTGTCTTCTGCAGAGATGGAGACATTTGTGCTTTTAGTGAAAAAAATATAAATCTGAGGTTAGTTCTATTTCCTGACTAGGCAACAAGGGGTCCCCAATTTTAGATTAGTAGGAAGGTGCTAGATAAGCATTTCTAACATAGCATCATTGAATAAATTCATTGAATAACTAGAATAAATCATTGAATGAATCTACTTTATAATATCTTCAATAGCTAGAGAATTCAGCTAAACAAACGTAAGCTTTAATTTTTAATGCAAATTTCTTAAAGCCTCTCTAAATATTTTGTCAGCTGCATAGAGGACTGTATATATTGTCATGCCCTTCACGCTAATGCCTCCTAATTCATTCTAGTGAAAAGAAAAGTGAACTAAAGGTGATTGAAGAGAGATTTAGAATCAGTCTCAACTAATTTTCAATGTGGAGCCATTTTTACCAAGTATCCTGTTTATGTTTTTGTTTGCATATTTTTTAAAATTTATTTATTTGTCTTTGAGAGAGAGAGAGAGAGAGAGAGACAGAGAGAGAGAGAGAGAGAGAGAGAGAGAGAGAGAGAATCCCAAACAGGCCCCACAGTGTCAGTGTGGAGCCCTGAACTTACGACTGTGAGATCATGGCCTGAGCCGAAATTAAGAGTTGGACACATAACGAGTGAGCCACCCAGGTCCTCCTGTTTGTGTATTTTTTATAAAGTGCCTCCTAGGTTCAAGAGACTTGGCTAGGACCAGTTATCCCCTAGTACCATGCTCAGAAGTATGTGCCTTGTTATATAGATTACTGGAAATTCTCAGGTTCTGTTAGTAATATAGGTAGCTGTTTCCAATTAAGTTTAAATTAAACAATTACTCGCCTTATGATAAAATAAATTTAAAATTATAAATTATGTGTTTTTCAAATGCATTGGAGATCTTATTTTTCCCGACCTTTATGGAGGTGTGATGGACTAGAAAAATTGTGTGTATTTAAGGTGTACAACATGATCATTTGATATATGTACACACAGTGAAATGATTACAACAGTCAAGTTAGTTCACATAACCATCACCTCACCTAGTCGTGTGTGTGTGGTGAGAACACTTAAGATCTACTTTCTTAGCAAACTTAAAATATACAATATAATTTTATTAAAATAAACTCTGCATGCTAACACATTAGATCCTAGGAACTACATTTATCTTATAATTGAAAGTTTGTGTTCTTTATCTGATATCTCTCCATTCCCCTACTAATAATCACCATTGTACTGTTAGATTTTTTTATGTGTATAACTATTTGGATTACACCTATAAATGATACTATACAGTATTTGTCTTTCTTTTTCTTGCCAAGTACGGAGTTTGAATCCTATCAAATGAACTAAGTGAAAGGCAAAACTTTTAGACACCATTTGTTGTCTAATGGATCTTAGTATGAAAGATTACTTGTTTTATTTTTGAAAAAATATATTATGGATTTCAGTACTAATTAAAATACTTAGAGAAATACAGTTGATCAGGTTTGAACCACAGAGACCCACTTATATGTCGATTTTTATAGTACAGTAATGTAAATGCATTTTCTCTTCCTTATTATTCTCTTAATAACATCTTTTCTTTAGCTTACTTTATTGTAAGAATACAGTATATAGTACGTACAGCATATAAAATATGTTTTATAACAGTATATAGACCATATAACATACAAAACATGTTAATTGTTCATAATATCAGTAATATTTCTAATCCATTTGTAGACTATTGGTGGTTAAGTTTTGGAATCAAAAGACATATGCGATTTTTTTTACTGTGTGGGGACTGGTGCCCCTAACCCTCGCATTGTTCAATGCTTGAAGGTATATCACTCCATAGTCAATGTGATCATTATTAAATGACTTCTGCTCAGTGACACAACCTGGGAACAAGAGTTAAGATTTTTTCTCATAGATTTAGATAATCTGCCAGTCTTTAGACTATTTTATGTTACGTTCATCCTTACCACACTCTGTTCTATTATTTTGTAATGCATAGGTACATACATTGGTGGTAGTAATAGCAGCAGCAGTAGTAGTATATAATTAAACATGGCGGGTGCATTCCCAAGTTCATGTGGCCTGTTACTTCTGGCTCCTTGGGCATAGAAGGCATCTGCTAGAGGTGGTGTGGTACATCTCCCTATCTTCATTGCCTCAGTCATCGTCTGTGGAAAAGATTACATTTCCTCTCATGGCTCCAGCACATAGAGATCCACCCATTCATGACACTAACTGCTATTCTGATGTAACATTTCTCCTCTCTGTGTCCCTTCAGTGTAGGGGTTAATAGCTTTCTCTCTTTGAAATCTATACCTCTTTTACTGTCCTTAGTTAGCTTCTCAGATTTTCTGTCAACTGCTTAACTAATTCGGTTATAATAATATCCCTCCCCTTGAAATGCGGGTTTCTGTTTTTCTTGCTTGACCCTGAATGATAAAAACATTATAAGTTTCACTGATAATTGTAGACCAAAGTAAACCTATATACATTCATGTATCCATTCAATAAATATTTATTAAGTACCTCTTTGCAGTTAGGTACTATATAAGATTTGTGGAATATATCAGTGAGGAAAAAGTAGGCACAGTCTCTGTCCTTAGAAAACTCACCCTAATGAGTCAACAAACCTGTAAGAGGTAATACAGGAATTCTTGATGTGGGACTGGCTGTGAACAGGTTGGGGGTGGGGAGGAGATGGCCTTTGCATACATTGGTAGATGCTTGTGCAACTACTCAGAGAGTAATGTTGCCTGAGAACCAGGTTTTGTGGGGGAAGATATTAAGATTTGTTTTGTTTTGAAATATTGGATTTTAGGTGTCTGAAATAATCAGAACATCCAAAGGGAGGGGCAAAGTAAGCAACTGGAATAGTCAAGGCGAAAGATAATTTGACATTTGCAAGCGATTAAAATTAGAAGTCCTGAAAATGAGCCTGACTTAGGAGAGAGTATATAAGGAGAAGCGAAGATTGATTTCTAGAAATATATAAATCTTACTTAAAAAGAGTCCAAATTGGGAAATGAAAAATCTTAATTTTCTCAAGAACTCCTTTTTTTTTTTTTTTTTTTTTTTTTAAATTTTTTTTTTTTTAGCGTTTATTTATTTTTGAGAGACATAGAGATAAAGCATGAGCAGGGGAAGGGCAGAGAGAGAGGGAGACACAGAATCCGAAGCAGGCTCCAGGCTCTGATGAGCCATCAGCACAGAGCCCGATGTGGGGCTCGAACTCACAGACTGTGAGATCGTGACCTGAGCCGAAGTCGGCCGCTTAACCGACTGAGCCACCCAGGCGCCCCTCAAGAACTCCTTTTAAATACCCACACAGTTATATTTTCTACTATTTACAAATTGATCGTTTCTAAAAATCTAAGAACAAAACAACCTTAAAATTACATAACATGAGTTGTTTTTAAATGTATATTATAGTTTTCCTTTATGTGCAGTTATGAAAGAATTGTGTTAATAACTACTCTTCAGATGTTGACCCTTGGGTAATACCTAAATTTTTAAAAATATTTTTAATGTTTATGAGAAGGAAAGAGAGAGGGATGGAGGGAAACACAGAACACAAAACAGGCTCCAGGCTCTGATCTGTCAGCACAGAGCCCAACATGGAGCTCAAGCCCACGAACCATGAGATCATGACCCAAGTCAAAGTCAGATGCTTAAGCAACTGAGCCACCCAGGCGCCCCGAGTGATACCTGAAATTTTCCCACCTAACCATTGCCATAGACCGAAACGTATGGAAAAATACGGGGGGAAAATTTTGATAGATACTTCTTTTTAATCCAAACATATTTTTTCGTATTTTCCCCAATTTCTTTATGTTCATATATATTATGTTTATGTACAGAAGCATACTTTCCCTGACAAATGAAAAATTCCTACTAATGTTTTAGAGAAAAACTGTGTTTCTTCATTCACTTAAAGCCCAGTTGAAAGCCCTATTTAAGAAATAGTTTTAGGACATTTTTCTCCAGCTTTACTGAGGTACAACTGACAAAAATTGTATGTAGATGTGCAAATCAGTGTATTGTTATATGTATGTTTCCTACTCAGGCAGTATATTTCTTCAGTTCCAATGCATTGAGACAGGTAGGCAATTTGAGTAGAATCTTCATAAATAATAAAACCAAACTATTTAGTTTTGTTAAAAGTGAAGCTACAATTTAATGATATGTCATAAAGAAAGCCAAGGCAGGTTTTATAAAAATAAAAGCTATAACAGTAAGTTGAGTTTTGTTTTCTTCTTTCAAATTAATTGGCCAAAATCTAATGAAAGGTCCATCTGTACTGTTGACCAAGATGATTGCATCATTAGCAAAACAGTTTCGCTTATTTGTGGATTTTCTAAGAAATTTTGTCATTTCAGTTGTTGAATGTACTTGATATTTCTGTGTAATGGCTGTTAGTGACCTTATATTGACATCTTCACCTTTGTTAAGACAGAACTACATTATTTCCCTCTTGATAATTTTATTTACATTTTTTAAATGTTCTTTATATACTTTAGATATTATCACCTTGGGGAAAATATATAGTAATATAATATATATATAAGTTTATAAATGTACATATATAATTTTATGTATTTATATATATATATATATTTTTTTTTATGTATTGACTTTAGTGTTCTAAAGGAACTCAGTAGCATAATTTTATAATTGTTCATTTAAAATAAGGAATCTATCATTAAAAAAAACACAGTTCATAGGTAAACGCTATTGCTGCTCCAGTGCCTAAAACATCTTTGAGCAAGGATTTATAGAACAATAGATCTAACATTGAAAAAATCTTTTAAGTAACTGTAAATGGTATGAATTTAAAAAATTAAGTTGGACCCAGTGAAGTGAGGGAAATACGATTTCAATAAGGTGAACCTCTGCAACGTATGTTCTTAGTGAGGTAATAGATTTAAGACACAACTAGGAATTCAATTACATACTCCTATAAAAATGTGAAATTGACTCACACCAGATGTTATTTTTATCAACCTGAAAGTCATTGGAAAAGAATATGTGGAATCGGTATAATAGTAGTTAACAAACTGTATGGATCAATTTGAATTCCCTCATTTTGAGATGTTATAAGGAACAAAATGTTTTATTGGTTGATACAGCCACTAAATGTATATCTGTCTGTATACCTACCTACCTACCTACCTACGTACCTTTCATCTTTCTGCCATCTACATATCATCTGTCAAAATATCAATCCATCTATCATCTATCACCTATCTATCATCTATCCTAGTTGTTTTTTTCACACTAATGAGTTCCCCCCCCTCCTTTAAGGATATTTCTGTTCCTAGCCATTTTTTTAATCATATGCTGAGGAATGTTTTGTGGGTTTTTTTTAATCAGGTTGGGCAAAATTATGACCATTATTTCTTCATATCTTTCCTCTGTACCATTTTCTCCCTCTTCTTCTTCCAATACTTCAGTTATATTTGACCTTTCACAGTTTTCTACAAGTCTATTATGTATTTTTTATCCCCTTTCCTTCTGGAACTCAGTTTGGATAATTTCTATTGATCTGCTTAAATTTTTATTAATCCAATTATGTTTCTAAATTCAGATATTTTATTTTCAAGTATAGAAAACACATTTGACTCCTTCAAAGATTTTGTATTTTTCTCTATTTCCTAAAATACATTAATCATATTTCTATTTAAAAATTGGTCTCAGGGTGCCCAAGTAGCTCAGCCAGTTGAGCATGCAGCTGTTGATTTCAGCTCAGGTCATGATCACAGAGTTATGGGATCAAGCCCCATGTTGGGCTCCATGCTGAGTGTAGAGCCTGCTTGAGATGCTCTCTCTTTGTCTCTCTCTCTCTCTCTGTCTCCATCTGTCCCTTTCCTCTGCTCATGTGATGTCTCTCTAAAAACCTAAAAATAGATCTTAAAGAAAAATTGGTACTTACAAATAAAATCTATCATCGAAACCATTTTTTGGACTGTTATTGATAATTTGTCTTCTAGATATTTGAACCTTTTAAAAATAATTACAGTAATATTTTATTGAATGCTTGAGATTCCTTTTACAACAAAATTTTAGAGGCCACAGATGAAATTATCCTCCTCTAGAAAGGGCTCAGACTTTCCTCTTTCAGGAAAGGATCAGGTGTGAGCTGAACTCTAAATGTAGTCAGAGACTGAGCTGAGGGTGCGGTTTGGTAAAGCTCCGTTACTTCCATTTGTCTCATTTTTTAAAAATGTTTTTATTTATTTTTGAGAAAGACACACAGAGCGATTGGGGAAGGGGCAGAGAGAGAGAGAGAAGGAGATACTGAATTCGAAGCAGGCTCCAGGCTCTGAGCTGTCAGCACAGAGCCTGATGTGGGGCCTGAACTCATTAGCAATGAGATAATGACCTAAGCCGAAGTTGGACACTTAACGGACTGAGCCATCCAGGTCCCCCCATTTGTCCCATTTTTTTAAAGGAGTGGTCCTCCTGAGTTTTCATGTTAGGGCCTTTGTTGTATTTGTTTATTTTTTCTGTTTTTTAAAACCAGGGTCTTTTCCCCTGTTGGGTCTTTATAGCTTTCCCATCACAAGACTGTAGAAAATTCTGTTCTCCACTTCAGAGATTTTTCTTAGATTTTTGTATTTTGCTGCATATGCATTGGGATTTGTCACATATCTTCTTGCGAGACCAGCCATATATGTGCGTGAGGTGTCTGAAGTTTCAGCTAGACTGCTGTAGCTGCAACTTAACTGGTGAAAGTTCCCTTATTTCTTTACCTCACAGCTGCAGTCTTTGTCCTGGCATATCCTGTATTCTCAGCCTCCTGCCCTGCCCCAGAAGAATACTCCAGGGAAAAAGCAACTGCAGACAATAAGCTTTCGCTTTCATGTTTCTCTCTTTTCCAGAAACTTAGCCTGTCTGGTTTTCCCTGTTTCTGCAGGTCTCTGATGCTTTTAAGTAAATTGTGTCTTTGTTTTATTTGCCTTTTATGGTATCTATGTGAACATTGATCTGTTTCAAATTATTCCATTCTAACCATAAGAAAAAATGCCTCTTAGGTTTAAGATTTGTTCGAATACACAAATTATGTGAAGCTAGAATGTTGGATTTTGAATCTTGAATTTACCCATTACTGTATGTAGGACCAAGGAAAACATTATGTAATCTCCTGTCATTTCAATTCCTAATTGTGTAAGTAAGAGAAAACAAATCTACCTACTAATAGGCTTGTTATGAAAATTAGTTAATGCATAGATAAGTGCTTGAAATAGTGACTGGCTTATTTTAAGGGCTCTAATATACTAGTACTTCTTATTCTTACTGCTTTTATTTTTGTTGTTTAAAATAATGAAGTTTACATATATCCATAGCTTCTTTAGTGTAATAAAATTCAAAAGACTAATTCAATTCTACAAACATTTATTAAACAGGTGCCATGTGCAAAGCCCAGCATAATTGCTATGCACTGTGGTTATCAAAACAAAAGCAAATATTATATCAGAAAGTATACACATTAGCAGTATACTTAGGTAAAGAACAGTAAATTCAATGAGAAAAGAAAAAAAATAAAGATAAATATAGAGGCAGGGCAGCGCAGAGCATATTTCCCCTCCCCACCAGATGCTAGATTAACGTATTGGCAGCTCAGAAAATAAGTACAAATAGTCCTACCTGCTTAAGTCACTTAAAGTACTTCCCCTAATAAGTTCCACTTGTGTAGAATACAAGTTCTAATTACCAAAATGCTGCCCCTAAGCACAAACTAGGTTCCTGAAATATCTTTGGAACTGGCTCATTGACTACACTGAATTTGCTGCGTTAAGAGTCTATAGAGAAGCTGCCAGGGAAGAGCTTGGCTGTAAAGCAAATTGCATTTTAAAAAAAGTTTCAGGAGTGTTTATTGAGTTCCAACCTGTTTAAAAGTTTCTTTCTTAATTGTCTTCATCTAAATGCAAGTCTCAGTAAAATGCACGTGAATATTCAGCATTTTTAAAGCAATGATTTTCCTATCCTTCTTTGACTGTATCCTTACAGAATTTACAATCTGAATGAATTTGGCTACTGTCCATTTAAATTGGGTTGACTATATTTAGACTAATATTTGTGATCAATTAAATGATTTTCTTCTGATGAAGAAACAATGACCTGAATAATTTATTGATTGCTTTTAAAAGGGAGAAGGACAAGAAGAAAAAATTTGAAATCTTTGCGATACTTTTTAAATATATTTTAATTTGTTGTTTTGAAAAACATTTATTCAGCACATACATGGTGCTAGAAATATTAGAAAAGAATAGCTAAATCAGTGTTAGTCGATTATTTTTTTTTAAGTTTATTTATTTATTTTGACAGAGAAAGTGAGAGAGAGGTTGCATGTGTGTGGGAGGGGCATAAGGAAAAAGAGCGAGAGAATCCCCAGCAGGCTCTATGCTGTCAGTGCAGAGCCTGATGCAGGGCTCAGTCCCATAAACCCTGAGATCATGAAATCAAGATTTAGACCCTTAACCAACTAAGCCACCAGGCTCCCTGACTACCTCTTCTGTTTCCATATTGTTTTATTTTTACAAGTAGTTATGAATTAAATTAAATTCCATAAAATGCATCACTGTAATTTACACTGTTTGATAGGAAATAAATTCAAGTGTAATATTAAGCTCTGCAACATAGTGAATTTTCAATACTTAGAGATCTACAATAATAGAAAGATAATACTCTAATACACATATTATTTATATCCAACCTTGGTGTTTTTCTTATGGTAAGACATATTTTTCTCTATATCATTTTTTGGTTTTCTGTATCATCACAAATAGAATATGCAAAAATATGCAATGTTATTTAACTATGTGTATGTTTGTGATGGGTAATATGAACTAGCTAGATATTTAGAAAACTGACTTAGGTAGCCATTGAGACTTTTAGGGCTGTAGTTTGGAAAATGAGTAAAACTTTCCAGGGATGGAAACAGAGCCACAGAGAAATTAAGGAGTGTGTTTTCAATCTAGTTGGCTCTATTCTTCTTAGTCTCACATACATGATACCCTTCTTCTCTGCCGTAATTACTCTGATTCCCAGTTATGGGATAGACCTGTCTCCAGTGTATTCAAATTGTAGTCTGTTGTCCTCTAAGATTTGGGGGGATGCTGATCTTCCACATGGCAAGTAGGGAAGAAATTTGGGGGAAATATATTAAAGCTAAATGAATTTTTAGGAGTACTTGAGCGTCAGAGTCTTTACAGTCATGTCAGCCCAAATATCTCTCTCCATTCATATTTCCATTCCTGTTGTATAATTTGTAGGGCAAGAATGGCTAATAATGTTTAGTACAATATTTTTTTTTATTGTTTATTTATTTTTGACAGAGAGAGAGAGAGAGAGAGACAGAGCATGAGTGGGGGAGGGGCACAGACAGAGAGGGAGACACAGAATCTGAAACAGGCTGCAGGCTCTGAGCTGTCAGCACAGAGCCCGACGCGGGGTCCAAACTCGGAACAGTGAGGTCATGACCTGAGCCGAAGTCGGACACTCAACCGACTGAGCCACCCAGGTGCCCCTGTTTAGTACAATATTGAACACATAATAGACATATGTTAGTTGGTTGATTGGAAATTTTGCTTTTCTGGAAAGTCTGTTTAAGTGACTTTCAGATGATAATAACTATTGTCCATTTGTTATTCATATGTATTTTTATTTATCTAATACTACAGTGATTTTATTAGAATGTGTGATTTAGTTTTGTAAAGATTTTAGTTGTAAAAAATATTACATTTAGGGTGACTATTTCTGGATCTTTTTGCTAGAACCATAGGATTTCCTACCACGCTCAGATTCCCCTTTATCCCCGCTTAGTTATTTGTGGGCGTGTTACGGTGGTTTCACCTGTACTTACAGATAAGCCCTGTCAACATTTGGTGTTTCTCTAATTTTCAGATTTTGCATTTCCTGTTAAAAATTTTCATCTTACCAGAAGTATTAATACTTGTCATTAAATTGACTTTTAAATTTTAAATACTGACTTAAACTTTAACCTATACAAATCAATTTTTGTCCTATCCAGTAAGTGAAAGCAATAAAGTTCCCCTTTAGTAATTTAAGATGACTACTTAATATGAGAAAATCGTGGGGCGCCTGGGTGGCTCAGTCAGTTAAGCGTCTGACTTCAGCTCAGGTCATGATCTCATGGTTTGTAGATTCCAGCCCACCGTTGGGCTCTGTGCTGACAGCTCAGAGCCTGAAGCCTGCTTTGGATTCTGTGTATCTCTCTTTCTGCTGCTCCCCTGCTTACACTCTGTCTCTCTCTATCTCAAAAATTAAAATAATAAAAAACTTAAAGAAACGAAAAAATTGCTACCTCAGTAACTCTAAGTATTAGTGTGTAAAGGAAAGGTAGTAATGTACTCATAGGGAGATATTTTTACCTGGAAAAGATCTAGATGAGAACATAGTACATTTTGTCATGTAAATATTTTTCTACACATTATAGTACAATGCACTGTAACTTTTCTTTACCTTTCTTTTGCTATTTTCATTCACAAAACCACAAATCCTAGACTCATATTAACCTGAAATATTAGTCATTCTAATTCTACTTTGTACATATTGTACAGTTACAAGAAGTAATTGGTAGTATTATATTTATACTATATTTTTGAATAATTTATAAATACCTAAAAAGTCAAATATCTATGATATGTAAAAAAGTGACTTAAAGATTAAAATAGTATAAATGGTAAGGAATACATTTAGATATCATGACTTATTTTGTTATTTAAAAACTCTTTAAGATAACTATTCAAAATGTTATAATTTTCTCTAAGGCTTATAATTTTCCAGGTGCTGTCCTAAATGTTTTGCATGCATATTATTTTTCCTCATTATTAGCTCAGGAGATAAAGTTGATTATCTGCTTATATTTTAATTTTTTTTTCTTTCCATATTCTATTCTGTTCACTTTTTAAAAAGAACTGTGCTTTAATCTGATAAATTCAGTCATTCTTCCTTCAATTCCCATAAAAGTTTCTTCACATGTTTGGTGCACCCAGGTGGCTCAGTTGGTTAAGCAACTGACTTTGGCTCAGGTCTTGATCTCACGGTTGGTGGGCTTGAGCCCCATATTGGGCTTTCTGCTGTCAATGCAGAGCCTGCTTCAGATTCTCAGTCACCCTCTGTCTCTCTGCCCCCCGTCTGACCCCCATGTTCTCTCTCTCTCAAAAATAAATTAACATTAAAAAATTAAAAAAAATTTCTTCACATGCTCGTTTTATAACAGAGATTTTAGAAACCTGAGCCTCTCTTTGAATGAAAGTATTTTGTAGTCACCTATTAAAAAATGTGTTGTTACATACATGGTTTTTGTTGTCATATTAGTTCGACTTGCTATTCTAGCTCTATTGTGTGATATTTGGAAAATTATTTAAACTTCCATATCTCAGTTTAACTCATCAGCATGCGGAAATAATTTAAAGATTTATTGGGCATGAAGTTCTTAAAAAATATCTGGTGCATAAATGCTTAATAAAAATTACTAATCCTCTCATATATACCAAAGTTTTCTTACTGTAATAAATGGTTTAATTAATATTTTAGATATTTTCATAGATTATATTTGTTTTTCTCCTTGAGATGAAATATAAATATGTCAAAAAGTTAAGTCAAATCAGGATAACAGGCTATTTACATGAAACCATAAAATCGTTTTTGTTATAATGATTCATGTTAAATTAATATGTAAAGGATATGGGACTAGTTTAAGATTTTGGTTTTGTTGGCTTTTCAAGATGGTATATTATAGTAATTGGGAGATAGAATTTTAGTTTTTGGTACATTCAATAGTTTGACTATTTAGATCCTATTTTACAACTTAATAAAAGGCATCATGATGTAGTGGCTAATTTCAGTTACCCAAATGCTAGGATGGCAGCCTGCCTACTTACAAATTTCAGTTAAATGGTCCTAGACAATGCCATTAACCTCTTTTACTTCAAAAGTTTAGTTTCTTCCTAGGTTAAGAATGGATATTAGTATTAACCTCATGTTAGTTATGAAATTTAAATGGCCTAATTAACATAAATTTTTAAAGCAATCTCTAGTAGAAAACAAATGCTCAATATAATGAAAGAGTCATTCTGAAGTTGAACCTTAGGGAATCTTCTAATCCTGTGTATTTCCTTGCTTTGGTAAGAGGATGCTGTTAGCAAGGATATTCTAGCCTATGAAGGGATATTTCATCCACGTAGTGCAATTTAAGACATCGCTTCACAAACTTTACTGTATATGCATGATCTGGAGACCTTGTTCAAATGCAGATTCTGATTTCATAGTTCTGAGGTGGAGCCTGGGATTCTGCATTTCTAACAGGTGCCCACATGTACTCATGTGCAGGTCCATGGGCATTTTAAGGCAATATTGGAAATTACTCACCTGTCCCATTATATCTTCCCCATCTATCAGAATGATGGAAATTTCACCATGTCAGATTCATGACTTTTGAGCTATTCCTTCATGTCACCAAACTTGAAAAGGAAATACCACTGGGGAAATCTGGGTAGCAATCCTTACCTTTGCCTCTAGTTATCAGCCAGACCTAAAGAAAAAGGGAGTTTCTTTTTAAATTTTTTAGAAAAAAATAATTTTTTATTTATATTTGGTTGAGAGAGAGAGAGAGAAAGAAAGAGAGTGACCACAAGTGTGGGAGGGCAGAGAGAGAGGGAGACACAGAAATTGAAGCAGGCTCCAGGCTCTGAGGTATCAGCACAGAGCCCAACAATGCAGAGCTTGAACCCATGAACTGCCGAGATCATGACCTGAGCTGAAGTCAGCTGCTTTAACTGACTAAGCCACCCAGGTGCTACTGAAAAAGGGGCTTGATTTTCAACATGTGTATTTATCCTGAAAGTACCATCCCTCGTAGGAGGCTGCACTATAGCCAGTTGTCTTTGGCTAGCTCTAGAAGGAAAGAGAATCAATAAGAAGCATAGAGAAAAATAAGGTAGAGAAGTTAATAAAACTGTAAAACCTTATCTGCTTTTCTATTTTTTTCATGCAAAGCCAAGGGGATAGGTACTGTATTAACTCCTAATCCTGCTATTATAACAATTTACCAAAAATTGACCAAAAATATAGTGGCTTAAAACAGCATCTATTTATTATCTTACATTTCAAGAGGTGAGAATTCCAAAAAATCTTAAGTGGATTCTCGGGATCTTATCAGGCTGAATTCAAGTGTCAGCCAGGTCACAGTTTTCATCTGGGTTTTGGAGTCCACCTCCAAGCTCACTGATTGTTGGAAGAATTCATTTAATTCTCATGCTTTCTGTGTGGTCCTCTTTACCTTCAAATAAGCAATGGGAAATCAAGTCCTTCCTTTGCTTCTAAACTCTAGCTACTAGCAAGTGAAAGATCTCCACTTTTAAGGGTCTGTGTGATTAGATTAATCCCACTGGATAATCCATAATCTCCCTATTTATGGTCAGCAGGTTGGTAATTTCAGTTACAGCTCTAAAATCTCTTGCCATGTAATACAACACATTCTTAGGATTCATAGGGGTAACATCAGTGGGCCAAGATCATGGGACTATGACAGGTTCTGGGTTTGTTTTTGTTTTTGTTTTTCCTGAGAGGAACATGAACATGCTAGAATGTAAAGCACTGATTTATGTTCTTTTCTTCGCTTTATTACATGGAAATCCTTATATGAAACAGATAAGTACTCCAAGTATCATTTCCTTCATTTGGAAAAAAAAAGAAAAATTGAAAAAGAAACAACAAAAACTTGGCTTGCTTTATTAATGCTGTGCAAAATCTAATTTATACAAAACCTTTATATTATTTCACATTCCTCCTAATACTTATGACAGAATTTTGCAAATGCTATTCACTAAATAAATTATTGAATTGCTACATCTGAAGGCCATATAAAGGCCAACAATATAATAGTTGACATTTGTTTGGAACTTTTATCAGTCTTATAATTAAAAATTCATATGAGATCTGCTCTTTCCAGTAACTGTTTTTTTGCAAATTAAAATGGCATTTCTTGAAGACATTAAAATATTTTTGTTTGTAACAATTAGCTTTTGAAAAACACTCTGAACTAGAGCTCTTGATGAAGATAACCCAGTAAACAAAAAGTCCGGTTGGAAGACAAGTGTTAACAGACTTAGGATCTGTTCATGTGTTACTCATTGTACGTAGGTCAGCTCCTTGTGGTATAATACCTGTGACCAGAAAAGAACAAAATGGTTGAGAGAAGAGCAAAAACATTCTAAAATTAAAAAGACAAAAACAAACAACAACTCTAGTTTTGATTATAATACAGAAAAGATTATGGCAACATAAATCATGTCTGAAAGGAAAAAAATATGCTCAACCCAACAATGGAGCGTAATTTCTTGCTTTTTTCATATTTGGCTTTAGCCTTCCAACAATTCCATAAACATTTTTTTATAATTGTAATAAAATATATATAAAATAATATATTTACCTCTCCCTACCAAATGTGGCATGGTAAACACTTTTGCATTTTTTCCTCATGTCCCTATTCTAAGAGTTGGCTGAGTAAGACTATCAATTCCATGAAACATAAATTCCTTAACTACTCACCAATTGTTGGACACTTGGATAACTGTGTGTTTTTAATAATATGAAAAAAGCTGAATTTTTTGACATAGTCACTTTTTAAAAATAATGAGTTTCCAGAAATTAGATTATTTGGAAAAGGGATTAACCATTACAAATAAATTAGTCAAATATTTTGAGAAAAATCTCGAATATTTTTGAGAGATTTATTGGATGCATATCTTTTGTGGGTATATGTGGACCGTTTTGGCTGAAAAGATAAGGCCACCCACAGCAAAGATTTGTTTTCACACTCCATCTGTTTGGTATGCACTATGTGGATTAGAAGAAAGTTCTGACCCCAATGAGATGCAGTATTTGGAATTGCTTCTATCATATTCTTCAATTTCTCATGAGTCACTGTCTCCATATGCCTAACAGTATTGTGAGCTTTGCAAAAACTTCCAGAAATGGATTCTACTTTTCAAAAATGAATGAGGATTAATGAACACATTGTATTCATCACAAAAAGTACTCCTTAAATACGAAATAGTGGTTGGTATGTAGCCTGTGTGAAGAAGTACAGGGCATGTGGACTGGGCTTGCTGTCTGTGTGTGATGAAAGCAAATATCCCTGAATGTGTGTGTTTGTTGGTGTGTGTGAAATACTCCTTCAAAACCTATTGTACAAATTTTTATCCACTCAAAAATCTTTGTATTTATGTTATAGGTTTGGACTAACTCTGATTTAATGATATACTCTGCTTCAATTGTATTTTATGACTTGATTTTATTTTCCATTTATGTTTCATTCATATTTTAACAATGAACAGTTACATATTGGAAGGAAGCATGGGATATTTCATTCAACTCAAAATGATCCAAATCTGCATCTTCACCAGTGCACTAAAGTCGTTTTCTTTTTTTTTAGAATGTTTTTCTTTCCTCAATTAATAGCACTGATTTTTTATATTGTTAACTTAGAAATTAACCATGTTGGAATGCCTGGGTCGCTCAGTTGGTTAACTCTTGATATCCAGCTCAGATCATGATCTCACGGTTCGTGCGTTCAAGCCCCCCGTAGGGCTCCAGGCTGATGGCACAGAGTCTGCTTGGGATTCTCTCTCTCCCTCTGTCTGCCCTTCCCCTGGTCATGCTCTGTCTCTCTCTCACTCTCAAAATAAATAAATAAAACTTAATATATACATATATATATTAAAAATAAATTAACCATGTCATCTTGTCATTTTTAGTACTATTAGTATTGTTAACTCATGTTTTGAATGCTTTTAATGGAAAGTCAGGGCATATAAAAAATAAGCCCGACTCTGTAGCTGTTAAAGGTCTATTTAACATTTTTGAGACCCCAGAAAAGATTTTTAATATGAGTTCACTTTTAAAAGATTTAAAAGCTTCCTCCTAGTTTTAAAACCTTGACATTTATAAATTTCTTAGAGTTATTTTTCAACATGACTGTAAATTTCTTGATGGCAGGGACTGTAAATTAAACGCCACTGTAAGTCACATGTTGTCCAGAAAAGTGTCTCATATACAGTAGGTGCCCTATAAATATTAGCTGACATAGTCAGAGAATTAACTAAACTGGTAGAGCAGAATTTTTCTGTAAAAGCTACCTACTTTGTCACTTTTCATTCTGCTTTGATTTCAAACCACTTATGTTGACAAATGGTTTTTGGACTAACAGTTTCCTGATTGCTTGTCAATAATTTGGCCAGCCTTGGGGAAGAAAGTTGATGGTCTTTTTCTCTAATCTAATTCATTTTAAATATCCCATTTTCATGTAACTTACAAACATGACAATCTGATTTTTACTCAAATAGTTCAGTTGGAAAATATTTGCTTCAAGTTCTACAGAATTCACTATGCACTTGAGATAATTTGATATCAGAGTTTACTATTTCTGTATTCTCTATCTTGGTATTTTAACCTTTGTATAAACATCTGTCATCTTATAGGCTTTTATTTAATTTCTGCTTTTGTAGAAGATTGAGAAATAGGCATAGTTTATGAATGCCCAGTGCTCGATTATTACTTGTATTCCCTAATGCGGATCATATTTCAGGATCTAATCCCACAGAAATAGGAGTATAGGAGTCTTAAGTGCCACTAAAACAAACAAACAAACAAAAACAACAAACAAAAACATGTTTCTCAACTGAGACAATTTTGAATTGAGTTTAAATCTTATTTTAATGCCTAAATATTAGTGTATTAATAGTTCCCTAACAGTGCACTATCCTGTTTATACTCTCACTTGAACCTTCTTTGTCTTCTCTTCCCCAGCTCCTTCCATTCCTCTTGATCCCCATCATGAACATCTCTTAAGAACAAAGCCATGGTCCATTGATAATCCCCTATTCTACTTCCTAGGAGAAATACTCAGTTCTTCTGCTTCCAGACTTGGTGTTTATAGAAGTAATTTCTGAATATGTCACTACTACTAATTAAAATTAAGTCCTATTTTCATTTCTTTTTTTTACTATGTATTTTTGAGAAAGAGAGACAGAGAGATAGAGAGAGAATGAGCAGAGGAAAGGCAGAGAGAGAGAAAGACAGAGGATCTGAAGTGGGCTCTGTGCTGACAGCAGAGAGCTCCATGCAGGGGTCGAACTCATGAACCACAAGATCATGACCTGAGCCAAAGCTGGATGCTAAACCCACTGAGCCACCTAGTCAACCCCCCGCCCATTTTCATTTCTGACAACAGTAAATCTCTAATTCAGGGTCTGTGTCGTCTCAGATTCATTATGTCAAAAACAAAGTCATCATTTTCCCTCACAAGTGGAATTCTTCTTCTTACACAATTTTGGTAAATGCTATGGTTGTTTTACTGGTATCCTAAATCAAAAACTGATATTCATAATTAATGCCTCCTCCTTTTCTGTTCCAAGGGATTATTAGCTATCATTCACAATATGTGGAAAGTCCATTACCTCTCTTCCAGCCTCACTGTCATTAATCCTAAGTAGGTCCTAATGCAGTGGGGTCTGAATTGCTGGAAAATCTTACAACTAATCTTCGGACTCCATGGTTTCCTTTCATTTAAATTTATTCATTTTTATGATGCCTGATAAATATCTAGAAAGTGTGTTAATAATATCTCCTAAAATGTGACATGGCAGTGAGGAAATGTCAGGGATATCACATACATTAAAAAAAACATATTTAAAAAGTTTTATAACTAGTTATAGTTAACATACAGTGTTATATTAGTTTCAGGTGTACAATATAGTGATTCAGCAATCTGTACATTACTCAGTGCTCATCATGATAATTGTACTCTTTAATCCCCATCACCTATTTCACCCATCGCCCCACTCATCTCCCCTCTGGTAACCTACAGTTTGTTCTTTATAGTTAAGAGTCTGTTTCTTGTTCTGTCTCTCTCAATCTCTCTTTTTTCCTCCTTTGGTCACTTGTTTTGTATCTTAAATTCCACACATGAGTTTATTTTTCTGTGACTGACTTATTTCTTCAGCCTATGCTTTCTAGTTCCATTTATATTATGGCAAATGGCAAGACTTCATTTCTTTTATGGCTGAAAAATATTCCATTGTATATATATGTCACATCTTCTTTATCCATTCATCTGTCGATGGGCACTTGGGTTGCTTCCATAATTTGGCTATTGTAAATAATGTTGCCATAAACATAGGGGTGCATGTATCCCTTTACGTTAGTGGGTTTTTTGTTTGTTTGTTTGTTTAGCTTTGGTGTTTTTTTGTTGTTGTTGTTGTTTAGTTTTTTTGGTTAAATACCCAATAGTGTGGTTACTGGATCATAAAATAGTTCTATTTTAACTTCTTGAGGAAACTCCGTACTGTTTTCCATATGGCTGCACCAGTTTGCATTATCACAGTTTATTCTTTGCTTACCTATATCCAATGTCAATACACATATATACACGCATATACATACCACTGAGTAAACCCATCAATGGGTTATTTTTGGATAAGCTTTTTAGGTGTTTTGTTGATACATAATTTTTTCAAACCACAGAGCCACAGTCCTACCTGACACATAATAAATGCTCCGTGAAATAGACTGATCAATTCTTTGTCAATTTAGTCTAGCTCTTTAGATTACATGGACATGCAATTAGACATCTAACATATTATGGGTTTTCAAAATATTTGAATTTCATATTAGACTTCATTAGTATGCTTTAGATTATCGACTTTATTTCTTGAAAGAATAGTCTAAAACTTTGTCTACATTTAAGCAGATTTTTCTTCATTTGAACAGAAAAAAATGTGTTATGTTACATATTGGATCATGTGCTTTCTAGTTTAATATTAAATGAAATATAAATATGACATCATAAAAATATAGAGTGAATAGAGTGAATGCAATACGTAGATTTGAGCACTTTCATCCCAGAAAGTAGGATATAATCACAGTTACCGACATGTGTTTTAGACACCTCCTAACAGAATAATAATACATTCCATTGAATTTCTTTTTTTTTTTTTTCTTCTCTCTCTCTCTCTCTCTCTCTCTCTCTCTTTTGTTTTGTAAAGATCCCATTGGTCTTGTTTTTAACAAATATATTTTGGGTCTACCATTTGCCACATGATGACTAGATTGAGCAGAGAGAGAGAAATACAGAGGCCCTGCCTTCAAATTGCTAGCAATCTAATAGAGAAAAAAATGAACATAAACAGCTACTTGTAAAAGTCAAAAGGTCTATGAACTAAATGTGATGGTAAAACAGTTGTTTGATCCACCCTGGTAACATTAATCAAAAATATGCTTCAGGGAGGAAGAGATGATTACATTATGTTTTGAAGATTAGTCGTTATTTAGGTAGGGGGGAATAAAAGGGCATTATTTTAGGAAAAACTGTCAAGACCCAAAAAGCAAATCTGCTTGAAATTACCATAGAATTTGGACAGGTTGTAACTTTGATATGGGTAGGGCAAAGTTTGTATATAGATATTTGTCTGGGGAAGATATTGCAGGAGTAAACTAAGGCCAAACAATAAGGACTACTGTCGTGAGCTTGGAATTTTATCTTTTTTAGTGACTTGGAAACTAGAGACAATGGAAGTTATATTATGAGAATTTCAGGATAAGAGGAGCATTTTAGATTAAACTCTTGTGAATTAGAGAAAAAATGTGAAGGTAAGTGTGAGTGGGAGGTTAGAAGATCACATATAAACATTCTTAAGCATCCAGGAAAGAGGAAGAAGTAATGCAAATGATGGTTAGAGGACACAAAAGGAAGAGATTACAAAGGAGATACAACTGAATGGAGAATCTAGGCTACTTGTATCAACATGACTTGAACATTCTTTCTAGGAACTTCTTTGCTTGGAATGCAATGCTGTAGTTCAATAAAAAACAGGCTGTCACTGTTTGCCTGTTTGTTTCAAGAAGTCCTTGAAAACAAATTTATTTGAGCATTTTGTTCATCTGTGCAAACAGATCGTCCATATAATATCTTGCTCACCTGCACAAACATCCTGGTTCCAAAGATACCAGTTTGCTTCAAAGCCTCCTCAAAACTCTTGCCATATTGAATTTGCAGAAACTCAAATATTCTATCATGACTTTTGCATAATTCCCACCAATTGCCTATCTTGAAGAACCTGTCTAATGCCACATGAACTTAGGCTTCAGACTCTGTAAATACCTTTTCCTGACTTGCCTTTCCTGAGACACTATTGAGACTCTTTCAGGGGGGTGTTCTCCCTTGCTGTAGTAAGTCAAATAAGCTCATTTTGCTTGATGAAAATACTTTTCTGGTGATCTTTATGGGAGAATTGACAGTCACGGGTACCTACTGACTTCTTGGATCTTATGGGTGAAGGGAAGAAAAAAAGAGGCAAGATGGTGTATATGAATTTCAGGGAAAAGGAGAAGACAATGAGTTTTCTGCTTTGATAATGAATGGGTATTGGTATTATTAAGAAAGATGGGGAAAAACTGCTGAAGAACAATTTTGGGTTGACCTATTGTGATGGCTAATTTTAGGTGTCAATTTGAGTAGGCCAAACTACCAAGATATTTGTCAAATGCTAGTCTGTATATTACTGTGAAGGTATTTTAAGACAAGATTAACACTTAAATCTGCAGACTTTGAGTAAAACTGATTGTCCTTTATAATATTGGTAAGCCTGGTCCAATCAGTTGAAGACCTTAATAGAAAACACACTAAGGTCTCCTGTGGAAAAGGCAATGCTGCTAGCTGACTGTGTTTTGACGTGAAATGCAACATTAACTCTTCCCTGTGTCTCTAGCCTGTCAGCCAACCCTGTAGAGTTTGAACTTGCCAGGAAAATTGTGTGAGCTAATTTCTTAATGTATATATTCTTTACTATGTTATACACACATGCACACATCCTATTGGTTTTGTTTTTCTGAAAAGCCCTAATACTCATAAATATATTCATTATAAAATTGATTATTTATTTATCGAGTGTTTAACAAGGTTTGCTTTTGTTCAGAGTGAGGTTCCAAATACTCTGCCTAGACTATGATACCCTACCAATATGTCAGATTCACTACTCATACTGAGCCAAATTATGGTGATTTTAGTAGTTTACTTGCTATTATTTCTATTCCATCTGAACTTTTTTTCTAGATCAATGTAAAGATCTATTTGTTTATTAAAAAAAAGAAAAAAAGATTCTTGGTATCTTTATATTTATTTACATTATGTTTACCCCAACATCACTTATTGTGTGTTTAAACTGTTTCATGAAGTATGCTAGGGACATCACTCATATTTTGTAATTTAGTTTTCAGAACTAAGCAACAGGGTAAGTACCATGGTCATGTCCAATTTGAGGGTGAGAAAATTGGGAAGAGTTAGGTTAACTTAAAATCTATCCAGCTGAGCTGTTGAGCAAACAGGTTTGAACCTAGACTGTATCAGCAAGAGCTCATGTGTCTAACCTGTATGACATACCTCAAACTAATAAAAGAAATAACCTATATGCCTATTTCTAAATAAAACATGGCAGAGTAGAATGAGATGCAAATCGAAACTGCATTCCCCTCTTGTTTCTGTTATATTTTATAAACTTGTGTTTCATTTAACGTTTTTGGCATTAATTAGAATAATTCAAATTAGACTAAATGGGCAGGATATTTTGAGAACCCTATGAAAATGTAGACTTGTAAAGTCTTGGCTTAGTACTTTTCATGCACTTTATTTTTTTTGTATCTAGAAATTAAATATTTAAAGTAGCAAACTGATTTGGTACTATTCTACATAATTTTTAAAACATAATGTTTCTTATAAGCAGAAATTGATAGACTATTCTAATAATTTAGTGAAGACATTATAGGTGAGTATCAAGAAGAGTTCAATTGCTATGCCATTTTTTGATCTATCATTAGCATTCTCCACTTCATTTCTGTATTTTAAGAAATGATTTTCACGTATTCTTAATCCTTTAATTCAGAGAACAGGAGGCTTAGAAATCCTTTCAGAGATTGCACATATGGCAAACACAAGCTTTAATTTTAGATTATAAAAAAATTTGTAGAATTAAATATTCCATTTAAAACTAGCAGTCCACATTAAGCTAGTATTTTTTCTTCTATAACAACTCATTTCCAACTGTCTGAAATCAAATCACATTTCATGACATATCATTGACTCTTATTTAATGTTTACTTTGCAAGACTGTCATGATTTAAGGGCTTTGCATTCATAAATATATATATATGTACAGGATGTTTTTTCTATTTTCAAAGGGAGATTAGTGAATTGTATACTTATACTTTCTGAATAAGAAAATACATCTTAGGTGTGATTATATCAGTAAATACGCTATATAGAAAAAATAATTTGAAGAAAATGAAAACCATGCCCTTGTGTGCTGTGAATATAGTGTCTTTATGTGTAAACCCATCAACTAGATAGAGTTCTTTGTAATAGCAACTTCCTCGCTACCTCTCCTGGTTTTGTTTGTGGGGTGGAGGGGAGTGGTTAGAGGTAGATAGGCTTTTGGGTGAAATGCCTGTGTTCCTTCTAACCTTTCCCAAATTCTTATTTTCTAGCTCTATCAGTGTTGCAGTTCTATTTATAACTTATTTACAACTTATCTGCTTTCAGATGTGTTTGAAGCTATAAGCAACAAAAACAACAGGCACAATAATACTGTAAATCCATACAAAAACCTAGGCTAATTAAGCCACTGAAATTGAGTACTAGGAGTGGAAAAGCAAGAAAGGTGGGGGCGGTGAGTGGGTGGAAAGGCAGCTTATACAGTAACCACGTCAAAATAAGGAAGTATGGCATTTTGTCCAAAGTTTTGAAAATGTGTTTAAATTTAATTCTTAGTTCTCACTCTGAAAGAAATTTAGTGTATTTTTATTTATATGTATGTAATAAGAGATACAAGTAAAAAATCCTTAGCTACCAGTAGAGTAAGTAAAATATACAGAGAGACACCTTTGTGGCTAAGTTGGTTAAGCCTCTGACTCTTGATTTAGGCTCAGGTCATGATTTCATGGTATTGAGGGCCCCACGTCCTCTGCCTGCTTGGGATCCTCTCTCCCTCTCTCTCTGCCCCTCCCCTACTCACACACTCATGTGTTCACTTGCTCTCAAAATAAATAAATAAACTTTAAGAAATACAGAAAAATACCATGAAAGACTAAGAAACACACAGAATACCATCACAGACAGAGTGCCATGATGACTACTGCAGTGTGGAACCCCGGATTGGTTCCTAAAACAGAAAAAGGATATCTATCTTAAAAAGGGTGAGAACCAAATGAGGTTTGTAGTTAGTGAATGTTACTCTTAGTTTCAACAAATGCACAATGGTTATGCTAATGTTAAGAGAGGCTGAATGAAGGGTGTAGAGAGATTCTCTGAACCATCCTTGCAACTTTTTTTCTAAGTTGAAAAATCACAAATACACAAAGTTAAAACAAAACAAATTATCTAATTATTACATAGATAATAAATTACTAGCTATGTTAGTGCTTACTTGTAAGTAGTACATTAAAGTAGCAGATGCAAGTTACATTTTCTTTCTATACTACTGTGGCCATGGATTTTAGTTAAATAATTCTAAAGGTATTCCCTCAATTTGACCCCATTTAGAAGTACATACAGGCTTGGAAAGTACAACTTGGAAAGGGGCACACACTACAAATCATAAATAACTTTTAAAAATCCAAAAGAAGAGGACACAAAGAAAGAGAACATTTTAAATTGCTGGCAAGAAGGAAAGATGTCACACAGGAGCCTGAAATAATCAGGAATCCCTACCAAATAGAGTCAGAAAGTCCTTTGGTAGAGGTCGGAGAAGGTGTGGGTGAGGTGACTGGTTTGTATCTCCCTCTTCTATGGAAGATAATCTCTGTGATATGCCAGTTTGAACTCCAATAGCATTTGCAAGTTAAAGAATGCCACAAATGAAAGATGGATGGATGGATGGATGGATGGATGGATGGATGCCCAGACGGAAGGCATGCAGGCAGGCAGGCAGGAAAAAAGGAAGGAAGGAAGGAAGGAAGGAAGGAAGGAAGGAAGGAAGGAAGGGAGGGAGGGAGGGAGGGAGGGAGGGAGGGAGGGAGGGAGGAAGGAAGGAAGGAAGGAAGGAAGGAAGGAAGGAAGGAAGGAGTAGTAATGATTATATTTCTAGGAATCTTTGTGTAGAAAATCCACAGAACCTATATATATATATTGACGACCTTCCGAAGAAAATGTGTTGTGCCATGATTTGCAGATAGCTCTTAACTTTTAGAGACACTATCATAAGAGAATAAAAGAGCCATGACCTGATTCAATGTGCCAGTAAGCTTGAAAATAAATCCTCCCCCTTCTCACACATACTAGTAATCAAATTAATGTACATACTGGAAGAGGAAATAATTGAACACTCACATAGCTAAGAACATTTTGTATATAATCAGGTGACTCTCACTCTTTTGGATATTTAGTTTTCCTTTGCTAACTAAAAGTACCACCTTCAGAATAAACTAATTAATTTTAAATGCCTTAGATTGTTCTAGCTTTCCGTTCTCATTCCATTGATATTTCTCTTTATATGTCTTTTTAAAATTTATTTAAATGTGTAGAATATTTTATAATTTGTCATAGCAACTCACTGTCCTTGTTTCATTTCCTCAGCCTTTAATGAATCCTAGTGTATGTTTGAATTATCTATTAACATTTTAATAACTGCATTTTAGGGTTATTTTTCTCAAAATACTTTCAGGTGTATATATACTTAACAGTATAACAAAGTTTTTTTCCATTTTTTCCCATGTATTCTTCACCTACTTTAAACTTGTTTTTCTTCACTTCTATGGTGTTACATAGACTTACTATTTTATTGAAATACATGTATATATGTATGTGTATATATGTATATGTATTTCATATATTCAACTTGTGCAACTCAACTTGCACATAATGAATGCACTCAAGTAATTAGCACATGGATGAAAGAAGAGACTATTACCAGTAGCATAGTACCTCCATTCATGGTCCCTTCTGGTTACTTACCTCAAATGGCTACTACTGTCTTGAATTTTAATAGGTGAATTTTGCCGATGTCCATGTTCTTTTTCTTAAACTTATTTAGTTATTATGCTAATGTTTTTAATATTTTCATCTGCTTTGCCTAATCATTGTGACTTAAAAATCATTAGTATCACTTATTACATAGGTTTTTGTCCCAGAATGGTTAATGAGAATTCTCTCTCCTACCATGTGAAGTATTAAGACTAGCCTTACTATCCTGTCATGTACCACTAGAAAACTGTACAAAATATACAAAATGATTCAGGCAACACAAAACAGGTATCGTAAGACTATGATCTCCAAAAGAAGGTACAAAACATATAAGGTCTCTAATAACTTGTCTTTCTGCCTAGAGACATTTTCTGGTGTAAATATGGGTATTGAAGCAGAACACAGCATGATCTTTCCAAATTAGACAGAAATTCAAAGTCAGAGCAGCAGAGGTGGCTAGAATTTGTAGGGGCAGAATACTACTCTTCAAAGAAAGAGTTCCAAACATCTACATGATAATTTCCCATGAATCTATTGCTGAACATAAATTGCACATACATCAGGTGAAATTGCAAGACTGTAGGCAAGAATGACTCAGAGCTGTGAGATAAATGATTCACAGAGCTCACAAAGGATGGTAAGATGTTCAAGTTCAAATGAGTCGGAGAAGAGAGACTTTTTTAAATAGGTGTACATTCAGAAGAAAAGATAAAGAAAATACAGAGCAATAACAAAAACGATTAGAGAAATAATAAACACATAGTGAGATGGTAAATTTAGAGCCACCATATCAATAATTGCATTAAATACAAATGGCCTAAACATTCCAATTAAAAAGCCCTTTGTCATTGAATAAACATGTCACTATGTGCTGTCTACAAGAAATCTACATAAATTATAAAGACACAGAGAGGTTAAAAGTTAAAACATGGAAATACATGTACCATACAAACACTAATCACAATGTAGTTGAAGTATTCTATATTAAAAACTAAAAAGCAGATTGCATGATAAGAAGGTATTATAACAACAAGGGGTCACATTTCATAGTGGAAAAGTGATCGACTCATTAAAAAGACATGGCAACGCAATATTTGTGTTCACTAATAAAAGATACTCAACATCTGGCACAAAAATTGACATAACTAGGAGGAGAAATAGAACAATCTACAAACACAGTTAAAGACTTTAACATTTATCTCTCAGTAATTGATAGAATAAGTAGACATAAAGCAATATAAATATAAAAAACCTAAATAATACTATCAAATGCCATTGCTAGTGACCCCACGCAAAGTCCTAACTGATGAGGAGGAACTTGTGTGCCCGTACTTGACTGTACTGGACCTGCAGGGGTGATGTCATCCCCAGGAGCTGTCTGGGAAGGTTGAGTACAAACTTTGGGGTGCCTAAGAATTGATGCCCACAGGGGAAAACTTGGGAACAAGAGAACTCTGACAGAGACATGAAGGAATCAATAGATAAATTGTTTAGTCTCCTTCCCAATACCTGAGATTGCTTGATCTGCTATGTTTGGTACAGGACTGATTGACACCTTCCTTGTAAAACTGGCTAGCACAGTAATGGAGACCTTTTAATTGTTCTCCCTTCTTTTGAATCTTATTTTGTTATTACCCTCACTTTTTTCTCTAAGATTTTTATGGGCCCTCTCTACAAGTGTTACCATTTAAATTTTTTGCCTTAGGCTCTGTGCTCTAGATTAACTGACCTAAGAAAACCGAAGAGGAAATTGTGAATGTTTTTTTCCCACCACTTCTCCATGTTTGTAATATCAAAATATGTTAAAATATCACCTTGAACTTGCTCCTGTTTGACACCTGAGAAATTCCCATCTGATCTTCTCCTTAAATTATGTCAATATAAATAGCAAATTATGTGGTTACATCTCTTCATTGGTTAGCCACTTCTTGTCTAGCATAGTTACCTAAGGGAATATCTACAAATTGGGAACCTTGGACTGTAAAAGCACATTCGCCTGGTGTGTGGATAAGAGTTCAGCAGAATCTGCACAGTCCGATACTTGGTTTGCTCTCCTTGTCTTATTATGCTAGAAATTGTCTTAGTTTTTAGCCCTTGAGTCTCTATAGTGTACACTGTACCTGGACATCCCTGGAAAAAACTGGCTCCACTTGCCCAAGATGTGGCTACAAGTCTTATTCTAGATTTTTAGAAACCATTTATGGTTTCCCTTTTATTTTGTCACTCTTTGGCTTAAGTTCTCTAATATCTTCTTCTTAAAGCCATGAATTTAAGCCTAAACCCCCGGGGTTATCATATACAATAGTCCCTCTTATCGTTTCACTTTCTCTGGTTTCAGGTGGTCAACTCAGTTCCAAAGCAGATGATCCTCCTTTTGAATGAATGGTCAGCAGGTCATTAGTAGCTGAATGCTTTGTCACCATGCCTACATCATTTGTCTCAATTCTTCACATTGTATAAGCATTTTATTATCTCACATCATCACAAGAAGAAAAAGTTTGAGTACAGTACAATAAAATATCTTGAGGACGAGAGATACCATATCCATATAACTTTTATTGCAGTATAATTCTATTATTTGTTATTGTTAATATCTTACTATATCTAATTTAAAAATTAAACTCTACCATAGGAATAGGAAACAACATTGCATATGTAGGGTTTGACACTGCCTATCATTTCCGGCATCCCCTGGGGGTTTTGGAATGTATCTTCTGCAGATAAAGAAGGACTTTCTGTATATTGAGTTATATGTGAATGATGCCTCCCAGAGTATTTTAGAACTGAGGCCATGAATATAAAGCTAAGCATTAAGCATGAGTTATCTTTGTAAAAGACAGAAAACTGTCTCACATTACTTTTGAAAGCACAGGCGTAATTTTACCTCTATGATCACCTTTAAGACATAAAGGCCAATACTAATATGACTTGTCACATACTAACTTTGTCATTTTTATCATAACATGTACAATTCATAAAGAATTGAATTTCTTATTATGAGCCGTACCGTGGACTCACTCTGCCTTAAAAGGACCTTTGGTTTTTAGGAGCATGACTGTATCGTAGCTCCAGAAAATTTTGTATTAGGGTTTATGACACAGGATAATGAGAAAACATAAAGACTATTTCAGGTATATTAAAAGCATTCCAGCATGGTTGATGATACTATTTCAATCTGTTTGATTTATTTAACGCTTGTAGTTCAACCTGTTTTCAGGACAATGTGCCACTGCAATGTTCATTTATAGAATATTAGCATTTAGTTAGTAACAGTGAAATAGATTTATGGCATAGAAAATACCTCAGCTGATGACAAATAATAGAAAAGAAAAGAGTTTAGATATAGCTGGTTAAATTTTATGAAGTTTTTCATTTGAAACCTTGGGCCGATTTTAGAAAATATGAAAAAGGAAATGAAGGGCTCTCTATAACTTTGAGGTTTTGGCAAACAAGAAAAAAAGGTGTTTTTTGTTTGTTTTGCTTTTTAGTAAAATCTGGTAGATTTGATTCATTAAACTTTGACTTCCATAATTAAATTAAAATATATTTTTGTACAAGTATTAATTTAATCAATGTAGTTTTGTGTATGATGGATAATTTAATTGTTGTTTCTCATTTTTCTACTTTTTCAATGCCATAAACTCAATTGAATGTAATTAACTGTGAGTTAGGAGTAAACTTGATATTTGAAGAGTATAGTGTGGCAAGAGAGCACAGCAATAGGAGACAGGATAAAAATGTAATTACCTCAGTACACTTTTATTCCTTATTTTATATGAATTCTAATGATAGGTGGTGTTTTCATTACATTTCTTTAAAAACATTATTTTGAGACAATGCAGATTCACATGGAGTTGTGATAAATAATATAAAAAGATCCTATACGTCCTATACCTAGTTTCCCCACTGGTAATATCTTCCACAACATTATCTCAAGGAAGAAACTGACATTAAAAATCTACCAGACTTATTCAGATTTCACTAGTTTTATGTACACTCATTTGTATGTGAATGTATAATTTACTTATACACATTTTATTCCATGTGTTATTTATTTAAGTTTATTTATTTATTTGGGAGAGAGTAAGTATGAGCAGGGGAGGGGCAGAGAGAGAGGCGGGCAGAGAAAATCCCTAAAAGACTCTGTGCTATCAGTGCAAAGCTGTGCTGCAGACTTGAACTCACCAAGCATGAGACTATGACCTGAGCTGAAATCAGGAGTCTAATGCTTAACCAACTGAGCCATTCAGGTGCCCACACATGATATTTCTTTTATCCACCAGTGCAGTCGAGAAACAAAACAGTCCTATCTCCAGGACCCTTCACACTGCCCTTTTATACAGTGCCACCTCCCTCCCTGTTCCCCACCTCCCAGTCCTTTGCTGCCAGTAAATATTTTCTCCATCTGATCTCTATTGTTTTGTCATTTCTAGAATGCTATATAAATGGAATCATACATTATATAACCTCTTAAAACTGTTCTTTTTCACTCATCATAACTTACTTGTGATAGACCCTTCTAAGTTGTGTTTTAATGGTTTGTTTCATGTTTTACATTTAAGTCCATGATCCATTTTTAGTTTATTTTTTATATAATGTGCATGTTTTTTTAAGTTCTATAATTTTTGGTTTATATTTTCACCTTAATTCTTTAATTTTAATGAAGTATTTTAAAATTTCCATTAGGAAGGGATTTTAAAATATTTTTATCAATTTTTAGATTTATCCTATGGTGATCAGAGAATTCCAATTATAGTATTTTTAGTTACACATCTCAATTTTTTATGATACAATATTTGGCCAGTTTTATGATTACTCCACTTATATACAGCTACAAATGGCATGCTATTGATAAAATAGCAAAGGGCTAGTTTGAAAAGTCTGTGATCTTAATCTTTATATTATGTTGACTATTCAAGAAACCAAAAATATACTACTCAACTATTAAAAATAAGGAGTTATATCTATCTACTTATCTGCTTACCTATCTATCTGTCATTATTATCTATCTGTCTGTGGGGTTGGAGGGATTTTTATTTTATGCTGTAAAGCAAAATAAAAAGGAGGAAGTTATGTATGTAGAGGGACCCCATTTTTAGTAAATGGTTATTTATTTTGAGGGAAACTGTGCATGTGCTAGCAGAGGAGGGATAGGAGAAAGAGAGACAGAGAGAGAGAGCGTGTGTGTGCGTGAGGGGGAAAGAGAGGGAGAGAGGAAGAATCCCAATTAGGGTCCATGCTATCAGTGCCGATCAGGATGTGGGACTCCATCTCATGAACTTAACCTAAATCAGGAGAAACATGCTTAATTGCCTGAGCCACCCAGGCGCCATGAGTGGTCCCATTTTTATATTATGTGTAGGCATATATGTGCTTGAGCAGAGAAGAAAATAATTGTGTGTGTGTGTGTGTGTGTGTACGTGAAGAGTGAACATGTGCTTTTTGAGTGGTAGAGTTGGGGACTGGAGGATAAGAGGGAAAGTCTATTAACTTTTTCCTTATAAATTTCATTTATAAAGATATGTGTGATATATTACATTCATCCTCTGCTTTTGATATATATTTTGTTAAGTAGTGGAAATGAGAATTGGAAGATAAGAAAGTCAATTAACTTTTTCTTATATTTTTATTTATAAAGATATATTTTGATGTATTACATCTGTCTTTTATTTGGTAATTTAAAAAAAACAAAGTGGGAAATGAAGAAGATCAGATTTTTTTTGATTTATTTAAAACCATTGAATTTAAATGCGTTTATCTACATGGATTTTTATAAAATTGATTTTAGACCTGACAATGGTCTTATTTATTTTGTAGTCTAACTTACACATTTTAATAAAAGATAAAATGATAGGTGTTTGATTCCCATCTTTCATTTTAGTTAGATCAGTTCAACATTAAGTCAATACCATGTATTTTGTTTTATAATTAAAATAAGTTACCTGTTTGTACAATTATTAAAGTTTGCCAAACATTCATGTATCTCGTATTTAGAGTTCTTTAATTAAACACTATCATTTGACAATGGTTCTCAAATATAGACATATCAACACCTGGTAAACATTTAGAGAGAAGTAACTTGATGACATTTAAATCACTGATCTAAATTAATATTTCTCAAAGTATTGTACATTCAACTGTATCTAGAATGTCATTCGGTGGTGGGTGGCAGTCATGGAAATGATTTCAGCTAGAAATATATTAGGAAAAAAATACAATAGTAGTTCATTAGTTATTAGAAATTTTTCTATGAAGAAAATGTTGAAACTGACCATAAACTCATGAAATTTTGAATTCTTTGAATTGAATCAATATTTGGAAAGGATTTCAATTTGACTTCATCAACTTAGTTTGGGCTCAAAAAGATGAAATTGTATCAGCCTTACTCCAAATCCATTTCAAGTCACAATCTCAGACTAAAGAATAGATTTCCAGTAATTGCTACCTCTGGCTGTTAGTCAGGGAAGTATTTATTTTCTATATTTAAACTGTTTTCATTTCATAATTTGATAATATGAATTTAAATAGCACATCTTAAATATTAATTAGTGCTAGAAATATAATAAATGTCTACTAATTTGCAAAATTGCATGGCTAATTATTTTGTAACTTTAAATGTTTTTAATATCTGGGGCACCTGGGGTGGCTCCATTGGTTAGGCACTGGACTGTCGACTTTGGCTCAGATCATGATCTCAGGATTCTGCATCTGGCTCTGTGCGGACAGTGCGGAGTCTGCTTGGGATTCTCTCTCTCCCACTCTCTCTGTCCCTCCCCAACCCGTGCACTCTCTCTCTCTCAAAATAAGGGCATAAACTTAAAAAAGTTAAATGTTTCCAATATAAAAAAGCCTAATTTAGCACTATTTTATCTTAATTTATTTTTATTTTTTAATGATATAACTGACATAACAATATGTAGGTTTAAGGTGGACATCATGTTGATTTGATACATTTATATGTTGCAATATGATTACCAATTTGAAGTTGCTAACACTTCTATCACATAACATAATTATTATTTCTATATTGTGAGAACAATTAAAATCTGGTCTCTTCACAACATTGAATATATAATGCAGTTTTGTTGATTATAATCTCTATTTTGCTTTCTATTTCTTTATATTAAAAGTTATTTTTAATACAAATATTAATCGTATAACCATTCTAACTGTTGGGGTTAGAAATTTGGGCTAAGATTTTTGTTTTAATAATTAATGTGTGATTTGTCTTTTTTGTATTGGATGATATTTCTGTTTCATGAGTCATAGAATTGCTTTAAACCTGGATTTCTACATCTTTCATACTATAACATTGACTGGTTATAGTATGTAGTGATATTTTTAGGGAATGCTACTTTTTTGTGGTGTGAAATTTAATTTTCCTACATTAAAAATGTAAGCTATGTATGTAGAGGGATGGAAACTTCTCATCACAATGCAACTGAAACTGGAAGAATAGACAAAAAATTGGAAAGATACTGTGGTCCAGAACTTGGCTTTAGCAGGTAGTGATTCCAAAGGCTTGAATCGTCTTTCTGCTGGTAATCAATTTCTGCATATTAAATTAACCAAAAATGTAGTGGCTTAAAACAGCAACCATTTTATTATGTCTCTCAGGAATTCAGTGAGGGTTTAGGTGGTCTTTTTTTTTTACCTCACATGATATCAGCTGGGATTATTTGGTGGCAATTTGCGGGCAGCTGGCCTAATGTGAGGGATCCAATATGCTTAAAATTACATACTTAGTACTTTTAACAGTCGTGGCTGGAATCTAGGTTCAACTGGGTTTCTCTTCCAGGCCATGTGTTTTCAGAGCCTCTCAAGTTTTCCATGTATTAGTGAAGTTGGACTTCACTAGCGTGCCCAGGGACCAAGGCAGAGGTGCCATTTCTCTTACAAGATAGGTCTGGAGCTGACAGTGGTCTTATCAGTTTTACTTTATTAATCAAGAAAGCAACAGATTCATTTCAGGTTATTACCATCAGTTTTCTCAAGGGTCTTCCAGTTATTTTTAACAGTTTCCTTGAGACCCTCATCAGCTTTTGCATGAGACCCCTGGCTCCCATGAAATACACACATAGATTCACAATCCATGTTCAACTAGGTTTGGGAAATGGTATATATTGTATTTCCATGCAAGATTTATAATATTCTAAAAAAAAGACTTATAATATTCTTTCCATATCAAAGATTTTGACAAGTCTAGGCAGTCTTTTCATTTACTGATATTTATATAGATCAGTTTTTCCCAAATATTTCTTGGAGTTTTTTTTTTTTTTTTTTTAATATATGTAACAGATTGAACAATTGAGAGTAATCTTGAGAAAATAAATTATTTTGAGAAATGGTTAACTTTTTGGTTTTTGTATATGATTTTGGTGTACCTCTTAGGTAACGAATCCAAATATATACTGACTTTTTGCTACTGTTTTTGTTTTTGAATAAAGGAATAAAATGGGGTGACTATATCATGGCTTCATACAAATTTTGTATCATTTAGAGTATGCTGTACCATGAGAGTTAAATGAAATTTTTCAAATTCTAAATCATATATTTAGGAAACACCATAATTCTCTCTTTTCTCTGGGTATTTGTAGTGATTCTTGTGAAGGGAGATTGTGGATATATTTCCATGGATTTCTTAGACTGTCTCTGAGTCAGTTAGGAGTTCCTGCTCCGATGAGACTGATGCATTTACAGTTTATGTCAACTCTCACCCTCTTTAAGCTCCATGGTATCACATTCAGCAGCATGGTATTTCCATAATTTAACAAAGTAGAACCTACTTCTACGGTAATTTTGTGTTTTAAAGAAGGGAAAGGTCCTTTATAAAACAATTTGTTATCAATAATCAATGTTTTCAAAATATTTCCTTTCAGCCATATCTGTTGCCCAGAGTTTCAGCTTCTTCTATTGTAGTGGTTTCTTCATATTTAATACTCCTTGGTACCTTCCTTATTCCTTAGATTCTTCTAAAAATTAGAACACTATAGTTCAAGACAATTTTTATTATCTTCATATAACTTTTTTGTTTATGCCTTCAAAACTATATTGTCATATTTTCATAATACACTAGTATATTATTGTATTTTATACTAACTTAAAAACAATAGCTTAATGTGCGTATATGTCCTGTGTAGTTTGTGTACGCTACTCCCTTCAGAAGGAGCTGAAGAGTTATGATTTTAAAAGCCATTTATTTTTTTGTTTCGGGTAAACATATCGAATCAGTATGCTAGAGTTAATCTATTTCTAGTCATAATATACGTAGAATAAATGGGCCTTCTGTTTTGCATAATATACTTAGCACTTAAGGAAATTCAAAATGTTTAATAAAAGTGGACTCTACCACATATTTTAACAATATTATAGTTATTTCCCTATATCCAAGAAGAAAATAATGTTGCCATTGTGAAAACTCTTAGTGATGAATTAAATTGTCTTGAGAAAACTCATTTAAACATTAAAGATGTTGATTGACCTAACGAAAGTAACGCACTTACCTCATGTGGGTTGTTAGTCAACAGTTTGAATAAGACCAGAATATAGGTTTCTAATATCAACTTATTCCACTTAAATATCTCTATCTTGTGTCTTTCAGGGACAGACTCAAAGTAGCATTATTTAAAAAAATATATTATTCAGGTATATTATATATTTTACATTATGGTAAAGCTGTTTAATTTCATAGAAACTAGATAAACATTTAGAAGATATAGGTTACTCTGTATTTTTCATTTTTGGATTTTATTATTAATCCTCACATGAGGACATTTGCTTAAAAATGTCTTTTCGTATATTTTAGTTATATGAATTCAATTTTATAAATAAAATTATTAAGCATTGCTCTTTATTTTCAAATGACATAAACTTTGATTTTTTCATGCAAGCTGTAAGAAAGATCATAAAATATAAAATATTGCCCTACTTCCTTTTTACTATGGTACAAGCAGCCCCATATTTCTAAGAAGTTAGCATCATATCTTAATTGTAGATGAATAGTTGGTATATTTTGTTTAATTGGGTGTTTTAATTTTTTATTAGTTTTGAAAGTTTATTTATTTCGAGGAGAGGGACAGAGAGAGAAGGAGAGAGAATCCTAAGCAGACTCTGTAAGTAAGTGTGAACAAACTAGAAAAAAATCAGCAGACATTCAAAGGAAGCTACTCAAGCAAAAAACAGAGACAAACAAAATAAATGAAAAACAAAACCCAAAAATGAAAATAAAAAAGAAAAATACTGGGAGAAACTTTCAAGGAGCAGACACACACACACATACACACACACACGTGCACACATATTACATAATTAATATTGTAGAAAATCAAATAAAATTATAATTAAATAAATAAAATTTAAAAATAAGTTAAAGGGTTGGGAAAAAAAAACTAAAGGAAATTGTCCAAACAGTAAAATAGAAAAGAAAAACAAGAGGAAAAAAAGAATGTTAAAAGATTAAAAGATGAGGATCAGGCCAGATTTAATAGCCAAATTCTGAGATTTCCAAGAAAAATAAACAAAGCAAATACCAGAAAAACAGGAAAAGAAATATAATCAAATAATAGTATTTTAAAAAATATTGTTGAATGATAAATATGACTTCCTATACTAAAATAGCCAATTGAGATTCTTGCAAAATAAATGAACAAAATAAATGAACAAACCCACATGCACCTCAAGCACATGATAGTGAAACTTCAGAACACCATGTGAGATGGATGGAAACAGATACCAGTATGATGCCTCCATCCTATACTAGGAAAATAAATAAATAGAAAACTTAAGCACTGCATTCTTATTACCTAGGATTTAAGCTGTTCAAGTACCAAGAAAGCATTCATACATTTACCTTTCATAATGCAAAATTTGCTAATATGTTTCAGCCACTGTTATCTCTACTTCTGTTTATCTTTTGAGTTTATCCTTAAAAGGTTTATTTTAATACCATTTAGTTTTAGGAAAAAAGTAAAGATGGTTTCACATGTTTAATTTACCATGTTTCACATGAAAATCCCAAAGCATGTCTCAGCTTTATTTTCTATTTTTACACTTTCTATTGTTAAAGAAAGTATGTGTGTGTGTGCACACACACGCGTGTGAAGGGGTATATATAAAGGGAAATCAGTCTTTATACTGTTTATATTTCTGCTATGGAGATGATTATATTCTATCTTACAGTATGGTGACAAATATACTTAATCCTATTCTTCTATTGCAGGCCTTCTTTACACAAAACGATATTTAAGTATTTTGAATCTCTTACAGAGATAGCACAGTTGTTGGCATACAGAGGTAGTAAAAACTGATAGGTTAATTGATACATATGATACAATATTAGAGATTTAGATTTATCACTTTTAAAATGCAAGTATTGAATTTGGGGTTTTTAATGTAAGGTATTAACATCATTGGGTTTTTATTATATAATGAACCAGTTGCTTGAACATTTTTTTTAAATAATCACTCACATATCTTTGTGGCATCTGAATACCAATTTAGGTTAGGCACAGCAGAGGTAGTTCAGCCAGTACAACTGCTTCACGTATCTTTCATCCTTCTCCTAGGATCATCAGTTAGCCAGTCATGTTCTTCCTGACAGAAGTATGTAAAAGAAAGTTGCAGTTAGTACCACTGTCTCATAGTCAATTCATATATCTTCAAACATTTGGATTTTATAAATAAGTATCTTTTCCTATGTTAGCATATACAGTGGCATTAATATGTCCAAATAGAATGAGAAAAGATAGTAAATGGTGGGCAAAAATATACATTAAGAATGATCAATAATATAAAGAGTGTTCTTCAAGCCATTAATGTTTTTCTCTTTTCACATTCCTCATAATTATATCACTGTTAGTCATTGGATTCGTGAACATTTGAATTTGGACCAAGGCATTGACATTCATACTTGACCAATAGTAAAATACCTTTAGTCAGATAGTTAAGTGTTCTGTACTCAGCATTTGGTCAAGTTATGACTTACAAAGAATATTATATATGGAAGGAGTATGTAACCGATTACCTAGGATAATCCACACATTTTTTGATAAATAAAATCGGAGTTCAGAGTCTGACCGTTTAATCAATGTCAGAGCAGAGCATAAACTCTCATTTCGTGAGTCATATAGAAGCATTTATTGTGACTACAATTCAACACTATATTGGAATTTTTTAAATGTTTATTTTTGAGAGAAAGAGCACACGTGTGCGAGCAGGGGAGGGGCAAAGAGAGAGAGAGGGGACAGAGGATACAAAACAGGCTCTGTGCTGACAGCAGAGAGCCTGATGTGGGATTTGACCTCGAGAACTGCGAAATCACGATCTGAGTCGAAGTCGGAGGCTTAATTGACTGAGTCACCCAGTGCCTCTATATTAGATTTTTTTTTAATTTTCAATTTAAAATTTAAATTTTTAATTTGCAATTAAAATTGGGTTGACTTTTTAAAGAGACTATTAGAGAAATTTGACTTTAATGATGAAAATAATACATATTTATTTTTACAAAATCTAAAACATCTTGAAAATGCTGAGAGGAAATAGAAAAATTCTCATAATCATAATCAAACCACTTTTTTTTTAAATGGACCTAATATTTCATACAAAATAAAATCATTCATTGGTTAAAGAAAGTGCAGCCCGGAGGGATCCATTTGTTTATCAGTAGACTAGAGGCTTAAAACCTCTCAAGAAGAAAACATAAAAATTAATCTTCATTGTTTTCAAATACAGGCACAAGTGCCACCCAGTTTATGGGGCAGGTGGAAAGCATTAAGATCAGATTAGGATCAAAGGATTGCAAAGTAAAGGTGATTTTAAACTTGTTTTATTGTTTCTGATGCTCTGTTTATAGATGATTGCATTTCATAAAATACTTTACTGCCTTTTATGGTGAGAGTGTTTTAACACGTTTATTTGTAAGGCTTGTAAGGATTTATAAACATTATGTTTTAATTGTTGTTGTAAGACTGATCTATTTTGGCTGCTGCTTTCTTCTGTTTTAGTTCAATAAATCTCCAAGTCATATTCCCCAGACTTTTGCTTGGCCATTTTAATATCCAATCCATGATTTTCTTCCTGAACTTGTAGAAAGAATAGGAAGGAGGAACAAAAGCATGCACATATTAAATAATTAATATTTTCTGGTATCTGATATACATTATAGATTCTTTAAAAATAAAACTTTTATATGTTAATACTGATCAGTTGTGAAAGGTGAAGAAATACTATTTTAAACTTATAATTCTAGGGATTTTAACATTTTTAGCATGCTTTTAAATTTGGTAGTAATTATTTTTACATTATTTCACACATGAGCATTAATATACTGACAGTGAACTGACTTTAAAAAATAATTCTAATGTTAATATATTCAGTCACAATATAAATTCAAAGCTGAATTTTCAATCTTGATAATTTGAAGTTAGAGCATGGAATGAAACCTACATATTAACTGCATGCTATTTATTGATGCATAGTTCTCCTGACTCTGCCTCAAAACCATTCACACTACGCTACTGTTTTCATGAATAGCATTTAGCTTAATTCAGTAAAAAGCAGTTTGTTTTGGGTGTAGTACTTTGAGTATAATACTATGTTAAAAATGATTAAATAAAATGGTTTAGGTGATACAGAGAAACTTTACTTGACATTTTATGAAGTACATAGTCTCCTTCAGAGAACGGTAAGATGGGCCAGAAAGCAGGAAGTTTTTTTAGGGAAAATAATAAAGAATGAGGAAGAAAAATTACCCAGTTGGCTAAGCCCACATAGTTTTGTTTGGGGTCAGAAGGCGCAGAGTTGGCCTGGCATTTGGGGATTAGCTGACCAAATGTGTTGTGTCTTGGCCAAGGGGAACATTTACCGAGACATGAAAGTTAAGTTTTGGTTTGCTTAGGCAGAAGTGGCTCTGTCTTGGGCCTAGAAATTTATTTCCACAATTACCATAAGGCATATCATGAGAGCCTAACAAACTGCTTACCATGTAACATTTCATCTTAATTGGTGAAACCATACATGCACCTGGTTTTGTTCAATTGACACATTTATTAGTCACCAGCTGTGTGCCTCATACATTATGAAAAACGAATGATCATAAAACAATAATAGCTTTTGGTACTGAGTAAAATAATCAGACAGATAAAAGAGATACTTAGAAAGTTAAACTGAAAGCTGATAGATAATTTAACTGACTAGAAAAGCAGTTCTCTGGATTTGTGCATATAAACTCGTCTTTGCGCGTGCTCAACCTTCTGGGTATGAATGTAGGGCTTGTTCAAAAAAGCACTTTTATATAGAAGGCATTCATACTTATGGATTGAGTACATTGGTTCACAGAAATAATTTTTAAACAAAGTCTCTGACAACAGTAAAAGGGGTGATTTTACTACTTGAATTCACCAGAGATTATCAAGAAGGTATGATTTCTACACTGATATGTTATGTAAAATATGGGCCTTTGAAAATTGAGGGTTTTGTCTACATGATTCCTTGACTCTCTCACTTTTAGCATCAAAATGTTTAAAAAATGTTGTGCTTTTGCTTCCAAAAGGAATTACTCATAAATTTCTTTAAGAAATTTTTTTTCTATTTCAGAGGAAAAGACAATTAATATTAAAGAAAGTTAATTTATTTTCAGTATGAAAACGGTTTTGGAATCATGTATTTCCTTAAACCCTGTCGCAAAGTACAAAGGTATTAAGAGAAGTTTTACACACTTTCTCATTTTTTTTTATTATGTTGAAAATCTTAGGAAGATTAGATGTGTTCATACCTACAGCTGTAGATGGAATTCCTTTCATTTATTTGGGTCTCCTGAAAGTTCTTTTGTAAACCATCCTCCAAGTCTAGTTAACAAAACAATCTTAGATGATCTAATAGCATGTGGCTTAACGCGGTGAGAAACAGTCCCCTAGTACATTGCTACATATGACACTCAGGTTTGAGCTACTATAAAGATTTCCAAACAGAATGAAGCATAAATCAGTGCAAGCTGTGGAAACAATAGCTTTCCAAATATTGTACTATAGTGTCGACATAGTGCCACAACATGAAAACATAACAGAGTCAGAATTAGACCACACTCAGGATTTCAAAGGAAAATATACACGGCTGCACGGCGCAGATGCCACGTCCCTCCTCCCCGCGTACACACATCTGTCGCTGGTCTGAAATAGGTCTGTTTGGCTCAGAGGGGAGGCAGTGATGGCAGTGCTGTTAACCATTTGATTTTGCTGACGCTTATCCTAAATGGAGATTTTAGGAGCATTTCTGGAGGGCCGTTTGCTGAGACGTGTTTCCTGTGAATGCTTTGCCACTGTTTACTGATGTTTATATAAGGCCAGTTAAAAATATATAATATAATATATATATATATATATATAATACATATATATATGTTATATATATATATATATGTGTGTGTGTGTGTGTGTATGTGTGGGTGTGTGTGTGTGTGTGTATGAAAGCTACTTAGGCTTTCTTTTAATAATCTTCTATGGGAACAGTGCTCACAATGCATAAACAAAAATGTCTTTGTTTTTTGTTCAAGATATTCTATAGTAGTAAACATATTTCTATTTCTACCTCAAGATAATGGGAAAATGATCTAGATGCTGTAAATTCACTCCTATTCTATATGCCCAACCACAAAAGGATAAGTCAATTTTGTCTCTATCATCTCTCCTTCCTACCAGTTTAATGATTGTGAAGTATAATTACTGTCTAGAATACAAGGCTTAGTAAATTTTAAAGTTTTTAGTCATAGCTTTGTATATATTTTTACAAGTTACTAGAGTATTCTTATGAAGAAAAAGCAGAGACTTATAGAGGCTACAGTTCAATCCGGTGACCAATCTAGGCCCCAATCTTTGAAGAACAAAGTAGTTGGTGGGGGGACTATAATAGATTTAATATGTGAAAACAGAGTATCAAGAACTTATGTACACCGAGTTATCTCTTAATCTTTTATTTTCATTATGTGTCTGTGTCAGAAATTTGATTTTAAATGTACCTCTTATAATTCCTGTTGATTTCAATTGACTTTGGCTACATATTATTGGGTGTCTGTTAGGTTGAAAGGCAAGAAGAACGAGCTAAATGGGGCTCATGCTCAGTGTCTCCTCAATGATTACTCCACTGATGAGTAGTAAACTGAAAAAGGAGTAGAATTTCTAAAACTTCTAGTTTTTCTTAAGTATTTTAATTTCAAATATAATATTATAAATATTAAATATATAATAACATATCTAATATATACTATTATATCTATCTATATAGACATAGGTATCCAGTAATTAGTAATAACTGACATCTGTTGCACATCTATTATGGGCCAGATACCATCCTAAGAGCATTGCATGCATATCTCAAGTAGTCTTTGAGGAAGCTCTAGGAGGTAGATTTTATAAAAATCCCATTTTATAGATGAATAAATCAAAGTGCAAATAAATAGTTTGTCTTGGGTTATGCCTCCACGGAAGTCATAATTAGGATTCAGACAATTAACCTGGTAGTTGCGGTTTTTAAAAAGTAGGTGCTTTTTAATGTTTTTTGTTTTTGTTTTTGTTTTGTTTTATTTATTTATTTATTTATTTATTTGAGACAGAGATAGAGAGTGAGCAGGCAGGAGTAGACAGAGAGGAAGGAGAGAATCCCAAGCAGGTTCCACATTGTCAGCACAGAGCCCAACGCAGGGCTCAAACTTATGAACGTGAGATCATAACCTGAGTCAAAACCAAGAGTTGGATGCTTAACCAACTGAGCCACCCAACTGCCCCCAAAGTAGTTGCTTTTTAACCCTCAATCCTGTGGCAAACCAAGCAGAACACTCATAATTGGCTTAAATAATTTTTAAGTTTAATGTAGTCAACAGATGTTAGCTTTTAATAACATTTGCACATTGTCTAGTACTCTAGACAACAAGTGACAAAAATCTCTGGGAGCTACTTGGGATTTTTATCATATTGTTTTATTAATAAATTGATAAATAGTATTTCACTAATTATTAAACTACTAATGACTGTAATTAATACATAGTATTATTTTATTATAACAACACAGTGGATATTTCATGTAAATCAAGGCCACAGGAATAGCCTAGAAGGAGGACCTGATGTGTAGAGCTTTGAATAGAACAAGAAGGATCCAAATAATTCAGAGCAGAGAACTGAAAAGATTATTTGATGACAGATTATGTGTTCTCACTGTGAAGAGATGAGATATGAATTCTTTCTGACCTAGGGTTTTGGAAAGGATGGCAAAGATAAGAGAGTCTAGGTGATGATGTTCAGAGGGATGGCATCTGTGAGAGATAAGCAGCAGGTACTACAAGAAAGACTTCAAAGAAGAGGCTTTACATCAGTTCACAGATGTATCCTGAAAAGAGAGCAAGACTCACAGGAGCCGTGATGCATCATGACCTAGAAACTGGCCGTGCATACTTTTGGCTCCATGGAGCACAGTGGGGAAGCATGTATGATATAATCTGAAAGTAACCAAAAGGGACAGAAGCCCAGTTGAAAGCAGGTGTTAGGGAAGAGGAGATAAAAAGGTGATGACTGGGGATATAAATAGCAGATGAAGTGGAAACAGAATTCATGCCCAATCCTTTTCCTTCTTAATTTTGTTTTCCTTTTTCATTCATTTTTCAATAAATATTTACTGAGAACATACTGTGTGCCAGACATGATTTTAGGTGTTAAAGATACAGTAAACAACTGAATAAAATGTTCTGCCTTCATGGAGCTTTCCTCCTTTGGGGAAGACTGACCATAAACAGAGAAGTAAATAGATAAAATACCAGATACTGGTAGGTGCTATGGAGCAAAATTAGTGATCAAAGAGTGTTCAGGGAGGGGCACTGCTATAGTATCCTATAACTTGTTCAGGGAAAGATTAACTGATGAAGTGACAGTTTAGAAGCATAAGGGAGAGTAAGTCATCTGTATATCTGGGGGAAGAAGCATGAAAACATCAAGTCCAAGTCCCCGAAAGAGAGAGCATGCCTGGAGTATACAAAGAAGAGCAAGAAGATCAATGTAGTTAACATGAAAAGGGGGAAAAGTTGAAAAAGATGTGGTCTGATAGGGTCAGGGGAAGCCAGTGAGCAAAAATAACACTACATATATCCCAAATCTTTCGTATTATTTAGGCCACTCCTAAGCCCTAATATCACCTGAGAAGAAGATAAAAAGCTTGGGAAGGCAGGATGATATTGTTTGATGCAGCAGTACTGACAAAGATTGAAATTCCAAAGGAAAATGGTTCTGAATAATCTTGAATTGCATAGATAATGATTATCTGGTGAAAATTGGACCATACCATATACTGAATTAATTATTAAGAAATTTTTTAAAAATTGCAAGTTGAATTTTTAATATAACCTACAAGGTACACACTGAGAAGCCAGTGACATACCAAACAATGAAAAATAAATATTTATAGCTTCATGAAAAGAAAATTGCTTATAGCAATTCACAGGCATTGGTTGGAATTTATGTATTTATTTTGAATTACCATGAATATAGTTGAAAGGTTAAACACCTCCATCAGCATTTGGGGGCAACTCAAGGAAAAAAAAATGGCCCAGGTAAAACAATAAATAACCAACTGTGAACTATTCAATGAGGGAGACAGGAAACATATTTTTAGAAAATCACTAAAAAGCTTTGGCATAAAATTGTGCAATAGAAATATTTTGTGACTTAAAAGTACATTTTTAAAGGTAATACTTGCTCAAGGAAAGGATATTTAAGTAATAGGATTTTATGAAAGCATTCTAAACAAATATTTTTGCATGGTTAACCAAATAAATTACTGCAATTTTCATCCTGTAGATAGTAAGAAGATTCTATATTTCAATTTCACAATAATTTTAAGTGATGGTTTATTTCCTAGGAATGGCTAATCTGGATTTTGTTGGATCTCTGGTGAGTGATAGAAGAGATGATTTTTAATATATGCTAGGGAATGCCAATTCCTCACTGAACAAATAGAAGAGAATAGGAGATATGTTAACAATTTTTCATAAACAAAATTTATGAAATTATTTATGAAAGTAGAATTTATACTTGTTACTGTGCCATGGAACTTAGAATATTATTAATACTAGTCATTTGGCTCAATGTTGAGAGAATGCTATCAGTAGGGTCAAATCCATTAGTTAATCTCATGTAAAATTACCATTCCTTTGTTTACTTTTTAAATTCACATAATAGCATGGCATTTATTTGGTCATGATTAAGCAAGACTTATCCATCATCATATTGGAATAATAAGCAAAAATTTTATGTTTAGGTAGCACCAGTAAATTTTGTAGGTAATTAAATAACATGGTAATTTTGTCTTCTATCTTTTCACTGCCAGAAACTAAGACAGTATTATATCCTGATGAGTGAGAATCGCTAAGCCATTTGGGAATGGATTTGTTAGTGAACAAAAGACCATTGTGATGAATTGATAGATTGATAAATGGATGGGTGCATGGATGCATGAATGAGAAATGCATTACACTCAAGAAAAGTATGGAAAACCCTTCCACAGGGAGGTCGTACTTTGTCCATTATTCCTCTTTGACATTAAAAAATTAAAATCTGTGAAAATTAAAAATATATATATTGCAACTGGAATCTGTGGCAATGAAATGAAGGAGGTCATGAAGGTCAAATAAAGAAAGGAAGAAATTAGGTTGTCAGATAGATTCTTATAGCTTTAGCTATAATGCAAGCCTTCTGGAGACAGCAGTGGGACTAGAGCAATCAATCTCAGCAGGTGGAAACTTGAAATGGAAATATTTTGATGAATGGAGCTGGCAGAAACATAGTAGAATTCTCTGGTTCATTTGAGCTGTTTTGCACTTACACATGTTAGATGAAGCTTGCTCACCCCCAGGAATCTGAAATGGAGGAGACAAATGGGACACCTGGTAAGGAATGATAATTCTTGATACATCCCTTTGAGGTAAGCTCGAAAGGGAATTGATAGTGCTGGATTCAACTAAAAGTCAACATGAAGATTGGCCATAAATATGTAATTTATATTTATGTATAAATTATATATTTATATAATTTGATGGTTATCCTGGGCCCTTGTAGCTTGGGAGAGGGGGCTATATTTTATATACCTAGTTGTATACCAATTTCATGATTTCTTAATTAAACTACAATATAGAGGGCAATCTGAATTTTTTTCCTTTTTTGTTACCCATCATGCGTAACAGTTTGGAGCACCACAAAATAAGAGTATGTTTAATAAGAACTCCAGTCATTATTGACAGAATATTCCTTTTCAGTCAGACTAATGAAGTGCCACTCTAGCTTGAGTATGGAAAGATTTTCAACTTGGGAAAAAACTAATAGATTTAATTACCTAAACATTTTTTTTCTTCCTTCCTTCCTTCCTTCCTTCCTTCCTTCCTTCCTTCCTTCCTTCCTTCCTTCCTTCCTTCCTTTTTCTTTCTTTCTTTCTTTTTTTGGTGCCACAGTGAGTAGACTGATTAATTTGGACAGATTTTCATCAAATAAACATCTGTAATCCTTGATTACATAAATTTAAATATATCCTGATTTTTGTTCTTTATCAACCTACTACTAAATTATCGAACATTGTAAGACAAGTTTTTTTTTCTGAAAATGTTCAATACTATACATAAATCATTTTTAAAAATGTTTATTTGTTTGTTTTTGAGAGAGACAGAGGGAGGGAGAGAGAATCCCAAGCAGGCTCTGCACTATCAGCACAGGGCCCAAGGCAGAGCTTGAACGTAGAAACCATGAGATTATGACCTGAACTGAAACCAAGAGTTGGGCACTTAGCCAACTGAGCCACCCAGGTGCCCTTACGTAAAGCTTTTTATAAACTATATTTTCTTTTGACAAAGATAAAAAGTGGAATAGTAATGAGGCTGATTTTTATGTAGACAAGTCATACAGTATTTTTAGCATGTAATTTAATAGTTAATATTTGATGTAAAATAATAGATTTAATATATGTGCTATTATATTTCAGGGCTATAAAATCATGAAGTAAGCACTACAAATGTGCAATGCACAGCTTTGTACATTTCATGTGAATTTCACATTTCATGTGACTCAACAATATGCATGATTCTCTGATTATGTGTTAGCATTCATGTACCATCTTTACATTTGTAGATCGTGGTGATTTTCAATTATTATCTATTTTCTCAGTTTTCTGACTATATTCTCTTGTTTTGTCTCCCAGTTTGATAAAAATGTCTAATTATCACTTTTGAATACACACACACACACACACACACGTACACATTTTCCATTGACCATTAGCTATAGGAAGTTTTGCACATCTTAATAGAGAATTGAAAGGAAAGTAAACCATTGGGTTTGTAAATAATTTGTAGACTTACTATTTTATGTTATCTGTATTCATTTTAATTAGGTAGTATATGATTGCTATGTTTATTGAATATAAACATTACTTTAAAGATGGTTTCCCATTAACTTATAAACTTAGATTATATCTTTCAAAGAATTTGTACAAAATTAACAATCCACTCATAGAGGCACAATAATAAGTATGGTAATTCGTAGCTTTTGGTAAATTATTGCATTCAGTTTATTACCAAGTTGTAAAATGGCCAGGATGATTTTCATTGTCAGGTTGTACAAATAATTTTCAGTCATATCTAACTTCAAAAGTTTTAGCTAAGTTTTTGACTCTCCTACACATATATGCCCACTAAGGCTGAAGAATTCTATTTCTATAGAGTTCCTTAAAATTCCTTCTAACTTTCCCCCCAAACCCTCCTCAATATATTACTGTCATCTTAATAATTCTTATGTTCAGCTCTGATTATGTCTCCCCTAAACTAAATAAAAAATTATTAATCTTTACTCACATAAAATTCTATACCCTGAAATTCAAGGTCTTCTATAACATGTAATATTTTTCAGGCCTTCTTTCGCAGAATTATGCTAATCCAACTGTAGACTTGGCCAAGCTCATGGTTTTCCTATTATATCACAATTTTCTGCCTACTTTTATTTATTCTCTAGGCACTATTATAACTAATAAAATTTACTATCTGCTTGACATTACATAGTTTACGACCTGTATCTATAGATACTTAGCTCATTTAATCCTAAACAAACAAAAAAACTTACAGTTTATATATCTTTATATAATTGATAAGATGCAAGGGACTCTGTAAATGTGATCCATGTATCAAAGAGCAGAGCTAAGTTTTACATCCATTTTTCTGCTATTAAAGATTATTCCATTACCACAGCTTTTTCCAATTTTTTGAATATGATGGAATCTTAGACCAGAGGAACATCTTAACAATCCCCTAGTTTAATCATTTTATTTCGTAAACAAGAAAATAGACAGTTTCTTGGACTTGGAAAGTCTTCATCTTCCCTGCCTGGATTTGAAACCCACATGAATGCTCTGTGTGCAGCACTTCAGAGAATAAAAGATTACTAAGATGTGGTGGTCAATGAATGACCAAATAAAAAATATATATCCTGGGACTCCAGTCATTATTGAAACACTTTAGCAAAGAGGTAAAGAAAGTTAGATAAAGAAGCAATCAGTTCAGAACACCTGGGTGGCTCAGTTGGTTAAGCATCTGACTTCAGATTAGGTCACGATCTCACGGTTTCTGAGTTTGAGCCCTGTGTCAGGCTCTGAGCTGACAGCTCAGAGCTAGAGCCTGCTTCAGATTCTGTGTCTCCCTCTCTCTCTGCTCTTCATACTCTGTCTCTGTCTGTCTCTCAAAAATAAATAAATGCTTAAAAAAAGCAATCAGTTCAACGGAGCTTTTGGGATATGTCTTTTCAAATATAACCTCATGGCATTTTATTGGTATATTTTTTTCAAATTATCATTACCTATTTAGTATATAGATATTTATGAAAAGATTCCAAGAATATAAGCTTTCTTTTACTCTTTTTTCCCAACAGAATCTTGAACAGTCCCTGCACTAAGTAGTTCATTTTTATTAATATTTATGTAAACGAATTAATGATCACATAGTATAGTATAGTATTAGCCATGAAAATAGTAACTCCAGTTTGTTTAGTGTTCATTTATATTTCAATCACTGTGCAAAACATTCAACACATATCATACTCTGTGCTTAGAATAAGTGCATGAGACAAGGTGTATCTCCATCGCATCACATTCTCTAATCCAAATCCAATGCAAACTAAGATTTTTGTCATTGATAATTTAGAGGCATTGAGAGTAAGGACCATTAAATCTGATTGGGCTATGAATATAATTTATTTGGAAGGAAGAAACAATAAATTAGACTTACAGAAGCAGCAGAATTTGATATATTTGATTTTCTTCTATCTGCCATTTAAATATAAGAAATTGAAATTTAATATAGAGAGATTTTAGAACAAGAGACAAAAGGAAGTTGAATATGTCATTTTATTCACTCCCCAGTTCTTGACATTTAATGTTCAGTTATTTAGATATGAGTATGTATGGAGCCAACTTGTGATTATATTCTAGTTTGAAAATTCAGAAGCTTTGTGGCTCAGGATTTATTAGCACTAAGGTTCACCTTAAATAGAAAGAAGGAGGAAAACCTATTTTGTAAAATTATTTATTATGAAGAACCTCAAACACAAGAAAAAGTATAAAAACTGGATACCACTCCATAATGTCAAAATTTAACAATTACACATTTTTTCTATATTTTTATCTACATCTTTAATTACATTAAAGTAAATAAATACAAATATGTCAATGGTTCAGTACGCATCTCTAAGAAAATTAAGTACATAACCAAAATATTTATTAGCACCCTCATAATCACATTTTCTAGGGAGAGATCTCAATAATGGCATTTTCAGTGATTATATAAAACCAGGACCCACATCCTAAACAGTTTTGACCTGGGAACCTTATACCAGCTGGGTAAATTAGTAGTGATTTGAAAGGAATATCACTATGTGATGTATCAGTTATCTACTGCTGCCTAACAAACCAACCCAAAGTTAGTGGATTGAAACAACAACCATTTATTTAACTCATAATTTTGGTGTTTGGCAAGTTGGACTGGACACAGCAAAGATTTTCATTTATGTTTTAATGGATTCTCTCATGCATCTGTAGTTATCTTCCAGCCAGTTACAGGACAGCTGAGAAAGGCAGGTCTGAGATGCCCGCATTCATATGTGTGGTGGTTGGTACTGTGTCAGTCACAGTAATAGAAACAACAAGCTATATATCTCTCACCTCATCGTCCATTAGTTAAGTCTGAGCTTGTTCAAATGTTGTCTCAGCTGCATACTAAGAGACAGTCTGTTGAGGACTAGACACAGAACCTGTATACCTTTGATGCTACCATTTTCTTTTTATCCTTTTATTTTATTTTAAAGTTTATTTTTATTAGAGAGAGAGAGCAAGCAGGGGAGGGACAGAGAGCGAGGGAGACAGAATCCCAAGCAAGCTCTGTGAGATAAGTCTTTACTTTAATCTGCACCTGAGAAGGCTGAGTGGAAAGTCAACCTTACTATTTCTAATGAAAACCTGTACTTTACTTTCCCATCTAATGATGCTTTTCTTTTTACTTCTTTTCTAAGTGCTGTCTTTGCTTAAGTTGGGGGCATTTACAGTGTTTTCAATATTTATTTTACAAGTATTGAAAGTTTAATGGGATATCGTATCTAGAATTTCAACAAATATAAAATATATAAAAACATGAACCTAAAATTGAGGTATGAAATGTAAAATTGGAGCTAGATGTCCAAAGCTGAGCACAACAGTCTCTAACTATCCCCAAATTCAAAAGACAGCTGTCGAGGAGTCTTTGCACACCTGACAGAATTTACTAAGGAGTAGTAGAAGGAGCCCAGATATAATCCCTTCCTTTTCCAGTGATTTAAGGTCAGCTCTGAAAAAGACAGTGACAAGTTTCTGATCTCCCCCTTTTCTTTTTGGAACAGGAGATAGAGCTCCCTTATGAAAGATACCCTCCCTTTACCAGAAGACAAGAAACATTCTATCATCAGAGACAGGAAGTTAAGATCCAGAAATTTCGCACAAATAGACCTTGCAGAAAGAAGTCTTATCTTCCATTAGCCTCCTCGTATATTTTAGTTACTTTTCCACAATTGCCTCTCTTTATTCAATCTATTATAAAAGAATTTAAGTTTTGCCACTTCTTTGGGCCTTCATTTCCTTAATAATTCCCTTTTATAGAATTTCCCTATAACACAAAACTTAAATTAATTAATTTATCTATTTATGTATTTATTTTTTTTTCAGTAATCTGCGTTTGTTTTAGAGCCCAGATGGAGACTTAAACTAGGTAGAAGGAGAAAATTTTCCTCCCCTGCTGTGACATAATTCAGAATGCAGAAGTTTTCAAGTATCAGGCGATGCTCATCTTGAGCTGTCTTACAGAGTCCCCACCTAAGTCCGTCTGCCACTAAGCTGTCAGGAGCAGGAGCTGAGGCGTTGATGTAAGAAATGTAATAGATTGCCTATTTCATAGTCAGCGATGAGTGAGGAAGAGCTCCTGCTGGACGCGTGAAGTGCTCACACAGGTAACACGAAAGGGCAATTTCTGGGCCCAAATTCAAACAAGTAATGGCAGCCAATAGAGGATTTTGGCAGTGTCAGTTAACTAAGGAGACTTGCCCCCTTCTTCCACATTCCTTCCTATCAAGCTTCAGGACACCGGAAGAAAAAGAGATCAAGAGGAGGCAAGAAAGAGTGAAGAGGAGAATCTACCACTTTTGGTCCAAGAACCTAAGGCAATAGCCAGGCCAATACTGAGGATGGGAAAAGGGGGAAGGCGGGGTTTGAAAAATAGATCATTAAAATCTTCACTTGGATTGTACTGGGAGGGACTTTTGAAATCACTAACCAAGGGGCAACTGGGAGGCTCAGTCAGTTAAGCCTTGGACTCTTGGTTTAGACTCAGGTCATGATCTTACAGTTCGTGAGTTCGAGCCCTGCATGGAGTTCTGTGCTAACAGTTTGGAGTCTGCTTGGGATTCTCTCTCTCTCTCTCTCTCTCTCTCTCTGTCTCTCTCTCTCTCTCTCTCAATAAGTAAATAAACTTTAAAACAATAAAGTCACTAACCATGATGAGGAGGCAATGATATTTTCCAAAGGTATTACTCAAGGACAGAATACAGCTTAATTGAAGCCACTGACTGAAGATCAATACAACTATTTTGTGCTTGTATGCTACCATGAGTGGAATTTCTAAAGTAATTTACATTTTGTTTGTTTGTTTTGTTCATATTTTTATGTATCTGTACTCGATTCCAAAAAGAGTATTGAAATATTTGCATTAAGTGATTAAATTCAAGAGGCATAGTGGCAATGAGGTAGATATGAAAACACATAGAGGTAATGATGTAGAAATGAAAACACAAGGGAGATGTTATACTGAATATACACAGTAAGATATCCTTTCCTTTGCTAGAGGTCATTCACATAGCCCATTCTGAATGAAAAAAATGAGTACATTCAGTGTCAGAATTCACAGAGATTTTGTGTAAAAGAAAACCTGTTGCTATAGAGAATAATGACTAGAGAACAGGTATGTATTAATCATCTGCAGAATCTCAGACAATGACTATTTTGTAAACAGACGATGACTTACCTTCATGGAGCTCAAAATCCAGTGTGAAAAGAAAAACATTTAACAAATATTTGCAAGTACAAATGAAAAGAACAGCATAGAGGGGATGAACTTTTTCATATATTATACTTGGTTGGTATTCCCTGGACATAAGACACTTACTGGAGTGTGTGTAAATTTGTGACTGGGACTATATACATACTTCTGTATATATAATGTACCCTTAATCAATATTTAACAGGATTTTAGCCTCACTCAGAAATTAGGAGTTCTATGAGGCTGTAGTATGCTTTGTTCAAAATTCAATATTTTTATTACTTTCCATGTCAACCACAATCCAGTTGTTAAATTATGTAGAGGTATATCAGTGATTTTAGGTGTTGTTATTGGAACTCTATCAGCAATGTTGTGGATTCTGAAATGTTACTTCCACCCTCAACACAGTGGTTTTCTTGTGTATGATACACTGTTCAGTTTCCAAGAAAATTACAGGAATTGCTAACAGAAGTGGAAAATAGTTTCAGAAACAGAGAATTCTAGGGGTGATCCAATATAAACAAATAATAATGTGGTAATAGTGAGACTTCACTTGTATGCTGACTATAGATTTCTGTCTTGTTTATATTGTAGCTCAAAGAAATCCTGATGAGATTTTATAGCCCATTTTTAGCTAGTCACACAGAAGTTTTTAGGTATAAACATTATAAAGCCGTGTTTTGGTTTTAAGTTTCAAGTAAGTGAATGAAAAAAGTTAGGACCATATAACTGGAAAAAATGGAAGCATAAATCTAAAGAGATAATTGAGATTGGAATACTGGCATGTTAACTTACCCTCACAGGAAATAGTTAATAAGTAATAGGCTTTGATTGATGTATATGATAAATTTCTGTTAAGGAGAGAGGAGAAATATACCACAAAATACTGTGTATAAAAAAATATGGAGGGGTGCCTGGGTGATTTAGTCATTAAAGCCTCTGACTCTTGATTTCGGTTCAGGTCATGATCTCAGAGTTGAGGAGATCAAGCCTTGAGTTGGGCTATGTCCTAACAGTGTGGAGCCTGCTTGAAATTCTCTCTGCCTCTCTCTCTCTGCCCCTCCATGTCCACCCCTCACTCTCTCCAAAATAAATATTTAAAGCAATATGGAAATTTTGTTCCAACAGTTCTGATGAATAGGATCCAGAATGGATCTGGCAACTCTGCTCTCCTCAACACTTGGCTTCTGAGTGTGAGTGAAAACATGTTGATTTTGTGCTTGTAATCTTCTAAAAGGTGGAAATGGAGACAGGTCTATAGGAATGCATGACAAAACCTTTCCAAGTCTTAGAAGTGGTAATCAGCACTTAAGCTTATTAATCAGAACATAGTCTCAGGGCTATATGTAGCTACAGAAGGCTGACCATATTAATATATAAATGAGCAGATAAGCTTCCTTTCTCTGGAATATGAGAGAACGGATACTGAGGACACCTAGTGGTCAGTCATAAGATATTATATCTCAACTACAATTTCCTAACAAATACTTTCGGTTGTTAAAGTTATACGTTTTATTTTTATAGCATTTATAAGATATATGCTTAAAATATGATTTGAGTAAGTGAAAAATAGTTTTACCGATAATTTCTTTCTTCGAACTTACCGGCTATTTTATATGCCATCATTTATTTCTAATTTAAATAGAATTTTTCATGATTTCCAACATTTCAAACCTCCTAAATGTGCAAGGAAATGAATAGGTTGTGGTCACTTTTTTATTGAAGTTACTCATAATTCTAATATATATTAAATTCCATAAACTATATATAAATATTATGTGCTCACAATTCTCTTAAAAAATCCCCTACATTCACTGAGAATTTTGACACTTGCTCCATTCTCTTCTTTACCCATAAACTCCTGTAGTGATTCCAGATGAATACAATGTACATACATCATCTAACTTTTACAATTCTTTAAAAAGAGACTTGGATTTTCAAGTCAGTGTGGCCTTTGGTAGACTATAAATATTTTTCCAGAAATGTATGACTGTGGGCAGAAATAGCTTTAAGTCTGTCTCAAATGAGTGTTTGTAGACATCATTCAGTACACTGGTGTATCTTCAAAGACTCAGAGTCCAACTCTTGGGCTTACACACTCAGAAATGAAGAAACAACCCACCTCTCAAAGACAATTCACATTAATCAAGTCAACAAGCCTAACAAGGCTGATATATAAAACATATAATAATATATACTTCAAAAAGTTACTGAACGACAGCATTTAAATAAAAGACTGTGTTTTACAAATATTTATTGAGTATCAATGTTTTTCACAAAATACAGTGCGAACAGCGTAAAGACAGAAAAGTTAACCATCTAGGAGGTAATGTTCTAATGGAAAAGATAGGCTTTAAATAACACAGGGCATTGAACAAAGAGGTAAGAGTATAATACTACTGTCTCTGAAATTGGAGTTCTCCAACTTAAAATGTTTTCTTTGTGTCTTCAGGATGTTCAGTAAATAATTTGAATTCCCCTCCCCAAACTGCTATAATCCAGTCTCTAAATACATAGGTAACACTGTTTAAAATAGAATATGGTGGGGTGCTTGGGTGGCTCAGTCAGTTAAGCACCTGACTCTTAATTTTGGCTTAGGTCATGATCTCCCTGGGAGCCTGTTTGAGATTCTCTCCTTCTCACTCTGCTGCTCCTTTCCTTGTGCACATATGCTCTCTCAAAAAAAAAAAAAAAAAAAAAAAAAAAAAAAAAAGAATATGGTGATATTGGGAATAGTATTATTTTATCTAGCTCATTTATGATTATATATCTGCTGTGGATATTGAATATGACTGCTCAAATATATACATTTTCCATTTTTATTGTAGATCTACTTTAAGGACTTCTTTGATTTTGTTAATTCATAAGCAAATATATTTATTTCTGCTTTACTACTTAACTGTCTTCATTATGATGGTTTTATAATAGCTCTCCATTATTCATTCTTCTTGTAAGCTAAGTCACTAATATTATAAAGAATATAACTGAGCTGTGAATAAAAGAATAACATAATAATTCCAAAATAAACGTAGATTAAACACAGTATAGATTTATTTTGCTCACATATAAATGTATAGCAAATAGGCCACAACTGATAAATCAATTCTATGGGTATTAAGACTTCCATCTTACCACCTTGTTCTTACCATAATCAGTAGGTAGCTTCTGCTTCAGGAGTCAGTCCCAGTTACTGAATCCAAATTCCAGCCACAGAGAAGAGAAAAATGGAGAGAAGCAATACTCTCTGCCTTTAAGGACAGTTACTGGAGTTAACACAAACACTAACACTTAGGGCCCACTTAGCAGATATATAATAACCTGTATTTACGAACCTATATTTACAAACATCCCAGAAAATATTCACTTATTTTTCAGAAGTATTTCTGCTACACTGAAGAAAAATATTAAAATAGATAATGAAAGTCAATTTTAATTTTCTAGAACATCTCTGAATTTAATTTTCTTTCAGAATGTGAAATGTCTTCTTGACAAAAGTCCTCTAGGTATAGTTGAGAACAATCTTTTCAAGGTTTATTGTCAGAGAATACCTGTAAAGAAACCAAATAAACTATTTAGAGAGAATTTAGATGTTTAATATTTTTTATGTATAACACTTAGAAATCTCAAGACAAACAGAAAATTGTGAGAAAGTTGATGGAAATATATAAAATTTCCAAAATTTCATTCTTACATACGTCATAAAACAAAGCATAATTTATGCATCATTTATAATGGCAACATAATATGTAAGATCATGAGGAGTAAATTGAGCTTATTAAGTAGATAGTGGTGAATAGTGATTGATTCTTTTAGAATTTTTTTTTTTTTTCTTTTTCTGGCATTGGTCAGCACTTGCAGCAGATTGTTGTATAGAATTGGTTGTTGTTGTTATTATTGTTGAAATTCTAGATGTTCTATGAAGGAATCTGAAGAGCAATTTCCCACTTGTAGTAGACCAAAGGCTTTCATTTCCAATGCAGGTCCCTCGGCAGCATTTAAAACTCAAGTCTCTGGTTTTCCGAAATCAAAAGCCCTTAGGTCCATCAGATAGTCAGCATTAGTTTATCACCATGGAGTCCAGCTTTCTCTATGTTCTATTGTATGGGAATTGTCCTTATTTCCTTACAGAGTAAGGTGTGCACTTTGTGGGCAGTTTGCTATGTTTTATCAAGCATATTTGGTGTTTTGGAACGGGAATATTTTCAGAATAACTTTTTCATATTGGCAGAACTGAAGTCTGCACATCTCTCAAAAGGTTTAGTGTCAACAAGTATAAATATTAAGGACTGGATAATTTTCTATTAATTTAAAGTGTGTATAATTTTTTAGAAAAGAATGTTTTTCTTATATACAGAATATTATACTGCCAGAACTGATTATCCATCTTAGTAAATATTATTTTTAGAATATGCAGTAAAAATATTAGCACATTAATGTTAAGCCCCAGGAACTGATGTGACCACCTTTTGTTATAAAGTTATGTCAGAACAAATTTAACTTAAGTAGAATAAAAACTACAATGCAATCTTTTAAGTAAAGGCTCAAGATAGGCAGAAAAAATATTCTATCATCAGATGCCAAAACCACAGAATAGCTTTAACTAAATAGTTGCAGAACTCTTTTTGCATGAAGCCATATGTTCTCTAAAAAAATTCTCTATTTCTACTGTGAACAAATTGATTGGAAGTATGAAGGTGTCAGAGTAAGCCTTTCATTACATCACATTTTGTTAAAACTGTCAGTGTCTTCCTGGGACTTCAAAGCTTTACCTGCTGATTTAATTGAAAGACGAAGTAGAAGACTCACAAATAAAAATCACTATACAGGGGCGCCTGGGTGGCTCAGTCGGTTAAGCCACCGACTTCGGCTCAGGTCATTATCTCACAGTCTGTGAGTTCGAGCCCCACGTCGGGCTCTGTGCTGACAGCTCGGAGCCTGGAGCCTGCTTCAGATTCTGTGTCTCCCTCTCTCTCTGAGCCTCCCCCACTCATGCTTTGTCTCTCCTGCTCTCAAAAATAAATAAAAACATTAAAAAAAATCACTATACAAAGTGATATCATGCAATCAGATGTGTAATCTTCTTGAATCCTCTCACTTGATTTCCCTTTAACCAAGGTATCCCATTTCCCAAGTCTGTACATTTTTGTCATATTCCTTTCATTCAATCATGATAATACCTTTATTATTATTTCTGTCTTTATAGTCTAATTTTGTTAGCAATTTGAAGTCACCACATGCAAATGAAGAATTCTAAAGACTTTTTGCTTCCTTGCAATGATTCCTCTTCCAATGCTAATCTCATTCCATTGCTTAGTTTCAGTTATCACTTCTACATGGGTAACTTCCAAGACTTGATCTCTATATGTTATCAGTCTCTATATTCCTCTTCTGGTGTGTATCACTAATTACAGGTATCCAAAGTACATGGAACTTTTTCATAGCAAACTGAATTCATTTTTCTCTACAGAAAACTTCTTCTAAATTTCCTCCTTTTTTTAATGTTTTGAGTATAGTTGACTTATAATGTCACATTAATTTGAAGTTTACAGCATAGTGATTCAACAACTCTATATATTATGCTGTGCTCGCCACAAGTGTAGCTACCATCTGTCACTGTGGTACAAGGCTTTTACGGTACCATTGACTATCTTCCGTATGCTGTACTTCTCATCCCCATGACTTAGCCTTTCCCACTCCCCTTCACCCGTTTTTCTCATCCTCCCCACAACCCTCCCTTCTGGCAACCATCAATTTATTCCCTGCATTTATAGGTCTGATTCTGCTATTTGTTTATTCATTTGTTTTATTTTTTAGGTTGCACATAGAAGCAAAATGATACTGCATTTGTCTTTCTTTGTCTGACTTACTTCACTTAGCATAATAGCCTCTAGGTCCATGAATTCCCCTTTCTTATTTATGACACAATTATTGTCACATTTTTCTAATTTTCTACGGCCTAGTTTATCTTTCATTTGTACATCAAATCCAAAAACTTTTCAATTTAATCTTATCTCTACACTTATAAATCCTTTTGGTTCTAACTTACTCTGAAGTATTTTAAACACATGTCATATATTAGAGGATAATAAATACACATGTTTCTTCTCATATGGTTGGTCAGATCTTAATATCTGCCTTATTTGATTCAGAGTGATTTTTATATTTCAAATAAGTTGTAAATTTAAAAGTTGAAAACCCTTATTTATATTTTCCTCATCTCATGCCCATCCTTCCATGTCAGAAGTATTTACTTTTTTGAATTTGATGCTCATATGTTTATAACTCATTTGAACTATGCATAAAATATGTAACACTGATTTATATATTTTAAATTTTATATTAAAAGAATGGTACTATATATACCTTACTGCATTTTTCAGACATTATGCTTTAAAAGAAAGTTTATTTATTTTGAGAGATAGAGAGATACAGGGAGGGGCAGAAAGAGAGGGTGAGAGAGGATACCAAGAACCAGACTCTTCACTGTCAGTGCAGAGCCTGACATGGGGCTTGATCTCACGAACCATGAAATCATGACCTGAGCCAAAATCAAGAGTCAGATGGTTAACTGACTGAGCCACCCGGGTGTCCTTCATACATTATGATTTTGAGATTTGTCTATGTTCATACCCGTATCTCCAGTTAATTAATATTGATATTTAATTATATGAATATCACATTATTAATTTGCATTTTAGAAGGTATTTAGATTAATTCAAATTTTTAAATATTACAAAATATATTTTTTAAAATGTCAAATTTTGCAAATATGAGTTCTAGTAGTAGTGGAATTACCAATTTATAAAACATGTTCATTTTAACTTTCACTAAGCTTTTGCTGTAGCAAAATTTAGTAATTCAGTAGTCAGTGAAACTTTCACTGCTCCTCATCTTTGCTAACATTTATTATTAAGAGTTGTTTAATTTTTGCCATTCTAATGGGAATGAATGACATCTCATCTATATTTTCCTGGTTACTAATGAGATTAGGACATTTTTATTGGTCATTCCATTTTTCTTCCTTTAAATTGCTATTCATATTTTTGCCAGCTTTTCTATTAAGGTAAAGCTTGTTAATTTGTGTTTCTTACAGCTTTTAAGGCCTTTTATATGTTCATAAAAACAACGAATATTGTAGATAGCATTTATTTTGTGCTCATAATGTGTCATATACTTTTCCAAATGCTTTATATTCATTAGGTCATTTCATGGATATTAATCCTGTTTCGGTTATACATGACAAAATATTTTATTGTCCATGACCTTATAATGTACAGAATATTTTAATTTTGGCATATTTAAATTTATCAATATATTTATTTTATGTTTTTCTTTTGATCTCTCTAAATTTTTTTTTTTTACTTACAAGGGCATAAAGAATTCCATTTATATAATTTTACGTACTTAATTTTTTTAAAATTTTACACATAGGTAACTGACTCTTCTGGAATGTACTTTTAGTGGTATTGGACTCTGTTATTTTTATTACTGTCATTGCTATTATTATTATATAAAACAAGTTGTTCCAGCACCATTTGTGTTTAGTCTGTCATTTTCCAGATGTATTCTAAGGCTCTCTGTGTTTTATATCAGCTTACCACAATTGTTTGAGTCCATTTTGGGGCTCTTTATAATGTCCCATTTGCCCATTTTCCATCCCTATGTTAACATACTGTGTTGAAATTGTCATAATTACATAACTACATAACATATCAACTCAAACATAGATATTTCTGTAGTGCACTGTCCAATATGGTGCCCACTAGCAACGTAGGTGGTAAAACTTAGTCTTTCAGTTACATTAGCCACACTACAAGTGTTCAATGGTCCTAAGTAGCTATTGACTACTATTTCGGATAGGGCAGATATGGAAGATTACCATTATCACAGAACCTTCTTTTAGACAGTGCTACTTTAGAGGACAATGAAGAATAAAACACGAAGTTATATTTCACATCATTTTCTGGGAAGCTCTGTGGTCTTTCATTTGGTGACATATATTAGATATTTTCCCCTAATATGTAACATAGTAAAGAAAAAAAGTAATATAAAATTTTAAGAAGTATATAACAAGTAAATGTTATATACTTAAACAAATTACAGTGTACACAAAACTGTTCAAATCATTTAAAGGAAAACATGATACCATGAACTCTTAAAGATTTTTAAATATTCTGATTATTTATTTATATGACACAATATCAGTTTAAACTTAGGCTATTGTTTCTTGGATATTTGTCTTTTCTAGTCTTAGGATCAAGTTATTAATAATTAAATTTAACTTCATAAATTTATGAATAATAAATATGTATTAATAACCTAAATATATTCAACTCCCTCTCTCTATATTTTTCTAGTCTGCTGTATTTAACACGGTACAACTTCATAGGATATATTTAAAATGTGTGACAAAATAATTGTAAATCTATCAGGAGGAAAAAGTAGAGTGCATCCACACACATAAATATGCATAAAGAGAAATTATATGTACTTATCATAGCTATATAAGCTTTCTTTTAAGCAACTTTAGTTATAAAATATGATATTGGCAAATAATTTATATATCTGAGCATTGAAAGACTCTGCAAGTATTTATATAAGGGGGAAAAACAAAGAAAAACTTTGAAAAATAGAATAAATATGAAGGGAAATAAATTATTAGAATGCCATGAAAATAAGCCTAGATATACCTGTAGCAGAGGCTGGCATTCCACAAATCAATATGTGAGCCAAGCAATCAAAGAACTTGCAGGAATTTACTAGGGGGATGGAGTAACATAGATTCTCTTATGCTTAGAAAAACAGATTCCAGAGGTTTTAAACACACCATGTATTACTGGCTGTCAAAGAAACACATTGGATAAGGATGATGGACACCCAATTCATAAGACCAAAGAATGTGAATTATTGCCCAGCTAGGAGTCACATTCTATTAAGGCAGAATATAATTTTGTAGATAAAATATTGATTGAAAAACATAAATGAAATGTGCATTCATTATTGAAAATAATAGTGCATTAATATTATATATTAATTTACTAAAGCACAAAATATGATTAAATCTCTCTTATAGTGACTTATAAGCCACTTATATAGTGTTTACTAAGTGATTGTTAGTACACAAAAATGAAAATAGCTGTTTGTTAATTTTATTATACTAAAAAAACAAGGAATGAGGGACCGGATGACAGATTCTTAGAGTAAATTTAAGGAAAGTAAAAAGAATTCAAGTGATAAGCCAAACAAAAAAATCATAATTTTAGTACAATTAATGGAGAAATCAGTCTGTCTTAAAAAATAAATTATATTGACTAATTAAAAGAAATAAAAATGGAGGCATCTGGGTGGCTCAGTCGTTTGAGCGTCTAACTCTTGATTTCGACTCAGGTCATGATCTCATAGTTTCCTTGAGTTCAAGCTCAATGCTGGGCTCTGTGCTGACAGCAGGGAGCCTGCTTGAGATTCTCTCTCTCCTTTCCCAGCTTTCACTCTCTCGTTCTTTCCCTATCTCTCAAAATAAATAAATGAACATTATAAACAAAAAAAAGACACAAAAAGAAACAATAATATCCGAAATAGGAATGTGATGGGCTATATAACCACATACAATAGGATGTTGATTTAAAGTATAAAATAAAATACAAGTGGGCACATATATTAAAATATAAGATTTTTGAAAAACTAAAATTCAGTTTTTTTACATGAATGAAATTAAAATTGAGATTTATGTTTACATGAAAAATAATTCTCATGTGATATATATAGTTCATATACCAAAATATATGTTATTTTTTCTCAATAAGATTTTATTAACCCAGAAACAAAACAATTTAAATTATTCTCTTAATATATGTTAAATTCCTACTCAAACTGTCTTTCTCTGAATGTACATTCAAATAAATACATATTGTAGATTTAAGCACTATTCTCCCAGAAATTGGTAAACCAAATAAATAGAAAAATTTATAAGGAGACTTAGAAGACTATCAGCTAGCTTGTCCTAACTGACATTACATAAATTTTGGCCTTCATACTAACTACATAAAACATATTCAGTCAGTGCACATGAACCATTAAGATGAATACATGGAACTATGAAATATGTCTCAAGATATCCAAAACGACTGGAATCATACAAAGTATGTTATTTGATCTCAATAGAAATATATTAGAAATCTATTTTTAACCTACCTAGAAAATTTACAATATTGGAAATTAACTATGACATTTGTAAACATCTATTAAATAAAAAATGACAAGTTAATTTAAAAATATTTAGAAATGAATAATAAAGAAGAGAATATACAAAATTTTGTGAGAAGCAGCTATAGCAGAACCTAAAATTTTGCATTTTTTAGTGTTTATTTTAAAAAGATTTTTAAAGCGGCTCCTGGGTGGCTCAGTTTGTTGAGTATCAGGTCATGATCCCAGGGTTGTGGGATTGAGTCCCGCATTGGGGTATGCACTGAGCATGGAGCCTGCTTAAGATTCTTTCTCTCTTCCTGTGCCCCTCTGCCTTGCTTGTGCTCTCTATCTCTATCTCTAAGACAGAGTAAATGAATGAATGAATAAATAAATGAATAAATAAAATAATAAATATTTAAAAATAAATGATCATATTTTGTAGATTAATTTTTTTAATGAAGGACTAACACAAAGTAAATAGAAGGAAAAGTGAGAACATATCAAATAGAAATTAGTTAAACCAAAAAAAAAAATAAGAGAGAGAGAGAGAAGAAGGCTAACTATAAGAGGTTTTTAACTACAGAGAACAAACTGAGTGGAGTTTGGGCTAAGTGTGTGATGGGTATTAAGGAGGGCACTTGTGATAAACACTGGATGTTATATGTAAATATTGAATCACTAAATTCTACTCCTGAAACCAATATTACACTATATGGCAACTAACTGTAATTTAAATAAAAACATGAAACAAAAAACAGTGAAATCATTGAGTATATCAATAAAACTTGTTCATTGGAAACATCTCTGGCTAGAAATAAAATATAAATTATTATGAATGAAATAGATCTCCCAGTTATTAGAAATATTATAAGGAATATTTTGGGGGGAAAGTATGATAATTTAACTTCACATAATAAGAACAAATTTCTTAAAGAATTTTCCCAAGAATATTTAGAATATCTGAAAGTTCTATATTTATTAAATAAATATCACAACAAATACTTTATCACAAAGAAAGTTATAGGCCCATATTGCATAATGTTCACCCCAAACATTTGATTAATAAATAACTCATATTAAGAAGAAAACAACCCAATAAAAGCAAAGCAAAATATTTTAGTAGGCATTTCACCAAATAATATATATTGATATCAAAAAGCACATGAAAAAAATGTTCAGCAACATTAGTTATTAGGGATAAGCACAGTAAAATTAGATATCACTATTCCTAGTAGATTGTCTAAAATTAAAAGGGTTAGGGGTGCCTGGGTGACTCAGTTAAGCATTCAACTGTTGATTTCAGCTCAGGTCATGGTCTCACATGGATCTTGAGATCCAGCCTGGCCTTGGGCCATGTGCTGATAGCAAGGAGTCTGCCTGGGATTCTCTCTCTGCCCTTCCTCCTGTTTGGTCATGTGTGCTTTCTCTCTCTCTCTCTCTCTCTCTGTCAAAAAAAAAGAAAAATAGACATTTAAAAAATAATAAAAAAAGATTTGTAACACCAGCTGTTGGTGAAGATTGCAGTGACTGTCAGTCTAATACAGTGAGAGTGGGTATAAAATGATGTAGCTACATTAGAATACAGCTTAGCAAGCTGTGGAAAGTTGGACACACACATACGGCATGACCCAGGAATCCACTCCTAGGTATTTAACAAATATTAAAACAGTTTCACAAAAAACTTACAGAAATATTTATAATAGCTTTATTCCTAACAGACACAAACTTACACATTCAAATACCCCTCTACTGGATAAATAAATTATAGTATATTCATACAGTGGACTAATGAGCAACATAAAGGGACAGTTGGAAATACATTAACATGGATCAACTCAACAAAATTATGCTAAATAACAATCCTGTCACAAAAAAGTACTGTGTAGATTTCTGTTTATATTATGTTTTAAACAGGAGAAATGAATCTAAGTGTTATAAATTATATGAATTTCTGCCTGGGGTGACAGGGAAGGGGGTGAGAGGGCTGCAGAGTCTCAAGAGCAACTTTAGGGTGTCTTAAATATGATTAGAGGTGGGGGTCACGTGGTTGTATACAGATGTCAAAACATATCAGACAACACACTTAAGAATGGATGCATTTTGGGGCACCTGGGTGGCTCAGTTGGTTAAGCATCTGACTCAGTCTCTAGTCAGTTCTTGATGTCAGGGGCGTGAGTTCAAGTCCCATGTTGGGCTCTACAGTGGGAGTGAATCCTACTTAAAAAACCAACAAACAGAAAAAGAATTGATGCATTTTATATTTACATGTATGAAGAGTATTTCAGGAAAGCGGATTTTAAAGAAGAACTGAAAAATCTATATGGAGAAAATTACAAAATATACTGAAAATCTGAACATTTACTTAACGAATGCAGAAAGATACTCTACTCCTGGTCCAAGAATTCACTATTGAAAATCATCTTTCTCAATTAACATACATATGCTGTAATTTCAATTAAAATATTTTGTTTTTTCCCTCAAAAATCACATTTAAAAAAATGCATTTGAAATAAAATAATAAATGAAAATAGAGTATTTTGATGCAAAATGATGATGGAGAACTTGCCTACAATATACTAAAATGTTCTGTAAAGAAGTAATAATAACAGTAAAATATCAGAAAAAAATGTGGGGAAACAAAGAATAATTTAATAAATTATAACATAAATTATAGAATAGCAGATTAAGTTTTGGAAAAACCCTTTACATCTATCCTACATCTTATACAGATATCAGAAATAAAATTTAATTAAGTTCAAGGATTAAAGTTATTCTTAAATATGAGTTATATAGGGTGACTTTAGTTGAATATTACTAAATATTATATATGAAATATTCATTAAATGGGGATAGACTTTCTGGTATAAAATAGGCATCAAGAAGTCGGACAGGGAAATGAGAATTTTAATTCACAGTTAATATTTCTAGACATTGAAAGTATATGAAGAGGTAAATAAAAATATTGAACAGATATGGCAAATGAACTGTTACTATCGGTGCGCCTGGGTGGCCTAGTCAGTTAAGCCTCTGAGTTTGGCTTCGGTCATGATCTCAAGGTTCGTGGGTTATGTGGTGAGAGCTTGGAGCCTGGAGCCTGCTTCAGAGTCTGTGTCTCCCTCCCTCTCTCTCTCTCTACCCCTCCACTGATCACATTCTGTCTCTCTCTCTTTCAAAAAAATAAACATTAAAAAAAATTTAAAAGAAACAGTACTATTTAAAAATGTATAGAAGTCTTGCATATTACTAAAAGTGATATCATAGTAAGACTTGTCAGAAGATATTAAATATTTTACAGAAAATTTGAGAAATTCTAAAAATATGAATATTAGTATTACAGTAAAAGTCAATAAAAGGTAGGATAGACTTCTGTACACACAAAATAAAATATTAGGGGCGCCAGAGTAGCTCAGTGGGTTAAGCGTCTGACATGATCTCATAGTTCGTGAGTTCAAGCCCCATGTTGGGCTCTGTGCTGATAGCTCAGAACCTGGAGCCTGCTTTGGATTTTGTATCTCATTCTCTCTTTGCTCCTCCCTGCTTGTGCTCTGTCTCCTTCTGTCTCTCAAAAATAAATAAATCGAATGTTTTTAATATTAAATATACAATCAGTACTTTCCAGTGAATTTTTAAATGGCATTTCCAACATCCTATTGTAGAAATGTAAATTGGTAAGGCTTCGAGAATCCTTATTTAAAATCTCAAGACACTCAAAGTGTTCAGATCATTTTCTGTGAATCCTCAGAAAATTTTTACAAAGGCAGTAATCAGAATTGCAATAAAATTTCATGCATAAAGATGCTAATTATGTGTGTATTCAGAGAGAGCTTCAAATATAATATTAGATGTTAAAAATAGTGATTTTTATATATGTAATTTATATAACCATCATATGTATACATATATGATTGCATTTTAACATATATAAATCATAATGAAACAGTATAAGCATTTCTAAGTTTTTAGAATTTTTTAGTGTATTCACAATAGAGAAAACATTATAAAAATTATAATGGCAATATAGAGACTATAAAACAGTACAAATGAATTATTTAACATGTAGCAAATGTATTTGGCCTATTTCAATGAGAGTCGATAATCCATAGCATTGTTTAATTTGACTTACTGAAATTTTACAACTATTTCCTTATAACCTATTGTAAGGAATTATAATAGCTTAAACCTGTAATTTTTAAAAGCTTTTTATTTCTAAAAGTAAATTGATATTTTTCCACTTTGACAACTATCTAGCAAAAGTTAAAGAAATTTGCAAATAATCAGTAATTTAATAAGACAAGATGTTTAAGCATTTCTATACTTCTGGGAATTTTGATTTCTTATATAGTAATCATTAAAAAGTGGTTTAAATGAAAAACATCTTACATTTGTTGTTTTTTCTTTCTCCCTCTCACCTGATTTTTTAAATTCAACACCATGAAAAAATGAATGGAAAGGGAATTGGTTATGAAATCACGGATATAAATTGCAATTTTTTTTAATGCCCCAAATGTAAAAGATATGTCCATGGCCAGCACATGCCACCATTTTCATCGTTGAGTCTTGTTTGGAATTTTAGCAAGTTAATAAGGATTTAAATGCTGCTAGTCAAAAAAAAAAGAGAGATAAATATATTTTTAGGTAGATTTAAAGTCAAAATGCTGCTTTTAAGTAGTAGGATTGCTTTTACCTGGAGACCAGAAATCCTGCCAAGCATATGTCATAAATGGGTTTTTAAAATGTTAGTAAGTTCAGCTACTGATTGATATACTTTGAAAGACTATTCACTTAGGAGAAATCTCCATTTGCAGCGCTAGAGTGTAAAATGGAAAAGGAGAAGAAACAAACTACTTAAGGCATTTATAAAAGATTTCCAGAGGCAGTAATAATTTTACTTTTGCACAATTATCAGTGAATGAAATTAGTGCTCGGGAAACCAAGGGATGGGAGCCAAGTACATGTTGGCTGGCTTTCTGTGGACTGCCCCACACATTTCTGCCAACAATCCTTAGCTCTGACCTTGAAACACCTGTTTGTTAGAAAGAACTGTCTGTCAAACCGAGCTGTGTAAGAATTGTTCATAGCTTTGAATATGTGGAAAGTTAGAGTGAAATCTCAAACTCTCTTTTCTTCTGTAATCTGAGCATTTAAACAAAAATCTTTAAGTTCATTATTCCTCCTCTCAGTTTTTCAAATCTAGTGTTTATAGAAAAAAGGTGTTATTTTAAAATAAAATAAAAATGATATAATCTTCCTAGATGGGGATTAGAAACTGTACAGTACAGTATTAATTTAAATCGAAGCAAAAACTCCAGTGTGTTTAATTTGTATGGATTAAATTGAAAAAAAAAAGTGCTGATATCAATACCATTATTACTTTTTAGGTACATTTGTACTACAGTTTATGTAATGAATTAAATGCAACAAATATTGCTCTTATCACCACTGGGAAATCCTTGTTCATTCACCATGAACCGTATCAAATATTGCTATTTTCATCATTAGGAAAGAGAAAAGAGACTGTGTTTAAATATATACTTAGCTGATTAACTAGTATATAGTTTTGTGCAATTAAATATAGTCTTTGTAAATCTAAGATTCCACCTTTATAAAATTGGATAGATAATTCTTTCTTCCATAATGTGGAATAAGACATTTATATTTCCTCCGTTGGTCATTTATTGAGCAAATTTGAAAAGAATAATATGATAGATGCAGTTTGCTGAAATATCCCTCAATATTTAGATTTGTTTGGATATATTAAAAAGATTAGTCATTACTTACCAAAGTAATTACTACAAAGCTAAAAATTAACACGTGTTGACTTTGTATCTCATCATCATAAACTCATATTTATACCTTTTTAATGTAAAGGATAAAAACCCTATGATATTGATTGGTTCCTTTTCAGAGTTCAAGAACTGTTAAATTTACTTATAATTCTGAGATGATAAATTTTTATTAAGGAAAATTTAATTTATTAATATTTGGTTATAGATAACTTCAATGAATTTGTTTACCTAAAATTGTAAACTATATTTGACAGACTGTACCTACCAACGTTATAATCTATACCTACTAACATTATAATCATTGCTGTCTTTGATTCTACTTTATTCTGTGAACTTGTAAGTTAATTTTCTTGACTAGTTAGTGTGAAAGCTTTTAAGATACTTTAAATCCCTAATTCACTCCCTATAGCCTTATTTTTATTAAAAATTAACAGTATGCTTATTAAATAGATATTCAGAAGTTCTAGCTACTAGAAAACCTAATATATGACTTTCATGAATTTACAACTCAAATGAAAACACTTGCTTACCATTTATAAGCTTCTATCCTAGATAAATTTATATTAAACAGAGACTTTAAAAATGACTAACTTAAATGTCTAGGGCAAGTTAGTAATAAAATCTCAATTTCAAATTTTTCATAAAGAATGTTATCAAATATATGAGTCATTTGATATTTTAATGAATAGAGAAGTTCAAATACATTATTTTATTTGATTGAAGGCCATGTGTCTGATATTATGTCAGTATAAGGATGTCTGGTTGCCTTTTGTTCAACCAAGTAAATTTGAGGATTTAATTGGCCTCATTAAATGCTTTATGGGTAGGCAGCATCCCAAAGCAAACAGAGAGGAATTTCAAGGAGTTGTACAAAATGGAAGATTTTATAGAGGGAGGTTGGGGACTAGAAAGCTATTAGCAAAAGAAAAGGATTGTTCCAGGTACACTGCTTTCTAGGGGGGATATAGGGTGTCTTATCATGCAGATTACCTCATATTTCTTTAGTGGGTGGAGAGGACCCAGGAGGTAGACTCCTTGGTAAGGACTGAAAAATTGCTGGCTGACTGGTTCAGATTATATTTTGTGGGGAGGTTGAAACTGCAATTAGGTTATGTATTGAGCACTGATTTGGGGACTCTAAATGGCACCATTTGGGAACTTTTTTTTTTTTTTAACACTTTTTTTTCACACAAGATCTTAACCTCCAGCTTCTTACTTGGGCATTCGGCACAGAGTTCATATCTATGATAACACTCAGCATTGTGTCAGGCTCCAGATGACCTCCTTCCGTATTCATGTGGCAGAGACGTGTGATACCTAACACACAGGCCAAACATAATGAATTACTGTCAGTACTCACGTGTAATACACTGTTCCTCATCTTTCTATATTTGTACACATTGTCAACTCCATCTGCTTTTCCCTTCCATCTGTGCATTAGAAAATTCCACCTTTTTTTTCAACACTTATTTTTATTACAAGCACCTTTCCCTCTATCATATTATACATCATTCTATAATTCAGTTATAATACATTTCAGTTATATGTCTACTTTTCTCTTTTGTCCATTAGTATTTAAGTTCTCTGGGAATACATTTTATTTCAAAGATTTTATAGTTAGAAGTACTTTGAGAAGAAGCATTCCATTTTATTTGTATGTGTAACCTATGTTATAGGACCCTCTATAAGTTAATGGTGAATGAAAATAAAACAACTGGAGTAGGAAAGAAATAAAATATTTGTTTTTTCAATGGAAGATCACCTTTGTCTGCTTTAAACTCAGTTCGTTGATCAAAAGCGATCTATCTATCCATCTCTCAAAGAATATCTGTGAAACTCTCACATCTTCTGTATTCCCTACCACTTCTTTTTTAGGACATATTTTCTTTTGTGACTAAAATTAGCAGTGTTGTTAAAAGAAATTTTTTTTATTATTTGAATTTCACAAAGCATAGCACAGAGTGGACATGGTAAATTTGGACATAAGCCAAACTAATTTTGGTCTCCTGATTTAATGGCAAATATTCCAGTGAAGACAGAGCAAAATTTTGGACATTTATTCTTAGTGATAAATATATTTTAAAAAGGTGATATAAAAAAAACAACAGCCACAGAATGAAAGACAACTTTTAAAAAAAAATTTTATGTTTTTAATGTATATTTATTTTTGAGAGCAGAGAAAAAGGGAGAGAGAGAGAGAGAGAGAGAGGGAGAGAGAGACAGAATCCAAAGCAGGCTCCAGGCTTTGAGCACAGATCCTGACGCGGGGCTTGAACCCACAATCCATGAGATCATGACCTGAGCCGAAGTTGGACACTCAACCAGCTGAGCCACGCAGGTGGTCCTGAAAGACAACTTTTTAAACAAAGAGAAAAGAAGAATGCACATGCTCATACTTTCTCAAACCATGCGTTCTCCACAAACCATTGGGTAAACATTAAGAGTTTTTTGTTGTTGTTGTTTATTTTAAGTTTAAACTTACTACTGAAGGATAAAACTTGATAGTGTACGGATGTTAAATGAAAATAAAACCAGTTATGCTTTTTACAAAAAAATTACTTTAAGAAGGTCAATATAAACTTTTAGTATTTACAATCGTATTCGATCATTATATATAAGCATTAGCAGATGTTTTATGACATATTCACAGTGAGGAGTGTTTTGCAAATATATTGTAGATATCAATACAAACTTAGATGTTTATTCAAAAATAGAGCTAATACTAACTGGGCACCCACCATGGCAGGCACTGACTTGGCTGCTATACATAAAACAGAGAACTAAACTTAAAAACAAACAAACACTTCTATCTCATAGAGCTTTTATTCTAAAATAGTTGATCATAATGATTATTTTATATGTTATGCATGCTGAAGAAAGTATTATACTCAGAAAAGGGGCATGGAAAATTTTCAGGGAGTTCAAAGGGCTTTTTGATTAAAATATATGCATTTTTAATATACAGACAAAAATTGGTATAGAAGCCACACACACACACACACACACACACACACACACACACACACTTAAACAGAAATCAAAATATTAATAATGAGACCTCTAAAAGGGAAAAAAGGTGCTACTGAATCATGTATATCACATATGCAAAGACAACGACATGAGTACAAGACATCAGCAATAGATAAAATTAAAAACAGAATGAAATGAGATTTGACCTGAATAAGAACAGAGTTTACATGTCTATTTTTTAAAATAATTATATCGGCTTGCTAGGGCTGCCACAACAAATACCAGAGACCTGGGTGGCTTAAATAACAGGAATTTATCTCCCCACAGTGCTGGAGATTAGATGTCCAAGATCAAGATGTTGGCAAGGTTGGTTGCTCCTGAGTCCTCCCTGCTCGGCTCGTAGGTGTCCCTCTTTTTCCTGTGTCTGCACGTCACTGCCTTTTGTGTGTCGGTGTCCAAATTGTCCTCCTTCTCCATGGACCTTATCAGTCAGATTAGATTAGGTCATATCCTAATGATCTAAGTTGAATTTAATTGCGTCTTTAAAGACCCTAACTCCAAATATAGTCGTATTCTGCAGTACTTGGAGGTTTGGACTTCACTATATCAATGGGGGCAGGAGAAGCGAAGGGCACAATTCAGCCCATAACAGCTTTTATATTTTAGAACAGTTTTAGATTTAAAGAAAAACTATGATGGCAGCACTTAGCATTCCAGCATGTTCCACATCTAGTTCACCTCTTACTACATCTTATATTAGTATAGTGCACTTATTGCAATTAATACACTAATACTGACATTTCATTATTGAATAAAGTCTGTAGTGTATTTAGATTTTCTGACTTTTTACCTAAAGTTCTTTTTACCCCTCTCACCCATGATTCTCATCTATGATACCACATCACAATTATTTGTCATATCTTAGACTTCTCTTGGCTGTGAAAATTTCAGACTTTGTTTATGATGACCTTGACAGTTTTGGGAAATACTTGTTATGTATTTTATATGATATTCTTCTAATGGGATTTATCTGATTTGTTATTGTTATTATTATTACTGTTATTATTATCAGATCAAGTTTTATAGGTTTTGAAGAAGATGACAGTGGCATTTTTATCACACAGGAGGAAAGGTATGTACTGTCTACGTGACTCATGACTGTTGATGTTGACCTTGATCAACTGACTGAGTTACTGTTTGTTAGGTTCTCCACCTGTGAAAACTCTTTTTATTCTTTTTTTTTTTAACACTGTTCTCTTTGAAAGGAAGTCACTATGTGCAGCTCAGACTTAAGGAGTGGGTGTTACAAAGGTGGAGAAACTATATTCATTATTTGGGATTCTTCTGGATAGGACATTTGTCTCTCTTTCCCCTTTTGTTAATTTAATTATTTCTTTATATCAGTATGGATGCATGGGTATTAATTTTAAACTTTGGGTTAAAATCCAGTGTTACTCTATTTTTCGTTACTCAAATTGCCCCATCTTTGGTTATGGAAGTTTTTTTTCAGTTGCCTCCTGTGTTCCCTCATGTTCTCTGTCATTGTAGATTTGTTTGTCTGCTTACATTGTTTCTTGAGGCCTTCCTTACTTTCTGAAACTGCAAAGAGGCTCCACGTTCATCTTAGACATTTGAATAATTTATTCAAGGAGACTTGGTTCCTTTTATTGGTAAATGATACTAGGAAATAAGGTCGAGTGATGGATGTGCTTGTAACCATGGGGTGGCATTTCTTTCAGGCCCTCTCACCTGACCACATGAAGAACGTATGTGTGTATACTAACATGACTATACATACGCATCGGTAAATATTTCATAGGTAGCCATCTGTGTAACTTAAAATTGTGTTCTTACTGATGGCTCCAACCCTCGCACTTTACCACTTGGGTCATTCTAATCTTCCCTTGCTTATCTATACTTCGGTTGTGAGAAACTTGGCTCCACTCTCTACCTTACATTTACTTAATTGTTCCATTCCAGTATACTCGGATAGTAGTGTCAGAATTGTTAACCTGTGTCTTGTTGGCAAACATTACGAGTGAGAGTACAGTGCTTACGTGCAGTTCTTTGGCCTTAATCATAGATTTAACTCATTTCCATTATATAGGTCAACGTGCTGCCCCTTTGCCTTCTTCACTGAGATCGTTTCACACTCTCATAATACAGATAAATCTTTTGTTACAGTCTGCATTCTTTCCTGTGTGTCCTTGATTCCCTAAATTTTAAGTTTGCATACAATCAGCTTGACTCCGCGTTGTAAAGTTTTATGGGTTTTGACAAATGTATAATGCCGTGTATCCACCATTACAAATACTGTAAAAAAATAGCTGCATCATACGAAAAAATATGCTGTGCTTCATGTATATAAACCTTTCCATTCCCCTAAGTCCTTGGAATATTTTAGTGTCTATACTTGTTTTACTATATCTATACTTTTGCCTTTTTCAGAATGCCCAATCTTTGAAATCACACTGTATATAATAGTCTTTTTAGATTTTTTCCACTTAATGTGAATTTAAGTATACTCCCTTTGTTTTCATGACTTTATAGTGCATGTCTTTTTCTCTCTGTGTAATAGTCAGTTGCATGGATGTACCACAGATTGTTTATCCATTCACCCATTCAAGAGCATCTTGGGTGCGTCTGTTTTTTTTTCAAATTTCGAATAAAACAACTATGGACAGTTATGTGCAGGTTTTCTGTGACGTGAAATTTTAAATCAATTGGATAAATAGCCAGGGGGATGAAGGAACTCAAAATCAAGAGTTGCACACTTAACTGACTGAACCTCCCAGGCTCCTCTCTATTATCTTTCTGTGTCCATAGGATCAGTAGTGATAGTTTCTCTGTCATTTCTGATACTGTAATTGCTTCTTTTTTTCCATTTTTCTTGGGAAGCTTGGCTAGAGGTTTATCAGTTTGTGGTTCCTTTTAAATAACTGGCTTTGATTCCATTGATTTTGTCTATTTTTCCTGTTCTTAATTTTATTGATTTCTGCTCTAGTTACTTTTTTATGCTTGCCTTACTCTAAAATTGCACTCCTTTTTCTAATACCCTAAAGTGGAATCTTGGTTATTGATTTTACATCTTTTTTCTTTTCTAATATATTTAATGTTTCAATTTTAATTCTAAGCATTCACTCACTGCTTTCACCACACTCCATAAATTTTGAAAAATTATATGAAGTGTTCTATCGAAACCTTTACTGTGAATTCAAAATATTGTAAAATTTCTTTTGGTAACTTTTTCTTTGACTCATTTCATTAAGAAGTATGCTATTCAATCTCCTAATATTTTGGCATTTTCCAGCTGTCTTTCTGTTATTAATTTCTAGTTTAATTTCATGTGGTCTGAGAACATACTCTATATGATTTCTATTATTTTGAATGTGTTAGGGTGTGTTTCATGGCCCAGAATGTGTCTATTTTCCAAATGCTCTATGAAAGCTTGGGAACAGTATTCTACATTTATTTAATGGAGCATTCTATCAATGCCAATTTAATCAATTTGACAGATAGCACTTTTCAGGTCAGCTATATGCTTCCTCATTTTCTGTCTGCTTGACCTACCAATTACTGAAAGCATGTTGGAGTATCTGAATATAATGGTGGTTTGCCTGTTTTTCCTTGAATTGCTATAAGTTTTGCCTCATGTAGTTTGGCAGTCTGTTGTTAGGTGTATACACAATAAGAATTATTATGTCTTCTTGGAAAATTTTTCCTCATGCAATGCTTCTCTTTTTATACCTCATTAGTTTCCTTGTTCTGACATCTGCTCTTTCTAAAATTAATATAGTGACTCCAGCTTTCTTCTGACTGTTGTTAATCATGGTATATCTGTTTCCTCCCTTTACTTTTTTTTTTTCCTTAATCAACTAAAACATTTTTACTCTACTGTTTTTTGAGATATGATACATGTAACATTTGCTGTCCTAACCTTTTTAAGTGCACAGATCAGTGGTATTCAATACATTTACATTGTCATTCAAGCATTACCATCATCCATCTCCACAACACTTTCCACCTTGTAAAACTGAAACTCTGTACTCCTTAAAGAATAACTCTCCATTTTCCCCTCCCCAAAGCCTCTGGCAACCACCATTATACTTTTTGTCCATAGGAGTTTGACTACTTTTAGCCCCTCATGTGATGGGTTCATGGAATGTCTTTTTTTGTGTGTGTGATTGGTTTATTTCACTTACCGTAATGTCCTCAAGACCATGTTGTCACGTATGTTGGGATTTCCTTCCTTGTTAAAGCTGAATAATATCTACTATACGCACATATAGTATTTTGTTTATGCACTTACTTGTTAACAGATACTTTCAGTGCTTCCATATATAACCGTTGTGAATAATGCTGCTAGAAGTGTGGATATACAAATACCTCTTTGAGATTGTGCTTTTAGTTTTTTTGAGTTATATCCAGAAATGCAATTGCTGAATCATATACTAATTCTGTTTTTAATTTTTTGAGGAACAATTATACTGTTTTCCATAGTACTGTACCATTTTACTCTCCCAGTAACAACACACAAAGGTTCCAGTTTTCCACATCCTCACCAACATTTGTTGTTTTCTGTTATATTTGTTTGCTTTTTTGACAGAAGTCATTTTAATGGATGTGAGGTGGTGTCTCTTTGTAGGTTTCATTGTGTTTCTTTATTATGTTGAGCATCTTTTGATGTGCTTATTGACTATTCATATATCTTGGGAGAAATATCTATTCAAGTCCTTTATCCATTTTTGAATTGAGTAATTTTTGTTGTTGTTAAGTTTTAGAGTTCTCTATATATTCTGGGTATCAATCCCTAATCAGATGTTTGATTTGCAAATAAATTCTCCCATTGTGTGCTTTGCCTTTTTACTCTATGGATAATCTCATATGAAGTCCAGCTTTTTCTTTCTTTCTTCCTTTCTTTCTTTCCTTTTTAATTTTTTTTTGTCTCATTTCTTTTTTTTAACTATGCCTTTGGTGTCATGTCCCAGAAATCATTGTCATATCCAATGTCATGAAGCTTTTGTCCTATCTTTTCTTCTAAAGGCTATATTGTTTTAGATCCTACATTTAGATACTTAATCCATTTTTAAGGATAATTTATTTTTTAAATTTATTTACTAAGTAGGTATCATGCCCAAAATGGGGCTTGAACTCACTACCCTAAGATCAAGAGTCACATGCTCCACTACTGAGCCAAAAATGCCCCAGTACTTACTCCATTTTGAATTAATTTTGTGTATGGTTTTAGGTAAAGGTCTGACTTGATTCTTTTGCATGTGGATTTCCAGTTTTCCCTGAAATATTTGTGGAAACCTCTGCTTTACCTATTGAATGGTCTTGGTATCCTTTTCAAAAATAATTTAATCATATATATAAGGGTATATTTCAGGATTCTATTCAGTTACACATATGCTGGAATCTTGGATTCTTTTGAAATCCAAGAATATTTTACATTTCTTATGTGTCTGATCTGTTTTGTTTTGGGGAAATTTCTATGGAACACTTTTCATGTTCATTCATTCTTTTTTCAGCAGTATCCAATCCACTATCAAGATCTTCCAAAGCATTTTTTAAAATTTCTTTTGCAGTGTTTTTGAGTTTTCTATTTCATTTGATTCTTAGAGTTTTTCTGGCTCTGCTTATAGTACCCATTGTCCTTGCATATTGTCTATTTTTTCAACTAGAGCACTTAAAATATTAATCATAGTTATTTTAAATTCCCTATATGATAGTTCCAATACCTGTTTCACATCTGAGTCCGGTTCTGACACTTTGTTCAGATTGATTTTGTTTTATTTTTGTTTTTGTTTTTTCTTGGTTTGTTTTGTTTTTGCTTTTTAACATTCCTTGTAATTTTTCATTAACATCTGGACATGATGTATAAGATAATAGAAACTTAGTTAAATGGGCCATTAGTGTGTGTGTGTGTATGTATATGTGTGTGTGTGTGTGTGTGTGTGTACACATTTGTGTGTGTGTGTGTATACTTTTATATTAATTTGGGTTCAGGTTAGGTTAGAGTCTGTTTAATGGTTCTTGTAGTTGCAAATGCCAGAGGCTTTGAATTTCTCTCATGCCCTTGTTTTTATCTTCTCTTGTCTGTGGTCATTCCTGTGAACTTTTTCTAGAATCTGCATCTTGCAGTTCCTTAGCTATAATCCCATATATTGTAGCACTGGTGACATGGTGATAAGATGTGCGATGTGCTTGATAAACTTTCTACAATCCTGATTAAATTTTATCTTTTAGAGAAGCAATGCCCCAGGCAAAAACCATCATAAGTGTTTCTCATGTGTTTTAAGTGTTTAAGTGCTTTCTCTCCACCACCTCCCCACAATTTAAGTGAAACTAGGTTAGATGGACCTAGAGTCAAGAAATGCTCTAGTTCAAAGTAGGTAACACTGCAACGTCTTTTCTTCTTAAAAGTAAGCTTCTGTTACTGAGAAAGTTCTCAGTGTTTTTCACAATGGTTAGTTACTCCATTCCCCTCAGATGCAAAAGCTAATATAGAATCTTTCTTGGCTCTCGACATTAGAATCTTCTGTGGTTTGTGTGGGTAAGACCCTTGAAAATGTGGGGGCCCTCACATGACTGCAGCCTGCAATAATAAAAGCTTGTCGCTCTTGTTTTGTGCAAATTCAGCCTCCAGAAATATGTCAAAATTACAGTTTAAGTCGTCCTACAAGTTCATTGCTCCAGACCCACCTGGCTTGCTAGATTTTGTTTTTTAAATATATTTTTTAACGTTTATTTATTTATTTTGAGGGAGACAGATGTGAACAAGGAAGGAGCAATGTGAACAAGGAAGGAGCAAAGAGAGGGAGAGAGAGAGAATCTCAAGCAGGCTCCTGACTGTCGGCACAGAGCCCTATGTGGGGCTTGAACCTACAAACCATGAGATCATGACCTAAGATGAAGCCAGGAGTCGGAGGCTTAACCATCTGAGCCACCCAGGCACCCCAGTGTTCATGTTCAGAGCTTTTTAAAATGCTAGTATTTGCCAAATTTCCATTGACTAATGAATGGACACACAAACAGACACACACACACACACACACAATGGAATATTACTCAGCAATCAAAAAGAATGAAATCTTGCCATTTGCAGCAACATGGATGGAACTAGGGTGTGTTATGCTAAGTGAAATTAGTCAGAGAAAGAAAAATATCATGTGATTTCACTCATCTGTGGAATTTAAGAAAGAAAACAGATGAACATAGGGGGAGGGAAATGAAAATAAGATAAAAACAGAGGGAGACAAACCATAAGAGACTCTTAAATAACAGAATAAGGGGTGTTGGAGGATGCTGGGTTGGGGGATAGGCTAAATGGGCAATGGGCATTAAGATGGGCACTTGTTGGGATGAACACTGGGTGTTCTATGTAAATGATGAATCACAAATTATATTCCTGAAATCATTATTATACTATATGTTAACTAACTTGTTTTTAAAACTGAAAAAAAATTGCTAGTATTTGTTGGTCAATTCATCTACAAGGAGAAAGCTGTCCAGTGAGGGGGGATATCCTCTCCACAGATTTGCATGGAGATTCTCACGCATCCCTGATGGGGACTGGGCTGAGCATGCTCAAGGCATGCCACTGTGGGGCTGAGAGGCAAACAGAAATACCAGCATTCATGCAGGGCCTGGAATATTTGAGTTCTGGGTCAGTCTGAGTAAAAAAATCTTCTTGAGCACCTCTAGAAAAGTCACACTGTAGAAGTAAAGATGATAACCTAGAGGAAGGCCAACTCTATGTGTCTAAGAGAAAAGAGAAACATACCAGCCCTATCAAACAATAAAAGGAAGTCTAACAGGACCAAAGGCTCTGCCAGTAACTTAATTCCCTAGCAAAGTCATTCAAACCTCTTCAACACCACTAAAGAAAACAGGATAGGGATCCTGGGTGGCTCAGTCAGTTAAGCCTCTGACTTCATCTCAGAATATCTCAGCATTCTTGAGTTTGAGCCTCACACCAGATTCTCTGCTGTCAGCGCGGAGACTGCTTCAGATCCTCTGTCCACCTTTCTCTCTGACCCTCCCCTGCTTACAATTGTATGCACATGCTCTCTCAATAAATAAATGAATAAAAATAAAAAGAGAAAAGATAATATACATGCATAATGTCCACCCCAAAATAAACAAAGGTGTAGCCGTGAATACATGCATGTCTGTTATATAAAAAAATAAAGTGATCACTAGAAACAGACTTGGAGATGACTCAGGTATTGAAGTTAACAGAAAAGGATTTTAAAATAGCTGCAGTATGTTCTGTGTCTAAAGGAAGAAGTATGCGTAATAAACAAAAAGATAGTGACTACCAATAGGGAAATAGATACTATTAAAAATGAAAAACATAAAATAAAATAAAATAAATAAATAAAACTAAAGCACCCAAAGGGAAATTTTAGAATTGAAAAATACAATATATGAAGCTAGAAATTTCCTGGATTGTCTTAATAGCAGGTGGAGAATACATAATAAAAGATCAGTAAAACTAAATATAAACAAATACAAAACATCCATTTTGAAGGACAGAGGGCAGAACAAAGGAAAATCGACAGAGAACCCTGAGACTCAGAGACATGAGAGACAATATCAAGTATTTTAGTATATGTAAAATATACGTTCGAGAAGGAAGGAAAAAGAAGAATTGTGCATAAAAATATGTTTGAAGAAATAATGTCTAAAATATCTAACTGTCTAAAAATTTATCCAATGAACCCCAAACATCCGCTTACATATTGAAGATGAGCAAACTTGTACAGGAAAAATAAATAAAAGCAAACTAGTAGTTAAATTGTCATAAACCAAAAACAAAAAGAGGAAATCACAAATGCTGCAAGACAAGTAGCACAACTTAGAAATTACTTTAAAAAAAAAAAGTAATACAGGAGTGATGAAAAAATGGAGGCCAAAAGAAAGCAATTGCCAACTTAATATTCTGTACCTAATGAAAATATTCTTCAAGAATAAGAGTAAAAAACACACATTGCTTATGAATTAAATATCAGGAAACTCATCAACAACAGAATTGTATTAGATTTTAAAACTGCCGAAGGCAATAATGCTACATGGAACCTCCTCTCTACAGAAAAGAATAAAAAGCACCTATATTTTAATCTTGTATGTAAATATAAAAGGCAATCTTTATTTTTCTCTTAACTTATTAACAAGACAATAGTTAAGTTCAAAAATTAAAAATTGTATTTTGAATTAGATAATGTATGTACAATGAAAAATATTTAACCATCATAGCATCAGCAATGAGCTTAAATTGTATTTTGCTGCTGAAAGTGATGTGTTTTATGTGAAGCCATAAAATATTGACATAGGGACATTAAAATTGAAAAGGGTGATGTGTTTCTAAATGTCATAATATTGTAAACAGTCATTATTATTATTATTATATCTTTTTTTGAGATGTGGGGCAGAGGGAGAGGGAGGAAGAGAATCTTAAGCAGGCTCCACACCCAGTGCGGAACCTAACTATGGGCTCGATCTCACGACCTGATATCATGACCTGTGCTGAAATCAGGATTGGACACTTAATCAACTTAGCCACCCAGGAGCCCTATATAATATTATTTTTAACTAAATGTAGAGACATGCAAGGTGAATAAATTATTTAGGTAAATAAATAAATATGGACACTGAAGAATCGTTAAGACTCATGAAGTATGACCACTTGCCTTACGTAATAATATCACTTACTAGAATCATTCTACAAAATGGATGTTATAGACAATAAATAAAAGGATTGAATATATATAAGGAGAAATCAGTTTATGCCAAATAGATATTTTAATCTAATGTGGAGGGGAAAAACTGGATAATTAGCTCAAACAAAATTAAGTTCCAAATATATTAAAATGTAGCAATAAAGTTGTAAGAGAGTGAGAATAATCTGTATATCTCAGGTAGAGTCAAAGGGAAACAGAAAACTGGTACGAATATCTGCAACACATATAACATTAAGTTAAATTTGAATTTTGAATGTTTATTCAAAAAATAAACTTCAAATTGTGTAAACATTGGTCATTCAGTGCTTAGAGAGATGCAACGATAAAAGAAACTATTCTCTGTCAGAAATTAGAATTATGATACCCAAAGGCAGTAGTAAAGAGGACTTCCACACATTGCTTGTGAAAATGAGGTTCGCTGTTATTTTTAAAAATGTTTATTTATTTATTTTGAGAGAGAGAGGGGCCAGAGAGAAAGGGAGAGAGAAAGTATCCCAAGGAGACAACGTGCTGTCAGCGCAAAGCCCAACGCAGGGCTGGATCTCACAAACTGTGAGATAATGACCGAAGCCAAATATAGAGTTGAACGCTTAACCAACTGAGCCACCCAGGTGCCTCAAGATTCACCGTATTTTTTTTAAACGAATCCATTTGTAATATTGTTTTTAGCAATGCCCTCCCTGGATCTGTCTGTAGGGAAAATAAAAAGTACCCATGCTAAAGGATAGACGACAAGAACTGCAATTATGTGACTGGTGGAGGAGTGTCCTGAAAAGAACTTAAATGTTCTTTAAGAAGTGAAAGGAGACACTTCGCCTTAACCACACTATAGAGTAGTATGGTCCCCTTAAAAGGAATCTGTAGGTATTGTGGTAGAACGCTCATGATATATTCGTAGTATACCATCCCAGAAAATCTGTGTTTTTTAGAATGCTGGGAATTATTAAGGCATCAAGGCACCAAGATGTTCATATTGTTTATATTTGTTTGAGTATTTGGAAAGGAGAGATAGGGATATATTTGAAGAGAAAAAAACAAAAACAAAAACAAAAGACTACAGATCAGTGGGAGGAAATGTATATTAAATAAAAATTTAGAGCGTCAAATTTTGTAATACTTCACAAATATGTATTAAATAGGCAAATTAATAAGAATTAGAAGCTTAAATAAAAAAAATACAGGGATTTTTATTAAGTGATAGAAGCATGGGTAATTTGCATTTTAGATTACTGTTATTATTACACTATTAGTTTTTCAGTAAAGGTTTTATTTTTTTCAAACACACCAAAGAAAGAAATAATTACTAGTTTCCATAATAAAGCCTTGGGAATCATTACCATGGATAATAACGTAGTATATCTCACCTAGAAATAAAAAGATAACTGTTTATTTTTAATTTATAAACATTGGCCATGCGACTTGTATAAATAAATATAAACAAGCAATAAATACACGCATCCTTGTTGTAAATGATGAAAAAGAGACGCAGTTAATGAGAATGCACTTTACTCCTCGATATAGCTTCATCCGCAGTATATTGTGTGTGCTTCTGGAGGATCACATGTCTGTTTATGTATACATATGTGTGCGTGTCTGTGTGAATGTCGAGCACAGAATGGTGAAACAAGGAATTAGGGAGGAGATAGAGAAACTGTCATCTTATATTCATGTTATTTTACTACATTGTTCTAACAAAAATTTGCTGCAGAAAAAGTCAAGGTTTCCTCAATTAATTCCCACATATTTAAACATACTATCACTATGTAAAAATCTTTTCTTTAGGTTTATTTATTTATTTTGAGAGAGACAGAGATACTGAGAGAGCACGTGCATGAGTGCAGGGGGGAGCAGAGAGAGAGGAGAGAGAAAATCCCAAGTAGGGTCTGCAATGTCAGAAGCCCATTGTGGGGCTCAGACTCGCAGACCTTGAGATCATGACCCGGGCTGGAGTCCTACGCTTAACTGACCGAACTACTCAGGAGCCCTCTCCCTGTGTAAAAGTATTAATTTATAGGGGAGATTTATTTTCAAAATCTCTTTAAGTGGAATTATATACATCAGAAAACTATTTTTAAGGCAACATATTTATTTTTTATGCAAGAATATAAAATTGGGGTCTAAATATATACAGAATTAAGGATAAGTACTATTGAAAAAATTGGCAGGTAACTTACTTCCTTGAAAGATATTACTCTAGAATATATATTTGTATTTAGTTCCTTTAATTATTTATCTCTTAATTTGTTTGGGTTGATTTGTAAGGATTAAAATATGAAGCTTGACTGCTATATGATACAAAACCCACTTTGTCCCTTACAAAATATAAAGAATCTTTTCTTTCTTGGTTCTTGGATCACTTGATCTTCTTGATACATGCTTCTGTGCTGTGTAAAATACCTTGCATTTGTCTCTTAATTTTTTCTTAGGCTCTAAATTAATTTTATGATGTGCCTAAAATAAAACACATTGTAAATAATTTTAAAATTTCATTTTATGGGAAATAGGAGAGTAGATACACTTTTCACTGCATTAAAATACTGTTTTAAATGTTTGGCATAATATACATCCATATTTAGGCTGATTTTTTTTTCCTTAAACACACAAACATGTTAGCTTTATTTACAGGAAGAAGATGTGATTTATGAATGGTGATTTTAAAATGCTCCTGAGGCTCCTTGGTGTCAAAAAAGCTTTGCTAAGCAACTTTTTAATTAGGCCATTGTAAATGAATCTTAAATGTAGATAGATTTAAATTTCTAACAAAATACATATAAGCCTAAAATTAACAGAAATTGTATTTGGCATCACACATTTTTAGTTTAATTGAACCTAAAGCCTCAGGAATATAAATGAAAACACTGTGTGGTTCCAATTTTGTAGTCATTGAAAAAACTCTGCAGCAGTTTGCATCCTGTGTTGAAAGCTTTTAAAAGTTATAACATTAGCATTTGCTACAGCTTATTTATAAGCTTAAAAGTCTGTTTTCTTCTACAGAATTCCAGTCGAATTGTAGCAAGCAATTCATTAGTTAACTCTCCTTTAGTTTCATTTGATTACATAATCATCTATTGAAAAATAATGTTTTCCATTAAAGCTATGTTCTAATTCTATATAAGTCAGTGTGAATGTCTATATTGTATCCATTTGAACATACACTACAAACCCAGAGGTAGAATGGTTCTTTTTTCAATAGACTTGTTGCATATTTCATAGACTGCCCAATTCTATTAAAAATTTTTGATCAGCTACCTCATGGAAATATCTCTTTAATGTTATACCGTTAGCTGGTTTATTTTCACTGTGGAAATGGGACGATTATACAAATGTATCTGAGGTAAGAACACTACAAATCTTTCTTAAATAAATTGCATTGAGATTGTTGTTGTATTGTATACTTGCACTTCTACTTGTTAAAACTCCAAGAGGAATTACCATTCGATCCATTTTAAGACTGTTCTTTGCCTTCAAAAAATAAAAGAAAGAAAGAGAGAAAATGTTCTTTGTCTTGGGAAGCTTGGCTGGCTCTGTTGGTTAAGCATCCAAATCCTGAAGTACTCTCGTGAGATCACAGTTTGTGAGATCGAGCCCTGCTTGGGCTCTCTATCCTACTCTCTCTGCTTCTCTTTCCCCTCTCAAAATAAATAAATAAACTTAAAAAATAATTTTCTTTGTCTCATCCCTGTTAATCAATTTGAAACATTAATTGTGTGACCACAGTGAACATGATCAGTCTCTTGATATCCATCATATTTTATACATAAAAATATCCAAAGTAATTAGGAATACATAAACCACATAACATAGATTTTTACCGTCTAAAGTATGGCAACCACCGCAGATTACAGAAGGACAAATGAAAGATTCCCCATTCTTTTTTTTTTTTTATTTTAAAATTGTGTCTTTAAAATCTGAGAGGGAATAATTCCAACAGGAAGGTCATTATTCAACCATCTAGACATTGACCACTTTTCTGCATTCAGCAGATGATGTGATTTACTTAACAGAGAGTACAGGAAAGGAAATACCCCTAAGCCCAAACCAAAAATTATTCTAATAAATAGGAATGTAGGATTGTATAAAGATGCTAGGTACCTGGTAGAAATGAATAAAACTATTCACGAGAAAACAGCATCTTTAAACAGGGACTCCCCAAATACCCACAAATAAAGTACCAACCATCTAACATAAGAACAGACTTTTAAAAATAAGACACAAAAGAAAGAGAAACAACAATAACAATAATAAAGTAAATAAGAAAACAATGGTAAACACAACAGAGGCTACCTGGCTAAGTTGGACTTAACAGGTTACTAAAAACTGATTGCTACAAGAAGTCATTTTTCCCCTACATAAAATGGATGCTTTCCTTTATTGTTAATACATTATAAAATGCTGTGTTTTGCAGAAGTTACTACTTCACTGTTTAAAGTGGCATCTTCCTATTCCCTATCTTCCACTTCTTCGGGTTGGAATGTCAAGAATGTCATGTACCACAGTCTAGCCATATTATGTGCTTTAGAAAATGATTTTGTTAGCTCCATATAAAGAATATGGGAATTCTGTTTGAGAAAAAAAAAAGAAAAAGAAACTTCAATTATTTAAAGATAAATTTGTTTCTGTTACCTGCTTGTATTTTTACACTAAGTACAGAGTACTTCTGTGAATGTCTTAAGCGTGTAGTGCAATGTCTAATATTTCGTATACATATCAATAACACATGCCATGTGCAGTTTTTCTGATGTTTTAATATTGACATGAAACTGTGTGATTATACTATGTGTGACCATGTCATGTTTCATAAATGGTCATGTTTTTGGTTTTTTGTTACTTCCAAATTTATGCAGGAGGAGGGGTCCGAGAGTTATAATAACAAATAAGAATGGCAAAATTTGGGCGAAAGAATAAAAAGAGAAGGGTTGAAAATTGGGAAGTAACAGTGGCATTCATAACAACCATCAGATACCTACCTATCATCTCCCTATCTGTTTATCATCTATCTGTTTAAACAAGTGAGCCACACATTTGATCATAGGCTTTTTCATGACCAAAATTGATAGGGGATATTTATCCGTTATAAATGGACAGAGTTAATGGGATTATATGATATTGATTCATCATAAGACCTTCAGTAAATTTTAGTATTAATAGAAGCTCTCCCAGTAGTCTTCACAGAAATAATTTTTATGTAGGTATATCACCTCTGTTTTATTTTATATGTATACTATATTTTAATAAAAATATCTTTTTCCGATTTTCACTAAATACTGATCATATTTCTAATAATATGTGAAGAGTATAAAGTAAGGCAATAATTTAAACCTCATTGTATCAATTACTCAACTTGAGAGTGCACATAACTTCATACAAATACCCTTTTACCAGTGGTTATCAACTCGCTGAATTTTCAATCTTCTGTTTAAGAACTTATTTTACTCTGTGAGTTTATTACACCCGATTATAGATTATACTAATTTCTGTTTTTTTAATTATATATGTTGAATAATCATAATATTTATGTTTTCTACTCGTTTTTCCTCCATTAATAGTATGATGAGATTCATGTTGATGAATTAAAGTTAATTCATTCGACTCCATTTTACCTCATGGATATACTATATGTGTGTATTTTTTCCTATTGCCATTTTCTCTTGTTCTTTGCTGCTACAATCTTAACCATAAAAATTCTCACACATACTTCTTGGTATGTATCTTCAGACCCCTTCTCTCCAGGTTAGAGGTCTGAAAAAATGTGCTTAAAAATAAGGTATTGTCAAATTAATTTTCAACAGCAAATTATTTTTCTTTCTTCTACATGCCTACCAACTATTTATGTATTTAGGCATTTTTTAAAATTTTCACTAATCTATTAAGTTTAAATGGAAAGGTACTTTTTTCCTACTTCTGATTATAAATTAAACACTTTTCACACAAGTTTTGGCCATTTATACTCCTTCTCCTCAAGTACAACTGGAAGATTTATACATTTCCCTTTGAGTTGTTTGGTTTCATTGTAAAAAATGTGTGGAATATATATATTCTTGTGCATGTACAAGATATAATATAATATAATATAATATAATATAATATAATAATATATATAAATTCCTATTCCTGATACAGATCTTTGTTAGGTATTTGTGGTAAATATCTTTTCTCCGATTTGTGGCTTATCCTGTCACTCTTTTCATGATATCCTTAAAGAGTATATGTTTTTTATTTTAAAAGTATAGAACTTATCATTATAATTTCTGATGGTTTGTGTCCTTCCCTAATTTAGAATCATGAATTTAAGTGTATATATTGTAAATAAGTAGAATACATATTTTTGAAGTTGTGTAGACTATCCTTTAACTTTTAAGCAATAAAATTATTTGTGTTGAATTTTTTTTTTTAGTGTGAGTGACTATTGAATAGTCCTTTATTTAATTATTGATCTGTGATGCCAGTTGTTATTTATTATGTTTCCAGATAGACATTAATCTGTTCTTAAGTCCTTAGTGTGTTTTATTCCTCCCTTCCTGCCTTAGTACTACACTGTGTTAATTACTCCATCTTTATCATCTCAGGCTATATATCTTTGAATATTTCATGGTTTTATTCATTTTTTATATCCTATTGGAACCCTGAGTTAATCTTCATCTCCCTCTGCTTACCTTTTATGTTTTCTTATTCTTTGTCCTTCACACTGAATTTTCATATTTAGATTCCCATTCACTATGTGTTCAAATTTGTCTAATCTGATGTTGAATGCTTCTATATTTTACTTCTAACATTTTATATATTTATTTTTTTAATGTTTTTATTTATTTTTGAGAGAGAGAGACAGAGAGACAGAGTGTGAGTTGGGGAGAGGCAGAGAGAGAGGGAGACAGAGTCTGGAACAGGCTCCTGGCTCTGAGCTGTCAGCACAGAGCCTGACATGTGGCTCAAACTCCATAACAGTGAGATCATGACCTGAGCCAAAGTCAGACCCTTAACTGACTGAGCCACTCCGGCTCATTTTTTTTTTTATTTTTTTTTAACGTTTATTTATTTTTGAGACATAAAGACAGAGCATGAGCAGAAGGGCAGAGAGAGAGGGAGACAAAGAATCCGAAGCAGGCTCCAGGCTCTGAGCTGTCAGCACAGAGCCCGACGCGGGGCTCGAACTCACAAACCGCGAGATCACGACCTGAGCCGAAGTCGGCTGCTTAACCAACTGAGCCACCCAGGCACCCCCAGGCTCATTTTTAATTGGAGGAATTTTACGTAATCTTTTGTGTAATTGCCTGAATGTGTTCATAGTCCCCTATCCTTGCTTTTTCTTAAGCCACTCTTTTATCTTTTTAAGTGGAGCAAATACATTCATTTAATAATCTCTATCTGATAAGTCTAACCTATCTTCAAGTCTGATTTTGCTGTCTGGTGTCTCATGGTTATAGTACCATGGTTCTGTTTATACCTTGGGATTTGCTTTATTGTTTTTTAGCTGTGAGAATCTTTGATAACTTTAGAGATTTGTTTTGCTTCTCCCTTGTGTGTGGGTTACTACAAACCAAAGGACACTGTGAAGTAAAATATTTGGTAGAGAGTTAGTGGTAAAACCTGGATTTGGGGAAATTGGTTATTATGGTTAAATGAGGTCTGTGCAGTGATTATAATTGTTTGATGTAGATTTATATTCCCCTTCAGAAAGCCAAGATTCATTTGAGATTGTCAAAATTCATTGTTTTCTTCCAATATTAATTGAACTATACCCTGGCCTTTGTGATCCCATTGTTATGTTAGGATCTTATATTAGTCATTCAACCCCAGAGAAGCCTGGGTTTGAAAAAAAACGTAGCTCTCTTGTTGCTTACCTTACCACCTCCCAACCTCAGTGCCCCCCACATATTTTTCAAACCCTGATTTCAAGTGATCGAGGTTTAGCAGAAACCCTCTAAGTAGAAAGTCAGCTTCTGAATTCTGAATTTGCTTTTTCAGAAGATCCCTTTTTTCACCTCAAGTTTGGCTTAACCGTTCTCCTGCATTCCTGGTAGTATGACAATGCATTTACAATGAAATGTTTACATCTTATGTAGAATTTTTAGCTGCTTAATGTGAATGTCTTCTAGGGTTTGTATCTATCTGCCATATTTTGCGAAGTAGAAATTTATATTCACTTGTATGTCTATGTTTATGTCAAGTATGGTTAGAGTAAGCTTATTAAAGAGTGTCATTAGGACAAATGCAAAATATGCATTAATGTAACAAAAATCATAGAAAAATATATAAATGAAATACTAATTATGGTTACTAGCAATGAAAATTGTGGGAGAAGAGATTGACATAAAATGATTTTCAATAGAACAAGCTAAAAATTAAAAATTCCAATTGTTTTCACGTAATTGAAAAATTATTTTTTCAAAGTATTGAAGGAGAAATACTTGGATCAATTTTCATCTTTGTAACTGTCAGCATTTTCACCTCCATATTGTACATTTATGGATTCTTTTTCAACATGAGTGCAGTTGACAAGTTAGAGTATTTTCAAGGTCTTCTTGTGTTGGCCTTTCTTACCTGCTTGACACATCATAGTGTCGTGTGAATAATTAAATATAAGGAACATGGGCATTTTAATTTGCTTTGAAGATCTTTCTTTCTTTCTTCCTTCCTCCCTCTCTCCCTCTCTCCCTTTTTCTCTCTCTCTTTTTCTTTCCCACCTTCCTTCCTTTTTTCTTCCCTCCCTTCTTTTCTTCCTTCCTCCCTCCCTCCCACTCTTACTCCCTTTTTTCTTTTCTTTCTTTTTTTTTTTCTTTTTTATCTTTGAATTTCACAAATATGGGAAGACAATTCCTTTGGAGATTCCACCATAATATACACAAGCATTGAAACAACAACAACAAAACATATGCCAAGTTATAAAAATAGATGATTTTATTACAAATGACTCCAAAGATACATATAAAATCTTAGCAATTAATATTCATTCAGACAGGCTATGTCCTGTGAGCTTAATATGACACTGTCTATTCCAGTAAAAAGATACTCATAGCAAAGCACATCTGCTATTATTGTGTTGTTTTTGGCAACAATGCATGTTGAAAAGAAGATAGTTCTGCAGTTCTTTGGTAAGTAACCTAAACACATGGGAAAATTATTTATCTTTTCCTCTGAGATTATGGCTACCATGATATGATGAATAATTTGCAATAGTTCTATGTGCTGATTGAGGTGCAGACTGAGGTTTTCCTTACATTTGTGATTTGAAATATAAATTGATTTGACAGAATCTGTTACTTTGTGTATTTCCTTCCAAGCAATATGCACATGTGGTTATATCTTTTTCCTTTTCTCCTAAGCTTTCCTTTGACCACCACTGAAATGTTATTTATATAGAGAAAATCCTCCATTGGTGAACACATTTTCCCCCGTGGTTTTCCAATGTCTTCAGTTTTCATATGCTGAGAGAGAGAATGAGTAATATAGAATAAGTTTCATTCTCCTTGTTTTCCTCTGAATATATCAGCCAGATACAATTGCACCACAGAAAATTTTACTGGCTATTATGTTATGGTTGACTGACAATCTTTTAATCAATAAAAAGTAGTAATTGTGTCCCCAGGGTAACTTAAACTTACAAACTGATGAAACAATGAGGCAAACACCTGAAATAATTCTATAGTAATAGAGAGATGTAGAATATCTCACATTAACTACTCAAATTTCCAATATCTGGTTTCTTAATTCACAATTTTTATTCTATTTACCCAAAGTAGATACATTTTACACAGAAAAAACACATGTTATTTTACAATAATGTAAATATATCAAAATACACCTATATCTATCTAAATGAAGGATTAATATGACAGGGAAGAAATTTCACTGTGGACTAATGATGTCATTATAAGGCAGACAAGGAATTCATTACTTCATACAACACACATGTTTTTGAAAACATCTGTTAAAAATGGACATCTTGGAAACTGAATCATTCAATGTCCCAGGGAATTGCTTTTTTCAAAACAATTTGATATAAGTCTCTTTTAGAGGAAATATGGTAATGGGGCACCTGGCTGGTTCAGTTGGTTAAGTATCCCACTTTGGCTCAGGTCATGAGCTCACAGTTCATGGGTTTGAGTCCCGCATCGGGCTCTGTGCTGACAGTACGGAGCCTGGAGCCTGCTTCAGATTCTGTCTCCATCTCTCACTACTCCTCCCTTGTTCACGCTTTGTTTATCTCTCTCTCTCAAAAATAAATAGATAAAAAAACATTAATTTTTTTAAAGACTATCTTAAATGGTCTTTCTTTTAAAGACAACTACAATAACACATCACAAGGGGCACGTGGGTGGCTCAGTCGGGTTAAGCTTCTGAGTTTGGTGTAGCCCATGATCTCACAGTTTCTGACTTTTCTGTGTTTGAGCCCCACATCAGGCTCTGTGCTGACAGCTCAGAGCCTGGAGCCTGCTTCAGATTCTGTGTCCCCCTCTCTCTCTGCCCCTACCCGCTCATGCTTGGTCTCCTTCTCTCTCTAAATAAATAAATAAACATTAAAAAAAGTAGAGAAAGTATGATATAAATCTCATTTAGAAGAAAATAATTGCTAATTTTGTATGTTACTTTTTTAAATGAACCTCTGAATTTACAGGGACACTTGAGGATTCAACATAAGCAATTAATCTGTCAGTTTAACAATTTTTAAACTTGTATCTAGGACTGTCATTTTATACTATGAGATTTGATATAAGATAACCCAAATTACTGTGTTTTAATTAAGAATTTGTTTCTTTTTTACACTCGTTGATGAATAACTTGATCAATTATTTATGGCAAGCATATATTGAAAGATCTGAAACACTCTGAGTTTCCCCACCCCCAGCCCTCAGGCACAAATAATAAGAATAGTTCCTGTCTTAACCTAAATTTCCCTGAAAGAAAATCCTGAGAAAGTATGATCCCCAAGCAAAAGTGCAGGACATGGTGACTGCAATGAGAAAGGTCGAAAAGCCAACACAAGGATATTCTATGGATTTGACCAATAGTGTAGGCAACTGGTGTTTTATCTCATGAAGATCTTGTAGGAAGCCTTATGCAGATCACCTCAGAGAAGTCCATCTGAGAGACCAAAATGCGGATGTATTCATCAATCTGTTCTCATACCTCACCAACCAAGATGGCTTCGCAAGTTTGGATTACTACATATTACTGATTTGAACATAAGTGAATGTTGGGCAAATGAGAATTTCATGGGAAACTCAGGGAAACTCCAGAGCAGGAGCCAAGGGCAATTAGCTTGCTTGTGGTGAGGTACTATACAGTTACATCTACACGAAGCTGGCCAAAGTATTTTTTTTTAAGTTTATTTTATTTATTTTGAGGGGAAGAGGGAGAGAGAAAGAAAGAATCCCAAGCAAGCTCCACACTGTCAACACAGAGCCCAGTGTGGGGCTTGATCTCAAGAACCATGAGATCATGGCCTGACCAGAAATCAAGAATCAGATGCTCAATGACTAATCCACCAAGGTGCCTTTGGCCAAAGTTTATATAAAACTATTGCTCTAACAGTGGTTGGAGTATGAGATGGGGCCAAGATTTTAAAATAATTATGAGAGTTGCCCAAAGGCAACCTAAGATATTCTTCTTAGGTTTCAATTTTATTTTGCTGTGTTAGACAACTGAAAGAGACCATACAGAGTCAGGAATAAATATAAGTTGAATGTTTCTCAACTACCTTCCCACCACTTTCATAATTTCTTCCAGTGTTGGCATTTTGTGCCATAATATAACTAAGTTTACTCGATCTTGTTTTTGCATATTTACCTTTTGATTTTCCATATGCTTTTTAATTTAGACCTCTAAAATAAAAGTTCACATAAAAAAGAGTGAGTAGAACATTGCCATTTAGTAGATTTACCTAACACTGGCTTCCTATGCAATTCTCTTGCTGTAATTTTGGATATGATTGCTTTAATGCTTTGTTATTGAAATGCTTTTAAAAACTGTATGATGTTCCTTTCATTAATCTTGAAATTCTCTTTGAGTTTTCTTATTGATCTTGGCCTACCATTGAGTTTTAAATTTCTTCTTGAATGTTTTGAGCATCATCACCTCAAATATTTTGAAGGGCAACCCCTTTTCCAAGCATAGAATCAGGAAGCTTCAGGGTCCAAAATAAGGTTCCTGCACCTGTGAATCATTAAGATTAAAATGGTGATATAAGGATAATTATTATAAATAGACATCTATTTAGCTTTTGGAAACACAGTATATATTTTTAAATAGCAGAATCCATTGGCAAGTCGTGAGGTTGGCTCTCTTAAACTTGCTGTTTGGCCGGCTTTGGGACCATTTGTCAAACCGCAAGGCCTGATCATTCAGAGGTTAGCTGGAATGACTCCTGCCTTTCTAAGTACATTTTCAGTTCGGAATTCTTAAAACATCTTTCCTTAGTATTATTCAGAGGAGCTTTAAGGCCATAATTTAATAAAAATATCATACATTTTAAATCTCATTTTCTTTTGTATTAGGATATTATATATGGCTGAGATGAAGCTTGACACCTTTAATGACTTTCTGTTTGAATTCTGTAATACATACTCAAACTAGTGTAGCAAATTGTGATTGTTCTTTTTTCCATACTTTCCCCAAGCCTAAGTATTTATTTCATGTGCAGAATTTACACTGCTTTCAAAAGCATATTCTGAAATCCTAAAGCAATAAAATAGTTGTGAGGAGAAATATAAATCAAATAATAAGTTTCTAAATGGGAAAATTATGCAATTTTTAGGAGTATAAACTTTTCAGCTGATTAGTATGAAGTTGAATATAGAGAAAATAACATTTCACCATTTTCCCTAGCTGTAAATTTCCCACATGGTGATATAATCACAACAGTTAAAAGAATACCATTCATTTATAGTGCTTTATAATTGCAAATAACTTTCACTTTCTTAGTTGTCTTTAAGAACTACAAAAAAATAAGATTAAAATCATTCCCGTTTTACAGATGAAAAATATGTCTTGAGGCTATAAAATGATTGACCACTCTTATAGCTAACAGGTTATAAATAGAATATTCATTCTTACATGAATAACATGAGTAATCATGAAAGCATAATTCAACAAGTATCACCATCTTAATGGATTAATTAATAGTAATAATGATAGCAACAGAATTATTAGGATGTCCTGAGTTTAATGTATAAATTACATGCCTATATTTTCAGTTTTCAAGCATATGTGATTCCTTCTCATATAATCAAAACAGAAAAAATCCCCCAAATAATAAAAAATCTTGATATGTGAAAAGTTGTTGAGAATATGAAAATACAAGTCACAGACTGAGAGAAAAGACTTGGAAATTGTAAATCACATATCTTAAATAGGATTTGTATCTAGAATATATAATGAACTTTCAAAATTTAACAACAAAACAAACAACAAAATAAAAAACAAAAAGCAATGGACAAAATATCCAAAGAATCTTAGCCAAAAAGATATAAGGAACATATCCACATCCTTGCTGAGACTTGCTGTTTTATTAAACTTTAAATGATTATGTGATTTTTAAAATAAATTAAGAAATAAAAAAGCTCAAAGGAGAACTGTTTTACATTTGCCTAGGTATTTATTATTTTTGGTATTCTTCATTTTTCCTATGGATCTGATTTCCATCTAGTATTATCTTCCTATATCCTAATGAACTTCTTTAAACATTTTTGTAGTGCTGGTATGATGGAGATGGATTCCCACAGTTTAATTTGAAATTACCTTTATTTTTGTTAAATATATAATTCTGTGATGATAGTCTTTGTTTTTGCCACTTAAAGACTGTTTCACTCTCTCTAAGCCTCCGTTGTTCTGATAAGCCAGCCATTGATCAAGTAGTTGTTCCACTTGAGTATATCATTATTTGTTAGCTGATTTCAAGAATTTCTTTGAATTTCTGACTTTCATCTGTTTGACTCCGGTGTATCTTGGAGAGTTTTCTCAGTGTTTATTTTACTTGTTATTTGCTGAAAATGTATTGTATGTTTATATCTCTTTTTTGTTTTTCAAATTTAGAACAATTTTGGCTATTTCTTTCAATTTCTTTTTCCAGTTTAGTCTCTCTCAACTCTCCTGGTATTTCAATTACATTATGTTGGACTATTTTACACAATGTAAAAATTTGGTAAGGCAATTTTTATCCTTCTATTATCTTTTCCCTTTATTATTTACCTTGTTCATTTCTATTCATCTGGGTTTTTTTGTTCACTTAATATTTTAGCTATTATTTTTCAATGATTGTCAACTCTATACAGTGATTATTTTTTCTTTCATATTGTATTTTACACTTTTTTTTTAAAGTTTATTTATTTATTTTGAGAGAGAGAGAGAGAGAACAGGGAAGAGGCAGGGAGAGAAGGAGACAGAAATCCAAAGCAGGCTCATGCTGTCAACTTGGAGCCCAAGATAGGTCTCGATCCCACAAACCCTGAGATTATGACCTGAGCCAAAATCAAAAGTTGACACTTAACTGACTGAACCAGCCAGGTGCCTTTGTATTTTACACTTCTATCTAAAATTTTTATGTTTGTTTTTCATAATTTTTCTTTCTCCAGAATTTCCTATTTTTCTTTCCTCTGGCCTTTTGGTTTTACATCATTGAGGATCGGAATAATAGCCACTTTAAAATATTTATATGATAGCTTGAATATGTGGCTTATCTTGTTCAGGCTTTTTTATTTTCTTTTCTCTGGGGAATTCATTCTATGCTTTTGGTTGTTCAAATATCAGATGGTTTGGGATTGTGTCCTGGGCATTAGGAATGTGATCATTAAATCGTACGGTTTTTGGATTGTTTCTCTGATGGTTATTTTTCCTTGTGTACCAGGGGCTTTCTTTGCCTGTCTTTAAACTGTAAACTCTGACAACTGACAGCTTCAGAGTCCGTTCAGATCTTTTCCCTTCAGGTGATGTACTCTGAGTTGGTTCCATGACTCAGAGGTCAGGAAGAAATGTCGGTGGACCACATTTGGGTATCTGTTCTCTGGTTCTTTTCTTTCTGGGATTCCTGCACTCATGTTGGTGATAGTTTTCTACTAACAGTTTTCTGGCTCTCCCAATGAGAAACATTGTACCTTTTACACCAGTGCATTTTTTTAAAATGTTTATTTATGAGAGAGAGAGATAGAGACAGAGCATGAGCAGAGGAGGGGCAGAGAGAGAGGGAGACACAGAATCCGAAGCAGGATCCAGGCTCTGAGCTCTCAGCACAGAGCCTGACTTGCGGCTTGAACTCACAAACCATGAGATCATGACCTGAGCTGAAGTCGGACGCTTAACCAACTGAGCCACTCAGGCGCCCCCTAATTGTAATTTTTGTGAATTTGTCACAGAGCATATTTATCTTCCTCAAAACTCTGTGTTTTTTTTTTTTTTGTTTTGTTTTGTTTTTTAGTCAAACTCCTCAAAGTTTCTTGTAAGAGTTACTTATATGAAGCACGTTATATACACAGAACCATGGATCTCCTAACAAGGCTTTTAATATCTTTACATAGTTTTCATGTGATTTAGAGTAGTGTTCTCAGTACTATGATACTGGTCAAGGTCATTTTGAGATTCAGCTTTGATAAATGTAAGGGAAAACACTTTGAAAACAAAAGCTCTCAAAAAATGTTGGTAATTATACAATTTTATAATCATCTTCTTTCCTGAATTAGAACCATCGGGCTTTTAACTGGAACAGACTACTCAGTGTCCTTTAGATGCATCGGAACTGTTTCTCCTACCGCATTATCCCACTTTTCACAACGTCCATCAATCCAGGTCCTATCACTACTATTAGGAGTAAGAGCTTGAATTAATAGCAAGTGTTCCAGTCTACCTTTATATTTTACTCTATCTCTGCTCTTTTCCATAACCGTGTATTCATTTTGACCTTGAACAAAGGTCACAACATAATATAATCGGATCACAGAGCTCCTTTCTGAGCTTACCTCTCGCACCTGAGAGGAGTCTTGTACAGATCTGGGGAATTTGGTACATACTATAGACTTATTTCAATTGAAACACATTGAATAATGGTCAAGCTACTTTTAAATTATGCTTAAGCAAGCAAAGGGTTGTTATACTTAAGTAAGGATATAGTGTCTTATCAATGAATATGAATTTATATTCTCTGAGAATTCAATTTATATTTTGCTTTGAGGATGTATATTTAATACACCAAGGGTACTTTTATGAAAGGAAATAATCACTTTAGTAAACATATATTTTTAATAAACTGGAATATAATTATATTCTTAAGAATAATTATAATTAGCATTTCCTTCCAAGTTAGTACAAAGTCCAGATTTACCTACATTTTAAGTTTAAGTGAGATTGTCTTGTTTTCTGACTTTCTCTCCTGTAGCCTCTAACTATTAACTTTGGAAAAAATCATGCTTTCAAACACCTAGAAAAGAAGTAAAGAAAAAACAAAACCAACCAGTCACAACCAAAAAAGCTCAAAAAGTTTTGGAAGCTTAGTGAAATTATAGAATAAAGTAAGATGTCTGCCCTCAAAAGTTTAAAAACAAAGCAAACCCATTTGAATTCAAATGACTTAAATACAGTTATACAAATATTTTGTGGATTTTGTTTCCCTTATATTAGAAGGGATATTTTTAACAAAGCAGAATGATCTAGAAATTATTTTTTTTCTCATTTTTGAAATGAGTTTCACATCCCTGACAGCAGTTATGCAATTAAGCAAATATGAATACTCAATCAGAGTTATTGTGGATGGATTCCTTAGTGTCATATGGACATACTCAAGAAAACAGTTTTGTTTTTTTGTTTTTGCTTGAAAATATTTTATTATTCTTTTTTTATTTTGTTTATTTTTATTTTTAAATTTTTTAGTTTCACATATTTATTTAAATTCCAGTTAGTTAACATATAGTATAATATTAGTTTCACGAGTAGAATTTAGTGATTCATCACTTACATACAATGCCCAGTGCTCATCACAAGTGCCTTCCTTAATGTCCATCACCTATTTAACACATGCCCCCTATCCACACGCCCTCCAGCAACTCTCAGTTCATCTCTATAGTTAAGAGTCTGTTTTATGATTTGCCTCTTTCTTTCCCCCTCACTATGTTCATCTGTTACATTTCTTAAATTCCACATATAACTGAAATCATATAGTATTTGTCTTTCTCTGACCGACATATTTCATTGACCATAATACTCTCTAGCTCTATCCATGTCATAGCAAATGGCAAGATTTCATTCTTATCTATGGCTGAATAATATTCCATTCTATATATATATTCTATATGGCTGAATAATATCCATTTTATATACATACACATATCATATCTTCTTTATCCATTCATCAGTCAATGCACATTGGGATCTTTCCATAATTGGTTATTGTTGATAATGCTGCTATAAACATCGGGTGCATACATCCCTTGAAATCAATATTTCTGTATCCTTTGGGTAAATATTTAGTAGTGCAATTGTATTGTCATAGGGTAGTTCTATTTTTAACTTTTGGAAGAACCTCCATATTATTTTTCAGAGTGTCTGCACCAGCTTTCATTACCCCCAATAGTGCAAGAGAGTCCCCCTTTCTCCGCATCCTCACCAATATCTGTTGTTTCCTGTATTGTTAATTTTAGCAGTTCTGGCAGGTGTGAGGTAATATCTTTTTGTGGTTTTGATTTGTATTTCCGTGATGATGAGTGGTGTTGAGCGTCTTTTTCATGAAGATAACATTTTATTTTCACTCCAGTTTGTGTATGTTTATTTTCGTGTGTAAAGATAGTATTGCGATGACATCTAGGGAGCTACGCTATTAGATATGAGAGCTAGTAGAAGAAAAAGAATGGAGTTAGACAGAGGGTAATTAGGGCAAGTAAAGAGATTGCTGAATTAAATGAATCCATGTAAATTTAGAGATCATATGTTCTAAAGAATTATCAATGCCTTTTGTTTCCTTTTCAGCAAGTTCAATAACCTGGATTCCTCGAAACGGGAAAACAATTGTACTGTGACTTAAAGAATAAAGGATATTGAAGTAGGAGTGGTGGGAAAAGAATAGGGTGAAATGTTTGGGGATGCTGTCAGAAGAGTGGTTAAAGTAAGGTACCATGAAGGTGGAGTCCTGTAGCTCGGGCTATATTGGTTCAAGTAGATTGAAAAGAAATCATAGGAGGAATACAAAAGAGACAGATGAGATCAAGTGAGAAACCTAGATACTAAAGTGTAGATGTATCAGCAATGATTTAGATGTCTTGCCAAAGGGAGAAACTTATATACACTGCATAGGATAAAAGAGTAATAACAATGGTGAAAAAGGTTAATAACCCATCCTATAGCCCAGATGTCCTGGATTGCAAAAGCTGCATAATATCAAAATCTGTATGGTATGTTTATTTTTTAAGAAATTGAAATCTAAAATCTGTCAAGGAGCCAATTTGTGCTTTTGGCACCAAAACATAGAAGGTGTTTTGATTTTCATTGAAAATTCAAAGGATGCATTTTATGTTCTTGAAGAACAGAGGCAAGACCCTACTATGTGTTCTATCATTAAAGAACTATATTCTTTCCTAGGTCAATTTTTAAAGTCAAGGACCGCTGTTAATGCTTACTTCAGAGTGCTTATAATGTTATTTCCATAGCTAGTCAAATGTAAACTGTCTCCGACTACTTAAAATCACCATAAACACACTGAATATGAAACTGAGAAATCCGTTGTGCCAGCATCTCAAACAATAACTGCATAATAAACTCCCAAAAGAGACACATAAATAAAGAAATACGTAAAATATTTTGTCACCTAGTAATCTTCCTTCAGATAATTAGGCACCTTGATATTATGCAGCTATTATGCACCTTGAGGAGCAGGAAACAACTGCCATTTGGCGAAGGGTAATTATAAACTGATGTCTATCTCAAATCAGTATACTATGTTATGAACACACACAAAATATTTAAATCTATAAAGATAATCGAAGATCATATATACAAATATTCTCATTTTGCAAATCAGAAATGAGGCCCAAACATTAAATGTTATCAAAGTACAAGGAACTACTTATTAGCTGAATATTTGACTCATATTCTATGATTCTTGTCTCCAGGTTCCAGGACTACAACATATTATTTGTCTGTTTCGGACGTTTTATTATATCAATATATCTTAAAGTGTGTATATATCTTTTACAGCACTTAAAATTCCTCCAAGTTAATAAATTTGACATTTTGAAATGTACAAAGCATCTACTAAAAGGTACTCATCTCTTTTATTTCAGCTCATATTGATATTTCATTTGTCCTTATTGTAAAAGTGACTAAAACTAGAAACAAGCAATTTAAGGTAAACCATTTTCTATTTACTAAAATCAGATGAATACCAGATAATGTAGATTAGCAAACCCAACCCAAATCAAACAAGATTTGGAAAACATAAGTGTCTCCAATTATCCAAAGTGGTTTGGAAATTAAGCAAAACTTAATACAAAGTCATTTAAATTATTTTTCATTCATTCAGTATTCAAGATGTCATAGAAAATTCATTTGAAATTTTAGTTTTTAACAGGCCTTATTTTTTAGAGAAGTTTTAGGTTTACAGAAAACTTGCACATGTAATTTCAAGAGTTCCCAGTTCTGCCTTTCCCCAACACATAGCTTCTCCTATTACTAGCTTCACATATTAGTGTATTTACAATTGATGAACCAATATTGATACATAATTATTAATTAAATTCCATAGTTTGCATTCGTTTATTCTTTGTGCTTGGACAAATACATAATTTCATGTATCACAATTATAGAAAAATACGGAATAAATTCATTGCCCTAAAAATGCCCTGTGCTCTATCTACTTATCCTTTCCTTACTCCCCCTGAAGCACTGTCAACCGTTGATTGTTTCCTGTGCCTTTTCCAGAATGTCATACATGAAATCATATAATATGTGCTTTTTCACGTTGGCTTCTTCTCCCTAGCAATATGCACTTAGAAATCTTCCGTGTCTTTTTGGGGATTGATAGGTCACTTGCTTTTTTATGATAGAATAATACTCCAGTGTATGGATATATCACATTTTTCTCATTTCTAATTCAGAGCAATTATTAATAAAACTGGTCTAAATTTTCCTGTGAAGGGGGTGTGTGTGTGTGTGTGTGTGTGTGTGTGTGTGTGTGTGTGTTTTCATCTTATTTGGGTAGATATCTAGGATTGCTGAATTGTGTGATGAGATTATATTTAGCTTTGTAAGAAACTGCCAAACTGCCTTCCAGAGTGGCTGTGCCATTTTGCATTCCCACCAGCAATAAATGAGTATTCCTGTTGCAGCAATTGTGTTTTGTCAGAATTTTGAATTTTAGCCATTCTATTGGGTATATAATACTATCTCATTTCAATTTGCAATTCACTAGAGATATGTTATGATAAGCATTTTTTCATATGCTTATTTGACATCTGTATATAATCTGTAGTAAGGTGTCTGTTCAAGTGTTTGGCCCATTTTTTTAATTGCTGTTTTTGTTATTGTTGTTGAATTTTTAGAGTTCTTTGTATATTTTGATTACAAGTCCTTTATCAGATATGTATTTTATAAATAATTTCTTCCCAACCTATGGCTTGACTTTTCATTCTCTTAACAATATTTTACAGAGCAGAACTTTTTAATTTTTTTTTAATTTTTTTTTAGTGTTTATTTACTTTTGACAGAGAGACAGAATGTATGCAGGGGAGCTTTATTAGTTTGAATTACTAGTTTGAATAATGAGAGGGTCCTGGATAGCAAAATTGTCAGGTTTCTAGTACAGACCCAGGGTCGAAATTCCTTCATTTTATATAGTGAAAAGTAAAATTTGAATAAATGATTTGTCACGATACCATGAATACACAGATTTCCTCCTATGAAGATTTTCTCCACCTTAAGCAAAGTGTAATAAATAGGCTATATCATGGAATCCAAAAGCTAAGAAAACTTATTTCAGTAGAGATAGATTCCGTTATTTGATAAGCATTTCAAAGATGCAATAGACATGATACGTTTGTTACATGTTCTATTGAAAATATTCCATAGGCTTACCTTGTATTATTGAATTTTTGTTAGGTTAAAAAAAAAACTAAATGTTTTTAGTAACTTAGTAGTTTACAGGGGGATGCAAAACTATAAAGAGCTTTTTATGTCATATGTAAAAAGTAAATATTGGAGCACTTGAAATAGTAGTAAATGATTTTATAGAAAAACAGAGTATTGAAGTAAAATTCTACTTGAAAAATTTTTGCGCTTTAATTTCATTCATAGGTTGTAAAATACAAAAAAAATGTTCAGTAGGTAATAAAATGGAGTAGAGAAGTATTAAAAACAAAAGCATTGTATTTGCCTATTTTATTCGTAGAATCATGTTGCTTCTCTGAGACTTGTGAAAAATACTCTTCTTTAAGATTGGTATATTTAAAATTAATCCTATGACACATTAATCATACAGCATATTAATCTAAAGAGATACATTTTTTAATCAGTAAAAATGATTCATCATAGTATAATGTTAGGTTTCTGTGCTTTGATGTATGGTATATGTTCCATATGGAATATAAAATGTATAATAATATAAAGTAGATGCTTGGGTACCAAAAGGTTCAGTTTAGAACAGAATTGATAACACTGGCACCTAGTTTAACATTCCACAGATTTCCTTTCTTTATACCTCTGTACCTTTGCCCCCTTCCTCCCTTCTATCCTTTCTTCTTTGCCTTCTTTTCGTCCTTCTTGCCCTCCCTCCTATTCTCCTTTCCTCCTTCCTTCCCTCCTTCCTTTGTTTTCTTCATTACTTTCTTCCTTTTTCTTATGTCTTTCCTTCAAAAAATACTTACTGACTGCCTTTTGTATTCCAAGTACATGTCCTATGTGCCTTTTTATGTTTTTGTGAATTTGTGAAAGAAAGAGAAGAAACAGAAACATTCAGTTGCTATACAGGAGTTTATAACTACTCAAAAAGATACTGCTGTGTCACTATTAGGACAACTGTGATTTTATATCTAAAGGAAAAATGCTACTACCTTCAGTTTCCTTTGACAATATTCTTGTTGCCTAAAGGGATTTGGCTCCTGGTTTGATATCTACATTAATTTAGTATCAATAAAACACGAAATATATAACCAGAACTGTCGAACACAGAATTATGCCAAATACAACATCTTAATATTAGTACTGCATTGAAACTAAGAGTCCATAAAATATTCATATTTTCTTATTTGAATCATATTTCATAGTCTATCCATATGGCTTTAGGTTATGAATTATAATAAAGGAAGGAAAACTATCCAAATCACATAATTCATGCCAAGATATTTGAAGGAAGATACATATAATTTTCTCATATTAAATACAAGGTATGTTTACTTACATGGTCCATAAACATTTGTTAGACATAATGGATCACTATATCTAAATGATGGATCAGTGCGAAGCATTCCTGCTCTGTAAATTTTCACTGTGATATAAACCATAATAATTTTCTTACATATATTTTCAAATGTGCTCTTCCATTTGACTTATAATCATTTTAATTGCTTCATTTCCTTTTTATATGTGAAGTAAATTAACATAAAGACATAATCAATAATTATTCAATGTTTCACTGGCTCATCTGGGTACATCTTACATTGTCCAAATATAATAATTGTAATCATCCTGTCTTAGATGCAATAAGGGGAATTAGATAGAAACTTCAGCGACTGAACATGGCTTAAAACAGTGAGAAAATATGACTCCTTCTGAAATAGAACCTCAATAACTCTTTAAATTTTAAGCACAGATTACTTATTTTGGGATTTTGACAAATCTATATGAAATGGTTTTAACTGTTTTTTTTTTCCATGCTATTCTACTTTCAAAGGAGTCTTAGATTGATGTTTCCTAATATGTGAGTAGAATTCTCCAGAAGTATTCAACAACTATAGTTAGTTTTCATCTCATAGTTAATTTAGTAAATCCCTCAACATCATTCACTTTTATGTATACATTTTATCTATGAACATCTTCTAGTATATTTCACACTGGCCTAGATTTCCTTATCTTAAAATTTTAAAATTTTCTCATTTTAAAAATAAGGGCACAGACTATATATTTTTACTTTTCAGATAGAGTTAAAATTACATTTAAGGTACAAAATGTGGGAAGTATTTGTCAGTTGATTCCTGAGCAGCTTTAGCTTCCTTTTGCTTAAGTTACCCTGAGTTGGTGTTATGAGTTCTCTGCAAGTTTCATGTGCTCCAGGAGGACTAACACCATGCTCCCTGCATAAACCTTCAATGATCTGAGCCAATTTAGGTAATCCCAACAATCCTGACACAGGGTTCTGTTCAAGGATGCAATTATACCAAAGGCTTATCGGTGCTCTGCATTTCTCCAGAGTCAATAAAGGCAAGGTCAATCAGAATTAAACCAAGGGTATTTGTTCCTTGTAGAGCAATTGTACATTCTTTCCATCTGCTGCTCATGAAAAAAAAATAGTACATAGCCCCTATCCCTACATTCTACTCTTGACACTGTAGACTGCTGAGCAGAGGGCACTATGAAAGGGATAATTAGAAACATGATGACATTGCTGAATCAACCAGTACAGATGTGTCCTTGTCTCTAAACCTTCCAGCTATATGGTTTATTAATATATTTTTTATAATTTTATGAAGCCAGTTTGAATTGTGTTTTTTTGATTGTCTTCATCAGAAAACATCCTGATTTACATAAGAAATAATTAGACATAGATTACTTAAGAGTTCCTTCTCTTTTCTTGTAAAGGTAAATGTTGGATTTTCTATGCTCCTTTTCTTATATGAACTTGTAGATTCCCTCATGAAATATGTACTGTCCATTATTCTTTTGCTTCTAAGGCTTTCAGTGCTCAACGATCCAGAGTCTACCCAAGTGTAACTTCACAATTACTCATGGCTGCTTTGCCCCCTTGCTCTTGTTAAGACCCAGCTTGCCAAGCACCTTCAGGTATAGGGAGAGAAGAATATGCTCATTCCAGATCATCGACTTCCTTATTCCACTAAGTAAGTTAAAATAAGTTAAACATCTTTTACTTTAATCCACATTTACTTATATCTCAGTATTACTTTACATGAAGAGAATAGGGAGTAGTAGATTTACTCATGTTATTGCAGAAAATTCTTCCACGTTCTATTTAAATTCCAGCTGTAAAGAGTGTTCAGTTCATAATTTTTTCAGATATAGCTCAAACTGATAATCAAGTGCATCTATGCTCTTTGAAATATATGTGAGGAAAATCAAAGGCAACTTCAGTAATGAATGGTATTAACTAGTTGATAAACTGGCACAACAATAGGGTTATATAATTTAATTTAAAGCCATTCTCTAAAGACAAGGCTTACTAAGATTGCTTTAATTAAGATCTCCTTTTTTGTTTTGTTTTGTTTTGTTTTGTTTTGTTTTCTGAAAATAGCTTCACACCTCTTCTGATTCACAATTAAAATAAAATGCGTATTTAAATTAGTGGATTATTTTATAATCAATTATTTATATTAATGTTTCTTTGGCTAGCCCACAATCACTCAAGAATAGGGTGCACTTTTGATTTTTAGGAATCCTAATTGCCCAGAATAGCATAAGTGACCACTAATAGTCAATATTTGTGGATAACTAAATCAACATCCTCATTCTTTCCTTCATCATCACTGAAGCCAAAATTGAAATTGACTATGAAAATCATGGGCAGGGGACTATGATGGTTGGGATAATGAGTCCAAAAGATGGCTATTCCCTAATCTTCAGAACCAAGGAATATGATAGATTGCTGGGCAAGAAGGGTTTAAGTTTGTAGATGAAATTAAGGTTGCTAATCAGTTGATCTTCAGATGGGAAGATTATTCTGGATTGTCTGGTGACCCCAATGAAATCACAAAGATTTTTAAAAGTAGAAAAATGAACCATAAAAGAGCCAGAGAGATGGCAACAGGAGAAATCTTAGTTCAACTGTGTTGGCTTCCTTTTGGAGGAAGAGTTCCATGGACAAAGCATGGCTCTTGAAGCTGTAAGACAAAAGCACGTCTTCCCTAGAGTCTCCAGAAAGGAATACACTTTGCCAGTATTCGATATCAGTCCAGTGTGATACAAATAATTCTTCTAACCTATAGAACTCTAAGACAATAAATTTGTGTTCAGTTTTTAAATTTGTGGAAATTTGTTCCTGTAGCAATAGGAATGCTAAAGCAGGGATAGTGGCGACTTCTTCCTTTATGTTGACTTTTTTTTTTTTTTAACTTTATTTATTTATTTTGAGAAAGAGAGAGAGAGAGAGAGAGAGAGAGAGAGAGCGAGCGAGCAGGGAAGGGGCAGAGAAAGAGAGGGAGAGAGAGAATCCCAAGCAGCCTCTGCACTGTCAGTGCAGAACCCAACACAACACAGGGCTTGAACATGGAACCATGCTATCAAGACCTGAGCTGAAATCAAGGGTTGGGCACTTAACTGACTGAGCCACCCAGGTGCCCCTGTGTTGACCTGAAAGGAGCTCTTTCTCACAGCCATTCTACTGGCTTTTATCTTTTGTGGCCTGAGACATTCGGTGACATGAACCCTCCTTTGTCCCTACCACATATACTTCATGTCCTTTTAACAGGACCCAGTTGGAGAAAAAGAGTCAATTTAAAGTGAAGAGAAAGATAGAGGTCAGAAATGCTAACACTTCAAAACATCCAACAGTTTCACGATGTTAATGACACTGTTTGCTTCTCAGTTCAAACTGAGATCAAGTGAAAACCCATGTGAAGAAAATGACTTCCAAAAAGAAATATAAATGCTAAAAATTCAAATTTATGTGAAGATATTGAGTTATTCATGAATTGCGTAGCATTAATACACATTTAATGAAACAGTGTTTAAAGAAAGACTTTATCTCCTTTACTTTTATTCATAGGAAACAAGTTTCATATTTGCACATTTGGGTCATTGCAAAAGGCTCTTTTCTATAGAATATTGTTAATTAGTGCAATGAAGCTGGAAAGATCTTGCTTTCAATTCTCTGCCTCATTTGTGACCTGTTCATGCTAAAAGCTTTAATGGATATATTTAATTATTTAATTCTATATGTAATTTTGGAAGTATTTTGACATTTTAATTTGTTGTCATGTATCTTTCTGCCTTTTCTTTTTTTGAGCAGAAATCTTATATTAACTTGAAAATGAAAAATCATTAAAAAATGAAAAACGAAAATGATACTGTATTTTAAGTGGAAGCTCTGTTGTAATGATTGACTATTTTTACAGATTATAAACATGTTCTAGTGTCACTTCTCAGGTGACACAGGTTATGTGAATAATTGCGAACACAGAATGGACTCCAAAAGATAAATCAAAACATAAACAAACAGACAAAGGAAAACAACAAACACATATAAACACACAAAAAACATTTCCAGAGAAAGCCCTGGATTTCATGTAGAGCACTTTGTTTAGGTCATAGAACTAGATAAACTATAATGACCTGAATGAAGTAGTATTAATTTGAACATAACTTCTTTCTCAATAGGCAACGAGTACCTTGGTAATTTTTGTGTGGTGGGTAAGTTTGGACACTATGTACTGGCAAACTGACTGGAGGCTAGAGAAGAGGAAATGGGTGGACTCTGGAGCCTGGGAATGAGTATTCTCCATCTTTGGAGAAAGGGGAGAAAGGATAGGAAATGTATGTAAGCAGCATGTATGTAGTATAAACACAATCAGGAGAGGTTAACTTTCCCTAATATTAGTAGCTTATTTTTCCCTTCTTTCGACTTCATCCTATCTTATTATAATAAAGGATTTAGGATTCTTAAAGAATCTATATACCATTTCTTCCTTTGTACACTGCATACTATCAAGTGTATAGTTTTAAGATCATGCTCAGAACATATCTATGTAAAACTCAACAATTTTCATTTATATACTTGGAAAAAAAGAATGAACCTTAAAAATGTGATTTTTCATACTCATATGTTACTAGGATCCTAATAGGCTCGTATTTTGTTAGGAATTTGACAGAAATATACCGGCATCATTTTAGGGAGCTAAACAATTTACAGTTGAAGAAGAGAAGCAAGTAGCCTACTATCTCTGGAAAATTCTTCCATTTGGCCTGAAAAAAATCATACTTGTCCATTATATTTTATAAAGTTTCTTAAATTTATGAAGGTGAGTTCATCTCAAATATGGGATATATTGTCGGGTCCTTCATGACTCTTTCTGGAAGAAGAGGCAAAAAAATAGAATTAATATGAGAGCTCGTGTGCATAAACACCCTTTCTCTAGCTGTGTGTTGATTTGCACAGACACAGCTGCAAATGTGTGCTAATAAGCAAGCCCAGGAGCCTAAGGGAACAAAACAGTAACTCTCACACTGGTTTTGTGTTATTTATGGAATATAAGGAGGTAGATTTCATCAACAGTGCAACAATTTTGTAAGTAAACTCAGTTTTTCTAGGTAATTTTTCAAATTTAAAGTGATTTATAAGTAGAACTGTGAATCTAAAAGGGGAAATAGAAATTATTTATTTAAAAAGTTAAGCAAGTTTGGGGTTTCAGTAAACTCCATTTGGGGATTGTACCTCTTTCAGGTTGCTTAGATTTTAACTATGAAACTAATGGAAATACTGGATATTCACCAAACACATGAAAATAATTATTTATCTTGTTTTGCACCAAAGAAGATGCACCAGCGAACAATCAGGTGGGGAAAGATAGCTTTTACTAGAGAGAAATGAAAAACATTGCTGGTGCCAACAATTTTTTTTTTTAAAGATGATCCAGTGTAGTAAAGGATACACTTCAATTAAAACAATCTTTCAGAAGAAAAGTGGGAAGGATAGTATGGTAGTAGCAGCCAGCACGAAGGCACAGGTGTTGAATGTTCCATAGAGTATAATTGTCTGTAAGTAATTTAAAATAACCTTTTCTGAAATGGGATTAAAATTGGGAGAACCAATTTATCCACATAGATATATCTTTATTTAAGGAAAAAACATATTTTGCAACAGGATACAGAATTCTATTTCTTTTATTTGAAGGTCAATACCACTTTCCCATGAATTTCTGTCTAAATAATACATTTAGAAGAAATCCATTTCAAGAAAAGGACTGATGCAAGGAAGCAAACATTTATCGAACAATCAACAATCCCCTGCTTCCCTCCTCAGATTTCCTGCACCCTTATGAATACGAATGCCAACTCTAGTCAGGAGGTTGATAGTTTCGGACAGCGATTTCAGGGTCAGCAGGGGAAAAACTTACTTTAAAAAATGTTCTTAGAATGACATTTAGAATTATAAATGACAGTATAATTGCAGATAATGACATATTTACTAATTCACGCAATACCAGTTTCAAGTCCGTAAACAGCCTTCAGAACACAATTTAATTGCCTCTGGCCCACATGTTTAGATAAAGCCGAATCACTTTGCTTTGCAAACATACCCAGGGAGAGGGGGAAAGAGGGCGGCATCTTCTAAGACTCTTTAGTCTGTTGTGTACATGGGCTAGTTTTATGTATTTCATAGTTTCTCAGGATTAGGTTTTATTTTGCCCTAAGGCTGTTTTATTGGTCTATGATTTTAAGTGCAGTTTAACTACAAGATCACAAAGAAAGCAAAAATGCTTCTAATACTCCTTCTTTGGACAATCATTTGCAAGTTTATGTGTGGACATATTTTAGTTTCTTTGAATGGAATATCTAAGGTAAAATTTTAAGTCTGTGTTTAACCTGTTGAGGACCTGGCAGACTGTTTCAAAAGTATTATATTATCTTAAATTCCTACTAGTAGTGCAAGAAGGCTCCAGCCTCTCTCCATCTTTGCCAACACTGTTAATTTCACGTCCACATAATTGTGATTGTAGTTCCTGGTGATTGTGAAATGGCATCTAATTGTGATTTCAATTTGCTTTTCCTTGTTGGCTAATGATGTTGAACTTCTTTTCATGTGCTTACTGGTCACTTGAATTTTTTTTTTTTTTTTTTGAGAAGTATCTCTTAGATTCTTTGCCCATTATTTAATTAGGGTATTTTGTCTTTTTATTACTGAACCATAAGAGTTTAATTTTAGAATAAATTATTACCACCAGTTTCTACTTAAAAGAATCAGTTTCCCGTGGAGTGCCTGGGTGGCTCAGTCAGTTAAGCACCAGATTCTGGGCTTCAGCTCATGTCATGATCTCACGGTTCATGAGCTAGAGCCCCACATCAGGCTCTGAGCTTTCTTGGGATTCTCTTTCTACCTCTCTCTCTCTCTGTCTCTGCCCCTCCCTTGCACTCGCTATCTCCCTCAAAATAAGTACATAAACTTGAAACAAACAAACGAACAAAAACATATTCCTGTTTAAAAAAAAAAAGATTCAGTTTCCAAGATGCATTTTTTTTAAAACTGAACTTAGAATGAGCAAAAAATACTATAGTAGTAATAAAACAGTTAATATTATTGTTTCTTGATAATTTACTATGTATGAAGTAGGAACTTATGTACTCTCATTCATTAAATTATTATCTTTAATTGTCAATCTTACTTTAAGATGGGTTTTATAAAACCCTCTTTAATGTTGAATAGAATGAAACTTAAAAAATTTAAGTAACCTGTGCAAAATCAAAGTGCTAATGACGAGAATTTGAATATAAAGCCGAATTCATACTATTATGAGTTAGCTTAAACTCTTAAAAGTTCCATATTATTTCCTCTAATTTTTAGTAAAGATATATATCTTATGTGACTAAAAATTGATTTATGGTGGGAATATGGTCGGAACGAGGTGTGTGGAAAGGCTGGGAAATAAGAAAACCATGTAAACTAACTCCTTGAAGTGGCACACTTATAGACCCAGAATCTTCTTTATACAAGTCCTTCGTCTGATTATGATTTTCTAATATTTCTTGAAAGTTGCAGGAAATATTTAACGATTAAGCCAAAGCCCCAATAATCCAAGCAATCATTTTTATTAAATGCTAAGTGCCAGTGTAAGAGTTCGCAGCAGTTTGAGACTTATTTTTAAAATTCTAGGTCAAACCTCATATGAGATTTAAAAAGACATTATTAAGAAATAGGTAATAATTTTCAAATGACCTCAAGATTTTGATTATTAAATGTTATATTATAGATCTTAGACTGTTTTGCAATACAATATTAATGTACCTGAGAAATCATCCCACAAGGAATAAAAACATGTGTTTCTAACTAAACTTATTACTTTAAAAGCTTGATGAATGACAACTATGAAAAAAAAATCCCCTTAAAAACCATAGACTAATTGACCGAATATAAAGTCTCTCGAGTCAGAAACAACAGCTGTGCATATACATTAAGGCAAAGTATGAGGCAAGAGGAACGAATAACAGCAAATAAGTCTGTCATTTTTTGTTGAAGGATACAGGAATCCTCCAATGTTTCCTTTCTCCCCTGCATTCTGTGCATAGGCCCACATGTTCTATGTCAATGAGTAATGACTTGCCATTCAAAAAAAAAAAAATGTTTCTTTTCCTGTTTCTGTTGCTCTGTCTCATCATGGTTCTTTCGTATGTCCGCTTGCATATTTGACTCAGTTCAGCCTCACATGGAGGCAGATCTTGGGAGCAGCTAGGATCTCCCTCCTTACACTGCCCTCGCAGTCTTCAAGGTCTCCAGTAAGCTTGTTCTAACTTCAACATCATTTCCATGTTTTTTGTACTTATGTTTTCATTTCTTGCTTTCTGCTTTATATTGGAAGTGCTTAGAAGTAAAGACCACATCTATCTTGCTCTCCATTTCAAATTTACCTCCTAGCACAGACTGAAAAATTACCTGTTAAATGGACATTTCATATTTGTAAATTCTTTGCCTAGTTGTCCCTATCTCCTTACCTATACACATTAAAATTTTAGTATGATTGGATTGTCAACACTGAAGTCAGAACATGGGGGTTTATAACTTTTCAGAGGAAATATAATACCAAGCATTTTATGTTAAAATAAGTCTCAACTCTTAATAATTATAGGGGATATTTTACCTAACTGAAGTTCAAGTCTGAGAATGAGAAGTAGCTTAATCAGTTAATATTGTTGTTGCCCGTGTTTAAGCTATGAGGATAAAAAAACAAACAAACCAGAAAACTAATATTTACAATGTGTATGTGTTTGTGTGTATGTATCACTTTAGTAGACACTGTATTTACTACTTATATAATGCCTCAGAAGCATGTAGTAAAAAAGTAAACGATTTAGAAAGAAGTTGGTTAAAACCTATTAAAAAAACAATTAATATCCTAAAAAATATATGTACAACTTGTATATTTCCTTTCCTAGTATAAACATCTCAAGCATTAAACTAAGAAACACAGCTAAGATAAAAACAGGCTTTGGGTAACCGATGTATATTAAGGAGGGGGTAAAACCAACCACCCTCCAAAAAAACCCACAACTGCCTCCTAAATAAATTATAAATTTCTTTTGGCCATATTAAATTTCCCTGAAACATGGTTTTGGCATGCTGCATATTCAATAACAAAAAACAGCAAATAAATGTTGACTTGGATAGGAAAGTGGTTATAGCACTTAATTCTTGCCTGTTACATGGTTTTCCAAAATGAGTTGAGAATGAATTATGAGTCAATTTGGTCATAAATCATCAGTATTTTTTCTGATATCCTGTACTGGATAGCATAAGAAGAAAGATCACATTTCTTTGAGAGATACGAGAACTTAAACCTGTGAAAATTTACAGAACCCTTCTACATACTGGTAGGTTTCCCAATGTTTTTAAAAAAATATTTTTTCCCACATCGAATCAAGTGTGTGTGTTTGTGTGTGTGTGTGCAGTGCGTGTTTGTGTTTATGTGTGTATATGTTTATAAAAATTGATGCGGGGGGTTTGGGTGGCTCAGTTGGTTAAGCATCTGACTTCAGCTCAGGTCATGATCTCACAGTTTGTGAGTTCGAGCCCAGCATCTGTCTGTCTGTTGTCAGCACAGAGCCTGCTTCAGATCCTCTGTTCTCTCTCTCTCTCTGCACTCCCCTGCTTGTGCTCTCTCTCTTTCACAAATAAATTATAAAATCATTTTAAAAAATTGATGCAGTGTGTGAAAAATATATGCCTATATGCATTTGGTTTGAAGGAGAGAAGCAGAATTATATAGGAGTTAATAGTTCATATTAGCTCTTAGATATTAAATAAATATATATTTTGCAATGCATTTTCAGAATTTGTGTAAAGTAATAAATTTGCCTCTACATCTCCATTCTAAGGTTATTTTAAGTATTAAATAAAATGAGGAATGAAAAGTAATTAGTCCAGTATTTGGCTCAGTACTTATCTACATAGTAGTAGTGGTACTTATGTGTCCAATAAAAAAACCCAAACTCAAGTTTTATTTCTATTATGCTTTACTTTTGAATTTTCCTGTTAACAGTATGTAGTATTACAGTATGTAGTATACCTTTTGTACCATATGTCGTGCTGTTTAGGGACAGCAAATGAAGAAGACTTTGTTTTATAACCTGTAGTTTTCCAATGAGAAGTTTTCAAATAAATTAACAAGGGATAAAATTATGTATTTCCAAGAGAGAAGAAAAAATCTTGATAGTTAAAACTGAATAATCTCATTACATTTTTATTTTATAATTTTTAAAAAACTATTTCCCTAAAAGACTTCAGAGTAGTTTAAAATAGAGTTTACTTTTTAAAATGTCTGATCATTTGCTCAATACCTAATTTATTCTAAAGAAGACATTTGCCATATGAAATTACAGGAAAATGTAGTAGATATAAAAATCTTGTCATAAATGGAACCGTTAAATAGTGCTTGCTTTGTCACATTTTGTTGTGACTGGTTACAGATGTGACATCAGGTAATACATTTCAGAGTGATGAGACAAGGAAATTAGATACCGAATGCTCTGTAGTTCAATATATAAAACTTTTAAATCTCATTTAAGGAATGCCACGTCCTAAAAATGCAACTAACCAAAACTTCTAAATTCTCAAATTTACGATAAGCAGAAAAATGGAATCTTCTTTAAGCAAAAATGTCTTTTGTACACTGGGATCTGAACAATAAATAAAGCCTTCATTAGAATCACTGCCAAGCATAATCTATGTGTTTATTCAAGATTGCATAATGTGTATTACTATATGTAAAAATTTAATTAAAATGAGAAATTGTATGTATTTATAATAATTATTTCAAAGTGGTAAACATCAGACCCAGTGGTTGTGTGTGTAATGTGATATTTTAAATTTTTGACTAGAAATATACTTTTACTTCACTCATTTTCAGAATTGAATTTTATGGCATCCAAGCTGAGCATAAGGATTCTGTCCTTATGATAACAAATACTGAATTATTGATGAATGATTTGTGGTGTTTTTGGCATCTTAAGTCTCAAAAGTATAAGAATATTCAGAGCTTGTAATGATAGAAATACTTTCAAAAGAGAGGTGTAATTATAATTGAAGTACAAAGAACTTAGTTGGAAAAGTTCAATCAGCTCTGTTTCCTAAGGAGAATAATGAAAACAAAACAAAACAAACAAACAAACAAAAAAACACCAAAAAATTGAAATAAAAGTTTTAAAAGAACAGAGAAACATTTAAAATCTAAAATAAGAACCAAAAAAAAAAAAAACATAAAAATGAACAGGAAATAAAAAATATATATAAAATAGCAAGACTAATTCTCGTTGATTTTCACTTTTAACTTTGCAGTTTAAAGGCAGATATAGTTTTAAGTAATTGCTCTCTATTTGGTAATTTGAATGTATAATTTATGAAATATGCCTAAAGTTAATAAATTAAATATTAGACTATACTAGTATTGTGAAATGTAAAACATGCAAATAACTTTGTAATGGGTAAATACCTTGAAGACACTGTGTTAGATTAAAAATGTGTACGGAGTTTACTTCACTATCAAAGCCGGCAATCTTGTGTAGGGGCAGGTAAGTGGGCAACTGATGTAAGACATTCACTTACACTTTTTGGAAAATGCTTTTTGTACTTCTTCACGGAGGAGAGACATAACTTCTACTCAAAGTGAACAATAATGTCTTTTTTAAAGGGTTAGGATTTTAACTGAGCCTCACTAGGATATGGATGATTTTAGCAGGCAAGATTTTTGAAAATAGTCTGAGATTAGAAAGTAAGGTATAAAAATCATGGATGATAAAACATATAGGATATGTTCAAGAGATAGACAAGTGTCGCCTATCAAGAGGGGTGAATATGATAGCTTGGTTTCAGGAAAGAGGACTAGGGAGTTACATGTGGCACCGGACCAGAGGCGTGAGTCCAGTCATTAATGTCATGTATGAGCCTCCTTCTTTGAGAAGTGAAGGTCATTGTAAGTTGTTGAGAATGAAAGGAGCATGAACAGAGAGGCCATTTTTGAAAGAATGCAGCCCAGGTAGTTAGTGTTCCGACTAGGGAAAAGGCAACAATATTCTGAGCTACTGTAAAGTCGAAAGGAACAATGGATGAAGGTATTTCTGATTTAGAATATCCATTTACTGTCTAAAAGAGTATTTAATGCCAAATACATGCTGTGAACTGTCCTAGGACCTCTAGGACCCAGAAACAGAGAGACTTCCAAAAAAAAAAAAAAAAAAAAAGAGAGAAAAGGTTCCCACTCTTGGGAAGCTTATGTTTTAAATCAGACTTGTCAGGGAAAGGTTCTCTAGGAAGATGCCATTGCGGATGGAATGTGATGGGAAATTAGCAGCCAGTTCTGCAACAATGCAAGGCAAGAGCACCCCAGATGGAGGGTACCATTAGTAAAGCCTTACCGGGGAAGAAATGCAGAAGTCTGGTGTTTTCAAAGGACAGAAAGAAGCTCTCTGTGCTTGTGACTTGTGTGGCAAGGGATGAAATGGTAAAGGAAGCAAAATAAGGTAAAGGAAGTTCTAAGAGTAGAACTTCGTGAGCCACCACAAAGAATTTTGGTCTATTTTTAATTAAATTTGGATAACATTAGGTAGGAAAGTGACAAATTTTAGTGTATAAAAAATCTTAGTCAAGTTGTCTTATCAAAAATGAGTCATGAGGTGGAATGAATAGCAGATGATGTATTTAGGGCTTTCAGTCTGTCTGAGCTGGATTGTGATTCCATTATGAAAAAAGAAAAAGGAAGAAAAATCTTGGAGATAAAAATGGTGATTTTTTTGTTAGTATAAGGAGTGTAAAAATATAACATTATAGATCCCTGGACAGGAAAATGTCATAGAGGTCAAGGCTGTGCTGACAAACACTGCAGAGAAATCAAGAGCAGTGAGGACAGAGAAGATGCAAATTGATTTATCAACCGCAGGGTCATTACAAATCATCCAGAGAGTGTCTTGCAAAAGTGATAAGAAGCCACATTATTAAGGTCGTACTAGGAGGTGAGAAATGTAGACATCAAGTGAATGCTATCATTTTAAAAAACTAGCTGCGAAATAGGGCAAGAGATTCAGCAATTTTGGCCATCTTATTGCACTAAAATGAACTCTTCTCCGTAATATGAAACAAACATCTTAAAGCTGAACTCTTGTTGTTTTGATCAACTTTCTGTGTTTTCAGTTTTGGAAATAATATGTCACATGCTTCACATTTACACATATTTTTAATTTAGCAACTGGATGTGCATATTGGTCTTATTTTGTGAAATTGCTTAATAATGAAAAAGTAAAAATACTTAAAAGGCAATTAATATGTATGAGTTTGAGTTATATTGTTTTATTTTATTTTTTAGTATGCAGAAGTTCATTTAAGGACATTATTACAATGTAGTGGGGAAATGAATGAATGAAATTAAACCAAAGTAAAGCTTTAAATAATGTTTCCAAGCCTTTGTTTTATACTACATAAAACAAAGACAATCGAACTCAATTTGAAGGCAAACTTTTGCTCTACAACACTATGGTGAAGATCTGTAAGAACTCTTTAGATCTCACATGACAGAAATAATAGAATTACCTATGGCTGTAAAGCACTTTTGGTGTATTGACTCATTTAACCTCCATGAAAACTTTGTAAGTATGTGTATTTATCCACAAAGTTGAACAAATTGAATCTTAATGAGAGTGAGTTGAATTTTCTGGTTTGGCAATAATAGAATTAAAAGTTTGGTTCTAGTTTTCTGATACTTAAATCAGAGTTCTTGCCAAAAAGCAATGTCCAAAATATTCCAAGAAAACTTGAAATAGACCCAGTGAATTTATAATATTTCCTGCCATGTTTTCTAGAAGGTTCAGAGACCAATCTTCCAATTATATGAGGTCTTATTAATCTAGTTTTGAATTCTTTTACTACATCGTTATTTTCCTTTGCCTTATTTTTATATATCTAGCTATTTGCATTGTCATTCTTTGATAAGAAAGTTTATGTTATGGGGTGCCTGGGTGGCTCAGTTGGTAAAGCATCCAGCTCTTGATTTCGATTCAGGTCATGATCTCATGGTTTGTGAGTTTGAGCCCCGTGGAAGGCTCTGTGTTGACAGTTTGGAGCCTGCTTGGGATTCTCTCTCTCTCTCTCTCTTTCTCTCTCTCTCTCTCTCTGTCTCTGCCCCTGCCCGCTCACGCTAAGAAGTCTTTCTACTAGACTATATTAGAAGCCCCTTGCCTCAGTTAATGCCCTCATATGTTCCAGTAGGAATGGTACCCTCAGAGGACTAACATATTCTTAATTAATATTACTATTTTATTCACTCTTGTTCTCATAGATGTCCGTGTTTTATGTGTCATTCTAGTTGTTTAAAGTGATTTTATATATCTCTGGGATGATTGATAATGGAATGACTTTATAATACTGGTCAAAGACCAACCTTATTCTTGTTTTCAAGTTATTAGAGACCATGTCTGTTTCTACTTATGGAATTTAATGTATATTTAAATATAATATTAGAACTTTTACATTTTCTGAAAGTACTATCCTTTTATATATGCTTTAAAAAATAAGTTTTCCATAGACAAAAACAAAAAAGAGAAACCCTCATCCCACATAGAATCTAATTCTACAGTTATTTAGAAATCATTTATCTATTTTATCAATAACATTAAAGTATAATTTTATTCTATTACCTTCTATGATCCTTCTTTTTCTTTATTTTGTCATCAGTTATTAGAATTATTTTAGATAATTTTAACTTTAAAGTGAAAAAAATACTTTTTTTTATAATGTTTATTTATTTTTTAGAGAGAGAGAGACAGAGCATGCGTGGGGGAGGTTAAGAGAGAGAGAGGGAGACACAGAATCCGAAGCAGGCTCCGGTCTCTGAGCTGTCAGCACGGAGCCCTACATGTGGCTCAAACTCACAAACCGTGAGATCATGATCTGAGCCGAAGTCGGATGCTTAACCGACTGAGCCACCTAGGGGCCCCATGAAAAAAAATACTTCTAATCTGCTTAGGCAAATGATCATGCACCTACTGCTTTAAATATTCAATGTTAAAGATTATTGTTTAAATTGTAGTGATGTGTCTGTTTTACCAGTAAAATGCTTTAGATTTATTCAAAACAAAATCATAAATAGAATCACTAAACCGATTGCTATTTAGCATTTTGGCATGCTTCTTGATCTTTCCACACCTCTTATCATAGTGCATAACTGAACATATGGTTTTATAGGATTCTCTAAAGACTGCAGAAGGGAGTGATTTTTTTTTTTAAAGAAATGGATTCTAGTGTGTGTTGAGCTTGTATGTCTGTTGTGTGGATGTGAATGCTGGAATATGCTACACAATATGAGGCTGAGGATTTTTGCCAATTGAAAGCATGTAGCGATTCATCACAGGGAGCAATCGTTTAGAGAATGCTCTTTCCCCTTTCTACAATTAGGTTGCCAATTGTGCAAAAGTAACTGAATAGCTTGTTTAACTGAAAGGTTACTTACACAGTATGAGTACAACTGTGCAAAGAATATACATACACATACACACATACACACAAACATATGAAGAATTTATGCTTTCAAAAAATGGTTTGTATTTAACTATACAAAGTTACTGTTTTTAAACATAAAAAAGATTTTAGTGTAAAATTCTTTGGAAAAATAAAATGGAAATTCAAAACCTAAAACTCTGATTTCAAGCAGCAATTTAAATTTCTCATTGTCTAACAAGTTACTGACATGGATATTTAAATGAACGGTGGTGGATGTTAAGTGGTTATAGTCCTTGGAGTTCATTGCTCACAATCAAGTTGCATTGGAGCTGTTTATTTTAAAATGTCAATCTTTATGATTCCTTTATAATTATTGAAACAAGATGAACAATCTCATCCTTAAAATACTAAGTATATACATTGCTTTTTAGATTTTTTAAAAATATTTTTAATGTTTATTTATTTTTGAAAGACAGAGGAAGAGAGATAACAGCACAAGCAGGGGAGGGGCAGAGAGAGAGGGAAGAATCCAAAGTAGGCTCCAGGCTCTGAGCTGTCAGTATAGAGACTGATGTGGGGCTCAAACTCACAACCATGAGATCGTGACCTGAACTAAAGTCTGACATTTAACCAACTGAGCCACCCAGGCATTCCATGCTTTAAAGATTCTTTTAGGGAGTAATCGAATAAGCAAATTAGAAGAATATTGTTCAATTATACAAATTGGAAGGGATAAAATAGGTAATAGCATGACAAGAAAAGAGTGCATGGAAGCCTTTCATATTTGAAGAGAGAATTCACTAAGACAGAGTAAGTGATTGCCAGAAATAGGCTGATATTGAGCAAAGGACAAAGGTATTAAATATAAATCTAGATTTAGAGTCCGAGATTGGAAGATTAAAAATGTTTTATCACAAGAAAGTTTTAAGCTTTTCATCAATTTTTATTTGGCAGAATCCATCTAAACAGGTTTTGGGACATGGTTCTGGCAGGTCTTCCAAACTATTTAACCATTCACCTATTCAGGTTTATTTAAATACCAAGAGATCTCAGTACTTAAGTATAGTTATTGCAATTAGGAAAATAAAACACTATGCTTTGATCAACAAAATGAATGAATTATGTAATTTTTTAATCCAAAAAAGTGTTTTTAGATTTATTTGTTTTTGAGAGAGAAAGAGAGAGAGCAAGCATGGGAGAGGTCCAAGGAGATGAGAGAGGGAATCCCAAGCAGGGTCCATACTGTCAGCTCCAAGCCTGATGTGGGACTCAAATCCATGAACCATGAGATCATGACCTGACCCAAAATCAAGAGCTGGATGCTTAACTGACTGAGCCTGGTACCTCCAAAAAATATTTTAATTGACAAAAGCTTACACTATTGGCAGTTAACCTAATATTCTCTTTATACTATTTTTCTGTTTTATTTTTGTCAAAACTTTGGTAAATCATAATAGTTCACCACCATCGCTCCCTCCAGCCCCTCAATTTTTAAACCAAAATTGCCCATTTACTGTCATGCATGTAGTTATTAATATAGTTCTAACGACTACTACTACTACTACAACTCTTACCACCACTACTACCCATACGCACACACCTCTCCAACTTGAGCTTCAGCAAAATCCTTAATGTGCTTATTAACTTTTACTAATTACTACATTAAGTGCTAAAGAAAAAATCCACATATAAATAAAATGTTATCCTGCCCCCAAATTGTTCACAGACTAGTAGAAAAATATACCTAAACATAATTAAATAATGAGATAATATGAAAAAATGATTGAATAAAGTTCAGTGTCCAGTGGCAGATCGATCCTAATGTGCAAAAAAAAAAAAAAATGTGAAGGAAGGCTTCAGAAACATGGTGAACCTAGAAGGAAATTTTGAAGATTGAAGAGGAAATTTGCAAAGGAATTCAAAGAAGGGTTATTTCGAGTGGAAGAAATTTCTTTAAAGAATTTGATAAGTTTATATTGTTGCTCAAAATGGAAGAAGTAACTCTGGAAAATAAAATGTCAGTATAGATGGTTCTGGAGGGGAGGAGAGGTTGAGGAAGCAATAGAGGATGCCAGTGAGGAATTCTACAGCTCCAAAGAATGGGCCTGTCTGAATACATTGGCTTAGCCTCAGGGTCTCTGCCGCCCTTCCAGTACCCCTCCTCCACCCATCCCCAGGCTGTAGATTGGCTCACGTCTACAGTGAAAGAGAATTTAAAGGAATGCATCTCTTATTTTGTGCCAGCCACATCGATTCATTTAAGCCTCCTGCGTTAGGAAGGAAAGATAAGCAGAAAGCAGCAGGTCCTGAAGGCATCTGTACACAACACTGAACGGTTACAATGTTGTCCTATTTATGAAGGGGATTCAGTATTTATAATAAAGCAAAATATTAGACCCGAGTTTTGGAACCATCACTCAAGTAGCAGTAGGAAGAATGCATTGGAGGGATTTGGGCAGCAGAATTGGAAACATAGAATTCAGGTATCCATACTGATATAATTTTAATTATTTTAGTTGTTAGGAGATAATAGTTTGGTTAATTTTATAATAATGAATAAAAGCTGGTTACATATTAGATGAAAATAAGTCAATAATATTTTATTATTTACTTCAGGTAAGCCAGAGACTAATGTCACATATGTATGCATGGATTTTATAAACTTCAAGAAAAAAAATCAAATTGAGACAAGCAGAAGAGTTTGAAATGAAAGATTTTCTGAAAATGTTCAGACTCACAAGGGGATTCTACTTTTTCTTCTTTTAAGAGCTATTACTCTACTGTACCTTACATTATGCTCAAGGAAACCACTAATAAACAGAAATAATAATGACATGGTAAATTGTCCCTAGTGGGTTCCTCCGTATTTCAGTAATGGCTTGTATAACAAGCTCAAACTAGATAGGAAAAAATAATAGGGAAGTATGTGCACATACTATACTCTTTATCATCTCATGTCATATTATTAAATGCTCATATATTAAGGGTGAAATAAAAATCTACTCAAGCCAATGCTATTAAAAAGAAACCCATAATTACAGCAGGGAGAATAAGCCTTGAAAGTAGAATCAATAGGTGAATTTCAAAATATCTGTTAAAAATAAAAACAAATAAACAACCAAAAAATAAAGAAAAGAAAAAGATCATTTGGGGAATTTTTGAATACTCCTGATTCTATGCACATGCACCTAAATTAGTATGACTAATACAACCATGGCATAACTTCACCACACTTTGGATTTTTGCACATCTAGATTTAGCTGATGGCTTCAGTAACATGGTTTTTTTCAACAGTAATTTGTATTTAGTTTCAGGATTTTGCATTAAGAGCACTGGAGAAAATTTGTAAGACTGGGGAATAATTCCTTGATACGGGGGTTTGGAGAGGAAGGATCACCGTAGACGGCCTTTCATACTTCCACACAAAGCTATCAATAAATGAACAATAAAATATTCAGAAAGTCAGGATTATAACAATCAGATGCTTATTTGATTTGACAATCTGAACTTTAAACTTTAAACTTGTTGTCTTCTTATTTTAGAATGAGAAAGAGAGAGAGAGAGAGAGAGCATGCACAAGTGAGGGGGAGGGGCAAAGTGAGAGAGAGCGCGCCTGACACAGGGCTCCATACCATGACCATGAAATCATGACCTGAGCTGAAATCAAGAGTGGGATCCTCAATAGACTGAGCCACTCAGTTGCCCCAATTTAAACTTTAAAGGAAAGTGTTGTGAAGGATCAACTAAAGGGCAGCACTGTAATTAGACTACATGTGTAGTTAGTTTGGATTCAAATTGGACCTTATCTTAGAGTCTGAGAGATGAAGAACTAGTTAATGTGTAAATTTCTGAGAAACAGTCTCATAGCATTCTCAATGGTATATATTGAAAACAAAGGTTATATCGAATAATGAATATGACCAATTAGTTTCACAATTGATATTCTATTTATAGCTTGAAATAGATCCCATACTATATTATGATTTCTATTTTACAAGATGGTTGAAGTATTATGAATGTTAATATTCTGTTCAGTAAATGACATTCTTCATGCTTTGATATTTTGTATATATTTTTTGATGTTTATTTTTGGAAGAGAGAGAGAGTGAATGAGGGAGGAACAGAAAGGGAGACAAAGAATCCTAAGCAGGTTCCAGGCTCTGAGCTGTCAGCGCAGGGCCGGACTTGGGGTTCAAACTCACTGACCATGAGTTCATGACCTGAGCTGAATTTGGACCCTTAACTAACTGAGCCACTTAGGTGCCCCATGCTTTGATATCTTAAAACATATGTTCTCTTGTCTTCTCTTCTAGAATCCATTTTCCACATGAATAGGAATTATCAAACAAAAATTGCACGGGACAAAGATGTACAGGTAAAAAAGACTTTATTTCAGGCTATTCTGATAAGGAATAGAGACCAGAAAACAGTCTAAACTCAACTCCATGGGGAAAAAAATGCAAGAGCTTTTAGGATAGGGGATGGTTGGGTCTGGGCCATCGGCGCATGCTGATGAAGAAAGGGCTCTGAAATGTGTATAATTTTTTTAAATATTAATGTGCATAATTCGGGGGAGGGGCAGAGAGAGAGGGAGACACAGAATCCAAAGCAGGATCCAGACTCAAAGCTGTCACACAGAGCCTGATGCGGGGCTCGAACCCATGAGCTGTGAGATCATGACCTGAGCCGAAGTCATTTGACCAACTGAGTCACCAAAGTGCCCCTAGCAGTTTCTATTTATAAATTGTGGAATTAAGATGATATACTTTATCATTTTTGGACGTTTAAATTTTGCCCAAAATCACTTGTTTAATTGAAATAAGGAAAATAAAAAAGAATTTTAAAGAGGAAGAGAAAGAATGTAAAGGGTGTTTAAAAATAAGAAATGCTTGAAACTTTAGCAAAATGAAGTTAAAAAGATCACTGAATTCATGGAAAATTAGTATCATATTAGTAATGGATTGCATTTCATTATTTCGGGTTTTTTTATTTGTGACAAATAGAAAAAAGTCAACTCTATTTTATACAAATAATAATGATAACAATTGCAATATGTATGCGTATGATATACAATTATATGCTAATTATGGACTTCATTATAATATATATGCATGTTAATATTTATTAGATGAAGACATGTTTGTGGCTTCGATATGTGAAACGGATATGCAAACATCTGGATTTAGTCATGACTGAAATAGGATCATCAGGCTCAACGTTTTTTCATTACTTTGCTGTGTTGGCTTTTGTGCTACGTGTATTCCTGGTAGGATCAGCTCACTATACATTAAGTTATATGTTTTCCCATTTGTTAGCAAATTAATACTCAAGTAGCTAGAGATGTGTCCTGCCACAGTGTATTTTCTCAAGGCCAGGAGACACAATGCTTTCTAACTGGGCAAATTCATGTGAAACTCTCGGCACCTCAATTACATGGAGTGAATAAAGAAAAGATGGCTCTCCAGGTGAAAATCAGGGGGCTATTTACTAAATGTGAAAGAGTTACATGCCTGAAAAAGATCTGGTGGCCACTAAGAGTATAAATTGTAAAGGTTTAATTTGCAGATGAACCAGGATAGCCAGATAGTGACCGACTATAATGACTGACTATTATAATTACTGTATTAATCAGTGAATAAGTAATATGTCTATGGATTAATGCAGGAGCATTAACAATATTATATATTATAACTTGATATAAAACTATGCATCATATTAATATACTGTAATATATATTATAATAAATATCTGTATCCTACATGATGGAAATATAATAATTTAAGGAAAATATGATAATAGCACAATAATTCTGAAATAAAAACACAAATTAAGTGATACTTTTATATTAATTATTATTAATATTAATTCACAAGACTTATGTGTAGTTTCATATGAGTTTTATGAAAAATTATTTCACTAGAATCTAACCAATTTTCTGAGTCAAACGATTGATAAAATCCATTTAATCCTTAGAACAGAATGTGTTTTCATTATTCAATCATTATATCACTTTGCCTTGATAAACCAAGAATTTGCATCTAAAAGGAGAAATAGAGTTATTTCAAGATATATAAACATAAGAGGAAGACACATACACATAGACACATCAAATATATGCTCATAAAAATTGGGGGAAACTATTCAAGTGAGTGGATTTGAGGGGAATAGGCGAGGATAGAATTTTAGATTAAAAAAAAAATCTGAGAAAACCTAAAATGTGTAATTTGTCAGCTTCTTTTATCTGTTCAATGAGATCTGTTCAATGTTGAACACACTTTCTAGGCTTTCTACCAGAATCTTTTGCTGAGTATCATAAAGGCAAATTGATGACTTAATTTATTGATAAGTAATCATATAATAAAACCTAAATTAAAAAAAAATTGCTGTCAACCAGCTTTTGATATCAACACACTTGGTAGATCCAGGTGAAAACAAACGTTTTACAATAATTGTAATCAGAGATTAAACTTCATTACTAATGTGTGACAAATGGGGAAGATATAAAAAGTATTGATTCTGTGTAAAACCAAAACTCCAAAAATTATTATTATAGAATAGAATACAAATACTTTAAACCATAGAAATGTAGAGTAATTATGTCCACCCCAACAGTGGAGGTAGAAGAGACTGTGGTAGATGTCTACTGAATTTGTGCTTTTCACTTCTGTCAAACTGTGCTCAGTGTTTTTTGGTTGTCACATGTCCCTCTTTCTCATGTCATGGGAAAATTAATTCTGCTCTCACCTTAGGGAGTAACCGCTGGTGGATTTATATCTATCAATATATTCTGTTCCCCTCTCTGCAGTTATTGGCTTACATAAAAACACACCATTCATTTTAGACCTAAGCTCAATATATCTTCTTTCCGATTGAGATTTGTAGTTCCATGCAACAGAAAAAAGACCCAAAATAAAAAGTTTAGTAAGAAGTAGTATAATATACTGCTTTCTTACATTTCATGATATTTAGCATATATACATATAAATTTGTATATGTGAATGTTTATGCATGTCTAAGTGTATATGCCTGTGATTTGGGAGAAATAAAGTCATCTTGAAAGGCATCTCCCCTTAAACTCATGGTATTATAGCATCTCTTCATGTTGAAAGATTAAAAAAATATTAATTTGAGCTAGTCTTATTACAGAAATTACTTATACAACAGAAAAGTTTTTAATTAAAATTACTAAGTAGCTCTGAGTATAAACTGCCACTAGACTTTAAGAAATGAACAAAAAACGAATTATTTACTTCATTTTGAATAGATACATGTGAAAAATGGTGAAAATAATTATAAAGAATGGAAAAATGACATTCAGGCTGTTAGTAAAATGAACTATATCAGATCTGAAAAATCTGTAAGTAGGAAAAGTATCTTTCTCTTTAAATAGCTTCTGCTTTTTAAGTTAAATTCTTATCTGAACTTTCTCCAGACAAAGGGAATTAATATTTAAAGTGCCAGGGAATACAGTAGGGGTTTAGAATGTTGCTTTAAACAAAAACCCCATCTAGTAAATTTAATATATTTAGGCCACATAATATATTCTTCATTCTTAAATGACTCCCTAAGTATCCACAATGCTAATTCAATTGAGGCTCTTCCAGTAAAGGGCAGCTCCACTTAGCATATTAACTTTCATAAAAAATGATGGCCGTTAGGTGCACATTGTAGAGTAAAATGGAAGAGTAGTATGTGTAGCCTTGAAAAAAGTTATTGCTGTGATTTCTACAGTAATTCTAAAACACTTTCCTTGGTACTAAAAGAACACAAATATTGATGTGCTCTGTGACCCAGAAAAAGACTACAGGGGAATAAACAGAATAAACCCAAAAACCAAGAGAATATTGTCTCTAATAAAACAATGGATCTATCCTATGCTATTGTTTTGATATCTTCCATTCTTGTTTGTTAATTTAAAGTTTATGGAGTACAGAGAAACTCTTGTCTGTTTAGTGATTTATCTATACAGTTTTCTACTCTATTTTAAGTAGTTTTAAAACATACAACTCTCTAAATATGATGCTAAAAGAATACAGATAGAGTTATTTTTTATATATATATTTTAAAGACAAAGAACTTTATCTTAACTAAAAACTATTTCTGCTCCCTTGCCATCCTTTCTGTTTTAAGATGCTTTTTTCAGAGACTTTCGCTCTTGTGTATTTATAAGCTTTTTCTAATGACACTTTTTTCCTCAGGAAATAAACATTTGCCTGTCATTCTTAGATTAAGAGTTTCAAATGGATAAGAAACTTTCTATTATAATCAACCCATTATTTATTAACATTATTTATTACCCCATTCTTTTTTTTTTTAATATAACTTCTTGTGAAGCTAGCTATCATACAGTGTATACAATGTACTCTTGGCTTTGGTGGTTTATTCCCATGATCATTACATACAATATCCAGTACTCATCTCAACAGTTGCCCTTCTCAATGCCCATTACCCATTTCCCCCTCTCCTCTGCCCGCCCCCCCCATCAACCTTCACTTTGTTCTCTATATTTAAGAGTCTCTTATGGGTTTGCCTCCCTCTCTGTTTGAAAATATTTTTTCCCTTCCTTCCCCTCTGGTCTTCTGTTAAGTTTCTCAAATTTCACTCAATATGAGGGAGAACATAAAATATCTGTCTTTTTCTGACTGACTTATTTCACTTAGCATAATACCCTCCATTTCTATCCACATTATTGCAAATGGGAGGATTTCATTCTTTCTCATTGCCAAGTAGTATTCCATTGTATAATGTATGGTGTATATATAAACCACATCTTCTTAATCCATTCATCAGTTGATGGACATTTGGGCTCTTTGTATGATAGGATATTGTTGAAAGCACTGCTATAAACATCAAGGTACTTGTGCCCCTATGAATCAGCATTCCTGTATCCATTGGATAAATTCCTAGTAGTGCTTTTGCTGGATTTTATGGTAATTCTATTTTTAATTTTTTGAGGAACCTCCATACTTTTTTCCAGAGTGGCTGTGCCAGTTTGCATTCCCACCAATAGTGCAAGAGTTCCCATTTCTCCACATCCTTGCCAACATCTGTTGTTTCCTGAGTTGTTAATTTTAGCCATTCCGATAGATGTGAGGTGGTATCTCATTGTGGTTTTGATTTGGATATCCCTGTTGATGAGTGATATTGAGCCTCTTTTCATGTGTCTGTTGGCTATCTGTATGTCTTTGGAAAAGTGTTCATGTCTTCTGCCCATTTCTTCACTGTATTATTTGTTTTTCATGTGTTTCATAAATTCATTATAAATTTTGGATACTAACCCTTTATTTGATATGTTATTTGCAAATAACTTCTCCCATTTTGTTGGTTGCCTGTTAGTTTTGTTGATTGTTTCCTTTGCAGTACAGAAGCTTTTTATCTTGATGAGGTCCCAATAGTTCATTTTTGCTTTTATTTCCCTTGCCTTCAGAGACATATTGAGTAAGAAGTTGCTATGACTGAGAAGAGGTTGTTGCTTGTTTTCTCTTCTAGGATTTTGATGGTTTCCTGTCTTACATTTAGGTCTTTCATCCATTTTGAGTTTATTTTTGTGTATGGTATAAGAAAATGGTCCTAAAAGACCTAAAAGATCAGGTTGAGAAACCTGGCTAGCAGTTTCATTCTTCTGCTTGTTGCTGTCCAGTTCGCCCAGCACCATTTGTTTTCTAAAGAGACTCTTTTTTCCATTGGATACTCTTTTCTGCTTTCTCAAAGATTCATTGGTCATACATTTGTGTGTCCAATTCTAGGGTCTCTATTCTGTTCCATTGGTCTATGGGTCTGTTTTTGTGTCAATACCATACTCTTTTGATGATTACAGCTTTGTAGTAGAAGCTAAAGTGCTTGATTGTGATGCTCCCTGCTTTGGTTTTCTTTTTCAGCATTACTTTGGCTATTCGGAGTTTTTTGTGGTTCCATACAAATTTTAGGATTGTTTGTTATATCTTTGAAAAGAATGCCAGTGCAATTTTGATTGTGATTCCATTGAATGTGTAGATTGCTTTGGGTAGTGTTGATATTTTAACAATATATGTTCTTTTAATCCATAAGCATGGAATGGTTTTCCATTACTTGGTGTCTTCTCAATTTCCTTCATAAGTTTTCTATAGTTTTTAGCATACAGATCTTTTACATCTTTGGTAGGTTTATTTCTAGGTATTTTATGGTTCTTGGTGCAATTGTAAATGAGATCCATTTCTTGATTTCTCTTTCTATCGCTTCATTATTGGTGTATAGAAAGGCAGCCAATTTCTGTACATTATTTTGTATCCTGTAACTGCTGAATTCATGTATCAGCTCTAGCAGCTTTTTGGTGGAGTGTTTTGGGTTTTCCATATAGAGTACCGTGTCATCTGTGGAAAGTGAAAGTTTGACTTCTTCTTTGCCAATTTGGTTGCCTTTTATTTCATTTTGTTGTCTGATTGCTGATGCTAGAACTTCCAACAGTATGTTAAACAACAGTGGTGAGAGTGGACATCCCTATCATGTTCCCGATCTCAGGGGGAAAGCTCTCAGTTTTTCCCCAGTGAGGATGATATTAGCTGTGGGCTTTTCATATGTGGTTTTTATGAAGTTAAAGTATGTTCCTTCTATCCCAACTTTCTTGAGGGTTTTTATTTAGAAAGGATGCTGTATTTTGTCAATTGCTTTTTCTGCTTCTATCGACAGGATCATATGGTTCTTATCCTTTCTTTTATTAATGTGATGTATCACACTGATTAATTTGCAAGTATTGAACCAGCCCTGCAGGACAGGAATGAATCCTGCTTCATCGTGGTGAATAATTCTATTAATATATTGTTGAACTCAATTTGCTAGTATCTTGTTGAGAATTTTTTCATCCATGTTCATCATGTATATTAGCCTATAATTCTCCTTTTTTATGGAGTCTCTGTCTGGTTTGGGAATCAAGGTAATGCTGAGTCTGGAAGCTTTCCTTCTGTTTCTATTTTTTTGGAACAGCTTGAGAAGAATAGGTATTAACTCTGCTTTAAATGTCTGGTAGAACACCCCTGGGAAGCTGTCTGGCCCAGGAGTCTTATTTGTTGAGAGTATTATGGTAACTGATTCAATTTCTTTGCTGGTTGTGGGTATGTTCAAAATTTCTATTTATTCCCATTTGAGTTTTAGTTATGTGTGTGTGACTAGAAGTGTGTCCATTTCTTCCAGGTTGTCCAGTTTGTTAGCATATAATTTTTCATAGTATTTTCTTATAATTTTATTTCTGTGGTGTTGGTTGTGATCTCTCCTCTCTCATTTGTGATATTATCTATTTGAGTTCTTCCTCTTTCTCTTTGAGAAACCTGGCTAGGAGTTTAAAAATTTTGTTTATTCTTTCAAAAACCAACTCTTAGATTCATTAATCTCTTCTATGGTATATTTTTTATTCTATACTGCTTATTTCTGTTCTAATCTTTATTATTTCTGTTCTTCTGTTGGCTGTAGGGATTCTTTGCCATTCTCTGCTTCTAGTTCCTTTAGGTATGAGGTTAGGTTTGTACTTGAGATTTTTCTTATTTCTTGAGATAGGCCTGAATTGCAATGTATTTTCTTCTTAGGACTACCTTTGCCGCATCCCAAAGGGTTTGGACTGCCATGTTTTCATTTTCATTTGCTTCCATATATTTTTTTTAAATTTCTTCTTTAATTGCCTGGTTGACCCATTCATTCTCTAGTATGTCCTTTAACCCCCATGCATTTGTCTCCATGCAACTTTCCAAATTTATTCTTGTGGTTGATTTCAAATTTCATAGCATTGTGATCTGAAAATATTTATGATGTGATTTCAGTTATTTTATGTTTATTGAGGACTGTTTTGTGACCCAGTATGTGATCTGTCTTGGAGAATGTTCCATGTGCACACAAGAAGAATGTGTTTCTGCTGCTGTGGGATGATAAGTTCTGAAAAATCTGTCAAGTCCATCCTGTCTGATTCATTCAAAAGCCTCATTTCTTTATTGATTTTATGCCTAAATCTGTCCATTGCTATAAGTGGAGTATTAAATTCCCGTACAATTACTTTATTCTCATCATAAGGTTGCTTATGTTTTGTGATTAATTGACATATATTTTGGCGCTTTCAAGTTGGGGGATATAAACATTTAGAATTGTTAGCTCTTCTTAATATAGACCCTGTAATTATGATATAATGCCCTTCTTCATCTCTTGTTACAGCCTTTAGTTTAAAATCTAGTTTGTCTGATATAAGTATGGCTACTCCAGCTTTCTTTGACTTCCAGTAGCATGATAGATAGTTCTCCATCCCCTCACTTTCAATCTGAAGGTGTCCTCAAGTCTAAAACGTGTCTTCTGTAGACAACATATATATGAATCTTGTTTATTTATGCATTTTGATACCCTCTGTCTTTTTATTGGGGCATTTAGTCCATTTACATTCAGTGTGAATGCTGAAAGGTATGGATTTAGTGTCATTGTGTTATCTGTAGATTTCAAGCTTGTGGTGATGTCTCTGATCCTTTGTAGTCTTTGCAGCATTTCAGTCACAGGGCCCCCTTAGGATCTTTTACAGGACTGGTTTAATGGTGATGAACTCCTTCAGTTCTTGTTTGTCTGGGAAAGCTTTCTCTCCCTCTATTCTGAATGACATTGTTGCTGGATAAAAGATTCTTGGCTGCATATTTTTACTTCAACATATTGAATATTTCCTGCCATTCTCTTCTGGCCTGCAGGTTTCAGTGGACAGGTATACCTCTACCCTTATGTGTCTACCCTTGTAGGGTAAGGCCCATTTGTCCCCACCCGCTTTCAGAATTCTCTCTTATCTTTGTATTTTGCTACCAAAGGGAGTTCTTTGTACCTCCTGGATTTGGATGTCTACTTCCTTCCCCCAATTAGGGAAGTTCTCAGCTATAATTTGTTCAAGCAAGCCTTCTGCCCCTTTATCTTCTTCTTTTTCTGGAACTCCTATTACATTTCATTGAATCACTTCTTTAATTCTCCCCTTGTGGTCTAGTATTTTCTCTCTCTTTTTCTTGGCTTCATCATTTTCCATAATTTTTTCTTCTATTTCACTTATTCTCCCCTCTGCTTCCTCCACTCTTGCTGTCATTGCATCTAATTTATTTTGCACCTCATTTACAGCATTTATTAATTCATCATGACTATTTCTTGGTTCATCTCTGCAGCAATTGATTTTCTTCTGTGTCATCATTTCAGCTAGTTTTCTATCCTTTACATCTTTTAATAGCTTGTTATGTGTCCTGCACCTGCGAGCACTAGTATATTAAAAAGGGGTCATATACTGTCCAGGCCTTCAGGAGGTGTTTTTGGAGTGTGTTGAATGCTCTCTGTTGTTGTTACTCTGGTTGCTTTATCTCTCTACTCATAGTGGTGATTTGGACCTTCCACCAGGTGTGCTTTGATTTTGTTCATTGAAGTAATCCAGGAAAAAAATTAAAAAGGTATGGTGGTGGAAGAAGCCTTATCCCATACAAAGAGAAATGACAGAGGTGGGGAAAAAGAACAGAATAAAAATATTGACCAGCCAGAGAATCAGAGAAACTATACAGCTTAATCCAGAGAGAGAGAGAGAGAGAGAGAGAGAGAGAGAGGAAAATAAAGAAGGAGATCCAGAAGTGGTATAAAAAGAATAGATTAAAAATGTCTACTTAAACATACGAACAACTAGAATAGAGAAGGTAAGAAATAAGAGGAAGAAATGGAAGAAAAAAATTTTACACACACACACACGTACATTTAATATATATAAAATAGAAATTGACCAAAAATCAAATCAGAAAATGCAAAAACACTGGACCAGTTTTTGATGATACCTTGGAACCAGTAGCTGAGCTGGTCTACAGGAGAGGCCATCTGTTTCTGTCAGTGTCAATCTTAATCCAGTATTTACAACAGTTACCAGACATGGCAGTGTGTGACTTGGTGTAGGTGGGTCCCACCTCCACTCTGTGCCTGCTGTCCTGTTCCCCAAAGCCCCACCTTCTTGGTAATGGGGAGAAAAATGGTGACACCTCACTTTCTCCTCCCTAGAATGGGTGTCCCAGACCCCTCTTTTCAGGCCGTGCTTACAGTGCTGTGCAGGCACGAGCAGGCCAGTTTGTCCTGCTCCACAGTCTCCTATACTACCCAGGTGCTCGGCTGGGATTCAGATCTGATGTTTTAAAGGACCCAGCTCCACACACCCAACTTCTGGCACAGTGCCACTCCACCCAGCCAGCAGACAAAGGGACTCTTGTTGGCAGGTGCCTGCATGGTCTTTTGTCCTTGGAGCAGATATATACCTCTTCCTACAGCACTTGAGGGAGGGGACTGCCCCATCTGACTGTGCCTCCGAGCTAGCTACTGAGTCCAGGGTTGGTTCCCCCTCCTCCCCAGTTGCGTGTACAGGGTGGAAGGCCCCAGTATGGAGGAAGTCCCACAACCCTGGATCCTGTTAGAAATTGGTTCTTGATCTATTTTTACATTACCTGTCTGTGTTTTCTCTCTTGTCCAAATACAATTCTACACTTCCATAGCTCTCTTTCTCTTCCTTTTGTCTCTCCACAGAAGGGGATCCCTCCCCTCCATGACTACACCATCCATTTTATCTCTCTTAATTCACAATCACACACCTATGGCCCACCAAGTTGTCCCTGTGGGCCCCTGGAAATGTGTCTGTCACTCCGTAGCCTGGATTCCTGGAATTCCAAGTCTTGTGGCCTCAATACTCCTGTGGTTGAGGGACAAGGGAACTTCGGGTCCCCCCTACTACTCTGCCATGTTGACTCCCTCCAAACTTCTTAAGTTAATAGAAGGTCAATGTTTATTGTCTCAATTTCTGACTTCTACCCATCACATACAATGTAGCTCCACCTCTATAATTCTACTCAAATTAGTTTTCCAAGACCGCCAGTAGACATATTGACATATATTTTGTTTCATTCCACTTTTTGTCTTAAGATATGATAGGATTTAACAGACCTTTATCTCAAAAATAAAAGGTCACTATACAACTCCTCTGTAGTTTCCTTTAATCTGGCTGACTTTGAATATAACAGAAGATTGTCCCACCTTCTTTTTTCATTTCGTATAGTATCTTTGGGTAACTCACTCTAGTCCAATGATTTCAAGTGGCTGACATTGAAGCCATATCATTTTCTATTTGTCTTTTAAAACCCTGAGCCATTTATCTTCTAGTCCAAATTTTATGAAAGTTCTTTTTTAATTTATTTTTTTAAGTTTATTTATTTTCAGAGAGAAATAGACCGCATGGAGTAGGGGAAGCAGACAGAAAGAGAACCCCAGCAGACTTTGCACTGTCAGTGAAGAGCCCGACATGGGGCTCAAACCCATGAACTGTGAGATCATGACTTGAACTAAAACCAAGAGCTGAATGCTTTTCCGACTGAGCCACCTAGGTGCCCATGAAAGTTTTTTTTTTTTTTTTTAATATAATATGTTGATATACTTTGTTGTTGAATTTTGACAAATGGATTTTCTGCAGCTATTGAGATAATCTTTTTAAATTGTTTTTCTATTTTAATTTTTAATATCGACAGTTTTCAAAAACATCTATCCTGCATACACATCTTACACTTTGATTTTTCAAAATTTAAGTCCAACTTGCAAACTGGGATAAACTCAAGTTAGTCATGATATAGTATCCTTTTTATATATTGGATTAGATTTGCTAAAACTGTATTAATAGGTTTTGTAACTATGCTCATGAAAATATGGTTCTGTAATTTACTGTTATTGTAATTTCTTTGTCTTTAGTGCTAGAGTAATGTTGGCCTCATGGAATTAAACTCTCTTTTTGAGTTGCTTTTTAACTTGTCTTTCTGCCTCTCTTGCGACTCTCTTGCCTTTTAACCAGACAGCAGCCAGACAGATCCATTGAAAAATGTAAATCAGACCAAGGGCAACTGGCTGGCTCAGCCAATTAAGCTTCCATCTTCAGCTCAGATCCTGATCTACAGTTTGTGAATCGAGCCCCCTGTCTGGCTTGTGCTGACAGTTCGGAGCCTGAACTTACTTCAGATTCTCTCCCTCTCTCTCTGGCCCTCCCCTGCTTGCACTCTGTCTTTCTCTCTCTCTCAAAAATAAATAAACATTAAAAAACATTTTTAAAATGTAAATCAGACCATGTCTTAATACTAGATGAGTGTTCACTACATTTATATCTGATGTCAAACTGCCATTTCCAGAGACTCATTTTGTGTGAGAATGATACACATAACCATTCCTGGTAGCGATTGGATAATACTTACGGTTCAGCTGCAGACAAGAGAACATGCTTTTGTAGGAATGACTATACCCGGGTCCTATGTGGGTTAAAATCATAGGGATACCAACAGTGGTGGCTTCCAGGCCAAGCTTCTTGCTATTGGCCAAACTGCTAATGAGTCCTCAGGAAGCTGCCACCTCAGAAAGCTTGCTGCAACGTGTATCAATAAATGGATGCCTTTGACCACGCTTCTCTCCCCTATTTAACTCAATTTGTAATTAAAAATCACTGATTTTTAGGGCCTAAGTCACTCAGACATAATTGAGTTGCAAAGAAGTTTAGATATGTGTAGATATTTATTTTTCTGTTTGTGTGTTTGTTGCTGGAGTTTCGTGCTGTTGTTTAGATGATTTATTGGTTTTTGTTGATTTTGTTTTGTTTTGTTTGTTTTGTTTTTTTAGCTCAGAAGGGTTTGTAAAGAGAGCGCATTGAGCAATGAATAACCAGTCTCCACTGGATGACTCCTTCAAATGGTAGTCTTGGATTTTTGCATTGTAAAACCTCTGGGTAATTGAAAACTAATGCAATTAAAATAATATAAGGACCATACCTTCAGATTTGTGCCATACTCAAAAGACATAATGATAGAAATACAGAAAATAATAAAGACTTATATGCTTTCTGAGCATCGTGATATTTCTATGCGTTTCAAATATTTTAATTAAATTAATCAAATATTTAAAGTAAGTTATTTTATAGTATAGACTATAGGGATGTATTTATAGGATAAAATGTTGGTCTTTTTAAAATGTAAATTCAGGGTGCCTGGGTGGCTCAGTTGGTTGGGCGGCCGACTTCAGCTCAGGTCATGATCTCACGGTCTGTGAGTTCAAGCCCCGCGTTGGGCTCTGTGCTGACGGCTCGGAGCCTGGAGCCTGTTTCGGATTCTGTGTCTCCCTCTCTCTCTGCCCTTCCCCTGCTCACTCTCTGTCTCTATGTCTCTCAAAAATAAATAAACGTCAAAAAAAATTTAAAAAAAAATAAAATAAAATGTAAATTCTCCATGTTTAAAATGTTGGAGTTAGTTGTTAAACCTTCTTAGCGTCTAAGAATAATGTTGATATTAGGATTAATTATGTCTCAGTACCTAGTGTACACACACACTCACCTCAGCTGTTCATGCACTGTGTATTATTGTCTTACCTAGTCAGTATCATAAATGATACAATCGAATTAAATAGTTTTCCTACAAGAGAAAAAAGGAGCATTCCAAATTGTTAAGTAATAAACATACCATTATTTACTCTAAGACTTATGCTATATGTTTTGGACATCCTGACGTTAGCTTAGTCCTTTTTATTTTTTATATGCAAAATATTTCAAGATAGTGTTCTTTTTGGTTTTACTCAGTTTTGGTATGTTTCCTCACACACAAACACATACGCACACACACATACAAACACATAAACACACCCTGGCTATCATGACCCTGACAAGTCTACAGCAAAACAAAACTATATAGTTCTATGCTGGAGGCAAAGCTGAAAAATGATACCACCATGTGAAAACCTTTATCACAGCTGTTCTCTATTTAGATTCCAAACCATGCTTGCATCGTTGCATTTATACATGCAATTTTTTTTGATGGAAGTATTTTACATGGCTCGCTAGACTGCAGTGTTTTTTTGTTTTTTTTTTTTTTCAGTTTATTTATTTTGAGAGAGAGAGAGATGAGAAAACATGAGCAGGGAAGGGGCAGAGTGAGAGAGAGCAAGAAAATCCTAAGCAGGCTCAACACAGCCCAACACAGGGCCCAGTACTGGGTTTGAACCCACAAAATGTGAGATCATGACCTGAATCAAAGTCAGATGCTTAACCGACTGAGCCACCCAGGAGCTCCTAGACTACGTATTTTACCTATTATTTCAATTTCTTTCTTTTTTAAATTTCTCATTTTTAAGAGGTGCTATTTGTTAAAGAGACAAAAGTTGTTCATCTTTACTCATATGCCTTTATAAATATAACTGGCTTATTTTAACTCCTATGTGACATTTTGGCACCCAGCCATATTTTGTTCATGTTAAATTCAGTAAACAAATCATAAGACCCACTTGTCCAACAACATTGAGTGTTAAGGCTTGTGAGACATGATAGTGCCTTTAAAATATTTTCTTTCTTGTCTCAAACTGTATGTGTCCTAAGTTATTTTAAATTTTCCATTGACACTTAAAATGTTATTTTAAATATTCCACAAGAAAAATAAACAATTACTATGGTGTTTGTGGCCAATTAAAAAAATTCCAAATGTATGGATTGTGATACTTTGACCCACAGTATCTCTTGTGGCTTTCTAGGAAGCAATAGTTCCTTCATGATAAAAACATCTATTTAGGGATATTTACTTTACTTTGTGTTTGAATTTGGAAATAACCCCAGGCATATTTTAGCAATATGTTAAATTATCATTAAATACAAGTTAAGAGATTGCTGAATTGTGTGAGCAAAGTGGAATTTAAAAATGTTTTTTAGTCAACATTTTAGTCAACATTTTCTGTTAGTATTTACAACTGTTCAGCTACTTTAATCAACACTCCATCTGTCTGCAGCCATACTCATTAGGAGGAAAGTTCTATTTGTTTTAAAAATGTACACGGGAAGAAAGTTTCCATAAATTGGTAGATAGAGCTCTTTTCTGAGTAAGTTATGCAAAAAAAAAAAAAATTCTGTCAGTATAGTTAGAAATTATCAGGAAGTAATCATGATCTTGCTTGGTTACTATAGATATCATTATTTTCTTCTTGGACTCAACTAGATGGCAAGACCTCTTCAATTTTAAAAAGCAAATTGGTTCAATATTTTTAAACTTACCTGTGATGAGGAGTAAATCTTGAAGACTCAGTGAGTAATTGTTCAAAAATTCCAAACACATATGCACCTACTCATCTATTCATCATTCAGCTTAGAGAATTCTAGCATCAAAAGTATGTAATAGGGACTCCTGGGTGCCTTAGTCCATTAAGCGACACTGACTTTGGCTCAGGTCAAGATCTAGTGGTTCATGTGTTGGAACCCCCTATGGGCTCTGTGCTGACAGCTCAGATCCTGGAGCCTGCTTTGGATTCTGTCTCCTTCTCTCTCCGCCCCTCCTCCACTCATCTTGTGTCTCCATCTCTCTCTCAAATAATGAATAAATATTATTTTTATATATATAAAATAAATATATGTCTGTCAGCTCAGATTATGATCTCATATTTCATGAGTTTGAGCATAACATCGGGCTCTGTGCTGACAATATGGAGCCTGATTGGAATCCTGTTCTTCCCTCTTTCTCTCTCTCTGCCCCTCCTGCTTGTGTGTGCCGTTTCTTCCTCTCTCTCTCTCTCTCAAAAAATAAATAACTAAACTTTAAAATATACGTCATAGTAGTCAGCAGAAGATGTTTATACAAAAAGAGTCAACAATATCATATTTATTTGCAAACCTGTCAAAAGAAAGAGTGAGAGAGAGAGAGAGAGAGAGAGAGAGAGTGTGTGTGTGTGTGTGTGTGTGTGTGTGTGTCTGTAGGTGAGAATGGAGAATACCAGTGAATGTTTCTAAAGATGATAAGGTCCTTCTTTCAAGAGATACATTATTTATATGTGAAGTGGAAAAATACCACAATTAATCAGTTCTAAGTTACAGATTTTTCACATTATACTATCTCTAAAATTAGGATGTGTTTTACAATCAATAGCCAATACCAATTTTAGTTTGTTAGGCTGTCGTTGTCATATAGTTTGTCATTGTGTTCACATCTATGAAACATTGTTGTATGATGAAGAAAATACCAATATCAAATGTTACAGAGGGGAGGCTATGACATGGAAGAATATTCCAGTCTTAGAGCTCTCTCTTAAGAAATGACCAATGCTCTGACTGACTAATTTCTCTTAGCATAATACCCTCTAGTTCCATCCACATAGTTGCAAATAGTAAGATTTAATTCTTTTTGATTGCCAAGTAATACTCCATTGTGTATATATATACACATATCTTCTTTATCCATTCATTCATTGATGAATGATGGCTATTGTTCATAGTGCTGCTATAAACATTGGGGGTCCATTCATCCATTGTTGAAAAATTGGCTATTGTCATAGTGCTACTATAAACATTGGGGTGCATGTGTCCCTTCAAAACAGCATAGCTGTATCCCTTGGATAAATACCTAGTAGTGCAATCGCTGGTTCATAGGGTAGTTCTGTTTTTAATTTTTTGAGGAACCTCCATACTGTTTTCCGGAGTGGCTCCCCCAGTTTGCATTCCCATCGGCAGTGCAAAAGAGATCCTCTTTCTCTGCACCCTTGCCAACAAGGGTTGTTAATGTTGTTGCCTGGGTTGCTAATGTCAGCCATTCTGGTGAGTGTGAGGTGGTATCTCATTGTGGTTTTGATTTGTGTTTCCCTGACGATGAGTGGTGTTGAGCATTGTTTCATGTGTCTGTTGACCATTTGAATATATTCTTTGGAGAAGGGTCTGTTCATGTCTTTTACCCATTTCTTCACTGGAATATTTGTTTTTCGGGTGTTGAGTTTGATGAGTTCTTTATTGATTTTGGATACCAACCTTTTATCTGATATCTTGTTTGCAAATAACTTCTCCCATTCTGTTGGTTGCCTTTTAGTTTTGCTGATTGTTTCCTTTGGTATGTAGAAGCTTTTTATTTTGATGAGGTCCCAATAGTTCATTTTTGCTTTTGTTTCCCTTGCTTCTGGAGACGTGTAAATAAGAAGTTGCTGCGGCCAAGGTCAAAGAGGTTTTTGCCTGCTTTCTCCTCTAGGATTTTGATGGCTACCTGTCTTATGACTTCACTCATATGAAGACTTTAAGATACAAAACAGATGAAATAAGGGAAGGGAAGTGAAAACAATTTAAAAACAAGAAGGGGGACAAAAACATAAGTGACTCTTAAGTATGGAGATCAAACAAAGGGTTACTGGAGGGGTTACGGAAGGGGGGATGGGCTAAATGGTTAAGGGGCATTAAGGAATCTACTCCTGACATCATTGTTGCACTATATGCTAACTAACTTGGATGTAAATTAAAAATAAATAAATTAATTAAAAAGCAAAACAAAACAAAAAACAGAACAAAACAAAACAAAAACAACAGAAAAAGAAATTACCAATGCTCTTGATGATAGGGAATGATACTATCTAGTAAATATTGACAATCCTGAGTAAAGAGAGCAATTTAGCAAAAGTTGAAGTTGGAATTTGTGGTAGTTTCAGAAATACCTAACTCTATTTCACTTATTCTAAGTGGAATGAAACATCATATATTAATTATATATTAATTATATCAATGGGGAGTTTTTATTTCTTTATTTTTAAATGTTTATTTATTTTGAGAGAAAGAATGCTAAGCAGGCCCCACACTGTCAGCACCAGAGCCCAATGTGGGGCTTGATCACATGAACCATGAGATCATGACTGAGCCAAAATTAAGAGTCAGAAACTTAGTCAATTGAGCCATCCAGGAACTGAGTTTTTATTTCTTAAAGAGTTGAAAATCTCAATACAATATATACCCAATGATGCCTTAGATTTGATGAAATACAGCAATGGTGGTATAAGATGAAAACTACTAAAAGAGAAGAAATGAAAGAGCTAGGCAAGATAGAGTGAGAGTAATGAATTAGTATAGTTTGCAGAAGTGAAGGGAAGTCAAGGGATCTGAGCCTTGAAGGATACACAAGGTTTTGCTAGCAAGAGAGAGGTCAAGGTTTTCCATGCAACATGTAGAGAGACATGGTAGTACATGGTGTTAAAAATAAAAGCCATAAATGCAGTTAAAGCATTTGACAGACTGTGATCCTTAAAGTGTTATTCCAGAGAAATGCTCAGCAATGAAAGTTGTCTATGGCTAAATAAGCCTAAGAAAAACTGCATATCATAGTTTCTTCTTCTTGAAAATTTCATAAAAATGCATTAATATATTAGGAGTTTCCTTTAATTTTTTAAACTAAATATATTTTAACCCAGGGCACATGCTTGGGAAGTGCCAGGCAGAAAATGAATTAAAAAGGAAAGACTACACGGAAATGGGACTGGTTATATAAAATAAGCCTTTTGCATTGTGAGCAAGATTCTTCAAAGGGTTTTGGGCTTTATTTTTGGAGACATTAATAGCCATTAGAGACAAGCAGAGATTCCTCGTTTGAAATTCAAAAAAAAATATTTTTAAACTAACAAATAAATTTAAATAAAATTTATTTAATAAAGTTAGATGTCAGCTTTTTATGAAGAAAAAAATGCTCTGTTTCCTTTATACAATAGATATTCATTGTGAATGCTGATAATATAGGCTTGCCAAATGTAGTTCTAAAATGACTTAAAATAGAAAAAATATGTATTGGCATATTTTATTGATTTTCTATGAAATATCTTCTAATGAATTACTTTTTAAAATATTTATAAAACTATTAAAATATAAGCATAATAATTTAATAGGATTTAAATTTAGAATAATTCTCATGATAAAACCATACATTATTGAAGAATACTAAAATGAAATTTGTTTATATGGGTTAAGAATGTTTATAGGATGACATATACATTTCATATGTATGTAAGTCTACATTTACACATAAAATTTAAAAATTTAGTTTGCAACCTATTTTTCTGAAAAGAGTATAAATTAACCATCTTTATTAAAACATACACTAAGATTAATTCTTATTCTTGGATGTGATTTAGCAAAAGGAACTCTGGAATAGATTTCCAAGCAAAATTTTGTGTCTGTTTAATATTAATAATTTAAAAACTTATCACCAGAGTTGTGTAAGCCACTCACAGTAGGTACAAGACATTCTAATAAACTCTTATAATAAATTACTTTATTCACCCATACTGAAGAGGATTGAAACTTGAGTGTGTTAACATCATGTACAGCAAGAAGATTTATTGTTTTGATGTGGCCAGATGTATTAGACATGTCTTTGCATATCATTAAGTATGAAGTTGGATGATGTTATGAAGGCCACAGTATAAGAAATATGACCTCCACACAATGAAAGAATATCACATACACTAGTCGAATACACTGAACACTAGCAAGGGATCGGCATATTGTTTTAAGTTAGAAATGTAATTGGTGAGTCAGTGCATTTTTTAATTCCCAATATTTTTGACACAAGGTCTAGTTATATACCTTTTTATTCTGAATTTTCTATAGAAATAAGATGAAAAGTACAATGGATGTGTAGGGAATAGTATGACTGCCGGTCCAAGTTACTGGGTTGACACATATTTGTTTTCAGTAAGAATAACAGCAGCAGAAGCAACATCTGGATCTTTGGCTGCCTGCACTATGGAAAGTGACTGGTTAGACCCTGCTTACTTACATCGGCGTCCATTAACTTGCCCGAAGATCAGTCAGCTGGGGGGCTATCCGGGAGAACCTGCCCAGATGCATGCCATATTCCTTTGATAGTCCTGTCATTGTCAAGAATTTGTTCAAATTTACATGTCTAAGAATAAAATCTTGTTCAAGTTTCTGATGATTTCTTCCACATGTTAAGACTCGTTTTATGATGCAGAACAAAGACCGAAAGAATTCCAGCGAAGGCAAAAAGGAGGGTTCAAAAGATCCATTGGTTGGCTCACATTTGATGAATTATTAAACTGCAGATTTCACCATGTGATAGAGAATTCATTTTTCAGTGTTCTAGATGAAATACAAATTCTACCAAAATAAAAGAACCCTTCTGAGATGACAGATTTACAACAAAGCTGAAAAGATTAATGACTTTACCCTAAAGAAATTTTATTTGCAAGTAATGCAAAGACAGAAACAAGCTGATGCATAATTTGACAGCAGTGAATGAGCAGAACATTTATACAATGAGAATATAACTTTCTTTTAGATGTCTAGACCAAGTTTGCAGAGGTTAACCACAAATTAAAGTTTATAGTATAACAGGGTTAGATGACATCCTAAAAGAACGTTAATTTTCTCATGTTTAATTCCTCTGCAAATGTCTGTTTTTGCCAGGCTGTGCTTTAAAAGTGCCCATGACAGAAGTTCACTACTTTCTACAGCAGACAACTAGAATATACGTCTTTGTCTTACATGGAAATCATTAACCCTCCAGCCTATGAGGGTGTTTCTATCTGTAGTGACCATTGTGTCTGATCCCCATCATATTAGTCTGCTTTTCAACTATTTGAGTTTTTGGTTTTTTTTTGTTTTTGTTTTTGTTTTTGTTTTGTTTTGTTTTTAATGTTTATTTTGGAGAGAAAGAGAGACCGAGCACGAGTGGGGCAGGGCAGAGAGAGAAGGAGACACAGAATCTGAAGCAGGCTTCAGGGTCTGATCTGTCAGCACACAGTCTGATGTGGGGCTCGGACTCACAAAGCATGAGATAGTAACCTGAGCCAAAGTCGATGCTTAACTGACTGAGCCACCCAGGCATCCCTGCTTTTCAACTATTTGAAAGCAACCATGGTATCCCACCACTCCTCTCATTCTGAGTTATTTCATCTTTAGACTAGCAAACTCAGCTTCCAACAGTTGTTTTTCGAATATTTTTCTGAACCATTTATTTGCCTTGTATCCATTTCAATTTGAATATACCTCTCTTACTGTGATTTTCATAACTAAGAATAAATGTGCTATCACCATTGTAGAATATAACTCATTTGATGATGACAAGCTCCAATTGAATTAGATAATTCAAATATTACACTGGATAGATACAAGGAGGCAGAAACTTCATAGGACATCCCAGAGATATGAAAGTTCACACGCTCAGTATTTGTTCTTCCTGGCAAGGCATTCTATTGCCTTGCTGCTGTTTGCGTTCCTGAATGGTAACAACGTTCTCTAGACTCATTATTACCTATGCTGGTTAACATGAGAACCATTTGTACCCATTTTTACCCTCACAAGCCTTACAATCTAATGATATTAAAGCCTGATAATCACATGATATAAAATTAGAATGCAGTACTCTTCAGTCTTTCCTGTAATGGTCATTGTGAGGTCTCCAAGCCTCTAAATTCCCTTTGTTCAGCATCAACTGTGACTTGGATCATTAACCTAAAGAAATCACACCTATTATCTTTAACCTTTCATTTTTTATTGTGCCTTCATCATTTATTTTATATATACTATTAGCTCAGTAGAATGATGAAATCTCTCTCATTCTGTCTTTGGAAGTGTCTTTTTTCTGATTGCTTTTCCTTCTTTCAATCCATTTGAAATCCATTTCATAACTTACCTGTTATCACTGAAATTTGATCTACAAAATAAAATATAAAAACATGACTAATTATATATTTTTAGCAAATAAATAAGCCTTTTCTTTGAAAATGAAATGATAAAAATCCACGTCACTTTTCTGATAATTTTGGAAGTGTTCAGAAGATCCCTTAAGGAATCCTAAATCATATTTTCATTCTATATTCATTTTCTGCTTAATCTGAAATATCAAGGATTAGCATATTTTTAAAAAATCATACCATTTAGCTTTTTTCTACTTTTGCTGAATTACTTTTATTATAAGAGTCATATATAGATGCATAAGGTTTTAACTATATTGTGTTTAAAATAACAGCTTTCCTAATAATCAAAGATTTCTGTGCAAATAAAAAAAAATGTCTGCTTGTTTCCAAATATCAAATATATTAGCATCAGAGAACACAATTTATATGTATTGAATATTTCTTTTGTCATTTTTGAAACATGCATATGAATGAGCCCTCGATTCATTCTTAATGCGATAATCATGCCAAAGATTTTTATACTTCAACCCTGAGGACTTTAGATCATCTAGTATTCAGTTTGACTGTGAATCTTAAATATCAGGAACTCTTGGCCTGGAAATATGTGTCAGAGTAATTGCAGTCCATGAGATTATTAAGTGGGGCATCGTTTATGCAGTTTAATAATTATTCTCCCTCAGATTAGATTGCTTGGGGTAGAATTATCAGATAAGGACAATGATGACATAAAGGTGACCTTGAAAATATCATTGTTCAGTGGCTTTTTCAAAATGTTAGAATAAATGGTCAAATTTCTTTACAGTAGGAATTCCCAGATCTTATAGAATATGTTCAGGTGCATTGTAAATCTGTAAGGGATGATATGGCAGCAATTCCAGAAAAAAAAATGTGTGTGTGAGTATTTTGTGTGTGTGTGTGTGTGTGTGTGTGTGTGTGTTATATGTAAATACGTATGTATTTACATATATATATGTAAAATCTATCCATCTACCTGCACATGTATACATTTTTTGAAGAATATTTATGTGATTCTTGTTTCAAAAAATATACTTCAAGGAAAGTTGTTATAGGCAAACTATATCACACCGATAGAAAAAAAGACCAAGAGAAAATCTATTAGGTGTTTTTCCCAGAGTCAATCAAATAATTAATGACAGAAATTTGTTTGAAATATACATCTTTTTATTTATTCAATACCCCCTTTTTTTTAGTGGACAAATGTCAATGATGTTTTAATAGAAAATCAAGTTTTCCCAAAATAGCCACTTTGAAACAATACCCAATATCCACTACAATAGTCCTTTCCTCTATTTCTTTTTGTCTTGGTCAATATCTTAAGCTGTTTTCTTTTCAACATTTTATTCCTCTTTTCATTCCTTTCTCTCAAATATATAACTTTCTGTGTGTGCCTCTCCCCATTTATTCTATCACTATCTCTGTTCTCTTTGAATCAATCTAATGCAATTTTAATTATCTATCTTATACCACAGTAGACCATAAAGAGAATAGATAGATGCACAGAGATCTAATGCAAGATTTGATCCTTCAAGCAGTTTATAATAAACTCAAAGCAAAGTGGCTATATAGGTCAAAAAGTTACATGTTGTAATGATTATAAAGACAGCATAAATTAAGAAAACCTGGCATTGGTATGGATTCTAAAGGTCTGAGAAGAAATTTTAGAATTGAAGTGAGGTGAGACAGTCTTCGAAGTTCTTAGAAGAGGGAAAAAAACAAATTCCATGTAATGCAGAAACTCAGAAGTATGAATAAGAATAAAGTAGATTTACACACAAAGAAGGTGCATATATTTGGGGGAACCAGACAAGGGATGAATATTTAACACTAAAATATCATAGTAGTAAAATTTACCTTATTATCAAATTAAAATATAAAAATTTTATAATTTTTAAACACATGCAAAAAATCATTTGATAAATATTGCATACTTACTATCAGATTCATATTTTTTACAAAGAGGGAATAGAAGCAAATCTCCTAATTAGATTAGTGAAAAAAATGAAAAACTTGCTCACATTTTATATATTAATATGTTTATTTTTAAGTTTTTAAATTTTTATTTAAGTAACCTCTGTACTCAGCTTGGGGCTCAATCTCATGACCCTGATATCAAGAGTTGCATGCTCTTCTGACTGGGCCAGCCAGTACACATTTTAGTAAATGGAGAGGTATTAGAAATATTTCTTTAGTATCAATAAAGATAAAAGTATCAATGCTTTTACTTCTTTAGTTATTACATGGGCAGTCCTAGACAAAGTAGTAGTAGTAGTAGTGGTAGTAGTAATAGCAACGATAATATAGATACACATATTAAAAATGATTAATTTTCTTCATATGCAGATAATATACCAATTTCTGAAAGAAAAATCCAACAAAATTGTGGTTACTTATTAAATACTACCTGAGCACAGCAAGTTCATGGATATACACTTGTATAAAAATGTTTTGAATGCTAGCAACAACAAATTAGAAAGTAATTTAAAAATATCTCACTCACTGGGTGCCTAGGTGGCTCAGTTGATCTGACTCTCGATTTCAGCACAGGTCATGACCTGACCCTTTGTGAGTTTGAACCCCACATCCGGCTTTGCACTGACAATGTGGAGCCTGCTTGGGATTCTCTCTCTTTCCCTCCTCTCTACCTCTCCTATTCTCTTCTCTCAAAATAAATAAACTTAAAAAAATAAAAATATCTCACTTATTATACTAATACCATTTTTCAGTAGGTAGGAATAAGCCAAAAAAAGCAGGATGTGTATAGGTACGTATAATGTTTTAATGAGTGTTTTAAAATCAGATAATTGCATGGAAAAATGTATTCCTGAATGTAGATGCTCAGTGTTCAAAAGATATCAGTTCCTTATTAAGTATAAAGTCAAAACAATGAAATCAAAATTCCAAAGTTGTTTCTTTTTTTTTTTTTTATTAAAATTTAAGGTCCTTCTTTAAGTTCATGTGAAAATTTAAAGGCCAAGGATATCCCAGACAACATAACTTAGAGCCTAAAGAGGAAATATATGACCTATAAAAGTTTCAGACACAAATCAAATATGTAAAATTCAAGACTTTTGGTGTTGGATCAGGGGTAGGTAAAGAGATTAATACAATAAAATAGAAAGTTCAGAAACAGAGCTTAAACATTTTCAGAAATGTGTGTGTGACACAGCATCACTATAATTAAATAATATCAAGAAATTCTTAGAAGATCCTTATATCCTAAGACTCAGAAAAATCCCTGACGCCAATATGTCCTAGAAAAACTTCATTATACTTGTTTAATGAACAGAGTACAGTGTTATTCGTTTGAGCTTAATTTGTGGTAGAAAAGAAAACAAAGGAAATAGAATTTAAGATTGGAAAGTATAAATCGGTTATGAAAAATTCATACAATGGAACATCGTACATCAGCAAAGTGAATATACTTGATTTATATTTACCAAATTGGATAAATCTTAAAAGCAATTTTGTGTAAAAAGAGTGTTTCCACCTTATACTATGGCAGCGAGTTTTGTTGCTTGTATACACAAAGCAGTCCTTTGTCATTGTTAATACATGCATGCATGTACACATATGTACATAGATATGTGACACGGGCATATATATGTAAGCAATGAATACCGAAAGCATAGATGCGGTAATATTTAGCTTCAGAGAGGAAAGAAAAATGTGAGACTACTGAGGAGTTACAAACCTAGTTTCAACTGTATTGATCAAGCATTATGAAAATAGGTCTCTGAGTTTGTTTTCTGGCATCTTTTCACTGGGCTGGAGTGGATGGAAATAATCCACATATTCTGTAATACACCAACAGCTCTTTTATGCGGAAGCTTCGGTCTTAGTTTCATTAAATGCTCCATGAATATACAGCCTTTCCTATATTGCCTGGTGGAGGATAGAAGACTAATGCAAGTAGAACCATTCCATACTTGTTAAGCATATTCCATATGGTTGGTTTGGCAATCTATTTAGAATGTGAGGGTACTTGGATTTATAGTTTAGTCTTGACCTTTTTGTTCTATGCTATCTCTCAGAAATAATTACATTTTAACATGTTTCACTACTGGTCTCTTCCCCTACATACTTCCCCCTCAAGCCTGCAGACTTCTCACTAAATTGATGAAAATATAATTCAATCCACGATCTTACTTTGCTTCAAAAATCATTATGGTTTTCCCTTGCTGTTTGAATAGGTAGAGATTCTTGAATCCACATTCGAAAGCTTGTGTAGCCAACTGTATTTCTGACTTTCCCACCTTGCTTATTCCCATAATAAAAGAAAAAGGAAATGGGTTTCTTTGCCCATTGTTGCCTTTCTTCTGCAGTGGGAGAAGAGGTTAGTAGGAGAGGGCCTTGTTGTGAACCTAGAACTTTCTTGTTTCCCATATCTGATCACTGAAATTTTAGTTGTTTTTTTTTTTTCAGATTTCATATCATCTTTGAAGACTTGTTTTCCTTTTCTAGGAGAAACAACATATTAAAAAATAATCAGTATCTTTATGTGCTACATATTCTTTTAAAATAATCACACAAAATAACATTAAGCAAAATATAAAAAATCTCATTTCTTCATGGTCTTCTATTGTGTAGAATATAATCTTATTTCCATTTCTCCTACAACCAATCTCCTTTCTAATCTACATCCAACTTTACCCAAGTTAGTGCTAATTTCCTTAAATTATACATATTCTCTTTATTGTTATGTTGACTTCTCCATAGTCTCCACTCAGTTATCTCTATTTTAGTTGCAACACACACCATTAGCAAAGCATATAACCGGGGCTCAATGCATTTCTTCATTCGACTTAATTCATTCAGTAACAGATATTTGGTATCATACTATAAGACATCTGATTCCAGAGTAAAAATTGGATCTGAGCACATGCAAAATGAACAATGACTTGAGAGAAGCGGGTGTTACACATGAATTAAAGATCCTTTTTTAGGTGTTTGAAGTACAATATTAGTTCATAAAGTGTGAAGAAAAAAGAGGTTTGTATAGGCATTAAATGACTTGATGGCCCTGGATTCTGAACAGTTAAAATAATGTGTTGCCAAGTTGCTAACACAATAGCAGTGGATTGACATGGAGAAAATGTGAAACAGCTGTTGTTATATTCTAGGAAGTCTTAAATAATCCTAAACAGGGATTTTTAAGATTTTTTAAAGGTTTAGGGGGAGAATCAGGTTTTAAATACAGCGAAGAGTAAGGATGGAAGAAACATATAACTATATATTATTATAACTATATATATATATAACTATATATTATTATATATAATTATATATTATTAATATAATATTAATATTATTATATTATATATATTATTATATATTATTATTATATATATAACTATATATTATTATATAACTATAATAAGTTAGTGTAAGGAGGTATTGAAAAATGAACTAAATAAAAATGACATTATATTTGAAACTATTTATATAAAGTGCAAAATGTGTTTACCTTATCATATTCTATCTTTATAGCAATGCTTTGAAACAGGAACGTGATTACAGCTTTCACTGGATTCTTTATACCTCCAACCCCTTTCCCATTGCATTACATTAAAACTATAAGGTTTATTTATTTTAAGAGAGGGAAGGAGAGAGAGAGAGAATTTCAAGCAGACTCCATGCTGTCAGCGCAGAGCCCAATGCAGAGTTCAGTACCACAAACCATGAGATCATGACTTAATCTGAAATCAAGAGTTGGATGCTTTACCGACTAAACCACCCAGGCACCCCAACACTGTCTGTCTACAGTTTTTTTATGCTTCTTTATTTATTTATTTATTTTGAACAAGAGAGAGAGAGAGAATCAGAAGGACATACAGAGAGAGAGAGAGAGCGGGAGAGAGAAGTTTAGGCAGAGACAGGGAGAGAGAGATCTCAAGCAGGCTTTATGCTGTCAGCGCAGAGCCTGACATGGGGCTGGAACTCACGAACCATGAGATCATGACGTGAGCCAAAATCAAGAGTCAGACACTTAACCAGCTGAGCCACCCAGGTGCCCTGTCTATGGTTTTGCTAGAGGTGGCTGTTGTGATCCCAAATACATTCTAAGGTATTATGGGAAATTTTATTGCTATCTAGTTTCCTAGTTTTCATATAAAATAATTGTAGTATTGATTTAACATGGTTATTTAATATCTATGGTAATGTGCTCTTCCTAAATCTTTCTAGTTTATTTTGTGTTATTAATTTTTTCATCAACAAAGAACTTTAAAAGGGAATGATCGTATCGGTAGAAAAATATTGGGACAACAGTGTATAGAATGGAGAATAGAAAAAAGAAATATATAGGTAAAACAAAAACAACAACAACACCTAGAATAGAGGCTGTAGAATTAATCTGGGGGGAAGTGACTGTCATGTAAAATGAGTGTCAAGGGATTCAAGGAAAATGGAGAGAAGAGGACCTTCCTCATTGGAAGCAGGGATGACAGTTCACAACTGAACTTAGATTTCTGGCATTAGACACTGGCTAGTACACAGTGTCCTTCACCATTAACACCAGAAAAGGAAGAGATCCTATGGTAAGTGACAGGTAGTATGTTGATTTGAGAACACATTTAGTAAAGGATTTCTCATAAGATATCCAAATCAGAATTTATATTATAGATTTAAATACGGGAAAATGATCTCAGGCTAGAACTCTGGAGGGTTTTAAAAAAATGACACTCATGAGCAAATAGTTGCTGAGCGAAGTTGAGGAAATGGATATTTTTATCAAGAAGAATGCTGTTAGAAGACTTTACGGTGGGTGTTGAAAACTGGAGAACACCAACAGATAAGAACTGAGCAGGAAAAAAAAAAAAAAAAAAAGAAGCCATAAAAGAGGTAGAGAAGTAGTTACTATGTATGTAGGAGGAAACGTGGGAAAGTGTTATTCCAAATTTCAAGGCAAAAAAGCATGTGAAGAAATAAAGGGGTCTACAGTGTCAAATCAAAGAGAAACCAAGAAAAACAATAACTCATTCACAACTTTAAACAGACTTATTTCAGTAAAGACTTGAGTAGATACTGGGTTAAAAGGGTTTGAGAAATGAATTGATGAATATTTGGAAACAAGATTTAGTGGGAATGAAAGAGACAATTACAGATCATCCTTGACCGACTTTGGGGTTACATCCCAATAAACCCATCACAAATTGAAACTGTGTTTGATACACCTAAGCTACCGAACATCATAGCTTAGGCTAGCCTGCCTTAAACATCTCAGAATACACACATTTACCTTCAGCTGGGAAAACTCATCTAACATAAAGCCCATTTTATAATACAGTGTTATCTCATGTAATTATTGAATTCTATACTGGAAGTGAAAAACAGAATGATCGTATGCGTACAGAGTAAGGGTATTTGTTGTGATCGGGTGGCTGACTGGCAGCTATGACTCACTGCTACCGCCCAGCATCATGAGGGAGTACCTGTACCACATATCACTAGCCTGGGAAAAGATCAAAATTCAAAATTTGAAGTCTATTTCAACTGAATAAATATTGCTTTAGCACCATAGTAAAGTAAAAAAATCTTAAGTTGAACCATCATAAATGGAACCAACCATACAGTCAAGGATTCTGTGTATATCCAACAGGCATGTGGATTTAAGGGAGAATTTTTTTTCCTTCAAAATTTAGGATATGATTAAATAATCATGAGAAAGACTTGGTATAAGGCCTAGGGAGGAAATGACAGGATACTATGTAGGGATGGTGGGATTATTCTTACCTTGGGAGGAATATTTCTATTTTTACTTGAGAGAGACAGGCAAAGATATTGATTCCATTTAATCTACTTTCCAACACCTCATAAAACTAAACAAGAAATTAACATAGGTGTTTGACTGTGATAGCCACATTCTGCTCAAACCAGAACCTTTTTAGATCTTAAGGTTTATCTTTAGTGGAAGACAAATAAGAAAAAAAAAAGGTAAGAAAAGAAAAGAATGAACTTAGATGTTCAGCTAGTTGAAAACATTTAGAGCAGCAATTTTAGGGGAAATAATGTAGATCAAGAGAGTCTAGTTAACCTTTCATAGATCAGAAGTATTTGTGAGCTTAATCACAGATGGTGTGTACAGATCTGTGCCAGAACTTGCTTTCTCTAAGTAGAAACACCTCAAATCAATTTCAGTCCTCTTCTTAAGATGGCAAATCTACTTTTAACCTCAATACCCCCATTAAAATTAGGGTTTTGTTTTGTTTTGTTTTTTTGTTTTTTAATGTTTATTTATTTTTGAGAGAGAGAGAGACAAAGTATGAGCAGGAGAGGGACAAAGAAAGAGATATAGAATCCAACAGGCTCTAGGCTCTTAGTTGTCAGCACAGAGCCCGATGCGGGGCTTGAACTCACAAACCATGAGATCATAGCCTGAGTCAAAGTTGGATGCTTAACCAACTGAACCACACAGGAGCCCCTATTTTTTTTAATGTTTATTTATAACCTCCGAGAGAGAGATCATGAGTGGGGGAGGTACAGAGAAAGGGGGGCACAGAAGATCCAAAGCAGGCTCTGTGCTTGTAGCAGACAACCCCATGCAGGGCTCAAACTAAGGAATGTGAGATCATGGCCTGATCCAAAGTTTGGGTGCTCAACCAAGTGAGCCACCCACACACCCCAAAAATAGCTTTGTAAAGATGTTCTTTCAAAAACTCATTGCCACAAACTATACATGCATTTTTTAATCTAAATGAATGTATTTAAAACACATTGATTTTAACAGATATGGTTGTTTAATTGGTCTCCTATGGAATTTATTTATGATTTCTCTCCATTTCTGTATTCCTAAAAATATTGTTGAATTATCACTGAATCAAAAACCCTTACTTTTCCTAACATCTATTTTTTTTTTCTCTCACATGGGCAATATCTTTCCCACACTGCAAAGAGCTTTGATGTACTTTTCAGTTTTCCTAATGGCTTTTCTGAATCACTTATTATATTTTATTAACCAGCCTGTATGGTTATTGGTAGCTCATTCACTGTTAGTCACATTTTTAATTATCCCCTAAATGCTTTAAACTTTCTTTTATGATATCCGTCCATACTCCCATCAACTTTTCTTTCATTTGGGACAAATGATCTTGATTCATTTTAGATTACTAAAATACACTCATAGTTCATACAAATAAATATAGGTAGATAGTTAGATGATAGATACATAGATAAATAGATACACAGAGAGGATAATATCATTTAGAATTATACTGGGGTTATTTAAAAATATTAGTAATCATGTTTCTACAAATAATGTGGGGTTAGAACACTTAAGGAACAAGAGAGTAATGGCAGGGGTAGAGCAAGAATACTAATAACAATGGACATTTATGATCAATCTTTAAGTTTTATATTTATCAGAATATTATCCTATTTAATTAATCTCTGTAATCGTATGTAATAGATGCAATAATAATGGCCATTTTGAAATAAAGTTAGGAAGTTGAGGCTTAGATGACTTCTTAAAGATAACACAACTGATAATAGTGGAGCCAAAATTTGAACTCCAGTTGTCTGAATCTAGGAAGGACTTTTAGGCACTAATCATATTTCTGGTTAGTGCTTGTTCTACAAATTTGAGAAATTGGACTATTGATTACTAGGGGTGGAAACTTTAGAATTATTATGAATATAGGTTACCTCTGCTTTTATACTGGGGCAGTATTTGTATGAGGCATTAGGGTAATGTTTATTCATATTAGATAGGTTTAATTGCTTCTAAGAAGATACTCCAAGATCTCTTCCCCAAACAAACTAGAAACTCAATTATCTCTCAAATAACACTCTAGGCATGGGTGGTTGATTTATGAATGGGCAGTTAAACTAGCATGGCAGTAAGTAGTCCACCTGAAGGTCATAAAGAGACTCAGGTTTCTTATATGTCTTTGATATTTTGTCACCTAAGGTCTTATCTTATTTCACATGATATCATCCAAATTTTAACCTTTTAATGATGGAAATGAGGAAATGGGCAACAAGAAGTTGCCTTATAAAATATTGTACTCAAATTGCAAAAATCACTTATTTTATTCAATTGATCAAGATCAGTCATGGCCAATCCTAGCTTCAAAAGAGACTGATAATAGTAATTTCTAGGTAAGTAATGGAAATACATGAGTCCAGACTCCTTTTAAGAGATGATGCTATGAGGGCTGACAGCATCCAAGTTGATGTACCTTGAGTTCGCTGTAGCATTCCAGACAGGGGTATGCGCTTTTTGGCCTGTAGCAAGTCAGTGATTATACGTGTTGGGTTACTAGGGTTCATCCATTTCTGATTACCTTGGAACTTCTCTAGTAGGGAGTCACTTTTTTTCTGGGGCTTCTTATTGGTTTGATGTATACTTCCTCAATGTTGCACTCAACTCTTGAGACTCTTATTACCTAGTAATCTTACCTTACACTCTTTCATTTGGAGATGTCACACTGTATTATAGTCTGAAGGTGCTCCGTGCCAGCTTTTAACCCATTTCCAATTACCTGGGGGTCATATCTCCTTCACATCTAACTGTGCCCCATCATATGCATCTCAGAGGACCCATAATAGTGTAGGTGGTCATGTACTTACCTAAAACCTTAGGGATTCAGTCACCCAAGAGGGAGGTTATAAGGGATACCAGGGCAATTAGGGTTTTCTGGAAACATCTTCAATTTTGTTCCACTAAATATTTATTCATACAATTTTCCCCATACATATATATATACATATATATATATATATATATATATATTTATTCTCTCTCCAATGAAGAAGATATAAAGTCTTATGTAGTTATTTCATCCAGTTCAAAATCCAGAATCTCTGCACAATGTGATATCTCTTTCATCACTTTGCATATAATTCTGAAACTGATCCAGGAAACATGAAGACTGGAAACACATTCATTTATCAATTTCTGACCATCAAGAATCAAGGAGAATCCTATTGTATTAATAGAGTAAATTCTGTTAGCCCATCTAGCTGTACCTGTTTCTCCTCTCTGGAAGTCTTCATGTCTTGTTCTCCATGTCTCTTGCTTTTGCTCTTGGAGAGGTGTTTTCTTATTTATTTAGGGTAGATATTATTAATATGCAGTACTAATGAGTATACCTCTACTTATAGGTAGAGAGAATATTGTTCTTTTATGCCTACTTGAAGTTACATGTGGCTGCATGATTTTCTTGGGCCAGTGAAATATGTGGAATCATCGTTATGATGATGGAAGTATATATTGTCATCTGCCCTAGAAAGATGTCTATTTCACATCAAACATTTTAAGTTCAAGAAATAAAACATTTTTTAGTCATACGTTGTAGAGATTTTGATCATGTAGCAAAATTCAGTTTATACCGATTGATGCGCCATTTAGGGAATAGCCATATTTAAGTGAGTATTGGAATGTATGTCTTTTCTGGGAGATGGTGAGCTTTTGCAGTTTACATCCTGCTAGGGCAAGTTTGGGAGTCTGGCGTCTTTTGTAGGAATAAAACAATCAGATAATTTTGTAATTCAGGCTTGTTTCTTTGGAAGTAAAATTATGTAGCAAGTTTCAAGTCTATTTAGAAAAACTTCCACTGGTGAGTAACCAAACCTAAACTCTCTTCTTGACATCATATTTAAGCCTACTAATTCTCTTCTTTTGTTTACCGCATTATGTGCTTAGATCATCTGTCTACCCTGGATTTAATGAGGCCATGTGAAGCAATAAGCAATCTGAAACGCCTCTCTTAGAGTAATCTTTGCCATGGGTCTGACTCACAATATGTGACTGAAATTCTTAATTAAAGGTCTCAGAGAAAATACCTGAACTAAAGTAATGTCTCCTGCTAATTACATTTGAATAGTTTGCCAACCTATGAGAGACTTCAAGTTATTGGATTTTCATTAATTTCCTTTATAGCTGTAGTCTTGGTGGGCATGTGGTCTGCCTTCAAGGTTAACAAACAACAGCAATGTAACAAAATGTTTGCCTTGACATAATGAGAATTACCACTTTTTTGGCCTGCAACACTGCCTGTCCTCCCAAGTTCTAACCCAGCACTACGTGTTTCAGATTTAAAAACAAAACAAAACAAATCAGAAAATGCATTTGACAAGAGATTAGTTTTTTGAATAATTTGTATATAAACCATACTAACGAGAAAAAAATTTAAATAAAGTGTTTTAATGCAGGTTAGTTTATTTTTGTCTTGTAATAGGTATTCGTAGATGAGCAAATGGTTAAAGGGGAGCTATATTTTGTTCTACAGCTATTCAGGATTCATCTTCCTAACATTCTTTTCCTTTGTTAGCCTCCATTGTTATCACCTGCAAGATGATTGCTGTTCACAACACCATGACTTCATTTCACCACATGGGAAGAATGAAAGACGTGTAAGGCAAGTGATTTTCTTATACAAAAACATGATATAGAAATTGTGAACACTGCATAAGCACAGATGCTATTGACTAAATGGCCACATCTAGCTATAAGAGATGTTGTTAGTAGAGTGATGAGTTTTGATCACTAATTATACCTTTGGCAGGGAAGGGGAACATTCTGTCTACAGGAGAATCTTTAGGGGGAGAGAATTAACAGCTATGTCAATATTTGTAAACCACCAGCACAGTAGCTGACAAATAGTGGTTAATCAATGTCTCTTTCATTGTTTACCATGCTGTGCCTTAATAATTTGAATTGAAACCAAGAATAAGACCACTTATACCTGGTTTAACAGCTATGTTATGGTTCTATGATTGCATAACTTCTTACTCTGTTTACACTATACACAGTACTTAAGGTCTATTTAACAGAGGATAGCCTAACTTTGAAACTGGCACAGGTGAAGAAGTAATGACATTTTCTAATGGTATAATACTCTTAATGCTCTTAATTAACTGTCTAATGATGCTCTGGGATCTTTAGCAAATGATGGGTCCTCTGATGCACAGAGTATGCAATTACATGCCTTCCTGCTAAGAATAAGAGTCATGTTTAAGTTATTTCATGCAAGGATAAGAAAGATATTTTGATATTTCCTAAAATTTCGGGTCCATCAATCTGGGAATGAATCAGCATTGGGACAATAAAATCTGCCCATCTGTGTCATATGTAATCTTTTCCCAAGGAGTATTCTGAAACATATATTATATTGTGCTTTCAGTAGAAATATTTAAATGCCTAATTAAGGATAAAATTAAAGTTGTTTGTAAAATATTGCAGGTGATATAAATATAATATATAAATATTTATATAAAATATATATTATATATATTATATATAAATAAATATATATATTTATTTAAATGTTCATTTATTTTTGAGAGAGAGAGCATGAACAAGAGAGGGGCAGAGAGAGAGGGGGACAGAGGATCTGAAGCAGGCTTGTGCTGACAGCAGGGAGCCCAACTCCGGGCTTAAACTCATAAATCATGAGATCATGAACTGAGCCAAAGTTGGACACTTAACCACCTGAGCCACCCAAGCACCCCTGCAGGTAATATCTTTTAGCTTTTGTTAAAGATTCCATCTTCAGGAGATAGATCATATCATGTGCACATATTTTAATCTTCCTCCCACCCCTTCTGTATGATGCAGCAGAATGAGTATTCTCATATATTTTGATGACGTAGGATGATTATTTGTTTCTGAATAAAATTTAGCGATTCAAATTAAAGATCTTAAAAATATTAGTATCTTTCAAAGCTTCAATTTAAATTGTTGGAATGAAACCTTAGCAATGAAACGAGAAATACACAGAAAGATGAGTCTGTAAAGATTGTCACTACAACATTTTATATAATAATTGCATTGATCAAATTTTGTTTGGTAATAAAAATACTCAAAATCTCAGTTATAAAAACGAGCATTTATATAATACACATGAGGCTGCAAGCGAGCTCTGCCTCTGGCCGGCTCTTCTGGATTCAACGTGTTCTCTCATCAGATTCCAGTCTGAAGAAAATCCAATATTAATGACAGAGAAGTGAGTTTAAAGCTAGACACCACAAAGTATTTCTGGAAATGGAAGCACTATCACGCTTTGCCTATATTCCATTGTTCAAAAGAAGTCACAAAGCTGTAGCCCAAGTTAATGGAAGGAAGGGGCAGGTAGTTTATATTCAATTTTCTTTACTGAAAGTCACTGCAGAGTAGCATGGCAATGAGCTTCTATTACAAGAAGATAGCAAGGATTTGAGAATCGTAATCTAATTGATAACAGTTGTTCTCAGTAGAAATAAAGGCAAATAAATGTTAGATAAATTATTCTGTATAGATATTTTTAAATACTATACAGTCATTTTAAATGCTGTTCTAGGGGTGCCTGCGTGGCCTTAGTCGGTTAAGCAATTGACTCTTGATTTTGTTTGGTTCAGGTCATAATCTTGTGGTTCATGGAATCAAGCCCCGCGTTGGGCTCCAAGCTGAGCATGGAACCTGCTTGAGATTCTGTCTATCCCTCTCATTCTGCCCCTACCCACCCCCTCAAAATAAATAAATAAACATTTAAAAATGGTGTCCTAGAGAGGGAGACACATAATTTAACTAAGATAATGTTCATAATACATATTTAAAAAATTATTTTTAACATTTACTTATTGCTGAGAGACAGAGCATGAGCAGGAAAGGGACAGAGAGGGATAAAGACACAGAATCTGAAACAGGCTCCAGGCTCTGAGCTGTCAGCACAGAGCCTGATGCGAGGGTTGAACCCACGAACCATGAGATCATTACCTGAGCCGAAGTTGGATGCTTAACTGACTGAGTCACCCAGGTGCCCTTCATAATACATATTTAAAGTGAAAAAGCAGATTAGAAGTTATGTGTTTGTCTTCTCAATTCATAAAAGAATATAATATAATAAATTACTTCAAAAAAGAAATATATCTAAATTCATATGTATATGAATATGTATGTGTGTGTGTATATATATATATGCATTGAAAATTTTGATGCTTTAACATCTTTCTTTTTAGCAACATGGCATTATAGATTTTTATTTTCTTCTGTGTACTCTTTTGCTCTAATGTTTGAGATTTTTATAATTTAAAATTTTTCAGCAATAATAATAGTTTTTCATCATTTGTAACTAATGTACCACTCTGGTAGGGGATGCTGATAATGGGAGTGGCTGTACATGTGTGGGGGCAGGAGGTATATGGGAAATCTCAGTAACTTCCTCTCAATTATCCTTAAACCCAAACTGCTCTAAAAATCAAATACATAGCTTTTATAAATAAAAACAACACCATTACATTAAAATTCAGCTATGTTAACTTGCTTAAATTTCCAATTTACTAGTATTCTGTTTGTATTCAGTAATAGAAAATGCACCTAAGTAGCACAACAATTTTACTGTTTTACTGAAAATGACTTCATATCAGTTCCTACTTTGCCTACTTCACCTGTGAGTTGCTTCATCATACATCTAGCTCTGCCCAGGTCTTTTTTATTTTTTTGAAGGATAGTATGTTATTTTTTAAAATATTTTTAATGTTTATTAATTCTTGAGATACAGAAAGACAGACCACGAGGAGGGGAGGAGCAGAGAGAGAGGGAGACACAGAATGCAAAGGAGGCTCCAGATTTTGAGGTGTCAGCACAGATTCCAACATGGGCCTCAAACTCACGAACCTTGAGATCATGACCTGAGTTGAAGTCAGATGTTTAACCAATGGAGCCACCCAGGAGCCCTACCCAGTTCTTAAGTGAATCACAAGGTCATACCCTTGGGATGAGAGTTTTTGGGAAACAGCCCAAGCAACATTATTGTATGCTGGGTTACAGACTTGTTCCATGGCTTTATTAATTCAATCAATGAAACTGGGTTTCTGACAATATTTCCCAATGTAGAGTTCGAGTTTCTTTAGAAACAGAAGTCAGGGACATAGATTTATAACTCACAGAATTATTGTGTATCTTCATTCTCAGTGGGTGAATCTTCCAGAACATTAAACCTCTTTGTTCTGACATTTTGTCGTTTGCCTGCTTCTAGGACTTCATCTGTTATGATATTTTTTATCCCTTATCAATTATTGAGTGCAATATAATGATAATGATAGGCATTGACATTTCCTCCTTCCCTTCCCCTCTGTAAATATATATGCATATATGTGTATTTATATGTATATGTAGAGAGATTATACACATGATATATATAATATACACATTTATACATAAATAGAGAGATTGTATATCTATTTCCCCTATAGTCATGCATTAGAAATGTTAAGGAACTACCTCAGTTTCTTCGGTTAGAGAAACATAGGTCTCTCTACAATGGAGCAAATATTCTTTCTCAGATATCTTTGATTATGTACTTAGTTTAAAGCAAGTCCTTTCATAAGTTTCAATGACTAGCTTTCTCAGGAGCTAATTCCAAAACCAAGATACTTTCTGGTTTCTTTGAATTCAGGATTATTTTCTGAGTTTTAAATCAGTTACAGCTCAGCCTATACCAAGAAGCCTAACTTATCTGTATGGTAAACGAAGTAAAAAAATTTTCAGTGGCAAATATATTATGGGTTGTTTGGTTGTTTGCATTACAAAATGTCTTTTTGACGGGAAATACTTCCTACATATGCTGAGATAATGTGTATTCAAGTAGGGATTTTTGTTTTTGTTTTCATTTTTTTTTTAATGCTGCCTTTAGGGTTTTGGAGAGAAATAGCATGCATTATGAGGCTAGTATGCCAATCACTGTGCTAAATACTTACTAACATTCAGTCATCGCATCAGCCCTTCACAAAGTGGAAACTGAATCTCAAATGTGTTAGGTAAATTTTCCAGGGAAACAGAAATTGTGGAGCCAGGGTTAAAATCCAGGACAGTCTGCTTCCATAAACTATATTCTTTCTGTTATCCAATAAGGTTTAATGTAACTCAATATAATTGTAAGAAAAATAATGGAAATGTTTATTTAAAAAAATACGCCTGGATATTCACTGGATGTTCACCATTGAACATCTCATATTAAATGCTAATTGCTCAGTTGGCCCACAAATTCCTGATTCTGCTGAAGCGGATTGAGATAGTTGATCCCTCCCAAGGAACACAGATGTATAGTCTTGGCTTTCTATCAAAATAGAAGAAACTTAATAGAGGAAATGTTAATCCTTACAGTAGGAGAGAATAGTGCAGTAAGCAGCAAATTTTAAGACAGGTATAACTAAATACTAAATAGCCATAACTAAATGGCCAGCAAATATTATATTACTAAAAAAAATTATTTGGAGACAAAAGCAAAATAGTCACTTCTGTAATAGAAAACTTTTGTTATGCTGTTGTCCTTAAGATTCACTTTACTTTGAATTTGCCTATCAGGTTCACTTTTAATAATTTCTAAGGACGATTCAAGGTATTTTGGAACCTTGCCACTTTGCAGTTTGGAAGTTGGCTTAATCTGAGGAGAGCTCATGAGTGCATGTTTCTATGACCATTTTAAAGTTTTAAAAGGCAAGAATTACCTTTTATGATGGCGATTCTCAGTTGTCTTTGATGTATCTTTAATTCTTTTTGCAATATAAATACAAATCCAAGCCTCTGCCTCCTTCTGACCCGTTTAATCACCATAAATGATGTTCATTAGAATTTTGTTTTCAAACATACATTACATAAAATGTTACTTCATATACATATACATCTATGTGTGTGTGTTTGAAAATTAGGATAAATTAAGGGAAAATACACTGATTTTTTTTACCACACATGTAAGTTGGACTAATGATGATTTTTGCCCTAGTGTTAATCTTGATGTGTTCGTTTTCACCCACAATTACCTAAATCCTTTTAAATCTCTTTCAAATTGCTTAGAATTCTAAATCAATAGATTTCTTGATCATTTGCATAATTTATTTTGGAACATTTAACAATTCAGTGGCATTAAAAATACTTTCATTTTGGTGTTCATAATTTACCTCTTCCAAAGTCCATGATGCAATATATGTTTTACCAAAATTGGGATGGATTAAAGGAAGTTTGGTGGCATTTTCTTAAATGCCCTTTTAGGGAATTATAGAACAATAATTCATATGTATACACCTATCGATAGAGACTCTCTTTCTTTCATGGTCTTAAGAATAGTGCTAAGAGCATTTTGCAGGCAAACATTAATTCCTTGAATTAATATCATTGAATGCCAACTCAGTCAAACACTATGCCAAGTGCTAAGAGAGAAAAGATGAGTAAGGTCCTCTTGCCAAGGGTTCAGACAAATCAAAACAAGTTTTAAATAGGTAATTGGGGATTCTGGTTCAAGACTGTGAGCTTGTTTTATCTACTTGCCCTTCTGGAACCTCATTACAATTATTTAAAAAAACATATAAACCCACATCAACAAAAAGGACATTGGTGGGAAGCCTCTAATAGAAAAATGGTTGCACCAGATACCTAGAAGAACAGAAGTGTGTGGACTGTTAAAGCAAGGCAGAGGAAGCTATAGTAAATGGCATGCCCGATAAAGGCTAAGGAAAGAGGAGAGAGCTGATTTGAAACTCTAAATCTTGGGGGATCTCTGGGATATATAATATATATATATATTATATATATATATAATTCTGGATTATAGATACAATATAGAAAATTTGACAGCACTCCCCTTCCCCCATTCCTTAAAACAGGATGATTAGAAGGCAAGCATCCACCTCCTAGGTAAATACATTTAAACAAATGTAATTATGTGACTGACAAGGACAAGAACAACAGCAATAGCAACCCAGAATAAATCATTTGCACTTTGGCATTTGGGAATGCTCAGTAAAATGGGAGATTGCTCACCAACTCATCCTAGAATGAAGAGTATCAGTTGGCATGTTTCACTCATGAATGAAGAACACATAGTATGTACTCTTTTTAGCTTCATTATTAATATAATCAAATAATTCTAAACAAAACAAATATTATCCCTTGAGGAAGAATATAATATTCAGGGAATTTAAGAAAACACAAATTAAAGAGGAAAAACAAAAAACACAACCCCTCCCTCACCAAAAATAGAGAAAAGTTTAGCAATGTAGATATTTAAACAATACATGACAACCAAATTCCAAATAGGAGGATTATATAAGAAGAGACTAGAAGAAATTGAACAAAAGATTATGTCCAAAACAATTTAACAAAGTATTCTTAAATCCCAAGACCTTAAAAAAAACAATACATATACATATGTATATATAATGAGTAAAAAAAAATTGAGCTAGATGCACTAGTATTACATTTAAGAGTATCAAGTATTAATAGATTCTAAAAGCCTTTTGATATTTCATCATTTTGACTTTCATTCATTTGAAATAAAAATTATTTCTTCCTTTCATTTGTAATAATGACTTGAGAGGTCAAGATAATTTTGTCAATGCTATCAACGAGGGTATCTGAAATAGATATTTTATTTTGAATTTTGTTGAAATATTTCAGATTCCCATTACTGTTTATATATCACCAAATTAACTCTAGATGGTGCAAAACAAGAGAATCTGTTAATTTCAAGTAATAACTGATTAGTAAGGTAAATTAGCAAATTAGTAAAGTAAACTTCTGATTAGTCTGAATGGCTAATGGTACAACAGATACAAGTATTGATGCAGTAGATACAAAGGAAGTTTTTTTTAATCTGAGAAGAAATTGAAAAACAAAATGTTTGAACAAATTACCTTGTGCTTCCGAAGATTGTGTACCTGAACCTTGTTGCGGGTTTGTCTATATAAAATGCAAATGAGAAATGTTGTTTCTTGCGCATTTTCAATTTAGAATTAAATGCATGAATATAACCCTCAAGTCTAATATTTTCCCTTCTAAGTTGTAAATTCCTTGAAATGCTCAATTTCTCATTTTTCAGAAAATATGTAAGTCTAAATAACAGTTACCTACTGCCTGACTTTGGCTAGATTCTGAATTCGATTGAATGGATATAAATATGAATAAGCCATTATATAAAAGACCATAGAAAACATGCCTCTTTAAACTTGGTTTTATATTTATGGAAATTAATTAATTATTTTAAGTTTATTTATTTTGAGAGAGATTGCACACAAGTTGGGAAGGGGTGCAGACAGTGAAGAGAGAGAGAATTCAAAGCAGGCTCTGCACTGTCAGCACCCTATGCAAGGATCAAACCCATGAACCGTGAGATCGTGATCTGAGCTGAAACCAAGAGTTGAACGCTTAACTGACTGAGCCACCTATGCACCCCTGGATCTATTGAAATTATTTAAAAATAATTAAAGTGCAACTCTATTTGGACCCATCATATTGCAATTTAATAAAACTGTAAAACTTTCTGGACTAAAATATACAGCTATCTCAAAATAAGTTGTTTAGAGAGATAATAGCCTGTACAGAAAAGTGAGCAATAATGAATTCTATACTCATTTTATGGGCTTCTGATATAATAACCAAACATGCAAACAACAAAAGACTGGTTGTATTGATGTATCTTTCATTGAATCTGACATGAAAAGGATTGTTATTTAGTCTGTTTTTTATTTGTCGTCTGAATACCAGTACAAAGGAATAATACTTTACCTATCCAAGTTTGTATAATTTTGGTTGAACAGTCTATTTAGTAATATCAAAGTTGCTATTAAACCAAAAAAAAAAAAAAAAAGACTGCAGATTTGTTAGGATTTTAGGATGGTTTGAGATTTTTTTAGGAAAACAAAATAGTTTATTCTGTACTTGTAGTGTCTTTCCTTTCCCATCCACCCAAAACTAAATATACTCCTTTATTGTGCTCACAGAATATTTTATACATATATATGTTCTGTATAAACATTGTGTTGTGTTGGTTTTGGTGTTTCCCACAAGAGTATAATCTCTCTAGGGCAGACATACTGTACTGTTTGTCTATTCATCTTCTGTTTTTGTTACCACATCCACAGGCAATTTTGTGGATGCTCAATAAGCATTATTCGATCTTGTGATTAAACTAAATGTAGGATGGTATGTAGATTCTCACTGTGTGTTTGTTGTGGTGATGAGTATTTGTTTGTTTGTTTTTGAAAACTACTGAAGGATTAGATCTGAATTTAAAATAATTTGGAAAAGGTACATGTTTTTTTCAAAATTAAAATATCACAAGCAGATAAAACCAGATTAAAGATTATCAATATATTAGGGTATTTTGAATAAATTTAGATCATACCCTATTATAAGCAGAAGAAAATGTATGATCAAAGATCAAATAACACCAATATAGTTGTTGGAACAATAGAGTAAATATTTTGAAAAATTAGTACAATGCACTTTGAAAAATGTGTAGAAATAGAGATTTAAAAAAATCATAAAAGATTAAATTTATTTTTTTTAACCGGGGATTTTTGTTTCCCCCTAGGGAGATATAGGAAAGAGAGTTGGGGAAATGGCCTCTTGCTAAATGTTGGATTATATTGCCAAATAATATTTACCTTTGGGCATTGTCTTCTAGCGTTAGTACTAAGGTACCATTCATAATGCTAACAGAAGGGAATTCAGTTTCCTCATTCACAGTCACCTGGAGGGACTAGTTTAAGTCAAACTAATTCAAAAGGTGTGAGTCTGTGCCCAAACCCTCTTCCAGATAATTGCTAGTACTCGCTGCTTCAGAGTGGCTGTCTTTCTTGTGGTGAGGTCCTCGTATATTCTTAAAGCACATTATGAATCTTGTATTTGATGCCAGATAGCCTCTACCATTTTGTTCTCACTTTTGCTGCCAGGATTTAAAAAAAAATCTCCCTGGACATGACTGTAGCTGAGCTGAATCAAGAAGAAGGGTTTAGAGGGCAGGTGGGGGGAGTGAGTGAGAATGAGAACACAAACTAATTAGAAATACCTGAGGATTGAAGAAAGAAACCAAGGCGGGAGGCATCACAACCCCAGACTTTAACCTCTACTACAAAGAGGTAATCATCAAGACAGCATGGTATTGGCACAAAAACAGACACATAGAGCAATGGAATAGAATAGAAAACTCAGAAATGGACCCACAAGCATATGGCCAACTAATCTTTGACAAAGCAGGAAAGAGTATCCAATGGAAAAAAGACAGCCTCTTTAATAGATGGTGCTGGGAGAACTGGACTGCAACATGCAAAAGAATGAAACTAGACCACTTTCTTACACCACTCACAAAAATAAACTCTAAATGGATGAAACCTGAATGTGAGACAGGAAACCATCAAAATCCTAGAGGAGAAGGCAGGAAAAAACATCTTTGACCTGAGCTGCACCAATTTCTTACTCGACACATCTCCAAAGGCAAGGGAATTAAAAGAAAAAATGAACTATTGGGACCTCAAGATAAAAAGCTTCTACACTGCAAAGGAAACAACCAACAAAACTAATAGGCAACCAATGGAATGGGAAAAGATAATTGCAAATGACATATCAGATAAAGGACTAGTATCTGAAATCTATAAAGAACTTACCAAACTCCGTAACCGAAAAATGAATAATCCAGTGAAGAAATAGATGGAATATATGAATACACTTCTCCAAAGAAGACATCCAGATGGCCAACAGACACATGAAACAATGCTCAATGTCACTCATCATCAGGGAAATACAAATCGAAATCACACTGAGATACCACCTCACACTGGTCAGAGTGGCTAAAATGAACAAATCAGGAAACTATAGATGCTGGTGAGGATGTGGAGAAACAGGCACCCTCTTACACTGTTGGTGGGAATGCAAACTGGTGCAGCCACTCTGGAGAACTATGTGGCGGTTCCTCAAAAAAATGAAAATAGAACTACCCTATGATCCAGCAATAGGAATCTACCCAAGAGATACAGGAGTGCTGATGCATAGGGGCACGTGTACCCCCAGGTTCATAGCAGCACTTTCAACAATAGCCAAATCATGGAAAGAGACTAAGTGTCTATCAATTGATGAATGGATAAAGAAGATGTGGTACACACACACACACACACACACACACACAATGGAATACTATGCAGCAATGAGAAAGAATGAAATCTGGCCATGTATAGCAACATGGATGGAACTGGAAGCTATTATGCTAAGTGAAATAAATCAGTCAGAGAAAGACAGATACCATATGTTTCCATGCATAGGTGGACTTTGAGAGACTTAACAGAAAACCAGGGGGAGGGGAAGAGGAGAAAGAAAAAAGACACAGAGAGGGAGGGAGACAAAACAGAAGAGACTCTTAAATACTAAGAACAAACTGAGGGTTGAGGGGGATATGGGAAGGAGGAGAGTGGGTGACGGGCATTGAGGAGGGCACTGGTTGGGATGAGCACTGGGTGTTGTATGAAAACCAATTTGACAATACAAAGTTAAAAAAAAAAAAAAAGAAATACCTAAAGAGTTACATTTATCTTCAGAGGGTAATTTTTGTTAAACAAAAATGATTTTTTATAAGACATTTCAGACAATATTTTTAAAAATCTAGAAATATTTTAATAGAACATTCAGTATCCATGAATAAAATGTTCAATATTGAAAAGTAAAAATATATATTTATAGTAATTTTAAAACTTGGGCAAATGTGTGTGCAAATAGAACACAGACCTAGTGGAGAAGGTATGATGAAAGAGTCACAATGAGCTGACTCTACCTAACTTCTCATAGATTTTTTTAAATTTTTTTTTTTATTTTTTAACGTTTATTTATTTTTGAGAGAGACACAGAGACAGAGTGCAAAGGTGGAAGGTGCAGAGAGAGAGAGGGAGAGACAGAATCTGAAGCTGGCTCCAGGCTCGGAGCCATCAGCACAGAGCCCGCTGTGGGTCTTGAACCCATGAACTGTGCGTTCATGACCTGAGGCAAAGTCAGATGCTTAACTGACTGAGCCACCCAGGTGCCCCAATTGTTTTCTTTTAATTAAAAAAAAAATGTAGTTTTTACATTACCACTGCAAACCAAAATGGAGTGGAGGCTTCTGTTTCAAAGTTTGTGTTTCTTATTTTAAGTTGTTCTCATAGCTTTATCTTACAGAAATTTCCATACCCTCTAGAAATTGAGGTTGACACCTGTCCTCCTACTTCTGCTTGTAATGTTTCTTTACTATCACAGATAATGTCAGTGACATTTAACTGGGCCTCGCTGTTCTGTCCCAACTGTTACTTTGCTGAGTTATTAAAAAAAAAAGAATCTTTATTTTGAATTAAAATGAACAGTTATGAGTATAAATTGACCATAGACCTATAGAATTATGCCATACTTTTGTGCAAATATGTAACAAATGATATATTAAATACATATATAAAGAAGTGTTGCATTAATACTTAAAATAAGGAATTAACATTTGCTAGACACATCCTTAAGTAAACCATAGGACACTCATAATTTCTACTCTTCATTTCCCTCCTCTTACCCAGTAGAAAGGGAAGATATGCAGAAGAAGTCATTGGCAGACATCCTTTAAAGTAGAAAGGAAAGAAAGTGTTGAATTTATTTTGGCAATAATTATTACAGGTAGAACATTTAGGTGAATATGCTATAGCTAGAGAGGTAAAAACATGGTAAAAGGCTTTCCAAAATTCTTCTGGTTTGATTAATTATCTTGGAACCAATTACCAACAAGTAGACATGATTTACTCCTGAATTCGTGAGAGTGTTGGCATGAGAAGTAAGCACTGTCCTTACATACCAGTGATTAAAGGAAAGAAAGCATTGGCTACGAATCCAGGTAAATCTGGGCTCAACAGGGGGATATTTTCTAGCCCTGTGACATTGCTCAAGTCACTTTCCTCAGTTGCTTCATATATTGTAATAAATGTAGAAAATTGGAGCGTCTGGGTGGCTCAGTCTGTTAAGCATCCAACCTCAGCTCAGGTCATGATCTTGCGGTCAGTGAGTTCAAATCCCGCATCAGGCTCTGTGCTGACAGCTCAGAGACTGGAGCCTGCATCAGATTCTGTGTCTTCCCCTCTCTCTGCCCCTCCCCCGCTCACACTCTGTCTCTCTCTGTCTCTCAAAAATAAATAAATGTTAAAAAAATTAAAAAAAAAGAAAATAGAATGACTTCTATTTAAATATATATATGTTAAAATAATTATATTAATTCAGCGTTGCCTTAGATCACTATCTCAACCTTGGAAGAATTGACAGTTTGGGTCAGGAAATTCTTTGTTGTAAGGCCATCCTGTGTATTGTAAGATATTTATCAGCATCCTTGGCTGTCGGGAGCCATCCTGGGCTCACAGGTTGAGATTTCTCCCTGTGTGGAAAAGGCAGATGTTGCAAGGCCTCCTGCTGACCAATTGGCACCCAATACTATCTCATTCTAATAATAACCATTCAGACCTGGACTTCATGAACTGCTCTGGTTGGCCTCAAGATGTAATGCCCTTTGGTTTTATGGCTTTGAAAAAGGGAACCTGGAGAGCAATGCCTTGATGGATAACATCTGAATGAGAGTAACCTGGCCAGAAATAACCTCAAAGTTGCCTCTTGGGGATAGGTTACATAAATTGATCATACAGAATAGCAGTTATGAGTTGGCTAAAAATTAGTGTTACTTATGTAGACATTAGGCCTAAGACTCCTTGAACCAAACTAGATTTCCCTGCAGGTATTGCATTATAATAAACATCCCCTCAGCTCCACCATAAAATCCCCAGAGCACATGGCTGTAAAGCTTCTCCCAGTATTTGCTCGACAGACTGAAACGAGAGGTTGTAAAAAGATTTAGGGCCTTCTCTGAAGTTAGCTTAGCCCAAAAGTTAATGCATAAGGCAGAAACAGTAGCCAAACAAAAGTAGCTACATATACCTTCACTGATCAACAATAAATATTGAACACCTTCCTGAGGTTTACATTCCATGAATCCTTTTGCAATCCCTATCCCCATGCTCCCTTATAATGAAAAGGCAGTAATAAAATACTTTTACAAAAACTACCATTTGTACAAAGAATAGATAGACATGAGACCTTATGGTATAGACACACTTGCTCACAAAGGAAAAGAACTTAGACAAGCATTAGAGATTGTGTCTCTACCAAGTGAGTTACACCTCCCCCATTATGGTTAAGGATTATGGATAGAATGACTCCCAGTCTATCTATAGATGATTAACATAGGTCTTAAGGCAATAATGGATGTGCTGTCTGTTTACTGAGGGCCACAACAACAACCCTGTTATCTTCTTAAAGATCTTGTTATTATCTCTGCTATAAGTCTACCTAACCCTGCCTCAAAAATTGTATGTGATCTACAGCTTGGAATGAATTCATAAAAATGGTTGCAGCCTAAATTAAGATAAGACTGTCTTCTTCAAGGTCTGGGGGCTTCACAAACATGCCAACCTAAGAAAAATTGTTAAAAATGCCTTGTCACTGATGTAATGTCACTCATTGCCTTTAATAAAGATACCGAGATCACCAGAGCAGGGATGCCTGCCTGGTTCTAGAAGCCACGCTGCTCTCTCAAGTCATTCATCGTGCCAACACCATTCATTCTGAGTACACTTGAGAGTGCCATGGCTGGCCTGTGGCACCTGGCCTTTACCCACTAGATGCCAGTAGCATTCATCCCTTAGGTATGGCACTGAAAACATCTCTAGACATTGCCAAATGTTCCCTGAGCAGCAAAAAGGCCCCCTCATTGAGAGTAATTGGTTTTAGTGAAGAACTGAGTTAAATGCTTGGGAAATGCAAAGGACAGACATCAGGTAAAAAGATTGGAAATGTTATTTTCCAGAAACATTCAATGTTTTAGAATGACAATATCACAGTTGAAAGTTACTATAAGTTTTTATTCCATACAACTTCTTTTCTTTGTATTTTAATTTTTTTATGTTTATTTATTTATTTTGAGAGAGAGAATACAAGCAGGGGAGGTCAGAGATGGAGAGACGGACTTCAAGAAGGCTTTGCACCATCAATGTTGAGCCCCATCCAGGGCTCGAACTCACGAATCGCGAGATCGTAACCTGAGCTGAGATCAAGAGTCAAATGCTTGACCGACTGAGCCACCCAGGAATCCCTATTCCTTATAACTTCATTTGATTTTTTAAAAAGTCCCTGATACCTAGAGCCCACAGGTGTTATTTATCAAATTCCTCTTTCTAACTTTGGCAGATGGGCTAGTTTTCCTCTACCTTTTCTTTTTTCCCAAATCTAGAACTAAAATTTTAAGAAATATCCTACAACTTGAACAACTAAACAATGGAATTGTGTAACTAATATAGCCTTTGTATAGGAAACATTCAGAGAGTGTGAGTGGACTTCTCAAATGGAAGGTTGGATGAAAAGCATTCCCATATTAAATAAAATGACCCAAAATCCCTAACAACTAAAATTTTGTACATCTAATAAAAGTGATTTTATTGCTTACATATGCAATTGTGAAATTGCAAAGCTGTTGCCTACCGCCACTTACTACAAAGATGTTGAGTCCCTTTGCTGACTTCAGCCAGGCTGGATGGCACCTTTCACTTGACAGGCAGCTTGCCATGACTCACTCAGCACTTCTATAAGTTCAATAAATAGAACCAAGTGAAAATTGGTAAGAAAGAAAGTGTGCGTATGGTCTCCAGATGCAATTTTGCTACTATAGAACCACTAATATAGTCCAGGCTCAGCCAATTTAACCTGGAAGACACCCAGACAATATGGAAACATAGACTCTGTTAACAGGTAGAGTCAGCTCAGAGTCTCTGAGACCATACCACACACAGAACATTTCTGCTTAACAGAAATCATTGATTTTACTATTATGTTCTTAGAGATTTTAAGATCATATGAGTACTAGTTTTCTGGCCAGTATTATTTTCAACAAGTGCCATGATCCACCACAGTTAAACAATGGAAACATACCAAGTAGCTTCCATAAACCTATCAAAATCTAATTCATCAATTGCCTCAAGCATCACACATTTAGATGAATATTCATTTATGGACATAAGATTTTGCCTTCCTCTTTGGTGTATAAATTTTCCTGTAAGTAATCTGGCAGCTTCACAGTTAGATTAGATTAGATATAGATACAAATATATAGATATAGATATATAAACACAGATATAAATATATATACTTAAAGGTATAGATAGATAGATAGATAGATAGATGATAGGTAGATTTAGAAAAAAAGTGACAGGGAAATATGTTTTGGAAAAAAAATAAATCGATGGTTTTGTTTTATTGTGTTTTTATTTTTTTTAAAGTTTTTTTTAACATTTATTTATTTTTGAGAGACATAGAGACAGAGTATGAGCAGGGGAAGGGCAGAGAGAGAGGGAGACACAGAATCCGAAGCAGGCTCCAGACTCTGAGCTGTCAGCACAGAACCCGACGCGGGGCTCGAACCCACAGACCGTGAGATCACGAAGTCGGCCGCCCAACCAACTGAGCCACCCAGGCGCCCCTGTTTTATTGTGTTTTAAATGAGAGCTATTAAGCAATGAAAAATGTCGTGAAAATTAATGCCCACTAAGAACTACTCAAGCAGGATGAATTCTCCAAGATGTGATAAAAGGGATAGTTTGGAAGAAATAGACTAAGTTTTCCTCAGTGGAAACAACCACAAATTATAGGCACTAATTGTCATTGACCAGGTAATGAAGACAAGAGTCTTTTTTAAATATATGACAAAATGGCAGCAAATAAACATGTAACTTTTATTTTTTTAAAATTCTTATTGTAATGTAAATAAATAGGATAGCATACAAATCACAGGCATCACCATTTCTGATTTTGCAACATCAGGATATGTTTATTCTTTTGGTTAATTTTTAAGAACTTATTTATATTTTTCCATCAAATTACCTCATAAGCAGCCTCATGTTCTAAGTCAGGGGCCATTCCATAAGTCCTTCTATAATGAATTCTTATTTTTGCTCAATTTTCCACGGTGCAAAGAGACCAAAAACAAAAAGAATTTGTTTGCCTAATAGACATTTTCATGAGTAGTGCACTCTGTTTCAATAACACATGTGCACACGCTATGAACTGGATTAATGAAAGGAAACCCCTTTTTAAAAATAAGAACAAGGGAAGCTTTCAAACAGCTTGACTCATAAGAAAAGCTGAAAGCCCTTTTCTCTGTTTTATGTTCTGCAGTCACTTGTTGAAAGTTTATTCCCAGATATGAGTGTTGCTGGGTACAAGAGGCATCAGGTGTGTGGATGGTGCTGAATAAATAAATCACTATTCTAGGTAGGAAGTTCAAAATGCCTGTGGCGACTACGGGTGATGCATCTTCTAAAAGGAACATCACATCATTTTCTTAGTAAGATAGGGGACTCACCACCTGAATATACTTAATAGAGTAGGATAAAGCCACCTACGACTGGTTAATCCACATGAAAGCTCTGTGGGATGGTTAAATATTTCCAGAGTTGTCATGGAGAAGCTGAGAGGCAGACAGAAAATCAATGCCAGAGAAAAAATTGCACCTTTAATGTTTTGTATCCCTGATGTGTTCTGAACATTCCCCCGATTTTTCTAATACACTTATTTATATTAATAGAATAATTAATACTCTAGGCATATTGCATACATATCTCATGATTTTTCATAAGAATACTAATAAATAATGTTTCTTATTCATATTTTATTTTATTTTTTATGTCTATTTATTTTTGAAAGAGAGAGAGAGAGTAGGGGAGGGACAGAGAGAGAGGGAGACGGAGAATGCCAAGCAGGCTCCATGCTGTCAGCACAGAGCCCAACATGGGGCTTGGCCTCACAAACCATGAGATCATAACCTGATCTGAAATCAAGAGTAAGATGCTCAACCAGCAGAGGTACCCAAATGCCCCTATTATCCATATTTTGAAGAGGACAAGTTATCATAAGCTAGTGTAGATCTGGATTTCAAAATTTAAACTTTTGAAACTACCTTAAACTACAAGTTAAAGATTCTTTCCAAACTACTAGATATATTTCATTATGTATTAGTAAAATATGGTTACATAAAATATATCAGTAACATGAAAGTTTGATAAACATTTTAAAACCACAGTATCTTGCACATACTGGAATATATAGTTTGTCTATATCTATCTCTGTATTTATATATACATATGTTGGGAGCCATTGTGGGCTCACAGGTTGAGACACCTACCTGTGTGGAAAAAGCGGTTGAAGCAAAATTCTCGCCGGCCAAGATGGCACCTAGTCTTACCTCCTTCTAAATAATTTTTCAGGCTTGGATTTCTTGAGCTACTCTCCTTGGCCCCAAGGAATGCAATGCTCTTTTGTTTTATGGCATTTAGATAAAAGAGAAGGACCTGGAGCATGATGCTTTGATGGATTATATCTGAATGAGAGTAGCCTGGCCACCTTAAAGCTGCATCTTGGGGATGGGTTGCACAATATGATAGCAGTTTTGAGCTGGCTGAATATTGGTGTGATTTGTGTAAATGTTAGTCTCCTATTATGTAAATTCACTCATTCACAAGCAAAGGACAAGCATTGGGAATTCTGTCCTTGCCTGATGGGTTGCACCTCCCCCATTGTAGTTGGAAGAATAGGCAGAAGGACTCCTGGCCTGTTTATAGATAATTAACATAGACAGGCCTAGGTAACGCCCTGTTCTCTCCCCCTGCCTTAAATTTATATACTAATTAACTTGAAAACAACTTGCAATATTGAGGAAATTGCTGCTTTACTGATAAAAACACATTACTGTTCAAACTATGCTTACTAATGGGATGTCACTCATTGCTGTAATGTAACTCACTACTTTTAAATAAAGACACTGAGACCGGCAGGGAGGAGATGCCAGAATTGCCAGGGCTGCCTACTTGCCTACTTGGTCGTCAGACTACATCTCGTGACTCTGTCACTTCCTTTCGCCTGACCGTCCATCCTTCGGGGACCCCTAGATTCGCCAGAACTGGACCCTGGCATATATACATATGAATATATATATACATATACATATGTATATATTTACACATTTATGTCATTTTTTGAATAGTAGAAATAGGAGGGATTGGAAATATGAAGACTTTTTCATTAGAGCTATTTCTGTCTTTAACCGAAGATATACATGTATATATACATATTATCTCTCTATTATTATAATCAAACTGTTCCGTCAACTTTGCAGCTCAAAGAATTATTCAAAATGTATTTGGGTAAGTAGTAATAATAAGAAAATATGTAAGAATAACTTTTTGGAAAATATAAAACAGTTAATAGTTGATAGAATCAAGGGAATAACATTAACCACATGACCTGGTATTAATAGTTTTCCAAATAACATTTTTCTTTAAACAGAATTTCAGGGTTCATGAATCTTTAAGGTTTATTATTCTGTGTAAGAAACTAAACATCGTTCGGGGTGAAGAACAAAACAGGACAATTTTACTAGCAGAAACAAAGTACCATGACTGAGCTGGATTTCAGATAGCATCTTAACTTACAAGTTCTTATGAGAGGAAAAAATCAAGCAAAAAAAATGGCAAAGATTTGCTCTTATAATTAAAATATGAATTATTATTTTCTAGTAAAAATGTAAAAAAGTTAATGTGCCGTATAAAACCAAGAACTTTTGTGTAGACACAATTTTACTCTATAGAATTTTGTTATATTAGAGGAATATCTATAATTCATATTAATCTAACTATAATTTCCATTGCAAAGTACCACTTTACCTTGGTAACCCCTCTTCTTAAAATAGCAAAGAAACAATTTTTACATAGATATTTTGTTATAATTAAGGATAATTTTATTTTTAAAAATGGTTTTTTCCATTTTCCATTTTCTTTTGGTTAGTTCAATGAACTTGAGACTGAAAATGAGAAAGGACTATCCTAGTATTTGTGATGTTGCAACAGTCTCTGAAACTAGAGATTGTTACTGATGAATCTACAGGCAAATAATAGCCCAATCCCTGGACTCACCATTTATAAGGTCAGATTCACTGGATCTGGCAACTGTCACAACATCAAGTAGGTGTGCTCAATTATCAATACCGGTGGCCAACTCCCAGATCAACCGGCACTTGGCAAAATGTGAATGATCATCTCCAAAGTTCAGTCAGGAAACATAAGAAGGAACAAGATTTTTAGGCAAAAGAAAAATGAAGAAAAAAGTAAAATAATGGTACATATCAATTTCCACTGTTAATCAATTCCTAATTTATGTTAAATTTATCAGTTTAAAAACAAAGTGGAAAAGCAAACAAATGGAATTCATAAACAAATGAATGCAGAACCATTCATGACCTCAATATTGAAATTGGAATTAGCCAATCATGACCTAGAAGGAAAGATGGAAATCATGAATGAGCAGATGGGGAATATCTTCAAAGAAATGAAGACTATTAAAAAAAAAAAAAACAACAATTATTAGAGCAGCAAAACCACTCTGTGTGATATACTGATGGATATATGTGATTATACATTTGTTCAAACCTATAGAATGTATAATAGCACCAACAGTGAAACATAAATTTGGGTCATTTTTTTAAAAATCTACTTTGTCAGTCTCCCTCTTTTGAATATTTCGATCTCATGGCATATTTTGATGTTAAGACATAATGTTATTTCTCCAATCTGACAGATAAAAATTTATATTAAAAATTCATTAATTTGCCAAAAATGATACAGAGTCAAAATTAGAATATGATCAATAACTTCTGACTTGACTCCAAGTAATCCTATGGATTCTACAAAAATATACAGTTAATACACAACTATTCACACACTCTCGTAGAAGTAGAGTTGTTCAAAAGAGAAAAACAGTTTTTAGTCATTGTTAGTAGATAAAAATTGGTGTTTTTATATAATTCTAGGCATTGCTTCTTTTTTTTAAATTATTTAAAATTTATTTATTTTTGAGAGACATAGAGACAATGTGAGAGGGGAGGGGCAAAGAGAGAGGGAGACACAGAATCTGAAGCAGGCTCCAGGCTCTGAGCTGTCAGCACAGAGTCCAGCCTGGGGCTTGAACCCACAAACCTGAGATCATGACCCGAGCCAAAGTCGGACACTTAACGGACTGAGCCTCCCAAAGTCCCCTTTAAACATTACTTCCATATCAGACTTACAGAAGTCGACATATTCTTTGAGTCCCATACTTTGTAAGAGTGACTTAACTACTATTTCTGAAAACTTCTATTTGTAGGACATGGGTTATTTCTTTTTCATCTTCCAGAAATAGATCACTGTGTAATTTTAATACTTTTTTTAGAATATACTTTTATCATTATTTTAATTGACTTTTTAATTCTATGGTAATTACATATAAGACTTTGACAACTGACTGTATTTTAACTTAAGCTTCCAGGGTTTACTACCACAAGATGACAACAGATAGCAGACATGTAAGGGTAATAGCTCTATTCACACAACCATAAGAATGCATAGTTCAGATTTAAAAATAATGCAAATCAAATCTCTTGAGCAGTAAATATAAAACAAAGTCTATAAAATAATCCTACTAGAGACATACATATAATGACAAATGATAAAGCACAATGTGTTTACATTAGAGATGAAACACTTCGAACTGGCCTGCATTCCTCTGCTAATTTTCTCAGTTAAAACTAGCTTAATAAAATCAATATAAGATGTATTGGCTCTCTAAGTTAAATGTGGTCTTTATTGGAAAAAGATCCTCCATTTACCCATGAGTGTAGCACAATTTAGAAAATTAATCATAACATTACATTTTGAAAACTTGATAAGCTTTATGAAGCTTATTGAACTCAAAACTCACTTGATACAAACATTTTAACCAAAGAATTTGAAAACTTAAATAAAAATACTTATTTCTGTAAAAAACTAAACAATTTTCCTTAGGATGCATAGGACAATAATTGTACATCTGTAGCTAGGCCATATAGCTCTTTACTAAGGATACAGAATAGTTTGGAAAATAAATGGATTAAGTTTCTGTGAGTTAGCATTATCAGACATTAGAATTATTTACATTTGTGATTTTTCTTAAAATATATAAAATATTTTGTTATCAAATGGCTACATGGATTAGAAAAAGGAGGCTGAATAACATAGTTGCTAAAAGTATAGTTTCTGGAATCAGACTGCCTAAGTTCATATAACTGCTCTTTTCACCATGTCTTTGACCCTGGATTACTTATTTTTCTCTGTGTTATTTATTTGTGATGTACATTTAAAATGATATAATGATATCTATATTATTATTAATTATATTATTATATTCTAAAATTATAGTCCAATAATTTCTAACATACCTCATAAGACAACGGGAGTATTTCCTGAGAGAGTACACATACATACTTAGCATACTCCTTGCAGGTTGTAAACTGTATAGTTACCTGCTGTGGCCACTTTTAAAGCAATTTCAAATGTCTGTCCCACATATTGCTGAAAAACTGTATATGTTATAACTTTCCATGTTGATGATTCAGAAATTCATATTATGTTACTTTGTGTGTGTGCGCGCACACGCTTTTTAAAATAACACTTCAAAGGTTGGGGAAATCTTTGAGACCTTATTGAAACCAGAGCATATGAAACATTGAGGGGCCCAGTGACCCAAAACACCACTGTTTTTTTGTTTTGTTTTGTTTTGTTTTTTTCACATATCGACCCACCCTTTGGTGAATTTTAAAGGTTTGAGTGCAGCCAGGCAGTTCTAAATGCACCATGAGTTTTGTCAGTGTTCTTGCTCTTAGGCTTCTGGATTATGGCCAAGCTATAAAAATAGTTTAGTCGTGAGTGAAGTGACGGAGTCCCTCATGGGAAATAGCCCTGTTATCCTCCTTTCTTAAAATAGGAGGTTGCAAAATCAGTCAAATGATTCAGAGGGGAAATCTTGGCCCCCTCTTCATTAAAAGAAAAGAAAAAAAATCTGAAGCACAAGGTGGTAGGGCTTCGGGGACATTAACCGTTTGTATTTGTAGTTAGAATAGTGGAACTTCCCATTTCCTAGCACTTGGTGTTTTGAGCTGAGTCAAGAACCTTTAAAAAATCAGAGCACAAAGAGTAACAAAAGTAAATTGTTGTTAAATTCTGCTTTTGGTATCTTGCTTATGAATGCACTGTTTCATTCATTTTGTTTCTCTTTAAGTTTGATCCATTCATTAAGAGTTCATTGTTTTGGCAAACTGAAAAAAATAAACTCTTAATTATAAAGGACTGGTGGTTACCATAAGTGGGGGGATGATCGAAATAGATGAAGGGGATTAAGATTACACTTATCATAATGAGGACAGAGTAATGTATAGAATTGTTGAATCAGTGTATTGTTCAGCTGAAACTAATTTAGCATTTTATGTTAACTATACTGGAATTAAAATTTAAAAAAATATAAAATAAAAAAATAAAAACAATGAAGGCCCCCCAAAAACAATATTTTTTTGTATCTCCGTGTATCTTTTGCAACTGATGAGGAATGTTTTATAAGTAGAATAATTTAATATGAATTAAAGTATTTGTCAATATGGCTGCTGTTACAACTACTGCAAGTACTTTGAAGTGTATTTCTATGGGAATTATTTTATTTTAAATAGATGACTGCAGTGACCTCCTGTCTCTATAAACAACAGAATTTGAAACTATTTTTTTTAACGCACAATTTAAGTGCATCATTTACAGAGAGCTACAACAATTCTCAGGTTCAAGATCACCGTGGAGAAAATTTAATTATGCATTGTGAGAGTCAGTGTCACTTCAGCCTAAACAGGGATATCACAGCCTTTAATTAAGTTGGCCGTTATACTTTTTTGCTGAAATTTCTTTCCTAGAGAGAAATTGCTAAGTATACTATGCCTATCTATACCGATTAGTAAGATCATCTAACTATTGTTCTAGTAATTAGATCTGTATTTAATATGCATTTACATCAGTCATACAGTTTTAGAAAGGCAAAACCTGTCCACACATACAGGAAAAATTCCCTAAATGTCAGTTAATAATGGCACTTACAGGTTAGAGTTATTATATATAGCTCTATATATTGGACTTCACAAAAAAAATTATAAAATTTTTTATTCAAATGAAAAGATTCCTGTTTTTCTTTTCCAAATAAAGTTACCATTTTCTCTGTATTTAATATTTAGTCAACAAATACAATTACATCTTATACTTTGAATTGCTAATCTCTGCGAAACTGCTGACAACTCCCACAGGTCTCTTTTGATGACCCTGAATTTTTTCTCCTGCCTTAAATTTCAAGAGGTCATTATGGACATTTGCTTTACAACACCTGAGGGAGTTCTTCACAGCTCTGTTTGCTTGCCTTCTGTTCAACATGTTTAAAGAATTTTGTGCTGAAAATTATTCTCTTTTATCAGGACCTCAGTAGCTTTCTTTTCACACAAACTGTAGTTTCTCAAAAGAGTTGATGGACCGAGAAAGCTTATCAAAATGCATTCTGGGAGTCTATAAAACAATTAGTAAAACAAGATAATTATCAAATTTAATTTCATGCCTTTGTATGAGTAAACTAGTTGAATGTTTGTGAATAATCCCCATAGAGTATTGACAATAAACAATAAACCACTTCTATTAATTGTACAGTGCCAATCAAGAAAGAATAAAGCCAATGAGTCTCCAAAGAATCACATGATTAAACTGATAGCTGCCGAGTTATGGATTATAACAACAATGATTTTGAAAGAATTTATTTAAATAACTTTTGTCCCAGTGGACTGAAAATAATACTTAGCAAAACTTAAGACATAAATTGCATTGTATAGAAATAAGTTAATAAATATTTTAGGAGGTCATTATATTACATTATTTTAGAGCTTGAGAGTGGTCTTAAGAATATACCAGAAGACAGGTCAATGGTGTTAAGCAATTCTAACAACAATAACAATAAGAGATCTAATATTTTAACAAAAGGTCATACTTATGTCATAGGCTTTGGCTTTTTTTTTAATTTAACTTTTAGACAAAGATTAAGTAAATCAAAACAAAAATGCTCATCCATTTCTTTTCTCCTTCTCCCTCTCATTCTTTACTTACTATTTTTGGCTTATTCTATAATTGTGTATGTGTTTATATAAAGCTGAGGTCCTAAACTGCAATATATTCTCTGTTGAAACATTATTGCATGCTATTTTTTCCTATAAACTGCTGATCGAACAATTTACCCTTCAATTGATTATGTTGACATTTTATTCATTTGCCAAACATAAATCCTAAATTTGAATATAATGATAAATATACTAAAGAAATAAATTAACACTCAACAATATAATACTGTTTCAGTATTTGTTTCAGTTTATTTCTTACCTATTATGAAGATGATAAGTTGATATAGATTTTGATTATTTCAAACCCATATTTTTTCAACCTGTTTCAATCTGTTCTCTAAATTGGATTTTTATTTTAAATTTATCTTTTTCCTATTTTAGGCAGGATGTATTTCAAAGCAAAATTACAATGTCACTAAGATTCTATCTAGTAAAAATAATCATATTGCCACTTGATTCTCTCATTTTTTGCACTCAGATCCATAACACAAAGGCAAAAGGAAAAAGAAATAAAATGCTTGGTTCAGTAATATAAATATGTTCTGTTCTCCAGATAAAATAAATAATTATAATTCTCTCTTTAGTCTGTCTTTAAATATATATATATATATGTATATATATATATGTATATGTATATGTATATATACACATACTTGTCATTTTCTTCTTAAAAAGCAGGTATATGGGGGGGATGGAAGGTGAGAGAAATGGGAGTGACAGCTGATGTTGTGAATTATGTTCAAGAGAATGCTCATTAATAAGAGGGAAGTTTAGAGAGTAGTGCCAATATTATATCTTCCTGCATACTATTAATTACCTAATGTTTTAAAATTAACATCTATAATATAGTATTCTTCTAGCGATTTTTCAAATAAATCTATATTGAAATGATATTATTCCTCATACTTTATTGTACTTTGATGCATACTTTTAAAAAATGCTTTTTTAAATGCCAAAGTACATATTACAAACTTAAAAAAAAATGTTGTCACGTTTTCCCTGAAAGTAAATTCAGTGGGCATAGAACTTTGAAAAGTTTTCATTGCTTCTCTTGAACTGTTAATGAAATTTTCTGTTTCTGACATCCTCAAAAGTAACAGATAGAGACAGTTTATCTAGGTCATGAGAAATAATATTTTGGATTAACATATTTTTAGAATATATTTAAAATTTTTTTTTAATGTTTATTTATTTTTGAGACAGAGAGACACAGAGCATAAGTGGGGAAGGGGCAGAGAGAGAGGGAGACAGAATGCGAAACAGGCTCCAGGCTCTGAGCTGTCAGCACAGAGCCCGACACGGGGCTCGAACTCACAGACCGCGAGATCATGACCTGAGCTGAAGTCGGATGTTCAACCGACTGAACCACCCAGGTGCCCCAGAATATATTTTAAAATGCCTATTTTTTTCTTAGGCATAAAATATTCGAATTCTCTTTCTGAGGTCACCGTGCTATAAAGTCGTAGAAAAAGCTGAAAATAAAGATCTTAAGCAGAATTTTCAGAAAGATCCTTCTAGAAGAAATTTGTAACAACAAAGAGACATGACTCAGAGGGTAATTCGTATGAATCCAATGAAATTACTTCTTGGTGAAATTATACCAGAACAATTGCTATAGTTATACTCTTGTGCTTCTTTTTCAATAACCCCACTGATCCTTTTCTGAAGTATACTGGCAGTTAATTTTTATAGCAATTTATCATAGTATCTCCTAAACCACATCCTGAGGACATTCATTGCAATTGACATTCAAATGGTCCAACAGAGAAGTTCCAAGGGGACTCCTATAGCCAAAACCATCTAAGTGCTGTTAAGTACCTGAGGTTTGCTTTAAATGCCAACAAAGTGGCCAAGTCAATACAACACAATAATTTGTCAAATATTTTCAGCAGGTTTACCAAAAGACTCAAACCTGCTGCAAGTAAATCAAGTGAATTTTCATGTAGAGTACCAGTAGAAAAATTAGCATTAGATATATAAAGTAAGAATTTTACAATCTTTGTAAACATTTGTTACACACAAATCTGTTTTTCTATCTTTGTACATCAAAGGTGTCTCTACTTAACTTTAGTTATTTATCTTTATAAACAATAACACTTCCTATCTAAATGCTTAAACCGGAAATTCTTAGCTTGCCTGTTAAAATCCCTCCAAAGCTCTACTCCACTGTAGCTGTCATTCTTCTCACTGAATTTTAGTTTGAATCAAACTGAAAAAAATCCGCCACATTCACCTTTCATAATCCTGATTTAATGTTTTGGGCTTATACAATCCCTTTTCCCAAGAATATTAATCCTCCTCAAAGCCATCTTTTCCAATATGGAAATCCCAACTCAAATTTCTTTGCCGCCATGAAAATTTTCCTCCAACCAGAATTAAACTAGTCTTCTTCTCAATTCCCATAAGACATCAGGGCAATGGCTGTATCCTGCCATACATTATTTTATATTCTTTCTTACAGGTTTTACATTCTTCAAGGATAGAGGAAATGCATTTTGTGTAAATATTTACATGTCCTTCACACAGCATAGTACTTCAACATATTATGTATGTGCCCCTTAAAGGAATTGGTATTTGGTTCTCTGTCACAATGAGGTATCTATAAAAATTGAGTTTAAATGAGAAAGCCCCAGTAAGATTTCCATTCCCCTGAGAGATGGCACTGACCTTCAGTGAAGGAATGTGTTAATTTCTCACAAAACATCACTGATAATTCTTAAATATTAATGTATGAGACAATTCCCTGTTAAAAAAAATACCTAACTCATCACCAGAAAACTTCAAATAAGTCAATTTAAAAATGGGAAGAGGACCTGAATAGGCATTTTTTTTCAAAGAAAACATACAGATGGCCAACAGACACATGAAAAGATGATCAACATCACCAATTATCAGAGAAATGTAAATCAAAACCACAATGAGATATCGCCTTACACTTGTCAGAATGGCTAGAATCAAAAATACAAGGAATAAACAAGTGTTTGCAACGAGGAAGAGAAAAAAGAACTCTAGTACACTTTTAGTAAGAATGTAAACTGTTGCAATCAGTGTGCAAAACAGCATGGAGTATCCTCAAAAAAAGTAAAAATAGAAATACCAGTTGATCCAGTAGTTCCATTACAGGGAATTTGCCCAAAGAAAATGAAACACTAATTCAAAAAGATACATGCACCCCTGTGTTTATTGCGGTGGTATTTACAATAGCCAAGATAATGGAAGCAAGCCAAGTGTCCATCAATAGATGAATGGATAAGAGGATGTGGTATGTGTATAATGTATACACACAGCTGAAATTGATATATTACTCATAAAAAAGAATGAGATATTGCCACTTACAACAACATGGATGGATCTAGAAGGTATGATGCTAAGTGAAATAAGTCAGCCAGAAAGATAAATACCAGATGATTTCACTTATATGTAAAATAAAAAAAAAAAAACAAAAACAAAACAAAACAAAAAAAAACACACACACAGAAAGCAAACTAAGAGATAAAAAAAAAAATGCAGATTTTTAAATAGAACAAACCTGTGGTTACCAGAAAGGAGGTGGGTAGGGGGATGGATGAAATAGATAAAGGAGAGTAAGAGGTACAGATTTCCAGTTATAAAATAAATAAATCAAGAAGATGAAAAGTACAGCATAAGGAATATAGTCAATAATATTGTAATGGCATAGTTTAGGAAGAAAAAAAAATACCTAGGTGTGGTTTAGATTACTGTTCTTAATATGTTTGTTCTGTAACTATTCAAATCTTAAGCCATCAACCCTCTACTCTCATTCATTATAAGGCCACTTACCTCTCTGGATATCATGATGTTGAAAAGGACATTAGAAGACTTATATACATTTGAAGTGCCATGAGATAAATATCTAGCAGGTTGTGTTTTCCTCTCAACCTGAAAAGATATATATGAGAAATTAATACAAAGTTTTTTTCTGATTTATAGGCATTTGCTGTATTATGAGGTTTAGAAAACACATGGTATTTCATTCGTAAATATTATAGTGTAATGAGCATTTGATGAAAAACTTGGATGGATAGATAGATAGATAGATAGATAGATAGATAGATAGATAAGCAGTAGGAGAAAAGGAGCCTGTCTGGATGAGAGCTAGATGTATCATCGGTGACAAACATTCACAGCTTTTTATACAGTATCCTGTCCCAATTACATTCACATCTCAGTTGCCTTCACGCTTTCTCAAGGAAGGAGGGGAAAAGAACACAAGCAGCTTTCTGTCCATCTGCTTTATAAATAAGTGCTATGGGCTCAGTGTTTATGCCCTTCCTGTTCATACGTTGAAATCTTACCCCCTAAGGTGATGGTACTGGAGGTGGGACCCTTAGGAAGTGACTAGGTCATTAGCATAGTGTTCTAATGAATGGGAGTAGTGCTTTTATAGAAGAAACCCCAGATAATTCTCTTGCTTTTCCCCCATGTGAGGACACAGCAAGAAGACAGGCATCTATGAACCAGGAATCGATTGATCGTAGACGTTCTAGCCTTCAGAACCACAAGAAATAAATTTCGATTATTTATAAGCCAACCAATCAATGTATTCCAGAAGCCCAAACAGACTAAAATAACTAAATATATTTAAGAATCACAAATATGATACCGTGCTATTTATTATGCTACAAGAATCACTTATTTCTATTATCCCTTCACAGTTTGTAGACACTTTTCTGTTTTTCTGGTAGCCATTATTTCCCAGCATAACAAATCAAGTAATTTATTACTAAAGTGAAAATATATTATTTTTTAATGTTCTTGTTGAATTCTACAACAGTCTAGCCATAATTTTGATACATGAATCAAGAGTTCAGAAAAGTCACTGGGAAGACTTGAAAGTCTATTCAAAACACATATGAGCAAGAAATATTCACTTCTCCTTTTTAATACATTAGATGATATTTTTATAAAATGATGTCCATTGAAGATATGGTTATTTTTATTTCACACTTCACTAGCTTGTTTTACATGTTAAAAGTCATTATTCTTTTCTTTTATAGTAATCATTAAACTTTCCGTTCTCCAGGTATTAAAAAAATTGTTCTCTGTTATGTATTGAACCTTGCTGTCAGGTAATGATAAAAGACCACCTTGGAAAAGAAAAGAAAAACCGAAAGCAGATCAAAAATGAGGACAGGCCAGAAGAAAGATAGTGCTTTAAGGACATCATAATTTACTAATTTAGACCTAGAAGTCAATAAAAGCTTAATGTGCTGGAAAGAGTGTTCAAACCTGTGAGAGCCACGGTGTGCAATTTTTTAGGAGCTGACAGAATAGCCCAATACTAGTTCTTTTGTAAGAAAAATAAGTGACCAAAGGAAAAGGTAGAAAAAGGAAAGAAAAAAAAAAAAAAGAAAAGGAGAAGCAAAATAGAATCAACTTCACTTTTAATAAGTACTCATGTTGTACTCATGCCTGCCCTATCCCAAATCCTATGTTAATTGCTAAAAATATAAATAATTAGAAAGATATGTTAAAATATGAATTCTCAACAAATTCAAACTGTAGCATCAGAAATTGGTAATAATAATTTTTATATTAATAATGATAATGAAGAGATTTTATACAATAGGTACTAGAGTAAAAGATTATAGGACTGTCTTTAAAAAGAGTACCAAAATGAGTATATGATTTATTATTTTCATTTGCATTTAAATATAGCACCACATTTACAAGGATAAAGCTTGGGTTTAAGGTAATCATAAATCACTAGGATAGACATAGAAGTCAGTGCAAGTTAATGGCCTGGAAAGAGTCTTCTCACTTGTGAGTATGAAGCCATGTGTTACTTTTCAAGAGATGAAGAAGTGGCACAGTCATACTTTTTAATATTTAGAAAAAAAATCCTAAACTCTCAGTATTAGGAAAATTTGAATTTGTTTGAATGTTTGTTGTGTAATTTTCCGATATGTTTGTGTGTATGTGTACACGCCCATATGACAGAAAATATGGATTATAATGTAGACTGAGAAAATGATCATTTATCTTTTAGTTTTATATTATCCCTTGACCTTTAGAAACAAAATGTAGAAGTTGCGTTTTTTTATTTTTGTAATGTTTATTTAGTTTTGAGAGAGAGAGAAAGAGAAGGTGAATGGGGGAAGGGCCGAGGGAGCAGGAGACACAGGATCCTAAGCAGGCTCTAGGCTCCAAGCTGTCAGCACAGAGCACTACACAGAGCTCAAACCCATGAACTGTGAGATCATGACCTGAGGCAAAGACAGATGCTCAACCAAATGAGTCACTCAGGCGCCCCGCAGAAATTACACTTTTAGAATCACATCATTTCATGTACATTTTATTAGGGCATGTTTTGAACATGAACACAATGAAGGGAATTTAACAATGAACTACCAGGTATCAATCACCTCCCTTAAATCTTATTTATATATCTAATCACTTTCTGATCCCAAATATTATATTAACAAGAGTCATATCATTATTTCGTTCCACATGTGATTATTTAGGCACACTCAGGACATTTTAGTTTCCATAAAATCATTACTTACACCCCTTAATTTTAAAGATAATAAAATTCAACGCAAGAGACATAAAGTAATTTTATGTATCATATGGCTAGCTAATGGCAGAGTTAGAAGTAGTATCTGACACCAGTGCCTTATCTTGTCATTGTACAGTTGGGTTTTAGAAAGTTATAAGGAGAATGGAAGTTTCTCAGTAGGGAATGGCAGAGGAAAAGATGACATATCAGTCATGCACACATCAGTTAGCATGAAGATCTCACTAAGCCCCCTGCAGCTCCAGAGCTTGAAAACTCCTCACAGTTATAGTCTTTAGGAGTATTCCCTAATATTACATCTGCATGCAAAGCTGAGTCTTGGAGTCTACTTTCTGGATTAATCAACCTGTGACAAGGCTGAACATTGGAAGTGTTTCTTGTCATCATTACAAGCCTATATTAAGTTGAAGGCTATGAATTTGTCCTGAAAACAATTTGCATGGTTATATAACTTTTTCCCATCACTGCTGGCAGAACAAGTATAAAATAAGAAGGTAAATTACTGACTTATGCCAACGCTGTGATATAAACTTGATTTTAGGATATTAAGTAAGTAGCACAGATGCTATACTATAGATTTGATATGAAATATGTGACTTTTGCAAATATCTGCATTCCTGTCACAGCAAAGACTTTATCCTTATATCACTGGTTCATGAAAATCAATTTGTAGGTTAGTAGGCTGCCATTTTCACTGAGTTCTCACAAGTGGTGATACTTGTCAGGATGTTATAAAAACACTGGCAAAAGGAAGATATGAAAATTAAAAAAAAAACTAAACCTTTTATTTAAAAAAATAATATAGTAAGGAGAAAAGTCAGAAGGCAGTAGTCCATAGTTGACTATAATTGTACCCAAGAAACATCTGCAGACACTTGGGCATTTTCTACTCTGTTCACTTTTTAACCATTGCTAGAGCTAGAATAATGTTTTAATTAGGAGGTCTGTTTATACTTTATAGGGGCCATCCATATCTTTCTCACTGACTCAGAGATTGCACAGTTCAAGATACCATGAAGTAGGTAAAGAGAGATACAATCTTGAAAGAGAACTGAATATTAGGAGCCAGAGAATAGTACATATGCCATTTTGTTGGTTAACAGAATGGATGCAACCCTATGCAGTCCTTCTCTCCTTGGTTGTTAGTATTTACTTCCCTGCACATGAGGTGTTTCTTGTTTCAGTGTCCTTAAACTTTGTTCTGAAATGTAAAAACAAATAATGACATCACCCATAACTCATAAGAAATTATAGAAAAGTTGCAAATTATAAGGTTGATGTATAAATTCAACTATTTGCCTATATTACCAGCGATGAACAATTTCAAATTGGTGTTTGAAATTAAAAGCACAATATCATTTACTTTAGCACCCACAATGTTAAATACTTAGGCATAAATCTAGCTAAATATATATAAAATCTTTGTGAAGAAAATTATTAAACCCTGAGAAACAAAGCAAGGAATTAAAGAAATGGATATTTATTCCATATTCATGGTTAAGAAAACTCAGCATTGTCATGATGTTAGTTATTCCCAACTTGATCTATAGATTTAATGCATTTCAAGTCTAAATCCCAGCAAGTAATTTGTAGATATTGAAAAATTGATTCTAAATCTTCTATGATGAGGCCAAAGATGCAGAATAGTCAATACAGTATTGAAGAAGAACCAAGTTAAAAGATTGACACTACTTGACTTTAAGACTTACTACAAAGATACAGAAATTGAGGCAATGTGGTATTGATGAAAGAATAGACAAAGAGATGAATTGAACAGAAATAGAGCCCAGAAATAGTCAACTGAGCTTTGACAAAGGAAGAAAGATAGTCTTTTCAACAAATGATGCTGGAACAACTTGACATCCAAATGCAAAAGCATAAAAAAGAATCTTGGGTTTGGCAATGACTATTTAGATACAACACCAAACACATGATCCGTGAAAGAAATAACTGAGATGTTGGACTTCATTAAAATATAAAAAAACTTCTGTGAAAGACATTGTTAAGAGAATGAGAAAACTAACCACAGATTGAAATAAATTATTTGCAAAGGACATTTCTGATAAAGTATTATATTCCAAAATATATGAAAAATACTTAAAACTCGACAGTAATAAAGCAATTCGATTTAAAAATAGCAAAGATTTGCTAATGAGAAATAAGCATATGAAAAGATTCTACGTGCATCCTTTGTCATTAGAGAATTGCAAATTAAAACAAGGAGATAACACCGCCCATCTATTAGAACAGCTGAAATCTTAAATACTCCTGATATCAAATACTGGTGAGGATATACAACAACAGGAACTCTCTTTCATTCCTAATGGGAATGCAAAATGGTATACCACTTTGGAAAACAACGTGACAGTTTCTTAAACTAAACATACTCTTATGACATGATCCAACAACTGTGCTTCCAAATGATTTGAAAACTTATGTCCACACAAAAACCGGCACTTGGATATGGATAGCAGTTTTTTTCACAACTACAAAAACTTGGAAACAACCATGATGTCCTTCAAGTAGGTGAATGGATAAACTGTAGTCTATCTAGACAATGGAATATTATTGAACACTAAAAAGAAATGAGCTATGAAGGTATAAAAAAAAATAGGCAGGAACCTTAAATGCATACTATGTGAAAGAAGCCAATCTGAAATATACTTGCTGTATAATTTTGACTACATGACATTTTGGAAAAGGCAAAATAATGGAGAGAGTTAAAAAAGCAGTGGTTTCCCTGGGATGGGGAAGGAAAGAAAGATGAAAGAATGCAGGGATTTAGGGCAATGAAACTGTTCTGTATGGTACTATACTGGTGGATACATGCCATGATACATTTGCCAAAACTCGTTGAAATTCACTACCAAGAGGGACATCTGAATGGCCCAGTTAGTTGAACCTCCGACTTTGACTCAGGTCACGATTTCCCAGCTCCCGAGTTTGGCCCCGCATCAGGCTCTCTGCTGTCAGCAAGCACAGAGCCCGCTTTGGATCCTCTGTCCCCCTCTCTCTCTCTCTGCCCCTCCGCTGCTCACTCTCTCTGTCTTTCTCAAAATAAATACATTTTAAAAAATTTAAAAAATGAAAAAAGAAAGTTCACCACCAACAGAGAACCTCATATAAAATATGGACTTTGGGTGATCATGATGTGTCACTGTAGGTATATTGATTTTAACAAATGTATACAGGAGGTTGATGGTGGGGAGGATATGTATGTGTGGGGCAGATGGCCTACCGAACTCTGTACTTTCTGCACAATTTTGCTGTGAACCTGAAACTGCTCAAAAAATAAAGTCTATTAAAAACATAAAAATTGGGAATTAAAAATAAATTACTTAAATATCATTTATTCTGGCATAGCTCCTTCTATACCATGAGAGCCAAATAATGACAGTATAATTTAAAACAACTTTAGAAGTCAAAGCATCAATTAACACTCAGCTGCAAACATCTGAATCATGCCCAACACTATTAACAAGCAAAAATGTCAGTGGGTTAAAATCATTTAAGGACCAAATGGTAGAGGAGTGCCTGGGTGACCTGACGCAAGGCTTTCTGTGCTGACTCCATGGAGCCTGCTTGGGATTCTGTGTCCCCCTCTCTTTCTGCCCCTTCACTGCTCACACTCTCTCTGTCTCAAAATAAATAAACTTGAAAAACAAAAACAAAGTGGTAGACCATGCACAGGTTTTAGTGTCTTGCGGCAGGTTAGATGTCAGCAGAAATAACTGGTTTTACCAGTGGTGTTAGTCTACTTTGTAATTGGCACATTCGTGAAGAGGCACCATGGTGTGACAGGTCATCAGGTGTGGTGTAGTTTGACGAATACTGTTTGGAGACCTCATCTGCTGCTCCTGCCTAAGAGACAGTTTACTTCCCTGTGAAATGAAGACAAACCATTTTTTTTAATTGATACCTGTTGTAAACATGTTTGAATGTGGTTTGGACCTAAAGTGCAGAATGAATACAATAATTTTATTAGGATTATGCAAATGATGGTGGAAGTGCGGGCAAACTATGAAAAATAGGCTATAGGAGGGAATGTACTTCTTTAACCACAATTTAAAATCTAGTAACTGTAGTCTCAGTGCAATTTGAACTCTCACAAAAAGTGTTGATTTAGCTTGAAAAAGTGGGAGATTTGGCAACACTAACTGTGAATTCTCTGATAGTCACAATAAACTAGAACCTGGCGGAAACTATTCCCTTTAGATAAGCTGTGGCTGTCCTGTTGGCTTCAGTCTCCATGTGGTCTTTTTCACTCCTCCCTAGTCTTTGCAGCCATTTGTATTTGAAATCCCAAACCTAGAACAATTAAACTGCATAGAATAAATCTCATTTTAAGTGATGAACTATATAACACTATTAATGATAATCATATTTCATGCTATTTAATGTCTTTATTTACAACGTAGTAAGCTCATAATCCAACATGAAGTGTGTCACAAAAACTCGGTATCCACTTAAACATGGAATTAAGTTTTACTTTTAAGGTTTTTTCTCATCCTTCAGATCAAAGTAAGTAACACGGATAGCCCTTCTGGACAAATTTGTGGCGGTCGAGCCATCACGGAATCGAACGGTTCCTGATAGGAGGGTGAGGATGAACTGATACACAAGGCACACTTATTAAGGGAGGGCTGGCGCTCCCAAGCGTCACCAGCCCCGAGTTTATTTTCCTCAGGTATTTATGCACAATCTGGGGGTGATGTACGTGCGAGGCACATCTCCTCTCACAAGTTCTCAGGAGATAAAAGCTCAGTGTGACATTGACTAGAAGCACTCGTGACAGCTATCCAAGCAAACTGTATTTTGCTATATCAAATTTTACAAAAGCATTCTGAACCTCCTCACACGACCTGGCTGCGGTCCCGACTCCAGGACAAAGGCTGCGCTCAAGGCCTCTGGCTCCCAACACCGCTCAAGGCCTTTGACTCCCAACACAAATTTCTTGTTTGTCTGACAAGTTGGTAAAATGCAAATGAGAAAAGAGGAAGCAAATTGGATAGTTTCCAATTAAAGTGGAATTGAGTGTTATTGCAGATACTTATAGTATTAGTGTATTCAGCTGTGCCGTGGGTCCTTTCCTACCGTGTTTTTTGTTGAACCCTGTCCTGGAGATCAGCAGTAGCAGTTTATATAAACCTATAACCATACCACTGTCAATTATATGAATCCATATGAATACATCAGGCTAATTTTATTCTTTAAGAAACTTTCAATGGAATTGTTAAGGTTACCTTCTAGGATTTATGTTTTATACTTTACCGAAATTGAATCAAAAACAGAGATTATGTTTTTAATAAATGTATTTGTAATTTAGCTTAGTTTTTCTAGCCCCAGTCCTCCCAAAAAACTTGTTTTATGTGTGTGTATATAGATATATAGCATGTATTACATATTGGGCTATTCAGACAATTAAATAATATAGTACAATTAAAATGCCTCGGACTGTATATCTATATACATCTACACACTAGTGTGTACACTATATATATATATATATATATATATAAACAGATATATTTATAAATATATATAAATTTAGATATAGATATAGACATAGCTTTTCCCAATAGAAATATTTCTTATATAGAATGGCAAGTATTACCTATATAAAGTTTCAAACAAATGTGTTAAAATCCAACACTGTAAATTCTTTACAAAAACCAAAGCATATAATATACATAGATCAAAAAGACAAAGAATCCCATTTGTATCAAGGTCAAAGGAAACAGCTAAACAGATTTTGCAAAACTGCTTTCTGGAAATGAATGTGAATCACAATGAAATTTAAGTTATATATACAGTAATCTATTTTGTTCAGAAGTATGTTGATTATATTATTTTTGCCTTTCATTACAAAATCTATTGGTTCTGCATTTTATTCAATGAGAAAAAGTATTGAGACACTGCTCAAGAATAAGTGCTATTATATTTTCAATATCCTCAGCATACCTCTAGCAGATATTTTATTTGAATAATACTAATTCTGTAGAATAATGGGGAAAAAGAAAGACCAAAAAATTTTCTAAAATATTGATATTGTTTCCAAAAGAAGAAGGGTTGAATTAAACTGGATAAATGTACCCTACTTAGCAATAAATAATTGCCAAGATTAGTACTACTGGGAGGAAAACACAACCTCAATTCAAGTTCAGTGTAAATCACCATTTTGACATAACATACTAAAACTTTGTGACACAAACTTAATTTTATAAATACAATTGAATTGTCAAAATATTAAACAGAATGGACCAGCTACCCTGCCTTGGTTATATAGATTTGGTATTTATGATTCATTTTAGTTGTCATATTTTAAGAAAAATATAGTATGGTGTTGCAGTTAAGAGCCTGAGCTCTTACCAGAAGAGCTTCCTAACAGTTTCCTCATTCATATGGGATTTTAAAAGAATATAACATATTGGGCTATCCAGACAATTAAATAATATAGTACAATTAAAATACCTCGGACTGTATTTCGTACACTTGAGTTAGTTAAAAAAATGAAAATAAAACAAACACGCACGCAAAATGCCAAGTATCTATAAACATTGGAGACTGATCATAGAGTTGACATTAAGACAATTATATTTCAGTGGAACACACACACACACTCCTCATTCTAAAAATAGTACATCAGGAGAGCCCAGGTGGCTCAGTCAGTACATCGTCCAATTCTTGATTTCGGCTCAGTTCATGATCCCAGGGTCATGGCATCGAGCCTGGTACTGGGCTCCATGCTAAGTGTGGAGGCTGCTTAAGATTTTTTCGATTTTCTCTCTCCCTTTGCCCTTCTTCCCTGATCGCACGCTCTGTGTGTCTCTCCAAAAGAAAAAAAGTTAAGTCATGTTAAAGAAATGTCCTCTTATTCAGCTGAATGACTAGATGGGTGTTGGATGTGCCATATGGTTTCTGGTCTAGTCCCAGAAGTGGAAACCAATACAACCCACGAAGGAGAGAAGAGCTATGGAGGTAAGGAAGAAAGATGGGAGTGAAAAGAGTAAGAAACAATGAGGTAGAAGTGGGTGGTAACCCACTGTTACTTGAGTGTTACTAACAGTGAGACCTCCTTTCTGGGACTAACAACAAAGACGCTTCCTATACAGTGTCTCTTCAGGGATATGTGACTCTATTGGATGCTCAAAAATCTTTAAAAATATTTCATATGTGGACACCATGAATTGAAGTCAATAACCTTGGAAAGAGTGTGTATCATACGTCTGAATGGATGCAAGGTCAGTGTTAAACAAAGTGCTGTAAGTTGGCATAAAAGCTAAATTTGTTTCTGAGATGGTGCCTGGGAAAAATGACTGGAATCAGCAGCTTTATGACATGTGCTTTTCTCAAACAGTGACTTGCATTAGTCATAGGAAAAAGTGAGAGGAGGTTAAACTTATAAAAAAGACAACTGAGAAAAGACAAGAGAGAATGTGCCTTCATTGAAATCCTTTCCTGGGATAGTGGGATTTGATTTTGTAACTCAAGAGTACAGAACTCAGACAATTTGGAAAAAGTTTATGATGCATGCTCTTAGTCAGTGAGGTAGAATTTTACAAATTCAGTATATCTACCTCTAAATATGCTACCTACTTCATGAAGTCATGAATCCCTTTTCCTACACATGTCTGAGAGGAGACTAAACTGACAACATCCTGTAGTTACTAGAAAAAAATGATGCTTAGATTTGGTAGGAAATTTGACTAGAAGATCTCCAAGGACCATCCTTTTCAACACTGATAAAATTCCAAAATGTAAAATATTTTTTAATTACATTTTTGGTATACACACACACACGTACGTAAAATGACATTCAAATATGACTTACTGTTTTTGTTGTTCTTTTTCTCTAGAGACACATAATTTTATGGATGAAACAATAATCTGATAGTTTAGAAACATAATACAGTAAGAAACAGATGGCTTGAATGTATTATGTGATTAAGGAGATGTTTCACTGTAAGTTTTTTGGCATAGTATACGGTTGTACTAATTCCCTCTAGCCAAAGCATATCTTCAGTTGGAGAACAAACCAACAAGAGGTTGAGCAAGGTACTATTTTAATATCAGCACAAGTAAATGGATTTATGACCATTTGTATCACAAATACAAAGGAAAAAAAAACTTGAAGACTCTGCAACTCTGAAAATATCTTCAGGATAGTTTGGAATATAATGATTGTAGGAATCATTTTCCCTGATAACATAAAGTGTGCTATGTCAGAGCTGTCAAAAAATTTTAATGCAAGAGAAGGGTAATTTTTGCATTCTTAGAAGAAAAGGAAGTGATGTTCTAATTATACACTAGACAAATAAAAACAAAGCAAACTATACCAATTTGTAAGTAAATGTTTATATTAAGTGGGGAACTAGAACACTAGCCAAGATAATCAGTGTAATGAAGTCAGATCTGGAACATTTTAGAAAGTGCAGTGAAGTATTTTTATCTCGTACTTGGTAGAAACATGAAATAAAAGTTTCACATATAAATAAATATGGAAATACACTACATTCTTTCTCCCATTGTCCTTGATTTCAGTGAGAAATAATCCTTCTAAGAAACAAAGTTGACAATGATGGAAACTCTGAGAAAAAAAAGTCATCTGAAATCTTGCAAATGTTGGGCAGAGATTCCTACAAACATAAACATGCACATGTATGCTAACACACATATGTGCACACACACAAGCACACACACAAACATACACAGTCTTACTCCCCTTAGGAAATAACTTCTCTTTTCTTACTGATCCCTCACTCACTCATTTTTAGGAAGACACGCTTGTCTCTTTGCTGTTTCTTGATCAACCCAGGCACTTAACCAGCCTTTGCTGCCTTTATCTGCTGTACTTCTACCCATGCCCCCAGCTTAAATATTTTCAAGACTCACATTCTTTTTTTTTTTAATGTTTATTTATTTTTGAGAGACAGGGTGCGAGTGGAGGAGGGGCAGAGAAAGGGAGACAGAATCCAAAACAGGCTCCAGGCTCTGAGCTGTCAGCACAGAGCCCAACGCGGGGCTTGAACTCATGAACTGTGAGATCATGACCTGAGCCGAAGTCGGCCACTCAGCCGACTGAGCCACCCAGGCACCCCAAGACTCACATTCTTATTTCACTCAAATATTTCCTCAAATCTCAATTTTTTAATTAACAATTTTATTTTGAAATAATTTTAGTTTTACAGAAAACTTGCAAAGATAATACAGAGAGTTCCTATGTACCCCTCAGTTAATTTTAGTTTTCCCTGATCTTACAGTACTGTGTGTAGTGTTTTTTTTTTTTTTTAATACAATGAAAACTGGAAAACACTATAAATTAAAAGGCTGTTTGTGTTTGGATTGTTAAAATTTGCAAGCAAATCACTGAATATAACTGAATCCTTGCACATTTAGCAAGACAGTCATCTTTTGCTTTTCTGTTTTGAAAACACTTTTCTTACACTTTTCTTTTTACTCTAAATATATTCTTTTTTCTGGTAATTTTAGAAGAGCCATTAATTTAAACGTAACTATTGATAAAGAATTACTTTTGTTTGCTCTTATAGCGTGAGAGAAATAATGAAACATAACTTCATAATATGTTTTACTGTTTGAACATTCGAGTTTGAATTAATATTTTTAGGAATCATGATTTGCATAAAACTGAAAGTGCTCTTTAGAAATTTTCTAGTCACTGTTCATCATCTTTCATGGAATTTAGGAAATGTCAAAATTTGTCTGCTTGATGTATTTCCTCATTTCAGATAACTTTTAAAAGACCAAAAAACTATAACAACTAAGTGTTAACGCTCATGTTACTGCTAGAGATATGGACCATGGGAAAAGTTGTAGGGAACTTAGCCATCTAAAAGCATTTTCTTTTTCTAATTTTTATACAAAATCCTTTTTAAGAATTTTAAGTATATAAAAATATTATTTTATATGTACTTTTATAAAATAAAAAATAAAGATATGTTCTGCTTCAGAAACAAAACACAACAAATTAAATAAATAAAAGGAAAATAGGAACATATAAAATATATTTCTCATATTGGTCAACTAGATTTTTCTTGACTCATTGCCTAGTTTTTATTAATGTTGGACTGATTGGTTTTTTGTCCCTACTTTAATGATTGTTACTTAAATAGTTTATCATGGTTTTACTAACCATTTAAATAGAAATCGCTGCTGAAAATTAAGGTTTATTTTGAGGTTTCCTATTATTCAAATCAATTATATATCAAGAGTATATCAAATGTAGGCAGAAGTGTCAGGGTTGGAAGCAAAGGATGAAATAATTAAATACTTAAAAAAATCTCCCTATTATCTAAACACATGCTATTTTTGCACACGTGAAAGTCAAAGTCATTTGTTGAATATTTTAATATCCAAACATGTTTATGATATCACTAATTCTCTTGTGATGATCACTGATGAATCTACACTCCTGTTCGAAGCATGCATATTTTGAGTTTTGACATCTAATGTAGAAGGACAAGTGACAGAGCTCGTACTCAGAACCCTACTATGTTCTGTGGAAAAAGTAAGAGCCTTCAGGCTGCCTCCACTTTATCCCCCCATCGGAGAGTCTGCAAAATTGTTCTTTAAAGGACCAGATTGTAAATAATAAAAGTTTTGCAGCCATATAGTCTCTGGTCAACTTTTTGAAACCACTGTTCTAGCACCAAAGCTGCCATAGGCAAAGTCACACACAAGCCATACGTGACACATGAATAAATGAGTGGGGCTGTGTTCCAGTAAAATTTTACTTACAAAACAAGTGAGTTTTCATTTTGGGCCTCCAGTTGTAGTTTGCCAATACTGTCACTATCTCCTCTACATTCCACCCTTGCATTAAGCTATGAAGAGGCAACAGGTACATGTCTTTCCAGATAGCACACTGAGCCAAGAGACTGATGCATTCCTGACAACAGATGCCAAGATTAATCTTATTTCCAGGGAGCTGAGAGGAGAATAACTCTACTGACCAATCTATACTAAGAAAAACAACTAAAATCATATTTTTAAATTCACGTTATTATTTTTAAAATTCAAGCCCGGTAATAACCAAAGCTGAAATATTTTTCTTTATTCTAATGTAAGAAATATATCAAATTGTCAAAAGTTGATTTATCATGATGTCATATGTAATATTACTTTATCAAAAAATGATTTTATTCTAAAGTTGTAGCAGTTGTTTCATAACTTTATTCCTTCCACAATGTATCTCTTCATTCTCCTCTGCAAAAGGCTACTAATTAACAGGATTATTCCAAATTCTTCAGCCACGTAAAATAGACTTGCTGAAAATAACATACGTTTTATAGCTCTCTAATGCCTTATCATGTTCAAAACACTGGAGACATTATGAACAATGATATCAAAGCTATGTTCTATTACAACTTTCATATCTATTGGAGAGGACACAAGGTGCTTAGGGTGTTGACGTGGTCTCTCTGAAATTGGTGATCATATATGTCTATTATTCAAGCAAGACTTTCTGTTTCAGAATTAGTGTTTTGTAGTGATATAAAACGTTTAATAAACATTTATTAATTTATTATTTTTATTTAAAAAAAGGACCAGAAAACAAGAGATGAAAATATTCAGTAGATTCGATTATGATTGAGATGCCCATCTTAAACCACGTAAATAAAAAGTTGAAAAAATAAACAAAAAGGTGTTTAGCAAGTCAATATATCCTCTCTGTACATTTTTCCTTATCAACTAGTCAGAGAACCTTCTGTCCTTATTTCAGTTTTGAGTTTGGCAACATCTGTGCTATTTTTCTTCCTTGACTGAAAGAGCTACAAAACGTGGTGTCACGTAAACCATTGTTCCCTGGAGTAAGGCTGGAGACTACATAATGAGACTAGACAAGCCATAAGAATATATTTAATTGTATTTACTTTTAGGATGTATGTAGACTTTTAGGGTAGTAATTTGCATTCTTAAACCAGGGAAATTTAAAAGGAAAAGCTGCTCTTTTGTTGCTGTTGTTTTTGCTCAAAAATCTAGGTTAGTGTGTTATAAGGAAACCCTTTTTTATGGCAAAAAATTATTTTTTGAATTAGATGTCTTTCTAGATGCATCAAATATATCTCTATTCATTATTCACAAATTTTCCCCAACTCTCACAGGGATGACAAAAAAGGAGATAATTTCATTTTTGGACTTGGTTGATTCACATTCTTTCTAGGACATGAAATTTATGATTAATATATGAGAACTTGAAAAATAGGATCCAATTCTACTACACTTATCCATTGGAGACAGAATTCCATTGCAAATACAATCAGTCAACTCTCTTTATTCATGGATTCCATATTTGCAAATTTGCCTACTCAATAAAATGTATTTATAATCCCAAACGAATATGCATGACACTCCATGGTCATTTATAGACATAAAGGGAGAAGCAAACAATTGGAGTTGCCTCGTACACATACTCCCACCTGAGGTTACGTTTTTTATTTTTTTTGGTTTTTGGTTTTTAATTTTTTCAGTTTCCTGTTATATTGTAAATTAGTGTTCTTTCTATGGTCTATTTAATGACACATTTTAACATCTTTTGTGCTTTTTGTTAGTGGTTTTGCTGTTTAAAATGACACACAAGCATAGTGTTGAAACGGGTCTCCTGATCCTCAGTACAAGTAAGCTGTGTTGCGCCTTAGGAAAAAAAAAATACATTCATTAGATAAGCTTCCTTCAGGCGGGAGTTATAGTCCGATTGGTTTCTTTTGCGTTCATTGAGTTCAATGTTAATGAATCAATGATGTGTATTAAATAAAGTGTCTTTAAACAGAAATGCATAAAACAAATTATCTTATGATCAGTTGCTGAAGATGTGACCAGAGGCACACAGGAGCTTAATCCTGTATTTTTCTTAGGAGCAATGATTCAGTACTAATTGAGCATTGGAGCCACTTTATAGAATATAACTAACATAAATTATGAGAGTTGACTGTATCTCAAAGTAATTAATGTAGTGAGATAAAATATAGCACCTAAAAGAAATTTTGTGGAGAACTATTAATTATCACCACAGCTTTTATAGCACTAAGTGATACTCTTTGTTTGAAAAAAACACGCATTTTCATAATAAAAATTAAAAAGTGATTATAATAATATAAATTATAAAACCACTTTAAAATTGTCATTTGGATAACTGTTTGTTAGCAAAGGCATTCCTAAAAGTTTGGCTCTTTTTGGGAATACTTGTTTTTCATAATCATTATTAGTTTTGTATACTCTAGTTGATAAAGACATTCAATTATTAAGATGATTCAGCTCAGTTAAAAACTATAAAACGTATAATAGAAAAACGAGGAAAAAAGGTTAATAATAATCTAAATCTTCAGGTCATCTGAATATAATAAACTAATTATATATATCAAAAAACTTATTGTCTTTCTAATATTAAACTATGTCTTTTAATAAAGAGGATAAAAATAGCTAACATATATTGCATACATGTTATGAAAGATTTGTTTTTCCTTGTTGTTTATATATATTATTATATTTAGTATAGTAACCACTATTTTATGTGAATTATATTAGTGTCCCAGATATACGTACAAGACTACGGGGGCTCAAAGTCACACAGCTGGTAAGGAAGAGACCCAAATCAAAAGTGAGTAGTCCTAACCAGAGCCAGGAAATAAAGACATAAAACAGATAATACCTTTTACCTTTTGATATTTCAACAGTATGAAAAAGTCACATTTTCAAATCTGTTCTCCTCCATTCATGATACCTAAAATATCATATATTACATTACACATGTAATATATTTTTTATATATTCGTTCTCAGTAAGCAATCTCCACCTTTAACTCAATAAAGAAAAGCAAAGAAAATAATTACTTTCTGTCCATTCTCACCAATTGTTCCTCCTTTAGAATATTTATAATTTGAAATGTTCGATGTGAACTATGCTAAGATTATAGGATATCTCAAAATAAAATTTTCCATACACTCTTTTAGGGAAATAATTCTGTAGGTTGTAGGAATGGCTATTTAATAAACAATTTAAAGAAATAGAGAAAATTATCAGCTCTGGAAAAGAACTCCTCATGAAGTTGGCACACACATGGGCAGCATTATGTTAAGCAAAACTGATAACAAAGCAAGTTTTTCATGAAATGTAAACACCAAAACTACAGTGTCCAGATGTTGTATTCTATGCTTTGTAAATTTCTCAGATAAATTTGGTTTTGGTGTTTTTTTCTTTGTTTAATATGCTCTATACATCATTTTAATAAAGTCATCATTACTCCCATTTTTCTTATTCCCAGTAAGTGTGAGATTTCTCCTTCATTTTATTTGAGACAAGATTTCCTACAACCCCAACTCCACTGGGAATATTTCCAATTTTTCAAGGAAATCGGTTTTTTGACACTCTCTTTTATCAATTCAGTGGGACCTTTAGTTCAAATATTACTGCTGTTCTTTTATTTCAGTTAAAATTGTTCAGAGAAGACCAAGGCAGATGATCAAATGGAATTCTTCCTAAGGGCATCACAGTATAACAAATGTATTTGTTTCGGGATTTGTGACAAGGAGCAAACTCTGTTTACTTGTTTATAAATACAGACTATGCCATAAGTATTAGTGACACTCTGTCACATCATATCACACAGTTGCCACTGAATAATTTTAAGGTGTCTGATTCCCATTCTTTCTGTGACTATTTTATAAGCTGAGATGATCATCTTTGCTACATTGATAAAATTCACAGCAAAACATGAATTCCACCCACCCCTTAGTCATGTCCATCCCTGTTTAGCCTTGGGTATCTGAAGTGACCTAAAGGGCAGAAATTTCCTTACACCTTCAAAGAAAACACATTTCATCTGCCCCCCCTCCTCTTTTTTTTTTTTCTCTATAGTAGGAGAATCTATCTTAAAACAATAACCAATTTATTACCTTCTGTAAAGTTTTGTGGTGAATTAGGCACAGCTGAAATCAATGGAAAGTCTTTCCTGCAAGGCTTTTCAGGGTTTGATTCTCCACACATGGAATTCGCCAGGAAATCTCAATTACGGTTTGAACTCTGCTGGAGAGTGTGACTCCCTGTGGGGAGAATCTCTTGCAACATGGAGGAAGACCCTCCCTGCTGGACTGGTTCTGGAGTAACTCAGAGGATAAAGAGATGACATGGTCTCAAGAGCCTCTGTCCAGATACATAGAAGAGGGATGTAACAGCCACTGCCAGCTCTTAATTAGAAACAGGTGCACTGGATCTTTCACCAACAGCTCAATGTCTGCCCTTCTTTACATTTTCATAGCATGTCAGTGTTTGACAATTAGACCAAAATGCAGATACCAGACTATAACAGAAGGGAGGATGAAGTCAGGAGAAAAGGTGATTCCCAGGAATAAAGTCTTAGATTCAAAAACACATATAATCGAGTTGCTTTCAGAGTTCATATAAGTTATTAATTTGTAAGAGGGAAATAAATTACCCATAATTATACTAAATAAGCAGGTTTCATCGACAGTGAACACATGCAAGTCTGAAGTAGTCATTGGCAAAACTCATGGAAAGAATATACAGATGTTGTTACTTGTTCTCAAACACTGACAAAGACATGGTTTTATAAAAGATGTGGACTCAGGAGCCAGGTGGCCTGGGTACAAGCCCTGACCCTGCAACGTACTATTTGTATGATTGTGGACATGTCACTGCACCTTTTGGGTCTCAAGGTTCTCATCTGCAAATTTAGAAATATCCTAATATTTGCCTCATGGAATTTCTGAGGATTAAGTGAGTTTTAACAGACCTGAAGTGCTTAGATCACTGCTCGGCAGAAGGTCAGTGTGATGTGTGTTATCTTTGTTTGTTGTTGTTGTTATCTTTGATATTAGTAATATTAGCCATCATGGCCTTGCAGATAACTTCATCTTAGAAAAATTTATTTTCGGGGTGCTGGGTGGCTCAGTTTGTTAAGTGTCCAACTCTAGATTTCGTCTCAGGTCATGAGCTCCCAGTTCTTGAGGTTGAGCCCCACATTGGGCTCCATGCTGTCAGTGTGGATCCTGTTTGGGATTCTCATTATGTCTGCTCCTCTCCAGCTCTCTCTCTCTCTCTTCTCTCTCTCTCACGTAAACTAAAAACAATTTTTTTAAAAAAAGAAACATTTCATATGATATCCATTTATATTTGATATCCATTGATATTTCATTTAATTTTCCTATTTCACTGTTCTTTTTCAAAATCCTTTAGTGGGTCTTTTTCATCCTGTTGCGGTGTCTCTAACATAGAATTCTTCAGGGCCTCTAAATTTTGAGTGTGCCTGAGGGATCATTTTTTGGACCTGTTTTCTGTCTATACTTACTCCCTTGGTAATATCATTTTGATTCATAACTTTAAGTTCCCTCGATACATTGACAATTCCCAAATATCTATTACCAGCTCATATGTATTTTGTAAATTCCTGGCAATTGCTTATTTAAATGTCTCTACCGGAATCTACACAATGCAGGAGCAAAAACAGGTTTCATGGGACCTTAAACTTATATACTGATAATATTAGAATAATATAATATTATATTATAAGTCAATATTGTAAATAATACAATGTTAAAAATACATAACTAAACATAAAAGTGATTTTTCCTCCACGTGTACTATAGAGATTCACACCATTTTCCTGCGACATCTTTTGGCATTTTACCATAAATGCTCATACTTTAATGCTTCCTGTCAGCAACTCAAATCTTCCTCCCCATTTAGAACACTCTGCCACCCCCAATTACACCAGTCTTGATTGAATTGAAATCTTTACAAGAGAGGTGCTAGAGCTTACTCGCTCCCCCAGCTAAATGGTAAATCTGCTTCAGCAGAGGGATATTTAAATTGATTCTAATATATTCCTCCCTGCCCATGTTCAGAGAAATTGGGAACCTATAAATATATATTATGGACATTCCCCTGAAGCCAGGGTTCTGGATGATTTTCTTTCTCTTTTTGTTATTTCTTATTTTTTTCCCCCTGATAAATGGATGTCTTTATGCCAGCCTTGGAAGAGAAAAGTGGCATGAAGGTCATTTCCTTGGGAGTCTTGACTGTGGCTTCTGGCAATCTAGGGCCAATAACAGAAGGCTTTCCTATAGTGCTTTCCAATGTCCACTCTCCAGTTTTGTGGATGAGAAGAAGCAGTGGTCACAGCAGGTACTTTTTTACCTGACTCTCAATGGCTGGATCATAGATTGATGCATCTGTTTTTAAGGTTTCTGGTGGACAGGGAGCCAGTGAGAGAAAAGTTATTGTTGATATTTGAGCTTTGGGTCCAGAAAACTATATGAAAAAGGACCCAGTGTAGTGGGGCAAGGGAAGGACTTCAGCACATTTGTTGAATGTGAGTCTAGAGACATTTTGCTTTGTTTTTTCTTTGGTTTTGTTTTGTTTTTTGCTACCCAGATAGAACCAGTGGAGAATGAAAGATATCAGTAAACGAGCACAGGCGGGAAGGGCCTAGTGAGCCAAGTTCTTATGTCTCAACATTCTAAAGGAGGAACAGGAATATTCCATTTGCCTGAGTATTACATGAACGGATCTGAGAAGCCCACTGCCTTTCCCACAGCTTTGCATGGACCAGTCATAACAGAAATGACTCCCGTTCTTCAGAGAAACTCATAAGCAGTGGATAGAGAGTGCCAAATCCAAAGGAGTCCTGAGGTTGACAATAGGAGACAATTTAGCAGTAAACTGTGTAGACCACATAAGAATGAGGAGGACTCGGCAGAAATCAGCTGGAAAGATGATGTCCCAGACAAAATGGCCCCCTATAATTTTACTAGGTATACAAGGAGAAATAAAAACTTTTATCCATGGGAAGACTTATAAACAGATGTTTCAAAAGCTTTACTCATAATAGCCAAACACTGGAAAAAACTTAAATGCCCTAAAATAATGGATAAATGATGTTTTCTGTTCTCAGTATAGATGAAAAATTTCTCTACTGGGGCAATGTTGTTTGCCTGGGAAATATCAGTAAAATGTAGAGATATCTTTTACTGTCATAATTTGGGTAGATAGTGGACTAGTGAGTAGAGGCTACAGGTGTTGCTAAAGATCCTGCAATGCCCAGGGCATTCCCTTTATAATAAAAAATGACTCAGTGCAAAATGTCATAGAGGCATTGTCGAGGAACTCAGTACATGAGAGCAGGAATCTGAATATCAGGAACTGGCAGTTCTGACTTTCTCAGAAATACAGATATTTAATGTATCTTTTCTCAAAGTGTCCCAGTTTTATTGAGTAGGTGATCACACTTTCTCGATTTGCTTTGAACTCTAAAGCTGGTTTCTATTTTCTTGTAAATGAAAAATTCACTAACTCTCTCGGGAAAATAAATTTTCTTCCTAAATGGAAAAATAAATCCTTCCCAACTCTCAAACACTTAGCTCTTCATTCTCATTACTTAACTAGTACTATTGCACATTTCCAGAATTCCAACTAGTCACTTTTTGTGCTTCTATTTTAAATGAGTGAATATTTTTTGACAATTGTTTACACTATACCAAACGATAGAAGAAAAATCAACATGTCACTTTTATTTGCCATCTTGGACTTTAATTACATCGTTTCATTTTTAAGTTTTTCTTTTCAATTCTAAACAACATCCTATTAGCTTTATTTTTTATTCTCTTTTAAGATCTTAGTTTTCTCATATCAGCATTTTAGTTTTACATTTATGTCATCAATGTCTAAAGTACTAAAATACAGTGACTACATCAGAGTTTGTAATGTCAGCAATGGCCTGTATCGAATTGGTTTGCAGACGAAACTAAGGAGTTTACACTGCAAAAATATATACCCACCAAACTGTTTGAAATAGAAACTTAATGGACCAAACATCTATTTAAGAGTATTGAAAAATGAATAATGATATTCACACAAAACTGTAGTTGATAGTACTTCATAATATTAGTTATCTTATTAAACTAATTCATTTCATCATAAACTGGAGACTTTGTGATCTCTGGATCCTTTTCACTTACATATATTGAATGACTTTATTTTGGTCTTATAGCTATCAAATATAAAAACATTGTAGAAAAAAAGAATATTACATATGTATCCCATGCAAGAGCTTCCTTTGAAATGGTTTTATTTGAACAGGAGTTTAAAAGGCAGATTTGGATAAATAACAACCAACACCACAGAAATACATATAATTTTAAGAGAATATTATAAAAAACTATATGCCAACAAATTGGACAACCCAGAACAAATGGCTAAATTCTTAGAAACATGTAAATTACCAAAACTGAAATACAAAGAAATAGAAAACTTTTACAGATTGATAATCAACAAAGAAATTAAATCAGTAATCAAAAACTCCCAACAAACAAAAGTCCAGGACCAGATGGCTTCACATGTGAATTCTACATTTAAAGGAGAGTTAATGCCTATATTTCTTAAACTATTTGAAAAATGATTAAAGGAAAGAAAACTTCCAAACTCATTCTATGGAGGCCACCATTACCCTGATACCATAACCAGATAAAGACACCACTAAAAAAGAGAACTACAGGCCAATATTCCTGATGCACATAGATGCAAAAATCCTCAACAAAATACTAGCAAACTGAATTCAATAATACATTAAAAATTATTTACCATGATTGAATGAGATTTATTCCTTGGTTACAAGGGTAATTCAATATTCACGAATCAATCAGTGTGATACCTTATATCAATAAAAGAAGAATAAGAACTATAAGATCATCTCAGTGCATGCAGGAAAAGCATTTGACAAAGGGCAACATCCATTAATGGTAAAACAAAACCCTCAACAAAGTAGACTTAGAGGACACATACCTCAACATAATAAAAGCCATATATGAAAAACACGCAGCTAACACCATCCTTAGTGGGGAAAAACTGAAAACTTTTCCCCTAAGGACAGGAACAAGAATCGGATATCCACTCTCACCATTTTTATTCAGCACAATGCTGGAGTCTAGACACAGAAAGCAGACAACAAAAAGAAATAAAAGACATACAAATAGGTAAAGAAGAAGGAGAAAATTTACTATTTGCAAATGACATGATACTTTATATAGAAAACCTGAAAGACTCCACCAAAAAACTTCTACAACTGATAAATGAATTCAGTAAAGTCACAGAATACAATCAATGTACAAAAATCTGTTGCATTCCTATACACAGTAATGAAGCAAAATAAAGAGAAATTATGAAAACAATCCCATTTAAAATTATGCCAAAAATAAAAAGTTATCTAGGAATAAACCTAACTAAAGAGGTGAAAGACCTGTATTCTGAAAATTATAAAACACTAATGAAAGAGCTTGAAGATGACACAAAGAAATGGAAAGACATTCCATGCTCATGGATTGGAAGAACAAATATTGCTAAATGTGTATGCTTCCCAAAGTAATCTACACATTTAATGTAATTCCTATCAGTTAATCATCACTTACCATCAGGGAAATGCAAATAAAAATTATAATGAGATATCACGTCATACCTGTCCAAATAGCTAAATTCAACAACGCAGGAAACAACAGGTATCAAGGACAGGAGAAAAATGAATCTCCTTGCACTGTTGATGTGAATGCAATATAATATAATTACACATATATACATATATATATATGTTATATATAAGTTAGCTGTAGGAAAGAAAGAAATTTTCCCATTGACAGTGACATGGGTGGAGCTAGAGGGTATAATGATAAGTGAAACAAGCCAGTCAGAGAAAGACAAATACTATATATTTCACTCATATGTGGAATTGAAGAAACAAAACAAAGAACAAAGGGGAAAAAAGAGAGAGCAAGAGGTAATAAATATAAAAACGGACTCTTAACTATAGAGAACAAACTCATCATCACCAGAGGGCAGTGGGATGAGAGGATGGGCTAACTAGGTGATGAGGATTAAGGAGTGCATTTGTTGTGATGAACACTGGATGATGTATGGTTATGTATATATGTGCATGTGTGTGTATACATATATATATAAAAGATGCAGATCTATGCAAATACACCATTTCTCGCATCTTTATTGTGATTATAAACATGTTCATTTAAAAAGTGCACTCTTCAAGTAAGCTATCTTTAAGTGTTGAAGAGCCAAAATGACTAGTTTAGTTTAGTATTACAATATTAAAAATTACTATAACTCTTGATGAAGAAATCTTTAATCCCATGGAAAAGGGATTTGCACTTTTCAAGTTAACAACTAACATCTCTTTAGGGATTTATTTTTAAATAAATACACTATATCAATTGCAAGCTTTACACAAAGGTCAATCCTATGCAATTTAACCATAATGAGAAATTCCCATGTTAGAGATTGATAATACATTTTCTTAAGAGAAAATATGGACAAATACTGCAATAAACTAAGTTTATGAAACATAAATATTCCATGCTTTCAAATTTCCCTGTCTCAACTATTAAAAGAGATTTTCAGGTATAGAAATGTTGAATATCGTTTTACAACATCAGCAATGGTTTTAGTGTTTCCTCCTCCTGTTTTTTATTACGATTCTAAATATTTGGAACTTTAGCAATTCCTATTTTTCCTCACTAAATGGCAAATATAAATTATGAAATGTATTGATGATTATTAAACAAATTTGGAACAAAATTAGACCCCAATAATTGAATTACACTAGGGAAAATTGGGAGAGGAAACAGGGACTAATATTTATCCAATGTTTAATGTGTTCCAGCATTTTGCAAGCCATATTAACATGCATCAAAAATGACAGACTTGTAGCTACATCATTATCCCCATGTTTAGAAATAAGAAGCCTGGGATTCAGAAAGATTATGTACTTTTCCTGATCCTAACAGTCAGTAAAAGCCTATTAAGATTAGATCTAAGTTTGAGTCCAAAATTTGACAGTTTTTGTGGCTGTTTTCTCTAATGGAAGTTTTTATTTATTTACTTTAAAAACTCAAGGGTGCCTGAGTGGCTAATTCAGTTAAGTGCCTGACTCTTGGTTTCGGCTCAGGTTATGATCTCACGGTTCATGAGTTTGAGACCTCATGAGTTTGAGAGCATAGGGCTCTGAGCTGACAGCACAGAGCCTGCCTGAAATTCTCTTTCACTGTTTCTTTCTGCCCCTCCCCTGTTCATGCTCAATCCGAATCTATCAAAATAAATAAGTAAAGCTTAAAAAATTTAAAACAACAACTGCCTTATAGTGACATAGAAAAAGTGGTATATTTTTAATGTGTACAAATTGCTGACTTTGGACATAAAGTGTACATCTTTGAAATCATCATCACAATCTATGCTGTAAATCTAATACTTCTAAAAGATTTCTCCTGTCCTTTTTATCATTATTATTACTATCATTTTTACCTTTATAATAACACAGTGTAAAATCTATTCTCCTAACAATATTTTAAGTATACAATGCTTTATTGTTAACTGTAGGCACTATGCTGTACAGCAATTGTCTAGAACTGATTCATTTTGCATAACTAAAACTGTACCTTTTGACTAATACCCCCTTCTACCCCCCGCCCCAGGCTCTGGAAATTGCCATTCTATTCTCTACTTAGATGAGTTTGACTATTTAAAGTTCTTATATAAGTGACGTCATGTAGTCCAAAATATATAGAGAACTCACCAGCAACCCCCCAATAATGTGATTTTAAAAGGCAAAGTAATTGAACAGACATTTCTCCAAAAACATGCAAATGGCCAAGAGGTACATGAAAAGAGCTCAGTATCACTAATCATCAGAGACTCCAAACCAAAACCATAATAACCTATCACATTACATCAGATCATTTGGCTATTATAATTTTTTAATAAAAAATAACAATTGTTAATAAGGATGTAGAGAAAAGGGAACTTTGGTACACTGTTGACTAGAATATATATTCATGCAGCCAGAATGGAAAACAGTATGTAGATTCTTGGGGCACTTGAGTGGCTCAGTTGGTTAAACAACCAACTCTTGGTTTCAGCTCATGTCATGATTTCACAGTTTGTGACTTCAAACCCCACATCAGGCTCTGTGCTGACAGTGCAAATGGATTCCCTCTTTCTTACCCTCTCTCTCTGTCCCTCCCCTCCTCATATGTTCTCTCTATGCCTCTCTCTCAAAATATGTAAATAAACTTAAAAAAAAAGTTTAAAGTATTTTTTAAAAAAGTATGTAGAGTAGTTAGGAAATTAAAAATAAAGCTCCCATATGATCCAGCAACGCCACCTCTGGGTATGTACCCAAAGGAATGAAATCAGGATATCAAAGAGAAGCCTGTACCCTCATGTTCATTGCAGCAGTATTCACAGCAGCCGAGATACGGAAGCATCATGAATGTCCATTGATGTACAAATGGATTTTAAAAATTGGTGTATGTACACATAAGATGTTATTCAGTCTCAAAAAAAAAAAAAAAAAGGAAATTCTGCCATTTGCAGCAACATGGATGAAGCTGTAGGCCATTATACTGAACAAATCTGACTCTTTTTGCTCATTAGAATATTAAAATCAAGTTTAATATTTAGTATGTAGAAATTAAGTTCGTATTAAAAAGTGACATTAGTAGTGGTACTTGTAATAGTAGTTCACCTGAGAATAACAGTAGTAATAATTGACAAAGGAGAGGAAAAAGGAGAAAAGAAAAAGAGAGAGAGAGAATTTAGTAAGCGTTTGCTGTATGCTAAGGACTTTGAATGGATTACTTACTTTAATCCTGAAAACAGTGACATGCTGTGGATAGTGCTACTTTGCACATTCCAGCAGGTAAAAATCCTTAGGCAATGTTAGATTAGTTGTCCAGGTAACACATTAATAAATTATATAGTTCAGAATCAAATTGCAAGAATCTTATTTCATAATCCCTGTAATCACCTGACTGATAATTTATTATGGTTCATAGTATCACAAGTAAACAATATATTAGAAGCAAAACATCAATCCCCCTCTGATATAGAATGAGATAAAAAATGGAATGGATATAAAAGATCTTGAATGAACAAAAATAATAAAAATAACACATAGTATATCTTAACTGTATTCAAAATTTTTGCAAGGAAAGAGAACACAGTGTGTGAAACAGTTACTAATTATTTTCCCTGTGTTGCAGAATCATTATCATCATCATCGTCGTCATCATCATTTGCTTTGCTTTTTATATTTTCCAAAGTTTCATTAATTACAATATATAACTAATATTTTTATTAGATAATAATATTTTTATGAGCTTTTACAGATCAGGAAACTGATGGATAAAAATACTTAATGAATACTTCTTATCAGTCTTCCATTGAAGTGAAGGATAAAGTCAGGGACACTTGGGTGGCTCAGTCAGTTAAGCGTCTGTCTGACTCTTGATCTCACTCAGGTCATGATGTCAGGTTTCGTTGGATCCAGCCACAGGTCAGGCTCTGCACTGACAGTGTGGGGCCTGCCTGAGATTCTCTCTCTCCCTCTCTCTCTCTGCCCTTCCTCTACTCATTCGCACTCTCTCTAAAACAAATAAACTTTTGAAAAGTAATAAATACATAAAGACATAAATACATAAAATCAAAATAGGTATTACGAAAGGATTACTACTTCTATGCTTAGAACAGGTAAACACAAAATATAGGTAGGAAACCCTTTCGTAAGCTTTAAGGAGTAAGTTTCTATGAATGCTTAATAGATAATAGATTGTTATTTTTGTGTGGATAGCAGCAAAACTATTATAAATGTTTTCCTCTTTAACTTTCAAGCTGTTACAGTTGGGAGGATTCTGTGATTTGTCCTGCTGTGTATAAAAACTGTGATTTTCTACTGAAATTTATAATCAGCATATTCCATAAATTTCTCATGTAAACAAATAGCTGAAGAGAGGTGGCTGTAAGTATCTTTGAACTGTCAGATCAGATTCTATATAATAAGGGTGTTCATAAGCTTGGAATAATTTAAATAAAACATGGATTGGAAGATTATTAATGAGTGAGAAGAATATGAGGTTTTTACTCCACTTATATTTTAGTTTCTATTTATGACCACATAACACAGTAAATGAAATATGTCAGTAGAGAAACAAAGGCATCTATCTTTAAGAAGCACAGTTGAGGGGCGCCTGGGTGGCTGTCAACTTTGGTTCAGGTCCTGATCTCAGGTTCGTGGGTTGGAGCCCCATGTTGGGCTCTGTGCTGACAACTCAGAGCCTAGAGCCTGCTTCAGATTCTGTGTCTGCCTCTCCCTCCGCCCTTCCCCTGCTCATGCTCTCTGAAAAATAAATAAACGTTAAAAAATTTCAAAACAAAAGAAGCACAAATGAAAGATAATAGGACAACTTGAGAGACAAGGTTTATGGGGAAGTAGTGTAATTTTAACCTCAGTTGCATATTAACTTCTGTTCAGAACATAATCTATCCAGGCTTTAGAAACATTTCCACATGGGCTGTTTTTATGACAGTGCCTCTTCAACATTGGAGTAAAAATAATTGTAAATCAGAATTTAAAACGAAAACCATTTATAATTGTTAGAGAGTCCCTTTGTTTCAACATAGGTGACATCTTAAAGATTAAAATCTGACAGAATTAACTTATTTGGACATCTAATTAATGAAACACATTATTTTTGCTAATCTTTAGAATGATGGAGACCTTGGATTATTCAGGGAAGCAATGCAATGACTAGGATGGAAATAACATGCTAAGAAAATATGGCTTACTAAATACATCATAACCCTCTCTCCACCCATGCCATTTAATGTTACTCTCAATTAAGATTTAAATAAGGAATTTTTTCCATATCAAAGTATGACATCTACTTAAAGATAACACTTTATTAAAGTTGATAGTGTTATTAATGCTTTCATAATAAAATAATTTATCCACAAGGACCCATGTAAATAGCTAGCTAAGTTGAGCTATCCAGTTAAAGAGAAAGAAGGGGAACCTGGGTGGCTCAGTCGATTAAGCGTCAGATTTCAGCTCAGGTCACTATCTTATGGTTCGTGAGTTTGAGCCCCACATTGGGCTGTGTGCTGACAGCTCAGAGCCTGCAGCCTGCTTTGTGTCTCCTCTCTTACCACCCTCCCCGGACTCATGCACACTCACTATCTCTTTCCCTCAAAAATAAATAAACATTTAAAAATAAATAAATAAATGTAAAGTAAATTATATTTGAGTCATTAAATATTGGAGAATCTATTACATGTATACCATATGTTACCTAACCTCAATCTACATAAGTGCATTGGGAAATACGAAAAAATTACAGTGCAATAAAATCATTACTTTCTATTGTAAAACATTATCCCTTTTTTATAGTATGATGAGATTCCTGGTTGATTATAAAATGTGGCATTTTATGCCAGTTCATTTAATATTTTAAACTCAGTTTTATAACCTTGATCTAATCCTCTATGGCATATTCCTAAAAGAAAGTTTTAACTTAATCTGGAAACATTCTAAATTGATTACTTAGATTCTTATAATTAATAAATCATTGAAGAAAATATGAGGAAACATGGAAACAGTTTTCAAAAAGAGATAAAACAGAAAGATAAAAAAATGAAAAATAAATGTAACGTCTGCCTTACACTAGGCTAACTACTGCCCACATTTTTCTGCTGAAGAATAAAGTTACTAAATACAAAACTATCAAAGAGCATCATTTGCCCACGTACCACTTTTTAATCTCCATCTCCATTACATTCACCATTGTCTTCCCCTGAAAAACTTTTAACTTGGAAAATCTAGATTTCGTGACTTATTACACCAGTAATGACAACAATGTACAACTTGTACGTTATAATATAGCTATGGCGTGTTATATTTTTCTTCATGCAAAAGGTTTTTATTTTTTCAATGATAGTAATCATTAAATTGAGATGAGAAATCCTGCTTAAATTTTTCTATGAACACAATTCTAGGTAGTCATTTCCTAAAATGAAGGAAAGTAGAAATATTTGCAGAATGGCAGTAATGACTTTTCTAATGTATTTATCATAATAACAGAAATGAAAGTATAACATTGAAGAATAAAAAGGATGTTAGGAGGAAACACTGTCTCCATAATATTAAAGCCTTTGCTTTCTGGAAAGTAAGCGACCCTTCCTTTTTTTTTTTTTTTTTTTTTTTTTTTATTCTTTAGGACCAGCATTTTAGGTCTTTTCCCAGCTTGTCTGCCTCAATTTTTTCTCTGCCAGATTTCTAATTGAATGGGTCAGTACTGTGTCAATCTCTCTTATTTAAAAAAAAAATTATGAAATTTTAACTCTTGACCTCTTTAATGGGATCTTTGTCAGTTCAATTTGTGGGTCCTTTGGCACTCAACAGTTTCCATCAGATATTGGGTTTAAAACTGCTCTGCCACATTTCAAAGCATAAGTGCCAAAGAAAATACTGCAGGAATCCAGCTAAGGATGTGGAGTTTAGATCAGTTCTTTAAAACAAAAGCCCAAGTCTCTATTGCCATATAGTGATGAGTTTTGCACTTGGGAAAACCCCAAGTTTAGATATTTATAGCTATTATATATTGTCTTTTTATTGATGCATTTCTTTAGATTGATAATAATCATCAAATTGAGATGAGGAATCTTGCTCATTAAACTTCTCTATGAAAAAATTTCTGAGAACTAATTTCCTAAACAGAAGAAGGAGAACAGAAATATTTGCAGGGTCTGTTTTGCATTATGTCCACAATTAGCAGGAATGACTTTTTCTTGTATGTTTACCATAATAATAGGCACAAAAAATAGAGAATTAGAAAGGGATTTTAGGAAGGAAAAGCTCACTAATTTTTGCCACTATTTTATTCATCTTATCTAATACATATTTGAGTCATCTCCAATATTTCCTATTTCTTCATGCTTGTATAATTTTTAAAAAGTTGAAATGAATGTAATTTTGAAGGAATTTAGTGCAAATTTCTTATTTGATTAAATAAGGAGGGTTTTGTTGTTGTTGTTGTTGTTGTTGTTTGCTTTTTCCTCTTCTGTTAGTATTAGCACTTTTAGACAGGAAAAAAGTCCTTCAGAGAAAAATAATAAGAAAAAACTTCAGAGAGGAATAAATTTAATTAGCAGTATTTTTCAATATGTAATATTGGTATAAGAATATTCAATGAGATATAGCTTTGTTATAGGGAGAACTTATATACTCTTCTTTATTTGTTCCCCCCAAAAAATATCCTGACCTATTTTTATCCATTTGGTATGTAGCTCTGTTATCTCCATTTATAGATGAATACATAGGGATTTAAAAAAAAAGTTTAAATAACTTTTCTGAGGTCATATACCTGATAAAGGATGGACAGTTCATTTGGTTGCCTGACTCTAGTGACAATGCTTTCATCTACTGCACTGTGTTGCTTCCGTATATGGTTCCCAGACCCAACCACTTTATCAACCCTGAAGAGTCGTTCAAAGTTTTCTATCAAGCATGTAGTCTAATGCTTTCTTTTAACAAATATGCATATGTTATTTCAATACATCTAATTGCTTCACATAAAATCAGATTATTACTATCCTTAGACAAGGGTAAATAATGACTCAGTTACAGAAAATATAACTGATGGAAAACAGAATAAAGAAGGAACAAATAAATATTCTAGAATTAGAGAACAGGATTATTGGAATACACATAACGGAAAAAGGAACCAGAATTAGGTGAAAATTCTCTTTACTGTTTCACTGTCTCAATAATGAGTAAAATTTATAAAATGTGACCAATCTTAAGATATATCCTGATATTCTAATTGTACTTTGAGGAAAAAATAATGTAGTTAGGGCATATGAGAAGAAAACACAAAGTATTTTCATAATACAGTAGTATGAAGGCTTAACATTTGTTCCAAGTGAGAAAAAATATTGTGTACGTAGAATTTGAAGGAAAAAGCATTTCAATTTAAATATTTTAACCATGTATACTGTTATACCTGTGAAAACCAGAAATGATAAAATATCAGATAAATAAGGACAAGGAAATAAAACATCCGTAATATCTTCGGAAAAAGTTATACAAAACTTAATCTACCAAGAATTTTTTTAAGCACATCAAAAATGAAAATGAAAGAAGGAAATATCAATGAAAGAGAGAAAGAAAATATCAATGAAAACTATGAAAACTTATGTTTAATAGTAAGTAATATCACCGATGCACATATAAGGATAATAACTCATAAAAAAAGAAATGAAAATAAACAGCAATTAGTAATGTCATGTATCTTAATTACATATTATAGTCACAACAATTGAATCAATATTGGGGTTGAAAATGAAAAGGAAATGTGTCATCTTATTGCTTTGACTTATTAATCAGGGAAAGTTTTACACGTGTGTGTGTGTGTGTGTGTTTTGTGTGTGTGTATTTAAGTGAAAATCCTATATGTTAAATATCTAGAAAAAAAATTTTTGTTATATAGAAAAATTTAACAGGAGATAAAAGATAACACCAAATTGGCATGAAAAGCATACAATGAGTGAGAAAAATAGGGTTCAACTTATAATTGATCAAAATTAATATCAATGCATTAAACCAACATACTAAAACAAAGATTTAGGGATTACATCAAAACTCAAAGTCAAATATATGGCCTTAACAAGTCAAATAACTAAAACAGAAAAATATATAAAACTTTAATATATAACCAAGACAGAGTGACAGTACTATTAAAAGAAAAGACAGGAATTAGAAGAGAATTAAAGAAGATAGGATTATATCAGGGTAAAATAAATAAATTAGCTATATAAGATGGCGTCTCTAATATAATGGAAAATAATCTGAAATTTGCAAAGAAAATCTAAACACAGTCATGACAGCATCTCTATTCAGTGCTTAATGTATTTAATAAAAGCTCTTAGTCCTTGTGGAAATGAGTGAATTTTTAAAGTTTTCATCCACATAATAGACATTTAATTATTAGTACAGCAGCTAGTATGGTATAAAACACGGTTAAAGTATAGCTCTAATTGTTAACATTACAGATCCCCAACAGTTTCCCCTCACTAAGAATGATGATACATTCTTCTAAGACAAATATTTTTAAGTTTTATTGATAAATCAAACATTAAATGTATAATTACTTTATGCAGTTGGCATAGGTTCAGTGTCAAGTTTAAAAGTGAATGAGTATTTTCAATTTCTTATTAGTTGTTCTCAGTGAAAAACACAATTTTGAACATCAGAGAAGTTGATTGAAAGACAAAGAAACTAATTGGCATAGTATCTCTTTTTCAGTTTCAGTGATATGGGAATACTTTGTAGTCTCCCTAGTATTGTGAAAAATTATGTGTTCGTGCTATGATTACATATATGTGAAATATTTCATCCTCCTTCGCAAGAAGAAAATATATAAATAGCTTTCCTCTACAAGATATTATAGGCACTACTTTTATGCTAAAATTAATTGAAAGGATAATATATTAAATATGTAAACTATGTAAATTAAATCTTTTTTAAAGCATGATAAATTTATCCTCAACATCTGCCTAACACATTTATTCAACTTGTTTTTGTTCAGAAGTGGTATTTTCTCATGGTGATAAATGTTATATGGAAAGCCATTCGCAAAAACAAATTTATTATATCACTATTAATGTCTTCCTGACTACATCTCTTAAAATATACACAATTCAGAAAAGACATTAGCCTGGCCTTTTCAATAATTACTCTTACTACTTTTTTTTTTTTTTTTAAAGAGAATGTCTCCTCTCCCTCCTCAACTGCAGCCCTTTATGTAAGAAATATGTTGTATTTTAAGAATAACATATTAGATTTAGCAATTTTAATTGGCACATCTCCCCCTTACTCCGATTTGTTATTTGTGTTATCTGGATCAGCTACAAAACACTGCCTACAAAAGCTTCATATAAGGTCATTCAAGCGTCCAGACATTAAACACTACAAACTTCATTCAGAGTGACTATATTTAATGGAAGTAAATTTTGTTATCCATTTTTAAACCTCATTTTGCTATATGGTTACTAGAAACAGATGCTTTTACACATCAGGTTGCTTTTAACAGTTTAAAAAAAAATCAAGACCCCTAAGATGCTATCGCCTCAAACTATACTTTAATAAATCTGTTTTTGACAAATATTATAGGAAATTTGACAAAAATCTCAAATTTGACAAAAATCTGCTCCTAAAAACCAAAGATGCAAAAGAAAGAATAAGTAATATAGTTCAGGACTTGGATATATAAGTATGTATGTAATTATAAATTTATACCAAAAATTACAAACTTTTCATACGATCAATTAAACTACATATATTTTCTAAAAAAAGTGTTTTCTTTTATGGATTGGGTAACATTTATAAACTTAGTTATTAATACATGAAGTACTTTCCTTTTTCATTACTTATTCAGAAAAAAAGCCAAAATTATTAGTCAACAGTCATATGTTCATGCACACATATTTTCATGATGTTCACATATCATGTAACCTATGTGGCAAGAAAGTTAAGTATCGTATTATAGCAAGAGCTTCAATTGAGGACTCATAACTCACATTGCAGTCCATTAGTCTCAGATAAAGCTTACAATAGCAGACATGATTACTTAAACAGTTCAGGAATATATGATGAAGGCATTATTCAGTCATCTACTATAAGTAATCATAAAAGATATGCCAAAATTTATTACAGTTAGACCTGCCAATGAGTCCTGAAGCACCAGCAAAATTATTTCCCTTTATTGTATATCCAACTCATCTTTATAAGTAGGGCTCATGAAGACAAGAGTCATTGAGATTAAACCAGACCAAGGGAAAAAAACAGTATGTATATCTTCTGCTATTCATGTAAGCTATAATTTAAGGTCAGCGCAAAAACAGAGTTTGACTTTCTCTTTTCCCCTATGAAAAAGTAAGATGCCAAAACATCTTAGAAGTTGGCTTTGATTCACCTGCAGGTGCGAAGAGTTGAATGTGAGTAGTCATGGTGATTGTATAAATAAAAGTGTAATGTGAAAAAAAGTATACCTTTGAGATTTAAAATTTTGCACCAGCCAAAATATACTATAATATTTTAAGACAGTTTTTTTTAATCAGAATTAATGACACAAAATATTACATGTGAATTCATTTAATTTTACAAAGTAATAGTTTATATTTTTTGGTAAATAGTCTTGTAAAACCTTTTATTTTTTAAAGTCGTGAGCTTTTTAATGTACTTTGAAATTGCATTTTTTAGGAAGCGCTTAAATCCATGGGCTACATTTATTTTCTAAGTAATGGTTGAGAAATGATGATAGATATTCAAATATTTTCTCCAGAGTGAGCTTACAGACAATGATTTAAATGAAATGACAAATTTCATAGGGAATTATTTTTATAACCATTTAAATAAGTCAGGTTTATAGAAATCTCTGTTTGTTTCCAATTATAAACATATCTAAATTTAAACTGTTCTTTGAACGTTGTTTCAAATGTAGTCAACCTCTGATTTCCAGAAAATACAATATCACTACATAGATTTTCCTAAACTTTTTACATTAAAATGTGACTTTTCTGTGCAATATATCTTGGTTCTAATGTCTCACTCTCCCCAGAGATTGTCTCATGGGACACAAACTTATCTGATTATTACTTAAAATTCATGATTTAGAGATCAAATTTGTGACTCATAATCAGTCCAGATAAGAGAACTTGCCCTATAATGAACAATGTTTTCAAACAAAAAAGGAGCTAAATATTAACATAACTCTGTCATATAGGTGACATTAGCTTCACAGTTGGTTACCTCTTTTTATTCAAAAACAGTAAAAAATGATTTGGATAGAAGAATAATGTAAACAATAATGATATGAATCAATAATCATTATTCTTTCTTTTATTGATGTTTTTACCCAAGCTGAAGACCTTAAGGTTGATTTCTAGAATCCTTTCTCTTGATAAACCTTCTGTAGCAAGGCTTTTGACTGCTAGGTCCCTCATGTTGACACCCTTTGATCTGTCATTATAATATTTGCCCTTGTCTGCAGAGTAAGACTCTCCATGATGCAGTAGACATTTCAAGGCCAAGTATCTGTTGGGAATAAAGTATCACTATTTTCTCAGTCTTTGACATTAAAGCCTTATCACACAACTGGAAACATCGAGACTGCATAGTCTATCCTCATTAAATATCTTCAACTCTTAAATCCCTGTGTTTTGGACTTCTCATTCCACATGTATTTTTTCCCCCAAGTTCTACTCTTTACTTCCACTTCAGTCTTGACTCAGTCCCCGAAATACTGGCACTTTTGAGGGGTCCACCACTTTTTTCATGGGCCAAATTTTAAACCCATTGAAAATGACCCTAACAACATGTGTGCAGGAGGTTCATTTTAAATTATGTCCTAGACATTTTAAAACAATATTTCCCTTTAGTAATATAAATATAACAATGGTAATTAATGACATGGAATGAGGTGCAATAAAATGGAAATGGAATAAATGTTAATGTTAGGAGAAAATACCAGCAAGAGAGAAATAGAATACAGAACCTCATGTTTAACAGAGGTGGAGAGAAATAAGAGTTCACTCTAATTTTCTTTAAGATAGATGTAGTCAATTCTGTTAAAAATAGCATTAATTTGAGAGCTTTCTCTATCTTGGTCACTGATTCATGCACTTCATCCATCAAGTGTTTACTGATGATCTATTATTGTGGCAGTACTGCTATAGATATATTGTGGAAAAATTAAATAAGACATTTTTTTTTCTTAAAGGTTCTCACAGTGTACTGAAAAAGAGCGAATTATTAAGGGATTATTATAATCCAGTAATGACTGCTTTATTAGAGAGTGACTATGGAAACATGCAAAGATCCTTTGTGTAGACTTAAAGAATGAAAAGTCTTTTTGGATGAGATTTTGCCAACCTTAATTTTAAAGAAGAGTGCCTTTACGTGAGAGAGAAACTGCTGATTCCCATTCATTATTTACTTTCCACATAGTCTACAATAAGAGTTTATTCTGCCATCTTGCTTCCTCATCCCCCATCCCCGTTTTATTTTGTTATGAACATATTGGAAGTTTATTGTTGTTGTGTTGTTACTGTTCATTTATTTGTATATTTTGTTCCTTACAGTTACTTATATGTAAGGGTTGGTTAATTGAATCATTTTTAACTGGTTTAAAAGTATTAATAGTCTTTTCAACATTAGAGGTATCATTTGTTTAAGATTTCTTTAAAAAAAAAACACAAAAACACTAAAAACATGTTCACACTCTGTGTGGCCTCCAGAATACCTTCGTTCAGTACAAATTGGGACCTGTTCACCTGACATCCTTCTTTATCCAGTGCTGTTTCTTTCAGATTGTTGTAGGCAGAAGACCTGGAGGAAATCTTTAGTTAATGTTCAGCATGGGGGGGCGGGTCAAACTTCACACAAGCGTTCTAGGTTTAGTGTCTATCTTTTAACCATTTTTAAAATATATACACTGATGTAAATTTTTATATTAATTAGAGATGATGTCAAAATATTTTGTATTTGTTTTCTTTTAGTACTTGTATATACAACTCATGTTTTTTACTGGCTGTTTATTGCTATTAATTTTCTTATGTTATTTTCATTACCTATACTTTGTATTTAATAGCAGGGATTATGAAAATAGAAATTATTAATGTCTAATTTGGGTTATATGTCTATACTTCCTAGTTTTTCTAATTGGTTTAAACAAATTTTTACCCTTTCCCATTCTTACTATATTTTTCTCCAGTTTGCTGGTCTATTTTTTTCTTTTGAATATGTATTTATTTATTTATTTATTCTTATGGATATGTATTTATTTATTATTGTTTCAAAATTTTATTTAAATTTTTGTTAACATATAGTCCATCTATTTTATTTTATTTTGTGTTTGTGTGTTTTTATTTTTTTGAATAATTTATTGTCAATTTGGTTTCCATACAACACCCCGTTATAATCCCAACAAGTGTCCTTCTCCAGTCCATCTATTTTAAAACACATTGAAGAAAATGCAAGTTTTAGCGAAAAATCATGGATATATTTATTGCTTAATCAAGGAAAGGTTTTTATATTCCTAAATGTTTGTTGATGAATTAGTCTTTTTTAGCTACATACTGTGTATCATCCACACTTATAAAAGTATAAGACCACAAACTCAAAGATCCCTCTTTCGCTAAATTCATTTAAAAATCACTTCACAGGCAAAAATGTTTCTCTGTATATCAAATATACTTCAGTAACAATCACATAAATAGGCAAAATGTTACCTTTTGGTAATTCAAATTATTTAATCCCTATATGGGGAAACCCATGGACAAAATCCCATGATCTCTACGATATGCAAACAGTTCTCTAGGTAATTGACTAAATAAATGAGTTTGGAATAGCATATGTACAGAAGCAGAGATGGGGGGCTGATAATAGAGAAAATTAATATAATCTTCAAATCAAACCAAAATGCTAACAATAAAAACTGAGGATTACTGAAATATCTATAAAAATGCAATGGAAGTTCCAGCAGATCATCTCTTACCAAACTCAGAAATCTTGTCATACCCTGAATTCAATATATTTACTTGAGGTTACTATTTCCTCATAATTATCAGAAAAAACATTTTTTTCATATTTTGTTCTTGATAGTAAGAGCTAAGAGGAAGCTACTTAGATCAAAGTTTATTCTCATGGCATTTTTAAAGTTTTATTCTCTAGTGGTATATGAAATGCTTTATTTGTAAATAAAAAACTACCATCACCACCACTTAACACACACACAGGACTGTCCTAATAAAGCCCAGCCAAGTTAAAGAATTCAAATTCTCTTGAGAAAAGTAAACTTGTGTCATTTTTCAACTGTACATCTCTGTTAAGAGGGAATACTTTCTATTGACAATAAGTTTGAATAGATCTTAAAAGCTTAGAGGGAAATCATTGCAGAGTCCTAAGATGTTACAGGATTCATAGGTAATAGTGAAGACTCATTAATTATGGTAAAAACAAACAAAAAAACACAAAAAACAAAACAAAACAAACAAAAAAAAACAACCCTGCTCTGTTATAGGTTGTTTTTTTTTTTCCCCTTCTAGTAGTGATTACAAGCTTTAGTATAAGCTCATAACCAGGATTTATATTTATACACAGTTAGCTTTTTGTTCCAGGATTATGGAAGAGAGAGAGAGAGAATGGGCTGTGGTACTTAGAAGACCTGAAAGAGAACAGTTGATGGTGTTTAGACTTTAAGAAAGGTAAGCTTTGATAAAAAACAGTACTGATTAGGGAGAAAATAAGAGTTGATTGACTAAATGGTTGGAGGAAGTACAGAAGAGATAAAAAGTAGGAAAACTCAGTGGAATAAGCCGCAAAGAAGCAGGAGTTTATTAAAGGAAAAGCCGTTTCTGGAAGCAGCCTCAGGGTTCAGAGTGAGATAATGGGTAAGCTGTAGGAAGTAGATATTCTCAAAGGAGAAACTATTGGCAGTTAAGGACAGGAGGCAGGGACTTTATCAATCATAGAATGATTGGAGTTTCAAAGGATACAATGGGAAAATTTTAAAGAAAGAAGAAGATGTCATATTAGGTCACTAGAGAGGAAGCTTATAGCATTATGTGTCTGTAGATCATCAATCAAGGTATAGATAATGTTATCAGTTTAGGCATGGAGTAAGGGGAATGGAATAACTCTCATGGCGGACATCATTGACTGATGAATGGCCATATATTAAATCACATTGGTCCCCAGTGTCATACTGAATGCTCTAAACTAAGTAAATGCCTTCTCAATAGGTCTAATGGCTGTGGTGCGGTCAGGATAAGTTATCACACCAGGTGGCTTACACAAATAATATTGTTCATTTGGTGCTTGTTCCTTTCCCATAAAGCCCTTGTGCACAGTGAGGGGCAGAGAAGCCTGGGCTGGTGCATCAAGATAGGCAACTTCTGTCAAATCATATCTTCTCTTGCATGTGGGTTCTCTGCTTTTCACTGCTCTAGGGCATTTTCCTTGAAATGAAATTTCGACGGACCAAATATCTCCTTCCAAAACGTACTAGGATGGCGATCTATATTTAAAGTATTTCTGCCAGCTGTATTCTCTACTTTCAAGAAACTTGGACTTGGAAAAGGAAAAACCTTATTTCAGTGGATCTTTACTTGTATTGTAAGAGGGGAAAAAAAGAAAGCGAGTAGGGGCAAAGTTGACCTCTTTTATTTGGCAAAGCAACCAAATTCCTATTATAAAAACTTATTTCCTTCATCTAATTTAATGTTCGATGATACAAATATATTATGCCCTGGTGTTTATATCTCTCTACAAGATATGTGCGGGTTGTTTATATATATGGGGACTAAATTTGACAGCATCGTGACCCCTGCCTCTTCTAGGTGCCCAATGATTGATAAAAGTATTTCTGACAATTTGAACAGTAGAACTAGAGACGATACTTTAAAATCTCCTGAGACTAAGTGGACAGAGATTATTTCATAATATAGCCTTATCTTAAGGATAGTTACATAAGGATGAATTCTAGAGAATCTCTTTTGCAACTGTAACCTGAAATTAATGTTTCTACAGCACAGTTCCAGGAAACTTTATTAATAGATGCAATTTGTTTGATTATTTAATTAACAAACTCTCACCGAGTTGTACCAATCCTAAAGTGATTCCTGCAGATTATCTGGGAATTGATTTCTTTGAATACCATGCTTACCACAAATGTTTCCTAAACTTAATTTGAAGTGATAATATCCAGGACTTAAAAAGACTAAACTAAATGTATATGGCTTTTACCCTTTGGGTAATATTTCAGTAATAACTGTAAATGGTTATCCTTTTTCCAGTAGACTATATTATTAATAGACTCAACCAGGTTTGTATCTCCTCTGCTTAGGCTGAAGGAAGACTCACCCAAGTTACTGATTTAAAAGAATCTATCAAGAAGCCATAGAAAGGAGAGATAAGGGAGAAAACACACACATGCATACACAAACACACCATGCCTCCCTTTCTGGCTGTATTTCTCACTTTATTCACCTTTCCACTGAAAAATAAAATTCAGTTTCTTGATCCTATAATTCCTATGCTTAGAATCTTTCTGCTTACTGCAACGTACCAGTATGATTACTTCTAGGGCAGTGATTTTGATATTAAGATAGTAGATTAGAGATCATAACCCACGAATGGGGTTATGGAATTAATTCAGGGTTAAGAGTTGAATAGAACAGAATTGAGCACATGAGTGTATCAAGCAGTAAGGATAAGTATTATTTCATGAAACTTTAGTTTCAGTAGTTATTGTGAGTGTGTGCACATGTGTACGTGTGTGTGTGTCTCTGTATGTATATACTGCCTTGTAATGTACAGTGTATTTATAACTCTGGTTCATGTTCAAAAACATTTGAAAGCAATGTTGTAGAAAACAGATATTCGTCTTTAAAGACTTGGTTTTTCCAAACTCATGACTATGAAACTTCAGATGCTACCACTCACCTCTGCAGGGAAGAACCCGTAGACTATTTTGCACCAGATTGTAGCCTATAATGTCATGTTGCCTTTATTTATTTATATGCCTGTATTTCTTTGATGAGGTATGTTACTTTGAAGGAACATGTCGATTTGTTCATTCATCTTCATAACTTCCAATTTTAAATGTCTGGCACATAATAGACATTTAGTACATGTTTTATGAATAATTGTATAACTAGTACATAATTAATTAAAGCATGTTCAATTTGAATAAATTAATATTTCTCTAAGAAGATGCAATTTATAACTTAAAGTCAAATAGTATTTTATAGGTATAGTCTAAGTTGGTTTTTTTTACCCTTTGGACATACAAAGCCCATTTGCTGGTGCTGTCCTACCAAGTAACATTCCTAAAATGGATAGATGTTATTACTCAATTTTAAAAAATAAGGGGAACAATATTAATTGTAATCATTGGAAACTTTTCAGCTCCAATTAATCTATACAATTAAGAAAGGGCTCATTTGAAATGCAGATGTAATGTATCTGAGCCACAGTCTACAAATAAAATTTAGCTATCCTGAAGACGGTTTTATAATATCATCGCTAATATTTGCTCTTGTTAGGGATCTGCTGTGTTTTCTCTTGAGGTCAGATGCTAATGCTAGCAAGGCTGGTTGCCTAGGTACCACCACACTCATCCAGCCCTTCTTAAGCTAACCAGCAATTAGTTTTATGAACAGAGAAATAATGACTTTTCTGACATTCCTAACACAACTTTTATTTGAGCTGCTTCATGGATGTTTTCTTTACTTTTATACCATAAATTATAATTAACATTTTCATTAAATAAGTATTAAAAACAGCAGATGAAGTCATCTAGAAAATTCCTGCAGTGGATTAGATTGATTTACTAGTATTGTTGTGACCATCGCTTTCTAACCACCCAAATCCACAAAATGAAATTACTCTCTAATAATTACTGTTGAAATTATTGTATGTTATATAATATTTTAAAATATTATATGAGTTCTACATATTTATAATAGAAAATATAGCACTGAAATAATAAAATTATTTTTATTGTGAACAAATGTTTGTGTATACACACACACACACACACACACACACACACACTCAAGAAATAATTTTTCCAAGGGTGCCTAGGTGGCTTCATTGATTAAGCATCTGACTATTGATTTCAGCTTAGGTCATGATTTCACGGTTCACGATTTCGAGGCCCACATCAGGCTCTGTGCTGACAGTGCAGAGTCTTCCTTGAGATTCTCTCTTTTTCCCTCTCTCTGCTCCTCCCCTACTCATGCTCTCTCTCTATCTCAAAAAGTTAATAAACTGAAAAAAAATTAAAAAAAAAAAAAAAAGAAAGATATAATAGGGAGTCTGGGTGCCTCAGTTGTTTGAGCATCCAACTTCAGCTCAGGTCATGATCTCACTGTTGGTGGGGTCGAGCCCCATGTCAACTCTGTACTGACAGATCAGAGCCTAGAGCCTGCCTCTGATTCTGTGTCTCCTTTGCTTTCTGCCCCTCCCCCACTTGTAGTCTGCTCCCCCTTCTTTCAAAAATAAATAAACATTAAAATTATTTTTAAAAAATTAAAAAAATATTTTTTTCTCTTTAGTATAGTATTCATATGGAAGGCTGTTTTTCAAAGTATGGCAAGAGGGAATGTATCCATTGTTTTATAATTTCTTAAATGTAATTTATAGCTTATAATTAGAGGAAGAATTGAGAAGAAGCCATTGATATTTTTCAGTCATTATTTAACTAAATCTTATAGAAAAATGATACCAAATTCATTATTTAATTGCCTATAAAACTAATAAACCTTTGCATATATACATATATTACTCCTAATGTAATGTTTGGCATTTTGCATTACTAGCATTTTATTAACAGTGAAAAGTGAAGAACTCTCCTTTCCCCAACTAAAGCAATTTCATAGACATAACAAAGAAGATGTAGTCAGGGGGGAAAAAAACTATTTTGATATAATTTGCTTAGAAAACAGCTTAACACAATTAAAATTTATAGTAACAGTTCGCCCAGAGAATTGAAAATTCTTCAGCGAAATAAGATAGCATTTTGATGTGAAGTTGAATTATTCTTTCAGAGCTACTTTGTTCTTTTTGTCTCTTCCTGAAGAGACAAAATTTTAATTGATTTTATCTCTAGCAAAATAAAACAAAATTTATGTTTACACTTTAAGAACTAATTAAATTTTTTTAAATTCATTTTAAGGACAAAACAATGATGTCCATCTTTCAACCCTAGCAACACGCACAGAAAACAACAGACTGAGCATGTATATAAAGAATTGTTAATCTTCGTAAGTTAATGAATAAATACTACAAGTTAACATTTTTTTTACATTTTAACTTAGTAACTAACGTTATAGTTATGCAAATATTTTATGATAGTTTTTTATTAATTGATTTTAAAATGTAAACTCGCTGTTGTTGTTGTTGTTGTCACTAAATTCTAGTGAAATTTAGTTCATCTGAACTCAAATAAGGTCAGTAGCAAAGTAGAAACAGATGACTTCGATATTTCAAATATGACTCAACTTAGCAAATCATACCATCCTTCTCTTTTGTCATATGTGTGGCAAATGGTTAAAGCTAGAGATCAGTTCTGTCTTGTTTGGCCAAATCAACACATAATGAATAAAATCATAGCAAGTAGTTTGATACGCATAACCTGGCTTTATTTCTGAGATTACAAAGTAATTATTTGCAAAGAGAAACGTCTCGATTTCTTACTGCCAGTTTTATTAATAGAAATTTAGTTCCACTGTATATAACTTGCAATTTTTTTCATCTTTCCTCCTTGACAAGGAAGAAACTAACAAAATTATAGAAGATTTTTTCTTGATAAGTTTGTAAAAAGGTGCAATCACTTCCCCTTGAGACACATATCTGGATATTCTTTTCTAGAAGATATCACTTAAATTTACAAAATCAAAAAATACGAAGCATAATCACATAATCTCAGAATATGAAGCCAATAATGGGAACATAAATAATTAGATATTATCCAGACTCTGGAATATGTGATCAAGCCACAGAATAGTTGATGCTTGTCATATATTTATAAAGCAATTCTAGGGGAGATTTTCTTATATTTGTAAAAAGTAAAATAAAAATCAATTTGTTATTGCTAGAGTTGCCAATAAGAGGCAACTAGTACATGACTGTGACAATCACTAGTGCTTTTTGCACAGTATTTCCAGTATTCACCATTGTAGGCATAGTCAAGACCATAGTCAAGAGTTCCAAACTCTCCTTTTCTTCTTGTAGCATGAGGTGGCTGTTGCTTCCTCACTAGCTTGAGTCCCTGAGGAATCCGTGGAGCAGAAATCCTCATCTACTTGCAATGAAAAGATAGCATGGACAAGAAGGAGATAACAATTTTATCTTTTACAGCAGCATGAATCTGCCTTTCCTGATTGAATGAGTGTAAGAAGTGAAACCTGTAAACTTGGACATTCTACTCCATGTCCAAGGCTTCCTTTCTCTTCACTATACTGTTTTATCGTAGAGTCTGCATGGTAATCCTTAATAGGCCATAACATCAATATGTTTTTAAAAATAAATTAAAATAGTGGAAAAAAAACAACAGAACTAAAGGATAAAGTCATCAGAATCTATCTGTCTATCTATCCATCCATCTATCTATCCATCTATCATCTCTCGAGATGATCACTTCATTCATATATATGTACAAGGTAAATGTAGGTCACAGGTCCAAAATATGATATAAGAAATAGGATATTTGCAATAAAGGAACATAAAAACATCATAACAATATATTATATTTTATATATTTATTTAAAGCAGTGGTTAGAGGGAAGTTTATAGCATTGAATGATTATATTAGAAAATAAGAAACATCTAATATGGAAACCTAGATATTGATTAATATGAAGAGTACTAATAGAAGGTCTTTAGCTGTTAAAGTAAAACAAAGCCACAGAGATACATTGCACATCCTACCCCTGGGATTTGCCCAATAAAAGTTAAGATATATGTTCATACAAAATCTTACACATGGGGGCGCCTGGGTGCCTCAGTCGGTTAAGCAGTCTGACTGCAGCTCAGGTCATGATCTAGCTGTTCGTGAGTTCGATCCCCACATCAGCCTCTGAGCCTGGAGCCTGCTTCAGATTCTGTGTCTTCTCCTCTCTCCTCCCCTAACCTGTGTATGCTCTATTCCTCTCTCAAAAATAAATAAGCTTTAAAAAAAATCGTACACATGAAGGTTTATAGTAGCATACTTCCTAATAGTCAAAGAAAATTAAAATAAGTCAGGTGTCCGTCGATAGAATAGCTGAATGGGTGTGTGTTTACAGTGGGATAGCATCCGGGATGAAAAGGAGACAAATTAGTAAAACATGCAGCAACTTGGATGGTCTCAAAAATACTGTGCTGAAAGAAGCCAGATACAAAAGAGTGCATATGTCATGATGACATTTATGTGAAATTCTAAAAATAACTGAATTAATTTGTAGCACAGAAACCAGATGATTATCTGCTGTTGGGGATGGAGAGGAGTAGCTGCAAAACTCCATGAGGAATATTTTTGGAACAAGTGCAATGTTCTCTGACATGGTGGCTACATGGGTGTACGTACATTTCTCCAAACTCTCCATACTATGTACTTAAAATGAGCGCATTTTACTGCATACAGTTATACCTCATTCAGGTTAGGACAACTTGGAAATTCAACAAAATATTGTTTGATATTCAGAAAATAGTGTTCCCAGTAAGATGTTATAAAATAAAAAAATGCTGATGTGACAAAATATTTTATGTTTTTTACCTGTTTTTTCTCCATTCCTGTGTGTAGCTAGACTGTTTCTCATCAACTTAGTTAGTCATGCCGAAGGGAATAAGTTCTAGCTATTGGACTATGAAAGCAATGTTATTTGCCCATTCCAGGCCTGGTTTATGAAAAAGACCTCTATATGTGATCCTCTAGGGCCTGTCTTCTGCCAACTGGGGGAAAATACTCTAGCAACTTTAGAGATATGTTTTGAAGATGGCATAGTCTTCGTAAGTCTGAGTGTCGGAATAACTGTATAGCAGCTACCCTCATGTTATCACTTAATAAGTGAACAAAATAAATTTATATATTTTTAGAGTCTCTGCAGTACATCAGCCAGCATACTCTAACAGCATTTGGTATAAAATTCTACAGAAAAGAATTCAGAAATATCTACATTTAATTTCCTAACATACTGATCACCTTAAAATAAAAATTAAACTGCTATTTGCTTAGAAAATCTTACATAATTTGGCCTTCAGCAATCTTGGACCTCACTTTCTATCACTCCTTCCCCCTTTCTGTATATTTCAACTGCAATAACTTTTTTACCATTACTCAAACATACCAGCATATTTTGTACCCAGGACATTTGCACATGCTATTTCTTTTGCCTGGAAACAATATTCCCGCAGGTAATAGCATAGCTTTTATCATGACCACACCATTTAATCTATTAATAAAATAACCTATTCCCATTCTGTCATTTTCTGCCCTTTGATCTGGGTTCATTTTTCTTCAGGGGCTTAGCACTACCTTTCAGTATATCCTACAATACATTTGTTGTTAATCTGTTGATGTCTTGTCTCTACTACTGATTCTTGTCTACTACCAGAATACAAATTACATGAGAGTATTAATAAGAGCTACAAGAGTACATACTAATTATTCAATAAATGTTTGAGGAAGGAATTAATTAATATATGCATATAATTATTGAGAATTTTGATCTTCTTAGAAATCAATGAGCATAACAACCAAACAAAGAAAATGAATGTGTTGACATGAGTAACTCATCCTTTCATTGGGAGGTGCTCACTATCCAATTGCCGAAAACATAATTATTCTGCTTCTCTTCTTTGATTTTCATCTAAAAATCAGCAGCAAACATCGAGACAGCAAACATCAAAGAATTAGCATTTCCATAAATCTGAACCGCTAAAGGATTTGTTATTTGAAGAACTTGTCTGTTTAGGTAAAGTGTTAAGCTGAAAATTATGCAGATATATTTTAGATGTTTGAGTACACTGTTCAATTAAACCAACAGAGTACATACAAAGAAAAGCACACATCAAGACAGATATATTGATTTTCTTTTTAAAAAACCCTTTTGTTCACTTTCATGTGCTTTTAAACTCTTCGGTCACAGGAATGTGTTATTTATAACAAAAATAAAATGTAAAATACTGTATTCTACCTTATAAAGTTACAGGTTAAGTAAAGGCCAATAATTTTTATCTAAATATTGTTTGATAAATAATACGTATTATTTAAAGCATGAGTTCAAGCTAAGAAAAAATGTATCACAATGGGTTATATGCAATGATTTGCATGGCTGTATCTTTTATTAGTTTTTGTCTTACCTAAAATTAAATACTGTATTTTTGCCATCATTATATCGACAGTACTAAAACTCGATTCTTAATCAGTACATAGTAAGTGCTGAATGGATGTTTGTTTAATGGAAGATAGACTATTAAATGAAAGAATTAATATGTGAGTTAGGGCTTCTGGTACCCTTAGCCTTTTGGGACTTGATTATAAACATGTATTTAATTTTACATCTGTTAAAAATTGTATTTCTTGGGTCAGTAGTTTTCTATTTTAATACACATAAGAATAATCTGAGGAGATTTAAGTTCCATCTAACTCAGTAAATCTAGAAGAGGACCAGAATCTGTATCTTTAATAAGAGCTATTGATATTCTACATTTTTTAAATTTTTATTTATTTTTGAAATAGAGAGAGAGAGAGAGAACGTGAGCCAGGGAGGGACAGCGAGGGACAGAGAGCCCAATGCAGAGCTCGAACTCAAGAACCATGAATTCATGACCTGAGCCAAAGTTGGACACTTAACAGACACCGAGCCAGGCACCCCAATATTCTCCATTTTTTTGTAGGAGGCAGTAGAAAGACATTTTGGCAAATTCTCTATTAGATTTTTTTCAAAATCTTCAATCGCCATTATTTCCCATATAATACTTAACAATGTAAGTTATCTGACTTTTTAGCTCAAAGGAAATTGGCTTTATCAAGTAACAAAGAAGAATAATGCACAGAAATTCTAGGAATCCATTGAGTGCATTTAGTTCAGACCTGTATTTTACTCCCCATAAATATGAAGTAAGATAATTTTATCACAATATTTTAAAGTATGACATAGAATTATCAAAGAAAACTACAGAGACAATTGATAATTGTTCTCACTAACGCCCATGTGTATAATCTTGGCTAAACCTACAGTTGTCCTAAATTATGTCCCTCTATTCCACCTCTGTCATTTTATTTTGACTTAACAGTTTTTCCTCACATGTTTTCATCACTTTGGTGGTTCCACATGCTAGCAGGTCTGGCATCATATCCTCAAGATTTTACATTCTCTAGACTATCTAAACCCAGCTGCCAAATTGGAGCAAACGAAAAAAGACGCAAATTAGTTTGTAAACATGACACTCCTTTCACTAACATTTTGAAAAAATTGTTAAGAAAATACATGCACTATCTCTTGTGCTCACTTACCTTTCTGACTTTAGAATGAGTAACCATCTATGGAGAAACAGAATGATGCTTTCTATATGATTCTCCCTATTATTTTCCCTAGAGATAATTTAACTGTTTATCGAAGATTCTCCCTCTTTCATAATCCATACTTTGGCAGCAGGAAATAAGAACTACGATTTTCACAAATTGGAGTCTGTCACCAGCTATAACCACTATTTTTGATAATTGCCCCTAATTAGACTTCTGAAAATTATATATTATATACTCCTATTTTTTTTAAATGGTGATGCAGTATTTTGTCATGCATTTAAAAATTGTCTAACCTTGAGCCAGCCCTTGTGGAACTCAGTTTCCTCCTCTGGAAAAAGCAGCAAAAATACCTTTCTTATGTGTTTATTATGGAGATATTAGATAATTAGAAAGTACTACTGTCTTGGGAATAAAAGTTCTTAATGTCACTTTTGTACTCCTTCACACTATAAAAGATTGAAACATTTTTGTTAATGAATGATAAGATATAACGATTAGAAAATGAGCAGGATTCTCAGCATAAGAAATGTATCTGTGACAATTGAAGATCATGTAAAACCTTATTGGCAAAGTGAAGAACTGACTATACATAAATAATAAAAGACTGTACACCTGTTGAAAAAAAACAAATTCATAATTTAAATATGTATTCTAGAATATCTTTCACATCTAGTTCCTTGAATTTACTTTCAGTATATATTTAAATTCACATTCCTTTTATAGATATAATTCATTTTTTCATATATATTTTCATTTTTTAGATATGTATATAATTTGGTGGTAAAATTTGTATTGAAAAGCCTTAAAATCAAATATGCATTATATGTAGTTAGATCCTTGCTCAAATAATCACTATATATAACATTTTTGTAGCTGTTTCATAATAATATTTTATCTTTAACAGTAAGCAATGAATGCAACTATTTCTCCTGTACAGAATGAAACAGAAAATGTTAGCCATATTATGATTTTAGCAGCTAAATGAAAATAAACATTTTTGCTTCATTTAATAAAATGGATTAAAATAGAGAGAGTCATGAAAATAAATTGTTGGATCAAAGGTGATCCAAATAATCACGGAATTTTTTCTGATCTTGCACAAAATGATATGTTTATCATTTGGCATTTTAAAGTATTGTTTCAGAGAAATACGTTTTATGTTATAAACTGTTAAAATTATTAATTGTAAAAAATCATAAAATACTAATCAGGATTTATTTTGTGCATTTAATATATGTAAACAAACCATCTTTGAGTTTAAGTTAAAGTTTTGGATAGGAAACATAGATTTCATATTTTTCCTTATTAATTGTTTCAGATGAGTGGCTAATAATATTAGAAAAGGATTCAACACTGATTGATTACTTTCAGGTGTATGTGCAAATGTGCATGTGTAGGTGTGTGTACACTCATATGTATTCTATTTGTATAAATATATGAAAAAAATCCTTATACTCTAATTTCACTAAAACCCCAGGGCACAAACTGAGTTTACTTTTCTAAATATCAACTTCCACGAACTTTTCAGATATGATTTAAAGCTATTGATCAGCAAATAATATATAAAAGCTATTTTTTTTTCAGAAAAGAGTTGGAATATTTTTACATTCAACACTCTTACCTGAACTCAAGTCCATGTAATTAAAATCTACATTACAGTCCAAAGAAGGATTAATTCTCCCTGTTTTTCTGAGTTTCCTGGGCTTAAATGTGACTATGGCATTTCATTTTTCCAGGAAGCTGTCAATTTCTACATATTTTGTGCCACAGTGATATTTGCATCCCTTGCCTAAAGGAGATGGCAAGTTTAGATAAGTGACCTCAATTTTGTCCGTATAAATTTCCATTCTCTTACCTTCCACAAACCTTCCTCACACAGTCACCACCTAAAAGGTTCCATGCTAAAGGCAGTGACAATATATGGGCAAGACTCAGGCATATTTCCTCCTTTTGTTCTCTTTCTTTAGGCATGAGGGGAGTTGGACTCAATGCAGAGGATAAAATGTAGCTTATTCTTACATTAAATCATATGTAGAGATGCTACTTTTAGCTACTCACAAAAATCCATGGTTGTAATTCTGAAGAGGTGAGATTTGAACTTTCAAAAGGGCTGTTAACTAGGAGTCGTGACCTATAAATTCTAAACAAGACTTTGTCACATTTCGGCTTCAATATTGGACATTCATGGCAATGTCTATGTGCCAGCCTTATTCTCAGTGTTTACACTAATAAAAAGGCTTCATTTTTTATAACCCATTATACTATTGTAAGGATTAAGTTAAGTGATACAGTGTATATTTAAACTGCCTTGTAAAGTATAATGTGTTACAAAATAATAGAGAACGATAGGATGATTTATTCAAATTAACAGATATCAGTGAGAAGAGTGCCTTTAACAATTTAAATGCCTTTAACAATTTCTTAAACAAATTCTTCACTATTTCAGTTTCAATACTAAAAAAAAACCATAAACGGATGGTGAACATTATCAAATAGGTTTTTTCATTGATTAACACTATCATATGGTTGTTTCCCTGTTAATATGGTAAATTTCATTAATCATTTTTTTGTCTTTTATTTTTTTATTTTTATTTTTTACTTTTTATTTAAATTCAAGTTAGTTAACATGCAATTTAGTCTTGGCCTCCAGAATAGAACCCAGTGAGTCACCTCTTACATGCAATACCTAGTGCTCATCCCAAGTACCCTCCAAAATGCTCATCACCCATTAGCCCATCCCTCTCCCGCCTCCCCTCCAGCAACCCTCAGCTTTGTCTCTGTATGTAAGAGTCTCTTATGTTTTGTCTCCCTCTCTGTTTTTATCTTATTTTCCTTCCATTCCCCTGTGTTCATCATTGCATTAATCACTTTTAAAATTAAATCAACATTTTGTTCCTGGAGTCTCTGGGATAAAGTAAGAAGGAGCATAATGGGATATCTTATTTAGTACTTTTCTGGATTTAATTTGTTGATATCTTATTTAGGTTTTTGACATGTATGGTTACAAATGTGATTACAGCAAGTTTATTTTTCTTGCGTTATTATTACCAGCTTTTAGTAATAGTGATCCTAGTCTTACAAATTAGTTGGGAAATGATTCTTACTGATCTGATTTCTGAAAGTGTTTGTGAATGATTCTAATATTCTGTTACTTAATTCTTGTGGAAATAACTTTTGAAGCAAGTGTGTGTGTGTGTTTCCTGGGTGCTGGGGTTTTAAATTACAAGATAGCTTTTTAAAATGATTATTTGATATTCGCTGTTCAATTGCTTCTTAAAACTTAGAGAAATGGTCTTTGTTAAGTCAGTTTCTTTTTCCTTCTTTTTTTCTTTTTCCTTCTTTTTTTTTCTTTTTCCTTCTTTTAATTAAAACTTGTCTTTTAGAGCACTTTTAGGTTCACAGCAAATTTGAGCAAAAAGTACAGAAAATTCTCCTATGTTCCCTGCTCACAGTCACCCCCTGTATCAATATCCTACACCAGAGTGGTACATCTGTTATCACTGGTGAATCTACCCTGACACATCATTATCGACTAAAGTCCATGGTTTACATTAATCTTCCTTCTAAGTGTTGTATGTTCCATGTGTTTTCAAAATTGTAAATCGGCAAGCATTCACCATTATAACTTTATAGAGAATTCATAGGCTATTCATAGAGAATTATTTCACTCCCTAAAAATGTTTTATTAGCCTCCTATCCATCCCTGTCTCCCTCCCCCTGACAACCGCTGATCTTTTTACTGTTTCTGTAGTTTTATCTTTCCCAGGATGTCATATATTTGAAAACATACAGTATGTAGCCTTTTCAGATTATCTTCTTTTACTTAGTAATATGAATTGAAGGTCTCTCCCTGTGTCTTCATGGCTTCATAGCCAAAAAAAATTCTTTTTTTGAAGCTGAATAATATTCCATTATCTAGATGTACCACAGTTTATTATCCATTCACCTATTGAAGGATGTCTTATTTGCTTCCAAGTTTTGGCAGTTGTGAAAAAAGCGGCTATAAACATTGTGTATAGGTTTTTGTGTGGACATACTTTTCATTTCATTTGGGCAACCAGCAAGAACTGAGATCGCTGAATCATGTGGTCAGTATATTTAATTTTGTTAGGAATTGACTATCTGTCTTCTAAAGTAGCTGTGCTATTTTGCATCCTCATTACCAATGAGTGAGAGTTCTTCTTCATTTGCTGATGCCTGTGTTCTGGGTTTGGATTATTCCAGCAGATGTGTAGAGGTGTCTTACTGTTGTTTTAATCTGCATGTGTCCAGCAATATATAATGTGGGACATATTTTTAAATGCTCATTTGCCACCTGTGTGTCTTTTTTTTTTTTTTTTTTTTTTGTGAGATGTCTGTGCAGGTCTCTTGTCTACTTTTAACTGGGTTGTTTATTTTCTTGCTGTTGAGTTCTTAGAGATTTTTATATTCGATATAATACATATTATATATATTGGATAGTACTTCTTTATTCGACAGATCTTTTGCAACAATTTCTCCCAGTATGTGGCTTGTCTTCTCCTTCTCATAACTGTGTACTTCCAAAAGCATAGTTTTCTTTAGTGAACTCAGATTATCAACTTTTTTTTCATAGTTCATGCCTTTGATGTCATACCTAAAAAGTTATTACCGTACCTAATGCCATTCAGACTTTTTGGATTATCTTCCCAGAGTTTTTGGTTTTGTATTTTACATTTAGGTCTGTGACCCATTTTTGGTTAATTTTTGGTTCTATTCTATGATATTTGGTCGTTTGTCAAGATCAGTTGGATACATTTATGTGCATCTACTTAAGGGCTCTCCTTTTCTGTTTCATTGATTGGGTTGTCTGTTCTTTTGCCTAGTCCATACTACCTTGATTATTTCAGATTTTTAGTAAATCCTGAAGTACTACTATCAGTACTCTGACTTTATACTTTGTCGATATTGTGTTGGCAATATGAGGCGTTTTGCCTTCTCTATATAAACTTTAGAATTATTTTTTGATATCCTCACAGAATGATTTGCTGATATTTTGACTGGAAATCTGTTGAATCTACAGACCAACAGAAGAATTGACATCTTGAGAATACTGGGTCTTCCTATCCATGATCACGGATTATCTCTCCATTTGTTTAGTTCTACTTTCATTGCATTCTTCACAGTTTTGTAGTTTCCCTCATATAGACCTTGTACATATTTTGTTACATTTATGGCTAAGTATTTCTCTGGGGGGACTGCTAATATAAGTGGTATTGTGTGTTTAGTTCCAATTCCTTTTGTTCATTGTTCACATGTAGGAAAGTGTTTGGCTTTTACATGTTAAACTTGTATTCTGCAAACTTAGGATAACTATTTATTACTTCCAGATTTGTTGTCAATTCTGCATAGATTTCTACATAGGTTTTGGATTTGCTACATAGACCATTATGCCATCTGTAAATAAAGTTTATTTCTTTCTTCAATATGTATACCTTTTTCCCTTGTGTTATTGCATAAGGAATTATTGTGGTAGATTGCTAATATGACATTACAAAGAAGGGGCAAAGAGGACATCATCCCTGCCTTGCTTCTGATCTTAGTCAGAAAGCTTCTAACTTCTAACCATTAAGTATGATGTTAGCCTTAGGTTTTTTATGAAGAAAACCAGAGGGGCGGGATTTTTCTCTGAATTTTATTTTAAGAACCTTGTAGAGCTACATGAGGAAAAACTGACAAAAGTGTGCCCTCTCCCCTTTTAATTTTTGGACTTATCTATACTGAGCCGTCATCAGTTCATCAATTATAGGTTGGGGTTTCCTATTCAGGTACTGCGTCCCAGGGAGGTTTCTGCTTAATAGATTTCTGCTCCAGTAAATTGTGATTCTCTGTATCTCTTTGACTATCTTTCTCATTCAAGGGGCAGTGATTTTCCCGGTAGCCTCACTTCTCTAATGGACCTAAGAAAAATTATTGATTTTTTTAGTTTGTTTGGGTTTTTATTTGCTGTTAGGATGGAATGGTGACTTCTAGGCTCACCATATGCCAGACTGTACATAAGAAGTCTTAAGTCAGTTTGATATGTTAATTTTATGAGAGATTTATACATTTTCTCTAGGTTTCCAATTAACTTTTATAAAATTACTAATGTACTTCTTTATCCTAATATTTTATATTCTCATATTATTGCCTGTTTGTTGTTGTTGTTGTTGTTTTGTTTTATTTTGTTTGTTTCTGGTAAATGTTACCAAAGTTTAGTCCATTTTGTTAGAGAGATAATATGTGAATTTAAGGAGGGAGAATTGAATCTTTTTCAGACCATTTTAGTGCCTTTGGCTTTTACCCTGAGTTAAACAAGGAGGCAATGGAGGCTTCAGAAGTGGTGTTATCAGGTTCACTCAGCTGCTTTCTTATAGACTGGGTGGTGACAATGGTGAGGACAGAAGTTAGTTAGGAGGATATAGTTGCAATCATCATGAGAGATATTGGGTTCTGGAACCATATTGGTAGCAGTGAACATGATAAGGTATGGTTGGATTCTAACTATAATTTGAAGACAGAATCACTTGATAATATAACATTTTTCTTGGATTTGAGTGTTTCATGATCTTCAAATTGTTTTAGTACTTTATGTTTTGACCCTCTGTTACTTTTTCCCTCTTTCCATATATTTTATCCAGAGGAGTGACATTCACCTTTTGGTCTAAGTTGAAATAGAATTACATCATCATGGAAAAACACATATTCATGGCGTTTCTTATGTCATACCATTAAGTGAACTTTCTCTACTTCTACTATTTCCCCTTCTCCTCCTTCCCTTCTTCTTCCCCATCTCCCTTTTCTCCTCCTCCTCCTCCTTTTCCTATCTTCTTCTTTAATCTACCAGCCATCCACACTTCCTAATACTTGCTTTTAGATTCCCATGTTCTACTCAGATCCAGAAGAATAACTTTAAACTGGGAATAAGTTGATTAATTTTGCTGTGTAAATACAATTGCATTAAACATAGGATTGACTCTAACATCATACTCTTCCTTCTTAGTAAGTGCAGATTTCCTGATCATATGAGACATGAAAAAATTTAGGTGGCATTTATAACTTACATAGTTTGGCATCACTAAGTAAAACATTGTTATATATACCCAGTGGCATTTCTAAAATCACTTCCACAATACACTGTTTTCAGTTCAACTCTTTTCTCATTAACTTCTTGCCAGCAAACATAGCTGGCGCTTGACTTGGCCCTCTCAGTGTGCCTTCCCTCATTTTAATTTCCATCTCCCTCACAGATACAGTAATGCAATTACAAGGTATTGAAGTACTATTCTGCAGCCTCCATTATTTCTCAAAAGGTTATATTTTACAACATATATTCCGACTTTTCTCTCTGCTTCACCTTTAGTGTCTCTTCCCCAAATTCTCTTCTCTCTTTTTCTAATTATTTGTAACAAACTGCACATTCATTCTCCAGACTCTGGGAGTATTACACAAATAATCTCTCTACAGAAATCCTAAACCAAAATTCAGTCCTGTTGGGGACAGGGAATTATTTCAGTTGGATATCAGAATAAAATTGCTCCTCAGGTGATTTGAAAGTTTAATCTTATGGTTTCAAGCAGACACAGTCTGAATGTCTGACAGTTTTAAGTAGGAAGGGGAATAAAACTATTTTCCTGGATCAGATCAACCTCAAGTTAACCATGCCAACTTTCATTAATAAATGTTCTAGAAAGTTTTTCTCTCTATGCTATTTTCATTGTTTTTATTTCCTTTTTCATACAATATCCATTCAACAGGTGGGATTTTTGAAATATAAAGCCTAAGAGAATTTAAAGGTGTCTCAGGTGAATAAGACTACGACACTATTAGAATGTTCCCAAACTAGGTCCCCCTGTATTATATACTTACTTAAACAACTTTATAGATTTTTAATAATACTTTTGATGAGTACTAATTTTAATAAGTCTTACATTATTTATCAAAAATAATGGTACAAGATATAACTCATATTATTTAAAATAAGTTATGAACAGGTGCTTTACTACACAATTTTATTAAGTGTTTAATCAATGAATTATTAAAACAGTACAGTTTGTAATGCCACCTAGTGGATTTCTAAATGAAAAGTACCCCCTGAGTATAACTGATGTATAATCTGAAACATATGCAAAAATAATGCTAATCCAGTTTCCTATATGTTAACACTGCTCTCTCTGTCTCTGTCTCTGTAATATAGTCTGTATAATATTTTACCTTGAGATATGAAGAATTAAATATCAAAACATTAAATTGGAAAAGAAAAGAAGAAAACATATGTCTGGGAAGTTTATTTTTAAGTTTTCTATAGGTATAGAATGTTTAAACAGAATCTCAGAGACAACAGGTAAATTCTTCACACAATTAGTTATAATTAGCATCCTATGAAAATGACTAAAATAGGTAAATAATAAGGTATATATATTATACATATGTATATGAATATATATAATGTATGTTTATGATAATATATATTACATATACACGTATATTCATGAATAAAGGTTTTATCAGTCACATCATTGATTTTTTAACTCCATGTAAAATTTCTTGGATAAATGTAAACCTGTGATATGTAAATACGGCAGTGTACCAAAAATTTTCTGATTAAAAGTCTTTAGGGATGAGACCCAAGAGTGTCTATCTCTGCAAACTTCCCAGGTATTATGATGCATAATAATAGCCGATAATTGCTGCTCTAAGTCATTACCTAGGCACAGACACTAGTGTCAAGATTGCCTAAAACTGGAAAAATGAAACTTTATACAAAATATTGCTTTAGAATGGTTTTTGTGTTTGGATATAAATGTATTTGGCAGTATATTCACTAGTTCCAATTATCTGTCATTTTAGATACTGTTTTGCCCTATGTTTCTTTGTCTCATCTTCTCTCCTGTCTTAACAATTACCTCGGATCTTATGCTTCATTTCTATGGTTTCAAATACCATATATATGCTGATACCTTCAAATTATACTTAATATACTCATATTTTGATTCCAGTATCTGTACACCACTGCCTCCGGGGGTAGATGCACGCCAACTTCACAGCATCCAAAGCTAAATTCTTCTCATTCTAAATCTTACCCCCAAATAAATTCGTCAAATTTTACCTTCCCTGTTTTAGTAATGTATCAGAATCACCAAGATAAGAAAAAAAAAAAAAACACAAATGTTCAAATCTGATTCTTCCTATTTACCAACCCCTCATAACTTAATCCTTGAAGCTCATACTTTATGCTTCATGGGCTTAAATCTACTTAATTCTCTCTCCACACCGTGACTACCTTAGCTAAGCCATCCTAATATATTTCTCTAATATTAGACTCAGTTTTGTTTCTCTCTAATTCACCTCTTCCCTTCACCCTACAGAGTGAATCAAAATGATCATTTATATATAATACTATAATACTTGAAACTGTTATTAATATTCTTAAGACCCTTCAAATGGGTCTTGAAATAAAATTCCTACGTATTAACAGCAATGTTTCTGAGAGTCTCTTTGGTGATCCGGTTGAACTAGAATTGCCAAGGGACAGGGTTGTGGAAATATAGGTTCTAAAGTTTAATCCTAAACTATGGAATGTGGAGAATACTTCAAGGGACCACCCAATGCGGAACAATTAGATGCTAAAAGACATATTTATTTTTTTTTGAGGCATTGCTTGGTTTTTAAGAATTAGGAAAGTTCTTCAAGAACACTTCTTAAAAGAAAAACAAACAAACCAACAAACAAAAACAAGTTGGTGCCAGATCTAGAAACACAGTCACACATTGCTGAGAGTGTTACAGAGACTGGTTAAGCAGGTGATCACTGATACTGTGTTAGTGAGTTTTGAGTTAGTTTCTGAGCCATGATTTCTTGTATTGAGACAAGAACTTTGAGGAAAACTAAAATACTCCCATACCAAATATGTCTCCTCTTGCTTGGGTGAAAAAGATACCAGTCCTCTTTTTCTCTTTTAAGTTATTTATTTATTTAAGAATTATTTGATTTTTATTTCAAATTATTATTATAAATAAGAATTTTTCATTAATTTGCTAAGCATTGCATCATGAATTTAAAACTATAAGATAATAAAGATTTATAAAACTATATTACATAGGTTAGGTATACTAATTATAGGTAAAAACATTTCATAATAAGCACTATAGACAACTGAGTATCATTCAATTTTAGTTATAACAGCTTATTATGAAGTAACAAATAATTCCCAAATATGAATTGTGTCAAGAGTCAAGATTTAGTCTTTGTTCATACTCACTGTCTTTTCTGGGTTATCTGTGAGCTCCACACGTTGTCATGATCATCTATAGGGACCAGACTGGCGTTGCCTTTTTCTGGGCCACTGTAACTAGTTGTTACAAGAGAGAGAAAGGAATATGGAAAGGCACTCACTGGCTCTTAGTATCTCTACCTGGGTTTGACACAGGTCTCCTCTACTCATTTCATTAACCGAATCAAATCACGTGGCCATCTATAAATTCAATCAAGAAGGCCAAGTGTAATAGAACCAAAAGTGTTTGGAAAGAGAGACAGCTGGAATATATGTGATCTGTCTAATGTCTACCATCTATAGTATACTAATATGCCTTATGGAAAAGGAGAAATTTGGAGCAATTTAATTATAACTATAAATACAGTCAAACAAATAAAGGAGCCTAGAATTCTCTATTCATTCTCTCTCTCCCTCTTTCTCTCTCTCCTTCTCTCTCTTTTCTCTCTCTGTCACTCCTATGTTTATTTTAGTGTTTTGGAAATTGATTTACCAGTCTCTATCTCTTTTTAGAACTGGAAACCAAGCCCCTGTTACAAGATGAGAGGAGAAAACAACACTTGCATAAATACCACCCACTTGCTGTGTCCCTCGATAGACAGAGCTTATTTATCACTTAAAATAGAATAAAACAAAACTATATTATCAGTATTAAATAAATCCCCAAGGGAAATAATGGGTTACAGAACAGACATTAAATAGAGCTAAGGAAATTAGAAAAGGGAATTTAGATCCATAAGTCATACTGGAACAAGACAATCCTTAAAATGTTGAGAGCAATTTTGAATCCATCCCAATATAAATAAAGCTTCAGGGGAATTGTCTGAAGAGGATGAGAGTGATGTGTTCCTGTTTCCTTGTCCTATTCAGGGCAGAAATGTGCAGCCAGAAAAAATATTGTCAATCCAAGCATTAAAAGTCACTACTAAATATAGCATGAACTGATCTAAAATGCAAAAAATACAAACAATTGTCTGTTTTTGTGCACAGTGAGCTTAACTTTATCCTGTCAACCTGTATTGTCCTTAATTTGTAACTTCCTGCATATATTTAATCCACGTCCATCTTTTCTTTTCTTTCTTTCTTTCTTTCTTTCTTTCTTTCCTCCTTTCTTTCTCTTTTTTAAGCATGTACTAGCAGTAAATTTTCAGTGCAGTGTAATTATCTGGGGAAAACAGGCTAGCTTTACTGTAATTTTGGCTTATTTTGAATAAAATTTTATTGTTAACTAATATATCCTCTCCAGAAAATAATTTAGCCAAGAGAAAATAAGTCAAATTAACCACTGAAATTTTTGAACTTCTATAATGCTATTGTTTGTTTTGTTTCCAATTGTAGATAGGTTTATTTTATGAGATAATACACATACATATTCATTTAAGTGCACCTTTCAGTTAATTAAATGATAAAGAATAATTTTACGTTTTTTTGTATTTGGCACTGATAAAAATTATAAACATAAATTAAGAGTTATATGTAACCGAGGATAACAGGGAGGCATAATAATCTCCAAATTATCAAATCTCAAAACAACAATCTGACGAAACAAATCCAAATTTGAACTTCCAAAAAAAAATGAGAGAGCAAAACATTTACCTTTTGCTTTCCCCACTGAATGTAAAATCATAGTAGTTTCACTTGATGTAGAATATGTTTCAGGCTTAATAACTCTTTAGAGTTCGCTGTCCTTAGATTATTTTTAGGCATCAAGAAATGCATAACTATTAATAGAGTCTGATTCTTTTTCTTGAAGTTGCTTAAATAAATATTTTTGAAATGAATGAGTTCTCTAGAGAATGAATAAATGTTCCTGACATTGATATTTTGCTGTTGTTGATTTGTCAGGATATACTTACTATCATTTAAATAAGTCAAAGTAAATTTGATAAAGCTTAGAGTAAAGATGAGAGCTATCGGAGTTATTAGGGGTGAGAGAATCTTAGGTGTTTTGTGAATAGTGGTCTGGGTCCTTGGGTTGCCCAGGAGAAGATCAGAAGATTTATATGGGGATCAGGGTTTAGAATAAAGACAACCAGAAGGATTATAGCAAGCACTAAGCAGTTTATTAAAGCAAAAGTACATTCTCAAGGTGAAAAAATGGGCACATTCCTGAAGGTGCAACCAGCACCTAGGTTGTTTTGGAACTGAATAGTATTGGGTTCCTCTGGGCTGGAAGGTGATATGACAAATAGTGTGGTGGCCTCTAATGGAGGCCGCTTCCAAACATTTGGGAAACTTCCCACAGGTCGAGAGGGAGAATTTTTGACCCTATATGGTTTGCACCATAATGTCTACGCAGCCCTTATCAATAGGGAGGAGGGGCTGTTCTCACAAAGCAACTGCATTAGTGAGTCTAGTGTTTCCCCTGGGGCAGAGGCGAAAGAAAAGAATGCATGTTCTGCACCTGTGGCTCTTGATCTCTCAGGCTCAAGGTCTCGAAGCCACAAGGTCAGGACTGTTGAGCTCTCGGGCTTATAATGTATAGGTTTGGGTGGGAGGTTTGTTGCTGTTGTTGTTCATGTTGTTTGTTTCTTTGTTTGGTTTTTAATCACCATTCTTCCCCCCAGCTAATGTTTCTATCATTCCTCTTTAAGGAGTCTGGACTCTACCTCAAGCCTTCCTTTCACTGTTCATGTCTAGCTTCTATCTAACCCAAAGATACTGGAATATATTTTTTTAAACATTTATTTATTCTTGAGAGACAGAGCATGAGCAGGGGAAGGGCAGAGAGAGAGAGAGAGAGGCAGATGCAGAATCCGAAGCAGGCTCCAGGCTCTGAGCCATCAGCACAGAGCCTGACACGGGGCTCGAACTCACAGACCACGAGATCATGACCTGAGCTGAAGTCGGCCGCTTAACCGACTGAGCCACCCAGGCGCCCCAAGATACTGGAATATTTTAGGAAAGTTTGTGAAAAACAAGAATGTTCTAAAACATTTCCATGGATCATCCTTTCATCTTGTCCTTTTCATTCCTTGCTGTGAAGTTCACATTCTCCAGTCTTGTCTCCACAAGGAATACGGTAACTGATAGCTTCCAAAACCCATATATCAAGGTTAATACCACCAGAGAAGGGACTCTCCTGCTCTTTGTCATACTTTGGAAAATCTATTAAAAGTTTATAAATGGGTTAATTTGATTCAGATGGACAGCTTAAACTCACACGGCATAGTCACGAATGTGTGACTAATATGACTGGATCACTGTGGGTCAGATTATGCTTCATGTTGGGTGAAGGAGTTAGGGTGCTGTTAGCACAGAAAAAAACAGTTGGAGCCCAATAGCATGTATTAGGCCCAGTCTTAGAAACAGATCAGTTCTTCTGAAGTAGGCACTATTTTTTATCCTTTCAATCAGCAATTCCACATTTTCTGTCTCCAGACATTTCTTGATGTTAGGAATCAAAAATTGTATACTATTGGAGTGCCTGTGTGGCTCGGTCGGTTAAGCATCCATCTCCGGCTCAGGTCATGATCTCACGGTTTGTGAGTTCAAGCCCTGCGTAGGGCTCTATGCTGACAGCTCAGAGCCTGGAGCCTGCTTTGGATTCTGTGTCTCCCTCTCTCTCTCTGCCCACACCCTGCTTTCGCTCTGTCTCTGGCTCTCAAAAACAAAACAAACAAAAAAAAATTAAAAAGAGTGTACTATTGTTCTGAGGAAAGTGAATATATTTCCCTGAAACACATTAGAAAATATAACTTAAAAATAACTGATATATTAACTGACCTTATTGTAGGAAACATTCCACAATATATATGTATATCAAATCATCACATTGTACACTTTAAACTTACATAAGGTTATATGTTAATTATATCTCAATAAGACTAAGGGGAAAAGAACTCTTATAATTCAATAATAAGGTAAACAACTCAAATAAAAAATCTGGAAGTGATTTTTCCAGAACTTTTAGAACAGAAACCTCACCACAGAAGACCTATGAATAGCCAATAAACACATAAAAGATGCTCAATAACATTATCATAAGAGAATTGCAAATTAAAACTAAAGAAACACATAAATTAAACAGACAATACCAAGTTTTGGCAAAGCTGCAGAACAACTGGACTCCAATATTGCTGGTGGAAGTGGAAATATTACAACCACTCTCAAAAAGAATTTGTCAATTTCTAATAAAGATAAATACACAATTACCAAATGACCCACAAATCCCATTTGTAGGTAATCACCTAAAGAAAATAATACAGGACATGATCACAAAAAGATTTGTATGCAGATGCTCTTAGCAACTAATTACTGATACACACAATAACATGGATATATCTCACATGCATTATACTGAGCAGAAAAGACGAAAGAGGACATAATATACCCTTGTTTATTTACTCTTTTCTATTTATATGAAGTTAAAAAATTTTTTAAACTATAAAAACAACAAAAATAAATTGCAATATTTTATAAACCTGATGTAGATAAGTTAATAGAATCCCAACAAGATCTTCTACCGAGGGTTTCATTCATAGCTTGTACTCAAGCAATACATTTAAGTTCGAGCAATGTCATTTTATATAATAGATGTGTCACCAATTTCAATCGAAAGGAAGCCAAGAGAAAAATGTTTTCTTACTTTTTTTCAATTTTTTCTAACATTTGAAGTGAAAACAGAAACAAGAAACAAATGAAGAATATTAGAAGAAAAAACTGGAGAAAGTAAAAGAATAATTGTGAGGTTTTCTTCTTTTTAAACAATTCATTATTGGAGGAAGAACATGGAGCTCTGCAAAAAAAAAAAAAAAAAGTTCTGATTTTCTTACCACTATATGATACACATCAAAAAATCTGTAGTGAATAATGCATACCAGAAGATCTAAATATTTTAACTGTGTAAAATTAAGTCCCAAATAATGAATGTATAAGAACTTCCATTTAAATTTATTCCTTCTCCTATTAAAGAATCTGCTTTCGTTTGTAGTGATTATCACAAGCATTATGAAACATGAAACTTGTCATTTAAGAAAAAATAAAGAAAAGTTTTCTTTTAATAGACAAGTAACCCAAGGTCTGCAAATAATTATTGTAAGAAATCTGTCTGCTGGTTTTAAATTTGTTCCACAATATCATTCAATTTGTTTTACTCAAAATTACACAATTAGTTGTTGTTTCTAAAGATAGAAACAAAGACATATTTGCCCAGATTTTCTAATCTCAACAGTTGCTATTTTGATAGAAAATTTCAAACCATTAGCTAATGACACAAATGTCCATGACACCAACACAACATCTATGTATTTTGAATGATTAGTTCCCAGTTATCTGAAAAGTTCTCGGTGCTTCAAAGAGACATGGTAAGCTAATATAAACTGATGTTTCTCCCAAAATACTGGCTCATTCTTTGTCACTATTGTAAGTACAGATAAAAAAGAATCTAGTGATATGATGTATAAAATGTTAATTTAGGGGGCGCCTGGGTGGCTCAGTCGGTTGAGCGTCCGACTTCGGCTCAGGTCACGATCTCGCGGTTTGTGGGTTCGAGCCCCGCGTCGGGCTCTGTGCGGAGAGCTCAGAGCCAGGAGCCTGTTTCACATTCTGTGTCTCCCTCTCTCTCTGCCTCTCCCCCACTCATGCTCTGTCTCTCTCTGTATCAAAAATAAATAAACATTAAAAAAAATTAAAAAAAAGAATGTTAATTTAGATCTCTTTTTACTTCCTTCATGAAAATTCACAGTAATTTAGAATTTTTAACACGGTATTCTTTAACTTATTTTAATTCATGTCTTGACAGCTAAGCTGAGTTTGTCAAGCTTTAATTTTTAGAATTGATACTGCAATTATCTATTTTTTATTTATTTTTTATTTTTTTTAGCGTTTATGTATTTTTAAGAGACATAGAGACCGAGCATGAGCAGGGGAAGGGCAGAGAGAGAGGGAGACACAGACTCTGAAGCAGGCTCCAGGCTCTAAGCCATCTGCACAGAGCTTGACGCGGGGCTCGAACTCACAGACTGTGAGATCATGATCTGAGCCAAAGTCGGCCACTCAACTGACTAAGCCACCCAGGCACCCCTATTCTTTAATTTCTTAAATATGAATTCATTTTATACTATTTGGTGTAAGTTTCCATAGTCCAATGCCCTACCTGCCACTTCCATTTTTATTTTTTCTCTTAGAAGAACAAAGTCTCTGGGTCATGACTCATAGAAAAAAGAACATAGTCTTTGGAGTCTCAGTGAGTGATTCTACCCTTAACCCTACCATCTACCAGTGTAATGGTACTCTCTCTGCCCTAACCCTGATAATTTTGTTCCTGCTAAATGAGAATAGTACTTATCCTCCAGATTTGCTGTAAGATCAATTGATTACTGCACCTGAAAATACATAGGACAATAACCAGCATAAGTGGCTTAATAATCGTTCAGTATTTCTGAATTGGTGAAATGGCATCCTAGGGCCATTCAAAAATATGTCTACATATATGTCAACAATTATTTTGACAAGCAAAAATACAAATACTAATATAATTATTTATTCAGTGTAAACTCCCAAGACGTTAAAAATGGTTTATTTTTCAGGCATCCATTATAGTTGAGTAAACTATTATAGGAAATACTATACTCTCAACACTGGATCTGTTGACATGCAATAGAAACCATCCAGAATGAAACACATACAAAAAAGAGTCAAAAAATAAATAAATAAGACCAGGGCGCCAGGAAGTGATGAAACAATCTCAAACAGTCTAATAGATGTAACATGTATAACAGATGTAATTGTAGCCAGTGAAATAAAGGGTGGCATAACAAATATTTGATGAAACACTGGTCAAAATTTCCAAAAATTGATGAAAATGTAAACTGGTAGATTCAAAAACCTCAGTAACCTCCCTGGACTTAGTAATGTAGTGGAAGGAAGGAAGAATAACTGCAAGACAATGTACTTATTTTGATTTTTTCTTAAATTTTTAAATTTTTATATATTTTTGAGAGAGAGAGAGAGAGAGTGCAGTGGGGGAGGATAGAGAGAGAGGGAGACACGGAATCCAAAGGAGGCTCCAAACTCCAAGCGGTCAGCACAGAGCCTGATGCAGGGCTCAAACCCACGAACCATGAGATCATGACCTGAGCCAAAGTCACTCTTAACTGACTAAGCCACTAAGGTGACCCAATTTTGATTTGTTTAAGGAAGTTTGTTTGAGGCAGTTTCTCACATTGGGTTAACTATTGTCAGCATGTCAAAAATATTGTAAATAATCATTTTTGTTTTAATTTTGAAGAAAGTACTGATAAACATTATTGACCAATTTGATTTTGAGGTGTGCAAGCTTTAACACATAATATACACTAACAATTTTAAATTTCTATAATATAATATTTTATTTGGCATTGTACTACCAGAAGATTAAATTTAAATTATGTCTCTCTGGAAATCAATAGTTAAAAAGCAACAAATTATACTCATTTTAATTTAAATGTTCCAGGTATTTTTTTCAAGGCACAAAGTAGAGATTTTTTCACTCCATCAAAATGGAGATGCTATGGTAGAATCAGGGGTAACCAGCAAAACCATGTCTGTTCTTCTTCTCAAACAAGAAAATATACACTTAGTTAGAAAGAATTGCCTTTTTTCTAACTGTGGGCCCCTGCTCTAGCCAGAATAACTCTTCTCCGAGATTTCACTAGAGTAGACCATTATGGCTATAAAGTCTGAGAAATAACAAACAAAGTTTGATTTAATGCACTCTAAACCTAGAAGAGCAGGATATCCATGACATTAACTAAATTAGGAGAAGAAAGGATTGATTTTCCATTTGTTTATTATTTTAAAATAACAGTTATCATTATTTCAACTAAAATTCTCTAAGTTGCATTTCTAAAAAGGAAAAAAAGAAAAGACACAGAGAGAATACTTATTAGGCTCAAATAAGGTTTTATAAGCCTAAAGATGATATCATTAACTAACTTGTTTAAATATATAGTTAAATCACTTTCTTTGGGAGTGTGAGTGAACTAAAACATTCCCTTCATAAAGCAAACTATATGAGAAGAATTATTTTCCAGTTCAATGCTTTCATTCTTAAGTTCAAGTTACATAGCAGATTCTCAATTATTATGACTTAAACTCTGTTGTGGCCAATAATATTTTTAATAGGTGCCAAAAATCCCAGAATATTGCACATTTAAGGATAATATACTATTTCATTCTGTGCTATATTGGAGTTATCTGGGAGGGTGAGGTATCAGGGTCCAAGCTTCCCAAGATTTTTGCTTTATTTTTAGAGTAGAGAGATCTGTGTAAAAGGACGGGGTAGTGGGTAGAGCTCAAGTGTCTCCTGGAAGGGTCTGCCTTAGAGTCACTCAATTCTTTGAGTCAAACTCCTTAGTAAACTGCTGTTTATGTTACAGCTCTTCACGTTTCCATGTGGAGAACTTTGCTAGAATAACACTTCACATTCTTTCCCCACCAGCTATCCATTTCTTTCTGTGGGAGGAGTGAGTTAGAGATTAGAGATTTAACAAAAAGGAGCCTGGACATGCTCAGCTTAGCTCTTTCCTCTTTGAGAGTCAGGGGTCTCTTCATGCAGTAAATTTTATAAGGGTAAGCTCAATTGAGGAAGTTTGTGGTTTTCCAGCTATGTCTGTACCTGGGTGAATAAGTGTAATTCTTCGATGCACTGTTAGCAAGCCATGTCTTCCAACCTAACTTTTGTCGTAAATAAAGATGATAGATTAATCTCCATCTGTCTGACTCCTTCATCTAAGCCACACTTTCTCCTGTTGCACTCTTTGTATATATTTATGAAGGCTCCTGTTTCATTCTATTGCATTTTAAATTTATTCATCTCTTTCGCTGAGCTGTCATTTCCATTATAGGTAGAGGATGTCAATTTCCATGCCCTATTTTAACGGCTTAAAAGGTTTAAACCTAGGAAATAGGCAATGAATGTTTGTGGAGTAGAAAGATGAAAAGTGTAGCCAGAATCCCGCATGGTAAAGTTTATCTTGGATGTGTTTTAGATAAAAAAAAATCCTAGAATAAAGTTACAGTAACTTGCTCAGTAGGCTTGCTGTTGTTTACTGGAATACAAAACATAAAGGTGATAGGTAGTTCTAACTGGGTCCCTGACAGGGAGTCAGCCCTCATCTTGGCCTACTGAACGAGCTTTGTAGAATTAAGGGAACTTTGCCAGGCAATTAAACACCCTCCAAAACACATACAGAAAAGTTTTCAGTTTCTTCTGTTGGATAGTTTGTCTTTAACCTGAGGTTCTTTATGTGATTCTTTCCACATAGATCAAGCAAAAGAAATAGAAGTTTTATTGAGGGTAAAAGAGAGCCCGTTGGCACAATGACAAGAGAAAGCCTTTGAAAGCACAGGTATTTCTCATTCTTTTAGCAGTGCAGCCTTTCTGTTTTGGACCAACCGTTTGATTCCCTAGGGTCCTATTTCTTAGATTATCCTGACTTTGAAAATATTGTGGTGTGAATTTTAAAAATATGTATATATTCTAATACTAGTTTAGAACTGTTCTTTAAGATTAAAATAAAATGCACAATGGCAGAAATTTAAGATGATCAATATGGGCAGAGAAAAATACATTACTGGAAGTAGGGAATGTTAAAAAAAAGTTACTAATATTTATTTACTGAAATATTAGCTTTTGAAATAAAAAAAGTCCAGGACTTTGTAAGTATTAAATAAAATGTAAAACTCTTCCAGGTCATGTTATATGCCTCAAGAATCGGGCAAGAATTTTTCCATTTCCTTTCTTTTCCAAGAGGAAAATAATAGTAATAACTATGATATTGAACCTCCTCCGGGATTTGGTAAGACATTATAAAAACTCCAACCTGTACATTTTTGGTTTTCATGACCTGAACTGAACATGACCTTATCCCATATTTCCAACTTCCTTTCCAAAATTGAGAAATTAGTGATTTATAACATCATGTCATTTTTGGCCGAGGTAACATATCATAAATGATGTTGCACGTTGTTACAACATGCAGAGTGTTGAACAAATATTTCTCTTTTCTTTCCTCTTTCTGTGTTGTTTATTCACTTGTATTCCTAGGAGATGCCAACTCAACACAAAACTTTCTGGCATGGAAATCTTTAAATGAGTGGAAATACCCAACTATATTTTTGGTTTAGGACTTGTGCTAGCTATAGAATCCCTCAAGCCTACAGGAAGCAGCTATTAAAATGGATTCCCTACACGTTCATTTTAAATGGGTCAGAAGGTTACATAACAACATAAAATAGCACACTAGAGCTTTAAAAATGATTTATATTTTGTTACGTTTATTAATACTAATAACTCTGAACATTTTATACAGAAAAAAAAAGCACTTTACTCATGAAAAATGTCATGTCCGTCTGTGGACATATGGTGTTTGTAAAGTGTCTTTATTCACAGCTTTAGATCCTCATTTCCAGAGTTCTTATAAAGTGTGGTTTGTCTCAAATTTAGGCTTTTCTTCTTTCTTCCAGAGAAAAGTGGTTCTTGATATTAGTAAAGAATAAAAGGTATATTCCATGAGAAGGCATTATACGTTATCAAGAAAATATATGTAATTACCTTGAAGAAACAATTTTAAAAATAGCCAAGTTTTGTAATTTCTATTTATCTCTGTAAAGGGCTTTACTCATTTAGTTAAGAAAAATTTCATGTCATTTAATCCTTGCCAAACATTATTATGAAGTTTTTCGTGTGTTAACTCAGTTATTCCCCCATCATACTCTATTAGCATCTGTGTGTTATGAGTGAGAAAACTGAACCACACCGTGCTTAAGGAATGGCTTAGGTGATTCAGCTGGAATGAGGAAACAGGTTCCAGAGCCAGAAGCAGAGCATAAGCTCCAGAGCCTGTGGTCTTACTTCAAATGCAGCTACTGAAACTCTAGAAAATTAAGGAGAAAAACAAAGCACTCCAACACACTCCATAATATTCTTATTGATTTACTCTTCTCCGTTAGCCTTTGCCTAGGAAAAGAATCTATGCTTGCATTTATATTTCCAATTATACCCACATAACTACACAAAATTTTATCTCAGGTTTAACCTATAATTTTATCATGCTTTTCAGTCTATTTTTACATAGTGAATTACCATCGACTTGAAAGATACATAAAATTCTACCATATTTTTATATGCTTATCCCTTCCTTATGGAAGTTGAGATGAATAATATTCTCTTTACAGATACTAATATGAATACTATTAATTATGGTTAATATTTGGAAAATGTTGCTAAACTTTTCCATAATACAACAGCATATGAACAGATATAATTATTCCTATTTTAACGAGGAGGGAACTAAGCACAAGGTGATCAAATAGATAATTGGGTGTCATGCAACGCTATGGACTAATACAGGATGCGAATAGGTGGTTTGGCACTAATCTCTGCTCTTATATATGTTACATTCTCTCCCATTGAATACATCATTATGCCTAAAGAGTTCTCCAGGGTCAAAAACCTAAGAGAATTGCCAAGACTATCGATGCATTTAGACAATTCGACATAGGAAAGGGTTGTATTATTTCCTTATTCAGCTAGACTGGAGATGTTACCCAACCTCTCCAGGATTAGAAGCTGTCTCTCCCTTCGGATTCATCTATATCTATATCTCTATACGTATGTAGAAATATATGTAGAAATATGTTTTCTTAAGTTAATATAGAATTAAAAATAGTGGGGTGCCTAGGTAGCTCATTCGGATGAGCGTCCAACCCTTGACCTCCGCACGGGTCATAATCCCAGGGTCGTGGGATGGAGATCAGCATCGGGCTCCGCGCTGAGCATGGAGACTGCTTAAGATTTTCTCTTTCTCCCTCTGCCCCCTACCCCAACTCAAGCTCTCTCTCTTTCTCTCTAAAATAAAATAAAGATAAAATAAAATATACCAGTTCTTTAAATATGCCCATACTTTAATAATCAATTAAAAATTGCTAAAAATCACACATATGCATGCATACATATATAACTTTGTTTTCATTTTTTGCATATTTTTCAATAATTTTGGAGTTTTTAGGGTTACTTCATAATGCATGGGATGTATTAATATAATGAAACATCATTTTTCTCCTTAATTTTTTGTTTTGTTTTGCCATTTGTAAAGAGGTTCTTTAGCTTTGTTGACACATAGGCTGAGTAATTTTCCATGTCCCATCTTCACAATATTAATCCAGCACAAGAGGGATGATGCTTACCCATTAATTTCAATCAAGTGCCAAAACTGAGACTAAAAGCTCTGACTGGCCCAACTTCAGCCAGGATCCCTCTCCAGAAATAGTCCCTGTGGCACGTCCATGCGTTGTGTGCCAATTCTAACTCACATATTCCACTCTTGAGTCTGGAATTGGAACTCTTCAGGAGAAATGGATGGACTGAGAGTTGGTGAGATGTGGCTCCAAAATGAATCTCAGGAGCAGTTAATATAAACAGTGAGAAAAAAAAATGCTAACTGGACCAAATCAATAACTATAGCCAACATAAATGAATACAGTAGACAATTACTAATCTCTTGGAGTTTATATTTGGAGGATGAAGACAAGCAAATGAATATATATAAATCAAAGATAGGGGTTGATATATTATAAATGAACTTATACTGTGATGCTTCTAAAATCTGGCAACTTTGATATCAGATGGTACTTACTTTATGAACTTTAAAACTTTTCTATGATCTAGAACACTTCATAAAATTTAGAACTATCTTTTAGTCAATTAAAAATATTGATTTGTGAATTACTCATACTTCAGCATATTTATAGTCTGATATGAAAGATGAGCTATGTAAATACATTTATTTTTCAATATTTTCCTACTTGTGCTTTTTAAAAATTAGAATGATAAATTAAAATTATAATTAAGACACAAGGTATTTAGAGCTCCAATGTTCAATAAGATTTTTTATGAGATAAGATATATGAACGGTATAGATTTTATTAAGAATATGATATACCTACCTAGCACAGACTAAACAACCCAAGTGAAGAATTTTGGTCAATCTGACATAAACATAACAGAATAATGATGACAACTTAATCCTGTGCTTATATAACCAATGTGTATCTGGAGAAGGTATTTGACAATGTGCAGTGGAATAGTTATAACATTTCAATAATTATTAATGTATATCTTTAAACAATCTTGGTAGGAATTTCCTAATCATTTGAGTTTGTCTTTATGTTTGAACAAAAATTCTTGGCTTTAAAATAGTTGTTTATTTATAGAGTGTCTTCATTTTATTTTACATGCACAAAACAATTGTATAGAAGTGATGAGAAGTTTTTACTTTATAGTACTTTATAATGAAATTCTTTATATAGCGAAAGTAAAATAATTATGATTTCAGAGGTTACAAATGATTTCACAATTAAAAAAGAAATTAGTTTTACTGGTTATAAAAATCTACCTTTGATATAAGCTGACACAAACATTTTCTCACTTCAATGAGGTATTTTGGTTATCTCTTTATTGATTTATGAAGTTGTGGCCATACTGCAGAATTTTCCTTGTTCTCAAATGTTGACTTTTATATCTTTCTACCTTCAGAGTGCTACATTCTCTTTTAGGAACTTAAAAGCTCAAAGATCTTTGTTTATTATATTGGCAGAAAGTAGAGAGTACCTAGACCTGCTTTTCCATTGGTAAGGCAAGACAGATGCTCTGAGAAAATTCTTGACACAAAGCATCTATAAATGCTATGAAAATGTAGAAAACATTTGTTAGTGCAACACTGTGCCTGTATAAGAATAAGAAAAATCCCCAGAGGCCAAAAAATAAAAATAAAACCTGAACCAAAAATTGCAAGCTAACTCTCAAACTACGGTCACACTTGGGGCATTTACTAGTTGTAGTAATTAAGAATACTAAGGTTTAATACTGGACTCTAGAAGATATAAAGCTTCAATGAAAATGTTGAGAAAAATCCCCTAGACTAGCAGAAGTAGCTGAAAAAGAATTTTTTTTTTTTTTTATTTTGGCATTCACAACATGCAAAGAAGGTAACACTAGGAAAATGGTATTAAATAGTTCTAAGTTTGGTTGCAGGCAGGAGCAACTGACAAAAAGTAAATGCAAAGAATTCCCATATATAAAGTTAGAGAAAGTCTCACTAGATTAAAAACCCTACTAAAAATGATTAAAAATCCAAAATTATAAAATAACAAGGAAATAGAAAACTGTGAATGGTATTCCCCAGAATTGAACACCATGGAACTTCATATGATGCAAATATTGGGTGAAATATACAGTCCAGCTGAATAAGAAAATAATACAACACTTTTAGATATCAAGTGGGCAAAATATATGAAAATTCTATTACCTTATGACTCTGGAGAATTTTCAACATGCAATGGTTTATTCAATAGGAGGGGATATAATATAATATAAGAACAGAGTTTCTAATCACTGATTTATATCTTGCATTTGCCCATGTGGCATCCAATTATTAATTTGACCTTCCACTCCCTGGTTTCCTCCTCATTAAAATAGGAATAATTGTACCTGCTCATAAGTATGAGTATGATATCATGAGTATGATAGGGATTACATTTAAATCTGCATATCAGTTGGTATATTAACAGTTGACATTTAATATTTTAACAATCCATGAATATGAACATGAGATGTGCTCCCATATATTTATATCTTCTTTAATTTCTTTTAACAATATTTTGTAGTTTTTATTTTATAAGTCTCTCATCTCCTTGGTTAAGTTCATTCCTAAGTATATTATTATTTTGATGGTATTATAGGTGGAATTTTTGTTACTTCCTTCAGGTTCTTAATTGTTTATGTATAGAAAGACAACTTATTTTTGTTGACTTTGTATCCTGCTACCTTGATGAATTACTTCATTTAGTAGTTCTAACATTTTTTAATGGACTCTTTAGGGTTTTCTACATATAAAATCATTTCATCTGCAGAAGTAATTTTATGTCTTCCTTTCCAATTTTAATCTCTTTTATTTCTTTCTCTTGCTTGATGGTTTTGGCTAGCATTTCCAATAGTATTCTAAATGGAAGTGAGCATTTTGCTCTGTTCCTTATTTCTTAAAGGAAATAATTTTAATTCTTCACCATCGAGTGTGATATTCACTGTGCATTTTTCATATATGGCTTTTAGTATGTGAGGTGTTTCCCTCCTATTCCTGTTTTTTAGAGTGTTTTTATCATGAAAGTGTATTAAATTTTGTCAATATGCTTTTTCTGCATTGATTGAGTTGACCATCTGGGGTTTTTAGTTTCCTTCACTCTGTTGATGGGGTGTGTTGCATTCATCAATTTTCACATGTTGAACTATCCTTGAATTCCAGAAATTAAAAAAACAAAAACAAACAAACACAAACAAAACACTTGCTCCTGGTATACAATGCTTTTAATATGCTGCTGAAGTTTGTTTGCTAGTATTCAGAATTTTTGCATCAGTGTTCATAAAGGATATTGCTCTGTATTTTTCTTTTATTATAGTGTCTTTAGCCTTGGAATGAGTTAGGAAAAATCCCTTTCCCTTCTTTATTTTTTTTTTTTTTTGGAAATTATTTGAGAAGGATTGGTATTAGCTCTTAAATGTTTCATAGAATTCAACAGTGAAGCCATGTGGTCTTCAACTTTTGTTTGATGGTAGGTTTTTTATTACTGACTCAATTTCTTTACAAGTTACATATCTGTTCAAATTTTCCATTTCGTTATGATTCACTTTTGGTAGATTTTGTGTTTCTAGGAATTTTTTTCCATATCGTCTATGTTATCTAATTTCTTGGTATTCAATTATTCATAGTATTCTTTTATATTCATTTTTTTTGTAGAATTGGTAGTAATGTCCTCACTTTCATTTCAGAATTTAGTAATTTGAGTCTATATTTTTTTTCTTGGTTAATCTAGCTGAATGTTTGTCAATTTTGTTGATCTTTGCAAAGACCTTTGGTTTTACTGAATTTTTTATCTATTGCTTTTCCATTCTCTGTTATATTTATTTCTGCTGTAATCTTTATTATTTCCTCCCTTTTAGTAGCTTTCAATTAGTTTGTTCTTTTCTAGGTGTTTAAGTTGTAAAGTTAGGTTGTTGATTTGAGATCTTTCTTGTGTGTATTTTGTTCGTGCATAATTTTCTTGATTTTCTCCGTATCTTCCTTTAGTTCTCTATCTCTAAGATTGTTTATTATTATTATTATTATTATTATTATTATTATTATTAGTATTTGTCCAGTTTATCTGCTGTTAACTCTCATGGGCAAATCTGTTGATTAATTTTTTCCTTTGAATGGGCCATATTGTCCTGTTTCTTTGCATATCTTTTGATTATTTTGTTGAAACTTGGACATTTGAATCTAATAATGTCATAACTCTGGAAATCAGAATTCTTTTCCAAGGTTTCCTGGGTGTTTTGTTGTTGTTGTTGTTGTTGTTGTTGTTGTTATTGTTGTTATTGTTTCATTTAATGTTTTGGGTTTTTTTTGTTTTTTGATTTTTTTTGTTATTTTTGTTGTTTGTTTGTTTGTTTGTTTTGATTGTTGTAGGTTGTCTCTGTGCTAAAGATAAGCCTGAAGTGTAAACTTAAGGTACTCTCATGTCTTTTTAAAGCTGTTCCCTGGGCATCCATGGTCACTTTCTAATTTCCCCTGCATATGCACTTGTTTTTGAATGTCCTGTCCTTAATATGTTTCTCTTGAAAGGGGAAAAATGTGAAAATATGAAACAAGGGAAAATATACTGGCCCAAATCACCTGGAAGCCATTTAAGCCAGAGAGGTAGAGTCTGAAAACAGTGGGGGACAAGTAGAATATCAAAAGCTGCCAGCTCTTTGTCTTCATTTTTTGTGATCAGAAGCAGCAGCAATCAGAAATCAAAGTATAGATCTCTGATGTTTGGAATAAAGGTCATTTGCCCACCTTAGCTCCTATCTCCAAGCTCTTCTGGGAAAGTGGCCATGGTTGCCTTCCATTTGGCTGGATTTGGAGATGGGGATCTTTTACTGTGCTAGGAGCTGAAATTAGTCAAAAATTGCCATCCAAATCTTCCCTCCAGAAGTTGCAAGCCTTCAACACCCCAGATTCCAAAATAATCACAAAATACAGATTTTATCAGAGCAATTATTTACATGGGGAGATAGATTCCTGGTGCTTCTTACTCTGACATTTTCCTAGAATTCTCTGTCCTCAGGTGAGATTTTATACCTGAACAGTATTTTCTGTAAAGATGCTTGCTTTCCATCTATCAGAAGATTCTTAATACTTTCTGTAATCCCAACAGTACCATTTTACTACTCAATTCATGATTTCAGTCTTAGAGATGAGTGAGAGTTATCCAGTTATACAGTTAAATAGCACGGTTTCTCTTAAGATTAAAATATATGCAAGCATACACTAAGAAATCGGAGGCACTGAAGTATCTTTCCCATTGTAAAGGATTATGTTGTCTCATACAGAAAGACAAGAGCAGCCAATGTCATCACCTATACAAACTGAGAATCCTATAAGGCTGGAGAACCTTGCATTTGTCATTCTTCAGGTGGTTATACACACATGTTCTTGCACCAGATTGTCCAAAGGCTTCATTTATAGACCTAATCAGCTAGCATTATTCTATGTAAGTTTTTTTTTTTATTTATTTTTTTTTCTATGTAAGTTTTTTTTTTTCTATGTAAGTTTTTTTTTTTTTTTTTTTTTTTTTTAATGTTTATTTATTTCTGAGAGACACAGAGGCACAGCATGAACAGGGGAAGGGCAGAGAGAGAAGGAGACACAGAATCGGAAGCAGGCTCCAGGCTCTGAGCTTTCAGCACAGAGCCCGACACGGGGCTCTAACTCACAGACCGCGAGATCATGACCTGAGCCGAAGTCGGACGCTCAACCGACTGAGTCACCCAGGCGCCCCACAATTGTTGCTTTCAAATATTAGCCCTTCTTTTTATAATCATCGATTTTATTTATTTTTTTGTCCTCAAGTAAGTTGCGCAATTTAAGGAAATGAAACAATACTCAGTTTGGAAAAATGGGATAAAATGGAGTAGGCTAGAGGTGAGAATATCTGTGATGCTGTTTGAAATAAATTTGTGGTTTTAAATTAGGAATCATTCATAAAATCAATTTATGAAAGATGAGGTAAGTAATCAGGATAGAATAGAGAAAAAGTTCTCTAAGTTATGTATGTGGATTTAGTTCTGTAAGAATTAACCTACACATATACACAATATATACACATTATTATAAAAACAATTTATGCTTCCTTCAAAGAAATCCTTGGCTCGCCTCTACATGAACTTCATAGAAATCACTGGTTCAAGAATAATTAATCTTGTAAAAATATGAGTTTAACCAGATAAAGACAAGTAGTACTCACATATTTATTTGTCTATTTATTCAACCAACATTTCATGAGAGGTCACTAATTCTAGGAATTGTTCTTTATACATCAGTAAACAACAACCACAAAATGATGATGCCTTTTCTCAAGGAATTTTCACTTTCCTGGGAGAAATGGATAACAAAAGCTAATATTCAGAAAATAAACAATAAACTTTTTAAATGAATAAAAATTATGTTGTGGTAGATAGTGATTAGGATTGGAAAAAGGAAAAAGAAAACAAGAAATTCTTGTTTTCTTCCAAACAAGATGATGAGAATCAGGAATCCTGAGTAGTAGAAATGGGAGATAGTAGAGTGTAATGTTAAATAAGATGTTCCAGGGTCGGAGACACGTGGCTGGCTCAGTTGGTAGAACATGTAACTCCTGATCTAACGGTTGTTAGTTTGAGCCCCACATTGGGCATAGAAATTACTTTAATCAAACAAGCAATTGACTTAAAAAGATTACCTTACAAAAAGGTGGTCGAGGTAATCTTTGAAAAGATGAGGTTTAGGCAAAGATTTTCAGGGTGTTAGACTATAGAGAGAAAGAACATACAAGACAGAGAGAACACTTGGAGCAAACCAAAAATGTGCCTGGTGTATTTGAGGAAGAACAAGGAGACTGGAGGGCCTGGAGCAAAATGAAAATTGGAGTAACCGAACAATAAATCTGAGAAAGAATGGGGCCAGGTCAAATAGTGTCTGGTAGACCAGTGAAGTTCTGTTTGTTTACGTTTTGTTTACTGTGAAAAAAAAAAAATTGGAGAGCAGTGCAGGGCTTAGAAAGAAGAGTGACATTGTGTAACTTGTGATTTAACAGGATTACTATTTTTACTCTTTTGAAAATAAATGAAAACATTTTGTTGATTGTTTCCTTCACTGTGCACAAGCTTGTTATTTTTATGAAATCCCAACAGTTTATTTTTGCTTTTGTTTCCCTTGCCTCTAGAGACATGTCTGGAAAGAAGTTGCTATGATTGATGTTAAAGAGATTACTGCCTATGTTCTCCTCTAGGATTTTTTATGGTTTTAGGTCTCATATTTAGGGCTTTAATCCATTTTGAGTTTATTTTTGTGTACGGTGTAAGAAAGTGGTCCAGTTTCATTTTTTGCAGGTTACTGTCCAGTTGTTAAAGACACTGTTTTCTCCCCCATTGGGTGTTCTCTTCTGCTTTGTCAAAGATTAATTGACATATAATTGTGGGTTCATTTCTGGTTTTTCTGTTCTATTCTATTCTATTATCTGTGTCTATTTCTATGCCAGTGCCATATTGTTTTGATTACTACAGCTTTGTAATACAACTTGAAGTCCAGAATTTTGATGCCTCCAGCTTTGCTTTTCTTTTAGAAAGTTGCTTTGGCTATTCGGCGGCTTTTATAGTTCCATACAAATTTTAAGATTATTTATTCTAGCTCCATGAAAAAGGCTGTTGAGTATTTGATAAGGATTGTTTTAAATGGTAGATTGTTTTGAGATCGGTTAAATAAGTGATGAGGATTACCAAGTACATTTGTTGTGATGGACACCAGGTGTTAAATCATCACATTGTACACCTGAATATGTACATAGTACATAATTACACTGTATGTTAACTAACTGGAATTTAAATAAAAGCTTTATAAAAAGGAAAATAAATGAAATAAACTGCAGTGATGATAGAAAAGGGAAAACCTGTTAAGAAGCCATTAAAATGACAAACGATTGTGGCTCAGTCCAAGGTAATGGTAATGACAATGCATTGATGAGATGTGTTTAGACTAGTTTTTGAAGAATGAGCAGGAGTTTGGGGTGCCCAGGTGTCTCAGTCAGTTGAGTGTCTGACTTTAGCTCAAGTCATGATCTGGCCATTTGTGGGTTCGAGCCCTGCATCTGGCTCTGTGCTGACAGCTCAGAGCCTGGAGCCTGCTTCGGAGCCTGCTTCTGTATCTCCCTCTCTCTCTATCCCTCCCCCACTCTCAATCTGTCTCTATCTCTCAAAGATGAATAAATGTGTAAAAAATTATTTAAAAAAATAGAATGAACAGGTGTTAAATTGTGACATGTTGAGATTTAAATGTGGAGAAGATTTCCAAGAGAAGTTTGTGTAGGCAGGTTCATAACTGAATCTAGACTTTAGAGAGAGGTCTTTCTAAATGTATGTAGATACAAACTTTAAAGTGCCATGTAAATTGTGTTTAGAAAAGGGAATCAAGTGCAGTAACCAAAGGATGTAAAAAGAAAAGAAAGTAAAAATGTGCCAAATGTGCATGCCGAAAACTAAAAACAAAAAAACAACAAACATAACATAGAAATAAAACATTATTAACTTAAATTGCTAATGCCATTATATAGGAAATTTGTTAAGAGAAAATCCTAAAAGTACTCACCACAAAGAGAGTGTTGTTTTTTTTCTATTTTTAATGTTTAGTTTTCTTGTATCTATATGAGATGGATGTTAAATGAATCTGTTATGATAATTTCACAGTATATATAAATCAGACCATCATGTCATATTCCTTAAACTTATACAGTTATGTGTATCAATTATTCTCAATAAAACTGAAAAAAAGCTTTAAAAACAGATATATAGCATATTCATAGATTGGAAGACTCAATATTGTTATGACATTACCTCTCCCTAAATTGATATGTAAATTAAATGTAATACCAATTGAAATCACAGAAGACATTTTTAAAGAAATTGATAAGCTGATCCTAAAATAGATATATGAATACAAATAACCTAGACGAGTCAAGCAATTTTGGAAAGAGAGGAAATGTAAATATTTTCAATACCTGATATCATAGCTTATTCTAAAAGAAGAGTAACTGTGAATGACATATGATATTAGAATAAAGATAAATAAATCAATGTAATAGTACAAGTTCAGAAATAGTTCCAAATGAAAATCTTTTTTTAAATCAATTTATTGTCAGATTGGTTTCCATACAACACCCAGTGCTCATCCCAACAAGTGCCCTCCTCAGTACCCATCACCCTCTCTCCCCCCGTGCCATATCCCCCTCAACCCTCAGTTTGTTCTTAGTATTTAAGAGTCTCTTATGTCCAAATGAAAAACTTCTGAAGAAAACATTGCAGGAACAAGAAAGAACCACATGGATATTCACACTTTAAGAGAAAACATTGAATCATAGATCATGAAAAATTAATTCATGTGCTCATTACATATGGAAGCAAAAAGGCAGTAGAGAGCCTAGCCACACACTGGGAGAAAATCTTTCAATACAAATATCTGACAAAAGACTTTATCCAAAATATAAATAGTTCCTATAACTTAAAATAAAGAAAATAACTAAAATGGGTAAAATACCTGACGAATACTTCAGAAATAGCCAACAAACACTTGTAAAAGGTTCAAAATCAACAGTAAGCAGGAAATGTCAATTAAAACATCCATTAGATTTTTTATACTCACCCAATGACTAAAATAAAAAGGCTAATAACATCAACTGTTGGTGAGGATGTGGAACATCTGATTCTTTTACATGTCACTGTGTTACTATAATGGTGCAACCACATTGAAAAACTATATAGAAGTTTCTGATAAAATTGATCATACACCTATCCTATCACCTAGCAATTCTACTCCTATGTATTCACCTAATTATTTGCTCAAGAAGTGAAGTTCAATGTCCATAGAGAGACTTGTATAAAAATGGTCAGTGCACTTTTATTCATAACAGGTACAAACTGGGAGCAACCCAACTGTCTATCATGAGACAAATAGTTAAAAGAGAAAATTCTTTGAAATTTTGCTTAAAAGCAAAATTCAGATTAAAAGAATACATGAGAAAAATATAAAAGACAAAGAGGATTAATCCAAAAGATCCAAGATCCAAGTGAAATGAATATCAAAAGTTAGAAAGAGGATATTATCAATGGAAAAATATAAGAACAAATGTAGGGAATGAATTGAGACAAGTGTTTTCTATTTAATAGCTCTACAGAGTATAAGCAGCATAAATAAAATATCAAATGACTCACATAACTTATATATTTTAACTTTGGGATTTCATATATTGGATTTTCTTTTCTTGAGAAAAAATATCAGAACTGGAGGCATTTGACACTATTATTAAGTTACTAAGTACTATTTAAAATCTAATATTATATTGGAATATTTTTAAATATATCTGCCCACTAGGAAATATTTATTATTCCTGATCAACTAATAAGTTTATAAGAAAATTAACAATTATATACATATAGTGGTTTGCCTTTCTTTCTGGTTAAGTTTAAGATAGTATCTAATAGAGAACAAAATGGCTTTCAAAGGGAAGACCTATTCTTTTTCATGGCACAGATAGTCCAAGATATAAAGACTTGGTCTATACTTTCTGATGGAAAACCAGCAGCAAGAAACATAGAAAGCCAGCTCTAACATGCACGTATGCACATTCATACATACTTACACACACACACACACACACACACACACACACACACTGATATTTACTCAGTTCTTCGGCATGATTTTGAAGTTGCAAAGAAATTTTTAAAATTTTATTCTAAATTAAAAGGGAATTGTTTACTCATGTCATACTATTAAATATTATTGAATACATAAAATGTGTATATGTAAATGAAATGATTCTCTAGTCTTCAAAGCAATAATGTGAGACTTTCTTTTGCATATTTGAGACTGAATGTAGTAGTAAAAGCATGTGATTTACAATTTCAGATTATAGTCAAATTGATACGGTTTAGAATCCTAGGTTTACCACTTAGAAGCCATGCCCTTGAAATCTGAGGATTTCAGTGTCATCTACTAAATAAGAATAATATGTACTTTATAATTTAATATAGATTTGAATATATCTAAAATATACCATGTAAAGTCTTAAACTTTACAGATGCTCAATTCAGAATCATTTTGTGAAATCCTTCCCTGGCTTCCCAGTTCCCCTACAATAAAATACAATGCTCTAATATGTATCAGCAGTCTCTTTATTATCAGAGACTTTTTGTATCTCTCCACCTAATATCATGTGTGTCCAGCAGTCAAGTTCTTACAGTTTCTTGAATGTGCTATCCAACCTAGCACTTTGCATATGCCTCCTTTTGCATTTGTCTCTCAACTTTTCTTGTCAATATGTTTCATCTCTCAACTTCCTAGCTAAATCTTACTCATTTTTATTTCCTCATTGAAATATTTATTCATCACATAGTGATTGTTCCTGTTTGTTAGGCACTGTATCTCACTCTCAGAATATGGTGATAAAGTAAAGATTTGCCCTCACAGAGCTTACCATTGAATGGGCAGAGATACAGCTACACGCACGTGTGTAGACACACACAGAAATCTATAACACAGGCAAGCAAATAACATAAAATCTGTTGGTGATGAGGGCTATGGCCAATAGAGAGCCATGGGCTATAATGCAGTGCGAATTTAACAGTGTGAGATAAGGCGTGAATGGGAGGAAATGAAGCCACTGACAAGGAACATTTGATGTACCACCTGGTGTTTCATGCTGAAAATTTTAGATATTATTTTATGAAACTTTAGAGGATTGGGAGCAGGAGGGTTGTATAATCTGACTGGAATTTTAAAACTATCCTGACATTTGCTGAATGGTGAAAATTTTGCAGGATAACAAGAAAGGAATAAAGAGACCATGTAGTCTGGGTGAGAGAAGATAATGACTTTTATTAACGCGATAGAGGTGGACACCTGGGTTAAGGGATTGTTAATGAGATATGAAAAATTCACCGTGATTTCTTGACTAGATTTGGGTGTAAGAGATGGAGGTGTAAGGTTCACCCATAGGCATGTTGGTGATGGTGCTGCCAGATACTAAGATGAGATCTCAGTGGGAGCAACCTGGGAGAAAATCAAGATTCCTTTATAACACATTTTCCATTTGAGGTTCCTAGTAGGCAGTTTTTCAAGTGAACATATCAGTTAGTGGTGTTTTGAGAGAAATATTCTATAGGAGATATTAACATATAAGTGCCATTTAAAGTCCAGAGCCAAATATTATATAAAGTAGAGAAAAGAGTGGAAAACTGAACCCTGGGTAGCTAGAATTTTTTTTTCTTTTAGCAAAAATAAAGAGGAAGATCGTATAAAGGAAACATGGACAGAGTGACCAAATAAATAGCAGTGAAACCAGGACAATAAGTAGTCCTATACATGTGGTGAAGAGCTTTGTATTAATAGAGTGGGAGCTGAGGTACTATAAGACAACTATCTAAACACAATTTGGGTTAAATAGAAAAATAAATTAATGTATTAGTCCAAGAGTTCACAGTTTAGGCTGTTAGGGCATTTGGTTTTGTCATTCTAAGTGTGGCTCGCTTTTCTGGGTCCATGTGTCTGCTCTTGTACCAATCAATCAAGTGACAAAGGGAATTTGCTCCTATTTCTTTAAAGGCCACGACACAGAAGAAACACACATAACCTCTATACACATCCTAATGCAAGTACCTCATTTCATGTCCCTGCCTGACTGCTGCAGAAGTTGAAAGTGTAGTTTTTAAAGAGATGGCAATATGTCCAGATAAAACCTTGTTACTACAAAGGAAGGAAAGTACAGATAATGTAGTGATTAGGAATTCTTCTACATAGCTACTTTAAGAGGGCAGTGATTGTCTATGTAGAATGTTGGTATTAGGTCAAGTCCTTTAGGACATAAAAGATTATCATTGTAGGATTTGTCAAAATAGAGCTCACTAGTGATATTGACTTAATCGGAGTCAGCGGAGTAGCAGGTACTACACGAGTCTAATTGCTGTGGTTTCAAAAGAGCTGAGAGATTTTAGACCAGCTCTATGACCATACTATGAAACAGCAATAGTCTTAAAAGAAGATGTCAGTCGCACTGATTGCCATTCAAATTCACCCTTAATAAAGTAAAATAAGGAAAGAAAACACAACACACAAGAAAACACAAAGTTAGATAGTGCAAGATTTAAAACTTCATATATAAATCTGGGAACATAAAACATTGTTTTAAGTTTATGTCTTGATTTGTTCCAGACTGATTTTTTAGAAAGAAAAAGAAAGTAGCTTATGAAGAATCAGCATGGCTAATGCAAGGACAAACAAAAACCAGCAAAACTAAAACAAAAACAAAAACAATCAAGAACAGAAAAAACAAAAAGGAGAGGCAAATCTCAAAATTTTATAAACTTTATAGCCTATACTCTATAGAATTAGAATTTATGAGAGGAATGCCAATGTAAGTTTGTTTCCTTGATTGCAGATTTTAACAACGGAAGGCAGCATAAAGATAGAAAAATCTAATAGCATCAATTTATTAACAGAAATGTATCATGGGTGATCAAATAACTTGAACATATCCAACAAAGTTGAAAAGATTATAAGAGAAATTGAAACCAGAGAAAAGACACTCAGGGAATCCTTAAGTGACCTCAGTATTTTCTTGATTCCTGGATTCAGTTACGCATAAATATGCTCAAAGAATTGCCTGTTGTTATTATATCACTTTAGCTAGTATTTTGATGAAAATTCAATGAATAGGAGAACGCCGTAAGTTAAAATGACAAAAAGAATTTTCCTGAATAATTATTGGTTCTGATCATTACAAGAAACCTACCTTACCCTGATTCCTGATACACATAGTCAGGTAAGGGATCAGACACCAAAAACAGTATGAGGGAATTCAGAATTATTTAAAGACAAATATTTAAATCGTACTTGAGTTTGTACCTCCGACTGTTTTATTTTCTTAAATTTTGCCAAGGCATTGTTTTAATTCATACTACTAAAAACCTTTTAAAAGCATTGTTTTTTTTAATGTGAGTCAATCCCGTTCACTTTTTTCCAGTTTTGTTGAGAAATAATTGACATATATCACTGTATAGTTCAAGGCATAGAGCATGATAGTTCGATTTACATATATTGTGAAATGATTATGATAATAAAGTCTGCTAACAGCCATCTTCTCATGTAGATACAATAAAAAGAAAAGAAAATTTCTCCTTGTGAGGACAACTCTTAGAATTTGCTCTCTTAACACATTAACTACGTATCATAGAGCAATGTTAACGATCATCATCATATCATATCCTATATCCCTAGTACTTATTTATAATTAGAAGTTCATATCTTTTTTATCTTATACATTAGGACCATTTCATGATCAGTAACCAGGTATTGAAAGTTTGAGAACCAATATTTTCAGAAAATAAAAATTTAAAGAGGCGATACGTTTTACTTAAAAATCACTTCTTGTTTCGTTATATCCCACTGCCTTCAAAAGACATGTGTTATTCCCATTCTGTTAAAATACTAATTACTAATAAGTAATTAGCAGTTACTGTAAAACACGAACTATGTAAGAACATAACCATAATTATTCACTGGTAACAGACTAATCCAATTGAAATTAAAAAGGAACAATTTCCTTTGTAATATGTCTTTCATTAACAAGTGTTCTTCAATTAACAAAGCAGAATGAGTCAATCTAAACTTCTTAAAACTACTGCTTTTGAGAGTAGACTAATTGAAGTCAAAATAGAAAATATCTAACTGGCTGTTTGACATTTTTTGCAAAAAAAAAAAATGAGTTTGTTGAAAGCTTTACCCTTTGGCTAATAAATTTTTATTGTAGAATAGAATAAATGATGTCAAATTGAGAATGAGATGCTTACAAATATCAATATAGCAGAAACGAAACATGTAGGAGACCTTTTTGATCTAAAAACATTGTGTGACGTGGTCATTGCAATGTATCTATATTCACAAAATGTATCTTCTTTCTAATAACAGCAGTTCATTCCTTCTAGTAACAATAATAGCCTGCTCGCTTCTGCCTTTCATCCAGAAAGATTATTTTTATGTATATGTGATGGAAAATATTAAATAAGCTAACCTCTGCTCTCACCTGAACAGTTGATGTTACTTCTGAAAGCTAACGCATACATACAGGTGTTCTTGACAACTCTCAGCTTTCATGTGTCTGGATGAAAAGTCACAGGGCTCTTGGAGTTTGAGGTTGTAGCAAGTTCAATAAAAACATATTGGAGCAATCCTGAGCATAAATGTGAAAAACAGCAGAACATACATACACAGGATAGGATAGGCGTAGTGAACAAAAGGATTCCCTTCTCCCTCCCTTTTTGAATGAACACATGTCAGCTATAAGAAAGAACTGATTCACTATAAGAAATAACACACACACACACACACACACACACACACACACTGATACGCTGACCCACATATTTGGAAGTAAATAGGAAACGTAAAACCTTTATTTTCAAACTTGTCAGGAAATCCCCCTAACTAACCATACCTCCCTACAATCTTTATATTCTAAATGCATTCTGTTTAACTCTATTGCATTATTCTCCCAAGTTATATGTATTTTTAAATTCCAAAAGTGTCCAAATAACACTTGTGAATCATTAATAGTTTACAAAATCATCCTTTCACAGAATCTCTCAATCATTGGCCAACTTATAGGCAAATACTACTACTGTACCCTTTTTATGGTTAATAGAAAATGTTCAGGTAGATTGTTAAGTGACCGTTTACCAAATCTTGGAATAAATAACAACACTTTTTTTTCTAATTGCATAGTAATGTTGAAAAATAAGTCTTCCTAGTGATTGTAAAAATATTTCTAAAAATCTTAGTTTATCATCTGTTTCATGATGCCGTAACTTTTGTAAATAGGGACTATGACTAATTCTTTGATAGGAAGGCCATGTTAAACCGCATATTTTATAAATATCAACACTATTACAAAAATTGATTTTGAATATCAGTGATGAAGGGGAAAATAAGAACAGCAAATATATATTCATGCAGCAATGACTGATAGAGGTCAGTGAGCATCAAAATGTTGGTTTATAGCATGGACACAAATGGGCATTTCTTTTAAAGCAAAATTTCTCAAATTTCTCAAGTTAAAATAATTTTCAATGAGACTTACAAAAATTATGTAGTACAATTCAGAATCAGAATATTCTAAAAAAAAGACTAAGAATCCATATATATTTTTAATTTTTTAATGTTTATTTATTTTTGAGAGACATAGAGACAGAGTATGAGTGGGTAAGGGGCAGAGAGAGAGGGAGACACAGAATCCAAAGTAGGCTCCAGGCTCTGGGCTATCAGCACACAGCCCCATGCGAGGCTCAAACCCATGAACCATGAGATCATGACCTGAGCCAAAGTCAGACGCCCGACTGACTAAGTCATCCAGGTGCCCCAGAATCCATATCTTTAATATATAAGCTAAGTGATTCCTATAAATGTAAAAGTTCGGGAGAAACAACCCTAATAGATTTCACAAACTTCTAAGAGTTAAAAGGATTAAAATTAATCATACGAACTGGTTTTGTTCTAAAAAAAATGTAATATTAAGTATGGTTTGCTAAGTTTTGAGAAATGCATACCCTTGTGTAACCCACAATGTTACCAAGATTTAGAACATTACCATCATTTATTACCAAAAGTCTTACCTGGAGTTTTACTAAGACCCTTTACAATCAACTCCTGCCCCACCTGTGTGGAAGCGATGGCTGTTCTGAATTTTGTCCATCATAGATAAGATTTGCTTGTTCTGTAATGTCATGAAAATGTAATAGAACAAAATTACTCTTTAAGTTTCCTTTCACTTACACAATTTTGTATATTAACTCATGGTGTTGCATGTACCACTAGTTTGTTATTTCTGTGTAGTGTTCCATTTTATTATTTATCCATTCTCCTATCGTTAGACATATGGAATGTTTCCCAATTAAGAGTCATTATGAATAAAGCCACTCTGAATATTTGTGTACAGTATTTTTGGACATATGTTTTCCTTTTTCTTGGGCATATACTTAGGGATGGAATGGCTGGAACATAGTTTTAATTTTATAAGAAACTTCCATACATTTTCTCAAATGGTTATAACACTTTACACTGTCACCAATAATGTGACTTCCAGTTACTCTACCGTCTTAGTTCATTTAGTGTTTTCAGACTTTTCATTATGGTTTTGATTGTATTTCCTTGATGAATAATGATGGTGAAAATATTTTCATGTGCTCAGTGATCATTCAGAACTCTTCTCTAGTGAATTGAGAGTGTGCCCAGTTCTTTTTGGCTTGTTTCCTTTTTGGTATCCACTCTGGCCTACTGCATGTTGAGGTGCACATACTGATGAAGACAATGTAATTATGAATAAGATGTATTTACTGAAGAAAAATGCAGATTATCTGTGTTATCTACTTCTCCAAGGATTCAATATGGCTCCAAACACACAGATATAATTAGTATAATGGCAGCTTCTCTAAAAGAAGAAAGGTATAAGGTAATAACTTGGCTAAATGAGGTTTTATGCCTATGGACTGGGATCCAAGTTGATTATGAGAAAATAACATTTCCCTTGTCTCACTTGGAAAGCTGAAGACTCAAAGTAAAGTTAGAGAAAGAAAGAAAGGAAAGCAAGACATTGTTAGCCACATAGTAGATCCTGGAGCTGTGAAAAACAATAGATAAAGAAGGTCCCTCCAGCTAAGAGTTTTTCAAATTACTTTTCTGTAACCCTACTTTTGGGTCTCCAAAAGTGTTTCCTGAGAGTGTTTGACATAGTTCTACAGCTCACTGAATCTCACATTATTACTTTTTCAGTGTTTTATTTTTCTGAGCTTCAGTTTTGATTTATATTATTGTATCTTAAAGGTCACCGATTTTTCCTTATGTCATTTCTAAATTACATTGATTTTATCCTAAGTTATAGATTGTATTTCTACTTCATTTAATAAAGTTTTGTTTACTTTGGATATTGTGATTTTTCTGTGGCTGATACAGAAGTTACCTGTGAGTCAGCTTCATTTTTTGAGCTTGTGTCTGTTGTAGACACTATTCTATTGCCAGGTTAGCCCTACTATAAAAGCCTGATATTCCTGGGTTATTTATTGAATTGCGTTTAGTCAGTAAGGTTTCTTTACAGGGGATGGTTGGAACTTGACATTATAAAATAAATTTTTAGGGCTGTTTGGATGGCTCTGATTTCGACTCAGGTTATGATCTCATTGGTTCATGGATTCGAGCCCCACCTCCAGCTCTGTGCTGACAGCTCAGAGCCTGGAGCCTTCTCAAATTCTGTGTCTCCCTCTCTCTCTCTACCCTTCCCCTGCTCACACTCTGTCTGCCTCTCTCTCTCTCTCTCTCACAAAAATAAATAAACAATAAAAATATTGCTTAAATAAATAAAATAAACTTTGAAAATTTATATTTTTCTATCACTTGTCATTTAAAAAGTAATATTTATTGAATGTTAATTAAAAACACAAACATTTAAAAAATGTTAGTGGGTTCCATAAAGAGCTTGGAAGAAGACCCTCCTCAACACAATGCAGATACTGAAGTATGTCCACCTTTGCTCAGTTTCTTCCATATCTACTCACAGCTGTTGTCTGAGCTTTCTAATCAAGGCTAAAATCCAATGCATGAGGCTGTTGTTACCATTTCTGTCTGCACATCTCCCACCTTCTACTCCTCTCTACTCTTCTCCTCAGTTCCTCTGCAAAATCTCCCTTTTTCTTCCTTCAGCGACTTTTTCTCTTCTCTTTTGTATGCCTTATTGTGGATTTTAGGGAAAAATTGTTTAGGAAATGAGAGAAATATGTGTTAGTATAAATTTTCTTATTAAACAATCCTAATTTGATTGATTTTTTATTGATCAGATATAGAAACTGAGAATGGAGATTAATATGCTCTGGAAGTGAAGTTTTTAACTCAGATATTTTCTAACTGTAAAAGAGAAACTGGTTTAACTGCCCAATACTGTGAAATCATAATTATTTCTAGTGTATACTAGGCTTTGTTGTTTCTAATTAAAATTTAATAAGCATTATTAAATTTAAAATTAACAAGTGCTTTTCACTCAAATGTAATTAACATCTTTATCAAACTTTTTCAGTTTTCTTATCTATTTTACTCATGCATAACTAACATACAGTGTTACATTACTTTCAGGTGTACAATATAACGAGTCACCCAATTCTGTACATTTTTCAGCGCTCATCATGATAAATGGACTCTCGCTCCCTCTTATCTGTTTCACCCTCCCCATCTACCTCTTCTCTGACAACAGCAGTTTGTTCTCTGTTTTTAAGTCTGTTTTTTTGTTTATCTCTTTTTTTCTTTGTTTATTCATTTGCTTTGATTCTTAAATTCCACATATGAGTGAAATCATATGGTATTTGTCGTCCTCTATGTGACTTATTTCACTTAGCATTACAGCCTCTAGGTCCATCCATGTTGTTCCAAATGGCAACATTTGCATGTGCCCATTTTTATAGCTGAGTAATATTCCATTGTATATACCACATTTTCTATATCCATTCATCTGTTGATGAACACAGGTTGATTTCAGTGCCTTCTAAAATGAAGTAAATATGAAAAATACTCCTGGATTTTTAGTTAAAATTATTATAAAATTAAATCTAAGTTCGGTTTAATAGTAATTTACAATTGTCACTCTCCTTCAAAGGGAGATCTTTGTAGTAACCTGAGCTCATAAATATACTTTTGCTATAAAGAAACTCCGCCAACTGTTACTGTCACAATATTCATACAAACATAATTATAAACAACTGTGAGGAGCAGTATACTTTTTTTTAAACATTTTTTTAATGTTTATTTATTTTTGAGACAGAGAGAGACAGAGCATGAGTGGGAGAGGGGCAGAGAGAGAGGGAGACACAGAATCCAAAGCAGGCTCCAGGCTCTGAGCCATCAGCATAGAGCCCGACGCGGGGCTCGAACTCACAGACCATGAGATCATGACCTGAGCTGAAGTCGGATGCTCAACCGACTGAGCCACCCAGGCACCCCAGCAGTATACTTTTAATGTATCAAACACTTCTGTTTTTAATTCAAATCACATTTGATTTTATTTGTGATTTACCACTGAAGAATCCAAGGGTGACTGAGTAAAGAAAGATCAGTTAGTAGATGATGGTTGAATTATATGTATAGGTACATGTGTGTATCCTGTATAGGATATATGATAATACATCCTCTTCATTATCTGATAAAATCACTACTCTTAAATGCATGTTATAATTTTGCTTAAAATGTTTGCTCTTTCAAAAATTTTATTAATAGTGTTTTTCTACTGCTATTATGCTAAAACGTTTAATAAATTTAACAGTAAATAGTGGGTAGTAAGACATTTTCTTATAATGTTTGTTTGCCATTTTAACTATTATTTGCACTAAAAGTAGTTGTAAAATCTCCTTCAGAGGTTTGCTTTACCAAAACATTTAAAAATTGTCTCATCTAACATCAGTATAAAGTCATTTTTAGCTTAACACATACATGGGTGCATACATACAGAAACCATTGTAGAATAGTGCTTGTACATGGGTTAGTAGATGATAGATAGATAGATAGATAGATAGATGATAGATAGATAGATAGATAGATAGACAGACAGACAGATAGATAGATAGATATGGTTATCTCTGAAAGGACTTAGAAGCACCCCAGTAGCAATAAGCACATCAAGAACTAAAGTGTTGTTGTTTTCTAAGTATCAATAGCCAATAAAGGGAACCAAAGTATCTTGGAAAATTAGTTGATTCTGGGACTGGGGTAGAAAAAATACAAAACAATTCTGGGTATTTCTTATTCTCAAACAGTAAGAAAAATTGAAAAAGGAACAGAAAGATGAGAGCATGTCAGAGGGACACAGGAGCAAACTGAAAGTGCTCCCAGTGACTAAAGCTGGAAAAATTTGAGCGAAACAAAGGATTACCTTGGGTTATAAATCAAAGAGCAAAATAAATATCTAAGTTCGTATTGATATAAATAAGTGATTAAATAAGAGAAGAGAAAGACATAATTTCTCTACAGATAATTCCAATAATAAAAATAAAAGAAGTAAAAATGCAAATAGACTATCATTAGACAACCACAGTTATAATTGTCACATGTAAAATCTTCTGACGAATGCTGAAATTAGTGGATGACACTTTAAGAAGAATCAATATTTTTATAGGTGCAAAGCGTCATTATTAACCATTATAGTGGTTTTAACCACTCTAAGAGGTGGAGTTTAATTCATTTCTCTTTAATTGTAGATAACTCTCCGTGACTTGTTTTAAAGGAATAGAGTATGGAAAGTGCAAGATACTAACTATGCAGTAGAAAAAGTGGCAAACAACAACTTAATGGAATGATTTAAACTAACATCGCCAGACACAAATCCATGTCGATGTTATATGTATCCTCTGAAAAGATTTAACTAAAAAGACATTTCACCTCTGTTCTATTATTATCCACAATCCAAAGACTAATCATGAAAAATCGTTTGACAAACATAATTAAAGGAATTCCATAAAATATCATACCAGAATTTTGCATAAGTATAAAAGTCATTTAAAAGATTAGGAACGATTGAGAAGATGTCCCAGATTGAGTGAGTGTGATGACCAAGGGCAAGGCAGTATCCTGGATTATGATCCAATATCATTTTTTGGTAGAAAAATGACATTAGTAAAAATATTATCAAAATCCACGTAAAGTCTAGAATTTGTTCTATTGTACCAATATGAACTTCTTACTTCTTATTTTTGTATAGCTATTTAAAATAGTAAAATTATGGAAAACAAGGTAAAGATTACATGAGAATGCTACACTCTATCAATTCTAAAATTATTTCAAAATAAAAAAAGTGGAATCCAAATGATCAATTATCAGGAAATGACAATAAGATCCATTAATAATCAGGAAAATGTATTACAATTCTCCAACATACACACACCACAGATGGACATGAAACTAAAGAGGCTGGAACTAATAAATATTGGCTAAACTATTGAGAGAAGTTTTCTGAAACACTTCTGGTAGATGTATAAATAAGTAAGACTACCTTGGAAAAATCATTTGGCTTTATGTAGTAAATCTCAGGATATGCATCTCCATGACCTAACAATTCCACTCTGAGATGGATGGATACTCTAGGGAAATGCATAAACAGGAACACACAAATAAATCTCAAGAATATCTATAGCAGTCATTTAGCGTTACTCCAAATCCCAAAACAAATAAAATGCTCCTTGGTAGTGGAATGGATAAATTGTATATTAGGATACACCAAATTAACAAACATACAGCAATTAAAGTTACTGAACTCCAGCCACATATAAATATATATGTATATCATAAAAACAACGTTGAGTGAAAGATGCAAACATGTTAAAATATGCAATATGATTACACTCATTCAAAGGTCAAAAATAAAATATTATGTTAAAGCTTTGTAGGGAAATATGCATAAGTAGTGACCATTAGGGCTATTATAACAAAAATACTGGGCGACTTAAACATTTTTCTCATAGTCCGGGAGGCTGGGAAGTCCACAATTAAGGTGCTGGTCGGACTGTTTTGTGAGAACGTGCTTCCTGGTTCACGGACTGTGTCTCCTCGCTATGTCCTTGCTGTAGAGGAAGAGGTAAGGGAGCTCTCTGGAGTCTTATTGAAAAGGCACTAATCCAATTTATGAAGGTTCTGTCTTGAAGACTTAATCTTCTGTCCAAAGCCCCACCCCATAGTACTGTCACACATTGAGGGGTAGGATTTCACATATGTATGCAGTGGGGTTGGGGGGAGACAAACATTTGGTCTATAGCAGTTGGTAAAAACATAAATAAAATCAAAGTCTTAATTATCATCAAAATCAGCATATGTGTTACTTGTAAGATCCTTTTGGGATATATACTAGGTGGTAACAATATAAACTATGAAACTACTTATCATAAAGATTAGCATAGTAGTTACTCTTGAGAATGGAGTGTGAGATCAAACAAAAATATATAAGGGACATCTTGGCAGGTGACAAATTTCTTTCCAGCCAAACATGGTAGTAACATGGATGTATGGTTATTTGATATGCTACATGATACAATTTTATGCACTTTTGTTATATATTTTTCATATTTTTAAAAGGAAAATGCATACCCTTAAACTGGAATCCAAGTTAAGACTTCAAAATCTGTAATATTCCACAAGTAGAATTTATAAAATTAAAGAATAGAAGAAAATTTAGTTAAGCAAAAGTTAACAAAGTACATGCTAGAGATGTCATTTGACTCTAAATTTGAAAATTAGGTATGGATATGGAACACGTTTTCCCTTATGTTTTGTAATGTGAAATCTTAAATTTATGTGAAATAGGAAGAGCAGTTTGGCTCACAGTCCAGTCTAAATATTCAACATTACTGCCAGCCTGAGAGATGTCATGTAATACGTTCAAACTCAGTTGATACACTAAAACAGCGAACATCAATTGCAGGGGCACAATAAAATCACAGGGGAGGTAAAAGAAGTAACACAATATTGCAAGTTTCACTTTTGTATCACTTCCAATAGTTTATTATTCAGGCAAATCATAATCCCAGAAAGATTATACCCTCTCTGTGGCTAACTTCAACAGTCCAAGCAAAATATTTTAGTCGTTCATGAACTAGGTTATATAGCTAAATTGAGGGTTAGTCACTAACTAGGACTCTTTAAATCCCTAGGCAGACTTAACTCCTTCACTTGCCCGGTGTGGAGGTTTTATTATTATTTTGTATTTTTTTATAAAATCTGCTGCTATTCTCACTTGCTTGATTGTTCACTGCCTATAGGATTTAAATAAATTCAGACCAGGAGAACTTATCCTCAGTCTTCCACTTGATATTGTAGTAAGATTTTCCCACCATCTTTTTTGATACTGTAGCTTCCATTTAATAGACTTTTTCTTTCTACTGAACTTTTATGTCATTATCAATCTTTCTTCATCGTTTACACTTTTCCAGTTATCTCAGAAAGGGGTGTAAGTACTTCCCAGTACTCATGCTTGTATCTTGACAGCTTTTTCTACACCATCTATGCTCTCCAAAACAAAGAATGCATGGATCATAGACATTCCTTTCCCCACTCCTGGATTTTGATCTTGCTTTGATGGATTCCTTCCAACTTATCTCTTCACTAGACATCTGTTTAATTTGAAGCCTGATTTATGGAGACATATAGCCACTCCAATTTTACTTAGAAAAACTCTCTCTAATTCCTCCCATGCTTTCCTTGCATTTTCTAGAACTTTCAAGTACATGAGGAATTTGTCTTTTCATACATTCAGTCCATAGTCCCAGAATCCCAAATGTGTATGCTGACTACCTGAGGCCATTTTGTCAGTATCTCTCCCTGCCTTGGGTGATAATAGTTCCAGACCAGGTGTTGCATCAGTTTGGTTTCACCCAATGGCCAAAAGACAAATTTGCATGAAGTAGATATCCTAACAGTTTGTCTCTATTCTAGACATACGCCTGGTCAAGGTACACCCAGACAGATGAGTAGAAATGACTCTCGATGGACATATGACTGATACTGAGAAGTGTCAGAGTTAGTGGCTTTTCTGAAAAAATGTAGGCAAGATTTTTTTCTTCTTATAGTCATGTAAGTAAATATTTGCTACTTAAAATTAAAAGTTTTAAAAATCTTTCTAAAGATCTTTCCTGTATAAGTTTTAAGTTGCCTTATTTTAAATATAGATTTTGAGTAATATTCACTTTCTAAGAGGCTATTAATTGGTAAATATTTTATAAAAGCTAAATGAAATTTACACAAATAGAAGAATAATATGTAAGGCACAAGATATGAGGCTCTACATGAGAAAACACATTTTGATTGCTAGTTTTCAGTTACCATAAAATTCAACTTTGAATTTGAAAGCAAAAGTTTGTACCTAAGAATAAGTACTCAGTTTTCATGGCAATCACTTGTTTCTAGATTTTCTATTTTGCCTTTTTCCTCACTCAAAATAAAATGTTGTAAAATATTATGAGAGAGATAAATCAATAGTCTTGCAATATGTTGTTGTCTGTGGATTCTGAGGGAAATTAATAACATCTGTAATTGGAAGTTTTCTTGAAACCAAATCTCCAATGAATGCACCACAAGTGCTATTATTGACTCGGAAAATTACTGTCTAAATAAAAGTGAAAATCCATGTTGCAGGCCATTATTATTTCCTTGCCTCAAGTTAATTTCCTCTACACCACCTTTCCCACTGATGACAGCCACTAGAGTTTTGACTAACCACAGTATATTACTGTTCAAATGCCATAATAGCACAAAACATACCCATACTGAAAATACCCTGAAGATAGCTTTGTTCTCATTCCAAGATGAAAATACTATTTCAGAATGATGAACAGATAGGACAGTTAACCTCAGTGGCATCCTGGCACTCATAAATGTAACATTTTAGTGTACATATCTGTAACAATATTTTTCCTATTTAGCACTTAGATCTTGTTTTCATGTCCGGTAACTATTGTGAAGAGAATAACCTATTTGTAAAATAGTAATTATGTGAAAAACCAGCAATAATATTACAGAAGAAGTCACACTGAAATCATGCTGACTGTACTGGCAAATCAAATTTCTTAGCTATGAGGCCAAGAGTCAGTCTCTGGGGTCTTGCAAATCCATGAAGGAACATGGCATTTTGTCAGGTTTCTTGGCCTTTTCCTTAGGCAATTGTTGGTACTCTAGCTGCATAAATCCACATTTCTCAGATAAACAACCTAAAGCTTTCAGAAAGTAAGCAACATTATTAGTGGTAAATTATTCATGGAAAACCCAAGATTCCAGATCTGGCCTATATGATCCAAGGTTTATAATTTTTTTCAATCATTTGTCTTTGCTCTTTTCCCCTGTTTTTGTCAATATCCTACAGAAATATATTCCTCATTTCTTAAAGTTATGAAGACTACATTCATGGCATCTTGAATAATGCAATGAAGTGGAGAAGGTTCAGGTATGAAAAACTGGTGGAAGGCATTCTAATATTTGAGCTAGAGGCAAGGGGCATCTAGAATAGAGAAATGTCATGAATATGACAAGAGAAGAAGAGATATAATTGATGTACATACAAAATACATACGACATAGCTCTTTTAATGTAAAGTAGGAAGAAAAAGAAGGTTGCTTCACTATGACTTTGGAAGTCCTTGTAAAAGTATGAGTTAAGGGGCGCCTGGGTGGCTCAGTCGGTTGAGCGTCCGACTTCGGCTCAGGTTATGATCTCGCGGTCTGTGAGTTCGAGCCCCGCGTCGGGCTCTGTGCTGGCAGCTCAGAGCCTGGAGCCTGCTTCAGATTCTGTGTCTCCCTCTCTCTCTGCCCCTCCCCCACTCATGCTCTGTCTCTCTGTCTATAAAAATAAAATAAAACACTAAAAAAAAATTAAAAAAAAAAAAAAGTATGAGTTAAGGCAATTAGATTTATCTTTTTGGAAACTTGGAATTTGAAAACCATGAGACTGAGCCAGTTGCTGTTGAGAACTTGAGATTAAAATATAAAGAGTTCAGACACCCAGAAAGGAGCAGAGATTTAGTGATTTGAGAGAAGTTCTGGCCCATGATAATTAGAAAGTTGGATTCCTGATGCTTTTAAATTTCCAGTTGCACTCCATAAGAGGCCTGGAAGTGTTTTGGCCTGTTTGTGGGTTTCTGTGAGACTACAGTGTGTACCCATATAAAAACCACTTGCTTGAGCAAGACTCACTCAAGTGAGTCTTTGTTGCCTTGTAGCAAAAAAACAAACAAAATAAACAAAATAAAACTCCTTAACTGAGAAAGAACAGAAATTGTTGAGGAAGGTCTATATTAATGGTGATAGAAGCAAAAGAAGTTAAAGTTATGAGAACAAGGAATCAGTGAGAGAAACTGTAGACAAGAGGGTGACATAGGTATAGATGCATAATTCCTTTCCAGAAGTCCACTCAAATGATCCCAACTGAGTAATGAATTAGGAGATCATGTATCCATATGGCAGAATCCTTAAGGAAATTTGTCTATAATCAAGTTCAATTTGAATGAAAGAGAAGGAAAGGCTGGTTCTAAATCACAGAGGGACTAAAAATAAATTTATTTTACCCAGGATAGTTTTGTTTACAGTACAAGAAGCTCTGTTTAACAGACTTTAATTCTATATATTTTTAAATTATATTAACTAAATTGAGGTTAAAAAAATAAGACTACTGAAGATTTTAAATTTTGTGTGCATTTTTAATTTAGGTACTCTATCTTTTGAAAGTAGGTAAGATGAGAATAAATAAAACTGCTATTTTTTTTTGCCAGAGAGACTCCATGTTTCTAATAATAAAAACAACTTTTCAAACTTGAGATTTTCATTTTCCACAATTACCCTTATTTTTGTAAACAAAATGTTGGTCTATATTTTCATCAGGTCCATTCTGAAGATATTCAAGATAAAATTTTCCTTTTCCATGTGAAAAATAAAATAAGTCTACTGTTAAAAAATGAAAATTTTATCAATTAACAATTATATAAAGCTACGCTAAATACTATGAAAAGTCTGGTGGGAATAAATAGCATTTTTATTAAAATGCAAAATTGGCTTTATATTTAGAGGAAAAATTAATCATGGTCAGGAGAAAAATGAGAGATATTTTTAGATGAAAATGGCTTTGGGCCTGATCAATTTTGCTAGGAAGTGCTTTCAAACTTTCAAGGAATAAATAATGTCACTGTTATGAGCTAGTCTTCAGAGAATGATTTATCAACCCATCTGTCTATTTATCATACCTATCTACTAATATATAATCGTGTGTGCTAAATATAATATCTACATATTTATTGCTTTACCTTAGTCAAATAAAAATTATTTGAAGTGTAGTAACTACATTGACATAACTAGTGTCAATCTTATGGGTTAAAGCCTTCATTGTATTAATTTCGCTGAAGACAGAGGCCGACAGGATATCATATTAATTCTCATTTGGAGGTAGGAGGTAAATAATCTGCAGATAAAACATAGTTTTTTCATTTTATACCATTAACGTTTGTAATACTGTCTTAACCTAAGTCATATTATTCCAATAATAATATGACTCCCATGTCAGGTATTCCCTGGCCAAAAAAACATTCTCTCATCCTTCGTTTTGAAATTCTGACTTTGCTAATATGTACTTTTTTCTCAGAACACTTAATAACATCTACAGAAAGATTAGGCAGAAGTTCTAAGTGGTTATGAGGAAGGCGGGTGGGGAGAAGAGAAGGCAAATAAATCATTGTGTTATATTTTATTCCAAACACTGTGCTGTTAGTTTATCCTGCATCCCCCTGACCCAATGCGGTAATTACTCCCATTTGACAGATGAGAAGATAGAATCAGAGACGGTTGTTCTGACTTTCCCCCAAAAGAGCTTCTCCAGTAGGTAATAACCTACTGGCACACTAGTAGAACAGTGGATTCAAATTCAGTGTGAAAATCTCAGTTCTATTAATGAAGTCCACTAAAAGTAGCGGCTAAGAACACCAGTCTAAAACTAGATGGCCCGGGTTCAAATTAAAATCCAAAATTGATTAAATTTTTGACCTAGAGCAAATTTTGTAAGCTATCTCTGCTTTCATTGCTTCATCTATACAAAAAAAAAAAAAAAAAAAAAAAAAAAAAAGGGAGGGTGGTAATAAATCCTGCCTACTAATGTATTAAAATGGTTCGAGCAGTTAATATATATAAAACACCTAGAAGAATGCTTGGTACATGATAAGGGTTTTATAGCTTTTCTGATAATACTGCTGCATGAAATTAAACTTGGTGGGAAAAATGAGAATTTTCTGTCCTGCAGATCAGAACATCTTTTCTATTCACTCTTTTATATCTTCTACAAACATGACACTGTGAATTCCTATTGATTCCCTCTCTTCTAATCCTTTACACAATCTTTTAACTATTCCAAGTAAATTGAAATTTTTACAGTTTTCTTTCAAGTATTAATATCCTCCTGTAACTTAAAGCAATTGTATGTGCAATGATCAATTTTATGTGACACTTGTCTGGGGCCACAGTGCCCTGAGGGTACCTTTGTTTCCCTGAGGGTACCTTTGGATAGGATTTACATTTAAGTTGGTGGATTTTGAATAAAGTTGACTGCTGTCCCTAGTGGGGGTGAGGTTTATCTGATTGGTTGAAGACCTGAATAGAACAAAAGACTTCACCCCCACTGAGCAAAAGCAAAATTATCCAGTAAACTGTCTAGACTTCACGTGCAGCATCGACTCTTCCTAAGCAAAGGTCCTTTGTACTTGAACTGCAACACTGGCTCTTCCCCTGTGTTTTCTGCCTGACAGCCAACCCTACCAGATTTTGGAGTTCTCAGCCTCCATAATTGTATGAGCCAATTCCTTAAAACAAATCTTTAAACGCGTGCGCACACACGCGCACACACACACACACACACACACACACACACACACACACACATCCTATTTGTTATGTTTCTCTGGAGAACCTGACTAAATCACTCTGATTCCTCAGTTTTTGACTTCATTGTTTCTAAAACATTTCCCTGTGTTGTTTGGTAATCTGAGAGTCCCTCCTGCCCAGTAAAAGCAAAGAGAAAAGAGCCAACTGCTTTTTCCTGCCAACTTGGATGAGCCCTTTATAAAATTCACAGAATAAAAGACATAGGAGCACCCTATTTTCTTAATATAGGAAGAGGAAAGGACAATATATTGATGTCTACATTTTTACTCTTTTTTTAATGTTTATTTTTGAGAGGGAGACAGAGAAACAGAAAGCATGAGCAGGGGAGGGGCAGAGAGAGGGAAGGAGACAGAATCTGAAGCAGGCTCCAAACTCCAGCAAAGAGCTTGACACAGGACTCAAACTCACAAACCTTCAGATCATGACCTGAGGCGAAGACGGACACTTAACCGACAGAGCCATGCAGGCGCCCCATATATTTTTATTCTTTTCAAAACAAACAGGTTTTTAAGTGATGATTTTTCTTTTTAGGTTTGAGAAATTTTCTAGTAAATACATGTTTCTACAAACAGTCCAAGTACTGCTCCAAAGTATTTTCTTTGTTTGCAAGTAGCATTGGCATGAATGAGTCTGAGGAAAGGTGACTTAACAGTGTCTCACATGGGGCAAATCATTGCCCATGCATTTTAACTTCCATGAATTCTTCTTGAAAATAACCCTTTCTCCACAAAATTTCCAGAGGACATGCACATTAAATCATAACATTTTATAGTTGTGTGCTGTTGTGGAAGGAATATCTAAATAAAATGCAAGAAAATATAATCATACTACTAGAAAATTAAAAAAAAAACTTTTTCAGTTATAAACAGGGGTCATACAGAGAGAGGACAAAACATTGCAGGTTACCATAGTGTAGTGTTAAAAGAGTGTGGCACCGTGGGACACACGGAAGGCTCAGCCAGTTAAGCATCGGAATCTTGATTGTGGCTCAGGTCAGGATCTCACAGTGTTCTGACAGTGTCACGGGATCCGACAGCATGGAGCCTGCTTGGGATTCTCTGTCTCCCTTTCTCTCTGCCCCAACCCTGCTTGCAATCTCTCTCTCTCTCAAAAATGAACAAAAATAAACAATTGTTGAGTCTAGATGAAAAATATATACAGGTGTTCATTGTATTATTCTTTCAAATTTTTAGTAGATTTTATATTTTCATAATAAAATTCTTTAAAGTTCAATGAAGAACAAAATGACTATTCAATAAATTGTATCAGGAAATAAAATATCCATGCTGTAAAAAGAAAAACAAAATTGAATCCTTACACCGAAACCATTGCCATTGAATTAATATCTTATTTGGGAAATAATACTGTTAAAGACTTACAATGTGGGAGAAAGTCTTCATATATGTATTTATATTATATTATATTATATTATATTATATTATATTATACAAACACACACACAAACATAAAGGAAATGAATGGTAAATTTGAATGCATTAAAACTAGTAAAAACAAAATGAAAATGAAAGCCACTCAATGTAGTTCTCCCACGTGCATTTAACTTCCAACAGTTAGTATCCAGAATATGTTAGAACACTTAAAATAATTAAAACACAAAAAAATCACTGTAAGAAATTAGACAAAAGATACATACAGAAAATACATAAGGAATCACAAATAACCAACAAACACATGAAAATGTTTTTAGCTCACAAGTAATTATGGAAATTTTAATGAAAAATAAAGAGAAATATCAGCTGTTTAGATTGACAAAAAACAAACAAAACAAAAATACACACACAAAAAACCCCCAGATACTAGGACACCAAGTATCTGCCAATTTGATCCATACAAAGTTTTATATTATCGCTGGTGAGACTATGAATTAGAACAGTCATCATGGAAAACAAACTACCTCTAAGACAGACAAACAGTAAGGCTCCATTCTGTGCACCAAATCCACTTTACGTATGTGCCCCAGAGAAGCTGTCACACATGCACAAGGCAAAATGTTCGGGAATGTTTATGTCAGCATTATATGCAATAGTTAAATCTTGGAAGCAGACTACATGCCCATTCACAGTACAATGATGATATTTTGTTGTATTTCTGCAATGGAATATAATATAATGATTAAAATGTGTACTTTAGAGCAAGTGCCCCAACATCGGTATATCTGAAAAACCTACTATTAAGGGAATATATCATTTTAGAGAGATTTTTGTAGTATGATATCATTAATGAAACATGGACTAAATGTTGTTTACAGATGAATGTGACAGAGATACTTTCACAAAGGAAGGAAATTATGAAACCAAGGTACACAAATAGTTCAGTGGGTAATAGAAGAGATGAGCTTGGAAACAAGCGTGAAATGTTATAAGACCATTGTTAGTTCACTTTGAGACAGCAAGGCAACTTTTGGGATGAAAATCAGAACGTGAGCCCTCATTAGAAACCACATTTACTAGCCTTGATCACAAACTTACAGCCTCCAGACCTGTGAGAAAGTCAATGTGTTTTGTTTTGTTTTCATTGTTTTGTTTTTGTTTTTATTTTTTTATGTTTATATATTTTTGAGAGAGAGAGACAGACAGACAGACAGAGTGTGACTGGGAGAGAGGCAGAGTTTAAGTAATTCTGAGCTCTAACCCCGAGCCTGACGTGGAGCTCAAACACCCAAATCACAAGCTCATGACCTGAGCCGATGTCAGATGCTTAACTGACTGAGCCACGCAGGAGTCCCAGATGTGTTCTGTTTAAGGCACCAAGTCTGTGGCATTTTGTTATGGAAGCCTGAGCAGATTAATACTTCTTATGAAATACACATTTAGAAAATATGTTATAAAACTAAAAGAATGATGACTTTGTTAATAATTGACTATATGACTGGAAATATGCACAAAACGATATTCTTTCCCTATATTCTCTTTTTTGTAAAACACTATATAACATGAAATCAACCCTCTTATCTTTCTTTTAAGTGTACAAGTACTGTGATGTTAACTGTATGCATATTTTTACAGTAGATTTCTAGAACTTCTCTGTTTCGGTTGCTGGAAACTCTAACTCCCTTACTAGGAACTCCCATTTTTCCCCTATCTCCCCAAGCCTCTGGCAACAACCATTCTACTTTCTCCTTCTGAATTTCACTACTTTGTTTTATTTATTTATTTATTTAGAATTTAACTATGTTAGATAACTCATAAGTGGGTTCATGTGTTATTCATTCTGTCTTATCTGACTGGCTTATTTCACTTAGCATAATGTCCTCAAGATTTCTCCATATTGTAGTATATGACAGGATTTCCTCTTTTTAAAGGTTGAATAATATAATATTCCATAGTATGTATAATCACATTTCTGTACCCATTCATCCAATGATGGATACTTATACTGACATAAAAATGACCGTCGGGCATATAAAAATGTGCCTAACATGACTAATTATCAGGAAAATTACAATGAGATATCACAACATACCTGTTAGAAAACCCATTACCAAAAAAAAAAAAAAAGGAGAGAGAATGAAAGAGAAAAGAAAATAATGAATGGTGGTAAGGTTGGGGAGAAATTAGAATTCTGATTCACTGTTGGTGGGAATATAAAATGATGCAGCCACTATGGAAAACAGTATGAAGATTCCTCAAAAAATTAAAAATAGAACTTCCATATGATCCAACCATCCTACTTCCAGGTAGGATTCCGAAAGAATCAAAAATAAGATCTCAAAGAGATATGTGTCCCATGTTCACTGCAGCATTATTCATAATAGTCAAAAGATGAAAATAATTCTGTATCTTTAAATTCCTTGAAATCATGGTGTGTAAATCTTCTATAGACATTTTTTACATGTAGTTTTTGCTTCTTTCATGAGTAAATAAATGCATCACAAATGACTTCATTTTATGTTAGATTTTTCTTAATATGAACATTTGAAGTTTAAAATATGAAATACATAATCGGAAGATTACTTTTAAATCCATAAAAACAGAGATTAAAATAGAAATAAATTTTTTGGTTACCTTTATGTACCACACCATAAATTCTAAGTTTATTTCTATTTTTCTTCAAATCATACAGAGCTCCGCATGCCCTGTAACTGCCACCCTACATTGTTCAGTAACTTAGCTATCCTTTATGCAAAGAATTGAGTTTTAGATTTAATGAGTGATATATGTATATAAGCTGATATTAAAAACAAACCAATGAACTTATCACTAACTTTGTATATTCATATATATATATATATATATATATATATATATATACATACATATACAGCACAGAAATGATTGATTGCATTTGTGGACCACACTAATATTTTCCATTATTTTACCTTAGTTTTGCTGTGTGTAAGTTCTGTCAGTCTTACTGTCATGGAAACATTGATTCCCCACTGTAATCACTGCTGGTGTAAAACACAGCTGCCTAACAAATGTACACTGGAATGGACTCCTTTTAGCATCTGTTAAATCTCAATACAGTGTATAACTGCTCTTTTTAGAGTGCATCAATCATGGAAGAGTGAGACAGAATTAAAGAGTTTAGCCCTGCTTGGCTCCCTTTGTATCTAATTTAGGCATGTATGACCCATTGCATTCATTGTTGTGCTTACAACAGCTGTTTCTTATTATTAAGAAAAGCAGCTTTGCGTGCGGAACATAAAACAATAAACGCTAGCCATGTGGATGGAGTACATTTGTTTCTAAGGTTATAAATATACACTTAATAAAAAAGCAAGGTGACACTAACCATATTTCACAGAGAACAAATGGTATCACATCAGGCTAAAATGTCTAACACCTCCTGCTCCAAACAAATAACAACAACAAAAGAAACACAACAAAAGATATCACCAACAATTCCAATCACGATACAAAAATAGTAATTAATAAAGTTACAAGGAGCACAAAGACTAGATTCAGTGGGTAAGAATTATGATACAGGGGTGCCTGGGTGGCTTAGTCAGTTAAGGGTCAGACTCTTGATTTTTGGCTCAGGTCATGATCTCAGGGTCATGTGATCGAGCCCCATGCAGGGCTCTGTGCTGAAGCAGGGAGCCTGGTTGGGATTTTCTCTCTTCCTCTCTCTTTGCTCCTCACAGCTTCCATCAAAATAAATAAACTTAAAAAAATTATGGTACAGAAAGAATATCTTTAAGGTTTTTCCTAGAATGCCACCCAATTTAACCTCTCGAGACTATTGAGAACTGTAGAAATTGTATAAAAATATTGTTAAGTGAATGCAAGGATTTATGCTGCAGACCATGAACTTAATTTTACTTGTATGTGTGTATATCCATAGAAAAACACTTTTTTATAAACAGTGTTTGCCTGGTGTAATTTGTAATGTGAAACTCTAATACTTTAATAATTGTAACAAATAAGTATTAATAAAATCGTTGACAATTAATCCTACACTTTATAATTCCCTGCAAGTAGAAAATTAATAAAGCAAAAATCACTGAGGTAATTTAAGAACTTTATTGGTTAGGACACATCAATCAGTAGAGGTCAAGATAATAAAATATGTTTTCAAAATTATAACATCTTTTTAAAATAGTGCTTTCTGCATTATACTCTTCAATCTCTTTCAAACTAAAGGTTGGAGTATTTCTAGGTGATCTTCGCCGATTCTGATTTATAGGTGCTGAATAAGAAGGATATTTTTTAACTTTCTGATAAAAATACTGGCAGCTACAAGGAACTCAGTAAGCAGAGAATTCATTTTTTCTTTTTGATACAAAGGAGGATCTTCTGCAGCAATCTTTAAGTTCTTTTTAAAAATTTCCTTCTCCCCAGTACCTCTCTTTTCTCTATGATAATGGCTTGTCTTTTAAATTTTCCAGTAGTGCCTGATTTATCACACTTCCTTTTTTCATTTACTTTTTGTAAACATTCTTAAAAGAGGTTGTAAGGCCAATACTTATTATATGAATATTTGAGTGCTCTCCAGAAACCTGTACATCTTTGACTTGAAAAACTCTATTATATACTTGTAGGTAAATTAGTCCGTGAACTCCATAAAACTAGGCGCTATGTGTAACCCATGTCATACTGGCCAAGAAATAAAAATAAGAGTCTTGTGATAAGCAATTTTTTTTCTTTCCCATCCATTATTATAAATACTAACCCCTCTCAAGTTCTTCTTTCTTACCTTTTGGAGCCCAAATGGATTGTCTAATGCATATCATGAGAAGACTTGAAGTTCTCCTCTCCTCTGATGGTCAGGATGTCTGTTATCCAGACACAGTATGGTTTTTGGTCATCTCTCTGCCTTTGTAGCTAAGCCTACATTGGGCTGACACAAAGAGACTACCTCTACCATCTGCAATCTTGGTTCTGTCCTCTTATATGTTGCCCAAATAAGGCTACTTTCTGATTCCAGGGTCTCAGAGAAGTTTGTCTGAATATAGTGGCATCATTTTAAACTTGCTGCACATGTCTTTGTCTTCTGAGCATTCAGGTATGAATTCCTGGTATTGGGCTAACAACAAATTTAAATGAGAAGCACTAAGCATTATCCCTTCTGAAGCGGGGAAGTTGACCCCTGAGGGAGCTTTATTAAGCTTCTAACCCCTGAGGCTTTGTTTGATGGTTTCTTACTTAAATCCAATCCCAATACCCTCCCACAAGAAGTGTGTTTGCATTCTTTATACAAAGCAAATCGTGGTGATTCACCGTGACCTTCTAGACATGCATTATAGACTCAAGTTGAAAGTGTTTCCTGCACATTAAATTAAGCTCGGTTATTCCTGAAGCACCATCCAAATGCCTGTGCTTAATATTTGGATAAATAAATAAAAGTTCATATATTAAATAAAACTGCTTTAGAGAATAAAGCAATTATTTCTACTGAACCTTCAGTTTTTAATTATAATACCTATCGATTATTCATTTCTGTATTTTAAAAATCTATATTGTCACCCTGGATATGTGCACACTGGGTAACTTGACAGCGAATACAACTTATGTAAGGAGAGCTGAATTCACAATCTAGTGGAGGAAACAAACACTCAACAAGTGAACAAATAAAAAAATAAATATTGATGACTTTTAAAAAGTCATCTGAAGGAATAATAGTGTAATGAGAGAGAATAAAGCAATTGAGACTATGATGACATCAGGAAAGCATAATTTGTCAACTAAAAATTATTTTTTAAAAAAGACATGAAAAGAAATGGGGGGACAACATGAAGATAGAGTAAAAAAGCACATAACGTATTATACAGACAAGAACATGATACGTTCTGTCATATGAAGGAGAGTGATGTGGGAGCAAAGACAGAGGGAGGGTGAGAAAAGCTAGACCAGACAGAGCCTTGTAGGAGCCGGTAAGAAGTTTGGATTTTTTTAAATACGGAAAATAGGAAAGTAGGAAAATATGATGTGTTCTAACAATCATATTAAACAATGTGTAATTGTTTTTTACATTTGCTATATTACAAAATATATTTGACAGTCCATCCTATATGATGATACACATATTTAAAACTCAATACTCATTTGTATCCATTAAGTTGAAAATACATATCCGGAATTCACAAAAGAAATTGTGACATGAAATTTGAACAATTTCCACACGAGCTTGTGTCACTGTGCCTTAATATTTTAATTAAGTCATTATAAATGCTCATAAATAGATAAGAAATTTTAAATACAAAGTTCCAGAATATTCATTTTTAAATTTATTTTGTAAAATGAATTATGTCCATGGGTGTCTACTATAAAATAAGCACTGAATTTGCAGGGAAATGAAGTCCCCAGTTTACTGAGTAGTAGTATTATATGAAAGAACACTTTTCCTTTGTTACTCTCTCACTTTCTATTATTATTTTGTTTTAGCATAAGTATGTACCTGTATGTTATTTTCTTGTTTAAATCAATGTATTAGAATTCACTTACATCGTTACTCACTTTGAATCTAACATTTTTATTAGTTTCAAAGACTGTTATTCCTGTATAAAATTCTCTCAAAATTATCCTTATTTCTTATGTAAAAAGTAGAATGTTATATATACTCTTATACATAGTTTTTAAACTTAATAATATAGCCTAAAAGGCATTCCATATAAGTTCAGAGATTTTTCTTATATTTTTACAGCTGCATAGTATTCTAATGACTAGACACACCTCACTTTTTCACTTACAAACTTTATATGCTATTAGATTATTTCCAGCATAATGCTATTAAAATTGCATTCCGGAATTCATTTGAGCATGCATTTTGTTGTTGATATTATGTCATTGTTTATTTTCAAAGTAGTGAATGTGTATCTTCAGGGTAAGTTCCTAGAAATGAGATTTCCAGGCAAAAGGACCAAAAAAATGTATTTCATAACATTTTTTCAATATCTCAATATAGGGATTGCGCCATCTTTTACTTGTAGTATATGCGTTTTTACAGTCTTGTCTGTCTTGCCTTGTTTAGTCAAACTCTTTGAATTATGCGAAAGTAAAAGGTGAAAAATATCTATCTCAAAGTAGTTTTAATTTATATTTATCTTAGTATAATTGAAGCTGAGCAACTTTATATATAACTTTGCATATATCTTAGGGACAAGTATGCCAGTTTATTTCTTTTGCCTATTTTTCTAACACATTTTTCACTTTCAGTCCCTCTATTATTTTGGTGTTGTTTATTTTTATATTGATATGTAATTTGTATACAATGAAATGCCCAAGTCTTACTTGTAGAGCGTGGGAAACTTGAGTAATATACACTGAAGTAACTACCACTGCAGTCCAGATATCTGAGAAAGTTTTCTCATGCCCATTTCCTATCAGTACCAACATCTGCTCCCCAAGACAAACTCTGTTTTGATTTTAAGTAGCATAAGTTACATTTGTATTCTCTTAAATTATATGTTAATAGAATCATATTGTATAACTCTTTGGGTTGAGTTCAACATTTTCACCCTGAGATTTGTCCATGTCGCTGCTTGAATCAGTAGCTCATTTGTTTTTACTGCTGAGTGTTATTCTATAATAAGTTTATCCATGCCTCTGTTGGTTGTTTCTAAATTTGGGGTATTTTAAGTTTAGCTATTATGAGTGTTTTTATATAAATAGTTTTTGATCGTATGCTCTTGTCTATATTTCTGTAGTTGTTCAAACACATTTTTTTCTAAATTTTCCTTCCCAATTTAATTTATTTGAAGACAGAAGTTTTCTTTGAAGACTTGAAGAAAATAAAGTGGCTATACATGTCTATTTCCAGCCTTTCTCTCAGTTGCTCTATCCCTATATTTTTATGCCAATACCATACTTTTTTGATTACTGTAGATTTTTACTAAGTCTTGAAACCAGAAAGTGCAAATTCACAAGGCTTCATTTTCAATATTGCTTTGCATATTTTAGGTCTTTGCAATACCTTGTGAATTTTACAATCAACCTGTCTGATTCTACCAAAAAAAAAAAAAAAAATACCCCGGTGTTTTCAATTTGGTACATTTAAACTATAGGTGAATTTGGAGAAGATTGATATTTTAATAATGAGTCTTCCAATTCATGACCACCATATATTTCCTTATTTATATATTCTTTAATGTTATATTTATAGTTTTCAGTATAGAGGTATTGTATACTTGTTAAATTTGTTTATAAGTATTATGTTTTTGATTATGCATTTCATATTTATTTTTAAACTTTCTATCTTCCAACTGTTTCTTAAACAAATAAATGTAGTTGGCATACTGACCTTGTGTCATACAACACTGATCAATACATTTGCAAATTTTACATACATATCCATGTTTAGAATTTTCTACTTTTAGAATTAGATCCTTAGCAAATAAGAATGTCCCTGAGCAAGAACCACTTAAGCAGAGTCCTAGTGAAGTAATATGCTTCATTCTCTTAGGTTTCCTAAGTACATGATCACATTCATGGAATATCCTTATTCACTATCCACGGTATTTTATTCCCTTCTATAAAATTGTATCTGTTTTTAGAGTTTTTTTTTTTCTTTTTGTCTGATTGAATTGGCTATAATCCCCAGTTTAATATTGAAGAGTAAAACATCTTTGTTATACCTTTGTTAATTGTGATGCTTCTAGGTCTTTATCATAAAGTGTATGTTTCTGTGAATATCCAGATCTGTCTCTTAAAATTTAAACAAGTTTATTGCCAGTTACGTGGGGCTTTAATATGCATGCGGGTTGAATTTTATGAAATTATTTTGGAAATTTATTTAGTTGTCACATCACAATATCTTCTGTGCTCTCCTATTAATAGCAATCTTGGCTTCAAAGTGACAGTATAACTCACTAGAGAGAATACATTTAACACACATTTCCTTTTCTTTTTTAGCTACTTTGTTGGGATATAATTGACATAACAAAAACTGTACAGGGAATTTCAGTTTCCAGTTTATAGGTTAGGTCCCCATTCTCTCTGAACAAATAGAAACCCAAACAAGCTGAAAATTTAACAACTATTTTAGGATCTATAAGAGAGATGAGAACATAAGAGAAGCGACTGACCCAAGATAGGTGAGACAGACAGGAGAATACAGGAGTGACAGTCTTACCCAAGCAGAGACTCATGCGAGAAGATTACCATGGGAACCAACACCAGAGCAGGAAAACCTGTGCTGTAATGACTGATGAATGGCTGGAATAATAGAGCTCCACATGCAGAGAACGAATTGAGACACAGGCTTTCCCCCTTTCAAGAAATGAACTCAAAGTAAATCAGAGACCTAAATATAAAATGCAAAATTATAAACTCTCAGAAAATAACATGGGATACAATCTAGATGATTTTAGGAATGGCGATGACCTTTTACATAAAACACCAAAGGGTATATCCATGGAAAAAAAAATATTTGATAATCTGGAATTTATTAAAATTTAAAACTCTACCCTGTGAAAGACAATGCCAAGAGAATGAAGAAGGCAAGACCGGGATAATTTATTTGCAAAAGACACATCTGATAAAGAACTTCTACCTAAAATATACAAAGAACTCTTAAAATTCAACAACTAGATAGAAAACAATCCAATTTAAAAATGGGCCAAAGATCTTAACAGACACCTCACCAAAGATATATGGATGGCAAATAAGCAGATGAAAATATGCCCCCCATCATATGTCATTAGGGAAATGCAGATTAAAAACAATGAGACACCGCTACACACCTATGAGAATGGCCGTTATCTGGAACACTGAAACACCAAATGCTGGTAAGGATGTGAAGCAACAGGAACTCACATTCTTTAATGGTGGCATGCAAAATGTTACAACAACCTAGGAAGACAACTGGCCTTTTTTTGCATTTGTTTTTACAAAACAAAACAACTTTTATTGTAAGATCCATCAACCACACTCCTTGGTATTTACACAAAGGAGTTGAAAACCTATGTCCACACAAAAATTTGTCCATGATGTTTATAGCAACTTTATTTGTAATTGCCAAAACTTAGAAGCAACCAATATTCCCTCTAGAGGGTGAATGGTTAAACAAACTGTGGTAAAATTCCAGACAACTGAATATAATTCAGCACTAAAAAGAAATGAGCTATCACATTATGAAAAGTCGTGGAGGAAGCTTAAATGCCCACGACTAAGTGGAAGAAGCCAGTCTGAAAAAGCGACACGCTGTATGTTTTCAACTATATGACTATCTGGAAAATACTAAACCGTGGAGAGAGAAAAAATCGGTGGCTTTTAGACAGTAGAGGTGGGTAGAGATGAATAGGCAGAGCACAGAGAAATTTTAGAGCGATGAAAATGTACTGTAGTTGGATACATGTTATTATACATTTATCCAAACTCATAGAGTGTCCACCACAAAGACTGAATCCTAAGCTAGAGTATGGACTTTGGGTGATTATGGTGTGTCAATGTTGGTTCATCATTTGTAACAAATGTAGTATTCTATTGGGAGATCTGATAATGGGGAGGTTATGCATATGCAGAGGTAGAAGGCATATGGGAACTCTGTACCTTTAAAAACGCATATATTTAACATATACAATTTGATGAATCTTGCATATCCACACACCCATGAAAACATCACCACAATCACAGAAACAGACATCTTCATCTCTTTTATATTTATTTTTGTAGGATAAAAATACAAAACATGTCTACCTTCTCAAAATTTTAAGTGAACAATATGGTATTGTTGACTATCGACGCTATGCTGTGCAACAGGTCTCTAGAACTAATTCAAGTTGCATGACTGAAATGGTATCCCAGTTGAATAACTTATTTCCCCTCCCCTCCAGGCCCTTGAAACATTCTACTCTTCTATAAGTCTATTTTACATACCTCATACAAGTGGAAATCATGCAGCATTTGTCCTTTTTTGACTGGCTCTTTATTAAGCATAACATCCTTCAGATTCATCCATGTTGTCACAAATGTCAGGACTTCCTTTTTCAAAAACTGAGTAGTGTTTCACTGTATGTATTAATCACCTTTCCTTTATCTATTAATCTACTGGTAGACATTTGGTTTGTTTCCATAACTGTACTACTGTGAATAGTGCTACAATGAACACAATTCTAATGTCAATTCTTTGAGGTATATACCAAAAGCACAAGCAACAAAAGCAGTAGTGGATAAGTGGGACTACATCAAACTAAAAACTTTTCCACAGCAAAGTAAACAATCAACAGAATAAAAAGGCATTGTACATAATGAGAGACCATATTCACAAGCCATCTATCTCATAAGGGTTTAATATCCAAAATATCTAAGCACACAACTCAACAGCAAAAAACAAAACAAAACAAAAAAACAAAAAAACAAAAAGTAGATATCCCAATGTAAAAAGAGACCAAAAATAAGTATTTCTCCAAAGAAGTTATACAAATAGCCAACAAATATTGAAAAGGTTTTCAACATCACTAATTATCAGTGAAATACAGGTCAAAACCACAATTAGATATCACTTTACACTTCTTAAGTAAAACAAAACAGGGGTGCCTGGGTGGCTCAGGAGATTAAGTGTCTGACTCTTGATTCCAGCTCAGGTCATGATCTTATGGTTCATGAGACTGAGCCCCGGGTCGGGCTCCTTACTCAGTGTGGAGCCTTATAGGGTTCGTTCTCTCCCTCTCTCTCTCTGCCCCCTCCCACTAATTCTCTGTCTCTCTCTCTCTCTCTCTCTCACTATCAAAATAAATAAATATTAAAAAGTATTCAGTGTTGCTGAAGATGTGGAGAAACTGGAACCCTTGTACACTCTTGTTGGGGGGTGTAAAGTGGTACAGATGATAGTGAAAACAGGATAGAATTTTGTCAAGAAAATGAAAAGTAAAACTATCATGTGACCAAGCAATCCCATTTCAAGGTATATACCTAAGTATACTTATTTTTAAGAAGGAAAACAGGACAAGAAACAGCATAGTATGCCCAGAGACATAGGATGTTTCATAGTCTGAGGACTATTCTAGAGTAACAATGTATACTGTTACAATTATTTATTGTGTGATGTGTAAAAGATTTTGAGATCGCGTAGCTTCATCAGAAAATAAGGTATAATCCCATATCCTTGAGAGGGTTATGTGACTACTAGTTATATATACTGATTAGTGAAATATAAAAGGTGAAGAGACAGAGAACTGTGAATTTTTTGAGCCACATGTATCCAATTACTTCATCTCTCATGACATACATGTCCCACATATGACATGAGTGACAGTGTGTATTTCCTTGGATCTTTTTCTTGTATGACTTCAACACACACACACACACACACACACACACACACACACACACACCCCACGAGAGAGAGAGAGAGAGAGAGAGAGAGAGAGAAAGAGAGAGAGAGAGACTGATCATATTGCTCTCAAGCTTGTATTCAGCCCAATATATTGAGGGATATGATAAATGCTTATGAATGCAGTGACTCACAATGGCAATAATTACCACAGCATAGGAGCATGTGTTTAATTCCGATCTGACTCCGGGGGCCTAAAAGAGTCTTCCCAACCTTTTCCACATCACAGCACACACAGAAAAAGATAATAAAAGTATGGTACACAGAAGTGATGAGAAGGCTAAGTAAGGTTGGTGCTGCCTGAACCTTGTGTTTCAAGAGTTTGATCAGCAACTGAAGACTGCTAGTAGAGTTAATCAAACAGGTGGTAATTACATTTTGTAGATTTATTATTTTTATATTAACCTTATAGTATTAAAATCAACTTTACATGGTGACTATTCATTTTTTTCATATTAGTTTCTTTTGATTTTACAAGTATGTATTTCCATATTTTGAGCATATATATTCACAAGATAGGCCAATAGCTTTATTTATTTGTTGGTTGGTTGGTCAGTTTGTTATTGGTACTCTTTTTGTTTTAGGGACATTTACGTCAGGACTATGTAATTCTTGTATATTGTGTTGGATAGGTGTCCATGGTTTTGTTTCTTTTTTTTCCTAGAGGATATTTTATGAAAGATGAAAATGATCAGTCTCTTGAATGCTTGCTAAAATCTTATTCAAGACTGCCTTGGCACTGTCTCTCTTTATAGGGAGAAAATTTACAACCGTTTTATATCGACTGTACTTATTGATCTCTTGAGGTACTATGCTTGTTTCTGAGCCAGTTTTAAAATGTATATTTTTCCCAGAAAATTGACCATTTTGTCTATGTTGTCAAATTTATTGCCATAAAGTTGAACACAGTATTCCCTCATTATTCTTATCTCTCTTGCTTAAATCTTCAGTTATGGGCTTTTTTTTGTTGTTGTTGTTTCCAATCTTGCTTGTGTATGCTTTCCTTTTTTTTTCTTTTCTTTTCTTTTCTGATCTCACTTACCATAGATTTGCTGATTCAAAAGTGTTTGCAAAGACTAGGCATTCTTAACTAATAGACCCAACAATTGTTCTTCCGGTTCATTAAGTTTGGCTTTATCTATAGCAATTACTCTCTTATTATTTCATCTTTCTTTTTATTTAAAAAGATAAACCTTTAACACTATATATTTTCCGATGAATATTCTCTTAGTTCTTTCCAAGTGTTTTGATATGTTTGGTTCTTCTCTCTTACATTGCTTGCCTTTGTACAGTTGGTTCTTCTTTGACCCATGCTTACCCTTGTATTGTTAATTTCTTATGTTAACTGAATTCTACCTCTATTCACTACACCCTTTTTATATAGTGGGATATACTGTCTCCAGGTTTCATTTGAATGATTCAGTAGGGGTTGAAGTTCAACTGCTGCTATTTAAAATGAGCCAATTGTCACATGTGGGACAGGAAATGAATTCTCCCTCCTGAGTATCAGTGGTCATCCTGGACGTTGCTTTCTCTCTAGTACATTATCTCACACTACTCATTGCTCCCAACTTTTGTTTTTTCTTTTTAGGACTTTTCAAATGAAGGATCCATTTCTTATTTTACCTTATAATTGAGAATTGTAAATAGATTGATAGATTAATTGGAACATAGATGTGTGTGTCATATATATGTGCATGGTGAATGTGTATGTGTATGTGTGAAAGCTTATGCATACATGTGTATTTTATTTTAATCAGCTATTGAAATATCTATATTATAGATATAGTGAAACATTTTGAGAATGGAAGGGCTTAACATAATCTACACATTTAATTTATTTCCTGTATTCTGAACCAGTTGAGAGATAGATAAAAACATGGAAGTCAAAATATCTAATTTTAGAATTATTAGCTGCATAATAAGTACTATGTTGGTGTCATTGAATTAAACATCCTTATTCACCCACCCAAACACAGACAGTACTAGAAAAACACTGTCTATTCTTCATAGAAGAGAGTGTCTACAGAAGCAAAACAACTAATGTGCTCTCTGTAGGTAGGCAGACCTGAAGACAGGGGAAAGGGAAGGATCTGAAATGCACATCCCCAGTTTTTATCCACCGTTTACCACTCAGATCATTTATTCCTCTTACTATGGGGAAGGGTGGGTGAACAAAGAAAGGGCATGATCGTCTTACTACTGGATGTTACTTTATCTGGATATCAGAGAATTTGAGAAGAAATATTTTTCTCTCTCGTTTCAATGAATCATGGAGTCAAAGTAGCTGAGAGCTAAAAGAGAGGAGATAAAACATCTAATCCATTGAGTAGCAGTAGGTTGTGGTATTATAACAATCACCTGAGGATTTTTATCAACATACATCTCCAATGGTCTTGTTTCAGAAGCTCTGATCTGAGAAGATCTATTGATGAGTTTAATAAGAATAGTCAACATTTGTTAACTGTTTAGGAAACTAATGGTTATTAGTTAGAAATGATTTATCCAAGGCTGTTTAGCAATACGTGGTTATTTGAGGATTAGAATATAAAAGCCTCACTCTTATTAATGCCTCGCATTGCCCAAAGTTTTCTTAAAAGCGAATTTGTAACTTTTTATAGCGCCAGATGGTAACTACACTTCTTATGGTGAGAATTTTGCAATATGTATAAATGTTCAATCACTGTGTCACCAATATAATATTATATGTCAACTTTAACTTAATTTAAACTAAAATAATAATAGGATCTATCTGACAGTAGTTTTGAGGATTAAATTAGATTATATCATACATGATGTATTATAACTGATACCTTCATAACTATCAGTTGTTTCACCTGAAAAATATAGGGCAATTTGTTTCAGTACTAATCTAGGAGTAAGAATGTTCTTGTTTAGATTACTGAAACAATTATGAAAAAGCATGAAAATTATGAAAAGGAATGAGGGGTATGTAGAACTCTTATGGTGCTGTATGACAAAATGATTAAAGATAACAAAAATGAGATGAGACAAAAGGGAGCTAACTTCAAGGTCCTAGCCCTAGGTCTGGAGAAGACAGTAGCTATCCAAAAATTTTTATGATAATAATGATAGTCACTGTATGACATTCAACTTGATACCAAAATAAGCATTTGCAAAATCTTAACATTTGTTGAATTGTCATGTAAAAAGAATTAAATGAGAAGAAAACATAATTTAACCAAGACAGCATAGAACTTCAAGGAGATTTTTAATAAGTAAGAGCCCAAGTGATAAATGAATGTTAGAATTAAGAATCCTGTGTCATTTTTAAAGTCCTTTATTGGTAAGATTTGCTAGAAAGGGTTTTATATCAGAAGAGTGCAGGGGATTCAGAAGAGCCTATGTCTAAAAGAAGTGGACAGACCCTCTGTCTTTGACACATAAGAGATGAGATCATAGATAACAGAGAGTGGATTTTACCTTATTTCCCTTTTAGTGGCCATACATTTTGTTGAGTCATGTATGTTTTCTTCACAGTGAAACTTTATCTTTGCTGATAGCATTTGTTTTGTAAGGTAAGTTCCTGTAAGTAGCATCAATCAATAATCTAGCTTGTCCTGGAATTGATTTTATAATCACATGGCTTGAATGTAGCCAGAATAGCTGGCTGGTTCTTTCTTTCGTTTTCTTTTCTCTCTTTCTTAGATAGCATTTTTAGGAGAAGACACTTCTCATAAATAATCTGATTAATACTGTTTGGTTGTCCAAGACATTATTTGTGATAGCTGGCGTGACAGTGAATTTTCATCAAGAAAATTATAGTTGAAATATGTAAGATATATGTGAATTTCACCAATATATTAAAATATGGTAACAGGATTTAACTAAAAAACTGTTTTGTGCTATCACAAGATATCTGTATTGTAAGTTTGGCACTCCACCCAGATCCCCTTAGGTATCTTTTACCATTTTGTATATGTTTCAAAGAAGAGACCCTCAGGCTACTGGAATCTACTTTCCTGACATTTTCTCAAAGCCAGACAGTGCCCAAGAATTTTTTCTGTCTGGAGCTGCCCGTAACCAATGATTAACAGGCGTGTGACAGTTGTAAGAAAGACCCGCTTATTGCCTTAGGTCAGTTAAACTGAATGGTGAAACGTATACTTCAGTGTTTCTCCTATGGGATCAGGCCTGTGCTACTCTCTGCATGACTCAGCTTGAGGCTCATCCTTGTTTGGATACCTCCTGTTTTCTACTTTGTTGCCTACATTTCCTTATTGGCTTTCCCTCAGAACATGTCTTCAGTATATCATTGGCAATCTTATCCTCAGCTCAGGAGTCTCTTTTGTTAGATGAGCCTAAGAAAATGTTTTGTGAGATTTTGGGGTACTATCTGTGTGTTGTGTATAAAGCATCGTATAATGAATTAGCCCAAGGTATTATCTATCCAAATGAAATATCTTCTAAGGATTAAAGAGTTAATCAGCATAATAATATCGATTTAAAAATATTTATCGAGCACCTATATGTATAAGGTACTGTTTAGTTACTCACCAAAGCAAATGTCATATTCCAAAGTAAAAAGAAATACTGTAGAGGAGGATTGTCAAAGGATGAGTGTTAAAAGGTTTTAATTGTTTTGATGCTTTTCCATATCCCCTCACTTTTATAAAGCCTGATGATATCTGGAGTTAGAGACTAGAATGGGATTTACCAGCAAAGCTATAGTCTGCTCAAAGTTCTACTTCTCAACCAGAGGGGGGAGTGAAGCTTTAAGAAAACTCAGTAATCTTGATTAATGCTCTGTGAAGAGTGCCCTGGCATTTGATTCCTATAGAGATGTCTAAAGGGAAACTGATGAAATGACTAGCAGCTTTGATACACAAGTGATAGAAAAGTAGCTGCTTTGGGTGGCCCACACGCCCAGAGCTTGTTGGGAGAAAGCAGCTGTTGTTACCAAAGACCAGATGCATGCCATGCTACGAGAGAGTTAGCATGGTTTTGTCTTGGACACCATCCAAGAAAACTGCCTTGAGGTGTGAAAGTCCTCAGCAAAGAGATATTAGAGATACCATGATAAACTTTAAAGTTGAACAAAGACAAAATGGATGACATGTGTAGAGATGTATTTGCCATTTTCCAGCATCTTTAGATAACTAACAGCCAGCCTCTGAGTGATGGGCAACATCCATAAAATTTTCCAAAAGTGAAAATTCAATTAAAATACTTTCAAGTCCCTGAGGCCGATGCTATATTAGTGCAAGACTAAGCTGAATTATAACATTCTTCTACTCCCACATTTTCTCTTTCTTTATACCAAACCCTTATTAAGATCAAAAACTTCGATTATCATGACAGGGAAGGGTGGACCACACACTCTTTATGACTCCAGAGGCATCACTTAGATTAAACAAAATGTGGGTGCCATCTCAGAATGTATGCAGCATAGCAGTCTGGATAGGAGAATAGAAATGTTGGCTGGGAAAAGAGAAAAGTGAACTAATCATCTTTCCCAATAGACTTGAATGCTAAAAGAGCCAGGGAATAGTTTATAGCATAGATTAAAAATGGAAATTTGACAAGCCCACATGGCTATACAATCAAATTACAGTAAACTGAGACTGTGAATTATGACTTGGAAGGATCAGGCTGTATTTGTTACCCCAGTGCCACCATAACACTCATGGGTTTTAGTAGGCAACTTCCAAGATGGTCCTCAATTCTCTCGTATTCATCCCCTTGTGTATTCCTTTCCCTCTGACTGGAACTAGGTTTCGTGACCTATTCCTAATGAGTAGAAATATGACAAAAGCAATGTACGTCACTACTGAGATTAGGTTCCCAGAGACTGTAAATTCTGTTTTGTTGGCATTATCTCTCTGACCTCATGTGAATTCACTGAAATCAACCCAACTACCCTGTTAAGAGCTGGTGTATGGAGCAAGGCCCATGTAGCAAGAAAGCGAGAAAAGCCTCTTGTCAAACAGCTTGTAAGACACTAGGCCTTCTGTTCAACAGCTTGTAGGGAAATAAATACTGTCAACAATGAGGGGAATAAGCTTAGAGATAGTTCCACACCCAGTCAGGTCTACAGATGAAACTGTATCAGTGGCCAACACCATGATTGCAGCCTTGTGAAAGACCCAGAGCCTGAAGGCCCAGCGAAGCCATGTCTGGATTTCTGACTCACAAATATGGTGAGGTAATAAGTGTTGTTATTTTAAGCCACGAAGTTCTGGGGAAACTTGTTATGAAGCAATAGATAAAACATGAACCCTGCCTTCAATTTCAACCACAAGGATGGGGAAATAAAAGCCTACCAACTAAATGTAAGGAACAGTGGAAGAAAAAGATAAAAAATTGTGTATTCTGCTAATACTCCAGGGGACCTCTTCTTATAAATGTAACCATTACAAAATCTACAGAAGACATATTATCTGATTTTCAGCAGCTTACAATCTCACAATGAAGATTTGCATCAAAGCAGGATGTCTTGAGGAATAATTAAACATGGATATACTGGAGAATTACAAGGCCCTATTTTTACAATTCATAATGTCCCACAAGCCTGTAAGTTCTTTCCCCATATCTAGCTCAGAACTCCCACTAACAATGAGTTCTCTCCAGTTAACTATCATCTCAGTATCCCACCATTGTTATCTCTATTCCATCATACTTTCACATACAGAAAATTCACATGCACACACACGCACACCCTCCAGAAGAGATTTCAGTGTAGAAGGTTATATTGAAGATTTGAATGGTGAGATGGGAAGAAAAGAAGAGATACCAATGTTCATACAACATACATTCATTTAAATAGAACTTTTAAGGGCAACAATTATAATTATTCTTTCCCTCCAATAAGATTTTTTATAAGCTGCTTCGTTTTATATGGTCCCCAATTTCATATAATCTCAGTATTTACTTCTCCAGACAATGCTCTCCCGCTTATTACCCACCGTCTCTTCTTTCCTAAGATCAGAAATGCATCCCTCTAATTAATTTTCCACGTAGTACACTTGGTTTCTCTCTTCAGTTTCTCAGGCACTTAGCTAATACCAATACTCTAAAGGTCAACTCTTCTACCTTAGAAAAATATTTTATTACAAAAGCATGAGTGTTTTTAATTAAAATCAATTCTTTTCAAGATCTCAACTCCTTATCACAATATGTTTTCCTTTGCCTAAGTCTATTCCTATGCTACCCCATGTATGTTGGTCGTTCCTCACTTTCTGCATATATACTCTAGGTGTGGGACTTATGTGTTGATCACTATCAATAAACATTTGCCTTAGAGTTTTATTTCTAGGGAAACTTACCTGCAAATATTGGCAGGATAGAACAGCAGACTTGAAGAGGATGTTAATGAGATGGATTTTAGATATGTTGGATTCTGTATACTATTAGACAGCCAGTACAAATTGTTCACTAGGTAGCTGAGAGAATAAAGAGAAGAGAAAACAAAGTTGAGCATATAGATTTTGGAATAATCAATATGCTGATATATTTTTAAATCACAGGAGTTAAATACTTTCTTCGTATTGAAACACACACACACACACACACACACACACACACACACACACACCAATGACCAACAAAACTTGTCTTTTAGTTTCCAAGACAACCAAATTGGTTTTTCTCAGAAAATTTTCCCAAGCTTACTCCTTCTCCTCACTTGCTTATCAGACAGTCTAATTCCTCATAAGTTAACTACTTCATTCAGATAATGTCAACCGAACTCCTATAATGTACCATAAAAGGTCTAAGATGATGTTGTTATGAACAACGGAGAAAATTTTTCACCTAATAATTAGGAGACAGACATAAATGATGTGACAGAATAATAATTGAGACAAAGATTCTGATGGGTGAATTTGTTTGGTGTACTTGAGATCACAAATAAGACCAGTGTAGAGTTGGAAAGTGGTAAATGAAGCAGAGATGTATATATATATATGGATATATAAATATATATATATGGATATATAGATATATATATACATACAGATGAGTTCAGAATTTGGCATGTGTTCTAAATTATAGGACTTTTAGACCATGCTTTGAATTTTTTCTTCATTTTAATAACAGTAGGAAGAAATTTGAAGATTTTATGCAGCAGATAAATTTATGGATTAATTATTAAAATTTACTGAGCACCCATACTATGCTAATTTATATCTTTTAGTACTGGAGTTTCAATAGTGAACAAAACATATTACCTACTTGTATCTACATTCTCATGATACAAGAAATTGCCAATTGAGAAATAGACAGTAGAGAGGAATAATATAGGAGAAAAGTAACAATAAATGACTAAATAAATACTTATGTAATAAAATCTCAGGTAGTGATAAAAATCATGCAAAAAATAAAGCAGCATAAGAAAATAAAGAATGGTAAAGGATATTAATTTAGAATATGTATTTGAGGAAGACTTTTTCAGCAAAGACCTAAATAAAGGACAAGAAACTATGTGAGAATAATTGTATTTGTTACAATCATATTTACAATTTAGAATTTTGTATTAACTGTAAACACTTCTTAGAGACATGAGATTTACAGGAAAATAGATGACTTTTAGAATACTGATATTGGATAAGTCCACTTTAGTAGAGAATGTAGAAAGGAAAGAGACAAAAACAAAAGCAAGGGAAACTCAACAAGAGTCGTTCAGTTAAGAAGAAAGAAGAGAGTTCAACTGAAATAGACTAGAGTATAAAGTGAGCAGAGTATAAAGTGGTGAAAAGTTGTAAGTCTGAGAGCATGAATAAGTTCTGAGAAATTCTCCTGGGAATGGAAAAAGAAGTGGTAGCCTGGGCTGGGGAGACATGTGGGATCAAAGGAGTTTTTTTGACAGTCCCATCCTATAGTTTGTTTGCTGGTGAAATATGTTCTTAATGGTGTCCAATGGTGATATGGCAGAGAGCAGAAATAATTTTTGGAGCAAAATTCCTAATTATGGAGTAGAGACTGCGAGCCACGACAGAAATGAAGGAGTCAGCAACGGACAGGAAGATAACCCTCTCCACTGAAACGTAGGAGAGACTCCCAATTAAAAGTGTGACTATCCCCTCAAAATTAACAAGTACAAAGTGAACTCACTGGGTTTCCCCAGTCTTCTCTTTATGTGTTTCCTAGCTTGGTCACTTGAATGAACTAGAAATGTCTAAGAGGTTAAAAAAAAAAAAAAAAAGACCATGATCAATCCCTTTCTTCATCAATAAATTCCAACACAATCATCAAAATGACCTCTAAACCCTTAACCTTAAGTGAGAGTGAGGCATGCTGGTGGGGTAAAAGTGAGGCTCTTCGATAAGATCTCAGCCCTGGGAGGATGCCTCCTGTGGCTCTTTCTAAGGATGATGGTTGCTTTTAATATCTGCTGTATTCTGTTCTTTAATATTCTCTTGACTTCTTACTAGTTAGCCTTTTATTAATCCAATATCCTATTTTAGTTAATAATTCTTTAGTATCAGTTTTTTTCTCCTCAAATTATTGTGTGGGTTCTGTCTCCTAGTTTTGGTGATTTGACCAGTATGTCTCCATCAATTCACATAAGAAGTGAAACTGTTATGCCCAGAACTCGTGAACCCCAAAGACCATCAGGGAGCTGAGTCCGATGCAAGAACAAAGAACCTTTATTCGAGCTAGCTCGAGCTCAATCTCCTACCTGCATGGAGGCAGCAGATAGGGGAGAGAGAAAGCGTGTTCCAAAGGCACAAAGGTTTTATAGGGGTCTAGGGGCAATGGGTGGGGTGATGGTCATGATCTTAGCAGATTGGCTGGGAAGAGTCAGTGTCATGTTACGCAAGTTGCCGGTCCTGGTTTTTTTCTGGAATGGCAGTTAGGCTGGTGACTTAGTTACTGAAGATGGAGGACATAGAACAAAATGGAGTCAGTCCCAGTCTGCTCTTTCAAAACCGAAATTCAAAACAGATCTATTAAAAACAGATACTAACATTAATGAAGCTGGATAATCAACATTTTATATCTTACTTGAACAAGGAACTCAGATCTTGATTAGGTATCTTAGTGATCAGAACTTTTGAAACTGTAGTATTTATTACCCATTTAAGTTTTGACAAGCAGTTTAGTTAGTGATTAGAAAAATCATTCATTTGATAAATACTGAGAGAGCACTTGCCACATTCAGTGTATTGTTCTAGGGCCTCGAAATAGAGAAATAAATTAAACTTATGACATTTCTCATTTCACTTACTACTTCTGAAAAAAAAAAAAAAGTGTCGTAAATTCCACTACTGAAGTTTGGATCCTTCAGCATGTTTTATAGAGGAAATGAATATGTATATGCTTTGCGTTCTTAGAATTATAAACACTCATGTGCAAACTTTGTGCATTTCTGTACACTAAGTTATTACTGACTGTTATTACTTTACTTATCATGTTCTGTGTTATGCCTACTAAGTTTACATATATATGTATAGGAGAAATAAAAAGCAAAGATAGAATAGAAAAGATAGAATTCTAAGTTACTGTTTTATTGGGGCTTTAAAAATCATACATTACAGAATATAGAAAGAGATTTGACACCTTTTTGGAAAGACAGAATAGAGAACTCATAATAATGTTTTCTATTCACTCAAAGTACCATTCAAAATGTATGATTTCACACTAAGTCACTATTACGTAGTTCTACTTCTTCCAGATGAAAATTCCTGATGGGTTGCTATCCCCTACGGGTACTTCTATCCCTTCCCATTTCCTTTTTGAAGATTGCTGTAACAGAAGAATTCTTTTTGCTCTGAACGAATGGCAATATAAAATATATTTTCATAAAGGTTTCTTATTTTTATGGAAGTTATTAAGAACTTTATACTATTCACATCAAGTATTTGGCTTTTTTTCAGGTGGAAATAGGTCATTTATTTCTTGATTCCATACATCAAGATATTGGCTTTATGTGTGCCTTTGAGATGTTACTCATTAAATAGCAAATGCTTTAGTTAAAACTTACTCTTCTTTACAAATTAGACATCTACAGTACACCCACATATTAAAAATCAAGTATCACTTTAAAAATAGGCATCGATATGTTTACTTAATAAACAACATCTCCATCATTTTCTATTTAAAAACGTAAATATGTCACCACAAATGTGTTTCTAATCATAATCTCCTGATGCTTTTTAAAGAATCACATGAAAATACACACAGCATGGTGATAAGACAGAATCTGTTGCAGAATCGACAAAGTTTTGGCATCTAGGAATGTCTTTCTTCTTAAAGATCATTATCACTATACACTATTAAATTCTAAATCCCTTTTTTATAATTTCAAGAGAAAGAACTAAAAAATTAATATGCTCTTAAACTTTGGAAGGATTCTTATATTTGTACCACAAAATTAATTTTGAAAAACATAATTTTTTAAACTTAGTTTTTTCTTTTTCAAAATTTTTATTTAAATTCCAGTTAAAAATATATAATATTTAAATAAAGTATTTATCCTATCAGTTGTTTTAACTACAAAAAATAGTTACCAAAAAACCCCCAAACTTTAGCCATTTATTTGAAAAGAATATAAATTGCAATAAGTAAACACAATTCAGATTTATGCTAATAATTTGTTAGACATATATATTCTGAGAAAATATATTCATAGTTAAACTTTCTTAATATGTAAATCATCTTAAGATATCCAAATTCCTTGATAGTGGAATATTAGATATAAGTGGTAATATGGTAAGCATGGTTTAATATAACATGTTTTATAGCTGAAATACTTACATTCTAAACAAAATCGTGTTTAATATGTTAGGAGATGTTTCAAACACACAGTGTATTTAAGGAAATAATACACTTTAGTGAAAAATGTATGGGTACTTCATTTTTCAACCAGAGAGAATTTAATTTTTATACATACTAAGAGTTCTTCATGTGCCAAGAAAAAAAGTGTTCTCTCTCTCTATTTACTTTGTGTGAATGTGTGACAGAGACTCTCCAAGTCACTGGAAATATAACAGTAATCAGCTCTACCCTATTGTTTCATTTTGTCCTCAAACTATACTGTGAGTCATTAATATCCCCTGTAGAACAGGTCATAAAACTGGGAATAACAGACATTGTAAGTTGCAAAGTCACCATTACAACCCATATATCTCTGAAGAAATAGACAATTTGAAGACAACAACCAGTTTACTATACTTAATAATAGAAAATGGATAATACAGTCAGCCTTGCCACTTTGTTCCTTACTACTATTTGTTTAGGATAGAGTTTAGTTAGTGAAAATGGTGTTATACAAGTTTTACATTTATTCATCCATTGCTGTGTCTGTATTGAACATTGATTAACTTAGATCCCATATAAACAAGATTTCATTTTTTCATTAAGAAAGAATCACAGTTTTAAACATTTATTTTCTCTGAGAAAGAAAAGGATTAAGTTGTTCAATTACAATCAATAAGCGCATAATTTGAAGGAGATACTATTCTACAGAGTTGCATCAGGCAGGAACTATTATAAAGCTATCTGCTTGTGGCTAGTAAACCTAAATATATGTAATTAAAATTGTAAAGTCATAATCATAACCAATGAACATGCAAACTTTTGTACTTTCATCTAATATTTCATGATGTTATTTTATACATTTTTGTTTGAATGATAATTTGCCTCAGTTTTGCAAGTGCATATGTGACAATTAAAAGAAATCTGTGATTCACTGGGTTCAGATATCAGCTCCCATTCTTTTATACCAAATTATCTTTTCTTAAATTTTTCTTGTTAAAGTCAATCTTTTTCTTGATATGAAATTTTACTCCTATCTCCACAAAGTTACCTTCTTACATCTTAGAGAAGAAGCTAAACTAGTATCTAACATTTCTCTTGTTTCTGTAATAAAATATTGTAGAAGTTCACTGAATAAAACTACCAACAAATCATTATTTAATGTTTAATTAAATTCAGATAATAGAATTCCATCTAATGTTTTCTAATGTTTAAGCATAGAAATAGTGTCTACTACTAAGTATTTATGTCGTAAAACTCATTTCCCCCTCACATATCATTGATAGCCATATTTGGATTTTAGGATAGATTTTCAGTCATTCAAGACAGAATCACTTGAATTTCGATTTTACTCTTTTTCTCATTTTACACATCTTCTGAAAACTATATTCTACATTCTACATTCTACATATTCATTTATTTTCCATCCCCACAGTCATTGTTTATCCGTATATAACTCAAGGACAGACATTTACTTAGTGCAAGTTGGTGACCCAGCACGGGACTAGGTACTGGGGATGCCACCATGCTGACATGTTCCTAGCCTCTGTGGACCTAAAACCTTGTAAAGAGGTATCTCTTGTGTGTTTTAGAAATTTTACCTGTATTTTACCATATTCCATCAAAATCTGTTGACTTCATTTTATTTGTCTTTTAATTTTTTTATTTATTCTGTTTATTTATTTTGAAAGAGAGAAAGAAAGTGAGAGAGAAAGAGAATGTGAGGGGGAGCAAAGAGAAAGATGGAGAGAGAGAATCCCAAGTAGAGTCCTCACTGTCAGTATGTGCGGGGCTCAACATCATGAACTATGAGATGATGACTTGAACCTAAATCAAGAGACAGAGGCTTAAATGACTGAGCCACCCAGAACCTGTACTATATACATACATATATTATAATATTATATATATATATATATTAATAATGCATATACATATGTATATATGTATATATACATTTTATATATATACACATATATATTTTAATACAGGACAAACATAAATAGATTACATGCCTGTCAAATGGCAGAGTTCATGGAATGTGTTTGTTTTTTTTTTTGTTTGTTTGTTTTTGGTTTCACTCAACTGCACACTTAAAATTAAAGCCCTTCTCAGAAGTGCTTATGAAAGCAGAGTAATTTGCAGTGAAATTTACTTGTATCTTGTTGTATCATAGTATTATCTCCTTTCCTACTGCCTTTCAGGCACTTGAGAGGCCGAACGGTCAAGTTTGTTCAATCTTGACTATACTTTGCAATCCAGACATTCCCTGACTCTTAAGTTGGTACAGGTTTTGTAAAGTTATACATTTTCCAAGATGCAATGAGTTATCCTCCAACACTTGGTACTTCCTGCCATATTAGTTTGTAGGAATTGTACTATCTGAAAAGATGTAAAAGTGGCTTTGGAAACTTAAGAGTAGAAAACCATAACGTTGAGCAGATGGTTACTTTAAAAAAGTAGTAGCAAGAGGAGAGAGATAACGGTCCAAGTTTTCTGTTTGATACAAACTCTTTTTCTTGGAATAAGGGGCAAAAGGTTGAAAAGAGTTCATGGCCCCATGTTCTTTCAACCGTGCAGGACTTGCAGTTGCTTCATGAAGCGATGAAAAGCTCTGCTACTGATGGTTTTTATAAATGTAATTCACATTTAGTTGATATTTATACCAATTTCCAGCATTTGTTTTTTTATTAGTCTCAGATTTAGTACTTTTAATGAATTTTCACGTGTTTCCTGTTTCAGAAATAGTTTAAAGGAAAGTAGGAAGAAGTTGACTCCATTGTAATCCAGAAGTTACCACCCTCCAATTTTTTTACCATGGCATAAATATTGCATAGGTTTATTTTACTTTTCTTTTGAAGATTCCATTAAGTAGCTGATTTATTCATCATGCCATCTGTTTTTTCCCCTTTTTTACTGTTAGGACACCAAAGGAGGAACATGTTTTGAAACTTTAGTTTAATAAAGAGAGAGAGAAACAAAAAGAGAGAAAAAGCAGATGAACTTCCACATGAACATGTACACCAGCCAGCTGTGTTTGCTTTCTTTTGTATCTTTAAACATCAGTTTAATATTACTTTTCTTTTTTTTTTTTTTACATGAATGCTGCCATAGATTGCCAACAAGGCATTTTTTGGACCACTTTCAAAGCATTATAGGAAAATATACCCACATGGCAAACATTTTTCCTTTCCCTTCATCCCACTTATTCCATTTGAGATGGCTGCAGTACATCAGCCATCACACATCTCAAATGTGTACCTCAAATAAAATATAATTTTAGGTAAATTTGATCAAAGTAGATTTCCCTCTATAACATAAAAGGAAAAAAAACTAATTTTTTTAATAGTAACTTAGAAAATCTAGGAATAATTATTTTAATATTATTCAGTATTATTTTAACTACTATTAGAGTGCATTACTTTAGTATAAAGCATCGTATCAATATTTTAAGCATACTTTATTATAAAATGAAAACAGATATGTCTGCCTAAGAAGGCCTAATACAGCAATAAGATACATTAAAAAAACAAAGAAACATCTTAGGATTTCTTGCCAGAATAATTCGGATGAAATGAAATATGTGATAAGCAGCATGTCCTCAAGGGAAAGAGTAAAGAAGTCACAGCTCTAACAGCTGGAATTCTGGGAATCATCAAATAAACAAGAAATCCAAGTAGGCTATTATTAGGCTAAACAGGAAGTCTTACTTTTTTTTTAAGTGCAGAAGAGTATCACTTCACATAGTTTCTAAAACTTTCCATTTTATTTTTAAGGGAAATATATAACCAATTCGATAATTCCTTGCCTAACAGCATGGTAGCAAAAACAACCTAAAAGAAATTTAAGAACCATTTTCACACATGGATTTTAATGCAGTTGAATAAATTTTAATCTGTAATCATAGATTTCACATTTTATAACATTTATATATTCATTACAGAAAATTTAGAACATACTAATAAGAAAAAAATTGCAAAGCTTATGGAAAATAAGTAGTAGAAGATTATTATTTTTCTAATTTAATTCTCTGCTAAGAAATATATTATATATTATGTTCTTTTGAATTTTTTTAAAATTTATTTATTTATTTTAAGAGAGAGAGATAACAAGCTGGGGAGAGGGGAGAAAGACCAAGACAGAGAATCCCAAGCAAGCTCCTCACTGTCAGCATGAAGCCAGAAACGGGTTGAAACCCGCGAAGCCCAAGATCATGGCCTGAGCCTAAATCAAGAGTTGGTCACTTAACCAACTGAGCCACCCAGGCACCCCTACATATTATTGAATAAATATTCCTTGAATGACTAAATAAATGAGTAACTAGAAATATCCAAAATAGTTCATAGTAGCTGTCAAAATTTATTTCATCTATGTATTCTTTATATTTTAATTTTTGTAATCTTTTATACCAATATATTTGGACAATAATCGCTGGAGGAAAAAAAAAAGTAAAGGAAAAGAAGGAGGAAAAAGAGAACAGAGAGAAGAAAAATAAGAAAGGAAGCCAAAAAAGAAAAAAGAGGAAGAAAGAGAAGAAGGCAGATGAGAAGAGGAAGAAGTCAGTTAATACATACAAAGCAACATTTTAAGCGTAGATACCAACCCAATGACATAAGTATTATTTCCACCTCCAATTTTCCAATGAGGAAATCAAGACCGAAATAAGTAAAGTATCTTGTCCTTGTTTACATAACTGTTAAATGTTAGAAGCAGAGCTTGATTTTAAGAGTCTGGTTCAAAGTTCATACTTTTAATCAATATTTATTCTGAAGAAAATAATTTAGACAGGTATACACGATGAAGATGAAGAAGATAGGAGAATAAAATACATTTACTTTTGATTCTCTACTATTTATTAGGAGAAAGAATGAGTTCAGAGCTGGTTTCGCTGTTGTGTTCCACAAATTCCTAAAGAACATAACTCTCTATATTTTTGCACCTCTCTCCAAACCTCGCTCGTATTCTCCAAATTTCCCCAAGGTTGAACTGGATGCTTTAACCTTCACATCTACATTTTAGCCAATCAGAAAGGAAAGGCTCAAGCTATATCTTAAAAGAATCATCCTGAATTCATACACATCCTTTCCCCTACATCTTCAATAGCCAGATTATAGTCAATTAGGCATAGCTAGTTGCAAAGAAAATTGGAGTTTTTTAACACTGTTAACTGTGATCTTATTCTGAATCAAAGGGAAAGCAAGTATTAGGTTACAGTTAGCAGTCACTACCACAGGGAGTAACATAGATATTATCACATCTAATACATGCAGTTTTTTTTTATGTTTACCATTTATAGAACTATTAAATATTGAACTAGGGTTTGAATTTAGCAACCTGAGTCACAACAATATCCTGTTAAAAAAGAAACTAATGGAAAAAAGGCGTTGATTTTTTTTTTTTTTGGAACAGGACTATAATGAGTATTCATCTAAAATACCAAAAATAATCAGAATAATTAAGACAAATATAAAAAAATATTGACTTTTAGCTTTAGGTAAAATATTTCCAAAGATGAAGGTAACTAATTTTGACTGTATAGAAAACTGTACATATCCAGTCCAGTGCAGAATTTGTTGAGAATTTGTATATTGTTTAACTAAATACAAGGAAGATCCCACTAATGAATAGTCAGAAATCATCCTAGCTATAAATAAATGACACTTCAGACATTATTTCAAATTGGGTAAAAAGAAACATATTTAGTATTAAAAAGTCACATGATTAAAAGTTTTCAGATTAAAAGTTTATAAGAAATTCTAACTCTTTTAGCCTATGACACAACATAATCTTACTGGAATTAAAACTTAATGAAAAGTAAAGGTCATGGATTATTATTAAATCCAGTGATGTCAAAATATCCATACAACTAAAGAATTTATAAGAAAGATTACTTATCCGAGAAAATTTATTTAATTTTTAAACGTAATTGACTAAAAGAAATTGTATTTAATTCACTTACATAACCACTTTTTAATGTGTTCATCCTAGTTTTGACGTAAAAATCTTCTGTGTCTCTTCTGCACAAGAGAAGCAAAAGACATCTGCTCTTAAGCATTGTAGTAATTTCCTATGCCCAATCAATCTATTCATGTTCATTAGGATAAAGAACTCTGGAGCTATCAGACAGGAGTATAGAAATATAAGGATCAGTGTAGGAGGAAGGAAGAAAAGTATTCACCCCAAAGTTCAAATAAAAAAAAGATAAATCTTAAGTACTCAGAGATTATTTGAATTCTTCCCTGGAATTCCCTAGAGTTTGGTACTTCATAACAACAAACCAACAAACAAACAAACAGAGTCAACTCATGAAATAAAGCAACAAACACACTTCAACTTCTTCATCAAAGGAAGTTAGTTAAAATAAAAGGATTCAAAGATTCTCCTTTTTGAGAAAGAAAACACTCCTCCATAATACACATTGAGGAACAGCCATGAAAACAAGCCATTCAGATCTACCTTGGGCACCGCACACTGACGGAGCTGGGGCTGCTCCTCTGGGCCCACCAGCACATCTGTGCCAAGGTCACCCTTTCCCAGGTTTCCTCCCGCAAGTGACTGACTGGGGCAGGATACTGGTGCTGAACCATTTCCATGGGAAGTAGGACTCCCCTGACAGGTGAGTTTGACTTATGGGTTCACCATTACCCTGGCCAAAGTTTTCTCGGAACAGAGCTGTCATCTGAGACTTCTGACTCAATTCTCCTTTCTTCCTACTCTCCTTCACAGACCAGATCTGCATTGTGGTCTGAATTTCCCTTACTTCCTTTCCCTTATTCCTCATAGTCATTTTCCTCAATAAATTTCTTGCATGTCTGATCCCATCTGAGCATCTGCTTCTTGGGGAAGCAGAACTAATGCACTTTGGGTAGGAAGTTACATCAGAGACTGAATACTGGCAGCCAAGACAGAAATGTTATAGTAGTATGTAAATTCTCAGGATAATTTTTATTGTTAATGTTTATAAATCTTATCATTAGAAAATTGTTTATTTTCCCAAGTTCTTTAAAGGTAAGAATAACATGAATATAGCATGATTTTGAATTTTTTATCTGATATTATTTTGATTAACTTGAGAATTTTATTTTATATGTATACAACTACTTATGTGGGAACATATATCTGCAGATAATGTAAAGCTTCAGAAGTATTTTTTTCTACTTAAAATTTCTCTAGCAACTGCAAATCTAAGTTCTTGAAAGGTGTCAGTGAAAATGAAATAAACAAAATTGTTGAACAAATTAATGAGATCAGTGAGACCCTTTTGATATTTACATAATGGAGAATTATGCTCTATAAGTAAATTTGGTGCTTTTTCTCATTACATAATCCAATAATTAAATCAATTTCTATGAAAATCGTAGCTCATTTTATTGCATTGCATCGTTATTCTTTTGCACTTCAATTGATAGTTTTATTAGACTAACACACAAACATGAAAATGTTTATAGGTCCCCAAGCACAAACTGTTTAAAAAGTTAAATTACATTAAAATCACATGTGAGCAGAGTTGAGATCAAGTATTTAATAAAATTGAAATTAAGCATAAGAAAAACAAACCCTATAGTCTAAAATAATCTTTTATGTGATTTTCAATGATCATGCTCCAGTTAATATGAAATTCTTTCTCATTGCTGAACCCAATAGCTTTCTGTGTTAAGAATAAAGGCAAATTGAGAGCAAGTTAAAAGTTATCCCTTCACCGCTGTGTACAGATTACTGTCCATTCTGTGTAGTTTGATTTTAATTAATTATGAAACAGGCATTAGAAACCATGATGCTACCAGTTGAAAAGGTGTATGTGAAAAGATCTGTGAGAAGACAGCCCTAAATAAGCAAGTTCCATCAGCAGAAAAGTAGAGGGTTGAATAATGCATTCCCCTGCCAAAAAGTTTATATCCACCTGAAATCTCAGAATGTGAATGTATTTGAAAATCCAGTGTTTACAGATGTAATTAGTTAAGATGAGACCATTGGGAATTAGAGACCTAAGTCCAATGTCTGGTGTCTTTGTAAGAAAATTCAGACCTTGATTCATAGGGAAGAAAACTCTTTGTCAACAGAGGCAGATTAAATTGACACAGCTACAAGCCAAAGGTGAAGGGCAATAACCAGAAGCTAGGAAGGGAGAAGAAAGGATAATTCCCCAGAGCCTTCAGAGGAGTAATGGCAGTGCTAACACCTTGATTTTTAAACCTCTAGCTTCTATAAGTGTCAGAGTATATATTTTTGTAGTTCCCAGCCACCCAATTTGTAGTAATTTCTTATGGCAGCATTAGGAAGTTAATACATATACCTTCCTACAATAAAACATATTTTAGTTATAAGCCGATATTTCTCCCCTAGATTATACACACATTATTTTACCTATTTACCAGGGGAGGGGTGATTTAAAAATATAGGACATTTTCCATAACCTGCCACGAGTTTACAAAAGGAGAAATTTTTCTGATTGCAGCACAAAAGCATTTTCTTTGGATTAAACACACACATATGAAACATTTTAACCTGTCATCAGCAAAGTGAAATCTTTACTCGTGATGGAAGAGCATTATTAACGTGTTAAACACACACACATATACACACGTACTTACGTTAATATTTTTCACATTTAATGTAACCGAAGCAAAAAAAAAAAAATAGAAAAGATCATTAACTAAATCGACACATGAGATGTCGTGTAAGCAGCCTCGCAGCCTCTGATATTCTAGTGGCAAGAAATATGATTTCATTTTGTTAAAAGAAAATTAATAGGTTGTTTTCAGAAAGGCTTTAAGTTTACATTATTATTAACTAAAGTCCACAATATACATTAGAATCCATTCTTTCCGTTGTACAGTTCTGTGGGTTTTGACAAATGCGTAACGTTATATAATCACCACTACAGTATCACATAACGGCCTTACTGCCCGTAAAAGTCCCCCATACTCTATTCATCTCGCCCTTTCTACCCCCAAATCTAGAAACCACTGATATCTTCATTATCTCTATAACTTGACATTTACAGAATGTCGTCTAGTTAGAATCATACAATGATTCATCCTTTTCAAATTGAAATTTTTCATTAAGCCACATGCATTGGAGGCTGTTTCTTTTTTTTTTTTCTTTCTCTCTTTTTTTTTTTTTTTTGTGTGTGTGGCTTGATAGCTCATTTTTTATTATTATTGAGTATTATTCCATGTATGGATTTCCATGTATTTGTTAATCCATTAACTTATCGAAGAACATCTTGGTTGCTTCCAACTTGAAGCAATAATGGATAAAGCTGCTATAAATACCTGTGTGCAGGGTTTTGTGTGGACATAAGCTTTCAACTCATTTGTGTAAATACCCATGAGCACAATTGCTGGATCATATGGTAAACCTATGTTTAGCTAGCAGCTATGTTTAGCCTACATTTAGTAAGAAACTGCCAAAATGCCTTCCAAACTGTCTGTTTTATTTGCATTCCCACACACAGTGAGTGAAAGTGCCTATTGCTGTACATCTTAGTCAGCATTTAGTGTTGTCAGATTTTTGGGATTTACCCATTCTAATACATGTGTAATATCTATTTTATTTTATTTTATTTTACTGAGAGAAGAGAGCGAGCGAGCAGGAGAGAGGGCCAGAGGGAGAGAGAGAGAGAGAGAGAGCATCCCAAACATGCAGTCCCACAATCCTGGGATCATGACCTGAGCCGAAATCAAGAGTCAGACACTCAACAGACTGAATGACCCATTGTTATTTTAATTTGTGGTTCACTAATATATATGATGTCAAATTTGTTTTTCATATGTTTATTTACAGTCTGTGTATCTTCTTTGGTGAGGTTTCTGTTCATATCTTTTTGTCCATTTTTAATCAGATTATTTATTTTCTTATTGTGGAGTTTGAAAGAAGAGCATGATGAGCCTCATTCTGGATGTGCTATAAAAATGAACAAAATCTGGCAGTAACTGCCATTGTTAGCTGAAGGGCTGGGGGTAGGCTTTGCTGGCAGGAACTACAAGCAACTAGGGGAAGAGCTTTTTCCTTCCTCTAATTGCTCTCTAGAGCCCTCTATTGGCAGAGCTTAACAGGAAGTTAGCTGAAAATGAAACATGGTGTTTCGCTGTTGGGCAAAGGTGAAGTAAACTCAGCAAATGTGCAGAAAGGTTTTAATGATGTGATAGTCTATAAACTATCTTACTAGTTTTCACAATGCTTTATAATTATATTCAGTGTTTTAAACAAGGGATTCTCAGAAAGGGAGGCTAAAAAGGCAATAACCACAATCAAAAGAGGGACAATTTGTTTTTCTGAAAATGTTTTAACCTTAAAATGTCTTCCTATCCAAAGACCGACAATGTTTCAGTAATTTTTTGGACTATTGGTGACTGTTAGCAAGTGTTTGAAAAATATTAAGTAAACTAATTTTATAGTTTGACCTAAACTTACATGTAATGCATGAATTATAATTTGGCTGAACTGCTCATATAATCACATATATTATAAAAATGCTTCTGTGTTTTGAAGGTGAAGTTTCTATGTTTAAGAAAGGCAAATTCTGGGGCGCCTGGGTGGCTCAGTCAGTTAAGCGGCCGACTACGGCTCAGGTCAGATCTCAGGGTCTGTGAGTTCGAGCCCCACATCGGGCTCTGTGCTGATGGCTCAGAGCCTGGAACCTGCTTCGGATTCTGTACCTCCCTCGCTCTCTGCCCCTCCCCCACTCATGCTCTGTCTCTCTCTGTCTCAAAAATAAACATTAAAAAAAAAATTAAGAAAGGCAAATTCTTCAATTTGCATATACTTTGTGGTGCTTAGTTATTTAAAAGTTTTCTGTGCTACCATTTTAAATGTTATATAGAACCCATGTGTTTCAAAGCATGGCTCTTAAAAATGTGAATGGCATTTATATTCCATAGTCTATTAGTATATTCCATAGTTTAGTCTATTAGTATATTCCATAGTTTATTAGTAAAGGTTACCATTAGAATTTTCTTATATTAACACACAAAGAAACTGTACAAATATAAAACACAGCATTTATAAACATCATACAGCCATTTCATCTTTCCCTGTTTATGTCCAAATAGAGAGTATTTTAAAATAGTTCAAGTCAATTCTGTTTTATATCTTAAAAACCTGGGAATACCTCTGCAGTTCAATTTTCACAATATTGTATAGATTAATATTAATAAAAATATATCTGTTGTTTACAGAATGGCACCATAATTTTTATTGCTTTAAGAAAGATTTCATAGAAATAACCTTACCAGGGCTCTGTGTGTGTGTGTGTGTGTGTGTGTGTGTGTGTGTGTTTTATTTTATTATTAGCCTATTAAGTGGTTTTTCAGGAATGAATATGATATTTTATCAAATGTTTGTGAATATATCATATATTAAAATAACTTTTATATTGTTATAATAAATGTTATGTAGTGGTAAAATGTTTGGTAAAATTTAATAATAGAAAATGTATGAAATAAACTTGTGGCAAGATGGTTTTTAGGCAACACATTGAAAATTTGAGATTATTGGTGCATACAAGCTACCCAAAGAAACTGATAAGTTCAGAAAGAAGTGGACAGATTTCAAGCAGAATTTAGAGGGAATGTGAAGATCCTGAACATTGGATGAGAAACTAAAATGGTCTCTTGTTTCCCATCTCTTCAGTCAGTAACAGATTCTCAAATGAAGAGACAGTCCACGGACACAGACAAAATCTAGAACAAGGGAGGGAGGCACTTTGATAAGATCTCTGAAAGAATTAATATGGCGTTTATTAGATCTTTTTATTTGGGCAAAAAGACCTATAAAAAAACATTAAGAACATGGTTTTACTGAAGAAAAATGTGCCTAAATTAATCGTAGTTAAATTTACAGGAAAATGGATGCCTATAAAATAGTATGGGTATAGATTGAATAGAAAGAATTGCTTGGAACCAAATATATAGAAAGTCCATGAAGTTTCTGAGAGAAATGCATTTTTTAAATTTGTGTTAATGTTTATTTATTTTTGAGAGAGAAAGGCAGACAGAGCATGAATGGGGGAGGAGAAAAGAGGAGGGAGACACAGAATTCGAAGCAGGCTCCAGGATCTGAGCTGTCAGCACAGAGCCCGAGGTGGAGCTGCAGTCCACAAAAGGTGAGATCATGATATGAACCAAAGACAAGACGCTTAACCAATGGAACCACCCAGATGCCTCGAGAAATGCATTTTTTAAAGTGCAGCAAGACTTGGGGCACCTGGGTGGCTCAGTCAGTTGAGCATCTGACCTTGATTTCAGCTAGGTCATGATCTCAGGGTCTCAGGGTGTGAACTCGAGTCCTGCATCGGATTCCATACTGAGCATGGAACGTGCTTGGGAATCTCTCTCTCTCTCTCTCTCTCTCCCTCTCTCTCTCTTTCTCTCTCCCTGCTTGCACACACATGCCCTCTCACTCTCTCTCTCTCTCTCTAAAATAATAATTAAAAATAAAATGCAGTGAACCTTGATTTAGTTCCAGAAAAGTTCTTTGCATTTTAACTTGGATCCCAAGAAGGATGGGAAATCTATTCACCCCCCAAAAAGCATGTTTTATAATTCTCGCTAGAAATGGCCAAAGAAGATGATGGTTAAAGAAGGAAGTCCTTAGGACAGATATAAGAGCCTTGGAGAATACTGGAATGGTGAAATAATCTCAGAAAGCAGAATCAGAGCCTAATCAAATTTACTCTCTACCTCACAGCTAGGGAAATCTGGCATCATTTATCCAGCAGGATTTCAGAATGGTTGGAGATGAATAAACAAGTGACTGCTTTGCATATCAAATTATTAAAATACAAGTTTTTACTGAGGGTATTATTTCTCTGTTGTGCCATCGTGCATTGGATAGATGTTTTCTTTTTGGTTCACAAATCTTTGAATCATGAAGAACTAATGCGAAGTTGGTATTGACATGGATCACAAGATCTTAGACTTGAGACCAAATACTATAATCAGATTAGGATTCTTGGTTAGACTGTGGACATGGATGTAGTAAATTTGTGAAAAATTGTGACCAAAATAGCACATTGCATTTACTGGAATTTTTGGCTATCATTCTATTTTCTTCCCTGATTTCATGCCCTTTGGTAGATAACTCTATAGTATCTTCCATTAAAAGGCTAAGTGTACTTTTCTCTTTGACTTTGGGATTGACTTTGGTCAATAGTATATGGATGGATATGATGGTGTGCCAGCTTTGAGTCTAAGCCTTAAGTAGTCTCAAGCATTTACGGCATGTCCACTTGTGTTATGCTAACACTACTAAAAAGCATGTCTCAGCTGACCCATAGATTAATTTTAACAAATAGATTTTGCTTTGAATCATTGAGTTTTTGAGTTTTCATTACACAGCATCATTATAGCCATAGCTAACCGATACAGGTATGAACTTAAAAGTGAATCAAATGATGATGTGGTCCCATTAGTTCCATTAGAGCTTAGTTTTGTAAGATCTTCTTAAATTGTTTTCAATGTCATTGTAACAATTTGTACTCTCCTTAGTAGCACTGAGAAGTTCACATCTCTCAGGTTTTACCAACATTATATAGTGTTATTTTTTTAACCACTCTATTGAGTGATTAATTAGGTTCTATTGAAAAGTAAATTTCTAGAGTTTTAGTGATTTTCTGCACCTGCTGTGAATTCACTACTCATATTTGTATATTTTCTTTTTAACAGCTTGTCTTATTTTATTGGTATGTATGAGGGTTTTGTATCTTTTACATAATCAAATCTATATGCCTTTATTGGCAATGTGAGTTCTAACTCTTCTCCTAAATATGAAGATTTTATTGTTAAGTGCTTAATTAGTCATTTCCATATGCAAAAATATATAATCGTAGGGTAGCCAGATTTATTATTTTTGATTATGGTCTTTCAAAAGATCTTAGTACACCATAATGTCCAAAAGTATTTCTTTAGTTTATCCCAAGCTATTTTTTGTGATCTTGCTTTACGACTACATTTATTTGTTATGGGTTGAATTGTGTCCCCTTAATAGATATGTTGAGGCTTAACTACTTTGTGATCTAATTTGGAAACAGTGTTGTAACAGATGGAATTAATTCAGTTAAAATTACATCATACTATAATAGGGTAGACTCTTAAACCAGTATGACTGATGTCCTTATAAGAGGGAAATTTGGACACAGAGACAGTGGTAAGACAGGGAGAATGCCATGTGATGATGTAGCCATAAGCTGAGGAAAGCCAAGCATTGATGGCCACAGAAGTTACAAAGAGACAAGGAACAGTTCTGCCCAGAATTTCAGAGAGAGCATAGTCTTGTTAACACCTCGATTTTGGATTACTAGCCTCCAGAACAGTGGAGGCTAAAATAAATTCCTGTATAGGCCACCCAGTTATGATAATCTGTTTCAGAAGCACTAGGACACTAATACAGATTTTGGTCCTGGAAAGTGGGCTGCTGCTGTAATTAATACCTAGAAACAGAAGTGGCTTTGAAATTGGAAAATGGGTGGAGCATGGAAGAATTTTGAGATATGTGAGAGAAAAAGCATAGGTGTCCTCAAAGATGTCATTGGTAGAAATAAAGGGAGTTAGAGATGATTCAGATGAGGACTCAGAAAAAAAAACAAAAAAAAACAAAAAGACAAGGAGAGCTGCAGAGAAAACTACTGTCTTACAGAAACATATATCATCGTGAACAGAATGTTACCAGAAAGTGAATGTTAAATGTGCTTCCAGCGAGGCCTCAGAGGGAAATGAGAAACATGTTTTTGGAAACTGGAGGAAAGGTATTCTTTATCATACAGTGACAGAACCTGGCTGAACTATATTCTACTTTTTGTGTGGAAATTAGAATTTTTAAGTGATGAACATCAGTATTTAGCTGAGGAAATGTGCAAGCAAAGTTTGGAAGGTTCATCCAGTTCTCTCTGTTCTTTTTAGTAAGAGAAAAAGGATAAATTGAGGGATGAACTTTTAAGTGAAAAGGGACCAGCACTTAATGATTTGGAAAATTCTAAGCCTATCCTAGATGACCGTATGCAAAAGAAGTCAGGTGTGTGATTCATGAATCCAATTAGCCATCTCAGCGGAAGCCAGAAATAGACATGCAATTAGTCAGGAAAGATTTGGGGAGGACTCTCTTGGTCAATGGCTTGGAACCCTCCGAATTACATGGAAGGCCAAGGAGGTTTTTGAAAAGTTTATACCAACAGAAACAAGGACAAGTGTGAACTGAAAAGGAGAGAGATGAGAAGAAATGAAGAAATACTGGCTCTGAAGGCATGTCCAGGAATTCAGAGGCCAGCAGGGCTACTGCTAACTCCGTGGTCCAGAGGGCTCAGGATCTGGGGAAGGGAAGGACACTGCCTTCCCTGCCCAGACCAGAGGCCCAGGATTGCCCTACTGGGTCCAAAGGACAAAATATAGAGCCACATAAAATTATTCTCAGGCCTTGAAATCTAATGGAATTTGCCCTACTGTATTTCAGACTTGTTCAGGACATGTGACTTCTTCATTCTTTCTAATTTAGTTCATTTGAAATGTAGACATTTATCATATGCTTTCCCGCAATTGTATTTTGTAGGTTAATAACTTATCAAGTCAGAGGTTCACAGCAAGAGAGGTATTTTGCCCCAGGATGAATAATATCTCAAGTTTCACACATACTTGAGTTAAATGATTTCATGATAAGGGGTGGCTGAGTGGCTCAGTCAGGTAAACTTCCGACTCTTGATTTCTTTTTTTTTTTAATTTTTTTTTTTTTAATTTTTGAGAGACAGACACACAGAATACAAGTTGGGGAGAGGCAGAGAGAGAGAGGGAGGCACAAAAATCCAAAGCAGGCTCCAGGCTCTGAACTTTCAGCACAGAGCCCAATGTGGGGCTCAAACCCACAAACCGCGAGATCATGACCTGAGCCGAAGGCAGATGCTTAACCAACTGAGCCACCCAGGTGCCCCCCAACTCTTGATTTCTGCTCAAGTCATGATCATAGGGTCATGAGATCAAGCCCTACGTGGGGCTGCGTGCTGAGTATAGAGCTTGCTTGAGATTCTCTCTCTCCCCCTATCTCTCTGCTCCTCTCCCCGCTCATGCTCCCTCTCTCTCAAAATAAATAAATAAGGGCACTTGGGTAGCTCAGTCAGGTGAGCATTGGACCCTTGATTTTGGCTCAGGTCATGATCTTGCAGTTTGTTGGTTCAAGCCCCCTTCGAACTCTGAGCTGTCAGCTTGGGGCCTGTTTGGGTTTCTCTCTCCCTTTCTCTGTCCTTTCCCTGCTCTCTCCCTCTCTGTCTCTGTCTGTCTCTCTGTCTCTGTCTGTCTCTCTGTCTGTCTCTCTCAAAATAAATAAACTTTAAAAAAATAAATAAGATAAAAATTTATTAAATTATTTGATGGTGACATTGGGGACATAAAATTGAGAATATTTAAATGCAACTTTGGACATTGAGTTGATGCTGGAATGCTGAAGACTTAGGGGATGTAGAGATAGAGAAGATATATTTTATACTTGAGGAGGGCTTGAATTTGAGAGAGAGCAGAAGGTGGACTGTTACAGGTTAAATTGTGTTCCTCAAAAAGACATGTTGAAGTCCTAATTCCCTAATATCTTAGAATGTAATCCGATTTAGAAATAGCCCCACTGTAGATGTAATTAGCTACGTTAAAATGAAGCCATTACTGGAGTAGGGTAGCCTTTTAATCCAGCATGACTAGACGGAAATTTGAACCCAGAGACAAAGACATGAGGAGAATGCCATGTGAATGAAAGAGGCAGAGATTAAAATGGTACTGTGGCCAACAAAGGAATGGCAAGGATTCTCCTCAGTGTCTCTGGAGGACCATGATCCTGTTACTATCTTGATTTTGGATTTTGAGACTCTACAACTGTGAAAGAATAAATTTCCCAGTTTACAGCACTTTGCTACAGCAGCTCCAGAGACTAATACAATATTTAACACACCAGAGTCTGTTTTAAGTTATGGTGTGAGGTACAAATCTAAGTTTATCATCCTTTTTTATGTGAATAGCTATTTTTCCCCAGCAATGTTTCTTAAGTTGTATCTTTCTTTCTCTCTTTCTCTCTGTCTCATACACACACACACACACACACACACACACACACACTTCTCACTGTGCAGTGGAATCCTATAAAAATAACTCATTTTTTAGCTTTTATTTAAATTCCAACTAGTTAACATACAGTGTAGTATTAAATAGCTGTTTGTTTGCTTTATGTAGTTTTAACAGTAATTTTATAGTGAGTATAATTTTATAATAAATCTTAATGTCCTGTCTCTCCTCCTCCTACTTCAAAATTTATATTTTGAACATTTAATTTTTTTATCATCTTTAGCTTAACTATGTATCATGGTACAAAATTAGAATTTCACTTAAACTATAGATGGTATTGGGGGAAATGAATATCTTTGCTATATTTAGTCTTTCCATCCATAAGCCAGGTGTATGAATTCATGTATGTGGAAAAGCTCTTTCATTTTATATGTATTTCTTCTTTTGTTTCAATTTTCCAATAAAGCCTAATGAATTTCTTCAGCAAATCTTAAATATTTTTGAAAGATTTATTCATTGGTACTGTACTTTTTCTTACTCTGATGATTTGTCTATTCTTTGTCTTAGCTCAGACAGGTGTAACAAATTGTAGTAGACAGGGTGGCCGAGAAAAAAGGCATTTATTTCTCACAGTTCTGGGGGCTGGAAATCCAAGATCAGTATATCAGCATGGGCCTGGTGAGTGCACTATTCCTGGTTTGCAGGAAGGCTGACTTCTCCTTGAATTTTCATATGGTAGAAAGTGAGCTAACTAGCTCTCTGGATTCTTCTTCTTCTTCTTCTTTTTTTTTTTTTTAATTTTTTTTAACGTTTATTTTTGAGAGACATAGAGACAGAATATGAACAGGGGAAGGGCAGAGAGAGAGGGAGATACAGAATCTGAAGCAGGCTCCAGGCTCTGAGCTGTCAGCACAGAGCCCGACGGGGCTTGAACTCATAGACCGTGAGATCATGACCTGAGCTGAAGTCGGCCACTTAACTGACTGAGCCACCCAGGCGCCCCTGGATTCTTCTTATAAAGTCACTTATCCCATTCTAGAGGGCTCCACTGTCATGATATAACTACCTCACAAAGACTCCACCTCCAAATACCCTCATATTGGGAATAGGGCTTCAACATAAGAATTCTGGGGGCACAAACAGCAAATATTATAGTGCTCAGAATAGTTCAGAATATATCTTTTATTAGTTTTGTAGAGATCTTATATGTCTTAGCCCTCTTAGTACTTATAAAATATATGATATTATTATCATTTTGCCAGGTATCTTTTGGTTACTAAGTACTGGTAAAAGTTTTTCTATTCTAACCTTTTAATATAATCATTTTTTATTTGTGTCTTTTAGACTAAGTGCCAACTGTATATTTTTAACATACTATTTTAGACTTTATACCTTTTGCAAATTGATCAGTTTATATTTATGATTACTGAGAGATTTGGATTCTTTTATCTTCTTTTGTCTCTGATTAAAGTTTTCTCTCTCCTTGATTTTCTCTCCATTGATTCAAAAGTTACAAATTGTATGTCGTTTTTTAAGTGGTTACTTGCAACCCTTAAAATCAGTATTTGTCTCACCAAAGTATAAATGTATTATTAAATAAATAAATGAATAAATAAAATCTGGATCCATAAGAACACTTTAAATAATCTCCCTCCCATAGTCCATGTTATATTTTAGGATAGGCGGTTTTTAACCTCCAATTTTGTCATTATTATCATTTTACCCGCACGCTTCTTTGGATTCATGAGTTTGTATGTTGATTCACTCACTCCTGTTGCTTGAATGGGTCCCTACAACCTTCTGTATTCAATTTCCTGTTTCTGATGTACATTCTTTCCCAATTCTTTCAGCAAGGGTGTGAATGTGCCAGTCCCTCTGAGTTTTGTCACAAATTGTCTCGAATTTACCTTTGGAACTAGAATACAGAATACAAATTATTCATTTTTTTTCCTTCAAACCTTGAAAGCTTATTCTACTGACTTCAGGAATCCATCATCGTCACTGCCCCTTTGCACATTTTTGCTTTTGGCTTGCCTGCTTTGCCTCTGCTGCTGCAATTTTACCTTCAACATTTCTCAAATAGATTTAGTTGTATTTCCCTTTCCCAGGATTTATTTGTTACTTTAATCTAGAATCCATGTCTTTTAACAATTCTGGGAAATTCTTCAAATATTTTCTGTAGCTCATACCATTATTCCTGGCCTTACATTGTAGAAGTTCTTTTAGGGTTATATTAAACTGAAAAATTCCACTCTCCTTTCCTCCTAACCTCTCTTTGGCAATTTTTTATTTGTTCATTTTTTTCTAACTGTGCTTAGTGTTGTGCAATTTCTCCAGGTTTATTGCTCAGTTGTATATCTTACATAAAATGTGTATGTGATATACATCCTTATATGCAAATTTAAATAATTTAAATGTGTAGGACTTCATATATGTGGGAAAGCCAAAATTCAAAATTTCTTTGTTGACTATTTTTAGAACTACTTTATAAAGAATTCGAGAGGAAATTCTCAAAGCATCCATGAAAATATACTATTAGAGAAAACCACTGGAGGGGCAAAGTTGTGCAAAACAAAAGAAGTCATCGGTTCAATTAAAATCTTTCTATTCCCTTACCTTTCCAATCTCTCCTCACTCACCTCTATTGACCGTGAAGATTCCCAAAAGCCATCTTCCACGAGTTAGTACTATCCCCATCTTTCCCACCTAAAATTGTCAAGTCTGAAGCTGGTTTGAGACTAAAGAGAAGATTTTGACCCTAAATTAAGTTCAGATATTTTATTACTGTCTTAGGCTGGAATTCTGATATTTGAATTTTAACTGTGACCATATTTATGATTTAAAATAACTGTCATATTTGTCTGTTAACTAAGTGTGAGCAAAAAGCTGCCGAACGCCTTAGTCTCAGCCACAGTCAGAGCCAGAGAACAAAATTTCCATTGCAACACACATGTGAGGCTTATTTAAGACACTGGTTACTTACATTCAGATATTGCCATGAAAAATAATGCCTAAAATTTTTAGTATTCTATTTTAGGATATTCTAGATCCATTTAACACTGTTTTTTTTTTTACTTTACAATATAAGGCTATTTTGATATAGTATAGGTAATTAACTGAAATGGAATTATTCAGTTACGATTGCATATCTTTAGTAATTTTAGACCCAGAAAGTAGGAGTTGATCATATAAAATTCTAAAATCGAGCTTTATGGAATGCACTCAATCTTGGTAATGGATGTTTACTTAGTTACATCAAAGGAAATACCTATTATTGTTAGATAACCAGAAATGTATGATCACACGAAGGGATGCAGAATTTTGGTAAACAGTTCTATCCTAATAATGTGGTAGATGGGAATAAATATGAAAACAATGTAAGTTACTGAAAACAAAACCTGTATTAGGTAAGCAGCAAATAGTGTTTATTATCTATATTAACCATATATTAACACTGAATGAAAATAATTAGAAAAATAACACATTTATACCTCATTTAACTTTTACATTCATGTATTATTCTTAGTTTAGTAGTTAATAAAATTACTAAATGTGAAAGCAAACAGAAAGCTTAGCTCCCATTTTTTATGAACTGCAAACCTGAATGCTTACTGTCTAACATGTTAGTAATATTATTACCAGAACTCAATCTACAACCCAGTTTTATGAGATGTATAATAATAACGAACCTGTATATACCTATGAATGTCTATAATACCATACTTAATTAAAAGAAAATCTGTGTTGTAAAGTTCTATTGGTTTTAATAAATGTATCATGTCACATATTCACCGTTACAGTATCATATAGAAGAGTTTTATTACACTAAAAAAACCCTCTGTTTTACCTATTAGGCACTCCTCTCCTCCCTCTGAGACTCTGACAACCACTAACATTTAGGTTGCTATAATTTTTATCTTTTCTACAACGTCAAAGCAAAATGCTTTCTGTCATATTTATATATTTTTTTGAGACAGTGTCTTTTCAGATCATTTGCATATTGTTTTTCACTTGGACTCTTTGCTTTCTTAATGTTGAATCCTAATGGTTCTTTGTATGTTGTGGATACAAGTTCTTTGCATTTTGCAAATTACTTTTTCCCAGTCTGGGCTTGACTTTTGGTTCTGTTAAGAGTATCTTTGGCAGAGCAGAAATTTTGAATTTTAATAAAGTCTAAAGTATCTTTTTTCTAAATTTTGCATAATGACGTCTATATTTCTCAGCATGATTTTTTAAAAGAATATCTTTTCTCCATTATATTGCCTTAGATTCTTGTCAAAGATTAATTGACTATGGTATTGTAGGTCTGCTAGGCTCTGTATTCTTTTCTATTAATCTATGTGTATATACATTTACCAATTCCACACTATCTTAATTACTGTAGTTTTATAAGCCTAAAATTCAGGTAGACTTGATCCTTTTCTTTTCCTGCATCTTGTATACAATCTATGTCTGCACCATTCACCATAAACTGTAGGATCAGTCCATCAATATAAACAAGAAAGCTCACTGGGATTTTGATTGAGACGGCATTGATCTGTAGTTAAAGCTAGAGAATATTGACATCTTTAACAATCATGAGTCTTTCAATCCATGAACCCAAGTATCTTGCCCTTTATTTAGATCTTCTTTATTTCCTTTATCAGAGTTTTCTAGTTTCCATATACAAATCCAACACATACTTTGTTGGATTTATACCTACATATTTTTTTAAGGCTATGTTAAATAGTGCTTTAAAGAAAAATCCAAATTCTAATTGTTTTTTTTCTGGGGTCTAGGAAAGTGAATGACTTTGTAGTACTTTTGTTACATATTCACCTTATATTCTACAGCTTTGCTATACTCACATATTAGTTCCAGAGGTTTTGTTTTGTTTTGTTTAGTTTTTGGTCAATTCTTCAGTATTTTCTACTTAGAAAATATGTCTCATTTCATCTGCTAATATAATTTTGTTTTTCTTCTCAGTCTACCTTTTCATTTTATTGTCTTATTGTACTTGTTGTGACTTCTGGCATATTTTTAATTATTTATGATTGAAGTATAGTTGACACATAATGTTATATTAGTTTTAGGTATTATATTGAATGGGTTCAATGAGAGAGACATTCTTGCCAAATTTCCAATTTTTAATTATCAATCTAATTTCTAATTATCAAATATGAAGTTAGCAATAGGGTATTTTTAATATTTCTTTTCAATGAGAAAGTCCTCCCCTAATACAAGTTAGCTGAGATTTTTTTTTATCATAAATGGTGTTAGTTTTCTCAAATACTTTTTCTGCTATGGTTATTATGATTATAACATAAGGTTCTTATTTTCCAGCTACTTGATGTGATAAATAACACTGATATTTGAATGTTGAATCTACCAGCCTTATTCACCTGAAACAAATCCTACTCGGTCTTGGTGTGTAACCTTTGTTAAACATTGTTAGATTCAATTTGCTAATATTTTGTTGAGGATTTACACCTATGTTTATGAACTATATTAGGTATAGAATTCTGTCTTGTGTGATTTTATCTGGTTTTGTTATAATGGTAATTTCAACCTCATAGAAGGAGTTAAAATGTTCCCATTGTTTCTAGTTTGTGTAAAACTTTGTGGAAACCTGGTATTGTTTCTTTCCTAAATGTTTGGTAGAATTCACTATGGAAACAAACTGGGTCTTATGCTTCCTTTTTATGAAGGTTATTAATTATTTATTCAATTTATTTAATAGATATAGGTCTATTCAGATGACCCGTTTCTTCCTGAATGAGTTTGATAGTGTGTGTCTTTCAAGAAATTGGCTCATTTTATCTAAGTTATCAAATTTATGGGCATAAAGTTGTTTATAGAACAATTTTATTATCCTTTTAATGTCCACAGAGTTAGTAGTGATTGCCCTTGTACATTTATATATCAGTAAATTTCTTTTTTTTTCCTTTTTTTTTTCTTGGTTATCCAAGCTAGAGATTCATCAATTTTATTGCTCTTTTCAAAGAACTAGTCTTTGATTTTGTTGTCTTCCTCTATTGTTTCTGTGTTTTCAATTTCACTGGTTTCTATTTTAATTTAAATTTTTTCTTTTCTTCTACTGCTTGTAGCTTACACTGATCTTCTTCTCAAATATATTATTTTTAATGTTTATTTATTTTGAGAGAGAGAAAAGGTGTGAGTGGAGGGGGGGACGAAGAAAGAGAGGAAGAGAATCCCAAGCAAGCTCCACGCTGTCAGTGCAGAGCCTAATGTGGGACTCAAACCCAGGAATCGTGATATCATGACCTGAGCCAAAACCAAGAGTTGGACGCTTATCCAACTGAGCCACCCAGGCGACCTCCAAAATATATTCTTTAAATATTCTAAGCCCAACTACAAATAGCACTATCACTTCACACATAGTACAAGTTCTTTATTACAAAATACTCCCAATTTCTCCCTACCTTTCCCTTATGACATTGTTGTTATTCACTTCCCTTATTCATATGCTACAATATCCCAATACATTGATCTGTGTTTAATATTCCATTGTCTAGATGTACTAGTATTTTTGTTTAAATAATCTTTTATACAAATTAAGAATAAGAAAAATAAAGACTTTATTTTACCTCTGTTTATTACTTCTCTAACATTCTTTCTTTCTTTTTGTAGACCTGAGTTTCTATTGTACATCATTTTCCTTCTGCCTAAGATCTTTTAACATTTCCTACAAGGGAAGTCTAGTGTAATGAATTCCCTCAGTTTTTTGCTTTTGCTTTTTTTTTTTTTTTTTTAATTTTCTCAGAGGATGTATATTTGCCTTTTTTAGCATTATTTCACCAAATATATAATTCTAGGTTACTGGGGCTTTTTTTGTCCTTTGTATACTTCAAATATTTCACTTGATTATCTTCAGACTTTGTTTTTTAATGAAATACCCATTCCAAGTCTTTCCTTTCTCCCATATAGATAAGGTACTTTTTTCTCTGGCTGTTTTTTTTCTTTTCTTTCTTTCTTTTTTTTTTTTTTTTTGCTTTGTCTTAGGTTTTCCACAGTTGGTTATGGCATATGATTCCTCAGTGTAGTTTTGTTGCCGTTGTCTTGTTTTGTTTATATTTGTCCAGTATGATGTTTTCTGACCTCCTTGTAACTCTGGTTTGGTGTCTATAATTAATTTGTTATGTTCTCAGCCATTAATACATCAAATGTCTCTTCTGCTTTCTTCTATCTTCTCCTTCTGGTATTCTTATTATGTGTATTTTCATCTTTTGAAATTGTGCCACATTTTGAAGGTTCCATCCTGGTTTTTTCATTCTTTTTCTCTCGGATTTCAGTTTGAAAACTTTCTATTGACCTATCTTTGAGCTCACAGTTTTTTGTTTCTGTTTTTGCTTTTGTTTTTCCCACCTTGTCATTTACTGTTGAGCCCATAACGAATATTCTTAATGTCTCTTAAAGTATGTTTTTACATTTCTAACTTTTGCTTTTGGTTTTTTTCTTAGAATTTTCTTCTTTTTGCTTAAATATATGTCTATTTTTGCACATTGTCTGCTTTTGCCTTAGAACTCTCCACATATTAATCATAGTTATTTTAAATTTCATGTCTGATAATTCCAACATCTGTCTCATGTCTGAGTCTGGTTCTGATGCTTGCTTTGTCTGTTCAGATTTTTTTTTCTTGCCTTTGACATACCTTGTAATCTTTTGTTGAATACCTGATGTGATGAACCAGGTGAATAAGAACTGAGTGAAATAGGACTTTACTGTGAAGTTTCTTGTTTATGTGGCTAGGAATTGGGGAGGATTTAGTCTTTGCTAGAGCTCGTAGGTTCCAGAGTCTTCAGATTCCTTAAGTTTCTTGTTTTTGTAACCCCTCTCTATTTTGGACTTCCCCAAGTACACCTCCTCAGATATAGTCTGTATCCTGCAGCTCTTTTAGGTGAAATCCACGGTTGTACTGCACCCCTTTGGTGTGGTGGTAAGGTGTTGGAGAGGAGAAGCATTCTATAACCTCATGATTAAATCTCAACCTTGTGGTCGCCCTGTGTCTCCAGGCTATGAACTTCACAAATGCTTCCCATTGGCATGGCTTGTTTTTCTCTCTTTATGTGAGACAGGTAAGGTGGAGTGGTGTGGAAGAGGGGAGGGATTAAAAAAGAGGGATAAATGCCCTTCTCCATCTAGGATAAGGCTCCAGTAAAATCTTTTCACCTAGGAAGAACCCCTTTGTGATGGAAAATGTGCTGGGTGTGTTTCACATTGATTACTGTTTCCTGCTTTCTCCCAGAGCTAGAAGGATATCTTTTTCAGAACCGCAAGACCATGGTGGAGTCTCTGGAGGTAAAATCCCTAAAAGTCTGTCTTCCTCTAAGATTGTAGCCCCCCAGGAGCTCTCACTCTCAAGCTAATCCACTAGCCTTCAGACATGTTTACTACACGCTCAAGTATTTTCTTTTTGTTGTTTGCTTGCTTGCTTGTTTTATTTAAGCAAATGAATGAATCTTATACCTCCCTTAATTCATCTCTGAAAAGAAATGGCACATGAAGCATGTTGTAGCAGCCATAACTTAAAGTGTGTAGAATCAGCAGCCCAGGGCTAAAGATGGTACAAATCTACTATCCCCAAGAATTTGTAGAAATCTTGGGGAATACTTAGATTCCCTTAAGGATTAGTTATGGAGTTTGATCTGATTTTATCTAGGTCTTAAGGAATTCTCAATTATTATTAGTTGATATAAAATACAAGGGTATTCTCTGTTTTCTTTGTTTCCAGTATACTTAAGAAAAATTATCAATATTTATAATGGTAAATTCAATCCTAGGATTTGGGGATTTAATAAGAATAATCTAATATTTGAGACCTTATAGATTCTAGTTTTGGGAGGCAGCTTTGAAACAAATATAAGCAAAACAATGACCTAATTTTATATTTTTAAAAGTTAATTTTAGTAAAATTTTTTAATAAAGTAAATCATTTATTTAGAAGAGTATATAGATTTTAAGTATACATATTGATTAATTTTAAGTGAACAGCACGTGCAGCCAGCATTGATGAATGTCACAAATTATACACACATTTGTGAACAAGACCCAGATCATGAAACAAACTGTAACCTGTAGCCCTCATCATTCCTTTCATGTCCTTCCCAACCCAGAGCAATGTAAGTGTTGTGATAGCAACCATAAAGCATGTTTTGGGATACCAAAGAAGGACTCAATTTACTTTTAGGAACAACCACTAGATAAATCACTGGTATTATTATTTAAGTCTGGAAAGATAAAGCAGAACTCTTCTACAATGGGCTTTCGTAAGTTGGAGTAGGTTAGGATATGCTGCGTGCAGAACAAACAAACAAAATCCATCAAAATCTCGGTGGCACAAAAAAGGAAATTTTTTATTTCTCATCATTTATTGAAATCTGGGTGATGCCCCAGGGAAACTATCTTCCATGTTGTTATTCACTGATCTATTCTGTGTCTCACACTGGTTCCGTATCTTCCTACTGCGCATTAGTTACAGTGAAGCACAGGATTCTGTCTAAGTCAGAAGAAGAGGAGTTGTGATGTGCCTCTGTGCCTACAGAGAAAGAAAAGTTGGCTAGGGATGAGGAGTAGAAGCTTCTTCCATAGGAGATATTTGGGGTTTTATCTTTCTAATATGCTAACGTATTCTGCTTAACAACAACTTATATATAAGGGGTGTGTGTGTGTGTGTGTGTGTGTGTGTGTGTGTGTGTGTGTGGTGGGCAGAGTTGCTCTAAATAGAATATTTCTTTTTTTAGAAGTGCTTATTTTTCTTAATCCTGAGTTAATCTGCTTTATACCAGTATATGTTTTGGTTTTTACTGTGTGTTTAATCTCTTGTTATCTTTCAAGGAATGGCTTAGAGATAAACAGGAGGTGGAAATTCTAATCTTTGTCTTGATGTTAAGGAGAATTTATGAGAAGTAAGTAAACTAGATTGTTTAATTTGCCTTTAAAAGCTGAGCTGTTTGATGGTTGTGCTATGGTTTTGGGGAGAGGAGAGGAAACGATGCCCATACATTTGAAGTTATTGGTTTGATTGCTGATAAAGACCAAGGATAATCTTATTGTAAATCTTTCTGTGGAAAAGTCATTTTTTGGACCTGGGACAAGGCTCTATAGGCAGGACTGCATCATGAATAGAGGAAAATGTCTTCTTACTAAGCTGGGCCTACATTTGGGTCATTGAGATTTCTGAAGTGTTGCTAATGGTATAAGTAAGTTCTAATACACATTTCCTCCTTAACTTTGAAAAGGATGCAAAGAAAATATGAACCTATGGCCCAAAGTGGTTTCTAAAGAATAAGGCATAGAGAATTGGCACGGAATCCCAACAAAGGTCAGTAGACTGGAACTCAACATTGATTCATATCCAAAGAATCAAAGCATTTTCTGAATCTTCAGCAAGGTGTACACAAACGCACTCACACACATACACGCGCGCACACACACACACACACACACACACAAACACTCGATACACAGTCACAAACTTAGAATTTTATTATCCATCTAAAAAATCTACAATTTTTGTATATACGCTTTAAAAAATATCTACACTTTTGTAATAGATTTTAAATTATAGCATATCAGTGCATAGTGATAGTATGGTCCTATGGCATTACTCAGTATATTAAGCCTTCACTAGTCTATGCAACAGAAAATTATGGAATGGTGTGGAGAAACAAAGTCAGGTCCAAAATATCCAAAGATCTGAGTTCTAGACCTTGCCTTGTCATTAACTGACTACAATACCTCATATGTGATATTGAACCTCTCTGGATACATGTTTCTCATTTCCTCACTGATTTTTTCACTCATGGTTCACTGATCCTACTGGATCAAAATTACTTGTGAAAGTGTCTTTTTAAGTAACATGCAAATTTTCAGGTCCTGTTCTTGGTGATTCTGTGTTTACAAGGTCCTGTGGAAAGAAACCATCTGTTGCAGGACAGCTCCAGCCATGTTTCCAATTCAATGCTGCCATTGAGAATCCATAAGTAATACTAGCAGGGGTAAACAAACAAGCAAACAAAAACACCTAGCTTAGTCCCAAGCAATGAACACAATTATACAATATAACAACTTGAAGTTATTTTAAACCTCTGAATTTGGCGGTGGTTTTTTATGTAACAATATCAGGTGACAGAAAATGTAGATTCGAATCATGTCCCAGGGACCTCTAAAAAAACAAATCTCCCTAAGAGATTTTAATACTTACTCAAATTTGAAAATGGCAGAATTAGCTGACACTTGATGTATTTTCCAGTTTCAACATTTCAGGAGTCTGGGATCGTAGTCTGGCCCAGAAATGAATCAGAGTCTTAATTTGAATCAAGCTGAATAAAATTCTCCACATCACCCCTTCCAATGATCTAGCATTTGGGTAGTCTCAATAGGCACTGGCACAAATCCAGACTCCCTACCCATTATGGCAATGCTAAATGATAGAAATACCACAGAAACTCAGTCTTTTGCAACCTTTATTATGTGTTCCAACTGGCAACCTAGTAGTTGACTCTTGGGTATCATGGGAAATATTGCATATCAGACTGCAACTCAGGAAAACTTATTCTACCATGTAGGATTCCAATTTTAACACTGATCTATGTTTGATTATTGACTTCGTCACTCAAAACAAAACAATACAAAACAAAAACATCAATGCAAAATTATTTCATCAGACTCAGTGGTAAATCGGAGCAAACGTGGCTAGTGTGTTAATATGCAGCAGAGCCAATGGTTGAAGGTTGTAAGAGACTTTCACAGCTACTCCAGGCCAAAGCACATAAGCTTATGATCTGTAAGTAAAAACATTGGGAAGAAGACTTCTGGTCTAAAGAGATAAGGGCTTAATTTTACTGTTTCTTGAGAGTCGATAGTAGACCTTTGGCTGCAATCAGTGCCATGAGCAATATTATTTAAGGAAGCAAGAAACCAGTCCTTTAATAATTTTATAAGCTATCTCATAAAACTTTAGAAAAGAAATGTTTTTTCGTACCTCCCTCTACTAAGAAATTCTCATGTATGGAACCAGACCCTGATAAGAGAGGAGCTCTAATTGTTGCAGTAGATTCCACAACAAACTGCATCCGGGCTCATTTTTACAGTTTATTTCTCTGGCCAGACTTTTGGCTTTGGGATAAGAATTTTATCTACCTTCAGTGTATGTTTAGACAGCAATTCAAGATCCTTCTATACAAAAAAAAAAAAAAAAACAAAACAAAACAAAAAAAACAAAAAAAACTCTATTCCTTTCCTTTCATTTTTTGAAACATTTGAAACAAAGAAAATAATAGATTATTTTATGTTATTTAAATTATTTGTTGAGTCTTCATGAAAACCGTGAGTAGACCACATAAACTCAACTCATGTGAATTATGGGTCTATTTTTCACCATTGCACAAAATGTTTTGCTCTAACTTCTGTTTGTAATTAGTTACTTTGGAAAGAACTAAGCAGATGTGTTACAGTTTTTTGAATTATCAGCGTATATTTAAGACAAACTGCATCTTCTGAAGAAATTGTGTCCTCAGGGGAATTATTTGTCTTGTGTTAACAGACTTTTATTTGAGATGTAGAGTTAGTTTTAAGTTTCAGGTGTGCTGGCCTGAAGTTAATATAGCTAACAGTTATAGCATAAATTTTTTAACATACAAGATCATCACACTTGGTTCTGATCCTCTGATTTCTAAGAAAGAATGTATTCTCAGGATTTAAAAGCTGGAAATGATATTTGTACAAGGATTTGTAGTAATTAGGATTGATGCAACAAAAAAAAGGTAACTTCACAAATGTTTTTAAGTAATCGTGAAGCCTTCCCTATAGCACGTTATAGACTACTTCTGTCACAAATGCTTGTTCTTTATAGGGAAGCAAATATTCAGAATAGAGTCATATATATCCCAACAAAACAAATGAATAATTCTCAACATACAGCTTTCAGAGCAATAGTACTTTTTATTCGGGGAAGAAAAAATGTAGTATTGGGGAAAATAAGAGCTTTAATCATATTGTGTCATAAACACAATAACTATATGAAAAAAAATTCGAAGGAAAGCAGTGCTCATTATTCTTTATTTGAATATATATCCAATTATGATCTATCAATCAGAAAACAATGTTACTCTTTCTGTTTTGTTGCCAATTTATCATCATTTTTCTACTTCATTATTTATTTAACTGCTTTAAAATCCTATCAACTTCTCAATAATACTTTTAGTTCTTTTGGTTAAAGTAGTCGTCCAGAATAATGTTATGCCATTTTTATTTTATAAATGACTTGCTTCCTAACCATTAACCAAGCAAAGCATCTTTCATTTGACAAATGTACTTTGAATGGCATAACTAATAAAGTTATGTTTGACGTAGGATAGTATTTTTTGTTTTATTTGAAGTTTCCTCCACATATTTTATTCTAAGATGTGTATTAAAGTAATAATCTAAAGCAAATATATCAAAATTAAGACGAATATTACCTTTAATGAAGATATTGCTTGTCAATAGAGCATGGCTTAAATATCTTCAGGGCCATTACTTTTATAAATTGGATTAATAAGATTTTCATATTTGAAATTTCTCTTAAGTGTTTGTCTGTATCTGGCCATCTTACTTATGACAAAGATGACACCTTTTGAAAAATTAAACTACATTTTATCAAATCTCAGGAAGAACACTTGGTGCGACCTTCTCTAACTTTTAAAATGAATGTAACTGATATCTTAAGAAAAATTTAAATTGAATATTTTTCACTCAATAAAATATATTAATTCGATTTAATTACATAATTCCTGGTTTCCAATTGGCTTTATGTTTAACCTACGTTCTAAACAAAATGCTTCACTAAGGCTACTAACTTCACTTCCAATATCTTTAGAAAATAAAAACAAGAAAATCTTTTGTCTAAGAAATTTATTTTATCCAAACGTTCTGCTAAGATTAAAATCCAGCCTCATATATTGTACACTATTTCTTCATGCTGCATTAAAAAACAATTCAAGTAGAAAGTAAAGGAAGAAAAGGCAGGCTCTTCATCTTATCTCTAACCTATACACAGTGAAAATGGGTATCCTATTTTTCTTACTTTGTTTTAAAAATAAGACCTTGATTCTAATTTGAGAGACCATCAAAACTGTGAAAATGAATAATGACTCTGATTTGGCTCAAATCTGCCATCTGTACATTCACATAACTCCCACTGAAACTAATTATTTTTTTTCTTCAATTTATGTTAGTAGGAGTTGGGCATTCAGAGGTTTCAATTAAATTGCACATATTGAAGTCAATGGGAGTTCATGGATGTTGAGGGAGTTACATGCATGAAAAAGATATAAAAGAAGATGTTAAAATTTGTTCAGGTTAGATCATTTAGCAAAGAAATGTGTTTCCCAAAATTAAAGGCATATTTAATTGTCCTCTAAATTGCACTTTAAATTTTATGTATGCTAAATTGTCAAGCTTTTAAAAATGATTTTAAAAAGCATATTCAAAAGAGGCATATACGAATATCTGAATTCTCTGAATTCGTCATGTAAAATATAATAGTTTTCATCTTAGTGTTAAACCTGTTTTTTCTTTTATTTTCTATTCATGTATTACTGCATCCTTTATTGACTAAAATTCAGTTTAAATGTTGGGAAAGGCAGCCTCACGTGCACAGCCCATTGATCTTCGTTCAGTCATATAACGATCAATCTGGGGACTGAACACTTTATTACCAAGAGATAAAGAGCTCGCACCGTCTGTACTGGACTTGGACCTTGTGCTGGAATATCTTTTCCTGTTTGATGATCAGAGCGTTCCTTTGTTCTACTTAAGTGCGTATGTCAGTGGGCCTCGGGCAGGCCCCAGCATTCAGTATTCCATCTCCACAGAAGTGTAGTCAGGTCCTTCTGGTGGGGCATGAGAGTGATACACACGGGCCGATTTCCCTGCCTCACCTGCCAGGAACACTCATTAGCCACAAGGGATTACATACTCTGTTGGAGTTGATCTTGTTCTGGTTCTTCTCTATGTGAGTTGAAGTATCATTCCTTTTAATGTTGACTCTGTTACGCTTTCCTGGGTGACTCAGGTACCAAGCTGCAGTGGACAAATGATTTGAACTCCAATTTCCAGTGGCTAGCACTGTGATAGGCTTGCCTATTCCCCCTGTGGTTGGAGTCCTTCTCTGCCACTCATACAGGGGACTTGTTTCGGCCCAACATAAAGGTATTTAAAAGGTAGGAGAGGGCACCTGGGTGGCTCAATCAGTTGGGCGTCTGACTCCTGGTTTTGGCTCAGGTCATGATCTCACGGTTCATGGGTTCCAGCCCAGCAGCAGGCTTTGCACTGGCAGCACGGAGCCTACTTGGGATTTTCTCTCTCACCCCCTTTCTCTCTCTGCCTCTCCGCTGTTCATGTGCTCTCTCTCTCTCTCTCTTTCTCTAATAAATAAATAAACTGTAAAAAATGAATATAAATAAATAAATAATAAATAAAAGTGAGGAGGAGGTAAGCTATTAAGAACCACACAGCCAGTCCATTTATGCATAAGAATTTTACTGGCTATGGGTGCTGCCAACTCAGGAACATATAGAACTATCAATGGAATGAGCTCTGAAAATTTTGGCACAACAGACGATAGATAAATAGATGGATAGATAGATAAATAATACATAGAAATATTGAAATATAGGACTTTTGGTTTATATATCAGGTTTTAACCCACAAAATTTCCATGCCGTATCTTTTTATTCAAAGAGAACTTCATATATGCTTTCCCTGCACAAGGCATCATGTATTATTGTAATGCATTTTACTAACTTAATGTTCAGAACCATTCTGTGGAGTTCCAGTTCTGTCGAATAGAAATCAGTATCTCTATGATTCTCTATGATACAGATGAGAAAACTAAATCTGACAGAATTAAAAAGCAGAGTCTGGATTTCAAACAGAATTAAACTTTTGTCTTGTGACTACAGTTTCCATTTTCTTTGCATCATGCCAGGCTGGCTCATGAATCATCTTCAAAATTACTGTACATATGTAAACCCACTGATATTTTATTTGATGAGCATATAATTCCCCGTCTTATTGGACTTCAATAGAACCTAAATAGCTTAAACCTTCTCATTCTTTAAATCCCAATTCCCAGTTAAAATGTTACAAAAACCTTAGTAAAGGGATGTAACTCATAAATCTACACAGAATTCATAAGCTTTTTTATACCAATGTTTTGCTAAGATGTATGTGAGTAATTATGGCCATATGCTTTCAATTTTATTTAATAAGATAAAGCAATGAGAAATGTTGCTTGACAAAATATTTTTCTTAGACCAAGACACTCAAAATAATTCGGGGATGTTTTGTGAAATCAAAATACCCAAGTCCATTCATCCATAGTTTTTTTTTTCCATGTTTATTATTGTCACTTTTTTTCTCAGCAAAATTAGTAATAAGAGTTGGATATATGACAGTCTCTGATACCTGATGCCAATGCTATTCCCAGCAGAGTGATAACTAATTGAAGGAAATCCTGTTGTCTAGAGAATAAATCTCTTCAGTGAAATCTCTAGGAGCTCACATTACTATCGTATAATATAAAGTGACATAAAATTAAGTGTAAATAATATAGTTTTAATGAATGAATAGGACATTAGAATTCGTTTAAGTAAAAATAGGACAATATTAATTCATTCAACTCCACATTAAATGAATACTTTCCTACAAAATTAGCAAATGGTATTTTCAAGATTTTTCTCTTTTTTATCTCTTTTCTTACTTTTTATGAGATGCCAAATATGTCCTATATTTACTGAGATTTGATAGTTGCCCTGTTATCATAGGTTATAATCACAATATCTTGAGCATCATGCTAGCTGGAAATCCAAAGAATGGGAAATAGATAATAGATACACATGTTATATGACTATAAACATATCCATCTTGATCTTCCGTCTTATATTTTGCTCCAAGTTATTTCTCCATTTACAAATCCTCTGTTTAAGCAGCGAAGTTGATTACCTTCCCTTTTCTCTTTTTTGTAGCTTCTATATGACTCTTTGGCAGACCACTTTATCATGTTACCCCAAAAATTTACTTAAAATTATGGGTAACACCAAATGTCATTTATCTTTGTATTCTCTGTATCTAACACAATCCTCTACAAAATAACAACTGAAGAAATACTTCTTGAATTAAACTGCCCAATTTACCATGTTGTAACCCTGAATAATTTAAACTATGAATGCTGGACTCACTATGTATTCCTTGGCAAAATTCAAGTGAAATATATTTATTATTATAATAGTGATAACTAAATAACAGTAATTGCCATTTTAGTACCTACTATGTGTTATCATTATGTTTCAACATATAAACTAGTATGTGTCATGCATTTTTTCATAGATTGCCATATTTAATTTTTGTAATCATTTATAAGGCAGCAAACAAAGTACTAACACATGTTTTAGAGTTTAGAGGCATTGAATAATTTTCTTAAAGACACAAGAGGTAATAGGAAGCATAAGCATTTAATTTTTTTAACGTTTATTTATTTTTGAAAGAGAGGTAGAGAGACAGAATGTATGCTGGGAGGGGCAGAGAAGAGAGACAGAATCTGAAGCAGGCTTCAGGCTCTGAGCTATCAGCACACAGCCCAATACGGGGCTCGAACTCACAAACTGTGAGATCATGACCTGAGCCGAAGTCAGATGCTCAACAGACTGAGCCACCCACATGCCCCAACAATAAAATATTACATCAGTGTTCCATAGCATTAATTTGGAACTTTCCTATAATACAATTCCAAGATATTAGTAAGAAATAAAAACTAATAATTATCGCATGCTACTTTATTGCTAGTTTTTAAATATTTATTTTTAAGAGACACAGAATCCGAAGCAGTCTCCAGGCTCCAGATGTCAGTACAGAGCCTGATGCAAGGCTTGAGCTCATAAATGCCAAGATCATGACCTGAGCCGAAATCAGATGCTTAACCAAATGAGCCACCCAGGGCCCCTTAGACAGTATGCTCCTTTAAATTTCTTGATTTTCTTTTAGAGACATTACTTTATTTTCTTTAGTAAAAGTAAAAGAAGACACTGGTGCTATTCCTTCTACATACATAATAGAATTATATACACCCGTCCCTTTGAAGATAGGTGTGGCTAAGGGATTTTATTTGGCCAAAGGATTTCTTAGCGATGTGACACATGTACACAATTGGCTATCTGCCATGGCACTTGACAGTGACCAAATAGTGGTGTCCTGGTTCCTGAGGAGGCAATATGAAGCAAACTCCTACAAACCACAAGTGAGAATCCTTGCTCTTTAAATCACTGAGATTGAGGGATTGTTTCTTGCTGCAGCAAGATCTACCTACCTAGCAAGTTCGAGGAGTTGATGCATAACAAAAATCCAATTTTGGACATACTTTGGCTTTTGTTGATTAAAATTCCAGTGGAGCATTCAGGTATCAGTTAAGAAAATTCTAGGAATATGGGGCGTCAGGGTGGTTCAGTTGGTTAAGTCAGACGCTTGACTTCAGTTCAGGGCAAGATCTCACAGTTCTGGATTCTATTGCTGACAGGACAGAACGTGCTTGGGATTCTCTCTCTTCCTCTCTCTCTGCCCCCCTGCCCCGAAAATAAATAAATAAATAAATAAATAAATAAATAAATAAATAAATAAATAAATAAACAAACATTCAAAAAATAAAATTCAGGGAATAAAAATCTAATCCTTTTTTAAAATTTTTTTAGCATTTTTATTTATTTTTTGAGAGACAGAACAGGGTAGGGGCAGAGAGAGGGAGACACAAAATCTGAAGCAGGCTCCAGGCTCTGAGCTGTCAGCACAGAGCCCGATGCAGGGCTCGAACCCAGGAACTGTGAGATCATGACCTGAGCTGAAGTTGGATGCTCAACTGACTAAGCCACTCAGGTGCCACAAATCTAATCCTTTTTAACAGCTTTATTGAGATATAATTGATACGCAAAAAAAGATACATTGATTGTATACAATTGAATAGTCTGGGCATATAGCAAATATGTGTGAAACCATCATCACAATCAAGGTTATAAACATGTCTAATATCCCTCAGAGTTTCTGTGTATCCCTTTGTTTTGCTTTTGTTTTCTGTGGTAAGAACATTTAACGTGAGCTCTACCCTTATAACAAATTTTGGAGAGCATGATGCCATATTGTTAACTATGAGCACAGTGTTTAATTGAAGGTCTCTAGTACTTATTCATCTAGCATAATTAAAACTTTATACCCATTGGACAACAGAAGAAAGAATACCTTTTTAGTTCAAGTACACAGCAATTGTTTTCTAGTCAAAGTGTAACACTGGTAGTAAAGATAAATAAAAAGTGGCCAGATAATTAAAAATTAAAAACTATGTGAAAAAATAATGAACAAAGCTCTATTGAAAACAGCTATTTACAGCTATAAGATGAATGAGGTCTGAGAGTCTAATGTAAAACATGATGATTATAATTGATAATACTAGATTGTATAATTGAAATTTTCTGAGAGTAGAACTTCAGTGTTTCCACACACATGCACGCACACACATACACACACATACAAAGTGAGGTGATGAATGTGTTAATTAACTAGATGAAGAGAATTCCTTCAGCAAGACAATGAAAAAAATAGCTATTTTCAAAAAGTTATGAAAAGGAAAAGTCTTGTATTATTCAACGAGAGGTAAGCCTTATTTTCCTATTTAAATAAAATTTGCTTTATTTTTAAGTGTGTGTGTGTGTGTGTGTGTGTGTGTGTGTGTGTAAGCTTCTTCTGAAGTTGTAACAGTATAATAAAATAGATGCAGCACAACAAATGCAATTGTTGATGAGAGATTTAGGGCTCCACTTGATACTATGCTCATATCTTATGTGACAAAATATTACTTTGTGTATTATTTGTTCACCAATTCCCCAATAGTTCGAATTATATAGATCTAGAAATTGTAGGGGAAAAAAAACAAAAAGCAAAACATAAAAACACAACAAGGTATTCTAGATTATAAATAATGACTGAAATCTGAGAAGGTTAAGCTCACAAGGATTAAAACTTAGGTCAGTATAAAACTATACACATATATAAATATCTGTAAAAATTAAATTCCTTACCCTGATGTTCATAGCAGTACTTTCGACAATAGCCAAATCATGGAAAGAGACTAAGTGTCCATCAAATGATGAATGGATAAAGAAGATGTGGTATATATATATATATATATATATATATATATATACACAATGGAATACTACGCAGCAATGAGAAAGAATGGAATTTGGCCATGTGTGGCAACATGGATGGAACTGTAGGGTATTATGCTGAGTGAGATAAGTGCCATATGTTCCCACGCATAGGTAGGCTTGCCTACCAGAAAACCAGGGGGAGGGGAAGAGGGGAAGGAAGAAAAAAAAAAGCCACAGAGAGGGAGGAAGACATAACATAAGAGACTCTCAAAGACTAAGAACAGACTGAGAGGAGAGGGGTGTGAGGGAGGGGGGAGAGTGGGTGATGGGAACAGAGGAGGGCACTTGTTGGGATGTTGTATGGAAACCAATTTGACAATAAATTATTTAAAAAATTAAATTATTGGATATTTCAAGGCCTGAGTACTATTATTACTAATTTGACTTAAGAAGTAACTTTATTCATATGTATTAAAATAAAGCAAGCCATTATTTTAAATCTAAACATCACCAAAATACTTGACTGAAAATCTAATCATTTGGCAGTGTTATTGACTACATGACAAAAATTAATGTCTGATTTTTACAGTTTTTACATTTTACTGGTTATTTTCCGACCAAAGATTGTCTGTAGTAATATCATATGCAATAATCTATTTAGATTTGAACTGCTACTATGCTTTATGAAAAAAATGAGATACATGTGTACTTATCAGATTTTTCAGTCAATACTGGCTTACCTATGGTTAAGAATCTAAATGATTCTTTTTCAGTTCTGTGTCTTCTTTCACAAGAAGTTTTATAGAGGCATCTCTCACCAGTTAAGTACTTGAAAATAGATATAATATTATGAAAAAGTTAATTAAAATTTTTTGTTACACAGTTATTAAAAACAAAGATAGGATTCAGTCTTGCATAAGACCAGGTATATAAACAAAAACAATGATAAACTATAATCTAGTTCATCCTCTTGAATGACAATGATGAGTTATTTTTTCTTTTTTATGTTTCTGTATTTACAAAGACATTGAATATATAAAATCAGAAACTTATTAACAAAGGAAAAATATTTACATTAAGCAAGAAATAATTTACTTGCAAAAGGAAATAGAAATAAATGTATGAACATTTCTTACCACACAATGAACTTGAAAATGTACTCATGTAATAAACTGAGATAGTGCCAAAATTTATCCTTTGGACTAAAGCAGGGATATGCACAGAATTATAAGGCTACTCCACAGTGTATATTATTAGGTTTTCACCTTGGTATTTGGTTGTTTGGTTGTTTGTTTATTGGTTGCTAATGAGGAGTGAAAAAAATAATTTTGGTTAAAGGATCAGAATATGGCCAGAATTTATAATTGTGACATGTTGCCAAGATTATTAGACAAGATATATAAAATTTTTGGATAAATCACTAAGAATATGGGTTTCAACTTCTTCATTTGTAAACTCAAATTTTAGGTTAGATGACCTCCAAAGATTTTTCAATTGTTAGTGTATGCAGTATTAAAATTATAAGCTATTTAGTACACATTGACTTTTAGAGTAATTCTTATGTGTTCTGGAATGATATTTTAATTAATATAAATTACCATTAGCTATTTCAATCATTAACTATGTTGGAAAGCATTTCCTAAACTCTAAATATATATATTCTTTATACTCGGTCTTTTTACACACTTGCCAGAGTAGGAGAAATCAGACACTGTCAGCAGACACTAAAATTCTTTAGCACTTGACACTTCAAATATCTTCTGGCAACATCCCCAAGATGATGTCAGCTTCTTGTACAGTACCAAACATTTAATACTCCCCTCGAGCCTCTCACTTTCAGAGTTGGTACACTTTCAAATATCAAGTGCACTAATGGTTTTTTTCCAACTGGTGACTGAAATCTTTAGAAGTTATGCTCCAATCTCAACAATGAATGATATTATGATATGGAAAACAAAGTGAAAGACATAAAATGCATAGTAAAAGTCTGAGAAAATGCTTATAAAATGAACGCATCCCTTACAAAGCAATCTAGAGACAGCTATAGGAAATGGTATAATTAAAATGGAACTTAACTATAATAATATTTTAAAAGAAAACATTCCCCCTAAATAAAAGTATGTCCCTTAAAAGGCTAATGAGTGTTTATTTAGAGTCTAGGTGTTCATCCTATTTCTTAACACCAGTTTTCAGAGAAGTTTTGTTGTGATTCACCATGTAGTACTTCACGTGCCTAGCATCCATAGGTAAATAAGTTGTTTCGTGTATGTCAATTTTATATACTAATAAATATTGTTAAACTAGAAATATAGCATATTTTTAATAAGTTAACACATTTTTTTCCTGCTGTCTTAAAAAGCTAACTCCAAATCTGACTAAAGTTTTTCTAAGCAACTGCAATACAACATCATAATCACCAGTTATCATAACAGATTGAAATACTTTTAACTGTTCTCACTTACGTGTGGCAAACTAAATGTTCAACATTATATTAGCGTTGATAGCAATGATCTTTGGTATATTTTGCTGATTGTAAAATATAGCATACACTCGTAAACAAGACATTGGGAATTGTGTGAATTAAAGAAGTTGAGAAAAAGTCCCTTATTGTTCTCCGATCTACAACCATATTTCATTTTATGATTTTCTTCTTTATGGCTTTCATATGGTTAGATTAATATTTTCTTATGTTTATTTACCTATATGATTTTTGAGAGAGACAGAGTATAAGCAGGGGAGAGGCATAGAGAGAGAGACGCACACACACAGAATCCAAGCAGGCCCTGGGCTCTGAGCTATCAGTACAGAGCCAGACATGGGGCTTGAACTCACTAACCATGAGATCATGACCTGAACTGAACTGGGATGCTTAATTGACTGAGACACTCAGGTGCCCCTTGAGTAAAATTTCTATAAAATTATGCATGCTATATTTTTTCCATAGCAAAATATCATAACCACTTCATTAAAGTCTAAAACTCCATTTTAATGAAATAACTTACATTCTATTATGTTAAGGTACATATTACTGGGCTATTAGATGATCTCTCGTTTGTTTTTGTTTTTTTTGTTTTTTTCTCTGCACCATAATGTATGTTACATCCATATGACATATTATATATATTGGCTTAATTAAGTACCTCCTGAAAAATAGTCTAGGAAAATAGTTTAGCAATTAAGTGACATCAAGATCTGTGCCATTTGTTCAGTTCTCTCAATCTTTCCCTGATGATTGTCAGGTGATTGCAAAATCTCCACGCTTCGTTTCCTTATACAACTTTATTCAAAGACAGAAAGTGTAAGATCTAACCAGAGTGACAAGAGACTTCTTAATATATCTTTGTCTTTTGGTCGTCGAGGAAATAATCTCTCCAAGAGTCTACCAGCAGCATTCTCATTGGCCAGAAGTGAATCACATAAGAACACTTAATTGCAGGAGAAAGACTGAGAACAAGGGATAAAGGGTCAGAATTGGACTAGATTACTTGTGCTCCATCCCCTTGATCTGGCACCCTGATGTACAAAGAAAATCAGTTTTCACAAGGCAAAGTAGGAGCAGGCATCACTGTTGGCTGGGCAAATTGCTGTAGATCAAGAAAATTGCTGACTGGCATGTTAATTACCTGAAAGATATTAACAATTGACGGATACATTAGCAGTACATGAGAATGTATTCAGCAAAAAATGTGACTTTTTCTGAGTTCTTACCAGCTACAATTGATTTGTCCAGGTGAATCTCCCCTTGGTGGCATTCCCTGTCTTGCTAATTATTTGTGAATTCTAACATCCTGAATATTAGAAATATAGGTGATTTTTAAATGTTGTCTATTAATTTTTATTTTCTGAACTTTTGATGCTTTGGTGAATTTTTAAAATAATTTGCTCTTGTATACTTAAATCTATGCCATAGTTTTTTTTAATTAAGTTTCGACTTAAATTACAGTTAATTAACATATAATGTAATATTAGTGTCAGCTGTACAATAGTCAGCACTTCATATAATAGCCGGTGCTCATCATGATAAGTGCACTCCTTTTTTGTTTTTGTTTTTTATTATTTTTTTAAATGCTTATTTGCTTTTGAGAGAGAGAGACAGAGAGAGAGCATTAACAGGGGAGGGGCAGAGAGAGAGGAAGACACAGAAACCGAAGCAGGCTCCAGGTTCTGAGCTGTCAGTGCAGACCCTGACGTGGCGCTTGAACCCACAAACCATGAGATCATGACCTGAGAGGAAGTTGGACGCTCAGCTGACTGAGCCACCTCGTCACCCCACAAGTGCACTCCTTAATCCCCATCACCTATTTAACCTATCCTGCCACCCACCTCCCCTCTAGTAACCATCGGTTTAATTTTTATAGTTAAGGACCTGTTGGGATGCCTGGGTGGTTCAGTCAGTTAAGATCGGACTTTGGCTCAGGTCGTGATCTCTCAGCTCATGGGTTTGAGCCCCTCGTTAGACTTTGTGCTGACAGCTCAGAGCCTTTATCCTGCTTCAGATTCTGTGTCTCTATGTCTGTCTGCCCCTCCGCTGCTTTCTCTCTTTCTCAAAAGTAAATAAATAAAGATTTAAAAAATTAAAAAAAAAAAAAGAATGTGTTTCTTGGTTGGCCTCTCTCCTTTCCCTTTGCTCATTTGTCTCTTAAATTCCACATATGAGTGAAATCATATGGTATTTATTCTTCTTTGACTGACATTTCACTTAGTGTAATACTCTCTAACTTTATCCATGTCATTGCAAATGACAAGATTTCAATCTTTTTAAAGCTGAGTAATATATATGTGTGTATGCGTTGAGTTTAATAAGTTCAGGGAAGAGAATGTCTCTTCAACAAATGGTACTGGGAAAACTGGACAGCGACATGCAAAAGAATGAAACTGGACCACTTTCTTACACCATACACAAAAATAAAAATGGATTAAAGACCTAAATGTGAGACCTGAAACCATAAAAATCCTAGAGGAAAACACAGGCAGTAATCCCTTTGACATTGGCCCTAGCAACTTTTTTCTAGATATCTCTCTCGAGGCAAGGAAAACAAAAGGAATATAAATGATTGGAACTTCATCAAAATAAAAAGCTTTTGCACAGCAAAGAAAACAATAAAAAAGGCAACCTATGGAGTGGGAGACGATATTTACAAAAGACCTATCTGATATATGGTTAGTATCCAAAATATATAAAGAACTTATATCCCATAGTTTAAAGTTGCTGAGTGGGGAGTGTTTACATAAAGAAGATGCAAATTAAACATTCTACTTTCAAAAACCCCATATCGCCTGGTCATGGTTATGAAATTAATTGATAATAATAAAAATAGGGCCACCAATGATTAGCCCATCAGATGTCATGAACCCATGAACATCCTTCTGAAGTTACTGTCATTTAAGAAGAGACATTTTGCCAAAAGATACAGAGAAAGGAAGCTCTTATGTAGTACGAAGGTGAATCCTTGACTGTAATGGAGCAAATTCTGGTATAATTGGAAAAAATTCTTCTCTTCAAGGACTATATCACTCAGAAGGTAGATGTAGTAAGCCAAGCAGAACTAAAACATTGATGAAATGAAATGTAAGAGTATATTAAAAATCCTTCACAAAAAAATTTAGTCTTACAGATTTCTTTTAAGTACTGTCTGAACTTCTGTATGATCATGTTGACCAAAAATCTATGTCTCTGCTTTGCCTTTCACCTTTTTTTCACCCTAATTCTACTAATACTCAAGGATAGCCACTTTATCTGAACCAGACCTGGAATTCCTTTGGCTAATCGTTAGTTAAGTTTATGTTTATTTTAATCTTGTAAAATTACATTTCTTCAAGGAAAATATAAGCATTACTTCTCACATAATAAAAATGCTTTACCAAATATATGTAATTTATTTCTGCAACCCTGAAGCCTCTTTTCAGTTGGCAGATACAAATCAATTGAATTCAACATAATCAAAGTAAACATAGGCATAATCCAAATGGCAGGTAACATTAGAATAAATATATAGAAATAATATTAGGTTCTAATTGAGGTGAACCACCAATGATATTTTCAATTAATAATAGCAATAATACTGGTGATATATTATGATGATGATCGTAGAAGTTTTTGTGCTAACTATATAGACCTGCCTCTTAGAGCTACATTTTCTATCATTCATGTTTTGTATATGAGAAAACAGGCTATGGAGTCCTAAGTAAATTTGCTAAGATACTCAGCTGGCAAGTAAAGAGGATTTTATTCTAGCATGTATCTGTGTGACTTCATAATCTATAGGCTAAACCTGCAGTGAGAAAGGAAATACTATCAATTCTAAACTAGCCAAATATGAAAGCAACAGATAAAAAAGGAAAAAAAAAATAGAATACAGGAATTTTTAAATTATAACAAGCTCTAGTGAGAGTATTTTTCACCTTTAAATGAATTCAAAGTGCCAGTTTTAAAATATAAACTACACTAATTATGGAAATCTTTGCCTTTATAAATATTCAAGAAAGTGTGTGGCTCATGAACTTGTAACACTACAATAAAAATGAATTCAAAATAACATTGTTATTCAAATATGATATCACAGACTAATATCTAACTAGTCTACCACTGAAACATTACACACCTTCGTATTTTATCTGACGAATACTTTATCTGACATTATAGCTTTCAAGTTATTACACTAAAACTATTAGTATATGAATAACTGTATACCCTAAGTTTCATCAGAAGGTTTAGATTTAATTATTTCACTCTATCAATATCAATATCAATATATATTAATAAAGTTATATCTATCTCTCTTTCTCTTTCAACCTGTCTCTCTCAAAGACAGAAGAATAATAAATAAGAGAGATTCTTTGAAAACACAAATTTCCTCTCCCAGCACCTTTTGGTAATCACTTACTTCACTATCACCATCGAATTTTAAAAAGTTCATATGCTTTGGAAACAATCCTAAGAGATCCAAATTTTGATTGTTCTTTTTACTAACTTTGAGACCCTGTTGGTAAGCCTAACAATGGGACATAAAAATATTAGTGCCTCTACACACATTTCTTTGAGTAAAGATTTCAGTTATATACATAGATATAGATAGATAAATAGATAGATAGATGATATATATAGATAGATATAGATAGATAGATAGATAGATAGATAGATAAAATCAGCTACCATTGGAAAAGAAATAAACTAAACATAGCATATGATACAAAATCTAGCCATGAGCAGAAAACCATGTACTTAGCCCCTGAATTTGGAATACAGACAGAAATTTGAGCTCCGTAATAGATGAACATGTATGCACTTTGAATCAAGAATATAACATGCTACTTTAATTGTTCTCATATCATTAATATAAATATTCATAAAAATAATAAATCTTGAAGGATAGTTCCCTTTCTAAACTGAAACTTTTTTTTTTTAGTTCTAATAATTGACTAGGCTGACAAAATTGATTTCACGTGTTGCAGGAGCTGGCAATTAAATTTTTCAATTTAAAGAGGTCAAACCATAATAGCAAATGAAATTATATCACAAATTGAATTATTCAGTATAGAAATATAATGTAGTTTACAGTGGTCACTGTAGGTAGTTCCTTAAAGAGATCCAGAAAGTATACATTTGACCTAAACCTTCTTTTTAGTTCCTTATGTTTTGTACTATTTCCTCCATTTCTACAAATCACTTCAAATCTGTGTATGACCTCCTTGTCTATTCTGTCTTTCTACTGTCTGCATTTGCTGCCCTTTTTGGCTGTACATTCGTCCTTGGGTTGTAAAATCCAGTTCTTTCATTGACTTCCCTAGGAACACCCTCAATCAAACGTTTCTCAGTAACTTTACTGAAGAACTGGGCACTCAGTCAAAGGGAATTGTACTTTGCTTTCTTTTCAATCTATTTCTTCTCTCTCTCTCTCTCTCTCTCTCTCTCTCTCTCTCACACACACACACACACACACACACACACACACATGCAATATGTTCATTAGGTTGTCCCACAAAGAGAAATTATTTACTTTGGCAATCTCAGGTCGTACTATGTACAGTTTATCAAGGAACTCTTTCTTAAAAACCCACTGCTCTTTTTCAAGGACACACTGGTTTGTACATAATATTACTCATTTTGTTACAGCAATACTGTCTAGAACTTGATGAGATTGTAATATTTTTCTCTGGGCTTGAATCTAGTATGTACCCATGTAGAGAAATGCCACACAGAAGATACCACTGGGGCTTTTAGGCTGGATCGTGCCTCTATTGGCAGTTGTGTTCATTTCTTACATGATGCTTGTATAAAGAAATAGAAGCTGTCAGTCATTAAAATGGAAGGCATTCAGCCTTGTGCCTGTCTGAGGATAAAATTGGATTTCTCTGTCTGGGCTCTGCTGATTCCTTTTTATTCCACAAAGCAAATTGCTTTTCCAAGGCGTCAATATTAACGGAAAAAGCCTTTGCTAGGACAGGTAGTACTAAAAGCTTATTAGGAGCAATACTTTGTATTCTCCACTGAATATTGTACCATTGGAGAATAGATTTACGAAATACAAAACTCATTTTGAAAGTTTTGTGCAATTTCATGTGTTTTACTATTTTTTTATCTTTCATTCCCATTCCCTTCACATCTTGTTTGTGTCTAATGCATCACATTTTTCACATTTATTGACAGTGCAATACTTCATTTTGGAAGCAATAGACAGCTTTAGCAAATGGCTACATTTGTGATGAAAAACAAGATAAAAATTTTAACATCAAAAATAAGATATTATTTTATAGCCTTTGTTGAGAAATTTGAAACACTGTTTCAAGCATGCTAATTTTTTTCTGTATCATTCTTTGTAGAATTGATAGCCTTAAGGGCAAATCGTCAGTATTTCTCAGTGGAATTACTATGTATTTCTACTATTACATTTATTCAAACAAGGGAAATTTGTAAGGCAGCACATATGATTTATACACATAGAATTAAATCAAATTTGATTTAAACAAAAAGTTAGAGTACATATTATGTAAATTGATACCTTCAACATTCATGATCACTAACACCACAGTAATTTCCAAAGGTTTGATGTAAATATAGTAATCAAGTTGAAAGTGAGGTACTTATTTTTTTTTCAACTATTTAAATTACCTTTAATACCATTTAGAGATACATAATGACTTGTCACTGAGGTAAATGTGAATCAAAGTTTACTCCAGTACTAATGAATTCCGGAAAGGTGTATCTCAACAAAAGTAATTCAGGATTCATCTATCCCTTCTGTGAGTCTGATTGAAGATAACTGTATAAAAAGCAAAAATTTGGTCGCCAATTGGATTTTTAAGTTTTATAGTCCTAGAATTTTATTTGCAGTTTATTTAGGGATAAGAAATCACTTGCCCTTTTTTGATGAATGGAAATAAAATTCCACTTATAAACATAAAGCTCTGTTGGTTAAAATGGTAGTTTAAAACTATTTTAAAAGAATAGTTTTGATTTAGTAAAAATTAATAAACTTCCCTCAAATGGTTCTTTGTAAAATCATTTGAAATTTTTAACAATGTATTGAATATACAAAATAAATATCTCAACTGAATTATTACTGACTCATCTTTTCTTGCTGACCCCAATCAAAAAATAAATAAGTAATGGGAATGTCTTACATTGCATTTCAAAAGAATGTACCCAAATTATAAGTGGCTTATACGAAAATATGAATAATAACTGTGACACCAGGACATTTTCATTTGCCATTGCAATATTATATTTTTGCTCATTTCATCATGGCCTCTTTGTTTTTATAATACAACATTTGAGTTAATTCATACATTCAATTTTTTCTTGACTGATTGCAACTGTCTCATCCTTTCCCAGTACTTTCCTCTCTGTTATTTTAATCTAACAAACTTTGCTGTAATTGTCTAAGCCTGGTTATTTAGAAAAATTTGGAAAATTCATCTGTCAAAAACTTCCCTAGCACTTCCATATTTCTGCTACATATTGGGTAGAGAGGTACTTTGTATGTATTGCTGAATGTTGTGTTCTTGCTTAGATATTAGCATCATGTATTATCTTAATTTTACTAGATATCTATATGCTTTCAATGATTTCTTGTTTTATATTAGCTTATTTTGGTTGAGTTTTTAACAGCTTTAATGAGACATAATAAAAATGTTAAACTATTTATGTTAAAAACTACAAGTTGAAAATTTATGTACACATTGTATATAAAACTATGGAGCCATGAACACAGTCAAGATACTTCCCTTCTTCCCCCTTTTTGCTAAACACCTCTCTTAATCCCCACATAACTATCAATCTGTGTTCTGTCACTATATATTGGGTTTCAAAATTTTAATAAATGAGACTATATAATATGTGTATCTTTTTGTCTGCCTTCTATCACCCAGTATAATATCGAGACATATATCAATGTCATATTACTGTTATTTTTGTTGCTGAGTAAAATTCCATATATGGTTATACCATAGTTTATCTATTTACCTATTGCTGACATCTGAGTTACTTACAGTTTGGGGCTATTATAAACAAAATTACTATGGGCATTTGCTTATAAGTATTTATATTTATATTATATATATAAGTATTTATTTTTATAAGTATTTATGTTTTCTTCATGTCCTTATTTGATCTTATATTTCTAGTTTCCTAAAGTGGAAACTGAGGTCATCATATCATGGCTATAATTCATAACAGAAGCATTTAGTGCTACAAATCTTCCCCTGAACATTTAGTGCCATCTGCAAATTGTGAGATTCTGTGCTTTCGTATTCACTCGTTTCAAAATACTTTTTATTTTTTGATTACTCTTTTTTTAATTTTTTAAATGTTTATTCATTTTTTAAAGAGAGAGAGCATGGGAGGGACAGAGAGAGATGGAGACACAGAATCCGAAGCAGGCTCCAGGCTCTGTACTGTCAGCACAGAGCCCAAAGCAGGCCTCGAACTTATGAACTATAAGATCATTACCTGAGCCAAATTTGGATGCCCAACAGACTGAGCCACCTAGGCGCCCCTCATTTGATTATTCTTTTAACACATGAGTTATTTAGAAAATAGTTAGTTATAATAAATATAGAATAAATGTTTTATTTAGAATAAAATTTCCTGCATATTTATTATAAATATATATTATATAATATATAATACACAGGAATTTTCCAGAAATATTTTTATTTTTATTTCTGATTTAATTCCATTATAGTCAAGACACAATTCAGTATGATATATACATTTTTTAAAAAAATATGTGAAACTTTTTTTACCAAAATATATAATATATAAGGAAATATTCCATATGTACTTGAAAATAATGTGTATTCTGTTTTTGTTTGTTCAAATGTCCCATAAATGTCAATGTGTCTTGTAGGATGATATCTGTTCAAGTTTTATATATTATCATTGATTTTCTCTTTTCTTGTTCTATCAATCATTCGCAGAATAGTCCACAAAGTTCTGTTTATGATTTTAGATATGCTCGCCTCTCCTTTTAACTTACCACAGTGTAGCCTATATATAGTACAAGAGATTTGAGTTGAGTTATATTTTTTCATACAAATAAGTAATCGATTTTTCCTACTGTTTTTCCTTTCTTAAAGGTATTTTATTTTTAATGTGTGAAAGAAATAAAAGATTTCCATCCGTCTACTTCTCATTTTGTCTTAGAGTCTATATAAGTGTATTTCTTGTAAACAGCATATAGTTGGGTCTTATTTTCTCATCCAATCTGAGAATCTCTACCTTTTAATTGGGCTGTTTACATTTACATTTAATGTAATTATATGGCAGGGTTTAGGTCTATCATCTTTCTATTTATGTTCTATTTATCTTGCATTTTCCCTCTGTTTTCCTTTCCTATATTTTTTACTTTGATATGTAGTATTTTTATATGCATCTTATTCCCCATATTGCTATTACTTCATGGTTTTTTAAATCATTTGTTCTAGGAATTACAATATGCACCCTATCTTGCATTAATTATATACCACTTAACATTTAATGTAAAATCATTCAACAGTATATTTTTATTTAGCTTGTCTCATCATTTATGATAATTTGTCACATATTTCTTTCTACATGTTATAACCTTCCCTCAATAAAATATGATTTTCTTCAAATGGTCAAGTTGATTTTAAATAATTAAGGAAAATTTTAAAAAACAACTTAAAATGATCCCCATATTTATCAGTTCTGGTAATCATTAATTCTTGTACATTCATATTTCCATAAGGATTTTCCTTCAACTTAAAAACTTCCTTTAACATATTTTGAAGTGTGAATCTTTGATAACCAATTCTCTTACCTTTGTTTTATATAAAAATTTCTTTATTTCACTTTTATTTTTAGAAGATATTTTCAATGAATATGAAATTCTCTACTAATATTTTACCCCTCCAGATTATTTTGATCCATTGACATCTGGTATTTACTTCCAATGAGAAGTCGGCTGTAATTCTTATTTTTCTTTATGTAATGTGTCTTTTGAATTGTAATTGTTTTCTTTAACATTGAGTTTTACCAGATTGACTATGATGTATTTTACTTGAAATTATTATTCTCTAGGTTGTATTGTTTTTCTTTGTTGTTGACCTAATGTTTTCATTCAAATTTAGAAAAAAAATCAATTATTATTTCATGAACATTTCTTTCCCATTACATTCCTTTTCTTCATCTGGATCTCCAATTATACAAATGGCAAACTACTTGATATTGCCACACATGTCTGTGAAGCTCTTTTAAAATTAAAATCTTCTTTTTGAGTTCCAGCTTGCAAAAAATTTCATTTGATATCATGTTTACTAACCCTTTCTTCTGGAATATTCCATTTGTTAGTACCATCCAATGCATTTTTAATTTTAGAGATTGTGTATTTTTTATTTCTATAATTACTGTTTTTTTCTTTTTAGTTTTCCTTGTCTCCACCGAATTCTCTGTCTTCAATTATCATATCTATCTTTACCTATAGATTCTCTACTTGTTAAAATAGTCGTATGAGTCTTCATTTGCTAATTACAACATCTGGGTAATCTGTGGATCAGACTTATTGACCATTTTATCTCTGGATTTTGCACCACATATTTTTACTTCTTTGCATGGCTAGTAACTTTTAACCACACTCTAGATATTGTAGATAATATATTATGGAAACTCCCAATTCCATAATTTTTCTAATGAAGGTAGATTTAGTTCTAGCATACAGTTAATTTATTGGCAATTCTTTTTGACCCAATTCAGACCTGATGTTAACCTATTAGGATGAGTCTGTTGAGTTTCCTAGGAAATAAGTTTCAAGAGTCTCAACCCATTCCTTTGTAGACATGTAGATCCATTTCTAGTTACCAGAGTTTTTAGATACTCTTATAGGTTCTACTTTTGATCTTATCAGTATGTCCATTATGTCCTAAGTCTCAGATTTGACAATTACTCAAAAGAAAAACTTGCCCATTATGTCAGATGTTTCCTGCATTATTGTTTCTAAAATTCCATTTTTTTTCTCTCAAAACATGCTGAGGAGTGTCTCATGCTGCAGCTTTTCATTCCCCATGCAGGGAATCTGAAAATGTCCTGAAGAAAAAAAAGAAAATTGGCCAAATAGGGATCAACTTTATGCATTTTGTTTTTGCAAAGTTCTTGCTTCCTCAAATCTCATCTTCCCCTTGGATGTTTTCCAATGTTTCAAACTGCTAAATTTTTACATTTTATTTATTTTCTAATATAATTTCAATAAGAGGCTTAGTCTGATACTAATAACTATAATTTCAAAATAAGAAAATCTTTCTGTTTTATGTTTATTACTGCATTAATATGTACTTGAAAAGGTTTATTTCTGTATCCAATAATTCATTCATTTCTTTGTCCAGTCATTCATTCAGCAATTGTAGTTTATATACCAGATCTTCTGTTAATTACTGAGACAACTGATCAACTAGATAACAATAATTCTTAACAATTTTGTATTAAACAAAAACTTGTATGTTCCTATTATCTAGTATTTATTAAATACCTAAGCACTTAAGCATATTAAAACACATCTGTTTGTACACACAGACTTACCATTTTATTGAACTTTTTCAATAAGATGATGATGATGATGGTGATGATGATCTTTTGAATTTTTGGTAAATTGAAGCTTGATAGTCACATATTTAGTAATACATTCACATTTTGGTCCCACTCACATATAACTTCATGTAGCATGCACCTTTACTGGACTTGAAGAATAGTAACAGTAGTGAAAAAACTATATTCTCAGGGATTATTATAATTCCCAGTATAAAAGAGACATGTTAGAAATAATTGCTTAATTTATAAATAATTGAATCTCTGGAACAAACTATTCAGCATATACAGAAACTGAATCTACATCAATTGATCTAAATCTTGACATTTATACATTTTTACCAATTAAGCTACTGGCTGTGTCATGTTCACCATCTTGCCTAAAAACCCACAACTTCCTTACCCACATACACACACCATATGTAAATAGAATACACTATAATTATTGCAGCTAAATTCAAACCAACCAAAAATATCTTATAATACTTATGGATAATACTTATCAATATAATACTTATTGCTCTGTGATATTTTTATGCAGACGTGTATGAGCCAGATTATACACATCCTTCCATGACTTTTTTCATAGGTTAAATATAGAATTATGTGAACCAACCATTCATTAAACACTGAGGATTGATTTTAACCAAAACTGGAGTTCCTAGGCTCTAAGAAATAGACATCAGCAAAAACCATGCTTTGCCTAAAGCAAAGTCTAAAAAAAGGAGGCTATCTATAATTTTGAATCACAGCCTGATTAATTAGAGGCAAATATTTAAGTTATATTTGGTTTCCCTACACTCATGGAACTATGACATTGGTACAAATCTATATCATTAAAATATTAACTTAAGTCTATTACCAAAATTTATATGAACACATTACTCTTTCTATTCTTTTTATTAAATAACCTATGATTTTACTATTTATATAGCTTTCTACTGGGACTTTTTCATTACAATTATTTGCCTCTTGACATGGTTAAATTACATGATTTTATGGAAGAGGAACTTCCAAGTTCAAAGAGCTTCATTAAGGCCCAGGTTTTTTAAATTTTCCTTTTGTCTAATATATAATTATATTTTCATGGTTTTATATTCTAATAAAAAGTGTATTTTGATGTAAATATTTGTTAGTTTGTGACCCCTCAGGAGCTTTTTAGATATTATCTGAAACTAGCTCCCAAGTAGGAAGGGCAGGGAGAAGCCAAAGAAAGAGGCAAACCACTCCAGATTGGTAGGCGGCGTTTTTAAAAAGCAAGAGAACTTACTTATAAGGTTTATTTTGGGCAATCTCAAGACGAATAGATCTTTGCACCAGCCCAGCAAATCTTAAAATTTACATAGAGGCCTTAACGGAGTTCAGACACATATACCATCCAAATAACCTCCACACCACATTTCAACCTCAGGTTTGTATGCTTAGGACAGCTTCCAGAAACGGGAGAGCCAAGTGGAATGCACATTCCCGGGACAGGGAAACGTTTGATTGCCTGGGTCCAGCTTACAGGTCAACCAGTGATCATGTCTTCTCAGTGACTTCCCCAAAACATCACTGGTGTCCTTGGTTATCTAGGAAGGAATGGCATTAGAACCAAAGTAACCCAATGGGACATTACCTCCATCTGTTGACAGAGAATCAAATTCTTGGCCAAGCCTCAAAGAAAAGCTAATGAGCCTCCAAAGAAAATGATTTTTTTTTCACTTTTTAACTAATATAGAATGTAAGAGACCTGATCTGAAGATCTGAAAAGTTCATCAAAGGATGCATCTGCTTTATTGGGTTGCAGTAAGATTTCACTACCGTTGAAGACCATAGGACACAGCTGGTCTCCAGCTGGTGCTTTGTACTATTTCACTGGAGTGGAATGTTTGTTACACCAAGCTTCATTAAAATCAAATTCCACCTTCACTCTATTTACCATGAAAATTAATATGTTTTATGTGCCATGGTTCATGATTCTGCAAGATACAGAATAATAAATAGAATGTTATATGTTAAGATATGTATAATTTAATTGAACAAAGAGAAGGATTTGGAAGGAATTTTTAAAGAACTTTATAAAGGAAAGTCAGCATTTACAGATGAATAATATCCAAGGTTTGATGAAATTAATATTCTTGATGCCGAGAGTCCTATAATCAATCAGTCTAGTTAAGTAGGAGCCTTGAGATCAAACTAGGGCAGAAGCAACTGACCTGAAATACATTTAAATAAATAAATAAATAAATAAATAAATAAATAAGTAAGTAAATATACAAAAACAGAAATAATATCTAAAAAAATAGTCATCTAGTAATAGTAAGCACAATATAAGTATTTCAAATATGAATTTAACATCTGAGACTTAGCAAAAGAGGGGAAAAACTTAAGAGACAAAGACAATGAAAGTGAGAAATAATTTAGAATTTGCTTCCAGTATAACTGGCTTTAGACTTGTAGCCATTCAATTTCTGTTATAAATTATAAAATACCAATAAAATAATGGCTTAAATAATTCAGACATTTATTACATAAATTTACAAGAAGGCTAGAAGGGAGCCATGTCATAGTGCAGTGACTTACTGATGTCCTTAAGGATCAAGGTTTTTCTTATTATTTTGTTCTGTCATCCTTAGCATAAAAATAATATTCAGATGACAGTTGCAGTGGATCTAAACATCAAATGACATTCAACAAGGTACTAATAAGAAGGGAAAATAATTTAAAAAAAAAAGCTGTGTCTTTTCTCTGCTCTCCTTTCCATAAAGGAATAAACTTTTCTCCTAAGATCACTTAGCAAACATTCCTTTGAGGATCAGTGACTAGGAAACAGCCATTGTCCATCAAGAGACAAATCAATGGCAACCAGGACAGAGTTTCTATAGTTGGCTTTTGTCCATAGACTTAAAAGTACCCCACAGTAAAAAGGTTATTTTTATATAAACAACCTTACACACAATTTATATTTTAATAAAAACAGAAATTCTATAAAACTATATTTTCCATATGCTGGAAAAAAGTGTGTTGATATTTTCTTTACAGTTTAAATTGGTTCTGACCCACTAAATTAATTTTATGACTCACAGTTGGGTAATATTCCATAGATTGGAAAATACTGACTTATTTCCTGGGGCTGGCAGGTTGCTAAATAGGTTTCTGTGAGCTAGGAAGTGGACAAATAGTTATTAGGCATGCATTCAACAATATCCCACCACCTTAGACACAATGTGGTAAAGGGTCTTGTCTCTGGCTTTTCTCTGCTTTCCTTTTGAAAACTCTTCCCTGCTACCTAATTCCCCAGTATAGACGTCATCCAGACTGTGCCCTACCATAGAGTTCAAACTTGCTCTGAAATTACCAACATTCTACATGCTTGACAGGGGAAACCATGTTCATTAGCTCAGTGTATGTAAGAAAGCGAAATCTTTATTAATTCAGACAATGTGTGAAGGAGTATTAGACCATCACAACCCAGTGTTTTAAAAATAAGATGATTTCTAGCCAAGCAAATATTCATTTGGCGTCAAGTCATACAACCAACTAAAGCAAATCCAAAATCATGCAGGATAAGGAAAATGCTTAGTTACAGAAGTGTCTGCCACTAAGCAAGTAAGATTTTTCTGGGATTGTCAGCTTGGATCTGCCTTTTAGGCCATTCTCAATTTTCATAGGTATAATTTTTCCTTGTCTGAACACACTCGCAGTATTTTATTCCAAATGTGTGAAATATAGAAGAACCGAATGGGAAATAAGTACTGTGACCTGCTGGTTAACTTTAAAGGCTAAGTATTGCAGATAACCCAGTATGAGGCATTAACGTTTTACCTTCAAGGTCAAAGGTTGCCCCTATAGAAACCAAGTATTCAATTTTGGTTTTTGTTTTTGTTTTTCTGATGCTAGCTTTTTGTGATCCCTGATTGGGAGGAACAGAAGCAGCACACAAGCAAAGAATCTCATAAGCAGACTAGTATGTAAAGTAGTCTATTTCTGACTAAAGACAAATACTTCTCAGAGAGGGTTCTAGATTTTCTGAGCTATTTCATATAGAAGTCTGATTTCATGTAAAGATAATATTTGTGATAATTACTGATTAAATATGCAAACATATGCTTTTATAGCTTTCTAAAATGTTTAAGAGTAATCATGAGTAATTTTTTAAACAATATATACATTGTCTATATCTGGGTTTTCTATTGTGTTCCATTGCTCTGTGTCTCTTTTTGCGCTGGTACCCTACTGTCTTGAGTACTACAGCTTTGTAATATAACTTGAAGTCTGGAATTGTGATGCCTCCAGCTTTGCTTTGCTTTTTTGTTTCTTTCTTAATATTTTTTAATGTTTATTTTTGAGAGAGAGAGAGACAGACAGACAGACAGACAGAGTGTAAGCAGGGGAGGGGCAGAGAGAGAAGGAGATGCAGAAATTGAAGCAGGCTCCAGGCTCTGAGCTGTCAGCACAGAGCCTGATGCAGAGCTTGAACTCATGGACAGTGAGATCATGACTTGAGCCAAAGTTGGTCACTTAACCGACTGAGCCATGCAGGCACCCTAGCTTTGCTTTTCTTTCTCAAGATTGCTTTGGCTCTTCTAGGTCTTTTGTGGTTCCATGTAAATGTTAGGATTGTTCTAGCTCTGAAAAATGCATGTGATATTTTGATAGGGATTGCACTAAGTGTCCAACCAATGAATGGATAAGGAGATCATCAGCCATCAAAAAGAATGAAACCTTGTCATTTGCAATGGCATGGATGGAGCTAGTGTCTATAATGATAAGTGAAATAAGTCAGTCAAGGAACACCTGGATGGCTCAGTCATTTAAGCGGCTGACTTCAACTCAGATCATGATCTCATAGTTCCTGAGTTTGAGCCGCGCATCCGGCTCTGTGCTGACAGCTCAGAACCTGGAGCCTGCTTCAGCTTCTGTGTCTCCCTCTCTCTCTGCTCCTCACTCACTGGCTCTTTCCCTCTCTCTCAAAAGTAAACAAACATTAAAAACAATTAAAAAGTTAAAAGAAATCAGTCAGAAAAAGATAAATACCATATGATTTCACTGATATGTGGAATTTAAAAAAAGGAAACAAACCTAGGGGGACGAGAGAGAGAGTGAGAGAGAGAGAGGAACCAGGAAATAGACTCTTAACTATAGAGAACAAACTGAGGGTTATTGGATGGGGGGGGAGGAAGGGACTAAATGAGTGATGGGTATTAAGGAAGTCACTTGTGGTGAGCATTGGGTGTTGTTTGTAAATGATGAATCACTAAATTCTACATCTGAAACTGGTATTAAACTGAATGCTAACTAACTAGAATTTAAATAAAAACTTGAAAAAATAAATTAATTTTTAATCACAAAAAATAAAAAAATACATACATTGCCAAGCCCTACTAAAAAAAAATAAATATCCATATTATACTCCTCCCATCTTAGGTACCAGTTTATAGATTAGGGAGGTGGGAGTATGTCTTGTTTTTGGACATTTCTTATGTGGAAATATTCTTGTTTGTTTAATTATATTTTTGTTTGTTTTTGTCAGTTTTTGGCTTTCTGGTTTTCCTGAGAAACCAAGTCTGAAAACTGTAAGTACAAAATACTTCTGTTTCAATTTTGTAACAAGCAAAACATGTAATGAAATGATGTAATTTTTAACATTAAAACGAAGAGGCATGCACATTCCTTAAAATTATTTTCTTAGGAAAAATAGAGGATACAATTATTCCTAAGACTTAGCAAGATATTTTCCTATGGCATGACCTAAAACTTAGTTCATTTTCCTCCTGAAGAGTAAGAAAAAGAAAACAGTAATACTTGGCACTTTGTTTATTTGGGTTGTAAGGATTTGTCAGATCTACAGTTTGTAGATGACTCAAGTAATGCTTCTAAATAGGAAGGGGGAGTGGAAAAGAGCTAGAAGTAGGATGATCATATCATTTATTTTCCAAATAAGAAAACTTCTTATCTGGAATACTAATAACTGTGTGACAACAGTAGATATAAAGCTCCCAGTCGGGGACAAAAGGAACCACAAAGTCATTCTAACTGTAAGAGATATTGCAGAAGTAATTAGCATGTTCTTTTACCTGGAATAGTTTCTTTATTAATTAAAAAGCGGGGTTATTTATTATTATTCTGGCATTATTGCCTGCTTGTCGTTTGCTAAGTATTTTGCATGCATCACTTCTTTTTTTTAAATATTTATTTTTGAGAGAGAGAGCAAGATAAAGAGAGAACAGGGGAGTGGAGTAGCAGAGAGAGAGAGAGAGAGAGAGAGAGAGAGGATTTGAAGCAGACTCTGTGCTGACAGCAGAGAGCCTGATGAGGGATTCGAACTCGAGAACCATGCGATCATGACCTGAGTCGAAGTCGGATGCCTAACCAACTGAGCCACTCAGACACCCCCATTTTTCTTTTATAAAACTTATGAGGTAGGCATTGTTATTTTACCTCATAAAAAAATGAGATGAAGCTCAAACTTTTCATTATGAGGATCTCATGTCTTGCACTGTTTCAAGCTATATTGTGTGCTCCCCGACTAAGCCACTAAAGCAGCAGAAGAAATGTAAAACAGTTATAAATCTTCCTTCCACAGGGGCTTTATAGAGCACTTGCCTCACAACATCTGTGAGAACATTGTATCAAACAAGCTACAAACCTATTTTCAAGCAGAGTTGATAAGAAATAAGGTACTTTAGATGATGTGGGCAAAACTCACTCAGCCATATAGCACACAGTTTTTGAGCAACTACAATTATGAGAGGCTGAAGTAAATAAGATGGAAAAAATCAAATTCTTAACTTCAATGAGCCAACATGTAGCATCAAGATAAGATAGGTAAAAATAGCTCTACCACATGGCGTTATTAGATTAGGAGCCCAGCCGCAGTGTGCTGCCATGGATGGCGCATGGGCAAGAAGGGCTTTCCAAGTAAATGAACTGAACTGATCAGAGAAAGAAATGCTCGCTTTGTCTTCAGGAAAAAAGCAAATTGCTTTTATTGGAGAGGAAACAGAGTTCCATCTGCATATGCATGCGTATATACTTGTACATTTGCACATATCCACGTACTCACACCTACACAGATAGGTACATGCAAATACATGAATACATTCATCCTTAACAGCTCTGGGAAATAAACAGGGCATGAGAGCTCCGTGACTTTCTTTAATTATAAAAATCTATTCCGAAACTCATTTTGAATCTGAGATACAGAAACTTTTTTTGTGGCCAGTATACTTAATCATCAAGCTTCCGTCATATAGAAATCATATGTCTGTTATTTGTGTAAAAGGAAACATACAATTCCCTTGGCACTTTCCCTAGTATTGCTTAGGAAATTGTTATATTTGTCAATGCATTTTCAGGGCATTTTTCAAAGAAGAATAAAACTGTAACTTATAAAGCTGAGACTAATATGTTTGCCCTTTTGAAATAATGAAAGACTCATTCAGGAGCTTCATCTATGGAAATATGTTTTTCACAAAATAATATATTTCATGGATAAGAACAAAAAGGAGGTGGAGCAGGGGAATACGTGTGTGTTACTTTACTTAAAATGACACAGAAGCAGAATAAGAAAGAAGAAAGAGATCTCATTTCAAGTATAGTCAGTACTGGAAGATAAAACTGAGTATCTGTTTTTTCTTAAATTTGATGTTTCTTATGAGAGTTTTAAGATCTTGCCTCCCTGGAATGAAAAAGACCACAAAAAAATTGTCAAAAGCATTAAAGCTTCATTTATTAACCAGTTATTTTTAGGAGTTACAGAGGAATACTTGCTTGAGTACGTTTTCTAAAAGAGAGACTGCAACATGCAGTATAAAATGTTAGTATCCAGGAAATTAATATCACATACAAATTGTGATAAATGTTTCAATAATACTTGGAAACCAAATGCATAAAATAATTTTCATCTTGATTTCTTCACACCTCATTTATTTCCCGTTTCTGCATTGGTAGAATTGTTAATTTAGACTCTTAATGGGAAAGAATTATTCTAAGGCAAGATGATTTTCCGTAAGACATTATTTTCTCTACCCTCAATAACATTGTCCCTTCCTGTAGTCTGTTCTTGTATTCAAAATATTTTAAGATTAGAGAACCCAACTTTCTGTGTTTCCAAAATAAGGTAAACATATTTAATATATTACATATTCACTATTTACACAATTATGTACTTATTCAATGAACATATTCATTGATAATGTACTCCAATCAAAAAATTATGATTACAAAACCTTAACTAAAGTGATATGTTGTAAAGTGTTCTATCACGTATGGATGGAAATTATAAAAGTGTTAATAGTTTTAATGAGTCAGTCTAATTTTTTAAAATACTAAAGGTAAGTTTTAAAAGATTTTTTTCTAGTGGAATGCTGTGCAATTTTTCCCTATTTTCTTCTATTAATTTGTAGCATGAACATTAGACATTTTTGATAATATTTGTATATTCCTAGTGTACTGCCTAAGAATATTATTAAAATTATTTACCACAAAATATAATTACTTACATTGGTTAACCAAAGATATTATATATTCATTTATTACTAAAGATGGCAATGGTCAATCTTATTGGCACTAGATGACATACCGTGGGCTTTTGAATGCCTAAGTAAATGAAAACCTCACATAAATATTTATTTAAAGCAACATAAATGCATAACAAAAATAGGAAATTCTAAGCAGCAAATGCCAATGACTTACCACACTTACCTTTTTTATATTAATTGACATTCAAATTTGAGTGTACACATAATGCATATATGTATTTACACATGATGTTTCTGTTTGATTTTAGAATAAACTGCCACATCGTAGATGGACATGCCATGTTAGTCTTAAATAGTCAATGAGCAATTCATAAGAACAAGAACATTTTCACATACAATCCTAGTACGGTTATCAAAATCTTATTATTTCACCTAACTTACCCTAAATATAATGAATAAATATAAACAATTAATAGCTATAATTAATAAATATATAAAATTTAATCTGGTACAGTTAATTGGTTAAGGGATCATATATACTTCGCTTATTTTCCCAATAGTGCTTTTTTATGTAAGATAATTATCTGTCTTGACCTATCAGGATGACACATTACACTGAGTTTTCATGTCTCTATAGCCTTCTTAATCAGAAACAGTTTTTCAGTCATGGCCTTTCATGAATTTGGCATTTTAGAAGAGTGAAGGCCAGTTATTTTGTAGAAGTTTCCTCACTCTGGTTTGTGTGCTATTTCCTTATGATTAAGAATACCACAAAAGTGACGTCCCCCTCTCGTTCCCAAACAAGGTCCTAATTCTCAAACAAAAGACATAGCAAGTCTGTGTTAATCTGGTGACTCACAGGATCCGAAATAAGAATAAGAACAGTCACAGGACCTCCCTCAGGTTTTGACCACGCCTGGTTTGATCTGTCTCTATTCAAGTTCGTTAGCATCGTTAGAAGTAGTCAGATTATTGTAATACCTTTATATTTCTTAATTTTGCCATGATAATCTATTGTGCCAGACCCTCAGTCTACCAAAAACTCATCTTCAATAGGTATTTCAGCACCATAGGCTAGTTAAGGTAACCGTTTCGCCATAATGTCTTCTAGAAAACCAGTCTCCATTTTCTAGAGTTCATGAGGACAGAGGTGACTTCAAACTCAGCCAGAAAGATAACCAATCTCACACTGTCATTTCCCTGAGTGACTGTTGCCTGTGACAGCTTGCTGTAGTATCAAATGTTGTAACAGGATAAAGGAATCAGGAAGAGGAGCAAACTCTTAAAGTAGTTTTTAGGAATGTCACCTAAGCTGTAAATCACAGAAACAAGACACCCAATTGCCGCTGCCTTATCTGTATTTCAGAGAAAGTTGGCATTGTTGTGACTTCAATAGAGATCACAATATCAGAAGCCTATCATATTCAGGAAGCTATATGCCCCAGAAATGTGTGGCATCTGCACAATGGATGTCTCATGCCTTGCCTCCTGCATCCCAAAGTTAGTGACTGACACTTGACTAATACAACACAGAAAAGCATTCTTGCAATTGCACATGTCAGAAGAAAAAGCAGAACCAGCAGAAGTTGGAGTCCTACCCTACTTCCAACTTCACTCTCCCACACAAATATATCTGGTTGGCCAAATCTAAATTTTATCTGCAACTGAACCACAAAGAATCTAGAAAATGTAAATTTTGGCTTCTCAGCCTCTATAGTACAAGGAGGCACACAGTACCAGGAGTGCTGGTACACCATCTCCACTATTGTTGAGGAGAATGTTGCAAAGTCCTCAGAGCTTCCCCTCTTCGCAAATTCTATGTCAGCTTGCTTAACGCAGGTTGTGGGCTTTGCTTTACCTCTTTCTGCTAGTAACTTTTTGAGTCCTCTCTTTAGCTCTGGCTTTTTCTGGGTTGTCTCTTTTTTTAGAATCATGATATCACTCCAGAGAATCCCTTTGGAAGTTTCAACAGACAACTCTAAGCTGGTTACCTTCTCTGGGATCAGGTATGTGTACAGAAGGCAATTTATATTCTAACTTAGGAGGTGATCCAGCCAATTCTGGCACAGCCTTCACTCTCATCACTCTGAAACCAGGCAGGCATGATTAGCAGACTAAATCTATATCCCTTTCTTTTTTACAGGATGGTATCTATCCTATAAAGGTCTTATGCAACCACCCTTCTGGAGGGATCTGGCCAGTGGTAGACAAAGCATCCTGTTTGTATCCATATATAGGCTCTTGATATGGTCCCCGGTATGCATTATATTATTTTCTAATATTCAAAATACTTAGACGTAGATACTTTTCTCATTCACACTAAAAAAGAGAGTGATCAAGGCAATAAGCAATTCAACAAAGGTCATACAACTTCCAGTTTCAAACTCGAAATCTTTTTGTTATACTCCATTCTCTCTAGAGCATTCAGAATATTCTAAAGGTTCATCAAATTTCCCTTCAGTTCCTTAATGTTAATGAACAAAATCTGTGGTATATTATTATAATTTTTATGTTTTTACATCATATTATTCATTTTCTCTGATTTGAAATCTCACTTTTCTCTCCAAGATGTATGAATTTTCTCAAATGTATATAATCTATTATTTTACTAAAGAATATATATCATTTATTGGCAGCCTGAATGGAAAAAAAATTTTGATTACTATGTAAAATGACAAAAATTAAAAAGGATATCCATCCTCTATATATTTCTCAGGGCACCTGGGTGGCTCAATCGGTCGAGTGTCCAACTCTTGATCTCGTCTCAGGTCATGATCTCACAGTTTGTGGGAGTGAGCCCTGCATCAGGCTCGGGGATAATGGCATAGAGCCTGCTTGGGATTCTCTCTTTCACTCTCTCTCTCTGCCCCTCCCCCACTTGTGCACACACTTTCTGTCTCTCAAAATACACTTTAAAAAATGTTTAGACAATAGGAGTGCTTGGGTGGGTCAGTGGGTTAAGTGTCTGACTTTGGGCTCAGGTCATGATCTCATGGCTCGTGAGTTCAAGCCCCACGTCAGGCTCTATGCTGACAGCTCAGAGCCTGGACCCTGCTTTGAATTCTATGTCTCCCTCTCTCTCTCTCCCCCTCCCCCACCCATGCTCTGTCTCTCCCTGTCTCTCAAAAATAAACAAACATTTTTTAAAAAGGTTTAAAAAAATAAATAAAATAATCTCAGTAAAAATGATTTTTATAGAATATTTTCAAAAGCTTCTATTCAGTGTGTTTATTTTCTACAACTGCTATTACTATTTTATTTTGCATCACTAATCTGATGATTATCCTTAGATTATTTTTCATTTAAATTTAAGGCTTTCATTTTTCCTTCCTCCCTTGGCCTGGCTTAAGCTCATTTCTCTGCATCATATTTACTACACTGAGGGTTAGATAAGCCCTGAAAGGTTAGCAGTTTCACAGAAATGAAGGCGAGACACTAGGATTCAGAGATTTTCTCAGTCTCTGACTTCATTACTTGCCAGGCATGTGTACTAAAATCTGATAATTTACGTCAGCTCACATTGCTAGTGCCTAAAACATGGAGCACTGCCTAATGGTACATTAAGAGTTACTTTCCCATGTGTGTGAGACGGGAATTGGAACTAGACTTCTCATTCTACTCCTGGGTATCTTGTGGGATTTAAAGAGAGATGAGTTAAATTTACTTTCCTCAGTTCTTTGGAGCACTGGGTTGAAGCTCCCCTACCTCTCCCTTGGGTGCAGCCAATCTGTTGACTAAATTACTGGCATATAATCCCTTCCAGTTCCCTGCTAGGATTTCACTAAGATCTGTATTCTGGCATGGTCCACTGAAAGTTCTGATCTCTTCATGTAGTCTCTGCCAGTACTTCCCCTCAGGGTCAAACGTTGCTTCTGGTATCCTCTGAATCAAACACATGTTGTCAAGCACATTATCTTTCATGAATAATATACTTCATTCACTATATTTCCTGGCAATTTGATCATTTATTCTAGGTTTCATATTGCAAAGTGTCTCAGTCTATATTCAGTTTTCCTTGTTCTTTATACTCATTTTTCCCCTTGGATTTCCTATCAAAAAGTATGGCCTTATTGAATTTCAATTCTCTAGATTCCTCTCTGTGCTCCATGGTTTCCAATAGCTCATCCTATGCCTCCCTTTCCTACAAATTCCCTAGAGAGTGAATATTTTTATCCACTCTTTTCTCAAAAATCACTATGAAAATGATCAAATAAATTTATTTTAACACAAAAATTTTAAGAGATTTGCATTCAAAGGAAATTTAGCTTAGGCCAAAGGAAAGAGGATGTAAAAACATAATATGTATCAAGCCATGATTGATGGATTTGGCCTATAAATCACACCAAGTACCTCCTGTATTGTTGAAGTTTATGACCATTATTACGGAGAGATATGTTGCTTTTAGCGAATAATTAGTTGTTCATTCCTGGAGAATAACTTGGTTTTATAAATATTTAAGGGAAGAAGGAATTTCAACATCTGTGGCCTGAGAAAATTTCTTTGGTGGACTTTTGGCCTCTGTGATGAAGCGAGAAGTCTTTCGTGTTTCAATATATATTCGGACTCAATAGGATCAGTTCTTTACAACTCCAGAATCCTAGATTTAAATAGCTCTTTTGGGGACCAAGTTATTTTATTGGTCTCCAATTACTAGTTGTCCAGACCTCAGACTAAATCAGTTCTCTATTTTGGTCCATTATGATATCCACTAGTTTTTCCTGAAAAGAAATTGTAGGTGATAAAACTAATAACTCAAGGGAAAGGACAACTGTGACATTTAACAAGGACAAAATAAATGGTTCAATTTAAGGCCAAGATTGCTTTGCAGAATATGAAATGCCATACTCTTAGTAGTCCCAAAAGGCCAACATTTTCAAAATCTCTCTGAAATGCTAAGGAATATTTGATAAGAGTCTACAATCTTTATAAAATCTATCTTTATATTAAATAGGCTATGGCCTTCCATTTAACAAATATCTTTTCAAAGTCTAGAATTCAAGAATACTTCAATCTTCCTCTATATTCAACTTACTTATAAAGATGCACTCCTTTTTGTAAACATATAAAATATCTATTTTTTTTCTTTCTAAGATTTCATTATACTTGGTGAAGTTCAAAGCAATTAATCATCTCACTTCATTTGATTGTTCTAAGTGTACTTGTTTTCAAAAACACAGAAACCAAGTCTGAAAGATTCCTTAAGAACTTTGTATACAATAAGATAGTTGCCAATATGCTTCTCAACATGCAGTGAAATCTAACTAGTCATCCTTTGTGTTGTTATTGGTCCACATTAAGGGGGAAAAAAAGAAAAAAAAACTTTAAACTTATTATTTACTCCAATGTTTTTCAACTTGTAGTCCATAGTAGAAAATAGTCTTTTAAGAAAGATAACTTGAAAACTAAATGTTAATTTCTTATGAGTCAGCCATGTTAGTGGAAAAACAGGAGGATATTGCTACTTAATATTTTCCAGAATGTGGTAGAAAACACAAGGCTTCACAGATATATTGAACTAAGTTTAAAATCCAATTATACTGTTATTGGGGAAGTAGCATAACCTGCATAACTCAGTTTATTCATCTCTTAATAGGTACACCATAAACTTATAAAGTCTGTAAGAATAGACACCAAAAGGGGCCCAGGCTAGGATCATAAGAGGTGAACTAGGGCTGGAACATAGACCCATGTTTCACAAGTTCTTGTAGCTATCTCTTAGGCAAATGGAATTCAAAACATCTAACAGAAACAGGTAAGCTGTCATGTAGTCAAAGTGAGAGAACAGAGAAGGGTATTAAAAGTAAAAACATTCTTGAGAATGACCAATACAAATACTTAAGTGTCCCTTATCCAAATCAGGGCATTTCCAGTAGCATCTCGGAATCACTCTGAGAACCTGCTCTGTCCTGTCTTCTAGGTAGCTACCTTTATGATGTATCTCTATCATAAAACCGTATTATTCTTAGTATGTGTTGGTCTATGCATCAGTCATTCTTGAGACAACTACATGAATTGTTATACTGTCATTATTTTAAAAATCTATGTAACGTGTCTCACACATAATAAATAAACCTTGGGGTGCCTGGGTGGCTCAGTCAGTTAAGCGTCCAAATCTTGATTTGGGCTCAGGTCATGATCTCACAGTTTGTGAGTACGAGCCCTGCATCAGGCTCTGTGCCGACAGTGCAGTACCCTCTTGGGATTCTCTCTCTCCCTCTCCCTCTGCCCCGCCCCCCTCAAAATAAATAAATTAAATAAATAAATAAGTTACCCCAAGTAATTGAATTCTTTGGGGCCCAAAACTGACTCAAAGATACTTTTTTTTTCCTTCCCACTCTCCCATAAGTCTTCATTTTCAGTGAAGCATACAAGTGCAAAACAAAACAAAAAAATATTCTTTATTCTTAAGGAGTCAGTATATAGTGAAGAAAATTGGTGCACTGATTACTCTCAAACTGGTGTATACAGTAAAAGCTATAATTAACATAATATGGAGGAGTCCCACATTATTGGTGTAGATAATGATCAAGGATGATAAACCCAAAAAGTCAGTGATTGACTCTTTCGCTTAAATAAATAAGGGATTGAAATAGAGATAACATGAGGAAAGTAGAAGGGAAAGTAATAAAATTGTATATAAAATATAAGAAGTTTTATAACAGATCTGAAATCCATTTCTCTTTTGGTGAAACAAAATGGAAAAGTAGACTGGACTTGCATCAAAAATTTTTTGACTACATATCTAACATTTCTACTTACTATATGTATGAGTTATCGGCCCTTAACAATTGTAGTCAGCTGCCCTCACAAAGGAGCAAAGGTAATTGAATAAAGACAAGATAGTCTTGAAAGAAAGTCTTTTCAGTAAATGATGCTGGAATAATTGAATATCCATATTCAAAAAAAACCTAGACAAAGTTCTTATATCTTCCACAAAAATTAAGGCAAAATGATTCCAGCTCTAAATGTAAACACAATATAGATATAAATTCTAGAAGAAAACTTATGTGAAAATCTAGGTGACCCTGAGATTGATGAGGAGTTTTTAATCTTTTATTAAGGTATAAATGACATATAACATTATATTAATTTCAGGAGTACAAGAAAATAATTTAGTTTTTCTATATGCTGTAACATGATCACTACACTAATTCTAGTTAATATCTGTCACCCTACATACTTGTAATATTTTATCCCTTGTGATGAGAATTTTTAAGATGAGTTTTTAGATACACTCAAAAGGACAGTCCATGAAAGGAAAAATTGGCAAGTAGGGCCTTATTAAAATTAAAAGCATCTGTTCTGTGAAAAACATTTTCAAGAGAATTAGAAGACAAGCTACAGAATTGTATGAAAATACTTGCACAGCCCATATTTGATAAAGAACTTGATTAACCTACAAAGAAGACTTAAAAATCAATAAAAAGCAAACAATACCCCCCCAAAAGAAATAAGCCAAAGATCTGAGCAGACTTTTCACCGAAGAAGATATATAGTTAGTAAATAAGCACAATGACAGATGCTTAACATCATTTATCATTTGGGAATCGCAAATGAAACGATGAGATACCACTACACACTTATTAGAATAGCTGAAATTAAAAAAAAAAAAAAACACTGAAAAATACCAGTTGGTGTTTAAGATGCAGAATTACAGATTACTTTGGGAAAGTGTAAAATGGTACAGGTACTTTGGGAGACAGTTTGGAATTTTCTTACAAATCTAACCTTAGTCTTAGGATGCATCAATCATGTTTCTATTTATTTCTCCAATTGATTTGAAAATCTGTGTTCACAAAATCCTACATACAAACGTTTAAAGACATTTTATTCATATTCACCAAAAACTGTAAACAATGTTTTCTAATAAGCTAATGATAAATTCTGATACCAACATGCCTTGGAATATTTCTCAGTGGAAAAAAAGAAATGATGTCATGCCATTTTAAAAATAGATTTTAAATTCATATTATTACATGAAATGAGTCAGTCTTACATGGCTACATATTATTTGATTCTAATTATGTACCATTCTGGAAAAGAGGAAACTATAGAAACAGTAAATAACAATGGTGGTCAAAGCTGTGGGGTAGGAGGGAGGGTAAAGTGTAGTAGGAATTTTTAGAGCAGTGAACATATTCTCAGTTGAAACTGTAATGGTGGATACATGACACTATGCATTTGTCAAAACTCTTGTTACTTTACAGCACAGAGTGAAATGTATGCAAATTAAAAAGAAATATTTAGGAAGTCAGGGGATACTAGTACAGAATGCAGAAGATGACAAAACAATCTGTGTTCTGAATGTAGGAAACAACCTCACTGAAGGGTTGGGGAGGAACAGGTGCTGACCTAGGTAACTGAAAAGAGAGGAGTCTATTAGACTACAAGGAAAAGAAACCAAACATAAGCACTATACTGTAATTGATTAAACGTGTTGCCATAAGAGTACAGGCTAACAATTCTGAAATCGCCACATATGTAGACTGGAATTGAACAATTAAGTAAATAGATGGTGTTGATGGAGCATTTTTAATGGCTGTCGTGAGAAACCTGGTTTCTCACGGTTAGAGTGGGAGTTTATAGATCAGCAAGATGTGGCTAGAATAATTTATAATAACTTACAGTAAAAGATCGAGCTGCTGAGCCCCGGAAGAGGACGGACCTGAGATGGCTGCGCTCACAGGTACAAGGAGGAGCCACTCTATGGGGACACTGAGCGGTGTGGGGGTGCATGGGCGCCTTCCCAGAGCAGTAGGGGCCTGCGGGACTCAGGCTGTGGCTTAGAGCAGGTGTATTCAGGTGTCCACAGCCCAGGGCAGCCATCTAAGGAAGGACCTCTGTGCGGAAATGCTTCTCATCCATGGCCAAGACCTTGAGGGGAGGACTCGGGAATGGAAAAGCCAGCCCTGCACTTCTGTTTGCTGCCCAGGACCCCAAGGGGCAAACCTCTAAACCATCTAAAGCTTTTAGAACAAAAAAGCACTAGAGATGCATCAGGGCGTGTCTGGGCAGAGGGAGATTTTGTTTTCCTGCCCGCGTGTAAGGTTTCAGATTAGAGTAAAAGAGAATGAAGCAACAAAACAGACGATGGCAGACAATATAATTATAATAATAATTATTATTATTTATGGTTATGGATTAGGGCTGTAGGCATCGGAACGAATTCCCATTTACTTGCATACAGATGCAGATAGCTAAATATAGAAATATTTATTTGTAGTGTTTTTAAATTTGTATACTGTATAATTATAGAGTAAAACCTTGGTTTGAGAGCATAATTTGTTTCAAAAACATACGTGTAATCGAAAGCACTTGTATATTCCCCCATAAGAAACAATGGAAATTCAGATGATTTGTTCCATAGCCCAAAAATATTCATATAAAAATGATTTACAAAAGTCTCCTCAAGCAGGAAAAAATTAGTTCAGTAATAAGGACATCTGAATAAAATAAGGACTTTGGTTCACAATAATCTATCAATAGTGGCTCATTCATTGTAACGAATGTACCATATTAATATACGATGCTCATAACAGGGGAAACTGCAGAGCTTATGGGAACTCTCTATCTTCACATCTTCACAATCTTCACATCATCTTCACAATCTTTCTGTAAATCGAAAACTTTTATTAAAAACATTACTTAAAAACCATGTTCTACACTTGTGTTGGCATATCTAAAACGTGGCAGAGCCAGGATTTGAACCTAAGCAATCTGACCCGCAGTCCGCTTTACTGGCAAGTAATATTAACTGTGAAGAGAATGATATATAAAAAAGAATATAAAGAGAAATAAGCTAAACTGGGTTAGGTTGAGAAAGAATGGATTAACAAAACTAAGTAAGTTTAAAAGATTTCTAGGTCTCTTCAGTGCACTAATGTATCCATGACTACTCAAGAAAACAATGGCATTCAATCATAGAATCATTTCCCCTGAACCTTTTGGTTTTGGAGCACATCCTGGGACGATGTCCCATGAAACCTGGGACGATGTCACTTTAGGGAATGACATGCCACTTTCACACATCATGGAGGTGAATAAAAGAATAAGCTAAACCCTGGACATTGCAGATAATAGGTTAATTTTAGTTTGTATATTTTTATTTTTTTATTTTTTATAAAATTTTTAAATCTTATTTATTTTTGAGAGAGAGAGAGAGAGAGAGCACAAGTGGGGGAGGAACAGAGAGAGAGAGGAAGACACAGAACCAAAGCAGGCTCCAGGTTCCAAGCTGTCAGCACAGAGCCCGACTTGGGGCTGGAACTTACGAACCACGAGATCAGGATTCTGAGCTGAAGTCAGAGGCTTAACTGACTAAGCTACCCAGGCACCCCTGTATGTTTTTGTTTTTGTTTTTTTTAAACAAAGGATGGAAGACATATTAAGTCTAGAATATCTTATTTATATCGTTAGTCTCCATTTAATAGGAGAACCAAAGAGAGGAAAAATACAAAATGAAATATTACCTATTGTTCATTATTGGCATATTTCTCTTTTTAATTGAACCAATTTTAGAATAATGATGTATATTTTTCTATAATTAATCTTAGTTTGTCATTCTATTTTACTTGGCAGCACTCTGTTCTTTTTTTTCTGATTGTATAGCAATGATTACAGTCTAAATGTGCTGTGAATTATAAAAGGGGAGGAAAAGTCCATATATATCTTCCACTTCCATGTTTTAAGGGCACAAAATGATTAAGCTAGTTTAGTGCTTATGAAGCATTTGACTAAGCATTCATTTTGATTTTTTTCAGGACTTTACTCTAGTTCCTACTCTTCAGTACTAGGATCAGATAGAAAACAGTTCATCCTGAATCCTCCTCTGAAAATGTGAGACAAAATAGGCTATAAAAATATAAAAAATACCAAGAATAAATGCCAAGTGTAAAATTAACACAATAGGTGCAGCGAATATCCTCCCTTGGTGACTAATATTCCAAAATTTAAAATGGCCTAGCTTTTATAATCAAAAATATTTATGCTTAGTCCAATGAGTGATATAAAAGATTACTCAAATATGGAGTTTTCCGTAGTTATCAAAATAAAACGATAGATATTATATTCTATTAAACACAAGAAAAATGAAACTCATTCAGCTTGCCATCCTGAAGTCAAAAACAAGTAGTTACTGCTGTGTTCTCTAAATCTGACATGCTTACAATTACAACCATGTTGGTAATTTTTTACATGAAAGTCAAAAAGAAATCACATTGCTAGATAGTAAATATGTGTATTTTCAAACATATTTTATATGATTCAACTACATTCTAAATTCCCCTTACCTGTTTATCCAAACAGTTATTAGTTTCTTAAACTTTTAAAGCTATTCTAGTTAGCTCGTTTTATTAAAGTATTGACAATATTACAGTGATATATGGGTATTGTATTAATACAGGTTTTAAAATTTATAAGTAAGTAAAATGTAGTAAGGTTTGATGCACAGAAAAAAACATATTATTGGTCACCATTTTAATTAGCACAGAAAATATAAATATGCGCTGACCTTTCAGGGAAAGGTAAACCTTAAATCATACTGATGAAAAGAAATTAGAGAAAAAGTTCTAAATGGACAATTTAAATATAACTCCTTACTTTATTTAAATATAACTCCTAACTTTTGTTTTTATATGTATTTTATATCTATTATCATTCAGTAGTATTCTAACAGGATTATTCGGTAATGATTCTATTAAGTAATAAATCTAAGATAATTAGGATGATAATAAGAATGACCATTCCTCTGTGAGTTCCACTTTTGCCCTAAGGATCCTTGCGGGCTTATGTCAGTTCCTTTAATAATTACCAGTCGTATGAGCTAGACATCGTTATCTCAATATTTTGAAACACATAGTTGTATCTGTTGTATACAATCTAAAACTTTTAATATGGTTTAAAAATTATTTTTGCATTCCATTAAATAGATATGTTTATGATGTTTTACACTTTGTCATTTCCTAGGTGTTTAGGATTTAAAACACAGTAGACTACTTTTAATATTTAAAATATAAAAGTGTGGGGCACCTGGGTGGCTCAGTCGGTTAGGCGTCCGACTTCGGCTCAGGTCATGATCTCACGGTCTGTGAGTTCAAGCCCCACGTCAGGCTCTGTGCTGACAGCTCAGAGCCTGGAGCCTGCTTCAGATTCTGTATCTCCCTCTCTCTCTGCCCTTCCCCTGCTCACGCTCCATCTCTATGTCTCTCAAAAATAAATAAACATTAAAAAATTAAAAATATATATATATATAAGTGTATATAACATTTGAAAAATATAAAAGATTAAAGATAGTCTAAATGGAACCCAAAAAAGCTTACCAACTATTGTTTAATTTAATTTTAATATGCAGTATTAACAGCATGTATACAGTATCAACCTCAAAGCTTTCTTTAAACTTTTGAAAACAATTTACAGAGAAAAGACATGCATTTCTAAAGTGAATTATTATAACCAACATTTATTCTGAAATGTTGAAATGTCATAAGAATAATGAAAAACTCTATAGCTATGGGCCCATTAATAACGTATATAATGACTTATTTAGCACATGTTTTTTGCTGAAGACTATGCTTATCAATTCATTTTGTTGTTTATTTTATTCTCACAATAAGATTATGAGAATTTACTATGTCAACACACATGAGAACTGAGATTTAGAGTTGGAATTGGAAGAATAACAGGAAAAATATTGAAGTAAAGAAAAATATAAATGGAAAACTAAAACTGTCTATTACTTCTTAACATAATGGAAGTAAATATTTAAAACTCAATAAATTCCATGATGAATGACTCTAAACATTATCAATAATAAAAAAGGTACCTGAGTATCTCTTCATCCAGCAGTCTAGAGGTGGTCATTGCAAGATTCCCAAGAACCACAGGAGAAGGAAAATTATTGGTTTTGCCCAATTGGCCAAATCAGATCACAGTCATGTTGGTTGTAGTCCCTTAGCCAAGAACATACTCAGTATGTAAGTATGGGAAAAAAGACCACCAGAGGTAGTGGCTATAGGGAGGTAAAATATCTCACCCATTTTTGCAAACAATCTAAAATGCACATTGATTTTTCTTATCTCAGGCTTGCACTCTGTTCACCACAGGGTCTATAACTGCAAAACACAAGAAAAAAATAACAACTGTCCCAAGACTATTAGTTCCAGACCTTCTCAGTTCTCAAATGAGGAAATCAAATGATCCATCCTTTATCTTATGGTGGGAGGGGCAGAGACACAGAAAGAGAGAGAGAGAGAGAGAGAGAGAGAGAGAGAATCACAAACAGGCTCCACACTAAGCAAGGAGCCCAATGAGAAGCTGGATCCCATGACATTGAGATCATGACCTAAGCCAAAATCAAGGGTCAGTCACTCAAGCATCTGAACCACCCGGGGACCCTTATACTTTTCACTCTTTTCAGTCCTTCTTAATTATTACATTCCCTGTTCTAAGTCTTCACTGGGACTGTCTAGTCTGATCCCTCCTTTTCTTCTCTATCCATCTGCAGTCTCCTGACTTTTCTCACCTCCTTGTATACATTCTTTGGTCCAGCAGGTCAAGATGTCCTTTGCAAGTACTTTCACTTCTTTTTGGATGCTATGTCTCAGCTACACCAGGATTTTAAATCCTTTAAAGTTGATCTATACTTCTTGGCATAGAGTCTTCCTCATCCTTATCTGGCTCAAGCTCCAATTCTTTGAGCCCTCCCATCCCTGTTCACTAAGTTTACTCCTCACATCACCTGGTGACAGCCTGAATGCTATGTTTCAATAAGCTTTCCGTGTGCTTTTCTTGTATAATTTAACCCTCCTAAGGTTAGCCCTCATCAAAACTATGTTTACCTAAACCATCAAAACTCTGATTTGTCAAATTACTTATCATCTGCTCCAACGAGTCCCTTGAGTGCAAGGACCACATCTGACGTGCTTGCCATTTTAAATAGTAAACCGCTTTATAAATATTATTGTTGTTGATGTCCAATGTCAGTACAGACATGAGTACTCTTTTGGCTCTTGTTCTTCACACATACCCACTTCTTCAAAGTATTTTCCATTTCCCATGCAAAACAAAACTCCTTCTTGTAGAAATTCTGAGTTTTAAAGCTAGTAATATAAACCGGGTTCTGCTAGGTCACTGTATCCAAGTCATCTGTTTCATGTTGGTTAATATTATTTCTTGCAGATGACAGGAAATGCAATTCAAACTGGCTTAAACAACAACACAAAACATCTATTGCCTCATGTAACTGAAATGTCCAGCTGTAAGTTTTCAGGTGCAGCTTGATCCAGACCCTCAAATACTGTCAACAGGACTTAATTTCTCTAAATGTCTTGGCTCTAAATACCTATACTGGCTTTGTACTCAGCCCCCCAGCCTTTCAGGTTTAAGTCCAAGGGGGAAGACCCTTTGCCTCTTTTCACTGGCCCCAGGAAGCATCACATTGTATCTCACTGGCTTTGTTTTTTGAGTACTCATCACTTAGCCATCACTGTGTGCAAGTGAATGTTCTATTTCATTTGGTCAGACTTGAGTCTCCCATTTACCACTCCTAACTCTGACATTAGGGATATAATCCTATGTGAAGCATCTGGACTGAGATTTTCTCAAGAGGAAGTTACAGAACCATTTTATATAGCTACCAGATTAAGAATATACAACAACACACACACACACACACACACACACACACACATGTGTACTTGTACACACATGTTCACTGTAAATCACACAACTAGAAAGGCACTATGAATTCATATATGCTTATATTTATACTGCATACTTGTACCATTTTGGTCACATAAATAAGAAAAAAATGTCATGCAGTGAAATGCAACAAGATTTATTTCTTGAATTGAAGGGCATTTAATAATCTTTATTATATATGGGTATTTTCTCCAAAATTTTGAAGATAGAATTCGAACTATGGAGTTATAGATGTTTGTACTTGTGTTAGACCTTCACACAAGTATATTAAAATTCATCATACCTGTTTCAGGTCAGGTTAGCCCTTAATTTAAATATATCCCATATTCAAATTTTCTCACTTCCAAAATTAGAAGAGTAAAGAAATAATCTCGTGTTTTATGAAATATGAAATGTTATTTTTATGATAAAACAAGCATATAAAGGGAAACCACAGTTGGAACCATATGGATGAAAATCTATCTCCATGAGAGTATATAGTTATCCAACCGACAAGATAAAGATGGGGCATGGGAGGAGGCTGGGAGAAGAACACTGTATGCACTAAAAGTGATGTGGCGAGAAGTCAAACCCAAAGGGTCAATTCTTACAATAACTGGAAAAATAAGATAACTGTCAGAAAAAGTGAAAACCTGTGGTTTGGGAGGGATTCCCAGGGGTGTGGTGGTGGGGGGGGGGCACTTGAGTAGGTCCTGGTCCTGCCACTTGCCATTTGACTTTGATGAGTTGTTGAAATTCTCTAGGTTTCTAATTTCTTATCTGTAAAATGGGCAAGAAAGACTTATCTCTCTGATAGTGATAACAAATATCTATAACACAATAAATATTGAAGTCAATTATTACTCCACCTTGGGGATAGAGTATTAATTTATACATTGTGGGAGGGGAAGATGATCATGAAGAAGAAAAGCTAAAACAAAGGTGCTTAGGCACAAAAGTAAGTATACTGTCGAACTATGAAATGTATTCTTTTACCCATTCTTTCTCCAAATCTTAGATTTTAAAACTCAAGAAATGAATTGTTAATCATTTTTATGAATGTCATTCCCCCTAATTTACTTAATTTTGCCAATACTTTCTTTCCCCCCTAAGATGAAATCTCAAATGCCTGCTGACAATCTCTAAGATTATTGATAACTTTCCCACCTGGAGGTGTGGAAGAATTTCCAAATTACTCATTTAAATAGTCATCTAATGCCTTTCAGTGTTCCAGTTTTCAAATCTAAGTCTGCTGGCTATCTTCGATAGGCAAAAGTTTAAGCAGGAGCCATTCTGACAGCATAGAAGAGGGTGTCAGCCTTGATTAAGTCAGCCTTAATCTGGTAGCTATATAAAATGGTTCTGTAACTTCTTCTTGAGAAGATGTCAGCCTTTATGAATCATTATCTTTCTTCACCTCCCTTGAGAAAATTTGAGCTTGTTCACATTATCAATTATTAATTGGTTAACATATCAGTAAAGATTTATTGAGGGTACATTCTTTAACCTTTTTGAGAAATCGGTGGGATTCAAAATTGATGGTGAACCTTTCTTGGCAGATATACAGATTTAATTACTAGGTCAAAATGTTTTATCAATGAGTATTATGATTTTTAAGGAATGGAAAAATAATTTGACCACTCATGCCCTTTTCATAAGGACATCTAATTTTCTCTTTGGGAGTAGAGTCTCGTTGCCTCATAACCACAAAGGCTGAGAAGGAATCCTTTTAATTCCCAACTCCTTCAAACTAGGATGCATTTTTATGAATGTGGTTTTTAAAACTGCACATGTGTTTAACTTGGTTTTTGACTTCACAGTTCCAACAATTTAGGCAATGACTGATACACACATAAAATCATATAATGCCATTCTAGGTTATATACATAGAAAAACACAAATAATTTCTGGAGTACACAGAAATGACACAGCTACACGTTCACACGAGTCCTCCATGTGTTCTTGTACAATGTTCCATGCTCCCCAACCACTTGCCTCAAAGCATTTCCTCCTCCTGAGTAGGGGAATGAGGCTCACAGACCTCTGTGTTTTTTCTGTCTCTGCTTCCATTAATCCAGAGTCTGTCCTGCCCCATCAGACAATATTTCTCTTTTCTCCATTTTCAACTATTCCCAATAGTTTTATATGTGAGATTTCTAAATGCTTTAACATTGAGTTTCAGCATGACTTTTATAAATGGAACCATTTTAAATACACTAGTTTTACATATTTAGTAAAAGACTCTTGCAAACTTGGTTTGATAAAATGAGTGAATTCATATTTGGAATAAAACACAACTAATGATTTTGTCAGAAGTTCCAAAAAGCATGACTGCAATGAATCATGAGATATTTAATATTGAAATTGTCTCATGAGTTTCCAGTGAGAAAATATCACCTCTTGTTTTCTCATGCTGTCTTGAACTCCTTTTATAACCTTCAAATTATATTATTGTTTTTCTGACTATAACATGAAGTTTTCAAGAGCTAGAATCATATCTACCCTTTTTCACTGAGCATAGAAGTGTCTGGCATATACTAGGTACTTACTAAATATCGGTGACTAATGAATAAATTTTAAAAAATTTGCAAACAAAGATAACTTGTGATTTCAACATCCCTTATCTCTATAGGATTCATCACTTGGTGACAAAAGTTCTTCCTAACAAACAGATTGGCTATTTCTCACCCCTACTTATAAATAATACCACTTCTTTATTCTAACTAATGACTACCAGATCATTTTAAATCTTCCTTTTCACCAGTTTTCATTCTCTGCAGTATTCTTCTCCACACTTCTTTGCCTCTCTATTTTTGCCTTGGCTATTATCTTGGCTTACAATATTATCCCCTTAATTCTATAACTTATAAAACTAATTTGTGATACTGCCAGCTTAAAACTTCAAACTTGACTTCCAAATAAAACAACGCCATTATGAGATGCTCTGACCATTTTATGATTCAGAGAGTAACCGAACATGAAATGGGCTTGAAGAATATCCCTCCATTCAGTCGTCTGATTCTAAAGACATTTACAGGGACTTTTGCTCAAGTGTAAAAGACTAAGAAACATGGTTTATCCCTATAAAATGAAGGGCTCTATGAATAGGGGGACCCGATGACCATGGCTGAGGTAGAGTTTTGATATATGGTGCTACTGCATAGATTCTCTAAATTAAGTTCTGATTCCTGGTACATACATAGAACTAGTTAGGTAATGGACAAAAACATTCATGATTCATCACTGGAGCCTCGGCTCCTGAGTTGTAAAGATGATCACTAAGCTACTTAGTTGTCACCCCATATGATTTGTTTATGTTTGTGTCCTTAGCTATGCTACTTTTCATCTATTTACTTCATCTATGGAACCCTATCTTTTTCTATTTTTTCCAGCTTCTTTAAATTTTATACTTTCTTCTTGAAAATTTTTCCTGTTACATTAATGTATATCGAGCCCTCCTTCACTAGAATTCTATCATGTTGATGTTTAGTATATAAAAAAAGAAACAATTTGACCAAGTAGCTCAAAAGCCAGACAATTAATGTGTTGGGGCGCCTGGGTGGCTCAGTCGGTTAAGCGTCCGACTGCAGCTGAGGTCATGATCTCATGGTTTGTGGGCTCAAGCCCCACATCAGGCTCTGTGCTGACAACTCGGAGCCTGGGGCCTGCTTTGGATTCTGTGTCTCCCTCTTTCTCTTCCCCGCCTTTGCTCACACTCTGCCTCTCTCTCAATAACTAAATAAACATAAAAAACATATTAAAAAAAAGAGAATGTGTTTCATATCATACAGAGCTTGCAATAAATGTCAGCATCACCACTTTGCTTCTAGGGATCATGGAAAAATTGCTTAACCTCTCTGAGTCCCAGGTTCCTCCAAAGAGAACTGAGGATAGTAATTGTATATACTTCATCGCTTTGTTGGCAAAAGCTAATGATAATTCTTGGTACATAATAAACACTCATTAATTATTCACCAGCAAAATATTAGCCAGGTAACTTGAGGCCTCAACATAGCTATGCCCCTATCAACATGACTTCGAAAATGTCAGTTATCCTCTTTGACATCCAATACTATCTATTCTAAGTTGTAGACAAAATCACACATTTTCAGTCCAGTTCACATAACTGTTGTGGATATTAGTAAAGACCATAGCCAGTCATATAACCTCAACACTATTATGATTGAACATTTATATTATTTAACATTTAATTATAATAATTTGTTCATTCAAGTGCTGTTAGGGACTGAATATTTGTGCCCCACCCCAAATTCATATGTTGAAAACCTGTGCTTTATTGTGATAGTATTTGGAGATGGCACCTTTGGGAGGTAATCAGTGTGGAACCTTTGCAATGGGATTAGTGCCCCTACAGGAATAGAAGAAATAGCTCGCTTTCTCTTTCTCTGTCATGTGACAACACAGCCATCTATGAACCAGGAAGAAAGGTTTTGCCAGAACCTGACCATATTGGCCCCCCGATTTTGACTTTGCAGCCTCAAGAACCATTAGGAATAAATTTCTGTTGTTTCAGCTACCCAACCTATGGTATTTGTTATAGCAGCCCAACAAGACTAAGACGGATACTTAAGAGTAGGGCACAAGATGGAAAAAGATAAGGTCTTTATATAGTGGGTTTTCACATGCCATTCTCTCAAATATGATAGAAGAATAAATAGCTGGTGTTTAGCTAAGGGTTAGTTATCAGGAAATGATAAGCTTAAAAAATTAAGATGAGTGACATTACCATTTTGTGACAAAATCCATGACACCAGCACACTCTTTTCAAAAGCTTACATCTGAAACTGAGTTTTCTAAGTCTTCTCCATCATGCAAACTCCTATCACTAAGTTTTACTCAGATTTTTATTCCCTTGCTCATTCCCAGGGACATAATTATACTTTTTTTTTTCCACTTTAACACTCAGTAACGTAATAAAGAATTACCTAAGAAACAAGTTAACTTTATGAATGTGAAACCTATTTTTTTGGCCACAACATGTTACAGATTGCTTTTGGTTTAAATGTAAAACTTGGCACACACAGTCAAAGAAAGAACAAAGAGGCATGTTGTTGGAATCGGTTGTGCATTGGCCTCTGAGGATGGACCTGAAAGTAAAAGCTTATAGAAATTCTTTCTAACTGGAAGTTGTGTGCATTCCCTCCTGCTGTTTTATCCCCAGTACTTGCTTATACACTGGTATCATTGTGGGGCTCTATTCACAGAAATTCAGTTGGGCTATTAGGTTCAAACCATGACTCTTTCATATTTTAAATGTTGATTTTTTTCCCACAATAAACTACTTAGATCAAAATGTATAAAATGACAGAGAATTTTAAAGTTTTTAAATAACTATTTTAATAGGAATCCTGAACCACATTAACCTATGATAACTTGTTCAAATTTAAATGTTCCTCCTCATTTATGGAACTTGCTTTTGCTTAGAGCATCTCTGAAAAATGGAAAGGTACCAAATAAACAGATGTGAGAAAGTGTGAGTTTGGCCAAAATAAAGACATATCAGCAGAAAGATGGGCAAGATTCCCAGCATTCTTCAGAGAGACACCTGAAGTTCTGTTTTCTTTGCAGTTTATAAAGTTTCCATGTCCAGTTGATTCCCTTATGATTTAAACTTAATTAAGTATAACAAAAGAAATGTTTCAGTAGATTAGATGGCTTTCCTTTTGTGTCTATAAACTTCACAAGGTCAGAAACTATATTAGCTTTTCGTGAGTCACTTTATTATAACAAATAACCCCATAATTTCGTTGGCTTAAAAAAATGAAGGTTTATATTTGTTCATATTATATGTCCGCTGTATGTCATCTGAGGCTCTGCTTTACATATATTCATTCTGGAATCCAGACTGAAGAAGCAATCACTATCTGAGACAGGTCATTCTTACGGCATAGAGAAAAGAATAATGGAAAACAACCTGGGCTCTTAAAATCTATGTTGGCAACGGTATACATCACTTTTGCTTACATGCCATGGGTCATAGCCAAAAGCACAGCTAACCTTGATGTCAGTAAAATGGTTTCTTTTCCTACTTGAATGTACACAACAAGTCATATGATAATGAGTAAGAATTATGTTCCTCTCAGTGGGAGGATATCAAATAATTAGAAACAATTACACAATCTACCACAAGAGCTTAGTCTGACATTCACCACTACATGCTTTGTGCCTAGGACAATTTTGGTGCTTTAGTAGTATTTTATGCGTTCTACCATTACTTAGAATTTCATGTATTAAATTACTACTATGTGCATGAAATACACTAGATGCTTGGGATACCGTAATGAACAAACATCAATTCATAGAACTCATATTCTCATGATAGGGAAGACACAATTAACAGAATAAAATATATATACAGCAGTTAGTGGCGATAATTTCCAGGAGAACATTTAGACAGAGGTTGTAATTTTTTAAGAGTTTTTTTTTACGTTTTTTTTATTTTATTTTATTTTTGAGAGACATAGAGTGAGCAAGGGAAGGGCAGAGAGAGAGGGAGACACAGAATCTGAAGCAAGCTTCAGGCTCCGAGCCATCAGCACGGAGCCCGACGTGGTGCTCGAACTCACAGACGGTGAGATCATGACCTGAGCAGAAGTCGGCCACTTAACCGACTGAGCCACCCAGGCACCCCAGAGGTTGTAATTTTAAATAGAGTGATCAAGAAGAATCTCAAGGGGAAGGTTATAGAAAGACTGAAAAGAAATGTAGAACAATGTGGAGATCTGGCTGCCGGAGTGTTACACAGACTATGAGGTGAAAAATTCCTGCCAGGAATGTACCAAGTGAGCTTGAGAAAGAGCAAAGAGCCTAGTATGGTTAGAGCTGAGGCAGATAGAGGGGATATGGTAGGAGATGAAATCAAAGAGATATCAGTGCATGAGAAAGTATAGGGAATGTGGGCGTTTTCACATATTGAGCTTTCCTATGAGTAGAAAATCATCAGAGGGCTTTGAGAAGCAGCATGATCTGATTTACACTGATTTACATTTTAATTATTTTGTTGTTGTTGTTTTGTTGTCAATTTGCATTTTAAAGGATCGGATCTTTCTAGCTGCAGTGTTGGGAACAGATTGATTCGGGGTTAGGCAGGAGAAGGAAGACTAGTTATGAACATATAACAAATGAGGTGAGAGATGACAATGATTCAAACAATGGCAAAGCAGTGCTTGCGGTAAGAAATGGTTGGGGGCTCCTGGGTGGTTCAGTCAGTTGAGCATTTGACTTTTGGCTCTTGTCGTGATCTATGGTTTCTGGGATCAAGCCCCACCTTGAGCTCTGTGCTGACAGTGTGGAGCCTGCTTGGGATTCTCTCTCTCCTTCTCTCTCTGCCTCTCTCTCTTTCTCTTTCTCTGTGTCTCTCAAATTAAATAAATAAAATTTATAAAAAGATGAAATGGTTGGGTTTGGGGTATATTTTAAAGGTAAAACCTGTCGAATTTGCTTCTTGACCAGATGTGGAATATGACTCTACCTGAGTCAATAAAGAACTGATGAGATAGATTCACTATACCAATAGATAAAATTTGTTCTCACATTCCTTTATCCACATATTTTGAATACAATGATATTTCTTTAAATACTCCTATGGTGAATCTGTGCTTGGCCACGACTTGCTTGAGTCAATGTAACAGTGATGTGTAAGACTTTAAAAGTGCTTGCAGATTGGGACTATCCCTCTTGCTCACCTGGAACCCTTAGCCTCCATGCAAATAGGCCCAAAAGGAGACCAGATGATTAAAATCACATAGCCCAATCACCCTTCCTGTCTCTGATAATAACCAGTCAATCCCTCAACACAGAACCAATCTAGCTTACTGGTAGTTAACCTCAAATGCATGAGTAAGCCCAGCTGAGAGCAGTAGAATAATTACCCACTGATTCTAGTGCAAACTGCCAACCCACGTACTTGTTAGCTGAATAATTGATTTCTGTTTTTAGCTACTAATATGGAGCAGGGAGGGAGGTTTACCCATCAAGTGCTGTCTGATACAATGAAGTTACTATTAACTTTGATGGGAATGTTTTGGTTAGGTTCAATTCTAAAGATGAAGACTAGAAGCTTATTTTGGGGACATGTTAAATATGAGATATCTATTATGTATTGAAGTAGGAGAAGTGAACAAGAGAAATATAGTATAGTATGCAGGCAGCCTTAAGGACTCCATAGGTTTAGTGACCAGTTAGCATGTTTGTGTGTTTTTTTCCACAAGAATGGATAAAGAAGAGAAGGCAGAGAGCTGGACTTGCTAGATATCTGTTAGATGTTGAGGTGTTAAATGTTGGCAGGTCAAAGTAAATAAAAATTGATTAAAACAAACAAATAATCTTCAGAGTCTTTCTATGTATCTCCTATATTTCAAATGTCTTCATCAAGCACTAAATAGGATCCACAAATCCATGCTTGGTGCTGTGATATATACAAAATAATAAGAAATATAAAATAATTTCCATTTATTTGGAAAAAGAGCCTAACATGTGTAAAACCAAGTGAAATCGATTAAATGAAAAACTGCATGATACTAAATATAGGATGAGAAGAAATAACAGAAAATAGTAAAAACCATGAACTAATGTATCTGGGAAAAATTTCTGGCAAATGATAAGTAGGAGTTTTGTTGATAGAGTAGGGAAGAAGTAGGAAAGAGTATTTACAGAGTCAAAGAAGTGGTAAGGATGGAATGAAATTAACATCTGGAGTAGGAGATGGATGAATCAGTAAAGTTGATAATTAGACAGACTTTGGTAAGTTACCAATCATAGGCTGTCAAGGACAATGGTACCCGGTAAATATTTAACAACTGGCTTTTCAAAGATTGGGGAGTCTGTTTATCTGTAACATGTGCTATTTTCCATGGTGTAAATTCTGCCAGCATTGCAATTTCAAACTACCAATATGGTCTAGGCAACTTGTGAAATTCCTAAAATTAAGCAATCATGTCTGGAAGGCCAGTATATGCTACACCCGGCACATCGCTCCTGGATATTCCTATAGCTAACACATAAGTATCTTTGTCACCTTGGGAATACTGCATCTTGGCATATTAAGCCTCTGGATCACCTGGAAAATGACTAGTTTTTATTCAACAATTCGGGAGCATTTCTAAAAAGCTAAAATGATGTAAGTACTCAATTAAATGGGATTGATGATCTTTTCCTTATTGTTATGAGGCAGAACTCATAACATTTATTTCTGTCCTCTGGAATACAGCAACTCATTGAGCTCTCCTCGTGGTTGGGTTCTTTATCTCTAGTGAACCACCTAATGTGGCCCATGGTTCCACAGAGACAACTTCATGTTGACCCCAACCAAGTGTTCTATCTCTAATCTCATGGAAGTTCATATAGAGTGAAAGAAACAGACTTTGGAGTCAGACTGGACTTTTCTTATGAGTTCCACTATTTATCATCTCTATAACCGTATAGAAGTAAACTCATTTCTTCTACTCACAACTCTTCTGACACCAGATGTATAAGTTTTTCCACACTGAGCAATTTTCCAGTTCTTGGCAGACACTGACTGGGTGTCCTCTAACTTAACTCAATTCTGAAACTATCTTCCCAGATTTAGCACAGACCTCACGAGTTAAGGGCACAATCCCAAAAGACTGCTTCCCTGCAGATGCCAACTGCAAGTAGTAGGTCCCCAATTTATCCACAACTTTTATTCAACCAGCTACATATCAGAAGTTCCCAAGAATATCTCCTAAGTTTGGATAATTTGCTAAAACATCTCTTAGAACCCAGGGAAAACAGTGTATTTACTATTACAGATTTATTACAAAGGATATTTTTGTTTATTTATTTATTTTGAGAGAGAGAGCTCCTTTACTTGTATCCTCTGTGCCACATGACCTCACATTCTTAGGATACCAACTTTTCTAGATATAACTTTCCTATGGATTATAGCACCTCTTCCTTATTTAACTGCAATGGATGGTTTGCAAATTAAGGCCAGAAAAAAATCCTGACTCATACTTATGTGAGACAATTGAAAAAATATATATTGGTCTCTACCTCCAGTTCCTGGCATAGAGCTCCTGAAAACCCTGTAATTCCCTAAATGATAAGAACACTAGGAGTGTCTTTTGTTCTAATATTTGTCTTTGATCCCATCCCCAACATTGGGCTCCTAAAATCCTTGTGCATTTCTAAGTGATAAGAGTATTAGAAACATTTCGTTTTTGTTTTTGTTTTGTTTTGTTTTGTTTTTCCTACTAAGGCAATGCTAGGTAGGTTTTTTTCTGGATAGCTCCTTGGTCCAGAAAACCATGATTAGAAGTTTAAATTACCAGCTTCCTACCCCATTTTTAAAAGAGGGGACAAAGCCTGGGAATTCTAATAATGCTAATAATTGATCATTCCTATATAAGTAAGCTTTCATAAAATGCCAATAGTATGAGGTTCAGAGAGCTTCTGAGTTGGTGAAAACATGGAGGTGGTGGGAGAATGGCAGGCTCCAAGAAGGCATGGAGACTCCACTCCTTTCCCTTACACTTTGTCCTATGTATCTCTTCCATCTGGAGGTTCAGCTATATTCTTTATCATATCCTTTAATAAACAAGTAAATGTAAGTGTTTCCTTGAGTTCTGTGAGCTGATTTAGTAAATTAATTGAACCCAAAGAGATAGTCATTGGAACTGCCAATGTATAGCCAGTTGGTCATAGCACAGGTGATCATTGAAGTGCCTTGGGAAGGGGGCAATCTTATGGAACTCATGCTTAACTTGTAGACCCTGCTGGCTTCACAGAAAATAGCTTGTTGATGTGGGCAAAAACCTCCACACATTTGGTAACCATAATGTTTTAGAAGTGAAGTGTTTTATGCAACAGTAAAGGAGATACACAGAGAAGAGAGATATAGTAAGGAAGAGCTGAGTTCTTCCCTGCACAGTCATTGGAAACCTGAATTATTCATCTACAACTTGTAATAGACCATGAATGTTAGTGTGATGAATAAATGTTAATGACTGTTATTAATGAAATATACTTTACTTCTTTAATAAAACCGGAGTATTTTCCTTTCTCTTTCCCAATCTAAAACCTATTATCTAATATATATTGTACACTAGAATAGATCTTAAGGATGTAGCCAGATTATTCTCACCAAGGAATTTATATTTTTGGTATATGCTCATTTTAATGGTAATGGAAATAAAGAAAAAATATTTTTCTTGAAAAACAATTCTCACAAGAATTTCTCCTTGCCTAATGAGTTGAAGTCATTCACTGGAAAAATTACACAAAGACACCCCTTTAATTTCAAACTGTAATATATACTAGATTTGTAGGCAGATCTATACTCCAGTTAGTGGGATATATTTTCTTCTGCAGAACAATGAAGGTAGAGACAGGAAATAAAAATATTTCTGATGCATAAAGAGTAACGTACATTAAAACAAAAACTACTTCTTGCAAAAGATAATAATATGATTTCGTTGTGTATGTTCTTGCTTCCTTAGGGTACTATTCTTGAAAATTATGAGTGTTTGGGGTCATTTTCTTCCTTATGGCCAGACATTGACTACTTTTCACAGTATCCACTTGGATGAGAAGCAGCATCGTGTAATGGTTTAGAGCGTCCATTCATCGGAACCAGGATGCCGAGGTTTGCCTATGTGACCTGGTAAGTCATGCAACCTCTCTGTGCCACCATCTCCTTATTTGTAAGATGAAAATAATAATAATCCCACCTCAGAAGAGTAGCTAAATTATAAATTAATTTATGATTAAAGGGGTTACAATGGTGCCTAGAGTAGTAAGCCCTCCATGTTAGCAATTAATCATTTAGATATGCTTATTTTTAGGTATAAAATATTACCATATGAATACACAAATACATATATTTTTAATAGAGAGAAATAAGGATCATGATTTATAAACTAAATAATATCATGTGATTTTTCTATTTTTGTTTCCTCTATATTTATATAATATATAGTAAGCCATAAAATGTAAATGTGCTCTAGAGAAATTATTCTTCTTTTTAAAGGGAATAAAGTTCTGCAAGTATGTTCTTATATTTTCTAAGAAGTAAGCAAATTAAATTTATATTAGTCAAATAAAAGGATTTTCATAAGTTTATCTTGTTCCTTAATCAAATATCTGGTGAAATTTTAAAGGGGTATGATTGGACTTTTCTTAATTAGGACTTAGTTGGGTAGTTATTTAGTAGAAAATCATAGAAACCTGACATAGTACACAATCTTAGCTAAAGGTTAATTGGTTGGTAACTTTTAAATTTATTTTTTGGCTACAGAAGTTTTAATAATATTTCTTAAATCCTTGTAAGAGTTTTTAATTTTAATTTTAAATTACTGCTTGCATCAGTCAAGGTTTGGGCACAGAAATGGAAATTACACTACATATTTAAACAGAATTTCATGTAGTGATTTGAGAACTGAAAAGGCAAAAAGGAACATTGAGGAAGGAACATCACTGCGGTTTAACAGTATGAAGCAGCCTCCAGATGTAGGAAGCAGGGTTATCAGAATCTAGAAGCTTGGAGGAGGGACCAGAAGAAGCTGGCCCTCAGACCTCCTAGGAGGGGATGATGCAGGGCCTGGCTGATGCTGACTCAAGAGCTCACAAGGGCGCTAGGGAGTTGGGGCTAAAATTGCTGAGGAGGGAGCACTGTCCAGATTGTGGGGAAACCGGAGAGGCCATGTTGAGGCTCATGCTGAGTGTCAGAAAACCTGTTTGTTGCCAGGGTGAAACGCCATTGCTTATGCTATGCTGATAGGGACAGCAATAAGTAGCAAAAAGAAAGTCCTCTTTTCTTCCTGCTTCCAAAGTCTCTCTCCCTCCAGGTCTCTTTAGTGACAGAGGAACTGATAAAGGAGAAAAGTAACTTTTCAGAAACCCAGCCCCAGTGCACAAAGCTGAGAATAGTAGGGTAAACAAAGACTCCATAACTGAAATATGCTTAAAAATTAGGTTATTAGCCATCTAAATGTCCCCAATGCTAATGGCTCTCAATCCATCTCATGGATCTCACTCTTTCTTTCTCCCCTTAAAATTAGGTGAACAATTCCTCTCATTTTCTCTAGAACTTTCCTAGTTTTAGCACTGAAAACCATGCATCTGGAGAAAACCCTTCATCCTAGGCACATCCGAATGGTTGGCCACCCTACTCTAGAAACTAATATTTAAGTTTCTATAAATAAGTGCAAGAAGAAATTGTGAGACTGGAAAGAGAAAGGAAAACATTTTGCTGTAAACGGGTCTATACATCTATTAAGTTAAGCATACCACCTGCCCTGCTTGTATTTCTTTGTTTGTTTGTTATTATTTGCAAGGTGAGTAAAGAAAATTGATGGTGTAGGAGATGTAAAAGATGTAGGAGGAAAAGCTTAAGTCTGATCTCACTTGAGTGAAGTTGTGCAAATTCTGTTTGACTGGCAGCTGGAACTGATTCAGCCACCAACTGAGGAGCCATACACTGACAGCTTACCGTGTGCTAAAAGTCAGAGAGCTTCCTGGGACTGCATGTCACACGTTTTGAATCAGGTTAAGATACTGGAATAACTGGTGCAGGCAAAAGGCATACTAGTTGCCACAGTATTGAAAGATATTTGACAGGACTTGTAGGTTCAGCTACAGCACATCAGCCTGAAATAGTGATGTTTTCTGTGGGAATTAATTAGATGGGGTGTCCTGGCCCATCTGGGTCATGTTGAAAACATGTAGGTGCAGCCATCCAGTTAGGATCTGAACTATTACTCGTCCTCTCTAACGGACATCGTCACACCATTTTAAGCAATGGCAATCCAAAATTTAAACACACTTTTCTTTCATAGTCAAGGTATATATTGTCTTTGATCTTATTTCTCTTCAAGATATTTTTAGTGAAGTTTAAGTCTCTTAAAGACCTGGTTTCTTACTACCGTCTCAGCCTCAGTTCAAACTACTCTGCTCATCCTCTGCCGTCTGGTAATGTGAAACCTAGTTCAAATGTTGTATCAATTGAGATGAAGGGTAAGCAAGAGTGATTATAGCAAAGAGACACAAATAATGCATTTCTTCTTCTGTAACTGTCCAGCTAGCCTATGCCGTGTGGTGACTGTGCTCCAGGAAGTGATTCAGGGATCCAGGTTCCTTCCTTCATTTGCTCTGCCATTCATTAGACATCACACTGCCACATGGTCCAATGTGAGATGCAAATCATCCGATTTTTAGCAAGGGGAAAAAAGAGGTGAAATCTTTTGCTCAAGAGGAGAAACTGCACAAGTCACTGTTGCTAACCTGGCCACTCATAGCTGCAAGGGAGACTGGGACCTGAGACAGATTCAGGGGTGCAATCAGCCACTCGTTTTAGGGAAGCTTCAAATTGCCTAAATAAACAGCAATTACTTTATTTTCTGTACCTTGAACCTCACATCGCACTTATCAATACATTATATATTTCAATGTCTACCTCTAATAAAAGACTGCAAAATCCTCAAAATGAGGGTAGGAGGTCTCTTCATTTATGTAAGGCCTAAATTTTACACATGGTAGATGATCACTTTATGTAACTGATCTGATTTGAATAGACTGCATTGTTGTGACAGCTAATTAGGTACAGAGATGATAACAACTGCATTTTATAGATTGGGCAGGGGCGCATCCTGAGGCTCTAACAACATCGAATGACAATTCCAAAATCAAGTTTATGATGAAAGCAGGATTAGAGCAAACTTTTTTATTTCTGGTAAAGTAAGCAATGTTTGTGGGCCTGCTCTGGCATGGAAATCATTAATTTAAAAACAACACTAGTCATTTGAATAATACTGTTTATTGTGTGTGAAATTTTTTTTTTAATGTCAACATCTAAACACATCCTTCTGCATTCCTTGAGATAATTATTTTTAAAAGAGAGAAAAAGAGGGGCGCCTGGGTGGCTCAGTTAGTGAAGGGTCCGACTTCAGCTCAGGTCATGATTTTGTGGGTTTGAGAGTTGGAGCCCCGCATCGGGCTCTGTGCTAACAGTTCAGAGTCTGGAACCTGCTTCAGATTCTGTTTACCTCTCTCTCTCTGCCTCTCCCCAACTTGTGCTCTCTTTCTCTCTCTTTCTCTCTCACTCTTTTTCTCTCTCAAAAATAAATAAACATTAATTTTAAAATAAAGAGAGAGAGAAACAAAAACATATTCACAGCCCAAAGTTAAAGGGTAAGATAAATGGAAAGGAGGGAGATATAAAGAGAAAAATAGCTTTTACTAGTAGTTTGAAAGTAAAACATTTTTTTTCATCTACTGCTTTCATTATCAGGCTAACATCAACTCTTGAGCATCTCACAAAAATAATGGGCTGGAAGAGAATTTGAATTAGACAGAGGACAATTTCTCCAGTGAGCTTTGAAACTTATTACTAAGTTTTCGATGGGATAATGTTATTTCTGCAATCAGTTGAACTAAATGAAAGTTTGCATCTGTTTTCACCACCCTAAAAATTATAGGCATTAACACCGATTAAACCTGTCATCAATTCGTGGTTGAGGGTTTGAAGGAAGGAACTCTAAAAGGTTGATTGTGAATATTTTATTGAAATATTAAAACGACATGGTTAGTAATTATGTATTTAGTACGAAATTGAGAAGACCAGATCCAAAGTTTAAGAGAAGTGGAGATACGGAACTCTCATAAATCTTGGTCCAAATAATTAATTTAATTTTATGCCAGATTTTATGTCATTTTTCTATCATTTAAATATCTCTGTAATTATACTTCTACTTACATATGGATGAAATAAGGTGATTTTTTTTTAATTTACTTATTTGGAGAGAGAGAGAGAGACCGTGTGCACACATGCCACCAAGGGAGGAGCAGAGAGAGAAGGAGAGAGAGAATCCCAAGCAGGCTAACACTGTCAGCCCAGAGCCCAAAGTAGGGCTTGAACTCACGAAACATGAAATGATCAGCTAAGCTGAAATCAGGAGTCAGACGCTTAACCAACAGAGCCACCCAGGCATCCCATGAAGTAAAGGTAAATTTAATTAATTTTCATGATAGATGCACTTGATTTTTTTTAATTTTAGAAGAAAATCTATAAAAAATACACATACCAGAACCAGGTTTCTTCTAAGTCTTATTAAAACGTACTCTAACTGGGCACCTCGCTGGCTCAGGCTGTAGAGCATATGACTCTTGATCTCATGGTCATGAGTTTAAGTCCCACACTGGGGTGTACAGCTTACTTAAAAAAAAATACTTGAACCTATTAAAATTTTAGTAAAAGTAAATTTAAATCAAGGATTGTTTTGGGTCTCAGTGGAAGCATTTATTTTTTTTCAAACATAGGGAATTATGGTCATAGAAAATATTTTATAAGTTTTTTAGATTCTTATTTACTCTTTTCTCATGTCACTAATTTGTTTTGCCTTTTTCTAATGTGTTATTGATAAGTTATTCAAATGCAACTCTTGGAGATATATTAAAAAAGTAGAACTAACAATATGAAGTTCTTAGAATTCAGAACCTGAAAGATCAATTATATGAACACAACAACAAATTAATTTGTTCACATTTTAATTCTCAAACATGTAAGATAGGTCTTGAAACTATTTTAAACATTTTTTTGAATCAGTCATCTTAGACCACAATGATCACGCATAACAAATGACCACAAAGCTCCTGTGGAATACTACTTTATGTATATTTCTCACTCATCTGCAGTCATCGGTTAGGCAGTGCTGTTGACGTCAGATGGGCCCTTCAGGCTTTCCCATGTAAGGAGGCTCTTGAAATCTGCCGTGGTGACTAAGGTGAGTCAGCTCTGCTCCACGTGTCTCTCATCCTGCAGCAGGCCAGCCTGGCCATATTCTCATGTTAGTGATGATAGAAACACAACAGTGTCAACAAAAACACACACACAGCCTTTGAGATATAGAGTGGGAATCCACTACACAGCATCAGTGTCCATAGCATTCTGTTGGTCAAACAACTCCAAGATCAGGTCAACTCATTGTGTGGAAAAAGCTCTGCCTATTTTATAAGGACTCCAAACTCACATGACAAAAGGTAGAAACATAGAAAGAGGTAAATGATTATGACTAGTTTTAGAATCTCTGATATATACATATTTTTTATTTTGTAATAAGTTTTTTTAATGCTTATTAACCAACAAAACCATATATATGCAGGAATTATGCTATAACAACTAATATATTTATCTGTTTTGTATTTCTGAACTACTACACAACAATACATGCTGTTTTCTAACTGAAAAAAAAGATTTATTTTATCACTTTGACCACATTTTATCAGTACTGGGACAATGAGTGAACATCAACAAATTAAACTTCATTAGCCCATTGGATCCTGTACAGTTCTTATCATTTTAAACAATGTAGAAGTATTGTCCAGTAACATAGTAAGGATATTTCTATTTAGACAACTGCCATTCCAATGAGAAGTAGAGTCACAAACATAACTGGATGATAATATGCATTTGCCTCTGTGGGAACTCATAAAAATTATAATACAAGAATATGAAGTGGAAGTAGATTTTAATAGAGTTCAATAGAGCTGCAAAGTATATATGTCCTTTAAAGATGTGTAGAAAATAACTTTCCCTTTAATCTCAAATCTAGAAATAAATATAATTCTACCACATAGACAAAAAATAAAGTTATGATATTAATATATCAGTTGATTAATATTATTTCCTATTCAGGATCTCAAATTAGTTTAATAAAAACTCATGTTTTCAAAATGAAGCCTGTACTAATTCAGAAATCTTGAATTGGATAGTTTCTGCCCTAAGCTTATTTCTTAAATACCCTTTAAGCCATGGCTTCTTCTCAAATGCACAGCTCAATAAATGACTTGCTTATTCCAAGTAATCACTGGTCTTTAATAGAGTTAGTTTTAGACTTTATTTATAAGATACCAATCATTCAATTGAAAATTTGAAAGAAAAATGGTGTTTTCTATTTGAAATTTACATTACTGTTTTAATACTGAATTTTTAAAATACTGGACAGTTTGATCTGTCGATGCTCCATAGGGCACAAAATTTATCTTAATCGCTGCTGGATTGCCAGAGCCTGGAGTAGAGCCTGGTACAGAGTATGGTCTCAATAAATATTTTTTTAAATGAAATATTTGTCAACTGAGCAAATGATGCTATTATTTAATTGAATAAAATTGTTCCTTGATGACTTGGAAATAATCGACACAGGATTTCTCATAATCCACATAACTAGAAAATAATAAAGACATGCTTAAAAGAGCTATCAGCTTCTTCACAAAACATCAAGAGAGTGACACGAATAATCTAAAGTGAAAATCAGAGCCAAAAAACTCCATGTTATTTTCAAGTTATATACATTTTGAGGTTTCTTTTTAGATTCATAGCATTTGAACTCTTCACTGTCAAATCAGAATGGTCCCTTTGAGTTAGTTTGGCAGCCATAACAGAACATATTGTGAGGTTAAAAATCTGAGACTACATTTAAATTCAATCAGTTTATATTCAGAAATTTCTAAAATTTGGAAGGAAATGTTATTTGCACCAAACTACGAATTGGATGCCTGTTGAATTTGCCAAAGAACAGCCATAATAACATAAGTTAGAAAAGTAATAAATGTTCCCATAGTTCAAATTTTGCTATTTATGAGATTTCTCAAATTCAACAGGAAATCATTGTTTTGCTATTGTGCTATTATAAAATCCAGAGTTGAATTCAATGTGTGGGGAAACATGAACCCTGGATTTCCTATTGTTAAAGACATGTTATATGCTGGTCAATAAAAATTATTCAAGGTGTATTTTTATTAAAGATGAATTCACTGAACTCTGTCTTTTTCTCTCCACCATGCAACAATTTGTTCTAAGAAGTACTATACTAAAAATTATAAATTTCATTATTTTTAGGAAAAATCAGTTGGGAAAATCATCTATCTCTCTGAAAGAGAGAAGATAGAGGAAAGGATTATGAGAGAGACAGATTAGTAGACTCAAATTATTGAAAAATTTCTAGTTCTTAGATTGACTAGGTAGTTCATTAGTAATAGTTACATTACTCTGCTTGACAATATTATGCTTATAATTTATATAGGTTACATATCTCTTTTGTAACAATATTAGTAAATACAATCATTTTCAAAGAAAAAATGGAGTCAAAACGACTTATAAATGCTAATTATTTTGAACTATTTCAACTCTAAAATTGTATTGCCTAAAGCACATCAGGAGAAACATTTTCAGTTTGTGTCCTGGGTAAAGATAAAATCTTAATTTTTGTACATAAGTTTTCTGCATGTTATCTCATCATGGTGTGAGCAGCTTTGCTTCCTCACACCTGGAGAGAGCTCAGTGGAGGAGTTTCTACATCTTCATAAATGGAAAATGGTATAGATATACTGTTAATTTATTTTGATAAAAAGAAAATAACCATTGGTTTGTAGTAAAACAATTTACACAGGGTATCAAGATATTTCAACTATAGACTAATAAATATAATTTAATGCAATGGTTAAGATGTAATAAAGTAATGTATAAATAGAGTTAATGTTGTGATAAAAATATCATTGAACCGATAAAAATATTAGTGGGTAAAGCAATGATGGGAAAGAGTCAGTTTTCAGATATCTAGGAAATTCAGCTTTATAACGCTAAACTTTATGAAATTAACATACCATATATTTTAAAAATTAATTATTTCTGAGAAATTTCACTAAAGTGGTATACTATAATTATTTTCCATCATGCTAAACGAAACATAAAATATGAATGATACATGGGTTTTCAAAAATTATTCTTATTGTCATTCATGATTTCCTTCTGATTTTAGAGACTAAATTGTCATTTCTGTATATCTCACCGCCTTATTTCACTTTGGGCAGATGTTTCCTGATTACAAGTGAGAAAAATCCAACTCGCATTATGTTAAGCAAAAAAAAAAAAAAAAAAGGATATTTACTTACTCATGGAATAAGTAAATCAAAAGGCGGTATTTGATTTCAGATAGTGCTGGTTCCAGGAATTAAATGATGTCAAAAGGGCCTCAGGCTTCTCTGTCCCTTGATTCACCTTTACCCTGTTTGGAAAAATATCATTAGGCCATCTCTACTGATAGATTAAAGGTGATAACTATTAACAGATGAATACATTCAGGCTTACATGCTCTCAGCTTGGTGAATTTTCATTGACCTTTGTTCACATGTATGCATATCCCTGAAAAATGTTTGTCAAGACAAAAATCAAGCAAACCAACCAAAATAAAGATAAATGGATTGGGGGCACAAAAACAACAAATAAAAATGCCCTATATAGTCCCTAGCACTACTACTCAAACACACTTTTTCCACATGTGTAATTTTTTAAATGCCCTACTCTAATGCAATACACTCACCCTCTGTTTTGTATTTTTGCCTTCTTCACAAGAAGAAAGGTCTGTACCTTTCACTATCTCCAAAACTATTTTTATTATTATGCATTACAAATTGTTACACAGAAAACAAAAGACCTTCATTCAAAAATATGTATTCAGGGCCTACTAACATATAAGTGTATTTACACAGGGGCTACCATAATGGATAAATTGGACAAGGTCTCTGTCCTCAGGGATTTTTAAGTTCAGGGAGGAAACTATTTACCATGTAATTGCAGCAAGAATTTAGTCGTTTCCATGAAAGGAGATTGGAGAAAGCTATGCTAACTCAGGGCCAAGCTATATTTTATGGGTCACAAAGTGAGAGGGAATCCTGCAAAGAACTTCCCAGAGAAATTGACATCTAAATTGAGACTAGATTGACGACAAAGAAATATGTTGGTGTCTGTGGGAAAACAGTGTTCTGGGTAAAGGAAACAACAGCTCTAAACATCCAGAGCTGAAAGTAAAAAGGGTCATTTGATGAGGAACTGGAAGATGTTCAATATAACAGGATCATGGAGTGAAACCTAAAGCTGTGCACAGGGGATAATGCTAGAGAATTAAAGAGGATACATTACAAAAGGACATTTAAATGGTTTACAATATGTCTTTTTGTGTATGTCTTTTTTCAAAACATATCCTTCATCATACCTCATAGAATTCTCTCTTCCCTCCAGCATCATAAACATCAGAAAACCTGACATACTGGAAATAATTTTAAATAGCTCAATTTTCTTCCATAGATACCTAAGATGAGCATGTACAAAGTTGAGTTGGATTAGAACTAGGTTAACACATAGAATCTGTTTAGGGCAGTGCCTGGTTTATATTTGATTATTTATTACTGGCATTATTATACCGGAAGTCTGTCATGCATTTATTCATTTCTTTACCTTTGACCAAATTGGTTCATTTGGCAGGAATTATTTTCTTCCCCTCTTCTAAAGTCCATCTCATCTCAACATAGTTATTACCTCTAAGAATAATTCTCATATCTTGCAATCCCCATAGCTCAATTTTGACCTCTATTAGATATAGTACTTAATGCATATTGTCCTGAGTTAAAATCATGCGCATATGTTTTTCTACTTACGTATCGTATGACCTGTAGGTCTTTTTCATCTATGTTCTCCATCGCATCAAGGATAATTCTAGGTTAAATTAAATGCACACGTTTTGTTTTTTAATTTAACTGAATCCAGACAGCAGAGGTAAAATAAATAAGGAATCCAAAACCATCACATGCATGCATGCACACACACCCACACACAGAAACACACTACTGAAAATCAATATATAAAAAAAAAAAAACCTTTACTCATTTCAACCTTTGTTTATACATGTCTAGACTTCATAGAAAACATAGAAATACACACACATACACACACACACACACACAATTTCAGCTAAAAGACTGAAGACAACCTGTGTAAAGTGCTCTATAAAATAGAGACCAACAAGGAGGATTAGAAAATTTGAGAAGTTTACTTTTATTCTGATAGATTGGGTTGAATTTATATTTGTATGGTAGATAATCCAATGATTAACTTTTGAAACCCATAGGATAAACTAGATGTAAAAAGGTAACATTAAGAGTGATTAAAGAATCCCATGCTTTCAAGCACTTTTGGAAATGTGTTTACAATCAAATAAAAAAGCAGAGCCAAGTGGTGCCAAGTTTGCTATGATGATTTCAATAAGCTGGTATCCAATCATTAAAACAGGATTTTAGAGCAAGGAGAGATATAAAATTGAAAAATATCAATGCCATTTCTCTAAATATCATAAATAACTCAACAAGTCATTGATTCAATGGTCTCACTCCCTGAATATTTAATAAACACTTGCGTACAGCCATTCAAGCACAGGACTAAACTCCTTAGATGAAGAATATAATTTCATTCACAAAACACCACTTCCACTGTTATTACCATTTTACAGGTGAGAAAATTGGGCCACTGGAAAGTTAAGCAACTCACTGAAACTCATATCACCAGTAAAAGGCAACAATACAAAGATTCCATCCAGACTGCTTGGCTCCAGGGTACAATCTAAAAAACCACAGTGCACCTACTTCTGATGTTTAAGAATATACCGAACATAGAAAACTGAGGGTGGAGAACTAAGGAAAATAAAGTCGAATGCTCAAATTTAAAAAACGTAGGGGTATCCGAGTGGCTCAGTCAGTTGACTGTCCAACTTCGGCTCAGGTCATGATCTCGTGGTTCATGAGTTCGAACCCCCTGATTCTGTGCCTTATTTCTCTCTGCCCCTCCCTGTTCTCTCTCTCTCTCTCTCTCTCTCTCTCTTTTTCTCTCAGGAATAAACTTTTTTTTAAAAAAAAATTTAATGTAATGCAACCAGGATCTGCCATTACTATGTAGACATTTGCATCATTTGAGCTTAAAACTGCTGTCCCTCTGTATGTCAGATCTGTCATTTGATTTTATCTGACATATTGGTGTTGCTTTAACATTCACTGTTCAGGTTATAAACTATTTCATCATATCTTTATAAATATCATTTTGTAAGTGTTATCTCCTACTGTAAACAGTTTGAACTTTAAGTACTACAAGTTGTCCTTGTATGTGGTAGTAATGGTCACTATAATGTATTAATGTATTAAAGGCAGTACATAGAAAAAGCTTTTTTTATGGGCACAGACATTTATATCAATTGGCATATTCATGGGCTTACTTTTGTGTCACTAAAAACAATGGATGTATTTAGATGTATGTACTTACTGTATGTTTCAAGCCAAATTCCCTGCACACTTCTTGTTCAGATAAGACAAATAATTCCAACTGGCAACTTCCAAAGCTAAGCACTATTACATTTACTTCAAAATGATAAATTACAGAATCAATACTTTCATCTCTTTGTGTTTCTATCATCCTTTTTAGTTATCTTTCAATTTGCTTGTTTTTAAACATATTTTTGGATTCTGCTCCCTTAGCACTTCCTTATGCAATTCCCAAGAAGATGGGCGTTAAAAATGGTTGCTAAATTGAAACAGAGTTGCGAGTGGCTTGTAATCTATAGCATACAAAGTTCCTGCTGCCTTTACTTATTATTAGTTGACTAGAAGGGAAAAGACAAAAGTTGTGTGTGTGTGTGTGTGTGTGTGTTTCTATGTGACTCATGTTAAAAGAGAAACTCGAGGCATATTACAAATTTTTAAGAGTGGGAACAAAACTCTGTTCCAGTCATGCAGTGTTTAATCTAGCAGGTAGGAAGGAGCTCCGAGGAGCTGTACAAAATGAAAGACTTTTATAGGCAGAAGGGAACTGGAACAAGGAGGTTATATAAGGAAAAAAAAAAAAAGGTGGGTTGCTCGCAAAGTTACTTTCCATCAGGAGGATGACAGGGTCCTATCAGGCATATTATCTAACTAGTACTGATCACCAATTTCTGATGAACTGATTTAAGCTTCCATTTCTGGGACAACCAAACTAATTTTGGTGCTATGTGCTTATACCATCTCCATTTTGAGTCTGTTGTATGATTTTTAACATTCATAAGAAGCTACTTAAGAGGGAATATCAGAGGCACCAAGGTGGCTCAATTGGTTGAGCGTCCGACTTCAGCTCAGGTCTCGAGTCCCAGCCCCACAGTGGGCTATTGGCATAGAACCTGCACTGGATCTTCTGTTCCCCTCTCTTTCTGTCCCTGCCCCACTCACGCTCTATCAACAACAAACATTTAAAAAAAAAGTGAATATCGAAGTGCTAAGAGAAAGAATTACAATGGATAAGAAGAGAAAGACCGCAGAAAGAAATCTCTTTATTAAAAGTGTATTATTGGTTCTTTGAAAATTCCTAGTTTTTAAGTACATTCCAAACTAAAAAATAAAAACATGTATATGCTAGCTCTGAACATTAGCCATCCAGCCAGTAAATGGCCAGTGTTTCTCAGCCCTAAAATGGTTGATTATTGAGCATTTAATCACATTTTCAATATGCTTATACCACAAAGGTTGCAAAAGTTGCTGTTATGGATCAATGGAAAAATCTATTAAAAATCTATTTGGCAATTATGACTTCAGAGAAGAAAAGATTAGCTATAAAAAGGGGTTTGAGAAGTTTGTATAAAATATCCTGAGTCCCAGCATTCCTTACTAGGAAAATCCGATACAATTGTCACTTTAAAAATTAATATTGTGATTTTTTTTCAAAGCCAATACTTAAACAATGCTGTTACTTATATTATTGTCTCTGTGTTTCTTTTAAAAGTATTTAAAAATTATGATAATTATTCCCTCAAAAGTTGGCTGAAGGTAAAACCCTGAGTACATTTTATCTTAGGATATTGTAGTGCCCTCTAGTGTGTGGAAATCAGCAATAGTATTTTATCTTCTAAATTATGTAATTGTTTTTAAAATCCAAGAATTTAAAAATGGTAACTTTGGACCAGTATGAACTGGGGAAAAAAAAGAAAAATCAGCTTGGAAAGCAAATTAGAACCAGATGTCAGTTCAACCTAAATATAATACCCAACAAAATGCAACCTTTTTCCCTACTTTTATTCAATTCAAATTAAACAGATCCTGTTCCTCTTCTCTCTCTCTCTCTCTCCCTCTCCCTCCCTCTCTCTCTCTCTCCCTCTCCTCTCTCTCTCTCTCTCTCTCTCTCTCTCTCTCTCTCTCTCTCTCTCTCCTGTTTTATTGCTAAACAGGGCTCTCATATGCATAAATCCATCTCCAGATTCCAGAACGTTAGGCAAGCTAGACTGTTGGCTTCCCTTTCTAATACTGTGAGTTCCATGTTCTGTCCTTGGTGAGTGTGTGGAACAATGTATGCATATGGCTAAAAATGGTGCCTCTTCTGATTCTACTAGCCTCTGACAGACTGAATCATTTGATTTATGATTAGGGCAGTTCCTTAGTGACACGTAAAAGAAGCCTAATAATAACGTGTCGTTCCCACAGACAGATTTTTTTTAATATCAAACAAGGATGGGAATTTAAGGAGATACAACTATTAAAAAAAAACATATATATATATATAACTTTGGGGAGAGCCTTTTTGAAATCTAACTTTAATTACAATAGTGAATTCATGAATAGAATTGAATGCCAATGGCCAATATCAACCAACAGACCCCCTGCATTGAAAAGATATGATACAGTCCACTTCTCAGCATTTGTAAAAATTTCTATGGTGAGTGTATGACTTCTAAATTAAAATGCATTCCGGTAGAGATCATAACCCAGTTCATACTATTAGAAAATCTGTAAATGCCTCTCAGAACTAACTTGCATCACTTTCTTTATCCTGTTTTACCAAAAAGCGAACAACAGCAAAATTGAGTGATTACAAATTGCTTCGTGGTTTTTAATATCAGAAGAGAGACAGCAAAGATCAAGAATCGTTATTGAGGATCTAGAGGACATCCAAAATACCAGATAATGATATTTTATTTGGCAATGCTATATTCTTAATATGATCCAAATTGTATGAACAATCATCTCTATGAAAAGTAGAGAATTATTTTGTCTGTGTTTTGGCAAGTCTCCTGTATGTTTCCTATGTGCAGTTTGGGGATGAAATCATAAAGTTTAGGGAATTGTAGCATCAGGAAAACTAAACATTTCCATACATCTTAGAATTTAAATTAAATTTGAGTTGATACTTTTAATTTTTTAAGATAAAATATTAATAAGCATGTTATTCAGTCAGTTTTGTAACTATCCTCAGCCAACATAATGCTCTAGACATTACTATCCATTTTATGATAAATTAGCCAGAATAGGCTGAATCTCCCTAATATGTACAAAAATTCACACAAATAGTTGCAGGGTTACCAAGTGACTTACACATCCTAATTATTTTTACTCAAAAGTTTGGACAAAAATATAGAATTACAACTACACCTACTGTTATAATTAATAGCAGCAAAGGTGGCATCAGTATTCCCTTACTTGTACTCCCCGGGGCACGTTTCATTTTCTTGTATATTTATTTATGTATATCATTTCCCCGACTCCAAAGTTAATTATGCATTTGAGAAATATGAAGAGCCTTGAATGCAACCATCTTTTTTATGCCCTAAGGTTAAGAGGGAGAAATTCATGTTAATTGAGTGTCTCCCATGCACTAGATACCTTTTATGTGCCTTTGTGGTCTTAACTTTTATCTCTCATAATAGTCATTTGATATGGACATTACCTTTTTTTTCTTTAAGATAAAAAAGAAAACAAAAGTTCAGAGAAAAATTAACAATACTTTCTCTCATGTATTGAACTCCTTGTTGCCAGATACTCTTCTAAAATCTTTCCAGCATAATTATTTTTAATCCTGATGGCAACACAAAAACTGAGGTTTAAAGTCTCCCGTGTTACAGATAAAACAACTCGATTTTGAAGAAATTATTAACTTGACTATGTATACACGGCTTTCAAATAGTCAAACTGAGACTTTGTCTCAGATTAGTCTGATTTGAAACTTTGTTCTCCAACTAGTGTGAACAGGATGAATTGTGAGAACAGATGGAAGGTTTCAGCTTTGCTGCCTTCATCTCATCCCCAAGAAAAAGACAGTGTTTCTCTTCTTTGTTTCCCTGAAGGTAGATTGGGGATAGGTACCAAACTGATGGCCCGGGGTTTGTGGAATCAGACAGGAATCCTTTGTCTCATGCTAAACACTAGGACTTGGGCTTCCATACTTGCCAAGGAGTTATGCGTCCAATTTGGAACGGAGTTATAATGTTACCCAATTTAAAATGATCTAGTGAGACACCAGGGAGCTCAATTGGTTAAGCCTCTGTTTTTGGCTCGGGTCACAATCTCAGGAGTCGTGAGTTCAAGCCCCACATATTGGCTCTGTGCAGTCAGCACGGAGCCCACTTCAGATCCTCTGTCCCTCTTTCTCTCTGCCCCTCCCCTGCTTGCACACACTCTCTTTCTCTGTCTCTCTCTCTCAAAAATAAATAAAACATTAAGAGAAAAAAGGAACTACAGACTAATGAGGAAATGCTAAGTGACTGTCTTAAAGAAGAGTCAGACCATCATAAACAGAAGAAAACTAATGAATGGTGAGGAGAAAGGAAGGCAAGCTACAGAACTCTTGCTTCTTAGAGAAAGGATCAGACTTTATCCACTGTTCAGCCCACATCCAAACTCCTATTCTACTTTCCATTCATGTCTGGTTGCTTTCGCTTCCTGGAAAAAGCAACGTTCTCTTTTGCCTCGGACACTTTAGTTGTGAAGCACCTTTATGTGGAATCCATTTGCTCACAGTTTTTTCCCCACTTTGCCTTGTCAATTCCTACTCATTTTTCAGATTTTAACTTATGATCATTTTCCCCAGGAAACCTTCTCTTACCTTGAGTCCACATTAGGGCCCACCTCTTAAGTTTCCTAAAATACCTGAACTTCCCCTCTTCTTACACTAATTGCTTAAATATTAGGTACCTAATAATTTCCTCTTTAGGAGGCTGCCTCTTTGCCACACTGGAAACTCCATGAAGACAGAGTTGTTTGATCCACCAGCATTTCTGTGCACTTGACACACTGTGGAAAAGGTGAATGGGTGTTAATCTGCAGCTTTCATGTACACGGAGGATCATAATTATAATTTTAGTATGAGCAGAAGTTCTTATGAATTTATGAACTTCTCATGAAGATACAGAAGAAAGATGAGCTAAAGGGACTTTTTCTTTAAACATTCAGAGTCTAGGGGTGCCTGGTTGGCTCAGTCAGTTAAGCATCTGACTCTTGATCTCTGCTTAGGTCATGACCTCATGGTCTGTGAGATCGAGCCCCGCATTGGGCTCTGTGCTGACAGCACAGAGTCTGCTTGGGATTCTCTCTCTCCCTCTCTCTCTGCCACTTGCTTGCTCTCTCAAAATAATAATAATAATAATAATAATAATAATTTAATTTAAATTAAATAAACATTCAAGTCTAGTGACAGAAATAACATAAATAGCTATAAAATATTACAGAATGAAAGTAAATATACAATTGTGTTCAGACTGTATGTAAGGGCTAGATTGCTCATAGGTCACTTAAAAAACAGTTCTAGTGTGTCTTTATTTATTCCATTAATATTTTATAAATAAAAATCAATTATCCTTACTCTTTATGTTCTCGTTATGGTCGAAAATATATTATAGTCCTTACTCATTCAAACACATTCAAATACATTGAATTCAAATTCAAATACATTGAATTCAAATACTCATTCAAATACATCAACATCTAGAATACACTCAAAGGTTGACACTGAGCATATTAAGGGTACATATTTATTAAATATTTTGCTAGACTAACTTCTCAATAAAATTTGCATCTGCTCTTCAGAGATGCTCTACATTATACACAATAAGAATAACTCAGATTTTTGGGGCACATGGGTGGCTCAGTCAGCAAAGTATCTGACTTCAGCTCAGGTCATGATCTTGCAGTTTGACGGGTTCAAGCCCCGTGTCAGGCTCTGTGCTGACAACTCGGAGCCTGGAGCCTGTTTAAGATCTGTGTCTCCCTCACTCACTGCCCCTCCCCCACTCATGCTCTGGCTCTCTCTCTCCAAAAATAAACATTTAACAATTTTTAAAAAAGGAATAACTCAGATTTTAAAAAGTACACTCTCCATAATGAATGACTAAATGGCAGTTGAAGACATATTGGACACATTTAATTGAGTAGGTTTGTAGTAACCACGTTTTCAAACACTTTGGAAAAAATAGTTCAAAAAATGTATCTTTTTGATTTTGGAGCTCTCAAAATACTTTTGCATCTATGATTGTTAAAAGCAGAAAGATCCACGCCTATATTAGTCTGCGATGGAGAAATGATCCAATCTAATTTATTCTCCATGAAAGCAATTTTGCAAAATTTATTCAGTATCTATTTATATGTATAAATCATCAGCCATGAAATGGAATAAAATTGATTGTATTATGCTACATTTTAAACTTATTGTCTATATTTTATTCTTCCTGATTACCCAAGTCATTCAAGTAAATTCAATCAGGCTTCCCTTCACCATCTTGTGAATGCGGATAATATTTTTAGGATTCTGAGCCAAAATAAATCCTCATTTTAACTGGCAGTGAATGATGTAAGTATCAGATCTTAATAATAGGGAGCACTGGTATTCAATACACCAACTAGATGGATAGAGGAGGCATCAAGTGATAGGAAAAAAAAAAAAAACAGATAAGAGTTCATTTTTCCATGTGACAAGAAATGCACACATAAGGAGTCCGGTGATTGTACAGCTGTCCAAGAATGCGAGACAGACCGGTGTGCTCCTTCTGTCTGTCTGCTACATGATGTTTATTTTCTGGCGTTCACCCTCAAGTTTACAACCTGGCTCCGTGCCTCAAGGCTTTATTACTGTATTCTTCACGAAGAAACGTCAAATGTGCATAAATGAAAGACTGTCCCAATTTGGCTTTTCCTTTTTCTTTAGGAAGGGTTGTCCTCCCATGAACATACACTTCTTATGGATTGTTATTATTTATTTATTTATTTATTTATTTATTTATTTATTTAGTAATTGCTCACTACTAGGAACAAGAAAAGCTTAGTTCAAAGTGTTTTGTTTTGTTTTTAACCTTTGCAGCCTTGCAGACTTCATGGTAGAATCAGGCAATGAAGAAGGGAGTTGAACATCAAGGTCTCATTGACCAAACTTTAGTGTCAGCCACAAGTTTCTCCACTCTCTCTTTGTTCTCTCTCTCTTTCTCATGTATACGGATCTTCAGATGCTGAGGAATGAGTTAACCACTATCATCAAATTGTACGTCACTCCTCTTTTATCTGTCCTCGTTATGTCCTTTTATCTGTTACCTCATACCCATGCCTCTCTCCTCCAACAGACAACCCTTTAGCCTGTTTGTTATGTATGCCTTTCTGTCTGCATGTGTTCCTTTAAAATGTTTATTTCTGTTTTTATAGGTAAAAATAACTCATGTCCATGAGGACATTGGGGAGCCTGAGTAGCTCAGTCTGTTAAGCTTCTGACTCTTGGTTTCGACACAGGTCATGATCTCATGGTTTGTGAATTCAAGCCCCACATTGGGCTCCATGCTGACAGTCAGGAGCCTCCTTGGAATTCTCTCTCTCCCCCTTTCTCTCTGCCCCTCACCTGCTCGTGCTCTCTCTCACACTCTCCTTCTCTCTCAAACTAAATAAATGAAAATTAAACATATTTAATAAAAATAGCTTATGGATATGATATTGTGCTATAGATCTCATTCCTCATTTTAGTTTTACATAAGGCACATTTTAGGCTAACGTTGCACTAAATGAAACTTTAAATGGGGCACCTGGGTGGTTCAGTTGGTTGAGCATCCAACTTTGGCTCAGGTTGTGATCTCACAGCTTATGAGCTTGAGCTCAAAGCTGGGATCTGTGCTGACAGCTCAGAGCCTGGAGCCTGCATTGGCTCTGTGTCTCCCTCTCTCTCTCTCTGCCCCTCTCCCACTTGCTCTGTCTCTCTCTCTCTTTCTCCAAAATAAATAAAAACATATTTATTTTTAATAAATTTTATATAAAAAAATCAAATGTTAAACATAAATGTAATGTAAAATTCTTAATGAATGAGGTATAGATCATTAAAGTTAGTCATTTATTCAGTATATACTTATTGAATGCCTACTCTATGTGAAGAAATACATCTAGGTACTATGGATACAACAATGACAAAAGATTGTTGGCTTTTTGTTTTGTTTTGTTTTGTTTTCAGAAAATGTCCTCTGTAACATACACCCTAGTAAAAGTAAAGGGAAAAGTAGATTATTAAATCATACAGTATGCTAGATAGTAATAAGCACTAAGGAAAACAAATTAAAGCAAGAATTAAGGATAGGAAGATTTGCAGGCAGGGGTGGGATAAAGGGTAGAGAAGCAAGATAGAATTTCTTTTATTTTTTTTATTGTTTATTTATTTTTGAGAGAGAGTGTGTGTGTGTGAGTGGGGCAGAAAGAGAGGGAGACACAGAATCCAAAGCAGGCTCCAGGCTCTGAGCAGTCACCACAGAGCCTGACGTGGGGCCCAAACCACGAACCATGAGAGAGCTGAAGTCAGGTGCTTAACAGACTGACCACCTAGGTGCCCCACAAGACATAATTTTAGACAAAGGTGAATGCAGCCAGAGAAGATGGCACTGAGAAGGCGCTATGTGAGTCAAGACATAAAATGTGGATACAAGTTGTATTGCTATCTAAGGAAACAGATCCCAGGCATGAGTACTAAATATACAGACATTCAGGAAAGACAACAACCAGTCTATTTGAAAACCAGCAAAGTGTCCAGTGTTGCTGTAGCAAATGGAAGGAAGAGAAGAGGAGGAGGTAGACTATATATAAGGGGATATAAGAGAATATAAGGGAATAGCTTATGTAAGGCTGGTAGCCATCACGAGCACCTGCACTTTCACTGTGAGTCAGCAAGCTCTTGGAGAGTTCGAGCTGAGGAATAAAAATGGTCATGCTAATATTTTATGAGATATTTGCTGCCACATTTAGAGTAGACCAAAGATGAGCAATACCAGAATCAGGGAGGGTACACTGAGAAGCGATTAAAATAATGCAGATGAGATATAATAGCTTCTTGAGAGATGATGGTAGCAGAAAAGGGATGAAAAATTATTAAATGCTAGATATATTTTGAAAAGTAGAGATAGATAGGAAGAATTGGTTAGTGAATTATGTGTGGAATAAGAATGTAAGAATATATGAGAATAAAGAAGTGTCAAAAATGATTGTAAGCTTTTTGGGCATGTCTACTGAACAGGTGTATGAAAGGTTAGGTGACTCTTAACCATGTAATATATGGCTGGGCTCTGGAACCCAGACTACATCAGTGTCTTTTTATCAATTACTGAATAGTCAGTCCCAACATGGACACTCCAGGGAAGTGGACTGGAGCCAATGGTTTACTATAAATCTCTAGAGGATGTGTCACAGGTCCTGACCATGAATACTGTGTATTCTGACTACCCTGAGGCTGGATGAGGTCTGGCTCTATCCCTAAGGTAGACCATGGAGCTGGACAATCACACGCCATGATGTAGAGTGAATTTAACTTGCTCCACAATGTAGCACAGCCTAAACATAAACCATGTAGCACTAACAACCAAGAGTTTATTATAACGTTGTGTGAGCAGAACATATGCCATTCCTGCCTCCTAGATCAAGGACACTTTTTGTCCATTTTCTCTAGATGATTCTTTCTTTGTCTAGAAAAATAATTGCAGACTTGGTAAGCTGTCACTAGAAAAGCATAATTTGGACCTTTTTCTCTCAAGATATAATTCTTATGTTACATGAAAAAAGAAGGTTCAACAGCAGGGCATGCTCTAAATCTTTATAGCTTGCTACTTAGTAAGCCGTGATCTTTCTACTTGAAAATGGAGTGTGCAAATAAAGAAGGAAATGCTGCAAATGCATAATATCCTTATTATCAATCTGATCTTTTACAAAAGAGCAAACCAAGTCACATTGCTTGGGGGATGAGTGATAGGGTTGGGTTCACAGGGAATGTGGATAAAACGTGTTGTTTGTTAGCCCTTCTTAACACAAAGAGAGGAGGAAGTTCTTCAGTTCTGTAAGGCTTTTGGAGCAAGGAAAGTGTCTACACTGTGAGTATTAAGATATCAACATATGTTAATTATCTCATTACCAAAAGGCAGCTCCCCTCCTAGGGGAGTGAAATGGGCAGCTTTTGGAAAACTGCTTTTGCGTTTTAGACTTTATAGAACGTGCCCAGCAGTTTCAAAACCATAATGATGATGATAACAATAACAGGAATAATAATAACAATACCACCCAAATAACCACCAATTCTCCATAACCTCCATTTCTTTAGAACAACTATTTTTATGTTTCATCTCCTATGTCCCTGGTGAGGAGCAAAGAATAACAAAACCATTTTGAAGAGTGTATGCTGGGCAAAATTCTGTTCATAGATAGTTAAGTGACTGAAACCTTTCATCCATTTCTCAGCCCATACATGCAAATATGTACAAATTGTTACATGATTCCCATCAGATCATCTCACAAAACTTTAACACTGCACACTGAAGCCTTGCTTACCAAGAATAGCTTAAATGGTCTTTCTATTAAAGACAAGTACAATAAAACATCACAAGGGGTGCCTGGGTGGTTCAGTCGGTTAAGCGTCCAAACTTCAGTTCAGGTCATAATCTCACAGTTTGTGAATTTGAGCCCCACGTCCAGCTCTGTGGCTGATAGCTCGGAACCTGGAGCCTGCTTTGAATTTTGTGTCTCCCTCTCTCTCTGCCCCTCTCCTGCCCACATTTTCTCTCTCTCTCTCCCTCTCTCTCTCTCTCAAAAATAAATAAACATTAAATTTTTTTTAAATTAGAAAAACAAAACAACATCACAAAAATGTGATGTAAGCGTTGCTCATGGCTGGGAATGCAATGTAGAATAAAGCCCCAGCTGAACTGTTAGTGGGAATGTAAATTGGTGCGGACACTGTGGAAAAAACAGTATGGAGGCTCCTCAAAAAATTAAAAATAAAAATACCATATGATCCAATAATTCCACTATTGGGTATTTACCCAGGGAAAATGAAAACATTAACTCAAAAAGATACATATGCCCCTATGTTTATTGCAGCATTATTTACAATACCCAAGACATTAAATCAACCTAAGTGTCCATCGACAGATGAATGGATAAGGAAAATGTGGTGCGCACACACACACGGGAATATTACAGAGCCATAGAAAGGATAACATGTGCCATTTGAGACAATGTGGATGGACCTAGAAGGTATTATGCTAAATGAAATAAGTCAGACTGAGAAAGACAAATACCATATATTCCACCCACAAATGGAATCTAAAATAAAAGAATAGACAAACAAAAAGCAGAATCAGAACAAAAAATACGGTGAATAAACATGGTTTCCAGAGGAAAGAAAGGTGGATTTGGGGGTAAAATGGTTGAAGGAGAGAGGGAGACATAGGCCTCCAGTTATGGAATGAGTAAGTCAGGGGAATAAAAAGCAGAGCATAAGGAATACAATCAATGATATTTTAATAGCAACATACTATTATGGAATACATACAATACAATCAATGATATTTTAATAGCAACATAATTATGTCCAACATAATTGGACAGATGGTAGCTACACTTGTGTTGAACATAACAAACTATAATAAACTTGTCAAATCTCTAAACCATACACCTGAAGCTAATGTAACATTGTGTGTCACACCTGTAACTAATGGAATATTGTGTGTCGACTACATGCAGTTAAAAAAAAAGAAAACAAGATAAAGCTCTGGTTATAGGTCAAAAATTTATAAAACTTCAAATGAAATCTAGCGATATTGTTTTTTAAATACTATCTACATCAGAAATTGAGGTAGAGAAAGATGGTAACCTTCTCTCAGAGCACTCACGATCTTTTAATATGTGTACCCGAAGCAGCCTTATCTCCTGTCATCCTTTTCTTTCCCACTCGCTGTCCACCATCTGGCCTGTGTAGCCCAAGACTCCCTAAACTAACATTCGTCTTGCAACTCTTATCCCAAAACACCTTTCTTCTCTATTTGAAAGTAATCTACTTACATTTTTGAGTCTCTGTCAAATGTTACATACTTTGGGGGGGGGGGGGAACAAACCTGTCTGATTCCAATAGGAAGGTTCATGGCATTGTTTAAGGTACACATAGAAAACTCTGATAATAACATGCATTGTGTTGTACATAGTATTGTAATATGTGTTTACTGGCCTGTCTTTTCCAATGGAGTGTGACTGACTCATTAACAGGGATAGGTCTTTTTGATATTTGTACAACTATGCCTGCTCAAAGGGGTGTCTGTTTGAGCGAATCAATCAAAGACTCGGTCAATCCAGAGTGTCTGCTGTATTGTCACATTGCATGACACCTACGATTTGCATGAGGGCACACCATAGCTTTTTTTCTTCATCACTGTTTTCCCCACCTAACACCACTTGCTCTGTGATATAATGTCAATACCTTTATGTGTAAACAAATGACCTATAACCATTTTTTTGTCTTTATATGATTCTTTACATTGTGCCTAAATTACGATACAGTTTTTGCTTTTCAAAGTTCAAAAGGATACAAAAAGTGCATAATGTCTACTTTTTATAACTATAGCTGCTTATTATCTTTGCCTCAGAAAAGCTTTATAGAAAAAAATCCTAACACGTTATACTGGTCTGTTTGTCCAGAATGGTGCTAGTACAGGTTCATGGAATGAGGTATAGGAATGATATACGGATGAGGTAATCACAGATATTGTCAGTATAAAGAAGTGTTACAAAGCAGTTTTCTGCTTTGAACCATTTGTCGTTCTCAAATCACCTAACGGGAAGAATGTATTTCCTAGAAGCCAGCAATGAAAGCAAAACCTAATTCCCTAAAGTAGGAAACCTAATTGTTTGAAGAAATAACTGGCATTGGATCCTTGCATAAGATCTCTTACTTTGGGGAGACTCTAGCCAGACTTCATACCGCCCAAAACTGAAGTGCTTTCGTAAAATCTATAACTGAAGATACTAAAGAAATAACAAAGAGGGCCACAAACCAGCTCCGTTTCCCCTTTACCGAAAGGAACAAAAAAAAGTTTCTTCAAATATCTGATGCTACTTTCTTAAGTGGTGTTATTGGCAAAAAAAAAAAAAAAGAAAAAGCTGTGTTCATTTAGTTTTATAGTTTGCAAAACTGCCTTCCTAATGAGAAAACTACTTTCATTTCTCAGACCTTATGACCACAGGAAAATAGATTGCTGCAGCCTAACGTGCTACAATGTCATGTTCGGCCCTCTCGTCAGAGCATGCTAAACTTGAAGCTATTACCAAGCACAATGCGGGAAACAAATGAAAATCGCAAAAGGCCTAGGTACTCCTGTGTCGACAGGAGGTTTGGATAATGTCCTTTTACAACAGCCAAACAAAATTGTAATATTTCTGATAATGGTTCTGGAAATTGTGGCCTATGTCTAAATGCCCCCTTTCTTCTGGAACTTTGCTTTCATTTAACAGAATATGCATTGTGGGCATTCTGCTTACTTTTATTTCTGTGTGTTGTAGAAAGGGAAATATGCCTTTGAATCATTTAGCACAGACTCATCTGTAAGGGCTGACACCGTGTGACTCTGGCAATTTAAGTAATGTGGAGAAGGTCTATTTTATCTGTTGCAGGCATCCGAAGCTCTTGGAAATACAGTAAACTGCAAAACACATATAAGGAATTATTCTCCACTTAGTGCTGCAACAAAATAGTATGGCTCTGAGTAATGAAAGGTCCTAGGAAGAAAGAAAAATAAAAACATCTGTTCACACAGCTTCCTGCTTCTATCAGTAGGTAAACCCAGATGATAAGGGCCTTTGGAACTTTAAATAATGTAGTATATCTTACTCTGTTGGAATGCTTTCAAAATACAGTCTAAGAGTTTCTAATGGTCCACATGAGCAAGGATATAATTTAAAAAATTCAAGTGCTTTATCTAAGAGCAAGACAACAAAAACTAAACTTGGTTTAACTAAGCAAACGGTATTCCAGCCACTCTTTTCATTTCCTATTTGTGTCCTCCTTTTTTTTTTTTACCCACTAACTTCGCGTTTCCCTATAATTTAATTAGTTTTTTATGCACTCTTTTGGAAAAGGTTTACATTCTAAAGGATTAAATTAAACCACAGTCCTAACTGAGGAAATCACTTACTGGCAATATGCACATAATAAAAATTTCAACTGGGGTTTCATATAAATAGAGTCAGAAATAGTTTGTGTATTTAAAAGTCAAATAACACTTGTTATGCTCACATTTAAGCAGCCTGAATATAGTTCTCGGCATTTTACAAAGATGAAAACAACCCAAAAAACATCAGGAAGGAGGAGTGAAACTGGTTCAAAGTTGGATGCTTTTTTTAACTTATCAAGCAAGAGGTAAACTCAACCATCTATTCTCAAAAGTATAAATATCTCAATAAATCAAGATAAACAATTGCCTACTTTTGCTAATTTTTTTTTTTTGCTAATTTTTATTATGGGGAAACACCTCTCTGTCCAGAGTTTTAACAGTGGCAGATTCTTATATTATTATTTATGTATTCATTCATTCATTCATCCATTCATTTTAATTGTCACTACTGCCAGCTACGTAGTCCGATCATCAGATGTGGTAGAGGTTGAAATTCTTCTGTTCATTAAAAAAAAAAAAAATCATTTCTTGGAAGACAACAGTCACAACAAAATTCTTTTAAAGTCAGTGCTTCTCCCTTTCTCCTGTTTATGGTTGATATCAGTGGGAAGCCTGAGATGGGAGAGTTGTGAGCCATTACTTCCTCTCTCTTCCCCAGTGTACTTCTACTCCCCTTCTCCTTCGCGGTGGGGCCTCTGGTTCCTCCGGGATGAAGAGTGAGAAATGACAAGAAAGGGATTTTCCTTGTGTTTTGGCATTGCTCATCTCAGCCGGTGGGGATTTGTCAAAGCTAATCAATTCTGGTCTCCACTCACGCTCTTGTGGATGGTTTCTCGGGCTTTGGACATCACATTAGAAACGTTTCGTGTGTTCCCATTGAAAGATGATGCAGAACTTTTGCTAGGCCTCTCATAGCTCTTTGTCTGTTCTTGGAATTTGCATTGTTCATCCTTTTACTGGGATCACATTCTTCTCTGGTCAGGCCCTCAGGAAAGATTTGAATTCCCTCCTGGGCAGCTTTCTCTACTATGCAGTTACACCTGACCCTCAGAAAAACCACAAATACCCTTGCCATTACGATCAGTAGAAAAGAAGCTCCCAAAGCAAATAAAAAACTGTTTTTTTCTGCTACTGCCTCAGATCAACACCCAACGCCTCTCTCATTTTCTTTCTTTCCATTCAATCCTAAAACCAATCCATTCCTCTCCTCTAGCAACATGTGGGCTTTTTACACCATTTTTCATCTGGGTTGAGCTAAAGAGGAAGCCATACCTCTATGTTGTGACACAGAGAGCGTTTTCTCCAAATTCTCACTCTCCGTTTCCAGCATGCCGGCCGGTTCCATATAGGCAAGGTGTGTGAGGACCTGCCTTTTCTTACGTTACTCACGAGTTCTGCATGGGTGGTCTACCAAGGCATTCTTCAATCTAAAATATTCGCCACATTTGTTATGGCTGTTGCTGCTGGTGTTTTGGACCATTATGTCCTATTTGACTCTGAGGCAGATTTTCACTTTTACTGTCAGTTGTGATACTTAAATCAAGTTCTAGAAAATCAACTCAGGTCAAGCTTACATTCATGTTATTGTAATAATTACATCCTTCCTGTTGGTTTATTTAACAAACAGATAAAATAAACACTATTTTCAATGGAGTTTTCAATCTAAAAGCTACCGAACAAGTAAAGTAAACACGAGACAGAGGTCACGCTCTGAAATTATTTATGTAGCTGTAACTTGGTCTAGATCGGAGAAGAGTTCTTAAAAATTTATGTTTAAGCAGAGAATTAGGAATGACTAGAGAACAGAAGCCTTGTAAAAGTGAAAATAGCATTTATGAAGACACTAAAGGAAGAATAGTTACAGCATATTCAAGGAGGGGAAGAATACTTTTGTAAACAATGTATCAAGAATAAGAAGGGTACCAAGATAAAGCTGAAGAAATAAGTAGCAACCATACTACTTAAAGCTTTCTCTAAAATATATATACATATTAAAGATTTAATTTTCATTGAAAGGCAAAGGAGAACTATTAAAGTGTTTTAAATTAGGAAATGACAAACAGATTTGTGTTTCTAAAACACCACTCTAGCTTCAAGGGATATATCAACCAAAAAAGTAGATTGAGGAAGAACAGTAGCCTATATTAGAGATGACAGTGACAGGTACTTGGTTTGGGCAGAAGAGGAGATAAAGTAGCTTTAAGCAGTCTTGGTGCTTAACTGTGTATGAGGTCTAAGAGAGAAGTACTCATCCATAACCAGTAGGAAAGTCACCCAGTTGATAAGCCTTGGGTTGGGGTGGGGGGAGAGGCAAACAGGCCATCTGATTTGTAGGATCACAGAATCATAGATTTTATTAAAAAAAATTCCTCACAATCACTGTTTTAAATGAAGAAAAAGGAAACTCCTTCTCCATGGTGGAGTTTCGTGAAATTCCATTTTCTTTACCTTCTTGTTCGCTAGAAACATACTCTCTTCTGAGGAGAGTGCTTTCTCTACAGCCTTCCCAGATGAGGTTGTGTTCTCTCTTATACTCCTGTGCCAATGATAAAATTGTCCTCTCTCAATGCACTACCATCCCTCCTCCCTGCAAACACTTATCCATCATTATCCGTCAGTGTAGAAATAATCCATCAACCGCTCTCTCGTTTTGTGAAGATTGTTTCTGAACTACCATCAATTTATCCAGTATTAACTTTGTTTTACTTTCTGGTCACCTCGATATCAACATAAAATAGGTTTCTGAGTGATTTGATCCCCTCCAATGATCTTGTCTTCTATTTCTGTAGCCCTTCTATTTTTTTTTTTCATTAACAATAAGTGCACCTGCTCTAAAAGCTCACTTCTAAGTACCCCATTCCATATTTATATTGGCAGACTAGCCTTCAGTAACAGCTGGAGTTGTTACAACATACTGCAGCATAATGTATCTATTCTTTCCTGCCAATACAATGGTATAGACAAAAACTGAAAGTCATCACCTGCATAAATTAAGCTACAGAATGGCTACATAAGCATCTTTGTGTTGATTCCCAGTTTAAATAAAAAGAATGCAAATACTCCCATGACTACTAACACAAAAGTAGCCCTGGCTCCCATTATTGAAAACATTCACAAGGGCCACAATTAGCAGAGACGACCAAGTTTTGTGCACAGAGGCTACAGAAAAAACCTGGAGATAAAATGAGTGGCTAGAGAGAGAAAGAAAAACATGGAGAGTTGAGGGGTGGGAAGAGATAGGAATTGAAAGGATTATTCTTCCTACTGACCTTTTAGATTAAAGTTGTACTATACACCATTACTGGTGTTAAAAGGTGAAGGTAACAAAGGCATTCTTTGGGACTTGAGTTCAGTAGCACAGGGGTTAAGGGCATCTCTTTTACTGTTGGCTTAATCTTAACAAGTCAATTGCTCATCTAAACTTCTATTTCCACATCAGTAAGACAGGAATAATAATAACTACTTCATAAGAGTTTTGTGCTGACCGAATGAGATAATGCATGTAAACCAGTTAGCACTCTGAAGACTCTTCCAATTTTAGTCCCTCTATAATTCATACTTTTTACTAATTAATCATAATTATTTTCCTCCAATTCTCTGAGATCGGTCATTAGCATGAAGCACACATTCAGAAGCAGAATGTAGTGGAATAACATACGAGTTTCTCTCAGTTCATGAATGCTGGTGATCAGAATTTGTTCTTCCCCTAGAAACAGCTCACTGAATTCCGCTACAAAGAGAAACAATTTGGCATAGGTCTTACTAAGACAGACGTTAGAGGAAATAGGAAGAATCACTGTCTTTATTTTGCATTTATTTAAAATTACATTTTAAGTTCTTGTGGATGGATTCTTAAAGGTTGTTGTACTATTAATACTAATAATTCAGTGTGCTTTTTCATTTATAACTATCCAAGCATATAGTAATTCTTTCTCCATCTTCAACTATCAATCTTTCTTTCGGGATAAAACATGCTCTCTTTTCTTCCACCTTAACAGAAATTCTCTCTTGATATTACTTCTCATCACAATATTTCTCTATGCAAGCCTCAAACTGTATTGAGGTCATCAAAGAAGTTTACATGTTTTGGAAACATTTTTTTTTAATTTTTTTTTAATTTATTTTTGAGAGCAGGAGAGACAAAGCATGAGTGGGGGAGGGTCAGAGAGAGAGAGGGAGACACAGGATCCGAAGCAGGCTCCAGGCTCTGAGCTGTCAGCACAGAGCCCGACGCGGGGCTCAAACTCACAGACTGTGAGATCATGACCCGAGCCAAAGTCGTACACTTAACCCACTGAGCCACCCAGGCGCCCTGGAAATGTTTTCAAGCCTTAGTTTTAAGCAGTTTTAGTTTTACAACAAAACTGGGGTGAGGGAGATACAAAGATTTCCCGTGTACCTCCGCCTCCACACATGCATAGCAACCCCATTATCATGTCACTCACGAGAATGGTACATTTTGTGCCTAGGATAAATCTATATTGACATATCATAATCACTAAAGTCCATAGTTTACTGTAAGGTTCACTCTTGGCATTGTACTTTCTACAGATTTGGGCAAATGTATGATAACATACAGTCATCATTACAATGCCATACAATATTTTGAGTGGCCTAAAAATCTGTTGTGTTTTAGTTACTCATCTTCCCTCCTCCCCCTATCTCTGGCAATCATGAATCTTTTTATTGTCTCCAGAGTTTTGCCTTTTCCAGAATCTTGTATAGTAAGAATCAAATAATAATCTTTTTGTGTTAGATTTTCCAGTTATTAATGTGCACTTAAAATTTCTCCATGTCTTTTTATAGTTCAATATCTCATTTCTTTTTAGTGCAGACTAATATTCCATTGTCTGGATATACCACAGTTTACTTTTCCATTCACTTTAAGGACATCTTGGTTGCTGTCAAGTTTTGGCAATTATTAAAAAGCATCTGTAAACATCTCTGTGTAGGTCTTTGTGTAGATGGGAGTTTTCAACTCCCTTAAATAAAAACCAAGGAGTAGAAATGCCAGATCATATGGTAAGAGTACATTTAATTTTGTAAAAAAACACAAAACTGTCTTCCAGAGCAACTGTACCATTTTGCATTCCCATCAGCAATGAATGAGAGTTCTTGTTGGTCCACGTCCTTGCCAACATTTGGTGTTATCGGTGTTCCAGATTTGGGCCATTCTGCAGGTGTGCAGTGGTATCTCCCTGTTGTTTTAATATGCATTTCCCTGATAGTATATGATGTGAAGCATATTTTCCGATGCCTACTTTAATGAGGGGTCTGTTAACATTTTTGGCCTATGTCTTAATCGGGTTCTTTGTTTTCTTATGGTTGAGTTTTAAGAGACTTTTTAAAATACATTTTGCATAACAGTCTTTTATCAGATGTATTTTTTAATAAATATTTTCTCTCAGCCTACGGCTTATCTTCTAATTCAATTGTATTGATAACTTCTGATATTTATTGTTGAAAAAATAATAAAAAGACTAAAGCTTAAATGGGAAAATTAAGAATATAAGAATGAATTATCTAGAAAGCATAACCTCATATACATGTATTTATGATTTGAAATCTACACGGAAAGTAAAATTGAGAGAGCAGAGCCGGTAGCTAAGCCATGATGAATTTACACTATGTCACACTGCAACATTCACACTATATCCGGCAGAGCATTAGATGGAGTAGACACACCATAGAGGATTCTAGGAAAGAAAGTCCTCCCCTGAATGCTCTACATTTTTTTTTAAATGAGAAGAGAATACAGAGATGATCCAGGACACTATTTCATAATGGGAAATTCCTGATTTAGAAAGTGGCTTTATAGAAGGAATACCTCTGAGGTTAGATGGCAGGTATCATGTTATTCTTGCTGAGTTAATTCACCCTTGTCAGGCCAGCTCTTGCTAAGCTACCTAAAAAAGAATGATTCTCCAGGGCGGGCCATCTGAGTTTTGAGCTTTATTAGCAATAATAATCACAATAATCAAAATAGTATGAAAGCAATCTCAACATACCTACCAGTTATACTAAGTTATTATATTAAAAGAGAAAATATCAAGCTTATTCCTAATACTAAATTTTATGTTTGAAAATACAATAGAATATGAATACTCTAGAGATTTCCCCTGACAGATTTCCTCATCTATAACTGAACCTCGTCAAAAAAGTAAAGAAAAAAAATGCCTAAGTTAAATCAGCCCAAGCATCATTCTTTGACATGGCTACAGATTAATTGCCCAAAAGAAGTATATGTGTGGGAAGATGCACAGGATTGCTAAGGAAAATCATATCACATTTTATAAATTGTTTTCAATAAATACTATTTTATATAAAATACAATAAAGAAAAACACAAAAGCATCTTCTGCCATTCTAAGAAGAATGAGTCTAACATTTTTACAGAAATCTGAAGGTTTATTTTAACTATATTTCATATAAATTGTTTCATAAGCAAAAATATTTTCTACACTTTAATTTTTCAGCATGTTCAAAATTGTGTTTACATTTAACTACAATCATATAAATTATAACTGAAAATAGAAAGAGCTTAAAGAAGGACAAAAATAGGTTTTTTCTAGGATTCAATAGAATTAGACCAGAATATGTTCAACTTTAGATTTAGATTAACATTACTTATACTCCTGGATAGTCTATAACCAAAAAGCAAATCCATTTGCCCATCAAGTATATTGGATTCAAAAGAGATTTGGAATCCAATATTCATTCCTCACCAGATACTTATGGACTTATGGACTATTGCAGGTTCTCAGAATGCTGCACCAAGTTAAAGAGCTAAGTACGAGCCCGCGCCCTTGTTATGCTTACTTTTCCAGGAGGGCAGGGAGAGAGGCATAAAACAGTGTTAAATAAACATAGAGCATAGCCACAAAAGATAATTGATAATAAGAAAAACTAAGCTAAGAAAAGACATATGAAGTACAAAATGGGTGAAGGTATAGATAGGGGACCTAGGAAAGACTTCAATAAGGAAATTATTTTTAAATAAACATCTGAAGGAAGGAAGTCTGCAAATAGATCTGGAAGGAGACCAAGATGTCTGGGCAGACAGAGTATCATCCGCAAAGTGCTTGCCCATAATATTCCAATAACAAGAAAGAGGCCTGTGCGGCTGGGTGACTGTGACCCATGAGGAGGACAACTATGCACTGAGTTGAGAGGAAAAACTGAGTTTCCAGATCACATAAGGGTTTTGTAGGCCTAGTAAAAGCTATGATCTTACTTGGAGACACATGGAAAAACATGGATGGTTTTGAGCAGAAGAATGACATGATCTGACTTAGTTATTTTTGCTGAATTACATTTTTTAAAATGTTTATTTATTTATTTTTGAGAAGCTGGGGAGAGGGTAGGGAGAGATAGGGAGAGAGAGACAGAGACACAGAATCCCAAGCTCAAGAACCCGTAAATCGACTCTACCCCCTCCTTTCCACATATTATGACACCCCCATTTTGCACAAATTTGGATTGAATTCCTGTTATTTGGTACGGAAAAGTCATAACTAATTATATTGACTCAGGTGCATAATAAATAGTAATATTCATATCCTGATAGTCTCCAGTATTAAATTAAATCTTTTCTTATTATATAATTAACAAAAAGCTTCACATATCTGCACTAATTTCAGTCTAAATATTTTTCTGTCATTATCTGCCTCTATTTCATAGCACAATTCTCTGTCACATTCTGATCCGTGTTCTATACTCTTCCCTGTGATTTGCTCCGTATGTCGCTTGTTATAACTAGTGACCAGATATATTCCATTTCTGTAATTGTTCAAATTTAGGCTTTAAATTACAGCTTTTCAAATTTCAATAATGTCATCTACATTTATTCTTAATACCTACTGTAGATATCCAGAATATATTTCTCAGGAAGTTCACTCTTCTCCATTACATACTCAGCAAATCCACCTGTTACAGCTCATTGCTGCTTCTTACTTATTGCTAATATGCACACAAACTCATGTGCATCTGTATGAACTAAAGCTGTAAAAATATATATATACAGTATAAAGGAGAATTAACCCATATAACTACCATTCCGGTTGAGAACTGGAACATTGCCAGTAGGTGAGAATTTCTTCTGGCCTCTAGGAGGGGTGCCTATACTGGATCACATCTCCCCTCTTCCCCCAACGATGGTTATTCTGACTTTTGTGATATCGATTCCACTTTTTAAAATGTTCATTATCGGGGCGCCTGGGTGGCTCAGTCGGTTGAGCATCCGACTTTGGCTCAGGTCATGATCTTGCAGTCTTTGAGTTCGAGCCCTGCGTGGGGCTCTGTGCTAACAGCTCAGAGCCTGGAGCCTGCTTCGGATCCTGTGTCTCCCTCTCTCTCTGCTCCTCCCCCATTCATGCTGTGTCTCTGTCTCAAAAATAAATAAACATTAAAAAAATTAAAATGTTCATTATCTATCATATCTTTAAATAATATAATTTCTAGTTTTGCATATTTAACTGTATGTAAATAAATTTACATTATATAAATGTTGTGACATATATAGCTTAATTTTGCTTGTAAGCTGTATTCATATTAGTGTGCACACTGATAATTTATTTTTGCAGTTATGTAACATTTCCTTGTAAGACTATTTCATTTATTTACTCACTCTCTTGCAGCAGACTTCTTAAATAACAGAAATATTAAAGCCTTCAGGCTAAGGATTCCCTCAAAGAACTCATTGTTCATATAAGAAATATCCTTTCCTTTGGGGTCCCAATGTTAGAACACAAAGTGTTCAACAAACTTCTTTACGACTTTTTAATGGCATGTATATTCTGAAGATACTTTTAATCCACAAAGGGATATACCATGAAGCCTTTTACCAAACACGTTTACTAGAGAAAACTCTGTTCAAATAACATGTATCAAGGTACAGGTTTCAAAGAAAATACTTTGACAAGTGGTACTCGGGGCTTACTTCCGATGTCAAATACTCCTTTCATCCCTATCACTCCCTCGTTCATTCAGCCGACCATTTTGCCCCATGTCTGTGTGCACCATGAAGTACCACCATTTTTTTGTTTTGTTTGTTTGTTTGTTGGAGGTTGTTTTTGTCTTGTTTTGGTTTGGTTTGGTTTGTTTTTTTTTTTTTTTTTTTTTCCAAGGACATGGTTCTCTCCAGAGGCCCCTGGTGCACTCTTGACCCCACTCATACCCTTTTACATTCTTTGAGAAAGCAATTAGCTTGATGCCTCCCTTAATTATGCCCCCCAGCAATTCCAATTTACCAGGATGGAAATAATTGTATTTTCATTGATTCCTGGACTCACACCTGATTGAGACTATAGTAGTAAAATATTCAGTCAATAATCTGGATTTCATATGTAAAGAACAAATTCAAGATTTTTCAAGACATATTGGAAAACTCTTAACTGTCCACTGTCAGAGGCTACTATAATTTAAACAAATCAGTGAAAATTACATTACAAGCCAAATATATTTCCCTTAAGGTGACTACCATATTTTGTGCACTAAACCATGGATTGTGTGCAATATGTTTTACAGACGGTCGTTGATAGGAGCCCAGTGAAATTAAATGGGGTTTAGAGTAAATCAGCTTTGGGTAACCCAATTCATGTTGACTTTTAACCCATTTGCAGGACTGAAGGTGTAAAAGCCTGTGGATGTAGCTCTGTCTGTGCATTCTTACTTTTAGGCATAGATCTGAATTTCTTTTGGATATGCCAGAACGCTTTTGCATGTATATATTTTGATGCTTACCCATTTGCATCTATTCTCTTGAGCAAGCAGCCTATTTCTCCTTTTTTTTTTTTCTTCCTAGCTTCCCGCTTTACTGGGTCAGCAGTGTCTCCTCTGATAAGGTGGCTACTCCTCTCTAAGCTCTCTTGACATGCGTCAGGATACACATACTCTCCCACTTTTAGAGAGGCATTGAGAAGCAGCACAAACTGTCTACTCTGATAACTGTAAACAAAAATTACATTTTATTTTTCTGGCTAACAAGAACTTTGGCTGGTTTTTTTAGATGAGTTTTTGAGCCTTGGGCACAAACACATAAATGCTTTCGTGAAAGCTTATACATCAAAATCATTGCTTTGAGTCTAAGATGAATTTCCCAGCATTTCCCCAACATGCCTTATAAGTCAACTTAGAGGAGAGCGATATAGGAAAAATTATAGAAAGGCATGTCATGAGAGGCTCTTAAAGAACACGATTTACTTGTATTTTAGGTCAAAGTTTTGTACAAACATGTTTTCTCTGCAAAAAGGTTTCTCGGGTCCAGAGAAAAACCCTGTTACTCCCTACAGTAGAAACCAACTATATTCAAATATGGTATAAAGATTTAGACAAGGACATCTTATTTTTATTATGGTTACCTTTAAGGAATTTCTTTTTAATATTTTAATCTTTGGTTAAAACGTAGCCCTGCAAGGAAATTATTGCATGAAAGAGGAAATGACACAAGCCTCACTAGTTTGAATGATGATGGACAAATACAAAGCTAATGTATTTGCACTGAAGCACTGAAGAACACAAAAGAATGCACTTGCACAGGGACTGGCATAACCTGATGTTGATATTAGCTATAATGGTGGTAATGGTGGTGGTGACTGTTATGGTCTTTATTAATGTCACCTATCTAAAAGGAAATGAGAAAACAATTTATTGACTAGTTAGGAAATTTAGATTTAGTAAGGAAAAAGATAGAGTGCCAACTGTTTAATCATGTTTGAGAAAGTAGAGTCAAAAGAAAATACTAATACAATTGTTTGAATGCAGGTTTCAGTGTACATGGGTAGGTATCATTACCCTCTGCTTTTTGTGTTCACTGGAACTTGTCATACTATGAATTGAGCTAAGGCAGTAGAAATCACAATCACCTATATTGAATGATGCATACAGACAGCTAAATATAAAGGAACTGGGCTTATGTAAGGAGCATCAGATTGCTCAGTCTTTTACTTTTGATATTTAACGTACTGTATCATTGTTCTAGAGAATAATGATACAGTACGTTAAATATCAAAAGTAAAAGACTGAGCTGATCAACACAACAAGAAAAATTATGATAAAAGAATTACACTAAAAATTGGGGAAAGCATAGAGAAAAATACCAGTATAATTTAAAAAATTGATTAAATGAAGTACAGAGTAGCCAGTAAGCCTAGGCTATACTCTGATTTATGCAATTTGCTCTTATTCCAACTTTACTGAAGCAAAATTTACATACAACAAAATGCACCCAAGGTAACTGTACCATTTGATCAGATTTAAAACTGTGTTCTCCAATGAATATATTGACCATCACAATTAAAATGAAAAAAATTACTTTTACCCCCAAAAGTTCTTTTGTGATTCCTTCACCATCAGCTGAACATCAGCTGATCTGCTTTATGTCCTGAGATGTTAACTTCACCTTTAGTAGAACTTTATATAAATAGAGTCATACAGCAAATACTCTTTGTGTCTGGCTTCTTTTGCTCAGCATATTTTTCATGTTTAGTTTGTTATTGTTATTATGAATCGTTTATTCCTTTTTATGGCTGAGTAGAATCCCAGTGTATGGACATACCACAATTTGTTTATCTGTTCACTGGTGATAGACATTTGTATCATTTCCAATTTGGGGCTAACAGAAATAAAGCTTCTACTGATGTTAATGTCATAAGAGTTTATTAAGGTTGTGAGAGGGTCAGTTATATGTAGGACATATGTTTACATTTTTCTTGAATATCTGGTAAGTGTAACTCTATTTCTGGACTCACTATTCTGTTCATTTGGTCCGATTATCTATCCTTATGTTTCGCCACACTTTCTCAATTACTGTAGCTTTGCAATAAGTTATAATATCAGGTAATGTGCATCCTCCATCTTTGTTCTTTTACAAAATTGTTTTGGTTATTCTTGACTTTTGTTTATTCTTTTAAGGTAGAAATACATTTATTAATCCCCTACACGGCCAAAAAAACCTGATGGGATTTTGAATGGGAATAGATTCGATCTATTGATCAATTCAGGAAGAATTGACTTTCAGCAATATTGAGTCTTTTAAGACATAACTGTGTCTTTCTACTCATTTTCATTCTTTAACTTCTGTACCTTTCTGTACATGTTTGTTAAATTTATTCTTAAGTACTTCATGGTTTTGAATATTATTTTAAATAGTCTATTTTTGATCAGTAGTGTACCAACATTCAATTAATTTTCATTGGATTTTTGTTTAAATTCTATTTAAATTCTAATTAGTTAATGTATAGTGATATTGGTATCAGGAGTAGAATTTACTGATTCATCACTTACATATAACACCCAATGTTCATCACAACAAGCACCCTCCTAATCCCATCACCCATTTAGCCCATGCCTGCCCACCTCCCCTCCAGTACCCCTCAATTTGTTCTCTATGGTTAAAAGAGTCTCTTATGGTTTGCTTCCCTCTCTTTTTTTTTCTTCCTTCCCCTATGTTCATCTGTTTTCTTTCTCAAATTCCATATATGAGTGAAATCACATATTTGTACTTCTCTATTTTGCTCAACATAATACATTCTAGTTCCAACCACACTGTTGCAAATGCAAGATTTCATTCTTTTTGATGGCTGAGTAATATTTCATGAACAATTAATTTTTATAAGTTTACCTTGTTTTCCACCACATTTCCATCACCATTTCAAAGCTAGTAGCTATTTGGGAAATTCTTTAAGATTTTCTACATATACAGTCATCTTATTTATCTGTCTTTTTATTTGTCTGTACTTATTTTTCTTGCCATATTAGATGGGGTAGGCATCCAAATAGAATGTTAAAAAGAAGTAGCGAGATTTAAAATCCATGTCTTTCTTTCAGATCTAACTAAGGTAGATATAATTGTCTGATGATAGCTAAACATTTCTTATAATGTCCTTTAAAAGTTTGAGAAAATTCTTGTATTCATCATTTGCCAAGAGTTTTCACCATGACTGGTGTTGAATTTTACAAATTTCTTTCTGGATATCCATTGTTTTCCACTTTATGTTGTTATTATAAAAAATCATGTTGATTGATATATACATTTTATACCAACTTTGCATTTCTGGGATGAATTACACCTACTTATACTGCTTTATTCTTACTTACAGATGGATTCTATTTTCTAATATATTTGGGAAATTTTTACTTCCATATTTCAGAATATTGGTCTGTAGGGTTTTTTTTTTAATAATGACTTTATAAGGTTTTAATATCAAGTAATACTGGCCTCCTAAAATGAGTTGGGAAATATTTGTAACATCCTTTATTTTATGAACAAGATTGTGTAATATTAAACGTTTAAGAGAACCCACCAAAAAAGCCATCTATTACTGGAGTTTTCCTCTGTGAGATGGAATTTCAATGAAAATTTTAATTTCTTTCAGCTTTTGGATTTTCTATCTATTTTTTAATCATTTTTTAATGTTATTTTAGAGAGAGAGAGTGTGAGTGGGGTAGAGCGGCAGGTGGGAAGAGAAAGAAAGAAAGAGAGGGAATCTCCACACTGAGCATGGAGCTCAATGCAAGGCTCAATCTCATGACCCTGGGATCAAAGATATTATGGTCTGCAAAACCTAAAATATTTGTTATCTGCCTCAATAGGAAAGATTACAGGCCCCTTTTTGAGTTATATGCAGTAAATGTGTGTATTGAATTTTGTATTTAATCAAGAGTCAGACACTCAACCAACTGAGCCACCCAGGTGCTCCTGGATTTTCTATTTATTTTTGTGTGAATTTTGATAGTAAGCATCTCTTTAATGGAATGCATCCACTTAATCGAAGTTGCATAACTTATTGTTGTATAAATTGTATAATTTATAGATTTATAAATGTCCTGGACAAGCTCCACTCAAATCTTTGCAACTTAACACTCAGGAACTTATAGGAAACAAACAAAAAAAAAAATTGACTGAGTTTGTACTATGCTATTTTAGAACACCAAAAAGTATCTTGTGCCTCACTGAACAAGGTTGTCTTTGGAACTTTCAGAATAGTTTCAATAAATAGAGTTTATAATTGTCCTTGTTGAAAATTTATGAGTAATGGATATGATCATTTTATATTCACTTCATCAACAATTTAAGTAATACTTTATGTAAAGGAGTATTTAGAATATATAGTTTTTTTCATTAGTTGTATTAATAAATATTATTTGGAAGATCCTGATGGAAAAGAAAACTAATGTTTCATAGTATCCACACCTAAAACAGCTCCAAGTTTTGCTGCTTTAAAAGTAAATTATATGCACGAGTTGTTTCAAAGTATCAAAAAGAATTTATTAATATTTTTCAAAGAGGAAATGGACTTCAGAATAGAACAAAAATAACCAATTCTTAATGACCACAAATATTTATTCTTTGGAATTCTGTATTTTCTCATTGTTGAAATAGGGGATTTGTTTCTTGTCTCACAGAGGTGGAAACCTCATATAATCAAAAGTCTTAAGAAGTTTAAAAAATAATTCTTCTTCAGGGATTGTACAGTATGTTTTCTGGAATTATTTTATTGCTTTACTGCTTATTTTATTACTTATGTTAGGTATATAGGTGTATAATTTCTCTCCTTACATAGATTATTATTTCAGTGACAGAATAGAGAATGAGTATAGTCAGTTGTCAAGTATTGGCAACACTATTTTGAAGAGTATTGTGACCTTAACCGACTTACTGAATCTCTGTAAGTCTAAATTTCCTCATCTGTAATGTTAACTTAAAAATTATGCCTTCTTCTTTTATTTTTTAATAATTTGTTGTCAAATTGGTTTCCATACAACACCCTGTGCTCATCCCAACAAGTGCCCTCCTCTGTGCCCATCACCCATTCTCCCCTCTCCCACACCCCCCTCTCCCCTCAGTTTGTTCTTAGTCTTTGAGAGTCTCTTATGTTATGTCTCCCTCCCTCTCTGTGGCTTTTTTTTTCCTTCCTCTCATCCCCTCCCCCCTGGTTTTCTGTTAGGTCTCACAAAGCCCACCTATGCGTGGAAACATATGGTATCTGTCTTTCTCTGCCTGACTTATTTCACTCAGCATAATACCCTCCAGTTCCATCCATGTTGCCACACATGGCCAGATTTCATTCTTTCTCATTGCTGCGTAGTATTCATTGTATATATATACCACATCTTCTTTATCCATTCATCATTTGATGGACACTTAGTCTCTTTCCATGATTTGGCTATTGTCAAAAGTGCTGCTATGCCTTCTTCTTGACATAATGCAGTTAGGCCAAAATCTGGCAAATAAAAAAACTAAATCAATTTTAAATAATAATAATAATAGAAACACTGTCTGCTGATTATTCAATTTGTTCCTTTACACTTTTACCTGTCGTACCCTCAGACAGATTCAATCCATGGGAGGATTTGGTATGGCCCATGATACAAAAATGTCTTTTACATTTTTAAGGGCAGAAAGAAAGAAAGAAAGAAAGAAAGAAAGAAAGAAAGAAAGAAAGAAAGGAAGGAAGGAAGAAGAAAGAAAGAAAGAAAGAAAGAAAGAAAGAAAGAAAGAAAGAGAGAAAGAAAAGAAAGAAAGAGAGAAAGAAAAGGAGAAAGAAAGAAATAAAAGCAAACAAGATCAAAGATAACATGGCCTGCAAAACCTAAAATATTTGCTATCTGCCTCGACGGGAAAGATTACAGACCCCTTATTGAGTTATATGCAGTAAATGTGTGTATTTAATTTTGTATTTAATCAATATTTAGCTGCCCTCACTCTATCCACCTGAAAAATAAAGAAAATGATTCAATAATCAGATAATAACCTTAGGTTTGATTAATTGATTAGCTTACTCAAGTTAGATAAATGGAGAAGAGTACACAGAAAAGAATCAATTTAGAGCCATGTTTTGAAAAATATAGCTGAAGTTTCCATTTACGTATAGCAAGTAAAGCTTTACAAAACTTTTATAAGTTCAGCTCCATCATGTAAAGCATAATAAATAATAGAGTAGTTCACAAATGGTCTTAAATGGCCAATTCAATTGAGCATAAGTGGAACAAAACCAGGAGAAAATTACAGGAATTCATTTTGTCAATTAATTGAAGTGACTGATTTGACAATTAACTGATGCCAGCTATAATAATCTCTCTATTTCTGTTGTTTTAGGGTTTTTTTTTTCTTTCTTGGAAATAATAAATTTTTAAAAACTAAATTTGCATAACTAAAATATTATCTGAAGTGTACCATAGACAGATTTCTAAGGTGACCCCCTAGATCGCCAGCCTCATGTATCCATACATCCTCCTAGTTACTCAGTCAAAAACTAATAGTAGTCATTGTATGTAAATAAGGTCCCATATTAGTTGACTGTGAAATAGGAAGAGTATCCAGGAGGTCTGACGTAATCACCTGGAGTTAGATACAGAGGAAGTCAGAAATTTAAAATGAGAGGAATTCTACAGATGAGAAATTTTCTTTTGTCTTTGAAGATGGTGAGTTCAGGAGATAACGGATGTGGGTGGCAAATGGGAGCGCAGATTGGCCCTCGATGACAGTTTGAAAGGAACCAGGGCCTTAGTCATGCAACCACAGAGAACCAGGTTCTGCCAAAAACTTTAATGAAGTTGGAAGTAGATTCTTCCTCAGAACCTCTAGCCTAGAACTCAGCCCATCGGACAGTCTGAGTTTAGCCTGTGAGTCCCCAAGCTGAGAGCCCAGTCATGGCCTGCATAGATTTCTGACCTACTATGAGCTAATGAATGTTGTATTAAGCTATGAAAGTAGGTTTATTGTTATTCAGCAATAGAAAACTAATATAAATTAACATTTTTAAAGTGTTGAATTTCTCTTATTTGGGTATGTGTATTATTTAGAAGTGTTTAAGTTTGTCAGTTCATTCACATCATGTTAGGTCAACAGAGATTTAGTATAATTATCTGAACAGAGATCATGTTACATTTAAAATAGATCATTATAATAAAATAAAACAAAACAAAATAAAATAAAGTATAAAAAATAAATAAAATAGATCATTCTTGGGCACCTGGGTGATTCAATCAGTTAAGCTTCCAACTCTCGGTTTCGGCTCAAGACATGATCTCACGGTTTTGTGGGTTCCATCCCAACATAGGACTCTTTGCTGGCAGTGCAGGGCCTGCTCAGGATTCTCTCTCTCTCCTTCTCTCTCTGCCCCTCCCCCTCTCACGCTGTCTCGGTCTCTCTCAAAATAAATAACTTAAATAAATACAAATAACAAACACTTAAAATAGATTATTCTTAACAGATTTCAGAATTTCTCAAGAAGAGAAAAGATAGACACACCTATGATTACATAACTGTTTATTAAATTTTCTACCTTTTCAATTTCAAAGCAATAATAGTATGAAGTTGTAAAAGTAAGTTCATAGGTGAAGTTGGTAAAAATCCTTGCAAAATGTAAATAATTCAGCTCTTTTAGGAGATTACATTATGCTCAAGTGGTTCCATCCCCCAAAACTCTATAGCTTCTCTGGAATATTTCTAATACTTTCAGTTTTGAATCTTTGCCCAAGAAGCAGAAGACTATCAGCCACACTCAGCTATCACGATGCTTGTTTCAGACAAGGAAACAAAAAAACCAAAAGGAAAATAATTATTGAGTCATTTTGACTGCCAAGTGGACCATGTTCAGTATTGTGGTATATTGGTTTTGCTGTAGCTTCATAAATGTAACTTTTCCTGAAGGCAAACAAACATATTACATAAGAGATTAAAGAATCACTGTAGTGCTTTTCAAAAAATATTTGCCCCAAGGCGTGTCTCCTGAGTTCCAAAAAACATCTCGTCCATTACAGTCTGTGGAACTGGACAAACTGAATAACAGGAAGACAATATGTGTGAGATGTACTCCACTGAATTTTCTGGACATATATTTTTTTTTTTCTGCTGTGTGCAAAGTACTTCATCTGCATTATCTTTTTAATCTTTATAGCCAGACTATAAAGTAAATACCATAACCCTCCTCCATCCCCCCCATTGCAGAGGAGCAAACTGGAGTTTAGTGGGGCTAAATACCTTGTCTAACATCACAAAGCCACCAAGAGGCTGAGTCAGGATCTCAATTAGCCATCCTGGTCTCCTTAGCTTAGCCATTGCCCAATGTTGCCTCCAAGACCAAATAGGAGGAACCTATTTCACCTTCAAGTTAAATCAAGTTACTTCTTAATTATTAACATGAATGTTTAACGTACGTATTAAAATAGTTTATAAAATATTATATATAACAAGATTAAAATTTACATTTGATCTGATGTTTATTCAAAAATAAACTCCTTTAAATTATATATGGCATAATTAAGGTCTTTAAAAGTTTTATTCCTTTTTTTTAAGTTATCTTTTACTTATTAGTAGCTGCATTTAACTGTGGTCAGAGAACATATTGTGATCCTTGAAATTTGCAGTCCTATGAAATCTGATGAGACTTGCTTACAAAGTCAATAAATGCACTAAGTGCAACGTTCCATAATTCTCCATGAAATGTTCCATGGAGAGCATCTAAACTCTCACAGGCGGCTGCAGATATGCCTGTAAATATTGTCAACTAGGTCAAATTTGCTAACTGGGGAAAAAAAATTGCTTTTGAGATGTCATACCTTTTGAATCTCTAAATGATTGTTTTCTGCCTATTTTATCAGCTATCAGGAGTATTCTACTATGATTGTGGATTCATATATTTTTCCTTCCAGTGGTATTCATTTTTGTTCGTTGTTTGTTTCTAAATAATTTGAGGCTGTGTAGTTCATTATATGAAGATTTAGAATATTTGGAGTACTATTTTATCATTTTGAAAGATTCTTCTTGTCTCTTCTTTTTTATAGCAGCATTATTTTGATTTAATTAATTATTCTTTTTTAATTTATGTCGAAGTTAGTTAGCATATAGTGCGATAATGATTCCTCTTGTCTCTTAAAAGAGATGTATTAACCTAAAGTTTACTTTGTCTGGCTATACCACTTTTTTTTTCCCCCAACCTTTCACAGAACCTATTGTTTATTGATTTAAAAAGCTATGTGTTAGAAACTCCATTTCTACCATGATGCCTTGCATACAGTAGGAGCTCAAAAATTATTTGTTGAATGAACAAGTGAACATATGTTTAGATGAGTGAGTGAATGAATGAATGCCTTTGAATCTAGGTTTTCTGACTTAGAAACGTTCTTTCAAATTACTTTCAAATGTATTGCATTTATTTGGCTGTCATACAGTTTTACACTTACTAACCACTCTCCTTCACTATACATTCCTCCAGGTGTAATGATTTTATGAGGTACAGCTTATATGAAGTACTGATTGGCATATAGCCCTGTCTCCAGAGCTTGCCAGAGAATGCAGGTTATGGGGGACACAGTGACCATCCTGTTCAAATCAACATTACTAAATTCTCCAAGGCCAAGTTTTTAAAAGTCCTACTCCATGGTCTAGGATAGGATAAGAAACAAATGTTCTATAGATTTACCACAACAGTTTTGAAGAAAAGCAGAGTTGCTGTCTTCAGTGCTTAATAGGATGAAGAAGCTTCATCAATAGGTACAGACTGGAAGAGACAGAGTAAACCAGTGAGGCCATACTCCTTCCTCTCCCCCACCTACAAAATGAGTGACAACTGACGGTTACAACAAACATGAATACAAATTATAGAATCAGACTGAGATGGCATTAATAGAATTTACAAGTTGGTAGGAAGGAGGAGAAACTACAAAGCAAAGTCAATAGCAGTTTCTGAAATATTAAATGTTTCCATGTTTACAGTTGAAGTCCCCAGGAGATTAATTTTGTATATAGGTTTTATTTTTCTTAATAAGCTTTCTGATTTGCATGATCTGTCCTGAATTATATGAAGTAACTGATCAATTCCATTGCCTTAAACTCTTCCTGCTTCTTTATTCATCCAAATTATTCCAGCGAATAAATAATTCTACAAGCATTAATTTAGCTGACACTATAAGAAATGGTGACACGGGGGGAAATGTATCAAATTCCATGGAAATTTTAGCAAAAAGTGCAAGTAGATTTTCTCTCATATGAAAAGATACTAAGTACTAGTAAACAATCCAGATGCTGTGTTGAGCTACAAGGATTTTTTAAGTGTAAATTATTAAAATAATAATTAAATATGGCAATTATTTTCAACCTCAGTTTTTTCTGTTTCTTGTACAAAAATATCAAAATATTTCTGTAGAGTTTTTATTTAAACATTTACCTTTTTATTTAATGAAACAAAGTTTTATACTGTTGATTTGCACTGAATTAGCTAGCCTTTTATTTTGCCTTACCCTCAAAGGTAATCTAATTCTTAGAAGAAGTCTTGTCCTAGATTTATCCAAAAGTAATCTTTAAGCACATTTGCAGCCAAAATGCTTTGTGCCTTAGAGGAAAGACACTAACACACAAAGGGGTAGTATTGAGGAATTGAATATTTCTAACCTGTGGATTCTGCACCCCCAAGCAATTTCTAACAGATTAGGAGTTTCAGATAAAAAGCCCAGAAGTACTTGTGTGATGGAACCCTATTGAGGAAAATTCATTAACACATCCATTTACAAGCATAAACAGTGTATTTGAGATGCTTGTTTATGCCCTGTAAACGTATTAACAACTTAATTTAGCATCATATTAGAATGAAATAAATAGTTTGACCCCATTCAAGAACAATTATATTCACAAAATAGATTTCCATCTTCTGTTTATTGGCAGCACGTCAGCTTTGAAACAAAACAACGGGCACAATACCAAAGTTTCCTACATGAAAACATTTCACAAAAGCAAAAAGTTGCTCTCACCAGCAGAATTAAATAAAAAATTGCTGCTCTTATGTATAAGTTCTGTCCTAGAGTTACTGGGATTTGTGTGATTAGGAATGACACATGATGAAAAGATAAAAGCCTGATGTTAAGCCTACTCTTCAAAGAAATAGAAACAAAGGAACAAGCAAAAAAAAAAGGGACGCTAATTACAGAAAATTCTAATTTACTGAAGTTAAAATTGTTCTAGTTCCCCAAGAAGAATGTTTTCTTTATATACCCCATAGCAGCCAATCTATCTTACTCTCAGGACATTGGAAATTATTTCCTAGGTGCCATTTCCCAAACAAGAAAATGACCTAAGATCAAATCTGAAGCATTATACCTTTGGGAGTAAAGCATACACCTTTGGGAAAAGACAGTGTTAGTTGTATCGTATGTTCCAGATTCCCCAAATACTGGAAAACAGAAGCAAAGCAAGTTTTTTAAAAGGCAGTCAAACAAATTATAACAATAGAAACACAAAAGCAAAAGCAAAAACTAAAAATCTATATATGGCATGAATTTATCCTTTCTTAAACTGTTTTTTATTTATTTTTGAGAGACAGAGACAGAGCATAAGCGAGGGAGGGGCAGAGTGAGAGGGAGACACAGAATCTGAAGCAGGATCCAGGCTCTGAACTTTCAGGCTTGAACCCATGAGATCAACCTCTGAGCCACCCAGGTGCCCCCGAATTTATCCTTTCTAATATTAAGGAAGAATTTGCACAGATATACTTAGGCCCATCCATTATAATTATTCCAAGAGGAACACATGAAATAGATCTCTATATACATACTCCTACCCATCCTAGCTTTGCCTTTCCAGAAAATGGGGGTGGAGATATAAGGACAAAATTAAAAGACATCTATCTTGGGAGAGGAAAGATGAAAGTGAGGGAACTAAGGACAAAACTTTAGCAGGATATCTTTGTTCATCTCCTTTTCTTTCATGAATCTCCATCCCTCTGTCTCTGTTTCCATTTGATAAGTGCCTCCATTCTTTTCCTTCACCTGCACTGTAAAGACCAACTCAAAAGTATATAAAATAGATACCATCTGTTCCATGGTCAATTCAGGGCTAACTATTACTGATAGATAAGTTTGACAGAAATAGTTAGTGTCTCTAAGATAAACCAGTTAGGAAAAATACAGACTTCAGGAAGAACTCATGCAGCCATAAACAATTTATCTAGTATTTTTGAAGCCACAGATTTGACACAAAACTCCCAATCGAGCTAATTTCATATTCCATATGAGGATATTTGATGATTTTGAGAGAGAATGCAAAATTTAATTATACGTGAGTTCAAACTGGATAGAACATTAGGCAGGTGATAGAATATAATGAAGCAATAAACAATGCCAAGTAATGGGGCTGTCTTTCTCTCATTGGTAAGTTACTCACTCTGAGATAAACCACCACACACATCACTCAATAAACAGAAGTTCTATTCTTAAAGGATCTTCATTACCCTGTCTTCCATAGAAGGTATGTATGCATCATAAAGAATTAGATTTACATTGACAACTCATAATGACATTTTGAAGGTCGAGCTCCCTCTGCCTGAACATTGGCCCAAATAAAATGAAACCTAGCAAGTCATGTCCTCCTTTTCCAGGATATGAACTGATACATAAACCTTTCACCACATTGTTTATATTCTACACATGTGTGACAAGACCTCCACTCCCTCAGTCATTTCTCATGAACATGACTTTCTTATTTACTTAGGGAAATGCCTTGAGCATCTAATTATACTTCGGTCTCATTTGTAGACAATCTTTCTACATTTACTTATATTATTGCCTGGCCCAGACTTCCCCGTTTAGATTCCAAGTAAATTTCAGTCAATGTATCTGACTCAGCTAGTTTCCTGACAGTGATGACCATTCACATTTCACTTTGGGTATCTAATCTGCAGAGAGGTCCTTGCTTGAATTCAGTGATCTAATAACGTAAAGCTTAATACAAAAATATTAATATAAGCAGAAACATCATCCTGAGAAAGGATTTGTGTAAGGAAGCTAAGGGGACAGCATAGCTAATACCTATTAAGAGAAGGGAGTTGTATACAAATAGTGCAATTTACAGAGTCAGTGCAGACATTTCACCATTCCTAATGCTGAGGCGTATAATTAAAAATTATATTCACTTTGACCCAAACAGCCACCTTTTATTATAAAATTAATTTATTTATTTAACTTAAGTTCTGTTCTTACTCCTCACTCCTTAAAGTGACATGCTCAGGTTTTTTGTTTTTGTTTTTGGTTTTGGTTTTTTTTTTCAGTCAAAAACACATAGTTAGGAAATAATACACTCTCTTTTTTCTTAAGTTTATTTATTTAGTTTGTTATACAAAGAGAGACAGAGTGAGCGGGGGAGGGGCAGAGAGAGAGGGGGAGAGAGAGAATCCCAAGCAGGCTCCATGTGTCAGCACGGAGCCCTATGTGAGGCTCGAACCCATGAACTGTGAGATCATGACCTGAGCAGAAACCAAGAGTCAGATGCTTAACCAACTGAGCCACCCAGGTACCCCATACACTCACTTTCTAAACTGTATTTAGATAAGCTCTAACTTTATTAACAAACAAACTTCTTGGTCATTTCCATAGGTAATCTTAGCCAAAAAATTATGACTCCAAAAAAACAGTAATCTGATTATACCTGAAAACAACGCAATGTTATATCTAGAATATCATCAGTGAATTGTAATGGCTAAAATACAATTTTGTGAGATTGATCCACATCCAGAAATAAGAGTAAATGCAAACATTTTAAAATATGTTTTGAACTAACACTTTAGTACTGGAGGATGTAAACTTTAAAAGTTATTGCTAAATATGTCATAGAATGCCTCAATGCAAACTAGCTATTTTTGTAATGATAACAATTTCATATTAACAACAACAAAAATAAGCATTAACATTTATCAAATAGTTATAATTATCAGGCTTTGTGTTCAGCACTTTTACATGCATTATATTAATTGACTCTCATAATAACCCAGTGTGACTTTTACTAACGCTCTCATTTTACAAATGAGAAAAATCATTCTCGCTCAAAGAAATGGTAGACAGTATTTTGTGTAAAAAAAATTAAAAAGTTTTCTACGTCCATATTTAAAATCTAATTCCTACCTATTTTCAAGATCAATAAAATATTCATCTATTATATGGGATGCCATATACAGCTTGGAATTTTTACATTGATGTTAATGATTTTTCATGATAGAGTCCTAAAGCATTTAGCAATTCAAAGGAACATTGCTGCATAATTTACACCTCAAGGTTTTCCATATTTTCCAATGGTGCTCCTTTTGTCTCCCAAGATGATTACCAATTTTTTTCATCACCCACAATAACTATTTTTTAACTTTCTACAATTCTAAAACGTTCTATAATCTGGAGCACATAAGTTTTATACAATTGAATAGAATAGAAAAATGGAATGCCTTGGATCCACAAATACCTGGTTTATTTATATGAGGACAATGTATTCAATTTTTTAAATGTGGTAACGGCAAAATTATGCAGGACACATACACACTCTAAACTTCCATGGAAGTTAATAAAATATAGATATATATATTTACTATAAAATAAAGTTTTAAACAAGTTAATTTTTTTAAAAAGGAGCATAGTGTTTTTATTCTTTTTAGTGAAGCCATGTTGATCATATGCTACAAGATCTTTTATGTCCACAGAACCAAGTATAAAAGGTAGATGCTTAATGTTGGGGATGTAGACTGTGATGGGCCACCCAGAATCCCTTCAGGCAGTAAGGACTTCCAGCTTCAAGAACTTCCTCAACTCAGGAGTGCAACATACAAAAGGTCACATGCCCATCAGTGCAAACTACAAGAAAGGCCCCTTCAGCATGAAGGTGTCAAAGCCAGGCCCCCTCCTCTCTACTACAGAAAACTCTGAAGGAATAGCCCAGCCTTGACCTCCACTGAGACCGCATCAAAGTTCATCTCCTCCCTTTGTCCACAATTGCTTTATGACTTCCCTTCAAAAGGGAAAATCTCCTTAGTAAACCTCTTGCACATTCATCTCCACCTCGAAGTTGGCTTACGGGGAACGCAGCCTGAGAGAATATTATTTGTTTGGATTTTCGTTTTGGCTTGTTTTTTTCTTTGTTTGTTTGTTTATTTGTTGTTGTTGTTGTTGTTCTCCTCAAATAGCTCTACCACTAGAAGCATGTAGAGGACAGTAAAATCAAATGGAAAAGAACAAGTAACCTAATAACAAACTTCATAATTAGGTGGCAAGTTTAGTGCCTAAATCTGAGACCGCAAGCTTCAACAAAAGTGTAGCTCACTGAGGGTCACTCTGAAGGAAGTGGATGTGATGAAACAGGCTAGGGCAAAAGGGAGAGTTTGAAAGGCAATATCTTAGAAAAGGCTTGGCCACCTTTTAAAAATTATTTTTATTTTCTTATTATTTTTTTAATTAGAAAGAGGGAGCTCAAGAGGGGAGGAGGCAGAGGGAGAGAGAAAGAGTGTCTCAAGCAGGTTCCATGCTCAGCATGAAGCCTGATGTGGGGCTTGATCCCACAATTCTGGGATCATGACCTGAGCCAAAACGAAGAGTCAGCCACTTAGAGCCATGCTGGAGTCCCTACTTTTTATTTTAAGGAGGCTTCACACCTCCCAACTTTGAGACCAAGACCTGAGCTAAGTAAGATCAAGAGTCAGCCGACTGAGCCACCCAGGTGACCCAGGGTTTGACCAGTTTTGAAAACAAATTCTTTCTCCCTTTCTCCCTTTCTTTCTTTCTTTCTCTTTCTTTCTTCCTTTCTTTCTTCCTTTCTTTCTTTCTTTCTTTCTTTCTTTCTTTCTTTCTTTCTTTCTTTCTTTCTTTCTTTCTCTTTCCTTTCTTTTTTTCTTTTCTTTCTCTTTTTTTCTTTCTTTCTTTCTCCCTTCCTTCCTTCCTTCCTCCTTCCTTTCTTTTTTCTCTTTCTTTCTCACCTTCCTTTCTCTCTTTCTCTTTCTCCTGTATTTTCATGATGATCTTGATGATTATATTTGATGATTTTGATGATGATATTTGAAAATACATTTGGCATTTGCTGAAGTGGAAATCAAAGTATTTCTTACTGACTCATGAATTCTTTGGGGTTTAAATATGAGAGTGTACTTTTTTTTTTAATTTCTAATTCTAAAGAAAAACTGCCAAAATCTTATAAACTAATTCAGTCACTGTAAATGGCACTAATCTCACACAACATGAGAATAATAATTTTGCCTAAAATCAAATCTATCATAAATTCAGAAGTTTAAAAAAAATCTTTGAGAGTGATTTCTGATTAATCTGAGATATCAGCGATTTTTTTATATAAGTACATTTGAAGAGAAATCTTGTCTCAGTGAGGTAGAAATAAAGGGATTGAAGAATCTCCACTTAACTTAGCCTAGATTCAGATGGCATTTTGGTAATTTAGATAATAAATCTTTGTTATAAATGAAGATCATAACTCTAGTCTCAAAAAAATAAATAAATGAAAAAGCAATGGAAACCTGACTACTATATTGAAAATGGCCACACTCACTCGCCTTATAGAATCAAAGTTTCTGAAGCATTGCTTAAGTAATAGCACACATAAAATATATCACAAGGTAATTAAATTGAATTACTTTGGCTTCACTTTTTGCTAACAAAGCAAAATTTCTTACCTTGCCTTATCCTAATATAAATTGAAGGAACATAACCTTTTATAACTATTCTCTACATTGTAAAATCAAAGATGAGTTGTTTTTAAAATCAAATCCATTTGATATTCCTTATCATTCTCATAATAGTTCCCCAAAGGTCAGAGTTGGTAACAATTTCCTTAAGGAATGTGCTCAAGCATTGACTTTTTGCTCTTGTTTAATTCCAATGAATCTTTACCTTTTTTCATGCTCTGTTTCATCCAGCCATAAATCCTCTTCATGCGAGGTAATACACCAATAAATCAGTTTAAGGAGGTTGGCCCAACTTCCTGATGAGTCTTCAGGGTAAATTCTCTAGGTTCTTTTGAACTGGTGTGCAATACTGAAGAATTATTGGAAAACAATTTTAATGTCATCATTCAGTCCATACAAGGGAAGGCAAACATTTTTTAATAGATTTCAAGTGAAGAAATCTTTTAATTGGCTTCAGAAAATATATTGCTTAATATTTTACCTAATAAAATGTTATGATTATAAAATTTTCTCAAAAATGTGCAAACTACTCAATAACACACTGATCTTTCTAAGAGTTTTTTTTTTTAATAAACCAAAGAGACAACATCTTCCTTCTTTTAAAATATTCTACTTAGTGCTAAACATTTAGTGTGGGGAAGGGGGCGGGGAGAAGTCATCCCTGGACATTGTGACACATGCAGGCTGGATTTGAGGATCTAGAAGGTGTCCAGCAGGACCAGCCAAGAAGATCCTTGGGCTCAAACAGAATAGAAATCAAATGCAAGCCACAGGAAGTGAAAGCAGAGTTTATTGAATTGCATAAGTGACAGATAGAGGATAGCAGGTGGAGTGTCTGGAAGACTCTGAAAGGGAAAGGAAGGGAAGGAAGGGAAGAAGGGAAGGGAAGAGAGTCTCTTCATGGTTTGGGGTTAGGGGATTATGTTGGCAAGGGGTCCAGGATATGTGTTCCTTCAGGAATCCAGGTAGGGTTGGATCAAAGGCAAGTGACAGGTGAATAATAGGAAGTATTTCACAAATCATCAAAGGTAGTGTATTGCTGCCAGTGCTGGCTGATGTTTGTTTGAAGCTAACATCCTGAAACATGTTTGGGATCCACTTCTTAGATGTTATCAGGTGTTTGGAGGCCAAGGCCAAAACTCAGAAAATGATTAACTTTCTTATTCCTCCCTTAGAGTGGAAACATAACTTACTTTGATTTATTCAAATGCAAGGTGAAATATAGAACATGAGTAAATGGAGCCTAGCAGAAAAACAATGGAGATGGAGCCTTTCTAAAAATGCAATCCCTTTAGCTTCCCTATCTCCATTGGATCTTGGGCAACAAATCTGGCACTCACAGCTAAGCTTCCACATTATTACACATTTGTCGGATGCTTAAAATTAAGCCGTGTTGTGTTTCTCTCGTACATATAACACAAAACATCCACTGTAGACAGTCACTGAGCAACCCACATAATATCACACATTCTCTGACTCCTACTGAGTGACTATTACTTCTTTATTAATAACATTTTCATCCTCGCGCTATTCTGTGGGCTCTATAGATAAGGTTTATTGACTCGCCCAATCACAAAATTGCCCCCACTTTCTGATAATACTGAACTGAGAGTAAACCTCCTCTACTTCTTTACACCTTTCACCAAATTACTCAACCAGTAATTGTACGAACTGTTACTAACACCATCTTACTGAGATGCACCATGATGCACCATGGTTCCCATTATGAGCTTCTGCCTCGCTGCAACCAATAATAAACCCAACCTGTTTAACTACAGGTGTGCTCCTCATAGGTTCTGGCTGAAGGGCACTAAGTAGAAAGGTGTATAGAATATCTATAAAGGACTAAAGTCTGTCCTAGAGGTAGAATCTTAGAAGCAAACTTGCAGAAAACCAGGTCCTCAAATTAAATTTTAAATATCTCAGTAGAAAAAATGTGAACTGCATCTGGAATCTTTAACATTACAAAAATAGGATTTGGGTTTGCTTGTTTTGTTTTGTTTTGGTCCAGGGTAATTAAATTTGCTCTAATACAGAGCCTTTTTTCTTAGAGAAAAAAGATGATTCATTGTCTTGCATCCCTTCTTGTTTAAAGGCCTGTATTCTATCTTCTCCATCTTCTTTCCTGTGGGTCCAATAAAACCAGTCATGGAAGCTTTCCTTTAGTAATCACTACCCATACTTTTATCATTTTAACAGATCTTTCACAATTTTCACACTCCGAGGATGTTAATCATTTTCAGTTTTGTCCTCACCTCCCAATTTTCAGTCACCCTATTGATATTGCAAGACTGCTTGAAATAACTACAAATATGAAAAGGAAAACTTGTTTCTTAAATACACATATTTAATTTATGTACTTTTTGTATTTATATTAATAGAACAGTGTTAACAATAGGGGACAACGTTTTTTTTCAACATACTATTTTATCAAATGTAGATGTAGTTACTTAGATACAGAGAAATCAAGTCATTTCATTACATATATATTTATTTATATACATGAATTCTCACTCCCTGCTTCTTTTGCTTATATCTGTTTGCAAAATGCCTCCTGACCAAACTTTGATGATTATACACTGAGATTCGTAAGTGATATTCAAACTCTATACTTAAAACTCCTTGGCAAGAGGAGATCACTAGTTATTGTATATATTAAAATAGTCTTGGAATTTCTGTCCATAAAATCCCCAAGCCACCTTTTAAAAGCAGGTATAAGTGTATCTCTTAGTATCGTCTTCCTGGCACATTTTAGAGTTAAATCAGAGCACTCACACAAAATAATATAACCCAAATAAAACTCACCCTGAGGAGCTTGAAGAAGTCTTGAAAGTTTGTATGTTTTAACTTACATTTTCCATTTCTAATAGTCTTATAAAGAAGCAATCTAAAACTATAATACCTTTATAATGTACTGTATATAAATTGGTAGATTAAAAAGTAAGCAATCACTAAAGAAGTGTTAAGAAAAGAGCAAAGAGTTAAGCAACTGTTAGGCATGAAAAGTTAAGTATAAATTTTCTACAATCATAACCATATAAAATAGAGAAAAAAGCATAGGAAAATAGAAGAAAATGCAGGAACATATTTACAAGTGTTAGATTTTTCTGATCAAGCAACGTTTGTAACATTTTCTTAACAGTTTTATATATTTTATAAAATATCTGTACTCACTGCATTTTATTTTTATAAGTAAAATAACATCATAATAAAACTTTAATTTAAAACATGGCGCTATAAAATGATTTTGTGCATTTAAGTGTGAATTAATTTGATAGTCTAAATTGATATTGTTTTATCTTTTAAACAATCATACAAAATATAAATCTGGACTTATAACCTAAAGTATTTTTAATGCAGTCCTAAATATGACTAATTCACAATTAAAGAATAGTTCAGCATCAAAGATGAACCCAGATAAATCACCATATATACAGTTACAAACTAAAATGTCTGCCTTTGCTACCATTTCTGTGTAATTTATACTATAATGTATATAAAATTATTGTCAATTATTTCCATTTTATCTTTAAAGCATTCATTTTGGAGCTGAAAATGTTATATCTCACAAGGACCTTCTATGAAAGTAAGATACTTGTTCCAGCTCAATTAAGAAAAAATAGTTTATTCAAAGGAATTTAGATACAGAAGCATGTAGAAAAGGCTTGAGGAATGGCCAGAATCTGTTTCGGCTAGGCAGCAGGATAGTCTTTTAGAAGCATAGGACAGGAGCAATCCAGTAGGAACACTGTCACCACCGCTACTGGGTTTATTGTGATGCCACACTGTGACTTTGATCACTCCTAACTTACACCTTTCTGGCTTTCCCCTCAAACAGTCTAATAGCTACAAAAGTGAAAGATTCTCCCTACAAAGGTGTATTGCATTATATTTTTTGTATTATCAAAACTGCCACTGCTACTGCTCCTATGCCTTAGCTGAATGAACTAGCATCTTCCCAATTATCCAAAGTAAAATCTGGGAATTCAGCCTTCAATATTGACTCTTTCATCTGACTTTTTCACTGCATTGCCAATTCTTACCAATTTAAATTATCTCTAACATCAGCACCTTATTTACATTCTGATTATCTCTGCCTTAATACATGCCCTTGTTAATATGTACCAGGACTGTTGGGGCGCCTAGGTGGCTCAGCCCGTGAAGCATCCGACTTCAGCTCAGGTCATGATCTTGCAGTTTGTGAATTCGAGCCCTGCATCGGGCTCTGTGTTGACAGCTCAGAGCCCGGAACCTGTTTCGGATTCTGTGTCTCCCTTTCTCTGTGTCCCTCCCCTACTCATGTCTGTGTCTCTCTCTCTCTCAAAAATAAATAAACTTTGAAAACTAATACTTACCAGGACTGTTGGAATAATAGAGTTAGTTTCTTTTTGAGGGAGATATTAAAAATACATACAGCTTGAACTATTATTCAACTAACAATATAGTTTTATATATATATATATATATATATGATATATGAAAAAAACAATAGTAATAGAAGAAGAACATGGCAAAGTCAATGATTTATCAAGATGGCTTCAGAAATTGATAGATCAGGTGAAACAATAAATAATCATACAAAAGTTATAAATAATTGAATCTATATGATTGATTTAATAGATATTGTATTTGTTTTCTATTGCTGCTGTTAAAAAATATTATAGCATTAGTGGCTGAAAAAATATAAATTTATTATCTTATAATTCTATAGGTCAGAATTTTGGCACACTTCTCACCGAGTTAAGATCATCATATGTGTGAGGTTACAGTCCTTTCTGGAGGCTATAAGGAAGAATCTGTTTTCTTGCCTTTTCTGACTTTTAGACATTGCTCCTAATCCTTGGGTCATGGTTCCCTGCTGCCATCTTCAAAGCAAGCAAAATCACATCTCTCAAATTTCCATGGTCACAGCTCTCTCTTTGTCTTTGACCACAAACAGGAAAGTTTCTCTGCATGCAGGGACTCATATGTTTAGATTAGACCCACTCACATGGTTTAAACTTATCTTCTATTTCACTGTTCTTAACCTTAATCACATCTGCACATTACCTTTATGTAAAGTAACAAATTCACAAGTTATAGGGATTAGGGTATGGACATCTTTTGAGTGCCATTATTCTGCCTGGTAAAGATAATAGTTATATATTGATCTCCAAGAATAAAAATATACATTGCTTTCAAACCCATGTGGGAAATTCTCAAAAAAATGATCATGGGGCATCTGGGGTGCTCGGTTGGTTTAGTATCTGTCTTCAGCTCAGGTCATGATCTCACGGTTTGTGAGTTCAAGCCATGCTTCGGGCTTTGTGCTTTCAGCTCAGAGCCTGGAACCTGCTTCAGATTGTGTCCCCATCTCTCTGCCCCTCGCCTGCTCACTCTCTCTCTTTCTCTCAAAAGTAAATAAACATTAAATTTTTTAAAAACAAATAAAAACATAAAAACATAAAATTAAAAAAAAAGATCATAAATGCAATACTGAACTACCAAAATGCAGAAATAGTACAGGCCATTTTGTCAGAGTACAATCTAATAAGATTAGAAATAATAACAAGAGTAGCTAAAAATATTTATAGATCTGGAAATTCATAGCCTCATAATAAAACACTATGCAGAGGAATTAAAAACAACACTGAAATGGAATTACTACCTAATGATAAATACCTAACATTAAGAACACAGTGCATCAAAAGCTTCTAGGTAGGGCTAAAGTGATATTCAAATGAACAGATATGTCTCATGCTCATTACCATCACCATAAGACGATTTAAAATAAATGAGATCATCTATCCTCCCAAAAATCTAGAAAAAGGACAACTAAGTAATCACAAATACAAAATATATTAATAAACGTACAACTTGAAGAGAAAACCAAAGTAGAGTTAATCAATAAAGATAATGATTCATGGAAATATTTATCAAGTAGGTCATGGTTTTATGGTTATGACTGATGGAGACAGAGAGAGACACAGAGACAATCTAACTTTTTGTTTCCTCTCTGACTTAATTTCCCACTAACTCCCCTAATTTAATCCCAATAATTAAATAATTATTTATTTAATAATACTATTCATTGTTCCCACTGGAAAATTCTTTTGCCTTGGGACTTTACATTTGCTTTCCCCCCCTCCCCTGGAAATCTTTTTAACCAAATATCCATATACATATCTTCAATATAAGAGCATGTTATTTCTTTCCATTAAGATCTCTTGATGACACTATTTAATATTGAAGCCAACCTTTTTTACCCAATTTCTCTTCTCTGTTTTATTGTTTCTTCCATAATTTTCAATACCATAAGAGATACCATATTCTGTTTATTATTCACTGCCTCTATAAATTCAATGAGGCTGGAGATCTTATTTAGTTTGTTCACTGTACATACACCAAAAAGGGAAAAATGATTACCTAGTACATAATAAGTACGTATAATATACACCTGAATAAATAAAAGTAAAATAAATTTTAAAACAAAAAAAACAATTATAAACATATGGAAGACAAAAAATTTGAAAAAATATACAACTATGTAGAAATAGGAGTTCAAATTTAGATGAAGTTTTATTCTTGTTTGTGAAAATATAGGAATGATATTTTCAACATTTAGTACCTACAGAATAACATCAAATAACATTTGCAGTGCATAGTGCAGGAAAAACAACTGATCTTAATATTTTATGTGAAGATATAAACTATCATTCCTAAAATAAAATTACCTCTTTAACTGCATACTTATTTTTTTTTCATTGTGCTTTGCTTGAGGATGTTCTTTGCAGGCTGAGCTGGGTAATGGAGACTGATCAGGTAGGGGTGAGGGAAAATTGCTAAAAGGTGGTACTATAGAGCACCTGGGTGGCTCAGTGGGTTAAGTGTCTGACTTTGGCTCAGGTCACGGTCCCATGGTTGGTGAGTTCAAGACCTGCATTGGGCTCTGTGCTGACAGCTCAGAGCCTAGAGCCTGCTTTGGATTCTGTGTCTCTCTCTCTTTGCCCTCCCCCTTACTTACTCTCTCTCTCTCTCTCAAAAATTAAAAAGAAAACATTAAAAAATCAGATATCTTGACTTTCCTATAATGCAAATAATACACAGATAAAAGTTACTTTTATAGGAATAAAATTCTTGTGTAAGGCATCAAATTTGGATTTATAATAATTCAATCAATAACAATTACATAGAAAGGAATAAACTAACATTATATGGAGTCCCATTTTTTTGATATTTCTTATATGTGGACTTTTATCTCTATATCCATTACATTTATCACAGTATGGAGTAGTCATTGCTTTACTATTCACCAGTTATCTCTTTTTTTTCTGATATCATCCAGATTTTTTTTGGGGGGAACTACCCTTCCTCTAGTTTAATTTATCTTTATGATTTTGGTAATATTAAATCCCCAGCAAGCTCCATGGATAGGCCTTCAGTGGCATGATCCAGTCATCATAAGCTTGTCTCTTTGCTGAAAGTTTGATTTAGGAATGAGTAACAGCCTCAATAAGTAAAAGCTAGCATTCCCTGGTCAAATTCAGGGGGTCATGTGACAATGATCAAAGCTGATACTCTTCTTCATCCTTAATGTGAACTGGAGAGCTTGTAGTCCTGTTGTTGTGGTAGCCATTCTCTACACTAAGTAAGAAAGCCCCGGGGCCTCAGCCAGCTCAGGGAAAAGGGCGTTGCCGCTGAGTCACAGAAAAAATGGAGCTGGAGTCCTGCCTGGGTCAGGTCTGCCACCAGACTTACCTCTGGGCTTTGCAGCTCTATAAATCACTTGATCTTTTCCATTTTAAAAGCATAATTGAGTGTTTTTTTTTTTATTTAATAAGGTACAAATGTGGGTGCACCAGCGTGCATGTGCATGTGTGTGTTGTATGTCAGATTTAGACTTTGAGAAAACAAAGTTTGTTTTTATTTTGATTTTTGACATCAAGAGATGTTTTTGCCATATGGAATTTCTTCCTCCTCTCTAGCACAGTCTAAAACAGTTGTTCTTCACATCAAGTGAAAAAACTCAGCAGTTTTGCTTCTCGAACCTGTCGTTTTGTTCTCTGAACCATAAAATAAGTTTAGATATGAATATGTAGACACTTATTCAATGCATTATTACAGATCGAGATAATTTGGCTCCATAATTATAATGTTTCTCTTTAGAGCAATGGAATCAGAGCACTGATACTGCAATTTGTACATTGATCCCGTTATATCATTCTGTCAGACTCGTGGCCTTCAAAGGTTTCCTGAGTCTATTACAATATAGCATAATTCATCCATTTTGCTATCTGCACCATTTGCAAGAATGTTCTCATTAATTACTTTCAATTTCAACCATTATTCCCTAATCCAAAACTATGTCCTTTTTTTCCACACTTTTGCCATGATGTTTTAAACTCTTTCTCACAGAAAAAATAATAATCCTAGATCTTTGTGAAGACATGATGAACTATTTCCATGAAGGCTCATTTACAAAAAACAACAAAGTGCTCTTATTAGAAACAAGGGAGTAATCAGTTCAGTTGAAAAAAGAAGTGACCGATGCCTACCCAAATTCAAGTGAACCTTTCCTATGGTTCAAAATTTCGTTAGCTTATTTCTGTTTGTTTTCTTTTTCATTTTCATGCTTCTATGCATTTCCAGCTGGATGGACTCTGGAAAGAGCAATATATTACAAGAAACTTTGTTCTCATATTTCCAATCTGATTTCAACCTCTCTGAGAAAGGTTAGGATAATCACAAGAATGTTGAGTTTCCTATCTGGACCCCATCTTTAAACCTTGAAAGGCTTACCCATCACTAGTTCTTAATTTCCAGTGTTCCCTTCTGGGCTAGAATATTTGTTATGATTAATGTACCTCTGATCTTTCCCTCTGTCTCTGTCTTATTCTGTTTCTTCCTCTGTCTTCCAAAGATAAAATCTCTCCAGTTTTCCTCTCACATTGTTTTGTTTATTTTCAGTTCTTTCATCTTTGAAAGGTTAACTTTGGAATCATGGCTAGAGAAACACTGGAAAGTCCACTAGGAAAATATATGAGATAGGGAGTTAGTAAATTTTATGAATTTTCTCTTTAAAAAATATCAGTCCAACATTCAGTTATTTGTATAGATATTACAGTAAAGGTAGTCCTGAACACACGTTGGTCACTATTGGGTAGTTAATAGTCATTAGTTTTATTGTACAATAGATATAATTAAGAAGTTTTAAACTAACTCTCATATACATATTTTCTTATTTAAAATTAAATAACCAAAAACATTATTTTTAAAATACAGCATTTTATTAGAGCAAGAAATTGAAGCCATTGTTGCCTTCATTTCAATTTCTCTGATCTGTGAACATAGAAGTAACAGAGAAGAAAATAGTGACAATCAAATACTATGAATTTAATTTACCATTTTACCAAAGAATCTGAGATTTGTTGAGAATGTCTACATGGGAACCACTGGAGAAATATAAGTACTTCCTAGTTATTCTCCATAACACTTTTATTCTCAATAGCCTTGTTTTCTCATGATGTAGTGATATTCCACATTTCATTGAATGAGTTCTTGTCTAGATCACTTACTGTTAGAGATATTTTAGAATGAATAACAAAACCTGGACCAATATTATGTAGACTTTTTATTTACCTAATCTTAATATTAAGAACTGTTCCTGCTTTAGGCCCTATCCCTAGTGCATATTGGAAAGTCTGGCTATAGAGTGTCTTGGTTTAGGGGCTCCTGGGTGACTCAATTGGTTAAGCATCTGACTCAGTTTCTGCTCAGGTCATGATCTCACAGCTCATGGGTTACAACCCCGCCATAGCCTCTGTGCGAACAGCGTGGAGCCTGCTTGGAATTCTCTCTCTCTGCCCTCCCCTGTTCACACACTGTGGCTTTCTCTCAAAAATAAATAAATAAACTGAATTTAAGAAAAAAGTATATCAGTTTATGGAATAAGATTTAGAAATTCAAAGAGATTCAAATCTCTAGCTCTTCCTAACCTTCTAGATTTGGGCAAATAAAGTAACCCCTAAAACCTAATTTTCTGACCAGTGTAATGGGAGAAAAATAGTATCTACCTTATGTAATTATTGTGCATTAAGGTTAATAAATACAAGTAGATCACTACTGAAGAGAGTACCTAAAACTGTATTCAATAAATATTAACCATTATTGAGAGTAGTATTATATCTGTTCATTTCCTTTCCTGAAATTGAATATTAATCTATTGCCTTGAGATTACTGATCCATGAAGTATTTATTACAAAAACCAAAGTATTACAATACCTAAAATTATAAGTTATAATTGGCTTCCTAAGGAGAGGTATTTTATTTTATTTTTCAAAGAGAGGAATTTTAGAATATATTTAAATACGTACTTTCTCCTCATCCTTACCTATACACATCATTGAAACAAAATATATAAAGTATGAAATCGTGAGAACCCAGTGAGACTCTAAGAGATTGGACTTCAGATCAGACATACCTGAGTCCGGATTAGAACTTTTCTGCTTTTAAGCTGATGACTTGAGGCAAATTCCAATTTCTTATATCTCCAGTTTCCTTAATTGTAAAATAATGATTCCTATCTCACTGAGAGGCTTTGAAAATTAAACAAGAAGGCGCTTGGAAGAGCTCCTCAAAGAAAGCAACTAACGGTCAATGGGGCTAACAATAATAATGAGCATTACCATCATTATTAATAAGATGGTGCTTTCTGAGTGTTTTTAAGTCAAAGGGTGACCCAGTAAGAAACCACAGTCCACTGAAAGTGAGATTAACCTTTTAAAAATCTATAGGTCTTTATAGGCTAAAGGATGCTGAGCTGACATTTCATTATGCCATCATACTGAAAACTTAAATGCACCTTTTCCATAGGTATTAAATAATGGGAGGAACTAATTTTAAACACATGAGCCACTTTGATGCAGCGTTTCCCCCCACAATTCCACCAGGTCTTTTTAAACTCCCTTAAGGTTATTGTCAATACGATACTGTTTATTTCAACCTATGGAGCTGCTTTGTCCTCTTGTTCCTACCCTGGCCACATTTAACCAGTTTTAACTGGTGTCAACTCTCTGTGACCTCTAGTGAGGCAAATGGCTGAAGCTTCTGGCAGGTTCATTTGCACAGTAATGAGTTCTGTCTACTAGTCTGCTAGAGACTGATGGGGAGACGGAGATTACCTTCCACCACTGCCTATTAAATGTGATTGACATGCCTGTATGATATCTGTCTTCCTTAACAGCCCTCTCCTCTAGAAACAGTTTGTGAGCAAAAAGAATAGTACTAAAATGAGGTCTGAGGCATTGTTCTCCGACTTTCACTCATTTTTGTTTCAATTGCTGTGGTGGAAAACCACAGAATGTCTTTAAAAAAAAGAAGAAGAATGATATGATACTGTACATAACTGGTAAGAGAAGCAAAATTTTCATTATTAAAAAAATAATTTAAAAAATAATGTAGCAAGTCTCCTACAGCACAAGAATTATAGGGAAAAAAGCAGAAATATTTCCTCACCTCATAAGTTTTTGTAATAGCATCTTTAATTGTGTCATTTCATTTGATATGTCCAAGCATTCACATTTATTATAGCTTTTACACCTACATTTATTCTCTAATCTTCTGTTTTATTTTTTATTCAGTTCATATTCTGTTCTATATCTATTTAATATAGATTTTGCTTTATGGTATAATTGCTATAAACATCTTCTTAAAAATGTCTCTTAATAGCTCAATAACACATAAAATTGCAACAACTTACATAATGGCTAATTTTATACCTCTATAAGAATGTATTTAGCAGAAAACATTCCAAAAACCTCAACAGAAAAGGTATATTCAATTCTTATAAAAATTATGTTTTCCTATTACAATTTACCTATTGTACTTTAGGCAATCTAATCATATACGTTTTATTTTAAGGTCCTGTTGCAAGAGTCATTTTTAAACGAAATGAAAGGCTAAGTTCTATTTAATTGCAAAAAGTCATAGGCAAGGTGTATTGAAATTGTCTTCAATAATGAAATGTAACAGTATTTTCCATTGTTAAACATATAAATTTATTCCTGCTTATGTTTTATGATCTATATTTCATGTCAAATTTCAGCATGGTTTAAGTTTCAAATGTGCCGAATCGTAACATTATTAATGCTAAGATCTGATGAATTAATAGCTTGAGTAGTTGCCTGCTGACGATCCCTGCATAATCATCTTTCCCTACAATGCAACCAAGATATATCTATATAGTTATCGTGAAGCTCGGTCTCTTGGTTCAAGTTTTGGGTATAGCTCAAATTGAAAACTGCTTAAAACATGAAATCCACCTTACTATAGCCTGGAAGTTCTGAATGTACTGGTTCAAATTAACTGCTTGACTAGAGCAATATAGCCATGAAAGTGAGAATAGAGCAGAAGTGTATTTACATTCAATCTATATTCATTTTTCATCAAATGGGAGAGAAAGGCCAGGGAGCTGCAGAAGGAAAAAGCAAATGCCGCTGTTTGGATTCACTAGACAACTGTAGCACATCAATCGTTCATAACATATTATTCCACAGTTTTGCTGTTGCAGAACAGTGAGCACTAAAGAATAGCGGTGTCATCTGTCATCTGTAGCAAAACTGTTGTTCATTATAGTCTATATATAAAAACTAAAATCTTGCTTCTACGTGGATGATTGCCTTACTAAAGTACAGAGAAGAACTACTGGGGACCCTTCTGGTATTAGTATTATAATTTAATTTAACTCAGGGCACAGCAGGAAATTGATTAATAGCTACAAAATGCACACATGATTCAAAAGCATGAAAAGTAATTACTTCACCAATTACAGAAAGTCCAAAAACAGTTGTGATTGACAGAGCACAAGAAATACATTAGAATTGTAAAAGTTGATTTTAAACGACAAAAACAAGAGGCATATAATCTCTTGATTTTGTTTATAAAAACATACATACTTTATTCTGTATGTTTAATAACCTATTAAAATAAAATAATACATTTAAGATTCATAAATATGTATAAACCTTAAAAGATTTTAGACTTGTGATGTTTTGGCGACCTCAGTCACCATATTAAGGTTGAAACATCAATATTTAAAAAAATATTTTAATAGGAAGCATTCAGTGTACAATATAGTAGAGCAAACAAGGTCATGTTTAAGAAAAGCTGAAATTTGGGGCTTTGATTGATTCCAATCAATTCCACCAATTGATTTCAATTGATCGGCTTGGTAGGTTGAGCATCTGACTATTGATTTTGGCTCAAGTCATGATCCCAGGGTCTGGGATTGAGCCCCACATTGGGCTCCACACTGAGCATGGAGCCTGCTTGGGATTCTCTCTCTCCCTCTGCCCATCCCCTACTCATGTGCGTGTTCTCTCTCTCTCTCTAAAAATTAAAAAATACTAAGAAATCTATGTTTTAAAAAAACTGGATTTTTCTTTAATATCAGAAATAAGAATCACTTTTTTTAAATTTTATTATTTATTTTGAGAGGGACAGACAGCACAAGGGGGGGAAGGGAGAGGAAGAGAGGGGGAGTCCCAAGCAGGCTCTACGCTGACAGCACAGAGCCCAGTGTGGGGCTTGAACCTACAAATCTGTGAGGTCATGATCTGAGCCAAAACTGAGAGTCAAACAGTTACTTAACCTACTGAGTCACCCAGGTGCCCCAAGAATTCATTTTAATTTTAAATATTCCAAAAGTTTCAGGTATTATTTAATTTGAGAAATGGAAATGCAACCACGTAGAATTTTATAGCAGGACATGCAATCTTACACAAAGTTCATACTATTAAAGTCACATTATAGATGATATTATATCTATATTGTAGAATACAATATTAATATAAGGCAAGTTTATTCCAGATACTTAACAGCAAAAACTAAGCATTCTTCAAATTTACAAATCTGTTTACCTATCTTCTCCAAATATCCTTTGTTTTGACATACACTCTAATTTAATAGCTCATGAAGCCTTTCATAAGACCAAGTTTTTCACTTTTTATTTCTTTCTTCAGAACATTATTTTGAAGGCCAGAAGTTTATCACTGAACATTACACATAGTCACACTGAGTACTCAGCAAATATATGTGGAATGGTTGAATATCAAACATAAGCATTGGTTTGGAAATGGTATTAATCATTGAACTATGAATATTTCTGATCCGCGTGGTAATTTATTTGAAATGTAGATATTTGGTTTAGAAAGTATAGTTAAATAATTTCAGATATTTCCTCTTCCAATGGTAGACCACACGTTTGAAATGCAGATGTAAACAGATTTTCATTAGTAAGTTTTCTTCAATCTATATTAACACTTTCAGAATCTTCAAGTCACATAATACCCCTTATTCTGTGTCCTTACTCGGAAAAAAAATTTAAAAATAAATAAATATACTTCTCACTTCTCTGTGATTCTACCCATGGGGAAAAAAACTCTATATTTATTAACCTTTGAGATTTCTTCCTCATGTGACAATGATTTCTGATTATGCATTAATTTCCTTATGAGCTGAATATGATATATAATTCAATAATATGAATAAACAGTACTTGTTAAGTATACAAGTATACGGAAGAAAATAACTTCACAGCCAAGCTTCCTAGCCACTTGGACATAACTTATTTCTAGCATGTACCCTCTAATACTGTAGCTAGTTTGCCCTCCAAAATGTCCATGAACTGCTTTATAAGATGTTGATCTCATTAATGAGCACCTTTTCAGAATCTGTAGATAACCTATCACCTGACTTACTAAAAAAAAAATATTAATCAGTTTCTTAAAGGATAGTGTACTTAGTCATGGGAACTGGTTGATGTAAATTATTGTAGATAATCACTAATTGTTAACAAAAGAGAGTAAGAAGAGTAAGAAGAAAAGAGAGTTGGAAGATTTCTAAAAAGAGGTTAGTGAAACTGAAGAAAACTTTGAATTTTAACCAAAGCTGTAAAATTAATATCAGATAGCTATAAGAATTCCCCAATGTTGAATGAATCATAACAATATTGATAAAGTTTGAAATTGTTTTTAAACTCTGACTTTCTAAAGACCTTATTTAAGTGTTGCTGTAAGAATTTGTCATGAATCTCTAATATAATCTGTCCAACAAGCTAATGCCAGAATCAAAGTCAACCAAAGTAATAATTAAAGTACGTAATATTCATTCAGAAACAAGAGAGATACAGCATAATGATAAAACAAAAGGTTTCCTTCCAATTACAAATAGGCTAAAACCGGTAACCAGTTCTTAAAGTAGACTTTTATAAAGACAGTCTTGATTCATAGATTATATCCGTTTGTCCCTTTAGAAAAAAGATTAAATATATATATGAAATCAGCATTTATATTTCATGTTTAATGTAAAATTTACCCAGCTTATCCCGAAGCCATTTATAACAAATTGCCTATACTTTATTCACTGTTTCCCTTAATGAAAAATTCATTTTTCCTTTTCTGATTTCTGGAAATAACTTGAATGTTTAGGGTTCACTTTGGCCTCTTATTATTCATTCAAATTCTGTTTCTTTCTGGGGGATAAAAGATATATATTTATGAATCATTCAGGATGTCAACCACATGTGGATTCTACACTGCTACAAGCATATGTTATTTGTATCCTGCTCTCTGATTTTCTGATTGACAGCATGAGTTTAAGGGTGACTAGACTTATTTCCTGCAGTTTAAGATTGATAGAAGTTTAGCAAAGCATATTCACTGATATATAATATTGCTTCCTTGATGACAGTGGGAATGAAAATTGGCACACGAACTCCTTGAACTTCAGAAAGAGAAAAAACTTTAGCAGATTGCCTGCTTATGCAAATAGTGACATAAATTAACTTTGAAAATGTTGAGAATACAACAGGAAGAAAGAAATTTGAAAGTGAGCCCATCATAATGTCAGGAAATTACAGAATCTTTTCAACCACGTTTCATTTACTGCATTGTAAGTGTGAGCATTATCCTTTTTTCTAACATAATCCTTATAAGTGTTATTAAGTTTCATTTAGAAAATGGAATCCAATTATACAATGAAGAATTAAACAAAATTCGATTGGATCTTCTTGAAAGAAATGTGTCACAACCTGGGTTCTGTGGTGGAAAGTTAGGACGTAAAATGTTGATATAAAATAACGAAGACTACTGAGAATATGTCATCACTTCTGAAACTGATATTGTCATAGAGCTTTCAGAAGAGAATGGAATTCAAGTTTTGATTTATATTTAAGAGCAGTTATTATGGCTTTGCATTACTTTGCAAAAAGGATCAATATAAATTAATGACATGAAAAATTTTTTACAGTTTTTCATTAGTCAAGATTTTAAAATTGGAGGGTGAAGCTTCTATTTTTTCCAGTCTAGCTAATGTCTTTTTCAGTTCTCAAACAGACCATATTCCTCAAATGCCCTTAATTTTCCCAATGCCTGGAATTCTGCAAATATTTCTACCAGAAATATTGTACTTGTACTTAGGTTCTCCATGTAGATATGACTTCCTGCAGAAAGAGAGGGTTAGATATATTCCTTGAATCTTCCGCAGACCCTTCCTTTTCTCATTCTGAGATCTTATCATAGACTCTACATTTGCTTTATTCTTGTCTTTATTCCTTATAAAATGTCCATGAGGACAGGAACCACATTTCCTAGCAAAATGTTGGATATCAAGTATGTCAGCAATAAATAGTTATAGCATGAAATGCATGAGTTATATAGCATGTCCTTAGTCATGGGATATGAACTTGTCTGTCTCCACATGCAATTATCTTTTTATGAGCAAGAATAGTGTCTTATTAAACTTTTTTATTTCCAATGCCTATAACAAAGGCAAGAATATGATATGTATTCAGTACATGTTTTATTAAATGTTCAAATAGATTTTGGAGAGACACAACTCAATGAAGTTGAAATCCTTACATTAGACAACTGATAACCTTACATTTACAAAGATGAACTTTTTTTTCATTAAAAAAGAACCCTTTCCTATGTCAGAAAAAACATTTGCTCCTGATAAGAGCTGTCTCTTAGCAGTCATTTTACTTATAATAAACCCTGATATTATAGACTAATAAGAGATCTTCTTTCTTCTTCTCCAACCCAAATAAAACCAAAAGTGCATCCCTCCTTTTCCATTTAAAGAGGCAAAGTGGTTTTGCTTACAAAAAGAAAGTCGAAGTACTGTGTATTTTCAAGACGAAAAGAGGCACATGATCAGAGTCCAACATCTAAAAGTAAAATCATTGTGTCAATGGCTTTTCACAATGGATACAAAACACAGGTGGCATTTACTGCCCACCCATGTGTCAAGATAAGTTTCACATGTTAGGTTATGGCAAGGTTGGTATTCCATCGTAACAAAATCTTGAGCTGAAAAATCAGAAAGACATAGGTTTGTTGGAATTCTGTTTCTACAACAGACCGTATGGAACTTTGGGGAAATTAAGCATTTTAAATATCGATTTCTTCAATTATAGATGTAGAGAATAATATCTAATTCATTAGACTTGTAAGGAGTAGGTGTGTAGACCTGTGAAGGTCTTTTCTTTAGTTGAAAGAATATTATAGGAAATAAAGCTCTATGGCTTTCTTCTGAAAGAGTCAAATGCCTACAATATACAACATTTATATGCAATAAATATATAAACTAGCATTTTCCCAGGTGCTCAGATTTCAGAACTATATCATAGCCTCTAGTAACAGTGTCCATGATGCTTGGCAGTGACCACTGATGACTGGATCATTCCTTTCTTAATCCAGGTAACTTTCATAAGTACCTTTACCAAACGGGAGTCCCGGTTCAAATTCTCAGGAGTGTTCAGAGGTTCTCTAGACTCTAGTCCACAATTCGAACCATAGGTGTACCTGGGTGGCTCAGTTGGTAGAGCAGCCTTCAGTTGGATATTCCCAGGGTCATGGGTTTGGATGTCATGCTAAGCATTGAGCCTTCTTGAGATTCTCTCTCTCTCTCTCTCTCTCTCTCTCCCCTCCACTCATGCTCTCTTTCTCTCTCTCTCTCTCTCTCAAATAAAAATAATAAATAAATAAGTAAGTAAAGCAAATTTTAAAACATAAAGTCAGAGTCTGGAAAAATTGTAACATTTTTCTACAGATAAGACAACTTATCTGATTTTCCCTTATCTTATGTTGTGGTAGTAAATAAATTCAACTCTAGATTCTTTAAGTTTCAGGGTCCTTTGAAGCTCAACACATATTTTTCTCTCAGAGAGCTCCTAATTCTATAATTGCAATCTTGGCTTTCAAGATTATTGCTTAGTTTATGGGTTTTAGGAGAAGTCTGATTTGAAATACAAAACTGTGCAGTGATATCTTGATTCTTGGATATATTTTTCTCTCCCAAGGCAAGTGGATAGCTCTCACAGCTGTCTTATTGTTGCCAAAAAGCCAGGAATCCCTAGAAGTTGAATTGTTAACAAGTATCTAAAACCACTACCTGCCAAAAATATTAGCACAAATTTCCAAATCAGGGTTACATTTGAAAAGCCCCTTCCTATTAAATTCGACTACAAATAGTGCCATACTCCGTCATCTTCCAATACTACTGAATTTCCCCATGGCTCATAGTATAGTTTACTATGAACAACAAAATGCATGTTAAACATTTCACATTTATAACAGTGCTTAACATGTATTAAAAAATTTTTTTGGTAGGCTTCTTGCCCAGCACAGAGCCCAATGTGGGGGTTGAACCGTGAACTCACAATCCTGAGGTCAGGACCTGAGCTTGAGATCAAGAGTTGGATGCTTAACTGACTGAGCCACCCAGGTGCCTGGGCATAGAGTAAATTCTTAATAAAGAATACTAACATTTTAACTCAATATGATAGCTCTATATAGGAAAAAAAACACAGTATTTCCTTCCATCCTATTGTATTTAGACCATGTGAACCCCATATAATTTTGTAAAAAAAAAACCCTCTTTGAATTAAGCTTGATCATAAGACTATTTACCACCAATCACATTACCTTTCCTTACATCAGGCTACATGTTCTAACATGAATTATTCCTTTTGCAGTTAATGCCATTTTCTACAGTTTCTTTGTATAAAATCAGTAGAAAATTAGTGGATTTATCTTGAATAGCTTTTTATATCATTATACATAGTATAATGGATAATACATTCTGTGTATTAACTTTATATTTTTAAGCTTTTATTTGCTTACTTCCAAATTTTTCTGCCCATGGACTGAGGAGGGTGAGGATTAACTAAGAAGCTCCCTACATCATTTAACTATCAGTTTGAATTCATTTTTGGTCAGTTACTAACACACCATGTGACAACTATTTGCTCGTTTTGTTTTTAATTATTACATTTAGTAAGTGAAGAGAAGCAAATGTGATGTGCCCAAATATGCCTTTTTTGCATAAGGATTATCTTGAGCTGATTATTTTTTAAGAAACAAGAGACAGAAGAGAAGCTCTAAAAACTGAGTAAAAGTTACTGTTTTTGTAGGAGATATTTATATTATTAAGAGAAACCTCCATTTGTAAGCAGTTCTCCCTTTCTGTACAGGAAGAGAAGGATCACCAAATCTCTAGAAATTTATCAATGGAGAACACAGACTTACATTTACATAACAACCATACTCTTGTTTTTACTTTGATAATCTCCCATAAACTGGCTCTCTCCAACCCCAACATCTTCTTTTGCCTTCAGCAGGAGATAATATTTAAGGTGCTAGCTTTGGCCATTTGGGGAAATTAATGAGTTTTCCTGGGTATCTCCCATTTATACAGGAGGTATATGTGTTATTAAACTTGTTTGTTTTTCACTTGTTAATCTGTCTTTTATCACATGGTAGTCTCAGCCAAGACCCTAGAAAAGTAAAGGGAAAATTATTTTTTCCCCAACATAAGTTAACAGTAAACAATGCATTTGTGATAAAATATTAAACACTTGTGACAAATTAGAACTATAAGTGTCTGAAATATTAGTTAACGCAAGCTAATAATTATCTTTTTAATTTTTTATGTTTATTTTTGAGAGGCAGTGGGAGACAGAGTGCGAGTGGTGGAGGTGAAGAGAAAGAGGGAGACACAGAATCCGGAGCAGGCTCTGGGCTCCAAGCTGTCACCACAAAGCCCAAAGCTGGGCTTGAACCCATGAACCACAAGATCATGACCTGAGCCAAAGTTGGACACTTAACCAACTGAGCCACTCAGACACTTCCAAACTGATAATTATCTTAGCCTTCATAGAGCTGGAACTTCTAGTATTATGGAAGGCATTGTGGGGACATTTGGGGGGGGGGGGGAACCAACAAAAGATTTTTCCATTCTTGGGGCACCCAAGTGGCTCAGTCAGTTAAGCGTCTGACTTTGGCTCGGGTCATTATCTCATGGTTCGTGAGTTTGAGCCCCATGTCAGGCTCTGTGCTGACAGCTGTGCTGACATAGTCTAGATATAGAGCATCTGGGAGATTCAGAAAGGAAAACAGAATGAGTCTTGCCTTTGCTTCGCCTGGGGTCTGTGGTTTTTGTTGATGATTGTGGTCTGATGTATATGTCTTCTCAGGCATACAGGAACTTGTTAAGACCAAGAGTTGTGTTTACGTGTCCTCCATAAGTCACTTATGACCTAGAACCAGGTGTCTTGGGGAGTCAGTGGCCTGGAAAACGAACATGCTGACCCTGCCCGGTCACTCCTTAGATGTTATCTACCGTGCTGGAAGCCTCCAAAGAAATCATTAACTCCTTGAACTTTACAAGGAGAACATACATTATCAGTACCATAGGCTGTAAGGAAGGGGTGCAGGTCCAAGAATAGAAGAGCAAAAAAAAAAAAAAGTCTCTTGTGGGGTCCCTTCAGTTTCCCTGTCTCCGTTTTACAGGTGAATTAAAGGAACATTTTGGACAGGGTCCAACAGTGTGAACCTGGTTTTAGGCATTATATAATGACCCTCACTGCCTCCTGTAACCTATAAGTAATAATATCAAAGTTCTATAGATATAATTCACAAATGCGTAAAACAACCTCCTGCTCTTTCCCTTTGTTAAAACAATTTTGACTCTTGCAACTTCTTTTTTCTTTTTCACCATTGTTATGTTTAAGTGAACATCTCAAACTATTTTTCATCTCAAAGGAAGGTTAGAAAAGCCTCCACTGGTGCTAAGTAGCTAAGAATTCAGAGAAGTTTGAAATAAGAGTCCGTGTGCACTTCTGACATGACTCAGCTAGGTAGTAAAACAGTTGTAAAATTTACAAGGATCTCAGCACAAAAGACAGCAGACAGAGCTTAGCTGAGCTCAACAAGCTCCACATTTGTCACAAACCTTTGCCTTTTGTTTCTCTTTCTCTGCCTGAGTGCCGGCTGAAATAGCTAACTAATTGCCCCAAGTGTTGGAGCAAGAGACCTCACATCATTATTGATCTCATATTTTTGTCTTTTCCCCTGAGTTCAACCTTCCTTTTGGGTCTTTGTGGGTGTGTAGAATTAAAGACTGAAAGAAAATTTGAAACACTGACTGTGAAGGTCTTTGGGGCAGCTGGATTAGTTCTAATAAACTGAGTTTAAACAAGAAAGACTAGGCCAGCCATATTTCCTAAACACTGTGTAAAGGAGCAATAAATAGAAACCATCTGCATTTCCAGTTTATCAAACGTTTAACATATTTAATAAGCCCAGTTATTTGATAACATATGATGATACAGATTAAAATAAATATGTCCTAGCAGACAGCTTTATGTAAATATGTGGCTGCAGGTAGAGAGAAGAGGCGGTCACCTAGAGGAAAAGTGGAGGTCTGTTGCCCAAACAAAAGCCAATTTCCACTACATTCTTTCTGCCAGAAAATTTTGTAGTCTGTTAAACCCCAAGCACAATATCAAATCCTATAGAAAAAAATTTATCCTGTTTGTATATATTATATGTGTATATATGCATGTACATACAGGTACATACAAACATATATGTAATAGTGCTCCCATTTCCCTTAAATAATTAAAAGTATCATGAGATGAAATGCATTGGGAAGAACATTGAACCAATGCTTCTGTACCCTAAAATATTTAAACGAAACAATGTAACTACACAAAAATACCATTTTTAGGAATATTATAGTCTGTTTTCACAGACATAACTCATTTATCTTCCCATAGCTAATGTGACCCTAGGCATGAAGTTGGTTTCTCAGAGTTGCCTTCACTCTTCAAGAGGAGGAAATCCATTGCAAAAGTAAGATAGGAAACAAGATTAGCTGGTTTGAACTAAATAATTACCTAGTATGTGTTTCTTCATTATATTATGTTTTAATGCATTGAGCAATGTCCATTTTTTACAATTTTACTTTAGGTTGAACAGATAATAAGATTAATACAACAGAAAATCTACCTTCAAAAACTTAACTGCAATATGCAAAAACTTACTTGATGAAGTTGCATCTGCATTGCGTTTAGAATATAGCAATTACCACATGAGGTATTTCACAAACAGACCACAAAACAAGAAATGATTTGCATTGACAACCTTTGGGTACAAAGGGACTTGAAGAGTGGGTACAAATAATGTACTGGCAGTTCATTTATTTGAGTTGGTCTCCTCTGGGAACCAATGAAGAGATCTCCTTTCCTCAGGTAACTGAATCAGAGCATAGGTAAATCCAAAAGTTATTCTGAGCCATATTTCACTATGCAGACTAACAAGCAGGAAAAGGTGGTTGACAATTAGAGAAAAGATTAGAACAGATATACAGAAGGAAGTAAAAGGAAGTGAATCTGAGTGAGTGGGGAGTGGAGGAAGGAAAACTACAAAATAGAGGGGGAGAGAGAGAGACAGAGAGAGCTTAGTTGGTCTCCCCAGTATTGTGTTCACTCATTTATATCTTTCTGACCCACATCTTTGACCTTGAATTCCCTGAGGTATCATACTGATGCTGACAGGCTTGGTCAGAAGATGCCAAAGGGTCACACCAGACTAGCAGAGAGGGTCCTTGCCTTCCTGAAAGATGAAATTCAGACATGACCCCAGAGTAGGTAAAAGCAGAGTTTATTGAAGATATATACATAGAGAGATAGATACACGCTGAGAATCTGGGAGAAGAGCATGAGTCTAGTCTTTTTTTTTTTTTTTAAGTTTATTGATTTATTTTGAGAGAGCAAGAGGGTGAAGGGCACTTTCATAAATAAATAAATAGATAAATAAATAAATGCTTTTATAAATCAAACCGATTTGTGAGTGAATGTGGAATTTACATTATTTTTGAATTCACATCCATTATCTTAAATCAAGGCAAGAGACTTTTATTTGAACTAATTAATTAATTGACCGATTAATGAAATAATAGATTTTCCCTCTTCCAGATTTATTTTTAACTAATATACGTACAGAAATTAAAGCAATCTTAAAGTATCAAAGATATCCTGGAATTGAAAGTTTGTTGAGAAGACAACTTGTCAAAATGATTCTTACTAGCCTTTTTACTGTTTATAAGCACTGTTACGTCTTTCTACTCCTCTTAGATGGAGGAAAGAAGATCCACCTTATACATCTCATTTCAAACAGCATCTCCTTCACCCAATAGGAGGCTCTCTTAGTTCACCAGTTTGAAGTACTTTTCTTTCATCTAATGTATCAATGATTTTCAATATTACTCAGTTGTCTTTTATGATACAGTCCCTTTTATAGGGGCTACATATTTTATGTGTTACCATTATATTCTCTCCTAGCACACATATTCCATATTAGCAAAGATCATTTTATACTTCTCTACATTCCTCAAATGCATGCAAACAAAATTCATTCACAGTAATATTATAGATTTTGAACAGCCAAAAGGGAAACCTCCCAGCAACTGTTTCTCTAAATCTGGTCAAACCTGCCTCTACCCACGCCTTAGCCTAGATCCCTTAAAAAAAAAAAAAAAGCAAAACAATAAAAAAAAAAACCCACAAGTCTGTCATCAACTCTCCCTCTCTTTACCAGTTTCCTAAGAAGGTCTTGAAGCTCCTTCTCATGTTAAAACAGGTGAAGCTGTGGGGCGCCTGCGTGGCTCAGTTGCTTAAGCGGCCGACTTCAGCTCAGCTCATGATCTCATGGCTAGTGAGTTCGAGGCCCGCATCAGGCTCTGTGCTGATGGCTCAGAGCATGGAGCTTCAGATTCTGTGTCTCCCTCTTTCTCTGCCCTTCCCCTGCTCTTGTCTCTATGTCTCTCAAAAATAAATAGACATTAAAAACAAAATTAAAAAACAGGTGAAGCTGTTTTCCCTAATTTGATCAATGAATTCTATAAGTTTATACTGTCCCAGATGATGGACGTCTCCATTGTATTAGTGTCCATTGAGAATCATCCCATCGAGGGGAAGCTCATGTGATATAGCCAGCCTTCCCAAGTTCACCATGGTCCATGGATCCGCTCTGTTCTGAGGTCTCACTACCATTCTATGATGGCACTATTATGCTGGGCTCAGGTCCTGCTGTAAGGAATAAACCATCATCCCCTTCTCAGGATTGGGAATGTTTTCATCTCCACCTCCCCACCCCACACCACCAGGATTGGTAGTTTCCATTTATCTCCTATATATCCTTTCCTCTATGTCTTCTGTCTTTGGTGATAAAAGTTTGAATGTCTCATAATTTCCCTTCAAAGAAACCTTAGAAATCCAATATTGTTCTAATTGTCCCCCATCATTTGACAGCAGGTTAAAAATGCTAAAATCCAAGTTGTTGTTGTTTTTTCTTTCTAGGTCCCCTTGTTACATGATAGCATACACAGTTCAACACTAGCAAAACTTTTTTAAATAGGAGGTTTGACTTGTTAATATTTTAGTCTCTAGAAATGTAAAGGGAGAGAAAGTCTTGGAACTCAGAAATTTCACCGAGTCTTTACCTGAGACTACTATCTTCCTGATTTACAGCAGACAGTATTAATTGTACGCATTGCCCATTATTGGACATGAGCAAAGTTAGAAGAAATCTAATAAATTATCTTACTTCCCTTCTTGTTAAATTCCAAATTGGCCAATTTCCATATGAATAACATTTGCTCTAGATGAAAGGAAGTACTGTTCATTATTTATAATAAGTGTCTGACATCATGGATCAAATAATTAAATCATAAAATTGGCAGTGCTGACCTGACATTCAGGAATAATACAGAACACAGAAACTGATATTTAAAAATAATAGCCTTTTCCTGAGTTACTTGCATGGAAAATTCTTACTAAAATGAATTATGAAATAGAACTGGGTTATTTTTAAAGCTTAAAAATGTGTGCTGGAAATGATAAAAACAATATTTAGAGCACTCACGCATCAACTTGAAATAAATGGGAAATATTAATGAAAAAAATTAAATCATACATGCTTACAGCATCAATAAACTGCAGATACCTCCGTTATAAGATGTCATGTTAAGATAAACAAAATATCTGGAAGTTTTCATTCTCTGGAAACCTAACTCTGAGGATAATGTAGAAAAAAGACAAAGCCATTCTTAAACGTTTGTTGCTACTGCCACAGATGAATTATGTTCGTTGTAAGAGTCTTCTAAAATGGGTAGGCCAAACATTACATTTTATGCTTGACAATTTGCAGAGTTTCATGAACCTGATTAAAGTATGTCTAGATCAATTCCAAACAATGTGCAGGAAGTTATGTAAAATAAGACCCCTGGCAAAAAGATGTTATGCTGAGTTTCCCAACTTTTATAAAGACATTAGGACATTCAGGTTTAGGATTAGTCAAAGATAGATATCTCTTAAAAGGAAGAATGTGACATTCTTAAAGAAAATTAAAACAGTGTATGCTTCTAAGTTTACAGTCCCTGGCAATTATCTTTAGGCCTCTTTTCCATAGCCTCTACCTAGTTTTATCCCATGCCATTATTTCCATTCAACTTAGATATTCTTTTTTTTTTTAATTTTGTTTAATATTTATTTATTTTTGAGAGAGAGAGAGAGCACCAGCAGGGGAGGGGCCAAGAGAGAGGGAGACAGAATCTGAAGCAGGCTCCAGGCTCTGAGCTGTTAGCACATAGCCTGACACTGGGCTCAAACCCACAAACTATGAGATCATGACCTGAGGTAAAATTGGACACTTAACCGAGTGAGCCACGCAGGTGCCCCTCAACTTGCATATTCTTTATTGAACCTATATTTCTTTGTCCATGTCACATATTAGCTTCCAAAATGTGTGTAAATTTATTTCTGGGAAGAACTAATTTAAAGTACGATATTTATTTAGACTCACTATGTCAAAAGCCGGCATGTTTATTTTATTTTAATCTATATGCTTGATATAATACAGAAATTGTCTGGTTAGGCAGACTTTCAAGATGGCACCAAAAGAGCCCATCGTCCTGGTGTTCATGGCCTTTGTCATCTTTTCTCCTGAGTAATTTGTTCTAATCAAGAGAATATGGAAATACCCAGAATGTGTTCCTTCCATGATAAGGCTACAAAACCTTATGACTTTGTCATGTTAGCAGATTCTCTCTCTTTTTGGCTTCAATTAAGCCAGATGCCATGTGGAAAGTCCTCTGCAATAAGGAACTAAGGAAACACCTCAGCCAACCCCTGGGAAGGAACAAAGAGCCTCTGTTTAACAGCCCATAAAGAACTGAATGAGTCCTGTAAACAACCACTGATGAGCTTGAACACAGATCCTTTTGCACTCAACCCTTCAGACAGTTCCCCAGCCCTGGCTGATACCTTGTTTCCAGCCTAAGAAACTCTGGATCCGAGAACCCAATTAAACCATGCCCTGACTCCTGCCCAGTAAGAACTATGAAGAAATATATATTCATAGTTTGAAATGGCTGAATTTATAGTAATTTGTTAGGCCATAACAGATAACAAGTGCATATAATAACAATGAAAATAAATCAAAAAAGCAAAATTTAAAATGTCATAAATTGTGAATATGAAGAGTTTCTCTGTCTCCAAAGGTATGTTTATATCGTCTGAAATATTCTCTATATTATTTGGGTGTGGACTTAGCATTAATAATAACAAAATACCACCAGCTGCTCAGTTTCTTACATCATGGTTCTTTTACTCCTGGCCCCTAACATTTATTTAATCACTAAGCTCTGTTAATTCACACTCAAAAACTTTCTTATCTCCACCACTCCTCTCCTTCTCCACTGCTTCCACCGTTACCTGGTGTCTGAAACACTACATCATACCCTCTGTGTTCAGTCTATAGGCCCTCTTTCTCCCTGTGATCCATTTTATCCAAGTAATCTAGAGTGAATTTTTAAAATCCATGTCTGATCATATCCCTACCCTTTTTATGGCTTTTGTAGAATAAAGCCACACATCTTCAATGGAATGCACCTGTGTAAACATAACGTGGCACCTGCTGACCTCTCTAGGTGTCACATGATGGATCACCCTCTATACTTTAGATAGATTGGCATTTTGTTTTCACTTCTTCAAATGGGCCATACTCTTCTTCACATGCCTCTTCCTCTGTCTGGGATGCTCTTGTCTTCTATACTCACTTCCCAATCTCAATCTTCTTTAATTAACCTATTCTTTTAGAACACTAATATCTCAGTTTACAATGACTTCTTAAAGGGAAGCTTTTCCCAATCTCTGGTTTAGGTTACATTTCCTTGTTACATACTTTAATTTTATCCTATGCTTCCTATAACTCATTTGAAATTACTAGTTTCATATCTCTGTTTCCTACTAAATTTTAGGTTTTTGAGGGCAACAAGAAAGGATCTCATTTATTTTGTAATCTCAGCCTCTAGCAACATATGTAGGCTGCCACAGATACCATTTCATCAGTGGTGCTCAATTGTGTGGAGGGTAATTTTTACCTCTCAGGACATTACTGACAATGTTTGGAGATATTTTGGTTTGTCACAACTGGGTAGGAGGTGGGGAAAAAAGGAAGGTGCTGTTACTATCTAGTGGATAGAGATCAAAGATACTCCTACATGTTCTACAATTCACTGCCACCACCCACAAGAAAAATTACACAGGCCGAAATGTTAATAGTGCTGAGATGGAGAAACTCAGCTTTACATGTTAATATTTACCGAATGAATAAGTCAAATAACTAATGAATGAACTATTTTTTATTATGAAAAATTACAGTCTTCAAGAATGTGAATAGACAGAATGTTTTGTTCTATTAGTTTATTATTTTCCTTTACAGTTCCTTTAATAAGGAGATGCATTTATTCACTCAATTATTGTTTACTGACTTTTAGACATTGTGTTTGGTGTTGAGGGGGAGGATTCTACAGTAAACCAGCATCCTGTACTCAAAGATCTTGTATATCAAAAGAGGGAAAGATAACAAACTGATAAATAAGTAGATTGTGATAAGTATTAGCAAATAACCAGACTGGCATGATAGAAATAGTCACAGAAGATAGATGTTAGCAGCATTTTCATAAGGAGCCAGTCATGCAAAGAACACTAGGGGGGATATTCCAGGTGCAGAAATAGTGGATGCAAACTCCAGTAGACAGGAAAGACCTTGGTATATTCAGGAAACTTAAAGGATTCCAATAGAGTTGGATCATTTCAAAATTATTTCAAAAGGCAAAGGGAATTTATTCAATGGTTTGCAGTAGAAGAATAACATGATCTGATTTATAGTCTTAAAATACTCTAGCTGTTATGTGGAGAATGAGCAGAGAGGAAAGGAGACAAAATAGGGAGTAAAACAAGATACTGCTTGCAGCAGGCCCGTGAAAAATAATGGTGACCTGGACATGTAAAGAAACAGACGGATATGAAGACGGTCTTGTAGATGCAATTCACATGACTTGTTAGACGTTGTATGTTGGTGATGAAAGATATATAAAATTTAATGCTAAAAAATTTAAAAATTGAAAACATAAAATTAAGTTTAATGCTACTTTTTGTTTGCTCAAGTAGATGCAGGAGAGGTGACAGATACCATTTGTTGTTAAGTTTGTAAAGACTAAAGAAAAACATACAACAGGAAAAATCAAGAGTACTGTCTCAGATAAGAAATATTTGAGATACCCATGGATAATTCAACAAGAGATGTTACAGACCAGGGTCAGTGGATTATGGACCCTGGGCCAAATGTGCTCCACCGCTTGGTTTTATAAGTAAACTTATAAGTAAACAGTATTAGAACGCAGACACTCCTGTTCATTTACATTGTGTCGGGTTGCTTCCATTCTACAGGACCAGAATTGCAAAAGGGAGCAGAGGGTCTGCAAAGCCAAACATATTTTCTGTCTGCCTGGCCATTTACAGAAATGTGAACCTTTTATAGATACATATTTTTTTCTGAGATACATCCCAAGTACAAAATAAAAAACAGTATCTGGCATTTTATAGTACTTAATAAATATGTATTGTGGGAATAAATGTCTAGTGGGCTCTCAGCTTATAAACTTGGAGGTCAGAGAGCAGGTCTTGCACCAAGATATACATTTTGAGAGCATCAGCGCGATCATCATTTGAAATCATAGGATTAAGTAAAATTGCCTAAAAGCATCATGTTAATGAAAAGAAAGAGAGAAGCGAGAAAAGAATAGATATAAAAGAAGAAATAATAAAAAGAAGGTGAGGAAAAGTAGACTAAAGTTGAATCTCAGAAACATGTGAAAATGTAGAGATGGGGTTAACAAAATACTATAAAAAGGGAAAGCCTGTAAGGTAAGAAACTTGTGCAAAATACTTTATGCTGAAATAGGGGAATGAAGCAACCAGGAAGAATGATTTCAATTTGGAAAATGGGTGCTTCTTGGTAAAGTGGTGATGATGACAGAAAGATTGGAGAGTTCTGAAAAGAGAAATAAGTGATTAGTAACAGTACAAACAATACTTCCATTCTTTCCTAAGACACACCAGAGCAACGTAATGGCATTTGGGAGATAATGTGGGGACCAAGGAAAATTTAGTGTTAGGTGGTTGATCTTCAGAGTGAAGATACTGGAAGATTTTAGCCACAGGAATTATAGAAGGAGAAAAAAAATCAATGTTTTAACTGAGTGAGGGAATTATTAAAAAAACTTCTTGAGAAGCTGAGAGAGGTGTGACCCAAAGATAATTGCAGGCTTTGTTGTCTGAAAGGGGGAAGAATATTTATTCCATAGAATAGAAGTGAAAATGGAACAAACAGAAACAGATAAAATAAAATTCGAAGGTTTGATAATCGGATTATATTATTTTCACTGCAAATCACAGGAAATACAATTCACCATGTTTATTAAAAGCTGAAAGTCCAGAAGAACCAGTTCAAAGAGTCTTTGATTCGGTTTTTCATATGATGGGATTTGACCTGGTTGTTCTGTCTTGGCTCTATCTGTGCCTTGATTCTCCGTACAAGCCTGCGGCATTACAATAATGGCAGCAGCTTCAAATCTTATATCTTTGTGCCACTTAACCTGAAATAAACTGCAAGCTTCTCTTTCCCCAAAGCATCAGAAAGAAAGATCTTCCATTTCACTGTCTTTGCTTGATTAGATATTGTTTGCTACATCATCTTTATTTAAAGATAGATACAAACTAACTGGTGTAGACCAGTTATGCTCTTTGCTTATATTAAGGTCAGTTCTACCCAATCGCATTGCTGAGTGTTGAGATGATTGTTAGGAACTCCAGTGGAGCTCAGTAGGGCAGAAGCAAGAGAAAGGTGAGCCATTGCTGATGAGAGAAAACACTATAGAGTGAATTTTTGTGTGTATGAGCGATGTGAACTTAAAATTATACAATGAAACATGAATAATTCTCACTTTCTGTGCACATTCTTTAATTATGCACATCCCTCAATTTTCAAATGCTGTCTGTCCAGAATTTGAGGAATTTCAGATATCAGAGACCAACTAAACTGAACTATGTGAAATATACTTTCACATTGCAGAAGCACTTCGAGAAGAGAACAAGAGAGTCGGCCCTGCAGTGCTCACATGCATCAGAACTCCTGTAAGGATTTGTTTATTCTTACACTATTATTATTGCTACATCAGCATATAACTTATTGTCTCATAACAGTGTTATCTGAACACTCTTTAATTTATGAGCCTGGTGCTAAAAATGACCTTAATACCCAATAACTTTAGAGAGAAAGTCAGATGCCCTAAAAGCTAATGAAGAGGACAAATGACATCATTATACACCATGTCATTTATGTCAGGAAGCACACAGTGCAGAATAGAAGAGATGATGCTGCACAAATAAAAATCAACTTCAAATGGAAAAATATATTAAAGCTTCTAGAAATATTTATTCTAAGCATGAACACATGCACACACATGTACATGTTCAGTCTGCGTTCAAATGGAAAATTTATTTATTTATTTATTTTTAAATACTTATTTATTTTGGGGAGAGCACAAGTTGGGAAGGGGCAGAGAGAGGTGGACAGAGGATCTGAACTGGGCTCTGCACTGGCAGGCTGACAGCAGCGAACTCAGTGTGTGGGCTCAAACCCACAAAATGGGAGATCATGACTGGAGCCAAATGAGACACACTCAACTGACTGAGTCACCCAGAACCCTTAAAAAGAAAATTTAATATTGAGTACAAAACATGAATATGATGTGACTACATGGTATATCCATCACAGAAGAATAAAAAATTCCCTCTAAGATGATCAGTTTCTAAAGGAAGAATGAAATATGGTCGTGAAGTGAGAATGAGAATGAGGAAGAATTATAAGGTACTTTCTCTTAAGGAAAAGTCATTTAACACTACTAAATATTTTATATTACTAAACTATATATCATAGGCCACAAACCCAATTTTGCAGGAAGTTGCATCTCTTTATTTTCTCCTATTCAGTCTAATTTCTGGCTAAAATTCCCCTGCCCGAGCTGATGAAAAACTCAAATTTCGAGTTTCCTGGTATTTTTTTTTTCCTTTCAATAGATAAAAGGGTTCAAACACATGGGAAAGTGTAATCTCTATTATCCAAGCCCACTATGAAAATGTAGTACGGTTTTATTTTTTTTAACATTTTTATTTGTTATTGAGACACAGAGAGAGACAGAGTATGAGCATGGGAGGGGCACAAGGAGAGGGAGACAGAATCAGTAGGAGGCTCCAGGCTCTGAGCTGTCAGCACAGAGCCCAATGCAGGACTTGAACTCACAAACCGTGAGATCAATACCTCAGCCGAGGTCAGATGCTTAACTGATGGAGCCACCCAGATGCCCCAAAATACAGTACAATTTTAAAACATTTGTGAGTTCTCAGCTGAGGTTTGTGGGGATGAATTTAAAGTGAGAAGAGTCAGCTCAGGTGTGTGGCTTCTCCAAAAGCTTTCAGCTGCATAAGGGCAGGTGCAAACAAGGTGAGTATCTGGATGAAGGCAGAAGTGTTACCTGATAAGCACAATGGAAGGAGCATGTTTCTAGGAAGCTGAGGATATTCACAAGGATGTAGCTCCATGCTGCCATTATCAGGGGTCCGTTGTGGATGATAGTTGTGTTATGTTATGGAAATTGTTTATACGGTAAGCAGTTAAACGTTTTTCGTTAGCATAATGTGGTGGAAGGAGAATGAGCACCAGTCTCCAACAGAACTGAATATTCAGACTTTAAGAAATGGGCCTAAAATCTTTCAAAATCCATTTGTGTATCTGCTAGCATATAAGCAAATAGCTTAAATACGTTTGGCCCAGATTAGGAATCAAACCTTGTTTTCTCTTTTAGTATTTAATAGCTCTCTGGTTTTTAGTGTGTGTGTGTGTGTGTGTGTGTGTGTGTGTGTGTGTGTGTTATATGTACATGTGTATGCATATATATGTGTATATATAATATCTATTATATAAGGCAAAATATAAAATGCAATTAGAGATATATTTACCACATAATCAAAACAGCAATTTTAGCGATGATTACCAAGAAATTGAGGTCAACTAAGAAAGTAAATGAGCTTTGGGAATTTATCTCAATATCACAGCTACATGATTCTTCCCCAGATCTCTTGCTGACAGCTCAGTAAAGTCCACATTATTGTTTTATCCATTTTGTGCTGCTAATGCAGGTGTACACGCACACACGCACACACACACACACTTCAAAGAAGAAGCTGGTTTAAAAAAAAATCCTATTGGAGTGGCTTGTTTCTAGTTCCAAATAAATCTTCTATAAAATGTGCTAGAGGGGACACAAAGATAAACTGCTTTTATTCCTGTCATTTCATTTAACACTAAAGAAATATTGAATGCTGAAGGAACTCTCAAAATATGTTGATGGATGAGGCAAATATTGAGTGTCCAAATTCTAAAGTCAATGTTTATCTTGAGCAACAATATATCTTAATACGTCCTCAAGCAAGAAACCGATATATCTATGGCATCATATATCAATGTATATATGTCATAGGTTTGATAGCATTAAAGAATTTTTGGAAATTATCTTGGTGGTTTTCATCTGGAAATTTCCCTATTATGATTACACTACAAAACATTTAATTTGTTTTATTTTTAAAAGGTTATCACAAGAATTCTGATTTTTTTAATTTTTTTTAACGTTTATTTATTTTTGAGAGACATAGAGACAGAGTATGAGCAGGGGAAGGGCAGAGAGAGAGGGAGACACAGAATCTGAAGCAGGCTCCAGGCTCTGAGCTGCCAGCACAGAGCCTGACGCGGGGCTTGAACTCACAGACCATTAGATCATGACCTGAGCCGAAGTCGGCCGCTTAACCAACTGAGCCACCCAGGCACCCCAAGAATTCTGATTTTAACTGCTTATACTCTCTTTTTATAATCAGATACTCATTAATATATCAAAATGAATAAGTGATATTTATTCTCTTTCTTTAGGCATAATGTTATGAACTTTATATGATTTTACTCTCTTACTAAATTATGAAAATAAAGTTCCTACATAATACCTCAGGGATTGAGGCATAAAAAATACCTTTCATATATAAAGTGAGTGAGCATTGATACATATCCACAGATGCAAATAAAAGGATAGACACATTAGAAAAAAAAATCAAAGAGTTCCATAGTTTATATGAATTAGTTACCTAAGCCTATTGTAGGTTTACCAGAAATTTGTTGGCTTACAACAACAGAAACTTATTCTTTCACAGTTTAGGAGCCTAAAAATTTGAAATCAATGTGTCCACAAGTTTGGTCTCTTCTGGAAGTTCTGAGGGATAATCTATTCCTTACCTCTCTCCTTGTTTCTGGTTAACTGAAATCCTTGGTATTCCTTGGCTTACAGATACATCACTCTGATTTCTAATTTCTGCTTCTGTTGTCTCATGGCATGCTTCCTGTGTGTGTCTGTCTCTGTTTCTCCTCTCTTTTTATAAAGACATCAGTTATACTGCATATTAAGGGCCTCCATTAACCTAATATGACCTGATTTTAACTTAGTTATACTATAAATAATCCATTTTCAAGTAAGGTCACATCCTCAAATTCCAGGTGAGGGGGACACTATTCAACTCAGTATAATATATAATTAGGCCAATGAGGCGGATGGTCTAAATACACACATTGTAGAGTTAGACCCATTTACTTGCTGATTTTAAATATATGGAATTATCGTAGGCACTTCTATTTCTGGAAATATGATAGACTAAATAATAAGAAATCTATTCAAAACTGGAAATTTTTCAATGCTGAGTACAGTATAAATTAATGTGCCCTGAATTTAAAACTGAATTAGCAGTAAAAGGAGGGAAATTCTCAGAGAAGAAAATTACAAGAAAACCTGGCTCTGGAGAGGTCATCCAGGACTAAAGCCAACAGCTGTCCTTAAGACACCTGCCATTCTTTGTTTATAGCTTTCTATTTTAAAAGTTTACTTAAGTATGGGATGGAAAGTAAAAACCAGGGCCTATGTGAATAGGAAAGTTGGATGTATGCCTTCACATAATTCCATGACCCAAAAGGAGATGTTGTGGATGATTGTCTCAGCCTTGGTTGTGGATAAATGGAGGGACAAAAAAAAAAAAAAAAAAAAAAAAATCTCCCCGTAAGATTTTTTAATCACAAACCAGAATTGAACTTAAAACAGTTCCAGATTGGTAGTGTCCCAGTTGCCTGGCAGAAGGAACTATAAGTCCTTCCTGGAAGAAATCACCTTCAGCCCGGAGCTCAATGTCTTACCATAGGTAAAGTCCCATGGAAATTGAGCCCACAGTAAAAGCCATAAAGTAAATAATGAAACAAGTCAGCATTAAAGTAAGAAATAATGACAAACAGAAACAGATCCATAAAGAGTGATTATTTTAGCATTATATAAGATAGACTATGAAATAAAAATTATTGAATAGGTTTAAAATTTGGAAGAAGGTATTTAAAATATGACAAAAAACAAGAGACTATAAAAAAAAAGATCCAGCAGAATTTAAGAAGAATCATATAGATCTTCTAGAAATGGAAAAAAAACACATAACAATTAAAATAAAATTTCTTTTATGGACTAAATAATGCATTGGAAATAGCTGAAATGAGAACTTGCAAGCTAGAAAATGCACCAAAAGATTTTTTTTTACCATAATGCAGAAAAAGACAAAAGAGAATAAGGTACTAGAAAAATAGAATGGAGAGTTTCAGAAAAAGGAAATAGAGTATGAGTGAGAAATGAAATTCAAAGAGCTATTGAATAAAAGATCCAGAACTGACCAAATATACAGATAATCAGATTTAGGGGAGCAAAGACCTCTTACTGTAATGAAAAAAATAAATTTGAACTAAGATTTGTTATTATTTTTTGAAAGATGAGGTGGGGAAGGCAGAGGGAAAGAGAGAGAGAGAGAGAGAGAGAGAGAGAGAGAATCCTAAGAGGGTCTATGCCCACTGCAAAGCCTGACACAAGGCTTGACCTCATGACTGTGAGACCATGGCCTGAGCTGAAATCAAGAGTCAGACACTCAACCAACTTAGCTACCCAGGTGCCCCTGAACTAAGACACATTACAGCAAAACTTTAGTTGAATGAAGATAAAGAGAATTTCTTAAGAGAATCCAGGAAGTAAAAAACAAACTACCCTTCTCCGAATTAAATACAAATAACAAATTGACAGCTGGCATTTTCAGCTGCCACAATGGAAACCAGAATTATATCTGGTAACTGAAAAATTTTGACAATCTGAAATCATATACCTAGAGAAACTATTATTCAATGGAAATCTATTAAAAATAGTTTTAGAAAAACTCAGAACTGATATGGTACAATCAATACAGCCTCACTAAAGGATTTTTTTTAGATTATGCATCAAGAATTAGTAAAATGAACCTAAAAGAAAAGCCTAAATTACAAAAACAATGATAAGTAAAGAAAACCGAATTCAAAAAGGGAAATCTAAAAAACTTTGACCATATAAAATAATATTAATGATATTTATTTTGCAATTTAATTGAACAAAATTAAACAGGATATAATTATTAAACAGGATATAATTAAAATACTATGCAACCTTGTCAGTTACATGGTTTCTAACTGGAATTAATATCTTCAAAGATTCTTACATTGTTTGGGTGGAAGATGCAAATGAATCTCCTAGTCAGCAGAAAGGAGTAAGGTGGGGGGAGGTGACTGGAGGGGTACCACGGTGCAGGGAATGTAAAAAATAGGACAAAGAGTAAACCCAAACTAAAATGGTAGAAATCAATCCAAATTTTATTAGTGACTGTAACTTAACCAACGTGAGTTTTCTCCTTGGTGAGTCACGGATAGAAACTACATCAGATGAAGTTGTCATACAAAGGAAACTACTTGCAGCAAATAAGGAGATCATGGGGAATAACTTCCAAAGCTATGACTCCCAGATCAAAAGTAAATGGGTTTCTTTTATTTAGGGTTAGGATGAATATTTAGAAAGGGGAGCCTTGTTATCTTATGTACAGACAGGCATAAGCTTGCATGTGTGCCTTAAGGAAACATGCCTATGCACACAGTACCTGTTATGTAAATGAGGCTCCTCCTTCGGTGGAGATGTTCGTATTAGAATGAGGAGAAAGTAGCTTGTCAGTTACTCCATAGTCCATCTGCACAGGTGTGAGGTGGTGGTTAAGCTCAAAGCAGTCTGAGTAGTCTGGGCCTCCAGAGCTCTTCTTCAGAGCACTCAAAACTGCCAGAAGAGTAGTTTCCATTTCCATCACAGAATGCTATGCCTGTGGGTCTTTTGCCTGAGTTAAGAACAAAACTGCAAAGAGCTTAAGGGAAAATGTGAGAAAAAGATTAGTGGGTAGAAGCAGGTGAGCAGTAAAAGTCAGGTCTTGGGTCTAGCTGGTGAAATAACCACATACAAACAAAACAAAATGAAACAAAAACACAAAACCTATCCCAGCTATGTAATGTTTACAAAGGCATATCAAATGTAAGAATAAATTTTGAAAGTATAATCCTGGAAAAATATGCAAATCCATACAAATCAAAGGACAGTAAGAGTAGCCATAGTAATATCACACCCAAAGATTTTTAGGCAGCAAGCATTTACTAAGGAAACAGAGTTATACATCATTTTAAAACAAGGCGAATAATTTAGAAATCAAAAAGAAAACTAGGATTAGAATAGTTGGACTAACCCCACATAGCTCAACTAGTTTGGTATAAACTCAGCGGTTCCAAAATTTCCTTGAGGACAAATAGTTTGGTGACTTACATCAGAAAAAGCAGACCTTTCTTCAGGTATCTAGTCTGTGGTGATGTTATGAATTGAAGTTGTCTTGAGACTTGCTTGTACTTGAGTCACGAGTACCAGACTTTTTGTACATATATCGGAATGGACATAAAATAAGAATATGAGAAATGAGAACCGAGAGATTTTACTGAAAAGCTTTGGATTCCATTGCGATCAAAGTTAAAAAGAAAATACACTATTTAAATACAAAAGAAAAAAAAAAGTAAACTACTTAACCAAAAGCACTATGTGCTAGATTATTGATTTAGTAATTGAGAAAGTAAGCTACATCATCATATAAGATGGAGTAACTAGCTTTCTCTCCTGAACCTTATCATATTTGATCAGAGATAAGAATTATATCAACAATCTTAAGGGAAGCTTCTTTTAGAATTTTGATAAAATTTTATTAGGAAGATTATCTTACAAACTAGTTTAAAAATCAGTCTACTTCTAGTGGACTAGAATCTAGTGGACTAAAATCTGTGGGACAAATATTAAGATTATTATCATTTATTTTATTGATTTTTAAATGTTGTACTTCATAAAATAGTTCAGCAATTTTTTGTGTTTTAATTTAACTCAAGCTCTGCTGGAAATCATGGGAAAGTTCTTTACATTTACATAAAGATTATACCATCCATTCTCATTACCTTACATTATTAACATTCGGGATTTTCTAAACTTAAATTACTCAGAGAAATAATGTTGGTTTGCCTCAAACTGGTTTCCTACTGTGTAAGTAAAATGAATAGTGAAAAACAGCATACAAATCCTTGAGATTAAATATCTAAGGATGAAGCTAAAATTTCCCAAGTACGAACCCATAATTGGATTTTTTTTAGATAATTTGAAGTCTGTTTGTCATTTAAGAGGAAATATCAGAGCTACTTTTTAAAATGTATGTTCTGGAGTCAGAATTACACAGAAACAGAAATGTAAATGTTTTCCTTTATTTGACTAGTAACCATGTAAATGTAATTAAAAGACATAGTAGGCTATTTCCTGTTCCTGGTAGTAAACTCATTCTTGGATTGTTTAGAATGGTACTAATTTGCATCACATTATTTAGGATAAGGCCTTTTTTCTCTCTCTCTCTAAATAAGAAAAGAGCACTTGATAGAAAATTTTAAGCTTTTATTGTAGATGTTTCACTAAAATGCCTTAGGTAGATTATCATTGTGAAAGCTAAAAGTAATCTTGAGAAACTTCTTTGAATTTCTGTTGCACATTTTTGTCTCCAGAGATTTTTTCCATTGGTTTCTTCAGGGAGTACACATCTGTTATGCCCACACATATCTGAAGCGCTGCTATTTCTCAAATTAAGTACATGTGTATTCATGTCTACATATACTCATCTTGAAGGTTATAAATCAAAGGAAGCATTTCAAGAAGTCATCTGGTCCATCGTCACATCTCCAGGCATAATTGCCTTGGAAAGAGGCCAGAAAAAGAGTGGTCTGACTTACCATTAATAACATCAGAGAAAAACGATTCCACACCTAAGTATAGTCGTGTTCTCTCTAGCATTCCAAGCCTTACGGGAGTAAATTTCTACCCATTTTAACTTAAATACATTTTGCCATTTTTAAAACCAATTAATATTTGTTTCCTATGCTCCTACCTACTCTTTTCAACTACGTAAAAACTAGTACAATAATTTTTGCCTGCACTTTCTTCCCCAAGTCCTGCTTCTTTTCACTGATCTTTGAAAAACAATAAAACACTGTTCAAGATCTCATACATTTTTGTTATAATATAGAGACACTAACTAATGTGTTTAAAACATATATGAAAAAAAAAAAGTGAGAACTGAGTGAAGCAGGGCTCTGGATGAGAACTGTACACATTATCAAGCAAGTCTAGGAGGAAAGGAAGATCACAATAGTAATTTCTTTAGATTTCTTACCAAACACTGACAGAATATTGCATATTATTATGACTGTTCTAGAGTTTAGGAGTGTGTATGTGTGGAACTATTTTACTTTGTCAAGCACTGAGAATGAGTTCATACTTCTTCCAAGATAAGTTATTGAACTAGATACATAGGTTGGTATGGTTATTGATTAATCAGAAGTCCTCCGTATTGCTCACAATTTCTCATTTATACAAAGAAAAATCCTGAAATAAAAATAATAGCATGAACAAGGAACTATGATGATGATTTATTTATACATTCAAAAATTCAATTATATAACATAAATTATAATTGTTTTGAGTTTTTAAATTTAATTTTTCTCTTATTTTCCCCTAAACCACTAGTCTACACATGCCACACATAAAACCTTCTATGATTAGTATTCCTCAATTTTCTCTCCACTGACATTTACTTATCAGTCTTAGAACTGACCAACTTAATAAACTACACTAAAACATAAATGTATTTACTGTGGGGAAAGCACTGTTAGGAACCCTTTGAATTCAAAATGAATAAACAAATACAGTATTCAAGAATGTATTCTCTAGTAGATGAAATGTTTTTAAAGCTACACATAAATCTATTACCTGTTTCATTTACAAACAACAGGGTCAGGAATTCAAACTGGATTAATCCAAGAAGGGAAGTTATTGGCTCAAGTAATTAAAATATCCAGTTGCCTCTTAACATAATTCTGGGGAGGGGGGATTGGCAGAGGGCATCATTTATATAGAACTCAAATGTATGGTGTCCTGCAATACAGAATTCCTAAATCCAGGGTCTCCAAAAATTTTATTAGAATTTGGACTTTCTTCAACTCTCATTCTTCTCAATTCCATTTTAATCTGTGTTGACTTAATTCTCAGGCTGGTCCTGTTTAAGTCATTAATTCTGACATTCAAGTGACTCCAATCAAACATAAACACATCATTTTTTGTAGTGTCAGAGAAGCCCAGGTGTTGGTGCTTGATTGCTCTGCCCTCTTCACTTGGATCACAAGACAATTCCATATGAGCTCAAGAACTGGATCAAATCTTATGTCAAATAAATGGTCTGCATGTTTACCAAACTTAAAGTTTTTTTAACATTTATTTATTTTTGAGAGACAGAGCATGAGTGGGGGAGGAGCAGAGAGAGAGGGAGACACAGAATCTAAAGCAGGTTTCAGGCTCTGAGCTGTCAGCATAGAACCCTATGCAGGGCTCAAGCTCACTTACTGTGAGATCATGACCTGAGCCAAAGTCAGAAGCTTAACCAACTGAGCCACCCAGGCGCCCCTGTGCATGAGGCTGCCATTGATAGAGGCATATGGAATAAATCCTGAGAGAGCAATATAGATCAGCTAAAGTAAATAACTATGATAAAGAAAAAAGTAGATAAGTGTCATGGGAGGGGTTTGAAGATACTTCAATGGAGCAGGAACCAGAAAGATCTGCAGGTGAGGAAAATCAGAGTTAGTCAATTTAAGTAGATAGTATTTAACCTGCGACATGAAACACGTCTAGGATTTGAAACTGAGAAAATAAAGAGATGATATTTCCAGGTGAGTAAAATAAAAACATGAGAAAACACATGGAGGCAAGAAATAATGGAATAAATACAGAAAACTGCCTGTTATATAATCATTAAAACTGTGATGAAATATAAGAATGAAGAAAAATTGATTGAAAGCAGGACATGAAGGACTTTGAATGCCAGGCTAGAAATTTGGGACTGTAAATAGTGACTAGTTAGTGATGGCTTTTGAGCAAGAGAGTCATATGTTCAAATTTGAGATTTGAAAAGATTCATATTGCAGCTATGCATAAAAGGCATTGCACCAGAAAAAAGACTATTTAGGAGGCTATGGCTGTAGCCCAAGTAAAATATGAGACCTTCAACAGGGAAAGTGGTGCTGGAAAGAACAGTGAATGTACATGTCTCCTTTGTGTAACTTTTCCTTGACCTCGGTCCCTTCTCTCTGTTACCTGGCATATGTATATGAAATATTGGACCTCCTAATTAGTAACCCAATGACCTTTCTGAAGCCTCGTCTTCTTTGACTTCTTTTGTTATTAGTCACTGTGAACCACTAATTCTTTTTAAAAATCATTTTTCTCTTGGCTCTTGTGTTACTACACTATAGAACAATAGAAAGATTAATCCATATCTGTATCTCTCGCTTCTATAAACGCTCAGTCTTTGGAGCTCCTGGATGGCTCAGTCAGTTAAGCATCCACTTTGGGTTAGGTCAGCATCTCGCCATTTGTGAGTTTGAATCCTGTGTCAGGCTCTGCACTGACAGCTCAGAGTCTGGAGCCTTCTTCAGATTCTGTGTCTCCCTCTCTCTGCCCTCCCCTATTTGTAGTCTGTCTCTCTCAAAAAAAAAAAAGGGGGGGGGCACCTGGGTGGCTCAGTCCGTTGAGCACCCGACTTCAGCTCAGGTCATGATCTCACGTTGGTGAGTTCAAGCCCCGCATCGGGCTCTGTGCTGACAGCAGAGCCTGGAGCCAGCTTCACATCTCTCTGACCGTCCTTTGCTCATACTCTGTCTGTCTCTCTCTCTCTAAAAAAATAAAAATAAAAAAGACGTTAAAAAAAAAAAAAACCCTCAGTATTTGATTATCTTTCTCTCTCTGTCTGTCTCTTCCTCTGTGTCTCTCTCTCCCTTCTCTTATATCCTCCTTTCTAATCTCTCACTCAGATAATCTTTTCACTCTCAAGCTGCTGCTCTTACCACCATGTGGCTAGCTGCCTCCTCAGTTAAGATTGATGGTCCAGCTTTTCCCTTGAGCAGCAGATCTACATTTGTAATAATCCACTTGATATTTCAGCAAGATTACTGTATCTTCTAAATTTATCTCATAAGAACCAAATCTATCATCTTTTTAAATCGTCACCCCTCCTGAATTTTTCCCATTATTGTTCAATAATTTTATCATTCCACTAGTCCCAGGTCAAATGCTACCTCATCCATGAAGACCATTATGACTTACCTGACTAGGTATGTGATTTCATTCTCTCAACTGCCATTGTACCTGGTGTGCGTTTGCCCTGTTACATACGTGAATACATCCATTAATTTTTTTGTTAATGCAACAAATATGTATTAAGCCTTATTTGTTCAGACTCTATGGTAGTAACTGAAAAATACAACATTGAACAAACCACCAAATATTATTCCCTGCTTTCATGAAACATTTATGTCCAATTGTAATGTCCTTGTGGGTAGACTATCTATCTGTATGCAGCACAGGGATTGCATATAGGGTTTTTGTAATAAATATTTGTTGGGTGAATTAATTAATAAATGGATGAATCATCACAACTTTATCTTTTTTAATGTGAAAATATTCAGGGTGTTTGTATAAAAGCATTCACAGTTTATTCTAGAGACAGGGTTATGTCATACACGTTTTTATGTAAGCCACACTACTCAACTCACCAATTTTTATGTTTTTCCATTATGTTCTTGTAACCATTTGACATGTTCTAAGAAATGTCACATTGACAGTGTATATATAACAGAAAAACAATTAGTGAGTACTTGGGTTATTTTTTCGTTTACATATTTTCAAAAGGTAAATGCTAGTAACTCAGGAAATAGCCTCTTTTCATGAAAAACTTCAGGTGAACTTCTTATTACATGAGTTCTTTTCAGTCACTTTGGGAACATGAAAATGGTTCATGGTCAAATATGCATCAATAAATGCCATGGAATTAACTTTATTTCCTAATCAGAAATGTCAGCACTTTTATCATGGACCAGGATTCCCTGATAAAAATTCTCATTAAAAATTGTTAAATCAAAAAATGCACAGTTACATGGTCCAGGGAAGAGTTTCATAGGATAAGAAATTATGAAAATGCCTTTTTTTAACAATTTGAAAAAATGTGCTTAATCTTGTTTTCTGCATATTTTCTGTAATAATTGCTATAAAATATTAGATATATGGCATACTGCCACTGTTAGATGTTTGAATACAAAACACAAATAACAAAGTATTATTTTATTTGTTGTTTCCTTTCATGCAGAACTACATATTATATAGAGCTCTTCAATTATGCATGGTGACTGCCAATAACAAGATTATCTTTACCTTAGGGTTTCTCAACCTTGATGCTATAGATACTTTATGTCAGATACTTTTTAAAAATTATTTTAGAGAGAAAGAGAAAGAGAGCATGAGTGGGGTAGAGAGACAAAGGGAGAGAGAGAGAGAGAGAGAGAGAGAGAGAATCCCAAGCAGGCTCCTACTCAGCATGGAACCTAACATGGGGCTCAGTCCCACGACCCTGGCATCATAACCCGAACAAAATTAAGAATCAGATGCTCAACTGACTGAGCCACCCAGATACCGTGCCAGATAATTTTTTGTTGTGGAGGCTGTCTTGTGCATTATATATGTAGCATATATGTCATCTGACTATTAGATGCAAATAATACCCCCAGATATGACAATTACTAAGTGCCCTTGGGATAAAAAGATAAGGGTTGTGGAAACTATCCTGCTTGGGAAACAGTGGCCTTAGTGAAGTTGAATTGTCCCAAGTCTGCTGGAACTGAAGAGTGACTTTTTAATATTTCCCCAAGAAACTGAAAAATGTGTTTCGAATTGACTATTTTATCTGATTTGTGTGACTATCACAAAATTAAAAATATACAGTCTTCTCCTTCCATTCTTACAGGAGATAAATTCTTCCTTGTTTTCCATTTCTGAAGATGTAAGTGAAGAATGGATGGATGAATCATCACAACTGGTGATGAATCATCAGTCCCTGGCTCTCTTTGGGGAGACCTGAATGCAATTTTATATTTCTGATCAAACTCTTCTGATGAGCCTTACCTTATGAGAAATAAAATCACCATATGTAATGTGAAAAATAAAAATACATTAGGAGAAAAATGTTTTAATTTTCCCCAAATAATAATAAATTCCACACAGCCAAAGACTGTTGTAACTATAATATGATTATTCTTAACAAATAAGTTATACTAATGTTGTTTTGACTTTGTCTGAGATGAAAACTAAAAGCATTTCTGAGGAAAATATAAGCATATTTTTATATAAAAATATCAAACATAATCAATATAAGCATATTGTTATATATAAATATCAAACATAATCCAGGCACTTTTGAGTTTTCATTTAAATGAAGAAACAAAAATATTTCATTTTAGTTACTACCGTCTTGAAGAAGAGGAAAAAAAAACACAGAATAAATGGAAATGTAGAGACTTATATTTACTTGCAAATGTAGCTTCAAAGGTAACAGTTTGGAATTTTTTCAATCACATTTATATGTCCACTTGTTTGTTTTCTGACTGTGGATTTAAAGCTTTCAAATAACAATTCCTTGAGCCGAGTAATTTTGCATGTGCAGTGATGTCTCTTGTAACGGAGAAAACAGAGCCAACAGATGATGTTTCTATCATTTAAAGCCATTTTCTTTCACCTAAATAAAAAGAAATAAGGGAGGGGGAAGGAATCTAGTCTGAGGCAGAAAAAAGAAAAAACTGCAATGGTTTGAGCAACTGTGATTATGACATTGATTATTATTTTTTCTATATTGAGGAGCAAATGTAAAATAAATGAAATTCCAGGCAGGCCTGAATAATGACTAGTGGGCATTTTTCCACTGTGGGTCTCCAAAGATTCCATTAAATGCCATTAAATTGTTTGCATCTGTTTTGGACTCCAAAAGACAAGCAAGAGTTAGAAATAGGGATAATGGTATGTAAGCATTGTCCATTAGAAGCTATAATTTTTCAAACTGAAGTATCTTCATTTAATCCAACAAGAACTACATTCTTGAGGGCCATTTTAGACAGATGTTCAAACAGCTTTAGATAATCTCCCGGTGAGTCAATTTAGATTTCAGATGCAACATTTTTTTCTTATTATTAATAATTGCCCTAGTTTTCATGTGCTGTTCATTGGATTTTTAGACATATTTAATTTCAACTAATCATCGGGGCTGTTACAAATGTACATATAGAAGAGTATCTAAAATTTAGATAAATAAAATATAGGTAAAAAATAGCTGTCACTATTTGTGATTTTATGCATATCCAAGGAATTCCCTTAGTAGTTGAAACAAATTTGCCTGAATCTTTAAAACATCTTTTTTCAGAAGAACACTGTTACAGAATTTATTTTCTTTTTTGTGTATCCCAACAACAACCACACTAAGCCACTGTAAGGTAAAAGGAGTTTGTAAATATATAAGAAATTAATTCAACATCCTGCATTAATAGTTACATAACTTCATATTCAGCGGAGGATGAAGACCAAAAAAAGTTCATTTTAAAAAACTTTAAAAAAAAAAACCTCTATTTATTGCATATTGGGAATTTTAAAATGTCTCCCCTTGTAACTTACCTTTCGTTAATTTATTTTATTATCTGCCTTCCTACCCAAAATATAAATCTCACAAGATTCCAGAATTTTGTCTATGTTCATTGCTTTAAGGCTTATAGGTAGCAAAATGCCTAGTATCTATTTGGCACATGATAAGTATTAGATGAATAAGTGAGTGAGTGAGTGAAGAAAATCTACTCAAATATGATTCCAGAAAAAAAATAAGATAGTTTGTGCTGTTTGTTTGTTTTGCAATATAATGATAACAGTTCTATACATTACTCAGTGCTCATCAAGATGGAGCCCCTTTATCTATTTCACCCATCTCCCCTCTGGCAAATATCAGTTCGTTCTCGGCATTTAAGAGTCTGTTTTCTAATTTGTCTCTTTTTTCTTTGTTCTTTTGTTTGGTTTCTTAAATTACACATATAAGTGAAATTGTGCGGTATTTGTCTTTCTCTGACTAACTTATTTCACTTAGCATTATACTATCTAGGTCCATCCATGTCAGTGCAAATGGCAAGATTTCATTCTTTTCATGGCTAATATTCCATTGTGTGTATATATATGTATATACCACACCTTTTTCCATTTATCTATTGATGGACACTTGGATTACTTCCATATCTTGACTATTGTAAATAATGCTGCAATAACCATAGGGGTGAATATATTTTTTTCAAGTTAGTGTTTTCATTTTCTTTGGGTAAATACCCAGAAGTGGAATTACTGCATTATATGGTAACTCTCTTCTCAATTTTTTAAGGAAGTTCCATACTGTTTTCCTCAGTGGCTATACCAATTTTCATTTTTACTAACAGTATATGAGGGTTCCTTTTTTTGTCCATATCCCCACCGACACTTGTTATTTCTTTCTTTTTGCTTCTAGCCATTCTGACAGATAGAAGGTGATAACTCATTGTGGTTTTACTTTTTTAAACATTTTTATTTATTTTTGAGAGACAGAGAGAGAGTGCACGTGGGGGAGGGCCAGAGAGAGAGTGTTGGGAGCTGTTTTGGGCTCACAGGTTGAGACCCTTCCCTGCGTGGGAAAGGTTGAAGCAAAGCTCCCGCCAGCCAAACTGGCGCCTAATCTTACCTCCTTCTAAATAATCTTTCAGGCCTTGATTTCTTGACTTGCTCTCGTTGGCCTAAGGGATATAATGCTCTTTGGTTTTATGGCACATGGAAAAGGGGACCTGGAGTGCAATGTCTTGATGGATAAAATCTGAATGAGAATAACCTAGCCAGAAGTAACCTCAAGGTTGCCTCTTGGGGATAGGTTACACAAATTGATCATATAGAATAGCAGTTGTGAGTTGGCTAGAAATTAGTAGGCATTAGGCCCCAAGACTCCTTGAACCAAACTAGATTTTCCCTGCAGATATAGCATTGTGTTAATCATCCCCTCAGCCCCACCATAAAACCTCAAGGCACATCTCCGTAAAGCTTCTCTCAGTATTAACAGACTGATGGGAGAGATGGTAAAGAGACTTAGGACCTTCCGGGGAGGTTAGCCTAGCCCAAAAGTTAGAAGCACTGCTTATATATAAGGTACAAACTAAAGTAGCTACACATATCTTCATTGATCAGCAGCAAATATTGAGCACCTCCCTGAGGTTAACATTTCACAAATCCTTTTGTAATTCGCATCCCCACACTCCCTTATAATAAAAAGGCAATAACAATATACTCTTACAAAAGCTACCATAAAAGAATAGATAGACATGAGCCCTTACGATTATGGATAGAATGACTCCTAATCTACCTATAGATGACTAACATAGGTCTTGAGGCAACAATGTATGTTGTTAAGAATGTCTTGTCACTGATGTAATGTCACTCGCTACCTTTAAAAATAAAGACACTGAGACCAGCAGGGCAGAGATGCCAGAATTGCCAGGGCTACCTGCTTGGTCATCAGACTCCATCTCTCATGGCTCTCTCACTTCCTTTCGCCTGACTGTCCGTCCTTCGTGGACCCCTAGATTCACTGGAACAAGGACCCCCGGCAAGAGAGGAAGACACAAAATCCGTAGCAGGCTCCAGGCTCTGAGCTGTCAGCACAGAGCCCAATGCAGGGCTCAAACTCAAGAAACGTGAGATCATGATCTGAGCCACCCAGGCACCCCTTTTTGTGATTTTGATTGGCATCTCCCTGATGATTAATAATGTTGAGCATCTTTTCACGTGTCTGTTGACCATCTCTTTGCCTTCTGTGGAAAAATGTCCATTCAGGTCCTTTGACCATTTTTTATTTAGATTACTTGTCTTTTGGTGTTAAGTTGTATAAGTCCCTATATATTTTGAATATTAATCCCTTACCAGATACACCATTTGTAAATATATCATCTCATTCAGTAAGTTTCCTTTTTGTTTTGTTAATGGCTTTCTTCACCTTGCAAAAGTTTTCTATTTTGGTCTAGTACCAATAGTTTAATTTTGCTTTTGTTTCTCTAGCCTGAGCAGACATCTAGAAAAATGTCTAAGGCTGATGTCAAAGAAATTACTGCCCATGTTTCCTTCTCAGAGTTTTACAGTTTCAGGTCACATTTAAGTCTTCAGTTTGTCCCCATTTTTACAAATTTAAATGTCACGGTCTAACATGAAAACAATTTTGCTTATAAATCCAAACATTTAATAAATCATAGGTTTTTATATTCAGATCCATCTGAGTATAATTTTGCTTGTTGCCACAGACTTTCTGTAACTTCAGGCAAGTAATTTAAGCTCTCCGACTTTTTATTTCCTTGCATATATAACATAGCATCTACAAAAGTACCTGGCAAAAAAGCAGATGCTCAAATAAAAGTTATTTTCATTTGCTTTCAGGAATGTTGGGAAATCACTTACAGGGAACAGAGTCACTAGTAAATGCCAAATGAAAACAGAATATTAGTTGATGGGATGCTTTTTTAATACCTATACCACAGAAGTAGCCGAGAAATTATGTATTTGCACACCCTGAACAGAAAAAACATCTATCATCCTCTTTAATCTACCTATTCCACGGGTAGCCTTGTAAATAGAAGGCCTGCTGTGTAGTTGATTCAGTTTCACTTTGGATTTTGTGCTCTGCATAATTATAGCAATAGTAGCCTTATGCCTACTCTCAGAACATATCAATCCATTCCTATATGCAAGTGGGAAGAGTCCTTTTGGACAGCTTTTTTTTAAGATGACATAAAATATAGACACCTCTTTCTACTTTCTCTTTTCCATTAGTGAAGTTTTAAATTAAATTTGAGACAGTTAGGAAAAAAGAAACCATACAGACAGAGGAATACAACTATGGTTATGTTTTTTTGATGCCAAGATATCTATACTGAAAGTGACAAGTTAAGTCAGTCATCCAGATAGATATATCTAATCACTCACAAGTGATTACTTCTGATTCAGTTCAGTGTTCAGAGGCAGTTGCTCTGTAAGAATAAAGTCAGTGAAATCAGTAAAACTGGGCTGTAATCTAGAATTTACTGCCTAATAGCTGGACAATATTAAGCAAACTATTTAACCTCAACCTTCCCAAATCTCATTATCTTAACTTGCCATAGTCCCTTCAGCATAGGATATATTTAATAATTTAATTTCTTTGAGATGTTATATATAAAGAGTCAGTGTCCAAGTGATATTTGATATTTAATAAATTATGGTTATTTTTATTGTCTGCCCCAAACCTATGCTTTCACATCTAGCATATAATAGAACTCTATAGCCAAAGCCAAGAATAATAAGCTAAGGACATTTTAGCATCTTGGAGGGAATTGCCAATGACTCACTCTGTATCCAAGCTCTTTTTTAGCTTATTCCTTCATCAAATTTCTGGCCCTTAGATTATATTCTACTTTTTGTTGCCATATTGCCTATTGCACTTACCTCTGATTATTCTTTTATTGGCTTGATTCCTAGCACTCACTAAAATTTATGGCTTAGAAATTCCTTTTTAAAATTCTGGTTAAAAATACCTTACTCTCAACTCTCAGTATCAAATCTCTGCGTACCTAAAAGCTCTCCAATGTCAAAGGTTTGCAAAAGCCATCACAATGATTTACATTGGGTAAGAAATGTGATTCTATTTTAGATAGAATAGACACTCAAATGTATACATTTGAGATTGTGAACAATAGAAATTTATTTTTTGGTCACTTTAACTTTTGTTTCTAATAATTTTATTTTTTTAATATTTTTTAAGTTTATTTACTTATTTTGAGAAAGAAGTGCATGGGTGGGGGAAGGGCAGAGAGAAGGAGAGAGAGAGAATCACAAGCAGGCTCCACACTGTCAGTGCAGATTCCAACGCAGGGCTCCATCTCATGAACCATGAGATAGTGACCTGAGCCAAAATCAAGAGTTGGGTGCTTAGCTGACTGAGCCACCTAGGCTCTAATATTAATTTTAAAAAGTTTCCCCTCCAGGTAGTAATTCAGGAATACAACTTCTCTCCACCTTGTGGCTCTACAATTCCCTACATTTTTATTGTCATTTCCCTTTCCTCCAAACAGATAGAGAATGGTAGACTAGAAAGAGCACACATCACTTCTACTTTATTTCCCTTGGGTAGAATTCAACCACGTGGACCTCCTTACTGTAGGGGATTCTGGGAAACATACTGTAGTTGTGTGCCCATAAAGTAAAGGAGAACATAGATTTTTGTAAACAGAAACAATCATTACCACAATTGTTAAATCTAGATTTTAATGATCTACCATCTCTCTGGCTTTTTCACCTATCAGTTTCCTTCTGCTCTAAACTTTGTAAGCTATCTTTACCTCAGACATTTTTATAGTGTTGAACTTGCCGCTTCCTCTTGCCTGAGGTGTTTTCCCTTTAGATTATTCATTCCTGTATCTTTCTGATCCTTTTGATCTTAGCTCCAACATCACCTCTGGGAGACATTTTTTTTTTTTAATTTTCCATTCTAAATTCCAATCTACAGACATTTCCTTTCATATCACCTTGTTTAACTGCCCTGAAAACACTTACATTTATGCAATGACTTCTGAGGCTAAGTACATGAAGTTAGGCCAAATTTCATAGGTTAAGAGCACAGTTCTTTATAAACCTGCCATCACTTCATACGCCAGCCTCAAGATTGGGGGTTCTTAGTCCACCTGCAATTTCTGTCAGACTATCCCCAAGTATGAGAGTCCCCATTACCCCCTCAGTTCTGATAATTCACTAGGACAAATCACAGAACTCAGAAAAATGCTATACTTAGGATTTGATTATAGCAGAAAGCATACAAATAAAAATCAGTCAAAAGCAGATTTATGGGATGAGGTCTGGGAGGATCCCAAATGCAGAGCTACTCATTCCCTGACACCATGAAGTAAGGATGAGTCACTGCCCCCCTGCACATCAATGTGCATTACCAACTCAGAAAGCACACCCAAGCTTTAATGCCCAGTTTTCATTGGGGATTTTATTACATTGATAGGCAATTCATTGACTGGGTCATTGGCCATGTGATTGAACCCAATCTTTAGCTTCTCAAGAGGTTGACTGCTGTTACTTGGCTCAAACCCAATGCTCTAATCACATGGTTAGTCTTTCTGGCATGGCCAGCCCTTATTTTGTGCTTTTCATTAGTGTAAACTATCCAGAAGCCTGCCATAAATCATCTTATTTTGACACATTATCAGGATCCACCATGAATAACAAAGACACTGCCATCACTCAGTAAATTCCCAGGATTCAGAGCCTATGTCTTAGGAATTGAGACAAAGGCCAGTCAAATTTTTTATTCTACAATACTTTCTCCAATAATCATGTACATTTATTTTTCAGTCTCTACTCGTCCTAAATATAAGTTTCATGTGGCCAAAAATCTTGTCTGCCTTCTTAACACAGAAGAGTAATTTGTAAATAGGTAAGTATTTATGAAATGAAAAACTGAGTTATCAATTCTGACCTGGGCAGTTTAACAGAAAATTGTTGGCAGCAAGTTAGTTCTTGAGGCACCTTTAAACTATGATATGTGGAGCCCCAAATAATAGCTTAATTGAAATTTTAATTATGTAGAGAAATATGGTTTTACTCTTTGTGGTTTGGTGTTGAATCTTAGCTTTACTACTTACGTATGCTCTGTGTAAGTTGGTCTGTGCTTCATTTTCCAATTTCAGTACAGTGATAATAGGTCTACCTCTTTGTGAGGATCAAATGAGATGTTGTCTGAAAAGCTGTTTGAAGGGCACCTGATATATTAAAATCTTTAATAATCATCATTTATTATTGACGATACTGTGATTTGGTGTTGAAAGGTATAGGGAGAGTCACTGAAGTAAATCAAGCGTCATTATTAACCTTACAGAGATTAGTGCAACGAAGCCAAGGCATTCATTAAATAACTTTTCTCTTCAAGAAGAAGAAGGCTTTGATTGATGTTATTTAACTTAATTTGAAATTCGCTGTGTTAGATGTGCTGTGGGATAATCAGATAGCCTCTCTCTTAAAATTATACAAAATATCCAGGAAAAGAAAAAGATTCATGTCAATAAATTATACCAGAATGCCCTTGAAGGCAGACAGTGTATATTCAGATTTGTCTCTCTCGGACCCCAGTGTCTTAACTGTCACCTAATAGTATGATCTAACTAAATGAAATAAACTTAGGGATTAAATAAACTAAGTAAATTTTTACATGTAAAACTATGTGTACTACACTTATTAGGTTATATACATTTTTGAAATTATTGCTATGAAAATGTTTCCCAGATCAAAAAATAGTTGGAGAGGGGTGTCTGGGTGGCTCAGTTGGTTGAGGGTCTGACTTTGGCTCAGGTCATGATCTGATGGTTCTTGGTTTCGATTCTTGCATCGAACTCGGTGCTGACAGCTCTGAGCCTGGAGCCTGCTTCAGATTCTGTGCCTCTCTCTCTCTCTCTGCCTCTCCCATGCTCACGCTCTCTCTCTCTCTTTCTTTCTCTCTCTCTCTCTCTCAAAAATAAATAACTAAAATTTTTTTTAAAATCTTTAAAAATATTTCAGGAATTCAGTGTTGGACCTTCTCATTTGAAATACTCAATTATTGATTATGATTATATTAAAATGTAATGTATAATTCAAAATATGTGCTAAAAATAAGTAGTTTTTATTTTAGCAATTTCAAAAAGACATTTTTAAATATGCAGTTATTACTCTTATAATTAATAAAGATTAGAAAACTGTTAAAAACAATAGCTCTTTCAGTTTATATATCAGATGAAATTAACTTATAAATTTGATCATATTTCTCATAAAATTAAAAATGTTTGACCATATTTAACAAAATCGTATTTTGTCCTTTCTATTCCAAGAATTTTATGTTGAATTTCATTTCAAAACAAAGAGACATTGCATTTTGGGTGCTGTAAAGGGCTTATGAAGACTTCTTAATGCATTCAATAGATAATTTATTGAATGCTTAGTATGTGCCAGGCTCCTTCCTAGATTCTAAGAAATAATATCAAATAATACAAAAAGAAATTCTAATCCTCATGGACCTTTCATTCAAGTGAATGACTTGGGGAAAAGAAAAAGGTCTATAATTTAACAAACAGAAAGCCAGATATCAATTTCACCTGATCATTCTTTACTTGGTATCCCTTCAATACTTGGGCATATATTTATTTTGTGCCTCCTGGGCATAAGATATGTGCTTGATCATGAGGACAAAGTATTGAAAAGGGTGCTTTGTGCTTTGTGTCATAATGAAACAAAGAAAATACAGGACAGAATTTCAGGGATAACAGAATTTCCAAAAACCCTACAAATAATGGCTTGATTAAAGTTTCTATTATGGTGATAATTGCATTTTTACACTTTCTTAAATGTATAAGGGCCTACCTAAAGGAAGACATTTCCTTCACTTAAAGAGAAGAACTGAGTTTCTAAAAGATTGTACTATTAACTCTAGTTGAAGATAGAAGCAAAGAGGGGCACCTGGGTGGCTCAGTTGGTTAAATGTCTGACTCTGAATTGAGGCCCAAGTCATGATCTCATGGTTCATGGGTTTGAGCCCTATGTTGCGCACTGTGCTGACAGAGCAGAGTGTGCTTGGGATTCTCTGTCTCCTTCTCTCTGTCCCTCACCCACTTTCTCGCTCTCTAAAAAATAAATAAACAAATAATTTTTTTAAAAAAAGAAAAAAAGATAGAAGCAAAGATAAAAAAAAAACCATCTCCTGAGACCAAAGCCAAAATTCTCTCTATCATAATGCCTTCCTTTCAGTTCTTCACCAGAGCAAGCTCCACGGCATGTTTGGAAAGTTTCACAATCTGAAATCTTGGTGTCTGAAAAATGTTAACCAGGTTAGTTAGCCTACTTCTTATACTGATTTTTCTTTATTTTTCCTTTGGCAAATGTGTATTCTTTGGAACAGAGAGGAAGAAGAGGTAGTTCAAACCCCAGTCACTGAGACTCAAGTTTGAAGATTCCATAAAGACAACAGAACAAAAACATTGTGGGCACCATGGTCAGCATCCAGCCTCAGCTGAGTAGATTAGAACTGGAAATAAGCCAGAAAAAAAAAAAAAATGTCTTCTCAACATCCCAATCACACCTTCGATATTTTCAATAATCTGAGTAATAATCAGGGCTTTCTTGCATTTTACTTCAGATAATATTGCCCTGTAAAATATAGGAAACAAGGTTAAATTTGAATTTCAGATAAACAATAATGTTTCACAAAAGTGTGTCCCATGGTATTTTTGTTTGCTAAAATTGTCAACCCTACTTGAAAAAAAAAGAAATTGCAGTTGCTCTAGTCAGTGAAAGATGTGGTTTAAAGAAAATTTTTAAACAGAGGAAGAGTTCTATAGCATTTTTCTGACACACGACACATGCACATTTTTTTAAGGTGCAATAAAAGTCTGAAAGTATGGGAGTAGTTAGTTGTTGTATATCTGACTGATGACTCCAGGACCAAGACATTCATTAACACATGGTTCAGCTCTAGTGAGATGTGCTACCCATGAAGACGTTTTCATAATTTTCTCAATGAGCTGTTATTCTGCCTAATACTGATTTTGTATCTGTATTTTAGGTGGATCAAGTAGAGCTGTTCTAGTTTGCTACACATTTGGCATTTATATACCTATACTGACTGGGTCTGACAACAAAATATGTTCCCATCCTCACTGTCACTTTCTTCTCAGCTAAATTGCAACGGGGTAGGATAATGAATAGTTTTATGATTATTTTGTACAAATCCTTTTCTAAATCTCCTTGTTCTGTGGCCAATTTTTCTATTAAGAGCATAGTGATGATCTTATGACCACAGAGGAATATGTCCTATGGCATATTGAACCTACTAACTCAAAAATTAAAAGAAGAAAAAATTTAAAAATATAAACTAGAGACCATAGTCTCAGATGCTTATGTTATTCAAAATCATATACCTGAAGAGGTCAAAAGGTCAATGGTTCTTGTTAATCAAATCCTTATTGATTTTCAGAGTAAACAAACCTATATTTTCAAGTATAAATAAATACTGAAAGAGTTGCTTCTTTTTTTAATTTAATGTTTATGTATTTATTTTGAGACAGAGAGAGAGATTGTGTGCACAAGCAAGGGAGGGACAGAGAGAGAGAGAGAGAGGAAGAGAGAGCATTTTCCATTACATAATTCTAGTTAATATATAATATTCTCAAACTTAAAATGCTCTAATTTTATTGATGACCTATAATAGGAAATGTTTTCCTGTAACTTCTTTAAGGAATCAAAATTAAGCAAGCTCTAATCTCACTATAAAGTATAATTTTAAGGTTTTATCTTCATTTTTAAAAACCCGCATTAATTTAACATTGAAGAGTGCTGCTATGTTCAAAAAGTAATGTGTAAAATGTTATGAAACTAAAAGAAAATGGATTTTGAGGAATCGTTTTTTAAAATGTCTTGACCACGGCTGCTAGGTACTGCTACCTGTCTTCAGTAAGTTAGCAGTTAGTGATAGAGGAGAATCCCATACACCTAATTTGACATCAAACAAAAAGATCAGAAACTGAAGTCATGTGGAAGAATCACCAGCAAGACTGATTAAGTAATTACGTAAAAGATCAAGATTCCTACCATTTTAAACACTTGTTTTCAGTCTAGGGAAAAGAAGTACTGCAGAGAGCAGAGAATATAAACCTAAATTCACTAATTGGCTGAATTATATTAAGAATGTAGCATTTACTCAATTGGAAATTTTCTAATTTCACTCCATGTCAACGGTGAAAACCTTGACACCTCTCCATGAAGAGTCTTCTAACTCATTATAAATTATTGGTCAAACAGGTGTAAGTTACCTGTCAGAGCATCTGAAGCAGTGCTCCTGTCTTGGCTTAGATATCTCTAAAGGGAATAGATCTTTCAAATTTCTTCCAGTCTAACGCTTGAGCTGTTCTGGCTGGGTAAAAAGGAGTACTTTATGCAGTGAGTAAATAAACAAAATACCTGCAGAAGATGAGACAATCCCAAATATCTAGTCGAATATATGTTTTATTTGCCTATGTAGTGATAAGCATTTAATTTATACAAAAAATAACCACAGTGGAAGTATTCTACTGAAGGAAGAGTCAATGGCAGTCAGGGAGGAAGCAGAGATGAAGCGGGGTATTATTTACTGAAATCGTGCTCCACTTAATTTGAGTGGAGAGAGATCAGGTATTATTTCTAACAGAGAATAAGGCACATAACAGAAAAACTCCATAAGTTTTAGCATGCAGTTAGAAAATAGCCATGAAATGAATGGATATTTTAATTTCATTTCAACATTTTCTGAGTTGTTAGATATCAAGTACTGTATTCAAAATCACAACAACTGCAAACAGGATAGCTCATGGAAGCTATTCGTAGAAAAATTTTAGTAGTACATATATAAAACAATGGGCAATTTCATAAGGCCCTGGAAAACCTCCGCTAGGGCATTCACAGAAAAACATTCATCTCGGTAAGCATTCTTTTCTCCACGGTGCCTAGTATGTATCGAGAAAAATTCAATGTATAATTGTCTAATAAATGCACATAATGAGTTCCAAAATACCAGAAGAGAGGGTAATTAATTCTGCATGGAGAAGTCTGGAAAGGTTTCAAAGAGAAGCTAACATTTGAATTGGGTCTTGAAAGATAAATGAAATATTAACAAGCAGTTAGAAACAGCCGAGTATCCATGCCAGAAGCAACATCATGCAAAATAGGTGCAGTTTCTGTTATATTCAGGAATAGCGTTTGGTCTGGTTTTATTAAACTATAAGTTGTACATAAAAGCTAAGAGGTCCAGGGTAGAAAATGGTGTGAAAATGTAAATTGAAACCAGATTATAACTAATGATCTGAATTCAAGAGTTTTAATTTACATAACAATGTAAATTCATGCCATTTTTTAACATTCTGGACTTAAATTCCTGATCATTTTCTGTTTAATTTTAAAGTGTATTCATTCATTTAGCCTGTAGTAATCATGTTAAATGTCATGAAGGAGGCATTGGTCTAATCACTGGTGCACAGCCTCAAACAGAAAACAAAAATCCGTTCTTATATGGTAAGTATAGCCTAGTAAGGGTGATAGATGGTTAGAGAGGCAAAAAAAGCAAATGTACCAAAAGTCTCATATATTTAGTTACTTAGAAATATTTATTCAGCACCTCTACATCCCAATCACCATTCAAAACACAGACACACACACACACACACACACACACACACACACACACACACAATCTTTGCACTATAGGTCTACGTTAGATAAAAAAATGTTAAGATTAATAAAGAAGAAGGATCTGAGCCTAGAGAGTTACTGAAGCCAGTTTAGAGAGTTGGGTATTTTTAATAGAATAAAAGAAAGACTTCTACAAAAATAAGACATTTGAGGAGAGACTACAAAACATGAGAAAGACACATCAAAACAACATTGTGGAAGAACTCCAAAATTTGAGTATCTTTGTTGTGGTTCAGAAATGTCCATGGGTAATGTGGCTGGTGTGAGTCAAATGAAGGGGAAAATCAGAAGCTAAATTAGAGAATTATCTGGGGCCATGATTATGAGTTTTTCATTAGCCAGTGGAATAACATGGGGATACAGTGAGGGACTTTGACACAGCAGTGACTGCATCTGATTTATTATTTTACATAACCCAACTACTGTGTTGAAAATAGAGAAAAGTGTAGAAACAGAGAAGGGAGTTATGTGTGATTATAATAATCCTGGTAGGAGATTATGGTGGCTTGATCACATTCTATATGATTTATAGAGGGAGAATTAGTGGGATTTGTTGATAAATTGAATATGAAGAATGAGAAAATTGGAACATCAAGAGACGCATTTGATATAGTACATCGAGTATGATCTAAGCAAATTGAAAGACAAGAGTTGCCATACACTCAGGAATGAGCATTTTTGTGAGGGAAAGAGGAGAAGTTCAGTTTTGTATACATTAACACTGGAGATACCTAATGGTATATTCAAGTAAACAATGATAAATAGACCACTGAAATATTTAAACATGGAGTTCAGGAGAGTGGATTAAGCGATAAATGTAAACTTGAAGCAATCAGCCTCTCGATGGCATTTAAATATACATGCTGGATAAGGTCAAAACAGATTAATTGTAGATAAAAAAGAAAAGTACAAGAATTGAACCAAATGGAACTGCAGTAGTTAGAAGTCAAGAAAAGAAAGAGAAAACTGCAAAGAAGAAATAACGAGTAAAGTATAAGAATCAAATGAGATTGATATTCTGTCTTTGGGTGACAAAAGAGTTCCAAATAGTTGTATGCTTAGCAATGTCAGAGGCTGCTGAGTGGTCAGACAAGATGTGAGATGAAAGTTGACCCTTGGATTTCCACAATGTAGAGATTACTGGTCACCTTGATCCGAGTGGTTTCAGTGGAATAATGATGACAAAAAATATATTGAAGCAGGTAAAATGAGAAAGGGGGAAGATGAAACAGAGCCATCAAAACTCTCTGGGGAGGCTTAGAGGATTGGGGTGTTAGAGGGTATTGGGATTGGGGTGAAGGGAGAGGTATTTTGTATTTTAAGAAGAGAGCTAACATAATACATTTGTGTTCTGATGGAAGAGACAGAGAGGGAAACTCGATGACACAGAAGAGAAAGTGAAGAAAATCAGAAGTGATACCCTCAAGGAGTGCAAGAATGGTTTGTCCATTGTAATTAAAGGAAGAGGAAATATGTAGGTACACACTCAGGAAGAATGATATCTTTAATGATGGAATTTTTAGAAATTCTCTTCTAATTGCATCTGTTATCTCAGTTATTGAGAAGCCAAGACATCAGCTGAGTGTGTGGAGTGGAAAGGGTTGTGGAATAGTCATGAAAAAAAGTAAGAGACTGAATTGACTAGGGAAATATAGTAAAATTGCCTGGGAGTGCTAAGGGCCCACTTGAGATTCTGGTCATGAATTTAAAGTGAGATCAGCCAGCATGGTTTTCTGTTTTTCTGTAGCTATAGTGAGCTGCTGTCATGGAGTTGAGTAGGTGGCAAAATGAATTAAAAGAAGTATTGCAGTTGTTGTAACAGTTGCTGGGGTTGCTACAGTATTCAAGTAACCAAATATATATGAAAGAACTTTGAAAGCTATAAAGTACCATGGAGGTATACTTCATCACTGGGGTCCAGTACTGCAAGTTCTCTTGTAGTAGCTTTGTTTTATGAATGAAATTCAGAGTGCCAATTATTGATGCCAGTCTTTAAAGTAGATTAAAGATGCCTAGTAGCCTCACAAGTCTTGAAGCCTGTACCTGACAGATCATAAAGTAAATGAAATTTCACATTACTACATAAGAAGAATTAAAAGAACCTGGCCAAGAATGTACATATATAACTGAGCCAAAGGCTGTGGCATTTTAGTTTTTCAGGATGTTTGCAAACTCCCTTGAAGCCAGTATTATTGTGAGATTCTAATAGACAAATTTTGCTTTAGGATTTAAAATGTCCATGCTTTCGCTTATATGTCATGTTAATAATTTTCCATCTATGAAAAAAAAGATGCTTTTGCCAGTTATTTCCCTGAAGATTCCTCTGTGAAACAAGTGTTCCACTCCAAGAAATTCTTTTCATATTGCAAGATTAGATCAATTTCATTCATTACCATCATCCTTGGCAATCCCTGTAGGACTTTTTCGGAATAATTGAGTAATTCAACAAATTCAACAATGGCTTCAGCTTTCCCATAACAGAAGAATGGGTCTTTTAGAATCTTCATTTTCCATTCAAAGCTTAGCAAAGAGAATAGCAATTTTAAAGGCAAGAAAGAATATACATTTGGCTGAATGGATTTTCAATATTTGGCTTGAAAATAAGATCTTTCCAAGGTAACATTTTCTCATTCCTTTTCAATCATTTTTTTTCCTGTAAACTTCCTATACTGCCTCTTAGTTCCATACATAACTTTATATTTAAGCACACATCCTTGTTCAGATACTTGTGTTCATTTATTTTACGACTACGTTAAAATTGGTATTTAGGTTTTAAAATAATTCTTATAATATTTTATTATTAAATTGTTAATATTTGATGGATAAAAATATCAATATGATGAAAATGGTCATGATCAATAAAACTCTTAAAATTGCTGTAACTAAGATGCACCATTAGTTACCAATGTAACTATTGTATATCGTACTCAAATATAAATTCCTAAAATCAATAAACAAGAGCTTGAAAAAATGAAAAAAAAAAGAATTATGAATACTTATGTGCTTACAATAGGAGCAGAGCAATTGCAAATTGTAATGAGTATCTGAGAAAATAATTTGCTTTAGCTCAAATTTCAACAATTGTAGATGTAATTGGGATTATTTCTTTTAAGTTGTATAAATAGAATTTTCAATGGAAACATTGTATTATGGTTTTATAATCCATCAGGGGAACATATGATAAATTGTATTCAAATGGATTAAAAATTAAAAGGAAATAAAGATTTTTTCTCAAAATATTAAATATAAATGACATTAAAAATCTTAAATTGTTAACCAGTAAGAGCATGGCATCATAATACCGTATTGAAAATACAACAAAGGATCACAAATCTCGAAGGAGCTCCTGCAGTTATCCTCTTTTTTCATGAAATGGGAGAAACTTGGTCCAAAAAAATTTCCTATCTGAGTCACAAAACTCTACCAAGTCCTCCAAATGTACTTCCTCAATACCTAAGAAGTAATCACACATTAAAAAAATAAATAAATAAAACAATAGAAAATTGTTTTCTAGGCATATCTCGGGTTGAGGTACAATAACAGTTACACATCCTCTGAGGATGGAAGAGAATTGTAGGATTATAAACTGGACAATATTCACATTGACAAAAATATCCTTTCTAAGTATCACCAAAAGGGGAATAAGGACATTGTCAGATAAAGAAGTTAAAAAGAAAACAACTTGTTCCTTAGCAAACCTACCCTTAAGGAATAGATGAAGGGACTTTTCAAACTAGAAAGGAAACAATAACAAAGAAAGACCTGGAATTTCAAAAAGGAAAGACAATATCGGAATTGTTAAAAAGGCAAATATAGATTACTTACTTATCACGAGTCTCTTAAATTTTATTTGATGATTAAAGCAAAGTTATATCATCTCATGTGGTGCTCAAAGTATACAAGGGCAATACTTAAGACAATTGAATCCAAAAATGGGGAGGGTAATGGGACCTAAATGGACAGAAGTAGTGTTTATTTCACTTCAAGGCTATATCGAATGTCAATATCAGTCAACTCTGATAAGTTATGTATGTAACCACTATAGCAAGCCCTAAGAAAACTATGCAAAGTGATATACTTGAACACACTATAACTTAATCAAGATGGAACTGTAACAAATATTCAAATAACCTCCTAGGTGGTTAGCTAAAAGAAACAGTTATGTGAAATAGAGAGCAAATAACAAAATGGAAGACTTTAAGCTCTAATATATCAATAAATACCTTAAACTTAAATGGTTTATATACAAGAATTAAAAGACTATTATTGATTATTGATAAGGCAGACAAAATGCATTAGCCAACTATATGCCCTCTATAAAACATTCTCTTCAGATATAGCACCATAGGTATGACTGGTAAAAAGACACAAAAAATATGCCATGGAAACATTAAATTGTTTTTAAAAGTCAGAAATGACTACATTGCTGTTAAAGCAGACTTCAGAGAAAAGAGAATGCTTGGGACAGGGAGGAACTTTGTAAAGAGATGAGGAAATCAATCCACCAAAAACGCATAAAGCCCTAAATGTTTATTTACTGTCTCTTGGATTAGAATAAATATATAAAAGGAAGTCTTCCAAAAAGCAAAAAGGTCTATGAGACTAGGAGAAATCAGTTCTTCTTTGATTCCTGATAGGAACCTATTGTCACTTCTATCAATTATTATTTACCTAAACTGGTAGAAATTACTTATTATCTACATGCCTATCTATAAACCCAGATTCATAATAATTCTATCACATGGTAGTGTTATAAGAATTAATTGAATAAATACATACCAAAACCTAGAACCATATTTATCATGTCATAAACATTCAATAAATATTATACATTATCATTGTTATCTTCATCATTACCAAAAGACAGATTTGAAGATTTTATCTTTACTCAGGAAAATCTTAGAAGGTAAGAAATATCTGAAGATGCTCTTGTGAATATCATAAAAAATATACACCCTTAGAAAACATGGTCATTAGAAGTCTTCCTCTTAATAGACATTGAGAAGAAAAAGGCAAATCGTCATTTCTGCGTCCTGGGTAAAATATATCCCTTTGAAACACACTACTAGACATATTGCACTGCTCACTCCAAATGGAATCTGCTGGTTTTGTAGGCATAAAACATTTTTCAGATTATTATGAATAAGATTTATTTTTACCCTCTATAAGTAATTTCAGGACCCACAAGAGTTCATAAGAGATGGGAGAAAACGGTGCTTAAAAATGCTGGTTACTCTAAAGTCTGCCCCAAAACCTAATTTGCTCTATACTGTAGGTGAGGAAGTAATTTTACGGGTTAATGAGTATGTTCTTGTGAGGAGTAAATGACATACGAATGACTTTTGGACCTCACTTTTTTTCAGGAGTCGACTGTTCCCTATATAAATACAAGATTACATCAGTATTTTTTTTGTCATGTGCAGTAGCCTCCTCCTTTTCTAAATGAGGGTTTTCTGATGTTTCCCATATTTAAGAGACTAAACGTATCACCTCCAATAAAGCATGAGTTTGGCAAATTTTTACATAAATGGTGATTCATTAAATAATTTAGCTTTCGTGGACTAAATGGTCTCTAGAAAATACTTAATTCTGCCCTGTTACATGAAGGCAGTCATAGGCAATATATAAACCAATGGACATAGTGAGATTTCAATAAAACTTTACTTTTAAAAACAGGTGGTGGACGAATTTATCTCACAGGTTAGAGTTTACCAGCTTTGAGAAGGAGACTTAAAACTGAAGCTTTTATAGCAGGGTCTAGAGACTTTAACAGAAATGTTTTGGCTATTACACTGTTTTGATTAATAGCCATTGCTTGGGAAAATGAACATTTTATTAAGCATGAATAAAGTGAGGCCAGTATCTAGGTCAGTCATTCCCATGGAGTGAATGCCTTTGTTTCAGTTACGCTTAGTTGAAATCTTCATGTGGCTTTCTCTTATAGCAAGAACTATGAAATATTTGTTATTATTTAATCATCGCAGTCTTGTGACAAAAGAATGTATGCATTATTCAAGCTTGTAATAAATCACTCTAGTCTCACTTGTTTAATGTTTTTGAAAAAGAAAGCAATGTAGAGTATAAAATCTAAGCCTTATCTTTATAGAAAATGAAAGTAAAATAGAGAGAGATTAAGTAACTTACACATTAAATTGGTAAATTTGTGTCATAGATAAGAAATAGCACTGAGTCCTGGCCAAAAGGCCAGTCTTATTTTGTTATTTTGAAGTTAAAAATATATACTCGTGTCCAACAGATTTTCAACTGAGTTACAAAAGCATTTCCAAGGAAAAAAGACAGCCTTTTCAATAAATATTACTGGAGAAATTGGATATCCAAAGGCAAACATAACAAAACAAAACAAAATGAAAAACCACCACAATCTAAACTTTACACTTTATATAAAAATTAATTCAAACTGAATCACTGACTAAAATGTAAACTCATGAAACTTGTAAGGGAAAAATAAAAACATAGAAGAAACTATTTCAGATCTACAGCTTAGACAGAGTGGTCTTATACTTGACCAAAAGAGAAATCCATAAAAGGGGAAATTGGTAAATTGGATTTCATCAAAATCTACAACTTTTGCTTTGTGGAATACCTTGTGAAGAAGATTAAAAAACAAACCATTCACAGTGTGTGAGAATATTTGCAAACCACATGTCCAATAAAGGACTAATATCTAGAAAATATAAAGAACTGAGTTCAACAGTAAAAGACCAAAAAATTCTTGGCAAAAGAATTCTGAAAATGGACAAAAGACATAGATATTTCACCAAACACAACACATGGGTAGCAAGTGAGCACATAAAAAAATGTTCCATGTTATTAGACATTAAGGAAATGCAAATTAAGACAATGCTATAACACTACATACCTGTTAGAACGTTTAAAATGTGAAGAAGAAGAATAATGATGACCCAATAATGACGCTAGTGAGACTAGCGATTGTAAAGGGTAAATATTTTTCACTCTGGACAACAGCTTGAAAGTGTCTTGTAAAATTAAACATCTAATTACTATTAAGATCCAACAATTGTTGTCTTAGATATTTTTCCAAAGAAATGAAAACTTATAGTCACAAGACTCTTATGTTCATCTGTATATGAGTCTTCAGAGCAGCTTTCTTTGTAATGACCCAAAACTGGAAACACCCCTGATGTTCTTTAATTGGTTGATGTTTAAACAAACTGTGGTGCATTCTTACCGTGGGATACTACTTAGCAGTAAAAAGGAAAGAACTATTGGTACATGCTACAACTTAGATGAATTCCAGGGAATTCTGCTGATTGAAAAGAGCCCATACTATAAAATTCCATTTAAATAACATTCTTGAAGTAAAAAAAAAATATATATATATATATATAAATGAAGGATAAATATTTATATATATATAAATGAAGGATAGATTACTAGTTGTCAGTAAGATTATGACTGGAGTTGGGGGGTGAGAGGAAAGATAGGCAATGGGGGCAACTTGAAATATCCATGACGTAATGGAATTGTTCTGTATCTTGAATGTAGTTGTGGATACACAGATAGATACATGCAAAAACTTGTGTAGTCCAAAATGCACATACACATACACATATACATGCAGGTGAGTATATGAAAATCTGAGGAAATCGAAATAAGACAGTGGCTGCAGCAGTATGAGTTTCTTGATTAAGATATTGTCTTGTGGTTTTGAGAAATGGTACCATGTGAAACTGGATTAAGGCTACATAGGATCTGTCTATATTATTTCTGACGAGTGCATGTGAATCTACAAAAAAAAATAAAATGTGCGTATTTGTGTATATGTATATATATCCTATCTTATTTATTTACAAATTAATTTTTCCCATTTTAAAATCTCTGAAATGAGGACTTTTTTTAAACCAATGACTATGTTTTTATATGTGGTACTGATTTTATTTTTTAATTGTACATAAAGATGTATTCACTATTTATGGCACTTTAAATTCGATGAAATACACTGATATCCCTTTAGAATAGAATCTCAAAATCTTATATATTCAGCATTAAGTAGAAAAATGCCATTAATCACTCCTAAATCACCAGAGGCACATATTTGTCCATACACGTATTTTCAGATTCTCAATTAAAATTGTGAATTATTAATATATTTCTGAAAGATATTCACATCAGAGCTACTGAATTTAAAGTAGACCTAGACAATTAGTAACGTGAGTTTCCTCACCGCATTTCAATAAATTCAATATTTTCATATGACCCCAGGAAGACCAGAGAACCACTTGATTAATAAAAACACCCTTCTCCCATGTCAGGTAGCCTTTCTAGCCCTGAAGCCGACTAGAAATAATGGTTCAAGCATAAGAACTCCTGAGGATTTTATCTATGAAGGCTGTGCCTCAGTGTTTAAAAGGTCAGGAAAGGACATCATTGTATTTAGCCTTGTATTCCCAATCACCATCACAATGCCTTTTGAAAGAATGAATAATAAATAAACGTCTCCATACAATTGGAATATTGAATATAAACCTTGGAATTATAGTGCTCATTTCAGAACATTCACTCCCAAAGTTTTTCTGTGCATTCTGTTTCGAGAGATACAAAAAGGACCAAGTATTGTATAAAGATCTTCTAAGAGATAGTAGATTTTATTTTACCATTAATCTTACCACCCTTTTTAGTAACAGGGTTGTTTAGAAGCAATTACAATTCTTTCTAAATTCCAGAGTGGAGAATCTAATCATCTGGAGATATCTTTTTAGAAAAATTCTTTGTACTGGTGTGAAAAAATGGACAATTTGTCCGTGAATTAATGTTTGACTAGGTGAGAGACCAACCCCAAGGTAAATCAAAGTTCAAGGCCAGTGTAATTCTTCTCTCTAAAACTTCAATCATGTCATCCATTCTTCGTTTTCACTGTTTCAGATTTTGGTACCACGCATTATTTAGATAGAAACTATATTAGTAAGTTTTTATAGGTTATTTTAATATAAATTGAGACCATATTTTCTAGCAAATGCTCTTTGTATTGAAAAGGACATGTATTATTTCCTTTTTTGAACACGGTATATAACATTTAATCTAATTTTAATGTTAATCTCTGACATTATATATGAATTCAATAAAGTCATTTTTTGTTTCCTCATTTTTACATGTTAGAGATGGTATGTATGCCAGGATTTTTTGAGAAAATGTGCAAGAAATAACATCCTTTATATATAATATATTCTAAATAATGCTAAATAGGAATACTTAAGATATAGTTTCAAATCCTTTTTTCCTTTCCACAGAATACAGACCATTTATATTTCTGATTGTGTGAGTTCCAAACGGATTCACACCACCACCATCTATTATCTATTATTCCAATCTCTCTCATTCTATCACTCCAACAGAGCCACCTCTTTATTCTTATTGGAATATTTGGTCTCATACTTATTTTACTTATAAACTTTCTTCTGAGCTCTTTTGTTTTGTTTTTTGTTTGTTTGTTTGTTTTGTTTTTATTTAAATGTGGACTCCACCATCGATCATGTCAACAATGACTTCTGAGTGCCTTAGAAGTTTCTATCTATTAAATTTTTTTTATGTTTTACTTATTTTTGAGAGCAGGAGAGACAAAGCATGAGCGGGAGAGGGGCAGAGAGAGAGTGGGGGACACAGAATCTGAAGCAGGCTCCAGGCTCTGAGCTGCCAGAACAGAGCCCGACGTGGGGCTCGAACTCACAGACTGTGAGATCATGACCTGAGCCGAAGTCAGGCACTTAACCGACTGAGCTACCCAGGCACCCCAGTTTCTATCTATTATAACCAACTTGGAACAAAACCCCTCTTCCCCATCATAGTCCTAAGACTAATTTTATAGCTATAAAACTGGAACTTTCTTTTAAAAGACAGGGCCTTAGACAAGGAACATAGTTTCACTAAGTGTAAAATAAGTAAAGGAAACATTAGTGTTATGCCCCTCATTGTGTGAAAACCTATAGGAAAAGAAGTTGGAAAATCCTTAGCAGAGGAGTAAGAAAGAATTACTACTTTCACAAACAGCAGAAAAAATCCACAGTGGTAGTGGAGAGGGACATTTCCTGCAGATTGTGGGATATTTCTAGAGGATTGGGTCTCCTTATCCAGGAAAGGGAGATGAAATAGTTTTTTATTATTGGGTTCAGTATAGACACAAAGGTACTTTTCAAATGAATTGTAGGTATCAATATATGTACATTAAAAAAAAAAAAAAAAAAGAATTCCAGAGTTGTACCACTAAAGGAGTCAATAGCATGGATTTAGAGGTAGAAAACTTTTAGGATGCCAAATATTGACAGAGAAGAAGCAGACAGAAAAATGCTCCTCAACTTTCAGGAATAGTGTATTTCTCAAAGCTCTTTCCAGATACATCCAAAGAAAGTCCTTGCTAGAGTCTTAATGCTTTTGTTCCCCTAAAATTCAAACACTGAAATTCTAAATCTCTTTGAGATGACATTAGGAGGTGGGGCCTCTGGGAGGTGTTTAAGTCGTGAAGGCATTGCCCTCATAAGTGGGAGTAGTGCTCTTCTAGAAAAGGATTTAGAGAGGTCCCTATCCTTTCTACCATGCGAGGACTTAGCAGAAAAGTGCTGGCTAGGAATAGCAAGAGGGGCCTCACCAGAAAGCAACCATTCTGGCAGCTTGATCTTAAACTGCCCAGCCCCCAGAACTGTTAGCAAGAAATTTCTGTTATTTATAAGCTACCCAGTTGTATTTTACTATAGCAGCCTGAAAGAAACAAGACAATCCTCACAGATGGGGAATCCAAAGACCATGAAGAAACTACTCCCAAAGGAATAGAATTGAGGTCTAATCTGGGAATATTCCCTTACTATCAGGGTAAAGAGCTTTCACGATCCTTGACCAGAGAATTTGAGAATTACTATTGGCCAACAACTGCTTTGTGCCTCCCCTTCTTCCCCTTTACACCCACTAGACACTCAAGTGTACATTGCTTATTATGGACCTATTTCCCATCGATTATTTGATTATGTGTAAGTGGGAGAAAGATAACTTTTTTTTTAACTTTAGTTCAGTGGTATCTGATGGAAGAGAAGCTGCATTAATTTGATATAAAGAGTATCATGAAATCCTGGCTTTGGAGCTCAATGCTGTGATTGGATAAGACTTTGGGGTATTTTCCTTAGGAAAAAGTGAATTCTGCATGTAGAAAGTAAGTAAATATTTGTGTAGAAGAGAGAGGATTACCATGGTTTCTATTATTACTTCTGACCATTTGTTCTCTCTTCCTGTAAGAGGATTAAATATCCTTGCCAATTGCTATGCGTCCAGCAGTAACTTTTTGTGGGAAGAGTATACTTTCCCATCCCGTAGATATTGGGTTTAGCCATCTGACTTCCTTTGTCCGTGGCATACAAAATAACTTTTTGTGTGCCAAATCCAAGTCTATCATTACAAACATCTCATTTCAGATAAATTCAGACTACCCATTAAAATTAAATTACTTCAGTCTGCTTTTTATTAAAGTCTTAGAGCTTCAACTTAAGATACATTCTGGAGAAAAATTCATATTACATATAGTGATTTCTTGGGGGATATTGAAGTCTCTTTTGATAATTGACCTAACAGATCATAACAAACTTTCTGTCTTTTTATCCCTTTCAACATCTTTTTCATGTGCTCAATCCTAGGCTGCTGATAATATCTGAAGAAAGCAAAATATGCTAATTAGTTCTGCTACAGAGTATGGCCCTCTAACCTATATTTGACATAAAATAGTGCTTGGCAATCTTTATTTTACTTTCTAATTGACTTGGTATTGTAGGGTTTACTAAATTTTATACTGCAGAATATTACTACTATTTAATATTTCAGGAATGAAGAAATCCATGATCTAATAAATTAGGGAATTGTTAAATAAATGTTTATCTTTGTGGAAATATAGAATGCATAGTGATATATTTCAAATACAGAGAAAAGTCCAGAGAATAGAATGATGAAAAATCATATACAACTACAGAGCTCTATTATATCCAAGTGTTTTGCCACACTTCACTTCATGTTATAGATAAAACAATATACCCAAAGCCTCTCTGTATAGCCTTTGTAATAGGAAGGACTGTTACTATCTCTGTTTTACTGATTGAAATAAACTGAAGGATAATCTCCCCTGAGATCACCAAACTAGTAAGAAAATTAACTAATACCTAAACTGGTTCTGGCTCATAATAAAGTTTCTTCTTCTTCTTCTCCTTCTTTTTTTTTTTTAATTAATTTTTAAGTTTTATTAATTTTGAGGAAGAGACAGAGTGAGCAGAGAAGAGGAACAGAGAAAGGGAGAGAGAGAATCCCAAGCAAGCTTTTCATTGTTAACATGGAGTCTGATGTGGGGCTCAAACTCATGAACTGTGGGATCATGACCTGAGCCAAACTCAAGAGTCAGATGCTTAATCAAGTGAGCCACCCAGGCTCCCTATAATCCAACTTTTTCTTCAAATAAGTGATAGGTATAATGTAGGTTCATTATCACCTAAAAGAAGGAAGGAAAGGAGGGAGGGAGGGAGGGAGGAAGGAAGGAGAAACAAAGAAGGAAAGAAAGAAAAAGAAAGAAAGAAAGAAAGAAAGAAAGAAAGAAAGAAAGAAAGAAAGAAAGAAAGAAAGAAAAAGAAAGAAAGAGAAAAAGAAAGAGAAAGAGGGAGGGAGAGAGAGAGGAAGGAAGGAAGGAAGGAAAGAAAGAAGGAAGGAAGGAAGGAAGAAAGAAAGAAAGAAAAAAAAGAAAGAGAGAGAAAGAGAGAGAAAAGAAAGAAAGAAAAGAAAGAAAGGAAGAAAGAAAGAGAGACCGAGGAAGGAAGGAATTAGATATGTATATGTATGTGTAATATCTCCTGTTAAAATTTTGAAATTAAACATAAAATCTAAAATTTCTGTAGATGATTGCCTATAAATATAGAACAATCTCTGTATAAACCTAAATGAACCTGTATCCTAAGACATAATTGTACATTTTAATCCATTTGTTTGTCTATTTTTCTCCCTTACTTTACACTTCATTTAACAAGACACTATCTCTTGGGGCACCTGGGCGGCTCAGTCGGTTAAGCCTCAGACTTCAGCTCAGCTCATGATCTCAAGGTTCGGTTCCTGGCTTTGATCCCTGCATCCAGCTCTGTGATGATAGCTTGGAGTCTGGAGCCTGCTTCACGTTCAGTGTCTCCCTCCCCCACTCGCACTCTGTATCTCTCTCTCTCTCAAAAATCTTGTAGAAGAGGCAAAGCCGACTTAAACTCGGCCTTCTTTTTTCCCCTCTATTCTCTATTTCTAGTGAGAATTTAAAAAAAGCCTCACTTCACAAACCTTTTTACATATAACAATAAAGTCAAACCCTACCATAAGGTGACCCTATGCAGTGATTTATTCTCAAAATATTCACTTACTATATTCGTTATTTGTCAGTGTCAACAACTGCATTCCAATTTATCTGTTCCTGACTATTTCACATTGACACATTGATTTAGAAGTGTGAAACTATTTTGAAGTAAAACATCTAAACTCTTAATTTTTTCATTGATCAAAGAAATAGAAAACAAACAAACAAACAAAAAAAGCAGTTCCATACTGTAGGGTGACAGAATTATATATGGAAAAAAAAAAAAAAAAAACGCTGTTTCTAATTTTGTTAACCACAATATAGTTTGTTAAAGATTAAGAATTTGAAAAGTTACTTAAAGTAAGAATTATTATGACTTTCCCCCAGGCGGATAAAAGAGTGGAAACATTTGCAACTAAACAAATAAATCTCTTGATCCTTAGAATAATGAGGATAACACTTAAGATTCTTAAAAATACGGGGCGCCTGGGTGGCTCAGTTGGTTAAGCGGCCGACTTCTGCTCAGGTCATGATCTCACAGTCTGTGAGTTCGAGCCCGCATCGGGCTCTGTGCTGATGGCTCAGAGCCTGGAGCCTGCTTCAGACTGTATCTCCCTCTCTCTCTGCCCTTCCCCTGCTCATACTCTGTCTCTATGTCTCTCAAAAAATAAAATAAAAACGCTAAAAAAAAATTAAAAAAAAAATTCTTAAAAATAAACTTATCCAATTTTCTCCTCCATCTTGAATTTTTGTATCACATGGTTTAAAGAACTTCTGTAACTTGATATTTTTCTAATTATTAAATTAGTCATACTAATGCATTATACCTTGAGCAAAAAATACAAAGCTTTGAATTCAGTTGTGACTTTGTAATATTGTGTTGTAGAGGTGGAAAAAATTTCCTCCACCCTCTTAGGGTCCCTGGCTGGGTCAAAAAATTAAACTGACAAACATAAATTAACAGGAGAAGACTATATAAATTTATTTAATGTAAGTTTTGCACGAAGTGGTAGCATTAACAGGAAAAAAATCATATAATTTTATTTAGTTATTCGGTGTAGTCTGTGAACCTTGGTGGGTCCCTAAAACACTCAGGAGGTTATCAAGGTCAAAGTTATTAAGACATTATTTTGCCCTTGCTTTTTCCACATGTTGGTATTTCACTGATGGTGAGTACAATTACTGGCACCAAGCATGAAACAAGACAATGGTACCAAACTGTAGTAGTCATTCTAAATTTTGCTTTGCACCATGCACTCAGAATTAAAAAAAAAATTAAGAATGTCATTGATTAAGCAGTAAAAAAATAGTAATTTATATTAACATTAACTTTTGAGAATACATCATTTTATATTCTACCTAATGCTTAATACCTAAGTACAATTGTCTTCAGGAAAAGCATGTTTTAGTTGTTTAAGTGGCGAGCTTCTGCACTAGCAGCTTTTTGCATGAAACATTTGTAATTGTAAGAACAACTGACAAACTATGGTTATTCAGGCTTGTGTATTTGGCAGGTATTTTCTCAAAAATGAACAAAGTGAACCTGTCACTTTTAGAAAATGAGATTACAGTACCTGCCAATATAAAATCTGAGCTTTCAAGCAAAAATTATAATTTTACAAAATACTACATATACCACCATGAACTTGACGGTTTCCCAACACATAGAGATGTTTCGGAGGATATCGGGGATGGTGATATTAGCAAGTGTTATAATTTAAAATTGTATAAAGTGTCAAAATTTTTAAGTACTGCATGATTCTGTGTACTCATATTTTCTAAAAGACCAATGTAAGGCTTTACAAAATAATGCATAGGTGAAAGATCCATTTAAAGTATAAGACGACCAATGGATTTCAGTGCCAAACACTTGTTGCTATAATTTTAAATTCCCTATTATCATTAACATTTAAGAAACTACCATTTGTCAAGTTTTGGTTTAGTATCAAAGGGGACTGTTCACAATTATCTGAAAAGGATATTAAAACACTTCTTTTTTTTAAATTAAAGTTTATTTATTTATTTATTTATTTTGAGAGAGTATGCATGTGAAAGAGAGTGGGAGAGGGGTAGAGAGAGAAAATCCTAAGCAGTCTCCACACTGTCAGTACAGAGCCCAAAGCAGGGCTCGAACTCTCGAACCAAACCATGAGATCATGACCTAAGCCGAAGAAACCAAGAGTTGGACGTTTAACCAACTAAGCCACTCAGGAGCCCCAATACATTCCCCTTTTTGAACTGCATATGGGAATAAGGCTAGATTTTCTTCATATATTTTAATCAAAGCCACATAGAGCAATAGGTTCAGTGCAGAGATATGTGAATTCAGGGGTCTTCAATTAAGGGAGACATTAGATTTGCAAAAATGTAAATAATGCTAATAATCTCACGATTTCTTTATTTGGTAGAAGGTAGCCATGTTCTATAAAACATGCTATTTATGTTAACATTACAGAGTTTATCATATTTATTCTTAATTGAATTAGGTATTTGAAATTTCCCCATCTCAATGTTTAATACAGATAAATATAAATTATATAAATAAGAGTTATTTACTGTCTCCAGTAATAAGCCCCTTTACATGCTTATACTGTTAAGATTACAAAGGAGCCTTAGGATCAGAAAGTTAGAGATCCCTCCATGGACTTTTAAACACTTTACCCTCCCTCCTAGAATTGTGATGTCTCGATTGCTGTCCATTTGCAAATAAAGGCTCTGATCACATCACTTGTGAAAGTCACCAAAGGTCAGTGCTTCTCTTCCTCATTACTTACCCACAGCATCTTCCTGCCTTTGTATTTTTACCTCTGCCAGTCCTTTCAAATACTTCTTGTGCTGCACGATCCAACACTAACACTTTTTCAAAACTTCTTGGATTATCTGCTGACTTCCACAGGAAGTCATCTTTCTCTGTCCTGTGTTCATTAGGAAGTTCTTTAAATTGTTCTTCTCACACTTGCAGTATTATACCTGTTAACGTGAGCATTGTTGTCTGTCTATTCCTATTATTTTTGAGGTTCTTAAAAGCAAAATCATGCCTTTCACAGGGCCTTATATACAGTTGGTGTTTTCAATCCATTCGCCCATTAGCAGACATTAGTGATTACTTACCCTGTGCCAGAGAATCAACAATTAGTTAGGTACAGAACTTTGCATCAATGGCTGTTGGTATTATTTACAGAAAAGATTCGGTCATGTTACACAAAATTCTTTCCATATAACAGGATTAAATCTCCACTCTGTCTATCGCTGTTTAGTTAATTAATTCCCAAAGTTTTGTGGGTTACATTTATATAAAATAACTCATTTCATAAAACTGAATGTATATCAAATTTGTTTCTATAAGAAAATATAGAATAATAAAAGTTTATAGAGGGACATCTGGTTGGCTTAGTCAGTTAAGCCTCCAACTCTTGATTTCATCTCCGGTCATGATCTCACAGTTCGTGGGTTCAAGCCCCCCACCAGGCTCTGCCCTGACAGCGCGGAGCCTGCTTGGGATTCTCTCTCTCCCTCTCTCTCTCTGCTCTTCCCCAATTTATGCTTTCTCTATGTCTCAAAAATAAATAAACTTAAAAAAAGTTTATAGAGTAATAAATCACTTAAGGGATTGTCTAAATGTACTTTTCACACAATGTAAGTATACAATGTGCCACACCCAAAGCTCTAAAGATGTTACTCTGGGCAATTATACTGAAATCTGTTTAAAACTCTATGAATTCATATGATCAGTATACTTATTTAAAAAGTTCTGTCCTACTTTCTCTTTTATAATATCTTCTATAGTTGTAATTTCACTTTTGTTGTGTGGTTGATTAATATTTGATCATTCCACTGTACTTCAAGTTCATAAGGGCAAGAACATCACTGTTGTTCATTGTTGAATCCTCAGAACTGAACACCGTGCCTGAAATATAGTTATTAATGTATACGTTAAATAAATAAGTGTAAATAAATAAATGCTCCAAGATGCCAAAAATCTCTGCTTTCATTACGTTTCCATAATCCTATATGTGAGCCATTTCTATGTCTGTCCGTGTTCTGTTTCCAATGTAACTGAACCTTTGTTTTTACAATTATGAGCAGAGAATAGGAAGTACCATATTTAGGTTAATGGTGTCTATAAAAACAACAGCTATGGACAATCTGCAAAATATTAGATGCCTAAGTCAGAGCTGTTTATTAAGCACTATAACATTGTTAATAATATTATGTGTTTGGCAATAATATTTGTGTTCAGAATATGAGGTCATAGTCAGAATCTCTGTGGGTTGGCCTTTTAAAGAACCTTAAATATTTACTTTGGTTACATTGTTGTTTTGCTTGTCCTTATTCACAGCAATGAAGAAAGCTATGGCAATAGCTCCTAGGCTGGCCATCTGCCTGTAGTTTCTCTCCGTCCTCCCACTTTTCATATAATATTTATTTGTCCTGCCACCAAAATTCTCTCTCTAAAGCCTAAATCTCAGCATACAACTCTACTACATGGAACTCTTTCATGATTATGAAACCCAGTGGTTCTCAAGTGGGGAGCAAATTGTCCCTTCCAGGGAACATTTGGCAACGTCTGGAGAGCCTTTTGGTGGCCACAACTGGGGAAGTGGGGAATGTTACTCGAATCGAATGCATAGAGGCCAAGGAGGCTGCTAAACATTCTGCAATGCTCAAGAGAACCCTCAACAGCAAAGAATTGTCAGGACCACAAAGTCAATAGTGCTGAAGCTGGGAAACTCTGAGGAAGGATAAAGTCCAAATTTGTATACATCCCAAATGAAATCTTCTTACTGGTCTTTCTACCTCTTTCACTTAGGATTCTAACTTGTAGCATAAGGGACACATCTGGCAGACACATGTGTTTTCGTTGACGGTCTACTCCTTTTGGATGCTTCAGATGCTTTCCAGTTTGCCACATCCTCCAGCTCTCCTTATCGTCTTCACCCAGCTGTCTTCACTTACTTGTGTTTCCCACCTTCCCTAAAACACTCGGTCTTGGCACACCTTCCTTCACATCCACACAAGAGCCCTGCCGACCTTCTGGGGTCCTCGATATGCCCTTTCATGTGTCCATACGTTGCAAGTGCTACAAAGTCTAACTGAGATTTCAACCACTGTGCTTCTCAAACCCTGTTTGCTGACGAATTAATCCATGTTCTTCTGTATTCATTCTTTTCACTTGTGCTTCAACTATATATTTTATTAAGTCTATTATAGCAGGGTTTTCACAGTACCAGTTTGGTGTTAATGCCTTTGCTTTCTCTTTCATTATTAGCCTTTGAGGCTCTTCAAAATTAGGCCATGCTATAATTAATATGCTGTCTTCACAGCTCTTAAGACAGTGCCTGGGCATGCATTTAATAAATTTTGGTTGAACTCCTGTAATTAAATCAATTTCTAGTGTACTCTGCCATATATCTAATCATTTCGTAATCCGAATGAAGAATATTTTACACTAATATTTATCCTCAGTGTTATGGGCAGCAGAATTAACATTGTTTTCTTTTGAAATTGTAGATACTTGACTATATATTAAAAAAGAAAGTATCTATGACCAAAGACTAAATTGTTAATGTATTTAGCAGAGAAGAATCATCTTCGAATTTAATAAATTTGGAGTAATTTGGAATTGGGGATAATTATTGATACCTCTGTATTTATTGGTATATTCTAAGTTTTCTGAAGTACCTTCACGCTGCTTTTAAAATTAGAAATAAGATACAAAAGAAAAGCAGATTTATGGTCACAATTTAAAGAGAATGATTGCTTTAGATTAAGGTTCAGTTTCTACGTTGTGATAACAGATTTGAGAATTGCTGCTTTTGTACCCATTCTTGCTATAAAGAACAACAACAACAAACAAAACTCTCATAGTATAGCCTTTATGGAAAGAGTATGGAATTTCCTCAAAAAAAATTAGAAGAACCATCTTATGATCCACGAATCCTACTTCTGGGTAAATATTCAAAGGAAATGAAACCAGGATTTCAAAGAGATTCCTGCACTCCCATGTTCATCTCAGCATTATTTGTAAACAATGATATGTAAGCAACATAAATGCCCAGGGATAGACAGATAAAGAAAATGTGATGTAATATTCAGATAAATACAAATGATGCCTGGTAGGTTGTAAATTAGGGTACTTCAAAATTAGACAATTGTCCACACAGTATAATCAATATTAAAACTGACTGACGTGCACACACGTGAACACATACACACACATAGGTTATACCGAAATGGATTTAAATAATTGTAAGTAATGTAAAACCATAGCTAATATTAATGGAGGCATACCTTAAAAATAACAAATTAATTTCAATAATAGAAATGTAAATAGCTAAAACTGTGCTAAGGAAATAATGGCTAGTATTTACTGAGAATAATGACTAGTATTTACTTGGAAAATTTCTTGACTCATTAGAGGTACTGAATCAATGTTAGTTAGTAATGAATGAATAAATAGATCAGTCAATGAATGAATGAACACTGAGTGCTCTTTTAAGGACTTTACAAGTGGTATCTTATTAATTCCTCCCAATAGTTTTATGAAGCGGCATTCCGCAAATGCATTCCCTGTGGCTGAGACATTGTGAATTATAACGTGGTGGCATCAGCATTTGTATTTTGGATAGCAGGCATTTTCCTTTGTCTGTTTCCTTCTCTTTCTCATGCATATGCATTTATAGCACATGAATTGAATATAGGTGTTGAGTGACCAAAGACACATGGCCGGGAGCTCACACACACCAAGCCTCAAGGAATAGCATTTATTGGAGAAAGCTTAGAAAACAAAGCAAAAGAACGTATCCAGGTCCCCAGTAAACACAGTGGTCCAGCAAAATCAGAAGTCAGATTCTGGGAGAGAGACCTCAAATTTGGGCTGTATGACTTCTAAGCTAGATGTTGGAAAAGAAACAGTGGCTTCTGGTGGGCAGGATGACAGGAGGGTGCTGGCACCCACATCCTGGAGTAACCCAAAATCGATTGCCTTCAGCACCAGACCACTGCCGCTATCCGTGGAGCTTGGGAGGAGGAGCTCAACTGTTTTCTGGGAGGCCAGCCTATAAGATGTTAGCCTCGGGAAAATTAACCCTTCACTGTTACCGTTAAATCTTAATAACATTTCCATTCATTTATTGAGCACTTACTTCCCCAACACTAAGTGTCTGGAACAACAGCCTGAGCCAGCCTCTAAACTCTACAATGAGTCCAGTGCATCCCACATATATAAAATAAAACTGGTCTAGAAACTCTAAAGCGAAAGTCCTTTTTTTTTCCCTATCAGTAAATAAAATCCACAGAATTGAACGAGATGGGCAATAAAGATGCAGCTTCTCTCCGACTGCTTTAGTCTGAGAAGGAGCAGGTTACTTGCAAAAATTAGCAATCCAGCTAGCACTGCCTTGTGTTTGGGAAGACAATGAATAATCTGCTGTAAAGCTTAACATAATTATTACATGAGATTCAAATTCAGGTCTCCAAAGCAAAAGGCTTTACCCCCATGACAAAACCCTCATTAAGAAACAAACCCAAAGAGTAATTTAAATGGGATTTGGAAACCTCTAGGTTATACATTGCTCCAGAAATCCAATTAAGACAAATAAATACCAAATCCTGAGGAAATGTTAAGAATTTAGTCCATTCTATTTAGCTGAGTAATACCAAATTTATTAACGAAAGAGTTTTAAACTTTTTTTTTTAGCCAAGTACTTCTTAAAGGGATTTGGAAACCTGTATTTCCTTGTAGATACTTAGCATAGAAGATTTCGTATGTCTAAATACTAGCAAAGGAAGTCATTTTTGCATATGGTTAAATACTGACTTTTTGAAACAAATCAGTTTTCACTTTTAAAAAGTGAAATCAGGGGGTTCCCGGGTGGGTGGCTCAGTCAGTTAGGCAGCTGACTTCGGCTCAGGTCATGATCTGACAGCTCAAAGGCTTGTGAGTTCCAGCCCCGCATCGGGCTCTGTGCTGACAGGTCAGAGCCTGGAGCCTGCTTTGGATTCTGTGTCTCCCTCTCTCTCTGCCCCTCCCCCACTTGTGCTCTGCCTCTCTGTGTCTTTCAAAAATAAATAAATGTAAAAAAAAAAGTGAAATCAGTAGATCGTAGATGCCATAGGTATTTTATTCCTATGATCACACATTTTTCACATTTTTACATTTTAACGTTTTGCACTTTTACATTATTTTCTCTTGAACTCCTATTTCCAGTATACTTCTCCAATAGAAGATTATCTAAAACATGTTTTGATGCCTGAAAATATTTTATTGATTACTTGTCATGTTTCTCTGATGCAAAATTAGAAATCAACACTCGATATTTTCCAGTGATGGCGAAATGCTCCAGTTTTCTTCTAGATTAAGTTATTTTTACAAGTCTTACTCATACACTATTGATTAAAACACTATATAACATATCGCGTTCAGTAATTTAAAAGAAGCAATGTATTTTTTTTTACCAGTTACGTATCTTTGGATGACTATAATTTATTATAGAATGAGACTGTGTCCAATGTTGGTTCTATTTCTGTTTTTTTTAAGTAGACGCCCACACTGATGACCACCTTCTCATAGGTCACCTGTCCTCAGTATATGTCATCTGTGTGGAAAGTACTTGAACTCTCAGATACTTGCTGAGATCCATACAGAGCTGGTGACGTGAGAACAGCAGCTGCTGTCATCGGCAGGTCTCTGCGACTCTGCCCTGCCTGGAATACTAACCACTTTAGTCCCCTTTCATCTGCGTCTCTGGTATCTTTAACAGATCATTCGATAAATTAGTTTTCTCTAGTTATTGTCCTTAAGGGCATTTGTTCACTCAAAGAATTATTCAATTCCATTCAAAAGTGGAAGTCTGTCATACCAATGCTGGTTGTTTGTTTGTTTTTGTTTTTAAACAAAGTGAAGTCAAGAAATTTTGGTTCACTCGTGCAATTGAATACTAAGCAGTGATTAAAAAGGAGGCAGACTTTTAAGTACTGATATGGAAATATCACCATGTTATATTAAGAAACTAGTCTTATTGTATATCTTTTTGAATGATATACATACATAAAAATACAATTTTCAATTAAAAATTCTTCCAGTGGAGTTTTTTCAGTGATATTGGAGATTTAAGAATTGAGCCTCTTCGCTTCAGAATTGAAAATGAAGGAAACTAATGTTTACCTCCTAAAATTCTATCTGTATGGAAAGTGCATTAGCCAGGCTCTGATGGGAGGATGCCTTAACTAAAAATCTGGATGTTACAAGATTTATATTCTAGTCTGACTCTGTCAGCTGAATAATATAGGAAAGTCTCTAACTACTCAATGTCTGAAAATCCAGTCTGTAAATTGACAACTCTAAATAATATATTTCTAGAATCCCATTACCCATGGATAAAAGTGTTATTCTATAACCACTTGACAAATGAGATAATTGGATGAGTATCTTATACAATCAATACATCCTCTAGTGAGGTTTATATTTAGATGTTGTATACCATATATTTTAATGTATTTTATTATATTACATACATAATTTAATTTAGTGACTAATCAAAAATAAAGTTTAAAAATTAAGCTGATAGCCTTAGGTTAACTTGTTATATGTGTGTGTGTGTTTCATTTAAGTACAAAGTATATTTCTAAATTACTAAGTTTCTTTGATGATTACAGAAGAGCAGTCTGGGGCACCAGGGTGGCTCAGTGGTTAAGCGTCTGACTTCGGCTCAGGTCATGATCTTACAGTTTGTGAGTTCGAGCCCCGCATCGGGCTCTGTGCTGACAGTTCAGTTCAGAGCCTAGAGTCTGCTTCGGATTGTGTGTGTATCTCTCTCTGCCTTCTTCTGCTCATACTCTGTCCCTCAAAAATAAATAAAAATGTTAAAAAAAAAAGAGCAGTCTAGTTCTCAATAGCTTTTACATTTTTAGCTGTATTCTATTCTTTAAACTTTTTTAATTTAATGTTTTCATTAATTTTTGAGAGAGAGTGAGAGAGAGAGAGAGACAGACAGACAGAGAGAGACAGAGAACGAGGAGGCAAGGGGCAGAGAGAGAGGGAGACAGAATCTGAAGCAGGCTCCAGGCTCTGAGCTGTCAGCACAGAGCCTGAGCGAAGCTAGAACTCACCAACCGTGAGAACATGACCTGAGCCAAAGTCAGACACTTTATTTTTGAGAACAGAGAGAGAGAGAGAGAGAGAGAGAGAGCTAGTGGTGAGGGGGGAGGGTTGAGGGAGTTGGGGAAGAGAAAGAAGGAGACACAGAATCTGAAGCAGGCTCCGGGCACAGACCTGGATTCAATTCAGGGCCTGAACTCATGAACTGCGAGATCATGACCTGAACCAAAGTCAGATGCTAAACAGATTGAGCCACCCAAGTGCCCCAGATCTTTTACGTTTTAAATGACATTTATTTAAACACTTTCTTCAAAGTTTTAGGATTTAAACTCCCATAAGCAATCTTCCAACTGTAGTTTTGATGATCCAATTCGAAACAAATATTCCCCTCATAACTTGTCAAATTTAAATTCACACATGAACCAATTTATGAACAAACACATAAAAGCTCAATAGTAATGTCTCAGTCCTGCAACTGTTTAATTAAAATAATTTCAAATGCACTAAGTACTTTGTGTTTTAAAATGTCTCTGATAAAACCGGTAGTCTTACTTACACTGCATTCAGTATGCGTTACAAATGCACATGCTCGTGCTTAAGTAACTGCCGCAGTATTTGGAATTCAGGTGTGAAGCCACTGTAGCAGACACTGGGGGTGCCCTGCCTGGATCCCCTGACTCCCTTTAACTGACTCTGTGGGCTCCTTCCCCAGCGTCTGTCCCTTACTTCCAAAGGCTGACATCTGCAACTGTCTTTGGAGGATTTCTTTTGTCTGCTGGGGCGGTTTTGCTGCCAACGTATGCAAACAACTGGAAAGTGCTTGGAAGTTTCACCAAGCACTCCTTGCCTTCCAGTTATGGTACCCTGAGCCAATATTGACTACTGTGGTAGTGTGAAATCCAAGTCATGTGCTTTAAGACCCAACAAACTCTGAGACATCATTTATGCTCCAGAGATGCCCTGTGGGATCAGACCCGGGGTGAGGCTGTCCCCGAACCTACGCCATGTTTTACAACTTATTTTCTCTGTCCTGCTTCTCCACTCTTTTGCTGGGTTATGCTGCCAGCACTCTTTTCTCTTTATTTTTTTTTCTTTTTTAAATTTTTATTTATTTTTGAGAGAGAGAGAGAGAGAAGACAGAGTGCAAGTAGGAGAGGAACAGAGAGAGGAAACAGAATCTGAGGCAGGCTCCAGGCTCTGAGCTATCAGCACATGAATCGAGAGTTCATGACCTGAGCCACCCAGGCGCCCCTGCCAGCACTGTTTTCAATGCACACAAACCTTGTCTATTTCTGCCTCTGAGAATTGACATTAGGCAACTTGCAGTTGAGCAGCAACTTAGCACAGTGCTAAAGAGAAAAGACAAGGCACCGTTGCCCCCATCTTTAGACTAAACCCCACTTCCAAGAAATGAACACTTTGTAAAGGAGGAGGCAACTACACGATTCTCTTGCTGCATGGTCGTGCTGCAGAAGGTAAAATGTCCTTGTGTAGAACAAACAGAGGCCCTGCCCACCCTGGTTCATCCTTCCTCAGCATGAATGTGGGCATGCAGATAGCCATGCAGACAGCGTTACTCTTATTGGAATGTTCCAACAAGTTGAAAACAGCATTCGACTGTTACCATAGACCAAATAGATAAAAACTTCATGTATGTATTAAGGCTTTTTACAATCAAATATTAAAAAAAAATTCAGGGGCACCTGGGTGGCTCAGTCGGTTGAGCGTCCGACTTCGGCTCAGGTCATGATCTCACTGTTCTGAGTTCGAGCCCCACATCGGGCTCTGTGCTGACAGCTCAGAGCCTGGAGCCTGTTCCAGATTCTATGTCTCCCTCTCTGTCTGTGCTCCTCCCCTACTCATGCTCTGTCTGTCAGTCTCTCTCTCTCTCTCTCTCTCTCTCAGAAATAAACAAACATTTAAAAAATAAAATTTTTTAAAAATTTAATTTTTATTTATTTTTGAGAGACAGAGAGAGATAGTACATGAATGGGAGAGGGGCAGAGAGCAAGGAGACACAGAATCCTAACCAGGCTGCTGGCTCCTAGCTGTAGCAGCACAGGGCTTGAACCCACGGGCTGTGAGATCATGACCTAAACTGAAGTCGGCCGCTTAACCAGACTGAGCCACCCAGGTGTCCCTAATCAAATATTTTAAAGATATTTGTAAACACTGTTTAAAACCTAGTACTGAAATATCCTTATATTGATATAGATTGACTTTTTTTCCTTTTTTTTTTTTTTAGAATTTAAACACCACAGCAGATGGTAGTATATTTGCAGCACTTCCAAATTATTTCACCTAAATGTAATTATATTATAATCCTATTACAGGAAAGAAGAAGGGGGCATAGAGGCCATGTTTAAATTAAAGAATTGCATTCAAACTAAATTGTCAGGTGTAATGATACAACTAAAGCAGATGGTAAAAGTGATATCATACTTTGAAATCAAAATACATTATTGTTTTAATATAAAAGAGTATTTTGAAATATGAAAAATTGTAATTAAAATAATACATTTTGACTTTATTTGTTATTGGTCTGTAATTAGGAAAATCCTTTTATTAAAACGAGAAAGGCTTGGCTTGGCTAGGTGACTCAGTCGGTTAAGCATCGGACTCTTGGTTTCTGCTCAGGTCATGATTTCATAGTTCATGGGTTCAAACCTGCATTGGGCTCCTCACTGAGAGTGTGGAGCCTACTTGCAATTCTCTCTCTCCCCATCTCTCTCTGCCCCTCCCTTGCTCACTCTCTCTGTCTCTCTCTCTCTCAAAATAAATAAATAAATTTATGTATATATGTATATATATATATATCTATAACAAAAAAGGCTTTATTTAAATGCAACATACACTAACACTCTTAAACCCCCTTCAAGAGGAATTAATGCCATAATTTACCTGCTTCTTTTTAAAAATGTTTCTCAAGTAAATTAGGTTGTATTTCCAACTGTGTTGCCATCGGAAATAAACCCCCAAAGAGCAGTTTTATCTTTTTGTTTCATAAAATTACTATTTCTAGCAACAGGAGTTTTTATCTTACTCCTGTTTTCCGCTGCTGGCCCGATAAACACGGGTCTGCAGAGGACAGAAAGTGTCAAGGGCTCTGCATGAGCACTTCTCTCTCTTGAGGGTGAGAAGAATCACATGGAAAGGCCGCTAAGGCACAGGCTCCTGGCTGACAGCCCAGAGATTCCGTAGATCCAGGGCGAGACCAGAGAACTTGTAACAATGTAACAATGCTCCGGGCTGCCTTTACCAGGGACCACGTTTTCTGCAAAACACTCTAAGCGAAGTTATTATTTTGCTTTCCAGTAAAACATTCAGGTGGTAGTAGACATCTGATCCTGTATATTCTTTCATCTCTCTCCCTATATATAATACAGAATGTGATTATTTTCTTTAATTGCTTTGACTTCTGAAATTACAGTTTTAAGATTATTTTGTAATATCAATTTGGGAATAATCAAAAAACTAAAAAGACTAGGTTCATAAAAGCATATATCTTGAAGAAAATATCTAGCTGTAGCATCACGTGTGGAGAATCAGATAAATCTCCTGAAAGGCAACGATCCTCAAGGAGTAGTGTCAAATATTTTCTTCCTGTCAACTGTCACTCTGGCTGTCACTTGCCCACATCTGTCTCGCAGTGGATGCTTGGCCTGTTCTTGGTTCCTTGAGAACTCTTCATCGTTTTAGGCCACATGAGGAAAAAGAAATAAAACATGAGAAGCACCGTAATGTTTCCATCCTTGAAAGAAACGTTCCTCCGCGTGGCTTCGAATTCACTAAGCCTGGGAGTGAATCCTGGTGTGCTTCCGGGACTTGGTCACGTGATGTCTTCAACCTCCAGGCAGCTTGATCTCAGAGGGCCCTCACAACATATTCTATCACACAGTTAAGTGTGTCAAATTTGAATATTTTATCGCAAACATTTTAGAAGTTTCAGCAAGCCTTTTGTTGTGGTTATTAGATATTTTGGACAGTCTTCCAAGTGCCTCAGTGGGCCAGTTACTGGACCGAAATCCTGGACACCCTCCCTGTAATTATCTTTTTTACGAGATCTCGTACAAGGGGCTTCTCTCGCCTTCACTTTCTTCTCATCTGAAAAATAAAATGGACCAGATGATCTATATCCACCTTCTCTTGCAGCTCAAAAGTCTTACCATTTCCAAAAGCAGTTCCTTATGCCACATTGCTTAAGCAATTTTCTTTTGGAGTTGGTGAATATACATAGTCATTATCCCTGAGAAAGAAGAAAGAGGACAAATTAAGTTTGCACATACTTTCACGAAGGAAACTAAATGACAGTTATTTATAGGATTTTAACTACTTCCTCAGGCCAATTTCCTAATCCTAGATGTAATGTTTAGGTCCTCTGTAAGCCTGTATTCCTTAATTACTTATACCCTTTGAGAAACCACACTGCTCTACCCTGTGATTTAATTAACACTGGAGAGTGGTGTTACTTTGATAGGTTTAAAATATTATCCAACTCCAGATTTCTTTAATAGACATGGCTTTCTGAATTCCTAAATGTATTTTTAGAGAGGTATCAGAAATATACATCGTGTAAATTAAACACTGCCTAACAGCATATGCATATAAGAAGATACAGTTTGAAACCAGATCTAAAAGAACTAGTCTCAACTTCTACCACTCCTAATTTTAATAACAGTTTGACAAAAACTTGGCTTTTATTATGCTTCCGTAGAAACTCTTTAACTTTCAAAGGAGCCGGACCCTTGCCATGGGGCGCGGGCCAGCCATTTACAGCTTTGGGGTCTGTTGTTCAGTATCCAAGCTTGTCACTTCATCAGAGCTAAAGCATCTCTTTTAAATCTGGAGAACAGCTTTCTGGGCAGAGCAGCAACAGAACTCTGCAGCCTCGTCCTCATGATTTCCCTCGGAATCATCAAAGAAGGACCTCAACATGGTGGACTTTTGCTTTGAGAAGGATTATCAAATCAGTCTAGACTTAAGTTGTTTTTGAGGTTCACCATCCCTACACAATCTGTTCTCACTCACTAGGGAGGCTAGCGGCTCTCTGGCTAATGTCTCTTCTCCTTGATATTAGAACTCACCCTTCCAACAGCTGTTAGCTTTTAGCAACTTCACAGTCTCTCCTAGTCCAAGACAAGTAGAGATATTTGAAAGGACCACCTTTATCTTTTGAATACCATAAAATACTTTTAAAACAATATATTTAAACCATTCTTCCTATTAACCAACAACAGTCCTTTTATAATCCAAAGTTCTATGCTAGGAACTAAGACAAAAAAGGATGAAATTTTCAGATGAAAACAAACAAGCAAAGAAGCCTGGATGAAAAGAAAAGAGCCCAGATTACAGGTTTAAGAATTTATGTTGATATTAACAAAAGTTTTAGCACAACTCTACAGTTGATACACTTCAAAATCAGTTACATAGGCAGCATGATGGAGATACAATAGTTTAAATGAAAAACATATAGATGCCTATTTAGCCACAAGCTTAGTATAAGCTAACAAACAATATGAAGAGAATATATACATTAACACCTTGTATTCTGCAGGCTTCAGAAGACTTTGTCTAATTCGGGGCCTCATATCTGAAGAAAGTATTTTGACAAGACATCCAGAGTGTTGTTTTTTTTAACTTAATATAGCATAATAAGGATGGTTGAAGGAACTAAGTGCTAACAAGACCATATGGCCAGTTGTGGGTTGGAGATATAAATATATAATTGTCGCATAAAGGATGGGGCTATGTTATTGTTTTAAGAAATTCACAAATAGATTATTCTGTGCTACTCCTGAAAGTAAAATTAGGATCAAAAGGGTTAATATAACTGAAAAAAATTTGAGTTCAAATAAAAATCAACTTCCAAGAAATCATCAAAGGTGGCAGAGAAATAAACTTCCTCACCAGAGAGGGAACTCATCACTGAAAGGGGTGTTAGCGGTAATCAGGTAACCAATTTTTACAAGGACTTCTACCTTAGATTTAAATTAGAAAATAAAACTTCTATTCTGGCCAACTGGAAAAAGATCTATGATTTCTCATTTTGAATGTGAGCTTCTTAAGGACAGGGTCTTCCTTTCTTTCACACTCCTCAAATCAGAAGCCTCTCTTAGAAATGGTGTCATGAATCACAGGTGTTTCTTTTCTTCTTATACAGAATTACCTAATGAGAGCAGTAAGAGTTTATAACAAAGGAGGAAGGTGATTAACCCAAAACCAAATAGAGAGGAAATAAAGGATTTTTTTAATGGATAGTTTTTCACTTATCCCAAACCTTATTTTATAGGGTTTTATTGATGCCTTATGGATCATAATTTCTGTAACAACTGATAACCAGAATCATCATTACTTTTTTATTGCAATCTGAGAAGTATCATAAAAGAATTATTTTGCCAGCATAGCTTTCAACTTCTCTTTTGCCAGCAGTCCAGATTTCCAGTGATGGAATGTTTCCTTACAAATTTCACAGAAGATAAGATGTATGTAGCAAATAGTATACATACGATTCCTTCAGGTTCATAAATGGAAGTTTTATTTTCTTATTTATAGAGCATTTTAAAAGCAAAAAAACTTGAGGGAAAACTAGACAAAGTTTAAAAATCTTATGCTTAAAAGTAAGCTTCAGATTACATTTTCAAATACGCTTCAAATGCTATGCCTTTTCTAGATTTCCACCTCAAAACTCTTTCTACTTGGTTGATCTTTATGTGGTGTTTCATATTTCCAACCTTTAAAAAAAATGATCTTTGAGGGATGTTGACATATTACCCGTATGCAATACTATTACAAGTGTGCTTAAAGAAAAAGAAGAAAACAACTCTGGGAGGTTAATGCACTAGCATTTTAGTGTTAGAAACAGGGGCTCAAATTTCAAACTGCTGAATGGGTTTGACACCAGGAGGTCATTTGTCCACTTCACAAAGATAATACAGAATTGGCAGCTTCTGCTGAACTGAGCACGAAGGAGACATACATATTCTTCAGAATAAATCCTTTTCATTGGTCTTTCCAGATGCTGCTGCACTGTCATTTATATAGGGATGAATTTTCCGAGGCTTCCTAATCCATTTTGACAAAGATACAGTCTCAAATTTTCCTGACGACGCTCCTATGTATTTGAAAGCTCATTTTAAAATTTATATCGTTGGGATGAAGTAAAAGTCTCATCTTTACTTCTACATTTTCTAATGGCTACTTTTAAACATAATGTGTATTACTCTTTTCCAAACATATCGTAGCCTTAATGCAAGTTAAGTTCTCTCCTCTGAGAGTTTCCAACACTCTTTATTGTTAGGAATTATGGCATTCTGATATATTCTGATATTCCAGATTGAATATTACTCTACAAGTTCCATTAGCATTAAATAGTGAAATATAAGATGATGCAAAAAGGTATTATGGAAGACATTTTACAGAGAAGAATAAAGTCAATATTAGATTTTCCGAATGTTAAAGTTTAGCTTGAGATGATGAGCAGAAGGTTTTACTCTAATCATACAACTTTTCTCCTGTGAATCTTGAATTCCCAATGTAAATTATAAGTCCTAAAAAAATTGCATGGCAGAAGACAGCAAACTTCTGGACTGGAATGTCCCAAGAATCTGTAAGAAAGTCTGCAGAGGAGATTGACAGCAATGACGAGAATCTATAATCAAGTTTCAGGGCATAAAGGCTTTTTGGTTTAAAGAGTGAGAAACAAAAGAAGATGGAGGGTATTTCCCCCACTGTAATGAGAAATAGGATGGAGAAAAGTAGTAGAGGGTTGATTATGTGTCAGAAGTGGCAGAAGTCACCATCAAAGGATGTGAAGATCCCAAAAATGTGGACGCTAAAATATTTGGTGATTCTCCCAGTTGGAGAATTAGACATCCAAACCTATTAAACTCAAGCGTGACCATATGACTTGCTTCGGCAAGGAAATGTGAGTAAAAGTGACCTGTTCCACATCCACTCTGAAGGTTTCAATGTGGCTCGCCACATTTGCTTTTCACTGACTGCAATTCTGGAATCGTACATTACAATAGAACCGTCATCATCTTGGACCTTTAGATAACTGTAATGAGCACAACCCCCTTGCTTGTCCACAACAGACATGTGGCATGTGTAAGAAATTCACTTTGTTGTTTTAAGTAATGAAATTTTCTGTTTGTTTTTATTGCACCATCACTTATGCTATTTGGACTGACACATTAGGCCATGTGGCTCATAAGGCCATCACTGGGAGTGACAGGAGAGAAAGCTGGTCCCTGGTGGCTGAAGGATTCTGGATAGTGACACATCTCGGATACTCTATCAGTGTCATCAGAGAAATATATACATTGGAACTAGGTTTATGTAATTCCAGGGTGCATATCTATCATGCAAGAGGGTCACAGACGCACAGCACTAGCCTGGTACAGATTTAATGGGGGGAAATTGAGAAAAATAGAAGTAGAATGCATGCAGGCCTGAGTTCCATACAGTTACATATAAAATGTTGGGGTCCTGAGGGAGGCCAGCAATTCATACCCTGCTTCCCTACCTATATCCTAATAACATTGATAAAAGGCAGTATTAAAAAGTGGAGGGTTATCCTCATTATAACTCTTAAGTTATAGGTATATTAAGACAGTCCAACGGTATCACCATTTCCCTAATCACCTACTTTGGCCTTAGCACAATTGAAGAGACATTCCCAGTGATATACTCTTACTGGTCTGAGTGAGAGATAGCAAATTCCCTTCACATAGTGACGACTTCTAGATTATCAATACTCAACGAAGAAATTTCAACTTTGATGCTAATTTACTTATTTTTCTTTTGTGAAGAAAAGTAAAAAGTCACCAAACCATCTTGTTTTCCTCATTTGGCCCAGCAGTTACTAATTTTTAAAAAGTAACTAGCGCTTAAGTGGCTCAGTCGGTCAAGTGTCCAGCTTTGGGTCGGGTCATGATCTTACAGTTCGTGGGGCTCTGTGCTGAGAGCTCAGAGCCTGGAGCCTACTTAGGAGTCTGTGTCTCCCTTGCTCTCTGCCCCTCCGCAACTCATGCTCTGTCTCTCTCTCAAAAATAAATAAATAAATAAACATTAAACACATTTAAAAAATAAAAATAAAAAGTAAGACAAGAGGGAAAGAATATTTAGGGGAAAAAAATCTCTCTGTAGAGAAACTTGTAGTAAGGGAAAAATCATTTCTCCCTATGATCATTTTGCTGTCTTAACCATTGGAGCTTAGCCATGAAGTCAATGGTATACCAGAAGTATGGTCCAACATCCTAGAAGAGGCTATCAGTGATTTCTCAGAACACTGATCCAGGCTTCTTGTGGCAATTTCCAGATGTTAACCACTATGGGTGGCATAGGTTTAGGCCTAAGAAGTTTCTGAGATGAATAAAAAGAGTGAATTGGAAAAAAAAAAAAAATCATCCCAAGGCCACTTTTTACTCCAGACTAAAAATAAATCCCCTATTCTATTTCCCTTCCAAATTATGGCTGGTTGCTTTGTCCAATATAGCCTATGAGATTATGAAACCCAAGTGACGACATTAAGATAGACCTCATGAAGACATCACAATGATAAAATGCTGATGCTTTCCCTTATCAAATTCATGAGGAGAAATTAAATCTCAAAAATTACATTGATTTTTATTTTAAAGTCAAAAGAAATCAAAGTCAATTATTTTACTCTATGAAGTTAGAGAGCTTGACAGCCAAAGTCTACCCACTCCTATTTTATATTTTGCTTAGTCTCAGCTAGGGTGTTTCTCGAAAACGAGTAGAGTCGTGGTTTTTCCCAGAAGCTGCAGTCCATGTTCTTTCCCTTCAGTTGTTTGTGGTTCTCTGACATGAGTTTAATGCCAAGTCTTTCACAGGCCAAACATTTGAAGAGTCTAAAAAAATTAGTTGGCCTCAAAAGATTATCACTCCACTGCTCAACATCCACTAAATTTAGAAAATAATCCAATGTGTACCTCCTACAACAATCACTCCAGAAAACAAAATATTATTCCTAGAATACAATTAGGGCCACCACAGACTCATTGCTATGTTGGTTTCAGAGGGTAGGCAGAGAAAATCTTTGGCTTTAGCCTCAGCAGGATCTCAGTTAATCTACATTTGAATGAAATCCACCACTTTGAAGCTATCTATTGAGAGAAATGCCTCAGAAGTAGTTCATTTTTATACTTTGCCTATATCATACTTTTGAAGAGGGACGAATATCTTATCTTCCCTCAGAAACTGGCATTTAAATCCCCACAGTTTCTCCACTAGTTGAGACCTTTGGGGTCTTGGGAAGCAGTTATTGGTTCTAATTTGAGGTGCTTTCCACAGTCTCTATTCAGATTTTAATTTCCTTCCCCTTTTAGCTTTCTCTCTTTCTCTCTCTCTTTATTTCTTTTTTCATTTCATTGCTGAATTGAAGGCAAATTCTTTTTGTGTGCATATGTCCATTAAATAACTCAGAACTAAGAGAACTGCCTGCTACAGAAGAAGTTACCTCATCCTCATGTTTTTTCATCTGGAGAATCACCTTGAGCAGATTCTTCAGTGCAGCTGCTGTTGCAAGTTGTGAATCTGCACCACTAGGAGTAGTGAAGACTAATACCTCAGCCAGCAGTCCTCATGTTATCTCTTTCTCAGGGTTTTAATGTTTCCGTTGTTGAGTGGGTTTTCTCTACAGTAAAGGGAGAAAACTCTAGTGTGTTACTTCCTGTTAGTATTCCTAAACTTATTTCAGGAAGGTTCAGCCAAGTTTGTACAGTTAAACCTACTTAATTTTGCCTCCTTCCTTCCCTAACACATCCAGCGAAAGCACTGCTTCCTGGATCAGGGAGCCTCTTTTTTTACGTTTTTGTTCCAGATATGTTTTTTAGCATTTTTTCCAGTAGAATCTTGTTTTTTCAATCCCAACAATGAGAGATTTGAAATCCTGTGTTCTGACACTGCCAAAAGCATCAACTGTTCCAAATTTAGGAGATATTCTCCTGTCGTACATAATTTTTTTTTAACTTTATCTTGAGAGAGACTTAGAACATGCGTGCATGCACGGGGGAGGGGCAGAGACAGAATCTCAAACAGGCTCTGGTTGCCAGTGCAGAGTCAAGTGCGGGGCTCGAACTCACGAACTGTAAGATAATGACCTGAGGTGACATCAAGAATCGGGTGCTTAACCGACTTAGTCATCCAGGTTCCCCGTCATTTATATTAAGCCAAATCTTAGACTCCAGTGATCATTACCTTCCCTGATTTCCTTTGTGTCATCATTCCTGTGTCTTTCCTTGGAGTCTTAAGTCCACGCATTTTTACAGTATATTCTCTCAGGACCCAAACATTATTACCTGGGTACTTTGCTACACTGGGACACTTTAAATCTCAAAAAATAGTTCTTTGACTTTATTTTACTGACATTCATGATCTTCTTTTCTCAAATATGTTTAGATTCTTATTTCATATCAGTGCCCCAATCTTCCAAAGATGCATTCCAATTTCTCTGACTATGGATGTTAGTATCACTGAGAAGTCAATTCTGTATGTTTTGCTGATTCTTCTGTTTTGTTTACCAATGTCTAGAACAATCCCTGGTACATGGTTGTTGCTCAGTTAATGTTCACTAAATAAATTGCTGTGATTATTTTTCAGCCTTAATTCAAGATTTGTCTGTCCATTGTTTTCCTATAAAAGGAGTCAAATTAAAGGCAACCAATTTACTGCCTCTCTGTGAGGCCTGGAATTAGAATCTCCAGACATCACTGAAATATGAGATATAATGCAGCAAGTAATTGTCTGCCTCCCTAGTGCCTTAGAGTTATGACTGTTAAAAAAATAAATCTCTTTTCCCTAGAATCTTTACTTTAGCCATGCCTGCACCCTTGATGCCTATTAAAGCTCCAAGCATTGTGTATTTTTAGTTTTTTGAATTTTTTTTTTTTTTGAGAGAGCAGGAAAAACCATGAGCAAGGGAGTGGAGAAAGAGGAGACACAGATTCTGAAGCAGGCTCTAGGTTCTGAGCTGTCAGCGCAAAGACTGATACAGGGCTTGAAATCACTGATCGTGAGATTATGACCTAAGCTGAAGTCAGACACTCAATACCGAGCCACCCAGGCACTCTTCCAAGCATTGTGTAAGGCCAGGGGCCCTTCAATAGATATGGACTTTCATCTATATAAAAAATAGACACATACCTCATCTATGAGCAATGTGACCCAAGAGGTCTTTCTTCAGAAAGTGGTATTTAAGACTGCTTTTCCACTTAATTCAGATTATGAAAACAACAATTGACAGTTCTAATTTGACGTGCGATTGTTTATCTATATATAAATCTTAATTTTTGTCTCTCTTTTGAGGTCCTTGATTTGGCTATCCAGAGCCAGTATAACTGAAACCTAAACAAAGCATCGCCAAAATTCAGAGCTACTCTCCCTGGCAAGCCAGAATCCTTGAACTCTGGATGTCAATTTTGCCCATAAATTTACCCGTTTGTTCTTTCCCAGTGGTTGTCCCCTTGCAGCCGGATAACACACTTACTACTTCTATGTTATCCTTACCAAACTGAAGGTAAGCAGTGTTTTGTTGCTCTAAGTAGAGGAGGATGGCAAAATATGAGGCCAGGAGTGCCTATAGAAATTCTTAATGGAAAACAGGTCCAGGCAAGTGAATCCATATAGGATAATCCCCTTTGGTATGTGAGTGTCTTGTTTGAGCTCCAAAATCCATCATTTGCCTTATTGTCTCCATTTTTTAAGATAAGGAACCTGCACTTTAAAACAAACTGTTTGCAAAATCATACAGCCTATCATTGGTCATAGTTGGCAACTATGTCTCTTATTCTCTCTCCTATTGAAAAAATATCTACGTCTGTAATTATATGTAAGACATTAACATCCCCAAAAAGAATTCCTCAAAGCTCTTGAAATTCTGTTTATATCATCTCACGAGTGTAAATATTGCACACAGGTGATTTACCTTTAGATTACACAAAGGCAAGGCTAGGATCTCAAGAAAGAAGAAAGGGTGTGTCCTCTACCCTCTTCCCTAAGTGCTATTTTCAGATAAACTTTGATTATTTTAAAGATATGACTTTTATTTTGTGCTATAATATTAAACTATGGACTGAACTATCATATTTAAAATGAGAAAAGAAAAGGAAAAAAAGACTAGAAATATCTATAAGAAAAAATTTATGGCACTAAAATATGAGGAAACTAAAAATTTTTGAAAAAATAAAATAGATCATAGGTTGGAAGAAAATCCTTTAGATATCAGGATTTGGTCCCTTTATACTCACTCTTTCTCCATTTTAATTCTTTCACCTTCTTCTTGAGTTCTTCTCCATCTTTGCCTTGCCGTATCAAGCCCCATAATACAGAAAATAAGCATAGGAAACATAGGAGAGTTCTAGAAGGATTTTAAAAGCATTCTTTTTAGACAAAAAAAAAGAGAATACAGATACAAAAATTAGTTATTATTTAAAAATATTATACAAGCTTTAGCAAAAATACCAGAGCTCATGTATAAAAGTGAGTGTTATTTACTTAGGACCTTGGATGTCTATGCCACAGCTACTATGAGAAAGGCAAACCTTTAGAATTGTCTTCAGAGCATGAGACCTAATTTTTGGAATGTGCTTCTTTGTGAATCTCAGGGTGCAGTTTGTTTTCAGGTAATCATTTGTGCTCTCACATGGTCTGTGAGAAGAAAACCCGGTATTTCCCTCCTCTTTCTAACTGTCAAAGAACCTATGGGCTAGTAGTCTAAAAAGAATTTAGTTCTGGCTTCTAGCCCCAAGAGAAAGACTATGAGTTTGGGATGACTCTCCTTTGATCTATTTCTTTCACACTGAATTGAAATTGCCATTTGATACTACAGGTCCGTATACAGCTCATGCAGTTCTTTGACAGAAAGTAACTTTACTCCTCAGTCTCAACTTGGCCAAGGCTGCTTCATACTAGTGATCCCATGTTTTCAGCTCTTATTATTGACTCCTTTCAGGTTGTACACTTTAAAAATCCTGAATCACTATACTTCCTTCTCTTAGGGTTTCCACATGATGGTCACCAGTTTTTAAGAAAAATACAGTGTTGGGAAGCCTGGGTGGCTCAGTCGGAGAAGTGTCTGATTTTGGCTCAGGTCTTGATCTCTGAGTCCATGAGTTCAAGCCCCGAGTCAGACTCTGTGCTGACAGTTCAGAGCCCGGACTCTGCTTTAGATCCTGTGTCTCCAACTCTCTGCCCTTCTCCTGCTCATGCTCATGCTCTGTCTCTTTCTCAAAAATAAATGTTAAATTAAAAAAAAAAAAAGAAAATACAGTGTTACACTTACATAGACAAAGGAGCTATTCGCTTACCTTCTAAGGACCTACAATAAGGAGGTATGTTAAGAAGTAAATAAAATTAAAATAACTTTTAGCCAAACTTCTACAATAAATGAATATATATCTTCTTTGCGGCCTAGTAAAATTGTAATGGAAGTGGAGGTGACATGTGTACACCCACGTCGGCCAAGGATATGTTTGAGGAAAGTAGAATGATGGAGAGCAAATGGAAAGCTCAAAGGTGAGGAGGGACTTCAGGACCTGGGGATCGCAATACAAGGAACTTCAATAAAGACTCAGAGCAGAACCTGAAGAATCATAAAGCCTTTGTTGGAAATGATTGAAGAAAAGAATGACACTAAGGACAGGGACGCCTTCCCGTGCCCATCTGAGGGAGCAACTTCAAGACTTCACAGATCATATTTGCTTCTAAGGGAAATTTGTTTTCCACCTCCCTTAGGGTAAAAAAGCAGTCTGTTTCTAGTGATTTCTGTTTGATTTCTCTTTTCTTTTGGTGGGTTAAAGAAAAACAAAACTAGAAATTTACTCCTTGATGAGGCTTTTTGTTATATTTGAAATTGGTTTTAGTTTTTGGTAATAACCAAATCTCGTTTGGAACTGAGTATATTAAATGAGAGGACCATGGAAGCTGTGTAATACTGATTTGGGTCTAAAATGATTTCCATCTCTTCTGGAAATGGGTGGCGGTTAAGGTCATACAACAATGCAAATGTACACGCTGCCACTCAACCGTACAATTAAAGATGGTTATGACAGTAAGCTTTATGTTATGTGTATTTACCACAGTAAAAATCAAAATGATCTGTAACTCTAAGTCAAGAACTATGTGGCGGACAAGCTGGTTCTGACAGTATTTTTATGTCTGTAGTCCTGGTACATTTGCTTTTAGAAAGAATTTTGCTTTATGGTCACCACTCATAAACACAGATGACTGCATCAAAAATTAGAATGCCTGACATTCCGAGAGCTAGAAAAATCCATTCAATGGGTAAACTTTGGGGAAAAAAAATTTTAAATAGTAAGAAGATGTTAAAGACAGTTTCTGAAAAGTTAAAGTGTGTCTTTCATATAAGTTTAAAATATGTCTCAAAAACTCTACTTCATTTTAAAACTTGTGCGATAACCAGTAAGATAACAAAACTAATTAGAAGGAGAATTTGGGATCCAAGGTTTATTACAGTTAGTCAACAGAATGCTAAAATAAATGCTACTTGATACTAAACTAGTTAATGTTTTATAAGACTGAAAACTTATCTTTTCTACCGGACCAAAATCAAAAAGCTTATGTTTTCCAGTTTCCAGTTTCCAGGGCTCAAGTAAAATAATAGTAATAAGACATGTATAAGTACTTTCACTCATATAATTAAGAAAAGTTTTGGGTGAACTTTAAAAATAACACCTTAAAAATATATGTAAGATTTGGAAAGAGAAAAGGCCATCTACCTGTTATATTTCAAATTTGGATAATTTTTCTTAACAAAGAAAAGCAAAACACAAGAAAAGTGTTATAGAGAAGTAACATTAGGTTAATAGTTTAATTTGAGTTTTCTTTTTTTTTCTTCTTGAAACTGACCCGAGATACTAAAAAAGAACAATAATATCTATTATAGGTAGGGTCATATCATCTTCACCAATTACAAACACAGATCTTAAGACATTAACCCAAATACAAATAGCATTCAATTTCACACATATTCTATTAGCACATATTCTGTTCAAGCACTGGAAAAAAAAGAAGTTTAAAATCAGAAGAACATGGATAACTTTACTTTTTAAAAACGGGTGTTACCCAGTACAACCTTTCTTCTTTAATTGTGAAAGTTTCCCTTAGAGGTTCGCCCCATACGGAAAATCATTCAGTATCAATTTGGCATGTCAGGATAGAAGATTCGGTGTGCATAGAGCAGAAATCCATGACTTTAATTTGGTAGTTCCACGTCAGGAAATAGTTTTTCCCTCCTATATTCTTGCTTTCATTCTACTGAAGGCCCATTTTAAATAATTGCAATCCCAGCCTCAGCATAAGAGTAGAACCAGGCAGCCGGTCATGAGCGAATGTAGGCATGGGAGGGAGCTGTGTGTTAAAACAGACCATCGCTTATTTAACAGAGGATTGCACTTTTCTCAACGGGTTTTAGAAAAATATCTTCAGTCCTTTATCCCTAGGGCAAAGTATCCCTTTATCCACAGGATCATGCAAATATTTTATTTGTCCACAGAAAAGTAAGCAAAATGAGGTTTGGGAATACAAGTGTCGCTAAAAAGTAATTCTTTCATAAAAGAAAAAGTTCTATAGTCATTAACAGCTATACATTATGCCAACTAATTGCTATAAGCTTACATACAATTATTTTGAAAATATTGGCACATTTGTTTAATAAATATAAAATTACTCAGCAGCATTTGATGTGTAATGGAAATATTGCTAGGCTTTTAGCTATATAGAGAGAAAATTAGTACAAATTTCAGCTCACATCTCATCAATTATATGAAGGGTCATATAAAATATTTGAACTAAAATTTTAACTAACAGTTTATACTTAAGAGTACAGTCACATTGTCTCCTAATCCAGTCATTCACATGACAAATTAATAAATACAAAATAAGTGCTATCAAGCATTATCGTATCCTTCCTTCTCCACTTACTAACTCTACCGTTTCAATTTAAGCAAATTATTCATCCTCCTCATGCTTCGCTTTCCTCATCAGTGCAGTGAGATGATAATAATAGTACCTTCCTCATGGCATTGTTGTGAATTTAAAGGAGCACTTAGAACAGAGCCCAGTATGGCGTAAAAACATCGGGTGCTTACACTGCAATTACAATTACTATTAATAGCAATAGTAGTGGTAAAGCCTTTTTCAAAAACAAATGTGAGACTGAACTTGTTCTCATAGTCCAGTTTTCTTGATGGGATTACAGAAATCTAAAGCCAATGATAATACAGTCAGAAAAGTGATTTTGATAGATTTAATTAGATTATACATTTTTGGAAGCGACCTGTGTGTGTGTGTTGTGTGTGTGTAAACCAAAACATATACTATATCTTCTAAATTGTATCATGAACACTACCTTCGCTTTACTTTTTTTGCCTTTCCTTTATTAGCTAAGAACACTTTTCTTTAATTTCAGGTCTCAACTCTGTACTCTGAAGCATACATCTTACACACTTAACCCACTAAGTTGGGTGCTCTGGATTCTATGAAGCCTATGTCTACCTAGAACATTTCTTCATTCATTCAAATAAGAATGGACACGTGCAGATTAAGGTATGCATTCTCCAATTTATATTGTTGGTATATTTAACACATCTCGTTAGCAAGAAATACAGCAAAGTGTCGGATCGTGAGTAACTTGTTCTGAGAGTGTTCTGCAAGATGAGCAAACATTTCTAATAAATTTTAACTTGATAAATGAGCTATGTGTTACAATATGAGTAGTACATGACGTCAAATGTCACATGATCACAACCGAGCCATTGGTGCTTCTCTCTCTCTTTCTCTCTCTCTCTCTCTTTCGCTTGCTCACTGTGGGATTGTGGATGATTGTCTCCTCTGCTCAGATGCTCAGACTTAGGCTGTGGTGTTTGGCAGAAATCAGTGATTTTTCAGAATGTTGGAAGGTGCCTACCAACTGGCACTAATGTACTTTTTGTCACTTCAAAGCACCTATGGACAGTCCTTTGCTTTTCCATATAAGAATAAGCTTAGAAATGCTTTGCTTCATTCTAGGTCAGGCTGCCTGCAGATATCGTCCCTTTCCTCTGCTGACTTATTGCCAGTTACGTTAAATACAGTATAGGACAAGAGTTTATTTAATATTGTACTGTAGTCAACATCCGTGTGAGCATATACAACGGCCTCGAAGCAGGAAACTTCCGTTGAGCCAAAAGATAGCAGTGATTCGGTTAGTGAGAGTGAAAGTCATCCTACACAATAACCCTCCTCTCTCTAGTCTCCCTCACACTAGCCACGAAGGTTTTCAAAGGTAAGTGCAGGTTAATTTGTTTATTTTTCTTTATATTCTCTATCTTCTTTATTATTTTGTATTATATTACAGTATTATAATCATTTTTATATGAATAGTTTTGGGTTGTGGAATGAATCATCTGGGTTTCCATTATTTCTCATGGGGAAATTCACTTTGATATACAAGTACTTTGGATTACAAGCATGTTTCTGAAACAAATTATGTTCACAAACCAAGGTTTTACTGTATTTTCTCACAGAGGATGTTTAAATTAAACCAACTAACTGAGATATTTGTTTTATTTTACTTTCAGTCATAAATATTGCCAGTACATTTTTTTAAATTTATTTATTTAAATTAGTTAAATATGTTAGTTAACATACAGTGTAATATTGGTTTCAGGAGTAGAACCCAGTGATTCATCACTTACATATAACACCCAGCGCTCATCCCAACAAGTGACCTCCTTACTGCCTATCACACGTTTAGACCATCCCCCACGCCACTTTTGCTCCAGCAACCCTTGGTTTGTTCTTTATATTTAAGAGTCTCTTATGATTTGTCTCCCTGTCTGCTTTTATCTTATTTTTCCTTCTCTTCCCCTATGTTCATATTTGTTGCTTCTTAAATTCCACCTGAGTGAAATCATATGATATTTGTCTTTCTCCGACTGCCTCATTTCATTTAGCATAATACACTCTAGTTCCATCCACATTGTTGCAAATGGCAAAATTTCATTCTTTTTGATTGCCGAGTAGTATTCCATTTTATATGTACCACATCTTCTTTATCTACTCATCAGTCGATGGACATTTGGGCTCTATCCATAATTTGGCTATTGTTGATGATGCTATAAACTTTGGGGTGCATGTTCCCTACGAATCAGCATTATTGCATCCTTTGGATAGAAGTAGTGAAATTGCACTATTCAGTGTTTACCATCATATTTAATAAGAATAGTTGTTGCAATTGATTTAGTACCTATTTGAAAAAAAAAAACAAACTCCTGAATTCTACATATTTTGTAATATCATACCCATTTTACAGATGAGAAAAATGTGATTTAGAGTGGCATATGCCTTGCCAAAATCTACATGAAAATAAAAGATAGAGCAAAGAATTCAAGTCATGTCAGAATGTATCCAAAGCCTAAGAATCATCACACTATGTGACATGATCTAAACTATATAAAAATTATTTTAAGACACTGAAAGGAAATATGATAAAATTCTAACAGTTTGTATCTAGAATTACAATGATTCTTTTTCTGTTTCTTCATGATTTCTATATTTTCAAAATTATAACAAGTAGTTGTCATTGGTATGATTAGAATCAGTTAAATGTTATATACTCTTCTGAAAAAAAGAAGAAAGGAGATATATATTCTCTGAAAGAAAAAAATGACAAAATATGATTAAGCCTACTCTCTAGTGATATATGGTCCATATTTTAATTTTTTTCCTTACATGTATAAAGTTCCTTGTATGAATGTAATATTTAAAATATTTTTATTGAAAATTTATTTTCAGGCCTATTCAATGTAAGAAAAACAAATGCATTATGAAGTTATAACAACCTGTGTGATTTCTTTTAATATTACAGTTCAGAGAGTCTCAGAGACTACAAATATTTTTTTATCAGATATAACATCAAAGCTACTCAGCATCTGGAAAAACCTTGCCTATAAAATAATGTATACAACCACATGGTAAATGCATCTGCCACTGAGTGTTTCATTTTTCCTTTAATGCTGAATCGCAGCTGGAAAAAACTTACAAAACATTACCATTAATATTAAGCTTCTTTCTTTAAACATTTTGGATGTATTTAAACATTTTGGTCTATATGCCAAAAATATAGTAGATTGTTATGCTGATTTTAAAAAATCAAGAAAAAGACAAATAATAAGTATCTAAATATCTTTGGGTCATCTAAGTATGACATAAGTATTTTTATGTCTTATTTATCCAATGATATTCCCATACCTCATTGTGGTTCTCCAATAGAAAAAAAATAATTTTACGTGGGCTTAATACATTTCTAGAATTCAGTTGACCACATCTAAACTTTGAATCCATCTGATATATCAATGAATGTTTCTGGAAAACATCACGAAGAAGGGCCTAATATGTGGTTGAAAGATTGAAAAAATTCAGTCTATCCTAATGTCGTATCTACATTGTATTTCTCCCTAGTGTTCCATCGCTGCTCTAACAAATTGTCACATATTTGGTGATTTAAAATTACAGAAACTTATTATTTTTCAGTTCTGTAGGTAGGAAGTCCAACATAGGTCTCCCTGGGCTAAAATCAAGGTGTTGACAGAATAGCATTCCATTCTATAGTCACTAGGGGAGAATCTATTTCCTTGCATTTTCCAGCTTCTAGAGACTGATCACGTATCTTGGCTACAAGCCCCTTCTTCCATCTTCAAAGCCAGCAACATTCATCTCTAGGAACATTCTTTCATAGATACATCACCACCTGATCCTCCTATGCTGCCTCCCTCTTCCTCTGATAAGGACACTTGTGGTCATACTGAGACCACCAGGATAATCCTTCCTAGTCTCTTTATTTTAAGGTCAACAGATTCACAATCTGAATTCCATCTGCCATCTTTATTTCCCTTTGCCACATAACCTAATATAGTCACAGTTTCCAGGAATTAAGACATGGTCTTCTTTGGAAGTGGCTTTTACCCTACTGACCAACCCTCCCGCTACCATTGTTTTTACTGTATTTATTTAAAATTATTGGCTAAGTTATTTTAGCCATATACTTAAATCCTCAAAGAAATTTTTTTGAAGAAGATACTATTCATCAGATTACCAAATGAAGATCCGCAAACCCCACTTTCCTTGCAGGTTCCACTGTGGAGACTGACACTGTTTACAACTTGCTTTCCCAGCCAGAATCCTGATGCAGAGTAGCTACTGGACATAGTTTTGGTTAATGAATCTGCCATAGGCTTCTGAAAAATAGTTTCCCTTTGCATGTAAAACGGTTAGACAAAACTAGCCTCATATATTATTTCTTCTTTTTGCCTTGGTTGCAGATACAATTCCCGAAGATAGAAACCCATGTGGCATGCATGAACGAAAGGCCCAGAGGATCACGGCTATGGTAATCCTGAAGTGGATGGCCCATCAAATTAATGCCTGATGCTGCTTACCTCAAGACTTTGTCTCATGTGAGGAAAATCAACAGTTATTTGTTTATGTGATTATTAGTAGTTCATTCCGTTACTTGCAGCCAAACTGACCATTATGTAATTAGTAGCCAAAAATACTCATATCTAATTTATCTTGAATCTAGAAGCAACATTTCAAGACTTTTTCTGGAAAAACAACCCAAACGTTCTTAATTACTGCTGATTGTTCTTATTTTTTTACAAGAAAACTATATTTTTGGACCAAGTCCTAGTCCTAGTGTCTGTAGAATGCCATGAAAGTAAACAGAGAAAGAGTAACAAAAGAATATGAGTTAATTTTCTTGTAGACATGAATGTCAGTTATCAACTTAATGTCTCTTATCTTGAAATTTACCTTTTTTGCCTACTCTGTAAAAGTGGATATGGCACTTTAAATATATTTTTCTTTTGCCGTTTGGCAGTAAGTCGTGTCATTAGCTGATGCTGGACAAGCTTTGCAGAAGGAGCTTTTCCTTCCTGGTTCAGGTATGCTCACTTGGTGGACCTCAGCACACTTAGCTTCTCCAGCACGGAAGAGCTGAGGCCTGGGTGGCCTCTTGGCTCCTCCAGTGCCCAGCTCTTGGAGCATACACAACTCCTCCAGCATGGGTCTCTTGCACTTGCATACACAAGCTCTCTAGCACCCAATTCCTGTCATACATGGCATCTGGCAGTGCTCAGAAGCCACCAGCTTTCCCCAGAACCTCCTTAGGTAGTTCTAAGGCAGAATGTTTCCATGAGACATCATTCTTTAAATAGCTTTCTTCCACACCCTAGAGCATAGATTTTCACCAAATTCTAGAGGAAATATTTCCAGCAAGTTCCATCAGTGTCTCATCACAGAGATTTCTCTGCTATTCAGTGAGAAATGGTCATTCACTTTCCAACAAGATGTAGCTTTCCATTCTGACAGAGTGGAGGGCAGGGGCTCTCTCATGGATGTTTTGGCCTACAGGTAGTGGCTGACTCTTATATCTGCTATGGTCTTATCTGCTTATATTCTTTACAGTCCCCTTACATTTTACCAGCCTATTTGTTATCTAATCCCCACCATGGTTAAGAAATCTTTATATGAATTTTCTTTCTATCAACTTATGGTATTGTTCTCATCCTGATCAGACTTTGACTGATATACATTTTTGAAGTACTGTTTATGAAGCTACAATGATTTTTAAGAAGTAAGTATACAATACGCCTTAAAGCAGCTTCTCTCAAAGATGTTTCTCACAATTCATCATGTGATGTGCTCCAAGAAAAATGGGTTCTGTGGTCCAAAAGAGCTTAAAGAATTCTTTCAATTAGAGATTCATAGTGAGAGCATATCAAATTCACCCAGAGGTTCTACACTAAATATAATATATTTAATCTTATTTAAGCTAGCATTTCCTAAACCTCTCTGGCCTTGAAAATAGTTGGTTAAACAAAAACAACCATACTAATTTGGGAAACAAATCTTGGAAAATGCTTTCCTAAAGATATCAACATATACCCTACTCTGTCAACAACAAACAAGGTTTTGAAGAGCATGGAAAATATTTCCTCATAACATCATGTGCCATTTTTAAGACACTTCTTTTGCAAATGCCAGGAAAAAATTGACTATAAGAAGTCTTTCCCATTTTTTCATAAGTGCATTGCTGTCCATGTTGGGTATAGTCTGGTATAACTTAAAAATATATCTTTAGGGATGCCTGGTGGCTCAGTTGGTTAAGTATTCGACTCCGACTCAGGTCATGATCCCATGGTTCGTGAGTTCAAGTCTCAGGTCGGGCTGACAGCTCAGAACCTGGAGCCTGCTTCAGATTCTGTATCTCCCTCTCTCACTCTGTCCCTCCCCTCCTCATGCTCTCTCTCTCTCTCTTTCTCTCTCTCACTCTCTCAAAAATAAATAAACATTAATTTTTTTAAACAAATAAAAAATAAAATATATATGTATGTATATATATATATATCTTTAAAACTGTGAATAGCTGGGGAGAAAAGAGTTTCAGTTCAAGTTATCTCATTCTAATGTTTACTATGTGTGATATTGGTCAATTTACTTATTATAATTTGTTCCTAATCAAAAATAAATTCCTAACTGATGTCTGGTTAGCCTTTTTCTCATCCAAAGAGGACTTAAATAAAAAAGTTGCTTTGCAGCACTCAATATCTGTGGCTAGCCACTGCTGAGTGAGCTTAGTTGACAAAAATCAACCCCAACTGCTGTAATAATGGAAAGTTACACTGTGTAATGTTGATGTGATAATTATTTGTTTAGACTAAAACTACAAAGATTGTCTGCCATTCTTTTCCAAAGCTATAACATGGTCATAACGAAATATCTAGCCTCACTGTTCCCGTTTTTTATCTATCTGATGATAAATTATCTTAAAGAACTCAAATTGATTCTTCGGAAAGAAGAAATATTTTTACAATTTTTCTGATTAAAAAGATGGAGCAAAATCGTTTCAAGTTTTTCCATCCTGAGTGCTAAAGATGTTTTTATCAAAAAATTTGACCTCACGTTGATTTTTGCGTTCTTTGGGATACAATGGTAATGATTATAAGACTTGTATTGGAATTTTTACGTGGTATTTTGAAATAGTGGCAACTTCTTACAAAGTTCACAAGAGTGATATTCATTATGCCTTACATTCTTATGTAGCTCTGTGTATGTAAGTAAATTCATAACATATAGTATGTTTCCAATAAATTATGAAGTCAGAAATTATCATAAGTATAAGTAACTAAGGTCTACAATCAAGCGTTCAAAATGGCATTTGTGAACTTCACTTTATGACTGTTCTATGTCTGAATTATTCCATTCTCATAGTTGGCCAACATTCATGCTTCTTTAATTTTTTTTTAAGTTTATATATTTATTTTGAGAGGGAGAGAGAAAGAGAGAGAGTGGGGGAAGGACAGAGAGAGAGGGAGAGAGAGAATTTCAAGGAATCTCCACAGTGCAGAGCCCCTTGTGGAACTCAAACCCATGAGCCATGAGATGGTGACCTGAGAGGAAACTAAGAGTCAGAGACTTAACCAACCGAGCCACCCAGGCGCCACGCCAACATTTGTGCTTCTTAGCTGCAGTGCAGGCGAATGGTAGAAGTTCTTATTGCATCACCCAGATCCCCTTTACCAGCTCATTATACAACCATCCTCTGTCTGCTGTGAATACTGAAGTCAATGGCTCATAATTGCAACTTTCTCAAAAAAATTGTCCTTGGCTGAAAGGAACCAACTTGCCTGGAGACACCTGAGTGTATATATCACCCCTTCCCCATTTACTGACAATAAAAAAATATAAAATCCTCAAGATGGTCCAACTCTCATGTAATTTACTTTCAGAAATATCCCCCATTCCTTCTGTGTGTCACACTAAGACTCATTTATATCCTTGCTCAGATTATTCCTCTCCCTTCCGCTGCTTCCCTTATTTTCTTACAAGATTTTCCTGAAAGGCACTCAGTCAATAAATGACAAACACTTGAATCTCTGTCTCACTCTCTGCCTCTAGGGAAGTGACCTAAGGAGTGATTCCTAGGAAGTCAACTCTAGGATGGGATTCTGGAGTTGAACATACAGTAACCCGCTTGTATAGGATTCCATCTCAAATAGTAGGTGGAAAAATGATAGTCCCTGTATTCTGTAAAACTGCAATTGTGAAGGCTTTCACCTCCAGTGAATTCGTCTAAACTACGGTTGGAAAGGGTGCACTGGCATCTGATATTTGGTATGATGTCTCTTGCCTTTGAGAAGTACAGCTATTATGGTAGTGATACTGAGAAATTAGATGGGTATAATTGAGCAATACTGATACTTTGAAAAGAGAAAATAGCAGACACATGGTAATCAAATATTAATTCCAATAATTCAAAAACAAATTTGAACAACAACAACAAAAATATTTGAACAACATTTAAAAAATTATTTTCTGGGGAACCTGGGTGGCTCAGTCAGTTAAGCATCCACCTTTAGATCTTAGCTCCTATCTTGATCTCAGTATCGTGAGTTGAAGCCCTAGGTTGGGCTCCACTCTGGTCGTGAAGCCTGCTTAAAACAAAATATTTTCTGTAACGGGAGGTCTGATCATATTGAGAAATAGGCATACAGCTTTATTTAAAGAATAATAGCAAGCTTTGGAAGAAGGTTGATTACTCATTTTGGCAAATTTTCCTCATGAAGTTTGGATTCTAGTTATCAAAGGAATGGGATCCCAAGACTTGGGATGGTAACAGAAGGTAAATTAACTAAAAAACCTTAAGGGCCGAGATTCTCCTAAATTTCTAGGCCAAGAAAAGTAGCACATAGCTCATGCTAACAGATAGCATATACCTCCTTGGTATTTAGGACTATGTGAAACCCTCTAATGAGCCAGATGCTTTCAAATGCAATGCTTGCCTTCTTCTTCTGCTGCTCCCATGACCCCTCATGCTTAACAAATCAAATCACAACATAACTAACCGGGGAAATGGGGGCTTCCTGCCAAGGGAGAAACGTTACATGACAAAGCAGCTGCCATCCTGGCCTAGCATGTAGCAGCGGGACTAGGAGAAGGACTGGGAGCAGATCTGAGGAAACCGAATCAAGGCGGGCAGAGTATCAAGACAAAGAAGAGTTTGTTAACATGGGGAAATTCTCTTCTGACATGAAATTTAAACCCTGATTAGATTTCAGCTGCCAATTCTAATATGTTGCTGAGATGGCTCTTGGATACTTGGAAAAAGATTGTCTGCACTAAGCAAAGAAGATGCCAGAACTGCTAAGGCAGATCATGTAGAAAAGTGGACATGCCTGAGGTGGGCATGCTAAAGGATCTATTATGAAAGTTTCTAAATTGTACCAACTGTCTGTTCCTCAAGAAGCCTGTGATTTGTAACTGAGGGACAAAAAAGAATGCACCATGAGCAGGCAACAGCATTGATAAAATGTTCAGTCATGATTTCCTTTTCTGAGACTAGAATAATTGTTAGGAGACGCAGTTCTAGGACTGAAATCCTTAGTAGTAATGGAGATGATTAAACCTCTGAATAACAGAGGCCACATGCAAGCATGTTGAATACAATTGCTACAATGGGCCAGCAAGGTTGAAATGGTAGCCGGCGATGAACCACTAATGCATGACTATGTATGGACATCTATATGGAGATAACTAAAAGAATATGGTGATTTAGAGGCAGGAGACATAGGCAGCAAACAAGTAAAAAAAAATAATATATATATACATATATATATATATACATGTGTATACAATATTATTATTTAACATAGACAGTACACAATATTATTTAACATATACAGTATATATATGTGTGTCTATATAATAAATAATAATGCATTATAATATATTATATTTAATATTTCCAAAGAAAGTCAAAACAGCTATAATAGGTTTAAGAAACTACAATAATATCAATAAAATTAAGTCTAGTTTCTTCACTAGTCACAGCCTAGTAAAACTTTCAACAAAATAATAAAAAGGTTTAAACCAAGGGATAATAGATAAAGCAATAAAAAGCAAGCATACACAAGAGAAATATTAATATAAGCTAAGGTTGAATTTGAGTATAATAAAAATAATAAAGAGAATAAATCAAAATATGATGAAACCATCTAATAATATATACAGTAGAAATTTCTTTTATGTACCAAATAACACAAAGACTAATAAATCAAGCAAAAACTATTTTTAAAAATACTTTTATAACAATACAATTATACTGAGAGTCAGTTTTCCAAATTAGAAAAATGTAACAGACAGAAAAGTAAAATAAATAAAAAATTATTAAATCTATCTATCTAGTGCTTGCTACTAAGTTATTAAATATTATTATTAAGTATATGTGTTATTTTGGCATGAATATGGAATATTTATTAAAGGTATTATTTACACAAAAATGTTATATATTTAAAAGTGTTATCTGTTAGTCTAGAAAAATTAAAAATAAATCATAAAAATATTTTAACAATTTAGAAATATTGAAATGTATGTCATGTGATCCCTGCATAAAAAAGCTATATTTTCAAACTTTTAAAACTCAGAAAAACAGAACTCAAGAGTAAATGTATAGCCTCAATGAATCTAATAATAAAAAGTAAAAGAAGAAGAGAAGGAAAGAAGGAACTTCTTACTCAGCCTATGAAACATTTGAGAAAGAAATACAAAGTAAACCAAATAAATGAGAAGAGGAAATTAATGACTAAGATGTGAAATTAATCAATCATTAAAATGTAAGTTTAATGAATAGAAAATGAAAAAAAATAGAAAAAAATGTCAAGGAGTGCTGTCCGGTAGAACTTTCTACAAGGATAGAAATATTCTGTATCTCTGCTGTCCAACACAGTATCCCCTAACTACATGTGATATTTAAAATGTAGTCACTGGAACTGAGGAACTAAATTTTCAATTTTTATTTCATTTTAATTAATAGAACTATAAATTTAGAAGTCAAGTGACTAGTTCTTACAATATTGGCACATATTTAAACAGATGAATTTTTCCATGCCTAATTCAAGAAGAAAGAAATAAAATTTTAAAGGTTTTTATGGATTCAAGAAGTCAATGTAAAATAGATTTGAAGAAAATCCTTGATGTAGAATAAAGACAGTGGGTAACATATATAGTATACAACAAGTTTTTACAAACTGGCCAGAAGGAGATAAACAACCCTACAGAAAATAAATGAGAGGAAGAAAGAAGAAAGAAAGAAAGAAATGAAAAGAAGAAACGAAACTAAAGAAACGAAAGGAAGAAAGAATATAGAAGAAAGAACTAAAGGCAAGGGACAAGAGAAAGAAGGAAGGAAGGCAGGCAGAAAATGATTCACAAAGAGTAAACACCTAAAAGCCAACTGTGGTAATAGGAATTCTAAGATGGTTCTCTGATTCCATGTATCCAGCCCCCCCCTCCCACTTTAGGTATAAGTGGAACTCCTGACTTTTTTTTAACCAATAGAATATGGTAAAGTTAAAGGGATTTTTCATACATAAATATGGCTCTTAGATAGGTGACTGTGAGTTAAGGAAAAGAAAGATTATCCTGGTGGGACCTAACCAAATCACCTAAACCTAAGAGGGTCAGACATTCTCTGAAGTTAGAGACTATCTCTCCATTGCTGATTATGAAGGAAAAAGCTAACACAAATTATACAGCCATAAGGAGATGAATTCTGCCAACAACCAGAGGATGCTTGAAAGAGCTCCTTCTTTAGTCAAGCCTCCAGCCAAAACCTTGATTTCAGCCTTATGAGACCCTAAGCAGAGAATCCTTCTAAGCCATGCCTGAACTTCTGACCTTCACAGTCTGAGATGGGTGTTGTTTTCAGCCTTGAAGTTCATGGTAATTCATTATGCTGCGATGGAAGACTAATATCCAAACAGAGATGCTCAGAATAGGTAGTGAGAAAAATGAAAATTAAAGCAGCAATGAATTCTTTCTATTGAGATGGTTTTAAAGCGATTGAAAATTCTTTGAAGTTGCTCCCAACTGAAGGTGGAGTCTAATTCTTCATGAATATAAACTGGCCTTAGTGACTGACTTCTAATGAGCATAATGAGGTAGAAGTGATGCTAAATGACTCTCCTGGAGTGCTGAGGTTTCTCTCCTGGAATGCTTGCCCTTGGAATGGAGCCACCATGCTATGAGCAAGCCAAACAACCCTTGGAAAAGCCACATGTATGTATTCTGGCCACTGCCCCAGGTCAAATCTCAGCCAACAACCACCATCAACTTGCCAGATTGTGAATAAAGGACGCTTTGGATGATTTCAGCCCACAGGCTTTGAGCATCTGAAGTCGAATGTGGCAGAGATGAGCCATCCCTATCAAGTCCCAACCACATTGCTTATTCCTCAGCAAACATTGTCATTATTTTAAGCTGCTAACCTTTGGGGAAGTTTGCTACACAGCAAAAGACAATGCGACATGTTTGTACTCATCTGACTGGCAAAAGTTTCAAAGAACAGTAACACCTATGGTCGGCTGGGATTTTGTGAAAAAACTGTGGAGCAACAACCACAAATGTTCAGAAATGATTGTGGGTGCTCATTCTGACCGATGGTGAAACACAGCCAGCACTCAACCCTGCTTCCCACACGACTGGTAACTCCCTTCAAACTCTGGTAAAAGAAACTTCAGATGGCTTCAAGTTCTCCAGGTGCTGGGCAGCTGGTTTTCCCAAACAAGTGTAAACATCTCACAGTGAAAAATCTACCTGGAAAGAACTAGAATATTTATTTATCCACTGACGAGACTGCAGCAGTGAATTGGATCCCTCTCCTGGAACATTTAGACCCCGCGTGCGTGTTCAGCAAGTTGTTCTAGTGCTGGCAAGAGTCTCTATGGGAAATCATGAGGATGGAGGACCTGTGGCCTTCTCCTCTTATTGAACTCTGGTTTAAAAGTTTTCCTAAGGGGCGCCTGGGTGGCTCAGTCGGTTAAGCGGCCGACTTCAGCTCAGGTCATGATCTCGCGGTCTGTGAATTCCAGCCCCACGTCGGGTTCTGTGCTGACAGCTCAGAGCCTGGAGCCTGCTTCAGATTCTGTGTCTCCCTCTCTCTCTGCCCTTCTCCTGCTCACGCTCTGTCTCCATGTCTCAAAAATAAATAAACGTTAAAAAAAATTATAAAAAATGTTTTCCTAAGTGTTCTTGTATGATATTAGAGGTAATGTCCTCAAGTCTAGAGCAAGACTGGTAGCAAACATTAAGGGACCTACCTTTTGTGATAGGTAGTGACAAGAAAAGGACTCACCTAGTGCAGGATTAACTCAAACATGCAGCCCATTCAACAGTGAACAGAAACACGAACACAGTGAAGAAAAGAAACAAAAAAATAAGAAAAGGGTTAAAATAATTTTAACATCTATTGACAAGGGAATAATTGAATACATTATCATAAATCAATAGCATGAAAAATAAGAAGTCCCTTCTATACATGTGTGTGCATAAACACGTACATACATGCATGATTTTGATGTAAAGGGGAAATGTGAAGGAGTCCGTACTGGGTTATTCATATGGAGAGGGTAGCTGTAGACAACAAGAAAATAAAAGTTGATTATTTCTTGTAAAGTATAAATACAATGAAATGAGTCAATGTGTGCCAGACTACACAGCTACCGCTTAGTTTAGCCAGCCAGTTTATTACCTTGAGAATATCGACCACATTATGGGATATTTCAGCTTCTCCTTAGCTACTTCATGGAAATAATCACAGTTTACTCATTGTGTCTTTTTTGTTTCTAGCAAATACTCTCTCTTTGGTTGCTCACACCAACCCATAGACTAAAAGATAGGTTAGAAGTGTATTTACCTTAAAGTGCGGGCATCTGCATTATTCTGTAGTTGATACTACTTCAGAAAAGCAATGTCCTGATCAAACAATTGTCTGATTATTTCAATGTTTCAAGGCCCCTGGGAAGTTGCTGGAAAGACAGAAGAAGGTATTTTATTGTAATCTTTGCATCTTTCTTTGATTCTAAGTGCAATAGAGTAAGTAAATCTAGTAAATGGCCAGTAAGGAAAGACAACACATGTTGGAATTGCTGGGTGGTTGAGAGTAAGGCTCTGAAACCCAACAGCTGGATTCCTAACTCTGCTCTACCTCTTATTAGCTGTGTAAATTTAGACCATTCTTTGTAAAATAGAGGAAATAATGGTATCTATTTCATACTATTGTAATGAGGACGAAATATACTAATACCTTTAATGTTCTTAGAAATAAAGTTGGTGCACAAAGAGCTCAAAAAAATGTCAGCTGATATAATTATCATTCTTAGCAACTGAGCAATCTAGTTCCAAAAACAGCAAATGACTAGTTACTATTGTTTTTCTAAATGGCTAAGGTGCTTTATTTCACCAATAATGACATTGTAGCTGTAGATGTCCCACCCATATGTATTCCCTGGATCTTACCACTTCCGAGTAACCCAGCACCCTCCTCCTGGCTTATTCCAAAGGAGACATGAATAACTAGAGAACTAACAACCTCCCACCCCATCCCACCCCACCCACACACACCTAAATAGCTCTCAACCAATGAATGAACAAGAGTTAATGTCTAAATACCCCAGTGCCCTTGCCCTTCAGGGAAATAATTTTGAAATATGTGTTTTAATCCTTTATCAGAGTTTCTCTGCTGGGATTAAGGTACAGCCATGTATGCTTTATCGACTGCTGTCACTTCAACCATCTCATGGTCCCACCACCCTACTTGGAGTACTTAAGAGTCCTTATTTCAGGGATGGCTTATGGAGGAACCTCTAGTTCAGAAACTGAGTAACACACCGGATTTTGAAATATTGAAGAATATATTCAGAAATCTGTCAAATGATAAATAGCATTACCTTTGCCTTATGAACTTCTATAAAATATAACTGAAAATATAATTAAGTGAATAATTGTTAAGAGCACAGACTCCAGAGTCAGACTATTGCAAACTGTCCCTCCACCTTGGCAATGCCACCAACCTCTCTTTACCTAAATGTTCTCATCTGTAAAGTGAATATGACGATCTTACCAACCGCATGAAGTTGTTATGAAGAGGAGTTTATGTAAAAATTCAAAGCATTTAGAACATGATCACTGTTGTTATTAATAAAACTGAGTTGAAATGTGGAAGCTAGATTGCCACATTATAAAGTAGAATCCCGACCTAACTCTCTTTCTGCCTCCACCTCTCAATCTATTGCCTTCAGTGCCATCCTGCTTCCTGGAACACAAATGACCTCTCTCCTGACCTCCCTGTCCCCCAGTCCCCCCTGCTGTTATGGCCTGCCCCAACCACTCACAACGAAAAGCAATTCAGCTTCATCTCTTGACCCAAATCCTCTTCATAATCATTCTCCTAGTCTGCAAACCCAACACTAAAATGGTTCAAAATGATTTTGATTCAAAATCGAGCTTGGACAAATTTTCAAATTGCTACTTATCATAGATTCTACAGGCAAAACTATGAATGCTTAAATTCTAAATACTGAATTTCTGTTATATGTCTTCACAGTCATTAAGTTTCTAATAAAATTATCCTATCTTATAGATTGTTCTTGTTGTTTGAACTTGACAAGGCATCCAATGTTACTAATGGCAGGCTATAACTTAAAATTGGAGTGAATTAATAGGTCACAATTGCCAGTCCAACTGGTGCTGTCTTCTGTGGATGCTTCTGTGAAGGCTGGGTAGCTTCAGAACTGACTCTTTCTGCTATGATCTTTGCCGTCCTTGTGTTTATGTTTAAGTTTTAACTCCTCTCTTTAGTATCAGAGTCATCCAATTTTACCTGCCTTCCCTCCATCCTAGGAGAGATGTGATCTTTCATCATCATGCATTTTTTCAAATTTCTGTCCTCTGTCCTAAATTCTTACTACTTTTCCAAAAGTCTAGACTTTTGAAATTTAATTGCCTTTTCCTTCTTTTGGAATGGCCTTCATCTCAAGCAATAGACACCAAATGCCTGACTATTGCCTAATGTTGGAGAAATGTCTTGGGTCACGGGAAATGGAGTAGACTGGGTGCAGTTCATTCATAATTGAAAAGTTATATCCCATCAAAGTTATTTAAGGATTGTATACAGGTACATTATGTGTTAGTTTGTTTTGCTAAAAACTACAAACTGCTCAAGGCTGGAAGTCATCTCTCAATTGCCTTTGGATATTAATCCTTAGCATATTGTCTAGTACATGAAAAGAGCTCAATATATGTTGTCTCTTTATTGGTGGTTGAATATATTTATGAGATGCCAAAATGGGAAGACACAGAGATATATGTTAAGTGGGCAACATTTGAAATTTAATCATGGACCTAGGATGGACCACATACATTTTTGTTCAGAGGAAATTCCATTTCCTCTGGCTAACATCAATAGGAAACAAAAAGCAGCTGTTTAGACCATAGTAGAGTAGAGCTGTTTTACCCAAAAGGGAAAGATAATGACCTCTCCTATGCCAATACATACATACCTCGGAAAAAATCCCAGTGAGAATAAACTTTGATTTAAAAGGAGGGAAAAAATAAGGCACTAGATGAAATAGGTTATAATAAGGCAGTTTGTTAAGAGCTTAATTATCCGCACCCCCCAGAGGAGGCTATGATGTTATGGCAGAGGAAGAAATCATAAAACTTAGCAGCAGGGGTTCATCTTCTCAGGTACTAAATAGGTAATTAATCTTAACTGCAAGAGGCAATTAAGCCTCACTCAGTAAGGTGAGGATTCTTAGGTTCACAATCACAGCAAAACTTCAAGCCAAAGCAGAAATGAAATAGGCAGAGAGCAAAATAAATGGCACGCCTGAGTACTTTTCTTTTGAAAAATACATTAATCTTCATATTGTTTCAGTATTAAAATGTATTGTTTTGGAGAACCCAAGGGTGTGTCTGAGCTAGAATTTTTATTTTCTTTTATTTAGAAATGTACTCTGGTTTTTCCCTTATTTTGTGGATTTTTGTTTCTCTGCAGTTACTATAGGGATATAACGTAGATGCCAAAAGTGTAAATTTGAACATTCTTCATGTTCTAGAAATGTAACCTCACAAAAATCTATAGAAACCCAGGCTGGGGGAAGCATGATTAGTAGGGTCTTTTATAGATACCTGAAAAAGCACATAGGTTGTAAAAGAAAGTTTTATATAAATAAAATATAATTACTTTTCATCCTACATAAAATATTAAATAAAATTTGAAAAAAAAAATTTAACCTGATTTTATAAGATTAGAAGTAAAAAGGATAATATGTACTGTATTTGTTCACTAGGGCTGGAATAACAAAATGCAGCCCTATTGAAACTTATTTAAATCATGGACTAGGTGGTTTTAACAATAGAAATTTATTTCCCCACAGCTCTGGAGGCTGGAAGTCCAAGATCAAGGTGTCATCAGGTTTGGTTTCTCCCAAAGGGTCTCCTTGGCTTGCAGATGGCCATTTTCTTACTGTGTCCCCAAGGCATTTTCTCTGCGCACACACACCCTGGTCCCTTTCTGTAAATCCTCATCCTGTCTTCTTGTGGAGATACCAATTAGATTAGATTAGGACCCATCTTAATAGCCTTGTTTTTCCTTAATTACTTCTTGTAAGGCCTTATCTCCAAAGACAGTTAAGTTCTGAGATACTAGGGGTTAGAGCTTTAATACATAAATTTTTGAGCAGAACACCATATATGGACATAAAAAAAAAAAAAAAAAAGGATAAGCCTTTGGGATGAAGAAAACTGTGGCAAAATTCCGACTCTACTTTCTTGCTTCATGATTTGAAGCTAACTATTTAAATCCACTGAGGTTTAGGTTCTTATATATATGTGGTTGGATATAAGCTATTAATATAGAAATTCTCCCCAACTTCTGCTTGCCTTACAATAGAATCCTGTCCTTGGCAAACTTTAAGTCTCTTCTCACTGTGATACATGTACCCCCTATTACCCCAGAGGAGACTGTCTTTGCCAGACCAGTTACTGGATTTCTTCTCTTTAAAATGGAACTTTATAATACCTACTTTATAGGTTCTTGTGAAGTTTAAATAACTTAATGCAGGAAAAGCTCAGACAACAATGCCTGGCAAAGAGAAAGAACTACATGTAAAAGACAGGAATTACTATCATGGCTATTAAGTACTAGAGATAATACAAAGTACATGTGCCAGAACTTGGTGTATAATATGCTTACATTACAAAAGTTACTTTTACTACTAGTATTTATTAGAAGTGGCAGATACTATTAGCTTTCTCTAATATCTGCTCTTTCCTTCTTCCTTACTTGTAGAACTAGTTGATTTTTATCTGGACATGTAACTGCCTAGAATTAAGACGACATCTTCCTACTGGAAGGAAAGCAGACTAAGTTCTGAACAATGGGACACTAAAGTAGTATGTGTAACATCCAGACCCTGGGTTCCTAAGAATTCACCTTTAATGTGGATGAGAGAGAAATCGATCTTTATCTTTTTCAAACCACTGGTATGCAGTTAGATATACAAATATGGAACTCAGAGAAGTTTTCAGGGAAAGATATATGAACTTAGGAATCATTTACTTAAAGATAATAGCTAAAGGTTAACACTGACTAGGATCACCTAGGAAGAAACTGTAGCCAAAAAAGTGGTTCACAAACAGCCTGGAGCACAAGAGTTAGGGAAGAGAAGGAAGCTTTATCAAAAGTAGGCTAACATGGAGCAGCCAGTGAAACTGTGTTATCTTAGAAACCCAAAGGACAAGACTTCAAACAGGCAGGAGTGGTTAAATAATAGGTCACTCAATGAGGTCAAAGAAAAGACCAGTGAATTTGCAGCATCAAGGTTAGCGACCTTGATGGGGTCAATTTCAGTGTTGTGGTATGGACAGAAGTCCAATTTTAATATGTTGAAGAGAGGCTAAGAGGATTAAAAATAAAGACAAGTATGACCACAGACTACGCCTCTGAGTTTTTAAGGTTTGGGTTTTTGTTTTATTTTGTTCGGTTTGGCCTTTGTTTTCATTCGTAGAACAGAGAGCACTAAGAAGATGCAAAAGCAGGAGGAGGATGAGAAGGTGAATCAAAAGAAAGGGATTTTGTTTTGTTTTGTCTCATGATAAATAATAGATGTCTTTATACTTTATAACACCGCATGCATGGTCTTTTGTGTGGGTTTTTCCAAATGTCTTCTCTGCCTGGAATAAATAATTGCGCCTCACACTTTTCTCCTGGCTTCTCTTCTTGGCTACCAGGTCTTACACAAAGGTGTCAGCCCCTACTGCCTATATTGACTTTTTATATTTACTTGTTTGCAACTTCCTCTCACTGCAAACCCTGTGAGGGCAGGGTGTGTGACCATCTTATGTTATCCTGAATCTCCACTGCCTACCAGGTGCCTATTGTGTGTAAGGGAGCAAGACAATAGGAACAGCAATGTCTTGTAAGAGACATTTTTTGAGAGATGGTTAAGATAAGTCATGAGAAGTGTGTGGGATAATGTAGGTGCTGAGTATATTTGCATTCATTGATGTTTGTACTTAAATTGAAGTCCACTATGGACAGTTTTTAAAACCAAATCATCAGGGCATCGTGTTTTTTTTTTCTTTTTTTTTTTTTTCTTGCCTTTTACCATGTTGGATTATATTATTGTTTTTCAGGAATGAGATCTCTAACCCGTGACCTAGAATTTATGTGTTACCATCAACCTTTTCTTCTTGGTGTCAGTTTAAGTATTTCATTTTTGTAGCAGAAGTGGGGGGAGTCTTTTCCTTTCTTCTCTTTTTGTTCTTTGACCAGTCTAGGAATGAAATTGGCATAAGACAGATAAACAGGAGAAAAACAAATTTTAATTTTGTACATCATGAACTAAGGAAAAGAGAAGTAGAGGTCTGGGACTTTAAACGTAAGGGAGATAATTCACAGGAAGATAGGAGGAACAAATGTTTGCCATGTCCTGCAGAGATAATGGTGATGAGGGAGCATAAGGCAAGGTGAAGGCAAAGCACAAGCTAACAACACGGACCTCCCCTCCCAAACCCCAGCCCTGCCCAGGTGAGATATGTGTGATATTCCTCAGGCACTCCTGGCTTCCCAAGAACAAAGGAAAGGAAAGAAAACAAATGGTTTCTTCAAACCATTCAAACTAGTACTTCAAACTAGTAGAGATCACAGTCATGCAAGACATGAGTCTCCATCAGTTTTACTGAAATACATCAGTTTACTAAGTTATGAGTATCTTAGTAAATTATAAGAAAAAGATAATCTTATCAATAGCCTAATCTCCAGAAACCAATGGACTCAGTCTCTTAGAGCCCTAATATCACCTTCCTTCCATAGGGATGTGGGGAACAAAGGCAAGAAGGAAATGGCAGGTAAAATTAAATTTCTTTATAACCTGCAGACCACTGGCAAATACTTGAGGCAAATACAGAGTATAACATTTCTCCAGGTGTCATAATGTACCAAATAAAAAGGCCTAATTGGTCAAAAAGACTTCATTTATAATAAATCTTGGGAATGTTTGTTAAAACCTTAGAAAGTTATAAAGCATATTCTAAATAGGATTACAGATCATTACAAATGTTATTTATTTAACTAAGATGGCAATAAAAAATCCTAAAGGCAAATATCGTAGGGTTACATAGTCGTTGTCATCTCAGCTCCTTTAATACTGAGAAGTTTTAGTGAAGTAGTCAAAGATCTGAAAAAGACAAAACATAAGCTTTGGTTTTCCCAGCAGACAAAAAAAGAAAAAAAAATCTTTGTTTACACTTTCTGGCCAAGAGCAAATCAACAATTCAAGAGAACTTTGTCTTTTGAACAGAGAGAAAAGCAGAATTTTAAACTTATATCAATATATTTTTAAAATCCATTCATTGCCTGGGTGCCTGCTTGGCTCAGTCGGTTGAGTGTCTGACTTTGGCTCAGGTCATGAGCCCAAAGTTTGTGAGTTCAAGCCCCGCATAGGGCTCTGTGCTCACAGGTCAGAGCCTGGAGCTTGCTTCAGATTCTCTCTCTCTACATATAAAATAAAATAAATATTAAAAAAATTAAATCCATTCACTTCAATGGAATGAAATGACCACACATAAAATTTCTTTCCAAAGATTTCCCTTTATGAACCTTCTACAACTTTCATTTTCATTCAGATTTTGTCCAAAGCCATTTCTTTCCAAAAAAACAGTCTCGATTAGGACAAAATTACTTTCTTTTACCTTCAACAGAAATGCATTTCCATCCATTATTTTTCTTACACATCTCCTGCTTTTTACATACAGAATTGCTCTCCTTATTTCCATCAGTCTTAATTACACTTAGCAGAATTTTAACTCTTAGAAACCTTAGTCTCCAGTGAAAACTAAGTAGTTACCAGTTGTGAACTGTTACACCAGAATTCTTTAGATGGCAAATTTATGAATTGATCAAGCACAAAGCATGTTTTCCAGCGGACCCAAATATTTTTAGTTTCTCTGCAAAAGGAAATTAAAAGCACAAATCTACATTTAATAGTCAATGCTTTACCATTTTATCTCATTTGGAAAAGATGTCCAATGAATTCAATTCCATTTATCATGCAAGCAAAACTTAAGTTTCAGTTTACCATAGACTTTGAAAGCTATCTTAATCACTGCTCCCCAAAACAAATGGAGTTTAGGCAGCTTCTTGGGAATACTCCTTAAAATCCCCATCCGGTGGTAGACTGACTAAGGTTGGCTCCAGTTATAGCCATAAGCCAGGAAATGAATGAGGAAGAAGCCCTCACATCTATTAAGAGGAGGAACAGAGACAGAGTCAGTGTTCCCTTCCTTAGGGATGGCCTGTGTTTCCTCCAGCAACTGAGTTCTATCAGGAGGAGGCCTATTTAGACATCGTGTATGTCAGGAGGGAGTTTACTAGCAAACACATCTGGGCAAACACATTCGGCAAGAGGCCTTTTGGTCTAGGTCCAGGTTCTGATTTAGAGCCGAGAAGGCCTGGACCTAGGGTACCTCTATCCGTTTGCCCTGTTTCCTACAGAAGAGATCTAACTGCTAGATCTTACTAAGGCCATGCAGTGTTACAGGAGATTAGTCCTTTCCTAAATTTTGTTATCCAAATTGTTTCCAGTGGCATCCCAAAGGAGAATCTTTGGGGACCAAAAAGAAGCTCCCATGCTTCTCCTAGAGAGAAAAGTAAAGAAGGTCCATTAGCATGAAAATCACCCCTCCAACTCCCAGGTGGCATCCCAACCTCAGGATATGTCAGAGGTTCCTGAGGTGTCAAAGCGACCCAAAACCCCTAAATGAAGTCGCTATGATCACCGACCAGCCACTAAGGGCCCCTGTATGAGGGATACTAACATCTTCCTCCTTCCCCATTGCAACTCAGACTACAAATGGGTGCCAGCGTATGGACCGAGTTTGCCTTGCTGAGAAGGCTGAAGAAACTGCTGTTTTTAATCCATGGAAAACACTGGAAAAGTTTTACAAAGGAGAATTACCCAATTTTGTAATTTATGTAGTAGTTACTGGAGGACTTTGACAGAAAACGGTAAAGCTAGAGACGCATCATGATCTAAGCAACATTCCAACACATATAGTCTTTACAGCCAACTTCCTAAGAAATGGTCCCTGGTTAGGTTTTAATTCGATTGGGTACATGGCTAGACCAGGGATGTGGAGGGGATCACATTGGACCATTGAAGAGGAAACCTCACAGGAGAGTCTTAAGATTGGCAGCCGTCCTGGTGACTTAGCTGGCTGTCCTGTGTCTAAGACAGACAACTTTGTATAAGGGCAGGAATAAAGAAAGGGCATCAAGTTTCTGGATCTTATTACTATTCGGGCCAGGGTACTAACTTCCAGCCAAAAGGCAGGCTTTCTCCTCCCTATAGAGTAGTCATGGGCTAGAAGATTGCAGCCTGAGCAATTGACATGGAATTGCTCCAATAAGACCAGACTTCTCAAAAAGCCCCTGAAATGAGACTAAAAGAGAATATTCACCAAGTTTGCACCAAGGATCAGAGTCCAGATGAAAAGACTCAAAGCCCTGTGTTAGAATGCCAAATCATGAGGTTTTGCAATGGTGGGGGGAGGTGCTGTTAGCTTGTACTTTGCTCCTCAGCCTGTCTTATGCTCCCTCATTTCTCAGCTTAAATCAGACTACCTTAATTAATATTGCATTATAATATATTTTAATAAAAATTATCTCTTTTGTTTCTGCCAGAGAAGGAGATACTATCATAAGTGTGCCTGAAATTTATCTATTGTTTTTTTTCTTTTCTTTTTTTTAAATGGACTATACATCTTCAACTCAGTCCTTTAAAAATTGATAGGGGTACCTGTGTGGCTCAATCATTTAAGCATCTGACTTTGGCTCAGGTCATGATGTCACTGTTCATGAGTTCAAGGCCCACATCAGTCTCTCTGCTGTCAGCACAGAGCCTGCTTCAGATCCTCTGTCCCTCTCTCTCTCTGCCCCTCCCCTGCTTGTGCTCTCTCTTTCAAAAATAAAATAAACATTAAAAAAATTAAAAAATTGATAAACATTGACTTTCTAACAGAGAGAAACTTACATGCTATCATTTGTAAAATGGTTATATCTATTCAGTTATCAAATGATAGCCATCCTTCACCAAATAAATTGACTGTTCTGGAGTGAATATTTCTTTTTATCAGTGCAGTACTAGTTAAGTGGGATGTTTATGTCCAGTTTCCAGTTTGACAGAATCACACCATGCTAGAACAGATTCTATCAGGACAACTCACTCTCACCTGCCAAAGGAAGCACCAGAATTGTTAATGAAATTTTTACTCCTAGAATTTTCAGAATTTTAACAAAGAAAAAAAAATAAACCATTAGTTAATAATGGTTAAACTCTTATTATAAAATGAGAACTATCTGTAAGTTATTAAACTATGGAGCAAAATCGTTAGAGAAGTCCATAAGAAAAACTCTCATCTGTTTCTTTGCATTCCCTTTCTCATTATGAAAATAGTGACACTTAGCCTGGGGAGCAAGAAGTCTTTAGAGCAGCAGATGAAGAAGGTTTTTATGGTAGAAAAATACCATAAGAGTCAAATGGGTCTTCTAAATAGAAGTTGTTTAGTACTTAGGTAGTTGCTTAACCATTCTCTCTTCGTTTCCTCATCGATAAAAAATGTAGCATATATTTTTTAATTATTGAAATTCTGCTATAAAACCTCAATGAGATAAGATGTAAATGGCTTTGCATACAACCTGTCATATAGCAGGCCAACAATAAAAGTAGCTCTTTCCATTGTGAGCCTGTCTGTGCCCCTCTTTTTTCACCCAATTTCTACAAATTCTTTTCTATTATTCATTATATTTTTGTCCACTGTTAGACTGAGCTATAATATCACTTTTTTCCAGTAGTTTTAACTGCAAGGAAAAGACATTCATGTGCCTTCAACATAAAAACATATATAGACAGATAAATATATATTCAATATATTTGTTGTTGTTTTTAAATAAACACATTCAAATAAGACAAAAGATTGGTCTTTAACTGGAATCAGGAAAAGCTATTCTACCAGATATCATGGAAGAAACAGCAACAAGAATAGTCTGTTTCAGAAGACTGGAATACATAGTTCAGGAAATAAGTCACTCAAGACTGACATGGTTCTGAGGACTGGGTTCTATCTTTGGCCCTTAACAGCCACTGTTTGTGAATCCGTGGCCTAGTAATCTCACCATAATGTTGACTCAGATCCAACCAATTCTTGTTACTATTACTCCTGTTACTGCAAATCAACCATATCCCCTCTATTATAATAGTCTTTCAAAAGTCACTCTTTCAAACTTCTGCTTACTCATGGCTGTTTTTGCCATCTGGCGTCTGCAGATTAGCATTGCTCTTTATGCTTCTGCCTCAGTTACTAACTAATTGAGTCTCTTTGCATCTCAAATTCAAATTACTGTGTTAGATCTAATTAATCACAGTTAATCTTATTGAAAAAGTTATCTCATTTTAGGATATTCCGTGGGACACTACCTAACCTATAAATTGGGTGCTTTGGACTCAAATATCTCATCTTCTGCTATTAGCTCCTTCCTTGAATGTGGGCTATGTAACAAAATTCATGACCAAATACATCTTAACCTGGACTAACTTCTTCTGCAGGGACTGTGAATTTGGTAGTTTCTCTCAGAATCTATATTCCTTAGTTTATTCATCTGAAATATAGAAAAATTTCAATGAATATATTTATATTTCCTTAAAGTTCAGTTTAACTATTTATTAAAAATATTACAAATAATCTGAAAAGTACCACTTGCTAGTTACTTGATATGAACTTTTGGTATATTTCTACTGACATGGGCTCACTGGTCTTTCCAAACTTTGTCTAGGGTAAAATTTATCATATCACTTCAGAAACTATTTGTTTTTGTGTCTCATGTGACTTCATTAGACTATAAGTGCTTCAAAGTAAGGGATATTTCTTACTCATTCAAATGCTGCTAAGAAAATTCAATAAATATGGTCTGTGTTCCTTAGTATGTGTCTATAATTCAGCTGTTTTTCTTCTCTGCCAGAGTCTACTGCAATTTATGATAAAATTTAAATTCTATTTTTTTTTTTACTAAAAGTGTAACTTCTAAATTGGACATAAGCTTTAGTGTTTGTCTCCTTCAAGCAAATGTTAACACCACAGTGCTGAGGTTTTATCCCTAATGTTTATTGCTCTGTTTTCAGTACTTAGAACAAGGCTTGGCACATATAAAGTCTTCATTAAGTATTGTTGGAATAAAGGGAGCATACACAAATTACCTCTTTAATGCTCGTAAGCATCTTCTCAGTCTCTAATTGCTCACAAAGCCAGTTTCCAATCATTGTATGTCTATTGTCATACAAATTAAACCTGTTTCACAAGAGATTGATGAGACTAGCTAAGCAAGCACTTATTAATCTAATCAGGTTTATAAATTTGTTAAGCATGTAATGTATGCCGGCTTAACTTTAAAGTATTATGAACTCTACTGCTTTAGAAGGTACTATATATACTCCTTTATGAATTCTTCTGATGTTCTTTACCTGGTGAGACTCTCTGGGAAGTTCAAAAAAATCCATAATATTTGACCCTAACTATAGCATAAATAGAGTCTTATGGAACATCAACAAAAAAATACCTACTAGTATATACACCAACACCTCTAATGCAAAACAAACAAACAAACATAAATAAGAGAAATGAAATTATTTCGGAAAGAAAAATAGGTAAGTAGTGACTGGGTGGCTCAGTCAGTTGAGCATCTGACTCTTGATTTCAGCTCAGGTCTTGATCTCATGGTCATGAGACCGAGCCCGGAGCCCTGCATCAGGCTCTGTGCTGGGTGTGGAGACTGCTTAAGATTTTCTCTTTTCCTCGTCTCTGCTCACACACTCTCTCTGTCTCTCTGTCTGTCTGTCTCTCTCTCTCTCTCTCTCTCTCTCTCTCTCGAAGAAGAAGAAGAAGAAGAAGAAGAAGAAGAAGAAGAAGAAGGAAATGAAAAGAAGGAAGGAAGAAAGGAAAGAAGACAGGAAGGCAGGAAGGAAAGAAGGAAGGAAAGAATGAAGGAAGAAGGAAGGAAGGAAGGAAGGAAGGAAGGAAAAAAGGAAGGAAGGAAGGAGGAAGGAAGGAAGGAAGGAAAAAAGGAAGGAAAGAAAGAAGGAAGGAAGAAGGAAGGAAAGAAGGAAGGAAGGAAGGAAGGAAGGAAAAAAGGAAGGAAGGAAGGAGGAAGGAAGGAAGGAAGGAAAAAAGGAAGGAAAGAAAGAAGGAAGGAAGGAGGAAGGAAGGAAGGAAGGAAGGAAGGAAGGAAGGAAGGAAGAAGGAAGGAAGGAAGGCAGGCAGGAAGGCAGGAAGGCAGGAAGGCAGGAAGGAAGGAAGGAAGGAAGGAAGGAAGGAAGGAGGGAGGGAGGGAGGAAGAAAGAAAAATAAGTGAAAACTTTGACAATTGCACATTAAGGAAATCACTCATTGGTAAAATGTTTTCTGTTTCTCAATTTCTTATAGCCTATACCAACCATATGTTATCTTAACTGCAGCAGCAAACCTTTCCATCTGGCTACCTTCTCTGGGATAAGAGTATGGAAAAATGGCTGAGAGTGTAGATTCCAGAGGCAGGGGGCTTTGTTGGAGGCCCAAATCTAACTATTTAAGGCTATGTGATTAATCTTTTTGATCCCCAAAATTAACTCATCTCTTTCCCCACATCCTGCTTCAGAGATGTAATAGAAATCACAAAGTTAAAACTGCCTACAAGAACTTCTCCCTTTGGGTATCTCACAGGTATTTCGTTTCTCCTAAACAGTCTACATTTTAAGTAATATTGAACAAATGCAATTTATATGAATGTTTTTCAGGGGGAATTCTGGCCAAATATCAGGCAAAAACCCTTAACTTTCCAGGATACTGATTAATTAATCTGTTATCATTGGCTTTTATTTTCTGTTTTAAGGCACTGAGTCAGAAGTTCAGAATAGCATGAGACAGACATCATTTAGAAATTTTCATTTGGTTGTTTTTAATGTTTATTCTTTACTCAAGATGCAGAATATCAGATTTATCAGATATTACTTACGGACATTTTCTTCTCAACTAGTGGTAGACCTTTCACATTTCTGAGAAGTAAAGTCACCCACTATTTTATGATGGTAGACAAAAGGAGGCTTACTCAGTGAGAGCTTCCATAGTCATAAACTTGCCAGTGTGTTTGTCCTTGGCAAGGGGACATTCTTCCTTCTTTTACATCCAAGATGACTAAGAATATAACAATATCAAATTTTACTGGTTTACTTTATAGAGATATGAAAACTAACCAGCATATAATATTGCTCATGATATAGCACAAGATATATGTACTATATCATGTATCATGCTTTCCGATTCTTCCATTTGGAAATATTATAAATTGTCTGTTGGGAATGGAATAGCCCAATCCATGTGGCCTCATCCTCTCTGGTTGCAATTTATTAAGTTCATGTATTCCCATAAGAAAACATTGTCATATTACAAATGACCAAGGTCTTGGGTGCCCAAACAAGAATATCTGGGCTCCTCTGATATATTTGTGACATTGTGGCTTTCTTTGTACATGCTACTCACTCTTGCTAAAATGGCTTGCCTCTTCCTACTCCCATTTGTCATCTATTACTTCCCCAACATGGATAAGAATCTCTCTTATACATTTATTTTTATTTTTCTACATCTCTTTCTTGAAATTTAATGCCATGGACTGCACTTGTAAGCCCTTGAGGAAAGATATCAATCTTCGTAAGGGCTTGTCACATGGTATATACTCACATATTTGACCAAGTAAATAAACTGATGGTACTTTACTTCACCAGTTGGCAGACACATGGCAAAATATAATGTGAATAATGACAGGGAGAAGGCATTGAACTAATGATAGCTCTGTGCGTAAAATGATATCTAGTGACAAAATCTGGGTAAAAAATTCACTACTTGACTTGTTGGGAGCCGTTTTGGGCTCACAGGTTGAGACCCCTCCCTGCCTGGGAAACGTTGAAGCAAAGCTCCCACCAGCCAAACTGGCACCTAGTTTTACCTCCTTCTAAATAATCTTTCAGGCCTGGATTTCTTGAACTGCTCTCGTTGGCCCTAGGGATATAATGCTCTTTGGTTTTATGGCATATGGAAAAGGGGACCAGGAGTGCAATGTCTTGATGGATAAAATCTGAATGAGAGTAACCTGGCCAGAAGTAACCTCAAGGTTGCCTCTTGGGGATAGGTTACACAAATTGATCATATAGAATAGCAGTTATGAGCTGGCTAGAAATTAGTAGGCATTAGGCCCAAGATTCCTTGAACCAAACTAGATTTTCCCTGCAGGTATAGCATTGTGTTAATCATCCCCTCAGCCCCACCATAAAACCTCAAGACACATCTCCGTAAAGCCTCTCTCAATATTAACAGACTGATGGGAGAGATTGTAAAGAGACTTAGGACCTTCCCTGGAGGTTAGCCTAGCCCAAAAGTTAGAAGCACTGCTTATATATAAGGTACAAACTAAAGTAGCTACACATATCTTCATTGATCAGTAGCAAATATTGAGCACCTCCCTGAGGTTAACATTTCACAAATCCTTTTGTAATTCGCATCCCCACGCTCCCTTATAATAAAAAGGCAATAACAAAATACTCTTACAAAAGCTACCATAAACCTATAGATGACTACATAGGTCTTGTGACAACAATGTATGTTGTAAAGAATGCCTTGTCACTGATGTAATGTCACTCACTACCTTTAAAAATAAAGACACTGAGACCAGCAAAGCAGAGATGCCAGAATTGCCAGGGCTGCCTGCTTGGTCATCAGACTCCATCTCTCATGGCTCTCTCACTTCATTTTGCCTGACCGTCCATCCTTTGTGGACCCCTAGATTCGCCGGAACAAGGACCCCGGCATTGACTGAAAATAGATATAGATTAGACCTTTCTTTCAGCAGGCATGGAAACTTCAACTTTCCTGAAAAAGACAATAACCTGGGGAGAAGGGAAAATTGACCAAAGAAGTCTCTCTTTCCTCTTGCTCATAGGGCTCATTACAAATAAAGCATTAAGCTGAGCTGTAAAGAGATTATAGTCCCTTTTTCCCCATATAGTCTGTTCATTTTCTCCGTAAAGAAAATTGCAAGAGGGACACGATCTCTTGTGATCATATTGAAAGTTTTACTTTCGCAGGTTCAATGACAAAGACTTCATGTTATTTTTATGAGTGGGGTGTCTTATAATGGAAAATATTTTTTTAAATATGTTGAATATAAATTACGAGTTTCCTCCACTATTTTAAAGTAGAGCTTTCCTGAGAAACCTTTCATTGGATGTAACTGTGCCAACTAGAGAAAAAATTTCTATTAATTAATATGGAAATTTTTTTAGCATCCCCAGACTCCCAAAATAATGCATTTAGGCTTTTTCTGATACCTTAGAGCACAACTTGAAAATGAATGCATAAAATAAATTGGGATAAAGCACAGATGCTCACAGACAGGGTTCAAAGCTGTGGCAGTCTGATGCTGAGGTGCTGAGTGTAGTTTCCTGGAAAGGAGTTGGGCGAGGCGCCCCTGCTGCTCCTGTGTGCCCTGCTCTGTAAGGGCTGACTACAAACAAATGCTGAATGCTCTTCTCACTTTTTATTTTTTTGGAAAAGCTACAATCCTCTTTAGATTTCTTTCTTTAGGGAAAACAGGTTACCCATGCAGGTCTTTAGTAAAAAGAAGGTGAACCTTCAAAAACCTGGGGATACCTGTACTCGTGTAAAATCTCCCTTCTCAGAATCTTGTAGTATACCCTTTAAACACATTTTTAAATTTTTATTTTAGAGAGTGAGAGAGCAGGAGTGGGCGAGGAGAACAGAGAGAGAGAGAGAGAGAGAGAGAATCCCAAGCAGGCTCCACGCTCAGCCCTGAGCCAAATGAGGGGATTGACATGGGACTCTATCCCACAACCCTCTGATCAAGACCTGAGCCGAAATCAAGAGTCCAACGTTCAACCAACTGAACCACCCAGGCACCCCTCTTATAGACTTTTAATTGAAACAAGCAAATTTTAAAGAAACATCCTTCTGTCATTTTCTGCTTTGCTGTCATAGCTGAAAATATCAATGATCAAAGTATGATTTAATTTCTCTAAAGACAAAAAATATCTATTATAAATAAGCAACTTGTGAGAATTTTAATGCTGATTCATTTTAATTTTTTAATGTTTATTTATTTTTGTGTGTGAGAGAGAGAGAGACAGAGTGTGAGTGGGAGAGGGACAGAGAGATAGGGAGACACAGAACCCAAAGCAGGCTCTAGGCTCCAAGCTGTCAGCACAGAGCCTAATGCAGGGCTCGAACTCACAGACTGTGAGATCATGACCTGGGCCAGAAGTTAGATGCTTAACCAACTGAGCCACCAAGAGCCCCATTAATGCTGATACATTTTAAAGTACCGTAGAGATAAAGATATACCTGGTATTTATGTTTAAGTACTTAGCATATTTATTGCATGAATAAATAAATAAATAAATAAATAAATAATTTAATATAGCTTTATATTTCTTTAGTATATGGCTTGAGGATTTTAACTGTAAATACAAATTAGCACTATGATCTAAAAATATAAAAGTCCATGTCAACAGCTAACCTTTGGAAAAATAATTTTTTTTGAGGTTGAACTCTTATCAAGATATCATACCATTTATATTATGAATGATGTTACATCAAACAACATACTGTATTCACTGCCCTTTCAGTTTCTTAGAGGAATCTCAAGTTGTCTCCAACTCCTCCGTCTTGCTAAAACATTAACTACGGATCACTTTACTAGCCTTCCTATTATATTTCTATTGTGCAAGAACAGAACATAGTATACTTTCTTTGATCTCCTTTGCAAAAGTGTCGCTGACACTAAATTCTCTAAATGCCATTGAATTTATTAAATATGTAAGGAAAATTGAAGATTCACAAAGACAGCTCTTAAAAATTTTCCACGTTTCTCTTTATAGACATATTCCTCATAATAAAGAAGAAGTGATGGTAGAACTGGAATATCACAGTTTACAACTTCCAATGAAAAAGTGGGTGTAGGAAATGAATATATTAATGCCTGCTAACATAAAAAAAGGAAGTCAAGAGCAGAATAATTGTCTCCTTGGGGGAAAACACAATACCACTTATGAACTATTCTTGACAAAAATATCAAAACTATATCTCATGAGGTCCCTGTACCCAACCTTCAGTTTATAGGAAATGGAACAGAATGTATATTAGACAACACCACGCCCACACAATCAGCAAAATCTTGCATGTGGTGTTTTAAGAAAACAATGGCCCTGCATCTTCAACAAATAGTAAGAAAAAATACAGAGAAAGGGAGGAGAACATGTAAGACTTGGGACATATAACCAGTTTTAAATGATTAAAAGGTAAATTATGAAACGGGAAAATGTGAACACTAACTGCATATTCAAGAATTTAAATTTTTTTTAATGTTTATTTATTTTTGAGAGAGAGAGAGTGAGACAGAGTGTGAGCAGGGGAGGAGCAGAGAGAGAGAGGGAGACACAGAATCCGAAGCAGGCTCCAGACTCTGAGCTATCAGCAGAGAGCCCGATGGGGGGCTCAAACTCACAAACCCTGAGATCATGACTTGAGCCCAAGTCAGACGCTTAACTGACTGAGCCACCCAGGCGCCCCTGCATATTCAATAATTTTGAGAATTTATTATTTTTTTTTAATTTTTAACGTTTATTTATTTTTGAGGGACAGAGAGAGACAGAGCATGAGTGGGAGAGGGGCAGAGAGAGAGGGAAACACAGAATCTGAAGCAGACTCCAGGCTCTGAGCTGTCAGAGAGAGACAGAGCATGAGTGGGAGAGGGGCAGAGAGAGAGGGAAACACAGAATCTGAAGCAGACTCCAGGCTCTGAGCTGTCAGCACAGAGCCCGACGTGGGGCTTGAACTCGTGAACCGTGAGATCATGACCTGAGCCGAAGTCTGATGCTTAACCAACTGAGCCACCCAGGTACCCCGAGAATTTATTATTCATTTTAGTGGCATAATGTTGGTATTGCCGTGAATTTTTAAAAGTCATTACATTTTAGAAGCAACTAAGATATTTAGGAATTAAATTATATAATGCTTGGAATTTGAAGAAACCTTTTTTAATATTTACTTATTTTTGAGAGACATAGAGGCACAGTGTGAACAGGGGAAGGGCAGAGAGAGGGAAACACAGAATCTGAAGCAGGCTCTAGGCTCTGAGCCGTCAGCATTGAGCCGTCAGCATTGAGGCCGACGAGGGGCTCGAACTCACAGACTGAGAGATCATGATCTGAGCTGAAGTCGGCCGCCTAACCGACTGAGCCACCCAGGCGCCCCTGGAATTTGATTTAAAAGGATCAAGGAGTATGGAAAGGAAAATTTGCGGTGGTACCGAGGAAACACGGTTGACTACTGACAGAGAATTATCAAACCTGGGTGATAGGTACAGGGAAGTCGTTAAACTCTTATCTGTATTTTGTATACATTTGGTATTTCCCATAACAAAAATGCTACTTTAAAAAGTTTTTAAATTAAAACTCTGGCCACTTCACAGTAGGAAATTTCTTGTTACCACACCTTGTGAACGGGTTTCACCTAGTTGTCCTGTTTCTCAGCGCTCTTTCCTCTCTGCTCTATCCATCTCCTTCTTCTAGGTCTCTCCCATTGACCAGTTCTGCTACACGCACACACACTTAATTCTCTCACTTACTTAGAGAAAAACTCTACCTCTCCATCTCCTATAATGAAATGCAGTCCTGCCTTTGCAGATCTAAAGCCTCACTAATGTGTTCTATTAAACCACAATGCCAGTCCTTACCATCCCACACTGGCAAAGACATTAAAATGTCAGACCTGTCCCTTCTGACAGTCAAGCTCAATGAGAAGAATAGAGCAGTAAACACTTTTCTTTCTTTCACTGATCTAAATTATGCAACAACTACCTCTTCTATCTCTTTAAAAGGCAGAAATTCTAAGATCAAGTTCAGTTTTACATGACTATTTTTGACTTCCTCTCATGACCATTACTTTTTATATGAGATGTGTATATTGCTTGAAGGACATCACATTCTGGGATAGGATTGGAGGAAGAAAATTCTGTCAGCATTTACACTGAAGCGATCACTATGTAAAATGAATGCTTTGAATATATCAGCAACTTTTTTAATGAGGCAGTTTTGCATTTTAATTATGTGTTTTTATCTCAGTTTGGAAGAGGTAAGTGTATCATTCATAAAAAAAAAGTTCCTTTAAGTCATTAATGGAAATTCTCTCTAAATTAGAATCGCATATTTTAATTCTATTCCTGACTAAAGTTCATATATCATGCACTTACATAGCCTTGACAGAAAATCATTCTCCTCTTTCTTGACTGGTTGGCAGACAGACCAACCACATTTTGTGTTTATGATAGAGTCCAGGATAAGAAATTAGTGTGTGTTAGTGAATTTCAGTGGATGTATTGGTTTCTTTGATTGGAGTTTCTCTGAAATAAGATCAAGGCCATCTTGTACATAGGATGTTATTCGAGAGAAGACTGCATCGTGTTGTCATAATCCAATGCAGTTAGTTAGGTGAACATGTGAGCTTTTGCTCCCAGTCACTGCAGGCTATTTCCCCCAAACTCCATTCCACCAGTTATACCAGCTCCCTCACCTTTAATGATGGAAGGGTCTGGAAAGCAGGTCTGTTCCAAAGGCTGACTGGAAGTATTAGACATAAGTGCTAATTTCCCCTGTGGAAGGAGCCCTAACTACATGCCATGCATCTTTTTTTCTGTCAAGCCTGAAGGCTTACTTTAGTAGGATTGACTCCTCCAGCAGCCAGCACAAAGTAGCTACTGCAGGGAAGGGCTATGTACTGTGACGTAGCATCTCTTTGTGGACTCTCCACACCTAAATGCAGTTTCTAAATATTTCCAGTCACCAGGCCATGACTACATTCAGAGTACTTGCCATACATCCTCAGTTTTTGCAAACATATTTCCGGTATAATTTTGGTCTCTCTTACTTACAATTATTTCTCCTACTTTTCAATGAAAAAATTAGGCTCTTTTCAGTGAGGTGGTTGATAGCAGAGGCATCAGTGTCAGACTGGCTTTGGTTTAAATCATATCTCTGAAATGTACTGAGCCTGTGGCCTGGAGCAATAGCTTACCTTTAACAAATCTTAATCTCCTCATCTGCAAACAAGGATACATTTCTTATAGAGTTATTTAAGTGAGATCATGTGCATAGGACATGTTCATATAGTGTCATATATGATGAGCAATCAAGCTTGGCAGCTGATTGTTATCAACAGAAATTAAATTGTTCACAATTAATTAATTGTTCACTGATTGTTATCAAGGGAAATTAATTGTTCACAATTAATCAGTGGCATTTAAACCCCAGAATGTAGACTTCAGCAGCACACTGAAGTCTACATGTTCAAGAGCAGCCCAAATTAACCTCTGATGATAGACTGGCTACCAGTCCACACCACACAGCCGATGAGCCTTTGCACTCACTCATAACCAATTAGGCGGTGACTAGGAATATTTACATCTAGATCTTCTGATCAGACCATTACACAGGCTCTTTTTTGACCAAATAAATGGCCTTAACCACTAGCTCCTCCTCCAAGCCTTGAAAAGAGCAGTTACAGAAATCCAGAGACTAAAATAGAATATTTAAAACAAAACAAACAAACAAACAAGAAACAAGAACAACGACAACAACCATAGCTTTCTCTGTTCTTAGGAGAGAACGCTTAGCTCCCCGGCATTTCTGTTAATTCATGTTGTCAGTTTATCATGGAAGACTGCCTCTTCAATAAGGAGACCTATAATTTCAGAAAAGCTATTCAATTCAGGGACACATATTAGAGAGTGTGATGTGAGCCTTATGTTGAACTGTTTCTTCCAGTCAACCTCCTTTGTCTTATTTCTTAATTTTTAACTTGCAAATACTAACGTCCACCAGAAGACAACACATGTAGTAGAATAAACTGGGCATACAATATGGCCATGTTTCTCAAACTGGTATATGACTTACTTGTTCTCTTCCTTCTGCTATGGCAACTGGTGATGCCCAGATAATGGAGGCTGCGCCCCCTTGTGTCCCAGAGGGAATACATCATGGATGATGGTCCCATGGTTGCTATCTCCAGCATGTGTGGTCAGCTGGCATATGTGGTCAACTGTATATATGTTATATTTTAGAATAAGGACAGGATATTACATTTTATGTTACACATTAGTACAGTAAAAGAATTTCTATTAGGCAAAATACACCAGATAGTTTTATTCATCTACATGTTTTTATTTAGAATTTAGACCAGAGTCAAAACTCCTTAATACAGTGTGTATTCACTGTTTTGAAGGTTTTAAAAATTATTTTAAATACTGCTTTATCACATGCTTTTCACCAAGTATTTTCAGATTTTCTTCTTCCTGCCACATAGTGGATTTGCATTTCTCTGATCTCTTTGGGTATTTTAAGTTTATTTATTTATTTAGAAAGAAAGAGAGAGAACAAGCAGTGGAGAGGCAAAGAGAAGGAAAGACAGAATCCCAAGCAGGCTCTACACCATAAGCGCACAGCCCAATCCAGGGCTCGAACTTACAAACTATGAGATCAGGACCTGAACTGAGATCAAGAGTCAGCTGCCTAACTGACTGCACGACCCAGGCGACCCTCTCTGACCTCTTTGCAGATATGCTCACCTATGTGACTTGCTTTTGCAAATGAAATGTAAGCAGAAATAAAATGCCCCACTTTGGAAGAAAACTTTTAAGAGTACTGTTTGGTTCACTGTATTCCCTTCCTATTGCTATCACAACGGTAGTGAAGCATGAAGAGAGAAGAACCTTCTCTCAGCCTGAACCCTTGAGGGACTAAAATGAACAGGGACCCCTATTGACCTCCACTGAGTGAAAATAAAGTTGCATGCATCTGTATGTGTGTGCATGAGTGTGTGTGTGTAGCTATTGAGATGTTGGGGTTCCTTTGCCACAGTTTAACCTAGTTCGTTTTGACTAGTCTAGACGTTGGTACTTACAAGGTCAGTGATACATAGCAAAAGCCAAAACATTAGATTAATTTAGTAGTCATTGGGTAGGTGGCAAGGAAACTATTCAAAGACTGGGAAGTGCTTTGTGTTCTTCAGAGGCAAAGCATTCGGTGAGCTCTGATACCTGAGTAAGCTTAGAAGCAGAGAGTGGGGTGCTAGGGTGGCTCTGTTGGTTAACTGTCCAAGCTTGGTTTCAGCTCAGGTCATGATCTCAAGGCTTCCGGGATCTCACAGATCGAGCTTGGGATTCTCTCTCTCTCCCTCTCTCTCTTCTCCTCCCCTCCTCAGCTAGCAAGCACATGTGCTTTCTAGTGCTCTCTTTCAAAACAAATACATAAATTATAAAAAGAAGCAGATATTATGTTACAACTCCAAGGGAAGAGGTTGGAAATTGGAAAGCTTATACTGCATTGGTTTCTTCCTTTTCTTCCTTTCTTCCTTTCTTTCTTTCTTTCTTTCTTTCTTTCTTTCTTTCTTTCTTTCTTTCTTTCTTTCTTGTACAAAAAAGAGATGAGCATAGATACAGGCAAAAGAAAATGGCTAGTTTTAGGGGAATTGAAAGAATCTATGAGTTGAGGGAGTACAAGGTAGTATAGTATATGAGTATAGGGTTTGAGGAGGAAACCTCCTTCCTACTATAAGAATAGACAATGTATATGTATGAAAAAACAGAACTAGAGCCAAAGTGGGAGGGAGCTAGAGAGAAAAAGATAGAGACAGACAGACAGAGAAGTATTGTTGGAGCAAATGTGTTTTAAAATGAAAAAGCTATATTCAGGGGGAACCTGAGATCGAATTGTTTCATATTGCAGAGACATGTTCTTATTTTATACCAAATCTCTATATCCCCTTCTCTTTTTAACCGCACATCATTTGGGAGGGAAAAATCAATGATGTAGTTGCTGCTTTCTGAAATTATATGTCTTAGACACATGGGTTCCTTGGGTCATTGCTTTTCTTCACTAATGGAAAATATAATGAAAACTGCATAATGGAAAGAACAATTCCAATGAGAGCAGGTTAAACTGGTGCAGAATTTTAAACTTGAAATGTGAGCTATAGAATAAGTATCCAATATAAGTTGTCATCTCTGTAAAAATAAGAATTTCTTCATGTGGATACCACTGAATTTAAATGTTTGTTTTCTGAGTTTTGAATCTTCTTTCTCTATATCAGAAGATTTATTCTAATCTTAAATGAGTTGAGTACCCCTAATGACTCTAAAACTAGGGCACAGAAATTAAAAAGACCTGATGTGTCAATGGGCTAACTGTCCTAAACAGTGCACCCCTGAGGAATTACCATTTAAGCATTATTTACATGTTTAAATTCCTGAAGGAAACTGAGAAATGAATAAGTGTATTAGTCAAAGTTTTAATTAGCGTCTATGTGCATAGAAATGGCATAAATATTGAGTACAAAGTTATTAAAACGTAATATCTCAGAACAACTGAACCTCAGACATGTTTAAGAGCACAAATAAGGAAAGTGCATATTGTTCCTGTTTCTTTCAAATGAAGAAAATCACTCATATTTCCAGTCTCATTCAGGAATTTCTTCTATGTCTTCCCACTCACCCTACAAAACAAAACAAAACAAAACAAACAAACGAACAAACAAAACCTTGAGTAATTCATTAGTCACATTATCACATATGAAACACAGAGTTACTCAGGGTAAATTCAAAGGCAGTTAGCCAGACAACGCAGTGCTCAGAAAATAGACACAGAAATTTGAAGAATCATGAGCACAGAGAGAGAAGTCTTCCCAAAGAAATAAGCTAGAAAGAATTACTTTTCCATTACAACTATGAAGACTGAGAATTTCTTACAAATTTTAAAAGGCACTCTAGAAGTAGAGAAACAGATTCCCAAAACATAAAATTAAGGAAAAATATTATAAGCTATCGGAAGGGTTAACCAAGTGTATAAGTTATATATTGTTGCACAAAACATTACCCCAAATTTAGCAGCTTAAAGCAACATTTATTATTGCAGCTTCTGTGGGTCAAGGATTGAGATGCAGTTTAACGGGATAGTTCAGACTCGGGATTTCCTATGAGACTGCGGTCCAAATTAGGACTGTGTAGAGGCCAAGGGCAAACTGCCCAAAGATGTGCCACTTTAGCATGCAGGTTATTTCTACCTGAAAATAATCAAAGCCCAGATGACTTCAGAAGAAAATTTGACCTTCCTCTTACTGCCTAAAAGGATTTTGATAGAAACCAGCTCCAAGAAAAGCAAGAAAAGGGCTGTCACTATAAAAAAAAAAACAAAAAACAAAAAACAAACAAACAAAAAAAACTACCTGAGGTAAATAAGGAAGAACCTAGCAAAGTGTATTAAAACACCTCCCTATGTCCCATCCTTTCTGTATGGCCCAGTAAACATTCGTTTACCACATATTTACTCTTTTATCTTTCTGTAAAATTGCCTCCCCTCCTTTACAGTCTCAGACTCCTCTGCCCTACTCAGTTCAGAATGACATATATGCCTCATTTTACTTGAGTCTTTGGAATCTCTCGTCTGTGTGGTTTCCCCTACATGAGTAAATTTGATTTTCTCCTTTTAATCTAATTCATGCCAATTTAATTCTTCGACCAGCAAAGAGAATCTTACAGGGTAAAGAAAAATTTTTCCTCTCCAACAACTGTTATCACCCCAAGGCTTGACTGGGCCTGGAAAATCTGCCTCCAAGATGGCTCACTCACAGGACTATTGACAGAAAAACCTCAGTTCCTTGCTGGCTGTCAGAAAAAGGCCTCAGTTGTTGGCCATGTAGATTTCATAAGGCTGTTTGAGTGTTTACATGACATGACATCTGGCATGTGGCAGAAGCCACACTGAATTTTATGGCCCAGTCTCTGAAGTCACACATAATGACTTTCGTTGTATTCTTTTGGTCAAACAGACCAATCCAAATACAATGTAAGAAGGAACTATACAAAGACATGAATACCTGGAGATATGGATCGTTGGAGCCATCTTGAAACCTAGTTTTCACATGGAGGGTCTATAATTCACTTTCTCCTTCCTAGAGGACACCTGAAGTCCCCTAGGACATGTGTTTATGTGTAGACATAAACCAGAGGCCTTCGTAAATATGCTAGTGATATTTTACTACCTAAGTTACATGGTTGATTTCTCATAAGAGTGTTTTAGCTGGTTACGTTTGGTCTATCTAGATTGATTACTGAAAATAAACCAAAATTCATCAATTGAGATGTACCTGGTTAGAAAATGGAAGGTAACACACAGTCTCCCTACCCCTACATGACTCATCAAGCATAAAAACTAAAAAGTCCCAAACTTAAAATTTTCTCTGAGTTTAGATATACTACAGGCATTGATAGAATTCATGTATTACTATGAACTTAAACCATGCCCTGGCGCAGCAAAAGACATCATTAAAAAGTCATGTCTGATGAGTTTGGAGACTCCTCCAGAAAGAATGCTGAAGCTATGCTTTGTTGTTGTTTATATCATTTGATATGTGTTACAGGTTGAATTGTGTCCACCAGAAAGATATGATGGATACCTAACTTCCAATACTACAGAATGTGAACATATTTGGAGATAGAATCATTGCAGAAGCAAATAGTTAAAATGAAGTCATACTGGAATAGTATCGGCCCTTAATACAATGACAGGCATCTCTAAGATGATGATGTAAAGACCTAAGGGGAGAATGCCATGTGATGATGGAAGCAGGGATTGGCATTATTCAGCTGCAAGCCTACAGACATCAAGGATTTCTGACAACACCAAAAGCTAAGAGGATGGTATGGAACAGGTTCTTCCCTGGGAGGCTTTTGAGAGAGAATGGCCTTGCAAACACTGATTTCAGATGTCTAGCCTCCCAAAACTGTGACAGACTAAATTTCTGTTCTTCGAAGCAACTCAGTTTGTGGTAATTTATTAAGGTAGCCTTAGGAAACTAAGCAATACACACTAGTCACTTTTGGTGTGAGCGATCTATTATGTGTGTGTCTGCTTCGACAATTCGGCATTCTGTGAAATGCAGATTAGTGGCAGTAATGGGATTGTCATTCAGACCACAAATTAAAATGGCTAAAGTATTGGGGGGTAAGGAAAAAAGAGGGTGAAGAAAAGCCTGACAAGAATTTGATAATAGGACGTCTCTATGTATCCTTTGTAGAAGAGATGAATGCCTTGCTGTAGATTACACAGGGCAGTCTTACTAATGAAATACAGAAAAAATACACCGAGACTCAAGGGAATTGGCTAAGAGGATGGACAAAGAAGGCCAAGCAGAGCGAAAGGCAACTAAAAATAGTTTTTCAGGCAGTTACAGCAGCACTGGTGAAAATTAAATCTCTAAAGGAGGAAGCTAAGATAGGAAAGTTATTTTCTTCACTCAAATGTATTGGCAAGAAAGAAATAAAAAATTAATACCAAAACCTTGCATATGTCACTGGTTAAATCTTGTATATATGTTTATTAACTAAATAATTACTTTCCAGTCTCTAATAGGACTTCAGGCAACTTCAAATATTTATGTGTGGTTTTTATAAAATGCAAAAGTAAAGAAACCCTCAGGGTATTTGGTATGAATATGTATCTGAAAACATCCTAAATGGCCTTTTTTAAAATTTTGTCGCTTAGAGTGGGAAATGCTTGTTGTTTTAAAGGTTTATGATTTTAAAAAGTAAAAGCTAAATAGAAACAGGGTAAGCTATTATTGATGGGACCATCCATTAACTAAATTCTATAACAGTAAGCAAATTATGATTCAATGAAATGAAACATCAGAAGAATTAACAGATCACACCAAAGAGAAATAGTTTTATGTTAGAAAAAATTCATGCAGTTATGTTTTACTTTTACTAATTAATACAGATCCATTAAGATCCAATGGTATAAATTGCACAAGATGGATAGGTTGGATGCTAAAATGCTCTTTAGCATTTTAACTGTAAAAGAAATATTTGATCATCCTTGTCAGAGCCAGTTATGAAATGAGACTTAGACTATATTACCCAGTATGCTTATTGAACAACTACCAGATAACTGCATTTATGCACAATGGATACCACGATTATATTAAATATATAGAGAAATGTAACTCTAGATAAATTGTAAGCAATATGTCTTATCACCTCATGCCCAGTGCCCTCCATAGGACTTCATTTATAGATGTTAATTGTTAATGATAATGATGATCTTTTACAAAAAGAATAAGGCAATGTCTCCATTAACCATAGTCACAAGAATATTAAAGTTTTTGTAAACAAATGGAGTACAAAATAATACCTCGATCCTATCATTTTAATTTCCAGAATAAGAACTTTTCAAATTCCTACTCTTTCAAAAGAAGAAAAGGAATAATTCAGGATCCTATTCAAAGATGAAATTTGTCAATAAGTTATTTTTATTCATTTAACAAGGATTCCATTTAATCAACAAACTATTTGTGGTACTGCTTGAAAATTGATGAATGTAATTCCCAGCAATTCCCTAAATACTTCAGTGTATAAATACTTTAAAAGGAAAAAATTTAACCAATGGAATAGTTTGACAGAAAATATTCTGCAGTCGACTTTGGGAGAAGTAATTGATAATGACTGTTGAGTCAAGAGTCTGCCTAATTCTAGAAGTTATAATACATTATTATAATATACATATATCATTATAAAATGTGAGTAAAACTGTTTTATATTTTAGGTATAACACACGATCATTGGACCATAAAGAGATTTGGTAAAACACACAAACAAACAAACAAACAAACCATTTTCACATGAGATGAAAAAGTAGACTATAAATAATCATCATAGAAGAAAATTATTTTTATTTAATATTTTTATATTTATTTATTATGAGAGAGAGAGACCAGGAGAGGAGCAGAGAGAGACAGCAAGAGAGAGACTCCCAAGCAGGCTCCATGCTGTCAGTGCAGAGTCCAATGCATGGCTCAAATTCACAAACCATGAGAACATGACCTGAGCTGAAATCAAGAGTCAGACATATAACTGACAGGCACGAATCATAGGATAAAATTCTTAATTTAATATATCTATCAAAACTACAATAGTTATTAAGTAACAATCCCATTTAATTGTAATACTGCATGATTAATGTGCAATTGTTCATTCAATAAATCCACACCCTCCCCTCTATCCATTCCATCTTCATTTCACTCAATGTAAGTAATATTCTATGTCAATCATGCAACCATTTACTATACTGTCTATAAATATTAAAAATCCAAAATCACTGATTTTAATTTCCAAAGTATTTCCTGATTTCCCTGTAGTTAAGATTTCCTAATGGAAGAACAAAAATCAAAACTGTTCTGACTTGAGTAGACTCCAACTCAATCTCAATAAAAGCAGCAATTAATTTCCAAGAGAAGTGGGTCGACCCCTTGCTTTTGAGCTGACTCAGCTGCGTTGCTAGTAGTCCTGACATTGCAGCAAGATTAAGGGATCCAGTACTGAAACACAGCTTGGCAACTCTTTCAGCATCACCATTAGCAAATGTTACCAAAATCAGAAAGCTATACAGAAAGCCATGAGAGACAGAAGCCCATCAAAACCTTGAATCTATTTATCTTCCGCTGGGCTTTGATTTTGAACGCAAGATTTGCAATTCAAATTTTAGTGTGAATGGATATATTTATATGTGTGTAAATGTACATGCCTCCCTTTATTGTTTTGTTCAGTTTGCCATTGTAATCTTCATAATGGTTGCAAACCTGATGTGCAATTTACTAGAAAGTGCCAAAACAGCTTCCTCAAAATGCCTCACTGGAATTCTGGCAGAGAATGTATAAGGCATCATTTAGGGAGTTTAACACCTTCCATAACACACTTTTGAAAGGCAGACCCTCGTTTGGCTAGAAATTGAATGCCTGTGTCAGAGGCTGGAATCTACACTGTGTCAATATATGGATAGAAAACTATGGTCCTCACTCACGTGTCTAGTGTGGAAATGTACACATATAAGCCACCATTTATGATATTAAGTGATAAATCGTATGAGGTTGGATAGGGGAAGTATGGACAAGATACACTGGCAACATCGTCCGCTTAGTAGAATAGAAAATATTCAGGAGGTAATATCTGAGCTCACTTATGATAATGAATGTCAACTTGCTACAATAATAAGGAAAAAGACATCCCTAGCAGGAATAACTGTAGGAGCCTTGATAGAAAGACCAGAGTACGCGTGGCATGTTTAAGAGATGAAAACTATTTAGTATTTCTGACCTACAAAAGGAAACTTGTAAAAATCGAGACAGAAAACAGGATAAGAAAGGAGGCCCTTAATCTTAAATGGCATTGGATGCCATGCCAAGGAATTTTAATTTGATCTTGTAGATAATGGGGAGTCATAGAGAAATCTTGAAAAAGATGTAAATGGAGGTAGAAGAAACACCAGTCCCAGGCTGACAAAATTCCAAGAAAGAGGAGCACAAGACAGACAAAATTAGATAACAGAACAGGTTGAATAAAATAAAGGCATAATTTATGATTTAAGCAATTGCATGAAAAAAATTGCAAGGATGGAAGAGTTTGTGATGACTTTCAGGCTTCTAGCTTGTGATACCTGGTGAACTGTGTGCTATTTATTCACATAGAAAATAATAGATTAAAAGAAAGGCAGTGTATTTAGTTCTAGATATGTTGCATCCGAGGTAACAGTTTTCCAGTGAAGTTTCCAAAAGAGATTTAAGCATAAAATGTTGATTTTAGACATAAAATGAGGAAGGAGATACTGATTGGAGATAAAGAAGCTGTTGGTGTGTATATATAGTAATTAATGCTGCACAGTTAAACTCACTAGTAACTTGACTTATCCATAAATGTTCTTATATAGCACAAAATTATAAACTTCATATATTATAAAATGTATAAAGAATGTGAAGATAAAAATTAAACCAACACCAAATCGATTTTACAATATAATCTCTATTCATTTCTTATGGATCTAATCCATGATTAGATTTCTCAACATATGTAGAGTCAGAAATACTTAACGAATCACTTAAGCACTTTCCAGACTTACAATGATTACATACATGGAGAACATAGCTGTCTAGTTATACTCAACAAAATGTGATTCTTTCTAGAAGCAGTTAAAAGACAATGCCATTGGCCTGAACATCAGTTAGGAGTCCATTCCACTGTTCCTAACTAATGGTGTGATGGTCTTACAGTCACGTAATGATGCAGATATCGAAAAGAGAACTCAGACTAAAAGCATTTCTGTAGTTTAAAAAGAAGTTTCAAGTCAAATGTATACAAGTCAATAACTAATTTTTATTTAATACCTGCTAGTCATCTTTCTAAGCCCTGTACATGCGTCGATTCTCTTAATCCTCACAACTTTATGGGGTAAATACTATTATCCATTCATTTTATGAATGAGAAAATTGCAGTAAAGCAAGCAATGAAACTTAGGCCAGAATCTATTCTCTAACAAACATCTTTCAAACAGTGGCAGTCTTGGTTCAGAGCCATACCGTCCTCCTCCATGCTAGATTTGTGTCATTACTGAACTTTGGTCACTCTACTGTGTTCCATGAAGTAGTATCGTACATACTTGTGATAACAACTTTATCACAAATGAAAAAGATTAATTTATTGACAAATCCAAACTGATAAACCCACACAGCAATGTTCCAGAAGTCCATATTTTTTTCTATTACGTGCACGTAAGCTCAATAAATATCAGTAAGGATTTAGGCTCTGCTATGCTACTGCTATATTCATAGCACCTAAAATTAAAGCACTTAGAAGTGCTTGAAAATATTTTAAATAAGTTATTGAAACATTAGTGATCCAAAATATGGAAGAACAGTCTCTTTTAATTAAAGAATTAATATTAGCAAATATGAGGTTTCCTCTGTAAGAATTTAATTACATAGAAAATGTGTTCAACATTAACAAGTGGTTACAGAAAAAATAATACAATTTATTTTTTCAGTGCCTAGGTACTAAAGACACTAATTTATCATTTTAATATATGGGCCTGACTTCCAACTCCTCTTTAAAAAGTAACATTTTGTGATCATTATAATACTATTTTTTGAAGAAAATGTATACAATAAAACAAGGTGTAAATACAAAATTGAAAAGAACTTCTAATGCATCATGCGGGGGAAATCACTGTGAAACATTCAGTGTCTGCACACCTAGCATCCATTCTATGAATGTGATGAAATTTCATAAAACATAGATTTATGGCATTATATTGCTTTATTATCTTCTTTCTTCTCTGAATAGTGCACCATCAGAATTTCCACATGCCATTAAATATGACTTGAAAACTTGGTTTTGGGATACATAGCATTCCAGTCTAAGAACATGAGACCATAAACCTGACCTTTGTGATTCTTACTATTGTTACTATTTCATTTATTGAGTTTTATAAATAACAGTGTATAGACATTCTTACATGTAAATACTTGAGCATATCTCTAATTATATTCAGGAATATATTTCTAGATTTGGAACCTATTATTATTATTCAGTTGAATGACTACAAGTCAATAATCATTAAATGTAGATTTCAAAGTACTAGGGAATTGTCAGTTTATTTTTTCTTTAATCAGTAAAACAATTCCAGTATATCGGCACAACTTGGAGGCGAGGGCATTAATACTTAATAAAAATTAAATAAATGGAAGTTAATGGTTATGACCAAATGTTATTATTCTGCTAAGAGAAATAAATCCCTGCTAAGAGGTTTTAATTCTCTTTATAACTGTCTACCTACATTTATTTTTATCACTTACTGTTAAATTATGTTACTCATGACTCTCAATCCAAAATCAAATTTTGCAACTGGACAAGCTTACAAAATCAAGAGATCTTAAATTGCAAATCTATGAAAAACCCGATAGTTTTCCAGATAAATGGCAGAGATGACAATTTTAAAGAGAATCTATAAGAATAAACCCGTTTTTAAAATCTCATTATAAAATTCAACTAGATATTAATATTGTACAGTTCTTTAAATTTAAAAGCAGCACCTTTATTCGTGCTTTTTACCCTATAAATTATTATAAAATCACACAAAATTTCATTCAAGAAATATTGCATTCACTAAAGGTACACAAGCTTTTTATACATTAGAAGCACACAGTCATCATTTTTTGAATGGCAAGAAAATTAAAGTTTGCACTACTCAACTGATATCTAAAGCATTATTTTCTATTTCATTTGCTTGGTTTCTTATCTCTTCAGTTGTATGGAGCATTTTGAGAACTTCTTCTATGTATAATTTAATATTGACCCCTAAGTCATCTACCACTGAACACTTTAACCAGATATGTACATGACTCAGTATGAATGATTAATCCTCACATTTGTCTGGCATAAAATGGCCTTTTAAAATTTTTTGTATTGGAACTGTGAGAACTGAGGACATTTGTAGCAAAGCAGAAAAGGGGGAAAATAAGTGCTTTAAGAAAATATATGTAATAAACCTGACCAAGTGCAGTCAAATAAAATTAATCATGTCAAAGCAAGTGGAAACAATAAAATCTTCACCATCTTATGTTTTCTGGTAAACTGTCTTTTCAATGTAATAATATTTCTCTGAATTCTACAGAAGTTTCCAAAGTGTACTCTATAGACTAATAAAGCATAAAAGTAGCAATTAATATATTTAAAAAAAAGGAAGGAAGGATTGTTGAAGTTCTTTAGTCAAATAATTTGAGGAAAGTTGGCTAAGCAGAATTATGTTTGAGACAGGGAAACTGAAGGACTCCACAAAAATCTGCTTTTTGCTCCTTTTCCTGCTTCTATTCTTGCCGGGACCAGCAACCCTCATCCCACTCTATTCATGCACACGCCCACTCCAATCTACACATGCTTCAGAATGCAAATAGCAAATATGTCCTCCTTGTAAGGGACAAGGAATTAATGATCCCTCTAGAACAGATAACATCTAAGGAAGGACTAAGCTATCATGTGTATATTCCAGACCACTGACACTAGACATCTCAATGCCAAGGCTCCCTGGCTCTGATAATACTAGGATCCTCATCTTTGTTACCAGTTCCTCAATAAAAACTCCCATATCCCAAGCAAAGAGGAGACTTCCTCCGTTCCTTTCTGGATCTCCTGGACATTCTATTATCTGTCCTCTCTTTATCTTCAGTAAACTGCTTTCATCTCCTGTAAGTGCTTCTGCATGGGATTTATCCTCTTGAAATATTACCTCCTGGCTCTCTGAAACTCAAGCTTGCCACGTGGAAAAGCCAATGGAGAAGAACCAAGGAATCAAATGGACACCCAGACACTAGACCCTGGGTGTGGGATTCTAGTCGATCCTTTTTAATCAGCCACAGCCATTCAAGCCATAGCAGTTTAGGCCACAGACATTATAAAGCACATACTGTCTTGACTGTTCCTTGCCTGAAATTCTGACCCACAGAATGAAGTTTACTTATTTGTTGCTGATATATTAAGTGACATGTTACATGATAATAGATAACTTTAAAAGAAATTGATACCAGAAGTATGGTGCTATAATGAACACCTAAACATGTTGTTGGCCTTGGGACTGGGAAACAGGCAAAGACTTCACACGTGTAGCATTTCCTATGATAAACAAAGAGAGACTCAAAGGGGGGAAAGAAAACAGGGAGAATCACTCCATGGAGCAGAACTAACCTCTAGTCAAGGACCATTTTCTCCTGTCATGGGGCTTGATCTCATGAACTGTGAGATCGTGACCTGATTCAAAGTCAAGAGTCAGATGTTTAACCAACTGAGACACCCAGGCACCCCAAACCTACTTTTGATTTTAGTTAGGTTCACAAACTTAAAGTAATTTAATTGAAACTCCAGGAAGTAAAGGGAGATAGTCTTGTTCCAAAGGAGTAGACATAAAGAGGGGCTATACATGAAAGAGACTTTTCCTGAAAAGCTCATACTATTAAAAATACCTGTTATATGTATGGCACCATTTTATATTTGGATATTCTAAATTGCATCTAACCCTATCTTGATCTGAGAACATTTTAGTATGAAGCATTATACATCAAATAAATTGGAAATTATCAAAAATTCCAATGAGTACTAAGTAGTTTTCTATTATTTTATTTTTCTATGTCTTGAATGAATACTTTAATTTTAATATTTTTCTCTTTATAAATTACTAATAACCTATATATACTCGTTAAATATAATAAGTAGGAGGAAAAGGGTTAAACATGTTTTTGCTGAATAAAAATTAGAAATCCTCATACTTTAACTATGAAACAATATTTAATTCATCAATTATATCATATTTCCATGATCCATATTGATTGGAGGGAAATTGCTTGGATGTGTTTATTTGTTCGTTTGAAACAGTAGTATGATGTACTGGTAAAGAACAAGAACTCTAGAGCTCGGTCCACTGAGGTTCAAATTCTGAATCTGTCACTTAATCATAGGACCTGTGTCTCTAATTCCACAGTGTTAAAATGGAGATAACATTATTAAATTCTTAAATTAAATGAGGTAATATACATAATGCAATCAGACCACTACCAGAAACAATTTGATATCCACTACCTAAGCGTAAGCTACTGTTATTTTTAGCAGATTGGTTGCTGAATTTTTTGTCAGCTTAAATTGTCCATCCAGTGCTTTGTACTTCTCTTGAAACTGTTAATAATTTCTTTAAAAGGAAAGAAAACTAACATTTATTGACTGCAGGCAATCTTTCAACAGCTTTTCTTTAGCAGTGATGTATTGATTGATTTTATAATTATGACAACCTCTGTGAGCCAGAAACTATTATCATCCTCACTTTAGAGATGCAAGAATAAAGCTTCAAATGGGTTAAACGATCTGCCCAAGATTTACATACCCCTAGTAAATAGTGAAAACAGGGTTCAAGGTAGGTATTGAGGTTCCAGAATTTGCAGTCTTAATTATTATATTATGTGGCCTCTAAACTCTTCTGGATGATATAATTTCCAATTTTTTTCTCTCAAAATTATACCCTATGAAAATTATTGCTTCTGACAATCTCTTCCTCCAACATCTTTATCTTTGTAGGGAAGAGAGAGAGAGAAAGCAATAGAGCATGAATCAATCAAAGGAAATGTTCAGATGGGTGTGAGAGGTAGGAGAAAGAAACAGAGGGATATATATATGGCTGCAGTGGGCACTTAGGCCGTTTTAAGAACTGTCGCTGTAGGAGGAGCGAAGACCAACACGGAGAAGTTCCCTGCCTGCGTGGAGTTTGCATTGATTCCAGAGGAGTCACACAATGCAGTGATGATGAAATTAGAGAATCAATACGTGTTAAATGAGTAAGAAGAAGTAGATAAACCAGGTAAAAGGAATCAGAATACGCCACTACAAAATATGCCACTTTGGCATATTGATTATTTTGAGCTGAAGGCAACTAAGAAACAGCAGGTGCAGGAAACGCTCTCTATCGTCCCCCTATCTGCCTAAAAGCAGGACATACATTTTCCGTTAGAAAGGCGCCCTCCCTGTACCAAGAGAAGCAAGCCCTCAATCTCCAAAGACAAAGAGTAGATGCCAAGATGAGTCTGCATAAACAGACCTTACTAAAACAGCCTGAATCTTCCATTAGTTCCCCCCGGATATAGTTCCTCCTCCCTTGTCACTTTCCCCACAACGTGTTGGCCCTTGAAGCCCAAACTCCCTCTCCTTTGGCTAGTCACTTCTCCACAATTTAGTACTTTCTTTTTAAAAATGTTTTTAATGTTTATTTATATTTGAGAGAGAGGGAGACACAGAAGCTGAAGCAGGCTTCAAGCTCTGAGCTGTCAGCACAGAGCCCAATGCGGGGCTCACACTCATGAACTGTGAGATCATGATCTGAGCTGAAGTTAGACGCTTAACAGACTGAGCCACCAAGGTGCCCCTAGTACTTTCTTTTAAAATGATGCATAAGCTGCAAGTCTGACCACTTCTTTGGGTTTTTTACTTCTTTCCTCTGAAGCTCCTGTGAACATGAAATTAAAAATCATGATAAAATTGTTTTTTCTCCTGTTAACTTGGCTTTTGTCAATTTAATTTGCAGGCTATATAAAAAATATAGTCAATATAAAAAGTCAATATAAAAAGTTGAAGGAAAGGTTTTTCCTCTACTACAGAGTAATGACATAGAGAGGTCCGGGACATGTTACTTTGGAGATTGTGCCAAGGAAAACCTCTCTGAGTAAACACCATTTGGATGAAGACCTGAGTAACTAGAAGGGTGGGTTACATTTAGAAGAAGCCAGTGCCTGAAGGGACAGGGATGGTATGATCATCCAAGGCACAATAACAAGGAGACAAACATGGACAGTGCTGTATGTATGTATTCACCATACATACAGTGAGCAAGGGGGAGAGATGAAGAAGATGAGGTTCTAGAAGGAGACAGAGACCAGGTCATGGAGCGATTTGTGTACCAGGTTAAAAAACTTGGAGTTTATTCTAATTGAAATAGAAAACCACTAAACAGCTTTAAGCAGGAAGTGGATTTATGTATTTAAAAGAGTATTTTGTGTCATTAGAAATCACCATGCATAGCTCTCAGAGAAAGAAATGCAAGCCGGTATGTAAAATTGTGCTTGTGCTTGTTATGTATTTTGTTGGGTGGGAGAAAGAAACCTCTCATTGAAACAGATCTGTGTGTCCACCCACAGAACACATCTTGTGTATAGTGTCAGACCTCCGATTTCCATTCAAATTTAATGTCGATAAACCTTGAACTCATTTTCTTTTTGTACTATATTTTTTCATTTTGTTTAAAACTGTACCCCAAACATGATTTACTCTTAATGATTTTCAAATGTAATAAGTATAGTGTGTAAATTATACTTGAGATATTTTTACTAGAAAACAGTAAATATTTGCACCATTATAGAGTATTTTTTTATAAAAAATCTGATTCTTTAGGTTAAGCTCATAACAGATTGAAGCAATTAGAATAAAGATAAAAATTATAAACTCCTAAGAATTTTACTAAATCTCAATAGCCCTCTGAGTATATTTTAGTTTTTGGGTTTTTTGATTTGGTTTGGTTTGGTTTGTTGTTTTGTTTTGTTTTTTTTTTTTGCTAATTAGCATACAATTGGGACACAAAAGAAATGACTGTTATTTGGGCCACTACAGTCTTTCTGAAGTTGCTACAATAATTGAATACTTCAGAAGAAAACCAGAATTGCTTTCCGTTAATTTCCTCACAAGTTCTTCCCCAAGAGGGTAGTTAGAAGTGTGCCACAGTGCTTGATTTTAATGCTAACTAGAAGAGAAATGATTTGCCTAAGGTCGACAATTGTCACTACAAGAGCTGAGAAAAAATTCCAGCTCTCCACATCATTCACTACACCAATGATTTATACCATTTGGTTGTGAAGCTGAGAAAAGAGTAACAAAATCTGAATTTTTCATTTTTTTAAAAAATTGGGGTTATTTTGACATTTCAAATTTTGTAAGTTTTAGGTGTACATGTAATGATTCAATAGTTGTATATAAATTGTGAAATGATCACCACAGTGAGTTTAATTAATATTCACCATACATAATTACAGAATTGAATTTGTCACTTTTTACCTGACTTTACCCATGCAGATTTTGGCATGCCACCTGATGAGAGGGCAAAAGGCAATCTAAGGGCAAAACATGAGCTGACACCCTGCAAACCGCCCCTTAAGGTGGAATATTCATATAGGTATATGTTATATGCATATATATAACATTCAGCAGGCACGAAGGCAGAGGAAAAACAAGTGGCCAACTGATAAAGATCACAGTCATGAAGGGCATGAAACTCCAGCATAGTTTGTAATTGTCTTGGTGATTTACAAGAAAAACACAATCTTAATAAAAGTCAGAACTCCAGGAACTTACAAACTTAATTTCCTGGAGCCCTAATGTCACCTTCACCTCCGTAGGATAGAAAACCCTACAGGGGTGCCTGGGTGGCTCAGTTGAGTAAGCGTCTAACTTCCACTCAGGTGATGCTCTCATGATTCGTGGGTTCGAGTCCCGCTTTGGGCTCTGTGCCAACAGCTTTCTCAGAGCCTGGAGACTGCTCAGGATTTTGTGTCTCCTCCTCTCTTCGCCCTCCCCGACTCGCACTCTGTCTCTGTCTCTCAAAAATAAATAAATGTTAAAAAAAATAAAAAAAATAAAAAGTAAACCCTATATAACCAGCCACTTCTCACAATCGCAATACAGCTCTTTCTGCTCACAAGTCCCCTCCCCGTACTATGATAAAAACACCTTTCACTCTGTGAAACATCTCAAGAATTCTTTCTTGACCTTTGGGGCTCCTTGATCCCACATCACTACCCAGTTTAGTGTACTGGAAAGATCACAAAAGATTTGAACAAATAATCAGAAGGTTTTGGTAACAGTATCAGCTACATTTACTAGTTCTTCCACTTACTGTTGCTACAGAACATAGGTCAATATTTAGTGACTTAAAACAACAGCAGTCATTGCATTACTATTATTACTCCCCGCTCTGGGGGTCAATTGGGCTCTCATTTGGAATTTCTCAGACATTGGAATTGCTAATATGGTAGCTGAGAATGGAGTAATCTCAAATGCTTCTTCCCTCATGCATCCGTTGATTAACGTTGGCCATAATACCTCCAGGAGGCCTTTTCACAAGGCTTAAGTTTCCTCATAGCACCGTAGATGATACTGCCTTTTGTACCTAACTTCAGAAGTCACATAGCTTCAATCCCACTATAGCCAAGGGCCTGCCCAGATTCGGATTGAGAATAGAGACACTTGCAGCTCTCAAAGTTGTTGGGTAAGAATTGCATGTGGGATGGAACACCTTGCTACAGTCTTAGAAAACACAATCTGCCACACTAGCTATGTTATCTTGATCAAGTTTCTGAATCCCTTTGTGATTCCCTTGTCTCATCTGTAAAATGGAAATGTTAATTGCCTGATTTATTTCAGACCGAGGTCATGAAAACAGTTATCAGGATACATAAGAAAAGATGCAATAAATTTTGAAACATAATATAAATGAAAATTGTTATTAGGATGTAAATATTTTCTAAATTATGTGACAAGGGAGAAAAAGAAATGGATTGAGAGTTTAGAGTTGTTACTTTCTACCATGGCAATGAATTGCCCATTTGGGATCTACAATGGAATTCACCCAATATTAAAACAAAAAGAATCAAATCCTATAAAGTTCATTCTGAAAATCCTTTGCATGTGCATATTTGAAAATGAATTCTCATAATAATGAAATTACCTTATTTATGGTAAGATAATGACTCAGTGCATTATGCAATTGTAAAAATATACTTTATTTTTAAAATATTTAAAATTAAATTAAATATTTTAAAATATTTTTTTTTTAATTTAATTAATTAATTTTTAAATTTAAATTCAAATTAATTAACATACAGTGCAATATTGGTTTCAGGAGTAGAATTGAGTAATTGATCACTTACATACAACACCCTGTTCTCATAACAACAAGTGCCCTCCTTAATACCCATCGCCCATCTAGCCCATCTCCCACCCACCTTCCTCCACCAGCCCTCAGTTGTTCTCTATTGTTAAGAGTCTTTTGTGATTTCTTCCCTTTTTATCTTTCCCCACTTCGCATGTGTTCATCTGTTTTGTTTCTTAAATTCCACATGTAAGTGAAATCATATGGTATTTGTCTTCTCTGATTAACTTATTTCACTTAGCATAATACAGTCTAGCTTCGCCCACATCTTTCTGAATGGCAAATAGATATATCTTGCTTTTTATCCAGTTTGATAAGCTATGGCTTTTGATTGGAGCATTTAGTCTATTTACATTTGAGTGATTATTGAAAAGATATGAATTTAGTGCCATTGTGTTGCCTGTAGAGTTGATGTCTTTGGTGATGTTCTTCTCTGGTCCTTTCTAGTCGTTGTTGCTTTTGGTCTTTTTTTAGTCTTGTTTTTGCTCCACTCAAGGAGTTCCGCTTAAAATTACTTGCAGGGCTGGTTTAGTGGTCACGAATTCTTTTGGTATTGTTTGTCTGGGAAACTCTTAATCTCTCTCCTCTATTTTGAATGACAGCCTTATTGAATAAAGAATTCTTGGCAGCAAATTCTTCTCTTTAGCACGTTGAATGTGTCCTGCCACTCCTTTCTGGCCTGTCAAGTTTCTGTGGATAGATTTGTTGCAAACCTGAACTGTCATCCTTTGTAAGTTAAGACTTTTTTTCCCTTGCTGCTTTCATGATTTTTTTGTGTGTATTTTGTGAATTTGACTATGATATGCCCTGGTGGTGGTGGGCTTTTGTTGAATTTAATGGGCATTCTCTGAGCTTCTTGGATTTTGATGTCTATGTTCTTTCTCAGATAAAGGAAGTTTTCTGCTATAATTTGCTCACACAAATCTTCTGCCTCTTTTTCTCTGTCTTCATCTTCTGGGACTCCTATGATTTGAATGTTATTCCTCTATAATAAGTCACTGAGTTCTCTAACTCTTGTATTGTGACCTTTTTCTTTTGTTTGCCTCTCCTTTTCAGTGTCATTGTTTTCCATTATTTTATCTTCTATATCATTGATTCACTGCTCTGTTTCATCCATCCTTGCCATCATGGCATCTATTTGAGATTGCACCTCAATTATAGCATTTTTAATTTTTGGCCTTATTAGATTTTAGTTCTTTTATATCTGCAGAAAGGGATTCTCTGGTGTCTTCTATGCTTTTTTTCAACCCAGCTAGTATTCTTATAATCATGGTTTTAAATTCTAGTTCAGACATCTTACTTATATCTGTGTTGATTCTATCTTTGGCCATGAGTTTTATTGCCTGTTCTTTCTTTTGGGGTAAGTTTCTCCATCTTGTCATTTTGTCCAGAAAAGATAAGCACAAAGAAAGAAAATAAAACAAACAAAACAAACAAAAAACAAATAAATTAACAGAAAGCAAAAAAACTAGACCCTAGGTGTGTTTTGGTCTGCTTGTTAAAAGAATTTAGAACTTAAAATACAATAAAAAATAATAAAAGAAAAATAAAAGACTATGTATATATAAAAATGTATATATAATAAAAAATTAAAAATAATAATCGTAAAAAGTAAAAAGAAAGTAATTCAAAATAAATGAGAAAAAATAATAAAAAAATAAAGAATAAAATTAAAATGAAAGATCCTATTTCCCCTAGAGCTGAAGCTTTGCAGCACTGTGATCAGTAGACTTGGTACAAGGGAGTTATTTATGTTGCTCTTCCGGGGAAGGGGCCTGCTGCCCTGATTCTTCAGTCCACTTATTTCAATGGAAATGCAACTCACGGATGCAGGGGGGTGGGGCTTTGTCTAAGTGGCTCTAGCCTCCACTAGATGGTGCTGTTTTGCTCCCTGAAGGCTTTCAGCTCTGAAGGGTGTCCCCCACTCTACAGCCCCTGAGCTGAACGTTTGTGCCCCCTACTCTTCAGGCAATCCTCACAGAAGAGCAATTAATCACCCCTATTGTGTCCCGGTTTCTGTCAGAACCGCATGTTCGCCTAGCCAGTGTCCACGCTTTTTTTTTATCTCAGGCACATGACTGAATTTCAAAACTCCAAACTTTTAGGGATTCCCACGGTGTGGACACAAGCTGTTCCTCTGAGAGAGGGTTTAACCACACTTTTGCCCCCCTTGTGAAAAAAGCAGTGGCACGACTACACACCATTTTATGTCAAAATAGAACAGAAAGCCGGCACCCCTGCTTGCAGCCCTCAGCGGGAGCAAATCCCCTAACTTATGCCTGGAAACAGCACAGCATATTGGCACCGGCAGTCTTTCCTGCAAACCAAATTTTCCTGAGACCACACTGTCACTCCTGGGATTCTATCTGGCTTCACCACTTGAGAACATTTAAGTCAGGCGCTTCCCCCATTGTAGCAGACTACTAAAATTTCAGATTAGGGGCTCCACTGCTTATGCTACTTTGCAGTAGCGTCCTCTGGAAGCAGGCTCCCTCCCCTGCTGGACCAAGAACAATATCTCCCCTGGTAAGCTCTTCACATCGCCTACCTTCCAAACAGCGGTCCCTTTTCTACATGTAGTCTTGTAGTTTTTGTTCACACCTTGGATTGATTTTTTGATGTTCAGAATGTTTTGATAACTATTTGGCTGTGTTCAAGGGAGGAGTGAAGCTTAGGGTCTCCCTAGTCCTCTGCCATCTTAATTCTTCCTCCTAAATATTAATTTTTATAAAGAAATGCTTCGTGCTCTTGCACATATAGTAAAATTAAAATACTAACACTAACATGTTATAGATATTAGGTAAATAATCAATTAGATTACAGTTAGAATGACATCAACATGAATGATGAATACTATCTGTCATAGAGACACAGTTGGGGGGCACTTGGGTGGCTGAGTTGGTTAAGCGACTGACTTGGGTCACTCGCAGTTCATGAGATCAAGACCGCATCAGGCTCTGTGCTGACACTGCAGAGCCCGGAGCCTGCTTTGGATTCTGCCTCTCTCTCTCTCTCTCTCTCTCTCTCTCGGCCCCTCCCCTGCTTACACTCTGTCTCTCCTTGTCTCCAAAATAAATAAACATTTAAAAAAAAAAGAAATAGAGTTGAAATTTGATTCTAAGTTATGCCTAATCAGGCCATATAGAAAGCATGAAATTATGACCAAATTTTCTCCCAGGATTAATAGTCTACTCATTTTGAGCATATTACTGTTCTCATATTTGTCTTTTTCTTTTGCTTATGAATTCTGATGGTAGCCCCATTTAATTTTGGTTTTCCCTAAAGATGTTTTCTAGTAATTCATATTGCAGACAAATGTGACAGATACTATCTAACTGAGAAACTCAGAGAGTAAGATCATGGATGGATATGGGTGTGCTTGCTAGGAAAATAAACTGAGGACTATATTTTAGTAATGTATTCCCATTATTTTAGTGAAAATGATAGAAAGAAAAGAATTAATAATGTTCAAAATAAAAACTCATTTTGGGGCACCTGAGTGGCTCAGTCTGTTAAACGTCCAACATTGGCTCAGGTCACCATCTCACGGTTCCTGAGGTTGGGCCCTGCTCCGGGCTCTGTGCTGTTAGCTCAGAGTCTGGAGACTGGTTTGGATTCTGTCTCCCTCTCTCTCTGCCCCTCCCCTACTCATGCTTTGTCTCTCTCTCTCTCTCTCTCTCTCTCTCTCTCAAATAAATATTTAAAAGCTTTTAAAAACCCTCATTTATACTTTAAAAATAGTTTTCACTGAGCTATGAAGTGATTTTTTAAAAAATTATATCTAAATAAGTAAGCACAAACCACTCTAAAATAAGGAGATTGGTTGACTACATATTCCATTACTTTTGTCAACTGGAATTTATATAAGGAAAGATTTTAGGGAATATAAGTAGTGGAGTGAAGTGTGATTAAAGGCATCACCTTTCGCAGTCATCTCAAAATATCACCTCTCACCAACAATGATTCATTTAAGAAATATTTGCTGGGAAGCATAGTTTCTGTGTGCATGGCATTTTTCTTGGGTATAGAAGATGAAAAAAAAAAAAAAAAAGAAAGAGAGAGAGAGACACAAGCGTGGCCCTCAAGGGCCTTTCAGTCTAGTGTGGAAAGTAAAAATTCAAACAAAGCAACATGATACATTTCTATAAAGAAAGAATGTATAATGTAATTCAATTGTATAGCCATACATTAAGTGTTTGTGTTACTACAGCAGAGACTTGTTGACTATCAAACTAGTTTTGTATTCTTCTTGGGCACACAACTACCCATATTTTTCCAAATCCTTTTGCAGCTAAATGTGGCCATGTGTCTGAGATTTAGCCAGTGGAATAATAGTGAAAGTAAATTATACTGCTTTTAGGACTAGACCATGAAACTTCCTGTGGGCATCATTCATACTCTTTCTTCATGCACGTCTTTGATACAGAAAAACAATGAGAGCTTCAGAGATCTGTACAGATGATGCAAAACCCAGAAAGTGACCGAAATCTCCCTAACATTTCCCTTAGCTTGGCAAAATTTTGGGGAGTTTCCTTCTTGACTATCAGTCCTGACCTCCTTTTTCTTAGAGCATTTACTTTAGAATACTTTTAATTATAAATTCTTCCTCTGCCTTTTTCAAGATATAAATCCTCTACAACCCAAGAAAGTGTCAACTACCTGAGCACCATCCCTTTGATAGACAGGGCCTCTATATCCCAGCCTTTGTGGGAGAGTAGAAGCCTAACTTGTATAAGCACCAATTAGCCAACATAGATGGCCCAGTCACATTGATCATATTGACTAATACTTTTGCACCAGCTCACCCTTGCATTTAACAACCCGCCTTTTGTTTCAGTGGAGTTCAGTTCAGTCTCTGCTCTACTGTAACAGTCTTGACACCTATTATTATAATCTTGAATAGATTTCCTTGCCAGTTTAACTTTTCTGATGGATTTTTTTTGTTGTTTTTTATTTTGTTTTTTTTTGTTTGTTTGTTAGTTTGTTTGTTTTTGTTTCTGTTTTTTTCCAACATAGGAAACCTGGGTCTCTGTATTGCCTCATGAATTCCAGACACAGTCTATACAGTAACACCTGTTTGGGACTTGTCATAAATGAAAAATCAATTATCTTCTATGAGTTACAAAATTTGGGATGTGTTGCTTAGAACAATGAGCTTCCCCTTAATATAATCTCCACAATAATGCAAACTCCTGGGAAGAGCAATTATTTTGAGAAGTGAAAAACAGATCATTTAGGATAAGGTAAATTTTGAAATCCTTATGGGGTACCCAGATGGAGATCCAAATTACAGACAAATTAAAAAAGATAAAAGATACATTATTCCAAGAGTTGAGGTGTTTGAAAGTATGTTGGTTATGAAATAGGGGTGCCAGACCACATCATAGATTATAAAAGGGGTTATCAGTTGCAAATGAATTAGTTACAGAGCAAAAGCAAAAACTCGAACTTTAGAATATGGGAGAAGATTGATGGCTGGAAGGACTTGCCATGGTCCATGGAAATTTGTTTCAGATGAGAATAAATCATCCACTCCACAGACTGGGGAGCAACGATACCTACTTGCAGTTTGCCCCTTGGCATGGCTAGTAGAGTGAAGACATGGGTCTTCAGATTCTATGCTTTTCACTGTCTGAAATTAATCTCGATAAAGTTTACACTGTGAATTAGCCCAAATTGAAAATAAATATGATACGATAGCAGGACTTATAGATTATTAGAGTCCTGAAATTAAGAGTTGGATAGGTTTTGAGTGAATAAGACAAAAAATGATAATTGTTACTAACCAGGAATTTAAGGACAGCTGGCATTGGAGCAACAGCTATTTAAGCCACAAAATGTTCACCAGTGGTCAATACAAAATTCATTTTCCATACTTGAAGATGCAGTAGCAGTTGGCATGTGGTAATTATCAAACCATGAGCTCCCCATAAAATTTTGTCTGCTATCTTTCACTGTATCTGTTATAGTCTTCCAGCTAAAGATATTTTCCCTTTTTCTATTATTAGAAAAGCAATCGACATCTTGAGATGGAGAACTGTACAGGAACTATAAGATTCTGAAACATTACATCATATGATAATAGAACATTGATTGGCTCTTACAGAGTTGGGTATAACTTGTTCAAAGCTTCTAGCTGGAAAAATGATCAGACTGTTTTGAAGCCCCAGTCACCACAGCACCTTGTCCATAGATATTTCTTAAGCTATTCATTGGTTTTCATTTGGGTGAAAATTTAAAAAGCAGAGCAAAATACAAAGCATATGCACTGGGAAACTATCATTTTTTTTTGACACTACGGTGCAAATGCATTATAGTGTGCTGTTAATTTTTGACTAGGTTGCAGTATAATGAGCTCCAACAAATATTACATGTCATTCTCCTATGAAATGCTTCACTTATACAGTAGCTAATTTATTTTTAAATACAGCTGTGCCGAGGTGTCAAATGAAACTTAATAGGCAATGAGATGATGTTTAGAGCTCAAGCTCTAAAGATAAGCAGACTGGATCACATTTAGCTACTGCATTTACTAGCACGTGACTATGGTCAGACTGTTAAACTCCTCAACCTTTAGTTTCTTTTCATTCTTTAAGATTAGTATAATAATAATAATACCTAATACATTCTGTTTATGTAGGGGTTTTATTAAATGATGTATATAAAATCTTTGTAAAGTGCATATCAGTAAGTCATTACAGCTTTTATTGGACGTGAATATAACAGGGTAGAGGTTAGGCATAGGAGCACAATTAAAGTCTTGTGGACAGCATTTTAAACATCATGCAAAATTATTTCCTTTTCCCTAAAAAAAATATGGCCGAATTTATAACTGTCGTCTGTTAGCTGACTCATGACAAGAGAATTTTGTTATTGGTTTTCAAGATCTGCTCAAATTACACCTTTAAGGAACACTCTTTTCTACATGTTTTACTTTCTGACATATTTCCCCCTAATTCACAGATAGTAAACATCCCTCTTCACTGTACATTTTTAATGAATCCCAAGAAGAGAAATAGATTTAGCAACATAATATTAAGGTGATAGTTGCCATCAAAGAATGAGTGTTATTTTGACAGCCATTTCCCTGGTGACGGATCATTTATCCTCCCGAGTGACACTAGAGATGCAATGCTATCAGCAGCCCCAAGTTAATTGGAAAGATTAGTAGAGCACTTGTTCAACAAATAGATTGACTTCAGAAAGATACAGTTGAGTCCTAATTTGATTTTGCACTTTCTCCTTAAATTGTAGCTTTATTGGTTCAAAAAACTATATTGATTAAATAAAGATAAATACAAATTTTCCAACTTCCATATTAGCAGTCAAAGAAAATCCTGTTTGAAACATGTAAGGATCGTGAGTTTATCCTGATGCAAAATGTTAATGAGGCTTTAGGGGTAACATGTCAATAATAAATGTGGGAAATGGAGTAAGAATGGGAGGGTATTGAGTCTTGACCCATCAGCAAGTGCTAGATATAAAAGGAAAGTCATAAAAAAGCAGTGACCTTCCATTGTCCAACATTTTTTCTAATTATTTATAATACTAGTAACAGAGAATATTATGTGAAAGCCCAGGATTGAGGTTTGGAGTTGTGCCATAACAAATGAGTCAAAGAACAGAGTAAAAGAGTGTTACAGGCTAAACATGCCTCCCCTCCCATTCATATGAAGTCCTAACCCCCAGGACCTCAGAATTTAATTATATTTGGAGATACAGTTTTAAAGAACCTATTAAGTTAAATGAAGTCTTTAGGGCAGGTCCTAATCCAGTATGACTGTTGTTTTTATAAGAAGAGGAAATTTGGAAACATACATGTACACCCACAGAAGAAAGACCACGTGAAGACAGAGAAAGAAGACAGCCATCTTCTGCAAGTTACGGAGCAAGGCTGCAGAAGAAATCAACCCCGAGGACTCAGACATCTTGATCTCAGACTTCTAGCTCCAAGAACTATGAGAAAATAAATATTCAAGTCACCAGTCTATGACAGCCTTATCAAACTAAGATGGAGAGAAAAAAAGGAAGCTGGAGAGGGGAGAAGCTGATGCCTCTCACTTCCTCCAAGTTCATCCTGTGCCATTGTCACTTTCTTCTTGCCAAGGTGACCCTTATCTGGTCTCCAAGAACCTGAGGTCTTCAAAAGGTTATTTGTGGCATAAACCTGTTTCTGATCCTTTGAGTGTCCTTATTTAAAATTCTGTCTATTTTATTTTGGAACTGATCATTAACCATTCTTGTACCTTGAAAATTTTCCTGTGATAAACCTCATACAAAAGTAGAAGCCTTTGATTAGTCGAGTGTTGGCGCAAGAAATCATGGGGGTTCACCCATAGATTGACCTTTTTAGATCAACATGCAGGTTAACCTTTTCAGACGTGATAAAATTACTTATAAACACTAAGTATTCAATTCTATATGTCAGTAAATCTGAAATAAATCTAAATTGATTTAATGGCATATAGAAACTAATATTTCTTTTACACTTCACTTCTTGAGTAAGATTAATGTCCTTTCATAACTATCTTAGATTTGCTTAGTAAATGTTATCCCAGAAAACTTCTGAACTTGTAGATTTTAAATGCTGTCACTGGATTCATGGAGAGTCACCGCAGAAATGCCCACGTTTGATGACTATGTGTGACCGAGGGTATTTTTCTTTGTGACATATTCATAAATTAATGAATATACAAAATTATAGCCATCAAGTAATGCAGCCATTTGGCGAAACCTAGCTTACAAACTAGACTTTTGACTTTACAAAGTCATCACAAGAGTTGGAAAAAATGAATAAGGGTGGATGGAGGGGGATGTTTTATTTAAAGACAAAGTCTCTTTAAAGGAAAAAATTCGAAGAAGAAAACAAAACCTTGGATCGTATAGCATATGATCTCTTGATATCATATATCATATGATCTCTCTGCTTTAACTTCTTTTTCTGGGAATATTAAAAATATACATCTGTACTTCAAAGAGAAGAGACCCTTTTGTTACTAGCATTAAAGTTGTGCTTTAATGTAAAAACAATGAAAAACTATAAATATGGTTCTAACCGTAAATATATATGGAACATTTTAAGTCCTAGAAACACACATTTTTGCCTACACATTCCAGCAGAATAAATAATGAAACCAGATGACCCCCGGTGGTGACAGATGGGCTGTTTTTGACAATGTGAATTTTACATTTGCTCTAAGCTAGAATGTCTTTAAACTTGATGAGGAATCAAATGAGAATGTTATTGCACAATATGAAATAAGACTCAGTCATATAAATTGAGCATGAACCTGGAGCATTAATTTACAACAACTTGAGCTACATGTAATTATACAAACACTCATTCCAAGTCAGTAAAGCAGATGCAATTTTACAATATAATGGTTCAGTTTCCTAGAATTGTGCAGAGTTGATGGTTAGTTTGCTTCTTTATTTCATAAGAATTTTTGAGAATTCATGTTACTTCTCTTGGTAACTTGGCTAATTTAGTGATATATTTTTCTAGGAGATATCTTTCATGCCAAAGGTTAATACCTTCCAAAGTCTAAGAAAGTGTCTTCATTCGATTAGCTGTAGGTCTACAGTTTAAAAATCAATTGCTTCCTACAGAAAGTTTATTTTATTAATCATTAGGTTATGTCATTTTCTTTTTTCCTACTGGTACGTGAGGCATTTATTTAAATTATTTTTCTTTTTATTATTTACAATTTTATATATATAATATTTAAATAAAAAGCCTAAAGAAACTAAAAGATATTTTACATATAGTTTTCATTACCCTTCAATACTGCAACAGACTAACTGCCAAACATTTATGTATTTATTTAATGGCAAGATACTCAATTTTCCTTTTTTTTCCCCCAAGTTATTATAGTTAGCCAGAAATATCTTCATTTTAGTTTTAAATTGAATCAATGGAGGGCAAATGTGCATGCATATATATATATCAAAGAATATGTCATGGAATGATTTTCCACTATAACTTCCCTATGGGGACACTCTGCTACCAGACAAATGTTTAGCTGCTTTCCATCAGATCATCTGTACCCAGTTACAGAATGCATAACTACTTTGTCTGTACCCAGTTATAGAATGCATAACTACTTTGAATCCTGGTTGATGTTTTTTATTCGGTTGAGATGTAGAAATGAATATCTTGAGTTCATTTTTAAAAACTATGGATAAATCAAGTAGTTAGAGTGCTTTTTTTTTGTCTCATTTGAACATCTATGCAACAAATTTTTTTGTTTGATTAATTGAAGTTTTTAAGCTAAATCAACAAATCAGCTTTCTTAATTCTTCTGTATTTCTCAGTCTTTACCTGTGCAGGGAAGCTGTAGCCAATGGTGAATGAGAATACAGGCTCTTCAGGCTACCTGAGTCATAATGCTTATTCCCTACTACCATACTGTGTTAATCAGAACTGACATGATGCAAATGACAAAACCCAACTTCTAGTATCTTACAAAGAAAGAGAATTCATTGACTCCTATAACAAAAAGAGACACAATGTATCCAGGGACACAAAGTCCCCAGAACTCTGTCTTGCTCCTTCCTCCAGCTTTTCTTTCTTCTATACTGTTTTTATTTTCAGTTTCACTACTCATGCTATCAAAGATGGCCGCTGGTTTTTCTAGCCTTACAGTATACCTACAATTCAGGGAAAAATATTTCTTGTGAATGGCTCTGATTGGCTTGGAACATACTTTTTCGAAGTGAATCAGAATAGTTAGATGAAAAGAATGGTGTGTAGTACAGACCCAAATACCATATCGACAGCCTGACTAGTTAACAGCAATTCCCAAAAGGAACAGATTGCAGGCAAATTAAAATGAACAGATAACATTGTATGATAACCTTGAGCAAGTCACTTCCCCACCATAAGAGTGACTCCCTCTTCTGTGTATGTATAAAGAGAATAACTCCATAACCTCTATCATAGTAAAGAGAAAAGGAGATATCATCGGTAGAGCTAAGAGATATCTTTTTTTAATTCTGGGAAATACAAGTGAAAAGAACACTATTAATGATTTAATAAAATGAATGAAAGCACGAAAGAAAGTATAGAAAGTGCCCTTAGAAAAAACAAGAATGAATCTGTCACTCTGAAAGAACTCTGGGCTTGAAATCATTGGAGAATTAGAAGAAGAAACAAGAAAATTAAGAGGGTGAATTGAGAGCGTGTTTAAAAGGCAAGTCATGTTTTTACTTCTTCTTCCCTAGTCCATCTGTTCTACCACCTCATATAAAATAAAATCTAGGACAAGGAGCTAAGTATTTGCTCTTAGTCAAAATGAACAAACTATTCTCTGAAGAAATGGGACAAACCACTGGGGAAAAATCAGAACAGGGCATTCCTGTCTCAGGACAAAGCCTCCCTACTCTGGGTTAGGTCTACACCATGCTAAAGACCACTCTGCATTGCTTAACCTAGAGTGAAGCCTGCAAGTAGATCAGCACACGGTGTGAACTATCTTCCCAGGCAGCCCCGATCTTTCAGAGGAAAGAACTCCAGAGAAAATAGAATGACCTGTACTCACAAAGCAAACCCATGCCACTCACCAAGAATAATCAACTCGAGTTCTTCTAAAACATGATGAAAGTATTAAAAATCACTAGACATATGACGAAAATCAGAACTACAAAAAAACCAAAATAATATAGCAATTTGCACTGTACAATATAGGCCATTCAGGGCACAAAAACAAGTTTTAAAAAAATCAAGCGTCCTTGGGGATGTTCGGGCCAGAATATTGTGTCCTCATAAAACAGCAACAGGATATTACTTTAAAGCAACAATTTGGGAATAATAAATTCCAGAAAGAAGACTAGATACAATAGGAAAAACTATCAAAAATAACTGAAGAAAATAACCCAGGCTTAAGAAAATTAAAGTCTAAAGATATTAAAGGTCCATACAGTGCCAAGAAGGGTGAATAAAAGATACATCATAATGAAATTTCAGTATATAAAGGAAACATAGAGAATCCTATAGGCTATCAAGAGAAGAATAAAGTAAATGCTGACTGTAAAGGAATGAGAATCAAATAGACATTATCCTTCTCAGTAGAATACCAGATGGTTGGGGACATTGGAGCAAAGGGAAAATGAATTTTGAACCAGAATAGCCTATTCAGTAAAACTACCAATTTAGGAGATGAAAATAAATACTTTTTACTGACAAATAATATACTTAATCTCATTTTCAGATAAGGTAAAACGTTCACCAAAACAAGAAAGTAAACTCAGTGGTTACCTACCCCCTCCAAAAAAGAACAAACTCAATTCAGAGAAAAACACTAAAATTTCAAGATGACAGCTTCTGTCCAAAATAGAAGAGATATTTGGTGGGATTTTGTGTCTTCACAAAAATAACGGAATAGATGTAAGCAATTGATAGTGTCAAAAGATAATTTTTTTGAAATGTAAATTTCACTATCATATAAAATAAAATATGTCAAGGATCATTTTCTCACTAACTTTTGAAATAAATAAGATGTTACCAGAGACCCAAAGAACATATAAATATATCGGCAATCAAAAATGCTAAAATGAATTTTTCAAAATGCAAAACTGTTCAATATCCACAGGGCAATAATTGATTTCATGCCGCTTGACAAAACTCGTTTATATTTTTTATGGATATGGATGATACACTTTTTTATCAATTTTTTACAACTCGGAGCAGTAAAAGACCTCAAAGACAATGAAAGGCACAGTAAACCTAGCAAGGTGAGTTAGACGAGACTTCTAGGAATCTTTTTTTACCATTTCAAAGTCTCTCAAAATTTTTCCTGACAATGGAATGGGTAAGAAGCAGGAGCTTCTTAGTTGTTTGATGGAAATAGCATGTTACATCTTCCAGATAAGGAGAAAAGAAAGGAAGGATGGAAGAGAGCAAAAAGGTATAGCAGAGGATGGGGCGGGGGAAGGGGAGGAAGGAAAGGGAAGGAAAAACAAAGACCAGTAAATCAAAACTTTACAAAGAAAAAAAAAATAAAAAATAATAGTCTAAATATGAAACAACTAAAATGTGGCATGATTGAAATGACAGTGAGATGTAAGAAAAAAATAATGATTTCGACCTTGACTCTAAGAACACTCTCTTTCAAAGAGCCATCCTGAATTTACCAGACCTTTTCAGTGGCTAAAACTCACAGAGTCATAATAATGAAAACAGAATTTATTCGTACTCACCTTTTGGAATCTGTTACTACAAACATGAAGGATTAATTCATGGCTGCCCCAAAATACACAAATATTAATGCAAATAAAACACATTGCAGAATAAACCAAGTATTTCTTAGCATTCAGAAAGGAAAATAACAAATGGTATTCATTGTTAAGCAGTAAAAATAGTCCACATTTGTTTAACATGAGAAAGACGCCTTAGTAAGCACTTCAGATATATCATCTCATTTATTCCTCACAAACCCACTATCAGTAGGGCATATTTTTATTACCAATTTGCTACTAAAGAAAGTGAGATACAGAGAGGTTTAGAGGTGATTACACGATGGAGTGTCAGAATCAAGACTTCACACCAGGCAGTTTGACACCAAGGCTAATACAGGAGAAATTGGAAACTAAGATTTCTCAAAAAAAACAAAACAAAACAAAACAAAACAAAACAAAACCTGCGAATACACTGAAAACTAGAAAACTAGACATCTATATGGTAGTGAATACCAGAAAACAGAATTCAAGTTGAATATAGCAAAATGAGAATATAGTGGTTAATGGAACTGACGGGCCCAAGAGTATGTAAGTAGCTTCGAGAATAGCTTGATTCAAGGGCACAGAAAATACTTTATCTCTCTCCATTCTAGTTTTCCTCTATCACGGCTTTTCTATATAGGCTTCATTTGGTCTCTAGATGGTTCTAAGCAGTTATAGGTCCACATCTACAGGTCTCATTCCAAAGAAGAAAGGAAGGCGGAAAGAGAAGGGAGAGACAAAAGAGCGATATTTCCTCAGAAGTTCTAGCCTGTGTTTCTGTCGAATTATTATGAAACCATACTGAACCCATCAATGTGACCAGCACGATGTGATGTTCTGCTTGGCTTGATCTGATTTGCATGTCTTCTGGACCTAGAATTTAAGCTAAAGTGGCTAAATCCTTACAAACTGATCTTGGACATGTTTTATTTCCTAAAGAAAACTTAGAATACTAATACCTGGAGTGAAAACATATTAGTCAATAAAGAGATGTCCAATAGACAGATGGATACAATCTTGCTTTAATCTGTAGGAATGACAACTCTCCACTTGTGTGTATGCCTATGTCCTGGAAAATCCAGAGTGTTGACAACGATCAAATGGTAGCTTTATATATAGAAGAATATTACATTTTCTTTCTCAGAATCTTTAGTAGTACTGTAATTTCTATGTATGAAAACAGTGCAAGTAACTCTCAAGCACTAGACTGATTACTTCTAAGAGATTATTGCTTGAACCTAAAAATAAAGGGGAAATGGATAATTTCTCATTGGACTCTAAGAACTAAATAGGAGAATAGTCGTATTTTTATCAGTTCTCCACCATGATACAGATACGTCAACTTACCAAGACTTAGGACATGTTGTGAAAGTTAATCTAACCCCCCATTCTGGTACACTAGAGCCAAGACTCTCAGGCTCTCACATGTGAAAGATTTCATCACTTTTCAAAAATTTTGTTTCTTTATGCCTTTATGTTTTTACATTTTCTGCTTATTTGTTTAGACAGCTCTTTTCTGTCTTCCTGTCTTCTCAGCCAAGATAATCACTCTTCCTGGAAATTTTCCCATACCAGACCAGGTAAGTTTAGATTCCTACTGAGTGGACTCGCAAGGCACGATTATATTATTAATTATACCTATGTACCTGGTATATTTCCTTCCCCAAATTTGCACTTTTAAATGGCAGGGATTGTGTTTTATTCATAGTGTGGTGTCGAGAACATGGTAGGAACTAATAAATACCATATTTCATTATATCTAAAGTGTTATCTGACATAAGATGCATCATTATATTCTATACCACCAAAAAAGAAAATAACTTCAGCAATTAGAAATGTTATTTTATAATTCCTTATAGTCTTTATTATATATTCCAGAAACATCTTCAGATCAAGTCTGACTTTTCAGAATTCTTTTTCAACTCAGATCGATGTCTATTTTTTTCCATGCAATATCAGCCTCTATGCCTCTACCAACATTGATGATGAAACATTTTGAAAAGTGTTCTCAACAATTATTCAGAATTTTCTTTCAAGCCACTGACATTCTGTATGTTTTTATACTGGGGTTTTGTGACCTTAATAAATCAAGGATTCTCATGCCACCTTCAAATAGTACTTAAATATTGATGAAAATATCAAAAGTTTACAATTGCCCAATTGTGTTATCAAGAATAACCAAGATAGTGCATTCATTAGGCTTAAGTATGTTCAAAATGAATAAATAACTAAGATAAAATTTATATTCTACATTCATTTCTTTTTTTCTGACATTTTATAATAAAAACTTTTTCACATATAGGAAAGTTGGAAGATTTTTACACTATATACCCATATACCTAGTACTAGGTAATATACTTAATATTTTATTATACTTGCTTAATCATATATCTGTTCATCAATTCATCTCTCTATCCATCAAGCTGTGTTATTTTTGATGCATTGCAAAGTTAGTAGCAAATATCAGTAAACCTCATTTTAAGACTTCAGAATTGATGCAATTATTTAGAGTTTAAGCTTAGTTTCTTTTGGGATAAAATTTATAAGCAATGAAATGCATAAATATTTAGTTCACATACCTGTGCAATTCAATCAAGGTATGGACTATTTCCATTACCCCAGAAAGTTCCCTCATGCCTCTACACTGCAAATCAACATGGCAACAACTCCTCAGAGACAAATACTATATTGCATTTTTTCCCTATTCTAGAATCTCTTATAAATGTAATCATGCAGTATTTGTTCTTTCTAAGTCATCTTTCACTCAGTGTTTTTTAAATTCATCCATGTTGTTACATGTACCAATAATTCATTCTTTTTACTGTTGAGTAACGTTCAGTTTATAAATATATCACAGTTTATTTATTCTCTTATTGGTGGATACCTGGAATGTTTTCAGAAAGTTTAGGCTATTATAAATATAACTGGTTTACATATTCTTGTAGGTATTTTGTTGTTGTTGTTGTCAACATGCTTTTAATTCTATTGGAAAAATACCTGGGATTGGAATTTCTGGATCATGAGTAAATATGTGTTTGATTTTGCAATAAACACACAGATATTTTCAAAGAAATTGTAACATTTTTAAGTAATTATAACATTTTAAGAGTTCCAGTTTCTCCAAAATCTTGCCAATAGTCAGTATTGTCAGTCTTTTCTATTTTAACCATTCGGGTCATATGTAGTGGTTTCTCTTTGTGGTTTTAGCTTGATTTTTCATGATGGCTAATGGTATTGCGCACTTTTTCATGTGTTTATTGCTTATTCTTATGTGTTTTATTTGTGAAACATCTATTAAATTTTTTGCTAGTTTATATTATGTTTATACAATATTTATTTTTTATTTTTGAGTTGTTGAAATTCTTCATATTTTCTGGATACCCATCCTTTGTAAGATATACATTTTGCAAATGCTTTAAATATTTTTTCCACATCTGTGTCTTTTATATTCATTTCCTTAATGACATTTTAAATAAACAAAAGTTTTATTTGATGAGGTGTAATCTGTCATCTTATTCTTTTATGGTATATTTTTTATATCCTAACAAAGCTTAGCCTACTTAGACACAGTTATGAAGAATGTCTCCCTTCTCATTTTCTTTGAGATTCATCATATGGTAAATATTTTCAGATTGCTTCTTGGACATTATGAATGAATGATACATTGTAGAAGTTTTGCTTTATATTCCTTCGAAGTTTTGTTTTGTTTTGTTTTATGTATATGTATTTAATGCATATTACACATGCATTAAATTTTTTTAAATATAATTTATTGTCAAATTGGTTTCCGGTTGTTTTGTTTTTTAACCAGGGACTTGATTTGACCATTAAAATTGTAAATTCTTATTTCCCTTTTAGTGGAAGTTAGATTAAATCTCAGATCAGTTCATTTGGCCTTTTCTGTGCTTCTTGGAAACCTTCTCATGAGGATGTACTCAAGGGTCAATTGAGATATTGGCAGAGTTTGTACACAGAACTTCAGTTCTTCTTTCTGACTTTGCTCTTCCTAGGATTTCACCTCTAGCTTTCCAGCAAGTTTGGCCTGAGCCCTGTCCTGTTCTTCAAGATAGCCAGACGAAGGTTTTCCATTAAAGTTTTAATTGACCTCAAGTATAATCTGGGGCATGCCCTTCAGGTAAAAGCTGTAAAAATAAAACATTCACCCAATGTCATTTTCTTTTTCCAAATGTCACTTCTTTTTCAGAATCTACCTACTTTTGTCATTGATTTTATTCCCCCACCAGTATTGATGTTTATGGCCAAGACACCTGAATAAGTGTGAACCTATCAATCACATCTGTATAAATTTTATGAAAAATTGGCCAAATAGAGCTAAATAAGGATCTGAATATTTTAACATATTATGCAATAGTCGTCTTGGATTAGTTTGTGCAGTAATTCCATCAAGCACTCGGTATTTTTTAAGTACTCAGTTGTGCAGGCAAGAATATATACAAAGAAAGGGTTACTAAAAAAAGCTAAAAAATGACAGATACAAAGAAACGGAAACAGAGGACAACCATAAGAAAGAAAATCACAAATGGCTTTTTTTTAAATTTTAAGATTAAGACTGGCATTTGGAAAGAATTAGAAAACAGGAAAGGAAGTTATAAGATTAAAAGTTTAAAAGGTAAAAAAAAAAAACGAAATCCAAATAAATGAAATCCAAATAAGAAACAGCTTTGCCAGAATGAAATCAAATACCAACTACAGGGGGAAAGGACATTACAGAACATGTTTATAACCAACTAAAGGCCCATCGCAGGCCGTGTGGACGTGAAGCCCAGTCGATACAAATGCTTAATAAACGATAAGTATAGTGAAAATTGGAAAAAAATAATTAAGACTAACTTGGTTAGAATATAGGTTTAAAAGATATCCACCAAATGAAATCAAAGGTGAATGGCCTATCACACGTTGAAATAAATTGTGCTTGAAATATACCACTTCCAAAAAATACACGTTGGAAGTTGACAGTGTAAAGATATACTCACGCTAGAGAGAGGAAAGAATACCATTTGACATTTATTTCTTTCCAAACCGCATCGTTATTAAAACATATTTATTTTCCTGTCTAATGTATATAACTTAAATAAAAAACAGACACTTGTTTGTTCTTTTTTTTCTATAAGAACTTGTTCAGACGTATTTGGAATGAAGTTATATCATACGGTAATTTTTGTAAGCTGATGATGTGTAAGTCTTCATTCCCAATCCTAAGAGAATTGAATGGAATTTTCTATCTTGAACTTGTAAAAATGAATAACCCTCATCAAATAATGAAAGCAATAAAAGAAAAAGTATTCCATTTTGAAAGACCTGTAGAGAGATTTGCTTTTCTCTCTCTCTCTCTCTCTCTCTCTCTCTCTCGCACACACATACACACACAAATTTTGACATTTATATACTCCTAAAATTTCCAAATAACTACTGTCTGTATTTGATTTATGGACCTGTCTTAGATTTCATTACCTAAAGTAGATAAACTATGTAATAAATGATTTAGTTTCATTCTTCAGTATAATTTTTAGATAAGTACAATATAGCAAAGAAAAACAATGCAGTAAAAATGTTCAAAAACAAAAATGAAAGTAATTGTATTTTCTCTAAATATTTATTTTCTTTCCTTTATACTAACTGAAATATTATCACTATTATTTAAAATTAGAAAAAGTGCTTGCATTTAAATTAGTAGCTAAACTAACTGATATTATTGTATATGCATATATATATACGTAGCATCCTATGCTTCTAAGGAGGGTGAGTTCTGAGGCCAGACATTTTGCGTTCAAATCCTGTCTCCAAATGCTTCGGCAAATTATTTAACTTTCTTATGTCACAGTTGTTTACTTGCCAGAATGAAATCAAATACCAACTACAGGGGGAAAGGACATTACAGAACATGTTTATAACCAACTAAAGGCCCATCGCAGGCCGTGTGGATGTGAAGCCCAGTCGATACAAATGCTTAATAAACGATAAGTATAGTGAAAATTGGAAAAAAATAATTAAGACTAACTTGGTTAGAATATAGGCTTAAAAGATATCCACCAAATGAAATCAAAGGTGAATGGCCTATCACACGTTGAAATAAATTGTGCTTGAAATATACCACTTCCAAAAAATACAAGTTGGAAGTTGACAGTGTAAAGATATACTCACGCTTGTGAGGATAATAATGTTATCTCTTAGGCTTATCGTAAAGTTAGTATGTGTAAATGGCTTACAGCACTGCTTCTTGTATTAGTACTATAATAATTATTATAATTATTTGTATATAATAAAAAAGTACATGGAATTGAAATTAAGAATTATGAACATTATCGATTATTGAGTACTTATTTATCAACCTTGTATGGTCTTCCTATCAGCATGTGATCTTTGAAACCAAGAGTGAGAAGGATAAGGCATGTGGAGGAATCTCGGGAATTAATGGAGGGATTTGGGGTCTTTTTTTTTCAAAATACATTTTCCTGGAAGTCGTATAAAGCCTACTGGATTAAAATTCAGAGTGGAGATGAAGAATAGAGGAGAGGTAAGTCGGGGTGTCACCCTTTCATCCCCAAACTTTGAGAGCCATTTCTCTACTCTATAGATTCCAAAATAACTCACTCAGACGCTTCAACCTTACTTTCCTGTTTCTCCATAGGTAATCCAGAGAATGAGGTGTGGCATCTTTTCTGTTATTCTCTCCTCTAGAAAGGCAAGGAGAAGAGGTATTTAATCACTCATTCCTCTCTGTGCCTTTTGCTTCATCAAAGTCTCACCTGAATTACAATATTTCAAAACCCTGTGACTCTTCGTCTTTGATAATAACAGTAAGCACACTTCTGTTAGGTTGCATTTCTCAGATCAAAAGAATCACAGAAGTAGGCATTTGGGTTGTTAGCTTTGGAGTTTAAAAAAAATCAAAAAAAGATCAGTCAATTCTTAACGATTATTGGTATGATGTTTTGTGCTTGTTCTGAGAAAGGGCAAACAAAATGTTTTTAACAGAAAAAAGTTGAAAACTTGAAAATCTATGACTAAAGATATGATTAAGACTGGGCACTTAGGCTCTTTTCTCAAAAATGTTATAAATAATATTCAAACATGTTTCTCTGTTTTAAAAATAATTCACAATAAATTTGGGTTGTCCTGCTTGTAAGTAACTTATGTAACTAATTGTAACTATATTGAATTTTATGGCAGGTTTTCTTTTCTAAGCATTTAGAAGCTTTGCTAAATGGAATTTTTAACCTTAAGCAGGGATTCAGAAATTCAATTTAATATCTACTCCATGTACTGATAGACACGACTAAAAATCCTCTATATTTAGATGCAATTTATGATTCTCCAAACCCATAGCAAATGTATTATCGCTTGAACTGACCATAACTAAAATAGTTATTTAAAAATTTAAAGTGATTATTTAAAGTAGTATTAGCTCCTCTAATGCAAATAAGGATCTCTGATATGTTAGTTCCATTTGGTTCTCTGTTTATTTGGTGACTGGGTTCTGTTTATGTGGTTATGTATGAGTTCTTTATCCATGTACTGAAGAAAATAATTTGTGAGCCTATTACGTACCTGGGAAAGCAAGGAAAAACAAAGTACAGTTCCTGTTCTCTGAATCACTGAAGAGAAAGCTTAAACATCACTGGGAAGAAAGTCTAAACTTTTAAAAACTACTAGAAGGCAACTCTCAAAGTAGGCTTGCTTGAGGGTAGGGTTTAATTAGGAACTGGGAATTTCACGTTAAGATCTAATGTGTAGAGAGACTCTCTAAGTCCAACATTGTAAGGGAATCTTCTCTCCTGGTTTCTAGGGGGGCTTTAGAGGCAACGGCATCGGAATCTCAACAGAGTGAAGAGAGAGGGAAGTAAATGTTTCTTTTGGATAGATTGAGGAGGTACTTAGAATGAATTTTAGTGTTAATAAAGTACATTTACTGAGGAAAATCCATAGATTTCATTTAGCCAGGCATTTAACAAATGGTTTTGAGTGCCTGTAATGTTCGTAGAACTACACTAACCCTTAGAAAACAGAACCAGGCTCTGTGCTCCCAGAATTTATAGTTTAGAAGAGGAGCCAGGCAAAGCGTATTTATAAATTGTAATAAACTCTGTGATAGGAAAAGAGAATGAAGAAAACTAGTATTTCTTTAGTATTTACCTTGTTTTTACTATTTGTTATTTGTGCTCAGATACAGTGGTGAGTGAAGCCGGTTGGCTCCCTGCTTTCATAGCTGAGGAAAAGTTACCAATCAAATAAACACACAAATACACACATGGGCACAAACCACAAAATAAAAGTATGGTAGGTCATGTGAGGACACATTAGGGGTTAATTGACTGAGGTCAGGGATTTAGGGATGATTTTCTTGAATAAAAGATGACCAAGCTGAAAAGCAAACCATCATCAAGAATTAACGAGTGAAGAGAGATGGAAACTGGGGGTGGAGAATCAGGCTCAGCCCAAGAAAACACTTTTAGCTCCAATGAAGATAAGCTCCAATGGCCTGATCTAACACTGGCCAGAGCCTGAGTTCTAATCTACCATGTTGGACCCAAAGTTTATGGTCATTCTCCTTCACCTTGAAAAGGGAAATGCTGGAACAGACTATAAAAAAACAATATCTGGGGAGAAGTTGTTTCTTGCAGAATTCTATAAGGAGTATTATTTTTTCCCCACTCAAAGATATCAATGTGAGGTAAAAAGTCCCTTTGGGTTGGGATCGAAAATGCAGGTAGCAGAGATTATGGAAATCTGGAAAACCAAACGGATGTCCTGAGGTGTTAAGGGTAAGCACTGCCAATCCCAATGTACTGCCCAATGGTTAATATGTAGCTGCTGAATCTTATAAACCTGCTGGCAAAAATAAAAGGGAAAGCATGAAACCTGACAGATTTTAGGAGACAAGATGACCAAAAAGTAAAGCATACCTTATTAAATAGCAGAAGTAGAGAGCAGTGTGAGGCAAAAGCAATGCCATGTTCAAAATGAGGAGGCCAAGAGAGCATACAGCAGCAGCGGCAGTAGCACAAGAATCTGTGATGAGCAGGGAGGGATCTTACAGATTAGTTTAGCAAGCTTTAGGACTATGGCAATCTGATGCTAAAGAAATTGTGTTGAAATTTGAAAACAAGACAATATAAAAGCTCCAGCATTAATTATAATAGATTACTGTATTATTTAATCAGGTTACAAATACTGGTTGAGTTCCCACTCTATTCTAGGTACTATTTAGATATTACGGATACAACAATGAACAAAAATAGTCCTTGCCTTCATTCTATTAGCGAAGATCAATAGAAACAAATAAATCATTGGTATGACAAATACATGATAAGTGCTCTGGGGGAAAATGTGAGGTGAGGGAGCTAGAAGATTCTGGGAGTGGGCATGCTCTATTGGCAATGTGGCATTTAAACAGGGGGCTGAAAGAGGGGGAGGGAGAAGGTGACAAGGATTCTTAGAGAAGTACATTCCATGCAGAGGAGAAGAAATATTCAGGATCTCAACTCCAGAGCTTTTCTCATGAGTCCAGAGATTACATAAGTGGGTGACACTAGAAAATAATCCTAATTATTTATTTAGCACTCACTAAATGCTAGGTACTGTTCTTAGCGATTTACAGAAATATATTCAGGTAACTCACTGTATCTTCACTACAACCTCATAAGGTATGTGTGATATCATCACCTCTGTTTTGCAAATGAGAAAGGGAAGAAAAGAGAAGTTTAGCAGTTTGTCCAAAGTCCCACAGTTACTGTGGTACATTTTTGGGTCCATATTAGTCTCCAGTCTTTCTCATATAACATCTCATCTGTCCTGAGCCTTAAGCCCATCTTCTGATTCTGTCTTCTCTGCCCTCTTTTGTGATTATACTGGGCCCACCTAGAAAATCCAGGGTAATCTCCCTATTATAAAGTCAGCTGATTGGAAACCTTAATTCCATCTGCAATCTTATTGCAGCTTTGCCATGTAGCATAACATCTTCACAAGTCTGGGTGTGAGGACATCAACATTTTTGCAGGGGGCATGATTCTGCCTTCCACAGTCTTCAAATCTCACCACTAACGCTCAACCCTTACAAAAATGGTCAGAACATAGATGGTTTCTGTTTGGGTCAACCAGACTGTCTCATAGCCTCCACCTAGTCCAGGGCACTGGGATGATTGAAGCCGGACAAATCTGGGTTTCTGAAATATGTTTTGAGTCATAAATTCAGTAGGTACTGAGCTGAAAATAGGGGCTGGGATGCTACTCACAATGGGTCCGTGATTTGAATCATATGCAATTATTTAAAACACAATTTTATTATTTCTTTATTTCAAAAATATTTAAATAGTCTTAATTTTTAAAAACACCTGATAGTATGCTCGTTTTCCACTTCCTTTGGTCCTATTGACATTGGTGTAAATTGCTTCTAGTAGCCTTTTCTCAGTCCTTTTCTCTGCATTCTTTCATTTCTTTTCTACATTAGGACCTCCGGATGTTGTTCCTATCTGTGATCTATGTTCTTCAAGAAATTTAACAGTAGAAAAATTAAGAGTGTTTATCTACCAAGATAATTTCCCTCCCAAACTGGGACCATTTACCTTTTCTTAAATAAATCCTATACTTTGTCTTAAATGTGACCTTTCCTCACAGTTCCCTCTTCCTCTCCCCAGCTCTCCTGGTTCCTCCCATCCTTCAGGCCTGCTTCTCCTCTGACCACCTCTTACCAGCACTTTTTTTTTTTTTATGATGTCACATAATGTATTTTGTCATAATTTATTGCTATGCGTATCCATTTTTATGTATCCCTTACCAGATTTTATACGTAGCAGGATATGGACTTTCAAATAATTTTAATTAAAAAGAAATGTAAGTTTAAAAACTATTTTTTGTTGATGCTGTCATTTTTTATCTGACTCTGCTTTTCAGATATGTAACAATTTCTTTTTATAATTTTCTAATACCCCATTAATTTCCTGAAATGAAATTCATAGAAAAAATAACTATTACTTCTAAAAAATTTAATGCATGAATTTTGGTCTTTGCAGAATAAAAACAAAATAATTTATAATAAAAATAAAAATGTAAAATAAAGCACGGTTTTCTTTCCCTATGTCAATGATACATAGGATGGCTGGTCTACCTTAAGTTATATGAAGTGGTCAAAGAATTGAGCCTTATATGTAGAATAACAGTAGACTCATAACTATAGATGTTGACCTCTACAGTGCACATAGTCTTAAATACTATTACTGGAGTTATTATTATTTATTTTATCTTCCGCAGTATGAAATACTCTTGGTAAATTCCAAAACAGAATAGTGTATAATTTTCCCTTGAGTTTTACAATAGTTCCATTTCCATAAAATTCAGTGTAAATTAAAATTATGCAAAAAAAACTCTTTTGTGTTTATATGTAACATACAAAGAAATTCTAGACTCAAGCAATTATAAGTAAGTTTTTCATCTGCAAAATCGACTATGTACATGTTTAAAAGGCATTAAGACACAGTAAAAGTGTGTTTTGTGTGACACTCTCCCCTCCCCCTTCCTGAATTTCTAACACTTTGGTGGATGGCCCTGAATGTCAGCAGGGCAAATAATAGTGACAAGCAGAAACCTACTCCACAAAACTTCAATTCCTGTTTGACTCTCAGGAGTCAATATGCTTTTTTAAGGCATATATAAATCTTATATTAAGATTAATTTTACTCTGGGAGAGGCGCCCCAACAGCACCATTACCGTCCAGAATATGGTGAAAATATTTATTAGTAATGGGAAGGTCTTTGAACACTGATCTCTTCCTATTCTCTAGGAACTAATCACTTAGATGTTTGTTTCATGGGCAGCAAGTCTCCTTTGAGAGGAAAAGGGAGTGTGCTTATGGAGGAATAAAAAGAGTGTGAGACAGAACCCCAACACAGTTTTCCAAATTGTGTTTCGGTAAAGAAGGAAAAGACATGGAGTCTCACCACTGGGGAAGTACTGACTGAATAGAGCATTCACTCATTCATTCATTTACAATTTAGAAGCCAAGGTTACTCTGACCTGCTCTCCAAATGATCCAAGGTAAAAGACACTCGATCTGCCTCATCCAGGCTGACCACAGAAGCAAACTACGGTCCTAAACCACTATCTCAATTGCTAACTGCACAGGTGAGGCAGGGAAGCCAGGAGATTTCATTCTGATCCCTGTCTGGCTACCCTTGAGTACATATCCCCGTAACATATCAGAATGCATGTCCACCTAAAAAGGGCTCCTGGTTATGTAACAGTGCAATTCTAGTGGGGGAACATTCCCATATCTGCCTTTTTTTTTTTTTTTTTTAGTTTATTTTCATTTATTTTGAGAGAGGGAGAACATGTGCAAGAGGGGCAGAGAGAGAGGGAGAGAGAGTATCCAAGGCAGGCTCTGCACTGTCAGCACAGAGACCCATGAGGGTCTTGACCTCACTAATAGTCAGATTGTGACCTGAGTCAAGGACACTTAACTGACTGAGCCACCAGGCACCTCCTCACTCCGTATCTGCCTTTGAGAAGACAGTGCAAAAGTATGTACATTGAGACCCTGGAGGTGGGAGGTAACTAAGTCTTCTTCTCATAAGGATTTTAAACTCTTTGAAAATCAGATGATAATTTATCTTCATAATCCCATACCACCATGACCACCACAAAAATCCTAACACGCTCTGGCAAAGAGTAGATTCCAAATACATTTGTTTTTTACTTTATTATTTTATTATTTTTACATTGGTTTTTTAAAATTGGTTCTTTCCTGTCTCTTCTTTAATCATTTATTCTCCCTTTGCAAAGAAACGGTGCTCTAGACTGTGATTTTACAGCATTGTCTCTTCCTAACAGTCTAGGATCTTTCTACACCCAAACTGTCGATAGTTTTTAAATTCATGTGCACGCAATATGTAGCTCACAATTGGTCAAACCAACTAATAGCAATTTGTGTGTGTGCACATGTGTTACATTTTGAGCCCAAGATAGGTACCTTAATAAAAATCTGTTGAACTGGATTTAATTCATTATAATCATTACCTCCATGTTTCTTTTCCTTCCGAGTATTTTTTTCATATTTTGCATAAACAGGATTGTTGAAATTTTGTTCCTAAATGCCTTACACAACATTGCATCCATTACAGGATTCAGTAAAAATTCTCGAGTGAATTAATAAATGAATGACTGAACTAATGACTACCAAATTTAGGCAAGAGGCTTAGCAAAGAGACCTGCCTTTAGCTCTTGTCTTGTCAATTCTGAAATGATCACTTTGATTTTAACTGTTACTGTAATTTTAGAACATAATACAATGGGGTTTTGAAGTCGAAATTTAAATTCTTTTTTTTTTTTTCTTCCATGTACTTGTTTTTGTAGCTGAATTAACAGAGACAATAAATGCACATCTGTCTTTGGATCTTTTGAGCATGGTCTCCTGTGCCACAAATTATGTAAATAAAGCAACACAACTGGATGACCTAGGTCAGGAAACAACACACAGACACCAGTTTCCAATCTGGTTAACGAATCTGTGCATCGATGTCTCGTGAATGCCGTGTTCGTGTAGTCAACCTTTTCAGTACTGGGCTGCTGAAGTGCTTTATGAAGGAAAATGAAGATCTGGTTGGATCGAAAGTAAACAACTGTGAAATAGTGAGTTCTTGATAGACCACAAGTGTATTCAAGTACAAAAACAGCATCCCACCATGTGATTACTTTAGCCAGCTGTGTGAATTTGCCTCGAGCAAAGCCAGACTTTTTGCGGTACCTCTTCCTCATAAGCAGAACCGCGGGTATACATCATGGAGTCAAAAAATGGGATGGCAGAAGTGGGGGAGTCTGAATACCTGGGTGTTTTTGGACAGACAAGTCAATGGGGCACAATCATACTCTAAACTTTGCCTCGTGAAAAGATCAGAGCATAAATGTTGGGAATAAATGTCTAATGGATTTGTTTGCCTTTGCTCACTTGAATAAAAGAGCACAAAATCAGCCATCAACGCTAGAAAGTGTTTTTATATTCAGAGAAATGTAAAATAGAAAATATTTATTACATTAAAGTAATGCAGAAAAGTTAAAATAATATCTTTAAACTCCACCCACCTATATTTTTTAAAGAGTCAACAAATATTTATTACCCATTTATTCTGTGCAAGGAGGTGTTATGTTTGCTTAGTACATAACTCTGAAAAATTGCCGCTATCCTTAAAGAATTTATGTTCTAATAATAAACTCAAAAATAAATATAAATTATATATGTGTATGTGAGGAGGGGGGGAGAGAGGGAGAGAGAAGGGATAAGAAATATAAAATAAAGAAATGTAATAGGCTACTATGGTAAAGAGTGATGAAGACAGAAGTTTGAACAGGGGTGCTTCTTTTACTGGAATAGTTAGACAAGAACGGCTTGAAGTGATAACTGAATTTATATGCATTCGTTCACTTATGAAACACGTAGCAAGGGATAGGAAGTATTTCAGCAGTTGGACAATATCTGTGATCCCTGCCATCACTATCTTCTGGCGATGGTGGAGAAGAGGGGTGAGAACCAAGAAATGACCAGGAAACATAATCAATAAGTAATATGATAGAATGTGATATGTGCTATAGAAAAGTCATATAAGTAAGGGCATTCAGAAGAGCTAGTAGCAAGTCGTCATTTGAATACAGTGGTTGGGAAGGCTTCTCGAGGAGACAATATTTGATCAAGTACTTGAAAGAGGTAAGAAATCTTTTGAGTCCAGGCTGAGGAAACAGTAGTGCAAAATTTTGGGGGTGGTTTGCTTAGGGAAAAAATACCAAGGAAACCAGTAAGACCAGATTCAGAGAAGGGCAGAGAATTAGGAGATGATTTCAGGGGTCTTTGCACTGTCTTCTGAAGAATCAGGCTGTGACCATGTGTCAAACTGATTTGGCCTGCAAGGGCTTCTCTGGGAGGACAAAGCTCTGAAAGCAGGAGGTGCCCCTGTGCAGAATGAACTTCGTCTTTCTTCTCATGATCTCTAACAAACTTTCACCCCAAATCCGCATCCCTGCACCTCCCCAACACACATCTGTGCCTGTGCTCACTCTCGGCTGAGAAACCCATTCATCTAAGTCAGTAGTAGCCACCCTGGCTGGGACTCAGAGCTTATGAACTGCACACAAGTCAAAGGTTCACCTGAGTGACCCACATTGAGATCTCGGTTACAACCCTGGACTCACCTGGATGAAAACCTCCCTAAGGCAATTTCTGCAGGCAGCCAGGTATAGGATCCACAGATCTAAATCCTAGCTACTCAGAGTGGTTTGAGCGCCATGATCTGCGAGCATTTTAGAAAAGCAGGATCTCAGACCTCATCAGATAACCATGGAATCGGAAGCTCTATTTTAACAAACTCCTTGGGTGATTTGTATGCACATTCAAGTTCAAGATACACTTCTCTAAAGCTTTGCCTCAATTCTCGATTTTTTCACAGTCTGCGTAGATTTGCCCAAGTACTGCAAATCCATTTCTTAGATGGAAGTAAATAGAAACCAGTAGAATAAAATAATCTCCCTGTAGAAACTCTTCATAGGGCTTCTTATATAAATCTGTTCTGCTTTCTCACAGTATTTTTATAATCTGGAAACAATTTGTTAAATAGTTTAGGTCAAAAAAAAAGTTTCTGTGGCCAGTAATCTATCACACTAATTTTATGTAATATGATATCATAATTATATAATTTTTTGTTAATTCATGGGTGAAACACTTTTTGTAAGTTTCTCTGAAGCATCTTGAGATTGGATTTTTCTCCTCTAGCTTGGAAATATGAGCGGGCTCTTTTGCATGTTGGAAATTAGAAAATGATCAAATTAATACAGGAAAAAAATGAGTATATTTCTCAGGGTCTGACAAACAATGAACTTCTTTGCATTTTGTTCTTTTTCTCTCTTTGTATGTAATCAGTAAGCATGAGTATTGCAATTATGGGTTCAGAATTTTTCTCCACCTAAGTTTTTAGGAATAAATAACAGCCTGTAATTTAAATATTTTAAATTAAACAAGTAAATTGAAGGAAAAGTAGAGTTTCTTCATTACATATGTATAATTCTTATGTACGTATTTCATATACATGCTGTGTTAAGTGAAATGGCATATTCAGCAAAAATAAACTTCAAAGCATGTATAATTATACCCATTAGTTTCCACAGCTGTCAGAGTGATATCTAACAAACCCCAAAACCACCACCAAGGGACAAAAAAGTATATCAGAGAATATCTTTCTTTTTAGGTTCATAGCAAAGAGGACTTACACTTCTGATTTAAACATCACATCTGAAAATAAAAATATTACAGAAATAGCAATGTGCAATATTGGCAGAGGTTGAAAATAAGTTGGAGCCATTCTCCATGACTCGCATGTGTTTCTTCACTGGTAGCTAGTTAAAAAACTGGTGAGTCTATTTAATTTCTAATCTTGAAGCTGAAGGTGTTTCTTCATCATTAAGAATCTATGCTTTAGGACACGGGAGGAATTTCGTTTGAAAAATGGACAAGGCTGATTTGTTAAATGATACTTAGCCCGATTCTGCAGGGTACACTAAAGACTATCACTTGTTGGTAGGGTAACCTCTATTGATGAAAGACTGTTAATTGAGTCACAAATAAGCAAAATAAGTAACTGATTTAGAAGAGCAAAGTACACAAATTATTTTTCAAGAAACATTATTTTGCAAGAAACTGGCCTGCACCTAAATGCAAACTTGACTTAAAACTTTGTCAGATACTTAAAAACAATTCATAGCTTTTCTGTTTTTTAAGGGAGCATTTATGTACAATATTTCATTTCAGCCACACTACAATTCTGTGGATGTAGAAGGACAAAACTTTAGAATTTCCTTAGAAAACACAGACTCTTTCACCGTTTATTAACTGTCTTCCATCTGAATGTACACATTTCTGAATCAACCTTCTTGTCTAGCCCCTTCCACATCTTCCAAAGACTCGGGGCTATAAGGGACATGGAAAGATAAAAAGAATGCATATTATCTGTAATTTGGTCTAGTGGCATAGATTCAAAAGGAAATACCACTAATTCTTCCATTTTTAAAACTACAAAAATTGTTTTACTTATAGTTAAATTTAATTGTCCTTACTTTAACTAAAACCACCGGAATGCTGAATGTACAATCATTAATGCAGAAATTCGAACAAAATGAGCAGTTTCCAGTGTGGTATTAGAGTAGTTTGAATAATTTAGGCAAGAAAATTTTTACCGAATTATCTTGGTAAAAGAACATGAGCTGGGGCACCTGGGTGGATCAGTCGATTTAGGCTTCACTCTTGATTTCAGCTTAGGCCATGATCTCACGAGCCCTGCATCAGCTCTCTACTGACGGTGCCCAGCTTGCTTGGGATTCTCTCTCTGCCTCTCTCTCTGTCCCTCCCTTGCTCACACACAGGCACACACACTCACTCTCTCTCTCAAAATAAATAAATAAATAAAACTTAAAAACAAGAAAAAAAACTACAGGTTGTATCTGTTTTCTTGAGTTCCATGGAAATTGGAAAGATAAGAAACTAAGTAATGATGGCCTATTTCTAGCAATTCTAAGTCATATTATCAAATCGTTCTCCAAAATGAAACCTTTGCAAAAGCATACATTTGACTGAGTCCCTTACAATCAAGAGGGTGACATTTGGGGAAAAAGATTCGGGAAGGAAGTTCAAATATGTTGAAGACTATTTTTAAAGGAAAACAACTTCATAGTAACATCACATCTTTTGCCCTATCTTAGTAGTTCTCAAACTTGGCCACACGCCAGAGTTACTCATGTTAGTTAATAAAAATGCAGAATTCAGAAGTTAATCTCTGAAGATTCTGATTCAGTGGAATTCTAATTTTTTTTTAATATTTATTCATTTTTTGAGAGAGAAAGACAGAGAGCTAGCAGGGGAGGGGCAGAGAGAGAGGGAGACACAGAATCCACAGCAGGCTCCAGGCTCTGAGTTGTTAGCACAGAGCCCAATGCGGGGCTCGAACCCATGAACCATGAGATCATGACCTGGCTGAAGTCGGACTCTCAACTGACTGAGCCACCCAGGTGCCCCTTATTCAGTGGAATTCTAGAAATGAAAAAAATTTTAAACTCCTCAACAGACTTGGATGGGGCTAGTCTAGGTATAAGGACACAGGATCTATGCCGAAAGATGGAAATGTGTAAGATCCTGTTACAGAGAAAATAAACCACCACCACCATCACCCAAAACAGCAAAACGGTAATATATAACAGTTGCCTAAAAATCTACCAAAATTTGTATCTGAATGCTGTTGCTACTTGAAAATGTAGACACATTATACTGTTTTTTCCCCTATAAACTATTTAACTTGCTTCAGACCTTTTATTATCTCAGAGATCAACCATATTGACCACTAAGTGCAACTGGGCACACGTGCCAAGTGTCCTGTGGTAAAAGGAATGTTTGGGGCAAGAAGAAAACCTCAAGGAAATATCTCGGCAATTATTAATTTCCACACTCCATTATGTCATATTTATTTTTACAAGTTTTTCCTATGAAATTGCTTCGTCTATGATTATATATGGATTCTGCTTAGGAAACAAAGAAAGTGTTTGGTGTAGGCATTTTAAGCTGTTTACAAAAGCTTATTAAAAATTTTTCCAGGTTATTTTCTTGTTGTTGGGAGTATGATTTACTTTCATGATTTTCGATATTTTTCCAAATTTCTATAATGCATATGAATTACTTCCATGATTAGAAAAAAAATTAAATATACCAAGTGGGAATTGTGAATGGTATGAACAGTGTTATAATCATCAAAAATATCAAAATCAGCAGATTTACTCAGGTGACATGATAATTTATTGAAGCTATACTTGGTGCATTATTTTTCATGTTAATTTTCTTTTATCAAGTCATAACTGTGGGCTCCTGGGCCTCAGAAGCAATGAAAAAAGTTGCTTGTAGCCTGCCTATCCTACTTTTCTCTCATGCAAACAGTTTAGTCTATTGGGAGTTTAAAGATTTAATGTTTGAGGGAGAAAGGAAGCAAGGAAGGTGTCTTTGTCAGGGGAGAGAATTAACCAAAGTCTGTGCAGTGTATCTGAGGAAGCAAGATTCTTTGGACCATCAGGTGTTTCTCACAGTATGCTGAAACTAAGCGCATTAGGTGAAGTGAAATAATTTACGCATCTGAGTTAGTGGAACGTGATATATACTCTTTATTTTTAATTTTTTAACGTTCTTATTTTATTTTTGAGAGACATACAGACAGAGCATGAGCAAGGGAAAGGCAGAGAGAGAGGGAGACACAGAATCCGAAGCAGGATCCAGGCTCTGAGCCATCAGCACAGAACCCGACGCGGGGCTCGAACTCACAGACCCTGAGATCATGACCTGAGCTGAAGTCGGATGCTCAACCGACTGAGCCACCCAGGCGCCCCACGTGATATATACTCATTACACTGTTTTCTGCTCTCGATTACTGAACTTTATTTTATGTGTTTATGCTCTCTGACAAAATGAAAGTAAGTGAAGTAAATGAAGATCATTTGCATTTTTAACCAGAGATGCTGGTTAAAAATCATGCTGATCTTGAGATGAGCACTAGGTATTATATATAAGGATGAATCACTGAATTCTATTCCTGAAATCATTACTCTACTGTGTGTTAACTAACTTGAATTTAATTTTAAAAAAAAATCCTGTTGATCACTGAGTTACTCTCAGACTTCTTAAATCAGAACTTCTGAGGACTAGAAAGCTATAATTTAAAAATAAACTTTCTAAGTAATTGTACTCACATTAAAGTTTGAAAATTATTATTATAAAGGCATAAATTAATACTTATTACTTTTGTTTCCATAAATTAACATCATAGCATCGCACATCTAGTTTTTAATACCAGAGGCAAATCTTTCCTACTTCTGTCTGTCTAGGAGGAAATCTTCTCTGGTCCACAGAAAGATGGGAAAATAAAGATAATGCAGTGAGGAGGTATGTAACTGCGTGATCACCTTTTCCTTTTCCTCATTCTCACCCCATTGGGGAACTGATTGTTGCGGACAAGAGGATAGTAAACCCTTATACTATCCCATTCATTTACATCAATTTACTTCCCTCTAATCTAAGGTAAGTATCTCTTTTCATTCTAAAGGAGTTTTGTAGAAGAATATATCTACAGGGGACAGAGTCTTGCAAAGTGCATAGCAATTGACCATAGTCATTGACTATTGACCATTTCTCATTGACCCATAGTCCCCTGTAATTGGGAGGAGGGGAATAGGCATGAGTGGTAACATGTTAGCATCTGCATAATAGGTGAGGTACCCTATAAAGAATATAGTATATTTAATATGAATTGGACCATACTGATCCCAAATTATTACTTGTCAGGTGTGGTTTATGTTCATAAAAACATTTTACATGAATTATCCACTAACAACCACACATCAGATTGTGCTAATGGAGGGGAAGAACTAATTTTAGAATGAGATTTGACTCTGCAATTATGAATGGAGTTTTCTAAGGGGAAGGAAATGGATCTATGGCAGCTTAAAAGGAAGTGTCTCTCGGGAGACAGAGAAAGGAGCAAGCTTTGAAATAGCAGAGCCATGGCTAAGTTCTGAGAGTCAGTCCACAGGGTACTAGATTCTTCTGAAAGCCCCTTAGTTAAATAGTTTGTAATAGCATAGAAGTTTTCCTAAGACTCATAGTAAAAGAAAATACATTTTTTTCTATTCTCACAGGTTAAGGCTCGGATTTGACTTTTGATTGTTGACAGTTGATCTAAATATCTGCATAGATTTTTGCAGAATTAAGTTAAATTAACCATAATGCAAGCAACATGTATTGATTCCGTGCTATGTTAATGTTTTCAGAGAATAGAAAGGGACCATCTGCTCACTAACCCTATCTCAAATGAGGTGATGGAATTATGATTGCCTTTTTTCACGACCCATTGTTTTCATCCAAGAGAAGTAATAAAAGTGGCCAAAATGCCTCCCTACTTTGTAACTGACTGTCACCTGGTTGTAAGCAAGAACACTATGGGAACCCAGAACTGCTCAGAGTTTTAGAAAAGGAGGAGGAAGAGAAGGAGTTGTTTTTATTAAGATTCAAGGCTGAAACATGGTAATAGAACCTGAATGTGTTTATAAACTGTGTGGGAGGTGGTGGAAGAGTAAATAATAAAGAATCACAGTGGATTGTTGTTTGCCTCTGTGTAAATTTTATTTTAGAAGTAAAATTAAAATTATACGACCTGTAAGATTTATTTTAAAATACTCCAAAAAAAAAGTTGTAGAATAGAATAAACAAGAGAAGCCAATCTTTAAAATTATTCAATTGGGTGAATGAAATTCGTGAGCATTTATTGTGTCCTCACATCTTCCTTGTATACAATTAAAATTATATAATAAAAAATTCGATGTGTTTTTTCCCATAAAATGGTACCATCTCTGAATTTAGCCAGCTCTAAAACAGTGATCCTATTAAAGTTCTTTTTTCCACGTTGAACTATAGAAGTCATATTTGTTGTGAAGTTTCATATTTTTTCTTCTACACTTAAATGTCCAAGTTACTCCCAATTTCTCGGTAAAGACTTATAAACCCATAGCCTTTAATGGGGAACACAAAGAGAAACACAATAAAGGTTGACCTTTTGCATATCAATATGTCTTATAGGCAACAGTAGCAGCATTCTGGGAAGGCCAATGATCCAGAAATTTTTTACTATAATCAGCAAAAAAGTTGCAATGAGTGGTAGTCACTTTAGAAGTGGGAGAATTGAGAAGCAACACTAAAGAAATCTGCTCTCAACTAATCTAGTTAGCCAAACATATAACTACTTTTGTTCCCAAATATAGTAGAGGAGGAATACAGTAGAGTATGATCTTTGAGGAATGTCTGTGGTATATCTGCCTGTGTCGATGCTGAGTAGTAAGTTACTGTCATTCTATGGAAGGAATGACTTTGATTTTGACAGTATTTTATTCCACCATTTGTATTAACATGATTTGCTTTATGAAGTGATGGTGCTAACATAAGGTAACATGGCAAAATATTTTTAACATTTATTTTATATTAGACTCCATAATAGTTTTAGATTGCTCCCCAAAATCAAAATCTAGGAATAATTGTCTTTTTTTTTTCAATCTCCATTTAATCCATTTCTGTCTCTTCATCTCCTTTCTTTGGTCATCTCTTTCTCCAATGTCTTCACTTCTATGATCGTTTTCTTTCTCCATTCCATAACGCTTGATTATGTTGACCTATTTATTCTATCATAGATCCATCCTATTCTCTTTGATCACTATTGTCTGCAACCATTGTCAAGACTCCTGCGGGCACACAATAAACATGCGCAACAGAAAGATGTAGAATACGTAGAATAACTTGATCTTCCATTTTGCAGCAGGGAAGAACGGTGGAGTGGAAAAAGCAGACATGTTCAACTCTGTACTTACCACATTTTTCCAGATACACAGGTTGATAGTATTATTAATAAAATTATGTTTAAGAAAACAGAAATCACACTTGTTTTAATAGAGAGAATTTAATATAAAAAATTGGGAAGTTCAAAAGATATACATATATATATAATTTTTTAAAAGTATCACAAAGATAGTACATGGAGAAAGCAGCTACCATTGTCAACTTGGGAGAAGGGGAAGAGGCTGAAAAGATTAGAACCCAGAAGCTTGGAGAAGAATTTCTGCAGAGCTCTCAGTCCTCTTAAAAAGGGACTTGTCCATCCGGCCTGAAGGAGGGTCTCAGCAGACCCAAGACTCACACCATGGAGTAGAAGATGCTGCCTAGCTGATGCTGGTACCTCAGGATCTCAGAGCCGCTGCTTTGCAAAGATGGAGCCCAGACTTATAAGGAAAGAACTCTGTTCAGCTGTAACTGGTACTTCTTAGAAGATATAATTAGGCTGTTTTGGGGAAATGTAGATATAAAAAAAGCTAAAAACTTGAATTAAGGGCTGTTCTCAAACTGAGAAACTATTCCTCAGGAAGCACTATCAGGAACAACCTGGCATCACAGAGCACAGAATGGATGTATGGGTTTGGAAATGAGAGAAAAGAGATTAATTACCAGCGTGGTAAATTCCTTCTGCTACTAATCACCTCTATATACTCTTACCATATACCATATAACAATAACAGTGTTATACTATCACCTAAAAGTGTTCAGTTATACTTTATACAATGAAGTTGTTTTCATCTCCTCCCCAAAAAGAGTGACACAAATCCAATTGGTCATAGAATCTACCACTGGATTTTGTAATTACTCCCCATTTTCAGTCATGTGCCTACCTGTATATTGCATAATCTAAAGACTATATTATAAAGTTAACCACACACAACAACCTTAATAAATTCATAAAGATAAGAATAGGAATGGAAGATAAAGTAGTTAGCATACACAGACACAACATGCTAAGGAAGACGGGCGTAGCGACTATGGTACTTGCTTTGTAATAAAATAATAGGTCGTACAACCTCTACCTGTTAGCATTTGCTGATGTCTGTGGTGTAAATACTTCCAAAGGCTGATTTGAAGCTGCCAAGGCTGTGTCACTAAATATGGAGTGAGAAATGATGCACATTGTGAGTTCTTGGGAGTCTCTATGCACCTGCTCCAAGGTCTATGCACTGCTATGCACTGCTTTCATAGTCTTGAGGTTGAAACCTGGCCGTTTTGCACTCCTCACACCATTCAAGCAAAAGGCAAAGAAGGTAGTGTGCTGGCCAGGTGGTAGACCCTAATGAACAAGGATAAATTGTGGTTGCTGCCACACAGTGGGGGAAAGAAAACTTTCTCCGGAATCTCTGGGCTTCTTCAGGGCTACTTCTCATTGCTTCCAATCCAATCATTAAAGGTAATCGAAAATTAGAGCAAAACAAACAAAGAAACAATCAAGCAAGCAAAAAAACAAACAAACCCCAAAACAGACAAATGAGGCAGGTCCATTCATGACTCAGACCCTTCAGAAAGAAACCTGTCAATCACAATCGGATAGAGCAGCTGAGATCCTGACATTATGTAAAGGGTAAGGGGACTGTGTAATAGATAAAGATCTTTGCCTATTAAATTTTGTGTCCCCAAAACCTAATAGAGTTTCAGATACATCTAAGTACTTAATAAATATTTGGCAACTAAATAAAATTTATCTACCAAGTTAATTATCTGAATTGTCATTAAACCAAGTGCTCTTTTCAGAACTAAATTATCAGATACATTAATGACTTTGGGTTTGAAATCCCATTGTCTGTTCCCCATAAATGTATGCCAAGTGTAACAAAAAAGTGACTAAATTAACTTTGCCATCATTATAAAAATCTGAGTAATCCTTATTAGATATTCCCCAGTTCCTTACTTTGCTTTTCATTATATTGATATAAGGGATTCTGGAGAACTACAGACAAAACATTCACTTTCAACTGACTTTAACAGCAGGTGCAGAGAAATAACAAGCCATTAATTTGAGTGTTGAGCTCAAATAAAGAGTGGCACCAATCCACCTGTGATAGATATCATTCTTAGCATCATCCTCATCTTTCAAAGCTCTCCCAAAAAATGGCAAGAGCCATATTTCTCAGACCTCTTCATCAACTGGGAGGTGGAGAAGGTGAGAAAAAGAAGGGCTTATTTACCACTGCAGACATGTGTGTGGGTATCCGTAGGCAAGTAGCAGATGAAGACTATTTTCAGCAGCCGGTGGAATTTTTCCCATTACCAAAATCAGTGTTCTATACCTTTAGGATCATTAGTGGAGGCCTCCAGAGGCTTCCTAGAGTCCTCGTGAAAATAACCCACACTCATACTGCAAGCAGCTGAGGTCACTGGTGATGATTTCTCTGTTCTACCATTATTTTTCCATTTCCTGAAAGCGTCTTTCTCGACCTCCACATCCTCAGGGGCTTGGAAAGCCTCTAGTTATCCATTTAAATGTCTTCTCTGTAACACATTAATCTAGAATGACTGCTGAACGATACACTGTTCTAACCCACACTTTTTCCTTATAAGCCATGTGATCAAGATGGATGAAGCACAAAGAGGCAAAAAAGGAGGCAGCAGAGATCAATATTTGTTGATTAGTCTTTGAAATTCATGTATATTCCTAGTACCACGATCTTTAGAGGAGGATCAGATGAACATTTGTCAGAAAATACTGAAATACAGTACTGTTTTAGTAGTCACTTCTAAAATTACTTTTAATTGCTACCATATTGTAATTCAACGAATCATCAGGTAGCAGCTAAGGAGTAGGTGTTCTGAACCATCATGGAATTATTATTAAATTATATAAAATGATAGGATGATGGTGGTAATCATATTGGTAGCTTCCATTAGTACTTAAAATTTTTTCAAGGTAAGAAGCCTGCATAACCTCTTCATAAAAAGTTCATTATAGAGGCATTATTCTATAATTTTGTCTTCCCTTCCAGTTATTTTCAAATGATACAAAATTATCAGTTAACAGGGGCACCTGGGTGGCTCTGTCGGTTGAGCATCTTTTTTTTTTTTAAACATCTGGGTAATGTTTTAATGTTTTTTTTTTTTTTAATTTATTTTGAGAGACATAGAGACAGAGTATGAGCAGGGGAAGGGCAGAGAGAGAGGGAGACACAGAATCCAAAGCAGGCTCCAGGCTCCGAGCCGTCAGCACAGAGCCCGACGCGGGACTCGAACTCACCCGTAGGTTCAGCATCTTGATTTTGGCTCAGGTCATAATCTCAGGGTTGTGAGACTGAGTCCCATATCAGGCTCTGTGCTGGGCCTGGGGCTTGCTTGAGACTCTTTCTCTCCCTCTCTCTCTGCCCCACTCCTGCTCACATGCGCGTGCACTTTCCTTCTAAAAAAAATCAAGGGGCACCTGGGTGGCTCAGTCGGTTGAGTGGCCGGCTTCAGCTCAGGTCATGATCTCGCGGTCTGTGAGTTCGAGCCCCACGTCAGGCTCTGTGCTGACGGCTCATCAGAGCCTGGAGCCCGCTTCGGATCCTGTGTCTCCCTCTCTCTCTGCCCTTCCCCTGCTCATGCTCTGTCTCTATGTCTCTCAAAAATAAATAAATGTTTAAAAAAAATTTAAAAAAAATCAATAAACGTATATAAAGCACACAGGAATATTTCACATATGCAAGGCCCTACACTAAGCATGTAGCTTGGGACATCCCAAAGAGTGTAATTTACATGCTCCCTATTTCACACAGAACCTCAGAGTCATTATCAATCTCTTCATTCAGTAGATCAGCCTGTAGCTGCAGGTTCTAACTCTGAAATACCTCCAGAATCTACTCCTTTTCATCTACCTTACAGTCACACTGGGTAGGCAATCATCGTCCCTCACAGACCTGCCTCCTTGCTTCAGCTTCTTGCTTCTCCTCACTCCACCATCAACGGCAATTCACACTCAGCACACGCAGTATGGTTTTAAAACGTAAATCAGATCATGTCAATTGCCTGTTTTACAACTTTCAGGGCTTCTTCTTTCTTTTATGATAAAACCCAAATGCCTCTGTCCAGTATAGTCTTGCAAAATAAATCTTCTGCATCATTCCCACGCCCAGCCATCCTGCCCTTCCATCTCTACTTCCCTCTCTGCTCTAGCGTTTTGCATTTGCTGTTCTCTCACCCCGGTAAACTCTTTCCTACTGTTTTTTTTTTTTAACTTTTTATGTTGAAGAAATTTATATAGAAGTATCCAAATAGTATTAAGATCTTCCATATACCCTTTTTTCAGATTAGGGCGCTTGCTTTCATAAGGACAGTAAAATCATCACAATCAGGAAATTACCATTGATTCAAATTGATTAAATATTCCCTCTAATTCACAAAGCCCATTTGGATTTCAGGGATTGTCCTAATAATACGCTGTAAAGGCCTAAGATCCAATGTAGACTTTTACCATACATTTAATGGACATGTCTCATCCTTTTAAAATCTGGAACAGTTCCTCGGGCTCTCCTCGTATTTCATGTCTTTGACAGGTCTAATGAATACAGGCCAGTTACTCTGTAGAATGTTTTATATTGATTTGTGTTCTCCTTGATACATTGTATTTGAAAGTACACCAAGGCTAATTGTATTCTTGGTGATGCTGACTTTTACCGTTGAAGAGAGTGTCAGATTTCTTCACTATAGAGTTCATTACTTAATACATTTATTAAAAATAACTTTAAAGTATTTTGTGGAAAAATACTTTGAGAATCTGAAGTATTCTGTTCCTCATTAATGTTTGCATCTATTTATGATTTTTATATGAATTACTCGCCTGATGGTTGCCAAATGCTCGTGTTCCAATCCCAGAATCCCTTTTGCACATATTGGTTGGCATTCTACTTAAAGAACTCGCTGTCTCTTCAATTTAACATACAGTTATATACGTTTGTATATATGGATTTTGAATTTCTGCTTTACTCAAAATGTTGATGATTGTTACTGTTATTTAGACGCTCGAATTCTCCCCTGGTTGGTCACTGGAAGCCTCCTCAAAGTTGTTGCTGTATCCTTCTGACTCATCTACATCATTCTTGGAGCACTTCCTTGCTCCTAGCCCAGTGGTTTTTCTGAGCTCATCTTGCTTTGTCCCTGCCCGATCCCTGGGGTCAGCCACTTCTTCAAGAACTCCTGGTTCCTTTTAGTGGAGAATAGTATTTATAAATCAAGGTCTGGGTGCTAGTTGTGGTCATCTCAGTGGGGAAATCATTACCATGAGCTGGTCAGTGGGTAGAATTGGGAAATACATATGCACGCACACACACACACACACACACGCGCGCACGCACACGCACACGCACACGCACACGCACACACACACACACACCCCTAAAGCTATTTCTACACCTCTTTATCTACCATTTATTTTTAAAAATCATTTCACACCATTAACCGTAATTCAACCCTCAACTTTCTATGGTGGTAACTCCAATTTTTAAACAATATTATTTATTGTCAAATTGGCTTGCATTTAACACCCAGTGCTCATCCCAACAAGTGCCCTCCTCAACACCCATCACCCATTTTCCTTCTCCCTCCTCAACCTTCAGTTTGTTCTCTGTGTTTAAGAGTTTCTTGTAGTTTGCCTCCCTCCCTCTCTGTTTGTATCTATTTTTCTCCCTCTCTTCCCCCATGGGTAGTTTCTATTAAGTTTCTCAAGATCCACATATGAGTGAAAACATATGATATCTGTCCTTCTCTGACTTATTTCACTCAACATAATACGTTCCAGTTCCATCCACATTGCTGCAAAGGGCATGATTTCATTCTTTCGCATTGCCAAGTAGTATTCCATTGTATATATATAAAAGCTTCTGCACTGCAAAGGAAACACTCAACAAAACCAAAAGGCAACCAACGGAATGGAAAAAGGTATTTGCAAATGACATATCAGATTAAGGATTAGTGTCCAAAATTTATAAAGAACTTACTAAACACCTGAACAGCAAATAATCCAGTGAAGAAGTGAGTAACTCCATTTTTAACATCTTGGAATTTTATTCCCATTATCTTCCATTTATTTGCTTATTTTCTCCTCCCCCCTGTATTGTCTCTACCAATCTGCCAGGACTCTTGGCAAAAGCTCACTACTGGTGGAGGGTAAAAAGTGAGGGGGTATGGGGAAGGAAGAAAGGAAGAGGAAACCTCACCATGTCTTTTAATGATTTCAGTCTCATTCTCAGGTCTTAGGTCAAATTCAACCACCCTTCACGTTGGATCCTTTTCACACAGGGACACACAGGTCATAAGTAAAAATATAAAAAGATCATCTATCTAGTTTTTATAATCTCTTAATTAAAAAAAAGTGTCAATTTTTTAATGCTTTATTCCCGCAAACTGGTTGAAGTCTCAGGCTCCTTGAGACCTGATTCTGCCAATTACTAGCATCGTGACTTGGGCAACAGATTGTAATCGTATAAAAAGATGATCATAGTATTAACATGGCTAACTCAAAGAGACATTGTGAAGAATAAATGAGATCAGAACTGTAAAATTCTGGCATGAGATTTAGCTGCCATGCGGCAAGCACTTAGTCAAAAAATGTTACTTGTTGCAGCTGAAATATATTTTGGGTAGTATTGTTATTGATATCAGGTTCAATTCGTGTTAATATTAACATTAACACACTTCAGATTTATGTTCTTCAAGAATGTATGTATCCCCCAAGTCATACTTTAAGCAGCTACCATTAAACTATCTGTACATTTTTAAAGAAATATTACAAATTTATATCAATGAAAAATATTATATACTTGTCAGCATATTATCCAAAATAATGTGAATAAATTTATTTTGCTAGATCATTTATTACGAATAGATACTATTCATTTTCAAAGATGATTCAGGCATTCTACATACTAAGACACATATACACACAATAAATATCTAAACAATGATGGAGAATTATGTAATATTATTTAACTACTTATATTTTAATTAAAAAGGTGTTTTTAAAATATTTTATTAATGTCCAGAAATGTTATTGGAACACCAATATGTCAATTTTATTGATGGTTGCCTTCACTTAGGAAAACAAGATTTTTAGTGATTGTTTGTATTTTATTTTTTAAGAATCAATTATGTTGGTCTTTTTGTAATTTTCTAAAGGTTTTATTTCAGCATAGAAATAAAAGCATTTTTCTTTTAAATTTATAAGGTAATAGAGGTGTACAACATAAAACTTCAAGCCTCAGAAAACAAGATTTTTACATAAACATACATCTTCTAAAGCACTGTCAATTTACTTGGACATAAATGGGAATGAAAATATTTGAAAACCTATTGATATGGAAATGTGCTACTGCCCTCTTATGGAAGATACTTGAATGACAGTCAGTGATTTTACGTCTCTCTTGAAGTAGAGAGAAATAAAAAATATTTTAAAAATCTGACTCAATTCGTTATACTCAATTCTGTTCATTATTTTTTGTTAATTTCCTGACCCCAATACAACACTTTAAAAACCTTATTTGTATAATTTTATTTTCCCCTTGGACTAATCAATATAGAATTTCTACAAATTTCCTTCTCACGTGGTATTCTTTGAATTTGTATCAAAATTATAGTAGTATATTTAAGGGAAAACTGAAATATGAAATATAATATCTGACCATTAAGTTTTGGGGATGACTGAAAATACTCATTTTAATGTTTAAATGCTGGTTGGTTAAGATGACTAGTTAAGATGGAAAAACTAGATGAAATAAAAAAGGGCTGAAAATAATAATCATCATTATATAATGTAGTATTTGATATACATTGATCTAGGTACAAAGCATTCTACATATATTAACTCACTATATTCTCATATCAACCTTATGAGTTAAGTGCTGTTATCATCCCTAACTTACAGGTGAGGAAAAAGAGGCAAGGAGATGTGAAGGTCACTTGGATACTAAGTAGGAGATCTGGCATTTAAACCCAGGCAACCTGACTCCCTTTGTTAAATTCCAAAACTCTCCTGGTTCTCTATAATCAAGGTAATTTATATAAAGATCTGATATATTTATCAATGATCCCTGAAAAAAACCTAGAAATTGTCAGCTTATCTCTATTTAGATAACTTTTGTAAATTTAAAAAAATTGAAGACTAGTTGATTATATTTAATAAGAATGTGGACCTTCAGATATATATTTATTCTCCTCTGACTCTTCTTCCTCCTTCAATATCTTCCTCCTCTCCTCTTCCTCTTTCATTAAAAAAAAAAAAGTCGCATTTCTATTCTTTACCAAGCACTACATAACTGCAGGAAATATAATTCTGAATAAGATAAAACTTAATAAGATAAAACATCTAACTTTTGGGAATTTATAAGCTAATGTGGGAAAGAGAGGATTTGAATATAGTGTGATGAGTGCTGTTCCAAAGGAAGTAGAACACATAAACAGGCCAAACAAATCCATGAAGGAAAATACCTTCCAAACTAGAGCGGAAAGATGTGTCGATTCTAGCCAGAGACAAAGGGAGGAATGGGGAAGAGTGGAGAGAAATCTGAATCCATAAAACAATATGTACAAAGAAATGGGTTAGAAGGAATTTAGAACATTCAAAGAAGCATAAATATAGCAATTGTATATGACTGGGGTATAGAATGTGCTAGAAAATAAGCCAGAGGTAATGTAGAGACTTATAAAGAACCAGATCTACCATCTTAAGCAGTTTGTAATTTATCCTAGAGGAAATACATACCCTTAGGAGGATTTTTAAGAGAAGGATCAGGATTACACCTTTAAATGTTCTTGTTATCTGCATTTTTCTCCAGAAATATGAAGGGAAATAGTGAAGTCTATTCTTTTGTTATTACTGATAGCAGTATCAGATTTATATTTCATCAGGGAAACTGAACATAAATGAACACAGCCTAATAAACCTTCTCTGTTGTGGGTTGAATTGTGTCTCTCAAAATGTTGAAGTACTAACCCCTGATACCTCTGAATGTGACCTTATCTGGAAATAGGGTTTTTGAAGATCAAATCAAGATGAGGTCTTACTGAATCAGGATGGGCCCTAATCCAAAAGCACTAGTGTCCTTGTAAGAAGAGAAAATATACAGACACATGAAGGGAGAACATTATGTGATGAAGAAGGTAGAAATTTCAGTGATACGTCTTCAAGTTTGGGAGCATCAAGCATTGCCCAACACTACCAGAACTGAGAAAAAGGCGTGGGGTAGACTTTCCTCTAGAACTTTCAGAGTTGGAGCTTCCAGAACTATGAGAAAATATATTTCTGTTGTTTTAAGCCACCCAATCTGTGGTACTTTGTTTTGGCAACCGTTGAAAATGAATGCACTCTCTCTCCTAGTCCTGCCTTTATACTGACTTTGCATACAGAATTTGCCAGGGGATTAGCTGTAAGTTGACGTTGGTGAAAAGGCCATCATTATATTTTGCAAGGCATTTTTATATATATAGTATATTCTCCGCTCTGAATTTCCAATGTGGCTATTTACATGAATGCAATTATCTAATCGCTCACAAGTTCTTATAAGTCTAGTGTCTTCTGATTTGCCTGTCAAGAAAATAGTGTATGAAGAATTAGGCCATGTGATTCCCAAGATTTTATATGGACACAGATGAGATACTGTGCATGGATGTGGTTGTAAGCTGGCAGCCTGTTACCACAGTCTGGGCCCCAGATATGTGTTACCCTCAGCACATGTGAATCTTAGTTTGCTTTCCTTTTTAGCAATCATTTTGAATGAATTTAGGCATGTAGTCCAGTCCCTAACATTCCCTCCTGCTCTCTAGACTACCAACTATGTTTAACTTGAAGTATCTGAGATTGTCATCATCCACCATCCACCTTGCTTTCCATAGATGTACCTGTCATCCAGCTACATTATGCCAATAGAAGGCAAGGAGGGTCGGCACTGATCTGGTTCTGAGGCCAATAAACAAATCATTGCTATTCCCATATGAAGGGGATTTTGGTATCTCCATTCACAAAGTTCTGATCCCTCAGACCTCATTCTTTCTTTTGACTCTTAGCTCCCATTTCTTCCCTAGGGCTCTGACTCTTTTGACTTTTAGGCCACATCTTTAATCTCCAGCCCTGCATTCATTAGTCCGATATTATAACTTATTCTGTGTCTCTAATTTGGCTGTAATGTACACGTGACATGGGCTTGGGAAATGTATTTGTCATGTGACAGAATAGAAGTATGTAATGCCTTGGCTGTTTCTGAATAAAGAAGCTTAATGTGTCTTGGCTAGTATTATACATAAGAAAAATAGGGGAAAACTTAATATATGGTTTGATTCTGAAAAGCCTCAAGCTTGCAAAGGATCATCTTCAGCCTTTGAAGAATGCCTGAATATAATGATCACTTCATATGGGTCAGCAACTGTGCTGCATATTGTATCTCATTATCTTCTTTAATTTTCAATAGAGCTATCTGCTGTAGACACTATTATCAATCCCACTTTACAGGTAAGAAAACCGAGGTGTAGACTGGCTTGATAATTTGTCCAGAGTCACATCATAGTAAGTGGTAGAGCTTGTAATAAGAAAAAAATAAATCTGACTCCAGGACCATAGTGTTATTGTGCATATATATACACATGCATGTATATATATATATATATATATATATATATATATATATATATATATATAAAATTTACTTATAGCCTCTTGTAAACTTGGAATTTATTTCTTTAATAAAATGTTGCCCAATCTAAAAACAGAAAAAAAGTGAAATTGCTTTAGTTAAATAAAAGAAGGGGCTAGAGTTGAGGAGAAGCCCTACCCACTGCTTCCCCAGGCACTAGGGGCTCTGTGGACTAAAGATGGAACTGATTTGGGGCACCTGGGTGGTCAGTTGATTAAGTATCCAACTTTAGCTCAGGTCATGATCTTGCGGTTTGTGAGTTCCAGCCTGGACCAGCTTCAGATTCTGTGTTTCCTTCTCTTTCTGCCTCTCCCCTGCTCACACTTGTCTCTCTCTGTCTCTCAAAGATAAATAAAACATTAAAATTTTTTAAAAAAAATAAAGGTAGAACTGATTAAAGACTGTAATTGCTAACAAACAGTAGGTGTCTCTCAGGGTGGAGTTAAAACCTTAAAGTTTCCTAGTTATTTATTCCCTGACTGATGGATAATAGTTAAGGAAAGAAGAGGAAAGAGCAGGAAAACACATGACAGCCTGGGAGTGGACAAAGTTGGAGGAAAAAGCTGAGGGAAATCTGGTTGGCTTTGAGTTTAGGACTGCCCAGCTAAACTATACAGATTGTCCCCTACCTAACGATGGTAGGGGTTGAACTTTATGATGGTGCAAAACCCTCATGCATTCAGTAATCATATTTCTGCTTTTGAGTTTTTTCCAAGCTGGCAATATGTAGTATGATTCTCTCTCTCGCGATGCTGGGCAGCGGTCCTGAGCCACAGTTACCCATCAGCCACATGATCATGAGAGTAAATAATCAACACACAACCACTCTGTGCCCCTACCATCATGTTCTTTTTCCCATTCAGTATAGTACTCAATAAACCACATGAGATATTCAATCGTTTATTATAAAATGGAGTCTGTGTTAGATGATTTTGCCCAACTGTAGGCTAATGTAAGTGTTCTGAACAGTCTGAGATGGGCTGGGCTGAGCTATGATGTTCAGTAGGTTAGATGTATTGAATGCATTTTTGACATATTTTCAACTTACAATGGGTTTATCAGGATGTAACCCCTTCATAAGTCAATGAATATCTGTAAATACTCAGCTTAAATGGTGTCAATAAAGACTAGGGACGCAATAGGTGAGTTCTCTGTACTTAGCTGCCCAGGCCTCAATATTCGAGCTTTTACCTGGAACGTTAAACTTCACTGTTTCAAAAGTTTGGACTGTAATTTTCAGTAGCCAAGTCTCTAGACTTTCAAATCCATATTACCTAAAACATACTGCGCTTCTTAAAATGTGGGTAACTTGTGGGAGCTACTTTTCCAGAATTCCCATAGGTTATGCTGAGCAATAACCCTGTTCTCAATTAGTTCCTATGTGCTTTTTAGATGAGGCTGCCGTTAGGGCTACATTCTACTGTGACAGCTCCTAGTATTTCCTTTGTGTGAAACCAGCTGGACAAATCTGAAACCTGGACAGCACAAGGCTCCAAGTCAGCCTTGAGAGTTAATCAATAAAAGCAGACGAGGCTGCCATGCCTGGCTGATCAGTTAAGGGTGTCACGGCATGGGAAAGGATAGCAAAGTCCCAGAGTCTGTTCATCCATCCAGTGCACCCCAGGGAGTTCTTCTGCCAGAAACATCTCCCTATTTTCTTGGAACAGATCAGAGCCAACTGATTTGTCTTTCTTTAATGATATCACATCGGCAATACGTTTTGCTTTTTTTCCTATTAAAAGACAAAGACTTATTCACAGATAAGTTGCTTTCCTCTGATGACTGGAACAATGATGTAAAGAGAGAGATTCAGAATTCTTTTCAGACTACATTATCGAATAATAATCAGCATTGTTTGTATTCAGAAATGGGACTGTTTAATGCCAAAAAGATTTTATCCCTATTATAAGAACTTCCTTTATGCCCTTGACATTACCTGAAATTGTTTGATTATAGTAAAGAAATACTTGTGTCTTAATCATAAACAGCTATTGAATTCCTATGAGACAAACAAATTCCAGGTACTTTTTCATTTAATCATCACAAAATCAAGGCAAGTTCTCTGGACTAGTGCTTGTCAGCACTGTAAGCATTGCGAAGTTTACTTTTGTGATAAGAATACCAAAAAAGAAAAAAAAAGTGATGCTTCTTTCTGTCGCTACCATTCTAGAGGTGTTTTGTTTACTCTGCCTAGAAACAGTGAACCAGTTTTAAAAGCTTTATTTGAAAACCTCGGAAATGCAAAAGCCTAAAACTTCGAAAAATTCAAGTTTAGGATACAGACCACTGTGTTTTCTAAAACAATACAGAAGGCAAAAAGTTTGTGCTGTTTTGCTGTTGTAATGTATCTGTAAAGTTCAAGAGGAAGGCAGCTTAATCTATTGTTTGGGTTGGGATTTGTTTGAATATAAATATTTTAAGAAAAGGTAGGAAAAAAGCTAAAACTGAAAGAGTTGTAGATGAGAAAAATGCTATTTTTAATGGATATGAGTCAGAAGTACAAGTTAAAAAGTAAAAATAAAATAGATGAGAAATTCCATATCATGATAAAAGTGTGCAGTATATCAATAATTAGAAGCTAAGTCTCAGAATCCGTTTATCTGTGACCTCACTTGGCGATGGATATGGGGAGTAGACAATCTTATTTAGAATGGTTGGTTGGATAGCTGTTTGGTTTTCTACATTGGTATTGTGTTACTTCATACAGTAACCCAGAATAAAAGGATTGAGATGATTAAAGCTCATACGAGTTTATAAAAGACTGGATTGAATGATTCAACCCAAAATTGTATTTACAAAGTATAGAGTGATAAACTTCTATTTGATTAGTTAAGGAGCGAGATTGGGCCATCCAGTTCCCTCTTGCTCAGAGGGGGTATCTTTCTTGTCCAATTCTGCCAGATATTGATTGACCCTGAATATTCTTGGATTGATCCTTTTAATAATTCTTCAAATTAGAGTAAAGCTTTAAGGGGGGAGGGAAAGGCACAATCTTGATGAGAGAGATATCGCGCTAGGAAAAATGAACATAAGCCAGGCATCTGCATCTCTGAATTCTGTTGACCTGGTCAGTAATGTGATGAGCAGATCGGATGAAGGCCACACGGCTACCGTGCTTAAAAATTTTAAGCTTTACTCAATCTTTTCAGATTGGTGTTTTGCTTTTTTGCTTTTTGTAAGTATCCCTTGAAAGAACAGGGAAATTGGGGCGCCTGAGTGGCTTAGTTGGTAAAGCACCTGACTTGGGCTCAGGTCATGATCTCATGGTTTGGTTCTTGTGTTCGAGTCCCACTTTGGGCTCTGCACTGATAGCACACAGATTCCGCTTCAGACCTCTGTCCCCTCTCTCTCTCCGCCTATCCCCCACTTGCTCTCTCACTCTCTCTCTCTCAAAATAATAAGTAAACGTTAAAAAAAATGTAAAATGACGTTTTTGCAACTCTTTTAATGGCTTTTTTTTTTTTTTAAAGAAAATTGTATTCTCAGAAACATTAATGCCACTCTTATCTAAAAACATTTATCTTCCTCACTGTGCAACTAAATCTAGCCTGAAGAGGCAAATAGGGGGAAAGAATAGCAGCTGGGATACCCTCATTAATTCATCTATGTGGCATGGTTCTTTAAATGTACATGGTACCTCATGTGGCACTGCCTGGCTACCACGAGGCATGTTTGTGCCTATTGATATAAATCAGGTGTTTTTGATTTTGTTATCAGTGGTGGTTGTGGTGGTGGTATGTGTGTGTATTCTGATGGGAGTGCGAGGAGTGACTGGTGTGTTAAAGCAACAGCAGAGCCCAAAGGGCACTGAATTTAGGACAAGATACTGCCGCAGGCTTTTTTCCCCTTTTACTTCCACGTGATAAGGCATCCTTTAGGCAATGTTTTAGATGGGGACATATGTCCAACAAGTAGACACAATCAGCCAAATTTGGAGTCAGTCATTTGAGGCAAACAACATATGACACATTTTACTTTAGTGGTAGTTATTATGAAGGTAAAGTATGCTATACTCAGCAACAAGTAGCTTATGGAAAGTGTTATCTTTAATATTTCCAATAGTTTTCTAGGGTTTTACATTTTTTCTTTTTATCAGAACTTTATGACTTAAAACATTTACAAGTAAAATTTATGGGAAAATCCATATAATCGATATAATCGGTATTGATGTTACTCATATTCAATGGACTGATATATGGATCATTTCTGGGGAGTGTGCAGGAAACAGTGACCAGAATAAACTCAAAAGGAGAAAGATATTTTACTTTTCAAAGTATTTTTTAAATTACGAATTCCAACTTCTATCCACCTAAATTATTTTTCTCCCCAGTTATCACAGCTATAGCGTCTTCATTTTCATTCTGTTTGACTGAAGACAGTTAGAATTCATATTTACTTGTCCTTCTTTTCATCTTCTTCATACCCACGGTTCCTAACCAAGAATGCACATTAGAATAACTTTTAAATAAACATCAAAAAACAGTCACTGTCCTGCATCCAATCCCAAAAGAAGTCACATTTAATAGGTTGGAAATAAAGTCTTTAAGTAACTCTAAAGCATAATTACAGTTAAGAAGCACTATATCCTAATATTAAACTTTCTGGGATCACTTGCCCATTTGAAGATTCTGTAAGAAAAGTACCTTATTCCTTAAAAAAACGCCCATAACCATAAACACATGGAAACGCAGATATACTTTTATAAAATTATATCCCAAGACTTTGTTGCATCAAACTATTAGACTCCCTCCTTATGAGTCCGGCTCCTAACAGTGAGCACATCTCTCCTTTTCTTTTTAACCCACACTGAATGCTCTATTAGCCCTACTGTCCCACTCCCCAGCATCCTTTCCATTTGAAAATAGACAACCTTGACTACCTTACATCCGGGTACAATTCAGGCCAGAGTATACGGTCATAGTGGAAAGTTATACAAAAACAAGTAACCTCAAATTTTAGAACACAGAGAAGGATAGTTCATACGCAATATTGCTTAATGATTAAATACTATGCTGTCAGGGAAAGCATGGGAAAGGGGTCTCCCTGACAAAGAGGAGAAACTAGGATCAAAATAAATAGTTCACGTAATTACAACAGTGCCTTGGCTTAGTACAAAGAATAAATTAGATGCTTGAAGAGATGTTCAAGGAAGAGTGAGCAAGTGAGTAAATGAACAAACAGCTGAAGGACTGACTAAATAAAAGAAGCAGAAAGGAGAGAACACCTTGCTCTTTCCACTGTCTGGTTGCCTCATCTGCTAAGAGCAGGCATTAGAAACAGTTTAGGTTCTCTCCCGTACTACAGGATTCCTGCATTCTTCACATTATGGGGTGAATAGAAGGGAGGAGATCTATTCCCCAATGGAAGGCAGGTATCCAAACTGTAGATAAATGGCCCATGGCAAGAGAGGGAGGGGCAAAGGGGGATGGAGCAATTTGACAATCTATAGTCACCACAAGCTAAAGGGCAGCAGGTAAAGTTAAGTATTTGGTACAAACTTTTTAGTATTGGGGAAGCTTATAAAAACTATGGCTTTGACACAAAAGTAAACAAAATTTATTACTTGAACTTCTGAAATAATGAGACAGATCTATGTGCTTTCACATGAAACATTGTCCAGAATACATTATTCACCAAAATAAGATCCAGAAAACAGAACACAGGATGCTGTTATTTATGTGATGTGTCCGCCAACAGCATCTCCAAAAGGATACATAGGAAACAGGTAATGGCGATATCTTTCAGAATGGAATTGGGTGGGTAGGAGAAATGATGGAAGGGAAATTTATACTGAATTGTTATTATTTTTGAGTTCTGTATAATGTGCATACATTGCCCATCTATAAAATATTTCTAAATTTTAATATGATACAAAATATAATATTAATGAAAATGTAAAACCAAAACCAAAAGTTTTGGTCACCAGCGGGATTATGTTTTAAGTGTTGTAATGTAGTCTGATAACATATGTCTATAGAAGGTCAAGATTATTTGCCCATAAATAATAGATATGTATGTTCCCTACCTCCCCTATTTTGCTGCCGTATTCATGGTTATTTTTTAAATGTGACTAATAGAGTGGTAGGACAGTTATTTTAGTGAGATGGTACTCAGTGTAGCTCTGCTTCATCCAAATTCATATATGCAACAGTTTCATTTTAAAAAAATCACAATTTCTTACACTTCAGAGACAGTACTGACCCTGCAAGTGATCCAGTGCACACATGGTTTCCTAGGAGACTACTTTCTCAAGAATTGTGAGGCTGCATCAGAACACCGTTTAACCACAGTACTCTATTTTTCCCTAGTCTCTAAAGTGGTGGTAACGCTACTAATCAATCTATTAATCCCTCTTGGAATGTGATGATTAATTATCACGAAATGCCTAAGTCCTGCCTGAAATGCAAGGTAACCCCGTAGAAGTGATGCAAGAAAAATCAATGTGGAAAACAAACATCATTTTTAACTTCATTTATTTGTAGCTTAAAATGTAATGCCATACAATCTTAACAATCACTTAAAAAAGGATTTATATTTGCATAAAACAGAAGCAAAACAGAAAGATATGAAATAAAATGCCATCTTGCTTCAAGTTTTCAAATCAGTACTTAGAGTACTAATATACATCTATATACATTGCAAGTATATATAAATATACTATGAGTAATCTTGAAACCACAATAAATATCAAGTAGGTTTTTAGGCACACGGCATAGGAAAATGCAGAATCTGCATAATTCTTGGGAGAGCGCTGAGTGACTCATTCTTAGATCACTTTCACACATATATTTTACACAAAATATACAGCCATCGAGCACATGATCCCCAGTCATCTCTGAATCTAAACTGTCATCCAGCATCAGTGCCTTCTTCTTCTTTGATACTATTGCTCTATACAGCTAGTACATAAGAAAATATTTTGCAGTCTTCTCCAGGTAATTGTCTAAGAAGGTATCAATGCTACCAAAATAAGTACAGCCTATCTACACGGTATGTTCATGGAAATGTGCTTAGAGGCACCAACTTACAGAAATGTTCATTGTAATACTGGGAGTTACCCTGACGGCAAACTTATACATTTTAAATTATACCATTTTTGAATTGCCAATCCTGTTAAACCAGAAATTATTACAAACTGAGGTAACACCTGTGTGTGTGTGTGTTGTTGTTGTTGTTTTTTTTTTTGAGATAGAAATGCTTGAAAAAACACCAAAATTATTTTTAAAAATTCTGACAAACATGGACCTCAGTCACTGTAAGCTTTGTCTGTAACTCTTTCTGCGCAAATGTAAACCAAAGAATCCGAAGGAAGGAATGCTCTAGTTGAATTTACATATACTTAGGATTAAAGATCACAGCCAAGGAACACCTGAGATCGCCCTCTGATAAGTGAAGCCTAATGCTTCTCTTAGTAGAGCCAATGTTCATCGATAAAAATGAACCAAATAGAACCCACTGATATTTCCCCCCGGCTACAAGTCAGATTCTGGCATATCCGGCATATCTGCCATCAGGTACCCTATTCCATATCGTCCATTGGGAGCAGTATCCAGAGTTGGTGATCCACTCTGTTTTCGATAAATATTTTTACCAAAACTTGGAGATGACATCTCGCTGGATATCTTTCCATGAATGAGGCTTGCATCATCTCCCTCTAAGTTTACAGGTTCTTTCAGGACCCTTCCTCTCTTATAGGTCACAGATGCTAAATTACCAGAGCTATTGTCTATCAGGTTGCAGCGGCGAATGACGAAGACAGCTGGGACAGGGAGTACTGCCAGGACCATCAGCAAGATACAGACAACCATTCCCCACGTTGGATAGCTCAGAAATTCTTCAGATGCCTGTGAAAGCCGAGAAAACCATAATTGAGTACCCTGCTCTGCAAGTATGTGAAAAGAAAAACTGTATTTATCTTGGGTTTGTAAGCAAAGATTCTTGGGATGTGCTTTGACCAACAAAAGTGGCATCAATCAACTTTCAAGGCTAGGCATTACAGGTCTTGCAGTTTCTGCCTCTGTTTCTTAGAATGCTGCCCTCAGGTCATACACTAGGAAGAGGCCAAGAATGAAAGATTACAGGGACAGAGACCAGTCCTCCAAGTTTAATCAGCTGTTATCGGTTAGCTCAGGAAAGACCTAAAGAAGAATCACCAAGCTCAACTGAAGAACCCTGACAAATGATAAGTCGGCATTGCTTTCGGTCATTAAGTTTGGGGATAGTTACATGTTACATGTGACACCTGTCTTTCTAAAATATGAAAATCTAAATTTTGTGGGTTTTTCTTCTTTTTAAATGTTTATTTATTTATTTTGAGAGACAGAAAGCATGAGCAGGGGAGAGGCAGAGAGAGAGGGACAGAGAGACTCCCAGTCCGGCTCCACGCTCAGCGTGGAAGCCGACATGGGGCTGGATCCCACAACCGTGAGATCATGACCTAAGCCAAAATCAAGAGTCAGACACTTAACTGGCTGAGCCACCCAGGTGCCCCTAAATATCTAAATTTTGGCTCCCAAGGTTTCTGTAAGGGTTAACAGACTTGCTTATGCCTCAGTCATGACTTTAGTTGTTGTTATATATAGTTATTGACCATAGAAGAGTTAAAGGTCAGAACTATCTCTGAAAAATAAGAATTCTGGTTTTTTAACAGCTAATATGTACATTTATTATCATGTGGCTAATTTGCACCTTGAAAACAGAAATTGAAATAGTCTTTGCTAATATAAAACAAAACTTTCCTTCAATATTTACTTAAATTATGTGTACATGGCTAATGTATATTCTTTTGTTAGACAGTATCTGGGATATGATTTAATAAATTTATGTAGGAAAAACATTCCTGGTGGTTTAGACAGTATTTTTCTAGAGTCAAAGGCCCCATAATTATTGGTTCTTCTGTGGTGACATAAACACAGTTACTTTAATGAGGACCAAATCAGTGTTTCTCATGTATTAAAAAAAAATCTACGACGTATAGCAAAATCATACATGTTTGGGGCCAAACAAAATATAAATCTTAAGATCCCCGCATAAAAACAACACCATTCTACACAGCAAAATATACCATGAAGAAAGCAAAAGACGAAAACCCCTAAAATAATATTTATGTATATTCTTCATAACTTCCTTGTTTTGTATTTTACCTTATCTTCAATCCATGCGTTATAGCCAGGAGGACTTAATCCCATATTCACAACACTAGCTATCAGCAGTGATAATAGCATTAGAGGAGAAATATATTTCCACATATAGTAGTAATATCTGTTGGGAGCAAAGCCCAGCATATCTTTCAGGTCTTCCATAAACCTAAATAAAAAGAAAGTATTAATTACGCCTCGAGTAATTATTTCTATACCTTAAAAATGTGCATTGTATCAACAGTTTGACAGGGGGTTAGCCATGATACCCTATGACATTTTATACTGAATCAAAAAATCCTATTGGAAGACGACTTATAAATTAAGAACACTTATGAAGTAAAATGGAACCAGTTAAGTCCTATGATTTTCATTTAGCAAAAGCCCTTCTTTAACCAATTATTTAAAAGGCTCCTACTGAACACTTTCTACTCTATAAACACAATATTTGCAATACATAAAAATTTCTTGTCTCTTTTTTTACCTAGCAATAATAAATTAATACCATTCGATATTCAATCCGTCTTTATATAATCTAAACTTTCACTTCTTTGCACAGTCTGCTTGTTTGAATTGAAAGAAGGTCCACAAGCTGTGACTGACTGATGTATTTCTCAAATCCATTTTTTATCTCTAGCTTTCTCCTACTTTTCTTTTTTGTTCTTCCAATTTTTTTGTTAAATCAGCTGGGCACTTTAATCTCATAGTAATCCCATAGTCTGGATTTTTCTCATTACATCTCCAAGTGTTGCTTCATAAGTACATCTGATCCTCCTGTTTCCGGTAAATTAGCACTTAGACCTAGTAATGATTAAGCTTATGTTGTTTTAAGTAAGGTTGTTGTGGTACCACTTACATGAAATAAAGTTCATCCTTTTAGGTAAATGATGTTAACACTGTCAGAGTATAATCATTATGTAGTAGTCCATATCCGTTAGTATTTATCTAGAGGTATTTACTGCCCAACTCGCCAGCCCTTGTAGCAACGTTTCTGTAGACTTTTTGGTTGTGTAAAGATAGTTCTCTATTAGATTCTTCAAAGAGAGATCATAGTAACTATATTCCCCAATTTCTTGTAAGCCCGCTATTGTCTGTGATCACTACACTTGAATGTGACTTTTGGAGGACTTAAAATCTTTGGCTTATGTTTTCTTTCCTTGAGAACTGTAAATAATTCTTAACTATATAATATTGTTACAAAAAAGTTTGTGGATTTTTCTCTTATACATAATTTTAATTTTTGTTTGTTTGTTTTAAAGGAGACAGTGCGAACACAGTCCCCCACTGCCAACTACGCAGTTGAGTTCCCCACGTTTGGGGGAAATTGCAGGGGTCAGCACATCTGGAATGCAATGAATAAGACTCGCCCTGAGAAAATGATCTTCATGATCATGGTATGTCCCTTGCCAGGTAAGTATGATTGTTTTGTTTCTTTATTGTTTTTGCCTGGATAGCAAAACAATTGTTTTCCTATCCTTCCTTCTTTCCTCCTTCCCTTCATCCCTTCCTTCCTTTCTTCCTCTCTCTCTCTCTTTCTTTTCTTTTCTTTTTTTTTTTTTTTTTGTCTTGAAGTAATAGCCTAGACTACATCCTGGTGTTGGCCATTATGTGCATTTTTCCAAGTATATCGTGTGCCCTTTCAACATTCAAGTTGTCACTTATTTCAGGATTTCAGGCATGTTTCTTGAATTACAGCGTTTGGTACTGATCCAGCCACTGTTTTTAGAGGACTTCATTGTGCACATGTTGAGTCATCTTTGTATAACTCCTGTCTCTATTCCTTCATTTTGCTTCTTTTTTATTTCTTCCTGCTTAAAAAAATAAACATTTTCTCCTTTCTGGCTTCTAATTGTTGTGGAACTAGTCACTCTGCTTATTGTTTTTGTGTTCGTTTTAATTTGATTATCACTTTGGAAGTGTTTATTATTATTCACAAATATTTCCTGAGTTCTATCACCACTATTTTCAAATCTCCCTTTTCTCTAATTGTCGTATTTCTTTATTTTAAAAAAACTGATTATGTTGTTCTTTTGTGGCTTCTATCACTTAGAACAATTTCTTTCAACTCATTTTCAAGTACGGTTAGTTTTCCATCTATTTTGCTTGTGTGTTTCTGTTGACTGCAGGGATTTTTTTCTGCTCCTTTTTCTTTCTTTTATTTTTTAAAGTATTTTTGTCCTAAGATTTTACACCACAATCAAGTGAGGTGAATTTTCCTGCATTTTCATACACTAAAATATACACTAAAAGATGGCAGAGATTTTTTTTTTTTGGCATTTTAAAAAAACAGAATTTCTATCTTGAAGGATTATTGTTAGACTCATAGGCAATGTATGCATAGCACACTACCTCACATAGAGTAGGAACTTCACAGGTGCACATACAGTAGGAATTTAATAGATACAGGTTTAGTAACTACTGTTAGTAGGAGTATCATTTCTCCTATTGTTAACTATTATTATTTACAGACACTACTAAAATGAGATACATTGTACTATGCCTATTGTAAATGACACACTGTGTAAGTAGAAATCTACATTATGATCTTCATTGATCCATAGATTGGTCCAATAATAATATCAAATTCCAACACAGTGCAAGTTAGGAGTTGAGGGTAGCTTGACAGAGATATCTAGTTTGGAAATTAAGGTCTAAATTAAAGTCTTGGCTCTATAACTAACATACTGTGTTCTCCTGTACAAGTAAGGCCAATTTTCCATCTGTAATATGGATATTAGTTACCACAGAGTATTTTTATGAGGATTCAGATTTAATGCATGCCAGACAGCTATTACTACTTTTGCTATACAATACATGATTATTAAAAGTCCCTCCCCATCCTCGCCTGGAGCTGTTGACAGTAACAAAAATATTTTCCAACCTTTGTCACAAAACTCCTTCAATACTTATAATATTCTCAAAGTTGTTTGAGAGGACTCTGGTCTTCATGTGACACACTTTTTCCTACTTTACATAGACCTCTAAAAATCTTGATGATCTTAGTGCCTTAGTCCATATATGTTAAATAGAGGCAAAAACTTTAAAAAATATTGTACAAAGCCTCCAGTAACCTTTTTCTTCTGCGATTTCTCTAATGCCTCATCTCAGGCCAAGTATATATACTTTTGACATTAAGCAGGTATATAATTTAGAGGTAATTAGGAAATAATTGGGAAGATAGGCTTTAATTTAAGCAGAAATGACTATGAATCCCAGGCGTGCTTCTGTCCAGGTGTGTGATGAGTTACCCGCTTGGTGTCTCATAAGCCTGAGATGTGAACTGTGGGCAATAACTTAACATGACTTAACCAGGTTCTTGGAGCATAGCCATTACTCATTAATCTTGGAAGTCACTATTTGATAACTAGAATAAAATCAAAGCTCCAGAGTCCTAGGTTATACTACTATCTACACAATTCTATCTAATCACCCAATAGGGTAGTATACTTTACTAAAGGGATTGAATGAAAAAAGAGCCTGCAAAAGATTTGATGTTGTTGCAAAGAATTTTTCCTGCTAGTCATTCCCCTCCTCTTCTAAATGAAATAGGTATCGGCAATTGGTCTTTCCAATACAGAGATGAAAAATGAATGCATAGGTACTTACTTATCTATGCCATAAACAAAGGATACAGCAATGTTCTCCAAAATGACTACAATTAGCAGAGGCAGTGTAGCAGAATAATCATCAAACATTGTAACAAAGTAATTTCCAGAGCGTTGCACAAATATCAGGCCAATACAAAATGCCAGAAGACAACAGATAACTGTACAAAAGAAATAGATGAAAAAATTAAGCTTTTATTCACAGTCGTCTTTTAAATTTAATTATGAATTATTATATCCAAACAGTGTTATTTTCACCTCCATAATTTAAATCAATGATATAAATAGGCAAACCTTTCTTGATACTATGGAATATAATGCATTGGAGTTAGTTAGCTGGAGTTAGCCCCAGATTTAATATGAATCCACTATAAGACTCAACTCATCACCCTGACTCTATAGAAACTGACAAGCACAAATAATAAAGATAGACAGAGAAGATTTTAAAAGCATAAATCTCTGTAATATTCTTCTCTTTATTAATAACAAAGTGACCTTTTCACGTGCACCTGGGTGGCTCAGTCGGTTAAACGTCCGACTTAGGCTCAGGTCATGATCTTGCAGTTCGTGAGTTGGAGCCCCACGTCGGGCTCTGTGCTGACAGCTCAGAGCCTGGAGCCTGCTTCGGATTCTATGTTTCCCTCTCTCTCTCTGCCCCTTCTCCACTCATGTTTTTTCTCTCTCTCTCTCAAAAATAAATAAACGTCAAAAAATTATATATGGAAAAATAACAAAGTGGCCTTTTCAGGCAGCAAATGTTCATAGGTCTTTTCTACTTTTAATAATGTTTTATAGTTTTAGAAGATCTATGGAAGGTTTAAATTAATAATGAGACTAACGTAGCTCATAATAAGATTGTGATAACATATATATACACATATTTTTTTATATTCGATTGAAATACGGTTATTTTTAAAGCATAACTGAAAAAATCTGATCAGACCTTGCCGTAACACCAATCCAAATCTCTATCTTGATACTGCATGTACAGATTAGTTGAGAATACAATTATGACAGGGTTGGACAATCTCATTATCCAAGTAACAAAGAAGAACCTTAGAAAAGGAGTTTCTGGAGTAGTATCTAAGAAAGAAGCAAAAGCTTCTGAGTACCTACCATTAATATAAAAACTTAGAGACGGTTTCCTGGGTGGCTCAGTCAGATAAGCATCTGACTTTGGATTCTGGCTTAAGTCATAATCTTAAGGTTTGTGAGTTCGAGCCCCAAATCGGACCACACTGGCAGTGTGGAGCCTGCTTGGGATTCTCTCTTCCTCTCTCTGTCCCTCCCCAGTTTTTTTTTTTCTCTCTCTCTCTCTCTAAGTAAACAATTAAAAAACTTTATAAAAATTTTTAGAAAACTTAGAGAGATTTCTAGAATCTATATAATATTCCCATATTTTCATTAGACTATTCTGTCACACACTCAGCAAAAGACATGTCAGAAATAGAAAATGATTGTATTCTTCTCAACCACCCTTTAGCAGAGGTGAGTACAAGTAATAGAGCAGGTAATGGCAATTTGGGAGAGGAGAAAACAGATGTCCTCGGGTTCAATCAGCCGGGGGTCCCTAACAATCCTGGTAAATCTGGGTTAAATGAAGCCATCACTTCCATCTCTGAAGCACTATGTTAGTGGTATGAGTTACATCATAGGTAAATGAATATTATATATAAACATTCAATGTAGAGAAGGAAAAGTAATATTTATTTGGAGTCTGTCATACACTGAAATATTTAAATGCTTGTTGCAATATTCTGTACTCAAAGTCTCCGGATGGAAGTAGCAGGGCTTGAACCACAGCCTGTGTCACTTTCACTCTCTCCTACTTATACCGTAGTACATGGTAAATAAGAAGAAAGCATATTCTAGGTGGTACAGATGGTAAAAGTTTTGCTGGAGCTATGAGAGGAAAAGATTATAAATAATTGACTCATCTAAGTCCTACTGGACTATCAGGGAAGACAAAAACCCCATCAGACAAAGGGGATGGATGAACGTTTCTTCAAGGCAAAATATGACTTTAAGCAAGATAGAACCCAGAAGACAGGCAATGGAGCAAGAGAGGACATTCGCTTTGCTCTGAGCACACAGGTCCTCCAGTGGGGGTCACCAAATACCATCTTGTGTTTTCCGTCTACACACTTGCTTTCCCTTAATTTTGCAAGCCTTCTTACTATAGGAGGGTTTAGACATGAGGCAAAGATGACAAAAGCAGCAAAGATGTTATTTAGCATGAACACCAGACAGGATATCGATAGCCTTGAGTGAAACAGAAACTTTAGAAGTAGAGACTGCCTTTTGGGAGAAGATAAGGAAGTTTCTCATTTATGTTTAGATGAGTTGGGGTGTTTAGATATAAATATTTAACAAACTGCTGAAGTCGTTTTACATACACATATACAAACTAGCAGAGCAGTAAGTGATAAAGAAATATATTTGAGAGTTATTTACACATAAGTCATTACTAAATCTTTCAAAGCTAAAAACTGAACTTCGAGGAGCTTGTATACTACTGCCCAGGATTCAATATTGTATATGTATTCTTTTCCCTATTTGTTTTTGCCTCACTTACCGACACTGCTCCTGTACTCTGGTCTGGCTGACTTCCTTAACTGTTCCCTTCACCTCTATTTATATATGCTAGCCTAAAGCTATTACTAAAGCTATCCTCTGACCCCTAGAAGACCCTTCCCCTTTCCAATTCAACTACCATCTCTTGTACTGATAGTCCCATCATATATTTAGATGACCTTTGCTGCTTCCTAATTCTTATAGCATGTTAAATCGCTATCATGCTAGCTATCAGTATATTACATGGTGTATGTCTTATCTACCCTAACTTAGTTTTAGTTATCAGTGCTATTATTTTTGGAGACAACGCACTTTTATATCTCTATATCTCTTTTATAATTATATCCTTTACATCCTTCAAATGCAAGGAAGATGCAGTACAAAACTAGCATTTTAATAACTGCTTGTAGATTGGACTTATTAATAACCATAATATTGATAAATTGCTCTATTTTCTTTCTTACTTAGAGTATTAACTACTAGTAGGCCACCAGGGCTATTTTACATGAGAATTGAATTTAGATGAATCAATTTCAACGATGCATTTTTTGGAAAAGAAATATTGGATCTGAACTTTTAAAAATATTTGTCTTGTTTATAAAGTTATACATGAACATTCTATGACTTCATTCCAGTAATTCATGGTAGTGACATTACTATTAATAAAGAGTGATATAATAAGTAATCACTCATAATGAATATAACCTATGTTAAATCTATAATTTGCATAGTATATAAATACATAAATAAGAAATACTAGTAATACATATTAATAGATAGGAGCGAATAAAACACTTTCCTATTTCTATCTCTGATCTCTCACGAAGAGTAAAATGGCCTGTATCAGTTCAAAGAGAAGTCAAATACATAAAAACTCACCAGTAAGAATTTCTTTCCTCACTTTGAAAGTGTCCACAATAGGTGTGATGATCCCTTCAATGGTTCCAAACATGCTGCCAAGCCCTAGATTGACCAACATGAGGAAGAACATCACTGACCAGAAAGGAGATGCAGGGAAATGTGTCATGGCTTCTGTAAAGGCAATAAAAGCTAAACCAGTCCCCTGAACAGCCTGTAAAATATATAAAAGAGTGACATCAGTACCAAACAATATTAAGTGACATATATATACATATACATATTATATATACATATATACATATTATACACTTTATATATACACATATTATATATATATACATATCGTTTACAAAGAGGGAAAACTCTGAATAATGCTTGGAAATTACTGGAAATAAATAGGCTGGTATCATGTCATCTCCTAAAAAACTGTGCTTCCAAACAAACTTAAAGTTGATTGCATTTTATCGTAAAAACAATAGACCAGGATTAAAAAAAAAAAAAAGAACAAATGTTTAAAGGTAAGTTAGTAATTAAATCTTTCTTTACAGCACTCAAGATTTTATATAAGTGATGGCTCCATCCATAATTTCCTGCACATGATTCTTCATACTTGGTCTCACGTATAGTCAGCTGTCTAACGGCAAGGGGTAATGTCTAATCTCTCCAGCATATTTTCCTTTTCCACAATATAGGGAAAAGGCAACAACCAATACAATGATATTTATTAATGTTCACCTATTTTGTGTTTATTAAAATAAATGACAGTGGCTAAAGAAAAGGACTTAATCAGGACTTGTTAAATGTAAATACTAAAATGGTCAAATATTCATGTGTCAGAACAATCAATCATGCAATATATAAATGATAGTCATCATTTATCATTCAGATTTTGTATTAAAATATTATGCCAGGAAAGGTATCACACTAATTTCATTTTGTATGATGAAAATCACCTTATATTTTAGTTCGAATTATTATGGCTTAATCAATGGAATTGCTTTTTAAAGTAAAGCAATCCTTCATGATTAAAGAAAGTATGTTGTTTTGATTTCTTTTTTTCCCCCTTTACTTGTTTGTCTTCTTTCTTAAATTCCACACGTGAACTGGTATTAAAATAAAAACTTAAAGAAAAAGAAAGCATGTTGTCTGAAGTGAAAAATGTGAATTTTGAAACAGCATAATCTTCCACAGGAATTTTAAAGGACGTTTTCTGGACAATGCATATTTTAACTGATCGATGACTACCGTATCGCTTAAACATGAACTACTAACTTTATTTAGCTCATCTTCAATTTGACAGGAATTGAGATGAAGAGCAGGAAACTCTTCTTCTTTCACTTTTCGAATGATGTCATAAACTAAATGATAATCTTCTGCAGTAATAGCTGACAGGTTGATATGATGAGGAATAATATCCTGACTAATGTTGCCCATTCTCAAAAATTTTGTGATCATTTTCGAATTTCTGGAAAACAGAACAACATTGTAATGAACAGTTATGGGCTTGGGGGGATATACTTTTCATATACCATCAAAAGCTAAAGGAAATTAATATCCATACTCTGCGATGCATTTCTCATTTATGACATTTGCTTTGAAGCCCAGGACTGCAAACACCACCAGTGTTGCCAGGACAGATGTAAAAAAATTAATGAAGGACACCAGGACAGCATCGAAGTGGCAATTGTTGTCTCTTTTGTTGTAGCTTGAAAAGGCGATGACGCCACCGAACCCCAGACCTAAGGCAAAGAACACCTGGGTAGCAGCTTCTCTCCAGACCTTGGGCTCCAGCATCATTTCAAGCTGTTTAAAATTAAGCATAATAGAAGTCAGCTGCAAAATAATATTTAAGAATAATTTACATGGAATCAGTTATACTATTTAAATATATCATAACAGTATTTACGCACTCAAAGGTGACTCAGGTGATTTAAACTGGGGTGACAATCTGTTCTTAAGCAGAAACAATACATTTTTCACTTAGTAGCGAAACAAGAAAAATGAAGAAAGACTACAGACAAACATCTAGATGGAGATTTTTACTTACATGGAGATTTTCCACCTAGGTGGGAATTTTTAAATATCTTTAAGACAAATAAAAGGACTATTTCAAATTGCTATCTTCAAACATTTCCTACTTACACCTTTGTTTTCTTTCCAAAGCAAAATAACTTATCAACAAAATCTAATTATTTAACTAATATCCTAAGTTTTGTGTTTCCAGGTGAAAGTCTAATAGTCAAAGCAGATAATAAGCATATTATGAGCTTGGTGGAGCAGACTATTTGTACTCTGCATATTCACACATGTACTATTCATTTCAATACTTGCCTTTTCTTTGAAAATGGAAGAGGTATAACTATATCATCTCTAAGCCAATTTCATATCCAAAGTTTTAAAGTTCTGAACCTGTGCTGAATATATATTTCAAGTAACTCAGCTTTACTTTCTAGACAATTATAACTGTATATAATCAGATCTTTCAAATGGAACAATTAATATTAGCCATATCTGACACAGATGTTAATAAAGTTAAATTTGATTTCAGTAACAATAGTGTTTAGATCGGTATTGTGTCTCTTTTTACTATTGCAGTGAAATTGTTCTCATTGGGAGCAATGTCAGACATGGCTAAGAACACGAGTTCCACAGTTTCAGATCCTGATTCTGCCACTTCAGGATCTAAAAACAGTGCGATCTAGAGTAAGTCGCTGCTCTCTCTGAGTTCTGGCTTCCTCAACTGAAGATGAGGGTAACAGGGCATATTCCACTCTGTCACGTTCCCTACTTTCCACGCTCTACGGGCTCAGTAGTTTTTGACAGATATGGACTGTACTGGTAGGCACACTGATAAGCACTTTCCATGGATTATCTCATTTAATCTTCAGAACAATTCATGAAATTTGTTGCTACTATTACCTGAATAATAGAAAGATTAACTAATCTGCCTGAGGTTACACAGCAATTCTGGGGTAGAGGTGAAATACGAACTCAAGTAGATTCCAAAATACATATTTTCTCAAATATTGGGGTTTATCGTTCAATTCATTCTAGTGACTCTTATTGAAATATAATATAAACATAATATTCTCATGAAACATAATGATGATCATATTTATCATTTATGAAGACTTAACTAAAATATGCATATTGTTTATTGATCGTTGCTACATTACCATTCTATCATTAATACTGATCTAAAATGCACTTAACCTATCTCTACTCTACCCACTAGATGGCAGGCAACACCTATTTACTAAAGACATTATTCAGATTACTTGCAATTCAGGAACTAAATCTCCATTCACCGTTTTGGGAACAGTTTGTGTGCTTTACTTTCTCCCTTGGACTAACAATGTAAATTAAAAAGTAATTGACAACTTAACTGCTATCAGATTAACTATCACACCCACCTCTGTCTACAGTCAATGAAAAATAAAGTGAAGAAAGAATTAGCTATATTTTAATAGCGATTCCCCGTCCTGGTTTAAAATGTTAATAATGCTACAGTTTTAAATATGGGGCCATGTAGAAGTGTCATATCAAAGTACTTAAATTCTAAAATATCTATTTAAATCAAATATTCAGAATTATGTCACAAGCAAAAGCCAACTTACAAAATGTGATATTCCAGAAGTTTACACCAATGTTTGTTGTTTCAAATTCAAAAATCTTTTTTTTAATATTACAGTATAAATGTTTTTAGATATTAAGTATTGTCTATATGAAGACGATTTAAATTATAATACAGCTGAAATCTACAAATCTTCAGTGTTTACTTACTGAGGAGTCCCAACAACTCTAAACGCTAACCAGGACTTTTGAATGAGTCAAGAAAATCTGATACCAATGGTGGCATTTTTGCTACTAGAGCTGGTACCTGAGACCCAAAGAACACAGCCTCTTTTACATAGTATCAAGGCAGCTGCCAGACCACAAAGAATTCCAGGGAAGGTAATTTCTGCCAAAATCCCACAGCACGATGCTGGCTGCACATTCACCCTTCAGATAACTTTCAATTTCTGAACTAATTTTGAAACTGTACCTTTGTTACTCAGTGTCTGCCAATAATAGTGTTAGCAAACTAATAGTGAGGTATAACTTCATCTCCATGAATCACTAAAATGTACGTACACCTCAAAACTTGTTTTTGTTTCCTGCTAAATCAATGTATCAAGTCCACGAGAACTGATTAAACAAGTTCAAAGTGCCCAGCATTGGGGTCAGCTCTAACATGAGTAAAAGAACATAAGCTCTTTTATGGAGCCTAATGAGAATTTTCCTAAAACGTATATGCATTTATAAAAGATACAAAACTTCCCAAACTTGCCACTATAAGTATTATTCTAGGAGGTACAAAACCTCAAAACAAGAACACGGATTTTCTCGGAGACAGGATTTAGAGCACGTTCTCTCCTCCCCCTTCCCCCTTTCATGGATTTTAGGTGATCTGTCGATCTTCTAGACATTAAGCAAATTATTATGTTCATTGTGTTTTTCTGGTAAGAAGATCTTATTATCAATTTTTTCAAAGGGGTCAATTACCCCTTTCAAAAGGTTAAAAACCACTGACTTACACAAGGAAGAAGAGTAAAGATGGGAAAGTCCTAAAATGTCTCAGTGTAAAAAACTGGAAGTTAATTTACTATAAAAGAGGGATATTTTGAAGTGCACATAGCGATAGTTTTACTCTAGAACTAAATGGGGACATCGAAAATTGGAAATAGATGGATATAATTATAGATCTATAAAAGCCCTGTTTTTTTTTTCTAGGCTAGTTAACAGAACAGTTACAATTTAAAAGGCTAGTGTACATATGTTAGAACAGTTATCCCTTATGTCTAACTGTGAGAACATTTTAACAACGGACATAATGCTTTTATGATCATACGCCTTAAATAGAAATGCAGTACATACCTTAGGGGTAAACATGTGACGGATGCCGTCAATCGAACCATTTAAAAGGAGGGCTCTGATTAGGAAGCATATAAGGACCACATATGGGAAAAGGGAACTAAAATACATGATCTACAAAGAAAAAAAATATAGGTGAGACACACTAACATCCATATGCCTTTCTATAGTTAAGGTTATGTGTCCTCTTCTATACTTCAACAGTGTTTTTATAGCATGATTAATAATAGTATCAATACTTTATATAACCATCACATTAGAGTGGCTTATTAGTCTTAACACTATGTGACTTAAGATCCTGTTTGAGATATACTGAGAAGTAAGGACTCTCTCTTACTTACACTCCTTTTAAAATAGTCCATAGGCACGGTGAAACTTGATTTCTTATAGTTGATTTCTCATAGTTCACAAAACAAGCAATATTTAAGAGAAATTAATGGCTACTGACTCCCTAATAAATCTTTACTTCTATTGTTTCAGGTAAAAGCAACAGCAAAAAAAGTCTTTTTTATTTTTTCTCATTAATCGAAATTCCATTATGAGTCTGTAAAACTTCTGGAGTAGACAGCGGCCCCTGCTAAGTCTCCCAAGACTGGATAATTAGCAATGTCAAGATTTTACCTTCTGCTTCACAAGTTTTCACACTTAAAGTTAAGCAAATGTTTAATCATAGAAAAGCAATTGTCCAAACCAGACATTCACTGCTTCCTTGACATCTCCATGTAGAAGCCTAACAGGTGTCTAAAACTTTTCAGGTCCAGAAAAGAACTTCTGAATTTCCTCCACAGATGTCCCCACCCATCTCCACCTTAACAAATAGCCCAACTATCTAAAGTCAAACACCCAGAAGAAGTCCTGCACCACCAGTAATATTCTCCTAGTTTCCAGGCTACCACTCAGGTTATCTTATTCCTGCCGAACGCATTCCCGGGATTTCTAATACAGTTGCAATGAAATGTCAGTTCCTCCCTCCGACCTGCAGAGCCTCACATTACAGCACCTCCCTTCCCTATCCCAGCATTCTTCCCCAGTCTGAGCCCTAGACTCAGGTCCCTGCCAGCTGCCTCAGACCCAGCTCTGCAGCTTCAGGACAGAGCAGAACTGCAGCCACAGTCTAAGGCACTCATCTCCTGGGCTGCGTGACTCGCTCTCCTGTTAACTATGTCTCACCTTCATCGTCAGTGAACTAAAACCTGAGGGTCAACCGAATGAACAGCAAAAGTAAAGGACATTTAGGTATTGACACAAATTTGAAAAAAGATCTTTGATGAAATAAGGAGAAATTATGTGACTTCAGATTTCACTATGAAACGCATTTTTACGTTCTTTCTTTAGACACATTTTTAAAAGCACCACTTTTTACCAATCTTTACTTAACTACCTAGAATGACATGGTACTTGTAGTTTGCCCGCAGACATTTATAGCGGAGCGTGAGGGGGGCGCGAGGGCATGCAGGAGTGGTGATTAGCAGAACCAGGAGGAGCTCTAATATACTAACTTTTCCAGAAGACTGAATTCCTTTGATCATAGCCAAGCAAACCACAACCCAGGCGGCCAGCAAGCAGACAGTCATCTTCCAGTTTAAGCCTCCACTCTCGGAAATGGAATTGGAAATATTCAGGGCTTCTCTGTACCAGTAATAGGTGGTGGCGGAACTTCCTTCACACTCCGGCTCCACGACTGTAGGAAGAAAGGCAATACAGTCCTTTCAGACTAGAAAGAGTAATGAGGCATTTTTCCCCAGTGAGCCTATAAATCAGTTCTTAACTTTCATAGAAAAGTACTACTATTCTCCAGAAGTATTTATATTCACAACGAGGACACAATGGTGCAAAATTGTGAAAATTCCACAGACATGTATCCTTGTTGATGTTTCTTATCACACATTTCTGAAATAGGAATATGTGAGCTTTCTTTTTTTTTTTTATCAAAGTAATTAAAATCCATCGGGTTTACAGCCCCTTTCACTGCCAGTTATCTGACTTGTCAAACACCCTTGCTGCTGATCATACGTGACTTTTCACATGAAGCTAAAGTGGCATTTGCTGTAAATATAAAATGCAAAGAATGTTTTACAGACTTAGTACAAGCTAAATAATGAAAATTATTGTATCAATAATTTTTATGTTATTTGTTGAAATGTTAATATTTTGGAAAAATATTTCACCGACTTCTTGTTTTAAATATGGCCCCTAGTAAATTTTAGACTACATATGTGAGCTGCATTCTATATTTACTGGACATCACTACTATAGGGAATTGTCCTTTATTTATATCCTAGGATTTAAAAAAGGGATGGGAAAACTATGAAACAACAGAACAAGAGGCATAAAAACAATTACTTCAATTCTAATTCTTTTTTTCCTGTTTTTAATTTTATTTTTGTTCTTTTATCTCCTTTATGATTACCTGAATATCCTTTTTTAAAAAACTGTATTACTGAAATATAGCTGACAGACAATGTTATATGAGTTTCAGATGTACAATATAGTGATTTGACAATTCGTACATGACACGATGCTTACTGTAAGTGTAGTTACCACCTGTTAGCATACAATGTCATTGCTTATCTTGACCATATTCCTTATGCTGTGCCTTTCCTCTCCACAACTTACTTATTTTAGAACTGGAAGTTATATTTTATTTCTTTTAATTAAAACATAAGGCATCAAGAAAGGCATAGAGGATAAAAAACTGTCAAAGTTAACAACTGAAGGGTTATATGATATTTTACCTGAATGTCATGGGGCACATTAACATAACTGGGGAAGAGCTAGTGAAATTACATAGTGTCAAAGTTCCCTGTTAAAAGTATGCCAATCAGGGGTGCCTGGGTGGCTCAGTCGGTTAAGCATCCGACTTCGGCTCAGGTCATGATCTCACAGTTCATGAGTTGGAGCCCCGCATCGGGCTCTGTGCTGACAGCTCGGAGCCTGGAGCCTGCTTCCGATTCTGTGTCTTGCTCTCTCTCTGCCCCTCCCCCACTCATGCTCTGTCTCTGTCTCAAAAATAAACAAACATTTAAAAATTTTTTTAAAAAAAGTATGCCAATCCTAGAGGTGAGGTAAGTCTGTTATGATAATAATTTTGAAAGATTTTTCCACATTATTTTAAAAGTAAAAAAATCTCAAAATCTCACTCCCTTAGCAACTTTATGATCTTTATACACAAAAACACTACATGGTACATATCTTACAAGTGCGTGAAGCATTTTTCACCAAAGGACACTGATCCCAAGGTAGAGGTTGCTGAAAAGACTGAGAAAAATAAAACAAACTCCAGCCAATGATGACATTGTAGTAAAGAGCCACAAAAAAGCACACCTGCAAAACAAAACAGTGATGTTACGTTACATCTCCCATGCCCCTCCCTTGGAAATGAGATTAAATGCATAAAACCCCATTTGACATTTTACAAATCCTCCTCATTTCATTTTTATTCGAAACACATTATCTTTTCTAAAAAGATGTCTCTCATAGGTCTTAACATGTAGTATCAAGATTGAACTGTACTGATATTACAGCTTGGTTCGTGTATTAGTGCAAACTCCAATGGTGTTTTATAAAAGCACAATTAAAGAGTTTAATAGAAATACACACTCAAAGATTTCATAGAAATGGAAACTATACAATTACAAACCCTATAAAATTTACATGGCAAATGCCATACCAGGAAACTTACTACGCAACTTGCAAATCCAATGCCACCCAGTTTAGGGCTTATGTAATTCCATACGCCAATGCTTCCTCGCCGAATTCTTTGACCCACAGCAAGTTCCAGGAAAAAAAGGGGAATACCTATTACCAGAAGCAGTATTAAATATGGCAAAAGATACGCACCTACAGAGACAAGAACAAATAAAACAGATTACATTTTTAACAGTCATAGTGGAGAATGCACAAATCTTGAAAATCTCATAAAAGACAATATTTGAACTTCTATACAGTATAATTATAAAGGATTTTAAAGAAAATGAAATTTCATCATTTTAAACTTCCTAGTATTTGAAACCCAAATTTGACTGCTACAAAGGGTGCCTGATAAAAAATAAAATTGTGATTAAAGTAAGAATACAGTTTTTAGTTTCATTTTGTTGAAAGGGTATGATTTCATTTTCCATAAAAATAATTGATTTCTTAATTATTTTCTCAAGTAGGTTTCACAAACTCCTAGAAATCTTATTCGCACAATGCTCATCAAGTGATTTATTAAATCTTATTCAAATTCATATAAGTCATGCATTCCAAATTAGAAAAATTAGAGTGAATAAGATTTTATAGTATTAAAGCTGACTTTTCCCCCTAAATAACAATAGGGGAGAAGTGGCTGCCAAGATTGAAAAAGAAAAAAATAAATAGAAAAAGAAAAATAACTTCTATCTCAGAAAAATGTCATTTTTTCCCATATGTACTTCATTTACAAGGTACATTTCAGGAATTTTTTGTTTTCCAAAATTCCATGAAGGGGTGGTGAGACTGACTGAAAAACTAAGATATTTAATATCTATTGTAAAATACATATGCATATATATATATATATTATCCTTGTAGTAAGTTTTTCATACCTAAAAATACTATTTTATAGCTAAATCTCAAATTAAAACACATGACTAGTTATTTTAGAATGGAATAGTTTGACGATGTTAATATCAGATTCTATTAATTGATAAAGTTAATGTGAAACGTATTCATTACTACATAAGAATACATATGCAAATCATTCATTAAATAACCTCTAGGATGGAGGTTCCTACTTTCAAATTTCTTATCTGAAGTTTTGTCCAACCAGATACTGTCAAGTAAATCACACAATTGATGGTGTCAATGCATCAAATGCATTAATAATAAAATAAGAAGACATTTATTGTATTTTCCCATTAAAAAATAACTATTTAATGGTATTGAATAGATTTTAGAAGTTGCTCAAATTGTTCTGGTGGTTATTCTGCTGAAGAGGTAAACATTAATTTTTTCAAATTATTTACCTAAGTATATATCTCTGATATAATGACTATACATGAGAATTCCCCTAATACAGTTGTCCATTGAAAATCTCTACTTTCTTATGACGGATTTTCAGTCTTTCAGACTTAAGTTGATTCTACAAATGTGTATGTAATGTAAAGCATGGATGCATGAGTTTATAAAACAGAATTATCAAAAATCTAATTCTTTAAAACTGTATTTATTTAAATTCAAGTTAATTAACATACGATGGAGTACTGGTTTCAGGAGTGGAACCCAGTGATTCATCACTTACATATAATATCCAGTGCTAATCCCAACAAGTGCCCTTAGAAAACGAACAATTAAAAAAATGTAATTTTAAAAATAATTAGTAACATTCAGGCGCTAATGACCTGGAAATGTTTCCCAAAGGACTGAAAGAACATTTTCGCACTTGCACCTAATCCTAGAATGTGAATGCATTTATAGAGGTGTGCATGACTAGAGATGGAGAGAATGAATTGAAACTGGTGATCTTTCCAGTTATGTGTGCATGACATGTTATTGGATACTTAGCTCTTTCTTCTAACTCAAATTACTCTAACATTAGCCTCCATATTAAAAATAGTCACAGCTAAGATATAAATGAGCATTTAATATTTGGCAAGGCACATTTCTAAGCATGCCACATGTAGTTACTCATTTATTCCTTACAAAGATCCAGTGTGGTGAGTTCCATTATGATCCTCATTATACCAGTGTGGGAACTACTCTAGAAGTAAGCTAACCTGGAAAAGGTCATATGGCTAGAGTGGGAAAGAGCCTGGTCTTCAAGGCCAAATTGACTTCAAACGTGATCTGGTAGCTTCTATATTACACTATTTATTAAGCTTAACCGTTGTACTTTAATATCTTCAAACAAATCAACTTATGCTGAGTCTATCACTTTTAAGTTCTATTATTCATAAAGTGCCTCAAGTGACAGATGAATGAGATTCAACTAGCCTGAAGTTGGTTGACTAAACAACCAGAAAATACTACTCAAATACCCATACGGCTCAATACTATACCGCACATTGGGTACAGCCTTTTGTTTCTGACAGCCATTTTGAAATGATAAAGTCCATCGGCATTTTATATTGCTGTCTAGTATTTTTTATTTCAAGAGAGGAAACAATAGTAGGAAGAACATTTGACTTCTTTTACATATGACAATAAGGAAGAGGAGCCACTCTTGCTAATAACTAATTTCTAAATATGAAATCCTTTGAGTTCTCCACCCAAACAAAAAATGGATGGCAACCTGACTTTAGCCAAGACAGCCTTCTTAACAGGATGGCCAGTAAGGCTCATAAGGTGAAAGGCTTAAAAATCAGAATTCATCTTCTAGTCTTGGCAAACGGGATGACTCATGAGAAAGAAAAAGCAGGGTAATATATAGCTGACTATAGTTGATTCGATAAATAATTCCTATGTGATGTTAGTGACTAGCTAAGGAGCATACAGTTTTGGTGGAGTGATGTGTAATGCATCACATCACTGACATCAAGAGGTACTGATTCTTACCTCTCAGGCAGGTTTGTCTAACACGCTACTGTTTACAAATCTGTTGTTTTGTGCCTGGATGAATTGACTAAGCAAGATCTTAAGTATATTTTGTTATCAGAACACCTTAGCTTTTTATCTTTTAATCCAAAAAAAATTTCACAAATGAATGATTATATTATTTCATTTGATTTGTACATCAAATGTAAAACCATATTTTTTGGAACTAAACTATCACAAATTGGAATCAAATACCAAAATATTGTTTCTACCCTTTGTACAATGAAATTCAGTTAATATTTAGTTTTTAACCACATTTATTTTAGCAGTTTCCATATACGTATATAGATAATAAAGTTTCAATTCAAATGTTAGTTAACATTACTTGACTTCTGTATCCTATAGATCTTGTGTCCTACATGAACAACCCATTCTCTTGTGTATGTTTTTTTTTTATTTTTAAGACTATTTTTGCTAAATAACCCTTATTATTATATGCACAAATAAAGAAACCTATATTATTATGTTGATGGAGGTATTTTTGTTTAAAAGTAAGGATGCTTTCTTTTTTAATTTAAATTCACGTTAGTTAACATACAGTGTAGTCTTGGCTTCAGGAGTAGAACCCAGTAAGGATGCTAATTTATTTAAAGTTTTTTTTGTGTGTGTGAAGCTAAACATTATCGCCAAATACTATAGAATTAGGAATCAAATATATATGATATCTAAGGATAAAGAATGGCATTACATTAATTATCTGCTAAATCCCTTCTACTGGGATGTACAAAATTCTGGTCAGCATTTGAACACTATAATTATTCTAAATTATATGCAATTTTTCTATGGAAAAATGAAATGGTTTCAAATTCAGAGTTCGTGAACTATGGAGAGAAAATTCTTTGTGACTTATTTCATCCGTATTGCCTTATATCAGAAACTTTAGGTTTTTCTCCAGAGAGAATAACTGACAGGCACAAGGAATGCCTCTAACATTTGTTAGAAAGGTCAGTAATTTAGAGATGTTTAATAACATCCACAGAAAGAATTTGAGAATGCATTACCCTTAAGAAATTTTCTTTGAGTACTCCTAACAAGCCATCTGCCTCTATGGAAACCTAATCTGAAAACAGGCATGAGTTCACTTCCAACAAAGAAGTCTCCCTGGCTTTACAATGGAATTCATACTTTCTGAAATACCGAGACTGCAGCCACAACAGGAGCTATTTGAAACAGTGGATTGCAATTTACTTAGCAACGTATCACCGGAACAACAAAAACAAAAACCTCCAAAAACTTACCACCTCCGTTCTTCTGACATAGGTATGGGAATCGCCACACATTTCCTAAACCTACAGAAAATCCAACTTGGGCCAGGATGTATTGTAGTTTACTGTTCCAAGCTGGTCTTTCATCTTCAACTTCCGATTCCTCTTCAACATCTATATCTTTTTCCTCCTGAACATCAACAATTAGTTCACTCTTCTTAAAAGCATCATCAGCTGAATCTTCATTGGAAAGAAGGTCTTTGACCGACTCAATAACTTCATCATCTAATTCTCTTTTCACCACCTTGCTATTCTTCGGCATTGGAAAGTGTGGGTAGTATTATTTTTTTTTTAATTCCCTTATGGTAAATTTGTCAATTCGTTTTTGAAAGATGTTAACTGATATGAATAAAAGATGGAGGAGGATATCAAATAAATCCTTTATTCAAGGTGATAGAGTCTTAATGGATCTTGGATGTGTATGTCCAATATTCTATAGGTACCTGTAAAATTTTAAGTTGAAAAACAATAATATTTAATGAGATAAAATATTTAAGATAATGAAGTCTCTTTATTATTAGTTTTATGATAAAAACTTTTTACAGACTATAAGACTTATGATTGTCCTTGACCCTACATAGTTTAATGATACCAGAGGTATAAAAATTGTAAAGTACACATGTGCTTTTAATGTTTATTTCATTTATTTTTTGAGAGAGAGAGAAAGAGAGAGAGAGAGAATGAACGGGGAAGGCACAAATAGGGAGATACAGAACCCAAAGCAGGTGCTGTTTCTCTCTCTCTCTCTCTCAAAAATAAATAAACATCAAACAAATTTTTTTAGGTTTCTATCGGAGTACCCAGAGTTCATATTTTCCATAAAAAAAGTCGATGTCAAATGTAAACAAAATTTAAATACAATGGTATATTATAAAATGCCTAAAATATATCTAATATATGAAATCTATCTAACTATATACACAGATTATATAGTACAATAGTCCTAGACAAACTTTATAATATTAAACATACTAAAAAGGATGTTAAATAGGTTGTTGCATTTATTTAGAGCTCTCTTCACTAGGCCATAAGCTCTGCCTGGAGAAAGGCTTTATCTTACTCATCTCACATTCTTAAGGTTTAAACTTGTCAGTCAAGTGAATGAACTCTAAGAAGTAGGACAGAATAATATTGTATGATAACTACAAGTATTCTTCACTATTACACATTTGGTTGTTTTGGGGAGTTTTTGAGTTTTTACTCCAAGAACCTATACTCACTGAGTCAAAGACATTCCTTTCAGAGGCTGTATAAAGTCAAATGAAAAGATATAAATTGAATTCCTGAATGGATTTGTAAAGACAACAATTTGGAAGCCAAATTAATTTCACTCTTCGAGACCCAACTTTTCTAAAAGATAACATTTTTTATGATGCTAAAAGCTTACCTGAAGATCCTAGTTAATAAAAGTAGGCCATATATAGAGATTAAAAAGAGAATAAAAAGTGGGATTGACTATTGCCAAAAGTATATCGGTCGTTGCTACATCTGGGAAAAGAAGAAATGAAGCAGGAATGTCCAGGAAGGAAGTGAGGTGGAAAGTAATACAGTGCCAGTAGTCTACAGGTCACACAGTAGCCGTAGGATAAGCAGTTTCAAGGAACGGCACAACGTCTGCCAAGTTAGCACCAACCACTCCTGTGACAGAATCAAGCTATCATTTACTGACTGCACTTCATCTGCACCTATGAGTTGCATTAGCAGTCTACACCATTACCAGGTAGAGGCCTCCTGTCTACCCCCGAGCAACAGGTATTCAAGATCCAAAGGTCAATAAAATATTGCTCTTGGGTCAAACGCAACACATTGTCTGATTTTATAAATAAAATTCTATTGGAACATAGCCATGCCCACACATTTACATCTTTTCTATAGCTAATTTTGTGCTGCAACAGCAGAGTCACTTTGTGTGGACTGCAAAGTCTAAAATATTTCTGACTATCTTGAAAAAAAATTTGACAACCACTGTTCTGGAGAGTAAATCTGAATTGAAGATGTGGAGTTTCCCAGACCACTCAATCTGGGCTCCATTTGAATGGCATGGATTTCTTTATAGTGTGACAAGATAGAACTCTACACATCAAAGGAAGCAATCACTAAGAATGAAAGGGTTTTATATAGAACCAGGGAGATGGAGTGGTAGTAGTTGAGAGAGGAAGAAACATAAACAAAAGACAAAGGTAGAAAATGTACATCAGGAAACAGAGTGCTCTAGAGTTTCAAGTAGATAAGTAGTAAATAAGTATATTTAAAAAAAACTCAGGGATTCAATAAATTAAAGACTAAAAAGTCCCCCTTAAAAAAAAATCAAAGATATAAAAGATGAATGGGAAGAAAAAAGTTAAGTGGATGAATACTAAATACAAAAATTGATATATTCATTATAAGAATAAAAGGCATATTAGAAACAAATAAAGGCTGCTACAAGTACCTCCAGAGACATGGAGAAGAGACCTAAGGAAACTTCTCGAAAAGACTGAAGAGTCAAATATTTTAAAGTCATTTGAGAAAAAACTAATGGAAATGAAGTCAGATAAGGGTGATACAACAAACTTAAAATTGATGTACCCAGGAAGAAAATAGAATTACTGTAACATAACATACTAAAATATTAATTAACAGAAGTTTTGCTTATACTCATATAATCAAATAATAATAATACAGAAGGGTCAACACTAAAAAACACTGGCAGAAAGATGCCTAGGTATTTCAAGCCAAGTAGAAAGGGGGGGAAAAAAAGACTTCCCAGGATATACAATAAACTCTAAAAACAAAAACAAAAACAAAAATAAAACTAAGATGAAAAATTACTCAGTCTCCAATTTTTGTACTCCATTATTTTGTATTCCAATTATAAAGGCCACAGGCAAATATTCTTATCTGTAATAGATCTGGTGGTCCCGACTGGGGAAGGAGAGGAACAGGTTACATACATGATCATGAACACCGGCCAAAGAAGAGAGAAAACAAAGTAATCACCTCAGTAACACTGAAGAGATATAGATGCACTTGTTTTAGCTTTCAAACCGGGTGAATTTGATTCTGATACTTACACATTTGTGACATAACTAGAAGTGACACATATTTTGCTTATGTTTAAGCTTTAAATATGATTAACATTTTTAAAAGGCCAGATGATTTATTACAAAATGGGTTTGGGTTCTGACCAAAAGTCATCCAGACAAAGGTGTCTAAAACAGTTTAGTGTATCATTTTACTTGAAATGATGAATTACAGTTCCTTTTATGAACAAGCATGCTAAATAGGATGAAAGGGTGTGAGGATGATTATCTCTCAGAAAATATATAAAATGTGTAATTGGAATGTGCAACTGAAATGGAGGATGAAAATAAATAAAATACGTACATTTTCAGCACATACATACAAAAAAAGACCTTAGTAACAGAGAAGCCATGTTAAAGGACAGAAGTGAGCACTAACTTAAGCAATAAGCTTTAAAATCTATAAGAATTGTGTTTAGGGAAAAATATAAATTAAAATTTTAAAAATGACAAAATTGAGAATTAAATGTGAAAAGATAGAATGAAATAAAAGTATGAGACTGTTCTCATCTGTCATATCAGGACGAACTTAGGATACCTTCTAAATATAAAACCCATAGTTGAAAAAAAGATAACAACCCAACCTCTTCACATTTTCATATAATCCTCCTTATTTACTTTTAATGGAATCTTGCAGAAATTAATATTTCTTGCTGCAAAGAGACATGTATTGATCCTAAACACTTATATCTAGTTTCTAGAAACAGACTGAGTTCAAATTCTATATCTATCACTTACGGTTCTATGACCTGGGCTAAGTTACTCTGTTATCTAATAATAAAGTGCTTGGATATATGCTAGCACATTGAGAGAACTCAATATACGTCTTCTTTCATTACTATGATTATCATTCCTCTTATAGTTGTATTACAGTTTGCAACTGGTTTCTTGAAAATTATTCTACTAAGAATAATGTAAGTCTAGAGCCAATGCTATACGTTTAAATTGTTTTAGCATCACTTTTTTTTTTTCCTAGTAACAGTTTTATCTTGCTGCATAACAAATTACCTCAAAACTTAGTGGCTTAATAAACAAATGTTTTATTTGCTTATGATTCTGCACATTTGCAATTTGAAATAGGCTTAGATGATCAGTTCTTTCATCCGTCTTGACTCAGGTCATTTCTCCACTACAGTCATCTATCAACTCAACTGGGGAAGAATGGTCTAAGATGGCCTCACTCACACTCTGGCAGGAGGCAGCCTATCAGCCGGAGCTCTTTGGTTCTCCTAAATGCAGTCTCTCCAAAATGCTAGCTCCAACTTGTCCACGTTATAAGCTCAGAGTTCCAACTCTAGCCAAAAGAAGTAAGCCCAACATGCAAGTGCTAGTAAAGCCTTGGTTTGCTTAGCATTTGCTAATGTTTCGCTGGTCAAAGCAAGTCACCCAGCTAAGTCCAGATTGATTAAAGAATGGATAAACACCACTTTTTGATGGCAGGAACAACAAAGTCAAATTGCAAAAGGCACAGGTAGAGAGTAAAGAAAAATATTGCCACCATCTTTGCAAATAATCTTCTACACTTGTCCAGTTAGAATTCCCCTCCCTGGATTTTGATTCTTGAGGAGAGGAACAAAGAGATCAAAAGGTTGGCATCTCACTCAATTCCAAAGGCATTATGCCCAGGCTGGAACCACTACCGTAGTCATGGATTCTGGTACCTGTTTTTAAGAACTGTTTTCATTCTTGCCCTTTTCCATCTCATTGCCAAGCACCCCATTGTTCCGTTGAACCTCTGTGCTCCTGAACCTTGCCAGTATTTCCTCTTTATTTTACTTTATTTTTGCCTCTTAGCCAGTGTTGGTTTCTGCAACTTGCAAACAAAGAACCCTAAATAATTTAATACAGCACTGTAAATGTAAAACAATTGGTGTCTTTCCATTCTTCATAATAAATGTTGGGGATGTTACATTACTTAAATTTGGACTTACATTTACATTTTTCTCATTGTCCTATATTTGTATTGCTTTAATTATCTTCATACATAGTTTTTCAGAAAAAAAAATCTATTTTAAAACACTTAAAACAAGATTGAAAACATTTTTATATCAACATAATATATTTCTAACTCAGTGCTTCTCAACCCTAAGCATCTTTAATATTTTTTTTTCTTTTTTGAGATTATTTCCTTGCCTTTCACATAAATTTAGAAGTCAGCTTGTTAATTTCTATCCCCTTTCCCCCCAAAAAAAACAGCCTACTATAATTCTGACTGGTATTACATTGATTCTATAAACCCATTTGGGGAGCACTGACATCTTATGAATTGAGTTCTCCAATCTATGAACTTGGTATATCTCTTCATTTATTTATATCTTCTTTGATTTCTCTCTAAAAAAGTGTTGATTTTAAATACAAGCTTCTTATCCTGCAAAAATGCTAAACTGAGCTGATGTTATTGTTTTAAGATTCCCTTAGGATTTTTATATACACAATATGTTAGAGGTAAATAAAGACAGTTCAGCTTTCTCTAATTGTTTACCTTTAATTTATTTTTCTTAACCTACCGTACTGGCTCAGACATCCACTAAAATTTTGAACAGAAGTATTAGGAACAGACATCTCCATCTATGCCTCAATGCTAATAGGAAAGTACTCAATATTCTACTAAGTACAATGTTAGTTATGGATTTCTTTTTTCATAGATGCCTTTTGTCAGTTTAGGAGAGTTTCTTTTTTTTCCTAGTTCAGTGAGGGTCATTGTTTCTTTTTAAATCCTGAATAACTGCTGAATTTTGACACATAATTTTTTTACCTTTATGAAGATAATCATATAACTTCTTAATCTATCAATTGGTTTTGCATTTTAGACCAATTTTTCATTATGAAATAAACCCCACTAGTCAAGATGTATTACCTTTTTAGTATGTTACTGGAATCAATTTGCAAATATTTCGGTAAGGATTTTTTTCAAATATATTTATGGGTACATGGATCTATAATTTTTTTTCTTGGATTTTGCTTTTGTAGTTTTGGTAGACTCATAAATGGAGTTTTAAATGGTCTCTCATTTATTTTCTGAGAGAATATATGTAAAATTAGTTGTATTTCTTCCTTAAATGTTTGACGGCACTCAACAATAAAGCCATCTGGGCCTGGATTTTTCTTTCAGAGAATATTTTTAATTAAAAATTCAATTTATTAAAAATTTCAGTTTAGTTCATTGATATACAGCTACCGAGACTTTCTTTTTCATGTTATTTTTGGTGATATGTTTTTTTCAAGAAATTTGTCCATTTCATTTAAATTGTCAAATTTGTTTGCAGAAAGTGATGCATAATATTCTGCAGTTTTTAAACAGCTGTAGGCTTTGTAGTCGTATCACATTTTTTATTCCTGATATCGATAGTATTCTCAGCATTTGTTTTAATTAGTCTTACTAATATTTTCACTTCACCATATAATTAACTCAAAGTATAGTGCAATTCCTACCCTATCTTTCAAGACTTTTTAGCTCCTAAACTATTGTTGCAACCTTTTTTGTAACTTCATCAAATTCTAATTAACATTACCAGTGAAAATATGCAGACTTAAAATAACAGGCAGCCACTTGCATCTTAGAGATGAGAGAGGACTCAAACAGACATGCCTGCACTGGCTAATTACTGGTACTTATGACAAGCTTAATTTTCTATAATAAAGAACTAGAACAACAGCAAATTATCTCCCCGACTTGGGCAATTACAAATTTTACTGAATAAAATTTTCTTTAAATATGAACCAATTATGAACGCTAAATCTGAAATTTATTGTGGATCCCAATGAAAATTATTTTTCTAATTCTTAATACGTAGGATAAAAACTAAAGGCTATCTGAATAAAAACAAAATGTTAAACCATATTGTAACACCCAAGGAAAAAAATGACACATCTTGAGAAGTTTATAGTATGGAATAATTGCGAGAGGAAAAAATAAGAGATTCTATAACACCTGGAACCAATCAATACAGATAATTTAAACAATACAGAATTCAACCTAAGCATTTCTTTTGCATATTATATCCCCTTTACCTAAAATGTTTGCACTAAGCAAAAAGATAACAAAAATCACAGAGCCAATCAAAAGAAGAGAAACTTTTTTTTTCACGAATGACAATACAAAATCATAACTTAAACTTTATAATTTTTTAAAAAAAACGTAGACTATAATACACTTATCAGGATGGCTAAAATTGAAAACAAATTTTAAAAAGTAAAGACACCAAAAGTTGGTAAGGATGAAAAGAGACTAGATCAATCATATATAGCTGATAGAAATATAAAATAGGATAGCCACCCTAAAAAATAGTTGGCAGTTTCCTTTAGCACTAATAATAGAGTTATCACACTGACCAGCAATTTGCACCCTTAGACATGTATTCCAGAGAAATAAAAACTTATTTTCAAGCAATAAATTGCACATAAATGTTCATATCATCTTTATTTATAATAGCCCCAAACTGAAAATTACCTAAATGTGCATCAATGGGTGAGTGGTTAAACAAGTTGTAGTACATCCATGTCATCCAATATCAGCAATAAAAAGGAAAGAATTATTGATATGTGCAATAACTTGGATGAACCTCAAGAAAATGATGCTGCATGGGGGAAAAGCCAATACTAAAAGGATACATATTGCATAATTATTCACTTATATAACATTTGTAAAATAACATAATAATATAGATGAACCACAGAAGAGTGGTTGCCAGGAGTTAGGGTAGAGAAGGGCCAACGGGGGTGCTATAAAGGACAAAGGGATCTTGGGAGATGGTAGAGTTAGTATCTTAATGTGGTTAAGGATTACACGAAGCTATACATTTGATAAAAACTGCAAAGAACTATACACATGTATTCACACACAGGCAGGGATAATGTCTGCATAATCTGAAAAACTCTATGGGTATACCAATATCAACATGCTGGTTTTGATACTATACTGTATATTTATTGAGAGAACCCAGGTGAAGGGTACACAGGACCTCCCTTTGTAACTTCCTGTGACCTTGCAATTATTTCAAAATTATAATTATAAGGTAATTTCGATCAATTGAAATGTATTTTTTATTGACTTCTACGAATCAAGGACACTTTTTAAATCTCACTTAACTATTTCAATAAATCTCTTAAACATTTCAAATATAGATAAAAGTTCTTTTAAACACTTAAATTATATATTGAGAACACCTCAGATTTAGACACTGTATTCATTTCCTAAGAATGCTGTAACAAAGTACTTCAAATTTAGTGCCTTCAAAGAGCATAAATGAACTCTTCAAAGATATGGAAATCATGGATACAAAGTAATTTTCCAATAAACCAAAATCAAGGCTTGGGAAAGTCCCTCCCTCAAGATCTAGGGGACAGTCTGTCTCCTGCCTTTTCTAGCTTCTGGAGGCTGCCAGCATGCCTTAACTTAATAGCCACATCTCTCCTATCTCTACCTCCATCCTCACACTGCCTCCTCTTCTGTGTGTGTCTAATTCCCTTTGACTTTTTCATGGAAGGGCATGGTAGTGACATGTAGTGCCCATTTGGACACAGCAGGATAATCTCTTCATTAGAGGATCATGTCTGTCTGCCAAGACTCTTTTTCCAAATATGGTGACATTCACAAGTACCAAGAATCAGTAGGTAGGCACATTTTTAGCTGACTATAGGCATATAATAGTATATTACAATTATTTATATATTTGTATTATCATGTCATGAAAAATGAATTTGGAGGCAAATGTTTTATTCATTACCATACTTTATTCATTATCATCTTTTATAAAATGTCAAGTATGATCTTTCTTAGTTATTTCTCATAGCAGATTGTTTGCAAAAAGAACGTTTGCAATCCCTCCCAATGCACGTATGCTACTCCTCCCATCAGGAAATGGAGTCTATTTCCTCTTCTCTTAATTCCGGGCTATATTTGAACTTGAATTTGAATTCTAGAAGTAATTGAACTTGCTTTGACCAGTAGAAGGCAGAAGTGACTCTGCAAGTTCCAAGGCTTGGCCTGAAGAAGCTTCGCAGTTTCTGCTTTCACTCTTTTGGAATTCAGACACTTCGCGTAAGAGTCCATCTGCCCTGCTAGAAACCCCACGTGGAAAGAGAAAGTCTCAGTCAGTCACCAATTGTTCCACCCATTTAAGCTGAAGCCCTAGTCACAAGAACAAAGGCACTGACATTCTAGCCCCAGTCCTGCTGCAGCACACACCAACTGGAACAGATGAAGTACTCAGCTGAGCCCAGCCAACACACAGAATAAGAAGAAATAATAATTGTTTTAAGTTATTATAATACCAGAAAGGTAACAGAGGCTAAAAGGCTAAATAAACCATTGTTTCAAATCCACTGGGGGGAAAAAAAAGTGTGTGCGTGTGGGGGGATGCTATGTAGCAACAGATAATTTAAACATTTGCCCATGGGGGAGATAAATTGAATATTCACTGAATTTAACTGGAAGTATAAATATTTAACTCTACTGAAATTTAAAATGTTGTCCAAAGAACTGTTCACCAAGTGGCTAGACCTGTGCAAAAAGGATGTGGCTTAGAGTTTTAAAACCATGCAGCGATTTTCTTTTAACCATAAGATAAATATTAACCTTGAAAGACACATTTAGTTATTCTAATGTAAAGTTCCATGTGGTCAGCCTTATGTTTAAGGCAGTTATATATCAGAAATGAAACAGCGATCATCATGACAAAATCTGTAGACATCAAAATGATCATAAGGAAAGAGTAGCAAAACACTCTATGCACAGAAATTAACAACTTAGATAAAATGGACAAATTCCTTGAAAAACACACACTACCACAACTTACCCAATATCAATCAGATAATGTACTAGCTCTAGATCTATTAAGGAACTTAAATGCATTATTTTAAAATTCTCACAAAAGAAATATCTAGGCCTACCTGGATTGAATGGGAAATCCTATCAAACAGTTAAAGAAGAATTAACACCAACTCTGCACAATCTCTTCTAGACAACAGAAGATAATGCAACACTTCGCGATTCACTTTATGAAGCTAATATTACTCTGATACCAAAACTATAAGAAGATAATACCAGGAAAAAAACAATAAGAAAAAACTGTACACCTATACCCCTCATGACTACAGACACAAAATTCCTTGATATAATATTAGAAAACAGAACTCACCAATATATAATAAGAATTATACACCATGACCAAATAGCCTTTCTTTTAGGTATACAAGGCTGGCTCAATATTCGAAAATCAATAATGACATACCATAATAAAGGCTAAAGAAAAAAAAAGCATGTAACTATATTAATTGATGCAGAAAAGGCATTTGACACAATTCAATATTCATTTGTAATTAAAACATTGTCAAAAAAAAAAAAAAAAACCCAACCAGAATAAAAGGAAACTCTCAACTTGATAAAAATCATCTGCCAAAACCATACAGTTGGTATACTTACCAATGAAAGACTGAATGCTTTTCCCTTAAGGTCAGGGACAAGAATGCTCACTCTCATAAAAGTATGAGAGTGAACATTGTACTCAAAGTTCTAGTTAGTACAATAAGGCAAGAAAATGAAATATAAGGCATAGAGATTGGAAAGAAAGAAAATCTTCCATGTTTGCAAACATTCTGGTTGTCTAAGTAGAAAATCCCAAGGAATCTACACAACATGGACAGTACTTTCACTCTGAAAACTACCAAGTGCTAATGGAAAAAAAAAATCAAAAAAGATCTAAATATATAAACAGACATACCTACCATGTTCATGGTTTGGAAGACTAACATAGCAAATACGTAAATTCTCCCGAAATTGATATACAACTAAAATGCAATTGCTATAAAATCCAAGAAAAAATTTATAGATAAAAACTATGCTAAAATTTACATAAAAAGGCAGAAAAATAAAACAGGTACAACAATTTAGAAAAGACGAATGAAGTGAGAGGAATCATTCTACCTCATGAGAGGACTTATTGTATACCTACAGTAATGAAGATTGTGTGGTGAGTAGAGGGACAGACACATAGACCAATGAAATTTTTGAGGATACTCAAAAACAGATATGCACAAATATACTCAACTGACTTTTGACAAAGGTGCGAAATCAGTTTCAGTGGAGGAAGAATGAAAGCCCTTTCAACAAATGGTTCTGGAGCAACTGGACATCTCTTGGTAAAAATACAACCTCAACCCAAATCTCAGACCTTATACAACACTTAACTCAAACTGGATCGTGGACCGAAATGTAAGACATTAAAGTATAAAAAAATTAAAATAAATCATTGGAGAAAATCTTTGCCATCTAGAGCCAAGCAAAGAGCTCTTAGATATGACATCAAGAGCAAAATGCATCAAAGCAAAATTTGGTAAACTGAACTTCAAAACGTAAAACTTTTGCTCTGTGAAAGAAACTATGAAGAGGATGAAAAAATAAGCTACAGAACTGGAAGAAAAATATTTGCACATCACGTATCCGGGAAAAGGCCTGTATTTAGGATCTATAAGAAATTCATAAAACTCAACAATTAAAAACAATTTTAAAATGGGTAAAAGACATACAGGGGCATTTCTCTGAATATGATGTCTGGGTGGCAAATGAGCACGTGACATGAGGTTCAACATTATTAGCCATTAGGGAAATGCTAATTAAAACTACAATGAGATGTCATTGCATACCTCTCCAAATGACTAAAATATAGGGACAACAAAACTCGGGCCAGGATACAGAGAAATTGGCTCATTCATACTTTGCTGTTGAGAATGTAAAATGGTACAGCGCTCTGGAAAAATAAACAAGCAACTATCATATAACCTAGCAATTGCTGGAGAAATGAGAATTTATCTTCCATAAAACTTGTAAATGAGCATCCATAGCAGCTTTATTCATAATAACCCTACCCTGGAATCACCCCTGATGTCATTTAATGGGTGAATGGTTAAACAAACTTTGGTAAATCCATACCACGGAGTACTATTCGAAAATAAAAATAAACCAACGAGTGACATACACAACAACTGGGATGACTCCATGGACAATTAGGCCGAGTGGAAAAAGTCAACTTCAAAATGTTGCATATTGCATGATTCCACTTTGATAATATTCTTGAAATGCAAAATAATAAATGCGAAGAACTGAGTGATGTGCGTGTAGTTATCAAGAGTAACACAGGGATCCTTACAGTGATGGGACCGTTCTGTAACTTGACTTTAGTAATGTCAATATTCTGATTATGAGGTTGTAGAACAGTTTTTCAAGATGTTACATTTTCAGGAAACTGGGTGAAGAGCTCACAGGGCTCTCTGTATTATTTTTTAACTACTACATGAGAATCTATAGCCATCTCAAAATAAAAATTGTTTTAAAACCCCAGTCGGCTCACTAAAAATATTTTTTTTATTTTTATGCTAATAAAACTGGTTAAATTTAATGACTCCATTAAGTCTCATCTGCTGCTTTAATATAATTTTACTACTAATCATGCTGAAAGTAGAAACTTTCTTGTAAATTCAGAAACTACAAAAATCATGGAGCCAAAATACTCATTGGCTTTTATACCTTATACATTTGACAGCATCTGATGGCTGGATGGGCTCCACACCCAACACCATGGGGCTTGAAATTATCACATGCTCTACCAACTGAGCCAGTCAGGCACCCCAACTATTGTCTTCACTGTAGAATAGATTTTAAACTATACTTGGAATAAGTAATACAGTTAGATAGCATCAAAGGGCATAAAGTGAAAGTATCTTCCCATTCTTTCCCTCAGCATATCCCATTCCACCCCCACCTCGTGTAAGTCACCAAAGTCCTCTACAGGTATCGGTGTGTATTCAGGCTAACATGTGTGTTCTCCCACCCACCCAACCTATTGCTTTTTTATACAACTGTCACTATATGTATAACTCTGCCTCTTGGTTTTTCACTTAAAAAGACCTCAAAAGCTTTTGCTCTCATTACGATTGCTCGTTTTTTGTCTTTTTGTTTATGTTTGCTTTGTTTTGTCTCAATAATTGTATGATAGACCAGGGTATGAGTATATATTTAGGTCATTTCTGATAATTTGCTTCAATGTTCAAGCAAATGACTTTGTATATCTGGCATTTGCATATCTGTAAAATGAATTCCTAGAAGTGGAACTACTTGATCAAAGGTTATGTGCTTCCATAATTTAGGTAAATACTGACAAGTGGCTCTTTATAAAAGTTGTCTCAACTTGTACTACAAGCAATGTATGAGACTGCCTGTTTCCCTCTGCCCTCTTCAACACGGTGAGTCATTTTTTTTTAATCTTTGCCAATCTGACAAGTGAAAAAGCTCCCCGTGTAAGCATTTCATTCAAAGATAACAATCAGTGAATCTTATGTGAAAAGATACCTTAGTGATAATCACAAGGAAACAGTGTGACCTTCAAGACGGAAAACAGTTCTCCAACACGTGATACTGTGCACTCAAAACTACCCTGTAGCGCAGTCTCTGGGGCTTGTTATTCACAGAGAAATATGAGAAAATCACTATCGGGCAAAGTTAATATTTAAGTAGATAAATTCATTAAAAGTTTACCATATACATCCAGAAGTGTAGTTAGGACTTATTTTAAGTTATAAGGGAAATTGAAAATAAATATAAAGATTCTTGCCATGTAACTTGAAATGTTTTCATGCATCAGACTATGCCCACGGGATTCTGCTAATGCCACCTGCTCAGAAACCATTTTAAAATTACTCTGCATGGAATATATTAATATATCCAATTGTGCATACGTATGTAGCAATAAAGAGTTAACACTATTCAAAAGAAGTGCAGAAGTAAATTGAGAAGTAAAAGTTTTCAGAACTTGTGATAATCAGCAAGGTCTCTTCCAGGTCTATCATTCTAAGTTAATGACTTTTTAATTACGTGGGTAATAAACCCAGAGTTCAACACAATACAAATTTTTTACCTATTCATACAAAAGCTTTATTTTCTGACAGGACAACCCGTATTTTCTAACATGCACACAGCAAAATTTGAACACTGATGGCTGGGTAAATTAATGATTATAAATATAGAATTTAGGTTGTAGTAATTATTCTAACTTATTTTAAGTAAGGCATTTCATTTGATTATTGGTATCTCAAATAGCTATTAGCCAACTTAAAAATTCTTCTACTATTTGCTATGATTTGAATGTTTGTGTCCTCCATTACAAATTCCTATGTTGAAATTCTAACCCCGAGGTGATTGTATTAGGAGAAGAGGCCTTTTGGGGTAATAAAAGTAACTCCAGAGAGCTAACTATGTCCTTCCAACATGTGAGGACACAGTGAAAGTCTTCATCTGTTAACCAGAAAGCTGGCTCTTACCAGACACCTAATCTGCTGGTGCCTTGAATTTCTCAGCCTCCAAAACTAAGAGCAATAAATTTCTGTTGTTTATAAAGCACCCAGTGTATGGTATTTTGCTATTAGCAGCCTCAGCAGACCAAGAGAGTATTTCTTATTTACGTTATTATTTGGATGACAAAGCATTTATTTTCTAGAAACACATATAAATATCTCTCTGAATGCCATTAAAATACTATCTCTTGAGTTAACATATATTGGAAGTACAAAGTAATTCTTGAAACAAGAATACAACATACAATCAGAAAAAAAGAAAACATGTCAACATAAGAGATTGTCTTCCTTTCAAAACATTGTTAATTGCTGCCTTCCTGGAAAAAAAGAACCCATTACCATGTTTCGCTTGGATGAAAATGGCCAAAGAATTAAGTAATATAGAATATTTTACTCCAATAAATCAACATGGATCATTGATCATGTGGACACAAAGGCTACGCACACAAAAATGAAATAGGATTCTGATGATCGAATATGCCAAGTTTAATGAGACAGAGACTCTTCAAGGAAAATTCATTCCATCATCAAATACTTACTGAGCACTTACTAACTACATAAGTCAAACCTATTAGTAGGCTTCAAAGGCAAAAGTGCGTCCGCATCTCAACATTGTTGTGGCGGAAATGAAATGAGGGGAGGTGGGGTAAGAAGCTCTATAAGGTTGCTTCGTCAGAGAATGGTACTTCACAAAGCAAACACTTTGTTTTCTGTATCCCCAGAAAGCAACCAGGCATAAACAGCTTTAAAAACTGGATGATGAGGCTCTTAAACGGAGTACAGAAAGCAAACCCTCCAGTCCTCTTGGTGTTTCTGGGTAGTGAACTAAACAAACGGTGCATACTAAGAACGGCTGGGGCTACCTTTAAGACCTGGAAGGGAACGACCCGACTGGGAGAAGCGGACGCAGCCTAATTTGCATAAGCACCCAAACACTGCTGACGTCACCGCGCCGGAGTGCGGACCCCGCCCCGTCTTACTCCAACCTTTCCCTGGGAAGGAAGACGATGGAAACAGGGAAGAGAGCGAGACGCTACGGAGCGCGAGCCTGGGGGCTTCCCTCTCCCACGCGCGGCAAACGCCGCTCCTCGCCCTAACGGAAAAGAATTCCCGCTCCCGTGGCCTCTGCGAGAGCGGGGGCCGGCCACACCTGTCCCGGGGATGTCTCGGCTCGGCGTTGCGATTCGCTCACGTTTACAAGGCTGGTATACCTGCCTGTTACGATCCGAAAGTCCCTCCCTGTACTCAAAACCGTCCTCTGCCCCGGCCACGCACACACAAGCCAAGTGAATGGTGTAGAAAGGATCCGTGCTTCCCATTCCTCCCATCCTCTCCTTAAAATTCCCGCACCACCTTCTCACCGCCGCACTCTCAAATTCCTGGATGCACAGAAACACGCAGGCTGTGCTTTCTTCTGTAGCCACGTGCCCTGTGCGGCGAAAGGCCCACTTTAGGACCACTAATCGCAGGATGCCTCCGGCAAAAGGGAACGGGGGGTCACGTGAAACACACAGCCTGGGATAATCGCGTTCGGTGGTGGCCGAACGAGAAGCGAATGAGGAAGGAGCCCGGCTCTTGTCCCCGCCCCACCGCCCACCCGCACGGGGATCGGCTTCTAACTCCCCCAGAACCTCGGAAGCGCCTCGCTCCGTCCCGACCCTACCAACTTTCCTCTCGGGCGCGCCCCAGTCAGACCCCCCACCCCCGCCCCACGTCCAGCCCTGATTCGCCTTGGAAACGACTAGTTTCTTGGGGATGCTGTAGGCGATTTCCACGACGAGAAGGAAGGATGGCGGAACGTTTCAACCCATGTGCTTCCCCTACTCGCTTCTCTCGCCCCCTCCCCCCCATCGTGCACAGGTGCAAGACACAGCCTGGAGGGTCGCCCGCCGAGCCCAACTTCACCCTCAAAAGCTTCAGAGCCGCCCCCCTTCTCTTCACCCCAGGACCCAGCCCGAGCCCTTCCCGGGATCCATCCATCAAGTCCGCTCGCGTCCTGGTCCCCGGGCTCCAGGGTGGCTAACGGAGAACCCCGCCCTACCTAAAACCGTGCCCTTAGCTGTAGGAGCGTGTCATTACCGTTCCCGTGTCTCCACCGGGCGCCTCTCGCTTTTTCCACGTCCCGACAGCAACGGCAGCGGCCGAAGGGTCGGGTGCAGGTGGCTGCGACAGAGGCCGCGAAGGAGCTGTCCAGAGAGAAGCCGCTGCCGGCCTCGGGCGGGCCCTGGGGCTGGGCTGGGGGGCGGGGGTGTCGCTGCCCTGCGGGCTGGCTGCGAGGGACTTCCGAGCGCCGGTGTGTCGGCCGGGCAGGGAGCACGAGATGCAGGCGCGCGGGTGCGTGCGCGCGGGTGTGTGTGAGGGTGTGAGTGAGGGTGTGACGGAGGCGCCCACGTGCCCGGCCCGCCCGCGCTGCGGCCGCCGACCCGCTGCGGGGAGAGGGGGAGGCTGCAGGCGCCGCGGGGGCGGGGAGCCAGGTCGCCCGGCCGGGCGCCGCACCTCCCGGCCCCGCCGCTCCTTGACGCAGAGGCCGCTGCGGCTGCCCGGCCGCGTCCACGGTGCGCCCCAGGATGGGCCGGCCCGGGCGGCGCCGACCCGGCAAGTCCGCTCCGAGGCAAAACCGAATGGATGCCACCACCCCACCCCTGCCCTCCCAGCCTCCCTTAACCCATCCAACGCAAAGGACAGGCACCAGTTGCCCGCTCCGCGCCTTTGTTTCAAAGAGGATAACAATAGAAACGGGCCTGCCTCACACCCTCTAATATTCTCCTAGAGTCAGTGACGGGACTAGAAGAAGTGGGTGACCCAAAGAACCCTTTTCCTTAGCGGTGTCTCGAGCGGGTCATTTACATCTCTTGCAAAAGAAAAGCAATCTGGGCCTTTGCTTCTCCACCAAACGTTGGCCTGACAGCGCTCAGGGATTCTGACCAGGTTAGGATAGGCTGTTTCTGGGAGCTGGTCCTCACCCTGTGTTTGGTCCCTTAGCATCCGACTCTTCTTCGAGGGGTCTCCTTACAACAGGAAGGCTGACTCACTTCTTGTAGCAAACAAGATGTACACAGAATTGAGCCACTTGGAGAATCCCTAAGACATACATCAATGAGCACAAAGCTTAGCTTTCTTTTGAAAATGGCGGAATCTTCTCCTAAACAGGGCATATGCTCTAGAGATTAAATGTTATGTCCTTGAAACTTTCAAAATGGAAAGAAATGCAAAATAAGCCTGAAACTAATTATAGTGGAAAGGTCTGGTGACTTGATGAAGGGCCATTTTTCACTTCCAAACGATTAATGTCACCATTAAAAAATACCTTTGTGCACTTTTGGGCCTTTCAACAATCCCTCAGATTTTGATGGTTTGTATCCAATTAAGATTGAATTAAATAACAAGTCCATTTCAGACAGGTTTTTCATGCAGTGAGAAATCTCCTGGAAAGAAATCACAAGACCTAAATTTCAGGTCAGAACATTGCTACTAATCCTTAGCTTTTAATGCAGCCAAGAGAGCTTTTTCTCAGTCTCTTCCAATCCCACCTTTAAAATATTTTTAAATATTAAATTAGATCTGATTCCCTGGATGCTCCTCCCCTGCCATGGGTAAACAAATACTCTGACAGATGTCCCAAGGGAAAAAAATAAAAACAGTTCCAATAAACCTCTTACAGAACATCTTGTATAATTTGCTTTTTACTTCACATCCTGGTGACAGGCAAATATTTATGTTGGTATATATCATTTTTTATATTCTGAAATTGATATACAGTAGAAATAATACCAGTAACAACTGAGAAGAATTTAAGAAAATAAGTAGAGTTATGTCCCCCATAATCAGGATTAGGCTTATCTGTGGGAAACAAAGTTTTTGTATGCTTGCAAAAATGGTTTATAGCAGTACAAAGAAGGCCTCCTTGCCTACAAATATTCTCTCCTCACACTTTTTCACCGACCATTGACACCTACCTCAAATACGTGTGCAAAGCTACAAGTCACAAAGTATTTGTGGAGTGATACTCTCAAAAATGACTAATACCATTCATGTCTTAAAGCCAATGAGAAATAAGAGAAAGCAGCTATTAAGTTTCCCACTAAGTATCTGGAGCTTTAAACTAGCTCATTTAATCTTCTCAATTAATTAATGAGGTGATTTTAGAGATTAGACAGAGGTGATACTCAAGAGAAAAAAATTTGCAAAAAGCCACACAGCTGGTTCAATGACAGAGTGGAGATTTTAACCAGATCTGGGTGGATTCAGAGTTCATATGTTTTAAACCAACTCGTATACCTTTAGCGAATGTATAAATTTTAACAGAAGGAAAATGTAGAATAAGAAGAAAATAAGAAGCTGAGGAGCGTCTGGGTGGTTCCCGTCAGTTAAGCATCTGACTCTTGATCTCAGCTCAGGTTGTGATTTCATAGTTCATGATTTACACCCTGAGTCAGGCTCCATGCTGACAGGGTGAAGCCTGCTTGGGATTCTCTCTCCCCCTCTCTATGTCCTTCCCTTGCTGGCGTGCACGTGCTCTCTCTCTCTCTCCCTCTCTCTAAAAAATAAAGTAGTTAATTAATTTAAAACAATAAAACAAGAAGTGGAGTGGGTGGGGGAGGTGAAGCGGAAGATCCCAAAGGAGAACCTGGAAACTCTAGTCAAAGAGGTAAAAAGTATCTATTTCTAAATTTTAACAATAAAGACCCTTCAATGATCTAACGTCCACTTGCTAGGATCTTTTAGCTAACAATTATTGAATGCTTTCTTTGTCACACAGGGAGAAAAATGACCACGTGGTGTTTTGTGAGAGGAAGAGGCAGAGGGAAAGAGCAGGACTTAGAAGATTTGAACCTACAAGTAAAGAGAGACTAGTCTTTTTGGACACACTGCATTTAACACTAGCAAGTACTGATTTGAAGTTAAGTATGTACCTTTGCAATGCATAGAATTATTTAAATGTCATATTTTTCTTAATTTTTACATCAACCCTATGCAGTAGATATATAGTCACACATCACAAAAGAAAAAAAAGATGAGACTTTGGTTTTCCATGTTTATAGTCAGTGTAGAATTATAGTAAGTTTAGGGGTTTCCTGAGCTTGCACCCTGGGTTAACAAGGCATAAAGAATTAGAAAGGCAGAGTATGGACACACCCAAGTTTGGTAAACAAGATTAGGTAAATACAATTGGGTAAAGCGGTGCAAAGGCCCCCAGTATAGGTAAAGTGGGGCAAAGGCCCCAGTATAGGACAAAGGTATAGGAATAGGGAATCTCAGGATGAAAACATCCAAGATGAGGTAAACAAGACTGGGTATTCAGGGCAGAAATGCCCCCAACTTAGTACAATAGCAAAAAGCTGCGTTCACAGGAAGGAAGGACGAAATTAGGTAGACACTAAATAGGGCTATAGACTGCAGCAGGGCTAAGTTGGCAGGAGCGAAGCTAATTAGCAAAAGAAAAGTGCGTTGTTGACCCCAAGGTAGCATGCTCTGTCTTTCTTGTTCCCTGGATCCATTCAGGTAAACAGAAGTGCGGCCTCATGTTTGCTGTAAACAACTTTCCACCCAGCACCAGAATCTTGTTTTGTATTGACCCAACCCCTAAACACCACATATCTCCAAAACCCCTTTTACCCCCGCACCCTTGAGTTAATGTTCATGGTTTCATTGTCTCTCTGTGCACGCCTATCATGCTTGTAAGCCTTCTGATCCTAATAAAAATGGAGCAAGGACCCTTCCTAGGGCCTCTTATCTCCTCTGGGACATTTAGCCTCTTTTGCATTTTTAGTCCTGCATCCCACTTTCTTGGTGGACAAGAGAGAACTCCAGACTCAGAGGCTATGACAGTCAGAAAGCGTCTGTTAAATACTGTAAATAAATACCCTCCCCTATCTAGATCACTTTCTGAATTTGATATCTACTTTTGAGCACCAAATCCCTCAAAATGACAATATTATACAAAAACCCCCAAAGATAGGGGCACCTGGGTGGCTCAGTTGGTTAAGTATTGAACTCTTGATTTCAGCTCAGGTCATGATCTCAGTTCACAAAATAGAGCCCCACATTTGGGTCTGAGGTGACAGCATGGAGTCTGCTTGGGTTTCTCTCTCTCCCTATTTCTAACCCCTTCCCCTGCTCAAGTGCACACTCGCATGCATACTCTGTTTCTCTCTCTCTCAGCCCTTCCCCTCTCTCAAAAATAAACATTAGAAAAAAACCCTCTCAAAGATATAGCACCAGTGTTCAGAAACACAATGCAGTACTAAAGGAAAATATTTAAATCAATTCACACCATGAGTTTATGTTAATTCATTTTCTTATTTGTTATATATGTAGTATATTGTGGAAATTATTTTTTATTCTGATAAAAATTTATTGTATTTTCCCATACTAAAAATTATTTGATACATAGTTTCAAAATTTTTATGACACCCAAGTCTGCACAATCCCAAAATGTCTAGTGAATATTCTATTCATCCTACATTTTCTTGACGGATGAAGTACTAAGAGGCACAAGCAAGCTTACTAGAATAACTGATCTTTCTGTAGGGAGAGGATGGGGTAACTAAATTGACAAATATCAAAGCAATCAAATCAATTGGTATGGTTTACAAACTCACAGCAGTATTATTTCAACAATTTCAACAATCATTTGATGAAAACAGGACAAATAAATGCTTGCAATTTTTCTCGGAAATCTTTCATAAATCTTCATCCATCTTCTTTATATTCTCTTTCTAAATGTTAATGGCTTTGGGGCTCTGTCCTTGGTCCTTATATCGTTTTTTTTTTCCTCTCCATACTCTCCTTAGGTGATTTCATTCAATTACTTTTATTTTCATGATTGGTTTACAAATGATGATATTAAAAGTATTTAATTTTCTGTAACCAATAACTATAATTGTCACTGACCAAAGGAAATTAAGCCTAGAGAGGGCCAGTGTCCCAAGAAGGGAGACAGGATGACTGAAGTAGCAAAAAAAAAAGGCCCTTGGGGGACTTAGACACAGCTATATTTCCAGCAGTATGAAGATATTTCAATATTCCTTCCACTGGTACAGCTGAGTAATGTGTGATAACTGAGAAACATTCTTCATGTTGAAGTGTGTTTCTGGCATATGCTATTTCTGATATTAATGAAATTTCATTACTAATGGACTGAGTTTTTGAATCATGAATGATTTCATCCAATAAATATTTATTGAGTACTTTATATAGACAGTACAGTCCTAGGTGATTGAAATATATCAATACACAAAATAGACAAATATCTCTGCCTTTGTAGAATTTGTAATCTAGTGGGGTGGGGCAAGGAAAGGCAAACAATTTACAGTAAACATAATAAATTATATAATATGTTTAAAGAGCTAAGTGCTATAAAATTTTAAAAAAAGATAAAGTAGGCCAAGGGGGTTAGAAGATTCAGGGGAAGGAGGGTAAGTATCAATTTTAAACTGAGTGGTCAGGATAGGTCTCACTGAGATTTTACTAGAGCAGTTGACTTGAAGGACTTGCATAAGTTGGCCTTGCATACTGTCAGGCAGAAGAGTCAGTTGGTAAAAAGGCCCTAAGAGGAGTTTACTTAGCATGATCGAGGAACAGAGAGGAGATCCATGTTTTTATACACTTTTAAAGATTTTATGGTTTTTAAACTTTAATTCCTTTCATAAAATTTAAGTCATAAATTCCCTGGTGTTCACACATGCTTTCCTTCCTAGGATAAATCTTACTTGACTATGATATACTATTATTTTTTTTTATTTAAATTGATGGATCCAACTTTCTCATCTTTTATTTAGAGTTTTTCATCTATACACAAAAATGAAGTTATTGGCGATTTGTTTATGTTCACCTTACATTATTTTTTTAAATCAAGGTTATTCTAGCCTTGTAAAATAAGATACAGAGTTTATACTCAGTCTCTCAAGTACTCTTACATAAGACAGAAATGTTTATTACTTGTCTGGGAAATTGAGGAAAGTAGGAAGAAGATTATAGATAGAGACACTTTATTGTTAACTGAATTTTTCTATTGATTTATTTCAGTTATCTATTACTTAAGTGAGTAAATTTTGGTAATTCCTTTCTTTTAAATTGTTCATTGCATCTAATTTTTAGTATATTGCAATACATTTGTTCGTACTATTTTATTTTAAATCTAGATTATGCTTGTAAATACATACACTTCTCCATAACACTGTCTATTTTGACGTTATCTCTTTCTTTTCTATCAATCTTGCTAAACATTTATCTATTAGTCTTTTCAAATAATCAATTTTTGATATTGTTATTAATGCATTTTTTGTTCTGTGAATTTCTTTTTTCATGTTATTTATATATTTCTTCTATTTGTCTTCTCTAGTTTTTGAATTTGAACAATTACTGTCACATTGCTTCAACATTATAATTTACTCCATAAGTAAAACATTAGTTGCAAAGTATGAATTAATTAAGTGATCCTTTTAAATAATTTCAATTCTTAGTTACATAAATCATAAGCACAGTTTTAAAATTAATTTTACTACCAATCATTTATGTCGAGATTGTAGTGAGATACCTTGATCTTTGTAATATCAATTTTTTCAGAATTTTTGAGATGTCTTTTGTAGTATAGTATTTGTTAATTTTTGAAAAAAATCATTCATATTGAACTCAAAAGAGTATATATTTTATTTATTAGATTAATGTTATTAATTATGGATTTTAAGTCTTCAAATATGTAGCATAAACTTTAATATCTATATGATTGTTTAATCCTACTCCAAATAGATTTTTAAGAAAATGTGTATTTTGTTTGGTTTTGTTTAGTTATTCTAGATCATAGTCTTATATCTGAACCAACTAACATAGCTCTGGAAATGATATTCATGGGTTCCATAATGATCACATTGAGCAAACAAAATTTCTCCTAGTGAAAGAAGACACTGTTAACAAAAAAGGGGTCTGAACGAAAAAATATTCTAAGTGGCCAAAATACGGGCTAATAGAAGAACGCCTATAAAGCATTGTATGAAAATACCTTCTATGGGCAATATGGTTGTTGGATTCTAGAAACTAGGTGTTAGAAGAGGTCATTGACAGGATGTGACTTCTGGTTGACCCATGAACTGGACCCAGGCAATCGGAGGCTCCTTACCTCCACCCCTGTCCTTGGAATGTGTCTCCATAGCTGGAGACATCTCAAGAATGTAACCTTGAGAGAGTGGTGTGTTGTTGAGACCGTCTGGACCATATATGTGACTGAACCCCAGTAAAGTTTCTATAGAAACTTAAAATTCTAGTGGGCAGGGGTGCCTGAGTGGGTCAGTTAGTTAAGGGTCTGATTCGGCTCAAGTCATGATCTCGTGGTTCCTGAAATTGAGCCCCACATTGGGCAGTGGTGGTGTGGAGCCTGGCTGGGATTCTCTCTCTCTCCTTTCTCTCTCTCTGCCCCTTCTCCACTTGTGCACTCTCTCTCTCTCTCTCTTTCAAAATAAATAAATTTAAAAAAAATATGAAAATTCTTTAAAAAAATTCTGGTGCGTAACTTAGAGATTTACTCATCTTGTAGCAGGTTTAGGCAAGCCTCAGATGTAAGCTTCCTTGCTTATTAAACCTGCCGCCTACCAATCTGGAATGGTCTGCCTCCTTCTTGGGTCTCTGCTTGCACTTTGTATATGGTGGCCTAGTTTCAGACTTCCCTTGGGAAGCTCCTGAGGTTTCCAACCAACAATTGGTGAACTAGCCAGTGTCTGACATATGGGCCACCCCTCCCCACAGAGAGGCCAATGGCTAACCCAGGATTTCCCCCACAATACCTCTTTCCCAAGTTGCAGGAAGGGAAGTGAGTAAAGTTGCACTATAACAATCTCCTACAAAGAATCGTCCAAGCCTTCCAGTGGCAACTTTGTAAAATAATAAAATGATTATGACAATCTGTGTTGTGTGAAGAACCCCAAGACAAACACGGGAAAAGTTACTCACTATGTGGTAATGAGAGATAAAGGGGGAAGCCCGTAGTGTGAAGGGGGCTCCATCATTCATGGGCAACTAAGTATGGAGCAAAAGCAATTGAAATCTAGATCAAATATCGAATATCCGAGGTTCGAATATTGTAAATTTGTAACCCCTATAGTTTGAGTACATATTATTCATACTTCTCAGACTCAGTTTTGTCGCTGTTTTTTAGTCTCCTTCCTAATATTAGAGAGACTATCAGAATCCCTTTTACCCATTGCAGGGGATTCAGAAAGCCTTTAAACGTAAGCAAATTCTAGAATCAATTCCAGACTCCCTTCCATACGATTCCCTTAGAACAACTGTAGTATCAACATTCTTATCACTCTTGTTTGGGTCAGCAGAGCAGAGCCGTTATAAATGTGGAAGGCATTGGGGCAGGGGAGTAAAGGTCTAGATTACTAAAGCCAGAGAATTAGAGAAACACTCACTAACAATTCAGCCTGAAGCAATGTAGCTGGTGGAGGTTTCCAAACTCACAAGGAATTCCGAGAAGTCACTGCATCTGGCTGTGTGACCTTCTGAGGGTGGGGACAGCCACTTCACTTCTGTCTTCCAAATTACACACGTGTTCCTTCTACTTGCAAACCCTCAGAGTCTTGAAAGAAGGAAATTCTTAAAAATATAGTCCCCACCTTAGGGAAGTAATGATGGTGTTGAACTGAGAACAGCCAATCTACCACTTAACATCTCTAACCATAAATGAGGGGTGTGTGTGTGTGTGTGTGTGTGTGTGTGTGTGTGTGTGAGAGAGAGAGAGAGAGAGAGAGAGAGAGAGAGAGAGAGAGAATTTTGGTGTTTTTCTGGATGTGCCAACTTTACAAAATGAATTGTGTAGATTTTATATTTTACTAGTGTGTATATATCTTCTTGGAAGTATCTCTTCTTTAAAAGATTGAAATGAATTAGCTTGTGAAACCATCTGGGACTAGTAATGTTTCAGAGGTAATTCATGGTTTTTTTTCCAAGAGCTTCTAAAAAATCTGCCTATTTAGGTTTTCTTCTTCTTTTTTTATCATTTTGGAAAAAATTTTTTTTCAGAGCCTATTCTTTATTTCAACCAAATCTCAAGTTGAGAATTGGGCGTAACATCATTTTATACTTTAAAAATATGTGTTCTAGCTATGCTTGTATTAGTCAACTAACCACCCAAGAATTGCAGTTGCTTACAACAAGTATTCATTTTTTACTCAGATTACTTTTTGACAACTGCAGTTAGCTCAGGTTTTAGTTCTCTAAAGCTTCATATGAATGAAATCATGCAGTAGTAATATTTTATTGTATCTTCATTCATTCAGAAATATACTTTTAAAATTCATCCATGTTGTGGAAGTATGTCATTACTACAAAGAATATAAATAGACAATGTTTATCCATACTCCTATTGATGGATACCTGGGCTACTTCCAGTCTTGGCTATTAGGAATACATTTGCTATAAATATTCTTTCACACTTCTTTTCATTGATAAATGTTTTCATTTCTCTTGGGTAAATTCCTAGGAGTAAAATTCCTATAGTAGGTATATGTTTAGTTTTACAAGAGACTGAATAACATTTTCCAATAGAATCTGACTTCAAAGTCGGTGTTCTTAGTTATTATACAATAGAGTGAAAATGAGACTTGCAAGAAGAATGGGAATTTTCAGTATAGGAAATTTAGGGAAACCTATCTCAGCCTAAGAGAATAATGTTAACAAAAGCACATAGCTGTGAGAGTGAAGCTTATTCCTCAGAGGAAAATGAAATATGTGTCTGATATGGTTAAGAGATGAGATTGCAAAGGTAATTTAGTCATGTCCTGGTGATCTATTTGATCACAGTACTAAAGATGTATGGCTTAAGGACATAAAAAAAAAAAAGAGGGTATCATAAGAGATATTTGGAAAAAGAAAAATCGTTCGTTCATTCATTCACTCTTTACAGTAAACATTTGCTGAGTGCTAAGTCTGTGCAAGCATCACACTGGTCTTTGCAGTGTTTTAAGAAGTGCTAAAGGTCTGAGATAGCACAATGTCAGGAAAGGGATGAATGTCTCTGAGAAACACTGAAAAGAACAATTCCAAAGGGTTTTGTGGTTAGGAGAGTAAGACTTACTATTAGCTACGACTCGAATAATTGGGAAATTGATATTGTGCTTCACCACAATAGAGAATTTAAAAGACAATCGAGTTAGGACTAAGAAGCTGAAAGTGGGATGTATTTTGGAAGACATGCCTTCCAGGGAACATAGTATTTCTGTTACAGTACCAAGAACTTTATAATAAAAAGCTCTAAGTGTAACAATTTATATATTCCAGGTTTTTACATGAAGAAAAAAACAAACTCATGTAAACTACTCTGTAATAAGCAGAGGGCAATTTTAATTCTAAGCTAGTATATTATCATCTGATTACATTTTTGAGTTCTGTCAAATAAGTTCTTAGGAAAGTGTTGTTTGTTGTAGGAAATAAAGCCAAGAAGTAATATTTTCATATTTCCTTTGAAAATAACAATATTTGGGTATTAAAAATTGATTTCAGGGCTTTTAAATTAAATAATGCATGAATATCGGTGCTGTTCAGGACTTAAGCCAAACTAATTTGCAGAACTTAAAAGTAGAGGAAGATATAATAGCATATCTTTCAAGAAACCACAGTGCAATCATATTTAATAATATGTTAGTTTAATGTTATACCTATAAGGATCAGGGAATATGTGTAAAACATGAGTGAGTCAGATGAGGTTCTATGGTCTAATAAAAACTCTTACCAGCAATTTTTCTCTTCTATTATTTCCACACGCCCTTACCCTAAGTCTAATTGTCATATTTTAATCTCTTAGTTATTTCCACATACTTCTCTTATGAGTAATACTTGAAAATTATATTTCCCACCCAGCCAAGTAGAGTCTTACAGTAAATTAAATTCTGCTTTTTTTTCCCAACTTCAGATTCTCTCTATATATATTTGATAATGCTGGGGACTACCATTTGGTGATCCCTCCCCACCTATTTGTACAGCTCTGTCAATTTCTGATTATGAAAGGAAGAATAATAGTCATAATTCAAAATAATAGTATGACAGGAGTAAGGGAGAGGGACTGGACCAATTCAATGGAAAGGTAGTGCAAATTCAAGAATGAGTAAGAAGCACTGAGTAAGGCAGTTACTGCCACATTAATATTGCAAAAAGCAAACCATTCCCAAACTTGGTGGCTTAAAACTACAATTATTGTCCTCGTCACACACGTTTGGGGGTGGTTACCTTATCTAGACTGATTTGGCTGTATTGGTTCTAAGCTTTATTCAGGGCTGTGCCACGTGTCTCTCACCTACCTGAGACCAGTAACTTCCAAGGCATGCTCTTCTCATGACAGAAAGGCAGGAGTGCAAAAAACTTCCAATAGAAACTTGATGCCTCTTAAAGCCAGAGTTAGAACTGGCACACTCTCAAAACTTCCCATGTTCTATCGGCCAAAGCAAGTCACTTGGCCAAGCCCCATATAATGGGACAGAGAAGTGTATTTCTCCCATAAAGCTAAGGAAAGGACTGAAGATTATGAACAATTAATCTAATAGAACACAAGCACTTAAGTAATCTAAGGTATTTTCTGTAAACTTCTCTCTCTGGTTTTGCACCTATATATTTCCCTATCTAGCTGTCCCCCAGGTAGCTTCATTTCTCCGTCCTTGACAATTCCAATCTTGCCCAATGGTATGCTTTAAAGACCTTCCATCTGTAGGTGGAGCCTCACCCAGTCCTTGAGTCATTATAATAAAGAAGGCATTATTAGTCATTCCATTTCTATGAAGTCTTGCTATAGAAAGTATATATCATTTTGCCTGGGTTGGGACCTTTACGCTTTCTGAGCACTCATCTCCCTTTCTCTAAAAAAGTGTTTGCAGGTGTGCACTAAAACTGCATAGGTGACTGATGTCAGTCTTCTGTGACCATCTCAACTGACCTCAGGGAGATATCAAAAACAGGAAGAACTGGAAAATCAGTTAAGTGGAGGCACGCAAGCAATGTTTTGGACAATCAGATATGATAGAAACATAACGTATTAAGATGACCTAAGGGTCTTTCACGTGTCTCTATGTGAAAATCAGTAAACCTTAATTGTTAAAACTGAACAAATTATACCTCGTGACATCCAAATATTTGGAGAACTGCTTGTGAGCACGTACACTTCTCTTCCCTCTTTTCCTTACAGCTAAGGAGCTGCAGAGCGGTTCTTCAGAGCAATCTGAAAGACTGTATCTGGGCTATCCTCCTTGGGAAGACCATAAATGAAGTATGTACTCACTTACTTTGAGGTTGACTTTCTTTTAGTCCAGACAGGGAGGTGGGTGGCCTTTAAACTAGGACTCTGCATCAGTTTTCTTAAGTTCCAAGAAGGAGGTAACAGTAATTCATCCTAAAGAATGCATTGCATAGTATCAACATTTTAACACTGTTATTTCCAATTCCAATCTATGATCATAGAATATCTGTTCGTTTATGTATGCTTCTTTAATTTCTTTCATCAATGTTTCACAGTTTTCATTGAAGCGATTGTTCTCTTCCTTGGTTAAATTTATTACTAAATATTTTTTATGCTATTGTAAATGGGATTGTTTTCTTAATATCTTTTTTGAGTACTTCGTTATTAGTTTACATATATGAAACTGATATTTGTATATTGATTATGTATCCCATAACTTTACTGAATTCGTTTATTGATTCTAATAGTTCTTTGGTGGAACCAAAAGGGTTTTCTTTATATAAGGTCATTTAATTTAAAAATAGAGACAACTTGGAGCACCTGAATGACTCAGTCGGTTGAGCGTCCCACTCTAGATTTCAGCTCAGGTCATGGGACAGAGCCCAGTGTCAGGCTCTGCGCTGAGCTTGGAGCCTGCTTAAGATTCTCTCTCTCTCTCTCTCTCTCTCTCTCTCTCTCTCTCTCTCTCTCTCTCTCTGTGTGTTTGTGTGTGTGTGTGTGTGTGTGTGTGTCGTCCTTCTTCCCAGCTCATGCATGTGCTCTCTCACTTTCTCTCTCAAATTAAAAAAAAAAAAAAAAAGACAAAAGATAATAAAAAAAAAATAGAGACAACTTAACTCTTCCTTTCCTAATTGGATGCCTTTTATTTCTTCTTGTCACCTACTCGCGCTGACCTGCACTTCCAGTGCTATATTGAATGGAAGTAGTAAGACAGGGCATCATTGTCTTATTCCTCATCTTAGAGGGAGAGCTTTTAGCTGTTTACCGTTGAATATGATGTTAGCTGTTGATTTGTCACACATGTTCTTTATTAGGTTGGGGTACATTCTTTCTATACCTAATTTGTTGAGAGTTTTTGTCACGAATTAATGTTGAATTTTGTCAAGTGCTTTTCTGCATTGAGATGATGATGTGATGATAGGATTTTTATCATTCATTCTTTTACTGTATAGTGTATCGCCTTTATTGATATGCATGTGTTGAAACATTCTTGCATCCCAAGAATAAATCACTGTTTTTTTTTAAACTTCTTTTAATGTTTATTTATTTTTGATAGAGAAAGAGACAGAGTGTTAGTGAAGGAGGGGCAGAGAGAGAGGAAGACACAGAATCTGAAGCAGACTCCAGGCTCTGAGCTGTCAGCAGAGTCCAACGCAGGTGTTGAACCCACAAACCATGAGATCATGACATGAGCCAAAGTGGGCGGCTGAACCAACTGAGCCACCCGGGCGCCCCAAATCACTGTTGATTATGGTATACTATCCTTTTAACGTGTTGTTGGATTCAGTTTGCTAGTATTTTGTTGAGGCTTTTGGCAACTATGTTCATCAGGGAAATTAGTCTCCATAAAGCTTAAAAAACAAAAATATGCAGTTGTATACATACATATAACACATACAAAGGTGGAAGTCGATGAAAGCTAAAGACTGCATTGTTAGTCCAATGACAAAGAAAGAAATCATTTTCATTTTAATTGCTAAATATATATTAAGAATCTAGTTTGTCATAGGCACTCTTCTAAATTCTAGGTTTCAGAGCTGAGAAGTGGATCTTGGGGCACTTGAGTGGCTCAGTTGGTTACGCACCTGCTTCTTGATGTCAACTCAGGTCATAATCTCATGGTTGTGAAACTGAGCCCCATGTTGGGCTCCGCACTGAACATAGAGCCTGCTTAAGATTCTCTTTCTCTCTCTCTTTCAAAAATAAATAAATGAATAAATGAATAAATAAATAAATAAATAAACAAACAATAAAATTAAATTTAAAAAAAGGAGAAATGGATCTTGAATCTGGAAACAGAAGGAAAAACCAATGATAGTGTGATTCAGAAAATAATTATTTGTTTTGGTTTTCAACTCAAGCACACTTTGATCTGCAGCAAGCTTTAGGTTATACCATAACGAAATCTACAAAAAGTGCAGATTAAAAAAAATAATGCCTACCGAAAAAACTAGTCAAACCCACGCTCTTTTTTAAAACCTCATCTTTGAATATTAAGAATTTAATTATTTAAATTGATGAGAATAAAATGTACCTATGTACTTTAATTTAGAATATTGGTGTTTCATAACATGCTCAGTGCCTATTGGAAAGTTCGATAATATTGAATCAAAGATAAATCTTTATTTTTAAAGTCAAAATTTTTAAAGTCAAAATTTGTAAAGTCAAAAGCTATCTCTGATTACCTTGGAAATAACCAAATAAAAGGTACAACCTATCGTGTTTTTCTGAAAGATACATATACTGTTTAGGTAAAATATAAATATAACAATAAACTTTATGTCCTGTTCTGTGGTAAAGTTGGGTACATTTTCCCCATCTTCTCTGAGGACACTACTGTACTCCAGGGCATTAAATTGGGGAAGTAGGTCCATATCCACAAAAATACAGTCAGAGAACAATAAGCCTATGAGTAGTAAGTAATACTCTTCATTCTCAAAAGCATGGTCATTTCATAGCATAATAAGAAAGTAACTTGCACTTGGTAAATAACTGGGTACATTTAATAACTGCTTAGTTTGTGGTTTGAAAAATATTGGCTCATACAATTAGAAAAATTTGCTGCAGCATCAAAAGTAGCATTTTTATTTGGTACTTTGTTGTTCTAAAAAATGACTGATGTGAATATACTGCCTTTAAAGTGGTACTGCAAGAATATGCCAAACTCGCTGTTTTTAATTAGCAAAAATATATTATTTTATAATACTATTAGTTAAATGGAAAAGTAAAATGTACCTTTCAGATATCAGACCTTTACAAACAATAGTTCTGGCAGAAAAAATTTTTTCCGTTTCATGGAAATATTTATTCAAATTAGAGACTGAATGAAAAGCAAGCTAAATAAATAGATTTGATGAAACAGTTTACCATTAAAAAATCTACTCGAAAATTTAAAAAATTTTAATTTCGTAGTTAAAAATTGATTAGGAAGATCCTTGATTTACATAAAGACTGGCTCATTATCATACCAGCTGCTGAAAAATTTGTGAAACAAGTTTCACGTTGCCAAGCAGAGCTGCAGGCTGTCTTAGATATAAAAATATCCGCAGGCATGAAAGATGTTCTGTGCAATTAGAGTAGAAGGTACAGATCCAAATTTCTGAGCATTTCTCTTGTAGGTGATTTCCATTCTCGCCGAAGATGGGAAGTTATCAGGAAAGGTTACCTGACAAATGTGTACACCTGGCAGCTAAATTGACCTATTCTTGGATGAAAGTGCTATTGTAGATAAGGGATCACAGAAACTTAATATAAGAATCAAATGAGCTTAGGGAATTGACCTGCCACCAGGTGTAAATGTGCATTAAACACTTTTCATGATAAACTGGAATCAATGGGTGTTTCGGATTTTATTTTGAAGTCTTTATAACCTTTGTTCTTGAGAGAGTTAAGGATTTTGAAACATCGTCATGTAGCTCCACTTGAATTATTTTCCACTAGATAGTAAAATAGTCAAAGATTAACATATCTTTATCTATAAAACTTCTCAGATTTTTTTGCTTTCAAATTTTCGCACACATACACATACCAACCACACAAGATTGCTGTTAAAATAGCTTTGTGATTTGCATAATGTTATTCTGCATTCTGTGAAGGCTACTAAGGTGACTTTTCAGAAGAAAAAATGATAAAATTATCCAACGAACTCAGATTTTGAAGGAGTAGATGCTTCAAAAGTATTTATAAACTGACTTACTTCTGTTACATGAAGTTCTGCAAAAATTTGTTAATCATTTTGTCCCAACCCTAAATATCTCCAATCTATCATTTATAGTTACAAATGCTGTTATTTTTTTTTTAACAAGACAAATTCCAGTGTCAGTCACATTGAAATTTAAATAGGAATGTGAAGGAATATGTAAGCTGATCTTATATAGGCGAAGTGTTGTTATCCCAACAATCCAAGCAAGAGTTTTGCTTCTCTATTGATTAGACATGATGTCAAATGTACTTTCTGCCTAAGTCCCTACATTCTTCAAATTCTTGGATTAGTTACCTTCGCTAATATTATGGGCTTTAGATCAAAATGACGAAAAAGAAAAAAATAGATTAACGTAAGTTACTTTCCTTCTTGTAAATTCAAATTACACTTTGTGTTGAATATTGTTTACTTTAGAACAACGTGTATTTTCCCAGATCCAGATTAAAACGCACATTGCCCTACATAGAGTGTAAAAACAGGGTACGCATTTTCAATTTGTTGTCAGAATTGAAAGCGATATTATCATTTGTCTTCTTATGTGGCTTAAATTGTAAGTTTTCAGACATTTCTGTCCATTTTGTACTAAAGAATAACATAGCTTTATTTTTTTAATTTTTAAAAATGTTTATTTATTTATTTTGAGTGAGAGTGAGTGCAAACAGGGCAGGGGCAGAGAGAGAGGGAGAGAGAGAATACCAAACAGGCTCCACACTGTCAGTGCAGAGCCCGATGTGGGACTTGCTCTCATGAACTATGAGATCATAACCTGCATGGAAATCAAGACTTAGATGCCTAACTGACTGACCACCCAGGTGCCTCAAGAATAATACAACTTTAAAATCATTAGAGACCAATAAATCGCAGTAATTTTCATATCTTTGTGAAAAGAACTGTATCCAAGGATGCTGTATTAACTGTTACCAGGAATTTCTCATGAACATAAATATACATTTCTTTCATAGGGCAAATTTGGACTTAAACTTATACTTTACTCTTTACTTTTTTCCCCCCGTGTTTCTTTTTCACTGGTAGTTCTCCTTGTTGGTTGCATATTTACATCAAGAACAAAAAGAATATTAAATTTTGTCACCACAAGAATATCATAATTGATGAAAAGGTTAAGTGAATCAACCTTTGTAATCACAATATTTTATCAAAATAATGAGTATCTATTGGCATAAAATATATCCTTGGATCTCACATAGGTATTTTTGTTGTTGTTACTGTTGTTTTTTGATGACAGAAGACTTAATTAGAAAGGGAACTACACAAAACTGGACATTTTTAGAAAGCTTTCTCAAATCTTCATTTGAGAAAACTAATCCAAGAATATTTACTGAGTACTCACCACAATTAAGGCAAAGTGATACTGAAAATTTATATCATATCCTGAAGCAACTCACCATCCACATTTGAGATGATACAAATATACTTGAAAGGAAGAGTAAGTGCAACATTTTGAGGGAGAATTGTAGCATCACATGGCCCTTTTAAGACTTTCACCTCTAGCTGAGTTTATATAAGAACAAGTTAAACAAATTAAATCAAGTTAAAACATGGATAAGCCTTCAAAATATTTCCAGAGACTGGCTACTTCTGTCTTCTATCCTTCCATCTCCCTTGTGTGAACCACAATCTATCGCTCGTCTATGTTATCCAATCGCCTCCTAACTTGTTGACCTTATCTTGCTCTATCCCTCTACACCTCATTTCTAATAGTAGCTGAAATAGTACTTTGAAATATAAGTCATAACCTGTCCCCCTCTTTCTTAAAAATCTGCAATTTCACTCAGAGCACAAATTCCACAAAGTGGCCTATGAGGTCCTCCAGTATCTGCTCTCCATCCTGCATACACTGTATGAGCTTATGTGCAGTTCTTGTCCGTCTTCTTTGCTCACTCAGCTCCTGCCATGTTGGCTTCCGTCCTGCTCTCAAATACACTAAGCACTTTCCACTCTTAGGAGGGACTTATCAATGGCTGTTCCCTCTGCTTGGAACACTTCACTCTGAATATCTACAAGCCAATGTCCTCATCTCCAACTCTGTTCAAGTATCCCTGATCATTCTCTTTTAAATTGCATCCCAACCCTCAGGACTCTCAATTCTCCCTAATTATTCTTTTTCCATAGCATTTACTGTGTTCTAGTTACCTATAATTATTTCTTTGTTATGTTTATTATTTTCTTCTTTAAGCTCATGAGACTAAGAATCTTTGTATTTCCAGTCAATGTATCTCAAGCACATAGAGCAATGCAGGATTCACAGTGGGCACTTACTGAAAATATATGGGATAAATAATCGAATGACCATGTAAACAAATAGGAAGTACTAGAGTTTTTTTCTTTTTTCCTGAAAAGGTCAATTTCTACTCAAATGGAAGCTACCTATATTGTGTTTGGATTTTGTTTATTTTTTTAAATTATTCTTTCATTTCCATTTATAAACTTTTGCTAGAAAGACTAAAACACTTTCACCAATGCATGTTGAAAGAGCAAGAATCATGGAAAAATTATCAATGAACTTCTCTTCACTATTATTGATCAAATATAGAAGTTCAAAGATAAAGTCTAATTATTTTGCTATTTAGTATTCAAAAAGAAATATCCCCTGTGATGCTACATTAGATAAATTATTAGTTTGATTTTCTAACAGGCAGATCAAAGGCTGGGCTTGGGCTACTTTCAGAGAGGAGACACCTTATGTAAGTTTATGGAATGAAGAGATTGAATAGCTTCTTCTTTTTGATGAAAACAGACTTTTGCATACCTGTTTTGTTCCCATTCTTCTTTCAACGGTGCTGGCACTTCCATTGTTTCCCCTTTAGGATGTACATCATGGGCATATGGTTAAGGATAACTGAATTATATGAAACACATCCTTGTGTTAACTAAAGCTCTACTCCTTTCTCCTCTACCAAAACAAAACAAAACAAAGAAACCATATTGGAATGCTAGTATAGTAAATAACTTTGTATCTAATCTCATTTATTTTCATAAAAATATTTAGAAATTCACAAACAAAGGTTCCTTGCCTACCTGTAAATACAAGGTAGGGATATAGAATAGGTGGAAAAGGAGCAAAGAGTCACTCCTCAGTCAAATCCTGAGTATGCTTTTCAGAACAAAGGTCTGTGTTATATTCAACTACTGCATACTGGCAGCTGACTAGAACTAGAACTTTGATTAATTGTTTGACTGATTCATTCATTTATTCTGATTTTCATGATTCAATATATAGTTTAATAGAGTATAAATATAAGACATGTAACTTGTTTTATTTTTAATTTTACTTTTTTTTTGAGAGAGAGAGCACGAGTGGGGGGGGGGGGGTGGAGGGACAGAGAGAGAGCAGGACAGAAGATCTGAAATGGGCTCTGTGCTGACAGCAGGAAGCCCGAAGTGGGGCTCGAACCACAGACCATGAGATTGTGACCCGAGCCGAAGTCCGACCCTCAACCGACTGGGCCACCCGGGTGCCCCAACATGTCCTTGTTTTAAAAATGAAAAATAAAATCATTAACTCTTAAGAGAGGGGAAGATAAAAAGCAGAATTAGAGTATAACATACTAATTTCCAACATGTAAGCAAAAATTCCATAGAAGAAATAGAATGAAAATTTCTCCCCTTGGAAATAAGGAGTTAATATTCACTAAAGTTTAGCTCTATTGGTACCATATTCTGAGCATTTTATGCTTTTATGATTTTGACTTTGCGATAACTTGTTTGCCTTAAATTTACATAAGAATGTGCATTTGTAAACCAAGCCTTCCGTGCCGATACGAATATGGCATTTCTGGAATATACACCTAAGTATGTCTCTGTGCTTACATCCCTCCAGTTTCCCCTCCTCCTGCGAGTGACTACAAGTTCTGTCATAACTCAAACCTCAGGCTTTACCTCTCATTTGCCTCTATCACATTTTGCTTTTCTGAAATCAACCGACTCACTTTTCCAAGGACTGTTTGCCTTTTCGGTTCAACAATATGGAAAACCTTATAGCTTCCTCCGAAACAAACCATGCTTTTTTGTTCTTCTGAATCTTTGTTATGATGTTTTTTCTTGCCTAGAATAAAATCAAAACTTTTTTTCCCCTAGTAAACTCTGTTTATCCTTTGAAATTTTCTTATATCTATATTTTATGAAGCCTTTTCTGAGGCCACAGAGTCGCACATTCCTACTTTTACCCCTGGAATTGCATTTAAAAGTTTTTCTTGGGGCACCTAGGTGGCTCAGTCGGTTAAGCGCCTCACTTCGGCTCAGGTCATGATCTCATAGTCCGTAAGTTAGAGCCCCGCATAAGGCTCTGTGTTGACAGCTGAGACCCTGGAGCTGCTTCGGGTTGTGTGTCTCCCTCTCTCTCTGCGTCTCCTCTGCTCACACTCTGTCTCTCTCTCACTCTCTCAAAAATAAATAATGATTAAAAAAAATAAAAATAAAAATAAAAGTTTTTCTTTTGCATTCATCATAATGCACTTTAAATACTTGCTTGTTTTTGAGAGAGAGAGAGAGAGAAAGAGAGCGAGAGCTGACCCGAACACGCTATTTGGAGTGGAGTGAAAGGGAGACAGAGAAGGAGACAGAAGATGGGAAGAGGGCTCTGCACTGGATTCAGGGCCAGCACTCAAAGACTGAAATCACGATCTCAGTCGAAATCAAGATTTGGGCACTTAACCAACTGAGCCACCCAGGCACCCCTCATCACAACACATTTTAAATGTTTGATGATTTCCCTGTGTCTACCTGGCTGGACCACTTTGAGAACAAAATGCATAACATTCATTTGTATTTCCATTCTCTCTCACAATATTGGCATATACTAGCTGATTGATAAATACTAATTAATTAAAATAAGTATAAGTATAACTTGACCATTTTATAAGTCGTTGTTTTTGCCAATGGTAATGTTTTTAAAGCATCTACATTTACCATTTACCTCTCAATAAGAGTTAGTTTACCGGAATCTGCTGACCTCAACAAATTCATGATTTTATGTTAGAGTCATAGAAAAAAAACTACATTAGTATATTAAGGTTACTCTTTAAATTTTTAAAAATTTTTTTAACTTTTTATTTTTTTAAATATTTATTTATTTTTGAGAGAGAGAGAGAGAGAGCATGACTGGGAGGGGAGGGGGACAGAGAGAGAGGGAGACACAGAATCTGAAGCAGGCTCCAAGCTCTGAGCTGTGCACAGAGCCCAAAGCCAGGTTTGAACCCATGCACTGTGAGATGGTGGCCTGAGTCAAAGTCAGATGCCCAACAAGCTGAGCCACCCAGGTGCTCCAAGTTTTTTTTTTTTTTTTTTTTTTTTAGAGATTGATAGAGAGACAGAGAGAAGAGACACACACAGAGAGAGAGAGAGAGAGAGAGAGAGAGAGAGAGAGAAAACAATTGGGGGAGGGGCAGAGAAAGAGGAGACAGAGAACCCCAAGCAGGTTTCAGCTCAAAGAACTGTGAGATCATGACCTGAGTTGAAATCAAGAGTTGCCCTCTTAACCAACTAAGCCACCCAGGTGCCCCTAAGGCTACTCTTTAAAACAGGAATTATACCTTAGAGAACGTGATCTTCATGTACTAACTTAGTTTTCAAGCTTACAACCTTGAAATATGTTATAGACGGCTAACTCTCTTCTATTATATCTTCATCTGGAATCACTTTTCAAAACTGTCAACATTATCTAACTTTCCTTCACAATCCCAAGTCAGGAAAGTATATATATATATATATATTTCTTTATTGCCAAGTAAAGTAATTACTAGGGACCCCATGAAATACAGTTTCCAAATGGTGGAGTACTCAAGCTGGCAAAGAAAATCTGTTACTCTAAGAGGTCCGTATTAAGGGCGCCTGGGTGGCTCAGTCAGTTAAGCATCCAACTTCGGCTCAGGTCATTATCTCAGGGTTCCTGAGCTTGACCCCCGCCTTGGGCTCTGTGGTGACAGCTCAGAGCCTGGAGACTGCTTCAGATTCTGTGTCTCCCTCTCTCTCTGCCCCTCCCCCACTCACGCTCTGTGTCTCCCTCTCTCTTTCTCTCAAAAATAAATAAGCATTAAAAAACTTAAAAATAAAATAAAAGATGCATATTAACCTTCTATTTATAAGAAAGGGAGATTGATAATTGAATTACCCAGATTCTGATTATTTCAGGTGGGAAGGAAAATATAAAAACCCAAAGATATTGTAGTAAAAGTTGATCCTATTACTCTTTGTGTATGGATTTATTTCAGTGCATCACATTTCTCCAATCTCACAGACTTAACACATTGGCTCATCAGTCTAGGTTTATGTGTCTTTACCTCTTGAGAAATGATCCCATATTTGTGGCCTGACAATCTTTGAACCATTACTATTAAAGTAATTCATCTGCTACTGAGAATTAGTTTTATATTCATCAGATTATACCAGCAAAATAACATGATTAAATTAGAATGTTCATTTCCAGGCCAGAAGGTTTCTCTAGTTATTGTAGTGATTTGTCTGGGGGTGAGGAGATAAGTTGAAAAGAAGAATTCTTTAATGCCCTCATACTTTAAAATTTGGGGGGAGGGTGGAAATCTTAATATTCTTAAATTTCAGATTAATTTTAGTACAAATAAATAAGTTAGTTTAGAATACAAAGTAAGCAATATACAAAGTCTATAGCCGGATGACAACATCAAACTAGATGAGTTCAACAGGGGGTAGGTCTAGAATAAATTTCAAGAGGCCATTTATTCTATACTGGTTCAGTTTGGAAGCTGCAAAGTTGGTAGCAATTATGACTTCAACCTACATTTGAAGACATATATGAATCAACGATCAAGGTACAGCAAACATCAGCACATTTTTTGCCCTGAAACATAGTCACATTGGTGTTTGGAATCGAAAGCAATGTTTTGTGATTTTGGACGTGTGGTTGGAAACGAAAACAGAAGACTGTTAAAAAGCCAGTTTCACTGATCAACATATTAATACTAAACAGCCTCTGGATTCCGTGATTTTATTTCCTTGTGTTAATATCATGATCTCTGAAATCTGTATTTGCATCTGTAGTTGTCATCACCCGCCACCCAATTTCAAAAGGAGTCTCTGCATATTCTGTGTTCATCACCTTGTACTCTAACCCAGACACTATACTAATTTTACAATCCCACTCCCAACAATATTATTGCCTAAGACTGGACACCGAATATGAGTTTGTACACAGGTATTTATAGATAGGATTAAAAAAGAGGCTGGTGACATAGAGATGTTATTTATCTGGGCAATACAATAGTAAAGGATGGGCGTTATAAATCCAGCTCGGTTACCGGCCCTTAAGTCAGTATTGAAAAATGTGCAGGTCTTCACATATACCCAACATAATTCTCCATAAACATTTCTGCATATACACAGATGTCACTCGGGTAGGGGTATGTGTCGTCCATTAGAAATTAAGGCCTGTAAATGAGGTTTGATGGAAACAAAGTAGGTAACCGATATTAACCAGGGGCAGGGGGTGGGACAAAAATTGCTACAAATTAGTTGCCAAGTTCAATACCTCTGAAAAGGATGGATTTTAACACTACTAACTAGTGCCCTTTGCCACAATTATTTGTAGCCAAGCTTTCCAAGCTTAGTTAAATAGCCCACTGTTGGCACCTTAATCCAGTGTTGTATTTTCTCAGCAGCCAAGTGTGTTGGGACTATACCCAGATGCTGGCAATAACCAGAGGCATTAGAAACAGTGAATGCATAACATCCTTCTTGATACAGCCTCATAAGATTGTCAAATATGGTTATAATTTTCACTTTAGAAATTAGGCCATTCTTTAATAACTTCTTAAAAGTCCATTGCTAAGGAGATTAGTGTTAATACAATACTTAGTGTAATCAAAAAATACAAATGATCATGTATAAAACCAAATGAAATTATTTCATCTATACAGTGATTTTCATGTTTATACCATTTGTATTACATATTACATTCAAAGCGATTGACCACGTGAATAAAACAATATTACTGCAGTAAATTTAATGTAGATTTAAATGAAGCAATCAATGTTCTGTTTGTCATATTGTGCTGATACTTTTTAAAAATTTTATAAGTGTCTTTTCTTTTTATTTTCGTTAAGTTATAACCCAACCCACCGAATCTGATACACATGTCTTTTAAAATACAAATCATGCTTCCAGGAAAATTTGTACAAGCTCAAAATTGTCAATCAAATGTTCGAAAAGATAAAGAAAACCATAGTTGGGTAAAATGAATTTAATATCCATATCCTATTATACAGCACTTATGTGTAACAGAATTAATATTTTTAAATGAACGGATAGTCAAATATTCTTATGGTATGGTGTACTTTCTTCTAAGACATGCCTCCTTTTTTCAGCTCAGTGTATACTTAATATTGCACAGCAATCATTTATGTAATAGAAATGCCTTTCTTTATTTGCCTATTAAGCTCATATTTATTCATTCCCTTCTATATGTCCTATATTGAATTGTTTTTAAGGAATGCAGTATATAGTGTGTTTCTTATGTTTTATTTCTAGTTAGCATCAATTCCTTTGAGAGAAATGCTCATTTCTCACACCACAAAATTCTGATAAAGTGGTCCATTAAGGAGTCCTGCCTGTCCCATCACAGTGGGGAGGACGTGATCCAGGCCAATAACAAAACAAAACAAGTTCATTCCTCTAGCTAGTTGGTATTCTTTTTAGGGTTTTGACATAGGTGCCGAGAGAGAGAGAGATGCTCTCTCTCTAGGAATATAGCTTCATAGATGTAACCCCAAAGGTGCTAATAGCTGAGAGAGGTTGCCTGGGAATGAAGTCTACACAGAGGTTAGCTTAGACAAGACGTGCAAAGAGCAACTGCATCCACTTGAGAGTGAACAGAAGAATCATAGAATTTGTTAACATGATCTTGAGCAATAAATAGGATACTAATTCTCCATAAACATAATACATATAGATGAGTGGGAATATTTCAGGTATGAAGGAAGCACAGACACATGTGGAGAGTAAGTTCCTTGCTTCCTTGTTTCCTTCCTTCTTTCCTGACTGACTTCTTGCCTTCTCTGTCTTTTTTATTCCTTCCGTTTCTCCACCCCCGTATATGTTTCTCCCTTTCTTCTTCCCTTAAGTATTTTGGGGAAAGCTATAAACCATAATGGATATTGAGAACAAGAAATAAAATTTGAGTCCTTAACCTCTAGGATTGTAGGGTCCAAATATAATACCTCTATGTTTCTTTGATGGAAGTGAAAATGGTCTATGCAAATTCTCTTTTTTTTCTGTCCTACCTAAAATTCAGGTAGTAGACATTTCTAGAGATAGAAATATATATATTTTTAAAAGAATACATTTTATGGAAACTGGTTTTAAATCCTTGAGTTATGTCAAGAAACCACAACTTATAAATTAACTTATCTATTTAGAATAAGATAACTTAGATAAGAAGCAAAAGATAAATGAATTGCTTTTTACATAAAATTTCTAGATTTCTTTAAAGTATAATACAATTAATAAATGCTAATTTCTTCTGACTCTACTGCTATGTCACATGACATGCATCTTGAAAACGATGGTTTCAGAAACTTATTTAAAAACTGAGTTGCTCATGATTTTTAATATGACTTAAATAATTACCAGATGAAACTTGTGAGCACAAAGTCAAGTAGAAAGATATTTGTTCCCCAAAAGTGGATAATTTGATGAAAAAAAGACGGAGAGGAATAATAAATAAAAAAAATTAATTACACACACACACACACACACACACAGCAGAAATGTTTCCACATTGTTAAGAGATTAATCTCATCCTAATTTGACAAAAATTTACTTTCAATTAATTTTAACAATTCTGAGAAATTAAATTAATAGTCAAAGTATAGAGAGACCCCAAATGTTCATACGCTGATTAATGAATAAAGAAGATGTGAAATACACGCACACACACACACGCACACACACATACACACAATGGAGTATTACTCAACTATAAAAAAGAAGAAATCTTGCCATTTGCAATGATATGGATGGAACTAGAATGTATTATGCTAAGCAAAATAAGTCAATCAGAGAAAGTAAAATACTATATGATTTCACTCATATGTGAAATTTAAGACAAAAGAAGAAACAAATGGGAAGGGGGTGAAAAAGAGAAGAGAGGGAAACAAATCACAAGAGACTCTTCATGATAGAGAACAAACTGAGGATTGATGGAAGGAGGAGGGAGGGAGATGGGCTAGATGGGTGATGGGGACTAAGGAGGCACTTGTGATGAGCACTGGGTGTTGTATGTAGGTGATGAGTCACTGACTTCTACTACTGAAACTAATATTTGCACTAAAATTTAAATAAACAAATAAATAAACACACAATAAAAATAGATAAAGAAAATAAATCTGCAAAATAGTGGAATCTTCTTTTTTTATATTTCCATCTATGAAATTGCTTGCATTTTATAGTCAGAAAATACTGACAGATAATCAAAAATGTTAATTTCATAACTCTTTATGATAAAATTGAGAATGGAATTAAGATTTAGATATTCAAAGTTATTTCTATTCAATATGCTTTGGTTTATTGTTTTCGCAATTTGACATTGGGCTATAGCCAAAAGTATTTATTATAAACTGTACTCTTAAAGTATGCATTTCATAGATTTGCCTCTTAAAGTAGAAAATAAATTTCCACTTAAATTACTTTAATTACTTAAATTACCTAAAAAATAAGGACAGTAAAGTCAAAACTTTGCAATTGTCAACTTCATTTAATATGAAATTTACACAATATTATTTTAACAGACGTTTGCTTTCACTCTTTACACTCTTTACACTGTCTGTTTAAGCATACAATAAAACAATTTTTGTCAGGTTTGAACTGAGGTGTTCTTTTAGAAAAGTTTAAGATAAAAATGATGTATGACTATAGTAGAAATAGGCATTATTCTATTATTTAATGTAGTACCCATAATTATATATATAGGTAGTTCACAAATTATAAACATAATTTTTCCCAAACTTAACTAATGAGCAGAAAAACAATGGTGACCTTCCAAAACAACTCCACAAATATTTATTTCATCCACCAATCAGGTGTCCTAGAACACATGGGTACTGTATTAATTTCTGTGTGTAAGTCTGCTCAGAGACCATAAGATTATAAAATGAAGCTGTAATGGGGCACCTGGGTGGCTCAGTTGGTTCAGCCTCTTACTCTTGATTTTAGTTCAGGTCATGATCTCACAGTTCCTGAGACCGAGCCTCACGCTGGACTCTGTGCTGACAGCATGGAACCTGCTGGGAATTCTCCTTCTCTCTCTCTGCCCTTCCCCTGATTGTGCATGGGCGCTCTCTCTTTGTCTCTCAAAGTAAATAAACATTTTATAAATGAAAATTTAAAAACAATGTAGTTGAACGAAATGTAATAGAAATTATTGATGAGAAAGAAATTGAAAGGAGCATTTTATTTGGGTTATTCTTTCAAACACTTCTCTGGGTAGATACATACTATTAAAGCAAGCATTTTTTTTTTTACAGCAATATTACTGTATTGGACATTGTGGTAACCTCTAATTTTCCATAACTTTCTTTCCAAAATGTTAGCCTGGTCGTGTGTAAGATTGACTTCAGCTCCCGTTCTGTGATCTGAGTAGTCTAAGCCACTTGTCCTCAATGCTGACAGTACATTAGAATGAACAGGAAGGTTTCTTAAAACTACTGATTCTAGAAGCTCACTTCTATGGCTTCTCATTAGTAGTTTTTGCTTCTCAGGTCATTCTATTGTGTGGCCCTAACTGAGAATCACTGGTCTAAGTTAACCACAATACTATTAATCTACCCAGTGAGTGTTTTAGGAATCAGGATTGGTTCAGATCTGGATATGATTTGTAGGTTCTAGTTAGACCATGGGTCTTTGTCGCTCTGAGCAAGTCAGAGACCAGATGGCCACACACAGATGAAAGCTGTAATGCACTGCCCATGACTGAGGCTTAGTGACTACAGATAAATTGCATAAGACATAGCAAGATGCGTGAAGGTACATTTTTAGAGAAAACATCTGAAATTCACATTTTAGATCCCAATGACGTGGTTTATTAACGCCAATTTTGGCACTTCTGTAAGTTAAGTATATAAGAACGTCAGAGTGAGGTGTTGATGAGGGATATACCTTGATAGGCCCACCCTCAGGACTTCCCACAACCTGGAAGGACAGTAGTATTGCCAACAACATGACCAGACATGACCAGGAAAACTAGAAGACATCACTAATTACATATCCCAGCTGATATCTCTCCTCAGTCCAGGCGTTCTTCCTTGGTGAGTTGACTTACCTGACAGGGATGTGATGTGAAAGGTGTGCTTACGCAGGACATGACCTTTTCCATCCTAGGAAGAGTTAGAGGAGTAAGGTAGTGTTTAAGACAGTATCTTAGTTACATGGAAGACCGACTAGAGCACCCCTGATTTATGATGGGACAATATATATACTTGAGATTTCTTTCCGGGGAACCTGGGTGGCTCAGTTGGTTAAGCATCCGACTCTCAGTTTCGGTGTAGGTCATGATCTCACAGTTCCTGAGTTTCGAGCTCTGTATAAGGCTCTGTGCTGATGGTACAGAGCCTGTTTGGGATTCTCTCTCTCTGTCCGTCCCATGTCTTTCCCTTTCCCCCCCAACCCCCACTATCCTCTTGGGAAAAAAAAAAAAAAAGAGATTTTTTTCCCCACGTCTATGAATAGAGTTTTTCCAGGTCAACTTGTGACTGTTCTCAGGGGTTTTTGAAGTGCCCCAAATCTGGTCCCCCAACTTGCAGTGTCTGTCAAGTTGTTGATTTTAACAACTATCATAGTTGGGAAGCTGTCAGTTTTTCAAGGTTACCATGGAGTTGGGAAAGAGTAAGATAAAATGCTGTAAAGCTCACTGTTTTTAATCAAGATTCTGTAATTTCTCTTGAATAAATACTCCTCAGATCGCTGCAAGCCTTTGTTTAATCACTGACAATGCGATTTTTAGTAATTACCTATAGTTTTCTCACACCTCTTACGAAGAAATAGATTTTTATTGTCATTTCTGCACCATTCCAGAAATACAACGTTCCACCCATTTTGAAAGACTGGTTTCTATTCCTTTTATCTACTGTATCTCCAGTGGAAGTTCGATGTAAACATAGATGCTATCTCCTTGCTCTAGATTGTTAGAGCCTTTCCTGTGCTTATAATTAGATCAAGATGGAAAATCTTTGTGTAGCTTCTGGGGTCAATTATAAAGAGTATTTCAGTGATTATGGCATTAAATGTGATTGACTAGATATAACTTTAGATTGCACTGACAGATGATTAGTTTCTTGTGCGGTTTTTTTTTCTTTTTATATTCTCGGGGAAGATGGAACTGAGATAAGTGGGGAACACTATTTGTCAGAACCCATATATAAATCAAGAATTCTGAATGACTGAAAGCTGAAGTCTAGAGCTACAAAATAAAATAGAACCTCGTATGATGTCATCAGAGCATTTCTTCCTGGAGCTTATTAAGATGAGCATGAAAATTTGTGGGAGGAGAAAGCTACTCGGCACCAATCATCTAGCACAAATAGTAAGAGTCTAACTACTGATTAACAAAAACGATATAAAGAAATCATATGACAGGAGTAATGTAAAAGCAAGAAAGGAAGTTGTAATCAGAAAGGAATAAAAGCTTTCCCCAGGAAAATCCCAAGAAGTGGACTAAAATAAATAATAATAATAACAATAATATCGTATATATTAACCAAAGTAATCAATATCGGTTTCTGCAACAGACCACCCCCCAAGTTTTAGAGACTTACCACAAGGTTTATTTCTCGTCCACATCACATCCAGTGAGGCTCAAGTGGCTCTTCTACAAGAACTTTGTTCTAAATAACAACCAAACAATCCAGACTGTTTCCGTCTTGCAACTCCACCTTCTCAAATTGTTTCCAGCTACACAGAGAAGAAAAAAGATGAAGTGAAGAGACCCACGCACTCTTGGCTGCCTTAATGTAGAGTGACCCATGTCTTTCTTTCCCCCTCACAATAAAATGGTAAGTCATCACGTTTGCCCTTTATGTGTGAGATTTCTGAAATGGAGAGGGATGCTTGGATATTTGATGAGCATTGATGATCCCTACCACTCTTTTACAAAACTGAACTTTCAACAATGAAACTAACTCTCCTATTGCCTTTCTGGTCTAATTTGATGTTTCCACCTTTCACCTTGTCATTTCTATTAGTTAGGGTCAGTTTCTGCTGACTTTTTCTTCTTAGTTGTTAATTGCTAAAACTTAAAAAAGTATCTACCTAATTCAGTTTGATTTTTTCTATATAAATGATTGAAATGATTGTAATTTTATAACTTCTTTTATTCTTTAAGAAAAGTTATAGGAAATTAGATTATCATTTTAAAGTAGGGATGAAAGTGAAATAACATTTTGGGCATTTGATCCTGTCCCTTAAATCTTTTTTATCTTACTGTCAATTGCTACTTGACTAAATCTACATTTTGCACATACGGTGTAATCTGTACCCTCCTAAATCTAATGGATGATTTGTACATTATACACTTGCTGAGACTCAGTCTTGTTCAGAGAATTTTTTTCTGTATATAATATTGCAATAATAAATTATTTCAATAGATGTTAACTCTTTATGCTGAACAGGTTCTGCAGACTCAAAGATTCTCAGTTTCATAACTGCAGTGAGAAAGGTTATTTGATTCGAGCTTAATTTGTCATTGATCCAAATCTGGATTGTAAGCCTTTAGAAGAGCAGGGACGGTGCCTTTTTTTACATTAAAATTTTTTTTAGATTATAGTAAAAACATATAACATGGTATCTACTCTCTTAGAAAATGTACATACACAACAGAGTGTTGTTAACTATGCACAACAATGTTGACAGCAGGTCTCTAGAACTTACTCATCCTGCATAACTCAATGTTTGTGCCTTTTGAACAATGACTCCCTGCTTCACCTGCTCCCACCCCTTGGCCACCGTTATAGAGGTCTAGCTGCCTCACTCCTACGCTGTGACTAAAACCACGATTTACTTTCAGTCAACAAAATTCCCATGGGTGTAATAAGGGCTTTTTCTTGGAGAGATGCCTATAAAGAACTGATGTTTACATTTCAATTTGTTTTCTTTAAAAGTTAATGCCTCTATTTTAAAGATATGTTTTCCCTCCATGAAGTTTAGAATCAGGCTTAAGTTCAAAGTTCTAGATTTGCCTCATTTCAACTATGCCCTTTTCAGGAGTTACTTATTTTTATCCCTTTTGGCACATTTTTAAAAAATCTGTGACATAGCTAACTTGCAGAGTTCCTGTGAAGTCAAATAAAACAAACAAACAAAAATGTCTTAAATTTTAGTACTGTGTGAAATGTAGCCGCCTTTCAATAAATATGCCATAACAACGGTGCTTTAGGACTTCATCAACAAGTTTGGTTTTACAGTACTAGGTAGGAAAGTGGTTTCCAGCAGAACGTAATATCCATTCCCATAAGGATTATAGCATAATTATTATTTTTGCAATGTTTGTGCCAAATATTCTCCCATATTTAGTTAAGATTTATGGTTCAATATCCTGAGTAGCCTTCCATAAAATCTCATGGTTAAATAAATGAGTAGCATAAAAAGATTACTTAATGCTTTATTATTAAGTTGCAGTGATATGCTTTTATTTCAAGGCAGGTGAATAAAAGACCTCTAAGTAAGCTTGTCTTTAAATATAAGATATTTACACGAACACATAGTATTAAGTATCACATGAACACATATACCGAGATCATTACATTGATTCTTTAAAAGTACATATGCATCAACAGTGCACTTCTTGTTTTGTTTCCATTGGTAACCTTGTTTAATGTCAGATTTCTTCATATCTTTAGGTTTTCTTAAATCTTTTCTTAAGGGGACATTAAAACCCCTTAATTCCATTTTATACTAAAAAAATGCCAACAAAAAAGCTGTGTTGTACAGGAAATAATGGCATGTTTAACTTGTAAATGCCGCAGGATTTACTTTAAAATTGTAGACTAATGTTCACTTATGAAAGTACACTTTGAGGATTAGCCTGGGGGTACAGGAAACAACATGTTCAAGAGATCTCCTTTTCAGAACAGTAAAATACCTAGAGCATTATGAGGCTTAATTGAATAAAATTTCACCATATACACATATTTATAAGCTTACCACTCTTGACAAGTTAAAACTTCATCAAGAATTCAACATCAAATAGAAATTAATTTCTACCAGCAATGTTGCGTGAAACCCTAATCCAGACAGGACGATTTTACGAACACCTACGTTCTTTGTCCAAGTCACGGTTGCCCCAAAGCTAACTTAAAAATGAGTTTCTGTTTTCTTTATTCTTCTTAAAGAAAGTATCATAAATAACTGACACCACATTCTCAGGAGATTGTTTTCCAAAGGACAAGACTTTTTTTTTTTTAATTTTTTTAACATTTTTATTTTATTTTTGAGAGACATAGAGACAGAGTGTGAGCAAGGAAAGAGCAGAGAAAGAGGGAGATACAGAATCTGAAGCAGGCTCCAGGCTCTGAGCCGTCAGCACAGAGCCCAACGCGGGGCTCGAACTCACAGACTGTGAGATCATGACCTGAGCCGAAGTCGGCCCTCAACCGACTGAGCCACTCAGGTGCCCCAGGACAAGACTTTTAAATTCTACTTTCCTAGAATAGATTCAGGATAGTAAAACATCTGCATAGGTAGTTACAAAGTACTCTTAGTTCTTCATAAATTAATAGTAAGGAATGTAAGAAGAGATATATTAGCTATAGTAAAAACATTTTTTATTTATACAAATTTGGTGCTTATTCAAAATCTCCTTGAACAAAACATGGCTTATGGGTTAAACAATCATTAAACATCAGTTGTGTATTGGTATAGTGTGTAAAGTGCATAATACTTTCTTATTAATTAAAAATCCCAAATGTCCATCAACTGACGAATGGCTAAAGCAGATGTGGTTTACATATACAATGGACTACTACTTGGCAATGAGAAAGAATCAAAAATCTTGCCATTTGTAACAACATGAATGGAATTAGAGGGTATTATGCTAAGTGAAATAAGTCAGTCAGAGAAACAGATAGCATATGTCTTTAATTATATGTGGAATTTGAGAAACTTAACAGTTTCTTAACAGACCATGGGGAAAGTGAAGGGAAAAAAATAATTTCAAACAGAGAGGGAGCCAAACTGTAAGGGACTCCTAAATACAGAGAACAAACTGGGGTGGGGGGGAGGATGGGGAAGAGGGGTAAAATGGGTGATGGGCATTGAGGAGGGCACTTGTTGGAATGAGCACTGGGCATTGTATGTAAGCAATGAATCATGGGAATCTACTCCTGAAAGCAATAGCACACTATATAAGCTGTATGTTAGCTAACTTGACAATAAGTTAGATTTAAAATAAATAAGTAAATAAATAATAAATAAATAAACAAACATTAAAAAATATTATTCAGCCATGAGAAACAAGGAAATCCTACCATTTGTGACAACATGGGTGAAACTTGATGGCATTATGTTAGGTAAAATAAGTCAGGCAGAGAAAGAAAAATACTGTATAATCTCAACTGGAGAAGAGGGAAGGGGGTCAAGTTACAAACTCCCATTTAAAGAACAAACAAATACTAGGGATGTAATGTACAATACTATAGCTAACATTGCTAAATCATATATATGAAAGTTGTTAAGAGAGTAAATCCTAAGAGATCTCATTATAAGAAAATTTTTTCTTTTATCTTTTTTTCTTTCTCTCTCTATTGTGTCTATATGAGATGATGGATCCTAATGAAACTTATTATTGCAACTATTTCACAATATTTGTGAGCCAAACCATCATGCTGTGTACGTTAAATTTATATGGTGACATATGTCAATTATTTTTCAGTAAAACTGGAAAAAAAATAAGAAAAGTACAGACTAGGGCAGAACCTAGTGAGTTGACATGTTGTAGATCATGATTTCATAGTTTGAGATTTTAAAGACTCAGGTATTTTACTCAGTTATATAATTTCTTCCAAACGATACAATATCTCTTTTTTAAATTTTTTTTAACGTTTATTTATTTTTGAGAGACATAGAGACAGAGTATGAGCAGGGGAAGAGCAGAGAGAGAGGGAGACACAGAATCCGAAGCAGGCTCCAGGCTCTGAGACGTCAGCACAGAGCCCGACGCAGGGCTCGAACTCACAGACCGTGAGATCATGACCTGAGCCGAAGTTGGCCGCACAACCGACTGAGCCACCCAGGCGCCCCTAAAATATCTATCTTAAGACGGGTAATTATGAACTAATACTCATGTCGGTATAGTTTTAATAAGAGCATTCTGTGTCACCCGGACTATCATGAGACACAGGTGATGTTAACTATATGCAGTTGTTTATACGGGAGAGCTTTCCTCCCTGCTACTCTGTTTGAATGTGTATTCAGCTTGATATGATACCGAGAGAATAGAGTTATTGTGACTTCACTTGTCTTACTTGTCAAATGATTTGAAGCAGACAGCAGGTCAACAGCATTGAAAATTCCCGTTGAATAGTGAACAGCTAAAGGAGTTTTCTGATTAGGATGGAAAGAAATGAGTATACTCATGGAAGAAGCAGGCTGTGAAAAATGTTCTTTATCTTCCTCATACCTGTTTCTTTTTTTCCTTTCCACTATAGAACCTATTCAAAAATACCACTTTTGGTCTGTTTCTCTGGCTTTTAGGAAGAACTTTTTTAGACTACTTAATAATAATAAGTCACTTAATCTCTCAGTACCTCAGTTTTCTTATCTGTAAAATAAGGTGAAACGAGGAACATACGACCCACAAACTGGAGTGTGTGTGAATCAACGCGGGGAGCTTGTTAAAATGAAGATTTCCAAGACCTTTCTCAAACATTCTCTTTCATTAGGACTGGGCAAGTCTCTGATTTTGCTTTTGTTAATAACTCCCTGGAGACTTCTGAAGCAGGTAATCTGAAGACCCCACTGTGAGAGCCTGAAAATATGACAAATTCTCTCCAAGGCTCCTCCCACTTCTCACAAGTCCCCATGACATTGTTTCATTGAGATTCCATAAAACAGAATGAGAACTGATTTTCTGGCTCACAAACGTAGAGTAAATAATTTTCATATTATTAAAGTGTTCCAATTTATCCATTCAGTTTTTTAACACTTATAAGAAGGACTTTCTTCAAGTGAACAGTATATTGCAAGATAAATATATCTTTGCACAGTGATTATATTGTAGTTTATGGAACACTTCATTGAATATTACAAAACTATACAGGGGTGCTATTATGCTATCAAAGCAAGCAGTCTTTTTCGAAAGTGTGTTATTCTCTTAATAGCATCTGGGTCATAACAGAAATAAAATTAATATGTAGCTTATCCTTTTCATTTTGAATTTCAGTTTGTATTGGAACATCAAAGGGAATCCAAATTACAATGTTTTAAAGCTAAAGTATACTCGGAGAGTATTACACACATTTCTGTTATCAGTCCTATTACACCAACAATCACAACGTATTCGTGTTTGTAGTCTCATTGTACAGTATCTGGCTCATTGTGGATATTCAAGAAAGTCCACTAGTGAATAAATAAATGGAATAGAATGAATGAATCCGTCACTGAAGTACTTAAGGAGAAGCTAAGTAAGGTGTCTGATATCAATTACTTGGTAAGTGGCAGATTTAGGTTTAGAGTCCACTCAGACACCCCGAATCCTAAGTGAGAACTTTAAATGTTGCTGCTTTGCTTCTGTAGATGAAGGGTTCTTAAGTCTTCAAAAAAAACAAAAACAAAAGCAAAAACAAAAAAAACCTGTGATGAAACCTGCTTCTCTTCTTCCTTCATTTCTACCTCCCACCTTAGGTAACATAGACTGAAATACCCAGGGCAGTGACATTTTCCATAAAACATCTTACTCCTCATAGCTGGCATAATTGAAAACCCAGATAGTTCCGGATTATAGTAGGTCTTTCTGTCTACCAACTAATGTAACTCTATCATGTGACAATAATGTAAATTTAGTTTGTAAATCATAGCTAGTAGCCTTTGGAATCATGTGATTCTTAAGATTCCTTTTTATTGGGGAGCCTGGGTGGCTCAGTCGGTTAAGCGGCCGACTTCAGCTCAGGTCATGATCTCACAGTCTGTGAGTTTGGGCCCCGCATCGGGCTCTGTACTGATGGCTCAGAGCCTGGAGCCTGCTTCAGATTCCGTGTCTCCCTCTCTCTCTGCCCTTCCCCTGCTCATACTCTGTCTCTGTGTCTCTCAAAAATAAATAAACGTTAAAAAAAAAAAAAAGATTCCTTTTTATTTCTGGGGTTTGTATTATAAAGTGAGGCTTAGCGTTTTACATCACATTAGCTCCAATCTGCAAGATTCAAAGCTGCACAAAACGTGACCACTCAGTATCATCATTTTAATTCTGGCACAGAGTTTCAAAACTTATGGGCTTAGTCTATCTTAGCTGTCTCTTGTCACTCTACTGGTTTTCCACAAGGCCTTATTTTGATAGCAACATTTGTTATTTAATGTTTATTTATTTTTTGAGGAAGAGAGACAGAGCACAAGTGGAGGAGGGGCAGAGAGAGTTGGTTAATTTAGTTATTTGCCTCTGAGGAAAAGAGAATACTGTAGTCCATTTTGTCATGGTGTATCAGGGATGGGATTTTTTATGCGATATGCTATAAATAGATGACATGTCATATATGAGGTAAAAAGTCAAGAACCAATTTAAAAAATAATTTTATTTCTTTAGTAGTTTTATTTCTTTTCTTCTTAAAAAAAGATACTGAAATTCAATGTGTTCAACAGGAGACGAGATTTAGGGGATTCTTACTGTTTCTACTGGTGTGTGACAAGCCATCCCAAATATAATGGCTTAATATAATAACCATTTTGTTATATCTCAGATTCTGTGGGTTAATTGGGGACCAGATATGAACTTTCCCTACTGATTTTTCTTAGAGTCTTCACATATTTACAGTCAAATGGTGGCTGCGACTAGATGTCTGGCTCATCTTTGGTTCCCCAGGTGTCCTCTCACCCTCCACAGACCTACCTAAACTTCGTTGATGTGGGGATCAGTGCTCTAAGAGAAGGAAGAAGTTGCAAGACAAGTTGTATAAATTCTAGGGTTCCCGAGTCCTAGAGTATCCCTTTCTTCATATATTGTTGGCAACTTTATAATTGTTTTATACAATCTTCAGAAACTAGACACCTCACTCTGTGTTCTTTCAGCTAAATATGGATACACTCAGATTATGGATGATCTGGAGATAATTGTTGAACGCTCTCTGAATTTATTTTTGTGATTTCAAAACAGGCTGTTGGAACTCTCCTAGCCCATTTCTGTGGTGAAACTACATGATCCAGTATTAACTTGTGTATTTTCACAAAACAACCAAAAAATGGAGTACAGCGTTCATTGGTTGCATGGAGAATGTAAACGAGAAAATGCCGGGGTCCAATTCTGGCAAATCTGGGGGTCCCTGAAGAATGGACGGTCAGGTGAAAGGAAATGAGAGAGCCACAAGAGAGATGTAGTCTGATGACCAAGCAGGAAGTTCTGGCAATTCAGTGTCTTTATTTTTAAAGGTAGTGAGTGACATTACATCAATGAATGACATTCCATAGTTTGATCTCTTTAACAATAATGCGTTTTTACCAGCAAGGTAGCAACTTCCTTAATCCTGTATATTGGTTTCAGAATAATTAACATATACATTTAGGGTGGGGGGAGAGAACAGGGTGTTTCCTTAAGGCCTTAATGTCAATTATCTATAAATAGGCCAGGAGTCATTCCGCCATTTTGGCTGGCGGGAGCTTTGCTTCAACCACCTTTTCCACACAGGGAGGGGTCTCAACCTGTGAGCCCAAAATGGCTCCCAACAAGAAAAGCTAGGAATCCCATTAGCATGCAAGTAAAAAACTCCAGCCCAACACCAGGCTAATTTTGTTTGATCCCACAGTGAGGATTCTTGTGGGTAAAGGCGTTCTTCCTCTTTGAACTGACATACTTTATAGAGATGTGGTGTGAGATAAAAATGCTTACCCAAGTCATGATCTTTTCCATCCTCGAAAGAGTTAGAGGAATAGAATAGAGACTAAGACATCATCTGTCCTAGATAGATGGAAGAATAATTAGACCAGTCCTAATTTGTGATGGGAAGTTATACATTTCTCTCCCATCTCCAAGCAGTCCTTTTTAATTAGTTCAAACATACTTTAAATGATCCTCCTTCATCAGAGCTATCCATCCCAAACTGAACATTTCTATCCCCCTCTGTCCATCCATCCATCCATCCATCCATCCATTTCATAGGTTTACTTCTTTCTGAGACTAATCTGGAGATATTGGATGTATTTTGTATTTCCTCAACTCTTACTTCATAATAGGGAGATAAGTTTAATATATCAGAACAATCATCTGGTGAGGTTTAGTTTACAAAACTGTCTGATTTTAAACACGTTTTGAAGCAAAACATGTTAATTATCTAATACCTTATCATTAGCATTAAATTTTATCTGTATCTTCCAAAGACAACAAATATTGTAGAGGTAAAAAAATTCTCAAAGCATAGGCTGACAACTGCTTTACTTAAAAAAAATCTTAACTACCAAAAATACATAATCCAAAAATAACTTTAAAAATATGATGTCCGTCCACCGATGCCTGAATGTTATCCTTTCCTTGAACCATGCATGGAAGAGAAGAAAATGGCAAGCTTGTATGTCTATAGTGGAAAGATAAAACGCTACCAATCTGCTCTGAAGTCTTGGTGCTGAGATAGAGCTCCACCACAGGAGCAGGATAAATGACTGGGTCATGACCTTGGGAATTCCTGGATTTTTCGAGGTCCTTCCTTATAGCCTAGACACTGAAAAAGTGGGTGTCATGAAACGTAATCGGAAAGCAGATTGGTTTTTGCCTCTGTGAAAGCATTCTTTCTTGCTTCTAGGTAGAAATGTGAGCAGTCTCATGATTTTACACCTTGTTCTTGGGTAATTAAAATTTCTTTGGCTTCTTTAAATCACAGAAGAGCATCAATTCAATGTTTAGAACATTTGGTCCTATGTCTAAGTCAAAGCTGTTGGTTTCATTCAAGGATACAGCCAATCTCCTCTTGCCTTAGGCTTCTAAGTCTCTTTTTGTTAGAGCTTGATTCCTCAGAGTTCAAACAGGGAGAGGCAGAGAAGTGAGGGGACAAAGTCAGGTGTCCCTGGCTTCATTCTTTAAGGGCATACGCAGTATTTAAAGCTGACAATATCTCTTTTAGCTATGTTTGCACATTCTTCAGAGTCTCCCTTGTTCTTATGCACTCCCTGCAATTTGTTTAATGCTTCTCTTTCTGTCTCTCTCTCTCTCTCTCTGTCTCTCTCATGACTTCTGGCTTACTTTTGCAACCCCTGAGAATATAGTGATATTTGCTAACCATTACTAAGGTTCTTTTTTCCTCTAAAACTATCTTACTGGCCAAGCCCTGAGATTATTTTCATGCTAAATCCCTTTTATGTGTGGCCCATGTGGCCCTCAAGAAACACAACACATTTTTGCTCGTATAAGTAGTGTGAGAGAAAGCAGGTCCTAACTGGGTGGCAAAATCCTTTTACTCTTGCCTTTGGAGCAGATGTCCAGCCCATCTCTGCCATTTAGATTCACGCATGAAAGGCTGGAAGGCTTCCTAACTCTAGGGGATAAGTAAGTTTTCTTAGATCCATTGAAGCCTCTCTGTCTTGACTTGAGAGAAAGAGGGAGCACCCCACCCAACTGCCCTAGTGAAGATTCTAGTCAAGATCTAGTTCCTCAGTCCTTCTAATGTCTATTTGCCTAAGTGGATTAGGGGCTTCAAGATTCATATAATCTTGGTTTTTGTCTATAGCCCCTTTGAAATTCTTCACCACATTTGTCTTACTTTGGTATCTAAGAAGCAGAATAGTGTAATAGTTAAACATTTAAATAGTTAAAGATTCTGGAACTAGATTCTTCAGCTTCAAATTCCAACTTATTTAATCTTGCTAGCTTCAGTTTCCTCTTCTATAAAATGTTCTTACCTGGCTGATATTAGTAATGCCTACTTGCTAAGTTCATTGTGATGATTAAGTAAGTTAACTTAATCTGAAAAGAATGTCTGGGAAATCAAGACAAGATGAATATTTTTTTTTAACAACCTGTTAATGGTCTCTTTATCCCTGGAAATGTCAATCAAAAGCTGGCAAATACAACACATTGGAGAATTTACCTCTACACGAGGTGGGGAAGTGGGTGTCTAAGAGTATTCCAACTTTGAGACTAAAATTCAATTAGTCAGGAGACTGACCAGAGATTCAATACTGTTCGTGAGTAACTCATGTGATCTTCATTATGTCCTTTAGAAACTTGTATTTTTGCTTCTCTCATTTATATATAGGGCTTAAAATTTTTCCCATTTCAGGACATGAAACTTCTTTGTCAAATGAAATTTATTCCTTTAACAAATACTTATTAAGCATATTCCAGGTTTTCTAGGTACTGAAGATATGGCAGCGAACAAAAACTGAAAAATAAAACATCTCTGTTATCGTGGAGCTTGTATGCCATTGATAGGACCCAAACAATTTAACTGTGTGATGTCTTACAGTTGCCCCACTGCCAATCGAACCACAAGGAGACTTGAACTTGGAAGAGGAGGGATGGTCTGAGTGTCCTCACCTTCTTGTGATGGAAGTAATCTTGAGTTTAGAGCATAATAAAATGAGTTCTGATCATCTCCATGCAGATAGTGATGGTGAGGTCCATCCATGTTGTCACAAATGGCAAGATTTCTTTCTATTTTATTGCTCAGTAATATTCTGTTGTATCTGTATACACCACACCTTCTTTATCTGTTCATCTGTTTAGGTTCTTCTGTGTCTTGGCTAATATAAGTAATGCTGTAATGAACACAGGGGCGCATATCTCTTTTTGAATTAATGTGTTTGTTTTGTTTGGATAAATACCCAGAAGTGGAATTGCTGAATCATATGGTAGTTCTTCTAATAGAGGAAGAACAGATCTTATTTTTTAATCAATCTGCTAATAACTAATACAGCATTTATATTAGAAACAATTGTAAACAATTTTACTGTAAAATCTCCAATACTGCTTAGATATGTTACTTGTATTTAACTTGAAAAACTTAAATAAAGAATAATGAATTATTATGAAAACAAGGTCAAGTTCAAGTTATGGTGCTTTTTATATTTAACCAACAACTAGCAAATTATCTCCAATTAATATTCTTCATGTCTTTCATGTAAAGCACAGCCATAATATATTAGGTTCTGAAGCGAATTAATCCAAAGTAAAACCAATTGAATAAGTAACTTTAAAAAAAATCCTCTCTTTTCTTTTTTTTTTTTTTTTGAAACATAAGCCAGCAACATCACAAGATTTTTCCTTAATACCTACATAATGTAAATTACATCTGGCATGTCTCCTTGCTAAAACCACAGTGCCCAGACATAACTAAAGTAAATAGCTTTAAGCAAGTTAATTTATAATCTCATCCAGTGAGTGTATATGCAGCTGTCAAAAAACATTATTCTTCTAGTTACTGACTTTAAATACAAATCCTATTATCTCTATTATTGAAATGCTGAAAGCAAACTTTGGGCCAGTAAAACCTTGGGTCCTGTCCTCAGTCTTCTTTCTGTTCTTCTGTGAAGTTACCCACCTGACCTTTTCCCCTTAGCAATAGTTTTATTTTTCCTCTAAAATACTGAATAGTTTCTTTAAACATTCCCAGTGCCAAATTTTTTTTAAATGCAAATTTCTTAGTTTAATCATAGCTCTACCTTTTCTTATTGTCCACATGCTAACTATAATCCATTCTTCTCTTAATCTAGTGTATTAAGTCACTGAATTTTGTTAGTTTTTTCCCTCAAAAATTTCTATCTTTCTTTCTCTTTATTCTCATTGCCACTAGCCTACTTTAATGTATTTGTATTGAACTATGGCAATAATTTTCTCTTAAAATTATTTATTAATTTCTGAGAGAGACAGAGAGAGTAGAGGAGGGACAGAGAGAGAGAGTGAGAGAGAATATACCAAGCAGACACCACTCTGTCAGCACAGAACCCAATACAGGGCTCGAACTCAAGAACTGTGAGATCATGTCCTGAGCTGAGATCAGGAGTCCTGCGCTTAGTTGACTGAACCACCCAGGAGCCCCATGACAGCTTTTAAAGGTAGAATTTATTGTTGCTTTTTTCCAATTATCAAAAAAAAGTTACAAAGTTAAAAAGAATATTAAAACAATAAATTTAAAGCATAATTTTTGCTATAAGCTAGTTAAAACCACCATCCACATTTTGTTTATATACTTCTGGTTACTTTTCACGTTATTTTCAAAAACATTGCTTTCTTAATTATATATATTACTTTTTCAAAAGCATACCCAAATTCATGCATTTAATCCCTACATTTGCGTATTTATTTCATTACTAATTTCTTCTTGCTATAAACAACACTAATATGAGCATCTATGTATATACATTTTTGTGAATCTCTGATTATTTCCTATAGATAAATGCCAGGAGGTAGAAATAGTGATTTAAATAGTACAAATTATTAAAAATTTAAAAATAATCTTTTCTAATTTTTTTTTCTAAACCTACTTGCAGCAGTGTATGGGTACCTGTTTTGTTACCTTTGAAAAAAATCAGCATTATTGTTTAAAAATTATCAGTTTGGGGGCACCAGGTGGCACAGTCGGTTAAGCCTCTGACTTCAGCTCAGGTCATGATCTCACAGCTCATGGATTCGAGCCCCGCATCGGGCTCTGTGCTGACAGCTCAAATCCTGGAGCCTGCTTCAGATTCTGTGTCTCCTTCTCTCTGCCCCTCCCCCACCCATACTCTGTCTCCCTCTCCCTCTCCCTCTCCTGAAATAAAATAAATATTTAAAAAAAGAAAACAAAAAGTTTTATAGCTTAAAATGGTACCTTAGCTCAACCCTATTTGGTAACAGATAAAGTTAATTTTTTATATGAAAAAATTCTTTTTTCTTGTCTTCAGTCTATTTTCTTATTGGAAACTTTATCTGTTTCTTACTCATTTTCGCATAGTTTTATAATGTGTTTTCGTCTCCATTTTCTCCCAATTCCAAATACCTCTGCTTCATTCGAGAGAAATACAACTAATACACCATTTGCTTATCCAAATTGTAAATGGCTCTTCATTCCCCTACAGCGCCAAGACTGACATTCAATGGTTATAATTTTTCTGTCGCATAAGCCTATCAATAACGATCACTGTCCTCAACACCAATGAGGTGTCTGTCCTTACCAAGGGTGTGTGCAAAGATATCCTTCCCTAGTGGCTTCTCTTTCTCTTATCATCTGAAGCCTATCACTCCTGACTCCCACTCTGCACAAATCTTATCCACTTAACCCAACTCACATGTATCGTTCCTTGTGGGGTTCCTATTTACTCTTCCGTGATTTTACCGGCATGCTCCTGCCAGAAATCTGGGAGCCTTTGCTGGCACTTTCTTCTTTACTTCACATACTTGAAGCATAACCAAGTACAGTTGACCTTGAACAACATGGGTTTGAACTGTGGGGGTCTACTTACATGCAGATTTTTTTTAACAATACAATACTGTCAATGTATTTTCTCTTTTTTGCGATTTTTTTAACTTATTTTTCTCTAGTTTCATTTACGATAAGAATACAGCATTTAATACATATAACATACAAAATATATGTTAATCAGATGTTTATCAGTAAGGCTTCCAGTTAACAGTAGGCCATTAGTAGTTAAGTTTTGGGGATGTCCAAAGTGATATGGAGATTTCCCACTTGCAGAGGTGGGTCCTGCACTGTTTGAGAGTAGGAATTTTACTTCCTAAATACAGTTTAAATTCTCTTACTTATCTGAACCAACACTGCCACTATCCCGAGCCACAACTTAACCCTGTACTACCTGGAGTATGAATAGCCACCTCACTACCTATAATTCATCACTTTTTAGTATGCCTACTGACATTTCTAAAAGGCAAAATCGATCACAGCTCTTACCCTTGCTTAAAACTCTATCAATAGATTTTCATTGCACTTGGGATAGAATCCAACATTCTTTGTGTAGACTACGATATCCTGCAGGATCTGACTGCTATTCATCATCTTTCACTACTTCCCGTACCCCCAGCCTCAGTCGCTGTCTTCTGCAAATACTCTACAACTTCTTTCTCGTCAGCACTTTCCTATTTCCTTTTTTCCTCTGTGCTACTCCCTTCCCTGCACCCACATCCTATTCCTCCTGCGCTTCCCAACTTAAATGTTAACTTCTCAGGGCACAGCTCTCAACTCTCTAGCCTAGGTTAGGTTACTTCCTTACTGAGTTTTATAGCACGATGCTTTTTCTCTGCAGTGCTTATGATCATTTTAGTCACTGCCGCAGGCTTGCAGTTATTTGTTTAATATTTGTTGCCTTTCACAAGGGCGAGGCCCATGTCTGGATGTTTCAGCATTCTAGGCCACGTATTGAGCAGAATGCCTTGCAAAAACAAGAAACTCAGTAACATTTGTGGTCTGGGGAAAAAAAAATGAAACCCTGATTGATTCAATGGACACGATACTTACTTGTTATTCTCAAATTATCCTTGTGGTTAATTTTTATTTCCCTAAGTATAGTTCATATTTTTCGAGTCAAAGACGTGTTCTATACTTCTCTATAATCCCCATAGCAGAGGACAGTTTTGCAAAACAGCAGATGTTAAATATATAGCAGTTGAGATAAATGTGTGGTTGAATAGTCACA